>OZ053308.1:9643086-12635462 GCA_964056655.1 Arabis hirsuta
CCAAAAGACTTAAAGAGCTGCTGGAAGCCCGCAAATCTTCACCTCGTGATATATCAGGTAATTTATTTGCCAATAAACACTTTATTTGGTTCTTGTTTGGAACGTAATCCTTTGCTTTCTTTTTCAGTGACTGCCAATGGTCAACCACCAAGCAGACAGGTAATAAGAATTCCTAATTTAGTTATGGATTCGCCATCCTGCACAAGTATCAACTGTTTCCTTTCATACTCTTTGCAGATGAACGAAAAAACTCTTCGGAAATGGCTTGATAACGAGCTAGAGGTTATGACAAAAGTACATCAAGTTCGTTTTCAATATGAAAAGCAAATCCAAGTGTGCGTCTTCAAAGCTCTGTTTTCATTCATGTAGTTAGCTGCAAACTTCTTTCTCCCAGAAACTTTTCTAACCAATAATCTACTCTCGTTGCATATAGTCGAGCGGCATTGGCTGAAGAGTTAACCGCGTTGAAGCAAGAGATGGATTTTGCCTCAAGTCCCCATCAAGAGAAAAATGGACAGTTTAGGTACAACATTGGACTTTATATGACTCTGGTATTGACACTGCATAAGACTATGAAGTTAGCTGGCAATGGACTGATTCACTCTTTCTCCATGTGTCAGATTTTTGTCACCGAGCACAAGATTGGAGAGAATAGCTTCTCTTGAGAGCATGTTGGATGTTTCCTCACAGGCTCTCACAGCCATGGCCTCTCAGCTCTCAGAAGCAGAGGAAAAAGAGCATAGTCTACATGCTAAGACTCGGTGGAACCACCTTCAGTCCATGACTGATGCCAAGTGTTTGCTTCAATACGTATTCAATTTCGCTGCTGAAGCAAGGTAAACAACTCTTAAAATCTGAATAGGAAAAAACTCAGTAGAAAGACATGGACGGAAGGTTGATGTTGTTTTGCTCTAAACATCAAACAGGTGCAAAAACTGGGAGAAAGATATAGACATCAAAGAGAAGAAGGAACAACTAAATGATCTCCTCTGCTTATTACAATTAAGCGAAGTCCAGAACCGAGAAATACTTAAAGAGAAAATGACAAGGGAGCAAACATTATCCATCGCGCTGGCTTCATCATCATCATGCTCGGTTTTAGATTCGATCCTTCTTCTTAAAATTGAAAATCCAAAACTCTTTTTTTCTCCTTAACATAAGCAAAAAATATTTCACTACTTGCAGGGAAGTTCAAGAAGCTTATCAAAGCACTACAGAGATAATAACAGTAGCGATCCATCATCATCGCCATCTTCATATCATCGAGCAACAAAGCATCTCAAATACGCTTCGCCTGGTATAGTAAGTGTCTCGGTGAGAGAATCAGCAGCATTAGTAGAAGAGACGAGAAAGATGAAAGCAATGAAGAGAATGGGACAGAGTGGTGGGAAGCTGTGGAAGTGGAAGAGAAGTCACCATCAATGGCTGCTTCAGTTTAAATGGAAATGGCAGAAACCATGGAAACTCTCTGAGTGGATAAAGCATAACGATGAAACCACTATGCTCTTCATGTCTAAGACTCATGATGATGATGATGATCACTCGTGGAGCCGTCACTGAGTTTTTTCAAGGTGCTTAAGGCTTATACATTTGTGGCCTATAGCCCTTAATACATGTTCATACACAACGAGCCCTTTATTTTTTTGTTAATAGATTTAGAGTTGGTCCGTTGGATTGTTACAGCACAGTCTAAGAAATATTGTTATTACCTTTTTTTGTAATAAAATGTTTTTTGTTGATGTATGCTTAATTGCTTATGATTGTACAATTTTTTTCTGAATTTTGTTTAAGTATAAGTTTAGATTATATAAAAAAAATATAGACATTTGTCTTGACGATAGTGATGTATGTAATGTATCGTGGTTGAAAATAGTGATGGATCCAAAATTCAAACAGAAAAGATTATTTTTGCGTGGTCGTTACTTTTGGCGCCGAATAACGACAAATTTCAACTTCCATTACAACTACAGAATATTCTTCTTAGATAACTAATTGCACGTGTCCCTGGTGCACGTTAGCTCCAACACGCCTAAAATCTATCTCCGTGACAAAAAATAACCCACAAATTGCCCCTTCCCATCTAAAGAAATTTTACAGCACACAAATATTCTCTTTTTACCCCTAAAAACAAACACTCAATTGATCACAGTAAGGAACACTAAGAAGAGTATTGGAAATTCTCGTTCTCTTCAGTTAGATCACAACGTTCTCTTTTATCTCTTGAATCATTTTGATCACTTCTTTCATCGTCGGTCTTTGCTCCGGCGATGTCACTCGGCAAAGACTAGCCGTTCGAGTCATCATCTCAAGCCCATTCTCTTCCTTTGATTTCTCCTCTTCTTGCCTCATTGCTCTTACCCAATCCAACATATCATTTTCCGCCATAAACGGTTGCCTTGAAGCGGTTTTACCAGTCAATAGCTCTAAGAGAAAGACCCCGAAAGAGTATACATCGCATTTGGATGTAGGACTTTCCGTTGATTTCCTGATCTCTGGTGCTTTGTAAGAAGAGATGTCAGGGTCATTGGGAGGGACTGAAGTACCTGTCAAAACACTTAGACAGTAATCTGTTAGACAAGCTTCGAAATCGTGACCGAGTAGGATGTTTGTGGACTTGAGGTTTCCATGGAATTTTGCAGGTGATTGGTGAATGTAATGTAGTCCTTGAGCTACATCTTCTGCTATCTTCAAACACGATGTCCAATGTAATGGCTTTGCCTTTGATGTTCTTGAACCTAGTTAAGATCATTGGCAACAGTCATTAGTTAGTGGAACCACATCATTGACAATGATAAAAATTACAAGACTTTACTATTGATGGAGTTATTCATACATACTTCCTAATCATAGACGAGTAATAATGCCAAACTCGAACACAATTCCTAGATAAACACACAAATTCCTGACAAATGACTGGAATGTTCACGTGAAAAACAGCACAGAGATTTTTGTCTTCTACCTACAGTGTTATTCAACGGAGGCATAAGAGCAAAATGACAAAAACATATTTAAATAATAAACTTGGCCATTGTCTCTATGTGGTCAAGTGTAGAGTTCCTTCAAGAGTGCTATAAAGCTGCACCAAAACCCATCACCGAGACATGTCTACACAGCAAAAGGTTTCTCTCTGTCACCTCAATTTGATAGAGACCAAGAGAATAATTGTTAACTGGGTGGTGGTGACTCAGTGAGTTAGACCTAAAACCCTAACAGAACCCAAAAAAGAGAGATCAGATGAAAGATTTACCGTGTATAAGATTGAAGAGACTACCATTAGGTTGGTAATCGTAGATAACAAGTCTCTCTCCGTTTGACTGAAAATAAGCTTTAACTGGAACAAGATTCGTATGCTTGAGTCCACCAACTATCTCCATGTGATTCTCAAACTCCAAATCGGAAACAATCGCTGTTTTAGACGGAGCAAATCTCTTCACCGTCACGATCAGTTGGTAAACCATAACCGCTTTATACGTCGTCCCTACCGATCCTCTTCCCAAAAGCTCCGCAGAAGCTCGCATAAGCTGGTCAAGCGTATACATGGCTTCATCAGATTCACCACCGCAAAAAATCAAATCTCCGCTCCTTGGGATTCGCTTTTGCGTCTCCGTGGCTTGGATTTGGATTTTGATTTCGTTTTCGCGATTCTGAGATTTGAAATTTGAATTCGAAATTTGAATTGGAGATTCGGTTGGGTCTTCTTTTGGATTCGATTGAAACGTCATCACATCGTCGTTGTTATCGTCTCTTCGTTTCTTCATAACTAACGAGTACACGACGATGCAGAGACCGAGTACTGTTATTGACGCGAGTCCAATGGTGAAACCGAGCACCAACCATCCATTTCTGCTCTTTTCATCCGGCGGAGGAATAGTCATCGCTGCTTCTTCTCCACCGTTCTCAGCCACCGGAGCTTGCGACGGATAAGAAGAAGATGATGACGTAGCGTTTGTAGGTTTCGGTGAATCGAAGAACGGCGGCGAAGAAGAAAGTGAACTGCAGGATCGATTGATGATCTCGCCGCATAGCCCAGGGTTAGACGAAAACGAGGAAGCGTTGAATCGTAAAAGAGTCGACGTTACCGGAACTGTTCCGGTAAGTTTCTTACCGGAAACGTTAAACGACGTCAACGAAGACTGATTCAACGCCGGGAGTGAACCACTGAATCGGTTAAACTCAAGATTCAACGAACTGAGTCGACTCAGTGCATTGATCTCGGACGGAATCTCATCGGAGAAGTTGTTGTGCGACAGATCGAGTACGATTAACCGACGAAGATAGAGAATCGAAGGAGGAAGAGTACCGGAGAAACCGTTACTGCTTAGATTTAGGGATTTGAGATTGACGAGAGGAGATAAATCAGGAATCGAACCAGAGAGAGAGTTGTTCTCAAGGCTAAGAACACGAAGCTGGTCAAGACGACTGAGACTCTCCGGCGAGATGTTTCCTCGGAGTCCGATTCCGTCGAGAATGAGACGAACGACGCGTTCCTGAGAACACTCGACGCCGCGCCATTGACAGTAGTCGTACGGCTCGGTGAGAGAGTATAAAAGCTTGTCGTCGAGATCGGCGGTGGATTTGAAGGAGAGAAGCGCGACGGCGTCGGACGGTAAGAAGGAGTTGAAGTAGTTCGTCGCCGGCGAAGGATACGCGGCGGAGAAACGGAGGAGGAAGAGGAAGAGAAGAGAGTAGAAGAAGAAGAAGAGTGTCATTTTGTGTGTGTTGTTATGTTTACGGAGCAGAGGAATCTGTCAGTTATTATTCTCAAAAGGCTTTTATTATGTAATCTTCTTGGCACGCGTGTGTATGTGTGTGGTATACGCATTGATTTTTAATCTTTTTTTTTTGGAGTAATTTTACACTTCGAAAAAGAGGACAGTAATTTTACAAATTTTCATGTCCTTATCAATTACCATTTCAAAACTGCAATCAAGAATAAATTTTCTTTTGTTTGTTTACGAACAAATATTGTGATAATTTCTTTGAGGATTGAACATAATTCCTGAGACACTAAAAAAAAAATGTCTAAAAGTTGAAAAACAGTTGGCTCTTAATCATATTTTAGAACCGTCTGTATGTATATTTTCATATCATATGGTTTATGATGGTACAAATTTTTGATGGTACAAAAAAAGGGTATAAGATGATAGTACAAATAGAAGTAATACAAACATTAATAAAAAATGATAGTATATGAAAAATAATAGTTTTATATTTTGTAACGTTGTTAAACTGATTAGTTGGTACAAGTTATAGTGTAGTTGTAGTTCACTCATATATGTTACCATTATTATTGTTTTTGTATATTAGTAGGGCGATGAAAAACAATTATGCTATGTAATAGTATATGTAGACATGAAAACGAGATAGAAGCATATAGCTTGTTTCGCAAACTATACCTAACAAAATTGGATCGTCGTTGTAAATTTTGTTTTGGTACAAAGAAAAGGACATGTTACGTAAGTTTACATTCGTTCTCACTCGACGCATTGTTATACTATAAATTAATTTTGTTCCGCATTAAATACGGAATTAAAATATTCGAAATGAAAAATTCATGATTTTTATAACACACTGGAAAAATTAAAAATAACAAATAACAAATGCAATATTTCCCATGTAGATAAATATATTATATCTTATAAAATTTAATTTTGCACGACACTTACATTAAATGTAAGCGTTTTTTTTATGTAAATCGAATACGTTTGAGATTACCGGCTCTTTCAAACTTATTTGAGTTCACTAAAACCAAAAAAGATATCGCGTTAATATGCTAAAATCTTTTGAAATAAAACATCAAAGAAATAATAAAAAATGAAAAAATGACTTTTTGAATTTATAAAGCTATACATTTACAACAATTCACAACTTTAATTAGAGTAATATAGATACAATGAAGCAATATAAAATAAAAAAATGTATGATCAGTCATATATGGTATCCAAACGGGCATTAACACTTTTTGTAAAGTAATTGATATCCGTAAATGATTTGTCGTTAAAAAATTATGTTATATAACATTTTAGAATATTAAAATATCACATTTAAGTTAGATTTAAAATTGTAACACATGTATTTGTGAGTTCATGTTAAAAAATTAATGTAAATATGTAAAGATTTTAACATGATATATAGAATTAATTGAAATATTTTAATTGGATGTGTCCCTTAAAACTCTCATATTAATATATAGAAAATTCTTTAAATAAAATCCTCCATATTAATTACCACATATTAATTACCACATATTCATTGTTTCCATATTCGTTACATGATTATGTATTATATATATGATATAAATTCGATGGATAATTGGGTTATGATATAGTTGAGCTCTTTTAATTATTTGCATAATAGTCTATGTTATTAAATTTTTTTAATAGTTTTTATAGATATTACTTAAAATTTTCTTTGAGTAACACCAAAGATTTTTAACCTAGTGTCTCCTTAATTAATATATAGAGGATATCTCCTACCCATCTACAAAATAACTACGAGTTTTAAATCGTTATTTATGCAATTACATTGATTTATTGGAGGTGTCACACGTACGAGTGTGAGGCATGTCATAGACATGAACAAAATTAAACCGTAACCGTATTTCGAATCGTAACAGGACCGTTTTCAAACCGTAACCAATCCGTAACCGTATAAAATGGTTAAAACCCATAATTGTTAACCATAACCGTATCAAAACCGTCGGTTAACCGCAAAATTAATACTTTAAAATTTTAATCGTAACCGTTTTAAAAATAAAAAAATATATTAATAATTTATTATATAGTTAATATAACATAGAAACATGATGTATAATCAAATAACTACTAAACCAAAATTTTTTAAACTAATATAATTATATTAAATAAAGGTGAAATTGCTAAAACTGTGATTTAAATCCTTCAATGTCCCCACTAATCCACTCCATTAGTTTATCCATGATCACTAGCCACTACCCTTTTCATATTAATCAAATCATACTTAGCTTTACCTAATGTAATATAATTCATCGTTATTTAGGTAATTTACCACTTAAAATTTTGAATCATATAATAATAATTTCATACCATAAAATTTAGCTTTATATTAGTTGATATCATTTTTAATATTTTGGTCGATATATCATTTAATTTTTTTTTTTGAGAAAATTAAATAAATTTATGGCTACGTTACTGATATCAACTGTATCATAGTCATCAAATAACCATAACCGTATCTAACCGTAACCGTTGTAATCAGAACCGTGTTTACCATAACTGTTTTTAACCGTTTATTAAATGGTTAAGGTTAAGATTAATTTTTTTTTGAAACCGTAACCGATGCTTATAAAACCGTAACCGCAATAACTGTCACCGTGGTCATGCCTAGGCGTGTGAGTTTTAGATATTTACATTCTCTTAATTGGTCATGGGGTAAATTATAGGGGCTTACCACTACAAGAAAACAGGGCTGTTTCCGACGGACAGTTTGGTCGGAAATCCGTCGGAAAACTTTCCTTCCCCCATATCAACACAATTATGAAGATTAGACGCATATCCATCTGGGAATTTAACATGATGCGTAATCCACTAAAAGAACTCTTTCTTTCCTAAACCATCCAACCTGAAGACCGAGATAGGACCTTTTCTATTCTCCATGACATGTAGTTCCTTCCGAGAACATATACCAGGCAAATCCAATCTAGACTTCAAATTATCTTTTGTTTTCCCTTGCACATTGAGCACTGTATTGATGATGTTATCGAAAAAGTTCTTCTCAATGTGCATGACATCAAGATTGTGCCGCAAGAGATGATCTTTCCAATATGGTAAATCCCAAAAATACTCTTCTTATGCCAATTATGTTGTTGCCCATAACCGTCAACATGATCATGCCCATTACCACCACAGTAAGCCGTAGTCATAACACCAAAATCACGAAACTGAGTCATAATATAATCACCATTTAACTCGGGGGGTGGACGATCATGAAGCACTTTTTTTTTCTTTGTAAACAACGTGGTGCTCCGCCGGTACGGATGATCAGCTGGTAAAAAACATCTATGACAATCAAACCAATACGCCTTTTTGCCATGCTTTAATTGGAATGCATTAGTGTTATCTTGACAGTACGGGCATGACAACTTTCCGTGAGTTGTCCATCCAGATAACATTCCATATGCTGGGAAATCGCTTATGGTCCACATAAGCACAACTTTCATCGTGAAGTCCTGATGGCATGACATATCATATGTTCGAACACCATGGTCCCATAACTCTTGCAATTCATGAATCAATGGTTGCAAGAAGACATCAAGCGAACGCTTCGGATGGTCTGGACCGGGAACAAGGATAGTGAGGAATAGAAACTCTCGCTTCATGCATTAAGTTGGAGGCAAATTGTAAGGTGTGACAATGAATATTTCCTCCCATGCTTCCCAAAAGGATTGAAACCATCCGTAGATAACCCAAAGTATACATTTCGTGGCTCTTTTGCAAAACTAGGATACAATGATTGGAAATGTTTCCATGCACCTGCGTCTGAGGGATGCGCAATTTCTCCATTAAAGGTATGCTCTGCATGCCATCTCATAGGACCGGCTGTGCGTTCTGATTTATATAATCTCTTTAACCGCTCGGCTAACGGCAAATACCACATCCTCTTAAACGGTACTCGACCTCTACCACTTGTGTCTTGAAACCGCGGTTGGCGACAAAACCGACATTTCAAGCGGTCGCCATCCTCTCTCCAATATATCATACAGTTGTTGATGCACACATCTATCATTTCATACGACAAACCAAGCCCGGATACAAGTTTTTGTATCTCGTAGTATGAACCCGGGTGAAGATTATCTTCGCGCAGAATATCTTTCACATAATCAGCTATCGCATCCATACAATCCTCTGACAAATTCCAATCGGTCTTTATACTCATCATTCTGTATGCAGAGTATAAAGATGAAAGACCCTCTTTGCAACCAGCATATAACGGATCAGTTGATGCATCTACCATATCAAAGTACCTTTGGGCATCTAAAGTTGGTCCTTCGGATCCATCCTGAAAGAACGATGGTATATTCTCCCGATAGGCTTCGTTAACCATTTCTTCCATACCTACATTTTCATCTACTTCCGGTATTGGTCCCTCTATCCTATCCGCACTAGTACTAGCATAATTCCCCATTGAACCATCTTCACCATGCAAATACCATATTTTATACCCCGGCATAAATCCGTCTCTATAAAGGTGTTGTAATACAAAACGCCCAACTTTCTTTTTACAATTCCGACATTGAGAACAAGGGCACGACATTTTACCTTGATCTTCTATGGTTTGCGGTTGGTTTAATGCAAGATTCATAAATTGTTGAACTCCATCGACAAACTCATCCGTAAGTAAACCCGTCTCTGGATCATGAGAAGGTCTATCCATCCACGCTCGAAAATATTGATCTCTATTTGAAGGAGCCATTTTTAAGTTTTGTTCTTCTAATTTTCGTGAATGAAGGTGTGCTCTGTTTTAAAAAGAAATCTGGGAAATTACCGACGAATTTCCCACCGAAATTCGGTCGGAAATTCAAAATTTAAAACGGTTAAAAATGGCTCCAATTTTTTCCTACCGATTTCCGACCGCCTGAATTTCCCACCGTTTTCCGACCGAATTTTCCGACGGATTTCCTACCGATTGATTTTCCCACGGATTTCCGAACGATATTGCAACTGTATTGCGATGGGAATTTTTCCGTCGGAAATTTCCAACCGATTTTGGACCAAAATTTTCCGGTCGGAAATCCGTCGGAATTCGGTCGGTAATTTCCGACCGATTGTTGTCCATCGGAAATTCGGTTGAAAATAGGCCTGTTTTCTTGTAGTGTACATTTATTATTGATTTTTGAGTGAATTAGCTAGACAAATTAAGTAAATCCGTAAATGACTAAAACTTTTTAAAAATTAGGTAAATAACTAAGGCACTATTTACTTTTGACGATGCTATTACCTTTTCGCCCCTACATTTGTGATCTTATATATGATCAGCAGTATCTGTTTCCAAGATATGTATTCTTTATAAGATCTTTTCTTTCTCTATCTTCCCAGACGTCTTCTTTTATATCTCTCATCACTTTCTTTCTTCGTTTCTCTTTCTTATTTCTATACAAACGAACATAACTCTAACTAAAGCAGATGAGATCAAGATCCGGTGATGAAGAATGAATGAAGACCTAGTGACAATCCGACAAAATTTTATTTCAGTGGATTTGGTGTCAATGTTGTTGAGCCAACACGATGGAGCTTCGGAAAAAGTGATGTCGGCGTTTAGACACAATGCAAAAATGCGTCTCTTGTGTCTTCTCCAAATTAAATTTGTGCTTCAATGGTGTTTGGCGAGTTGTTTGGTCATGTGCAAAGGGAGCTTCCGGTGAAGACACTCGATCCTGGAAGGTACACTGAAATAGCCGCTATCTTAGAATGTAGATACTAAGTTCTTATATATCAGAAAATACATTATCTTGCACATACTTGTATGTATGGTTAAAAAATTTATTGTATTGTATAAACATTATATTTATGTTATCATATTCACTAGGCCAATACCCGTGCGTACGCGCGGGTTTTTTTTGCTAAGTAGTTTGTTTTATTGTGTGTTTCTATGTTTTTATCAGTTTCATAAGAAATAATACGATAATTAAATAAGAGAAATGCATAAAAAAACATGTATTCACTTATGAATTAGAGCATCAACGGAGATAAAATATCATGGAATCTAAAGCTATATGAGGGCAGCTAAAATCATATAGAGTTGGAGTTCATGGTACATATTATTAAATGTTTGTAAAAACATGTCACGTAAATGAGTCTGAAGCTAATGACAGGAAATTATCCATGGAAGTCAATGAAAAAGATCCAAAACAGAGAGACTCCACTGATTCGAAACAAGTTCACATGCTTTGAAACTCTTGGTAGAGAAGAAGGTAAGTCCTTCAAAATCCTTTGCTTGTCTTCTGCGTCATATGTTGCAGAGAAGATTTTCGCCGTTATCAAACATATCGCATGATTCAGGAGATAACTCACAAGATTTGTGTGTATCCTCTCCACTCTAAATCTTCAAGACTGAACAGCAAACAGAACTGAACTAGGCGGATCCCATCGATCCAATGGAGCTAGTTCGTAAACTAATAAGATCATTGAGTTGGAAAATTAAACACTAAAAATTAAAAATGGATAGGAAAAAAGGGTAATGAAAAATGTAACTTATAAGATCACTAGTAGCCATTAAAGATGTAAAGGAAAAAAGGAGAAATTGAATAGGTACATTATTAAGCTTTGAGAACCACCAATTTAGTGGAACGCTGGAGCAAATATACAAGCATTTCTCCAGATCTTTCTTTACGTCATATCATTCTCTTGAATGAAGTATAAGCTCTGACTACTGCGTACTCTGAAGTTGATCAATGTATTCTTGAGTACCCTTCTCGATGCTATATGCACCCATGAGAAAATCGGAAAACTTGAAAGCACATAGAAGAACTGGATAAGGTTATATTACAGACTTGACAAAGAGCCTACAACTGTGGCGAGTAACCACCACGCCAAAGAAGATATCCTAAATAGAAAAGATGCAAGCAATTAGAACAACTAACAACAAAGATAAAGGAAGAACCGAACAAGAAAATAAAATCTCACAAAAGCTAACAAGTAACTAATGGAGAACTTCCGGGAAGACTTCTCCAGCTGCATGGGTATCTTTCTTATAGGCAATCTTTGCAGCTGAGGCACAATTTTTGGACAGAATCACAGTTTCTTGCTTACATTAGAATAAGAGAATATTAGCTACATGTCGAGAAAGTAGCAGCAAAACAAAGAAAAGCCTTTTGGGAAACTACGCAACCATTTCATTTCATTCAGAGGTTGCCTCTTGTGAAGATCATCCATCAACCCAACTTGGGTTTCTCAAGAGGAGCTTTTGTCCGAGGAGAAGAATTCCAAAAGCTTAACGAGAGATGGTGAGAACCAGACACCGGAGTGTCATAGTCTATAACCTGACATGTCCATGCTAATACTGTGGTGTATAGATTAAAAAAAAAGAGTAATTATAGGTGAAAGATATCATGACTTCCATCACACAATCTCCCCATTCCAATGTATAATGATGCAATCTAGAACTCGAATCAAATTCCATAACATTACGCTCCGAAGAATCGTGTACCATATGAATCCAGTGACTGCTCTTAGAATCTTTCCTAAAATCCTCTAATAAACCATCAACCATATGACAACCACAGCTTAAGCTACCATAAGCTCCCGCATTACTTGTAATCTTAGATAAGCTTCCATTAGCATTAAGGCATGTATCATAACGACCAAGAAGTGTAAACGCTGCCTTATCTCGCAAAGTTGAAGACACTCTTCCTGTAAGAAACCACAAAGGAAGAATGTCGCATACACTATGCTATCAAAATGCTGGAAACAAACAAATATCTAATGTAATGAAAACACCGTAAGTCTAGATAGACACCAGTTAAAAACCATTCATCTTAAGTTCAAATAGCTGAAAAGGCATGTTTTTTCTTGAGAAATTTACAGAAAAATCATAGAAAAATACTTTCTACTACAAAAATGTTATAGATTCGAAACTGTGTGCAAATATGTTACAATTGACCTATTAAAAAACTTTTACACCTATAAAAGAATCAAAATCTCAGATGGTGTTGAGAAGGAGGAGAAAATTCTCAAATGGGTTGCATAAAATTAGATTTTTTTTTTATTTTTTTTTAATAATAAAAATAGAATGAAAACACATTTCTGTCCTCTATAGTTCATATTATTTACAATTAAACCTACCCAATGAAAACCATTCTCAAAACCAGACCGAAACGGTTTTAAATTTCTTTCCCAAACCGAGACGGTTTCTTTCCCAAACCTAATTCGACGGTTCACTTCTAATCCCTGCTTCTTCGACACCACTTCTTCTCCAATTCTCTAACTTCTTTTTCTCTTCTTCTCTTCTCTAACCCCCGAATTTCTCTCTTCTCTTCCTCTTCGAATTTCTCTCTTCTCTTCCTCTCCATTCTTCGATATCCTCTTTACAATGCCGCCTAAAACCAGAAGTGAGAAATCCCCAAAGAAGACCGAGAAGAGACCTCAGGATCCTCCTCCGGCGAAGGAAGCTCCGGCTGCGGCGGCGACTTCTAAAGGAGGTGGGTTGAAGGCTGGTAAACGTAAAGCGGCCAAACAGCAAGGCGAGGGTCGCAATGTCCGAAAGAAGATAAGCACACCGGCTCTGGCAACGTCTGCGGCGGTTTCGTCTCCTCCGCCGCGTGCACAATCGGAATCTTCTTCCTCTTCTCGGACTCATTCGGCGGCGCGAAGTCCTCAGCATGCAGAGCACCGGTCTCATTCTCAGTCTTCAAATCTTCGACTAGGGTTTCCAGATCCGGCGGCTGTGCCGCCTCCGCAGCCATCTCTTCAGCCTCCGGCTCCGGCCTCGGCTCCGGCCTCGGCTCCGGAAGGTTCAACGTCGCAAAGGATAATAGGATTTTTGTGAATATTTGCTATATATACTAGTTGTACTGTATTTGCTATTTATACTAGTTAGTAGGATAGTTTCATTTGTAGTAATGACTTGAATTTGGCATAATGACTTGAATTTGGAGAGTAGGAACGTATGATTTGTTGAATTTGAGGTTGTTTAGGAGATAATAGGAGATAGTAGGAGTCGTAGTTGTTCTAGTTGTATCGGTTTTATCAGTAATACTAGTTGTTCCAATATTACTAGTATTACTAATAAAAACGGGACAACTAGCACAACTGAAGTCCCAGTATTCCTAGTAGGTCTAGTTGTACTGATTTAAGTAGTAATACTAGTAATATCGGAACAACTAGAACAACTACTTCCTATTTGTGCTAGTTGTTCCAATAGTACTAGTAGTACTACTTAAATCAGTACAACTAGAACCCTAGTTGTCCCAGTAGTTCTAGTAAGAGTAGTAATAGTAGTACAACTGGTCGTGTTGAAGAAGTTCTAAAATTGTTTGTTTGATTTGTTTTCAGGTTGTTGACGCAATGAAACCTCAAAGCTTTGTCTTTCCACCCGAGGACTACTCTCATTCGTTAAAGGTCGGTGCGAAATGCCATGTACACCGATTCCAAGAGTTGTTTAAAAATTTGGGTTTGGAAGACCACGAGAAGAGGTGGTTTGAAGAGCACCCGCAGTTCAAGCACATCCTGCACATGCCTGCCTAGCAATCTCGAAAGCTGCAGTCTGTCAACATGTTGCTTCTGAGGACAGCGAAAAGTGAGAAGAAGAACCAGGCATGGTTCGTGGTTAATGGAGTACCCATTCGATACTCCATCAGGGAGCATGCATTACTGTCTGGGTTGTTCTGCCACCAGTACCCGGAGAATAAGGAGAGGCTGGGAAAGATGAGGTTTGTGGAGAACCACTTTGGCGTGACGAAAGCCCACAAATCCATTAATGCAGCAGAAGTCCTTGATGCGATTAGAGGGATGTCAAGTGCTGATGCTGAAGGTGAGAATCGCCTCAAAATGTTGGTCCTCTACTTCCTAGCCACGGTATTAAAAGAGAGATCAAAGCATAATGGACCCATTGAGCCATTCCTTCTGAAAATTGTGAATGATCTCGATGCATGTAGAACGTACCCATGGGGACGTTACACATTTGAAGACTGCATCAATCAGATATACTGCGTAGGGGAGCATTTTGAAGGAAGGATTCCAGACGGTCTGAGTTACACATTTCCTGGGTTTATCAACGGTCTGGAGGTAAAATCGAATTATTTTTTGCAATTGTTATAATTGATATTATGGTACAATTGGTATAATTGGTTCAACTATATGTGCAGATTTTGGCATTCGAATATATCCCAGCTCTGGATGCTATGTATCAAAAACCAGCAGATACATACAGTGAGGAGGAGTGTCCCAGAATGTGCAAAAAGCAGTTCAAGAAGACTGGGACCAATGGTTTTAGTCTGGCGAACATCTACCGCACGGTTGGAGATACAAAGGTATGTAAAAAGTTCTATTTGTACTAGTAATTCTAGTAATATTGGTACGACTAGCTTTAGTAGTTCCATTCGTACTAGTATTTCGAGGAATAGTGGTACGACTAGCTTTAGTAGTTCCATTCGTACTAGTATTTTGAGGAATAGTGGTACGACTAGCTTTAGTAGTTCTATTTGTACTAGTAATTGAAGTTGGTTTTTTTTTTGTTTCTATCAGGATATCACGAGTGTTTTGGTCCCCACGGACGCAGAGCACAGGCTTCTGTCCAACCTCTTGGATGAAATGACATTGTTCGACCATGAGCTTAAGGATGATAATGATAGGGATGACGCTATTGTTGACAGTTGGAACAAGTTATTGATGAGGGACGAAGTGAAGATATGGTGGGAGGATCTCTATCGCAGGGACATTGAATGCCGAAGTAGAGCAGTTGAAGAAGGAATAGCAGACGAAGAAGACCAAGAAGAAGGCGAAGAAGAAGGCCAACGGCGACTTGAGCCAATTGGCAGGGGACAGGATCGAGGCGGATTGAAAGAAGAGATTAAGAAGATAATGGAGTTGATGATGAAACCAATGCAAGAAAATATGGAAATGATTAAGAAGGCGGTTGAGCTAATGAACGAAAGGCTGGAAATTGTGGAAAATCAACTGAAACCGGTGGATTATAACGATGATTACGAGCCTGGTAATCAATTTGAAACCGGTGGATCATCATTCCGAGGTAAATCTCTACTAAAAACGTTTTTTAGTAATATTAGGACTACTAGGACTACTGCATGAGGAGGAGGCTGCGAAGAAGAAGGCTGCCGAGGAGAAGGCAGCCGAGGAGGAGGCTGCGAAGAAGAAGGGAGCCGAGGAGGAGGCTGCGAAGAAGAAAGCTGCCAAGAAGGAAGCCAAAGAGAAGAAGGCTGCCGAGGAGAAGGCAGCCAAAGAGAAGGAGGCTGCGGACAAGGCTGCTGCGGAGAAGAAGGCAGCCGAGGAGGAGGCTGTAAAGAAGAAGGATGAGGAGGAGGATTTGGATGATGAGAAGAAGGAAGATGATGAGGAAGATGATGAGGATGATGATGAGGATGAAGAGAAGGATGAGGAGATGGATGAGGACAAGGATGAGGACAAGGATAAGGAGAAGGATGAGAATGAGGATCTCGATCCGACTCAACCTCCGAGTCAACCTCCATATACTCAAGAAGAAGCATTGCAAGTTAGTAATAGTAGGACAACTAGAACTACTGTGTTGGTAATACTGGGACGACTAGGACTATTAGTGTGGTAATACTAGAACTACTGGATTCTTAATACTAGGACTACTCGGACTACTGGATTTGTAATACGAGGACTACTAGGACTACTGGATTTGTAATACTAGGACAATTTTGTATTGTTTTCCAGCAAAATGAGGGAGAGGCCACTCAAGAGACGCAGACGCAGACTCAGCCTCAGCCTCAGCCTCAGACTCAGTCTCCTATCCGTCAAGAGGTATTAATTAGTATTACTAGTAAGATTAGTATTACTAGTATGATTAGTAGTACTCTTACAGTTTTGTATTTCTCTCAGGAGTCTGTTCCAGAGACGCAAGAGGAGAAGGATGCTCAAGCTGAAGCGAAGAAGATTGCAGATGCTCTAGCTGAAGAGAAGAGGATTGCAGATGAACACTTTGGTAAGAAATGGTTCATTTTTACATTATGATATTTTTGTTACTTGACATAAAACTTAATGATTTTTTATTTTTTTTTATTTTTGTAAGGTCAGCCGAGTCAACCGATCCCGGAAACTCTGGAAATCACGCCTAATATGAAGAAGAAATTGAAGAAATGGATTGAGAGGGCTAAAACTCCTAGGCCAAAGAGGGAAAGCAAGCCTTCTCGTGTGTTGAAGACCCCTTATGTTCCTAAGTGACTTTATTAACTATTTATGTTGTGTTGAATTTCTGTTATGTGTAGAATTTATGTTGAATTTATGTTGCTATGAATTTTATTAATATTATGAGTTGAATTTTATTTTCGGTCCAACTAGAAATATTGGTACAACTAGCATAAAACAAATGAAACCACTAGCAATAATGAATTAAACACGTGCACCACCTTTTCATTAAACACGTGCGCCGCCTTTTCATTTTGTAGTTGTACCATTTTTCTAGTTGTACTATTTTCTAAAGAGTTGTACTTTGGGTGTTTTTAAGTTTAATCAGTAGTACCATACTTTATATTTAAAATTTTTAGTAGTACTTCGAACATTTACTATAGAAACTACATTTAACATAATCCCAGGCCATAAAATTTATAAAAATACTATTTTCAGTCATTGGTCATGTTAGTGTGGTTAAGTTTTTAAAACAAACCTTAGAAGTAGAAGGCATTTCATGTACACATTAGATGATCATGTAACCAATTCCAAAAATTTAAGTTTATTTATGTATTTTATGTAAATTATGATGTTTTAATGGCCTATTTGGTGTGGAATAATGTTTACAAATGTAATTTTACATCATTTTACTAACAATACAGCAAATCGGTAATATTAGAACGACTAGTACTACTGTCGTGGTAAGACTAGGACCAATGGGACTACTTTATTGGTAATACTAGGCCATATAGAACTACTTCAACCGTAATAATTGGACAACTAGGACCACTGTGTGGGTAATACTAGGACCAATGGGACTACTTTATAGGTACTTCTACGACTACTAGTACTACTTATAGGTTATATTAGCACAACTAGAAGTACTAGTTTCCTGATACATGTGAACTAGTTTTTTGAACCTGTTCTTACAAACACAAATAGGTCTTACAAAGGTACAAAAACACAAACAACATACGCAAAATAATCAGCATCCCGAGCTCTCACCTCCATCGGATGGTCCTAACCAAGGGCTTGAACTCTTCTTCTTTTTACGACCATTCCGAGCTTCTCCAACGGATGGATGTCTTGTCGTTTCTACTCTACCTTTCTTTGGAGAATAATATTTAGGTAGGACGACCTCATCAAGAATCTCCTGTGGAATATCCCAAGTAGTATGATGTGGCACTGGATAAACAGTCCTGTAATACGCTAATACCCATTGCTCCGTCCAGTAATATTTCGAGCAATACTCACGTATATCAATCGGCACCCATGTGTGTTCTGTAACCCAGTCGATAACAGCTATGGCATGTACACATGGGTATCTGTCAATGTCAAAATGGTTACAGCTGCAACTTTTCTTTTTCAAATCAACCACATATCCTTTCCCATCAGCACCATTCACTTTGTACTCAAGCAGAAAGCTATTCAGCTCAATGACACCTAACGACTTTGCTTCCTTACACATGTTGTCCAATACTTTATGAACATGCGGCACCAGTATTTGTGCCTCTGGTACTTCTGCGGATTCCTTCCGATATTTGTTAAACCACTCAACAATCTTTCCCAAAATCTCATCAAGCATTGCTAATAGCGGCAGCTTGCTTGCCTCTAACAGATGATTGTTCATTGATTCAAAACAATTAGTGGTGTCTATGTTGTACCTCTCTCCTGGAAAATGGCTTCTTGCCCATCTGCTCACGTGAATACTCTCGTCTAGATACACAGCACAACCAGGATACCTGTTTCTGAAATCAACATAGTATTTCTTGAACTCAGACTTTCCGTAAATCTGAGCCAAATGTCTGAACTTATCTGAACATGTGTCTTTCCTTTGGCCCTTGGTTACGTGCGCTTTAACATTCTGAGATAAATGAAATATGCAATAACCATGCGCGGACTTTGGATAGACCTCGTGTACAGTCTTTATGATGCTTTGATGTCTATCAGAAACAAAAACAAGCTCTGGATCATCCGGAATTTGTGTTTTCAACAAATTCAAAAACCACCTCCAACTAGCATCTTTCTCACCATCAACCACACCAAAAGCAAGAGGATAATGGTGCCGATCTGGATCTTGAGCACAAGCAATAACAAGCACTCCACCATATACAGTCTTCAGGTGAGTTCCATCAATAATGATGACTTTTTCTCATGGCTTGAAACCCTTCAATGCAAGCTCCCACAGCGATGAAGAGATACATAAACCTTTTCTGCTCATCCACTTTCAATTTTGTCACTGTACCAGGATTTTTCGTCTCTAAAATGTGCAAGTAAGAAGGAAGCATAGAGAAACCCTCCTCTGGAGTGCCACACACATCACTGAAAGCTTTCATTTTCCCTCTCCGAGCTGTAGAATATGAAACTTCAACGCCAACTTTTTGATGCACCAAGCCTACGAGTTCTTTTGCACTTGGGGTTTTGAATGAACCCGGGTAATCTTCATACAGCACAGATGCAACCAAGCCTGGTGTGCCTCTCGATTTACTTTTCACTGATACCATTTCCAATCGAGAGCAGGTATGCATCTTCCGATATGTTGCAACCGAGAATATATTAGAATTCTTAGGAACTGAAGCTCTTAAGTACCAATTGCAACCAACAGAACGACATTTTACCGCATATACTGTAGGTCTCGTTTCCACAGTACGAATCTGAAAACACTCTTGATGCATAGCTCTCTCCACTGCCCGCTTCACTTCCTCCTTAGTACTAAATTCTTGACCTAGGGTCAGATTCAAACCATCTTCCCTTTCAGCACTTACAGCCTCTCCTCGTTCAATAGGTGTAATGTCAAGATCACCAGAGTTAAACATGAAAGAATTATCCATATCTGAACTCTGACAAATAGTCACCAACTCACCAAGTGCAACAATACCATCATCATCTACTCTAGCATCACTAGCTGCAACAATATCATCATCATTAGCTCTAACATCACTAGCTCCAACAATATCACCATCATTAACTCTGCCATCACTAAGAAGCTCCTCATTCGTACAAAGATACTGATTACTCTGCTTTTCTGAGACAACTTCAGCGAGTTCCACATGCAAAAGACTCCTACACTGATCCTGATTAACTTCCATCCAATATCCTAACACATCTTCATCATCCAAGATATATGATGGACTTCTAGGATGCACGATCAATGGAATGTAACTCAGCCGAAGCTTCGTAGTACCTGCATCTACCATAAGCTTCCCACAAATTCTATTAACCAGCCGATAATAACTGACGTCCTCCAGAGTTCCTTTCATCACAATAGTAAAAATATTATCATCTTTATTATTCCATACCACTCCATCTGAATAATATCCCCCATAATCAAAATGTACGACCGTGCCACGATTACTATCCATTGTCCCCTGAAAACAAACAACAAACATCATTATCAAGATTCAGTTGTACCATTTATACTAATTGTATCATAATAGTCGTACTAGTTATACTAGTCGTCCCATTCTCACTACTCATACTTCATATTAGTCGTACTAGTTATACTAGTCGTCCCATTCTCACTACTCGTACTTCATAAAAGTCGTACTAGTAATTCTAGGTGTTCTAGTTTTTAGTTGGACCATTTATACTAGTTGAACCATCGACACTATTCGTACCAGTGTCGTATTAGTACTACTTATCCTAGTTGTACCATTTGTACTAGTTGGATCGAATATTTATTTGTACCATTTGTTCCACTTGTACTAGTTTTCTTACCATCCCTCTCAACTTCGATTTCACAACTCAAGCTATACAGTCTGTAGATTATCAATGTAACACGCTAGTGAATGCTATTACACTTCGAAAACAAGTTAAATCAGCCAAAAACGGTTTCTTAAATAACAAATAAACGGTGAAGAGAAGGAAGAAGAAGAAGAAAAAGGAGAAAGGAAGAACATTGAAGAGAAGGAAGAAGAAGAACAACATAGAGAGAGGAAGAACAAACCTTAGCGAAAGAGAGGGGACAAATTCGATTTTTTTTGCCCTCTGAGCTTCCGAGAAACTCAAGAAACCGTGATGAAAAGATCCACTTTTTTCTTCTTTTTGCTGTGGATCTTTGCTGTCGGCAACTAGGTAACAAGAGGAGAGAGAAAGAGAGATCCAAGACAATTCAATGATTGGTGGTTGAGTGGTTGGTTTGAATTGAAGATTGATTATGGGTTGGTTTGTTTGATTTTCAAATAAAAAAAATTAGATTCATTAAGGGCACAAAAGACTTCTCCACCCCACCAACACCATGTAGAATAAGTCAGCTCCATTGTGATTTTTCTCCTCCTTCTTAACACCATATCAGATTAAGATCCCCTATAAAATATCTCTTCCTCTTCTTTCTCTTCTCCCTCTCTCCTCTCTCCTCTCTCCTCTCTCCTCTCTCTTCTCTCCTTTGCATCTTTTTTTTTTTGCATTTTTGTTTATTTATTTTTTTACTATATTTTCTATTTCTTATTTTTTTTATAAATTCATATTACAATTTAATAAAAAAAAAGTTATTTTCAGTTTCTATTATAATTTATTTTTCTCTATAATTTGATACCCATTTTCATTACTTTTTATTTTATTTTACAAAAAATGTATTATATGTGTATATAAACATCCATAATATGTTATATGTATACATATACATATTATATATACATGTATGCTTACATATGTACATACACATACATATAAATGCGTGTACATATATTTTGTATGTATGACATATACTCATATAATAGATATTACATTTAAACATCCATATAATAGCTAAGTATTATTTTTACATGTGTACGTACACGTACATATAAACGTGTGTACATATATTTTACATGTATGACATATATTCATAAGCGTATATGTATGTGTACATGTACGTATACATGTACATACGTAATATATATTTAGTTGTATGTACACATATATACATACATATGATGTATTGTACATATAGACACAAACATGTATATAATCTACAATATGTTATTAGTATATGTACGTATTCTATTTACATGTGTACGTACACATACATATAAATGTGTGTACATATATTTTATATGAATGACATATATTAACAAGCGTATATGTACTTAATTGTACATGTCCATATGTACGTAATATAATACCTATTGTACATAGATATGTATATACACATAAATACCTATTGTACATTGAGTGTGTATGAGATTCGTTTATGCATATTGTTTTCTATTCTTGAACTTTCAATTATAGATGTACGAGTTTCATATTTGATAGTGTACATATATGAAGCACATGATAGTAGTGTACGTGTGTTCGCATATATGACATAAAGCCAAAACATTTAACGCAAGTATTTGATAGTGTACGTACATGAAATACGTTTGTGATTTTAGGGTACCCGTTGTATTCAATGTACCTATTCAACTACATATATACGTCCACATGTGGTTTCACTGAGTGTACGAGACTGGTGGTACAAGTGTATTTGCGATTTCATGTTTAATGCTTTAACTCTCTCTAGTTAGTGTACGTACATGAAACACACTGTTGCATCTAATATTTTTATACTTGTTGTATTCAGTGTACATAATATTTAATTAGATATGTACGTCCACATGTGGTTTCATTGACTGTACGTGACTAGTGACACAAGTGTGTATGCGATTTCGTATACAAGCTGTTGTATTGAGTGTACATGATATTCAATTACATATCTATGTCTATATTTGGTTCAGTGAGTGTACGTAACTAATGAAAACAGCAGGTGCATTAAATGCACGAGATCTAACATAAAACCTGGGCATTAAATTCGGGCATTAAATGCAACTTTAACAGACATAAAATGAGGTACATTAAATGCAACTTCAAGAGACTTATAGTGAAGGCATTTCCGTCCGGAAAGTACCCCATATGACATTTTTGTATGCAAAAACATATTTGCGACTTTTTGTATTTAGAAGTGAGTTTTTGTGACATTGTTGTAATCTTCTCGTTTTTCTTTCTTGCACGGTACTACAGGATTTTGGGCAGTTGGTGCTGAAGTCGACAATCCTTCAGTTAAAGGCTATCAAGGAGCTAGTCCGTTGGAGGAAACATAGCAAAGTTTCTAGTTTTAACTTAACCGAATTAAGCAAACCAAAAATCAATCAAACCAATGATACAGTACGGTCTTAGACATGCATATATCATTATTAATTCAAAAGTCAAACAAGCAAAAACGATTGAATTATATCTAATATATTTAGAAGATGCTACATGAAAAATTCTATCTCTTAGAAAAAGCATATTTGGGACGAATGACCGTTCTTTTGCAGAACATAGCAAAAGAAACAAGACAGAGCAAGTGAAAACTTCTACATATCATGATTTTAATGCTTTTATGTATTTTATCTTAGATTTCAGTTTCTATGTGGATTTCAAAATGGTTCAATACAAAAACCAATCAAAACATTCCAAATTGTTAACTAGATTTCAATAATGAGAAAAATGGTTTTATTACCATGAAGACTACACTGATGTAAAGCTAACCTCTATTCAACAATATCAGAGAGAAAATACGTGTTGTCTTGCTTCTTCCTCCTACGAGCGTCATTAAGCTTACTAGAATAGGTTCCAATCGCTTCGGTGATGGCTTTTGGCAACCAGAAGCCAGGTCGCTGCTCGGTCAATAACCAATGGCTCTCTCAAGGTTACATCAATCCCCTGATACGTTCACAATGCTAATGTTACTTCCCCTTTTAAGACCAAGGGAAAACCAGCCACTGAAACGTCGATGCTTTTCACGTCCCAACTACTTTCCGTCACCTGAATCTCCTTCTCGTTCCAGTTTCCTAATTTAGACGCTCTGTTCTCTCCGATTGGTGGCTATTTAAAGAGGGCTTTCCATTACATTCTGATCTTCCGGAAATGAGGGAAATACATGAGAAAACAAGCTTTTACTTCGACGTTCTCTGTTTTTCCTAGATGCAATGATACACTATGCGATACTCATATTGTTATGTATATTGTTTCAACAGAAGCGCGAATCAGGTCTAGCGTGACCAGACAACCAATGTGAACACACTGTCCTGCCTGCAAATAATGATTCAACAGAATTATCATACTTCCCTAAACAAGAAATTCTAATTGAAGTTTTTTAGGCCTGCAAAAATGTTTTGATGTGTGTAAGAGAGAGCTTGCCTTGACACTATAAGTACGAGGTTGAAGCTCTTTCCTTATGTCGACCATTTTCCGCTCCTCTGAATTCAATCTCAGGGACATAATGTAAGGATGCAAAAGACTTGGAGTGCCATACATTTTCACCTTTGCAGACGATACTCCACCGATTCTCAATATTCCAAGAGTTGTTCCATGAGCTGAAACAACTCTTACTTGGAGACCTTGTGACCTTTGCACATTACCTTTTCGACCAGCTAATTCTTTGATGTAAGCTAATAGATTCTTGATACCAGGATCTTTCTGAGCACTAACCATGCTCCTCCAACCTTGGCACGGTGGTCTAACCGAGCTGGTGAAATTTGTCTAAATCACTTTCGTTGCAACAAGCACAAGTTTTGGGAGGTTTTTGCTACCTTTAAGATCATTCCCAGCTTTTTGAAGCGCGTTGAATAAAGACTTTGATTCTTTCCTCCTCACTCCTCCCACCAAACCAGTTGTTCCCCTACCATTCAACATTATGACTCCTCCTACCAAACCAGTTCTTCCCCTAGCATCAACATTATGGTAGTGAGTCAAGCCTAGCGATGCTCATCCATTTTCTTCATCATTCGCATAACACTTTTGGTTTTGGTTTTTCCTGGTTAGCTTAGAGCATCTGCCTCCTCGAAACTGAAACAGGTAAACATGACACAGATCATTCTCTGAAAACAGGGAAACAAGCTTTACGGTTTTTGAGTTTTTGATATTTGACTGCGTTTTAAATCTATTGTGATTTCTCTATCAGGTTTTTACAAATCTGAGAAAAGCTCTATACCCTCGTAGAAATCAGTTCTTTGACAATCATTGTAACGCCTGTGAACTAAAAAATAGAATTTTGGTTGGTGTGTCGATCGACACAGGTGGTGTGTGTCGATCGACACGAGTTGAAATTAGACCGACAGGTTCGGTTTAATTATGCGGTTTAGTGGGGCGGTTTAGGGAACCTTAGGGTTGGAGTATAAAACGCAGCTCGTGTTTCTGGCCGAGTTTTTGGCGGAAACCTGTGAGAAAATCAGAAATCAGAGAGTTCTTGAGAGATTGGGAGGTTTCTGATTGTTTTTGATCCTTTGCTGGTTGAGTTTCGTGGTGGGGAGGATTTAGGAACATGTTAGGGTTGTGTTCTGCGATTTGGGAGTGATGATTTTGGATTTGGGGGCTGTGTTCTTCGTGTTCTTCGTGACGTTCATCCTTTCTTTCCCAAATCGCGGTGAGTGCGTGACCGTAGGTTTATCTGGGTAAAGGATTAGATGGAATATGATTGATTGTGGTTGTTTGGATTGGATTTCGTGTGTTTTGTAGATGAAATCGTGCAAGAGATCGATGGATCGCATTAGGGTTCGAGCCGTGAGAGGATAGGCTTGTTCTCCATTCTGCGATGTCGTGTCATCGACACAATTGCTTTGTGTCGATCGACACAGATGGATCATGTCGATCGACACCATGGTGGTGTGTCGATCGACACATGTGCAGTATGTCAATCGACACCTAGTTGTTGTGTCGATCGACACAGCGCTCCTGAACTGTTTATGTTTGATTGTTCATGTATGCTTGTTGTTTGCTCATCATGGTATTGTAGCTCTTGCTTATGCCTGTAACGCCTCGACCGCTATCGAGCTATCAGTATGTAGGGGAAATCCTCATCCCCTTAGGAGAAATCCTCATCTCCTAATAGGCCCCACGCCCACTCCTGGCCAGTGGGCCCACCCCTCTCCGACGGTCAGTGCGTTAGTCCGGGAGGCTCGAAAGACTTGTTTACTAACCCTGTAATTCACCACATGATCTTTCCCCGTCTTTTGTCCTCACTCACACGGTACTGGAAATGACTTCCCAGTAGGTCACCCATCCTTAAATTGCTCCAGCCCAACCGCGCTTAATTCTGGAGTTCTCTCTGGATGTGTGACGGAAAAGATAAGTGCACTTTGGTGATATAGGTAGCCAAATCAATTCTCTTAAGCCTCTCCGCATGCACCACATATTTTCAGAAACCGGGATGTTACAATCACCCCCACTAACTGATCGCAACGTCCTCGTTGCATACCAAGATCGTTACCCCTGATAGTGTGACTCTCACACTCGTTAGGGTTCGCTCTGATACCATTTGTAACGCCTCGACCGCCGTCGAGCTATCAGTATGCAGGGAAAATCCTCATCCCCTCGAGAGAAATCCTCATCTCTCAATAACATACAGGGGAAATCCTCATCCCCTTAGGAGAAATCCTCATATCTTAATAGGCCCCACGCCCACTCTCGGCCCGTGGGCCCACCCCTCTCTGACGGTCGGTGCGTTAGTCTAGGAGGCTCGAAAGACTTGTTTACTAACCCTGCAATTCACCACGTGATCTTTCCCAGTGTTTTGTCCTCACTCACACGGTACTGGAAATGACTTCCCAGTAGGTCACCCATCCTTAAATTGCTTCAGCCCAAACACGCTTAACTCTGGACTTCTCTCTGGATGTGTGACGGAAAAGATAAGTGCATTTTGGTGATATAGGTATCCAAATCAATTCTCTTAAGTCTCTCCGCATGCACCACATATTTTCAGAAACCGGGATGTTACAATGCCTGTGTGTATAACCTGTAGACGGGATGACCACCTCGCTGAGTATTTGTGATAATACTCACGCAACTCTTTTTGCCATGTGTTGCAGGTAAAGAGAAAGTGTGATCGTGGAATCATGGTCGGGAAGAGGAGATGATCTAGTGTTTCGATTTCGTGGTCGATGTGTTAGAATTGCTAGGTCGTTAGTGATTCTAGAACAATTGTTGAATTATTGTTATTGATATTGGATATCGGTTTGACCGGCTTATTGGTTATTGATGTTGATTTATTGAATTGAACTGGTTAGGATTCAGTAGAGTATGCGATCTATTGAATTTGTTTAATTGTTTATTTGATTTCCGCATATTGAGATTGGACCTTTGAGGATTATCATTTACGATAATGACAATTCAGGTTTTAATTTGGAATTTTCTAAAAAATTTTGGGTTGAGTTGTTTCATTTTGGTATCAGAGACCTTATGGCTTTAGGGCGGGTCGATATATCATGGTTTTTACCCGTTTTCGACCATGATATAAGTCCTTTTTATAGAGTCTTTTTGGTATTTTTTGAGTCTTTTTGAGTCTTTACAGGTTAAAGGACGATTAGAGCTTAATGGAAGCTTTTGGAGCATTTTGGAGCATCGAGGAAAGAAGAGACGAAGTGATCAAGGAAAAATCAATTTTACATGTCTGTGTCGATCAACACGGGCCTGTGTGTCGATCGACACGATCATGTCTAACGAGAAGAGAAGAATTTCCTCTTGGGCCCATGAAGCCCAGAAGTTTTCAGAAAAGCCCAGTCCGAATTTTACACATTATATATAGTTTTTATTTAGACTTTTAGGAAGATATATCCTAGTTTTTAATTAAGACTTGAGGGAGAAGAGATTTGCAGAGCTTTTAGGAGATTTCAGACTTCCGGATTTCATCGTTTTCGAATCTCTGTATCACTTACTCTATCTCTTTTATGCAATTTATTTCAGTCATAATGTTTACTGCATCTATATCTGATTAGTTTGCTTGTTAGGTTTAGGGTGATTCAATGGTTTGATGAGAAATTGATAGGATTGAAAACCTGTTAGGATTTATCTTTATGTTCTTCATCTAGATTGATTTAACTCTGATTTTAGGATTGATCAACTGAAATTGGATACCCTAGATTGCTTTAATAGATGCGAAAGTATTATTAACAACCGGACATAATCTTAGATGAGCAAAATTATCTATTCGCAAATAAATTTAGCTTAGTAATTTTGTGAACAATTGAACCTGAACTTAATGCTTGTCTTTATTCACTGAATTTGCAAAGAAATTTGGAATTTAGGGATTTAGTCATAGATAATCTCTGCAATGAAAGTTGATTGGTTTTACATTCGTGTTTGAGTTCTAGACCCGTGCTTGATAAAATCCTAACGTCTTTTATCCTGTGTCGATCGACACAGACCCTTGTGTCGATCGACACGATCGTATTTCGAATCATTCCTGCGAATTACCCATAGCCTAACTCCTTGTTTAATTGATTACTAGAACTTGATAACTATTCACTGTTTACATTGCTTGCTATTTTTACATTACACTCATACTTACCTACTTAGCATAATTTGAATTCACTAATTGATTGTGTGATTTGATTCCCTGTGGATTCGATCCCTAAGTACTACTACGATCTCTTAATTTGAGAGAGTAGCTTAGGGCAAATTTGAGCATATCAAATTTTGGCGCCGTTGCCGGAGAATCAAAATCACCATTCGATTTTTGATTTTAGAGTTTTGTCTAAGTTTTTTATTTTTGTTTTATTACTTACTTGTTCTTTTCTCTTTGTCTTGTGTGTTTCAGGTTTATGCTTAATCGCGTTACCAAGAGCAACCAGAATGAAGAGCTTGTTGATCTCAACCTTGAGATTGGAAAGTTAGAACGAACCAACCGAGCAGCAAGAAAGGCAGCCAACATGAATCCGTTAATTCTTATTAGAGGTGAAGATGGGTTCTTTGAGGATGCTGAGGGTCGTAGACGCAATGCTCAAGGTCAGAGGATAGATGAGAACGAGGTTGTTATTTTAGAAGAGCCAGCTGGGCGTGGGCGTACTCTGAGAGAGTACAACAGACCAGACGAGTTCTATGCCAACAGGGCAGTGATTCGTCCTCCTGCTTTCCCGAGGAACGATTTTGAGCTGAAGCACCCGTTCCATGGCCTATCTTCTGAGCACCCCATGCATCATCTTGAGAGGTTTGAGGACTTGGCATCTAGCATCAAGGCTAATGGAGTGTCCAGCGACTACCTCTATTGATTGGAGGTATCAGATGGTCCTTGATTCTGCTAGCAATGGGAACTTCAACACCAGGTATCCGGAAGATGCACTAATTCTCATTGATAACTTGGCTTCTAGCAACAGTACCAAGAATGCAGATTTCGAGAGGAAGAAGCTGGGTGGAAACGTGGATGGCAGCCAAATCGCTAAGGTTAAGGCTAAGCTGGATTTTGTGCATAGCCTTCTAGTAGGGAAGAAGACTGTTCAGTTTGCTCAGGAGGTTGAGACTTTCATTCCAGAGGAAGAACAGGATGAAGAGGATGTCAACTATATCAGTGGGACTGGGTTTTAGAGTCAGAGGTTTGGTAGTCAGCAGGGTAACAGAAACTTCAATGGAAACAACCAGAGGACTACATTTACTGGGAATCCAAGCTCACCCACCTATTCTCCTAAGCCGCAGTTTCAAAAAACCGAGTATTAGAAGCCCTTCCAGAGCAATTACACCAGAAACTACGGGTTTTCATCTTACCAGACACTCCCTCCTCAGTCATCAGAGACCGAGATGAAATCCATGCTAGAGCAAATCTTGGAGGGTCAACAGAAGATGACCGTGAGCTTTAATGGAAAGATGAATGCCATGTACCAAGATCTAAATGGGAAATTCGAGGCCTTGAACACTCATATTAAGAAATTGGACACTCAGTTTGCTCAGATTGCAGAAAATTCAAGGAGGCAAGAAGGTTTTCTCCCATCTAGGACGGATGCAAATCCGAAGCATGGCGTTGCTGCCATCACCACGAGGAGTGGTAAGACCCTTGGGGAGTCAGTAACGAAGAAGGAACTTAGTGCAGAACAGTTAGACGAGCTCGTGGAGATCGACGAGGAAGTGATTTCAGCTCCAGACCCCGTGTCGATCGACACGGAAGGCTTATGTCGATCGACACGGGTCGAAAAACCTGATTCTGGGAATGGCATCTCGCAGAAACCTCATGTCGATCGACACAAGAACAGTGTCGATCGACACGAGTCCCAGACGAACCCAATCTCGTCGAAACCCACGGCTAGTCCAGCAGAGAGAGTATATGTGCCTAAGATACCTTATCCTAGGAGCCTGAAGAAGTCTAAACAGGAGCTGGAGGATACCAGGTGCAAGGCTGTGATGGATAAGCTAGTTGTGGAACTTCCTTTGGTTGATGCTATTCGGATTAGTCCGGTGATCCGTCGTTATGTGAAGAGGATGGTCACTAAGAATTTGGGTCTTGAGGAAGGTGTTGCTATGATTTTTGAACAGGTCAGTGCAGCGATTCAGAACAGAGTTCCAGAGAAGCTCACAGATCCGAGAAGTTTTGTGTTGGATTGTTTGATATTCAAGGAGAGATTTCTGAGGTCTCTTTGTGATTTGGGTTTTGGTGTTAATCTGATGCCACACTCGGTAGTTGTTGGTCTTGGAATGACTGATTTCCAGCCTACTAAGATCTCTTTTATCCTAGCCGACCGGTCAGTAAGGATCCCTGAAGGTGTTTTGGAGGATGTTCCAATCAGATTTGGAGACTGTTTGATCCCTACTGACTTCGTTGTTCTGCAATACAATGAAGAACCCAAAGATCCTCTCATCTTGGGTAGACCATTCTTAGCTACAGCTGGTGCTATGTTGATTGCAAGGGAGGCAGTATTACTTTGAGTGTGGGCGATCTGGAGATGAAATTCGAAATGGACAAGCTGATGAAGAGACCTACGATCGATGGCCAGACTTTCTATGTAGACACCCTCACTAACATTGCACAGGAAGTCTTCAATGAGATGCATCCCATAGATCCCTTTGAAAGGACTTCGGTGAACTCTGTGACAGTGGATAGTCAGCTTGATGAGGTTGCTAAGGGGTATGCAAGGATGATAGATGCTGGTAAGAAAGTGAGGCAGTTGGTTGGTCATTTGGAGTTGGGTGGATCTTCACTAAAAACCCATGTCGATCGACACAAAGACCGTGTCGATTGACACGGGTCCCCAGAAAATGACAGCGATTGGAGTGAATAAAAAGCTCTGAAAATCGTACTCAAACCACTTCCAGCCGGGCTAAGGTACGCTTTTCTTGGTTCTAATTCCACATATCCAGTCATTGTTAGTGCTTCTTTAAACAATGCGGAGCTCACTTTACTTCTAAGCAAGTTGTGCAAGTTTCGCAAAGCTCTTGGCTATTCTCTTGATGACATTTTAGGTATATCTCCATACTTGTGCATGCATAGGATTCACCTTGAGGATGAGATTAAGTCATCAATTGAGCATCAGAGGAGGCTAAATCCAAATTTGCAAGAGGTTGTCAAGAAGGAGATTCTGAAACTTCTAGAGGCAAGGATCATTTATCCTATTTCAGACAGTGTGTGGATTAGTCCGGTTCATGTGGTGCCTAAGAAAGGAGGAGTCACAGTGGCTAAGAACGAGAAGAATGAGCTGATACCGACAAAGACAATGACTGGCCACAGGATGTGCATTGACTACCGAAAGCTAAATGCTGCCACCAGGAAAGACCATTTCCCTCTGCCCTTCATTGATCAGATGCTGGAGAGACTAGCAAATCATCCCTACTACTGCTTTCTCGATGGGTACTCCGGGTTCTTCCAAATCCCCATCCATCCAGAGGACCAGAAGAAGACCACGTTTACTTGTCCATATGGCACTTTTGCATACCGTAGAATGCCATTTGGACTATGTAATGCTCCTGCAACTTTCCAGAGATACATGATGTCGATCTTCACGGACATGATTGAGAATTACTTGGAGGTCTTCATGGATGATTTCTCAGTCTTCGGTTCGTCCTTCAAAGATTGTCTAGACAACTTGGAGAAGGTTCTTGCCAGATGTGTGGAGAAACATTTGGTTCTCAACTGGGAGAAATGCCACTTTATGGTGAAAGATGGCATTGTACTTGGTCATAGAGTTTCAGCTGAAGGGATTGAGGTGGATCGAGCCAAGATCGAGGTTATGACAAGTCTGCAACCACCTACTCCAGTCAAGGAAATACGAAGTTTTCTGGGACACGCTGGTTTCTACCGGAGATTCATCAAGGACTTCTCCAAGATAGCCCGCCCACTCACCACTTTGCTCTGTAAGGATGTCAAATTTGTTTTTGATACTAATTGTTTATCTGCTTTTAAACAGATCAAGCAAGCTTTGGTGAGTGCTCCAATAGTGCAACCTTCGGACTAGGATTTGCCTTTCGAGGTGATGTGTGATACCAGTGATTATGCGGTTGGGGCTGTGTTGGGTCAGAAGAGGGACAAAAAGCTTCACGCCATTTACTATGCTAGCAGGACGCTCGACGAGGCTCAGAGGAACTATGCTACTACAGAGAAGGAGCTGCTAGCTGTGGTTTTTGCTTTTGAGAAGTTCCGTCCTTACTTGATTGGAGCTAAGGTGATCGTGCAAACTGACCATTCAGCACTCAAGTACTTAATGCAGAAGAAGGATGCCAAGCCAAGGTTGTGGAGATGGATTCTACTTCTCCAAGAATTCGACATTGAGGTGAAGGATAAGAAAGGAGTCGAGAACGGCGTCGCGGATCATCTTTCACGAATTCGAATTGAAGACAGCATCCCCATTGATGATTACTTCCCTAAGGAGAGTGTACATTTCGTTGAGGTTGGTTTGCAAGCAAGCAAAGGCGAGGATCATAACGTTTTTGGAGTTCCAGATGTTGTGTCGATCGACACAAAGGACCTGTGTCGATCGACACAGGATTCAATCGCCAAATTCCAGAATCCGAAAACAGGTGTGTCGATCAACATGGACCTGTGTGTCGATCGACATGGAGCCAGCTGGACATCGAGTGGGACGTTTCGTGATGCCGTCTGTGCTGTTTCTGGATCCAACTGACCTTGGTACGCTGACATCGCCAATTACCTAGCTGCAGAGGATGTACCTACAGATCTTAAAGGGTATGAGAGGAAGAAGTTCATGAGAGAACTCAGAAGGTATTACTGGGATGAGCCTTATCTTTACAAGCACTGTTCAGACGGTATCTATAGGAGGTGTATTTCAGAGAGTGAGGTTCGAGATGTGCTTTATCACTGTCATGGTTCTGAGTATGCAGGGCATTTTGCTACTTTCAAGATGGTTTCTAAGGTTCTTCAAGCAGGGTTTTGGTGGCCCTCGATGTTTAAAGATGCTCATGCGTTTGTTGCGCAATGTGACACTTGTCAGAGGAGAGGCAAGATAAACAAGAGGAATGAGATGCCACAAAACTTCATCCTTGAGGTTAAGGTTTTTGATTGCTGGGGCATTGATTTCATGGGTCCTTTTCCTTCGTCTTATGGGAACAAGTACATCTTGGTTGCTGGGGACTATGTCTCCAAATGGGTGAAAGCGATAGCTAGTACTAAGAACGATGCTGCGGTGGTTGTTAAGCTGTTTAAAACCATCATTTTCCCTAGATTTGGAGTCCCCAGGGTTGTTATTAGCGATGGTGGAACACATTTTATTAACAAGGGTTTTACTAAGCTTTTGCAGAAATACGGAGTTCATCATCGCGTGGCCAGCCCTTACCATCCCCAGACGAGTGGACAGGTCGAGGTATCCAACAGACAGATCAAGGAGATCCTTGAGAAGACTGTAATGCCTCGACCGCCGTCGAGCTATCAGTATGCAGGGGAAATCCTCATCCCCTCGAGAGAAATCCTCATCTCTCAATAACATACATGGGAAATCCTCATCAATCCTCATCTCCTAATGGGCCCCACGCCTACTCTCGGCCCGTGGGCCCACCCCTCTCCGACGGTCGATGCATTAGTCCGGGAGGCTCGAAAGACTTGTTTACTGACCCTGCAAATCACCACGTGATCTTTTCACGTGTTTTGTCCACACTCACATGGTACTGGAAATGACTTCTCAGTAGGTCACCCATCCTTAAATTGCTCCAGCCTAAACACGCTTAACTCTGGAGTTCTCTCTGGATGTGTGACGGAAAATATAAGTGCACTTTGGTGATATAGGTAGTCAAATCAATTCTCTTAATCCTCTCCGCATGCACCACATATTTCAGAAACTGGGATGTTACAATCACCCCCACTAACTGATCGCAACGTCCTCGTTGCGCACCAGGATCGTTACCCCCGACAGTGTGACTCACACACTCGTCAAGGTTCGCTCTGATACCACTTGTAATGCCTCGACCGCCGTCGAGCTATCAGTATGAAGGGGAAATCCTCATCCCCTCGATAACATACAGGGGAAATCCTCATCCACTCAGGAGAAATCCTCATCCACTCAGGAGAAATCCTCATCTCCTAATGGGCCCCACGCCCACTCTCGGCCCGTGGGCCCACCCCTCTCTAACGCTCAATGCGTTAGTCCGGAAGGCTCGAAAGACTTGTTTACTGACCCTGCAAATCACCACGTTATCTTTTTCCGTGTTTTGTCCTCACTCACACGGTACTGGAAATGACTTCCCAGTAGGTCACCCATCCTTAAATTGCTCTAGCCCAAACACGCTTAACTCTGGAGTTCTCTCTGGATGTGTGACGGAAAAGATAAGTGCACTTTGGTGATATAGGTAGTCAAATCAATTCTCTTAACCCTCTCCTTATGCACCACATATTTCAGAAACTGGGATGTTACAAAGATTGGTCCACCAAACTCGACGATGCACTCTGGGCTTATAGGACTGCTTACAAAACACCCTTGGAAACCACTCCATTTCATCTGCTTTATGGGAAAGCGTGTCATCTACCAGTGGAGTTGGAACACAAGGCAGCCTGGGCAGTTAAGCTTTTCAACTTTGACATCAAGCCTGCTGCAGAAAGGCATCTGATATAGCTGAATGAACTGGATGAAATCAGACATCATGCCTACGAAAGCTCTAAGTTATACAAGGAGCGGACTAAGGCATATCATGATAAAAGGATCATCTCCAGGACATTCGAACCAAATGACCAGGACATTTATAACTCTCGTTTACAGCTTTTTCCTGGTAAATTGCGTTCTCGTTGGTCAGGTCCTTTCACCATTAAGGAAGTCAGACCAGACGGGGCTGTTGTCCTCGTTAGTAAAGATGGGAAGGAGTTCACCGTGAATAGGCAAAGGGTGAAACATTATTAGACGGAAGCCGAGATTCTGGAAGGACACATTGTGCCTCTGGATGATGCACCTGTTGCCTGAGCTCTGACAAAGTCAAGCTAATGACTGAAAACAAGCGCTTAGTGGGAGGCAACCCACTGGTACGTGTACATTAATTTGATTTTTCATTTTGTTTTGCTAACATTTTAATTTTGGGAACTTAACTTAAACAGCACATAAATTAGGTAATATTACTAGAAGTATACAAAACTTTTTTTTATTACTGATTTATTTTAAATGCCCAGCGTGCCCTTGTAATTACGTTATGACAAAAAACCTAATTACAAGAATGCCATTACTCAGCCGTAAAGCATTACGGCGGTATTGACGGCTGAGTTATATATACGATGTGGCTGACTTAATAAAATTGACTGATTTACATATACAAATAAGCCAAACGATACGGCTGACTTACAAAACGTGGCTGATTTAAGATCTTCTGGCTGACTTTAGATTTATGCGACGGATGACTTTAAAAAAATCTGCCTGATTTATGAGCTAATGGCTGACTTACGTACATATATGATGGCTGATTTGTACATCGGCTGGTTGAGATATGTTTCTCACGATGACGGAATGATCATTGACTGGCTGTGTTACTAAACGGACGGCTGACCTATGAAAGATTGTTACGGCTAATTTAAGTATAATTAACGTAAATCAGCCGTGTTTAGCTTGATTAATAGTTAACTCGGCCATATTACGTCTGATTTATTAGCGAAAGATTAATTACTACAATAGCATTCATTTGACGGCTGATTTATTGGAGGATACAGCTGACATAATATTTTCCAGCTGATCTACGCCCTTTTATGGCCTCTTTTCGAACCCGATTTTTGTTGTTTTTATTACTGAAATAGTATTCACGTAGCAACTGACTTACATATGCATTTGATGACTGATTTAGTTAGGCTGATTTACGTTTTCATTTTGTGGCTCACTTGCCATATAAGCAAAAAATTAATGTCATCAGCTCCTATTTTCCATGTCATCAGCTCCTATTTTCCATGTCATTTTCCATGTCATTGTTAGAGTTTTATGTTGTGACGCTGTGTCTTTTTCTTCTTCTTCTTCATCTATTTATCTTCTTTATCATCTGATACCCAGAAACTTAATCGTCTTCTTCCACATTATTTGTTTTTCATTGATCTTTGTTCGATATCTTATGGATCCGGTAATTATTGTTTCCGGTAACTGGGTCAAGAAAAACAGATACGTATTCAACGCCGACGGTAGAGGGTGTAGAGTTCTGTATTTAAATGATGAAAAAACACACGACGAACTTGTGAAGTCTGTACTCGATGATTACGGATTGAACGAGTCGAGCCATCAGATTCAGCTGAGCTACATGTTCTCGAATAAAACTTTGAAAACAATGGCGCACGATACTCCACCAGTTTACGTCTCCAATACTCGACAGATGATAGGTTTTCTAAGCCTAAGGAAATTCGAACAGATACGTCTCTGTGTAAAGATTACGGAGAAAAAGGAGAGCCAAATTAGTCGGAATAACGAAGTGAGAGAGCAGAAGAAAAGGTTATTCAGTTACGGTGGTTTCAGTAATGATAATTGTCCTGGTGGTGAAACAAAATACGAAGATAAATGCGACGATGAAGACATGGATTGCGTAAGTAAAATGTAAGGTGAAGAATACGAAGTAGGCGGAGAATCCGAAGTAGGCGGAGAATCCGAAGTAGGCGAACAAGACGAAGAAGATGATGAATTTGAAAGCCGATTTGATATGTTCGACAACTCGGATGGTGCTTCATCTAAAGATGATAACTTCAGTTCACACAGTGAGTCTCCAACACAAGACGAAGATTCACCGACCCTACCGCCTAAGAAGAGAGCTCACAACATGTCGGTGAGCGGATCGGAAAGGAATCCAGAGGTTCTAAGGTTGGAGATGTCTTTGCTAAACCTCGCGGTAGGGCAACGATACGAGAGTAAAGCCAATTTGGAGAAACGACTGAAACTTCTTACGGTGAGAGATCAATTTGATTTTGATGTAGACATATCCAATTCGGACACACTCATTGTTAAGTGTTGGGTTGATGGATGTCTCTGGAGAGTTCGTGCTTCTACACAAGGGGAATTACCGGCATTTTATGTTCGTATTTACGATTCGGAGCATACATGTTCTGTAACTGAGCGTTCTAATCGATCTCGACAAGCAACACCAGATATTTTAGGCCAGTTGTACAGGGAGTATCTCAGCGACGTTGGTCCGTCTGTTCGACCTAAGAGTGTTGGAATAACTATCAATAAGCATTTTGGTGTAAAGGTAATTTCTATTACGTTGCAGCTGACTTATTTGTATAGTACAGCTGATTTATTAGTACGTTGCGACTGACTTCTATTTCAGCTGATTTTTTAGTACGTTTTGGCTGACTTATTTGTATATTACAGCTGATTTATTTGTACGTTGCGGCTGACTTATTTGTTTATTACACCTGATTTACTTACTTGTACTTTACGTTTTCCGTGTGGACAGATGGATTATTGGAAATCACATAGGACGCTAAAATTTGCAAGGGAAATCGATATGGGAACTCCTGAGAGTGGGTTTGAAGACTTGCCTCCTTACCTATATATGATAAGAAGGGCAAATCCGGGTACGGTTACGCGTCTTCAAATTAATGAATTTGGAAGATTCATGTATGTGTTCCTTGCGTTTGGTGCGAGCATAAATGGGTTTCCTTTCATGCGCAAAGTTGTCATTGTCGACGGTACGTTTCTTAACGGTAAATACAAAGGGACACTTCTCACAGCACTAGCTCAGGATGGTAACTTTCAGATTTTCCCAATAGCCTTCGGTGTGGTTGACATTGAAAATGATGATTCATGGCACTGGTTTTTTACGCAACTAAAAATTTTGATTCCTGACGATGAGGCTCTTGCGATTATCTCGGACAGGCATAATTCGATAGGAAAAGCAATTGGAAATGTGTTTCCGTTGGCTTCTCGTGGAATTTGCACTTACCATTTATATAAGAACATTTTGCAACAGTACAAGGGAAAAGATGTCTTTCATCTGGTGAAGAAAGCGGCAAAATGTTTTAGGGTTTCTGACTTTAATACAAGGTTCGAGGAGATTGAAGCGATTAATCCTGAACTTCATGACTACCTCCAAAGAGCTGATGTCCGACTGTGGGCGCGTGTTCATTTCCCAGGCCAAAGGTACAATTTGATGACTACGAACATAGCGAAATCAATGAACAGAGCACTGTCAAATGCTAGAAGTCTTCACATTGTTCGACTATTAGAATCGATACGGGTTATGATGACCAGATGGTTTGAAGAACGGAGAGAGGATGCGAAATCGCAGCCAACCACGCTTTCGCGTGGTGTCGAGAAACTACTACATGTAAGTCAACCATTGCAGTTCATAAGTCAGTCGTTATTGTTCCATAATCCAGCCTTTATGATAAGTCAGCCATTGTAGTTCATAAGTCAGTCGTTATTGGTCCATAACTCAGCCGTAATGTTTTAATAATTTTTTATGTATTATAAATAGGGCCGTGTCATTGCCGCCAGACTTATGACGGTACAAAGGATTGATCCTTATCACACGGAAGTTACATATGGATCGTCTTTGCATATTGTGAATTTGGAAACAAGAAAATGCACATGTCGGCGTTTTGAACACGAGAAATTACCATGCGTGCATGCAATCGCAGCTGCCGAGGACAGGAAAATTTGTCGAATATCCTTGTGCAGTCCTTACTACTACAGCAGTTATTTGGTAAACGCATACGCTGAGTCGATCATGTCCATAGATTCAGCGCTCCAAGTTCCAAATAACGTTGCTAACCAACCGTGCTTACCCCCGCTTGTTCGTCAACAACCAGGAAGGCCTAAGAAAAGTAGGATGAAATCTGCTTTAGAAGTTGCCCTTGAGAACAAACGTCATAGGAAACGACACGCATGTTCTCGTTGTAAACAGCCTGGGCATAATGCAAAAACTTGTCCGATTTAAAAGTGTTGTTTGGATATGTATGGATTTGTGTTTTTGTTAATGCGATAAATCAGCCGTAAAGATTGAATTATTGTCAATAAATGACTGACTTATGATTACAATACAGCTGATTGTCAATAAACGACAATGAGATTGAGTTAGATGAGGAAGACATTTTCTTTGGAAATTTAAGAAGACGAAGATGGTAACTCGTCCAAACGCGTAATATTTAAAAAAAAAATTAGAGTTCCCAAAAGAAATTAGAGTTCCCAAAAGATTAATCATTACTCCTAGTATATGGAGCCATATATATGTCAGTATAGCATCTCGAGAATACGAAACATCGCATGTTAAAATCGAATAAGTAATGTTTTTTTTTTCCCGCCGAAATACGAATCTACGCGAGATAAATTACACGTTTCGGCTGACTTATATGCACTTAACGTCGCGAGATAAAATTGAATAAATAAATATATTTTTTTTCCCGCCAAAATACGAATCGTCGCGAGATAAACCGTCTGACTTATATGCACCTAATGGCCGACTTAAGGCACGTTCAATATGACTTATATATTGAAAGAGAACCTATACCTCAAAATTATTTATCTCGAGTTTAGGGTATGGCACTTTTAATACTTTATACGGCTAAAGAAAAAAAAGCTTTAGTTTCAACAAGCAATATAGTTTCACCAAAAAAAAAAAAAACACACAAAGTTCCATAACTTGAGCATCATGCCTCGATCTTGGAGCAGAACTTGAGCATAGGAGGAGATGCTTTGTCTTCCCAAACCAACTTCAGCACAAAAAATTCGTACGCCTTAACACCAATAGCCTTGAAGAATTCTCTAATCCCTGAACCAAAGCGCAATCTCATCCGTATGTCTGGCACGCATAGATACACTGGCCACTCTACTCCATGCTGGTCCAAAAGAGTAATCTCCTTCCCTCCTGCTTTTTCCATCTGGTGAGCCCTAGTGAAGCTCAGTGGAATATGCTGCATAAGAAAGAGACAATAAGCTCTTGACAAAGCATCAATAACGACAAAAATTGAATAACAAAATTTCTTCAAGAGAGTTTACTTAAACTTACAAGTCTAGAATCTTTGAGACTAGCTGGTGTGACAGTTATTGTCACAAATCGGTTGTCACTTTGACTACTCTCACCGGTTTCTCTCTTCTTCTCTTTATCCTCCTCCTCCTCCTCCTCCCCCTCCACATCATCATCATCATCGACGTTGTTGCTAGACTGCACATATTGAATCTCACAGCAATTAGGTCCAAGACCAGTGACGTGGAACAAAAATTCTCCTTCGTGTCTGAAAATGACGAAGTCTCCGACTCGGAAATCATGAGAAAATGCGAACTCTTTCCATCCAAAGGTTAGTCTCCGACCTTCCATCTTCACCTTCCATGTTTTTTCAGACGCGTCCGACTTAAGCTCCATCATATTTTTTTCGTTTCTTCCTTCTATGTATTTCGAGAAGAACTTTTCCGGAATGCTCTGCAACCAAGACATTGAGATATATATATATATATATATATATAGAGAGAGAGAGAGATGGAGGGAAGAAGGGAGATTACATACGAGGTGGGAGTAGAAGCCGGGAAGAAGAGGTTGAAAAAAATGTGAGTTTGTAGGAGATTTACATACTTGATCCGCCATTATGGAAGTTGGAAAAGGAGTTTCAAAGATAAGAAAACCCTAAGTTTATGAGTGTTGTTCGCAATCCTCCTCTTATTTACATGGTTCATACAGAAAGATTACACTAATAAATGTTAGTTGACTAAACATTGTAAGTTGTGTTCAAAAACATTGAAAACTAACGACAAGGCATTTAAGTTTTTTAGTGGAATATTTAAAAAAGATTAGAGTTCTCAAAAGATTAACGGTTAGGCTGAGTTATGTTAAAGGTTAGGCTGAGTTATGTTAAAGGTTAGGCTGAGTTAAAAACGAAGTTTAGGCTGAGTTATGTTACATGTTAGCCTTAGTCATAAACGAAGTTTAGACTGACTTATTACATAAACATAAGTGGCTGAATTATATTTAAAATACGGCTGACTTATATATACAACACGGCTGACTTATATTTACTACACGGCTGAATTATATTTAACATGAAGTCATAAACAAAGAAACAAAGGAGGAAACAATAGTTTATATTACAACATCCAAAGCCAATCCGGCCAATATATAATCGGCTTAAAATCACGGTAAAAAAGACCTAACTCTTTGATCCAAAAGCATTGGTCACACAAGTTGTTATCCTTACTGTCTTCAATGAACCAACGATCCCAATCTCGGTCCAGCAATGGAGTACATGTGCAATTATAGAACAAGGTTTTTTCCGTTGACATGAACTCATACTTCTTCGTTAGAAACGCATAAGTGTGATACGTTCCCCAACTCCAGTCTAGAGATCTAACAATCTTGCCTATCCTCTGAATAGATTCCCTTGTGAAAAGAGATAAATACTCCTCAGTATTCCAAAATACCTTGCGCGTCATTACATATGTGTACAAAGCACGCTCAAATCCTGCATATGCTGCTCTCTTAATCAAAGCAATTCCTTCATCTTGGAGGTCGAACGTGAAGAACTTCTGTACACCCTCTAAGAGCAGTGTACTCGGGTTTCCATTAGCGTAGCAAACTTGCATCACCAAGCTAGATATATGTGTGTACGAAGGGAAGGTAAACACATCTATAGATGCGGACACTCCGGGCCGGTCTGTTAGTTCCTTCATATACCTGCATGTTGCTCTCAATCTATATAGATCTGCAACAGAGTTAGCGGCCACACGTTCGACCACTAAGGCTTGGATTTCTTCAGGTAGGGCTGTAAGAGGGAATACTTCCATTACAAAGTGGATTTTTCTAGAGATATAAAGTTTATGAAAATCTAAACAGATGGTAAAGGCTGAATTATGTGTTAGTCAGCCTTTAATCTAAACAACTGGTCGATAACTGAGTAGAAAACAAGTAAGGTTTATGGCTGGTTGATGAGTGTTTAAATGGTATTTATATATTAAAAAAAAGAAAAATAGCGACTCTTCGGTTACTGAGTAGTTACGAAAAGCAACTGTTCGGTAACTGAGTAGAAAAAACAATTGTTCGTATATTTTGAGTAAAGGCTGACTTAGTGTTTCGGCTGAGTTATGAGAGCGTTGCAAAAGAAGCGGCTGACTTAGTGTTTCGGCTGAGTTACAAACTAACTAAAGGGTCTCATACGGCTGAGTCATAAACGAATTTTAGGCTGAGTTATGTCAAAGGTTAGGCTGACTTATAAATGAAGTTTAGGCTGAGTTATGAAAAAGTAAACAAATTCTATATTAGAGTTCGAAAAATACATAAACATCAGAGTTCTAAAAATACATAAAAATTTGAGTAATAAGCATTACATAAACATAAGCATTAGCATTAGATAACCATTTAGTCAGCCATATATTGTGCACCAAGCTTCATCCAATCAATTTCTGGAACTTCGACTTTGGCCATCTTTTCTTCGGCTTCAACGATTTTATGAGCAAGTTCATCCAACTCAGCAAATAAGTCAAACTTTTCCTTCCCCATAATTTCTTCAAGCAAATCCATTTTTGCATTAATAGATGTCACTTCCATCATAGCATCTTGCAATTCAGATTTAGCTTTCATCTGTTACTTGACCAAGAGGAGCAACGACTTGTAATGCTCCTCGGTTTCCCTTCTGGCCTTTTTAACATCGTTTGCTCCATGGTCATCCTCCATTGGACGCTTCATCATCTTCTTCGATTCTGCCATTGAGATTGCAAAAGGAGAAAACAAGTTCAAAGTTAATAAAAACGAATGTTCGGTTACTGAGTGTAAACTTGGTATTTATAGAAAATACGGAAAACTGTTGGGTTACTGAAACTCTTCGGTTACTGAATAGTTATGACTGAGTTATTAGTGACGTAAACGTGTTAAGGCTGACTGAGTTATTCTCATCAAATAAAAAAGTATAACATAATAAAAAGTTGGAGAGAGAAGGGAATTGAGGTTCTTAAGTTTCTCATTTGAGAAACAGTTTTAGCCATACCCTCCTCCACGAACATATGTTCATTTTCTATTGGATCCACGTTTTTCTATTAATTTAAAATTTAAACAAATAATGAAAATGAATATAATACTATTTTTTAGAGATTCATCAAGTCTCTATCCGTTGTACATGCTCTAACTCCTAGTTCCCAAGAGATATCATTACACCTATAATATAGGAAGCGCCATATAGCTCGTCAGATTAGCATCTCGAGAGTATTAATTTTGGTTATGATTATGTATTCAAACGCCACAATAAATCATATATTATATATTATTTAAATTTAAAAATGTGTAATTTAAGGTTAACTTCACGGCTGACGTATCAAATGTTAGTCTGAGTTATAGGCTGAGTTTCGACTGAGTTATATCAAAAGCGACTCTTCGGTAACTGAGTAGATAAACAATTGTTCATATATTTTGAGTAAATGCTGACTTGACTGATCAACCAAAAAAGTAAATTTTCATGCGTTTTTGACCATCGCATAATAAATGAAGCCATAGTAATTTCGGACTTGTAAATCAATTAATTCAGCCTTCTGTCTACAAGAGAAGCGGCTGACTTAATATTGACGACTTCGTGTTTCGGCTGAGTTATGATTGCTTTGTGGAAAAGAAGCGGCTGATTTATTGGTTTAAATATTCAAAACGCAAATAACTCGTCAGTTTAAAGCATCGACACGGCTGATTTATATATACATCCAAAACTCAAAAGATGCGGCTGATTTATTCATGCAAACACACAAAAGATACGGCTGGTTTAAAGAGATGAAACACAAATAACTAAAGTGTATCATAACTAAATTACATTCAAAAACCAAAATTATCAGGGCCAAACTCTTCAAACATATCAACCAGATTCGTCCAAACTATAGTGTTTATCCAATCTGGCTTCTCGCTACCATGCGCCCATATCCTCCTTAACGTGCGCATTTGAGTTCGAAATAACGTTCTAACCAACAGATTAAAATGTGTCCAAATCGTCAAAGTGTGTCTTGGTTCCCATCTATATTTCCGCTACCCAAAAAAAAAAAAAAGAAAGAAATATTATTGTTGTTGATAAAATGATCGGGAAAGAAAGATATTAGTGTTGGCTTACAGCGAGTTTAAGAAACCATTGTTCCTTAAAATAATCTGGAATGAATCTGTATGTCGGCCACTCATGAACCCATCCTAATCGAAGAATCTCCGGGATCGCCTTTGAGAGCTCGTGTAAAAATTTGAACCACCTGATGGTTGTCTTATCAATAATACCAAAACCAGGGTTTAGAACGGGGAGGTGATCCCGATCAGCAGAGTATAATATGGCATCGACACTGCTGAATAACTTGGAACTACAGTGTGGGACAACCGACATGTCGAAAATGAATATGAAACAGATAGATTATAGAGAAGAGAGAAAACAGTGTAGGATATAATGTGATAGGGGGAGGCAAGGTTTACGAGAAGGTATATATATACAGATATATAGAAATATGAAACGTCGCGAGATAAAATTGAATAAATTTTGGTTAATCTTTTTTTTTTTCCCCGCCGAAAATACAAAACGTCGTGAGATTTTTTAGTACGTTTCGGCTGACTTATATGAACCTAATGGCTGACTTATGGCATGGTTTGGGAATGTCATAAATTTGGGTTTAGAGTTAGGCTGAGTTATATCAAATGTTAGGCTGAGTTATAGGCTAAGTTTCGGCTGAGTTATATCAAATGTTAGGCTGAGTTATATCAAATTTTAGGCTGAGTTATAGGCTGAGTTATATCAAATTTTATGCTGAGTTATAGGCTGAGTTTCGGCTGAGTTATATCAAATGTTAGGCTGAGTTATTACGGTGACTGCTAAAACATAAGCATTTGATAAAGTTAGATAAACATAAACATAAACATAAGACTACTAAAGCATAAGCATTAGATAAACATATATCCCTATTTTTCATGAAACTTCATCCAATCAAGTTCTTCAACGCTGGCGTTATACATCTTTTCTTTGGCTTCAACGAGTTCTGCTGCAAGTTTGTCCAACTCAGCAAGGAACTCAACCTTTTTCTTCCCGATAAATTCTTCAAGCAAATCCATTTTTGCAGAAATAAACATAACTTCCACAAAAGCATCATGCAATTCAACTTTTGTATTAATCTGTTCCTTGAGCGAGAGGATCAACGTCTTGTAATGGTCCTCGTTTTCCCTTTTGGCCTTTTTAATAGCATTTTGTCGATGGTCATCCTCCATTGGACGCTTCATCATCTTCTTCGATTCTGCCATTGATGCTGCATGTATATCGAAAATAGGATGTTAATATAGCTTCTAAACATATAAAAAAATCAAGTTGCAAAAACGTGAATTACATATACTAGGAGAACAATGAAAAACTAACTTGTATTTGAGATTGCAAAAGGAGAAACAAGTTCAAAGTTCAAAGTTAATAAAAACGAATGTTCGGTTACTGAGTGTTCACTTGGTATTTATAGAAAATACCAAAAACTGTTGGGTTACTGCGTAGTTGCCAAAATATTATAAAAAAAGAGAAAATTACCCAAATAGCATAGAAAAGTTTAATATGCTTAGCGTATCGACACTACCAAACGCGTGCGTAATGATTATGTACATATATTCACACGCCATATTTATATAATAGAGAATAGATGATTTATTATTTATATGATTATATTAGGGTTTACGGTTTAGGGTTTAGGGTTTTGTGAGAACAATGTGTATGTTTTGCTATACCTCTAGGAATTAAGGTTTAGTGTTTAGGGTTTAAGGTTTTGTAAAAACAATGTCTATCTTTTGCTATAAATCTACGAATTAAGGTTTAGGGTTTCGTTTAGAGTTTTGTGAGAATAATGTGTATGTTTTGCTAAACCTCTACGAATTAAGGTTTAGGGTTTAGGGTTTAAGGGTTTAGGGTTTAAGGTTTTGTAAGAACAATGTGTATCTTTTGCTATACCTCTAGTAATTATGGTTTAGGGTTTAGGGTTTTGTTTACGGTTTAGGGTTTAGGGTTTTGTGAGAACAATGTGTATGTTTTGCTATACCTCTAGGAATTAAGGTTTAGTGTTTAGGGTTTAAGGTTTTGTAAAAACAATGTCTATCTTTTGCTATAGATCTACGAATTAAGGTTTAGGGTTTCGTTTAGAGTTTTGTGAGAATAATGTGTATGTTTTGCTAAACCTCTACGAATTAAGGTTTAGGGTTTAGGGTTTAAGGGTTTAGGGTTTAAGGTTTTGTAAGAACAATGTGTATCTTTTGCTATACCTCTAGTAATTATGGTTTAGGGTTTAGGGTTTTGTTTACGGTTTAGGGTTTAGGGTTTTGTGAGAACAATGTGTATGTTTTGCTATACCTCTAGGAATTAAGGTTTAGTGTTTAGGGTTTAAGGTTTTGTAAAAACAATGTCTATCTTTTGCTCTAGATCTACGAATTAAGGTTTAGGGTTTCGTTTAGAGTTTTGTGAGAATAATGTGTATGTTTTGCTAAACCTCTACGAATTAAGGTTTAGGGTTTAGGGTTTAATGGTTTAGGGTTTAAGGTTTTGTAAGAACAATGTGTATCTTTTGCTATACCTCTAGTAATTATGGTTTAGGGTTTAGGGTTTAAGAACAAAGTGTATGTGTATAATTTCGTAGACGAGATAGGGAAGTCTTCAGTTTGGAGATATAGTTGCAGACTTATCATACAAAACATAAGATATAGTAGCAGATTTCTCATACAAAACTAAAAAAGTTCAATCTTTTACAGAAAGCTTGAGATAGAAGTCAAATTGGCGTGCCGATTTGCTACGGCGAGGTATCGGCTCTGTGTTTCTTCGGATTTGGTGGTTGACTTGGACTCCGGCGAGATGATTCACCTTCATCTCCAACTTTCGGTGTCTCCTCTTCGAACCGATCTCTGTTCCTTTGAGCGAGAAACTTCTGGTAGTACCTGCACAACGAGAAACAAACCAAAAAACAGTATTAATTTCACAGTTTGACAATATTAATTTCACCAGGTTGAAAACAACGAAAATTTGACTTGGAAAGAATTCGACATTTCATAGATGCTGAATACACATAATGACAGAATTCGACATTCAATACAATACACATGTTGACTAAGAGTTTACCTGAAAACTCTTTCGAGAATTGCCTCATATGACAAAAATTTTTCTCCGTTTCGTGACATCTTTCGGGCATAGTTGTCGATGGCCCTGTCGATTGGTCATCTCGCAATAGAGAAACAGATTTCAGATTAGTGCTGCAAAATTTGAGATTGGTATTTGAATTGACATGTATGCAGTTAGAAGTATGTAAGTTTGTAATGGCGATAAAAAGGGTTGGTTCATGGAACTTACAAGAGATTTCCTCCCATTATCGTGTACTCAGCGATCTCCTGAGGGGCTTCAGTGGTTGTTGTTGGTTCGTACAGAAAGAGAAAGAGAAAAGGGGTCAGACACTGAGAAGTAAGTCCGAACCATGAAGATCTTGAACAGGGGAAGTCGAGGAGACTTACATGGATCTACGTCGAAGTTAATGATATATCCAACCCTCTCGAGTCTAGGGAACCGAGTTTCAGAGGTAGCAGAGGAACAATCCGGTTGCAGATTTGGGGATCGTGACGGAGAGGCCATTATAGGTGATTGATTGAGAATTTAAGTTTTTATTTCGCAAGAGAAGAGAAAGTCAGGAGCCCCGTTGGTTGCTAACCTAGGGTTTTCTGAATACGTAATTATATTGAAATTAATTAATACTCTCGAGACGCTTCCTATATTATCAGCCGAAATGTGAATTCGTCACTCTTAAGTCATAACTCAGCTGAAACATGAATTCGTCACTCTTAAGTCAGCCGCTTATTTTGCACAAAGCATTATATAACTCAGCCGAAACATGAATTCGTCACTCTTAAGTCAGCCGCTTCAGTCAGTCACTATTAAGGAGAGTAAACGCTGACTAACACATAAGTCAGCCAGCCTTTACTCAGTAACCGAAGAGTTGCTATTAATTTTTTTTTAAATCAATAAAATACAATACAATCTCTTTAGTGTTTTAGTGTTTCACAAAACCCCTATTTGAACTGCCCTAACACATTATAAGTTCCTTCATCTAAGATCTCTGATGCCATCTTCACCCGTAAACCCTGAATATTCGCATCATTTATCCCATGGAAAGTAGTGCCAAGCGCTAGACACTCGACAAACTTCAATGCATACACCCCACAGTCGCCAATTTGGACATTTTGTGGGATGTATTTGCCGCTCCTCCTTCGGAACGAAAACTGCTTCACTCTAGGTTTTCGGAGATTGGCAGGAACTAATTCGTTAATCATAAATGGGATCATGTGCGAAAACGGCCTAAAGGAATCACGGATTTTCTTTTCACTTTCGGGTGTCACCTGTCCAATGATGGGATCGTAAACGTCGATCTTCTCATTAACAAGGTCCACGTGATATGCCACCCAATGATCTCCTCCAGTTTGTAGAACTCCGTACAAGTGATCCACATCTTCTAACCACTTCTTGTTTGTTTGCAAGTCATTAGGAGTTTTGCCGTTTACTAAATCCCCATACCCAGCTGTGAACTTAAACGTCTTTGGTTTGATCTTGAACTGTATGTAATCCATACACCATACTGCAGTAAACCAAATGTCCATAAATCCAATTCGCTTGGAGTAGAATGGGGAGGGATCTAGCATGGATTTTTTGATGAGGATTCTCATATACGCGGAAATATGCTGTACAACGAAAAATTATACTTAACTCAGTATAACTCAGACATAAAGCATACTTAAGCCTACATAACTCAGACATATAATAAATAACTCAGACATTACGTATATTTAACTCAGCCCCATATAATCTATAACTCAGACATAAAGCATACTTAAGCCTACATAACACAGACATATAATAAATAACTCAGACATTACGTATATTTAACTCAGCCCCATATAATCTATAACTCAGACATAAAGCATACTTAAGCCTACATAACACAGACATATAATTAATAACTCAGACATTACGTATATATAACTCAGCCCCAACAGAATACTTACATCATCAGACAGCCATCCATAATCTATCCTTGGCCAATACTTTCTCTCAGACATGAGAACTCTGTAGAACTCGATCTCGTCTGTACCCTTTGTAAATGGAACATCCCTAAAACAATTAAACACTAGTTAGTTTAGGCAAATATTGCTAATAGCCGTATTAACATATGCTCTAAAGGGTCATACTCGAATGGCTTTAGGTGATCCAAAAGTTTAGCCACTTTAACCGGATCAGCAGGTGCGACAGGATCATAGATTGCCGGTGAAGGTTCATAATTTTTCCTCATGCACGTCATTCCATTGTCTCCAATATAAGGAAAAACTCGTGCTTGAGGATCCTTTTCTAGCCTCCCTGAAGACCCATCAGGAGATAATTTCACCCTTGACTCCCGATAAGCCTTAATTCTCTCCGACCTAATCCTGTCCTCTTCCTCCTCATCAGACTCCGGCACCACTTCATTATATTCTGCGACAACTTGGCTGGTGACATCCACAATCTCACTGTCGTCGTTTAAAATCTGTTTCTTCTTTGCTGGGATAGTCACTTCCGGAGGTTTCGGATCGTCGTTGCCTTTACGATTCCTCGCTGTCCTCCTTCTTACTTGCCCCTCCTTTTTTAAAGCATCGGCCTCCTTCTTTAAAGCATCGGCCTCCTTCTTCTTTAAAGCAGCGGCCGCCTTCTTTAAATCAGCGGCCTCCTTCCTCTTTAAAGCAGAGGCCTCCTTCTTCTTTAAAGCATCGGCCTCCTTCTGCTTTTTAACCTCAGCCTACTGCTTTTTTGCCTCAACCAATTTCTTAGCAGGAGAAACAGTAACGAAATCAACTGTTTCTTCTTCGTCATTACCAAACTCCTCAGCCAATTTCAATTTGGTCTTACGAACTGGCTCAGTACTTTTAAGCTGTATTAACATATAAACATAACTCAGCCATAATAAAAAGAATAAATCTGTCGTTATGTAACTATAACTCAGCCGTCAAATAGGTAATAAATCAGTCGTCAAATATAGGTTATAACTCAGCCGTCAAATGTAACCATAACTCAGCCGTCAAAAATAAACATAAATCAACTTTAACGTACATTATGCAGGGGCCTGTTGACTGGTTCAGGACTTTTATCCGGTTCAGGACTTTTAAACTCGTCCTTCTGCGGCTGTATTAACATATAAACACAACTCAGTCGTCGAATAATAAGGATAACTCAGTCGTCAAAAATAAACATAACTCAACTGTAACGTACCTTTGGACTGTTAACGGATTTCTGCGGGAAGTTGTTCACTTTTGATTGGTTATCATCCTTTTGAGTATTGTTCCGTGCCTCGAGAGCATTCAGACGCTCTCTCATTTGCATCCGATCATTCTCAATAGATGCAACTCTTTCTTCCACAGCATCTCGGACTGTATCACCAATCATCTTCTTCAAATCTGACAACTTTCCAAATTTTGTGTTATACGCATTTAACTGCGCCTCAACACTGTCTATTCTACTACCAAAGTTGTCAAACTTGTCAAATCTTCTGACAAGGTTTTCCAGGACATTGACTACCGTCGTCAAATCCGTCTCTTTCCCCATATCCTTGTAGTTACTATGCTGCAACACAATCTCACTGTTGCTTACTTCCTGTTTTTTCGTAGCTTTCTTCTGTTTTTTGGCGGGGGGTTGATCAGAATCTAACAAAACTGCAGCCTTCATTTTTTTCTTCTTCCCATCGCTCTTCACATCCCAAAAACCTCTAACAAACCTACCCGCATGTATGTCTGTTACCAGATTTACAACTTCTGGGTCATTTTCTTCACTCGCCCACTGCGGAAACAGCTCTTCTACAGCCTCCTTCATGACCATTTTCTTCACACGCACCTGCATAGTAAATCAGCCATAAACTCATAAGTCAGACATCAAATGATTCATAACTCAGCCATCAAGTAACTTATAAGTCAGACATCAAATGATTCATAACTCAGCCATCAAGTAACACATAAGTCAGACAGAATAAAAAGATCCATAACTCAGCCAAGTCAACCTTCTTACCTCACCATGGTCTCTGATCTCCTCAGCTATGACTGTAGTAAGACTTTTACGTGTACGGGTTCCACCCCATCGCAAAAGAGGAATTTCGTTCTCATTGACTACTCTTCCAAACCGCTCTCCGAAGCAGGTCACAGATTCATACGCCCAAACCAGCAACACGTCCTTCATGCCGCTAATGGTGTACGACTTTCCTTCTGGATTCAACATCTTAACTGAACCAACCAGAACTTCGAATGCAGTCCGACCCCACGGATAAGTCCTCAAGGCTTCATCGTCGAATACTCTTTTTGCACTTTCAAAGGGTATTCTAGAATTATGATGCAAGCCATAAAGTCCCATGGCTTGAAGAAGCAACAACCCTAACCATTTCCTCTTTTCAAAACTCCAGCCTCGACAGCCATCTAATGCTGCCCTCAGTTCATCTAACTTGGGTCCTACCCCAAGCGGCACCTTCAACTCCTCCCAGAAAGTTTCGTATTGCTCAGGTTCAAAACTTTCTGTTGGCAGTGGATCTGTGTTTAGACCCGTGAGCGCACCAAATTCGATTAAGCTAAACCTGATAGGTTGATCAACAACGAGAGACCAAATCTCCTTGTCATGTACTCGTAGCTGTCTACATAGTAGATAGTGTACAGTCTTCCCAGACCACACCAATTGGCTATCAGCTAGCTTAGCAACTACTCCAACAGGAAACTGCTTGATGTGTTCCCACACATCATGTCCTATTGCGTCTCTGACTCTAGGGAACTCTCCCAAATGGACATTGTGATTAATTTTTTTATCTTCCAGCTTAGAAGCCCCTTCAGCGCATAGTCTTGGAGGGTAATCCCTTGCTTGATCTTCAGAAATTGCTTGATCTTCAGAAATTGCTAGATATTCAGACATCTGAACATAAAAGACATAACATATTAATGATAAATCAGCTGCAACACAATTCAAACTCAGCCACAACTAACAAATAAACCAGCCGCAACCAAACACAAACTCAGCCACAACAAACAAATAAACAAGTTTGTGTTATGTTTGATTTAACATAACACAAACTCAGCCACAATAGCATTGCACATGTAAATCAGCCGCAACACAACACAAATCAGCCATAGCATAACAATAAATCAGCCGCAATAAATAACTTAAACAGCCACTAGCAACGATAAACAAGCCGCCACAGAATAATAAATCAGCCACAATACCGTTAACAAGCGACAAACACCTTCGATTCCTCAGATTATACTCAAAATAAATCTGAAAACTCAAAATAAAACGAAGGAAGATGAAGAATCCCCACTCCTCTGTTTATACTCACCTTCGACTAAAATCCGACTGTGAAAATGCAGAGCAGACGTTTCGACTAAACCGGCGGTGAATGTTTCTCAGAAATCGACTAGAGAGAAAACAGTAGAAGTTTCTACGACAACACACGAAGTTTTTAATTTTCCGTCCTTTGAGTTTCCTTCTCTGACTTGTTAAGACGGTTAACCTAATTAGTGACATGGAACAGTGATTAGTGACGTGGATTAGTTAATCATTTTTTAATTATAAATAACCTCAATTAAAAAAAAAAATAACCAAGGGTGTTTATTGTAATTTACTAGGCTTTAAAAACTTTTTAGTAATTTCCAAAAGATGTATGCTATTCTAGTAATATAACAACTTTTCTATGCTATTTCAGTAATTTTCTCTTTAATTTTTAGTATAGGTGTTTTAGATTGGTTTTATTCAGATTTCTTGGAACAGAATGACCCATGTCGATCGACACGGACCTGTGTGTCGATCGACACGGGCCACGAACGACACGGCCCACAGATGGCCCAGTCCATGACAACAGGTAAGTTTTTTTCTCTTAATCAGTATCGCTCGACACAAATCTTCAAACCTCCATAACTTTTGCATTTTTTCACCAAATTAAGCGATTTTGGGCTCTAACTTACTCGGATTTTCACTCTCTTTCCGTTTCTATTCACCATTTACTCGATCTACAAAGGTATGACACCGTTATTCTATTTTATCAGTTCGACATTCATAAGGAAAAAATGTGATTTCGGGTTGTTTTGGTCCAATTTGGATGCTTTAATTACTTAGAATGCATTTTTCGAGTGATATTGGCCCTGATTCATGCGTTAATTACGTTGATTTTGGTGGATTAGATTCGAATATGAGAATATTTGAAGTTTTAGGGTTTTAAAGAGGTGAAAACAAAATTGGTGTGATTTGTGGTTGATATTGTGGCACATTGGACTCATGCGTTTGCTAGAGATTGTTTAGAGAGTGTTGTGGTTGATTGTTGCGAATGAATTGCTCTCAATTGCAGATTTTTGAATCGGCAGAAGCATTGTGTCAATCGACACGGACCATTGCGTATCGATCGACACAGCCGTCCAGAATGCCCAATTCGTACTGATTTTGGAATTTTGTTTGCTTGTTTTGTTTTGGGTTATTTGCAGATGGCTCCACAGGGTACAAAGCGCCAGCGGAAGGACAAGGAGGCTGCATCTGGTTCCGGTACACAAGCACAATCCGTCGCATCGCATCCTCCGTGGCCACGCCCTAAGGGGAAGAAGATTGCCATCGCAAGGCAGTTTGATGATGTACCTGCCAAGATTCTTGTACGAGAGGACGTTCTTCGCAGAAAGAACATACCCCAATGGGATAATTACGACTCTCTTTTATACAATGAGTGGCTAAAGGTTCAGTTATCGGGGACACGGTTTGCTGACAGCCGAACGATGAGACGTTTGGGTCTCAAGGATGAGGTGTTGCGTTTACTGCAAAACGCAGGCCTGGGGACACTCGCCACACGCCATTATCCGCTCTACCCTGATTTGGTACGCCAGTTATTCGCGTCTATGCAGCTAGGTTGTACGACATCTACTGATGAGGATAGTGAGGATACCCGGAACTGGATTATGAGTTTTAAGATTCGAGGGATCCGTCACACACTTTCACTATGGGACCTTTGTGGGATTTATGGATTTGACCAGGATCGTGTTTATCAGGATATTCCAGATACGTTGCCTGACATGCAGGAGTTCTAGAGCCAATTTGGGACAGGGAGATATGCTGCCTCTGCTTCTAGACATACGGATGTGAGACATCCAGTGCTTAGATATCTGCTTCGCCTATTTTCTACCACGATCTTGTGCAAGGTGGAGCCAGGAAAGATGAGGATGCAGGAGTTGGTTTTGCTGTCAGATGCTCTCAGGTTGGATGTGGCAAACCCAATCTGGGATGAGATTCAACCCAACATGGAAGTTGTTTTTACACGACATCTTCTCTCTATGAAGAACACGCCAGTCACATTGACGAAGAGCAGCAAGTTTTTCACTGCTGGTAGTCTTCTCACTCCCATCTTTATGTTTTGCGAGATTGACACCTCTGTCTGCAGCGTGGATAGCACAGTTTATGGAGTGGACTTGGACTATTGGACGAGGACCACTTGGCTTAAGCAACCAGATCACTGGGTTTTTCGCATTTCTCCTGGATAGCAGCACATGGTGAAATTGCCCCTTCATGCACTGATGGACATCGCAGCTGACCCTCTTTTGTTGGGTTTTCAGCCTGACGATAGACTAGTGCATGCAGTTAGCGCTGGGTGCAAGCAGATTACTCGGGGCACTACTGCAGCTAGTACCTCAGACGAGGGCACTTCCAGTGTTCCACATCAGATTCCTCCACATCGCCCTATGGAGCAACACGAGTTTCAGAGTTGGGTTGTTCAGAGTCTCAAGACGATGTGGACCGCCATGTCTACCTGGCCTCGTTGTGGCTGTGTTCGTCCTCGCCAACCTACTCCACGGCCTTCATCATCATCTGAGGAGGATGATTAGATCACTTATCCTTTTTCCTGTTTCTTTTTATTTTCTTCTTTATCTAACTTTGTGTTTGTTTTTCTGTTTTTCTTTGAGTCAGTTTGTTTTATGCTTCTTTAGGATTTCAGAACTGGTGAACTAATGCGATTTGCCTATGTTTTGCTCTTAATCACGTCTCTTAAGTTGTGTTTTGCAGAATGATTAGCTTTGGATTTAATTCAATGATGGAAAATAATGAACAAACTTACGGAAATGGTCTGAGACACTGTGTCGATCAACACGAATATCTATGTCGATCGACACGGTTCAACATTTTGTCTTCAACTCCGCACAACTCATGATCCGGTTCGGAAAACCTGTGTCGATCGACACAGTCCTGTGTGTCGATCGATATGGGCAAACATTTGGTAAAATTTCGTTTTTCCTTCCCAAGTTCGTTATCCTTTTGATTCTTTTTGCCAAACTCAGCTTGATAACACTGGGGATAGTGTTGTTTAAGTTTGGGGAAGGTAGTTGCTAACTTTGTGTTCGTTTTTGAGAGTCAGTCCAAAACGTTTTTATTGAGTCAAAATAGTCTGTTGGAAACAATGACCCCTCTTTTGGTTTAGTGGATCGTCTCTTTCAGTTGTGTGACCATTCTTCCAGGATCGATTTCAGAGTCAGACTAATGAAAAATTCTAAGGCTGACCAGTTAACTAGAGACGTCTGTTACTTCCAGCATAATTCGCCCAGGGTTCGAGCTAATTCTGCGGTCTCCTCGATGATTGGTGTTCATAGAGCTTGACTCCTCATTCATACCTGAAAAGTGCAATCTCTGTTGAAAAGAATGGTACTCCTCTCCTTCGATCATAAAAAAAAAAAAGGTGAATGATTTGGGGTGATATGATAGTTCTTGAGTATAAGATGAGGAAATAAAATTCTAGTGAGTCAGTACTCAAGAGGTGATCACCTGGAGCTCAAAAGCAGCAGTCTGAGTCCCTTAGAACGGATGTAGAGGACGAGCGATCTCACGACCCTGTCTCCTCACAAGGAACAATAGTAGTGAAAACACTATTTTTGAGTTTCTGAATCGAATAAGTCTGGGGGAGAGAAAGAGTACCAAAGGTTGTATGGTTCACTAGTCATGGTATAGTATGGCAATGAGTCTAGAAAGTTCTTGGGATCGAGATCTAGGACGAGACCCAGCAATGAGGACTAGCAGGTTATGTTGAGAAGTCGTGGATGAATTTGGGAGACTGCGAATGTCTATGGAGAAGTACATGGTGGTCTAGTTTTGAATTGGTTCTGCATTATGTGGCTTACTAGTTGGAAGGGATCGGTCCGGTACTCCAAAGGAAGGTAAGTTTCTGGGTTTTCAAACCTCTTTCACATTTTTAGTGTATGTTTTGTTTGAGGGCAAGCAAATGCTAAGTGTGGGGGAGTTGATATATCATGGTTTTTACCCGTTTTCGACCATGATATAAGTCCTTTTTATAGAGTCTTTTAGGTATTTTTCGAGTCTTTTTGAGTCTTTATAGGTTAAAGGACGATTGGAGCTTAATGGAAGCTTTTGGAGCATTTTGGAGCATCGAGGAAAGAAGAGACGAAGTGAACAAGTCAAAGTCAATTTTACATGTCTGTGTCGATCGACACGGGCCTGTGTGTCGATCGACACGATCATGTCTGACGAGAAGAGAAGAATTTCCTCTTGGGCCCATGAAGCCCAAAAGTTTTCAGAAAAGCCCAGTCCGAATTTTACACATTATATATAGTTTTTATTTAGACTTTTAGGAAGATATATCCTAGTTTTTAATTAAGACTTGAGGGAGAAGAGATTTGAAGAGCTTTTAGGAGATTTCAGACATCTGGATTTCATCGTTTTCGAATCTCTGTATCACTTACTCTATCTCTTTTATGCAATTTATTTCATTCATAATGTTTACTACATCTATGTCTGAGTAGTTTGCTTATTAGGCTTAGGGTGATTCAATGGTTTGATGAGAAATTGATAGGATTGAAAAACCTGTTAGGATTTATCTTTATGTTCTTCTTCTAGATTGATTTAACTTTGATTTTAGGATTGATCAACTGAAATTGGATACCCTAGGTTGCTTTAATAGATGCGAAAGTATTATTAACAACCGGACATAATTTTAGATGAGCAAAACTATCTATTCGCAAAGAAATTTGGCTTAGTAATTTTGTGAACAATTGAACCTGAACTTAATGCTTGTCTTTATTCACTGAATTTGCAAAGAAATTTGGAATTTAGGGATTTAGTCATAGATAATCTCTACAACGAAAGTTGATTGGTTTTACATTAGTGTTTGAGTTCTAGAACCGTGCTTAATAAAATCCTAACGTCTTTTATCCCTGTGTCGATCGACACAGACCCTTGTGTCGATCGACACGATCGTATTTCGAATCATCCTGCGAATTACCCATAGCCAAACTCCTTGTTTAATTGATTACTAGAACTTGATAACCATTCACTATTTATATTGCTTACTATTTCTACATTACACTCATACTTACCTACTTAGCATAATTTGAATTCACTAATTGATTGTGTGATTTGATTCCCTGTGGATTCGATCCCTAACTACTACTACAATCTCTTAATTTGAGAGAGTAGCTCAGGGCAAATTTGAGCATATCACGGATGCAATTGATTGGTTATGTGTTTAGTCAATTGATTATTGTGTTGGTTTGTAGTCCTAGATCATCTCTTCCGAGCCTTTAATGAGATTCCACGGTATGTGTTTCATGACTTTCTGTTTTTCTAGTACTTAGTGGTCTGCTGGTTAGTGCAGAGTGATGGCTACAGTGGATAGAGGCAAAGGTCGTGGGGGCCGTGGAGGCCGAGGTGGTCGAGGTGGGCGTGGGCGAGGAGTGCAGAGTGAGTCTGATGCCTCTAGTGTTGCCCAGGAGACCACGCAGGAGCAGGTGGCAGGCTCGCAGGCATTTCAGGAGAGGTCCGTGGGTGTGGCCGCTACGAGTGTCAGCGTGCGGGCTGATGGGGCTGGTGTGGGCCCGGTGTAGCTGGGGGTGCGGTGGGCCCAGGTTGGGGTCCTACCGCAGGAGTGGCCCAGGACCGAGATGATCGGTTGGCGGGTTTGCTGCAGATGATTCTGGAGCGATTACCAGGTGGGATACCAGCTCCGGGTCAGGCTCCGGGAGTTCAGCCAGGTGTGGCTGGTGTGCAGCCGGGTGTGGCGGTTGCAGAGGAGCTTCCATCCTACCTGAGGATGATGGAGCAGCTGCAAAGGATTGACATCGGGTTTTTCTCGGGAGGTGCCAAGCCTGAGGAGGCCGACGAGTGGCGGCTGAGGTTAGAGCATAACTTTTGCTCTATCAGGTGTCCTGAGGGATACAGAGTTGATCTGGCGGTTCACTATTTGGATGGTGACGCACATCTCTGGTGGAGAGGTGTTGAGGCTAGGAAGGTACAGGCCGAGATGGCTTGGTAGGATTTCTTGGCTTAGTTTAATACTAAATATTTCCTACAGGAGGCGGTGGATCGGTTGGAGTCGAGGTTTCTAGACCTGGCCCAGGGATACCAGACAGTGAAGGAGTTCGATTTGGAGTTCAGTCGACTTTTGGTGCATTCGGGTAGGGGCATGGAGGGCGAGAAGGCGAGGTAAAGAGGTTCCTGAGGGGACTTCGAGCGGATTTGAGGACTCACTGCAGGGCGAGTAGGTTCGCCATGAGGGCAGAGCTGGTTGAAACGGCTGCTGCGATTGAGGAGGACCTCAGGGAGCAGGCTGTGGGTGTTAGTCCACCGGTGCAGCAGTAGAGGAGGCCGCAACAGCAGGCGGGTTCGAGCAGGGGTGGCAAGCCTGCTCAGAGGTAGAAGAGCAAGTGGGAGAGCACTTCAGGGCCGAGTCAGAGAGGACAGGGTGGTCCAGGATGCTTCGAGTGCGGTAGTTTGGATCACAAGGTGGCCAGTTATCCTAAGAGGAGTGAGGCTCGGGGTGCTCAGATGTGCTACCACTGCAGAGAGCCGGGACATATTAAGCCCAAATGTCCGAAGCTGCAGCAGGTGGCGGTGGCGGCAGTGGAGCCATTGGCAGTGCAGCCATTGGCTTTGATTGCAGCGGCACCGCGGGTTTTCACTTCGGTGGAGGCGGGTGGTTCTAGCGCCAGACCAATCAAATGTAATTTTCAGACTTTACCTACTTAAATTCCTGTGTTTGTGTGAATTTAGTCTGTTTGGAAATTGTGAGTCTGCGCTAGAGTGTTATGGTCTTAAAGGACATGGGATTTGTGCAGGGACCTTAGTTGTTGGCAGGTGTGAGTCCCACGTGTTGTTTGATTTGGGAGTTACGAATAGCTTCATTACTCTGGAGTGTGCGGAGGGTAACGGTATCTGGAGCAATTCCGGTGAGCAGCCAGTAGTAGTTAAGGTTGCTAGTGGCAGGACGTTAGCTACTTTCAGGCGGGCTCGTGGTGTGGATGTTCTGGTGGTGGGAGAGTTGATGCCAGCAGATCTGATCATTAGTCCGGTGGAACTGTATGACGTCATCCTTGGGATAGATTGGCTGGATTGGTACAGGGTCCATCTGGATTATCATCGGGGACGAGTAGTGTTCGAGCGGGAGACGAGGAGGTTGGTGTTTTAGGGAGTGAGACTGGCTTCCGGGAGTCTCAAGATTTCAGCGATACAGGCCGAGCAGTTGATTGAGAAGGGCTGTGAGGCGTATCTGGCGACGATAGTGATGCCGGAGACTGTTGGAGAGGTTTCAGTTGGGGATATTTAGGTTGTTCGGGATTTCCAGGATATATTTTAGTTGTTGCTGGGATTGCAACCGTCGAGGTCGGATCTATTTACGATTGAGTTGGACCCTGGGAAAACTCTGATATCAAAGGCACCGTACCGTATGGCTCAAGCAGAGATGACAGAGCTGAAGAATCAGCTGGATGATCTGTTGGGGAAGGGCTTCATCTGGTCTAGTGTTTCATCGTGGGGAGCGCCGGTGTTGTTCGTGAAGAAGAAGGATGGGAGTTTCTGGTTGTGCATCGATTACCGGGGGTTTAACCGAGTCACTGTGAAGAACAGGTATCCTCTGCCGCGGATTGATGAGTTGTTGGATCAGTTGCGAGGGGCTACTTGGTTCTCCAAGATTGACTTGGCTTCAGGTTACCATCAGATCCTGATTGATGAGGCGGATGTTAGGAAGATGGCCTTTCAGACAAGGTACGGGTATTATGAGTTTGTGGTGATGCCGTTTGGGTTGACGAATGCGCAGCAACGTTCATGAAGTTGATGAATGGGATGTTCCAGAAGTATCTAGACGTGTTCGTGATCATCTTCATAGATGATATTCTGGTGTATTCGAGGAGTCCGAAAGAGCATGAGGTGCATCTGAGATTAGTCCTAGAGAAGCTGCGGGAGTAGAAGCTGTACGTAAAGTTGAGTAAGTGCAGTTTCTAGCAGCGAGAGATGAGTTTTCTGGGCCATGTGGTGTCTGCAGAGGGATTTTAGGGGGATCCGACTAAGATAGAGGCTATCAGAGGTTGGCCTTGACCGAGGAATGCCCTGAGATCAGAAGTTTTCTCAGATTGGCGGGTTATTATCGGAGGTTCGTCAAGGGGTTTGCGAGTATGGCGCAGTCGATGACGAAGTTGATTGGGAAGGATGTTCCCTTTGTGTGGTCTTCAGCTTGCGAGGAGAGTTTCGGGAAGCTGAAGGAGATGTTGATGAGTGCACCTATGTTGGCGTTACCCGAGCCTTATGAGGTGTATACACACGCTTTGGGGATTGGTCTGGGATGTGTACTGATGCAGCAGAGAAAGGTTATTGCGTATGATTAAAGGCAGTTGAGGAAGCATGAGTAAAGCTACCCTACCCACGATTTGGAGTTAGCTGCAGTGATTTTCGCCCTTAAAAATTTGGAGGTCGTATCTTTATGGCAGAAAGGTGCAGGTATTCACACACCACAAGAGTCTGAAGTACTTTTTTACTCAGCCAGAGCTGAACAAGAGACAGAGGCGCTGAATGGAGTTAGTTGCGGACTATGACCTGGAGATTGGGTACCATCCGGGTAAGGCTAATCTGGTTGCAGATGTGTTGAGTCGGAAGAGGGTTGCTTCAAATCAGGAGTGGGATATAGAGGCCCTGGTGAGCGAGATCAGTACGTTGAGATAGTGTGTTATCTCACAGTAGCCGTTGGGGTTACAGGCAGCTAGCCATGCAGATTTGTTGAGCAGGATTCGAGTTGCTCAGGAGAAGGATCAGGGATTTATCGATGCTTCTAAGGCGACAGGTTCTGAGTATTTGGTCTCGACGAATGGGATGATACTGGTGAACGGACTGGTTTGTGTATCCAAGGAGGAGGATCTGAGGCAGGAGATCCTGAGGGAGGCTCATTCTAGCATGTTATCGATTCATCCGGGAGCGACCAAGATGTATCGTGAACTAAAGCGGTATTATCACTGGGTCGGGATGAAGAGAGATGTAGCTAACTGGGTTGCAGCGTGCAACGTGTGTCAGCTGGTGAAGGCTGAGTATCTGGTTTCGAGTGGTATGTTGCAGAGTTTGCCTATCCCAGAGTGGAAGTGGGATGTGATTACCATGGATTTTGTGACGGGATTACCAGTGTCACGGACTTATGATGCGATTTGGGTGATTGTGGATCGTCTGACCAAGTTAGCACATTTTCTTGCCATCAAGAAGACCGACGGAGCGGCGGTGTTGGCTAAGAATTTATGTGCGGGAGATAGTGAGGCTGCACGGGGTGCCAACGAGTATTGTGTTAGACAAGGATCCGAGGTTTACCTCAGATTTATGGAGGGCGTTCCAGGCTGAGATGGGCATTAAGGTGCATATGAGCACATTGTATCATCCTTAAACGGATGGGAAGTCCGAGCGGACGATTCAGACATTGGAAGATTTGCTGAGGATGTGTGTGCTGGATTATGGTGGTCATTGGGCGGATCATCTGAACCTGGTTGAATTTGCGTACAACAACAGTTACCAGGCGAGTATTGGGATGGCTCCATATGAGGCTCTTTATGGGAGGCCGTGTCGGACACCATTATGCTGGAATCAAGTGGGGGAGAAGAGCATGTTTGGTGTAGATTTTATTTAGGAGACAACGGAGAAGATCTGTGTCTTGAGATTGAACATTAGAGAGGCTCAGGATCGGCAGAAGAGTTATGCTGATAGGAGACGGAAGGAGCTAGAGTTTGAGCTGGGAGATCTGGTGTATCTCAAGGCAGCGATGTTGAGGGGTCCTAACAGATCCATTTCGGAGAATAAGCTTAGTCCAAGGTTTATGGGTCCGTTCAAGGTTGTGGAGCGGGTCGGACCGGTAGCTTATCGATTGGAGTTACCTCAGAGTATGAAGGCTTTTCACAAGGTCTTCCATGTTTCGATGCTGCGGAAGTGTCTACATGAGTCTGAGGAGGTGTTGGCTAGGATTTTGGAGGATCTTCAGCCCAACATGACATTGGCGGCGAGGCCTATGAGGATTCTCGAGAGGAGAGTCAAACAGCTGCGTCGGAAGAGTATACCGTTGGTGAGAGTCGCGTGGGACTTTGACGTTATTGAGGAGGAGACTTGGAAACCAGAAGCGTTGATGAAGACGAAGTTCTCGAAGTGGTACGAGAAGCAAACAGTGGCTTGAGTGTCTTTTCTGGTTTTCAGAGTCTGTTTTAGCATGTGGATATGAGATGTATGTATTTTCGTTTTGATGTTGTTGTAACGATTATACATTTTGAGATTTAATAAGATGAGTTTTTCTTATCAAATGTGTTATAAGACGTGTGCTCTTATGGTATGACTGGTGGAGTCATGGATTGTGATGACTATTAGGTCATGTGGAGGTCTAGCGTTAGAGTCTATGGGAGTTAGAGCTTGTCTATCGGCTAGGGAGGCTAGAAATGGAAGTTCTATGTGAGTTAGGGCTGTCCATATTCTAGGAGGATTATCTGGTGATGGAGGTTCTATGTTAGTTAGGCCTTGTTTATTCCTTAGATGCCGCTGGAAAATAGAGGTTTTATGTGAGTTAGAGCCTGTCTATTTTCTAGGGGAGTCTGGAATAGAAGTCTTATGTAAGTTAGGGCTGTCTTTTCCAGCGACTCTGTGGGAACACCCTGGTGATTGGGTTGTTCAGGATGACCACGAGAGGTGATTTTGGTCGACAGGTGCTTATGATGCACGTTACAGCGTGATTGCTCCAGGGGATAGTGGTTCTCCTGGATATACTTGAGAGAACAGTGAGGTTCTCTCCAGGGGAAAATGGTTCCCTTGCATATACTTTGAGGGGCCGAACCCTCTCCAGAGGATGTGTGATTCCTCAGCAGCCGATAACTTGACGGACTGTGTGTCCTGAGAGTGAGAGTGAGAGGGGCTGGAGCATACCGAGAGTTGGATGGACGGTGGTCCTGAAGGTGGGGTGGTATGATATACATCGAGAGCTCAAGGGGTGGCGATCCTAAGAGCGGGGTGGTGTATATAGATATGAGTATGAGCAATAGTGTCTTTAGTGTGATTGTAAGTATGAGACTGCATGAACTTCGGGGATCGGGAGTGGATCTCAAGTGCTGCTGACCGGGTTGGGTCAGGATTGTTGCCGTGGTGAGACGGTGCAATGTGGCTAGTATGAGACTAGTGGAGCTTGGGGATCAGCTGTGATAACGAGTGGTGTTGGCCGAGGGCCAGGAATGTGTATGTGGACGTCGAGTCTAGGGTTTTTACTTGTGTTTGGAACCTCGGTTCGAATAACCCGGGTAGCATGTATAGCGCCGTTGGTCGTGCATGTTCTTGTTTGATTGTTGCGCGATTTTTTGGTCCAATTCTGGGTCAAAGGTTGGTCGTGCATGTTCTTGTTTGATTGTTGTGCGATCAATCGGGCAGCCCTAATTCGGATCAGGGAGTGTTGCAACGTTGATGTTTCCAGGTGAATCTGGTCAGGATTTAGACGGCAGTGTTAACCTTAGTGAGACGGGGTTACGGGATTTGAGGTCGAATCCGTGTTAGTGGGGGAGAATTGTAACGCCCGTGAACCAAAAAATAGAATTTTGGTTGGTATGTCGATCGACACATGTGGTGTGTGTCCATCGACACGAGTTAAAATTGGACCGACAGTTAATTGTCTGGTTTAGTGGGGTGGTTTAGGGAACCCTAGGGTTAGAGTATAAAAACGCAGCTCGTGTTTCTGGCCTAGTTTTTGGCAGAAACTAGTGAGAAAATAAAAAACCAGTTTTTGACACATGTGCAGTATGTCGATCGACACCTAGTTGTTGTGTCGATCGACACAGCGATCCTGAACTGTTCGTGTTTGATTGTTCATGTATGCTTGTTGTTTGCTCATCCTGGTATTGTATCTCTTGCTTATGCCTGTGTGTATAACCTGTAGACGGGATGACCACCTCACTGAGTATTTGTGATAATACTCACGCAACTCTTTTTGCCATGTGTAGCAGGTAAAGAGAATGTGTGATCGTGGAATCATGGCCGGGAAGAGGAGATGATCTAGTGTCTCGATTTTGTGGTCGATGTGTTAGAATTGCTAGGTTGTTAGTGATTCTGGAACAATTGTTGAGTTATTGTTATTGATATTGAATATCGGTTTGACCGGTTTATTGGTTATTGATGTTGATTTATTGAATTGAACTGGTTAGGATTCAATAGAGTATGAGATCTATTGAATTTGTTTAATTGTTTATTTGATTTCCGCATGTTGAGATTGGACCGTTGAGGATTATCATTTATGATAATGACAAACCGGGTTTTAATTTGGAATTTTAAAAAAAAATTTGGGTCGGGGTGGTTTCAATCATTAAGGTACATAGTCATAAAGCTGCAACATCAGTCCTCTAATGGTTAGGCCAACATGCAAAACACGTCTGGAAGTAGAGAATTAGATAATGAAAAAGAGTTTAGTGTACTCACTGAGAGGCAGAAGAAGCCAAACCAGAGCATGGCTTGCCAGTCGTTGAGGAACTGAGGCTGAGCTTTCATCAAAGCAGAGAAGAAATCTCCATGACGGTTTTCGTCTTGGCACCACTTTGAAAAGTACTTGAAGATTAAGTAACATTGGAACTCAGGGTTTTGCTTGAGGTGTCTGTAGATTGTGATGTATCTCCAGTACCTGATTTTCTCGGATAAGTAAGTCGCGTAAAAAACGAATTTCGGTTTGAAGAAAGTGTATTTCCTTGCCTTTGTCAAGAAACCCAAATCAAGAGCCAAGTTAATATCAGACAAACCCTTGTTCAAGAACCTGCAAAAAAAGTTGTTTCCACCAACTTCAAGAACACAAACAAGCCCTTGTGGTTTCATAATATTGAAGACATGTTCTCCGTCAAAGAGATTTTACCCCGGCATGTCTTGCTTCATCTCTGGACATAAGAGAGAAGATCTCAGCCACAACAGGGTTTGTTTTATGCAATGCCATCAAGATAAAGATTAGACCAATGAAACAACATTCAAGTGTCATATGTTCTTCTTAACTAATAAGTGTTAACTTCAATCATTATGTAAAAAAGAAACACTACACCAAGAATCTTAAGAATAGAGAAATTCCAATTTCCAACACAACTGAAACTAGAAGCTACATTAGTAACTATCATTCGTCTAAACAATATACAAAATGTATAATTTAGCTAGAATTATTATTATATCTATTTCATAAAGAAGATTATATTATTTCAATTTTCAATTTAAAGCCATATTTATACCTTGAGTCTTCTACAAAGCTCCTTTTAGAGAAGAAAACCATTGAGTCTTCTACCAAGCTCCATGTAGAGAAGGAAATCAGAGATTTCAAAACCGCTCAAAAAAACTCTAACACAAAAACATTTTCTGAATATCAATATCCCCAACTTGAATCACCTTTAATTCATCTTTTGACCAATCACACCTTATTCCAACCATCCATTTTTTCGTATCCCTATGTGGATCACTCGGTCGGAATTAACCGTCCGGTTGAGAATCGCACTAGAGTGTAGAGGAAACGTTAACGTTTGTGTCAATTCACCAATTATGTTACATCTGCATGTGTTCGTTTTCCCTTTGATTCTTTGCTCGTGACTCCTCCCACCAACCCAGTTCTTCCCCTTAAGATTATGGTAGAGTCAAGCCTAACCATGACTAGCCAAATAGGATCACGGAGAATGTCGAGATCCTTCTCAAACTTTACTCACCTCTCTTTGAATCGGATTCGTAACTTAAATCACCCCAAATCTTAAAACAAAATTTTAACAATCCTACTTAATTCTAACCACCCCCAAAACATTTTCTCTCAACTCTGCCCCTCGATAGACCCCCCTCGATCCTCTTTTTGATATATTATTATTTATATACCCTAATTAATAATTCAACAACCAAAATATACAATAAATATTTTCAACAACCTAAATTAATTCTACCTATCACAACCATCCACATATCCTTTCTTCTTCATCCTCTCCGCTTCACGTTTTCTTCTCAGCAGCAAAACAGAGGAAACTTAAGCGAGAAAATAGAGCAAGACCTTCCACGTTTCGTCTTTTCCGCTTCACATTTTCTTCCCAGCAAAACATAAGAAGCTTGAGCGAGAAAACAGAGCAAGCTTGAGCGATAAAACCTTCTTGCCGCCGTCCATCTTTCACGTCATCGTCTGCATTCACGCCGCCATCGTCGTCTGATTAGGAAAAACAGAGCCAAGAAGGGTCGTTTTGTTCCACAGTTGAATCTTCAGAATTAAGGTTAGATTACTCTTTTTTTTGTTGCAAATTTTGTGTTTAGATTTAAATTTGGGTTGGGTTTTTGGATATTGAAGTTGTTTTCTAAGTTTATTAGGGTGATGTTATGATTTTGATGGTAAAATAACAGGGGATAACAGGTGAATCGTTTCTTAATCATACGAAATCGGAGGTAAATAGAAACTGTAGAAGTATAACTGGTACTACTGGTACTACTGAGAGTTAATGATAATAAGAGAAAATGGTACTACTGGTACTAATGATATTTGATATTTTCTTTTTGTTGTGCAGGGTCCATGACAATGAATTGCACAATCATATGTCTTGATTATGGAGGACGTTATACATTGGAAGGTGATTACACAAGATGGAGTTCAAGAGGAGATCAAATTCAGATTTTAGCGATACGGACTACGCCTGAAACGACCCGACCCAAAAATTTAAAATTTTCCTTCGGATTACTATCATCACAGATAGAAAGCCTCAATAGGCCAACACAACAAGCAACGCGGAAACAATAATCATCAACAACAAATTCCAATTCAATAAATCCCATACTTTATTAAATTACTAATCCAGTTCAATTCCATAACAATCCAATAACCATTCCAGAAATCACTAGTAACCTAACAATTCTAACAACAATACACCAGGAGCCCCTAAATCATCTCTTCTTCCTGGCCGTGATTCCACGATCACATTTTCTCTTTACCACACATGGAAAAAAGAGTTGCGTGAGTATTATCACAAATACTCAGCGATGCGGTCATCCCATCTACATGTTATTTATATACAGACAAAAACAAGAGATACAATACCAGAATGAGCATACAATCAAGCATACATGAAACAACCAATCACGAACCACTGCTGAAGCACTGTGTCGATCGACACAACCTCTAGGTGTCGATCGACATACAGCTCCGTGTCGATCGACACACCACCCTGGTTTCGATCGACAGACTTCCCCGTGTCGATCGACACACCACCCTGGTGTCGATCGACACGACATTGCAGAACCCAGGAAACGAGCCTATCCTCTCATGGCTCGAATTCCCAAGCGATGTGTCGAATCCCTACACGATTCCAAGCACCAAACACACAGAAAACAACCCAACAAAACAAACAAACGCATTCCATCTAATCTTCATGTCTATATAACCCACGATCACGCACTCACCTCGACAAAGGATTGAAACGCTCAAGAACACGATGCCTACGAAGAACGCCTTGTACACTGAGAACGGATTATCTAAATCCAAATCGGAAAATGGCTCTGGAAACTAGACACAACGTGTTTCACAACGGTGTGTAGAACGTCCCCTGATTCAAAACGGTTCGACGGGAAACCTCCCTCTAAGTGGACTGTTCGCAGAAGAAAACTGCACAAACCTACCGAGTTAAAATGATCATAACTCACTAAATACTTGACCGATTGACGAACGGTTTCCTCCTACATCAAGAGAACATATTGAAGAACTTACCCACAAAGTTCACTTCGATCCAACACGATTTATCCAGCCGTTCATCCCCTCCAAAACACGAACAACACTTGTTCTCAACCCTCAAGAACATTACACGAAAATTCACTTGATTCTCTCTCAAAACTCTTATGATTCTAATTTTCTCTTGTTTCTGATCCCCAAAAATGGCCACAGCCACCACTATTCACATTTTATATCAACCCTAGGGTTCCCTAAACCGATCGCCAAACCGAGCGATCATAAACCGAACCTGTCGGTCCAATTTCAACTCGTGTCGATCGACACACCCAACCAAAATCCACTTTTTGGTTCACGGGCATTACAATTCTCCCCTACTAATACAGATTCGACCTCGAATCATGCGACTCCGTCTCACTAAGGTTAACACCCCCGCCTAAAACCCGACCAGATTCTCCCGGGAACATCAACGATGCAACGCCCCTGTTCCGGATTTGGGCTACCCGATTGATCGCCCAACAATCAAACAAGAACATGCACGACCAACGGCGTTACATATGCTACCAGGGTTGTCCGAACCAAGTTCTAAACGTAAGCAAAACCCTAGACTCGACATCCACCACACCTTCCTAACCCTCAGTCAGCACCATTCGAGATCACACATGATCCCTGAGCTCTACTAGGCTCATACTAGCCACATTGTACCGTCTCACCACGGCTGCAATCCTGACCCAACCCGGTCAGCACCACCCGGGATCCACTCCCGATCCCCAAAGTTCATCCAGTCTCATGCTTACAACCATATTACGGATACTATTGCTCATACTCATATCTATATACAACACTCTGCTCTCAGGATCGTCACCCTATGAGCTCTCGAAGTATATCATACCCCACCACCTTCTGGACCGCCGTCTATCCAGCTCTCGGTATGCTCCAGCCCCTCTCACTCTCAGGACACACAGTTCGTTGAGCTCGGCTGCAGAGGAATCACACATCCCCTGGAGAGGCTTCGGCCCCTCAAAGAATATGCATGGGAACCACTTTCCCCAGAGAGAACCTCACTGGCCCCTCAAGTATACCCAGGAGACCCACTATCCCCTGGGGCAATCACTCTGTAACGTGCATCTTAGGCACTTGTCGACTGAAATCACCTCTCGTGGTCATCCGAAACAACCCAATCACCAGGGTGTTTCACAGAGTCCCTGGAAAAGACAATTCTAACTCACATAAAACCTCTTTTCCAAACTCTCCCTAGGAAAAAGACAGATTCTAACGCACATAGGGCTTCCATTTCCAGCCACTCCTGGAACATGTACAATCTCATTTCCAGCCACTCCTGGAACATAAACAATCTCATTTCTAGCCACTCATAGAACATGAACAATCTCATTTCCAGCCACTCTTGGAACATGCACAACCTCATTTCTAGCCACTCCTAGAACATGAACAAGCTCTAAGCCGCGTAGAACTTCTATTCCTTAGCGCCATGGCCAATCACTAGGCCATCCGGAACAACCCAAATCTCCCAGGTGTTCCCTAGAGTCCCTGGAAAAGATAGTCATAACTCACATAAGACTTCTATTCCAGACTCCCCTAGGAAATATGCAGGCTCTAACTCACATAAAACCCCTATTTTCCAGCGCCATCCAGGGAATCAAAAGTCCTAACTCACATAGAACCTCATCCCCAGAAAATCCTCCTAGAATATGGACAGCCCTAACTCACATAGAACTTCCTAGCCTCCTTAGCTGATAGACAAGTTCTAACTCCCATAGAACTCTATCGCTAGACCTCCACATGACCTACAAGTCACCACATCACACGACTCCACTAGTCATACATAAGAACTCACATCTTATCACACAATTAATAAGGAACAAACCCATCTTATTAATCTCAATGTATAATCGTTACAACAAATCCAACAAAAATACATACAACTCATAGCCACATGCTAAAACAGACTCTGAAAACCAGAAAGACACTCAAGCCATCGCTTGCTTCTCGAACCACTTCGAGAACTTCGTCTTCATCAATGCTTCTGGTTCCCAAGTCTCCTCGTCAATACCGTCACAGTCCCACACGACTCTCACCAACGGTATACTCTTCCGGCGCAGCACCTTGACCCTCTTCTCGAGAATCCTTACAGGCCTCAGCAAATCCTCCAAAGTCTGAATCGTACGCTCGGACTGCCCGTCCGTCTAAGGATGATATGTCATGCTCATATGCACCTTAGTGCCCATCTCTGCCTGAAATTCCCTCCAGATTTCTGGAGTAAATCTCGGATCCTGGTCTGACACAATACTAGCTGGCACACCGTGCAGCCTCACAATCTCTCGCACATACTTCCTAGCCAAAACTGCCGCTCCATCAGTCTTCTTGATGGCCAGAAAATGTGCTGACTTGGTCAGACAATCCACAATAACCCAAATAGCATCAAAATTCGGTGACACCGGCAACCCCGTCACGAAATCCATGGTAATCATATCCCACTTCCACTTCGGAATGGGCAAACTCTGCAACATACCACTCGGAACCTGATGCTCAGCCTTCACCAGCAGACACACGTTGCACGCTGCAACCCAACTAGCTACATCCCTCTTCATCCCGACCCAGTGATAATACCGATTCAGGCCACAATACATCTTGGCCGCTCCCGAATAAATAGATAACATGCTCGAATGAGCCTCCCTCAGGATCTCATGCCTCAGATCCTCGTCCTTGGGTAAACACACCCGCCCGTTCACCAGTATCATCCCACTCGCTGAGATCACATACTCTGAACCGGTCGCCTTAGAAGCATCACTCAAACCCTGATCCTTCTCCTGAGCAACACGAATCCTGCTCAAAAAGTTTGCCTGGTTAGCTGCCTCTAACCCCAATGGTTCCTGAGAGATCACACATAACCTCAACGTACTGATCTCGCTCACCAGATCCTCCAAATCCCGCTCCTGATCTGAAGCAACCCTCTTCCGACTCAACGCATCTGCCACCAGATTAGCCTTACCCGGATGGTACCCAATCTCCAGGTCATAGTTCGCGACTAACTCCATCCAACGCCTCTGTCTGTAACGCCCGTGAAGCAAAAAGTGGATTTTGGTGGGTGTCGATCGACACAGGATGTGTGTGTCGATCGACACGTGAGTTTTTAGGTCTTGTGAGAAGTCGGGTTGGGCGTTGTGTCGATCGAAACAGGGGTTGTGTGTCGATCGACACGAGTTAAAAATCAGACCGACGGTTTTGGTTTCTGATTGCTGGTTTGGTGGGCCGGTTTAGGGAACCTAGGGTTTGGTATTTAAGCATAAACAGTCGCGGTTGTCTCTCTTTTTGGCCGAAATCAGAAAGATTGAGAGAAAAGAAAGTGTTCTTGAAGGGATTGAGTTTTGTGAAGGAATCATTGTTGGTTTCCTTGAATTCCCGGTTCTATTAGCTTGTGATTGCGTGGGTGATTAGTGGAAACAAGGAGGATTCGTTGCTGGGTGATTCTGGTTTTGGGGAAACGGAATCAGAGGCTGTTCTTCGGGTGTTCATCGCGTTCTTTGTCGTTTCAAACCAAAATCGAGGTGAGTGCGTGACTATAGGCTTATGTAGGTGTAAGGAATGGATAGAATGCGTTTGCTTGGTGGATTTGGTGTGCTTTGTGATTGTAATCGTACAAGAGACTCGACGAATCGTGACGGAATCGATCCATGAGAGGATATGCTCGATTCTAGGTTCTGCGATATCGTGTCGATCGACACGGGGCATCCTATCGATCGACACCTAGTGGTTGTGTCGATCGACACGGGGGAGTCTGCCGATCGACACCTAGAGGTTGTGTCGATCGACATAGAGTTCATGTTGGTTCGTGTTTGCTTTTTTTGTGAATGCTTGTGTATGCTCATCCTGGTATTGTATTTATTGTTTATGCTTATGTATAAATAGCCTGTAGACGGGATGACCGCGTCGCTAAGTATTTATGATAATACTCACGCAACTCTTTTTGCTATATGTTGTAGGTAAAGAGAAAATGTGATCGTGGAATCATGGCCAGGAAGAGGAGATGATCTAGGGTCTCATTTGATGGATGTGTTGTTAGAATTGCTAGGTTGCTAATAGTTCTGGAATTTGTTATCGTTGTCATTGGATTGGAATTTGAATATTTGGTTTAATGGAGTTGATTGGATTGAACGGTTTAGGGATTAATAAAGTATAAGATTCATCGATTGATGTTTATGGATTATGTTTATTATTTCCGCGTTGCTTTATTTTCTTTTCTTTTTTTTGAAGTAGAAATTCAAAAAAATCCGTATGATTCTCTCGATCTAAATCAAGCCGGTTTGTGTTGTCCCAATTGAGGGTTATTATCTGTGAAGATAATAATCTAAAGGGAAAATTTTTAAATTTTTGGGTCGGATCGTTTCAGTTTGGTATCAGAGCCCTAACGGTTCTAGGGCGGCCCTTATGGTTCTAGGGCGGGTGATTGATTAATTGATTGTGTGATAATTGATTGATTGCCCTGTGGGTTTGGGGACATAGATCATCTCTTCCGAGCCTTCAATGAGATTTCATGGTAAGTATTGTATGATTTATGTTTTTGTTCTAGTACTTAGTAATTTGCTGTGAGTGCAGAGTTATGGCTAGAGGTGCTAGAGGCAGAGGTCGCAGGGGCTATGGTGGTCGTGGTGGGCGGGGGCGAGGACTTCAGAGTGAGTCAGATGCCGTGAGTGTGGCCCAGGAGACCACGCAGGAGCAGGTGGCAGACTCGCAGGCGTTTCAGGAGGGGTCTGTGGGTGTGACTGCTACGGGTGCCAGCGTGAGGGCTGGTGGGGTCAGTGTGGGTCCCGAGGTAGCTGTTGGTGTGGGGGGCCCGGGTGGAGGTGCTCCCGTAGGTGTGGCCCAAGACTGAGATGATCGTTTGGGCGGATTTACTGCAGTTGATTCTGGAGCGGTTGCCATGTGGGGTACCGACTCTGGGTCAGGCTCCTGGAGTTTAGCCAGGTGGGGCTGGTGTGCAGCCAGTGGTGGATGGGGTTCAGCCGGTAGTGGCTGGTGTGAAGCCGGGTATAGCTGTTGCGGAGGAGTTTCCATCGTATATGAGGATGATAGAGCAGATGCAGAGGATTGGCACCGGGTTTTTCTCGGGTGGTGCCAAGCCTGAGCAGGCCGATGAGTGGCAGCAGAGATTGGAGCGTAATTTTCGCTCGATCAGGTGTCCTGAGGGATACAGAGTGGACCTGGCGGTTCACTATCTGGATGGTGACGCGCATCTCTGGTGGAAAGGCGTTGAGGCCAGGTGAGTACAGGCCGAGATGGTCTGGGAAGATTTCTTGGCAGAGTTTAACGCCAAGTTTTTTCCCCAGGAGGCGGTGGATAGGATGGAGTCGAGGTTTCTGAACCTGACTTAAGGAGGTCAGACTCTGAGAGAGTTCGATTTGGAGTTGGTCTGGGATGTGTGTTGATGCAGCAGGAGAAGGTTATTGCGTATGCTTCGAGGCAGTTGAGGAAGCATGAGTGCAATTACCCTACCCATGATCTGGAGTTGGCTGCGGTGATTTTTGAACTTAACATTTGGAAGTCTTATTTGTATAGCGGGAAGGTGCGGGTATTCACAGACCACAAGAGTCTGAAGTATTTCTTCACTCAGCCGGAGCTAAACGAGAGGCAGAGGAGCTGGATGGAGTTAGTTGTAGACTACGACCTAGAGATTGGGTACCATCCGAGTAAGGCTAACCTGGTTGCAGATGCGTTGAGTCGGAAGAGAGCGGCTTCAGATCAGGAGCAAGATATGGAGGCTCTGGTGAGCGAGATCAGCACGTTGAGGTTGTGTGTGATCTCACAGGAGCCATTGGGGTTAGAGGCAGATAACCAGGCAGATCTGTTTAGCAGGATTCGAGTTGCTCAGGAGAAGGATCAGAGTTTGATTGATGCTTCTCAGGCGGCCGGTTCAGATTATGTGGTCTTAGCGAGTGGGATGATACTGGTGAATGGGCGGGTTTGCGTACCTAAGGATGAGGATCTAAGGCACGAGATCCTGAGGGAGGCTCATTCGAGCATGTTATCGATTTATCCGGGAGCGACCAACATGTATCGTGACCTGAAACGGTATTATCACTGGGTCGGGATGAAGAGGGATGTAGCTAGCTGGGTTGCAGCGTGCAACGTGTGTCAGCTGGTGAAGGCTGAGCATCAAGAGTTGAGTGGTATGTTGCAGAGTTTGCCCATTCCGGAGTGGAAGTGGGATATAATTACCATGGATTTCGTGATGGGGTTGCCGGTGTCACGGACTTTTGATGCTATTTGGGTTATTTTGGATCGTCTGACCAAGTCAGCATATTTTCTGGCCATCAAGAAGACTGATGGAGCGGTAGTTTTGGCTAGGAAGTATGTGCGAGAGATTGTGAGGCTGCACGGTGTGCCAGCTAGTATTGTGTCAGACCGGGATCCGAGATTTTCCTCAGAATTCTAGAAGATGTTTCAGGCTGAGATGGGCACTAAGGTGCATATGAGCACAGCATATCATCCTCAGACAGATGGGCAGTCAGAGAGGACGATTCAGACTTTGGAGGATTTGCTGAGGATGTGTGTGCTGGATTTTGGTGGTCATTGGGCGGATCATCTGAACCTGGTTGAGTTTTCATATAACAACAGTTACCAGGCGAGTATTGGGATGGCTCCATATGAGGCTATGTATGGGAGACCGTGTAGGACACCATTATGCTGGACTCAAGTGGGGGAGAGGAGCATGTTTGGTGCAGATTTTGTTCAGGAGACGACGGAGAAGATCCGTGTCTTGAGGCTGAACATGAGAGAGGCTCAGGATCGGCAGAAGAGTTACGCTGATAGGAGACGGAAAGAGCTGGAGTTTGAGCTGGGAGATATGGTGTATCTCAAGGCAGCTATGTTGAGGGGTCCTAACAGATCTATTTCAGAGAATAAGCTGAGTCCGAGGTTTATGGGTCCGTTCAAGGTTGTGGAGCGGGTCGAACCGGTGGCTTATCGGTTGGAGTTACCTCAGAGTATAAAGGCTTTTCACAAAGTCTTCCATGTTTCGATGCTGCGGTAGTGTCTACATGAGTCTGAGGAGGTGTTGGCTAGGATTCCAGAGGATCTTCAGCCCAACATGACGTTGGCAGCGAGACCTGTGAGGATTCTCGAGAGGAGGGTCAAGGTGCTGCGCCGGAAGAGTATACCGTTGGTGAGGGTCGTGTGGGACTGTGACGGTATTGAGGAGGAGACTTGGGAACCAGAAGCGTCGATGAAGAGAAATTTTTCGAAGTGGTTCGAGAAGCAAGCGGTGGCTTGAGTTCTTTTTCTGGTTTTCAGAGTCTGTATTAGCATGTTGCTATGATTGAGATATTTGTATTTCGTTGTGGATGTAACGAGTATACATTTTGAGATTTAATAAGATGATTTTGCCTTATTAGATGTGTGGTTAAGACGTGTGTTCTTATGAGATGACTAGTGATGTCATGGTGTGAGATTACTGGTAGGTCATGTGAAGGTCTACCGATAGAAGTTCTATGCGAGTTAGAACTTGCCTATCGGCTAGGATGGCTAGGAATAGGAGTTTTACGCGGCTTAGAGCTTGCTCATGTTCCAGGAGTGGCTGGAAATGAGATTGCTCATGTTCCAAGAGTGACTGGAAATGAGATTTGTTCATGTTCTAGGAGTGGCTAGGAATGAGATTGTTCATGTTCTAGGAGTGGCTAGAAATGAGATCGTTTATGTTCCAGGAGTGGCTGGAAATGAGGTGGTACATGTTCCAGGAGTGGCTGGAAATGTAAGCTCTATGCATGTTAGAACTTGTCTATTTCCTAGGGAGAGTCTGGAAAAGAGGTTTTATGTGAGTTAGAATTGTCTTTTCCAGGGACTCTGTGAAACACCCTGGTGATTGGGTTGTTTCGGATGACCACGAGAGGTGATTTCAGTCGACAGGTATTTATGATGCATGTATCAGAGTATTACTCCAGGAGATGGGTGGGTTTCCTGCATACTGAGGGATAGTGGTTCTGTCGAGGGGACGAGTGGGTTCCTGCATATACTCGAGAGTTGGTGGTTCTGTTCTCTCTAGGGGACGAGTGGGTTCCTTACATGTACTTTGAGGGATGGTGGTTCTCTCCAGGGGACGAGTGGGTTCATGTACACGTAACTCAAGGGGTGACGATCCTGCGAGTGAGTGTGGTGTACATGTATATTAGTTATGTGTATGAGATATGAGCAGTAGCGTCTAAGCGTGGTTGTGAGTATGGGATTGGATGAACTTCGAGGATCAGGAGTGGATCTCAGGTGGTGCTGACCGGGTTGGGTCAGGATTGCAGCCGTGGTGAGACGGTGCAATGAGGCTAGTGTGAGCCTAGTAGAACTCGGGGATCAAGTGTGACCACGAGTGGTGCTGGCTGAGGGTTAGCGGTGTGTTGTGGACGTTGAGTCTGGGGTTATTACTGGAGTCTGGATTCGGTTCGGACAATCCTGGTAGCATATGTTACGCCGATGGTCGTACATGTTCTTGTTTGATTGTTGTACGATCATTTGGTCCAATGCAGGGTCAACGGTTGGTCAGACATGTTCTTGTTTGATTGTTGGACGGTCAATCGGGCAGCCCTAATCCGGACCATGGGGCGTGCATCGTTGATGTTCCGGGTGAATCTGGTCGAATTTTAGGCGAGAGTGTTAGCCTTAGTATGACGGGTTGTGGGATTCGAGTGTGATCTCGAAGGATACTGGCCGGGTGCGGGTCAGGTGGTTTAGACCGTAGTGTGGCGGTGTCACGTGATTCGAGGTCGAATCCATGTTAGTGGGGGAGAATTGTAACGCCCGTGAACCAAAAAGTAGATTTTGGTGGGTATCGATCGACACGTGAGTTTTTGGGACTTGTGAGAAGTCGGGTTGGGCGTTGTGTCGATCGACACAGGGGTTGTGTGTTGATCGACACAAGTTAAAAATAAGACCGACGGTTTTGGTTTCTGATTGCCGGTTTGGTGGGCCGGTTTTGGGAATCTAGGGTTTGGTATTTAAGCGTAAACAGTCGCGGTTGTCTCTCTTTTTGGCCGAAATCAGAAAGATTGAGAGAAAAGAGAGTGTTCTTGATGGGATTGAGTTTTGTGAAGGAATCATTGTTGATTTTATTGAATTCCCGGTTCTATTAGCTTGTGATTGCGTGGGTGATTAGTGGAAACGAGGAGGATTCGTTGCTGGGTGATTCCGGTTTTGGGGAAACGGAATCAGAGGCTCTTCTTCGGGTGTTCATCGTGTTCTTCGTCGTTTCAAACCAAAATCGAGGTGAGTGCGTGACTGTAGGCTTACGTAGGTGTAAGGAATGGATAGAATGCGTTTGGTTGCTGGATTTGGTGTGTTTTGTGATTGTAATCGTGCAGGAGACCCGACGAATCGCGACGGAATCGATCCATGAGAGGATATACTCGATTCTGGGTTCTGCAATGTTGTGTCGATCGACACGGGGCATCCAATCGATCGACACCTAGTGGTTGTGTCGATCGACAATGGGGAGTCTGTCGATCGACACCTAGAGGTTGTGTCGATCGACACAGAGTTCATGTTGGTTCATGTTTGCTTGTTTCATGAATGCTTGTGTATACACATCCTGGTATTGTATTTATTGTTTATGCTTATGTATAAATAGCCTGTAGACGGGATGACCGCGTCGCTGAGTATTTATGATAATACTCACGCAACTCTTTTTGCCATGTGTTGTAGGTAAAGAGAAAATGTGATCGTGGAATCATGGCCAGGAAGAGGAGATGATCTAGGGTCTCATTTGATGGATGTGTTGTTAGAATTGCTAGGTTGCTAGTAGTTCTGGAATTTGCTATCATTGTCATTGGATTGGAATTTGAATATTTGGTTTAATGGAGTTGATTGGATTGAACGGTTTAGGGATTAATAAAGTATAGGATTCATCGATTGATGTTTATTATTTCCGCGTTGCTTGCTGTGTTGTCCCAATTAAGGGTTATTATCTGTGAAGATAATAATCTGAAGGGAAATTTTTTAAATTTTTGGGTCGGGTCGTTTCACTGTCTCTAGTTCAGCTCTGGCTGAGTGAAGAAATACTTCAGGCTCTTGTGCTCTGTGAATACCTGCACCTTCCCACCATACAGATAAGACCTCCAAATCTTAAGTGCAAAAATCACCGCAGCCAACTCCAGATCATGGGTAGGGTAATTGCACTCGTGCTTCCTTAACTGTCTCGAAGCATACGCCCCTGCTGCATCAACACACATCCCAGATCAACTCCTGACGCATCCATATACACTACATACGGCTTACTCGGCTCGGGTAACGCCAAAACCGGTGTACTAGTCAGCATCTCCTTCAGCTTTTCGAAACTCTCCTCGCAAGCTAAAGACCACACAAAAGGAACATCTTTCCCCGTCAATTTCATCATCGACTGCGCCATACTCGTAAACCCCTTGACGAACCCCTGGTAATAACCCGCCAACCCAAGAAACTCCTGATCTCGGTGGCACTCCTCGGTCTAAGCCAACCTTTGATAGCCTCAATCTTAGCCGGATCTACCGAAACCCCCTCTGCAGACACCACATGGCCAACAAAGCTCATCTCTCGCTGCCAAAAACTACACTTACTCAACTTCGCGTACAGCTTCTGCTCCCGCAGCTTCTCCAAAACCAATCTCAGATGCACCTCGTGCTCCTCCGGACTCCTCGAATACACCAGAATATCATCTATGAAGATGATCACGAACACATCCAGATACTCCTGGAACACTCCGATACTAAGGTCCCTGGACAGCTCCCATGTGCCAAAGAACCTTAACACTTATCACAGAACGCACAATTTCCAAAACAGGCAGGATTCAACACTCGAATCTCGTGACTCATCCCTCCTAGGACAACTCCCAAGATTGTGATCCATGCTCACACACCCGAAGCATCCCGGACCACCATGAACCCTCTCACTCGGTTCCGAAGTGCTCTCCCACTTTCTTTTTTATCCTTGCGCAAGCTTGCCGCCCTTACTAGGACCTACCTGCTGCTGCGACCTCCTCTGCTGTTGAACCGGCGGACTAACCACCACAGCCTGCTCCCTCATATCATCCTCCATCGCAGCAGCTTTCTCAACCAGCTCCGCCCCCGTGGCGAACTTACTCGCTCTACAGCGAGTCCTCAAATCAGGTCTAAATCCCCTCAGGAACATCTTCCCCTGGGCCTGCTCGTCCTCCATGCCTCTACCAGTATGCACCAGGAGTCGACTAAACTCCAAATCGAACTCCTTCACAGTCCGATCTCCCTTAGCCAGGTCCAGAAACCTCGACTTCAACCTCTCCACCGCCTCCTACGGGAAATACTTGGCATTGAACTCCGCCACAAAATCTTCCCAAGCCTTAACCGCCTGAGCTCTCCTGGTCACAACACCTCTCCAACAGAGATGGTTTCACCATCCAGCTAATGCTCAGCTAGGTCTACTCGGTACAGAGAGGAACTACTCATCCCCTCGAGAGAACTACTTATCTCTCAGTTAAGTACTTGGTAACTACTCAAACCCAAGTGCAATGCAATACCGTCCACTACGGTCTTAACCACTTGACCCCCCCCCCCCCGGTCAGGACCACTATAGATCAACTCACATGATCTGTGAGGTCTACATCTAGTCCTATGCCCATATCCACGTATCAGACATTGATTACTCTCAACTCATAACTCATAACCACACCACTCCCACTCTCAGGATCACATCCTCTGAGCTAGCAGTATACAGGGGAAATCCTCATCCCCTCTAGAGAAGTACTCATCTCGTAGTATTACTAAGGGAAATCCTCATCCCCCAGTAACACCCACAGGGAAATCCTCATCCCATCGAGAAAAATACTCCTCTCTTAGTATTACTAAGGGAAATTCTCATCCCTCAGCAACACTTAGGGAAATCCTCATCCCACCTGGAGAAACCCTCATCTCCCACTAAGTTATTCGGGAAAATCAATTCTTAACGCCTATAGCATCACTGACTAGAACTACCTCACTTGGTCTCTAAATATAAGGAATACGCATCTTCCGCATATGCTCCATCATCCCAAGATAAGATGGAAGCTCATCCGCAACTACAACCCTCAGCTGCACCCTAGCCCCACCTGGCTGAACACCAGCCACACCTGGCTGTACTCCAGAAGCCTGACACTGAGCCAGCACCCCACCTGGTAACCGCTCCAGAATCATCTGTAGCAGACCCGCTAGACTATCATCTCGATCCTGGCCGACACCTGCGACAGCACCCCCACCTGGGCCCACTGCACCGCCAGCCACACTGGGAACCTCACTAGTCCCACCAGCCCTCACACTGGTACTCGCAGTGGCCACACTCACGGATCCATCCTGATACGTCTGCAAATCAGCCACCTGCTCCCGCGTGGTCTTCTAGGCCACACTCGCGGTAGCAGACTCACTCACAAGTCCCCACCCGCGCCTACGCCCTCCACGAACACCTTGGCCCCCACGGCCCCCACGGCCCCCACGACCTCTGCCTCTAGCCACTCTAGCCTTCACTCTGCCCTAACCAGCAGGCTACTAAGTACTAGAAAAACAGAAAGTCATAAAAACACTTACCGTGGAATCTCATTGAAGGCTCGAAAGAGATGATCTAAGACTCCATACCCACACAACAATCAATCAATTATCACCAAATCAATCAATTGCACCCGTCCTAAAACCATAAGGGCTCTGATACCAAAATGAAACGATCCGACCCAAAAATTTAAAATTTTCCTTCGGATTACTATCATTACAGATAGAAATCCTCAATAGGCCAACACAACAAGCAACGCGGAAACAATAATCATCAACAACAAATTCCAATTCAATAAATCCCATACTTTATTAAATTACTAATCCAGTTCAATTCCATAACAATCCAATAACCATTCCAGAAATCACTAGCAACCTAGCAATTCTAACAACAATACACCAGAGCCCCTAAATAATCTCTTCTTCCTGGCCATGATTCCACGATCACATTTTCTCTTTGCCTTCAACACATGGCAAAAAGAGTTGCGTGAGTATTATCACAAATACTCAGTGACGCGGTCATCCCGCTACAGGTTATTTATATACAGACATAAACAAGAGATACAATACCAGGATGAGCATACAATCAAGCATACATGAAACAACCAATCACGAACCACTGCTGAAGCACTGTGTCGATCGACACAACCACTAGGTGTCGATCGACATACAGCTCCGTGTCGATCGACACACCACCATGGTGTCGATCGACAGACTGCCCCGTATCGACACACCACCCTGGTGTCGATCGACACGACAACGAGCCTATCCTCTCATGGCTCGAATTCCCAAGCGATATGTCGAATCCCAGCACGATTCCAAGCACCAAACACACAGAAAACAACCCAACAAAACAAACAAATGCATTCCATCTAATCTTCATGTCTATATAACCCACGATCACGCACTCACCTCAACAAAGGATTGAAACGCTCAAGAACACGATGCCTACGAAGAACGCCTCGTACACTGAGAACGGATTATCCAAATCCAAATCGGAAAATGGCTCTGGAAACTAGACACAACGTGTTTCACAACGGTGTGTAGAACGTCCCCTGAGTCAAAACGGTTCGACGGGAAACCTCCCTCTAAGTGGACTGTTCGCAGAAGAAAACTGCACAAACCTACCGAGTTAAAACGATCATAACTCACTAAATACTTGACCGATTGACGAACGGTTTCCTCCTACATCAAGAGAACAGATTGAAGAACTTACCCACAAAGTTTCACTCCGATCCGACACGATTTACCCAGCCGTTCGTCCCCTCCAAAACAAGAACAACACTTGTTCTCAACCCTCAAGAACACTCACACGAAAATTCACTTGATTCTCTCTCAAAACTCTTATGGCTCTGATTTTCTCTTGTTTCTGATCCCCAAAAACGGCCATAGCCACCACTGTTCACATTTTATATCAACCCTAGGGTTCCCTAAACCGATCGCCAAACCGAGCGATCAAAAACCGAACCTGTCGGTACAATTTCAACTCGTGTCGATCGACACACCTCCAAAATTCTGACTTCTCACAAGTCACAACACACGTGTCGATCAACATATACGCCTGTGTCGATCAACATATACGCCTGTGTCGATCGATACACCCAACCAAAATCCACTTTTTGGTTCACGGGCGTTACAGCGCCGGAGGAGGTGATTTATTCGGCATTGGTTGACGGAATTAGCAGAAAGATCATGATAGATGAAGCTACAACACAGCTGAAACTCAGTTACTTTCCGATGATTTTGAATCTTTGGACACCGTTTGATATTTTGAATGATGATTAGGTTTTTAATTACCCAATGCAAGTAAATGAAGATGGTTGTAGAAAGCTTTTGCATGTGGAGCTCATCAAAGTTGCGGATCAAACTCAGATATGTGTGGAAGCGACAATAGATGTTCGTGAAAGTGATGTTGTTGAAAGTGATGTTGTTGTAGAGGATGATGGTATGATCACTCTTCGCATATACGAACCATTGGAACACCATGCATTGGTACATAAAGGTATACATGCGACTCATTTTGTGTGTTCTATCTTTCTGGTATAACTGGGTATAATTGTTTGTTTAGTTTTGTGTATTCTGTCTGTCTAGTATAACTGGATATATCTACGTATAACTGTTTGATTAGTTTTGTGTTATCTCTGTCGGGTATTGATATACCCTATATTTTACCATTTTTTTTATCTATTTTAGTATGGTTTTTATATATATTAATAAAGCTTTTGGACTAAAAGAGATAGTTTTCTCGTATATGTAGATTTTAAGGTCTTAACAGGTTTATCATCAAAAGGATGTAAAATGGAGCAAAAGGAGTATCATCTATGATGCAGCTACTTATCCAAGTCAAAGGAACCATGCCAAGTCAATTTATCTTGAAGATAATGCACATTCTCCTACTGGACAGAACATATACGCAGAAGTTCGCTGAATACCGGAGAATCAAATCAGTTGGGAATTCAATGAAACTTGGTATGGAGATATAACTTTGAGTTAGCTTTCCAATAGAGTTGGAATTTCATCAATTGGAGCTGTAATTTAGAAGATACACCCGAAACACTGAGGACATGTCAAACTGCCTTCGAAGTGAAGTTAGTGCAAAATGGAGCCAAGCACCGGGCCAGCCCATGGGCCGATATCCAGACCTTTTTCCGACCTTCTAGAAGAGTCATGGAAGCTTCCAATACCGGTCACGCAACCCAACCGTTATCGTGTCCGAAATTACCTCAGTTTCGACCAAAAAAACGTATTTGCCCGAAAAAACCCTAACCGAGTTAAGCCTCCTTGAACCCCTATATATACTTGCTTTTAGCCTCTATAGGAACTCAAGCAGCTGGCCTTAACAGCCTAAATCAATACCTAAACAATGTATTTCGTTTTTCTCTTGTTCTTTATGTTTATTTGATTCTAGAAGCCATTAAGGATAGATTGATCTTTGCCCTATTGCAAAGAGATGAGATCTAACTCCTTACGCTTAGATAGATCAACGAATTATACTGTCTATGTGCTTTACTCTTTCTGATACTTGTTGCAAAACATGTTAGAGTATTAGCTTTGATTTGATTTCTATGCATTTTTTTAATTCTATGCTTTTACGTATTTAATCGTTTAGAGTTTTATTCTAGAATTGATCCTTCATCTTTATTTATACTCAAAGCACGAACTGGCCTAGCTACCCAGGGAGTGATCTTAGGTTGATATACTCTCCAAAAGCTTGTTATATCTCCGGACCTAGTATTCGATAAGCTATAAACCTTAACAATTCGATAGGTTAGTTAAGGAGTTTAGTGAACAATCAATCTTGAGCATAAAGCATGTTTTCACCTTATAATAACATGCGATAGTTGAGTCTATTAGGGTGCAAAACGTAGATGGTTAGTTACATCACGATAGTGGGATGACCTTATCGTAGTGATATGAGTTCTAGAACAACTAGTCTTAAAATCCTAAATCGATTGCTTGTGTTTTGCATATGTTTTGTGAATTGCTTGATTTCTAATCTTAATTGATATCTATCCCTTTACTTTTATTGCTTTGTTATTTGCTTCCATAAAACCCTAAAACCAAATAATATTATCCCTTAGCTTAATCTGAATCATATAGGTTTGTAGCGCATTCATCACTTAGTCCTCAACGGAACGATCCCTAAGTACTACAATTGTCTTAACTATGCACTTGCAGTTCCCTAGGGTTATAAATTTAAAGACCTAATTGCATAAACCCTACATAGTAGCTTTATGGCACATCAAGTTTTTTGGCGCCGTTGCCGGGGACTTTTGTTTGATTGCCTGCAAATTTTTTGATAACGATTAAGTCTAAGTTTGTTTTTTCTTTTTGATTTTTCTAATTTTTCGTTTTTGTTTTTGTTTTTTTTTATATTTGTGAGTTTCAGAGATTCGTCAATGGAGCATCACAATCCAAAGAGAATGGCGAGCCCTTACCCTCATGAAGAAGTTGTAGATTACATCCCCATGCCTCATGAATTCCATCAACCGCCACTTTCTCACAAAAATCGATACAATCTAACCTTGTATCGTCCTTGAGAAGCTTATGGAGGAGAAAGTCGCCCTCATCCTTATCACATCCGTCCGCCACCATGACCACAGTCCCACCATCATCCCCACTCAAACCGCCAAGAAGACAAACTCGAAGCCTTGATGCATCGATTCATGGAAGACACTAAAAAAGTCATTCATGATGTCGATTCCAAGATCGAGACCATAAATTCATCTTTTAAGGAGAAGTTTGAGGTCCTTATTGATCAATTTGGAAAAATTGAATCACTTTTGGTCCAATTGGAGGAGATAGAAGAGGTTCATACTCGACATATTCACGAAGATAAAGACGATATCGTCGATATCAAGCATAAGATTGATCAAACTTATGACCAATTGGAAGAAACGGTTAAGGACACTAAGGAAGACTTTGGAAGGCTTAATAATCAACTCAATTCAGTAGCTGTTAAGGCTACCAATCTGCTCAAGCCATGGGAGAAGTCAAGACCAACCAAGGCGAACTTACCTCAAAAGTAGAAGAATTGGAGAACGATAATAAGCTAACGGAACAAACCCTTCCAGCCGTTCGTTTTGACCTTGAACACCATGATAAGGAGATCATTGACATGACAATGAAGCTACAAGGAGAAGCAATCGAAACCTCCAACCATGCGAAGCAACTAGAAGACCGTTTGAAGAAGATCGAAGAAACGATGCAAGATTTCCTTCAATTGGAAACAATAGAAGAAGAGTTTGCACCTACTGCTAATTGCTGCACTCTAATTACCCTTAAAGAGGACGAGTCCACCTCTAATCAAGACGAAGACGAAGTCTCAAGGCCATTGAAGAAGGCGAATACGAGCAAAGGAAAGCTCACAGCGAGAATTTCGGTCAAACCTCATCCTTACGGATTAAAGTTTGCCGAGAGGACCACCAAGAGGACACGTTTCATAAGTGATGAGATGTTACAAGTATTCAACTCTCTTGTGAAAGAACTCCCTAAAGATTTGACCTTTGAAGAAGTATGGAGAGAAAGACCATCTTTGAGAAAGTGTTTCTCACAAAACAAAGAAGAAGATTTCATGATTGAGGAGCTATTTGATCGAGCTAGGAATCCTCACAAGTACTATAAGATCCTTTGCAAGACCCTCGATCCAGGTCCTTTCAACATCTCTTGCTCTATTCATGGTTTCAAATTTGACGATGCACTTTGTGATTCGGGAGCCGGAATCAACGTTCTTTTTGAATCTTTTGTGAGAATGATGAAGATGACCAACCTTCGGCCATCACGGATACAAATTGCACTCGCCAATGGTGCATCTACACTTTCATTAGGCGAAATCCACAATTGCCCTTTGAATATTGGAGATGTCATCGTTCTGGTAGACTTCGAAGTGGCGACTATGAATGATTGTTCAACACCCTTCATCCTTGGAAGAACATTCTTGGCTACTGCTGGGGCTATCATAGACTATCCTCTAGGATGGATATCCTTCACTAACATAGACACTCGTGTCTATCATTATGCCGCACCGCCTGGATTTTGAGCTAAACAAACTCGATACATTCCTTTGGAGAAAAGGGAAGTGTTGATCAATGAGCCAAACCAATTTGATGAAGATGGAGAACACGACCTAAGGAGACCTTATTTACATGCTAAAGGCAACCTCAAGCCTTTAGAAGACCTTCCACCACCCTAAAAACCCAAAGAGTCGAGCTATCCGACTTAAAACAAGCGCTTTATGGGAGGCAACCCATATTTATGTTTTTGATTTTATTGATTTTCTTATTCTAAGTTTTTGGATTTGTTTTTATTTTTCTCAACATTTTCATTCATTATTTTATCTATCTATGCATTTTTCAGGATTTTACAAAAAAAATTTAAAAATGCAACAAATGTGTTTTTGAGAAGAACGATGAAGATGAGATCGAACACGACTTGTTCATTCATGGAATTAATGGAGCTCAATATCAGCCCGCACGTTTTTGAAATTTGGTATACACGAAGAAAATAGTCTTATGAAGATATAGGAAAAAGCAGATCATGATTTGCTATTACGGTTAGCAAGTTATGACCGATTGAACAAGACCGCCTAGGAAGGTTACACAGCCGCATCTTCAAGCTTTTTCACAGTTCAAGCCACCACGAACCAGGCAACAATATTCATACCATTGGAAAGATATATTTCTCATGAATCCGTAGCATTTTTCGGATCTCAATTCCGATGTGTATAGACGAAGAAAAAGGCCGACGAACAATCTCGTGGACCGCGACACGATCCACCTTACCGCGACACGAGGCCATACCGGACACGATATAGATCCGCGTCTGCGACCGGTCTTGCGTCCCGATTACCCCGCGACACGAGTGACCCAGTACCGGTCACGCGTGCCGGTCGAAAATCACGACCGGTACTCGGCACATTTTGCCTCGTCCCGCATTGCCTGCGTCTCCAAGCATCGGACGGTTCCACCGACCGATACTCGGTCCAGTGTTCGTCCCGCGACACGACGCGTCCGTACCGCGACATGACGCATCTGTCCCGCGTCCCATGTGTCCCGATACTGGTCCCGCGTATCGGCCAACACACCCGACCGGTACTCGGCCCGTTACGTGCCCTTCTTCCCGCGACCTTCCCGTCTCGACCCGAAACCTTCCTGCTACACGAAGACATCTTCCCGCCTTGACCCGAAACCTTCCCGCGACACGTAATATTGGTCCCGATTTTGGTCTGATCCAGACCGTCCTCCTGATCGGTATGCCACCCGCGTCGTCTCACCCAGCCCGCATCCCGATCACCTTCCCTGCCCGCGGTAAAATTTCGGACCGCGGTACCAACCAATATTATGTCCGGTACGCGCCCACATTTCCCGCACCACCTCACCCCGATCACTTCCTTCCCACGCCTCGACCCATGACCCCACCCGCCTTGTGTCGCAACACATGCTACCCGATATCGGTCAGCACCGCCGACCGGTACCCAAACCGGTACTGTCTTGACCTGCAACTCCAAATCCACCGCCACCGTCTTGTGCCGTGAACCGCCTTGGACCCGAGCCACGTCTCGAACCATCCTTGACCGCGACTAGCCACCCGACACCTAGACCGATTTTGGCCGAACCGCGTCCCCATCAACCACCACACCACCGGAGTCACGAGCCATGGACCACCGAACCACTGCTTCGAACCACCGAGCCGACCACCTAGCCATTTGGTTAAAAGAAGTTAATTTTTCCTTTTTCACTCTTTTAATTATTTTAAAACCATTTTTCACACATAATTTTTAAGAACCAATTTATTTTTGCATAAACATGAATTATTTTTCCAACAAATTATCTATTCTTAATTAAATTATTAAGAGTATTATTTGATTCATGAATTTTTGCATTAGATATTAAAACATTGGTTAGCTTTAAATGGTTTTAATCTAATTTTCACATCTTGACATATTCATTCATTGATTTCACCTAGATTGATAATTTTTAACAATTTGGATTCATTATTTTGATTTTTTTTTGTTTAATATCTATTTTTCCTTCCCTTGGACTTGGAATTCAATACAATTGTATTGAAGACTAAGATCCATGATGAATTTAACGAGTGATTTCAAGTGTTTTTGCAAGGATATGTTGCTCTTAAACAGGATTTTCAAGAGATTTCATTGTGGACGCACAATTCAATCATCTTACGCATTATCCACCATCTAAAGGAGATGTGATAGAAAGAGAAGACATTGGAAATACAAAACATAGTTTCGATTCATACGGGATACCCAATGCTCAAAAACAACGAAGATCTAAGATTGATCGCGACAACCTAAGATTTTTGCCGAAAATATCTACAGCTCACCGGTATTATCATTCTATTCTCTATCTTTTTGATTTTTCTTTCAAATAAATTATCATCACTACTCCCTTAATTTGGTTTAATTTTACACCGGGGACGGTGTAAGTTAAGTCTGGGGGGATTGTTGTTACTAACACGTTTGTTAGTGTTTGGTTTTTATGTTTTCAATGGATTTTTCAAAATTTATTTTAGAAAAAAAAAATAATAATAATAATAATAAAAAAATCATTTTTTATAAAAATAATAAGATAGGAATTATGACACTTTCCTAGGATTGACGTTTTGATTTCAAAGACTATGTAACCATTGTTGCAGGGTTTGATCATGACAATCGATTCAGAAACCTCATGATGGAGCTTCCGTCCAGAAAATTTGTACTTGCAACTATTTTGATGGATATGATTTTGACTCTCTATTTGGACTACTAATATGGTTTTTGATTATTTCTTATTAAGGATGTTAGATCAAGGAAACGAATCACACATTCATGACATCTTATCCTCTTTTACCACTCTTTGTTATCATGAATGGCCAGCTCATCTTTAGTTGGTACCCTACCTAAAAACCTTTTACCTTCTTTCAGACCTCATGCATTCTCTTTTAGTTTCATACTTGCAGATATGTACAAAAACGTCAGAGAGAAAAGGATCGACGCAATTTTCCAATCACTAAGAGATGCGACGATTTGGTAAAGAATGGTGGAGTACAAAGATCGATTTTCAAAGAGCTTGGCCGTTCCTTGGATGCGTAAAACATGGTAACAATTCGTGCCTATACTTGACTTATATTAAAGAGATACCGTTTTCCCCCTTTGGAAAAGAAAAAAAAAAAAAATAATAATAAAATAAAAAGAAAAAAATCTAAGGGAAAGGAAAACGGTAATTCTCAGAGTGTTATGGCCAAAGAATACCCAAGGAATGTCATGATACAAAAGAAGAGATGAGTAAAAGAGATTTCAAGTGATTCCCGGAGAAAAATCTAAGTCTGGGGGGGAAAGACGTGAAAAAGTGGTTGGGAAATTGTGGACATCAACAGGTCCATTCTCTCTTGCGATTTTGCATAATATCTCGCACCCGGAGTCTATGGTAACCCTAAACACTTTTAACCTCACCACTAAAATCAGTGTTTCCCAATACCTAGCCCGTCTTCTTGAATGATATTCTTGATGGGAAGTTTTCATTAAATCTAAGAGAGTAGAAAGAGTCAATTGATTTGAAGTTGAGATTTTTGCAGAGACAGAGATTTAAAGTACGGACATGTTGCGAATTCGTGATGGAAGAAGATGACAGCATCTATGAGCTAATCTTGTTTCATGTGGATTACAGGTTTAGAATTTGATGCAACGATCCAAAGGATATGTGAGTTCCTCCGAATTTCAAACCTCTTCTCAATTCTGGGGAGTTGATATACCCTATATTTTACCACTTTTTCTATCTATTTTAGTATGGTTTTTATATATATTAATAAAGCTTTTGGACCAAAAGAGGTAGTTTTCTCGTATATGTAGATTTTAAGGTCTTAACAGGTTTTATCATCAAAAGGATGTAAAATAGAGCAAAAAGAGTATCATCTATGATGCAGCTACTTATACAAGTCAAAGGAACCAAGCCAAGTCACTTTATCTTGACGATAATGCACATTCTCCTACTGGACAGAACGTATACGCCAGAATTTATCTGAAGAACGGAGGATCAAATCAGTTTGGAATTCAATGAAACTTGGTATGGAGATATACCTTTTATTTAGCTTTCCAATGGAGTTTGAATTTCATCAATTGGAGCTGTAATTTAGAAGATACACCCAAAACACTGAAGACATGTCAAACTGCCTTCGAAGTGAAGTTAGTGCAAAATGGAGCCAAGCACCGGGCCAGCCCATGGGCCGATATCCAGACCTTTTTCCGACCTTCTAGAAGATTCATGGAAGCTTCCAATATGAGGTCACGCAACCCAACCGTTATCGTGTCCAAAATTGCCTCAGTTTCGACCAAAAAGACGTATTTGCCCGAAGAAACCCTAACCGATTTAAGCCTCCTTGAACACCTATATATACTTGCTTTTAGCCTCTATAGGAACTCAAGAAGCCGGTCTTAACAGCCTAAATCAATACCTAAACAATGTATTTCGTTTTTCTCTTGTTCTTCATGTTTATTTTTTTCTAGAAGCCTTTAAAGATAGATTCATCTTTGCCCTATTGCAAAGAGATGAGATCTAACTCCTTACGCTTAAATAGATCAACGAATTATAATGTCTATGTGCTTTACTCTTGCTGCTACTTGTTGCAAAACATGTTAGAGTATTAGCTTTGATTTGAGTTCTATGCACTTTCTTAATTCTATGCTTTTACGTATTTAATCGTTTAGAGTTTTATTCTAGAATTGATTCTTCATCTTTATTTATACTCAAAGCACGAACTGGACTAGCTACCCAGGGAGTGATCTTAGGTTGGTATACTCTCCAAAAGCTTGTTATATCTCCGGACCTAGTATTCGATGAGCTAGAAACCTTAACAATTCGATAGATTAGTTAAAAAGTTTAGTGAACAATCAATCTTGAGAATAAAGCATGTTTTCACCTTATAATAACCTGCGATAGTTGAGTCTATTAGTTAAATCACGATAGTGGGATGACCTTACCATAGTGATATGAGTTCTAGAACAACTAGTCTTAAAATCCTAATTCGATTGCTTGTGTTTTGCATATGTTTTGTGAATTGCTTGATTTCTAATCTTAATTGATATCTATCCCTTTACTTTTATTGCTTTGTTATTTGCTTCCATAAAACCCTAAAACCGAATAATATTATCCCTTAGCTTAATCCGAATCATATAGGTTTGTAGCGCATTCATCACTTAGTCCTCAGCGGAAAGATCCCTAAGTACTACAATTGTCTTAACTGTGCACTTGCAGTTCCTTAGGGTTATAAATTTAAAGATCTAATTGCATAAACCCTACATAGTAGCTTTATGGCACATCAGGTATAACTGTTTGATTTTTTTTTTTTATCACATATCACGATGAGGTTTATAGTGAGGATAACTTTGGTATGCATGAAGATAGTGAGCAAGAACATTTTGTGGATAGAGCTGGCCTTGTATCTACTCCATGGGAAGATGGTGTAGATATGACATTGGGTCAAGAAAGTGGAAGTAAAGATGAAGTGAAACTCTTAGTTCAAGTAACTTCACAGCGAAATTGTTTTGAGTACATTGTAGACAATACATGTACAAAACGATATGTGATAAAATGTATGGCATCAGATAAAGATTGCAAGTGGTATGTACGGGTTGTTGCGATTAAGAATTCAGATCGTTGGTCACTTGTAAATTACAAGAAGATGCATACATGCTTTCGAGCTGATGCAAGTACAAGGATAAAAAGAAAGAAAGGGACAGCAAAAATAGTTGCTTCTATTTTGGAGCAAGAGTATCCCGGTATTTTGGAGACTCCGAAGCCGAAACATCTGATGAAGCTTGCTAAAACAAAAGCTAGTGTTGACCTATCATACACTACCTGTTGGAGGGGAAAACAACTAGCTGCTAATACTGTGAGGGGAAGTCTTGAGCAGAGTTATCTGATGTTAGAGTCGTATTTGTATATGCTATGGAAGATAAATGAGAATACACAAACATGTGTTGAATAGGATGATCAGAATAGGTTTAAGTATATGTTCTTTGCGCCTGGGAGATTTTATTGAAGGGTTCAAATCCATGAGGAAAGTCATCATTGTGGATGCCACCCACCTTAAGCATGCATATGGTAGAGTTCTAATTGTTGCGATGGCTCAAGATCCCGATCATCACCATTATCCAGTTGCTTTCGGTGTAGCTGATGGTGAGAGAGAAGAAAGTAGGATGTGGTTTATGAATAAATTAAAACTAGTGGTAAAGGATGAGGATGATCCTGAAAGATCCAAGCGTGAACTGGTGTTTATATCTAATAGAAATATATCCCTCATCAAGTCAATACGTGTGGTGTTCCTGTTGGCTCACCATGGGTATTGTATATACCATTTGTCTCAGAATGTGAAAGGAAGCGTTTCTAATAGCCTAAAAACGATTGCGGGGTAATTCATGACATGCACGGAAGCATATACAGAGGTTGAGTTCATAAAAATTTATAGTGCGTTCAAGAGAAGGTATTCTACTGCAGCCGTGTATCTCGATAAAAGTGTTGAGGTGAAAAAATGGGCAAGATGTTATTTTCCATGAGAAAGATACAACATAGCAACCCCCAATAATGTAGAATCAGTCAATGGCGTTTTCGTTGAAGCAAGGAAGTACACGTTATTGCCTATGATTGATATGATCATAGAAAAAATAGTTGAATGGTTCAAAGAGCATCGGAAGGCATCCACTGAAGTACCCGACTCACAGAAGCTGGTGCCTTACGTGAACAACACTTTAGAGAGTATAATACCGATTGGGAAGAAGCTATTATCGCAAGAGTTAAACAGCTTGTCGTTTGAGTACAATGTGATTGGAGAAGATTGCAAGAATTATGTGGTTAATTTGAAGGAGAAAACTTGCAGTTGCAAGTATTTTGATATCGATAGGTACCCATGTGTGCATGCGATACAAGGTATCATCCGATTAAGCGGAGGGACTGAGGTCCGTCATTTTGAGTTTGCCTCTAAGTTTTATACGGTTGAGCAGTGGGTAATGACATATTCTAGGACGATATATCATGTCCCACATATGTCAAGTTGGTTGATTCCTATGATAGAACTTAACTCGTTTCGGGAAGGCTTCCCTCCGCCCCACGAAACTAAGAAAGGACCTCCTCAACAAAACACAGTTCTTATCACCTGGAGAACATAGAGGAAAAGGTAGAGGAAGAGGACGTGTGGAAACCAATTTGCAGGAATCCAATGTCCAGGAACCTAACTAGGTACAAATGGTGTTGTTATTTTGGTAATTCTCTCTGCCAGGTATAACTACATATGACTGCGTATGACTGTGTTTTGTTATTTTGGTAATTCTCTCTGCCATGTATTACTACGTATAACTGAGTATGACTATGTATGAGTTGTATGACTGAATATGACTCTGTTGATTATTTTGTCTCTTTTTCTCTTTACGTTTTGTTTCCTTACTATGTCCATTTATGTACCTACAACTGTGTCTAATTGATACTTAGGTAGCACTGGAAACATACGAATAATTTCAAAGAATTTAGAGCAAAACAAATATGTTTACTAAAACTATACCTTATACATGTGGTTCATGTATGAGTTACTAGCCACTTTGTTATGTGAAACATCCGACTATGGTGTTGTCGGACATTTTAGTATACGAAATGATAGGAAATATATTTAAAATGATCAGTTGGTTCAATACTACTAGAAAAGTTATAATCTTATGTACTTACTGCTGGCTATAAGTGAAAACAGTCGAAATATAACTATGTGCAAACCAGTACTACTCGAAAACCAAGTATTACTATTAGTAAAGTAAATATAATTTTTAATTGGTTTTGCGGTGCATGTGTTAAGTATTTTTTATATTTTTATTAATAAATTGTTGATGAAAAATGTGATAAATGTGTTAGTAGTTGCATAATACACAGTAGTACTCAGTATTACTAGTAGTACCAAATCCAAAACATTATAAAATGAGTTTTACTTTTCCTTAAATCCCTCCAACACATAAGTACCTAAAAAAAACAAAATAACATCAACCAAAAAACACAGAAGAACATCAGTAGTTCTTCTTGCGTGCTACTCCGGTCTTTTTCCTTTTCGTTCCAACCGCTTTCATAGCTCCATCATCCTCTTTCTCAGCTCGTAATCTTTTTTTGTTCCTGCTTGTTGTTGCTGCTTGTCTTCTTGTTGCTTTTCTCGTGGTCTTTTTTTTCCATCTGCTCTATATGGTTCTCTCTTGAACATAGATGGCTTCTTCTCCCTAGCAGCCGTCTTCTTATCACCCGTCTTCTGCTTCTTAGCACTTTTCTCCTTTTCTTCGGCTTCTTCTTCTTTTGATTCAATCTCAACAATCTCAGGTACAATATGCTCAGGTGGTACGTAAACAATCATTGCCGTCTCTGGATTTTCTGTATCTGATTCAATCTCAAATATAGTATACTCAGGTGGAACTTCTTCTCCGTTCTCTTCTTTTTCTTCTTCTTCTTCTATCCCTATGTCTGCCGCAACAACATCAGCAATAAAACTGGAACCCTAATTCTATTCTCCTTTCTCTTCTTCTTCTTCTCCTTTCTCTTCTTTTTCTTATTCTTCTTCTTCTATCCCTATGTCTGTCGCAACAACATCAACAACAGAACCCATCATCCCACTAACCTCAACTCTCTCAGCTCTCTCAAACCCATCATTCTAGTCACTCTCTCTACCACCTCTCCATACTTCATTTTGGAGATCCTTCACCTTGTTACTTACACTCGTCATCTTCTTCTCTAAACCCTCAATCTCACAATTCACCTTATCAAACCCTTCCTTGATATTTGTGGTCAGCCTATTTTCCATTTCTTTCAACAGCTGAACAATTCCATGAGGATTCTCTGCTGGATCATCCTTCTCTGCTTCAACAAATTTTTCTTCCTCTTGCTCCTTCTCCTTATGCTTTCGGGAATTCACATCCATCTCATACATCTGTTCCCAACAGATCTTCTTATTGTCTGCAAGATGATGGTTCCAACTGTCTGGAAATATATCCAAGGCATCATCACCTATTTCATCATCATCAAAGATGCGCACCCAAAGAGCTTTTTCTTCTTCTTCCGGTTCCAAGATACTATGAATATCCTGTCAATGTTACAAAGTGCAAATAGCTGTTAACATTAACCAAAACGAATGATAATTAAGAATTAAGTTAAATTTATACCTTAGTAGAACCAAGCAAGTTATATATCTCTTCCAGTGGCCAACCTTTCAAACCACAATCTCGAAACTTCCGCTTGCCTTGGACAGTCTTCATCTGCCTCTTCAATATCTACTCTGAATGATCTCCGCAGATTTGGGATACACTCGAAAGCCAAAAGCTACATATAGAGATATAGCACGTCAAAAGTTAAATATTAAAATATTAATAGATTTAAAACATTAATAGATTCAGAGAAACAATATCCTTACCTCCAAAGAAATTACAAATCCAGGTAATATTGAGTTTTCTTGACTAGCACCTTTCATCTTTCCCAGCAAGTAATAAACATCAAAGGCAGAATCGTCAAAGGTCATTCGCCCCCACGGAAATGATAAACACAAATCCGGATCCTCAGCCATTCTAAAAAAGAATGGATCTATAGCTGAATTAACCCCGGCCTTTTTGGCAAGTACCGCGTTTAAGAAATACAAGATCATCATGCTCAGGCAATAAGAAGAACTCTTCTTCATCGAAAAAAGTTTCGCTTTGACATCTTTAACAGTTATGGATTTCTTGGCGCGAAACTGCCTCTCCTTAAACTTACATGTGTAATTCCACAACTTCATCTTCGGATAAACTGTTTTGGAGTATTGATGACAATAAAACCCACTGATCAGACCATGCTCTCTCAGAGAATACCGGATAGGAATACAATTCACCACAAACCAAAGATTTGTCTTCTTATCCACACATACCGTTCGAAGCAGCAGCATAAACAAACCCTGGAGCTTACGGTTTGGTTCTCTCTCCATGTGGAAAAAGTGTTTAAACTGCGGATGTGTTTTAAACCAGTCCAACTCTTGTTTAAATTCCGGTGCCTCTATCATCTTTAAGAAATGGGCCAAATCACATCTGGTTTGGATCTTGCATACCCTGTTATATTCACTCGGTGGGATGAACATCTACAAAGGCTGCATCGGTAGAGTATCAGATATCTCTATATCCTGCAATCAAAACATTATTTCAATCCTAGTAGTACCAGTCTTTCTAAGTACTAACAGTTCTTATTAGTACTACCAGTCCTACTGATTACTAACAGTTAGGGGTTGGCATTCGGTTTTCGGTTTCGGTTTTGGTTCGGTTTTTTGGTTTTTTAGTTTTTTGGTTTTAGATAAATTGAGTCCATATGAAACCGAAATTGTTTCGGTTCGGTTCGGTTTACTTCGGTTTCGGTTCGGTTTGGTATCATAATATAGAAGTCCATAATATACCGAAATCCTACGTTGGTTCGGTTTTTGGTTTCAGTTTTGGTTTTGGTTTCGGTTTGAAGATGGGTCGGGTTAGGTTTGGGTAGGGTTAGGTTAGGTTTTGGTATCGATTATTCGGTTAGATTAGGGTTAGGTTCGGTTTTTGGTTTTGGATTTGGTTTTTTGGTTTAAACCGACACCGAACCAAAATCCATGGACTATAATTTCGAAGTCCATTCGGTATAACCCGACCAACCAAAACCGAAACCATACCACTTTTTCGGTTCAGTTCGGTTTGGTTTTTCGGTTTTGGGTATTTTTGCCCACCCCTACTAACAGTTATACTTAGTAGAACCAGTTCAACTAACAGTTATACTCAGTAGAACCAGTTCACCTAAATACTAACTTTTATACTAAATACTCAGAACCCAGTTCCCTAAATACTAACTTTTATACTATCTAGTACAAGTTCTCCTAAGTACTAACACTTATACTATATAGTACTTCATTTAGTTACTTCAATCACATACTTCCGAAACCGTAACGGATCCTTCAATTTCAGATTGAGATTGACTCGCTCAACCTACTACTTGACGCTTTTGAAGTCGGATCCTTTGAAGTCAGATCCTTTGAAGTCCTTGAAGTCCCTTCTTTTGAAGTCCCTTCCTTGGAACTCCTTTCCTTTGAAGTCCCTTCCTTGGAACTCCTTTCCTTTGAAGTCCCTTTCCTCAATCTTTCTCCCCTGGTCTTAGGAGCCATTTTTGCAAAATCCACAGCGAACAAATCCCAAATCAAAACACACACAAAACCATGTTTTTCCAATCCATATCAAAACTAAAAACCCATTCGAAATCCTAAGACAGAGAAAGAAGAAGAACAGGACAAAGAGACATAACATATCAAAATGTTTTATTTAAAACCCTAGTTTTAAACCCTAACCCATACATTTCTTCATATCAAAATCCGACAAACCTCAAAACTCCACTACAAATCAAAATCCCAAATCGATTTTTCTTCAAACCCTAATTTCAAACCCGATACATATATCAAAATCAAAACCCTACACATCTCCTTTAGAAATCAAAACCCTACTACAATTCAAAACCCTTCTTGCAACCAAAAACCAATTCGAAATCGAAACCTATTTTCTGAAATTTAAGAGATTGACGGTTACCTTGAAAAGATAGTGAGACGGTGATGGAGTCAGAGATGGAGACGACGACGCCGACAACAATAACAGCGAACAACGGATATGAAAAACACGGGAGATGACGGTTTGTTTTTTCGCAAAGAGAGATGAAGAGGGAAGAGGGAAGAATCGATAAAAACAAAATTTTGTTTCGATTTCAGGTTTTAACAATAAGATTCGAGTAATAATTGGATCTGGATTAAAACACAAATTTCTGGTTCGGATGTCTGGTTGGGTTGGTAATTATGCAGATTCATTAAAGGTTATTTAGAATTTAACCAGTTTTTTAATTAAAAAAAAATCATAACAGAAATCAGTTTTATTTGAGGGGTCTTTCTGAATAAAATTTTAAAGGAAAGGGCTTATTAGGTTACGACCCCTTTGAATCACTCTTCGTTAGAACGAAAACTCCCTTCTTAGAATTCTCACTCTGGATCGAGAAACTAGGGTTTTGAAGCGAACGGACTCTCCCTTTTTAAGTGATTTTGGTTTTATCATAAGGGAGCCTCATACGTTACTCTTTTGTATTCATAAAATAATTTTGATTGACATCCTTATGTTTAACACGTAAACAAACATATATATTAGAGAAAATTACTTAGATTAACACTAGTTTATTGATATATTAGCGATTGTCCACGCATTGTGTGGATTTAAAAATTAACATTGTAAAATATATAATAGTTCTAACTTATTGATTATCTGTGTATTTAATATTACAAAAAGTTATTGTTGTAGTAAAAAAATTTCTAGGTTAGAAGATTATGCATTTAGAGCAAAATGTTGGATATATACAATGTTATATGTGAAAAAGAGTAGACTGTTCATAAATAAAATTACAGCATATGCATATGGACGATATATTATCTTACACAAATCCTCAACTTGTATGTCTTTATCAATATTCATTGCAATTCCCTAAAAAAGGATTGGTCGTCTTATTTCTTGCGAAAAATACGTTTTTAACAAAAATCTATTGATCATACAAATTGTAGTATATTTTGCTTTTATCGAGACATCTGCATCATCTCAACATTGTTGGAATGCATCTTTGTGTTTTATGTCCATAGAAATCTTAAATTGTAAGGAGAGAATAATTGATGTTGGATTGTGCTAAATTGTTGACATTTGACTTTTTAATTTATTTATTGAAGAGAAAAGGAAAATTAAATTTTTTTTTTGAGAAACGACACTTTTAAAAAATACCAATTTTTCAAAATCATTTACTAAATATATCATATATGTTTGGGTTAATTATGTTGTATTAGAGTTTAGTTTTGCGGGTTTGTAAAACTTTTAAAGTTTAGAATTTTAAATTTAGGGTTTAAATTTTTTTTAATTAGTGGTATTTTTGCAAATAGATAACCTATAGTAGCATTTTTGAAAATAGACACACCAAAATTGGCATTTTTGCAATTATCCCAAAATTAAATGGCTTTTAATAACTTTAGCAATTAGTCACAAAACAATTAGTTTTAATAGTTAATTCTTTTGTAAATTAATTCAAACAACTTACAATTAAGTGTCTTGTGTACATCAATGTACATAATTATTTTATGTGTAGAATATATATATATATATATATATATATATATATATATTTTTTATTAAATTCATTGATTGACAACTTTAGTATTCTAACAACCTTAAAATTTCTCAAATCACTAATTAATTTTCTCACACCATTCTTTTTTTAATGTTACAATTTTTTTTATTAAATTTTTATGTGACTTTTTGTTTTAAAATCGTAATTACCTATAGAAAGTTTTAAATGTTTTTGTATAATCTATTGTTGGTTTTAATAAATAAAATATAAAAATTTTAAACCGTTAAAAGTTCTGAATAACACATTTAGTTTGGATTTATAGTTTTTTGGTAGATATCAAAGAAAAAAAACGGTTAAAGTATTATTGGCTTATTATACTTAAATTGGTCATCTTTATGTTACACTTTAATTTTCGAAATTAATTTACATTAGACTTGACTATGAAATTGTAGGAATTAATTGTTAAAGTTATAAAAAACACTTAATTATCCTTTTCTTTTTAATAAATTATTCAAAAAAGACAAATGTCAAAAAAAAATATGACACATGCATCCTCTCATGACTTGGGTTTAGAAAAACCTTAAAATATTATATAAGATTATATTACTAGACTAAAACCCATTAAAAATACTTTAACTCCAAATGTATAATAGAGAAAAATACTATATATTATATATATACATATATATGTGAGATATTGAATCGTACCATAGTGTTGGATATTTAATACCAAGAAGACTTGGATTATGATTCGAACAAGGAATGGTTTCCTTACGTAACACCAAAATATGAATTCATCTCTTGGCTTGCGTGAGAATAAACTCTCTACGGGAGATCGAATCTTAAATTGGAATACTAATGTGAAGACGGATTGTGGACTTGGATTGTGGACTTGGTGGTTAATTTTTCTTTGGATTGGGAACAAGTTCTCAAACTTCTCTCTAACCCATCCTACGACAAAATAAAGCTCTTTTTTTTTTTAGCTATGCTTTCTAAACAACGGTGTACTATATATGGAGAGAGTGCAATCAACGATGCCACATTGAGGAACCTTTGTCTCCGACTATCCTCGTTAAGTTGATAAACAATTATGTTCGGAATCGAATAAGCTCAATACGTATCATGGAGACATTGCATACAACGACGCAGTGGTCTAGTGGTTTGCAACTCAATCATAGAATGGCTTCACGATGATACTCATCTCTTGTTTTGCTTAAATTGTTCTAAACTAGAGTCACATTTATTATAAATATGTTTCTTCGGTTGGATAATAATTTTACATTCATTCCAATATAAAAAAAAAATTTAAACCTTCAGGACAAGGACAAAAAGGAAGAACATTTAGGATAACCTTGGCTTAATCCTCTTTGAAGGTTTACAAGACTATAGGCTTGGCCATTGAAAGAGGTTACACAAAACATGATTTGTATGATTGATTTTTTAACCTCGAATATATTAAAGAAAAAATTGCGAGAAATACCATTTATCATTAAAAATCTTCAAATAATTCTATTTTTTAAACCTTCCAAAATCTACCATAATCTCGTTGTGAATTGACAAATATAACCCTCTATAATCTCTCTTTCTCTCGCCGAAATATTGCTCATGGATTCGTCGGATTTCTTTCTCTTCCGAATTCCTCTCTCTCTCCACTTCTCTTCTCTTCTCTTCTCTCTCTCCCTCTCTATCTCTCTCACTCCTAAATGCCATCTATGTTGATGATGAATAAGGTGGTCAATGGACCAAAACAGAGCCGATGGTGGACGAAGACAAAAACGGTGGACAAAAACAATTTTTATTGGGTTTTCTGCAAATAAACCCTCCAAGTGGTTAGGATTTGCGATTTTACCCTGCAGGCCAATTAATTGCAGGTCAACCTTCCAACCAAGAGTCAATCAGCAATATAACCCTTCTAACTTTGTCAAACCACAAAATTTACATATCAAATAGAATTCCTTGAAATGAGAAACCCAAATGGCTAAATCTACTTTTAAAATTTAAGAACTCTAAGGCTTGTAAGTGTAAATACTCTTCAATGTTTCAAATCCGAAAGGTTATATTGCGGGTTGATCTGCAATTAATTGATCTGGAGGGTAAAATTGCAAACCCTAACCAATTGGAGGGTTTATTTGCTGAAAATCCATTTCTATATATCTTAAACATGATTGTTACTAAAAAATTTGGAAGTTATAAAATCTTAACTCCAAAACCCGTTGAATATAATAACAAAGTTAATTTCTTTTGTGAAAAAAAAATCAATTTATTTTGTAAACCTTACATCGATCATGTAGCTAACCGTACATCATTTTAGTTCATATATGTATAACGTATAGGTTGTGTATATCATGATGGCATTATACTTTTGTAATATACACAACCATCATAGACCTAAACTTTAAAGTTTGGAAAATATCATAATTAGAAGAAAAAGAAGTTTTGAGATGGTTATAATTAAAATTGACAGCTTCCAAATCTTTTTACGATAGCCTGTAATTTCCTCCTTGTGTTTCAAGAGAACAATGGAAAGGAAAGCTTGTATAGATCAACAAAAGAGAAAAAAAGCAATACATCAGTATAGACGAGATTCCCAAGTGACTTGTCTTGGTGCTGTTGATATCTGAATATAGACGAGAGTCCCAAGTGACTTGTCAGGCAAGGAACCGCGAGAGAGTAGCGTAAGCTAGTATTATTACGGTTTCCACCACTTTCATCATCCATATGTACCCTCCTCTGCACATCTCTCGTTATGTATCGACCTTGTTTATCCATCGTTCCCTGACATTCACATTTTCCATGCCCTTGCAGTTGAAGAAACCCAAAAAACAAGATCACAATAGAGATTTCTTGTGCTGAAAAAAACTTTTTTCCACTCCACAAGCCCTAAACTCTGTTACACACCAAAGAAATTTATCCTTACGTGAAATGAGAAGAAGAGAAACCCACGAAAAGACTCTGGTTTTGGTGCTGTTGATATTTGAATCAACCCAATCAGCCAATGTATGAAGAGCTTTTGTGCAACCTCCTTTCACTTCTAATTTTGTGTCACGTCCCTATCCCAAAAATTCGATGAAAACCTAACCTATTTTGCAAGGAAGCGTAATGGATTTCATTTGGGGTTCTTTTGTTAATCCTAATTGGGCCATAAGAGACGTTAATTAAAAGGAAGAGAAGTCCATTAGTTAATTGATTGGATTGGACCCAATTGTCGACGGCCCATTTTTATTAACCTTAAACCCTAGACTTTGTTTTGGGGGAGTGTTGCCGTGAAAGGAAAGGAGAGAAAAAGAAAAAGAGAAAAAGGGGAAGGAGAGAGTTGTCGTGGGAGAAAAAGAAGAAGAAAGGAAGAAGAGAAGAGAGAGCGGAAGATCTCTACGAGAGCGGAAGATCTCTACGAGATCGTGAAGTAGAGGAGAAGAGATGAGAAAGGAAACAAGAAAAAGAAAAGAAGAGGAAGGTGTGACGAAACATAGAGTTGAAAATGAAGCGGAGACGTCACGGTTCGAGATGATGAAGGCTATGGTGGTATCGGTGCAACAACAGCACGAATGGACAACGACGGTGACCCAGAGGTGATTTGTGGTGATTGACTTGTAACGCCCCGACCTCCTCTGCCAGTGGGTCCCACGCCCACACTTGGCCTATTGGCTCACTCCTATCCGACGGTCGGTGCACCCTGCTAATCACCACGTGATATTTTTTCGTGTTTTGTCCTCACCCACCCATCCTTAAATTGCTCTAGTCCAATAACGTTTAACTTTAGAGTTCTCTCTAGATATGTGACGGAAAAGATAAGTGCACTTTGGTGATATAAGTAGCCAAATCAATTCTCTTAAGCCTCTCCGCATGCACAACATATTTCCTGAAACCGGGATGTTACAATCACCCCCACTAACTGATCGCAACGTGCCTCTTTGCATACCAGGATTGTTACTCCTGACAGTGTGACTCACACACTCGTCAGGGTTCGCTCTGATACCACTTGTAACGCCCCGAGCGCCCTACCAGTGGGCCCCATGCCCACTCTCCATATGTGGGTCCACCCCTGTCCGACGGTCGGTGTGTTAGTCCGGGAGGCTCGAAAGACTTGTTTACTGACCCTGCAAATTACTAGGATTGTTACTCCCGACAGTGTGACTCACACACTCGTCAGGGTTTCCTCTGATACCACTTGTAATGCTCCGACCCCCTACCAGTGGGCCCCCACGCCTACTTTCCACCTGTGGGCCCACCCTTGTCCGACGGTCGGTGCGTTATTCCGAGAGGCTCGAAAGACTTGTTTACTGATCCTGCAAATTACCATGCAAACTTGACCCGAAAACCCGACCCGAAACCCGACCCGATTTTGAAAACTACCCGATCGGGTATTTATTTTTGATATTTCGGGTACCCGAAAACCCAAAACCCGACCCGAAACCCGAATCAAACAAATATTGTGCCAAGAACCAGAACCCAAAACACCAAAAACCCTTCCATTTCCCTCATTTTTTTGGTTTTGTTTCTAAAACCCGAACCCGAACCCAAACTCGAAACGCCAAAACCTGGCCCGAACTCGAACCCGAACCCGAAATGCCAAAAACCCGAATGGGCTTTAGATTACTAAAAACAGGTACCCGAAAAAATGAAACCCGAATCCGAACCCGAATGGGTACCCGAACGCCCAGGCCTATGCTTAACTTTGGATATGTGTGACGGAAAAGATAAGTGCACTTTGGTGATATAGGTAGCCAAATCAATTCTATTAAACCTCTCTGCATGCACCACATATTTCTTGAAACTGGGATGTTACATTTTGTGTAAGCATTTTATTTCCCTCTAGAAATAACAATTATGAAGATCGAAAGAGATGAATTAAGCATTTTCTTAACAAAGGAAGAAAGTCATCTTACCCTTCGTAGGTTGTGTGAGTCCACGAGTTGTTGAAAATAACAATGTCTGCATTTCCGTATACGTTCCTTGGGTCATATCGAGTCTCAGTGTCCCTCATCTGTTCATGTTTCCATCTCGAAAATCTAATTCTTGGACAAGGAACGGTGTTTTGATGGAGTCTATAAAACATTTGAATTCCTAACAAAATATAAAATTCATCAACAAAGCTAAAATGATCCATATCAGTAATAATCTATTTTTTAGAGATCTAAGATATTTATTTTGAAAATGACACCTTAAAACCATTCGTTATGGAGATTGTTCTATTTCCCGGAAAACATATCAACTCTGTTCTTGTCTTCCAATGGTGACTAAGTGAACAAACCAAAGACTCCCAGCAGAAGTGGAAGCGCAAACAGGAGGTGGCTGAGCAGGTGCAGTGGACGGCATTTTCTGAGTGGAGTGTGACCCTCGGCAGCCTTTCTGCAGCATGTGCAGCATCCGGCGGAGCAGGCTGTTGTTTTTCTTCGTTGCATCTACCATCCAGCGATGGTACTCGGCGTCTTTGGGGTCGGTTGCGATGTCGTTGAGCAGGTACTCGCTTCTATAGGGTCTACGGATGTTAGCCCTTGACCTTCGGGTGTCCGCGGTCTCTGCCTCTAGGTCCTCGATCTCATCAGCACTTAGGTGAGATTCGTGAATGGGAGCAGGTGCTCTTATTTTTGTAAGAGGTTCTCCATTTCTTTGCAACTTCCGATTTATGTCTCCTTTGAGATCACCTATTTTTTATTTTTTTTCTTTTTCTTTGAAACAAAAACAACTAAAACTAAAAGTTAGAAATAAAAGAAATCAAAATCAAAGAGTTAGTACACTTACCAGTGGGTTACCTCCCACCAAGTGCTTGGTTAAAGTCATTAGCATGACTTGTTTAGCCATTTTAGGCTTAAGGTGCATCGCCTAAGGGGATAAATCCACCTTCGGCTTGGTTTGTGTCAGCAAGATATGGCTTGAACCGCTGACCATTGACCAAAAATTCATTGCCTTTGGTGTCCAGCAACACCACAGCTCCATATGAGCGGACCTCTTTGATGAGAAAGGGTCCAGACCACCTTGATCTTAACTTTTCTGGGAAAAGTTTAAGTTTAGAGTTGAAAAAGGAGTACCTTGTCGTTTGGCTGAAAGTTTCTGGTAAGTATCTTTTTGTTATGATACACCTTAGTCCTCTCTTTGAAGATTTTAGAACTCTCATAGGCCAGGTGCCTAATTTTCTCCAACTCGTTGAGCTGCATAGATCACCTCTCAAAGGCTGATTTGACATCGTAGTTCATCATCTTGACAGTCCATGCCGCCTTGTATTCAAGCTCCACAGGGAGATGACAAGACTTCCTATACACCAAGTGGAAAGGCGTTGTCTCCAATGGTGTCTTATACGCAGTTCTCTAGGCCCACAGTGCGTCATCCAACTTAGCAGCCCAATCCTTTCTAGTTGTTCCCACGGTTTTTTGCAGAATACTCTTGATTTCCCTGTTGGAAACCTTAACCTAACCACTAGTTTGTGGATGATATGATGTTGCTACCTTGTGCTTCACACCATTCTTTCTCAATAGGCCCTCAAAGACCTTGTTGATGAAGTGAATACCTCCATCGCTTATAACAACTTGTGGCACTCCAAACCTGGGGAATATTAAGGACTTAAACATCTTCACCACTACCTTGGCATCATTCGTTGGTGAAGCAATAGCTTATACCCACTTAGACACATAACCAACATCCACCAAGATGTATTGGTTTCCATAAGAAGATGGAAAGGTTCCCATAAAATCGATTCTCCACACATCTAACACTTCAACTTCCAAAATGAAGTGTTGAGGCATCTCATTTCTTCGAGAGATGTTTCCTTGCCTTTGGCATGTATCGCACTTTGAAATGAAAGCATGTGCATCCTTGAACATTATCGGCCACCAAAACCCACCTTACAGCACTTTAGACACTGTCTTGAATGTTGCAAAGTGACCGGCATAGTTCGAACTATGGCAATGGAACAGAATTCTAGGAATCTCTTCATTAAGCACACATCGTCTAAAGATACCATCTGAGCATTGCTTGTAGAGGTATGGCTCATCCCAAAAATATCTTCTTATGTCTCTTAGGAACTTCCTCTTCTTATCACCCACAAAATCATATGGTTCATGTTTAGCAGCTAAGTAGTTTGCTATCTCCCTAAACCATGGAAAATTTGGAACCGTTGTCTTGGAGGTAGCACCACAAAACATTTTGGGTGTAGGTGGTCTGAATTTTAGAGCAGGTTCTCTTGTCTAGACCAGGTGTTCCAGCACACAGATGCTAACTGCATAGACATGTTCATCAGGAAGTGTGTCATCAAGAGGTACCTTATCATCAATTTTCATGCGAGATAGATGATCAGCAACCCCATTCTCACTCCCCTTCTTGTCAACAATCTTAAAATCAAACTCCTGGAGCAAAAGGATCCACCTTAACAGCCTCAGTTTTGCATCCTTTTTAGTGAGCAAGTACGTTAGAACAGCGTGGTCTGTGTGTACAATCACCTTGGAACTGACAAGGTATGATATGATCTTCTCAAAAGTGAATACTACTGCCAGCAACTCCTTCTTGGTTGTAGCGTATTTGCACTGAGCCTCATCCAAGGTACGGCTGGCGTAGTAAATCACATGGAGCTTTTTGTCCTTCCTCTAACCCAAAACTGCTCCTACAACATAGTCACTCGCATCTGTCATCACTTCAAATGGCAGGTCCCAATCAGGTGGTTGAATAATGGGCGCACTTATCAAGGATCTTTTTATGGTGTGAAAAGCCTCTAGACAAGCCCCATTGAAGTCATACTTAGTCTCCTTGTACAATAGCTGAGTAAGCGGTCGTGCTATTTTGGAGAAGTCCTTGATGAACCTCCTGTAGAAGCCAGCATGACCCAGAAACTTCTTATGCCCCTGATTGAATCTGGTGGTTGAAGACTCATCATGACCTCCAGCTTTGCCGGTCAACCTCAATACCATTCTCAGATTCTGATGACCCAATACAATACCATCTCGAACCATGAAGTGGCATTTTTCCCAGTTTAGCATGAGATGCTTCTCCTCACATCGTTGTAACATCCTGCACAAATTCGACAAACACACAGAAAAGAGCTTCCATAGACAGAGAAATTGTCCATGAAAACTTCCATTATATCCTCAATAAAATCAGTAAAAACTGACATCATACACCTTTGGAATGTCGCTGGGGCGTTACACAAACCAAATGGCATTATGCGATATGCAAAAGTACCATAAAGACATGTAAATGTCGTCTTCTCCTGATCTTCTGGATGGATAGAAATCTGGAAAAAAAACTAAGTAACCATCTAAGAAACAGTAGTATGGATGGTTACTCCATCTCTCAAGCATTTGATCAATAAAGAGCAAAGGAAAGTAATCCTTTCTAGTGGCAGCATTCAATTTCTTGTAATCAATACACATCCTATGACCAGTTACTATTCTAGTTGGTATCAACTCATTCTTTTCATTTGGGATCACAGTAATTCCACCTTTATTAGATGCCACATGAACTGGACTAACCCAATTACTATATGAGATTGCATAGATTACACCAGCTTCTAGAAGTTTCATTATTTTCTTCTTTACTACATCTTTTAGATTTGGGTTTAACCTCCTTTGATGTTCTATAGAATTCCTTGATTCATCTTCTAGATGTATTCTATGCATGCAAAGATCAGGTGAAATTCCAGAAATATCATCTAGTGAATATCCTAGAGCCTTTCTATACTTCCTAAGATCACACAAAGCAAGGCGGTTTCTACATTGTTCAAATCAGCATTTATGATCACAGGGTAAGTAGAGTTAGGATCTAGAAATGCGTACCTTAGCCTAGCTGGTAGGATTTTGAGCTCGAGTTTACGAGCTTTCAATTCGCTCCAACGACTATCAACAGAGTTTCCCGGAGCAGGTTCTTTTTCTGGAGCAGGTGCTCCGTCAGCATCCTATGTTTCGAGGTTCAAGAACCGAGTTAATTTTTCCATTGCTTGGCTCGAATCCAGCATCCTTGCAAACCCAACTATGTCCTCACTCAAGTACCTATGCTCACCCTCAGCCTTTATCAACGCTACATCCAACGGATCATCAGGAAAAATCTCCTCAATCTCTCCCTCAGAGACTTTGAGATTATCTTCTATGGCAAAAGTTTGCCCATCAATGGTTGGCTTTTTGAGCATTCTATCTATCTCAAATTCCATGATAATGTCCCTAGGTGGAGACCGATTGTACCATTCCTCACATCAATAATCGCATCAGTTGTGCGCAAGAAAGGACGTCCCAAAGTAAAGGGATCCTTTGGTTCCTCATCAAGTTCCAGCACCACAAAATCTGCTGGAATTAAAGTATCGCCAATTCTAACATGCAAATCCTCAAGAATCCCCACGGGTAACTTTACCGATCTGTCAGCAAACACCAATGAAATCCTTGTTGGCTTGAACTTTGTGTACCCAATTTTCCTAGCAACCGAATATGGCATGAGGTTCACACTTGAACCCAAATCGCATAGAGAACAAGCGAATCGCATAGGACCAATCTCCACGGATAGAACAAACTTCCTATGTCCTCTTGCTTCTTAGGCATTTTGTTTTACAGCATAGCACTACAGTTCTTAGATACCATCATAACACTCTGTTTTAAAGAAGCATTTCCTCTAACCAGACCCTTAACATACTTCTTTATAGCTGGCATCATCTGAATTGTATATGCCAAAAGGAGCTTAACAGTCAAATCCTTCAACATCTCCTTACACTTTGTTTCTTCCAAATCCTTTTGAGATTTCCTTGGACTGGGTAAGGAACTGGAGGTTTGTAGATACGAGAACGAATCTTATCAACAAGCTCATTCGGTCGAAGTACCTTAGAACTCGGTTCAAAAACTTCTTCATTCTTTTCCTTGTCTGGAGCATGTGGTCCGTCTTCTAGAGAAGGTGCTCCGTTTGGGAGCGGGTGCTCTGCAGAATTTTTTGGGCAACTTTCAGCGTTTGCCCTCACAACCTGTGGTAGAATTATTCCACTCCTTAGCTCAATTTCGTTCACAAACTCTCTGGGGTTTGCATCTGGTTTACCTAGCAGTACTCCTTGTGGCCTCTTGATTGCCTCAGCAGTTTGAGCAAACTGAGTATCAAGCTTCTTCACATGATTGTAAACAGCTTCAAGTCTACCATTGAGATCCGAGTACATGGCGTCTATCTTTGTGTTGATTTCAGTGGTAGATTTCTGTTGATTAACCATCAGCTGCTGTATCATACCCTTCAGCTCATCCTGAGAAGTACTTCCACAGCTCGCAGGAGCTTGAAAGTTGGTAAACTGTGGTTTCTGTTGAATTCCCCTTTGAAACTGATTCTGACTTTGGAAAGGTAGGAACGTTTTGCCTTGGAAACCTTGAAGAAAATTTTTCTGGGAACCTTGATCCTGAGGTTTCTGGTTTTGGAGACCAGTTTGCGGTGGATAGACCTGGTCATGCGGGTTCTCAACGTTTGTACTCCTATAGGAGAAGTTTGGGGGACTTCTATAGTTCTGGTTGAACCCACGGTTTCGCACACACCCTTGGCCATTCACATAGCTGACCTCTTGCTGATCACAATCTCCTTCTTCACCCATCTCCTTAGAAAGTGGTTCACCATTCTCATCAACAAAATGAACCGTCCTTTGGTTTCCTTTGAGCAACAAGTTAGCCTTAGGTGTAAAGTCATCGATATTTTGAGAATCTATACCACCAGTTTTCTTGGTTCTATCATACTCTGGAGACTTGCTGCTAGAACTTATAGCCAAGTTTTCAATAAGCTTGTAAGCACCTTCTTTGGTCTTAGTCATAAAATCACATCAGTCGCAGCATTCAAAGCATTCCTGTAATCCCAATCAACACCATCATAGAAGATACCCAGCAAGTTCTCATCGGTAAACCCATGGTGTGGACACTCTCTCCTGTATTCTTTGAATCGTTCCCATGCCTCACAAAAGGACTCTCCTGAATGTTGTTGAAACGTGGAGATCTTGTTCCTTAAGGTCGCAGTCTTGGTTTTGGTGTAGAAGTGGTCCAAGAACGCTGCTCTACATTGTGTCCAATTTGTGATGAATCCAGCGGGTAGACACTTGAGCCATCGAGAAGCTTTGTCTGCAAGTGAGAAAGGGAACAATAGCAGCTTTGTTCCTGTAAAAGGCATGAGGATTTTCTATATCCCCAATAGCACGTTGCTATTCACGTGCGTGTTGCTGCTGTTGTTCGCGCGCATGTTGTTGCTGCATCTGAGCCATCTGCTCTTGCAACATTTGCAGCTCAGCTGCCATATCATTATCACCTGGTTTGCCAATGTCAACGAGATTAGGCCTTGTTCGTCTATTGACTCGTTCAAGTCTTGCAAGTTACGTGTTACTCAAGTTTACAAGGGGTATTTGACGATTGCAGCTTGTTGACTTTGAGATGATGCACCTGAAACACACGCAAGAGAAGCAAATGAACAAGTCAGTACTTAGTCTAAAAACGTATATTAAAACTAGAGGTATCTAGTTGGTCCCCATCGCAACGGTGCCAAATGATAAAAAAGGGCTTTTTATCCTACTTTAAATATTTCAAACCTCAGAAACTCGATGTAGAATAGTGAGATTCGATCAAAGGGACCAACAATACACTATAATCTTTTGAGATACAAACTCAGCTAAGCAATCAAGTTGGATTTAAGTGTAGGTTGTCACGAATATCAAGCAAATTAAGTAAAGTCCGTTTAAACAAATATTAATAAAAACGTTAGGTTAAGGGAGGATATCTTAGGGATTAGATCATCTAGAACCAATCAATTATTCTGGATAACAATTCAGAAGCAATCTAGAACTCAACCATAGAAATAAAAGGATCCACTGTCGTGGCATCAACCAATTTATCAATCAATCTAACACCTTAAACTGTCGTTTGAGTTTACAAAGAATGATAAGCAGCAAAGAGGATGGGATCGATTTGTTCACAACTTACCTTAGCTTCAACTGTCGTTGGCTAAGGACAAATCGCCCATCTATGTTCTTTCAAGCAATTCACAACACTTTTGATGAGTAAATTAAACCTAAAATCAGAGACTAGGTGATCAAGCTAGTTTAGGCATTTAGAATAACAATGGATGAAGATATCAATATACATAGAATCCTATTTATGCTTAGTTTATGAATCTCTAATCCCTTTGAATCATTAACCTAACTTGAAGAACTACTCAAACATGATAGATCAGACAGCAGCAAGAGAGATAAGAGAATTCATGGATGAAATAATGGAAAAGTTAAAGAGTTTAGAAATCTTCTCCAAAGGGTGGAGGACAATTTTCAAATCTTATAAAAACTCAAAACAATGTATTAAATCTCTCTCTCTCTCGTGTTCTCTCTGTGTTACTCTCTGTTATTTTCTACCTTTTTTGTGAAAAGAGTTCAAAAATATCCTTAAAAAGAGGTCTGGGGCGGCTGGGATCGATTAGGAAAATCCTAGGTGGCAAAAATAGGTTTAAATGAAAGTATCCAAAAATGGATCTTCTGCGGAGCAGGTTTAGTGATCAGGAGCAGATGCTCCCTTCTTCAAAATTTCCAAAAAGCTCCACTTTCCCTTTATTTTCGCCAAGTCTCTTCATGAGCTCCAATCCTCCATTCCAACCACCTTTAGACCTAAAATGACTCAAAATAAAGTAAAAGACTCGATAAAAACCTACAAAACAAAGGTTAGAATGCGCCAAAAACGTATTATATCAGAAGGGTTAGCTAAGACGAATTGATCCAGACATTTAAACTAAAAGTATAGAGTCTAACCTTCCCAAATGTTGAGTTCATGGCAATGTAGCGATCGCAAATAATCATATTCTTGAAAATCGATATGGAGCATCCAACGGGCTTGCAATGGAAAACAGGTGAGCCAGTCCCTCGGGATCATCCGTAACTGGACAATCTTTAGTGTGGGAGTAGGACTAGAATAAAGGCTTGTTCCCACCTGAGCCGTTAGGAGAGACAGCCTGCGCTCTCGTTCCAGCTGAAGTGGCCTAGTTAACCCGGGGAGAATGAGATTTGGACCTTTTGGAGCGGTGAGAGTTCTCGGATGATCCCCGGGAGTTAGATTGAGAACTTGTTGGAGGCAGAGCAGGCGCCTGTTCCTCTATTGCCGGAAGAACCACCGGCACGAGAGTAAGAGCTAGAGTGGTCGCAACGATGGTCACAGGGGCTGCCGGGGGAGGTACTGATATAATGCGTTTTTGGCGCATTCTAACCTTTATTTTGTAGGTTTTTATCGAGTATTTCACTCTCTTTTGAGTCTTTCTAGGTACAAAAGTGGCTGGAAACAAAGATTGGAGTCTTGCAAATGAACTTGGCGAAAAAGAAGGAAAATAGAATCTTTTTGAAGATTCTGCCCAGAAGGAGCACCTGCACCAAACGAGGTGCTCCCGCTCCCTGGAAGATCCCAATATGGAAAGTTCAGTTAAACCTAATTCAGAACAAACCCTAATTCTGGCCAGCCGCCCAAGGCATATATAAAAGGAGGACACACGCAGACATCAAAGGAGAGCCGCAACAGACGAAAAAGGGAGAGATATCGAAGGAGAGAGATCGAAGGAGAGAGATCGAAAGTGAGAGAGAGATTCGATACTCATCTTTGGAGATTAGGATCATCACGCCATAGACATCACGCCACACACATCACGAGGACAGCAGTAGAGAGAGAACACAACGAGAGAGAGAGAGAGAGAGAGAGAGAGAGATATACACTTGTTTGAGAGAGTTTGTAAGCTTGGAGATTTGTCTTCAAATACTTATCAAAGTTTTCTTAATCCCTACTCTTTTATATATCGATTTCATGCAGATTATCATGTCTCTTGCTGCTGTTGTTTGTTTGATCATGAGCGAGTAATCCACCTGTTAGGTTAAGGGTTTTCGATGGGATTTGATTCATGAACTAAGCATAGATAGGTTTTTATATAATCATTCGATAGTCTCCATCCATTGTCGATCATATTGCCTAGGTTAGATTGATCACCTAGCCTTTGATTTTAGGTTGAATTTACTTATCAAAAGTTTGTAAATTGCTGGAATTGACATAGATGGGCGATTTGATCCGTAGCCAACGAAAGTTGAAGTTAGGGCATCTCGTGAACATATCAACCCTAATCGCCTAATGCTTGATAATCCTTGTAACCTCAACGACAGTTAGGGTGTTAGATTGATTGTTAAAGTTGTAGATGCCACGAAAGTGGATCTTCTTATATTTATGGTTGAGTTCGAGACTTGGTCGTAATCGCATGCCTGAATAATTGCTTGGTTCCGGATATTCGAATCCCTGAGAATGATCTCTGACCTAACACCTTCCCATTATTGTTTACAACCGACTTTTACCTTTTGTCTCATTTTATTTAATTGTTAAATTGTGACATTCAAACCCAACTTGAATCGCTTAGCTGAGATTGTTTTCCATAGAATTAGAGCGTATTGCTGGTCCATTAACGAACCTCACTATTCTACATCGGATTAGTAATTCTAGGTTTTAATTTTGAAACCGGATAAAAGGACAAGTTTTATTCTTCATCAGGTACCTCCGCGAAAGCCCTGAGGGCTGACTTGACAGCCACCGCGACATCTCCGCTCTGAACCCAGTCATTAAACTGAGTTGGTTGGGGAGACGGAAGGTTGCTCTGCGAGACATGATCGGATCTGGCTGAAATCTGGAAGACGATGTAGCATCGGGAGCAGAGAGCAGAGATGAACAACCAGAACCCAAGGGCCCTCAGTAAATCCATCAATCACTTTAGAGGAAGGGAGAATACCTGAGGGGCGAGGAGGGGTGGTGCCCTTCTTTCTTTTAGCAGTGAGAGAGCAAGCTAGGTGAGGGATGATGGTGAGAAGGTAAGGCTCTAGATCGAGAGGTAGGAGCGGTTCTGGCTGAGAGGCTCTAACCTGTTTGAACAAATTGTATGCTGCCTTGATTTTGTCAAGGGAGAACGAGTTCCAATGGACAGGTCTGTTGCGCAGCCGAGCTATCCGAGATGATATTACGTCATTCAACTCCTTCTTTTTCGGGTTATATGTTGGAAAAGAAAGTGAAAGCGGTTGAAAAAAGACAAAACTAGCATTGTAGCAAGTATGTAAACGAGAAACCCTAACCAACGGAGCTAGTAAAACGAGTTGGAAGGGAGTAGAACTCATCATCAGAGGATCCAGAGCATGAGATATTCTAGAGAAAAAGTATTCTTTCTGCCAGTTTTTGTCCTTGATGGAAGTAGTCCCACTGACTATCTGCCGCCCAACCCAGTTCGACATATAGAAACGGCCAGGACACCTCCAATTCCTTTTGGCCGTATACAGGTCAAGGAAGTCCGAGGTGGACATGTCCTAGCCGTCCTCGTAGCATCGGACGAAGGAGCTGATGGCGTGGTGGAGGAAATTGGGGTTCATCTGAGGAAAATCAAGTTCTAAAACCTCAAAACACGGATAAGAAAAAAAGGATTCGGAAACGTGAGTCCGCATGCATAGAAATAGTTCAAATATGCGCAGCACCACCGAGCCTGACGGTATCTGGCTCCACCTCATCTGGAAACCCCAGGTCATCCCGGAGATCGGACAAATCTTGGGAGGATATGGACGACTGAGGGTGGGGCGCAAATCGAGGACGGGGTCCAGTAGAACTCATAGAAATGATAAAGGGACAAAGCGAGGGTGAGAGACGAAGATTGAAGAAAACCGAGAAAAGTGAATTGCTAACTGCCACAATACAAGGGAATTTCGAGGGATCTAACTAGCATGTGAAATCAGATCTGGGTTCGAACAGTGAAATCGAGTTTCTTGCAAAGTAAAACCAGGTTAACTATGATAGTTTGAGAGTAAATGAGAGAAGAAGTTCTTTTCTTACCTTGAAAGTCGAGTTTGAGCAGGTGAAGTTAGGGAGACGTGTGAGAGGTGTTTTTATATGGCCCAATGGATCCAGCCGTTGAAACGGTGAAGATCTTTCACTTCTCCTTCTTACTCTGATTGATCGAATCTTGACTGTTGATTCGAGATCTGAGCCGTTGAAGTGAAATCGTAGCGTATATTCATTCGCGACATATACACAGGATATACGAAAGAGATAATGACGAGTGACCGCTCATCAAGTATTATTACTTAATACTTAATGGGCTGGAGGGCAACTGTTGGGGCTGGATTTGTCACCGAATCCAGTCCGCTAAAAGCCTAAGTCAAAACGTTTCACTTTGACCAGATTAAGTGCACTTGTGGCTCAGTTTCAAGGAAAAGACAGAATTCGGTCAAAGGCCCAAGTCAGCTCTACGAGCACTAGGTGAACAGATGCAGAGCTGACGAGTTAGGAACGAGTCAACGGGACGGTTAACACAGTCGTAAGAGCGAGATTCGGGGGAAATATGCCAAGAACGTGCCCGAGATACGCGAAACCGCCCTGGATACGTGGAGCTGGATCGAGAAGCTGAATTGAGGTATCAATACACGAAGTTCGAGCAGATTTCGCCAACTTTTGACTTACACGAGAGCTAAACACTACATTTTCAGTTTGTAACACATCTCACTCGAGATCCCATTGTATATTCAATTCATATCAATATAAATCCAGTTATGCTCTAATTTTTTTTTAATCGTTGAATTTATAGATATTTTTTAGGACCAAAATTTTTTTTCCAAATTTACATACAAATATTCAGTGTAGAATTCAGCTTATACGGTCGCTATTGATTATTCTTTGAATAAGCACGTACCTAAAGTAGCAATCAAAAGATTTCGAATTTTAGTAAAAAGAGAATCTTTTGAATAAATAAATAAATAAAGTACAACTAGCCTTAAAATAGTGTGTTAACTTGTTAATCCAAATTGGGAAAAGCATATCCTCGTAAGTCTTTTTAGCTGTGAAGGAAAAAGATTCTCCACTTACAAAAAAAAAAAAAAAACTGAAAGAAGATTCTGAAGAACAGAGAGAAAAAGGAAACGAGACATGACTACTGATTTCAAATCCTTACCAGTAATCGGTATTAACGGAAAACCCTGAATTCTATTCTCTTTGCTCGGATACAATCTTCACTCAAATTCGGTGTTCTTGCAGACATATCTCCTCTATTGCTGAAGTGTGATGATTCCGACATGGCGGAGGATTCCGGTGTGATTGAAGTTGTCCGGCAACTGGATAGAGCTTGTCGGGACGCCGGATTCTTCTACGTGGTACCTAAAATTGAGTTTAATTCGTTACCTTTATAGTCGAAGTTGACTTTTTTCTTGGTGGGTTTGAAAAAGATCTGATTTTTATTTTTGGGTGAGTGGAGAGTAGACAGGGCACGGAATTTCAGATGATCTTATCAAGAAAGTCAGAGATATCACGCGTGAGTTCTTCAAGCTTCCTTATGAAGAGAAGCTTAAGATCAAGATGACTCCAGAGGTTGGATACAGGTTTGTTTGTATGTACACACTCTTTCCAAGAAACTGAACTGTTTAGAGATCGTTTGTTGATGTTCTGTGAACAGAGGATATCAGAGGATTGGAGAAAATGTAACCAAGGGGACACCAGACATGCACGAAGCCATTGATGTAAGTCTGTGTGTGTGTGTCCACTAGGGACTAAACCATGTTTGCTTGTGATTCTCTTGATGTGTTTTGTTCTCTTAAGGACAGTGTTACAGAGAGTTTAAGCAGGGGAAGTATGGTGATATTGGAAAAGTTATGGAAGGGCTAAACCAATGGTAATCTATATTCGATTTCTTATCTGGTAATGTTTCTTCGACTTCTGACCATTTCTTTCTTGTTTCTTAAAGGCCAGAGAATCCTCAAGAGTTTAAGGAGTTGCTGGAAGAGTATGTTAAGCTGTGTTTAGGTGTGTTACCATTTCTTCTGTTTCTCTTTTGTGTTATGTTTCCAAAGAGGCTTTCGGATAAAGCGTTAGTTTCATATTTCCTTTTTATGGTTTTAAGATCTTTCTAGAAAGATACTGAGGGGAATTGCATTAGCTCTTGGCGGATCACCTTATGAGTTTGAGGGAAAGATTGGTGGAGAGCCTTTTTGGGTGATGCGTCTTATTGGATATCCAGGTGCACCGCTCACAAATGGCCATCCCGAAAATGATATTGGATGGTAACTTGCTACTTATGTTTCTTTTTACTACGATTCCCTTTTACGGTTATCAGCTCGAGTAACTCACCTTGTTCGAATATTCGCTTACCCTGCTGCTCTGGTTCCAGTGGAGCTCACACAGATTATGGTAATGAAGTTTATAGTCTGAAGTGAAATCAAGTTGAATTTCTGATTATATAACTGTAGTTTTGTCTCAATGGGCAACACTGTTCCGTGCAGGATTGTTAACTCTTGTGAATCAAGATGATGACAAAACTGCTCTTCAGGTATATTATTATGAAAAATTTCCTCTGCTTTTTATGTTTCTGTGAAGAAGAGGTCTTTTCTCTCTAAGATGTTTTAACTTTAAAAAGGTGAGAAACTTGAGTGGCGATTGGATATCAGCCATTCCGATCCCTGGAGCATTTGTCTGCAACATCGGCGACATGTTAAAGGTTTGTTCTTCCTACTCTCACCTCTGGATCTTTCTTGAATATCCATTTGAGAATCTTTCTGGAATCATATATGCAGATACTTTCAAATGGAGTGTATGAATCCACACTTCATAGAGTGATCAATAACTCTCCCCAATACCGTGTCTGCGTTGCATTCTTCTACGAGGTTGTAAACTTGTAACGTTGTGTTTTCCTCATCTGAATTTGGAATCATGTTTTTTTTATAATATTATTTTGAATGAACAGACTAATTTCGACGCGGTGGTGGAGCCACTGGATATCTGTAAACAGAAGTACCCCGCAGGGAAAGGATCCCAAGTTTTCAAAAGAGCCGTCTATGGAGAGCATTTAGTAAGCAAAGTCCAAACCAACTTTGCAATGTAATGTAATGCAACTCTTTAACCCTCTTTTGTACACAATCATCAACTTCAGGTTCAAGCTTGGCTTTTAATAATAAAAATTACTTCTTCTGTTATCGATTAATATCGTTGACTTGACAAACAAATACCGGCAATCTTTGTTAATTTCCAAGTGATTATGGTAACTAATCCTGAGGTTAAATCCACTTAAATTTCTGATTTCTTGGCATAGTTTTTGAAAGTGAGATTTGGGGCTTGATATATGTTAATACATTTGTATGATGAATACTAAAGAAATAAGAGCGCAAAGTAGATTTGTTAACTAGGTTTTAGTATTTAATCTACATCCCGAGAGCTAGTCCAAAAACAAATGTACTAAAATAAGAAAGGAATTATGCGTCATAATGCAATGAGGTCTAAAGAGCTGGTGACTCTGTTTAAATTTTATTTGAACAATTGGAGATTCATATACTGTATACCCAAATATTCTTGTATTTAAATTATACGGATTGTTGTCGAGTCATGCTTAATTAGTATTTTTATTTGTCAACATAATAAACTTTGTAATAATTACATTCATACACATTTTTTCTAAACTTATTATCACATATACACACTTTTGTTGGAACAAATAACACTTCTATCATTTTTTTTATAATTTAAATATTTAATAATTCACTACACATCTCTTTATTCTCTCTCTTCTTTTTCATTACTTTTTCATTTTCTTCTCTTTTTTTATTTTAACTTTTTCTCATTTAATTTATTTTTTCTTTTATTTTCAATTGTTCATTTTTCTTCAAAAATGTATTGATATATTTTTGTTGAATAAATATCATAGACAAGTGCGGATAGACGAGTACGAGTGTACAATTTTCTTGGATAAGAATTTCTGTTCACAAACAAAAAATTCCTTAAACCCCAAATCCCAAATTGAAACCGTGTATGTAGTCAAAGTACCATACATGAGTATAGGTGGACAAGATGTTATGGACAAAATTGTTGTCCCTGTATAGTTGTCAATATTCTAAACCCTAAACTTTGATCTAAAATCATTTGTTTGGACAAAATAGTATAGACGAGTGTGGTGGACAGGTTGTTGTGGATAAGAATTCATGTGCACATAAAGTTGTCCATAACAAAACCTCCCAAAAACAGAACCACAAGAATTCTTGTTCACACAAAGTTATCAAATATCTTGTCCACAATAACTTGTTCATGTATATTTTTCTTCTAAAATTCTATGGTATATTATATCCATGGATACGATAGACTATGAATTTATGGATGATCATGATCTTATCCATGATAACTTGTCTATGAGTATTTTTTTCTCTAAATATTCATAATATTTTATTTATAGATAGAATAGATTATGCATTATGGATGATTATGATAAATTTTTCATGGTTTTGACGATAATAACTTGTCCATAATGATGGATTTGAAAGAAGAAAAAAAAAATAATTTTTGTTTTTGAATTTAAAAAAAAAGTGATAAATTATTAGAGAAAAAAATTAATTAAATAATAAAATGTCAAAAAGAAGGAGAGAAGAGAGAAGAAATCATTAAAGAGAAAATAAAAAGTGATGTAAAAGGAGGAAAGAAAAAAACATATATATGTAATTGTTTTAGTTACGATGATTATGTATTTGGTATGATAAGATAAACATCTTAACATAATATTTGGATTCTTTCGTTCACATATACACATTGTGAATATCTTAAGTTTCACGAGTTTCACTTCATATTTGAATTTTACAGTCTATAATTCTTGATCTGCAAAATAACATCTTTTTCTCCCGGTTAACTTCAATATATATTTATACACACACCCACAAGCATTTATGAGTCTTTTTGTAATAGTTTTGTAGAGTGAAAAATAAGCAAAACATGGCCACTTATTACACAAGTGGATTTTTTTTTTTTCAATCTCATTAGTTGAAGATTTTACAAGAATTTATTATTCAGTCTTTTTTTCTACGAGAGTCTGGTTGTTTTAATCTTACTAGTTGAATATATATATTGCTAACATTTATGAGAGTCTTTTTATTAGGCCATGTAAATATATGGGCTTAAGTATAAAAGCTTTAGTACATATTAGAATTATGGTTGATCATATTAAGTATATAAATAGTTTAGAACCGTCGCTTTTGTAAATTTATTCAGAAATAATAGTTTAGAACCGTCGCTTTTATAAAGAGTTATTCTGGATCTTTCATGTATCAGAGCTATGGTAAACAATTTCGGTGAAAACGTTGATGAAAAGGTGGAGAGCAAGGAGGTGAATACGTTGAAGAAGAGCGTCATGTCGTCTTATGCTCTGTCCGCGAAGGATGACCCAGAGAACATAGTCACTCGTGTAGTTTTCAATGGAAAAAACTATGACGAATGGGCTAGAAAGATGCGCACAGGATTACGTGCAATGAAGAAGCTAGGATTTGTTGACGGATCGGTAACGGTGCCAGAAAGAGGTCCGGCAAATGAAGACGATTGGTTGACTGCTAACGCGATGGTCATGTCATGGATCTTTAACACAATCGAGCCTCGTCTGCATTCAAGTATAACGCATCGAGAGATTGCTAAGGATCTATGGGACAACATAAAAGCACGGTTTAGTGCTAAGAGTGAAGTAAAAGTTCAACAGTTGAAAGAAGAACTGATGAATTGCAAACAACGTGGAGTTACACTAGAGGTTTACTATGCAAAATTGCAAGTAATCTGGGAGGATTTGGAGAATTATGAATACAAGGCTGTTTGTAATTGTGGAGGATGCAAGTGTGCTGGATGTTCTTGTGATTTTGTGAAAGGCTTAGAAAAAGCAAAGGAGAATGAGAAGTTATACCAATTTCTTCTCGGGTTTGATGCGTCGATTTATGGAGTGGGTCGAAGTGCGATTGTAAATATAGAATCTCTTCTAACTCTAGATCATGCTTATTCGATGGTTTCAAGGGAGGAACAGATGCAAAACTCAGATCGTGGACATAAAACACGAGGTGATGCAATGACATTTGCTATGCAAACAGTGGGCAATCAAAGTCGGAGTGACAACCATTTTGATAAATGAGGTATGGTGTGCACTCATTGTTTGAAAGCAGGACATGATGCTAGCTCGTGTTATCTGGTTCTTGGATATCCAGATTGGTGGCTGGAAAAATACAGAGGCGGACGAGGTATTGGAGGCAGGGAAGGATCAGTACCCATGACAGGACGTGGTCGTGGTGGTTATGGACGTAGTGCGTTAGCACATGCTGTGTATCATTCTGTGCAACAGTCTGCACCACAGACAGGTGCTACAGCGTCTGCTGCTACAGCGACTGCTACAACGATTGATTCACAAGCTGTGACAGGATTAACTAAAGAGCAGTGGGAAAAGTTAGTTCGTATGCTTGGGGAAAACACATGAGCTACTACTTCCACACCTCAACTAAGTAGTAAGAATATTACTTATGATTAGATTATTGATAGTGGTGCATCGCACCACATGACTGGGATTTTGGAAAATTTGTTTGATGTGCAGCGAGTTCTGCCTTGTCTGGTTAGGTTACCTAATGGTAATTTGGTTGTAGCTGATCTGGAAGGAAGTGTGATTCTTATAGATATACTAATGTTGAAGCGAGTGCTTTACGTTAAAGAGAGCTGAAATGCAATTTGATTTCAGTTTCACAATTAGTTGATGAGACGAGTTGTATTGTGGTATTTTCTAAGACATGTTGTCTGATGTATGATCTCATTTCGTAGACTCCGATTGGAGTGGGTAGGAGAAGAGAAGGGTTGTAATTTCTGCATGATGCTAAGATGGTTGGAAACATGGAGAAAGTGCACGTAGTGGAATCGATGGAGATTTGGCATAAGAGGCTTGGTCATCCTTCAGAGAAGATGATTAGAAGATTACCTTTAGTTGATCGTAGTAGTTTAAGTTCTGGTGTTTCAGCTTGTGATGATTGCTTTCGAGCAAAACAATGTCGTACTGAATTTCGGTTAAGTTCTAATAAAAGCAAAGATTGTGTTTGAGATACTTCATTGTGATCTATGGGATCCATATCGAACACCAAGTTTTTGTGGATGTTACAATTTTCTTACCATCGTTGATGACTTTTCTCGAGTTGTATGGGTGCTCACACGTTAGAAAACTTCATGGCACTAGTGTCTCGTCAGTTTGACAAGGTGGTTAAGATAGTAAGAAGTGACAATGGTATTGAGTTCATGAAGATGAAGGGTTATTTTCTTGAAAGGGGAGTTATTCATCAGACTTCTTGTGTTGGTACACCGCAACAAAATAGATGAGTGGAGAGAAAACATCGTCACATCTTGAATTTTGCACGTGCATTAATGTTTCAAGCAAATTTACCAATTGAATTTTGGGGCGAATGTGTGTTGGGAGCTGCATACTTGATTAACTGAACGCCATGTGAATTACACAAAGAAAGAGTCCACATGAGATCATTTTTGGAGTTGCTCCTAAGTATAGTGAAATACGTGTTGTCTAGCATATGCACATAAAAACAAGATGGAGATAAGTTTGCCAGCCAAAGCCGGAGATGCGTCTTTGTCGGATATCCGTATGCCAAGAAGGGATGGAATTTATTTGATTTAGACACGCATGAAATATTTGTGTCATGTAATGTCACGTTTATTGAGAATCAATTTCCCTATTTAGAGTGTAAAGACACGTCCATACATGAAGACGGGGATATTGGGGACCGAAGATTCGTACTGGAAGATGTTGAATTTGGAGATGAAGAACTTGCTGATTATGTCTCTCATGCTCCTGTAGTATGTATTGAGACAGTGCATGTAGTAGCTACTGGTACAGAGAAAGAAACTGGTACAGAGGAAGAAACAGAATCTGGCACAGAGGAAGTAACAGTCTTTGATTGAGCAACTGACGGATCCTATCACTAATGAAGCAGTGACTCCATCTATCTAGACTGTAATGGAGCCTATTATAGGAATAGTATCAGGATATGTGACTACACCTGTACTAGAGACTGCGACATAAGGGACTACAGAACCTGTAGCAGAGACTGCTACAGAGATTGCTCAAGATGAGTAGTTGGGGCGAGGTTTGAGAAAGAAAGAAGCATTTTTTCATCTACGTGAATATGTACTTAATACAGTACAACAGGTTGACAAAATTAGGGAGGATTGGAGTAATGAGTACAGCTTTGATAGATTTGTTTCATGTGAAAGATTTTCACCGGAACATCGAGCGTTCTTGGTTAAGGTCACAGAGGAAGTGGTGCCACAGTATTTTTCTAAAGCAATGAATTTTGACAAGTAGAAGAATGCGATGGGACTTGAGATTGGAGCTCATGAAAAGAATGGAACGTGGTCTCTCACATTTTTACCAGAAGGAAAACATGTCATTGGGTCGAAGTGGGTATATACTATTAAGTATAATACAGATGACACCATTGAGAGATATAAAGCGAGATTAGTTGCATGTAGAAATCGTCAAGAAGAAGGTATTGATTATTCGGAAACGTTTGCTCCAGTGGTAAAGATGACCACAATTCGTTTGTTCCTAAAGATTGTTGCAGGCAAGAATTGGGAATTACATCAAATGGATGTTCATAACGCGTTCTTGCACGATGATTTAGAAGATGAAATTTACATGAAGTTACCTCCTAGGTTTACTTCACCTGAAAAAGGAATGGTTTGTAGGCTGCATAAATCGTTGTATGGGTTGAAGCAAGCTCCGAGATGTTGGTATGCGAAGCTTGCAAACGCACTTGTGAAGTATGGTTATGTGCAGTGTGGAGTTGAACATTCTCTGTTTCTTTGATTAAGGGTGATATGCAACTCAATATATTGGTGTATGTTGATGATCTTGTTGTGAAAGGGAGTTCGCCTAAGGTGATTCAACAGTTTAAGGAGTATTTGAGTGGTTGTTTTTATATGAAGGATCTTGGCAAGCTGAAGTACTTTCTTGGTTTAGAAGTTGCTAGGAATCCAGAGGAGATTTTTCTCTCGCAGAGAAAGTATACCTTGGATATCATTGCAGATGTAGGGCTACTTGGAGGATGACCTGTTGAGTTTCCTATGGAACCGAATCATCAACTAGCTAAGTCGACGGGGAAGTTTTTGGCTGAACTAGTTAAATATAGGAGACTGGTTGGGAGGATGATTTATCTAGCAGCTACACGTCCGGATTTGGCTTACTCGGTCCATGTTTTATCGCAGTTTATGTAACAGCCTCGAGAGGACCATTGGGTGGCTGCTTTACGGGTGGTGCGTTACTTGAAAGGTTGTCTAGGACAAGGTATATTTCTGGAAACTATGAATAATTTTCATTTGACGGCGTGGTGTGATTCAGATTAGACTGGTTGTCCTATCACGAGGCGGTCTTTGAATGGATGGTTGGTGCAGTTGGGAGATTCACCTATTTCTTGAAAGTCAAAGAAACAGGATGTTGTGTCGTTGTCTTTGGGTGAAGCAGAGTACCGAGCAATGGTTGTTGCATTGAAAGAGTTAAAGTGGATTAAGTCCGTGTTGGAGACAATGGGTGTATCACATCCACAACCAATGGATCTTTATTATGATAGCAAATCAGCGCTTCATAGTGCAGCTAACCCAGTGTTTCATGAGCGTACGAAACATGTAGAGAATGATTGTCATTTTATAATAGATAATATTAAGCGTGGAGTTATTCAGACTAAACATGTTTCTATGGTAGATCAGCTTGCAGATATCTTTACTAAGGCACTTGGTGGTTGTTCATTTCAGAGGTTATTATCCAAGTTGGACATTCGAGATCTCCATACTCCAACTTGAAGGGGGTATTAGGCTATGTAAATATATGGGTTTAAGTATAGAAAGCCTTAGTACATTATTAGAGTTAGGATTGATCCTATTAAGTGTATAAATAGTTTAGAGTCGTTGCTCTTGTAAATTTATTCAGAAATGTTAAAAAGTTATTCTGGATTTTTCACTTTTCTTTCTGAGAGTTTGGTTGTTTCGTTGTCCAAAAAAAAAAAGTTTGGTTGTTTCAGTCTCTCTCGTTTGAATATACTACTAGCATTTATGAGTCTTTCTATAAGAGTTATTATGGCCAGTACGTCTACTAGCATTTATGAGTCTTTCTATAAGAGTTATTATGGCCAGAACGTTACAACTATAGTTCAGTTACATTTTTCTTTCACAGTAATGGTTTTAGATTAGTTAATTTCGATGGTCAACCAATTTTCATCAACAAAGACATGTTCGACCTCATACTTACTCAGCCTCAAGCTCCCCAAAAAACCAGCAATCCGACCAGTTCAAGATCAAAACGTCCATGGTTTACTCGTAATTACCAGACTGGATGAAAACCTTATTTCTTATAATGCATGAGAAGAAAAAAAATATATTGCAAACCTAAATGCATGCAGAAACTCCTACAAATACTAAAAATAAACTTACCAAAAGGCAAAAGAATCAAGACTCAAAAAGATATAAAAAAAAACGAGGCACATCAACCCTACATGTTTAGTGCATTGTTCATTTTCTATACTATGCATGTAACACATTTTTTTTTTTTGGTATGAATGTTAGAAACCCTAATTTTTGTACCATTTTATAATTTATGACAACAGCAACAAAAAAAACTTAGAAATCATAAATACCGAAATCCACTCAACTAAAGGTAAACTACAACAAAACGAAAAACGGACAAAAGTCAGTAAAAAAAACTAGATATATGGATAAGCGAACCAATTACCGATTCCAAACACTTAAGGTGGGACATTTGTGTTGTTCCTAGGAATTTGAGTATTCATCGTAGTTGTCACGAACCACCCACCCAAGGCCAGACTTCAAAACCTCGTTGGTAGTAGTACTATCGCCTACCGACTACTCCACTATCAGCGGCACACTGCCTCCATCGCTGTGGTTTGTTTTGTTTCTCGCATCATTCAACACTATTTTTTTATCTCACTAGTATTTTTCTAGTGAATGAAAGCACCCTCATGTACATTGGTGGGGTTGTAAATGGGGTTCTTAACTAATTTTATAATAATAAAATAGTTTTAGAACCCATTAATTATGTTTACAACTTTTTGGTCTCCATTGGTTGGAGTTTTAAATGGAGTTCTCAAAAATAAATTAATAGTATTTTTATAATTATTTATAAAAAATTTAAAAACATAAAACATTTTTATAAAATATAAATTATATTACATTTCATAAAATTTTAAAGATAGATTACATAAAAAATTTAAGACATAAAATTTTAATTGTTGTAATCTCCACTTGTGCCAAATTTTTGCCATATATGCTCAGCTAAATCATTCTTTAATTGTTGATGTATCGTTCTATCACGAACTCGATTTCGAATGTCCATCATATTGCCGAGATTTGTAGGCATATCTGTAGAATACGTCATATCCACTTGGGAAGTTCTAGTTCTTTCTCCTTGTTCGAATCCTGATACATCAAATTGAGTGTATCCATCTCGTTCGTCTTCTACTATCATATTGTGTAGTATGATACATGCTCTCATAATCTTTCCTATTTTTACCTTATCCCAAATAAGAGCCGGGTTTTTGACAATGGCAAATCGAGCTTGCAAGACTCCAAAAGCACGCTCCACATCTTTCTGGACAGATTCTTGGTATGTAGCAAATAACGATGCTTTCGGACCTTGTGGAAGTGAGATTGATTGGATAAAAGTAGCCCATTTTGGATAAATACCATCAGTGAGATAGTAAGCCAAATGATACTCGCGTCCATTGACAACATAATTTACTCTTGGAGCTCGACCTTCTAATATATCATCAAAAACTGGTGAGCGATCAAGAACATTAATATCGTTTAAGGTACCTGGAGGTCCAAAAAATACGTGCCAAATCCATAGATCATGTGAAGCTACAGCTTCTAAAAAGATGGTTGGCTTTCCAGATCCACGTGTATATTGTCCTTTCCAAGCGGTGGGGCAGTTCTTCCACTCCCAATGCATACAATCGATGCTTCCTATCATCCCGGGAAATCCGCGTAGCTCTCCTACATCGAGTAGGCGTTGAAGATCAGATGGTGTGGGTCTTCTTAGGTACTCATCCCCGAACATAGATATTATTCCTTCCACAAAATTTTCCAAGCATAGGAGCGCAGTACTGACACCAAGGCGGAGGTATTCGTCAAACGCGTCTGCCGCACAACCATATGCCATCATACGAATTGCTGCTGTACATTTTTGTAGTCTTGAGAGACCAAATCTTCCGGTCGCATCTCTTCTTTGTTGAAAATACAGTACTTCGCTGGAGAGTCGATGAACAATAAGCATGAACAACGGCTTGTTCATTCTAAAACGACGTCGGAATGTAGATGCTGGGTAAGTTGCATCTTCACTGAAATAATCATTCCATAAGCGGATGTGTCCTTGTTCGCGTTGTCTTTCAATATAAGCTCATTTTTTCTTTGACGAGCTTATATTTTCATGATCACCATAATCATTCAAAGCCTTCTGGAACGCTTCTTCGAATTTTTGTTCGAATTTTTGATCATATTCGTCATCGTTATCGTTTGTTTCCTCTAAAGGATTATAAGAAGAAGATGCTATATATAGAAGAAACAAGTGTTTCCTTGAGAAAAGATAAAGAAAGAGTGAATTGGTTGATGTTTTGATAATTGTTAGTGTTCTTTATATAGAGAGATGCGATTGAAGAGAAGAAAGATAACAAAAAAGTGTGTCCAAATACAAACACACACATGTGATTCGTAGACAATCGCACATCACTTGAGTCCTCTTCTTGTCTTTTTCTTCAGTCCTCGACTTGTCTTGTCTCCTTTTATAACATTGTGTTTGTTGTTAGTGACCTTTCAAGACCTGAGATTTCATGTTGAAGTTAGACACTGACAATGGCATCATAATTTCTATCTACGAAAGCATCATAGGTTCATACAAGATAAAGATGTATAGTCACTAAAATAAACGAAATCTGCCAAAATACTCTGCCAAAAAGATCTGCCAAACTCAACACTAAAGTGATTTGCCAAAATACTCTGCCAAACTTGGTAAAATTCAAGGCTGGTCAATAATTTCTACAGCTTTAGATTTTTAGAAACTTGGAATTTTACCGTATTCTACAGCTGCCATCCATACCATGATGTAACCAACATTGTCTGGGTCCAACTCTTCCATTACCAAAGCTGCATATAAGAGTAAAAGTAATAAACGTTAGCTGATAAAGTCAGTCAGTGGGGTTTGTGAGTGGACAAATTTGTCAAAGATAATGAAATGAGAACAATAAAATATGTGGAAAAGATAATGATTGAACAATGACCAATATGAGCAAAGATTACAGAAGAAAACAAAGAAGCAAATTAACAAACAAAGTTCTTTCATTCATTCTAAAACACAAACTTAATTCATACATTCTAAAACATTTAAAACAGAAAGTTCATACTAGCTTCTTCACTCTTAAACAGTTGAGTCATGAAGTTGTTCTCTAATGAGTTTGTTCTTCAAAGCTTCTTCTATTTCTGAAAGTTTGTCTCCTTTAGCAAGGAGATTCTCTAGAAGACCCATCCGCTTAATTTCTTTTTTCAAAGTTAAGTCCTTCTTTTTTATCTCCCAAATACTTTGTAACTCTAAGATAGAACTGCCTTCTGCTTGCAGAGGACTTGGTTTGCTAACACTCTTTTTACCTTTGCCCTTTGACGCCTTAACACCAGGAGGACGAGCCATTGCTTCATCTCCTACATTGGTTGAAGATTGTGTGGAACCATCATTTATCTTGCTTCTTTTTGAGCTTCCATTTTCTTTCGTTCTAATGGTGGGACACCATTTCTGATCATTTCGAAGCTCTAGCCATGCATGCTCAAGATTGAATTTGGAGTTGTAGTCGGTCTCAAAGATTTCGTAAGCCATTTTCAGAACATCATCTTCATTTTGGCCACTCTTTCTCAAACGTTTAGCAGCCTCGTAGCTTCCAACAAACTTGCACACGAGGTCATTTATCTTGCCCCACCTCTGCTTACAATGGCTCGACTCTCTTTTTGGGAGACCAGCAACTATGTGACATGCAGCGTAATAATCAGCAATGCGTGACCAAAAAGCACCTGCTTTTTGGCCATTCCCGACAACAGCATCATTGCTGGTGTTTAACCATGCACTGATGAGGGCTTTATCTTCATTAATTTTCCATTTGGTTCTAGTTTCTCTATGCCCCTCATATGTCTTCTCAACTAGGGGACTTGGAGCATCACTGCATTGGGTACTAAACTCTGGGATTTGTGATGAACAAAGGGGTATTGTAGGGGAAAAAGTATCAGAGATGGGTATTTCTTGTTGACTATTTAGAAGGTTCATGAAACCGGAAGAGTAATCACATGGATTCATAGAATCCATGACAAAAGACTAGTGGTCTGATATGTGTTTAGAGAGAAATGAAAGAGACAGTTTTAAGCGTGTTTTGTGTTAAGTAATTGTAGAGTTTTGTTTTAATTTATAGACAAAGTGTTAAGGCACTAGTTTTTTGTTGTGGTTGTAGTTGTGGTTTATTTTGAAGCATTCAATTAGTTTTAAGTGACAGAAGTGACAAACTAAACTACTACAAGACAAGTCATTAACCATTTGTCAACAATTTCAAGTACATACTTGAAAGATTTAGACAAAGCATTTATGAAACCTAAATCCTAAAACTAACACAAAGCAAAACACATCAATGATACAAGTGATATTTAGACAAATGATACCAAGTGATATTTAGACAGATGATACCAAGTCATTAACCATTTGTCAACCTATAACTAACAACTAATTAAGCGTGTTTATACAAACTGATTTTCAATCTATAACCATCAACAATTTATAACAGTGCAAATTGATAAGAAAACCGTATTTAACTTCTCAAAGAACTGACCTTGTAAGAGATATTCACATACAAAGAATACCAAAATTAACAAACGGATGGGACTTTGCATCTTCAATATTTAAGACAGAATCAAAATACTAACCTTCAAAGCAGATTGTCTATCCATCACTTCTTTCTGCATTTGCTTTTACTTCTCCTACTGCTTCACCTCTCAACTACCAAGCCATAGAGTGCATCAATGTTCCTTAAAACCTGCAAAAGCAAACAAAACAAAGGAATTAAAACCATTTTACTTCTAACAGAATTAAGTTTGAGCAATGAGCTAGCAAGTGTAATCAAAAGCAAATATACTCTCAAAAGACCAAAACAGAAACTGATTTTGCAAAGAAAAACTGATTTTGAGAACACGAGATTGCTGTTGCAAAGAAAAAGGTTACAGAAACAGAAACAGGTTACAAATTTGCAAAGCAAAAGCACAAGACTACACGTCTACATATCTACAAGTTACAAATTTGCAAAGAAAAATCACACATCTACATGTTACAAACAAGTTATAGATTTATGTACACAAATATTCACAAAGTCTACATATCCAATCGAAGCTGATAATACCTACTTTAATCTAAGAACACGTTTTTGTTCATAATCTGTTTAAGGAACATACTTGAAGAAAATTACACAACACAATACAATGATTTGAGGGCACGAATACCTAATTGAATCTAAAAATCAAGCTCATTGAATCTAACAACACCTACATCTACAAAGAATCGAAGAAACTTATCTGTTCTCTCCTTTCGGTTCATGCACCAATTTCTCTCTCAAAATCGACAACAGAGAGAGAGAGATAGAGACATAGAATAGACGATATCGACTCATGATATCGCTGGAATTGGCTTCACAAACGCGACGCAAGACAGAGAGGCAACGAGAGACAGACGCGAGGAGAGACAGACAAACAGACGCGACGAGAGACTGAGAGAGAGAGAGCGAAGAGGAGAGAAAGCGATCGAGACACAAAGAAATCGAGACAGAAATATACATAGATTCCGATCGACACAGAGTGAAGCTGGGTCGCCGGAATCGCAGAGAGAGAGAGAGAATCGCAAGTAGAAAGAATGGAAAAATATCTTCGTCTTCAGAATTTTTTTTTCTTTTTTTTTTTTTTAAAACCCGACCAATCATTGTTTGACACGTAGGTCTCTAAAGAGGGCTCTCAAAACTCTGAAACGAGAGTTGGTTCTGGGCTATTATTTTCTTTTTGAATTTTTTTTGGGCTTTTGCAGATTTTAAACCCCCTTCAGAACCCCCTGATGGACCTGCTCTCAACGGAAATCTATCACATAGTATCTAACTAATTAAAAAATAAAAATAATAAAGTAGCAAAAGAGACGTTTCTTTAATGATAATCGGCTCTCAATGTTTGAGAAATTCTCAAGTCCACTTGTCATTCAATTATTAGTTGAATCTTTTCTTAATAATTTAATATCTAAATAAATAATTAAACTAAATAAAAATTGTTGAAATAATATATTGAGAGACCCAATAGGTTTTTGCCATTGAGGTTGGTCTATAAGTTTAAAATTTTCAATCTCACTCGTTAAATATAAGTATTACAATCATTTATGGTGATAGTCATTTTATAAAGAGTACGTAGTCTTTTAATAAGAGTTTTGTAGGAAGTTAAAAGATTGTAGCTTTAAATAGTTACGTTGTTGCCACAACCGAGTATTACTCCTTGAAATAATATATTGAGAGACCCAATAGGTTTTTGCCATTGAGGTTGGTCTATAAGTTTAAAATTTTCAATCTCACTCGTTAAATATAAGTATTACAATCATTTATGGTGATAGTCATTTTATAAAGAGTTCGTAGTCTTTTAATAAGAGTTTTGTAGGAAGTTAAAAGATTGTAGCTTTAAATAGTTACGTTGTTGCCACAACCAAGTATTACTCCTTGAAATAATATATTGAGAGACCCAATAGGTTTTTGCCATTGAGGTTGGTCTATAAGTTTAATATTTTCAATCTCACTCGTTAAATATAAGTATTACAATCATTTAGAGCATCCGCATTTGTTATATTTTGTAGATGTCTTTAAATATAAAATTATTAAAAGTTGAGTAAAAGGAAGAAAGAGAGTGTTTTTGGTTGAAGTAATGGGGTGTATTGAAATATAAAATTAATAAAATTTGAGTAAAGAGAAGAGATAGTGGGTATTTTTGGAGTGGGAAGACAAAGTTGTGTCTTGGGGAAGACAAAGTTGGAGAGAGAATGGATAAAAGTTGGAGTGTGTTTAAATATAAAATTAATAAAAGTTGAGTAAAATGATGAAAGAGAAGGTATAAAGTTGAGTAAAAAGAAGAGAGAGTGTGTTTTTAATATTTTTTTATTGAAAGACATCCATATTTTATGTGCAATGTGGATGGTTTTATGGTGATAGTCATTTTATAAAGAGTACGTATTCTTTTAATAAGAGTTTTGTAGGAAGTTAAAAGATTGTAGAATTAAATAGTTACGTTGTTGCCACAACCAAGTATTACTCCTTTATCTATCTATCTCTCTCTCTCTCAAAAGCTTCATCCAAAATAATGGAGAATTATGGTACTATTCCAGAACCACCACCACCGCCACCACCGCAAATATTCAGGGGATTTCGGCTTACCGGGCATCATGTCAAGAAAGGATTCGACAAAGACAAGTTGAAAATGTTCATCCTATTACGCAAAACCCAAATCCAAGAATCCGAATCTGTTAGTCGAGATTCTACACTCCCCTTTTTAACCAGAACTACCAGAGCCAATCATGACCACACTCGTTCCAAACCTTGTGCGATCGAGGTGAGCGAAGGGAGCGGGGCCAGACAACGTGATTGGGTGATCTCCATAAGAGACAAGCTCGATCAAGCAAATAAAGACGATGACAGAACTAGCTGGGGCAAGCTCTGTATCTACAAAGTTCAACATTACCTACACGAAAAGGACAACAAGCCGTATTTCCCTCAGACCGTCTCGCTTGGTCCGTACCATCATGGGAAACCGCAACTCCAGTCCATGGAGTGCCACAAATGGCGTGCAGTCAATAAGGTGTTGAAACGTACAAGTCAAGTCATCGAAACGTTTATTGACGCCATGACCGATCTAGAGGAGAAGGCTCGAGCTTGCTACGAAGGTCCTATTATTTTGAACAGTTACAAGTTCACAGAAATGCTTGTTCTCGATGGATGTTTTGTTCTCGAACTCCTCAGAGGAGTTGATGAAGGATTCTTGAACCTCGGGTAATCTTGATTCAAATTTATGGTTTTGGTAAACCGGATGGTATTCAAATCCGGTTATCTAAACTGGCTTCTTAATTTTGATATATTTTTTTCTAGGTACGATCTTTACGATCCAGTTTTCGCGATTCGAGGATCAATGCATTCGATTCGACGTGATATGCTAATGCTGGAAAACCAACTTCCTTTATTCGTACTAAACCGGTTGTTAGAGCTACAAAACCAAACCAGTTCAGTGGCGCAATTAGCAGTTCGGTTCTTTGACCCATTAAGGCCAACGGCCGAGATATCGGCCAAAGACTTGCAAGCAAGAGGCGTAATTATTGGCCCATCAGCCGACTTGGGCGACTTGCACTGTCTCGATGTTTTTCGTCGAAGTCTACTCTTCCCTAAACCGGAGCCAGTGGCATCAGAAGCAAGATATGCCGATAAACGCTTACAACAAATGATACCTTCCGTGACGGAACTAAGACACGCTGGCTTTCAGTTCCGGATGAGAGAAACCGACCGGTTTTGGGATATTAAATTCAACAACGGGTATCTAGAAATACCTAGTCTACATATCCATGACGGTAAATTTAATGTCTTTTCCCCTAACCTGTTTTTGTTATCTTTTCCTCTACTCACCAACTTCGAAACCTTACATTTATTCATACACCTATTTATTCCTTTATATGTATTGCTAACCAGTAACATTAGTTAGGAATATGATGTGAATTACAGAATTAGAGTGAATATAACGATGAACGAACATTAACAAAGAGAGAATCCCAACTTTGAGGTAAATATCCTTGATTTGTCTAGGGTTTTCTAATTAATTTTATGAATAATGTTAAATAAATCCTTAGATCCTTTTTATTTATTTATTTTGCTAAATTAAAGACCCTTTTTATAAGCAACAAAAAACTATTGGAGGTTGTATAGTTGATTTACTCTGGTTTAGTCACATTTATAGTTGGGTTATTAACTCTGGTTAGTCTTAGTATTTAGTTATTTACGTTCCACATTATCACATATTGTAAATGACGTTGAGAGCTATTGAGAAATAGAATACAATTTGATATTTTCTCTTCTTCATCATAAATCATCTCAACTTCCATGGAGGTTCTCATTTAGTAAAAAAATATAATACAAGAATTAAGTCGTAACATTTATCTACTCATTCTATTCTGAACTTTTCGAAATCCCTATGAATTTAAATGATTTTATGTCACTTTGAACGAGAAAAACATGTATGTGAATGTGATATCTAGCTCCTGCAAAAAAAAAAAAAAAATGCATGGTATTCTAATTATTTTTTTTGCATTCCAACATAATTTTTTATTTGTATGTCATAAAATATGGTTTCTTTATCTTCAAATATCAAGTGCCTAAATCAGAGAACGAAAACAAATGCATATTTTGTTAACCGAATCCACACTTCTCCATTTTCTTGTAGGTACCAAATCTCTCTTCTTGAATCTCATAGCTTTCGAGCAGTGTCATATCGACTCGAGCAACGACATAACATCCTATATAATTTTTATGGACAATCTGATAGATTCTCCGGAAGATATTAGCTATTTGCATCACCGTGGTATCATCGAACACTCGCTAGGGAGTAATTCTGAAGTTGCGGATATGTTTAACCAGCTATGTCAGGAAGTGGTTTTCAACACCAATGATGTTTATTTATCTCAATTGTTGACTGAAGTTCTTCAATCTTATAATCAGAACTGCTTCAGGAAGTGGAATGCTTGGAAGACAACCTTGAAACACAAGTACTTCGATAACCCTTGGGCATATTTATCTTTCTTTGCTGCAGTTGTTTTGCTAGTTCTCACATTTTCTCAAACTTATTTTGCGGCTTATGATTATTTTAAGCCAGCTTCTTAATCTTCATTACTATCTTGTTGCTTCTTTTTTTTTTTTTTTTTTTTTTTTTTTGTAAACCTCTTGTTGCTTTCTTGCTCTTTCAAATTGGAATGCTTGATTTTTATGACATTTTGTATTTTCTTCTAAGCAAAATAAAAACAGTTGCATTGTAACGTTTGGGTTTTGAAATTGTTGTTGTCTCGTAAAATAATACTTGAGCTTTCTATGGAGAGCATCTTGTACGCATGCAAATTCCAGACCAACTTTGCTGTTTAGTGATAATTCTCTACTTTTTTTTCTTGGAGAAAATAGTGATATTTCTCTCACTCTCTTGTACACAGTCATCAACTTAAGATTCAAGCTTGGCTTGTAAGAACATAATAAAGGATGTATTTACTTCTGTGTGTTTTAATCAATGCATACAAGTATCCAGTGGGGACCTACGTTTCAAGTAGAGGGTCAACTGACAGGTAAAATATAAGCCCATATCTCCATCGGCTTGAACCTCTTTAGGTTTTTTTTTTTTTTTTTTTTTTTGTCAACCAAACTTTTAATTACTTCTCTAAGTTTTCAACATATAATATTTTAATAGATTAAATTAAATTAAATTATTTATTTAAATATTAAATTATTTAAAAATAATGAACCAATCCTATAACTACATGTGGCAACTTAGTCTCTTACAAAGTGAAAAATCGTTTTTTTTAGGGTTAATTAGGTGAATATTATGTTTTGGACATGTAATTAGGTAAATAACATCACGTGATTGAGAATTAAATGAGTAGCAAATTGTTGTTCCTTCTGGACAAAAATGCCCTTAATGAAATTATAATGGAAAATGGTTAAAAATATATACAGAAAATTCTTTGCCAATCAATGTATTCTATTTTTGGAAAAAAATATCTTTAAATCTCTGTCATCTCTGAAAAAAGGAACTAAAAATAATAATAATTGGGTTACAAGAAGAGAACACGTACGAAAAGAAGATGATAAAAAAACAGTTATGTAGTAAAAGTTAAAATTTAACAACATAGTTGATTATTTTCGAAACTACACATTCTATTGCAGTTGTAACTATCTAAAAGGTATAGTTGATTATTTTCAAAGTATAGTTGTCTACTCTACCGATTTTGTAAAATAGTTGACTATTTAATATAGTTAACTATTTTCGAAAATACATATTTAATAGATCTCAAAACATAGTTAACTATGTCATACTATTTTGTAACTATACAAAAGCCTAGTGAGCTGTTTTTTAGAAAATAGTTATCAATTTGAAAATATAGTTAACTATTATAACATGATATAGTTGACTACATAGTTACCTATTATAAAAAATATGACTACATTTTATAATGAAAAACAAAACATACATAGTTAACTATTATCATAGTTACCTACTATATTGATTTCTAAACATAGTATACTATAGCGGCGGCTCATCTTAAAATCCAGGAAGTTTCGATCCATGGGACAAAGTAATTGAGAGGGGAGAAGAGAAAGAGAGAAATTGCAATACATAGTTAACTATTATTAGAAATATAGTTATCTATTATAGTCTGCATAATGATAAAGAACATAGTTAACTATTACAGAGACATACCTATTATAGCGAAAAAATAACGTATATAGTTAACTATATATATCATAAACATAATTACCTATTATTCAGATTTTTGAACATAGTTAACTATGTCGATCTCCAGCGACAAATCAGTTTAGATGGCGATGAGGAGTTTATCGAAGATTCACGAATCACTATTCAGATTTAAGAAGAAACACCATCTTAATTCACGATTTCAGATTTCGATCCATGAAAAATGAGTTAAGACAAAACAATTGAGAGAGAAGAAGACTAAGAAGTGAATTGCGAAATTGAATATAAAAAAAAGAGGAAGAGAAGATGATGATGATGATGAGTAGAGGATCTTTGATCTTCATATATGTGTAAGCTACAAAGAAATTGGAGAGAATTCTCAATTCTGTATGAGGAAATGAGAAACTTGAAATCGAAGGGTTTGTAGAAAGAAGAAGAACGGCGGAACTTGAAATCAAAGAGATGGAGAAAGAAGAAGAACGGCGGTGGTTAATGTCTTAAGAGGAAGATTGCGTAAAAATTTAGGGTAAAAAAGGATAGACTCTTTATGTTTTTTTTTTTTTAATTTTTGTTTTATGTAAAAGTAGAAAAAAACCATAGGTAAATAGAAAAAGACTAATTCTAGAATTTTAAGTATATTAATTGTTAGATACCTAATTATGTTTTAGGTCATGTTAAATAATGAATTATATGTGACAAACCTAATATACATGCCTATTTCCCTTTTTTATATGAAATACGATTATTATGGTTTCTTATGCCTTTTAATATTATTGAACTTTTTATTACATAAAAACTTTCTTAGATAGCCCAATGGGATGCTCATATGAAAATTGTTTTTGGACATTAAAAGTGTTTCTCTCTGGGACAAATGGATGTTGTCACCCCATAAAGTTCGAGGTGTTGGGTTCAATGACCCACTCTATCGTTGTTTTTCTATATAAGTTTCAGTCATCATTTTTTCCTAAATTGATTTTCCCTTGAACGAATCCATTAGTTTACCCTGGTTTCCTCTCTCTTTTTTTGTTCGTCAAAGATCTATTAAATTTTAATAAGGGGGTAAACCATGACAAGCATAAAACCAACCATAGAAGCAATAACCAGAGTAAAAAAAAACCAAAACTCAAAGCATGTAAAACAGAGCATCGTTTCTCTTCAAAGCACCATAACTAGCTGCATAATCCTCAACGACCCAGCCAAGCTCGACATTGTTCTCGTACAGAAACAGCTTCAAGCCATTGTGGGTATCCTTGAGCAATACTCTTTTTGTTTCAAAATAGTTGTCATTCTATGTTGTTTCACACATATTAAGAAAATATATTATAAATCTATTTTACCCCTAATTAATACAATGTTTTATTTAATATGAATAATTAATAAGCTTAAAAATAGGGATAAAAATGGAAAAATTAGTCATAAATGTGCATTGAAATTGCAGAATGACAACTAATTTGAAACAAGAAAATAAGGCTAGAATGACAAGTATTATGAAACAGAGGGAGTATACGATTGAAATCCACCGTCTCGAATCACACTTTGAGCTATCGCAACTGCACCTTCATTGTTCTTGTGGTTTTCGAAAGTAACATGCCAACCTTGTTGTCTCTCGAGCTCCTCAATAAGCCTATCAGTTTTCATTTCTAGAGCATACTTTTGTTGATGTTATTCAAAGCTTTAACCAATTCGCTTGTATTTGCTGCAAAGATAACCTTAGGGAAATGCAAGCTCTTCATGGTCTCAACAGCCCAAGACCAAGCTTGTATCTCCGCATCACTTTTGGACATTATACCACCAAAAGATCGGCGATGTGCAGCAATGTTCTGCCACAATAGTCCCTAACCACCCAAGACACACCCACTATGTTGTCATGTCTTGACCAACAAACGCCCACATTGCAATTCAGAACACCAAAACAGGGCGGTTCCCAACGCATCCCACAAGTGTTCTCGTCGACACTTCCCTATGCTATATGTCTATTCGCTTCTATTTGGCCGATAGCCTCATCCATTGCTTTCTTCACTACTATATGGGCCTGGAAGAACTTCCTTTCAAACATAATCAGATTACGATTTTTCCAAAGTTGTCACAATATCCATGCCGGTACCAACCTGATTTCTTCGTGATATTTTGTGTCATCACACACCTCAAAAATATGGTGGATATTCATAAACAGATTGTCGTTGGAAAAACCATTTAATGTTATAAACCCATTAGATGGATGTCCATTATAGGCCCATATTCTAGAAGGTTCTAGACTTGCTTGCTCTCCAAGTTCTACTTGTTCTCTAAGTCATTGTAATCCTATATATACTCTATATTATTCATGGAATAAGACAACACCAATTCTTTCTCTTATTCTCTTATTCATAACACGTTATCAGCACGAAACCCTAACCACTGAGTAAAACCCTAGCCACTGAGTGAAACCCTAGCCGGCTGAGTACGAAACCCTAGCCGTCTAAGCTCTAATCAATGTTGTCCCTGTTCTTTGATATATCTCTGGTCTATCTCCAATCTATCTCCGTTCACTCCATCTTCGTTATTAATCGAGATAAGTGTTACCCTAAACTTATAAAGTTTATTAAATTATGAACCACTTATGCTTAAAAAAAAAAGTCACGTTTGTTCATATATCTAACCACGTGAATTTACTACGGTTCAATCTCTTTAATCTGATATGACTTATGGTTAATTACTTTATTGATTTATAGTTATACGATCATGCTTTATAGCTTTATTATTTGATGTTATATCGATTATCTAATATACCAAGTAGTAATTGATAATTGTTATTCTATTTGGTTAAGAAACATAGAATATTTTATACAATCAATCATAAGCTACTGTGCTATTTACCCCTTCATGCTTTATTGATTTGTTCAATATTTTAGGATAATCCTCATGCGACAGTGTTAACATATTAGTACATGTTTATTACTTTGATCATCACATCCAGAACATGCTCTTAATTGTTTGGTTTGGTATTGGTTGGTTTGAATTGGTTTAGCAAATCGTTGGTTTAAGTGCTTTTACTTATGCTTCTTTGGACTTATAATTACATGGACTGAAAAAAAATAATAATATTTTGTTGCTAAATCATTGATCGTCAGATGTTCGTGTCGTTCATGTGTAGAGTTTCATGTGTCGAGAGGGAATCAGTTAGCAGCGATGAATAATATTATCACTGACAAGTATTTGTGAATATTTTGGCCGATAACATCTCCGCATACTTTTCAAGTAAGTCACTAAACCATCTAATAAAAAAATTTCTTAAAATAAGAAAAACGATTTTAACAATTAGAAAGAAATTATGTGAATCACATGTATAATCCATGTTTATTGCTTAGTCACAATATTGTGCTTCTTTGATTTAATCTGTTTTATTGGATTTGATTTTGGCTATTTAACAAACTTATTATTCGATTTAATTTCACCAATGAAATATCTGCTTGTTAATTATGATTTGTTTTTAACCTGCACATGTTTGCTTAATGCTTGCATTAGACCGAATATGTCTCACGAATCATGCTTGCATTAGATCAAGACATATTGATTACTTCACGGTTTATCCTCACTTTGGTTTGAATTGGTTTGTAAATTGTTGGTATTTTAATTAAGAAATTCATAGAATGAATTATGTGAATAGTGAATTGATCGACTAAGCATTAGCAATTTGTGATGTTTTAACTTTTGGTGGCATGAATGTTTCATTGAATTAATTATAAATTGATCATTTGTAAATAGAATCATGCATTATTATAAATCGACACATGTATAATGTAATATGTATTTCTAATTGTTCGGTTTGATGATCATAATAACTTGATGAGATAGAGATAGGTGGTATCTCGTATTTAGCATGATAGTGTAAACAATAAGCATGTTGGTTTCCAAACATAAAATTTGGAGAGGTTGTTAAAAGAAATCATATATTTCTATTATTCGATGGTTGGTACAAAGTTATTTTTATAAAATTCATGAATCACATCCCGTTGGCTCTTGTCCATTCTCTGATGTGAATGTGACATCTTATATGAGAAAAGAGAGGATCACACTAATAACACTAAGCCAAAAAAGTGGCTATAAAAGTTGTCTTGAGTGGCCAAGATCAAGATGCTTCTTTGTAGAAATTAAATTCTCACTAGAAGTGTGAAAAGAAAATATTAACAAGTTGATTATGGTCCATTCCTTGAAATGAATGTGATGTCTTATACATAAGATCACACTAATAGCACTAAGCCAAAGACTGTGGCTATAAAGATTATGGTCAATATTAAGATCAAAGAGTTTCTATCAAGAACTCATATTTTCACCAGAAGTGAGAAAATAAAGATAGTACTATCTCTACAAGATAGTACAAGAAACATATTGAATGCTTAAGAAGAACATATATATATGAATGCTCCAGAAGAACACATAATATTTCCTATGGGATAAAAATGGTAAGAGATAAGAGAGATTTCTCTAGATGAAAGAATCTATTGTGAATACAATATTAAGAAGTGTAAGGCTGAGTGAAAGCTCCTGAAGAGCAGTATAAAATTTTCCTATGAGAACGCAATTTAAAATCATTGATGCGTTATACTCTCCCAAATCTCAAAAGTTAAGTATTAAAGAATGTTGTTGATTCTAGAGTGGCAATTCGAGATTGATGAACTTGAAGTTTCACCATCTCGAGGGGGAGAATTAGAGAATCTCACATATACAATAAATGACATATCCAGAAAGTTATGTTCACTAAGTTCTTCGAACAATTCTCAAAGAAAAAGTGTGATCACCAAAATGTGATATTGAGACTATATGACTTGAAGTCTGTAAGTAAATTTAACTCAGTTATGTTGACATAATATCTCTAATGCAGACTATCATAAAGCAGTCCGTTCTCTGACGACTCCCACATTAGCTTTGGATTTTCTAAAAGTAATTTTGATTATGATATCTCCTGAAGGGAGTAAGTGATTAGCAAAGCAAAGTAAACCAAAAGTTTACTACGAATGTAAAGTAAACCAGAAGTTTACTATGATTAAATATTTGGCTTAACCGGATTGGTCATCCTGGTTTAATGATGATTCGAGAAATTATGAAAATTTATGTAGACATTCCATGAAGATCTAGAAGATTCTTCTTAATGATTTATCATATGTTACTTGCTCAGAAAGCAATATGATAATCTGGCTTTCACCAGATAAATAATTTAATATCTAATAGTTTTCTGAAATATTTACAAGGAAATGGTTATGGGCTGATCACCTACCATGTGAAATTTTTCTTCCTTATGGTTATAATAGACGCATCGATTCAGTGGACGCATTGACTCGATTGACGCATAAAGTCGATGGATGCATCGACTAGATATTCACATTTATCCTTGTCATCAAACTGCAACCTGAAGTTTGCAAGGTTATTTGATAATGTTGGTAAATTCACATCTCAAGTCTTTGATGATTATTCTATGTCCACTGGAATAAGTGTTGAACATCCGAAATCAAATAGTTCCCATATGAGAATCTTTAAGTATGAAAAGTGTTCCATCACAGCGCTCTAAGATGGGACCTCAAAGGAGGATAAAAATATATGTTGGATATGAATGATACTAAGTATCTAGAGCCATCCAAGAGTGATTTATTTAAGGCTCGATTTGAAGACTCATTTTAATGAGTCAGTTTTTCCAACATTTGGGGGAGAAAATAAAATAGCTGGAAAAAGATATAAGTATCTATGAATTATCAATGATCCTCGGACTAAATTATGAGAATTAGAAGTCCAAAAGATAATTCCAAGTTTAGCGTATTAATTGCCAGATATGTTTACTGACCCAAATAGAGTGATGAAATCACCTATACCAGTTATATATGCTCCAATTAGAATTAATGTCCCAAAAGGACAATATCAGACTGCTAGTGAGTCTAAAGATCGCATGAAGCATGATAGACCTATTTGGTTCCGAATATAAGAATCCTCGTAAAAAAAAAGGAGCAGATAATTAGAATGACCAGATCGAGGAAAGAAAGATTTTGAATGATCTCTAGAAGAGACCGAATGAGCTATAGAAGAGACACAAACATGACGAATAAAAATATTCAAGTACTTGACAATGAAGAGAGCTAACTAGCTATGTCATGTTTGAAATAGAATGGAACCGAAAAGGCAAATCGACGTCGTAATATTTTGCATGCTATGAGCAGTTGATTTTATGAATAAGAAGAGGATCATGAAAGTCTATTGAAAAGTGTACACAAAGTAATGATTGGCCAAATGGAATGGAAGAAAATAGACGTATAATCTCTTGCAGAGAATTAGAGTAGTAGTCTATGCAGGAGAAGTGTAAAACCAGTGGAATATAAATGAGTGTTTGTGTGAAACAATAGTAAAATTGTCACAAAGACAAGGAATATTTTATGAAGGGATATGGTCTCTTGTGGTGGATGCAATATTTATAAGTCTGACAATATGTTATTAAACACTGGATAATCACATATGATTGCAATCCTTGAAGGATGTGAAAAATATAATCCCCGAAGGATTAAGGGTATCAGAATTATGTTCCTGGGAACTCTACTCAATCGAATGAGTAGAAAATATGTAACATTGGGTATAATCATGTAAATTGTACCTATGTATTTATCAAAATATTTTGATAAAATGATTCTTAATTGAAGATCATCGAAACTCCAGCAGAGTTATCACAAGTAGTACGATGATAATATATGATAAATGATCAGTGGATAATGACATTTATGAAAGTCCCAAAAGAATTCTATGTAAGGAGATTTCATAAATGATTTGTTATAATAGCAATGTATGTGATGATCTGAACACCACTAGAACTCCTTGAGAGATTAATTTATGAAGAAAAGATTTGAGAATATACCTTAGAAAGATAAATTTATCTTTAGATATCTCAAGTTAAACATCTAGCGCAAAAGATGTTATCTCAATAAATCCTTAGAGAATTTTACAGAAAATGCTCATATATGTTTGGTCCTGAAGTACCATATATAAAATGCAATGAGATTTTGTATGATAAAGGAAAAGATGATATGGACCAGAAGTCCAATCATCTGAGATATCATATGAAAATTATATGAGTTCTAAGGCTATGTTTATAGTAATTTTGAAAGATAGGAATTCATCTCCCGAAAAAGATTTTTCCGAGGGGGAGATATAAAACGATGAGCGTGGATGTACTCTTTTTCCCTTATCATAGTTTTTATCCTATAGGTTTTTTTTGTGAAAAGGTTTTTAACGAGACATCAAAGGACACGCATATGATAGACACTTAAAGAGAAATGTTATCATTACAATGATATGTGAAAGTCTATCAATCTCCCAAATGAATATCATATACTTGAATGATGTTGAGAGAAACAAAGAGGATGATTAAGATAAATCATCTGAAAGACCCATGAGTTGCAGAAGAAAGGCGATGTACATGTTCTACAGATTCGTTCAAGTGAAGCTTTGGCGGACTTATTTTCCAAGACACTTCCATTAGTACTTTCAAGATGCAAGTTCAACATTTGGGTGCGTCGTCACAAAGATATCAAGTTATGCACTCATCAGGGGGAGAAATAGCGCGTTGCACTCTTTTTCCCTTAGCCATGGTTTTGTCCCGATTGGGTTTTCCTGGTAAGGTTTTTAATGGGGCAACATCTTATGCTCATTAGGATTATTTTTACTATAATGACATCCAAGGGGGAGTGTTATAAACCCATTAGGTGGATGTCCATTATAGGTCCATGTTCTAGAATGTTCTAGACTTACTTGTTCTCCAAGTTCTACTTATTCCCTAAGTATTTGTAATCCTATATATACTCTCTATCATTGATGGAATAAGACAACACAATTCCTTCTCTCTTTCTCTTATTCATAACATTTAAAGCATTATTATTCTTATAATTAATATTTTGTTCAATTTTTTTTTTACCGCGGTAAATTTTGTTTTTTTGGGTCCACCACTACACGTGCCCAATTGCACTAGTAAATGGAAACATCGGTGAAATTAGTTTTGACCTCATTGTTTCAACACACTACGAAAATTAGTTTTTCCCTTATGGCAGTAGATGTAAAGCTTAATTTTTAACTTTTTGTTTTCCTAATTATTATTTTTACGTTTCTTCTCATGCATTGCAATTACACGAATTTATTAGTCTTTTAATAAGAGTATAGAGCTTTTTTTTTTTTTTTTTTATATCGAGTATAGAACCTTGTTTATAAATGAGTTTGGGTGTTTGAATCTCACTCGTTGACTATCTAAACTACAAGCATTTATGCAAGTCCTTTTTTTTTTTGTCACACGCAAGTCTTTTTCTAAGAAAACGAAATATTTTTATAAGATATCCCTTATATATATTAATTGTAAAAAGATTTGTGAGAAGATGCTTATGTGTCATCTCTACATTTATTCTCCCAAATAAAATATGACATGGCTAGAAAGAATTATGACATGGCAAGAGACTAATTATTTTACTTTTTAAAGTTTTGATTGTCATGAAAAAACCTTTACAAATATTTATTTATGGAATTTTTTAAAAAAAATAAGGATCAATTTTAACTTAAAAAAATTTAAATAAACATTTGACCACTAAAAAAAAAAATCAAAAGATAAATTACTATTGTGATTATAAATTGAAATGAAAAATTATGATTTCCAAATTCAACTATCGAATGCCATTGTCCCTTATTACATTGGTAATCAATTAATAATTTGTTATAAAGTTACACTAATAATAATAAACACACATGATAATTTAAAATAATTGAGTTATATTCACACAATATTTTCTTACGTATTCTCTTTAAAAAATATTAACCTATCATTAATCAACACCATTAAGTCTTTTCATTATAAAATAAAATAGTTCAAATTCAGGAAAAGAACAAATATTATGATCAAATTTTTTTTCAAGAAAAAATAATATTATGAAAAATTTAAATTACAAAAAAAAATCTTCTTATACGTTGATAGCGTTCTTTAAAATAATGTCATCTATATACGCTTCATCCATAATTCACAAGACTAATAAAAATAACATTTGTTTTTCTCGAAATTTAGTCTTTATCAAACGAAACTACTAATAAATACAAAATTAACTACAATTTGATTTTAATTAATAAATCACAAATAGATTAAAAATATATATATATATATATATATATATATATATGTAATCGTGATCTTAAAGAACAAGAAGATAATGAGATATTGATTAAGATATTTTAAAAAAAATATATTTGGAAATAGGTAAACTATCTTTAACAAAAATATACTAAAGTATTGCATATATTCATGTTATTGTACATGGTGAGACATTAGAAATTAGAAATAATATTAGTTGATCAAAAAAATTTCTTAACATAATTTATATATTATACATACATGTTTGGGGTGACGTTTGTCAAAACTATATTTTTATCCTCATATTTATTTTTAAGATCTTATACATGTAAACATATTTTTTAACCAAACTTCTTTTTTTAAAATTTATTTTCTATTTTATTGTTGTCTGTTTATTTTTAGAAATTAGTAAAACAATTATTTTCATATTTATAAAAAATGCGTAATGACTTCATCTTTCAACTTTTTGAATGTTGTCTTCAACATTTAAAAAAAACTTAAAAATAATTGTTTTACCAATTTCTTCATCCTAATTCAAAATTTACTCCAAATCATACTCATTTTAATTATTTTTGTTTTGTTTTTTTCAGAAGAATAAGAATTAAAAATAGTGGAAGAACACGTGTTACATAAAATATAACACATAGAAAGAAATTTATTTAGTAAATTAAGAGGTAGAAGATGAAAATCTAAGAGGACTACAATTTTAATCGAACACCATTGGTAATGTTTAACCATGAAACGAAGTTTTTCTAATCAGTTTGATATTTAAGAAATTAGAAAATATTTCATTTGCGTATTATGCGGGGAATCACCTAGTATGTAGATTGAATAATAAGCAAACACATGGCCAAATCACAGCTATAAATTAGTTAAAGCGTTGCATTTAACATTTCACAATTACACTTTCATCCTCACTCTCAATCTCATGAAAAAGCTTCAACCAGGAAAATCATGTAAGTGCGAGAACTGCTGTAGTAGAGAGTGATACAAGACTGTAATACATAGCAAGTGCGACAACTGCTGATACAGGTGCTTGTAAAGCCAACGAACACCGGGTTATCTTCTTCAATACGCTTTACTAGATCAAATGATAAGTGCACTTACAAATTTCACTCACCAACTTCAATCCTAGCCTCACGTGCTCAAGGATCTATACCCAATCCATGAACCTTACAACTACACCTTAGCCTCTTTCACAAGGATCTCTTACAAGACAATCTTTAATCCCCTTTGCTAAGACATATTTCTTATGATGTCCAACACCTTTGCATCCAAAACACTTCATGTCACGTCTCTTGACAGTGGGACACTCTGTTTTGGAGTGACTGAACCCTTTGATCTCATAACATTTCACATCTAACCTCTTGATGTTCTTGTCTGATTCATGTTGCTTTTTATCGATCTATTTCTTCTCTGTCCTTCCCCTTGCTCTAGCCTTCTTAGAGCTCGATCAAAATGACGAACCAGTTTGCTCACTGGATCTGCTTCATTCTCATACGCTAGATTTTTTGTCTTCTTAACATCTGATACCATGCTTTCCAACTCCATCTCATGGGCCTGTAACATCCCAACTACTTCACCAAAACAAAATTCTTCGGTGTTCTGAGACACATTTAGAGCTGAGTTGTATGCCATGAATTTTGCAGAAAGACATCTCAGAAATTTCTTCACTAACTTCTTGTCTTTGTACTTTTTTCCAAGTGTTGCAGCCTGTTGCGCAAGTGACTTCAACTTGGAACTGAAATTAGAGATGGATTCATGTTCTTCCATTTTGAGATTCTCAAACCTAGATGCCAGCATGTCTTTTCTTGAATTATGAACCTTCTGAGTTCCTTCAAAGTGCATCTGTAGCAGATCCCATGCTTCATTGGCTGTCTCACACCCTTGAATCAGTTCAAAGATCTTTTCGACACACTGCAATGGATGGCAAAAAGAGCCTTAGAGTTGTACTTGGCTTTCTTCAACTCATCATTTGTCCACGTTTCTTCTGGTTTGGCAGTTCTAAGCCCTCCTTCATCAACGATTGTAGGTGCCTCCCACTGAACCAGAACTACTCTCCATGCCAGAGCATCAATAGCTCCAACCAAGAACTTCATCCTTGACTTCCAAAATCCATAGTTTCCCCAATCTAGTATCACCCTCGAACTGTTGATTAGATCATGGTAGCTCTCCATTTTTTCCTCAGGATCTCATCCGTAATTATAACGAACAAGAGATTACCGGTCCATGGTACTTCGACAGTGGGAGTTCAAGCCATATGGTGAGTACAATGAGCAACCTAAAGAATGTCAAGAAGGTCAAAGGTGAAAATATGACTTTCAAAGACGTAAGTCATAGAATGCCTCAGCTCAAGGAATAAGACAAGAATATGTGTGGACCAGACAACAAGGACCAGACAACAAGGGGGAGCATGCGAAGGCTCACCACATGAAAGTACATGACGTTCAATCACAGTCATACCTCAAGGGCACAAAGAATGACGCTGATTCAGAAGTGCAATATAGTTCAGAGAAGAAATCTGGTTCAGAGGAGCAGTTTGGTTCAGAACAAGCAGTGGTATAGCAAGTGCATCAGAATCATTCATCATCATACCTCTTTGGTGATGTGAATGAAGGGAGGAGATCATTACACGACATGGTGCATACTGCATAGATGAACAAAAAGCAGAATTTTGTGTCACTGTCTACGGTAGAAGTAGACTACATAGCCATGGAGAGCTCATGTACTCAACTGTCATGTTTGAAACCGATGACACTCAATTATGGAATAGATTTTGGATCACTTTTAGCTCAATGTAACAGCAAAACTGGCCCAAGCATATCAAAGATTTCAGTGCAGCACTCAAGGATGAATCACATCGACATTTAACACCACTTTATTCGAAAACTGGTGGAGGAAAAATAGGTAGTGGTCGAACATATTGTCTCTGATTTCCAATTGGCTGATTTATCCAAAAAAAAAACCTTTGGACTTTAACCGTTTTGTCACCTTAAGAAATTCAATTGGTATCAGAGCGCACACTTGTCTGTATTTTATACAAGTGAGATCTTGTGGAGAGAGTCGAGAGCTACAAGGTATTAATCACGTGTTCTATGATGATGTTGAAGACAAAACAAGAGAGTAAAGAAGAAGAGGATTTGGGCAACTTTGCGGCGCTTATAGGCATCGATGAATTTGTTGAAGAAGAAGAAGTACCTAAATCAGAATATAAAGAAGATGATCTTAAGGAGAGCTGCAAAGTAGTGTGCAAGACGTTGGTAAAATTTGGAAGAGGAAAATTAGTCCTAACAAAAAGAACAGCGACTTGAAGCACTAGTTGAACTACTACAAAAGGAGTTGCATGCAGAGAAAAAGTTCAACCAAGAAAGCATGATTTATCATGAGTCACGTGGACGCCCTTGAAGAACAATGTGTTACTAAGTTCTAGCATTCAAGCAGGGGGAGGATATGAAGATTGATGAACACGAATCTTTGATGTTGGTATACAATCAAGAGGAAGTTTAAAGTTCATCAAAGAAGTGCTTGAATTCTAAAACCAGACAACAAGGGAGAGATTGAAAGTGTATGCTGAATGAGTTTTAGAATTAAGTATAAGCTGATACAAAAGAGTTGAGAAGCTGATGGTGAAGCAACAGAAACATGAAGATATAGCTGTTGAAGCAGTTTCCTGTACCAGCTGCGAAGTACTACAGCGGACTGAATTGAGTTTAAGGCTACGTGGGCTTGAAGAGATGGGCTGGACCAAGCTACTCAAGTGTCAAGGATGAGTCTAGACATGGAGTTGAGCTGGAGAAGTGCCTTGGAGAGGATTGAGCCGCATTGAAGACCTTCATTATCTCTTGGCTAAGAATAAGGAAAGGAAGTATATTCTTGAAGATTTGATATCATCAAGACTTGGAGATGAAGGATAAGGTTAGCCGTGTTATCCTATTATGTATAAATAGGGGGCGTGAGTTTTGTAGAGCTTAACCCCCATGATGTGAGAGAATTCTTAGTAAAGGTTTTGGAGGGTTCTTGTAAGAACACAAAACAAAGGGGCTAAGGGTTTGTCTTGAGAGGTTCTTGGATCGTGTATATATAGATGAATGAACTAATGAGGCTAGAGAGATTGTTTTAGGTGAAACTTGTAAGTACATCTACAGGATCTTCTAGTAAGAAATATGTCTTAGCAAAGGGGATTAAGGGTTGTCTTGTAAGAGATCCTTGTCAAAGAGGCTAAGGTGTAGTTGTAAGGTTCATGGATTGGGTATAGATCCTTGAGTACGTGAGGCTAGGATTGAAGTTGGTGACTGAAACTTGTAAATGCACTTATCGTTTGATCTAGTAAAGCGTATTGAATAAGAACCCCTGGTGTATTGTGTTTGTTTCCTGTACTAGTATATGTAGTACCCTCTGTAGCAGCAACTCTCGTAATTTCCGTTGGTATGAGAGCGGGACTCGATAGAGATTCGTTCTGATACCAACTGAAAGTGCAAGAGCTGCTGCTACACAGGGTACCAGAGGTACTAGTACAGGAAACGAAGAAAGAAAGATTTGAGATCATGTCATCTTGTCTTGACATTAGTACAGGTTTCACTTCGAAGAAAGGTCTAAGAAGTTGTAGGGTAAATAGTCCTGAGAAAGTTCTTGAGAAGTTAAGTAATGGAGCTGTCTCATGCAACAAAAAAAAAGGAAACAAAAATAAAAAAGTGGGCAAGCGTGAATATGAGGATTCCATCAAAATAACAAGAAATCAATACATAATTGCAAACGCATAATCAAATACAACTGTTCTGACTACCGTTCTTTTTTATAAGGATACACTATGAAAACAGTATCAAGCACGCATGCTTGACTACCACCTGGCAGCATTGGTGCATCACCATCTTTTCAACGGCTGCAGACTTCATAGACAATCACCACCAGCATGGTGGGACGATGCCACACACACATGTGTGCATTTCACAATGGAACCCTAGGCGAGTCAATTCTTTTGACGACAACTCTAGGTATAAATAATCATGTCCCTAGACCCTAATGACTCTCCAAGTCACGTGGCCCTTCAAGTCCATGAGCATCAAGGCCCGCAACTAATCCTGTTAATATTTGCATCAAACACTACTTCAACCACTGCTTCAACACTTGCTTCAGCTCTCTTTCAACTTTGCTTCAGCTCTGTCTGTCTTAGTGCCTCTGTCTTACACTTGGTTCTCTAAGCGTCTTAAACCAGTCAGCAGTACAATAACAATCTCTCTCTTGATGACTGAGGTTTAGAACTCATGCTCTCAACGAATACCTCAAATGACACAACACACAACAAGATACTTTGATAGTCTTTAAACCCCTCTTCAGTCAAATCTTTTGTTGTATCAGCACTAAGCTCACATATAACATCTTCATTCTCCCCCTTTTTAACTTGGTTTGATACTCAATCACTTTTAACTTCTTGCTCCTGCATACACAATGCTTCCACGACAAGCTGATTTAGTGAACATAGCTAAAAGCAGCTGTCCCAACATCAATGAGAAACTGTTGTCGCTAATAGGAACTAGATATGACATGCCGTACGCACATGACAATTTCTCCTTGATGTGGCAGCAATTCTTGAAGAAAAAAAACATTAACAATACTCATCTTCCCTGTTTGAGTGCAGAACTAAGTTAAAAACTCTTATGTTGATCATTGACAGCCCTGTAGTACATCATGCCTCACGTTATGCTTCAATTAACTCAATCTTGGAAAGACATCAATAAATCACAAACCAACCATTAACTCACGATCTCCACCAGTGATTATAAAGTTCAGTATTTCATAAACCGTATCCCCAAAAATCAGTTTAATCAGATTCCATTTAGCCCTCCAAACATTCTCTTGAAGATGCTCTATTAAAGCCGTTTTATGAAATTTTCCATATTCGGATGATTATCAGCCAAATGTCACCACACTTTACACAGAGAGTTTACCTTTGTTTGGCAAGAAGTAAGTTTATATCTCTTCCTTGCAGTGAGATCTTTCCGTAGACACCTTGATCATGATCTGAATCTACCTGAGTCCTCAAGAATATGTCCTTGAAGTTGGCTCCTCATGCACTGATTTGCAAGTTTTAGCTTGCATATTTTCCAATTAAGAAACAACCATATCTATCGAATCCCATGTCATAATTGAAATCCGATTTCACCTATAGAAAGTTGGCTTCGTTATCTTCGCAATGGTGTCAATATCAATTTATGTTTCGTTCTTGTCCATCAGAAAAATAGCCCATAATGTGGCTGGTCGCAGCTTCTATCACAACTACCAAAAAAAATAACAACAACGAGCAGGCCCATAAACTTCAATCTTCTTCATTATAAGCACAAACATGATGAACCTTAATCTCAAACTTAGCTTTTCATTCTCAACCACCAACACCAAATCCAGGATCATACCCGAAAATAAGAACGAATCTCTATCGAGTCCCGCTTTGATACCAACTGAAAGTGTGAGAGCTGCTGCTACAGAGGGTACTACAGATACTAGTACAGGAAATGAACACAATACACCAGGGGTTTTTTTCTCAAAACGTTTCACTAGATCAAATGATAAGTGCACTTACAAGTTTCACTCAGTCACTTCAATCCTAGCCTAACGTGTTCACAAATCACACACGATCTTGTGAACTTCTCACTACCCCTTAGCCCCTTTGATCAAGATCTCTTTTCTAGACAATCTTAAATCCTCTTTGCTAAGAAATATGCTCTATCATTTTGTTAACTATCCTACTAGGCTAACACGTCCTATCCTTCATCGCCAAGTCTTGATGATATCAATTCTTCAAGAATATTCTCCCTTTCCTTATTCTTAGCCAAGAGATAAGAAAGGTCTTCAATGCGGCTCAATCCTCTACAAGGCACTTCTCCAGTTCAACTCTATGCCTAGGCTCGTCCTTGACACTTGAGTAGTTTGGTCAAGCCCATCTCTTCAAGCCCACGTAGCCTTAAACTCAATTCAGTCCGCTGTAATACTTTTTGTAGTATTTCGCAACTGGTACAGGAAACTGTTTCAACAGCTATATTTTCATGTGTCAGTTGCTTTACCATCAGTTTCTCAACTTCTTTTTATTAGCTCATACTGAATTTAAAACTCATTCAACATACACTTTCAAATCAATGGTTCTAGTTAATCTTCACTCCGACGGTCAACCACTTATTATCAACAAAAGCGTGTTGAACTGGTACTTGATCAGCATGAGAAATCAAACCAGAAACCATCAATCTGAACCTGTTCAAGATCCGAACCTCCGTGGTTTACCGGGAGTTAACTTATTGGATCAAGACGAGGACTTGGAGTTAACCTATTGGATCAGCCAAGAGAAGATTGGGTGATTTCGATAAAAGACAAGATGGAGATAGCACTTAGAGACGGCGCCATATCTAGCTGGGACAAGCTCTGCATCTACCGAGTTCCACCTTACCTGCAAGAAAACAACGAGAAGTCCTACTTCCCTCAAACTGTCTCGCTTGGTCTGTAACATCATGGCAAAAAACATCTCCTGCCCATGGAGCTTCACAAGTGGCGTGCGGTCAATATGACCATGGAACGCACCGGGCAAGGAATTAAAATATCTATTGATGCCATGAAAGAGCTTGAGGAGAAGGCTCGTGCTTGCTACCAAGGGCCCATCACATTGAGCATTAATAAGTTCATAGAAATTCTTGTTGTTGATGGTTGTTTTGTTCTTGAGCTCCTCAGGGGAACCGTTGAAGGATTCCAGCAAATCGGGTAAGAGTGACTAAATTTGTTAATTTTGTCTTGTTACTTGCTAAACCGGTCTGATTTCATATCCACTTATCGAAAAGGTTGATTTATGTTATTATTATTTTGGTTGAGTAGATATGCACGCAATGATCATGTATTTGCGATGCGGGGGTTGGTGCATTCGATTCAACGTGACATGGTAATGTTGGAAAATCAACTACCTCTGTTCGTTCTTAATCGGTTGTTAGAGCTACAACTTGGTACACCGAACCAAACTGGTTTAGTGGGACACGTAGCTGTTAAGTTCTTTGATCCACTTATGCCATGAGGATAGGCGTTGACCAAACCAAACCAGTCAAAACTCAAGCCTTGGCTAGAAAAATCCTTGGACTCACTTGGCGACAAGGGTGACTTGCATTGTCTTGATGTTTTCCGTCACCAAATCCGAGGTCTCAGGATACGCTCGGGGTGAACCTGGTGGACAAGCGACAACAACAACTCGTACATTGCGTGATGGAACTAAGAGAAGCTGGTGTTAAATTCAAGACAAGGAAAATCCACCAGTTTTGGGATATTCGATTCGAAAACGGTTGTCTAGAGATACCCAAACTAGTAATACATGACGATAAGTTTAAATGTTTACTTTTATTTATTTCTTACTTTTTCAATCATTCCACAAATGTATATATATGTTTTAATTCTTTATTTATTTCTTTATCCATCATCTTTTAATTCTTATTTGTTACATCTATTTTTCGTATATATGAATTTTGACAAAGCATATATTTGTGAGGACTTAGGATTCATAATGTTATATTAAGCTCCAGAAAAATGGTATTCCAGTAAATTATTTTCTCGCACTCACGTAGCCTCATGATTATGTTTCTATTTGTTTGTTTGTAAATTCCTATAAAACTTAGAAACCACCCCGGCCCTAATCCTTCTCGTGTTTATTGTAGGTACCAAGCCACTCTTCTTGAATCTCATAGCTTTCGAACAGTGTCATATCGACTCTAACAACGACATAACATCATACATAATTTTCATGGATAATCTATTAAACTCTTCCGAAGATGTTAGCTACTTGCACTATTGCGGTATCATCGGGCATTGGTTAGGGAGTGATGCTGAAATTGCGGATTTGTTCAACCGGTTATGTCAGGAAGTTTTTTTCGATCCCAGAGATAGTTATCTGTCTCAACTATCTGATGATGTTAACCGTTATTATAGCTGTAAGTGGAATGTTTTGAAGGCTACCTTGAGTCACAAGTACTTCAATAACCCTTGGGCGTATTTCTCTTTTTTTGCTGCAGTTATTTTGATAATGCTCACACTATTTCAGAGTTTTTATGCTGTATATGCTTATTATAAGCCACCTTTTTAACTTTCATTGTCATTTTCATTCAGTTCTTATTTTTCAATAAGTTTTTTTTTTATCGAAAATTCAGTAAGTATTTTGTATGCTTCTATTTCAAATAACGATGCAAAATTTGGATTTTCAAATAGCAGTGTAAGATCGAAATTATATTAAGTTTTTGTTGATTCATGAGATCAACAATAAATTTATAAACGGTAGAGGCTCGGAAATTCTTGTTTTATTGATTATGTGTTCGGAAATGACGGATTACAATAAAAATATTATGAAAATATAAGTAGAGGGGATTGAGCTCGGAAGCTGAGAGCTAACGGACCTTGTGTTTTACGAACTGAGTAACGAAATTAGGCGTGTTGGAGATCGGAACATCGTGTCTGAGATCGTATTGACGAACTAGGGATCGACGAGCTGAAAGAAAAAGCCGGAGATGACAATGTTTACGGCGGAAGTTTCTGACCGGAAATCTTCCTCTTTAGCCGGAGTTAGAGTCCTAAAAAGGTACGTTTTTTGGTCCCTTGTACTTTTTCAAAGAGGAAAATTGATGGGACAACTTGAAACAACCCTACCCAAAAATTTAAAATTTTTCTCTTCGTATTACTATCATCACAGATAATAATCCTCAATGGGCCAAACATAAGCAATGCAGAAACAATTAAAATCAACAATAACAAACCAATCCATAACCAATTAAATCAAACCATTCAATACATCTCATACTATATTGAAATCAACAACATCCAATTCACCAATTCACCAATTCATCCAATTCCAGAACTACCAACATCCTAGCATTTCTAACGACAATATAAAACACACAACCGAGGCTCTAGATCATCTCCTCTTCCCGGCCAAGATTCCATGATCACAATTCCTCTTTACCTGCAACACATTGCAAAAAGAGTTGCGTGAGTATTATCACAAATACTCAGTGAGACGGTCATCCCGACTACAGGTTATACACACATGCATAAGAGACAAACCACAACACCAAACAATAACCGATCATCACACATCAATTAATACGTCAAACTGACGGTAATCGATCGACACACGCTTTGTGTCGATTGGAACAACAAAAACTTGTGTCGATCAACACACAACCTTGTGTCGATCGACACGTGCAACAGAATCACAGAATCGAACATTCTTCTCTCTGGCCCGATTCTGACCTGCACACATGTCGATTCCCTGCACAGGAACGGTTTACAAACACATCCAAACAACACATAACATCCATAACACGAGAATCAACCATCAAATCATCAAACAATGCATTGGGATCAATCTCTTTACCCAGATAAACCTATGGTCACGCACTCACCTCGGTTTTCGGATCGATTCTGATCCCAAAACTCCTCCAAAACATGATCGGAAACCTGTTCTGAAAACTAGACAGAACAAGCTACACAACGGTATACGGATCGTCTCCAGATTCCTTTTGGTTCGACGGGAATCCTCCCTCTAAGTGGACTGATCACAGTAACAAGTCTTCACAAACCTCCCACATTAAAACAATCATAACTCAACGCATACTCAACCGATTGACAAACGGTTTTCTCCTATATCGAGATCAAAGAATGGAGAACTTACCCTCAAAGTTTCACTCCGATCCGAACTGATATTCCCAGCCGTTCGTCTCCTCTAAAACCCGAGCAGAACTTGCCTCCAAAACCTCAAACACTCACAAGGATCAACAAGGATCCTTCTCTCCCAAATCTCTTCTGATTTCAGCCAAAAGAAGAGACAAAATGCGGCTCCCACGTTTTATATCGGAACCCTAAGGTTCCCTAAACCCGAGCAGAACTTGCCTCCAAAACCTCAAACACTCACAAGGATCAACAAGGATCCTTCTCTCCCAAATCTCTTCTGATTTCAGCCAAAAGAAGAGACAAAATGCGGCTCCCACGTTTTATATCGGAACCCTAAGGTTCCCTAAACCAATCGCCAAACCGAGCGATCAAAAACCGAACTTGTCGGTTCAATTTTAACATGTGTCGATCGACACAACGCCCAAATTCCGACTTCTCATAAGTCAAACAACGTGTGTCTATGGACACACACTCCCCGTGTCGATCGACGCACCACCAAAAATCACTTTTTGTTCACGGGCGTTACACAACTCAAGGAGAGGAGTCTCCTTTTTATACTAGAAGGAGGATGTGGGACTAAGAGCACCTTTAACCCTGAAACCCTTAAAAAGTATTAAAAATAATAAAAAAATTAATTATTCTGGTAACTATGGCGTGAGACGGATCAATAGGGAGAGACGCAAGAGACCTTTCGTGGAGCCACGTGGCGATTCAGGATTGGGCCATTTTTTTTTGTTGCAGCCTGTTCAAAAACGCAGCCTCCTCGGACGCTTATGCGGAGGCTCGGTGCTCGGCAGTGGATGGTCGTGCCGATTTCACTATATTAGGCCAATTCCCCGAAAGTTTTGAATTTTTTGTTTTTTTTTTGTTTTAAAGTTCAAAATCGTATGCGACCTTGCAGATCTCTTAGATTCTAGAGAGAAACACAAGAATAACGACGAAAATCGTGTTAAAAAAATTGAAACAGCGCGATTTAGGGTTGTAGGAGACGTTTTTCCAAGGTTGAAAACGGGGGCAAATTCGTCTTTGTACATTTAATTAAAACAAACAAAAAAACATGCTTCCAAGCCTTGATCAACACATGACCTCAGAGTCTATTGATCTCCCTCTCCCTCTGACCACTTGACCTTGTTATATTAACGAAAATTGGTATGCATACTTAATAGTGAATTTTACCAAAATTGCCATAAATTTCTAAATTACTTTACAAAATTGCCACAATTCTGATGGATTTCCAAAATTGTTAGAAATTTACTATTTATGTTAGCAAAAAGGCATATTTGCCTCTTGTCTTCTTTTCAACACTTTTTCTCCTATACATTTTTTCTCTTTTTTCTCAAAAAAATCGATGGCTCTTCTCTTTCTTTCTCTTTTTTTTTTCTTTCTTTTTTTTTCTCTTATCTCTCTCATGGTGGTAGATAGTCGCCGGAGACAAAAATGGTGGTGGCCATAGTCATCGAAGATTAAGACAGTGTGGACGAAAACAGTGAGGATAACAATGGTTGCGACGGAGGATGTAAATGGAAACAGTGATAGAGAACGTAAATGGAGAGACAATGACAGAGGACGGTGACGGAGACAGTGGTTGCTACGGAGGACAAAAACGCAGACAGTGACGGAAAACGTAATGGAGACAGTGACGGTAGTTGCGACGGAGGATGAAAACGGAGACACTGACGGAAGACATAAACAGAGATAGTGACGGAGACAGTGGTTGCGACAGAGGACAAAAACGGAGACAGTGATGGAGGACGTAAACGGGGACAGTGACGGAGGACGGTGTCGGAGACGGTGGACAAGTGGTGGTGGTGGTAGACAAAACCAGACACTAATGTTATGATAGTATAAAGATGAATAAATTGAAAGGGCATAACAGTCATTTCAACTGTTTGAGATTCCAATTTGTGGTAATTTTGGCAAGACATCAGATTTATGGCAATTGTTGAAAGAAATTTGCCTAATATGGCAATTGGTGTAAAATTTCCTACTTAATATATATACTATATCTTAATAAAAATATAAAAATGTTTAACAAAATATTAAATTGTATAAAAAATTACTTCCCGAATACCCCCGGTTTATATCCAACTTCATTTTAGAAAATCTTACATATATTAATTAATGAGCCAACGATATCAATGTTCTTCATCATGCTATATGTTTTCTTTCATTCTATATTTTTACAGATTGTAATATATTTTTAAAATTTTATGCAATCTATTATATAACTCTTTTTTATATAAACTTCAATATTTATATATAGTAATTTAATTTACTTTTATTTTACAAATATTTAAAAAAAATAAAAATATTTTTTTATTTTTTATTTTTAAGAACCCTATTCGAATCTGACAATGAAATATTAGAAAAAACTAATTGAGTCTCAAACATTAAACTAATATTAAATTTAGTATTAAAAAGTGAGTTAAGAATTCTTAGTGATATCATCATTAAAAATGCTCTAAGTAGGGTTTTCCTTAATTTTGAGTTGGGTTGAAATGGTTGATGGGCGAAATGGGAATGGACCTGAGCAGAATTGTCTTATGGGCGAAGTCCATCCTAACAGTTTTTTTTTTCTATTTTGGATTTTCTTTGTTTGAATCAAATGATATCTACCTAAAATTGAGTTCTAGTACATGGCTTACAATTTTAGTTGAATCAGTTGACATCTACTAGTTTCAATTAAAAAAAAAATCAAATGGCACCTTCCCGTTCTGGGTATCGTGTTACGTAATGCCTTCTGATTTGTTCTTGTATAAGGTGTTTTTTTACCATAGAATGTCAAAAACAGTTAAAAAAAAAATTTCAAAAAAAAAAACAGTTATAGTAGCTAGATATATTTCAGTCACGAATATATTAGTGTGTTGCTTCTCTATGATTATGAAAAAGCCCTTTTTCGAACCTTCCAATTTCACTCCTTGAATAAATTTTAAGAAATCGTTAGACCTCTCACTTTTTTTGTATAAGATTTTAAATATTTTAATCGTAATATGCAATTACACATTTTTGGAGTCTTTTTATAATACACCTTAATATACTATTACACATTTTTGGAGTCTTTTTATAATAGTATCTTATCACTTAGACGAGAGTGGAGAGGTCGTGCCATGTGCAGTTTCGGATGATTACATCTTTGATTTGATGACAGTATGTGCCTAAGATATTATGTTAGGACTGAGATAGAGAACCATACTTAGTGCGTTATTCTTAATTCCCTAAGGGGTCGATTCTAAATTGTACTGCAAGTGACTAATATATGCAGTTGCGATTTAACAATTTGGGTCGATCATATAAGTGTAACTAGGGTGGAATAATAGATTATAGATATTACATTAATTATTATATGGAATTTTAGATCTGTTTGTACATATATGAATTTGTGATTATCTTAAATAGAAATATGTTTCATCTGGGAATAAACTGAATACATAAACCAAACCAAATTAAATTAAAATTTACAAATTCGAACGTGAAATGAATTGTATAATAATCCAATATGGGTATAAAATTTATATCCTAATTAAATTATCTCGAACCAAATTATATGAAAAACAGTAATTAGTAACATTGTTACTTTGTTTGCGTGTTTTCTATTTTGTGAATTAATTAAGTGATTTTCCAATGTTCTAATCATATTAAGTCTCCAAAAATAATGAATGTATGTCATTTCCAACGTTTAAATTATTACAATACTTGAATAATATTACCATTAAATCATAAACATACTCTTATACAAGATTTTAAAATGATATATATATATATATATTATTTGTTTTTGTTGTGAAAATAGATATTCATTTTTGTTTAATTTGAATGGCAAGATTTAATATTATAATTTTTGAATAATTGTTTTAGACAAGTTTATAAATATTCTAATATGTTTGGCAATTGAGATTAAAGTAAATCAGAATAAACTATTTGTAATTAAAGATGTTTAGTAATGATTATTGAAGAATTAAATAAATAAAAAAATAAAAATGTTTAGAAAATTTGTGGAAGTGATAAATAAACAAAAATATCCTCCAATGTTCCTCCTTTAATACGTAGAAGGATATTATTCTTTTTTTTATTTAAATATTATTCTATATGAAATTTTGAATGTTACTCCTTCTGTTCAAAATATACTAGTTTTAACTAAAAACTCAAATATTCAAAAGCTACTTTAATAAAATATATATATTTAATATACATAACAAAAATAATTGAAACAATAATAAAAAAATATAAAATACTCGTATTCACACAATATTCAATTGTCAAAACAATTTATATTTTGAAACAAAAAAAACCTCAAAAATAATTTATATTTTGAAATAGAGGGAGTATTTTAATTGATTGTTTGTTAGTTGAATTACTAACACTGAAAATCTAAGATGGTGTCGTGGTTTTGACAAGTTTGTTAAGTTGTAGTTGTATGTAAAAGTTTGTTAAATATAAAGTGGCAAAATTGTAATTAACCTAATGTAAAAATATTATTCAATCAAATCTTTTGTATAACAAGACATTCATTTCAGTCTAGAACTAAAACAATACAAGAGATTTAGCTGTGGAAAAAGCGATGACTCTCTATGAGGGCGATCTAGGGTTTCGTGGGGCAAGCGAGCATGATGCGACCATGACTGACATCGGTGAGAGAGGTCGACCTCCAGGAAACCCTCCAAACGGTTCAATATCATGGGTGCAGAAGGTTACTGGTAGTGGATTCGGCAGAGGGTTGATCCCGAAGAATATGTTGGACGATGATTTTGTTTCGGAAAGGCTACATCTGGAGTTTCCAGATGAGGAGGATGGGGAACCGGTGATTACGATCGATACAGATGTGTTCGAGGCGATGAACGGTTTATGGAAGCAGTGCATGATTGTCAAAGTACTAGGACGAAATATCTCGATTCCAGTCCTGAAGAGGAAGTTAAGGGAGATGTGGAAGCCAAAGGGGACAATGCATGTTATGGACCTCCCACGCCAGTTCTGCATGATCAGATTTGAAGTGGAGGAAGAGTATTTGGCCGCACTTACCGGAGGGCCATGGAAGACATTCGGAGGCTATCTAATGGTACAAGCTTGATCTCCAGAGTTTGATCCTTTGAAGCAGGATATTGTTACAAATCCGGTCTGGGTTCGCTTAGCGAATATTCCGGTGAATTTTTATCATAAATCGATTTTAATGGGTATTGCGAGAGGTGTTGGAAAACCTATTCGGGTGGATTCAACTACGTTGAAGTTTGAAAGGGTTCGATTTGCAAGAGTATGTGTGGAGGTGAATCTCGCTAAGCCTTTGAAGGGGACCATATTGGTTAATGGTGAAAGGTATTCAGTGGCATACGAGGGTCTTACCAATATATGTTCTACTTGTGGCATATATGGCCATTTGGTCCATAATTATCCTAGAGTAACATAAGAAAGAGAAATGGAGGTACAAGCACCAATGCTTGTTGCGGAAGCAAACGAGAGAATCCAAGGGACCGAGGGTTTCACAGAGGTCCGGAGAAGAGGGAGAAGATCGGAGGTCTCAGTGGGCAGGGTGGATCTGACGATGGGTGGACCGAAACCGGGTATGGGAAGGAATCTTCAAGAGATCCCAGAGAATATTATGATAGCGAATAGATTTGGGGAGTTGGAGGAGGATCATGTATGTGCTGAAATAAGGGAAGTGGTTATGTCGGGTGAGGAAAACAAGGAAAACGAGAATATTATGAATCAATAAAAATAGAAAAAAGTGCAACACAAGTAAGGGAAGTCGCGGCTACAGTGAATGTGGAGAGAGTACATGACGGTTTAAGAGAGAGTTTTCAATTCAAACAAACTGGAAGAAGTAGGCCTACTTGGCCCATGGATGTTAATGGGCCTAGAGGAAAAAATAACAAGTAAGCCCACTCGTGGCTTGTTTTTTGGTCCGGTTCGAGGAGATATGGAGCGATCGGAATCGGGTAAACGGTTAAGGGTGGAAGAAATTGGTATTAGGATACTAGAAGGATCGTTCAGAAGTACAGGCGAGAGGACTCTGGTGAAGAATGCCTTGAATCTGGAAGCCGGAGCTGATAAAGCTAATGCTCCTTCGGATTTGGAAAGAGAGCAAATACAGCAAGAAACGTTTATGAACAGTGACCCACCGGAAAGGGTGGTGGGTGCGATTTGCGCATAACAGATTGCCCCGACTCTTCTATGTGTGATACAACAAGAAATCATGAATTACTTATTCTGGAATTGTCAGGGGGCAAATTAACCCAATTTTCGCAGATCAATTCAATATATCCTTAAGAAATTCAATACATATATATTGGATGTGTTTGAAACTCATGCTGGAGGAGATAGAGCAAGGCGAATATGTCAAGGGTTGGGTTTTGATAACTCATTTTGGGTGGATGATGTTGGGCAGAGTGGAGGTTTATGGTTGTTATGGAGGTCAAGTGTGGGAATAGTGGATATAGTGGAGTCGTCGGAGCAATTCATTTATGATACGGTGATGAATGGGCTCGAAGTGCTGCACATAATTGTGGTATACGCAGCTCCAACAGTGAGTCGAAGAAGTGGACTTTTGGGCTGTTTGAGTGCGGTAATTCAGAGGATTAATTTACCGTTGATAATTGGAGGAGATTTCAATACTATTCTGCGTATGGATGAGAGAACTGGGGGTCATGGCGGTTTGTCTCCGGATTCTCTAGCTTTTGGAGAATGGATACATGAGCCATCTCTCATTGATATGGGCTTTAGAGGAAATAAGTTTACATGGCGTCGTGGTAGCATAGCCAGGACATATGTGGCTAAGAGACTTGATCGGGTCATGTGTTGTGCTCATGCACGGTTGAAATGGCAGAAGGTAGTAGTTACGCATCTCCCTTTTCTATCCTCTGATCATGCTCTGCTTTATGTACAATTGCAACCGGTTGTAGGAGGAAACCCGAGTAGGCGGCCTTTTCGGTTTGAAGCTGCATGGCTTAAGACCAAGAGATTTAAGGAATTATTGTTAGCTTCCTAGAATGGCGACATTAATACACCAGAAGCACTTGATAGGTTAAGGGGGAAATTGAAAAAATGGAACCGGAAAATATTTGGTAATATTCAACAGATAAAGATAAACTTGTTGTGGAGATTAAGGTAGTTCAAGACCTGTTGGAGCTACACCAATCAGATGACTTGTTGAGCAATGAAGCGGATTTAGTCAAAGAGTTTGACGTGGTTCTTGAACAGGAGGAGGTCCTTTGGTTTCAAAAATCGAGAGAACATTGCATTGCTCTTGGAGATCGGAATACCAAATATTTTCACACATCAACCATATCAAACGAAGGCGTAACCGTATTGAAATAGTGCGAGGGGATGATGGACAATTAATATATCATGGTTTTTACCCATTTTTGACCATGATATAAGTCCTTTTTATAGAGTCTTTTTGGTATTTTTCGAGTCTTTTTGAGTCTTTGTAGGTTAAAGGACAATTGAAACTTAATGGGAGCTTTTGGAGCATTTTGGAGCATCGAAGCAAGAAGAGCCGAATTGATCAAGTCGGAGTCGAGTTTTCAAGGCTGTGTCGATCGACATGACCTTGTGTGTCGATCGACATGTTGATCAAGTTGGAGTCGAGTTTTCAAGGCTGTGTCGATCGACACGACCTTGTGTGTCGATCGACAAGCCCGTCTAACACGAGAAGATTACAAGTTTTGAGAAAATTCTGTTTTTGCCCAAAAAGCCTAGAAGTTGTACAAGAAGCCTAATCCGAATTTTAGACTTTATATATAGTTTTTCCTTAGGCTTTTAGATATAGATCTTGTTTTTTAATTGAGACTTGAGAGAGAAGAGATTTGGAGAGCTTTTGGGAGATTTCAGACTTCAGACCTTCATCGATTTTGAACCCTTCTGTATCTCTTACTCTATCTTTTTATGCAAATTATTTATCTCATGATGTTTGTTTTAATCACCATGTCTGAGTAATTTTCTTGTTAGGTTTAGGGTAATTCTAGGGTTTGATGAGAAATTGATAGGATTCAAACTCTGTTAGGATTTATTTTTTTGTTCTTCATCTAGATTGTTTTAACTCTGATTTTAGGATTGATCCACTGAAATTGGAAATCCTAGGTTGCTTTAATAGATGCGAAAGTATTATTAACAACCTCACATAATCTTAGATGAGCAAAATTATTTATTCACAAAGAAATTTGGCTTAGTAATTTTGTGAACAATTGAACCTGAACTTAATGCTTGATTTTATTCACTAAGTTTGCAAAGAAATTTGGAATTTAGGGATTTAGTCATAGATAATCTCTTCAACGAAACTTGATTGGTTTTATATTCGTGTTTGAGTTCTAGAACTGTGCTTAACAAATCATAACCGTTTTTATCCCTGTGTCGATCGACACAGACATTTGTGTCGATCGACACGACCGTATTTTGATTCATTCTTGCGAATTACCCCTAGCCTAACTCTTTTGTCCAATTGAATTTTAAAATCTTGATAATCATTCGCTGTTTACTTTGCTATATTTTATTACATTCATACACTTTTACTTAGCAAAATTTGAATTCTTTAGTCGATTGTGTGTTTAGATTTCCTATGGATTCGATCTCTAAGTACTACTACGATTTCTTAATTTGAGAGAGTAACTCAGGGTAAATTTGAGCATATCAAATTTTGGCGCCGTTGCCGGGGAATCGATTTCACCAATCGATTTTTTATACTAGAATTTTGTCTAAGTTTTTTATTTTTATTTTATTACTTACTTGTTCTTTTCTCTTTGTCTTGTGTGTTTCAGGTTTATGCCTAATCGCGTTACCAGAAGCAACCTGAACAAAGAGCTAGTTGATCCCAATCTTGAGATTGGAAAGTTAGAACGAGCCAACCGAGCAACGAGAAAGTCTGCCAGAATGAATCCGTTAGTTCTTATCAGAGGTGATGATGGGTTTCTCCAGGTATCTAAGGGTCACAGACGCAATGCTCAGGGTTAGAGGCTCAATGAGAATGGAGTTGTGATTATGGAGGAGCTTGGGCGATATGCTATGCATCGCCAAAAGCTAGCTGGGCGTGGGCGCACTCTGGGAGAGTACAACGGACCAGATGAGTTCTATGCCAACAGGGCAGCAATTCATTCTCCTGCTTTCCCGAGGAATGATTTTTAGCTGAAGCCGGCTTAAATCTCACTTGTGGCTCAGCACCCGTTCCATGGCCTATCCTTTGAGCACCCTATGGACCACATCGAGAGGTTTGAAGACTTAGCATCTAGCATCAAGGCTAATGGAGTCTCTAGCGACTACCTCTACTGCAGGCTTTTCCCCTACTCTCTTAGTGGAAAAGCAGCCTACTAGTTGAAGCAGCTGGAGTCGGGCTCGCTGACTACTTGGGAGGACACCAAAAATGCTTTCCTCAACAACTTCTTTGATGAGACGAGATCCGAGGACCTGAGTCCCAAGATCTCTACTTTTAAGCACGGACCAACTGAGGCATTCAAGGCTTCATGGGGGAGATTCAAGTTCTACCAGAGAGATTGTCCTCACCATGGGTTCAGTGATGTTCAGCTGTTGGGCATTTTCTTCAGAGGTATTAAATGGAGGTATCAGATGGCTCTGAATTCTGCTAGCAATGGAAAATTCAACACCAGATATCCGGAGGATGCACTGATTCTTATTGATAACTTGGCTTCTAGCAATAGTACCAAGAACGCAGACTTCGAGAGGAAGAAGCTTGGTGAGAACATGGATGGAAGCCAAATTACTGAGGTTAAGGCTAAGCTGGATTCTGTGCATAATCTTCTAGTGGGAAAGAAGACTGTTCAGTTTGCTCAAGAGGTAGAAACTTTCATTCCAGAGGAAGAGCAGGATGAAAAGGATTGCAACTACATTGGTGGAGCTGGTTTTCAGGGTCAGAGGTATGGTAATCAACAAGGGTATCAGAAGAACGACTATCAGAAGCCTTTCCAGAGCAATTACACTAGGAACTACGGTTCTTCTTCTTATCAGACACCACCTGCTTAGTCATCAGAGAGTAGCGAGATGAAATCTATGCTAGAGCAGCTCTTGGAAGGTCAACAGAAGATGACTGTGAGCTTCAATGGGAAAATGGATGCCATGTACCAAGATCTAAATGGGAAGTTCGAAGTTTTGAACGCCCATGTCAAGAAGCAGGATATTCAAGTTGCTCAAACCGTAGAGTCAATTAAGAGGCAAGAAGGCTTTCTTCCGAGCAAGACTGACACGAATCCGAGACTACACGTCAATGCTATCACTTTGGGGAGTGAAGAGGAGGTTGAAGAAGATGAGTTTTGCGTTCCAGACCCCGTGTCGATCGACAAGGAAGGTTTGTGTCGATCGACACAGGTCGAAAATTGCAAAATTGGAGTTTACGCAATCGGTGTTTTCTCCTAGGATCGACACGAGGTCGACACAGGCATGTCGATCGACACAGCCCCTATATGTCGATCGACACGGGTCCTAGACGAGTCCAAACACTTCAAAACCTTCGGTTCAAGCAGAGGAAAGAGTCTACCAGCCCAAGATTCCATACCCACATGCTATTAGTGTCAAAACATCAGAGGAAAAAGGGGGACATATGATATGCTCAAATTTGCCCTGAGCTACTCTCTCAAATTAAGAGATCGTAGTAGTACTTAGGGATCGAATCCACATGAAATCTAAACACACAATCGATTAGTGAATTCAAATTATGCTAAGTAAATAGTGATGAATGTAAAATAAACAGCAAAATAAACAAGTGAATGATGATAAGGGTTCTAGTAATCAATTGGACAAAAGGTTAGGCTATGGGTAATTCGCAGGAAAGAATTGAAATACGTCTGTGTCGATCGACACAGATGTCCGTGTCGATCGACACGAGGATAAAAACGGTTATGATTTTATAGAGAACGGTTCTAGAATTCAAACACGAATGTAAAACCAATCAACTTTCGTTGCAGAGATTATCTATGACTAAATCACTAAATTCCAAATTTCTTTGCAAATTCAGTGAATAAAGACAAGCATTAAATTCATATTCGATTAGTTCACAAAATTACTAAGCCAAATTTCGTTGCGAATAGATAATTTTGCTCATCTAAGATTATGTCTGGTTGTTAATAACACTTTCGCATCTATTAAAGCAACCTAGGATATCCAATTTCAGTTGATCAATCCTAAAATCAGAGTTAAATCAATCTAGATGAAGAACATAAAGATAAATCCTAACACAATTTCAATCCTATCGATTTCTCATCAAACCCTTGAATCACCCTAAACCTAACAAGCAAACTACTCAGACATAGATGCAGTAAACATTATGAATGAAATAAATTACATAAAAGATAGAGTTAGAGATACAGAAGGGTTTGAAATCTGAAGGTCTGGAAGTCCCGAAATCTCCCTTAAAGCTCTCCTCTCTCAAGTCTCAATTAAAAACTGGATCCCCCCCTAAAAGCCTAAGGAAAACTATATATAAGGTTTAAAATTCGGACTGGGCTTTTCTGTAAACTTATGGGCTTCGTGGGCCGAAGAGGAGATTCTTCAAAACTTGTAATCTTCTCGTGTTAGACGGGCATGTCGATTGACACACAAGGTCATGTCGATCGACACAGCCTTGAAAACTCGACTCCGACTTGATCACTTCGGCTCCTCTTTCCTCGATGCTCCAAAAGGCTCCAAAAGCTCCCATAAAGCTTCAATCGTCCAATAACCTACAAAGACTCTAAAACAATAGGAAAATACCAAAAAGACTCGATAAAAAGGACTTATATCATGGTCGAAAATGGGTAAAAACCATGATATATCAACTCCCCCAGACTTAGCATTTGCTTGCCCTCAAGCAAAACATACACTAAGAATGTGAAAGAGGTTTGAAAACACAGAAACTTACCTTCCCTTTGAGTACCGGACCGATCTCTTTCAACTAGTAAGCCACATAATGCAGAACCAATTCAAAACCAGACCACCATGTACTTCTCCATAGACATTCGCAGCTTCCCAAATTCATCAACGACTTCTCAACATAACCCGCTAGTCCTCATTGCTGGGTCTCTTCCCAGATCTCGATGCCAAGAACCTTCTAGACTCATTCACATACTATACCATGACTAGTGAACCATGCAACCTTTGTACTCTTTCTCTCCCCCAGACTTATTCGTTTCAGAAACTCAAAAACAGTGCTTTCACTATTATTGTTCCTTGTGAGAAGACAGGGTCGTGAGATCGCTCGTCCTCTACATCCGTTCTAAGGGACTCAGACTGCTGCTTTTTGAGCTCCAGGTGATCATCTCTTGAGTACTGACTCACTGGAATTTATTTCCTCATCTTATACTCAAGAACTATCATATCACCCCAAATCATTCACTTTTTTTTTTCATTTTTTTTTTAGATCGAAGGAGAGGAGTACCATTCTTTTCAACAGAGATTGCACTTGTCAGGTATGAATGAGAAGTCAAGCTCTATGAACACCAATCACCGTGGAGACCGCATAATTAGCTCGAACTTTGGCGGATTATACTGGAAGGAACAGATGTCTCTAGTTAACTCGTCAGCCTTTATTTTTCATTAGTCTGCCTTTGAAATTGATCCTGGAAGAATGGTCACACAACTGAAAGAGACAATCCACTAAACCAAAAGAAGGATCATTGTTTCCAACTGACTATTTTGACTCAATAAAACCTTTTGGACTGACTCTCAAAAATGAAAACAAAGTTAGCAACTACCTCCCCCAGACTTAAACAACACTGTCCCCAGTGTTATCAAGCCTAGAGTTTGGCGAAAGAACAGAAAAAAAAAAAAAACATCAATTGAAAAGAACGAGAACTTACCTGTTGCAGGGTGTGTCGATCGACACGAGTAGGTGTGTCGATCGACACACTGTTGTTTCCTCGTCTCTTTTTTTTTTTTGAACTAAAACACTTAAAATCAAAACCAAAAGGTTAGTAAACAAAGGGAAAAATAAAACGAAAATAAGTAGACTTACCAGTGGGTTGCCTCCCACTAAGCGCTTGTTTTCAGTCATTAGCTTGACTGTGTCAGGACTCAGGCTTTTGGTGGATCTTTGAGGGACCTTCTGTCTCCCTCATCTGTTGATAGCCTTGCATTTGATCATTCTCCAGCTCCAGACATCCAAGGAACAATACCAGGGAAAAGCTTCATGGTGGTTTGCAGCATCTCATGAACAACTACCTCTCCTTTCTCCCTCAACTCTAAGGGGATGATGATTCTGAACTTAGAGAAAGGTTTGACAGTCTTTTTACGCTTCACCTTGTAGGCAGTCAAGTCTCCATTAGATCTCAAAGAGTGTGGAACCGAAGGTTGGGTACATGGGATCCTCTTCGTGTCATCTTCAAGGTCTGAACTCGGTTCTCCTCCATTAGTAACGGTCAGACAAAAATTCTCCTTAAATCGAACTGCGGGATAGAAGACATTCTCGTTGATCTTGGAGAAGGAGATTCTCTGATTGGGAAAATCCACAATCGCACCCACAGTGGCAAGGAATGATGACCCAATAATCAATGGTCTCTCGCTGTCATTCTTCGTCTCCATGATGTGAAAATCCACCGGAACCAGACAATCTCCTACTTGAAGCATCAAGTCAGGAATGAACCCTTTAGAAAATGCTGAAGAAAAGTCGGCGAGCGCGAGAGACATCTTCGAAGGTTGCGGATCCTTAATCCCCAGCTTCCTTGCAAAAGACTGAGACATGACATTCACATTAGCTCCAGTGTCACAAAGAGAATTCTTGAATTTCATACCTTTGACCGAACAAGGAACAACGAACATCCCTGGATTCGGTATCTTTTGCAACTTCCTCAGCTGTGGTTGAGCATGTCTCCCTGTCTCCTCTGGTCTTTTTGACATTAATAGCCCATGGATATGGAATTTTGGGCTTGTAGACCATTTCCTCTGCCTTGACTAAAGGTTTCGACGCGTTTGGCATCGTCTGGGACCCGTGTTGATCGACACGGAGGGGCTGTATCGATCGACATGCCTGTGTCGACCTCGTGTCGATCCTGGGAGAATAATCACCGATTTTGTAAACTCCAGTATTGCGATTTTCGACCCATGTCGATCGACATAAGCCACCCGTGTTGATCGACACGGGGTCTGGAACGGAAATCTCTTCGTCTTCAACCTCCTCTTCACTCCCCAAGGTGATGGCATTGACGTGTAGTCTCGGGTTTGTTTCCGTCTTGGCTGGGAGAAATCCCTCTTGCCTTCTAACATTCTCCGCAGTTTGAGCAACTTGGGTGTCTAGTTTCTTCACATGGAGATTTAGGGCCTCGATTTTACCATTCAGATCCTGGTACATGGCATCCATCTTCCCATTGAAGCTCACTGTCATCTTCTGTTGATCCTCTAGAATCTGCTCTAGCATAAACTTCATCTCGCTACTCTCCGATGACTGAGCAGGCGGTGTCTGATAAGAAGAAAAACCGTAGTTCCTAGTGTAATTGCTCTGGAAAGGCTTCTGATACCCTTGTTGATTACCAAACCTCTAACCCTGATAACCAGCTCCACCAACGTAGTTGCAATCCTTTTCATCCCGCTCTTCCTCTGGAATGAAAGTCTCTACCTCTTGAGCAAACTGAACAGTCTTCTTTCCCATGAGAAGGTTATGTACAGAGTCTATCTTGGCTTTCACCTCAGCAATCTGACTTCCATCCATGTTCTCACCAAGTCTCTTCCTCTCAAAGTCTTCATTCTTGGTACTGTTACTGGCAGCCAAATTCTCGATAAGCACAAGTGCATCCTCGGGATATCTTGTGTTGAAGTTCCCGTTGCTCGCAGCATCCAGAGCCATCTGGTACCTCCAATCAATACCTCTGAAGAAAATGCCCAACAACTGAACATCACTGAACCCATGATGACGACAATCTCTCTGGTAAGACTTGAATCTTCCCCAGGAAGTCTTAAATGCCTCAGTCAGTCCCTGCTTGAAAGTAAAGATCTTAGTCCTCAGATCCTCTGATCTCGCCTCATCGAAGAAGTTGTTGAGGAAAGAATTCTTGGTGTCCTCCCAAGTAGTCAGCGAGCCCGGCTCCAGCTGCTTCAACCAGTAGGCTGCTTCTCCACCCAGAGAGTAAGGGAAAAGCTTGTAGTATAGGTAGTCGCTAGACACTTCGTTGGCCTTAATGTTGGATGCTAAGTCCTCGAACCTCTCAATGTGGTCCATGGGGTGCTCAAAGGAAAGCCCATGGAACGGGTGCTGAGCCACAGGTGAGAAGTGAGTCGGCTTCAGCTCAAAATCGTTCCTCGGAAAAGAAGGAGGACGAATCGCTGCCCTATTGGCACAGAACTCGTCAGGCCTATTGTACTCTCCTAGAGTGCGCCCTCGCCCAGCTGGCTCTTGGTGCTGCATAACTTGTCGCTCCTCCACAATCAAAACCCCATTCTCATCTAACCTCTGACCCTGAGCATTGCGTCTACGACCCTCAGCATCCTGAAAAAAACCCATCTTCACCTCTGATAAGAACTAACGGATTCATTGTGGCTGCCTTTCTTGTTGCTCGGTTAGCTCGTTCTAACTTTTCGATCTCAAGGTTGAGATCAACTAGCTCTTCGTTCTGGTTGCTTCTGGTAACGCGATTGGGCATAAACCTGAAACAGACAAGACAAAGAGAAAAGAACAAGTAAGTAACAAAATAAAAATAAAAACCTTAGACAAAATTCTAGTATCAAAAATCGATTGGTGAAATCGATTCCCCGGCAACAGCGCCAAAATTTGATATGCTCAAATTTGCCCTGAGCTACTCTCTCAAATTAAGAGATCGTAGTAGTACTTAGGGATCGAATCCACAGGGAATCTAAACACACAATCGATTAGTGAATTCAAATTATGCTAAGTAAATAGTTATGAATGTAAAATAAAAAGCAAAATAAACAAGTGAATGATGATAAGGGTTCTAGTAATCAATTGGACAAAAGGTTAGGATATGGGTAATTCGCAGGAAAGAATTGAAATACGTCTGTGTCGATCGACACAGATGTCCGTGTCGATCGACACGAGGATAAAAACGGTTATGATTTTATTAAGAACGGTTCTAGAACTCAAACACGAATGTAAAACCAATCAACTTTTGTTGCAGAGATTATCTATGACTAAATCCCTAAATTTTAAATTTCTTTGCAAATTCAATGAATAAAGACAAGCATTAAATTCATTTTCGATTAGTTCACAAAATTACTAAGCCAAATTTCGTTGCGAATAGATAATTTTGCTCATCTAAGATTATGTCCGGTTGTTAATAATACTTTCGCATCTATTAAAGCAACCTAGGATATCCAATTTCAGTTGATCAATCCTAAAATCAGAGTTAAATCAATCTAGATGAAGAACATAAAGATAAATCCTAACACAATTTCAATCCTATCAATTTCTCATTAAACCCTTGAATCACCCTAAACCTAACAAGCAAACTACTCAGACATAGATGCAGTAAACATTATGAATGAAATAAATTACATAAAAGATAGAGTTAGAGATACAGAAGGGTTCGAAATCTGAAGGTCTGGAAGTCCCGAAATCTCCCTTAAAGCTCTCTTCTCTCAAGTCTCAATTAAAAACTGGATCTCCCCCTAAAAGCCTAAGGAAAACTATATATAAGGTCTAAAATTTGGACTGGGCTTTTCTGTAAACTTATGGGCTTCGTGGGCCGAAGAGGAAATTCTTCAAAACTTGTAATCTTCTCATGTTAGACGGGCATGTCGATCGACACACAAGGTCATGTCGATCGACACAGCCTTGAAAACTCGACTCCGACTTGATCACTTCGGCTCCTCTTTCCTCGATGCTCCAAAAGGCTCCAAAAGTTCTCATAAAGCTCCAATCGTCCAATAACCTACAAAGACTATAAAACAATAGGAAAATACCAAAAAGACTCGATAAAAAGGACTTATATCATGGTCGAAAATGGGTAAAAACCATTATATATCAACATACTCAACCATCGTTGAGGAAGTTGCAAAAGATACCGAATTCTGGGATGTTCATTGTTCCTTGCTCAATCAAAGGTATGGAATTCAAGAATTTTCTTTGTGACACTGGAGCTAATGTGAATGTCATGTCTCAGTCTGTTGCAAGGAAGCTGGGGATTAAGGATCTGCAACTTTCAAAGATGTCTCTCGAGCTGGCCGACTATTCTTCAACATTTTCGAAAGGATTCATTCCTGACTTGATGCTTCAAATAGGAAATTGTCTGGTTCCGGTGGATTTTCACATTATGGAGACGAAGAAGGACACCGAGAAACCATTGATTCTTGGATCATCATTCCTTGCTACTGTGGGCGCGATTGTGGATTTTCCCAATCAGAGAATCTTCTTCTCTAAGATCAACAAGAATGTCTTCTACCCCGCAGTTCGTGTCAACGAGAATTCTTGTATGACCATTACAAATGGAGGAAAGCGGAGGTTAAACCCTAGAGGCGATACGAAGAAGATCCCATATGCCCCACCCTTGACTTCACCCTCTTTGAGACCTGATGGAGACTTTACTGCCTGCAAGGTGAAGAGCAAAAAGACTTCCAAACCGTTCTCCAGGTTCAGAATCGTCATCCCCATAGAGTTAAGGGAGAAAGGAGAGGTAGTTATCCAAGAGATGGTATGAAACACTATGAAGCTCTTTCCCGATGTTGTTCCTTTCACCAATCCACCAACGGCCTGAGCCTTGACACAGTCAAGCTAACGACTGAAAACAATCGCTTAGTGGGAGGCAACCCACTAGTAAGTCTACTTATTTTTGTTTTATTTTTCCTTTTGTTTACTAACTTTTAGTTTTAGTTTCAGTGTTTTAGTTTTATTTATTTCGAAAAAAAAAACGATGAGACGAGGAAACAACAGTGTGTCGATCGACACAGCTACTCGTGTCGATCGACACACCCCGCAACAGGTAAGTTCTCGTTCTTTTCAATTGGTGTTTTCTTTTTCTTTTTTGTTCTTTCACCAACTCTAGGCTTAATAACACTGGGGACAGTGTTGTTGAAGTCTGGGGGAGGTAGTCACTAACATTATGTTTGTTTTTTAGAGTCAGTCCAAAACGTTTTTCTTGAGTCAAATTAGTCAGTTGGAAACAATGACCCTTCTTTTGGTTTAGTGGATTGTCTCTTTCAGTTGTGTGACCATTTTTCCATGATCGATTTTAAAGGCAGACTAATGGGAAATCCTAAGGCCAGTTAACTAGAGACATCTGTTACTTCCAGCATAATCTGCTCGAGCTAATTATGCGGTCTCCTCGGTGATTGGTGTTCATAGAGCTTGACTCCTCATTCATACCTGACAAGCGCACCTTTTAGTGAAAGTAATGGTACTCCTCTCCCTTGTTCTAAAAAAAAATTATATATATAATGATGATTGGGGTGAAAGTGATAGTTCTTGAGTATAAGATGAGAAAATAAAATTTCAGTGAGTCAGTACTCAAGAAATGATCACCCGGAGCTCAAAAGTAGCAGTCTGAGTCCCTTAGAATGGATGTAGAGGACGAGCAATCTCACGACCCTGTCTCCTCATAAGGAACAACAGTAGTGAAAGCACTGCTTTTGGGTCTCATCAGTCAAAAACAAAAATAAGAGTTTCTGAATCGAATAAGTCTGGGGGAGAGAAAGAGTACGAAAGGTTGTATGGTTCACTAGACATGGTATAGTATGGGAATGAGTCTAGAAGGTTCTTGGCATTGAGATCTGGGACGAGACCCAGCAATGAGAACTAGCGGGTTATGTTGAGAAGTCATGGATGAATTTAGGAGGCTGCGAATGTCTCCTGGAGAAGTACATGGTGGTCTTGTTTTGAATTGGTTTGGTCCGGTACTCCAAGGGAAGGTAAGTTTCTGCGTTTTAAAACCTCTTTCATATTTTTAGTGTATGTTTTGCTTGAGGGCAAGCAAATGCTAAGTCTGGGGGAGTTGATATATCATGGTTTTTACCCATTTTCGACCATGATATAAGTCCTTTTTATAGAGTCTTTTTGTTATTTTTTTAGTCTTTTTGAGTCTTTGTAGGTTAAAGGACGATTGAAGCTTAATGGGAGCTTTTGGAGTATTTTGGAGCATCGAGGAAAAAAAAAACCGAATTGATCAAGTCGGAGTCGAGTTTTCAAGGCTGTGTCGATCGACATGTTGATCAAGTCGGAGTCGAGTTTTCAAGGCTATTTCAATCGACACGACCTTGTGTATCGATCGACATGCCCGTCTAACACGAGAAGATTACAAGTTTAGAAGAAATTCCGTTTTTGCCCAAAAAGCCCAGAAGTTGTACAAGAAGCTCAATCCGAATTTTAGACTTTATATATAGTTTTTCCTTAGGCTTTTAGATATAGATCTTGTTTTTTAATAGAGACTTGAGAGAGAAGAGATCTGAAGAGCTTTTGGGAGATTTCAGACTTCAGACCTTCATCAATTTTGAACCCTTCTGTATCTCTTACTCTATCTTTTTATGCAAATTATTTATCTCATGATATTTGTTTCAATCACCATGTCTGAGTAGTTTGCTTGTTAGGTTTAGGGTAATTCTAGAGTTTGATGAGAAATTGATATGATTCAAACTCTGTTAGGATTTATCTTTTTGTTCTTCATCTAGATTGTTTTAACTCTGATTTTAGGATTGATCAACTTAAATTGGAAATCCTGGGTTGCTTTAATAGATGCGAAAGTATTATTAACAACGTGACATAATCTTAGATGAGCAAAATTATCTATTCGCAAAGAAATTTGGCTTAGTAATTTTTTGAACAATTGAACCTGAACTTAATTCTTGATTTTATTCACTAAATTTGCAAAGAAATTTAGAATTTAGGGATTTAGTCATAGATAATCTCTACAACGAAAGTTGATTGGTTTTATATTCGTGTTTGAGTTCTAGAATTGTGCTTAACAAATCATAACCGTTTTTATCCCTGTGTCGATCGACACGGACATCTGTGTTGATCGACACGACCATATTTCGATTTCCTGCGAATTACCCCTAGCCTAACTCTTTTGTCCAATTAAATTTTAAAATCTTGATAATCATTCGTTGTTTACTTTGCTATATTTTATTACATTCATACACTTTTACTTAGCAAAATTTGAATTCTTTAGTCGATTGTGTGTTTAGATTCCCTGTGGATTTGATCCCTAAGTACTACTACGATCTCTTAATTTGAGAGAGTAGCTCAAGGTAAATTTTAGCATATCAGCAGTGGATTTCAGATTCGAATGAGTTAGAGAAGTTAGTTGTTACTTATTACAAGAGAATATAATCAATGGAGGATGTGGATCAGGTTATGCCGCAATTATTGAAACGACCCAACCCGTTAAAATTAAAAAAATTCCAAATTCGGATGATTATTGTCACAAATAATAATCTTCAACGGTCAAAACACAACCACGCGGAACTCAACAATCAATTACCAACAACATCATTCAATAATCCCATACTTATTGAAATATTAAATCACTCCCAATTCAAATCAAACCAATAATCCAATCTTCATAAACAACATTCCACAATTCACTAGCAACCTAGCAATTCTAACAACAACTCCAATCAATGGAGACTCTAGATCATCTCCTCTTCCGGCCATGTTTCCACGATCACACTTTGTCTCTACCTACATCACATGGCAAAAAGAGATGCATGAAGTATTATCACAAATACTCAGTTAGACGATCATCCCATCTACTTGGCTATACACACAAGCATAAGCAAAATATACAATACCAGAATGAGCAATCAACAACACAAGCACAACAATCAACACATTGTCGCCCAAACAGGCCATGCGTCGATCGACACCACCAACCTGTGTCGATCATTGCACACTGTGTCGATCGACACAGAGCAGTTGCGTCGATCGACGCAACATCACAGTACCCAAGATCAAACATATTCTCTCATGGTTCGATCCCAGAACGCATCACATCGATCTCTGCACAGAAATCCACCAAAAACAAGCACGAATCCACACCAAAACAACACAACAAACGCACCCTATCAATTCATTTACCCAGATAAGTCATGGTCACGCACTCACCTTAGATTTGGAAAAGAAAAAGGAAGAAAAGCACGAAGAACGCGAAGAACACTCCCCAAGGATCCGAAATCCTCTTCCAAACCTGATCAACGAGCTCCAACAATGATCTCCAGAACCTCTCAAACAAATTCCCTCTCTCAAAAACTCTGTGGAACTCTCTGGAAACTTTCCGGAACACTAAATATCCCAAAATGCGGCCACACCCCTATTTATAGGGAAGCCCTACGGTTTTCACTCTTAACCGGCTCGCAAACCGCCAACTTAAATCGAACCAACCGATTCAATTTAACCTTGCGTCGATCGACGCATGACCAAAATCACTATTTTGGTTCGCGGTCGTTACAATTACCAACAGTGGGTTTTTCACAGTTACCTAGTGAAGATCTGGCTATGTTAAATAGACCTTTTCAGCTCAAGATATTGAAGAATCGATAAAGAGTATGGGACAATTCAAAGCACCAGATCCCGATGGATTTCAACCGTGTTTTTACCAGAAGTGTTGGGATGTCATTGGAATATCAGTCACTCGGTTTGTTTTAGATTTCTTTAAGACGGGTAGATTACCGGTTGCCCTTAATGATGTGTTAGTCGTGCTTATTGCTAAAGTTGTAAAACCAGAGAGAATCACGCAGTTTTGCCCTATCAGTTTGTGTAACATTTTGTTTACAAAGACCATGGTGTTGCGATTAAAATCAGTAATTCTGAAGTTTATCGGTCCTGCTCAAGCAAGTTTCATTTCGGGAAGATTAAGCACAAATAATATAATAGTAGTTCAGGAGGCCGTTCACTCCATGAGACGAAAGAAAGGAAGAAAATGTTGGATGTTACTCAAACTTGATCTTGAGAAGGCGTATGATCGTATCAGATGAGACTTCTTAGAAGACACGCTCATGGCAGCAATGCTCCCTCAAACATGGATTCGGTGGATTATGCAATGTGTCGAGGGGCCTTTGATGAATGTATTTTGGAATGGGGAGAAGACGCAACCTTTTACACCGTCGAGGGGCTTGAGACAAGGATATTCGTTGTCTTCATATTTGTTTGTTTTGTGTTTGGAAAGATTGTGCCATCAAATTGAGCTTCTATCACGTCAAAGGAGTGAAAGATGATTTCTTTATCTCGGGGTGGTCCAAAACTCTCTCATATTTGCTTTGTCGATGACCTCATACTCTTTGCCGAAGCATCGGTGGCGCAAGTAAAAGTGATAAGGAAAGTCTTGGAAAGGTTTTGCATATCGTCGGGTCAGAAAGTGAGTCTAGAAAAGTCAAAAAATTTCTTTTCAGAATATGTACATCGAGATTTGGCAAAAAAAATTAGTGATGAAAGTGGAATTAGGCCCACACAAGAGCTTGGGAAGTATATGGGGATACCGGTACTACACAAACGTATTAACAAAGAAACATTTGGAGAAGTTCTTGAGAAGATTGCTTCAAGATTATCGAGCTGGAAGGGTTGGTTTTTAAGCTTGGCGGGTCGTATGACTTTAACAAAAGCGATGCTATCTTTTATTCATATACACACGATGAGCACGATCTCTTTGCCATCAAGTACTTTGGACGGTTTAGATAAAATTTCAAGATCTTTTTATTGGGGTGGCACAGTGGAGAAGAAGAAACAACATCTAGTTGCTTGGGACCGAGTGTGTTTACCGAAAGTGGATGGTGGCTTGGGGATCAGATCAGCGAAACCTATGAATCAAGCTTTGTTGGGTAAGGTGGGATGGAGAATTCTGCATGATCGTGATAGTCTTTGGGCAAAGATATTGAGACATAAATACAGAGTTGGGGCTCTACAATATAGCTCATGGATAACAGCCAAGAGTATATGGTCCTCGACATGGCGTAGTGTGGAAATGGAAATGCGAGAAGTGGTTCTATCAGGCCTTAGTTGGATTCTTGGGGATGGTAGAGAGGTTAGATTCTGGAATAACAAATGGTTAGATAATACATCATTGGTTGATATTGCTACACGGGAAATATCGGAGGTAGAGGTGACGGTATATGCTCGGGACCTATGGAACGATAGTATGGGATGGGATTTCTCTAGAATTGATCCTTATGTTTCCAATGAAACTAGACTTAAACTAATGGCGGTGGTGTTGGATAGCTTCACGGGGGCAAAAGATCAAATTTCTTGGGGCGAATGTTCGGATGGTGTTTACACAGTGAGATCGGCTTATTCGTTGTCGAAGAGAAATACACAACCACGACCATATATGGGCAAGTTTTTTTAGCATGTTTGGAAACTGGTTGCACCAGAAAGAGTCAGATTGTTTCTTTGGTTAGTGATTCACCAAGTTCTCATGACGAATGTGGACCGGCATCGACATCACTTGTGTAGTTCAGGATTATGTCAAATTTGCAAGAGTGGGGACGAGACCATTATGCATATACTTCAGGACTGCCCGACAATGGCAGGAATATGGACTCGATTAGTTCTGCAGCGAAAAAGAGTTTCTTTTTCACAAAGTCTCTTCTGGAATGGGTCTATCAGAACTTTGATGATGATACAGTTATAGGAGGGAGTATGTGTGCTACGTCATTTGCAATGGCGGGCTGGTGGGGTGGAAATGGAGGTGTGGAAATGTTTTTGGTGTTAACGGGAAATGTCAAGATCGAGTTCGATTAGTTAGAGAGATTGTTGTGGAGGTGACAAAGGCACACAAGTTAGTTTATGGTAGGGTGACGGGCGGGGTGATGGAGACACGGATGATCGCATGGAAACCATTGGAGGCAGGTTGGTTTAAAGTAAACATGGATGGTGCTTCGCGAGGGAATCTGGGACTAGCTGCAGCAGGTGGAGTGATACGCAATGAAGAAGGAGTTTGGTGTGGAGGTTTTGTTATTAATATCGGAATATGCTCCGTACCACTAGCAGAGTTATGGGGAGTCTCCTACGGGTTGTTTCTTGCTTGGGATCGAGGTATTACAAGACTGGAACTTGAAGTGGACTCGAAGGTGGTGGTTGGTTTTCTTAAGACAGGAATTAGTGATTCACATCCGCTGTCATTCCTAGTACGTTTGTGTCATGGCTTTCTCTCAAGGGACTGGATAGTTCGTATCTCTCATGTGCGTAGGGAAGCTAATCGTCACGCGGATGGATTAGCTAACTATGTGTTTTCTTTACCATTAGGCTTTCATATGTTTTATTCAAGTTTTGATGTTGTGAACCCGACGATGTTAGAGGATGCCAATGGGTATGCGCACCCACGAGACATTCGAGTTTAGTCAGTTTTCTTTTTATTAAATAAATCGTGGGAGACAATTGTATCCCCCCACAAAAAAAAAACTTTTGTATAACAATTGTGACTTAATTTTGAATAAAAACAACAGAGCCTCATATCGAAGAATTTAAAACATCATCAAGGACATGAAACTTAAAATCTGATGTTGCTTTTAAGAAACGTGTATGGCAAATCATGTGACCATTCCATCATTGTAGGAGCTATCTCCAGCCACACAAATGGAACTCAATCTATTCATCACGTTCTTAGACCATCTTCAATGGGGTTTTTTAGGAAAATACTCACTATTAAAATAAAGAAAAAAAAATAAGAGAGAGGGAGAACTAATTCTTCCTCTAGATACTCATAAGAAACTCATTTACCATTTGTCAAATTCCAATTGGTCCAACTTTTGTTTTTTTTAATTAAAAGTTAATTATATAATAAAATTATATTAAAACAATAATTTTTAACTTTTAATTTTTAAGAAACCCACTGGGGGTTTGATATGCTCAAATTTACCCTGAGCTACTCTCTCAAATTAAGAGATCGTAGTAGTACTTAGGGATCGAATCCACAGAGAATCAAAACACACAATCGATTTAAGAGTTCAAATTATGCTAAGTAAAAAGTGATAAATGTAAAATAAACAGCAAATGTAAACAAGTGAATGATTATCAGGTTCTTGAAATCAATTAGACAAAATGTTAGGCCAAGGGTAAATCGCAGGATTGACTTGAAATACGGTCGTGTCGATCGACACATAGATGAAAACGGTTAGGATTTTATTAAGCACGGTTCTAGAACTCAAACACGAATGTAAAACCAATCAACTTTCGTTGCAGAGATTATCTATGACTAAATCCCTAAATTCCAAATTTCTTTGCAAACTTAGTGAATAAAATCAAGCATTAAATTCAGGTTCAATTGTTCACAAAATTACTAAGCCAAATTTCTTTACGAATAGATAATTTTGCTCATCTAAGATTATGTCCAGTTGTTAATAATACTTTCGCATCTATTAAAGCAACCTAGGATATCCAATTTCAGTTGATCAATCCTAAAATCAGAGTTAAATCAATCTAGATGAAGAACATAAAGATAAATCGTAACAGGTTTTCAATCCTATCAATTTCTCATCAAACCCTAGAATTACCCTAAACCTAACAAGCAAACTACTCAGACATAGATGCAGTAAACATTATGAATGAATAAAATTGCATAAAAGATAGAGTTAGAGATACAGAAGGGTTAAAATTTGAAGGTCTGGAAGTCCCGAAATCTCTCCTAAAGCACTCCTTTCTCAAGTCTCAATGAAAAACTGGATGTCCCCTAAACAATGACTAAAAACTAGAATAAATAGGTCTAATCACGTTTTTGGTTCAATCTCTATGACAAAACCAAATCAAAATAGGAAAAACTGCAATTTCCTTTTTTTCAGCGAACCGGTCGGTTAAGGGCAGGCTGGCATGTCGTCATTACAACTTACATAACTTTCGATCCAACCGTTGGAATAACCTCAAATAACTTTGTAACAGAAGCTAACTTGATTCTCTATCTTGTGTCAAATTTCCAGGTCGATCAATTGGTTGAAAGTTCTCCAACGAGTGCCAAACTTCTGACCTTTCTGCAGTCTTCTTCTCGTCAGACATGTGTGTCGATCGACACAGCCTTTTGTGTCGATCGACACAAGGCAAAACATGTTAAATCCGAGTTGATCGCTTTGGCTTCTCTTTTCACAATGCTCCAAAATCTCCCAAAAGCTTTAATTATGCTCCAACCAATCATTGACCTACAAAGACTCTAAAACAATAGGAAAACACCAACAAGACTTGATAAAAACGGACCTATATCATGGTCAAAAATAGGTAAAAACCATGATATATCAACTCCCCCAGACTTAGCATTTGCTTGCCCTCAAGCAAAACATACACTAAGAATGTGAAAGAGGTTTGAAAACGCAGAAACTTACCTTCCCTTGGAGTACCAGACCAAACCCTTTAAACTAGTAAGCCACATAATGTAGAACCAATTCAAAACCAGACCACCATGTACTTCTCCATAGACATTCGCAGCCTCCCAAATTCATCCACGACTTCTCAACATAACCCGCTAGTCCTCATTGCTGGGTCTCGTCCCAGATCTCGATGCCAAGACCCTTCTAGACTCATTCCCATACTATACCATGTCAAGCGAACCATACAACCTTTGGTACTCTTTCTCTCCCCCAGACTTATTCGATTAAGAAACTCAAAAACAGTGCTTTCACTACTATTGTTCCTTGTGAGGAGACATGGTCGTGAGATCGCTCGTCCTCTATATCCGTTCTAAGGGACTCAGACTGCTGCTTTTGAGCTCCAGGTGATCACCTCTTGAGTACTGACTCACTGGAATTTCATTTTCTCATCTGGTACTCAAGAACTATCATATCACCCCAAATCATTCAATTTTTATTTTTTTTGATCGAAGGAGAGGAGTACCATTCTTTTCAACAGAGATTGCACTTGTCAGGTATGAGTGAGGAGTCAAGCTCTATGAACACCAATCACCGAGGAGACCGCATAATTAGCTCGAACCCTGGGCGGATTATGCTGGAAGTAACAAAAGTCTCTAGTTAACTGGTCAGCCTTAGGATTTCCCATTAGTCTGACTCTGAAATCGATCCTGGAAAAATGGTCACACAGCTGAAAAGAAACAATCCAATAATCCAAAAGAAGGGTCATAGTTTCCAACTGACTATTTTGACTCAATAAAACCTTTTTGACTGACTCTCAAAAACGAACACAAAGTTATTAACTACCTCCCCCGGACTTAAACAACACTGTCCCTAGTGTTATCAAGCCTGAAATTGGTGAAAGAACAGAAAAGAAAAAGAAAAATCAATTGAAAAGAATGAGAACTTACCTGTTGCAGGGTGTGTCGATCGACACGAGTAGTGTGTGTCGATCGACACACTGGTTTTTCCTCGTCAAGTCGCCTGCTTTTTTTTTTTTTTCTAAAACACTTAGAATCAAAACCAAAGGTTAGTAAACAAAGGGAAAAAGAAAAAGAAAATAAGTAGACTTACTAGTGGGTTGCCTCCCACTAAGCGCTTGTTTTCAGTCATTAGCTTGACTGTGTCAGGAATCAGGCCGTCGGTGAATAGGTGAAAGGAACACACAAAAATAAAAGAAAAGAACAAGTATCAAAATAAAATAAAAAAACTTAGACAAAATTCTAGTATCAAAATCGATTGGTGAAATCGATTCCCCGGCAACAGCGCCAAAATTTGATATGCTCAAATTTGCCCTGAGCTACTCTCTCAAATTAAGAGATCGATGTAGTACTTAGGGATCGAATCCACAGGGAATCAATTCACACAATCAATTATGAATTCAAATTAGGCTAAGCAACAATGTAATAATGTAAAATAGACAGCAAAGTAAGTAGTGAATGATGATAAAGTCTTTGAAATCAATTAGACAAAAGGTTAGGAATTGGGTAATTCGCAGGAACGACTTGAAATACGGCTGTGTCGATCGACACGAGATGTCCGTGTCGATCGACACGAGGATAAAAACTGTTAGGATTTGTTAAGAACGGTTCTAGAACTCAAACACGAATATAAAATCAATCAACTTTCGTTGCAGAGATTATCTATGACTAAATCCCTAAATTCCAAATTTTTTTGCAAATTCAGTGAATAAAGATAAGCATTAAACTCAGGTTCAATTGTTCACAAAATTACTAAGCCAAATTTCTTTGCGAATAGATAATTTTGCTCATCTAAGATTATGTCCGGTTGTTAATAATACTTTCGCATCTATTAAAGCAACCTAGGATATCCAATTTCAGTTGATCAATCCTAAAATCAGAGTTAAATCAATTTAGATGAAGAACATAAAGATAAATCCTAACAGGTTTTCAATCCTACCAATTTCTCATCAAACTCTAGAACTACCCTAAACCTAACAAGCAAACTACTCAGACATAGATGCAGTAAACATTATGAATGAAATAAATTGCATTAAAGAGATAGAGTAAGTGATACAGAGTTTTGAAAACGATGAAATCTGGAAGTCTGAAATCTCCTCAAAGCTCGCCAAATCCTCTCTTCTCTCAGGTCTCCATTCAAAACTAAGATAAAAACCCTAAAAGCCTAAAGAAAAATTATATATAAAGTCTAAAATTCGGACTGGGCTTTTCTGTAAACTTCTGGGCTTCATGGGCCCAAGAGGAAATTCTTCTCTTCTCGTCAGACATGTGCGTGTCGATCGACACACAGGTCCGTGTCGATCGACACAGGTCTGTAAAATCGATTTTGACTTGATCACTTCGTCTCTTCTTTCCTCGATGCTCCAAAATGCTCCAAAAGCTTCCATTAAACTCCAATCGTTCTTTAACCTGCAAAGACTCTAAAAGACTCGAAAAATACCAAAATGACTTTATAAAAAAGACTTATATAATGGTCAAAAACGGATAAAAACCATGATATATCAGGGTTCTCACCATTGTGGGTGTCCTTATCGATGCTTTTGATTAGGCAAATGGCTTGATTGGGAGTCTTCCTGTACTGACGCTTGTTAGGCTCTCTCCAAATACAATAAATGGTCACTTGAAAGGCATATATAAGAGAAACAACTTGAGCTAAAATATTCTTATACAGTGGTTACAAAAAAATATATATATATTCATTTCGTTATCATGTTCTAACACATCTTAGCTACAATAGCATGAACCACATCAATCAATAGTTCTCTAACAAAAACGAAACTGAATGTATTTTTCAGTCAGACCCATCGCCTACGGCACAGTCAGGTGGTTACACCGTCCAAGCACCTCTTCGCCACTTAGGCGACTGGCGACCACATATACAAATCTTGGAATACGGCTTCTGCTTTTTAAAATATGTGACTTTTAGTTCTAACCATGCTGTGAAAATTGTAATAATATATCGGTGATATATTTACAGTAAAACCTCTATAAACTAATAATATTGGAACTTTGAAATTTTATTAGTTTAGACAGATATTAATTAATCGATAAATTAATAATTCTATTAAAAATCAAACGATGTTATATTAAAAAAAACTTAATTAAATCTAATTTTTAGTAATAATATGCATTAAGTTGAGGTTATGATTTATACTTTTAGTTATCACAATAGAATGATTGTTAATTTCATACTATACTATCAATATAAAAATGATACGTGTTATTAAGTACAAAAATTAGAAGAAAACATGGTCATTATTCTTAATATTGATGATAAAGTTAGAAACAACATATATTATGATACATTTGGAAAGAGTTATGTGTAAAAAATCAATTATGATGTCTATAATTTTTCACAAGTTTTGGATATGGAAAGAACAGTCATAAAAGTTTGGGAAAATAGATGGAAATGACTTACAATTTGATTTTAAATGCAAAAGTAGACCCTTATCTCATGTTTGGCAAAAGTAATCCAAGGGGGTAGTGAAATTACAATTACATCACTTGTGACCAAAGAAAAAAATGAAGGCCATAATTACCGTTTTAATCCTCGAGAAGTCTACATTGTACTAGAGAAGTCTATTCTATTAGTAGACTTCAAATGAAGTACTTTGGATATTTTGTAGACTTCAATGAAAGTCTACTTACTAATTATATATGAAATTTAAGTTTATAAATTAATAAAAATTAGTTTGATTAAACAATTGTATTCATGATCAAAGTGTAAACAATTTTGAAGTATAAAAATAAATTCACAAATTAAACCAACAAAGAAAAATTATGTTATGAATGAATTATATATTAGTTTTGAAATGAAGGCTAAACATATACATAAGATAACAAATAATTTTCGGGAAAATCGCATAAAAACATCCAAGGTGGCAAGTACTGACACTTTAAACCTTCAGTGTTTTTAACTAGCACTTTAAACCTCTAACGTGACATTATTGACACAATAAACCATCAAGGTGGTTTTCGAGTATGCACCGTCATAATATTTAACGGAACTGTTTATTTTTCGTTTAAAAATGATGACATGGCTTTTAATATATTTTTAATTAAAATAATAATTTTAGATATAATTTATAATTCATTAATAAATCTAAAAATTTAGAAAAAACAAAAAAACAAAAAAAAACAACTTTTTATAATTAAAATTCAATTTTCTTTTTTTTTAACAACTAATTGGATTAAAAATGGTAAAAAAAGAAAACAAACAAAATTCTTTAGAGCTCCAAAATGGTTGTTTATGGTGGTTGAAAATATTGAAAAAGATGGCATTTTGGTAAATATTTGAGATCTTTTGGTTTTTTTGTTTTTTTGCTAATTTCAGAATTTTAAAAAATAAATAAATAAATAAGAATATAATGGTATTTTCGTGAATATATGAAGTTGAGAGTGATAGATTTGTGAAAAAGTGGTAAAATATGAAGAAGAGGAAAAAGTGGGTTAGTTTTGCATTTGATCATAAATTATGGGTTATTTTTGAAACAAGCCCTTAAAATTTTTTATATAATAAGTAGAATAAAAAAATCATTAAACTCATTATTAGTACATTATCATAGTTATACTTATATATGCATAATTATACATAATTATTAATTTATACTATTATTGGGACTATATTTTACATAGGATTTTTAAAATAATTATTATCTTATCGAATTTTCTTAATTTTTACATTATCCCGATTTGGAACCGGAAAAATTTATTAATTTATAGTGATTATTAATTTATAGATTATTAATTTATGGAGATTTTACTGTAATAAAAGATAAAAGTTTCATTTGAACAGGAATTTTTTCAGTCGGATCGATTCATACGGACGCCAAGTCGGATAGGAGCTGGAGGGAACAAACTAAACCTTGTAAGGTTTAAAATGCACTCTCTCTCACCTATAAACGAACGAGTAGACATTATTTTGTAATACATTGGTAGAAGCAATTACTGTATTTTATACAGTAGGAGTGGAGACTTTGTCAAATCTCACTCGTTAAATATATCACAAGAATGTATTAGTCTTTTTACTGGGACGATTCCGGATACCTTGAAATTTCAGAGTATCCGGATCCGGATCCGGAATCGTCGGATCCGTGAAAAAACTATCCGGATCCGGAATCGTGACCTCCGGATATCCGGGCTCTAGGAATCGTTCCAAAAATCAGGATATCCGCGGATATCCGGATCCGGATCCAAAATTAATATTAAAAATAATTAAAATAATTAATAAATAAATAAAACTATATTTTTAAAAATTATTAGTTAATATTTTAAATGGTATTTTTTCATTATAAATATAATTTATTATAAAAAGAACTAAAATCAATTTTTATATATATTTATTTATATAAAATTAGTTTAATAGATATATAATATATATGGTTTTAATATATTTAATGTGTCCGGATCCGGATCCGGATATCCGGACCTTAAAATTTTATTATCCGGATCCGGATCCTCTTTTCACGGATCCTAAATTTTACTATCCTTATCCGGATATCGTAATTTTCGGAACGATTCCGAACAGATAACGGATCGGATCTCGGATCCCGGATAATAATTCCACCCCTACTTTTTACAAGAGTACTACTGCCTTGTCTACAAATCTCACTCGTAGAATATAGTATATATTACTAGCATTTATGAGCATTATGAGTACGTATCACATGTATCCTTTTTATAATAGTTTTTGTGTAGAGAAAAATAAGACTTTAAAATCAGTTATATCGTTCCTTTGACATTTGATAATTACTGTCTCTCCTTCTTTCTCTCTCTCGATCTCTTGAGCTTCAACCGACAAGAATAATGGTTTTATTTTCCGATGGTCAGTCCGTTTCCACCACCAACAGAAGCTCGAGACGGTTCGTGCACAGAGTCATTAACATCCATCGTTTCCCCTCAAATTACAAGACGGGGTGGGGGTTAAAAAAAAAAAAAAAAAAAAACTTTGAGCTCTCTCTCTCAGGCACGAGTTTCGAAACTTCCCATAAAAGTTCAAATTTGGTCTTCAACTTTTTCTTACAAAAAGATATCTTTACCTACTTTTATTGACTCAAAATAGAAATCTTCGTTGAATCTTGCTCTCCGGCACCGGCTCTTCCGAGCTCCGGGTTCGTAGAAGTCTCAGAGATGACACTAATCTCTTGGAGGAGGTGAGTGAAAAAGGGCGACTAATTGAAGACTGCAGCAGCGACTTTTTTGGCGATTTTTTCTTTCTTCTCGCTCACTGCGACGGAAACTGATTTGGCCACCATGTCATCGCCGATGACAGTAGCTGAAGCTCTGGCAGCTCCTCTGCTTCCAGCTGAAGCTACACCTCAACAATCAACACCTCTAGCAACTCAACTCCCTCAGGAGTCGAAGTCTTCATGGGCATCGATTGTTCAAAACCGAAATTCCCTTCAGCACCATGACCTCAGCTACACCGAGGAGGATGGATCTCCGGTGGTGACAATCCCGGATGATATCATTGAAGACTCTTCCCCATTGTGGGAGGATTTCATTATCGGAAATTTTCTATCTAAAGCCCCTCATGGCGGGAAAGTTCATGTCATCGTAAACAAGATTTGGCCTCTTGGAGACAAATCCATCAAAATTGACACGTTTGTTGTCAACGAATTTACAATCAAGTTTCGAACCCGCGACAGTGCGACTCGCTCAAGAGTTCTTCATCGTCATATGTGGAACATTGCAGGGATTCCAATGTACGTGGCAAAGTGATCGCCGGTTGTTGAAGAGGCACAACCTGCAATCAAATCGGTTCGGTTGTGGGTGATAATGAAAAATGTTCCTCACAGGATGTTCTCTTGGAAGGGTCTTGGCTTCTTGGCTAGTGCTGCGGGGAAGCCGATAAAGCTTCACCAAGACACAGAAACCTGCAAAAGCTTTGAAGAAGCAAAGGTTTCGGTGCTTGCGGATTTATCAAAAAATCTTCCTTCATCGTTCCGGTTCAAATCGGCTAAGGGAATTGACTCGGTGGTTGAATTTGAATATCCATGGCTACCGGAGAGATGTAATGTGTGCTCAAAGTGGGGACACAAAGCGGAGACCTGCACTGCGAAAGAAATGCGCTCCATTATCAAAAACAGAGCAAATGAAGTTGACATCAAGAGCAAGGATGATGAGGTGTTGGAACAGACCGATAATCACGAACTACAGATACAGCTTTCGACAGCAGAAACACAAGTGGAGGAGGGGGAGTTCACCCCTGAGATCGAACTGACTCCAGCAACAGAGGAATTGGTTCCAGAAACAGAGAAACTGGAAACAGAGCCTCACGCGGGACAGGCAGAAAAAACGCAGGCTGAAAATTCATTATTGGAAATAGGGGAAGCGAGTGTAATCTCTGAGGATGCAGGACAATGGTACACTATTTCCCCAACAAAAAGGGGAAGACAATCAACAACTGTTGACGAGAACATTGTAAGCATTCTTTCCCCATCAAAATTCTCTGTTCTCGCAGAGGTTGAGGAGAAAGAGAGTGAGGTGGAGGAAAACAAATACGACCATGCTGTAACAGTGGTAACTCAACACATAGAAGAAATATGTGATACGGCAAATGAAAAGAGCACATAGAGTGGAGCTCGCCTTTGTCCACTTAGAGCATCAAAAACATCTCACAAAATATTAAAGGGGTCGCGATCCAAAGGTGTTGGGGGGAAAGGATCCTCCAAGCGAAAACAATAAATGACGGGGTTCTTTTGGAATGTTCGTGGTCTAAACAAATCATCAAAACATTCCATACTCCGTGAATGGGTACATACGGACTCATTTCATTTTGGATGCATTCTGGAGACTCGGGTTAAAGAAACTCAAGTGAACCATATTGTATCGAAAGTATTTCAGAATTGGTCTATGATATCAAACTACGAGTACAACCGTTTGGGGCGTATTTGGGTCCTCTGGAAAGAGGATACAAGACTCACTCCAATGTTCAAAAGTGGGCAAATGATAACATGCTCTGTCCTACTACCAGGACGAGTCGACAAATTCTTCAACATCATGACTCTCCTCTATTTAGAAAAAAACCGTGGATGATATGTGGTGATTTTAATGAGATTTTGAAGGCTGTGGAACACTCAAACTATGTAGATGAACCGCAAATCACAACGGGAATGAGAGATTTTCAGGAGGTGGTCCGGTATAGCTCGATTATGGATCTTGGCTATCATGGACCGCTCTACACTTGGTGCAATAAGAGGGATGAGGGGCTGATATGTAAGAAGCTTGATAGAGTGTTGGTCAATAATCCGTGGATTAATAAGTTCCCAAACTCATATAATGTCTTCGAGGCGGGGGGATGCTCAGACCACACAAGAGGACGCGTATCTTTGGAACCGGATATACAAAGGGGAAGGAAGCCCTTCAAATTCTCTAACGTACTCACAACTATGCCCGAGTTTGTCGCCACAGTGACTGATAATTGGGAAAGTACAACTCCTCTATTTGTCTCAACCTCTGCGTTATATCGGATTGGGAAAAAATTGAAAGCGTTAAAACCGGCTTTCCGTGCTTTAAGTAGGGAGAAACTGAGTGATCTATCACGACGGACTAAAGAAGCTTATGAGGATCTTTGTACGAAGCAGCAAGCTACTCTATCCAACCCGAGTGATATTATGATAGCGGAGGAGAACATTGCTTTTGCTAAATGGCAACGGCTATCCGAACTAGAAGAGAAATACTTGCAGCAACGAGCAAAGCTACATTGGCTTGACGTTGGGGACAGAAATAATGCTTATTTCTTTCGGTCAGCGCAGATTAGACGAATGAGAAACTCAATCCGAGAGAGTATTGATCCGAATGGTAAAGTCCTTACAAGCCAAGAGGACATTAAACGGGAGGCAGTTCGGTATTTTGAAGAGTTCTATAACATTGAGCCTATTGATCTTGAGATAGTATCAACTCACAATCTACGTGAGTTATTAAATTTCAGATGCTCGGACCAAGACCGTACCATGTTGACAAAGGAAGTAACCGAGGAGGAAATAAAAAAGGTCATATTCTCGATGCCTAGTAATAAGTCGCCTGGACCGGATGGATACACAAGTGAGTTCTTCAAATCCGTTTGGGATATCGTGGTTAAAGATGTGGTTGCTGCGGTACAATCTTTTTCGTCAAAGGATTTCTACCAAAAGGGCTCAACACTACAATATTGGCATTGATCCCGAAAAGAGAGGAGGAAAGGGCAATGAAGGATTATCGCCCAATCTCATGTTGTAATTTTCTCTACAAGACAATCTCGAACATCATTGCAAATTGATTCAAAAACATTCTTCCGGATTTTATCAAACTCAACCAATCCGCATTTGTGAAACAACGGTTGTTGATGGAAAATGTTTTACTAGCTACCGAGATGGTAAAAGATTATCATAAAGAGGATATTTCACCGCGTTGTGCGATGAAGATTGATATCTCCAAAGCTTTTGATTCGGTACAGTGGGAGTTTGTCTTGAACATACTCGCGGCCCTTAATTTTCCGGAGTCCTTCATCCATTGGATACGTTTGTGTATCACTACACCTTCTTTCTCGGTTCAAGTGAATGGAGAGTTAGCGGATCTCTTTCGGAGCAAGCGTGGACTTCGCCAAGGTTGTTTCCTCTCGCCATATATCTTTGTGATGTGTATGAATGTTTTATCTTGTCTAATTGACAAAGCAGCTATTAACAAGCATGACTCATCTATGCTTTGCTGATGATATAATGGTTTTCGTGGATGGCACACAAAAATCAATCGAAGGAATTTTGGGCATTTTTGGGGACTTTGCGAGGATGTCGGGTCTTCATATTAGTATGGAGAAATCCACATTATACATGGCGGGTGTGAGGAGTGAGCAAAGAGAGAGTATTATCTCACGATTTCCTTTCTCTGTGGGAACACTACCGGTTAAATATCTTGGACTTCCTCTCTTGACAAGGAGTATGACGTCGATAGATTACATTCCGCTCTTGGAGCAAATTCGAAAGAAAGTATCCTCTTGGACAGCTCGCTATCTAAGGATGCAGTTGATACTTTCGGTAATTCGAAGTATCACTAACTTTTGGTTCTCGGCTTTTTGCCTACCAAGTGGATGCATTAAAGCAATTGATCATGTGTATGCGGCTTTTCTTTGGTCTGGCCCCGAATTAAATGCAAAAAAAGCTAAGGTTTCTTGGTCCGATGTATGCCGCCCAAAAGAAGAGGGTGGTTTGGGATCCCATTAATCAAGGAAGTGAACCAGGTTAGTTGCTTGAAACTCATTTGGCGGATTGTCTCAGATAAACCTTTACTTTGGGTTAAATATATCAAGACTATGCTTATTGGGAAGGAATCGTTTTGGTCGATCAAGGAGAGCACTACGAAGGGCTCTTGGATGTGGAGAAAAATCCTGAAATACAGAGATATAGCAAAACGTTTTCACAAGATTGAGCTTGGTAGTGGTCCGAGCACTTCGTTCTGGTTTGATAATTGGTGTCACTTGGGAAGACTTTATGACATCACCGGAAGACGGGGAACTATTGATTTGGGCATTTCCAAAAACGCAACGGTGGCAGAGGTCTTTGAAAATCACCATCGTAGAGGACATCGGGTCAAATATCTTAATGAAATGGAAGATGCTATTGACAAAGCAAAAACGAGACACACGGAAGGGGAGGATATATCACATTGGAAACAATCGGAGAAGGTCTTCAAGCCACGTTTTGTAACACGCAGTACATGGAAGCTTATGCGACATGACCAACCGAAAAAGCCATGGTACAAAGGAGTTTGGTTTAAGTATGGTACGCCAAAATACTCGTTTCTATCATGGATCGCCATACAAAATCGATTGCAGACATGTGATCGAATGAGAGCATGGAACCCGAATCAACAGAGTGAATGCATCCTTTGTCGCCGGAACGACGAAACAAGAAACCATATCTTCTTTGAATGCCGGTACTCAACGGAGGTTTGGTCCTCTATCACTTCTCAGCTTCTGGATGTGGAGTTTACTACTATTTGGGATCGGATAGTCGTGCTACTCACATCATCTCGAAATAAGTGTGACTTGTTTCTCTTACGCTATGTTTTGCAAGTAACCGTCTACCACCTATGGCGAGAGAGAAATCAACGCAAGCATGGGGCAGCAGTTAGACCATCAAAAACTTTAACCAAGATCATCGACAAAACAGTCAAAAACCGAATAAACACAATCACTCAAACGGGAGGCATCAACCGAACGGGAGCAATGGAGCGATGGCTTGAAACCAGAGTCCATTACTGATATCTAGCTTTGTAAACCTATTGGCTTAACACGTTTAAACTTCTGCAAATGATACATTTTCTGTAACATACTTTGTTTGAATATAATTTTAAATTCATTCCAAAAAAAAAAAAAAAAAATTACAATACGGGACAAAGGCCAAAACTCGCATTACCATGAGGAGACTTGCTCGGTGTCTGGTAAGATCGAAGTGAATCCAAGAGAGATACGAGAACAATGGGTGATCTTGATCAAAGACAAGATGGAGAAAGCACTTAAAAGACGTCACCACATCTAGTTGGGACAAGCTTTGTATCTATAGAGTCCCACATTACTTGCAAGAAAACGACAAGAAGTCCTACTTCCCTCAAACCGTCTCGCTTGGTCCATACCACCATGGCAACAAACATCTCCTTCCCATGGAGTGTCACAAGTGGCGTGCGGTCAATATGGTCTTGAAACGTACGGAGCTAGGCATCGAAATATATATGGACGCCATGAAAGAGCTCGAGGAGATGGCTCGTGCTTGCTACCAAGGTCCCATTGAAATGAGTAATTATGAGTTCACAGAAATGCTTTTTCTGGATGGTTGTTTTGTTCTTGAGCTCTTCAAAGGAACCATTGATGGATTCCCGGATATCGGGTAAGCATGACCAAATACTCACATATTGATAAATCGATCTTATTACAGATCTGGTAATTATCTAAACTGTTTTCTTTTGTATGTTATGAATATCAATTAGATTCATTTAATAATGAAAAGGTTTGTAATTAATTACTTAACCAGCGAAGAATGAAACTGTTGACTCTGTTTTTTTGTGCTGAGTAGATATGCACCAAATGACCCAGTCTTTGCGACGCGAGGATTGATGCATTCGATTCAGCGTGACATGGTAATGTTGGAAAATCAACTTCCTTTGTTCGTTCTAGACCGATTGTTAGAGCTACAGCTCGGTACACGGTACCAAATTGGTTTAATTGCACAACTAGCAGTTGAGTTCTTTGATCCACTAATGCCTACGGGGGAGGAGCTGACCAAAAAGAACAAGTTAAAATCCAAGTTAAAATCTGTTTGCTCACCAAGTGGCAATGGCGAGTTGCATTGTTTGGATGTTTTCCACCGAAGTCTCTTCTCGACACCGAATCCAAAAAGTCCAACGTACATATCGTCTCGAAAACAACAACTGATACATTGCGTGACAGAACTAAGGGAAGCAGGTATAAAGTTTAGGAGAAAGGAAACTGACCAGCTTTGGGATATTGAATTCAAAAAGGGTTATCTAAAGATACCCAAACTACTAATCCACGACGGTGAATTAATTCTTTCTAATATTTTCATTCCTTCAACACAATTGTTTTGCCATTTTCTTTTCTTGTCCATTATCTTTTAGATCTTACATTTGAACAATTATTTCTCTTTTATATGGATTGGTCAGGAAAAAAGCATTTGTATAACAAATGTCTAGCTCTAAAAAATGGTATTCTAAAAATTATTTTCTTGCACTCATATATATAGTCTCTAAATCATGACTTCTTGTTCAAAACGAATTGGCAATAAATAGAGAGACTCATATCTATTGACATTCTAATATCTTATGATCTTTTCCTGGTTTTCCTTGTATATAAACCAAAATATATATTGAACCCAATAACTCCTTTTAAAAATCACTATGTTTGTTGTAGGAACCAAGTCTCTCTTCTCAAATCTAATAGCTTTTGAGCAATGCCATATCCACTCGAGCAACAACATAACATCCTACATAATCTTCATGGACAATCTAATTAACTCTGCTGAAGATGTAAGCTACTTGCACCAGTGTGGTATCATAGAGCATTGGCTAGGAAGTGATTCTGAAGTTGCGGATCTGTTCAACCGGTTATGTAAAGAAGTGATTTTTTACCCAAAAGATAGTTATTTATCTCAACTGTCCGGTGAAGTGAACCGCTACTATAGTCGTAAGTGGAATTCTTTAAAGGCTACCTTAAGACACAAGTACTTCAATAACCCGTGGGCATATTTCTCTTTTTTTGCTGCAGTTATTCTTCTATTTCTCACATTCTCTCAAAGTTTCTATGCTGTTTATGCTTATTATAGGCCATCTTCTTAAGTTTAATTGTTACCTTGTTTTATATGTAATTCCTAATGTTTTTTTTTTTAAACATTTTGTATTTTCTTCTATTCAAAATAAAACATTGATGGTGTAACTTTTGATTTTTCAAATAGTTGTTGTATTATATTTTCTTTTAAAGGTTGGATCAAACTAGGAGTTCTTACAAGAAATTCTGTCATGTACGCTCTCTGGCTCTTAAACAATAGGATTGTGAAGAACACAAACCTTTACTTGTACATGTGTGTTGTAAACATAATCCTAATAATTTCAATTATGAAATCTATCCCAAGATCATCTAGATTTGATTTAACCCAACTACAAACACTTTCTTGTAGAAGAAGAAAGACTGACCTTGATCCATTGCTTAATGGCTTGTAATGGAATCAATTCACCAATTGGTTTTCTCCTCCCTTTGACCTCTTAATCCTTACTATTCCTTTCGATGGAGAAGGAATCAAATCCTCCTCTCTCTCTCTCACACAATTTACGTACGGTCACGTTCTCTTTTTGTGTCTTCGTTATTGAAAAACATGTGGTTACTTTTCTTTTTATAATGTGATGAACCATCACAATTATTCAAACGTAACCACTCATTTTGTAACCGTCACTTACATGTCTCTATACAAAGCATTATCCATATGTAGTAATACTTAATTATGTATTAACTACTAATGCAATACATATAACATTAGAGAGAGATATTTATACTATTATATTAAGGTAAGGGAAGAGGGTTATCAATACACCCAAATTATAATGTCTTTAATCGAATCCAATCCATCATGGTGTCATCTTTTATATTAGAATCTATAACTTTAATATGAACTTGATCTTTAATAAATTAAATCGAAAGACACATAGGTCACATAAGAATATTTATATTCTTACATGTGTATATGACAAAAGTATATACTAATATATATGTATATATTTATTTTGTAACGATTTGAATCGTCCACCACCATTTGGCCTAACGATCAACGTGATATCCAAACGTTAAATCATACAAGAGATTTCAGAGATTATACTTTACACACTACAAGAAAGCGTTGACATTACCGACGACCCGATTTCCGTCGGTTTTATACCGACGGATTACCGACACATAACCGACCAAATTCTATCCGTCGGTTTTCCGTCGGTTACGTTCGATATAACCGACGGAAAACCGACGGATAGAATGTATTCGGTTATGTGTCGGTAATCCGTCGGTATAAAACCGACGGAAATCGGGTCGTCGGTACTGTCGTCGGTTATACCGACATATTAATCGACAAATCATACCGAGGAACGTTATCCGTCGGTTATACCAATATACCGACAAATAACCGACGGAAAATTACCGACGAACCCACTGGCCGTCGGTTTGACCGACATAGAACCGACCGATTACCGAGGAATTCTATTTCGTCGGTTATATCGACATAACCGACGGATTACCGACGGGTAATGTTTCTGATTTTTCCTATATATGTTACCACATTCACTCATTCAGTTATGAAAAACAAAATAACTCGTCATCTTCATATTTTTTAAAAAAAATTCAATGTCTTATTTCCGGTCATGGATGGACCAACCGATGCAGGATCCGGAGTCAAATAAGTTAAACGACGATTACGCACGAGGTGTTGGAGAGTTTATGGATATAGCTTGTCGGCAACCATCTGCCCGGAAAACTGGTATGTTGAAATGTCCATGTTGTATTTGCCGGAATTCTCGTAATGTTAGGATTGATTACGTCTGGAATCACTTATATACCAATGGATTTATGGATGGTTACAAGATTTGGTTGCTCCATGGTGAAAGACCGGAATATGGTAGTACTAGCGAATCATCATATGTTCCGAATAGGATAGAAGAACATAGAACGGATACTGTAGATTTTGGTGTTGGTACGGTTCAGATGGTGAATGATGCATATCGAGAACATATAGGGACGCTGGAGGAACCTATTTTGCATACGGCTGAAGAACCAAATTTAGAGGCCAGAAGGTTTTTCGATATGTTAGACGCATCTAAACAGCCATTATATAAAGGATGTAGAGATGGTCATACTCCTTTATCATCTGCAAGTAGATTGATGTCGATAAAAACAGACTATAATTTGGCAGAAGATTGCGTAGATGCCATAGCAGATTTTGTGAAAGACATCTTGCCTGAAGATAATCTTTCTCCGGCTTCATACTACGAGGTTCAAAAATTAGTATCTGGTCTTGGATTGCCATATCAGATGATTGATGTCTGCATCGACAATTGTATGATATATTGGAGAGAAGATGAAAACCTGAGGAGATGTAAATGGTGTGGTCAACCCCGATTCAAGGAAACAAGCGGGAGATATCCGATCCCACATAAGAGGATGTGGTATTTACCCCTTACAGATAGGTTGAAGAGGTTATATCAATCTGAGCGTACAGCGGAGGCGATGAGATGGCACGCAGAGCACACAACAGAAGAAGGGGAAATTACGCATCCTTCTGATGCGGAAGCTTGGAGACATTTTCAGACTCTATATCCGGATTTTGCTTATGAGCGAAGGAATGTATACCTCGGATTATGTACAGATGGTTTCAATCCGTTTGGCAAACATGGAAGACAATATTCTTTGTGGCCAGTAATTGTAACACCTTACAATTTACCTCCATCGTTGTGCATGTGTCGAGAGTTTTTGTATCTTTCGATTCTCGTTCCCGGTCCTGAACATCCAAAGAGATCACTTGACGTTTTTCTACAACCATTGATTTATGAGTTGCAAATGTTATGGGAACACGGCGCTGAAGCATATGATATATCCTACCAACAAAACTTTCAGATGCGAGCGGTACTTATGTGGACGATAAGCGACTTTCCGGCTTATGGTATGTTATCTGGGTGGACGACACACGGAAAGTTATCTTGTCCTTATTGTCAAGATAACACAGATGCATTCCAATTGAAGAACGGACGAAAGACATGTTGGTTTGATTGTCATAGAAGGTTTCTGCCTCCGCATCATCCTTATCGTCGTAGCAAGACTTTGTTTAGGAAGAACAAGCGAGTGAATGATGTTCCACCTCTTGCAGCAGATGGTGATGATATTTTGACTCAGTTACGAGATTTTGGAGCATCGAGGACTCCTGATGTTGGTGGGAAAGGGCATTCAAATTTATTCGGTGCTGGTGTGAATCACAATTGGCACAAAAAGAGCATCTTCTGGGATTTGCCGTATTGGAAAGACCATTTGTTGAGGCACAATCTGGACGTCATGCACATTGAGAAGAATTTCTTCGACAACATTATGAACACCGTCCTAAATGTACAAGGGAAGACAAAGGACAATTTAAAGTCTAGATTAGACTTAGCAAATATATGCTCACGACCGCAACTCGAAGTATTGCCAGATGGGAAGTGTCCAATACCGACATATCGTTTAGAAGTACCAAAAAAGCAAGCGTTCTTCGACTGGATTATTCGTAGTGTCAAGTTTCCTGATGGTTACGCATCTAATTTGCGAAATTGCGTTGACCTTGCAGAAGGAAAGTTTAGTGGAATGAAAAGTCATGACTGTCATGTTGTGATGCAACGCCTACTTCCATTTGCTTTTGCACATCTTCTTCCACAGAACGTTCATGAAGCTATTGCAGGTAAATTATATTTACCCAATAATTTTTATAATTAATTAGGCCATTTACTTTATACCAATAATTTTTTATAATTAATTAATATTTTTAATTATGCAGCTGTTGGTAGTTTTTTCCGAGATATATGCACAAGATCGCTTACAGCTGACGGTATCCGCAATTTAGAGGAAAATATTCCGCTGATCTTATGCAATCTCGAGAAGATATTTCCACCGTCATTTTTTGATGTTATGGAACATTTACCAATTCACCTCCCTCGAGAAGTAGCATTAGGAGGCCCTGTTCAATATCGATGGATGTATCCGTTTGAGCGCTATATGTTCCATTTAAAAAAGAAGGTTAAAAACTTAAGCAAGGTCGAGGGTTCCATTGTCTCGCAGAGCATAAACGAAGAAGTTTCACACTTTGCTGAATATTACTTTCCATCTGAGGTTCAAACAAAGAATCGTAAGCCTTCTCGCCACGATGATGGAGGCAAACGACCAAGTTATCCTGTCTACGTACCTAACTTGTTTACACAAATTGGTCGCTTAAGTGGAAAAGGAAAGAAACGTCAACTTTCAGAGCAGGAGTACACGCATTTGCATAGGTATATTCTCAACAATTGTGAGGATATTCTGCATTATGAGAGGTAATTAATATTATTATTTTTTTAAAGGTTGTATTTTTTTATAAAATACTAATAAGTTTGATGTAGGATTTACATGGCCTTAATACGTACCTACTACACGGGTTACACTGAAGAACAACTTGAAAAAGTAAAAGAGGGAGATTTTTCTGTTTGGCTTGCATTTTATGTAAGTGTTATATATATTTATTATTTTTAAAAAATTACATGTCTGAAATTATAATTAAATTGTAATTAACTTATCACAGGTAAAAGAAGAAGTAGAGAAAGGTCAATCATTTCCGTCATGGTTATTAGAATTCATAAACGGGCCTAACTACAATGTAACTTCATACCCGAGATACTGTACGAGGGGATACGCATTTAGGATTCATGAGGAGGGGTCAAAGAGAACAACAGTGGATTATGGTATCTCTTCGACATCTGATGATATTGTGTATTATGGTATCCTTAGAGAGATACTAGAAGTTCGATATCCTGGCATGATCAACTTAAGGTGCATTGTATTCCTCTGCGATTGGTACAATCCAATTATTGATACTGGTGTTCGAATTGACAAATTCGGAGTTACATCGGTCCACTCACGACGAAGACTAATGAAATATGACCCTTTCATCCTTGCATCACAAGCAGATCAGGTATAAATATGTGGTTTTTTATTCACATAAATTATTTTAATTTTATGAAATTTATTAATTTTTGTGAATTAATATTTCTTATAAATTTAGGTTTGCTACATTCGATACCCACAAGTCACAAATCGGATAGATCATTGGTTGACCGTAACACCTATAAATCCAAGAGGAACAGTATATGGAGTTACCGATCATGAGCCTTTGCAACCTAGCGGAAGTGGTTTAATGGCCCCAGTTGAGCATTCTCTTGAAGTCGAACTTATAGTTGACTTCACTACTTTCACAGATGATAGAGTTCATGAAGACTCTGAGCAATCAATAGGAGAGTTTGACGATGATGAAGACTCAATTCCTTCTGATTATTCTACTGATTCCGAGTAGTTTATTATAATTAATGTGTATCAGATAATATAATTATTTTAATTTTCATGTCATTATATAAAGGTATTTTTGGAAATTTTGTAGACTTAAATGATAAATAAACATTACATACGCCTAATTTTAATATTAAATCCTAAACATTTACAACCATTTATACCCGAAACATTAAACTTTTATACCCTAAACACGTTTCCGTCGGTTTTCCATCGGTTTTTAGTTACTAAACCGATGGAAAACCGACGGCTTATACCCTAAACTCGATTCCGTCGGTTTTCCGTCGGGTTATAGTTACAATAACCGATGGAAAACCGACGGCTCGTTATTAAAACCGATAAATAACCGATGCACTAACAATTATGAATCCAAATTATTAATTCCTGTTACCAAATCAAGTAGTTTCTCAATTTTTATTCATGTCTCCAACAACCCTACACTTCGTACCAACATTAAAAGGTATAAAATAGGATATAAAATACAAGCTTTTGTAAATTCTTATAAAATGACAACTAATGGTATAAGTGTTAGTATGGTATGTGTTATGTATACTTATATATAGTTATATTTGTGATTTCGATTTTTTTTTTTTTTAAATGTTTAAAGAATTATAAAATTAGATCGTGAAATCTCTAAATTGGAGAGTTAAATGGTAAATCATCATCAAATAAATCTAATTTTACTTCCAAACCCTAAACCCTATACTCTTATACCCTAAACCCTTATTCCGTCGGGTTTCCATCAATTCTGTGTATTTATTTCCCGCCCCCTCTCTGCACAAAAAATTTCAACCCGCGCAATTGATGGTCCCTCGGGTTTTCCTCGGTTTGGGCAATAATTTAAATTTTTTTTTAATATAACCGACGGAAAACCGACGTTTGGTTTATATGTCGTCGGTTTTCCGTCGGTTTGGGTAAATATTTCTGAAAATAAAAACCCATTCCTCGCCATTATCGCCCATATCTCCTCACCTCCTCGCCATTATCGCCCATATCTCCTCACCTCCTCGCCATTATCGCCTAGATTTTCTCTCCATCGTTCTCCTCCTTCTCCTCCTCCATCGTTCTCCTCCTTCTCCTCCGGCACAAATCTCGTTCTCCTCCTTCTCCTCCGGCACAAACATGTAAGATTTCTTCCTCTAACCGAAAATCCTAGAGATTTCTTTGATTTGGTTAATATTAGGTATGTAAATTGTGTTTGTAGATAGTTTTGGTTGATTAAACTTTTGTTAGATGGTAGGATGAGATGTAGACTTTTTATTTTTGGTTGATTTGGTTAAGATTATGTATGTAAATTTTGTTTGTAGATAGTTTAGGTTGATTAAAGTTTTGTTAGATGGTAGGATGAGATATCGGTGATGATGTTTTTATTTTTATTTTATGTTGATTTTTATTTTTATTTTTTTGGTCGATTTAAAAATTTGGACAGTTATAAAATTAATTACGATTTAAATAAAAATAAAAATAAAAAGTTAAGATTTAATAAAACCTAAACATATATAAAATTGACAAGTTATATTTTTTGGTCGATGTAAATAAAAATACGTATTGGTGATTTTTTTGTGAATTATATATTTTGTTACTAATTTAATAATTATTAAAACTATATTGATTTTAGAATTATATTTTTTTAAAAGGACGACATAGCTTTATTTTCTTGAATTTATATATTTTAAAATTTCATTGAACTCGATGATTTTTTCGTAATTTGAACATAGATTTTTTTTGTTAATTTGAAATTATTTGAATAATGATTATTTAACATTTTTTTAATTTATTAAAGGGATTACGGTGGAAATTATATGACTAGTCAATTGGGTCGCTCGACCCAAGCACCGGCGGACAGAATGAGTGGATCGCAATCCGCTACTCAGAGCGATACTCTTGTTCCACCGATGGAGATGAGTATCGAGGATTTCGTGTCGCAGCCGGGACGACACCGATTAACAGTTCTGGATCCTGACTTACGAGACAAAACTACTTGGTAAGTCTATTTTAAGTTGTTTAATATTTGTTTTCAAATTAGTGAAATCTCATAGTTTTTAACATTTTTGTTTCATGTTTTTAGGTTTGGATATTCGCACAATGGCATTTCAAAGTGCTATTTACGAATGATGCAAGGACTCTTGAAGGAACCCTATCCCCAATTCAATCTCTTACCAAAAACAGAGAAAGATCTTTGGTTTAGACAATTTGCTGTAAGTAAATGATTAAATAATGATTTATTAGTTTTAGGCCATTTAAATATTAACAATTGTTTATTTTATTCTTTGTAGCAAGAATTTACCTGGGATAGGAGCATAACGCATGAAGTTCGTATGGCGTTTGACAAGGACATTCAGAAATATTATAGTGGGCAAATTAACGAGTGGAAGCAAAGGTGGCAAGTGGGGAAAAAACCAAGGAACGTGAACGAAAATGTGTTTAAAGGGTTGCAGCTTTATTGGGAGAAACCAGAAACAAGTGCAACATCAACGACAAACTCTAAGAATCGGTTAAGCGATAGAGGTGGAAAAGGAATTGCTAAACACAATTCTGGAGCAGTGAGCTTCAAGACCCGTGAACAAAAATATGTAAGTGTTTCAACTTCTTTTTATTTTTATTTTTTATTTTTAATAATTTTCTAACTAATCGGGTTTTTAAAATTAATAATAGTATGAGGAAAATGGTGAGTATCCTTCAAATTTATATATGATGGAGCATATGCACACCAACAAAAAAACTAAACAAATAGACGATCCCGTTGCAAGAGAAATCGTAGAGTCTTCGAGGAGGAGGATCGTGGAGTTTGCGGAAAGCCAAAGTTCGACTCCAGAAGACGTACCCATAGAGGTTATAAACAACATCGTTAGAGAGGTAATGGTATTTTTTTTTTAGTTAAATATGAGTTTTTTTATTTATTATTAAAATTTACTAATCCTTTTCCATAACAACTTATAGGAAGCCCCCGTAAAAAAGGGTCGCATCTTTGGGTTAGGAAAACTAAGGGGAAGTCGGGGATCATCTTCATCTGCTCGATCTTGTGGCATCGACCACGCCGCCCTTGAAGAATCTCTGAAAGAAAGGGATGAGCGGATTGCAGCTTTGGAGAAGCAAATGGAAGACGATCGAGAGGCGAATAGACGAAGTTTTGAAGCTTTCAGACAGGAAATGCTTAATTTACAGATGAACATGCCTCCAAACCCATTCTCGCCTCATAACCCAACCCCGTAGTTTTTTTTTTTGGATAATTTCAGAATTTAATATTTAAAATATTATTAATATTAATATTAATTATAATTTTAATTCTATTATTTCATTTAATTGTTTTATTAAAAATATAATTTTAAATCGAAAATAAATTAGGTTTTGGAAAATTAACCGACCCGGTTTTAAAATAAATTAATATAATTTTAAAAAACAAACCCGTCGGTTTTTCGTCGGTTTTTTTAACAAACCCGTCGGTTATCTGTCGGTTTAGAGAAATACACCCGTCGGTTATCGGTTGGTTTAGAGAAATAAAACTGTCGGTTATCTGTCGGTTTGAAAACATTTTCCGTCGGTACACCGTCGGTTTTATTTCTCGGTTTTCCATCGGTTTACTTTGGACGGTCGGTTACTCGTCGGGTAAAGTTCGTCGGTTTTTCCTAGGTTTTAACCGGCGAATAACCGACGGATTTGTTTTACCGACGAGATAGAACCGACGGCGTTATTTCGTCGGTTTTCCGTCAATTAGGGTCTTTTCCGACGACTTACCGACGGATAAGCTTCTCGGTTATAGTTTGTTTTCTTGTAGTGACAATTCAACATATTGTCCACGGATAAAAATTGCCAATCTTAACTAATATATAGAAGAACCACAGAAACAAAACTTTAAGCGAAATTCCGATGGTTGAATTTTGGATCTCCCATCGTAATAAATGAAAGATTGCTTACAGAACCATCTCACCCGGGTTTATATACATGCATGTTCCTCGGGTCGGGGCTCATTACTTTAGAAACAGTAGTTTGCATCATTGCATGTCTAAACACTATTTTTGGTTGGTCAATTTTTCTATAAGATTTTGAATATTTTAATCTGATATTTATACTATATGTTGGAATCTTTTTATAAGAGCACCTCGTCACTCATACGAGAATGGTGAAGTCGTGCCATGTGCCGAGTTTCCGATGTCTACGATTTATTACATCTTAACTGGTTTCTTCTCCGACCCTCGTGAGTAGCAATAGCAGAAATAATAACATGTAAACTTATGAAAATGGCAAATATGTATCATCGAAACAAGATCAAATAATATTTTTTTTTTACGGATGGTATAAATTACGTAGGTGGCCCGAACCTCCGGTCGCGGTTCACCAAACGATCAAAATATATAGATCTAAATTGTTGCACAATAAATGTTATATTTTTATTTTCTTCAATTAATATATATATATATAAGATGCTTATCACAGTTGGATAGGGTTCGTCGACTAATTTAAAGTAGATTTTTTTTAGTAAGGATTTGGATAATTCAAATCGCAATCATTTTAATATATTAGTAGTTTTTTCATAAGAGTACAAAGTATTTTCTTTTCTTAACAAGAGTTTGAATATTTCAATATCTCACTCCACGAAATATATATGACTTTCAGGCCAGGTCCAAAATTTGAGAAGGCCCTAAACAAAAAAATTTTTGGCCCTAACTACATACAAAAAAAAAAAAAAAATTGGGCTCTTTTTAAAAAAAATCACCTAAATTTTACCTTAAAAAAAAGTCCTAGGGCCGGCCTTGCTTCTATACATAAGAGTTTGTAGAACAAAAAACAAATAAAACATTTAACAAACAAAAAAATGTTATATTGATGGCCCCATCAGGGATGTCAAATAAGCTAATGCTATTTTTCAGGTTTGAAATGACAAATGCAGAGGGAGTATGACGGGAGCCAAAAATCTTCCACAAGTCTTACCCCACTACACGCGGAGAGTGAAGCTTTAGGACAGGTCATGCTTAGTTGATATGCAGCAGAAAAAAGCAGTTTTCGCAACAGACTGTTCTGATTTGGTGAAGACGGTGTCTACACCGACAGAGTGGTCGGCGTTCGAAGTTCACATTGAAAATTTAATGAAGATAAAGGAAAAGTTCTCGTTCTTCTCTCTATCTTATATTCTACACATTCTTAATTCTAAGGCTAACAAGTTTGTGAATGGTGTCCGATTAGCTACGTTTGATATATATTCTAGGTAAAATTATCACCACTGTTTTCGGTAATCAAACATAGTTTACGTGGCACATCAAGGCATCATTCAATTCGTTTAAAGTTAGTTAAACATAGTTTTTTAAGTATAAGAATGATTAGATGTCAAAGAAGGTTACGTGTGTAGGGAGTGCACATATATATATTTTGAATAATTAATTAATTATAGTTGTTGACAACGAGTTGTTATTAGAGACAAATCAGGTCCATTAATACATTTGTACAAAACAAGCAGCTAATCACAGCTTTAACACAAGCAATTATGGTTTTTGTATTTTGCAAAGTCTTACATCTTTGCTTTTGACTTTTTCTCTCTGACTCTCAATCTCTTGAAAAGGCTTCAACAAACAAAAATGGCGATTCCTAGAAGTGGGCCATCACAATCGTCATCATCATCGCCACGATCGCCATCGCCATCACTACCACCACCACCGCCACCACCACCACCACCGTCGCAACCATTTGGACCAAATCTTCCTGTACAAGATATTATCATTAGAAGGAAAAGCAGAAGAAATTATCGACCACTACCAATGTTGAAATGGTACTTGCTCACCCTCATTATGCGCCAAAAACTCCAAACACCAGACCAGAAACGACGTGAAGAATGGGTGATTTGGATCAAAGACAAGATGGACCAAGTACTTAAAGACGACGACACAGCTAACTGGGACAAGCTTTGTATCTACAAAGTTCCACATTATCTTCAAGAAAACGATAAGAAGTCCTACTTCCCTCAAATCGTTTCACTTGGTCCGTACCACCATGGCAAAGACCATCTCCTACCCATGGACCATCACAAGTGGCGTGCGCTCAATATGGTCATGGCACGCACCAAGCACAACATTGAAACGTATATTGACGCCATGAAAGAGCTCGAGGAGAAGGCTCGTGCATGTTACGAAGGTACTATTAGTTTGAGCAGTTACGAGTTCACAAAAATGTTGGTTCTTGATGGTTTTTTTGTTCTTGAGCTCTTCAGAGGATTGGATAAAGGATTCTCGGTACTCGGGTAAGCGTTATGTCTTTGTTCGGTTTATCTCATATACTTGTTAAACCGGTTTGATTATTGAAATTTTTTTTTTTGCTTTGTTTTGGTGTTGTATAGATATGGTCGTAATGACCCGGTCTTTGCGACGCGAGGGTTGATGCATTCGATTCAACGTGACATGGTAATGCTGGAAAATCAACTTCCTCTGTTCGTACTGAACCGGTTGTTAGAGTTACAGCTCGGTACACAAAACCAAACCGGTTTAGTGGCACAATTAGCAATTCGGTTCTTTAATCCGCTAATGCCAACTGATAAACCATCAACCAAAACCGGCCAGGCAAAAACCAAGAAATCTCTAAAAAAGGATGAGTTCTTTAACCCAATTGCTGACAAGGAGGAGGAAGAGTTGCACTGTCTGGATGTTTTCCGTCGAAGTTTGCTCAAGCCTAGTTTGACACCTGAGCCAAGGTTATCACGAAAGAGATGGTCCAGGAAAACGCGTGTGGCGGACAAGCGCCAACAACAACTGATACATTGCGTGACGGAACTAAGAGAGGCCGGTATTAAATTCAAGAGAAGAAAAACCGACCGGTTTTGGGACATTAGGTTCAAAAACGGTTATCTTGAGATTCCCAAACTACTTATCCATGATGGTAAGTTCACGTTTTTCCTTCTTTCTTGCATTATACGCGAGGATAAATCTAAAAAGTTTGATATTGTGCTTAGACATTAGTTGGTATATTAAATAGTTGTTCCATATTTAGGTTTCGAAATTTGCTTTTCAGAAAAACAGTTTTGGTTTATTTTAGAAAAGTAAATTTCAACGATTTTTGTATACTTTCATTACATTTTCTTTTTATTCAAATCATTAATTATATTACATCTTGGATCTAAAAGATATTATAACGGTTTATATATAGAAGATCAATTATTATGCATAGTGCCATGGTGGTATTAATATTTTAAAAGTCAATGGGAGTAAATATGAAGCTGGCATTGTAAACATCAATTATCTTTTTCTAATTCAGAATGATTTAAGCGAAAATGTTATCTTTTTCTTGAGAATACCCATGATCTTCTCGTGATTGTTGTAGGTACCAAATCTCTCTTCTCGAATCTTATAGCTTATGAGCAGTGCCATATCGACTCAAACAATGACATAACATCCTACATAATCTTCATGGACAATCTAATAGATTCTGCCGAAGATGTAAGCTATTTGCATTACTGTGGTATCATCGAGAACTGGTTAGGAAATGATTATGAAGTTGCGGATTTGTTCAACCGATTGTGTCAGGAAGTAGCTTTCGACCTCAAAGATAGTTATTTATCTGAATTATCGCATAAGGTTGATCGTTATTACAACCGAAAGTGGAATACTGTGAAAGCGGTCTTGAAACACAAGTATTTCAATAACCCTTGGGCATATTTCTCTTTCTTTGCAGCAGTTTTTCTGCTAACTCTCACATTATTTCAGAGTTATTTTACTGCTTATGCTTATTTTAAGCCACCTAAGCCCCCTTAATTTTCTTTATTATTTCGTAGTTTTTTTTCATTCAACTTGGAATGTTTGTTTTTTACCAAAAAAACCTTCGAATGTTTGAATTTCTTCTTTCTATGTTTCCATTGTATTGCAATTAAATAAATAAAACATCGGTTTCACTATATATGTTGAAGTCATATGTCATAAGTTATATTCAGATTTTGGCTTCACTTATATATGTTTCAAAGATGTGACCCTATGTTTTTTTTTTGAACAATTTTGATACATTATATTTAAAGGTAACAAGTAACCAAAGTTTTATAATTGTTAGACTAATCTTACAATTGAGAGAAGACATATCTTTAAAACAAACATATGAGGAATTGATAGAATTGAAAGAGAGAACAAATCCACTGCTGGAAATTGAAAGGTGTGCGACCCTATGTTATGTTGTACTTAATTAACAAACGAATGTTTTGTTGTAGTTTCTTATCGTAAAGGAACAAAAATGGTTACGAAATATTTTTTTTGCCTTTTTTTGTCCTCTCTTAAGTCATCATCGTAACCAAAATCATCATCAACGACAACTTAAATCATCATTGTAGTAAAAACACAAAGCTTTGGTAGTGAGTACAAAGTTTGTTCTTTTTAATAAGAGTTTGAGTGCTTCAAGCTCACTCCTTCAAATATTACAATTATTATACACGACCGTTATTTTTATAGAATTACCAAGAAAATTTGGAACGTTATCTCATAAACTCATCATATCAAGAATCAAAACACGGTAAAGATCAAGAATAAAAATACGATAAAGATTTCAGACAAATTTTAGAGATCGGTTGTTCGAATGGTATTTGAGAAAAGACCATATAAAATGTTTTGGTCCTAGGCCTGAGAAGATGTACCGGGTTTAGGCCAAAATTTCTTAAAGCATCTTTATTCCTGATATTTCTGGAATATCATTGAAGAAAAATAATTAAAAAATTAATTAGTGAAGAGATTTGTGTGTGAGGGAGTGAGCCGGTTGATACGGTTCGTCGGAACACGTGGCAGCTTCATATTGGACCACTTTTTTTGGCCCAAACAAAGATTCAGATCTCATTTGCTCGAAATCATCTTCTCTCTCTCGAATCCTCTTCTCCATGGCGATCGTGGAAAGAGAAGAAGAAGAAGAAAACTCTAGAAGCAGCAAGAAGCGAAACATTGTGGAAGGTAAATTTTTCATCACGTAGCTTTTCTTGTTCTTCGATCTCTTTCCTTTTTTTGTGGTTAAGTTCAAAGAGAGAATTGATAGAATCATCTTAGGAATTCTTTTTTTTTTTGCGGAATCGTTAATTTTTTTTTTTTTTTTGAGTTTTTTGTTTTCCTCTTTGGCATTTGATCGAACACTTGATAGCTATGTTTTGATTTGATGTTTATCGACACTCAACAATCAATTTTGGTTCTTTTCTAGTTTGTAGAAGAACTTTTATCTACTCTTTATAGTGTTGAATATGTTCATAACTGTTCTTGGTTGATACTTGGGTTGAATTTTGTTTACTCATTCTTGTTTAAGATGTTTTCAGACTTGAAATCATTGGAGATATTCCAATACATTTGCTACAGTTTGTGGTTTATGGTCCAAACCAGTTAACCACAATTCATGATTAAACATTGAGCTTTCTATCCGACAAGTGACAAATCTTTATCCGGTTTGAGATGTGATTCCTGGCTTCAAGCAAACATGCTTATTGTTTGGTGATCATATATCTCTTTTGCTTGGACAAAGTGAAAGGCAGGTTGAGTATGACCGAGCTGGCAGGATTATCAAGGGACATGTATGAACGGGTTGTGCTTAGTTATCAACTGTTTTTGTTTGGGTTTGTTTCAGTCTTAATAACATGGTTGTTTTGTAGAGGTGGTGATTCTGCCAAAGAGTAAATACGAAGAAGACGTTTATGCCAACAATCACACTAGTGTTTGGGGGTCATGGTGGAAAGACCATCAATGGGGATATAAGTGTTGCCAACAAACTATTCGCAACAGTTACTGCACAGGTTCTGCTGGAATCGAAGCTGATGATGCTGCACTTGATCTGATGAAGCTAATATTGCTCGCAAAGAAGCCTCTGAAGGTTTGTGTTGTTGATTCTGTTTGTTATTCCAATTCCTTATTTATGCTTCATGTAATAACTTTTTCTCAGAGTCTTGAAGATACTTGTCACTCAAGCTTTTAATGTGAAAGTTGGTTTTTAATTCTTTAGAACCCCTTTAAGGGTATCACTAATGGACATACAAAAAATAGAAAAAAGTGAATGAATCTCAAAAACTAAATTAATATTATTTTTAATACTAAAATATGATTTAAGAACCTTAAGGGTATTCACAAAAAAAAATAAGAAAAATAAATTAAAAAAGCATGATAAATTAATCATATCCCAACAGCCGAGACTCAGATTTTTAATCTTGAGAAATCCTTCCATCTCATAATGGAGCAAGTGACGAACAAGTACTTTTCTAGTCTTTTTTATAGGAGTTTGTATAATCTACAAACAAAACGTGGCTCGTCAAGGCGTTTTAAAAGTTTTCAAACTTATAATTAATGTATGTGTATGATTAGATGTATATATATTCAAACTTATTGATGGGTATGTACATATCTGCATGCACATCCCAATTATGTTGTTACATCTTTGCTTTTGACATTTTTTTCCTCTCAATCTTTTGAAAAAACTTCAACCAACAAAAATGGTCCGTATTCTTACTTTACCACCACCACCGCCACCACCACCATCGTTTAGATCGATTCCTCCTCGGCGGTTTTTCTTCAAAAAAAGAAGCAAAACCCCACCACCACCACCACCACCACCGCCATCATTTGGACCGAATCTTCCTTGGAGGTATTTTGTCAAAAGAAGAAGAAATGATCCATCATCGACTTCTCGCATCAACAAAGACATGTCTTTGATCCACAAAGACATGTTGACCTGGTACTTGCTCACCCTCGTCATGCGTCAAAAACTCCAAACCCGGAACCAAGAACCCGAAGAGACACGAGAAGAATGGGTGATTTCGATTAAAGAAAAGATGGAGGAAGCACTTAAAGAAGATGCCGCAACTAGTTGGGACAAGCTTTGTATCTATAGAGTTCCACAATACCTTCAAGAAAACGACAACAAGTCCTATGTTCCTCAGACCGTCTCGCTTGGTCCGTATCACCATGGCAGCGAACATCTCCTCCCCATGGACCGTCACAAGTGGCGTGCGGTCAATATGGTCATGGCACGTACCAAGCATAACATCGAAATGTATATTGACGCCATGAAAGAGCTCGAGAAAAAGGCTCGCGCTTGTTACGAAGGGCTTATTGGTTTGAGTAGCAATAAGTTCACGGAAATGTTGGTTCTTGATGGTTGTTTTGTTCTCGAGCTGTTTCGAGGAGCTGATGAAGGATTCTCGGAACTCAGGTAAGCAAGAGTGATTCAATTTCTGGTTTGTCCGATTATCTCATATACTTGCTTCTAATATCAGATCCTGATATCGAAATTGTAGACTTTGAATATTATTTTTCTTATGATTTTTTTTTTTTTTTGTGTACGTAGATATGATCGTAATGATCCGGTTTTTGCTATGCGAGGATCCATGCATTCAATACAACGTGACATGGTAATGCTGGAAAATCAACTTCCTTTGTTTGTTCTCAACCGGTTATTAGAGCTACAGCTTGGTCCAAAGAACCAAACCGGTTTAGTGGCGCAATTAGCAGTTCGGTTCTTTGACCCACTAATGCCAACCGATGAACCTTTGACCAGAAACGACCAGTCAAATCTCGAAAACTCGTTGGAAAAAGATGAATTCTTTAACCCAATTGCCGACAAGGACAGGGACGAGTTGCACTGTCTAGATGTTTTCCGTCGAAGTTTGCTACGGCCTAGTACGACACCAGAGCCGAGGTTGTCACGAAGGAGATGGTCTTGGAAAACGCGTGTGGCAGATAAGCGTCAACAACAATTGATACATTGTGTGACGGAACTGAGAGAGGCCGGTATTAAATTTAGGAGAAGGAAAACCGACCGGTTTTGGGATATTAGATTCAAAAATGGTTATCTAGAGATACCTAAGCTACTTGTCCATGACGGTAATTGACTTCACACTTCCTTTTTCTTTTTCTTTTTGTCAACATGCATGCATTCTACATAACTGAATTTTGGTTATAACACATTGACGACACTAATCCAAACTACTAAATTACGTATCATGGTCTAATTGAGTTCACATTTCATGACATCATTTTCGTTTATTTCTCATTTATACACTTTCAACTTGATCTTTTTTTCTAGTAAAACAAAATTAAACCCAAATTGGAGACATATATAGATTGTTTTTGGGCTCGAGTTGCTAAAGTAAAGAAATAGACAAATAGTCAGTCCTATTAACCAATCCTTTATGATTTAAGCAATGTCAATTGGCAAAAAGGAAAGAAAATGAAATATACATTTTTTTTTCTATAGAATCCCTTAAATTAACAAAAACACCAAAAACACCATTGGCTCTCTTGTCTCTTGTAGGTACCAAATCTCTCTTCTCGAATCTTATAGCTTTCGAACAATGTCATATCGATTCAAGCAACGACATAACATCCTACATAATATTCATGGATAATCTAATAGATTCTCCCCAAGATGTTAGCTACTTGCATTATTGTGGTATCATCGAGCACTGGCTAGGAAATGACTCTGAAGTTGCGGATTTGTTCAACCGACTATGTCAAGAAGTTGCTTTCGATCCCCAAAATAGTTATTTATCTGAATTGTCGAATAAGGTTGACCGAAATTATAGCCGAAAGTGGAATGTTATGAAGGCGATTTTGAAACACAAGTACTTCAATAATCCTTGGGCGTATTTCTCTTTTTTTGCTGCACTTGTCTTGCTAGTTCTTACGTTATTTCAGAGTTTTTTTACTGCTTTTCCTTATTTTAAGCCACCTTCTTAAATTTCATTATTATTCCAGAGTTTCTTTCTTTCAACTTGGAATGTTTCTATTTTCCTTTTTTTTGCCGAACATTATGTATTTTTCTTCAAAGTATGCATGCTTCTATTGTATTGTAAAAACTTGACTTCACTATATTTTTGGAGCTGTGTGTCTAATAAAAATAAACAAATAAACGTTTCCCGACCAACATATTCAAAGTTTGTTAAAGCAAAGATCATTTATACAAAAAAGAATGGTGAGGTCGTGCCATGTTCCAGACTAGCTGTGTAATGGACATGTTCCGTTGTGCTCTCACCATTTGTTTTTAAATACCCTTTTCCTAACAATAACTTGTGGTTAACTTACACTAGATCATGGAATCATCCCCAAAATGGTATCTTTGGAAAAACACAAGGTTGATGAATGTAATTCATTTTAAAGGAAAAAAAAAACTGATACATTTTACTTGTTACTTTTTTCAAAGTTGTTAATGTGTGTGTGTGGTTTTTAGATACATCTAATAATGGTTGTTGTCATTACAGATCAATTGGGTCCATAAGTACAATAAGTAACCAATTATAGATTCAAATCATTTACATATAGCTGCTTCTGATATTTCACAACTACTTCTCTCTTCCTTTCTCATTCTCCTCGAAAAGCTTCGACCAACAACAAAAAATGGTAGCTGTCTTCTACAAAGACATGTTGAGCTGGTACTTGCTCACTCTCAAGATCCGCGAAAAACTCGAAACCGAGAACCAAGGCTCCGAACCGATTAATCAAGATCACAACCTTCCCGGTTTACCCGAAATCACCAGATCCGATCAAGACCAAAACAATCATAACCACGAGCCCGGTAAGATCGAGGTAACCAAAGAGAGCCCAAAAGAGGCACGAGACGATTGGGTGATCTCGATTACAGACAAGCTCGAGCAAGCACATAGAGACGACGACACAACCATATGGGGAAAGCTCTGTATCTACAGAGTTCCATATTACCTACAAGAAAATGACAACAAATCGTATTTCCCTCAGACCGTCTCTCTTGGTCCGTACCACCATGGTAAGAAACATCTTCGGTCAATGGACCGTCACAAATGGCGTGCGGTCAGTAGAGTCTTGAAACGTACGAACCAAAACATCAAAATGTACATAGACGCCATGAGAGAGCTAGAGGAAAAGGCTCGAGCTTGCTACGAAGGTCCTTTTGGTTTGAGCAGTAACGAATTTATCGAAATGCTTGTTCTTGATGGTTGTTTTGTGCTTGAGCTCTTCAGAGGAGCCGTTGAAGGATTCCCAGAACTCGGGTACGCCTAGTTACAATTGCTGGTTATGTCCGGTTATCTCATATAATGAGTAAACCGTTTTCAATCATTTTGATTTTAAATAATCGTTCTTGGTGTTATGCAGATATGCTCGTAACGATCCGGTTTTCGCAATGAGAGGAGCGATGCATTCGATTCAACGCGACATGATAATGCTGGAAAATCAACTTCCTCTGTTTGTTCTAAACCGGTTATTAGAGCTACAGCTCGTTACACGGAACCAAACCGGTTTAGTAGCGCAATTAGCAGTTCGGTTCTTTGATCCACTAATGCCAACGGACGAGCCATTGACCAAAACCGACCAGTCAAAACTCGAGAACTCGCTAGCAAGAGGAGCCTTTGACCCATTCACCGATATGGGTGAATTGCATTGTCTAGATGTTTTCCGTCGAAGTCTTCTCCGGTCTAGTCCTACACCGGAGTCAAGGTTATCAAGAAAGAAATGGACTCGGAACACGCGTGTGGCGGACAAACGTCGGCAACAACTGATACATTGCGTGACAGAACTAAGAGAGGCCGGTATTAAGTTCCGGAGAAGAAAAACCGACCGGTTTTGGGATATACAATTCAAAAACGGTTATCTAGAGATACCGAGGCTACTTATTCATGATGGTAAGTCCAAGTTTTTCAGTGTTTCTTCTTTTTAGTTAATGCCCCATATGCTTACTATTTATTTATCCATCACATTTTCCATATAAATTTATATATAAAGTAGAAAAATATCAGTTTATAACTTTGTATGGATTGGTAAAGAATATATTAGCTAGAGAATCATGATGTGATATGTAGCACAGTAATGGGAGTTCTAAATTATTGTCACGATCCAAAATAATAATTTTTCTCTTCTTTATTTTATCAAAAATTCAATTTTTTATGGCATAGATTGGTTTTGTTCGACTTTTGTCCTCATATGCCAAGTGTGTGTGAGGAGGAAATGTCATCAATTATTCCCTATTGACTAATTCAGAATGATTTATGCAAAGGAAAAAAGTGTGATTTAAACTGCAAAAAGTTTAGATAATAATGAACGTTGACAAAAAAAAATAAAAAATAAAAAAATAATAATTAAACATATACACTCTCTTTCAATAAAACTTAGTCATCCCATAAACATAACAAAAATCTCCTCTTCTTGTGTTTTTTGTAGGTACCAAATCTCTTTTCTTGAATCTTATAGCTTTCGAGCAGTGTCATATCGACTCAAACAACGACATAACATCCTACATAATTTTCATGGACAATCTAATAGATTCTCACGAAGATGTTAGTTACTTGCATTATTGCGGTATTATTGAACATTGGCTAGGGAGCGATTCCGAAGTCGCGGATTTGTTCAACCGTTTATGTCAAGAGGTTGTTTTCGATACCGAAGATAGCTATCTATCTCGGTTATCGATTGAGGTTAACCGTTATTACAATCAAAAGTGGAATGCTTGGAGGGAAACCTTGAAACACAAGTACTTCAATAATCCATGGGCAATTGTCTCTTTTTCTGCTGCGGTTATTCTACTAATTCTCACATTATCTCAGAGTTTTTATGCTGTTTATGCTTATTACAAGCCACCTTCTTAACCTTTATTGTTTTTATAGTTTACCTTCACTCAAAAGAAAATTTTTGTTGTATTATCTTCATTATTATAGTTACACTTGGGTGTTGAAACAGTTATGATATAAAAAGTTTTGTTCATGATAGTAAATTTTTTAAGAATATAGACTGATAGACTGCACATTTTTCAATCCATTTGTTAACATATAAACAAAACTAAAAATCTCATTTAATGACAAAAGGTTATGGAAATTAGCATTTTATAAACGACTATCAAACCTGAAAATAGATGTTTTTAAATTATGATAGTTAGTTCAAACCTTTTTTTTTTGTAGGATAGTTAGTTCAAACTTTTTTTCTATAATAAAGTATAGTTAGTTCAAACCTTTTTTTTTAGTAGGATAGTTAGTTCAAACTTTCTTTCTATAATAAAGTAACCCAATCCAATTTATTTGTTAAAAATAACTCATATAAAAATCGTAATTACTTGGCTATCAAGCCCATATAGCTTCATTTTTAAGGCCTAAAATAAACTCGAGAAAAAAAAACTATGACCGGCATGAGCGGGGATCACAAAAGCAAAAACTCTAATCGTTAATTTCCCCACCTTCATCGGAATTTTCGTACAATCGTCTGAATCTTCTTCCTCCAGCTTTCTTCCATTCTCTGAATCTCAGTTTGAGCCTAACTTCCACCAGATAGTTGCAGTGGATAGGTACTCAAGTTATTATATATATTTAGTTTTCTTTTAGCTACTCACGGTTTTTGTGTTTGGTTTTGGTCACTAGGAAACGCTGAAGGAGAGATAACAATCTGGAATTTTGGGTTTCCTAGTGATTATGTATCGGTTGTCATGTAAGTAAAATCCTTAGTGAATATGGTTGGGTTGATTTTTCACCTAATGATTTTTGTTTTTGCAAATAGGTTTCCAGACCCTCATGGTTTACCGATCATAGCTACAGCCATTTCTAATGATGTTACGTAACTGTCATTTCTTTTAGTTTTGATACTTTTCAAATTCAATAACGAATGGACAAATTTACGTTTCTTTTGTTCTTTTGTAGCACTGTGATTACCATCAACAATCAAGGACAAGCTACTATTTGGAGATCACCACCACCGCCTTTCATGATTATACATTTTTAGTAATTTTTTGTATCAAGTTCAATGGATTAGGGGATAACTTTTGATAAAGTTTTGGGATGTTATGCACCCACCATGAGATTAGGTCTGAGCGCGGATCGGATATCCGGAAAAAATATAATATGTATGATTCGATTTATTTTTTTACGAATATCTAATTTTACGATTTGCTTTGATTCGAAAAATTTCGGATATTCGGGATTACAGATATCCGGATTTTTTCTGGATATTTCCGGATATCCGGATCTTCACGGATATTTGTTTTAAAAAAAAAATTAAAACACCATACTCTTTTTTCAAAACAAAATTTTTAATATAAGGTTTAAACTAATTAATAAATAAATATGGTCTAATTTTATTCGATAAAATTAAAAAAAATTAAAAGTAAAAAATTAAAACATTGAAAAATAAAATATATATATTTTTAAGATATATATTTCAACTAAAATTAGTATATACCTATTTTTACTATAAAATATACTCGCCAAATATATTTAAAAATAAAAAAATATAAATATATGTCATAAATCTACCATATTATATGTATATATAAGTAATATACGGATCGGATCAAATATTCAGATTTTTAAAATTAGTATTTTTTATTTGCTTCGGTTTAGACGGATACTAAATTTTACTATTTGTTTCGCTTTGATTCCAAGCGAATATCCGAATTTTTCGGATCGGATCAAAACGAATAACAAATCGAATCGAATTTAACGGAAATTTTGCCAAGCCTTACCATTGATTGCCTAATCTATTAATGCAAGACTCGCTTGGTATTTCTTTAAAATCTGCTTGATCTTTATGTCTTTAGTGACTAAATTGATGAGAGTACAGGATTAGCTCAAATTGATGAGGCTGTTGTTTGGGGAGCTGTCAATTGTTTTCTCTATTTAAAAAAATTGGATTGATTCATCATTACTGATTTGCTTTAAGAATACTCTCATACAGCATTTGGCAGCCTGAGGTGGTAAGTTTTTGCCATACCATTCAAAATTTTCAGCACTTGGTTGGTAGCTAGTATGAAGCCATGTCATAAGTCCTGCTCCTACTGGTGTCTCTTGCTAAGTGTTACTAGTCATGTGCACAAATGATGTCTACTGTGGCCGACTATTTGGATTTTATGTATAGGTGAGTTTTGTATGTTCTGGTGGTTATTCGGCTATATTATTTTTATTCATGTTTGATGACTTTGTACTGTGGTGGTACACTGATTCGTTTTTCAATTGCATGTCTAGAAGAGTTTCAAGCAATTAATGATGTTTGGAAATTTATGTCACTCAAACAAACAAAGACGTCCGTCTTATGACTTTCTAATTAATCCAAGAGCCTCCTCCAAAAAAAAATTCCAGAAGAATGAGATGCGAGTAAATTATCTTTAGTTTTGTAATCCAAAAGCCAGATTTTTTTTTTTTTTTTTACCAACAGTAGTATCTATATGAACTCTGCATTTTAAGTAGAGGTTAAAATTAGATTTAAAAAAAAAAAAACAATCCAATTTAATTGTTAAAAAAACCCGACCCGAAACAAATAAGTGAAAAAACCGTAATTGCTAGGCCTAAATATTTAAGCTCATATAGGTTCATCTTTAAGGCCCAAATAAACTCAAGAAAACAAGAAAAAACTCAGACCGGCAAGAGCGGGGATCACAAAAGCAAAAACTCCAATCGTTGATCTCCGCACGTTCATCGGAATTTTTGTACAATCGTCTGAATCTTCTTCCTCCAGCTTTCTTCCATTCTCTGAATCTCTTCTTCGCTTACGAAAAATACCTCGAAGCTTATGGTCCACCAGTCTCCGGTAACCAATGTCTAGTCTCCTTTTTCGTTTTTTTTTTTGTTTGTTTTTTTTTTTTTTTTTTTTTTTTTTTTTTTTTTTTGAATAGAATGTTAAATTGATTCCAACCCAAAAAACGTTTTTACAAAGTTATTCACCTTGCTTAGTTTGACATAAACACTAATATATTACAAGTCACACACTTCTAGTTCCAAACCATTTGATTAATCCGTCCTCGTAATCCTTGTTTCCCGTTGAACGGATTGATGAAATCCGGTTACGAACGTTTTTGTCGATGAGTTTGATTTGTATTGTCGTCGGGATCGGCTGTGAGCCATGTCTCCTGCAATTTCTCTCCTTCCAAATGTGGTAAACCGTAGAGTGCAGAACATATTTCAGCAAAAACAACATTGTTTTTGGAAGTATTGAATTGGAGATGTAACCGTTGATTTGGTTCCATCTCTTTGAAAAACCTGTACCCATGATCGGCCCAGCCAAGTTGGTCCAAATAGCCGATGAGTACCTACATTCAAAGAATAAATGATCTCGTGTTTCGTCCACGCTGTCGCAGAAGTTGCATCCTGTTTGTTGCCCAACTCCCCATTTTCTTAGCCTGTCTCCCGTCGTTAGTCGGTTTTGTGTCGCCAACCACATGAGAAAAGTATACTTTGGCGTAGCAAACTTGAACCATACAGTTCCGAACCAGTTTACTTGTGGGTGTGGTTGACGAATCTCATCCCAAGTTTCTTTTGTTGAGAATCTCGTTTTGAATTTGTTGTGCTTTCCCCGCCATAAAGAGATATCCTCACCAACTGTTGAACTTCGCTGGTGTAGTTGGCATATTTCCTCTTCAATCTCATTGAGGATGTCCACCCTATGCCTCCTTGCTCTATGGGAACCCTGCAAAACAGAGCCAACCGTAGCCGCTTTATTGATCCCAAGATCCGTTGTTCCTCTTCGTCCCAATAGCTCGTTTAGTCTGCCCTTTACGCACCAATGATCGTACCAAAAAGATGTATTGTCACCATTGCGTATTTCCATTTTGTGGAAATCTTTCGCCCTCTCTCTGTATTTGATCAACTTCCTCCACATCCATGATCCCCCTTTAAAGTCTCCCTTGCAAGTCCAGAAAGAATCGTTCCTTATAATCATATTTTTAACCCATTTTACCCACAACGATGAGCTTGAAGACACAATTCTCCAAATAAGCTTCATACAACAAACTTGGTTTGCTTCTTTAAGTGGTCGTATTCCCAACCCCCCCTCCTTCTTCGGTTTGCAAATGTTTACCCACGACACCTTTGCTTTTCTCGTGTTTAATTCTGGCCCTGACCACAGGAAAGCCGAGCACAACCGGTCTATCTCTTTAATGCACCCATTTGGTAATCTAAACGCCGAGATCCAGAAGTTGATTATGCTTGCAATGACTGATTTTAGAAGTTCCAAACGTCCTGCATACGATAGGAGTCGTGTTGTCCAAGAGGCAATACGGTGTCTAATAGATTCCAGAAGCGGAGTGCAATCATTCATAGTCATTTTTTTCGTCATTAAAGGAAGCCCCAAATACCTCACCGGGAACTTACCTAAATCAAAAGGGAACCGAGTAACGATATCGTTTTTGATTTGGTTTGAGATGCCCGCAAGATGAATTGTTGATTTCTCCACACTTATACGAAGCCCAGATTTTCCCGTGAAACTTTCAAAAATATTCACCACCCTCTCAACTGATCTCGGATGACCATCCATGAAAATCATAATATCATCTGCAAAACACAAGTGTGTTAGTTGAACACTCTTGCATTTTGGGTGATAACCGAAGTTTCCACTTGCCGCCTCTTTATCTATCATCTTAGACAAGACATTCATACAGATTACAAAGAGATATGGAGATAGAGAACATCCTTGGCGTAATCCCCTTTGACTACCAAAATATCCAGCGAGCTCACCGTTTACTTGAACCGAGAAAGAGGCCGTTGTGATGCATAGCCTAATCCAATGCACAAATAGATCTGGGAAATTCAAAGCCTTCAATATATTAAGCAAGAAAGACCATTGGACTGTATCAAAAGCCTTTGAGATGTCAATCTTCAAAGCGCATCGCGGAGTAACTGTTTCTTTATGATAATCTTTTACAAGCTCCGTAGCTAACAATACATTTTCCATCAACAAACGTTCCTTGATAAAAGCCGATTGATTTTGAGCGATGAACCGAGGAAGAATCTCCTTTAACCGGTTTGCTAATAATTTTGATATTACCTTGTAAAGGACGTTGCAGCACGAGATCGGTCGAAAATCTTTCATTTCCATAGCCCCCGCCTTCTTTGGTATGAGTGAGAGTATGGTGGAGTTCAAACCTTTAGGAAGAAACCCTTTAATGAAAAAGGATTTGATAGCATTCACCAATTCACTTCCATTGATCTCCCACGTCGATTTGAAAAATTCACATGTAAAGCCATCCGGACCGGGTGACTTGTTGTTCGTCATACCAAAGACAACTGTTTTGATTTCCTCAAATGTTACATCTTTTTCAAGCCATTCCCGATCCGCTTGTGAACATCGAAAGTCTAGAATTTGTGCCAAATCTTCAACCGCCATACCAATGAAGTCACTCGGTATGGTAGTTAATAAGTCTTTGAAAAATCTCTCCGCCTCCGATTTTATGTCGTTCCCTTTTGTTAAGATTGTACCATTTTGATTTCGTACTTCTCTTATTGTGTTCCTCATTTTCCTTTGCTCCACTGAGTTTTGAAAGAAAGAGTTGTTTTGATCTCCCACATTTAGCCAATGTAGTTTTGAAGTTTGCTTCAAGAACTCCTCTTCCAAGAACGCCAGCCCCTGCCACTTTTCATAAGCTTCTCCTTCTTCCTTGATTGTTTGTTGACTCGGGTTGAGTAGAACATTTGCTTGTTTGGCACAATGAGTTGTATATGCTTCTTTAGTACGGCGAGGTAGATCCCCCAATTTCTCCTTCCCCAAATCTCTTAACAAAGGCTTTAAACCCTTTAGTTTTTTCGAGTATCTATACAGTGTTGAGGTCGAGATATATAACGGCTCTGTATTCTCCCAATACTCTTTGACAATTGATGTAAATTGAGGCAACTTTGCAAGGACGTTTGCAAACTTGAAAGGTTTCCTACCTCGCCTCTGTTCTGAATCAAAATGTAACCTCCCTCTAGCGTGATCAGAGCAACCGCCAGCTTCGAAAACGGCGTACGAGTTTGGGTATTGAGTCACCCATAAGCTATTAACCAAGGCCCGATCGAGCTTCTTACAAATCAGTCCTTCCTCCCTCTTATTGCACCAAGTAAACAGTGGGCCATGGTAACCTAGATTCGTTAAGAACAATAACGAACCGTATCTTGGAAATCACGCATACCCGTTGAGATATGCGGGTTTGTAGCATGGTTGGAGTGCTCCTCAATCTCCAATGTCTCATTAAAATCCCCACAAATGAGCCATGGTTTTGTCCGAAACATAGGAGAATCCTTATGATGCCTCAAGTCTTCCCACAACTCCTTCCTTTCCTCCATGTAATTTGAGGCGTAGACGAAGGAGCAGAAGAACTCTTCATCGCAACTTGGTAGAAGAATCGAGCAAGTGATTAGTTGACCGCTTTTGAATACTGTAGTTATCCTCGTCTCCTCTGACCATATAACCCAAATACGCCCCAGCCTGTTGTATTCGTAGTTTGAAAGTATAGACCAATTCGGAAAAACCTTGGCAACAATTTTGTTCACTTGACTCTCCTTCACCCGAGTCTCCAAAATGCATCCAAATTGAAAAGAATTTTGATTTACCCAATTTCGAATTATGGAATGTTTCGACGTTTTGTTGAGCCCCCGCACATTCCAAAAGAACCCCGACATTTAATGTTTGGTCTGAGAGGAGCCCCTTCCCCCAGCATTGCGGGTTCCCGAGTTTTGGATGAGTTTGTGGGATGTTTTTGACGCACGAGGTAAGCATTGTCTCGTTGTGCTTTCTTCCTTTTTTTCATTTTTACTTACTCTCCTGGCTACTGGGTTTGTGTCCTCATCCAGCGGTTCAGTTTCGTCCATCGGTTGATCGCTTACCACAAGTTCTTGTGATTCGAGTGAAGTGATGTTGTCGTCAACTTCTGCTAGCACAGAGAACTTCGATGGTGATAGAATAGTTTGAATAGAACCCCCAGTCAAAGAACCTTGTCTGCCCTTTCTTGTGGGTGAGACCGTTTGCCAAGCACCCTCTTCCTCTGGCTCGCTGGTTTCCTGTACAGTGCTTTCCGAGATTGGGAGAATCTCATCTTCTTCTGTGTCCGCCTTCTCTGTTTCGGGTTCTCCTATAGCTTCCTCCACTTTGTCGGGTTCGCCTACAACTTCCTCCACTGTTTCGATTGTACCCACTGAAACAAATGTTTCGTCTATAGGTTGTAACACCGGCGCGAAGTTAACAACCTCGAGCACTCTTGCTTCGACCGGTACCGTGACCTCCTCATGCCTCACGGTTTGAATCTCTGCCCTGTCTCTAGTTTTGACTAAAAGAGTTTTTTCTCCCTTTACACAAACATCCGAGGTGTGTCCCCAGGTAGAACAAGTCTTACATCTCGCCGGTAGCCAGGGGTATTTGAACTCCACAACTGAATCCACACCCCTTGTCGATTTGAAACGAAAAGACTTGGGAAGCTCTTTTGTCAAATCCGCAATAACTGATACCTTTGCCTCCTCGAAACTTTTACACGTTTCAGTATCCGGATGAAGTTTTGTAGGGTGCCCAACAGCACTTGCAATGAATCCCAGGCCCTTCCACGAGAACATCTTGGGAGGTATATTTTTCATAACAACCCACAGTGGGACTGACTTCAGAGTAGGTTGAGCTTCTTCAACTACTGGCGACCACTTGGAGACATACATCGGAATCCCAGCTATGTTCCACATGTGGCGATGGAGTACTCTTGAGCGAGTCACTCGATCTCGGATCCTGAATTTGATCGTGAATTCATTTACGACATAAGTGTCGATTTGTAGTGTCTTGTCCCCTAGGGGCCAAATTTTGTTCACAATCACGTGAACCTTCCCTACGTGCGGAGCCTTTGAGAGGAACTTGCCGATGACAAAGTCTTCCCACAGAGGCGGCGCATCGACAATGATCTCCTCCGGAACTTCGACCACCGGTGAGCCATCTACTTCGGAGAAGTTCAGCGTATGCTTCTGAAGTGTAGCTCGGTTTTGGACAATAGAGGACCAAGAGGATTTGAGATGTTGAGATGGAGCTGCGGGAGTTGAGGCAGGAGTATTTTCCTCAGCTCCGCCTTGAATACCTGTCGGAATTGCAGTATCCGGCAAGTCCTCCGGTGAAACCGGGGGCTGAGACCCACCCATGTCGCTCTCTTTTGTTTTTCCACGAAATCGCCTTTTTTCGCCTTTTCTCACCTGCTCTCTTTAGACTTTTTTGTTTCCGGCCAATGCTTGTCGAATTCGGAATGTATAGTTTCCTTTCACGCCTCTGCTAGATGATTTACTCGATTTTCTGATTTTTAGATTTATGTCTACGAATCCGTCACTGATTTGGCGTTGAGACTTGAATCTGCGAACTATTGGATTATAGCAATGTACTTGTACGGTCTTATATTCCTTGTCCTGCGTAGCAAGCCAATAGCTTTAGCTAGATTTTGTTTATGTGCACACAAGTATACCTTTTCATATACTACAACCATGGATAATGTGGGAATTTGGGGTCGTTTCTATGTTCTTCCCAGTGTTTGATTAAATGAGAAGCTGGAGTTAAACTCAAACGTGAACTTTCCTTTGTGTTTAGGTTGGTGTTTGCTCGTCAAGTAGGCTAATCGTTCTCTGAGTTAGCATTGGACTTGCTAAAATGGAAACTGATCCTCCTGCCTCTTCATCTCAGTCTCCAGCTATACTAATGGAGGAAGATGTATCCATTCCTCGTACTTCTGAACCTTCTGGAAACGTTAAGGGCGTTGAAGAAGATCCCGTGAGCTCTGCAAAAGAAACCTCTAAAGACTCCATTAGTACACAAACTTCAACTGCAAAGGTTGATGATACTCAGATGCCTGCTACATCTATGGGTGCTGAACCTTTGCGTAAAACTGAGGATATAGTTCCATGCCCGCCAGATTCCTCCCCACGTGATTCACCCCCGTCTATATTTTCTTCTTCTGGTCTTTCTTCTTGGGCCAAAAGTTTTAAATTCCCGCAGCAACATCCAAACGGTGCAGATTCTGGGATGTCTGCTTTCACAAGATTCACCTCTGAACTCGGTCTGCATTTGCCAACAAAAGGGTCAGACGAGGTCAGTGGCCCCAAATCACCAAACACACAAGTTGGTGGTGCTCTTGAGTCGCTCACAAAAGCTGTGGTCGATTCATCTCGTGGTGCTGTAAAGGCAATGCAAGTGAAAGCACGCCACATTGTCTCTCAGAACAAAAGAAGATACCAGGTATAGTAATTTTGTCTTCCTGCTTTTGTAGATTCTTGAAACTGTAGTGACGCACATTATAGTCACAACAGCTTGTTGCTGTAACATATTTTTTTTATATGAGCTTTTCCTGTTGTCCAGTGCAATGCATCAACTAGATTCTACTATATTTAAGGGCTCGGATCACTATGACTTACATCTACGTTTTACATGGCACATGGTCCAATATTCAGGAGGGGGAATTCGATTTGGACATGACATACATAACTGAGAATATAATCGCAATGGGGTTCCCAGCTGGTGATATAAGCTCTGGTCTTTTCGGATTTTTCGAGGTAAACAAGCTTTTTGAAATATAAGTTCCCCAGCCATTTCTTTTATTCTCTCGGCCTTGAGTTTCTCATTGAAAAATGTCATTCAGGGACTGTATCGCAATCACATGGAAGAGGTGATCAAGTTTTTTGAAACTCATCACAAGGTAACCATTGACACAGACTGGAAGCCTCTTAAACCGTATGAGTTTTTTAAAACTCCACCATTTCGTATATGATTTATACCAGTTGGATTTGATTAGACACTGCTGCCCAGGCATGTAATGGTTACTTGGCTTATGTTTGATCATGTCGGTGCATACCAGATCTCTAAATCTTGTTCCCAACGTGCAGGATAAATATAAGGTCTACAACCTTTGTTCAGAGAGATTGTACGACGCTTCAAGATTTGAGGGGAAGGTATATAGAAACTACTCATTTGCTATCTCAGACCATATATCTTGCAGGCAGTTTCTGTCGTTGCCGTTGTTTTCAAAGCTAGTGTTTATAGCGTTTGCTTCATAACATGTCTGATTCCTTTCTTCCAGGTTGCATCTTTCCCATTTGATGACCATAATTGTCCTCCAATTCAATTAATACCCTCATTTTGTCAAAGTGCATACACATGGTTGAAGGAAGATATCCAGAATGTAGTGGTAGTTCATTGTAAAGCCGGAATGGCAAGAACCGGATTAATGATTTGCTGTCTTCTTCTATATCTCAAGGTGAGACGTAAATGAAGCACATTCTTGGCCGATGCACGCATTCCTTCTCGTGCGACTTATCTGATTGGTAACTCCATTGCAGTTCTTCCCTACAGCTGAGGAGGCTATTGATTACTATAACCAAAAGAGATGTCTCGATGGGAAAGCTCTCGTTCTCCCAAGTCAGATTGTAAGTCCTGAGCTCAAGCCAATCTTTTATGTGCTTGTTCAATTCTCTCTCATCCTACTAAACGAGCTTTCGTGTTTCCTTCAGCGATATGTCAAGTACTACGAACGTGTTCAGAATCAGTTTGACGGGAAAATTCCACCCGAACGAAGGTATGCTTCAGTCATATCTGACCAATCAGCTAGTTTGATCACGGTGATATTCGTATATCCCTAACCAGCGAACAAACATGTATGTAGATGCATGCTCAGAGGGTTTCGCCTAATCAACTGTCCTTACTGGATTAGACCTGCTATTACCATCTCCAACCACAATGGTACATAGCTAGTTTCTTCTTGTCTTCTGTATTTTCGCATACAGTTGAAAATTCTCTATTTTCTTCTATCGAACAGATGTACTTTTCTCAACAAAGAAACATCAGAAAACCAAGGATTTGGGGGTAGGCATTGTTCTCCTTGTTTCTTCTCTTTCTCTCACTCTCACTCTTCTGTTATTTTCTACTTAACCCTGACTCGTATTGACATATAAACTTCTTGTTGTGTGCTTTAGCCTGAAGATTTTTGGATAAAGGCACCAAAAAAAGGAGTTGTTGTCTTTGCAATACCTGGTGAAGCTGGTCTAACAGAGTTAGCCGGCGACTTCAAAATCCATTTTGAAGACAGCGATGGAGATTTCTACTGGTAAACTCTCTTCCTTCACAGTGCGTTCCCACATCTTCCAAATCGACAAACTCGCCAACTTTCTCTATTTTCTACATGCAGTTGGCTAAATACTACACTGACTGATAACAGAACAATGCTAAAAGGTATCGACTTCGATGGATTTGAAAAGGTAAAAGAGATTATTGTATTCTTGATGATCTGAGAAACAAACCTCATTGCTTTCCCATTAAACCTGATCCCGTGACGATTTGCAGAGAAAACTACCTGCACCAGGGTTCCATGTTGAGATAGTAATGATAGAATCCGACAATTCTCAACCAACAAATCCCAAATCTGATTCTTCTTACTCCACCCAACAACAATCTCAAAGCAGCTCTGGTGCTGATTCAGGCAAAATCAAGTCTAAACAGAACAAAGACGACGATGTATTCTCCGACAGTGATGTGGAAGAGGAAGGAAACTCGAAACACATTGAGTCTAATTCAACTACCGCGAAAACGGCGGGCTCACTGCACACAACTAGTAAACCTCATCAGATCAATGAACATCCAGAGACAGATGACCATTCTGCAAACAAAAGTGTCACAAGTTCACCGTCCTCGGGTCTTTATAATCCAGTACCAAACGACTCATTAGCAGTTAATGATATCAAAGCTATCGCTGCAGATGCATCGGTCTTCTCCTTTGGAGATGAGGAAGAAGACTATGAAAGCGACTGAGCTTGAAAATTCAGGTTTTATCACACTCATGCTAGTATAACAGATTCTGTGCTGACTCTGTTTCTATATAGCTTCCCATTATTAAAAGGTAAAATTGTAACAATTTATTTAGCAACAAAAAAAAAAAACATGAAGACCACAATATTCTAATGAAACTGCAAATTATGAAACAAAATAACAGAAACTTCTTATTGTTTTCCAATTGTGTTTGTGGTTGGCCATAAATCTGATTCCTGCAACTGAACTTGGAACTACTTTTAATTTCTGCTTTGGCTCTTCAATTTCCTTTAGATCATCTTCACAAAGGTAACTTTTACTAGCATACTACTTAGTTTTGCCATTGATTATCCAAATATCCGAAAAAGGTTACAATCTCTTAAAAGTCGTTGAATTTCGAACAAAATACCAAACATATGATAGAAGAATACAATATAAAATCGTTAATCTAATCATAGGTTGCCTCATTCATCTTCCACCATTTTACGGACATATAAACTAGCTCTTGATCCCGAACGCAGCTTAAAGACGATCAGTTTATGTGGCAAACCCAATGAATCCTGAAAGAAAACAAAATGCACAAACTGATTTCATCACTTTCGATCAGATAGTTTACGGATCGTTTACAAATAAAGCACAGATTGTAAAATGCCGTCATTTGGTTTCCATCAACATTGTCAAATGCTTGATCTGCTTCTTCTGAACTACCGAAAACAACGAATGCACAATAATAACCTCTCTGTGTTCTTGCTGGCTGCCAAAAGAAGAAAAACTGAGGTCAAGGAATGGTTTTATGTTAGGGAGAAAAGTAGATGGTTTGATATCTCAACCTTAACATCAAGTGTAAACTTTCCAGAGAGAAGTTGTTCCAGCTCTTCAGGTGGCACATTGCGAGGGATTTTATGTAGAAAGAGTTTTGCTTTCTCAGCCTCCAACATCTATGCAAAAATTGCAGACATTTTTGTAAATGTTAATTGATGAATTTATGCTAAAACTTTAAGTTTGGTAAATCCATCTTTTTTCTAACCTCTTTAGATGGTAAGATTGTTGTGCCAACTCTTTTCTCTATAACACCGACAACAAGTTTCATCGTAGCTGCTGCGTCTTGCACACAATCATGAGGAATGCCGGCCTTTCGGACTTCGTAACCCAAAATAGACTGGAAAATTCATTGTAAACAAAAAAAATTACTTTGACTTACCTCGCAAAGGTTGTTAAGTGAAGGTCTTCTGAGCTTTCGTGCATTGGGATACTTGAATACAAGTGAGGTATCGATTACTTTGGGATGATCTATCTTCAAGACTGAGATCAAAATACCCCTAAACTTGTAGCTAAGTACCAATCAGAATAACAAAATCAATACCCACTCACTCTACTGGGAACTTTTTACTTACCTTCCAAATCTTTGTTCCTACCAAAATTGTACCCTTAGAAAGAAAAGGCTGCAAAATTTCACAAAATCAACAAACCAACTAGTATGTTATTGCTGGGAAAATAAACCGATAGAACGACTCTACATGGTACCTGTACATCTGCCACAGAGAGAGTAGCTTTTTCGATATCTTCAGCAGTGATCCCTGTAATGCCTGTCCTATAGTCAACAATGGGTTTGTCCGGTTGGATCACCTAAGCCATGAACATTTGATCACCCGAGTGAAGGATGCAGAAAAGACGATCACTAAGAAAAATAAAAGATCTCTAACTATAAGCTATACCTTTAAATCACGGTCTACAACGCCAACTCTAACCAAACCCTCAGTCCCATCTCACAATCAACAGCTATAACATCCGTTGATTTCATCACTTTCAACATCTTCATTCCAACATCCCTACTTAGCAATTCGAAACTCTTAGAGAACCGCACAAAACAGTGAACATCAAGATCCCATTGTTCAGGAGAGGAAACAAACCTCCGAGTATGGCTGGAATGAATAGTCCTCAACAGTCAATCGAACTAGACTCTGTACTATCAACAACATTTCATAGCTTAATTTCAAACATATTCCTATCGAACTTGCATATATATACCTGCAAATCTTGTTTCTTCTGAAAAGTTGTAAGAAAAGTGCCTCCAAGGGTCATTTGGTGATTCAGAAGAATTTGATCGTAAACATCTAAAAACTCCTTCCAAATTTGCGGATTTTCTTCCTCCCTCGACGATAACTCCGGCGGTTCCGTTTAATCAGTCCCCAGGTACACTCTTGTTCCATTTATAGCTCCCATAGATTTTGTCAAGCATTGATGATTTTATCTTGGATATTCTATGGTTGGATGATATCGATAATCAAATCCTTAAAATTTGCGTAGAAAGCAAATAGATTAGATCAATTTTTGAGTTGTTCTTCGATTCAGTTTTGGTTCATTGATCCAATTACTCTATATGGATTAGAGCAACAGATGAGAAACAAAAGAGACCAACTTGTTTCTCTTGGGTGGCTACTGAATTTGGTTTAAAAGATGAAACAAAGTTGGTCATGAGAAACATATACTTACTTTTGCTATTGATTGTTCAAACATCCGAAAAAAGGTTACAAATTTCCAACAAAATACCAAACATAAAAGGATAGAAGAATACAATACAAAATAGTTAATCTAATCCTAGGTTGCATCATTTTTTTTTAATCATTTTACAGACATATAGACTAGCTTAAAGACCATCAGTTTATGTGGCAAACCCAATGAATCCTGAAAGAAAACATAATGCACAAGCTGATTTCATCGCTTTCGATCAGATAGTTTTCGGTTCCTTTACAAATAAAGCAGAGATTGTAAACTACCGTCGCTTGGTTTCCATCAACGTTTTCAAATGCTTGATTGTTTCTTCTGAATTATCGAAAACAACAAACGCACAATAATAACCTCTCTGCTTTCTTGCTGGTCAGGGAATGGTTTTATTTTAGGGAGTAAAATTGCAGACATTTGTAATTTTTTTTTTTTTTGCTAAAAAAGATTTGGAATTTACGATAAAATTATAAAGTTTGGTAAATACATCTTTTTTCTCAACCATTTTAGATGGTAAGATTGTTGTTTCAACTCTTTTCTTTATTAGGGCAACTGCAAGTTTCCTCGCAGCTGCTGCGTCTTTAGGTGGTAAGATTGTCTAGACGACAATATCTGACTAAGATAATAAAGCAAACGTCTTTACATTATTATTCTAGGTAGGGGCCAACGTTTATGGTTGAAAATTCATTCTAAAAATCTTATCTTTTCCTCTCTTTTTCTTTTGGAAGAATAATCGTCACACACAAGATTCAAGAATTAGCTTCTGATTTTGCTCTCTCTCTCTCTCTCTATTTGCAGCAATGGGAGGTTGTTTCTCGGTGTCCATGCCATGTGATCAAGTTGTGAATCAAGTCTCTCAGTGTTTAAGCGTCAAGTGGAGTTATATCTACAATCTTCCCGAGAATCTCAAGGCAAAGCGAGATGATGTGCAAGGACGTGTTAATAGAGAAGAGTTTACAAGGCGTCGTCAAAGGCTTGCTCAAGTCCAGGTATGGCTCAATAATGTCCTCGCCATCGAGAATCAATTCAATGATCTGGTTAGTACTGATTGCGCTGAGCTTCAAAGGTTATGTTTTGTGGATTCTGCTCCAAAAACGTGAAAATGAGCTATCGTTATGGCAAAAGAGTTATATGGGTGTTGAAGGAGGTGGAGGGTGTCAGTTCTCAAGGATAATTTGATGTGGTGACTAAGGAAATTCATGCAACTGAGGTTGAAGAGATGCCTATTCAACCCACAATTGTTGGTCAAGGAACATTGCTTGAAAGGGTATGGGACCGTCTCATGGAAGATGGAGTTAGAATTATGGGTTTGTACGGTATGGGTGGAGTTGGCAAAACCACTCTTATCACGCAGATCAACAATAAGTTTTCTAACACAAGGGGCAGTTTTGATGTTCTGATATGGGTTGTGGTGTCTAAAAGTTTAGACATCCATAAGATTCAAGGAGACATAGCAAAAAGACTAGGCATTCGGGATCGGGAGTGGGACGAGAAAAATGAAAACCATAGGGCCCTTGACATATACAATGTTCTCAAGAGACGGAAATATGTGTTGTTCTTGGATGATATATGGGCAAAAGTGGATTTATCGGCGATCGGAGTGCCTTATCCGAATGAAAATAATGGGTGCAAAATAGTGTTCACCACTCGCTCTAGAGATGTGTGTGGACGCATGGAGGTTGATGAGTTAATGGAAGTCAGTTGTCTAGATCCCGACAAAGCATGGGAGTTGTTCCAAAAGAAAGTTGGAGAAAACACATTGAAAATCCATGAAGACATTCCAGATCTCGCAAGACAAGTCGCTGGAAAATGTGCTGGCCTACCATTGGCACTTAACGTAATTGGTGAAACTATGTCATGCAAAGTACGGTACAAGAATGGCGCCGTGCAATCGATGTTTTGACATTATCACCCGGAGATTTTGCAGGAATGGAAGATGAAATTCTTCCTATTCTAAAGTTTAGCTATGATAGTTTAAATGGGGAGCTGGTGAAGTCATGTTTTCTTTATTGCTCGCTCTTTCCTGAAGATTTTCTTATAGAGAAAGAGATTTTGGTAGACTATTGGATATGCGAGGGATTCACAGATGAAAGCAAAGGTAGAGAAAGGGCAATTAACCAAGTTTACGAGATACTTGGTACCCTTGTTCGTGCCTGTTTATTGTTGGAAAGAGTAAAGGAGAATGTATCTTATGTGAGTATGCATGATGTGGTTCGTGAAATGGCTTTATGGATAGCATCTGATCTTGGGAAGCATAAAGAGATATGTATTGTGCAAGCCAGTCTTGGGTTATGCGAGGTACCAAAAATGAAGAATTGGAGGGCTGTAAGAAAGATGTCGTTGATGGGTAATAGTATTAAAAATAGATATGGCAGCCCCGAATGCCCTGAACTTACAAGTTTATTCCTTCAGCTGCAAATCGATTCATTGGTACATATTTTGGGTGAATTCTTCCGGTACATTCCAAAGCTAGTTGTCTTGAATATATCAGGGAATCGAAATCTCTCTGAGTTGCCGAAACAGATATACGAGTTGATCTCCTTACGCTATCTTGATTTGTCAGATTCAGGCGTGACACGATTGCAAGTTGGTTTACAAGAGTTGCAAAACCTAATTTATTTGAATCTGGAATACACAGAGAAGCTTGAGTGCATTTCAGGGATATCGAATCTGTCGAGTTTGAGGACACTAAGACTAGAAGGATCCAAAACAACGCTAGATATGAGCTTACTGAAGGACCTGCAACCTCTGGAATATCTAGAATGTTTAACCATTGAGATTAGGTCAGGAATGGTTTGGGAACACTTGTTAAGCTCTCACATGTTGGTAAAATGTATTCAAAATGTAGATTTCAGAGGCCTTGATGCAGTGAGAGTGTTGACTTTGCCAACGCCCTGTGATCTCCGTAGGCTCTGGCTAGTGGGTTGTGGAATGCGGGAGATAAAGATAGAGAGGTCAATTTCAGCACTAAACAATAGTCCCACAACTCCATGCTTCCCAAACCTCTCCAGAATACTGCTATCATCTAAAAGATTTGACGTGGCTGGTGTTTGCTATAAACCTTGTTGATCTTAAAGTTCGTTCCTCAAATCAATTGGAAGAGATAATAAACGAAGAAAAAGCTGCAAGTGTTACACATGCAGATAATATCCGTTCCTTTTCAGAAACTAAGATGCTTCACCTTAAATCATTTACCTATGTTGAAGAGCATCTACCGGAGTTCTCTGTCTTTTCCTTGTCTAAACAAAATCAGCATAGCAGATTGTCCGAAGCTGAGAAAGCTTCCATTGGATTCTACAAGTGTCGTAAGAGATAAAGGATTTATCATAGAATACAAAGAGGAAGAATGGATCAAAGAGTTGAATGGGAAGACGAAGCCACTCGACTCCGTTTCTTGCCTTTCTGCAAGCTTCTCCCCCCACAGCGACTCAATCGACTAAATGAAATTTGATTGTAATTTGAAAGTTAAAGGTATTGTCATGGACTCATGGATACTGTATATATCATTCATTGTTTTTTGTAAACATAAATAAGTTATTTACTTTTGGCAAAATGAAATAAATAATAAATCTAGAAGTTTCAAAGAAACAAGAAACAATACAGAAGTACCTTTGAACAAATGTAATCAAGCAGAACCAGTAGCTTCACTTTGAGACCATCTCCTGAATGTGGAAGCCACCAAGTTCTTTCCTGCAAGTAACCCTAACTTTGTCTTAAACATAGCTAACCTACCACCACCTACAACCTCCGCACCACCACCAGCCACTGGTGCCGGATCCTCAACCACCGTCTCAAGACCTCTTTGATCATCCTCGTTCACCATGACAGCGCCTTTGGTTTCATCACCATCCATACTCACCACCAATGTCTTCCTCCGTTCACGCAGCCACTCCCTAACTTCACCTGTAACCTCTCCACATTTCTTCACCTTCAGTTTCACCAGCTTTGGACAGCCTAATGCGAGAGCCTTGATCCCGACATCCGAAATCGGACATCCCTTGATACAGAATTTCCTCAACACCGCACATTTCTCCGCGATGCAAGCAATCTCTGTATCCCCAATTGTACCACTCCCACATAGAGCTAACCGTTCGAGTTTCCCACAGTTTGAAGCAATGGCCGACAAGCTCTTATGGGTCGCATTAACACCGATAAGTACAAGTTCTTGCAGATTCAAGCAGTGTTTAGCTACAGCCATCAGCCCTTCATCACCGATTCTCTTAAACCGCCAACCATCAATGTGAAGCTTTCTCAGTAGCTTACATCTCTCTGCTACTCTAACCAAACCCGAATTTGAGCATTCCGGTGTTTTCAGTATATGCAAAGTCTCTACATTCGGATATCTGGATATGGCATAGAGTCCAACATCGCTCACTTGAAGCCTCTCTAAGTGAATTTCAGTTAAGGAACTACTTCCAACTCCATTCATTTGAAGAACATTATCCCAATTACCCAAACAATGAATGATTTTCAGCTTTTTCAAAGGTCTAGATGCAACCAAAGATTCGAATACCTGACCGTTAACAAGCTCTTTCAAGCAAATCGACCTGAGTGAAGAAGACGAACCAAGCTGAATCGGCTCAGATGATTCGTGAATGCCTCTAATCCGCTTCACAGATAAATCCTCCAGAAACTTGCAATGCTCGAGGATCGCGTTTAAGCCTTTTGAACCGAAATTGCATGAGCAACACGAAAGCTTCCTCAACTTCTTACAGTTTCTAGCGAACGATTCCATCCCTAGATCCGTAATCTCACGACAACCACGAAGCTTGACTCGAGTCAGATTCGAGCAACGAACCGAGACCATGAGCAAAGCTTCATCGCTCAAGCTAAAAGACTTCCGATCACATCGAAGAGCGAGCTTCGTCACGGAATCGAATCTGTTGAACATTTTAGACAAAAATGGGAGAATCTCCGCTCTAGCGTCAAGTGATATACGGTGACGATTCTGACCGTCGATGAACAACCACCGTTTGCATACGAGTGAACATCGTTTCCGATCTCCGGCGTTGAGGAATTGAAAGATATGAGCGAGGCAATCGCCAGGTAAATCTCCAGTAAAATCAAAATTTCCACCTGCAACAACAACATTTCCGAAACCAATTGATTCGCAATCGACAAACTCCGGTGAAAATAGCCGGAAATCAGTATCCCGTCCACTCGGTTGCGACGGAGAAGACGGAGCCTGGCCCATTTTGTGTTGTCCACGCGCCACCGAATGAGAGCAAAACGGGTAAGGTGGATGTTGAGTCGCGAGTCACGAGTCGTGAGATCTTTTTCTGTTTTGTTTTTGTTTTACCTTTCCTTTTTAATATTTTCTTTTTCTGAGTTTTTCTTCAGAGTAGTTACCAACACTCTCCAAGGCCCATTTTTCTCCCTCACTCTCACACGTGTGGCCCAATGGGCTTTCTTCTACTTATCGCTTTCCTTGATTTTGATCGTCACCATAATCACTAATTCACTATGGTCAAACTTTGGGTTATTTTCATTTATATGCATCGATTATGTAATTATCTATCTATATATGATTTTTAAAGTTCATGGTTCTGATTTCTAATAAAAAGAAAATTTCATTATTGTTTGATCAGTCATAGTAATACTATCTTCTTATGGAACTGAATAAGTTAATATCCCAAAACAAAGCTTAGATCATTTTAAGGCTTTTTCCGACTTAAAACCCAAAACATCAAGGGTCAAAAAGCCCAATCTCAGATATCAATTTGAAAACCAGCAAAAACCATACATTTCTGAAAACTAAAATGTCGTAAGAACATTTGTGAAAGATTTTGGGAAGTTGGTTGGGTTTTGCTGGTAAACACTAAACTAGCTAGGTTTATAATCCCCTCTCTCTACACATTTTGCTTAGATTCTTGAGCCATCGAAAGTAAAATAAATGTTAAAAAGAATGGTATTATATAGTAATTTCAAAAAACAAAAATAGTTATAAAAAAAATTGGCGAGATCTCCCATATTGCAGTATACAATTGGACAAATACGAAAGGAAAAATGATATACAAATCTAAAAGAAGGAAAAAGAGATCTTCAACTCTAGTGGAGATCAAATCAAATTTCTAATCAAATAGAAATATATTTTTGTTTGTCAACAATCAAATAGACAAATAGAAACACTTTCATATGCATACCCATGTTTAAAAACCATTTAGCCAATGACTAAAAAACTTTAAAACTAAAAAAAAAGAAAAAATCAAAAATTACTCAATTCAAAAAATATTCATTTTGACAATTTCCTCAAACATAAGAACTCATCCTATCCAAAATTAGTTTCTAAGAATTGTGTGAAGATTAGTTTATTTGATTCCATCTTATCGGTTTAGTTTTCTAAGAATCCATAAGTTATAAGGAACAAACGCGTATTGTTGTCTTCATTTTCCAACTCTTTTTTTTCTTTCGTGTTGAATGTTTTAGGATTTAAAATTTTTGTTTGGCAAACTGTGATTTTTTTTTTGGATCAAAATACTTTCATTAAAAATTAGACCGGAATTGTGGGAAAACCGGTGATACCAGGACCTTGGTACAAAGCCTGTTTTGCAATAGAATCCGCATCTACATTTGCAAATCGAGAAATAAAGGAGAAAGAAGAAATATTGAGATCGAGGGAGAGCTGAGCAATATCCTGCAGGATCCCAAACATCTCTAGGTGATGTCCTCCCGTATTGATGAGGTTGATCAAGGATTTCGAGTCTGAAGCGAAGTTCATGGCTCTCAGGTTCCGATGCCCGATTTGGACTAGGGCCTCTCGGATGGCTAGTGCAACTGCTACTAGAGGAGATGAAACGTCGGTCATAAAACGTGAGCCTTGTGCAATGATGGTGCCCTTGTTGCGGAGGATCCAGCCTAGACCCGCATTCCGATTATCCGATCGCCATGCTGCATCCGTGAAATAGGTGAGATCCGCCGGTGGTGATGGCTTCTGATTAGATTTCGGATATCTATCCCCCATGGGAATCGAGGTATTTGCTTCCAGCCAATTTTAGCATCGGTTATAGCTTTGGTTATTGTTTCGTCTTCCGTAAAGTCCTACCATTAAACATTTTGTTGTTTCTTGTTATCCATAGAGTCCAGAGGATCCAAGGAAAGAGAGGGCCTTTTGTAATACCGGTCGGAGGAAGACAGCTTAGTGACCTGGAGTCTGATAGTGTCGTGGTGATGTTCGATAGGCTCGAGGATGTGAAGGGCTCTTTGAAAGGGGCCAAAGACCAAACTTTCTGGGCGAATCTGCAGTGGAGGAATAGATGCGTGGATGATTCTGGTTCTCCACAGTGGGCACATTGAAGCTGTTCCGTAACTTTCCTAGCAGCCAGGTTGTCTCCCACTGGTAAGGTTCTGCTCACCAGTTTCCATAGGAAAATCTTTACCTTCTGGGAGATTCTTGTGTTCCAGATTATAAAGTTCCAGTTTGTTGCAGGTTGATGTTGATTCGTGGATGGAAAAGCCAACTCTTTTGCGATGTAGTAGCCTGACCGTGCCGTATAAATGCCTGACGATTGCCCCAACCACGCATACGCATCATTGGCATCAGTCATGCTGGGTTTGATGGTCAGTATGTTGGCTTTGAAGTCCAGGAGTATGGTCTCTATTTTCTCCGACAAACTGTGATTAGTTCTGTTTTTTTTTTCTTTCAATCTCAGACTTTGAATCCACTAACTTTTTTTTAGGTCTAGTTTTATGTTCTTTTTGACAATATCGTTTGTCTTTCTTTCGCAAAATTTAGTGTCCAAACATATATTTTGGTACGCCGATTTAGTTTCCAATACTTAGTTCAATAATCGCCCACTTATATATCCATCAAAAACAATTCATGTAAAAAATTAAAAAATTCATCTATGAACATTGACCATAAATACATTGGGAAAATATAAACTAAATTTGTTTTTCAATTTTCTATATTTGAAAATGTTAGTACTGTTTAGAGAAAAAAGGATGGCAGCTGTATGTAACTACTCTTATTGAGTTATTGTAATTCAAATTTTGTTTTTGGTGGCTTTAGAAATTCACCCATGCTTCAGCTGTGCCTCTGTCGTGGAGTTACAACTTGAATTATCCTTTTATAGTTATATACAAATTTGAATAGAATATCAATTTTTTTTCAAAAAAAAAAAATATATATATATAGAATATCAATTTAAATATAAAGTCATGGCCCCATCACCAGCCTGTTTTTCACTTTTTACCATTTAATTTTATTTTCTAAAAAGGGTAAATAAATGTTTTATTTGCAGCAAAGTAAGAAAACACATGTTTCGAATTTTGCGATGTGTTTTTGTGTTTTTTTTTTTTTTAATATCTTTGTGACATGTCATAGAACTGTAATACTCACTAAATATCATTTTAATTGAATTTTTAGAGAATTTTTTTTTATCAAATTAGATGATTTTTTTAGTTTTCAATACAAAATTAAATGTAATTTTATTAGTATAATTTTTTATATTCTGCAGATTTATTTACTATTGGTTAAATTGTATTTAATTAGATGATAAATAATATTTTAACTTAAGAAAATTAAAAAATTAAAAATTTTAATAATTTCTTAATTTATGTGTTAAATTTTTAAAAATCAGTTATTGTGATATCGAGAGAGTATTTCGTAACAAATTTAATATCTTTGAAAAATAATACACATATTTATAGGTTCTTTTTGTTGTCTTTTTTTTTCCAACAGAAAAATAATTAAGTATAACAAGAAGAACAGTGACGAAGGATATCTTTTCAGGTTTGACTCCAACAATTTGTTGAGATTTCAAACAAATTCTGACACACGTAGTCATTTGTATGAATAATATAATTAAAACTATGAACTAGTACTGGTAATTAGGTTGGTGGTAATGATGTTAGATTATGTAATAATGAAAACGTACCAATAATGATGAAAAATCATGAAGATATGGATTTTTCTCTACCAAATTTATTTGGATTGGAGCAAAAAAAAAAGTATTATGTTACCTGTCATTTTATCATACTTACCATATAATTAAATAGCAATTGCAATGTGAATTTATGTAATAAAGTTGTTATTTTAATCAAGGATTTTCTGCAAATAAACCTTCCAAGTGGTTAGAGTTTGCGATTTTACCCTCTAGGTCAATTAAATGCAAGTCAACCCTCTAAGTAAGAGGCAACCCGCAATATAATCCTTCGGATATGAAATAATAAAGAACATTTACACTTACAAACCTTAGAATTCCTAAATTTTAAGAGTAGATTTGGCCATTTGGGTTTCTCATTTCAAAGACTTCGATTTGATATGTAAATTTTGTAGTTTGACAAATTTAGAAAAATTATATTGCGGGTTGACTTTTACTTGGAGGGTTGACCTGCATTTAATTGACATGGAAGGTAAAATCGCAAATCCTAACCACTTAGAGGGTTTATTTGCAGAAAACCCTTTAATCAAATTTAAGAAATGCATTTTTTCATAAGAAAGAATAAATTGTTGTCTTTAAATGTAAAATGTTAAGAAAATAATAATAAAAATTTGAGGAAATGTATTTTTCTCTAAGAAAAAAAATATACATGTTATCTTGGACTCCAAAATGGTGAAGATGGTCAGTAAGTTTAAGAGAACATGGATGATTGATCAGGCTATGAGACTAATATTTGTATGACCTAAAACCAATAAACGACTTAGACCTATAAAGGAATCAATGTAAGTTACATATTTCTGTAGAAAGTTTTTTACTAAAAGTTTAAATGACTTAATTATGAGAAAACAAATTGAGCACTTGCCTGAGAAGATATGATACAAAGCTTCTCATGCACTTAATTCATATTGCATGTGTAAAATATATATATATGGTAATGAAAACTAATATGAATAAAGCATATAATCGGTGGAATGATGGTTTTTAGAAATTTTAATGCCGAAACCCAAAGGTGAAATTTGTGGATTCATATGTCTCAAAGATTATGAAATATGCGAGGTGAGACCCATATAATTATGAGATAGACTTAAAGCAAAGTGATTATTTTTTAGTTTTTAGTTTTTTATCTTATGTATGAAATAGAGTTTGGACATTATCTATATATACTAGACAATATTTATCTGACGTGGAATTTTGATTGATATTCTAACAGTAACTATTAATGTTTTATGTTTAGCACAAGTAATATTTGCAATATGTCTTCTTTTCAATGTATTTGAAATAATGATACGAAAACATCAAATTTATTTGTATTCGATAATTCTTGATAGGTGTTCAAGTAGCTGAAAAAAACCATAATGGTGAGACAATAAATCAAATATCATTCTCAAATTAACAGAAATCAGATTCAGCATCAAAACTACAAAAGTTATATTCAGCAAGATAAAAAAGGGATTGAATAGCAAATTCAACAAACTTATCTAATTATATAAGACATAGAGTTCATATGATCTCGCTGAAAATGGAGTCCAAATCTCATTAGCATACCTCATAACTGTAGCCCAATGTTCATCAAACTTATTTAATTATTAAAGAGCATAAAATTGTCTATAATCTTGTTGGAAACATGGTTCATAGTCGAATATTGTTCCTTACAACTCCAATCCAATGTACAAAACACTACTCCTATTGTTTCAAAATATAAGTTGTTTTAGCTAAAAACGCGGATATTAATAAACTACTTTTTTTAAAAGTATCATTTAATATATTTAATAAAAATAATTTGATTAATCATACAAAAAATTATAAAATACTAATGGTCACACAATATTCAATAAAATTAAAAAATACCTAATATTGTCAAAACAACTTATATTTTGAAAAAAATAACTTTCTAAAATAATTTATATTTTAAATGGAAAAAGTATAGAAAAAAAGGAGTCAAGACAATACATTTAACAGTAAATGGGTGACACCTAACATCAAATAAAATAATGTGTTACTATGTGTTATTCTATACACTTACACTACTGCTTTACACTACTAATGATAGAATTAATCAAAAAAAAATATTAAAACAAGTGGTTTAAAAAAAGAGGTTAAAGAGGAGGAAGAGGGAGATCGAAAGTTAGCGTACGGCATTGGTGTCTGGCAGACAAGACGCCATTATTAATTATGACCCAAAAACCTTCTTCGATCTTATCAAACACAACGCAACACACTTACACACTCACACACATCCTCTTACTATTACTCTAATCAATTTCTTCATTTGCTTTTGTTTTTTAATTTGTTTATTATTGTGTCTCACTTACCTTCCTGCTTGTTTGTTGACCATTAAATAAAAAGGTTATCCTCCGATTTCTTTGCACCATTATTATAACTCTTGTTATCTTCCTCTTAGATTACAATCTGTTTTTTCTTTCTTTCTAATTTTATACATAATTTTTAAAAAACTTCATAGAAGGTGTCACTAATGTATTTTTTGTGTCAACTAATAAAACTAAATTAAATCTTCGAAACTTCAACTTGCAATCGTGGGAGCTAAACAAATTAATCATCTCGTTTTTGAGCTTTCTAAGCTAATAAATCGATTAGACCACCTCAATTATTTTGAGATATCCATTTATTTTTATATTAGTATTTTTTTTGTTTACAAAATTAAAAACCTCATTAGAAATATACCAATGAAAATGCTTTACAACCAGTGTTTTGAAAATCAGATCGGACCGGTCGATCCAACCAGTCCAACCGATAATCGGTTATTTGGCCGAGTCTGAATTGAGTCAAAACCCAAATTTAAATTAAACCGGCAAAACTGGCCAAAAACCAGCAAAACTGGTGAACCGATTCTATACCAAAACTTGGTGAACCGGTTCTATACCAAAACCCGGTTCACAAAATTTAAGTCAAAATTTTAAGTTTTTAGTTAAAAAAAAGTTTAAACTATAATTTATAATCACTATTAATTTACTTTCAAATTTATTTTCATTTTGTATTTTAAACAAAAAAATAATGTTTTATATACAAAATAGATTAAAATCTTGTTATGTACATGTTGTAATGATAGTTATTACATGATAAATCATATTTAATCTTTTATTATTATAATTTGAAATGGTCTAATGTATTATTTTCTTATAATTTTATTTTGGTAAAGAGATAAAATTATATAAAAAACAAAATATAGGAATATATTTTTTTAAATTAGTATATTATCTACTTTTATTAGTTTTAATATATATATAATTAAAAATATAAATATTTAAAAATTCGGTTGGACCGGTTGAACTGGTCCGACCAGCCAACTAATGATGATACCGAATCCATATCCGGTCTGGTTCTTAAAACATTTTTTACAACTAAGACTTCGGAAAAATTAGCACAATATAAAAAAAAGGAGAATCAAGTCTATATGAAATGAGAAGGTTGGCTAATCAAATTGTGTGTATGTCATATTTAGTAGAAAAAACATTAAAAACATTGACAATCTAAAGCACACACCATAGCCGGGGAAAAGCTTTCTAATTCTGTATGTAGTGCATTTGCTCCTAGTCTTGGGATACCATAAAAAAAATAGTGAAAGAAATATTAAATATAATTAAATCAAATATATAGAGTAAAATATAAAAATAGAGTGTTATTAAAAATATAGCTAAAAATATAGCATATTACTATATTATTATTTAAAATCTATACATGTAAAAGTTTTAGTAAAAAACTGAAATTTATCATCGTTAAATAACAAAATTACTAATCAAATTCGTATAAAATTGTGTGATTGGTAAAAATGTTACAAATTGTAGAATTATTTGGCCATTACACAAATAATCAATCAAAAGATTCAAAACCATAATAAAACAAACGGAATATTTTGTTAAAAGGACTACGAACAAAATGCATTTAAAAGCGATGATGATAAGGAATTTCTTTTTTTAAAACAAAATAAAGATATGAAATGTAGAAATGAGAAGTCGCTATTAAACTTTGTACAAATCTCAGACTCCGCTTGTTACCAATGGCTTCACTTCCTCTCGTGATTTACTTTTCCCCATTCCCTTATTTATATTTTTTGTCTTTTGCTTTTTTTTCATTTTAAATTTCTTTTATTACCACACATTGCTTTCTTTCATAATCGATAAAGATCATCAATATATGTGTTAAAAAAGAAAGTAAATATTGTTGCTTTGTTAACCGCGTCTAGGGCGGTAGGAACGCAGTAAACGTAGCAACAGTCTCATTCACTATGTTTTAGTTCTAAAAAATACTATTAGTGTTATTATTTCTTGTTTACCATATTACTTTTATTATCATAAGAAAATTATGCATGTAAATGTTACCGACTCAAACATAGAAAACATAAATTATCACGAAAAAAAACTAGTTCCGTATTTAAAATTCAAGACTCAGAATTAAATTGTACTGGTTTTTTATTTATTATAGAATTTGATTCGTAGTAACTGTATTGTTTGTTCCACTATAGTATTATAAATAGACTCAACTATATGATAATGTTTTTTAATTATTAGTTGCATTTATGTAGTTTGAACGTTAAAGTTTTGTACAACTTTTTTTAACAGTACAACGAATACATTTACGTTTTAATCGGCTTTCTGGGCCTCACTCTTTGTTTTAGCATATACAATTATAAAGCAACGAGAATTAAAATTGAAATGTTCATCAAGATCAAGCTATTATATTTAGAAAATACCTTTATAGGATACATAAAGAAGATAATAAATTAATTTAATAAAATATTTATATAAAAAAGCGCGAGCGTTTTAACAGAACGAGGTCAGGTCTTTTTATTTAATTATATAAAAAAAATATTTTTTAAATATAAAAATATTGTTTTATGTTTTGCTTTTCCAAATGTTTATGTCAGCTCGTTGACCATTTAAAGCTTCTCATTCGTCCACGTGGAATTTGTTCTGACATATGTGACCCCACGAGCGATTTTATATGATTATATCAATTTTTGAATCATCCCTCCCGTATAAACATATAATTAATCGAAGGGAAAAACATATACTCATAACTTTTGTATTTGATGAACACTATTATTTGATGTAAAGACCAAATAATTATCTAAATATATTCAGAGATCTTTAGTAGTAATAGAAAAACACAGATTTCACAAAGTACTAGTAGTACTATTTTTCAATGTTTTCATAAATCTTGATAATATATATACGGGTGAAATCATTCAAATTTTGTTATTAATTTAATTTTATACGAAAGTACATATTAATGGAAAAACAAACAATAATCTTTACTTGTAATCATCGATGCTCAAAACCGAAAGGTGACAAAAATAATTAATGGTCAACGATTTACCCACCTTTGAAAATTCCATCCCCACTTCAGCAGCGCGTGAATCGCACGCTCTAACTAAGAACCCACGTTAGCCCCATCGCACGTACAGGGATCAAAAGCGTGTACCACACACGCGAGAAGCGCGTGAGTAAAACGTTTTCGTAATAATACGTATCACTAAGCTACCTCTCTAAAAACCAACCATTCAAATTTAATTCATCTAAAATTTATACTGTATTTTTTAGAGAAAAAAATTAATTAAAAAAGGGAAGATTTTTCCATTTCAGAGAATAAAAACAAAAAAGAAGTACGGTTTCATCAATTTTCTCGCGCGCCAAACATCCGAATAATAAAAGACAAAAATAAAGAAGAAAGAGAAAATAAATTAAAAAAAAAAAAAATCTTTGAGGAAAAAAAAAAAGAGGACAAGCGTGAGATTAAAACCCTTCACTTTCTTGGCATTTGTCTTCACTCCTTTTCTCTCTCACAGTAGAATCCAGAGAAGAGAGAGAGCTCTAATGGCAGAATGAACATAGAAATCTCACAATCTCTTCTTCTCCGAAGAGGAAGATGGCTTTAGAAGAAGAAGAAGAGAGTCAAAACGCACCGTATTGTATTCTCGATGGTCTTATCTGTGAGGAAGAGAGTGGGTTTGAGGAAGAAGTAGATTTATCCGAGAAATCTGATTCTAATGTCTTAAAGTTTTCGTTTTTTCATCTGGGTTTTGCCGATCAGGATATGTTTTATGATGACGATGAGTTATTGAGTCTGATTTCGAAAGAGGAAGAGTTAAAGCCTTGTCTTTGCGACCAAATCTTAGATGAGTTTCTGGTTCTGTGTCGTGAAAAGGCTCTTGATTGGATCTTTAGAGTGAAATCTCACTATGGGTTTAATTCCTTGACGGCTCTTCTTGCTGTTAATTACTTCGATAGGTTTATTACAAGCAGGAAGTTTCAGACAGATAAGCCATGGATGTCTCAGCTTACTGCTGTGGCTTGTTTGTCTTTAGCTGCTAAAGTTGAAGAGATCCGAGTTCCATTGCTCTTAGATTTCCAAGTAAGTTTCTTTATTTCTCAGATTCAATTTGTGTAATGTCGCTTTAGTGTTCGTTGAAATGCCGATTTGAGACATATTTTTTCATGTTTTGTGTTTGTTTAAGGTGGAAGAGGCAAGATATGTCTTTGAGGCTAAAACCATACAGAGAATGGAGCTTCTGATTCTTTCTACTCTTCAATGGAGGATGCATCCTGTGACTCCAATCTCGTTTTTCGATCACTTTATCCGACGATTCAGCTCTAAATCTCACCAGCAATTTGAGTTCTTGAGTAGATGTGAATGTCTGTTACTCTCCATTGTCCCTGGTAATGCTGCTTCCATTTAGATCTCTTTAGGTTACATGATTTTCATTAGATCTCTTGGATTCTGAATTCTTTGTTCTTGGTATTCAGATTCGAGGTTTATGAGGTATAGCTCTTCTCTGTTAGCCACTGCTATAATGGTCTCTGTGATTAGAGATTTCAAGACGTGTGACGAAGCTGATGAATACGAATCTCAGCTCATGACTCTACTCAAAGTTAATAAGGTCTGTGGTATTATCATTACTCGAAAGTAAATAATTATCGTGGATCAATGAATAAATGCCAATGTAATTAGTGTTAAGATCAAGAACTGATTCCATCATCGTTTTTTACTTAAACAGGAGGAAGTAAATAAATGCTATGAGTTAGTGTTAGATCACATGCCAAGCAAGAAAAGGATGATGAATTGGATGCAACCAGCTAGTCCGATGGGTGTATTCGATGCATCATTCAGCTCTGATAGCTCGAATGAGTCGTGGGTTGTGTCTGCTTCTGCTTCAGTGTCTTCATCGTCGTCGTCTCCAGAGCCTTTGTTCAAGAGGAGAAGAGTGCAAGAGCAGCAGATGAGGTTATCTTCAATAAACAGAATGTTTCTCGATGTGTTTAGTAGTAGTCCTCACTAGTAATCACCTATCAAAATGTGTCGACTTAGATTCATAAAAATCTGTTTCGGATTAGTATCGGCTACTACAAGGAAACAATATGCGTTTTTACTCGGTTCGTGTGTTTATGATCGGTTCAAATTGTGTACTTTTCCGGTATTTGATCATCGAAAAACAAAGATAGCTCGTTTACATTAAAAGTTTCCTTATGATCTTCTCACTTTGTTTCTTCTTTGTTGATCCTGATCTAGTTTTATATCACAGCCTTTGCAATTTGTATAGAAAGTCAGAGGTTAGACTGGTCTCTTGTGAGGATCTTCATAAGCAACATCATTACCATTATAATGTGGGTCCTGGTCTGAAAAAATTACAGAGCTTATTGGTTAGTTACTTAGTACTACAGAGAGATATGTGAATGTGAGGGACATGTCCTTTGAATTGAAGAGACAACTAAAGAGTTGGTTGGACAACTAGTAATGGTTTTGAATTTGAGAATCAAAATCAGCATGTATCTTCTTAAGTTTGTGTGGACTTGTCCAGAGTTTTAATTTGTTCCCATTTTTGTGGGGTTTGATTTGAAAGGAAATGAAGAGAGACCAAACACTTGGGATGGTTCAAGTACTTGTTTCTTTTCAGTTAGGGTGAAAAGCAAAACTGTGTGGGAGATATACAACATAACAACATACGTACACATAATATCACTTTTATCTTCTTGCCATTGCCATGTCATGTCAAAACATTTAATAAAAATACCTTCCATGAAGAGTCTTGTTGTTACAAAGGACCAAAGAGCATTCAAGAGACTCAATTAGAAAAAGAAAAGAGAAAATATATAAGCTTTTTGGTTGAACAGAAGTGAATGTACCTAAACCAAACCAAACCGTAATGAACCACTCATAAGGTTTATTTGTTCTGTGGATCTTATTACAGAGCTTGTGTGTTTCTTGGAAGTAGTATCTCAAGTCTACTTTAGAAATTTTAATATTAATACATTCAAGAAAGAAGAAAAAAAGACTTATTATAAACTCTAAAAAGACTAAATCATATATGTTAAAGATTAAAGACATGAAAAAGGCAAACAAACTACAAACATATGCAGATGAAGAAGTTTTATATCGCTCCAAAGATTAATCAGTGTATCATATATTATTCCATGTTAAACATCTCTTTGTTGCTATTGATATTGCCAGAATTTAAACCTATCTAATGATGAAAAAATTGCAAAAACAGGGGGAGGCAAAGTGTACATGAACTCAATAGTTAGTTCAATTTGAATGCTGAATATTTGTGTTATTTGTACTCAATTTGAATCCTGCATATTTGTGTTATTTGTACTCTACGTCGGATCAATATTTTGATTTTTGGTTACGCAATTAATCGTATATCTGTAAAAATATAAATACTCAGCAAACATTCGATCCGCTCCATAATTTTAAAAAAATAAAATCTAAGTATTCATAGAGAAATTATATTTCTTTCCTAATTTATGATATTATAATACATTTTACAAATAATTTGATGAATACAAATTTATAGAATAACTAAATAAATTTGGTTTTAAGGGTTGTTTGTTTCAGTATAAGGGTTAAGTCTTTCCTTAGTTTCGTTTGATTTTATTTTCTTTGTTTCTCTTGTTTGGGCTTATGACTCCAGACGGATTTTTTACCATGTTGGCTTTTGGTTCCAGATGGATTTGTTCCATGTCGGTTCCTGACTCGTGTAATATCAGTTTCTAAATATCAATATAATCAATCTAAATGACAAAAAAAAACTAAATAACTGTTTACTATACGTAGATTTGTTATAATAATTATCTAGATTTTTAGGATCAAATCAAAGTGGACAATAGACTGAAACAAATATAGCTATATTTAGCTCAGCCTTAAGAATCTCCTCCTCTTATTCATCTAGGGTATTCCATTTCTCTGATGAGTTAAGTGCAAAATTCATAGACTTCTGAGTCTTACAATAAATACTCTTTCGCTAACTCACTTGGCACCAACAATAAATACATGGAGGAATTAAAGTTAGGGATTTTCACTTTCATTACAAAACCAAAATTCTCTTGGTTTCGAGACAATTCAAGATGACGTAATTCATCGGCACGTTTTGGGCCGAAGTAAAGTGAAACGGTCCATTCTGACTAAATTGTTATTACGCTAGTGGATCTAACCGGTTTTAAGCATTGACGGATTTAGAATTAGATATATGCACACGTGCATGTATATGCGTGCGTGTCTCAAAAGACAAATCATACACATGTAGTTGCTAAGTACGGAAAGTCTTTAATCGGCGAATAAGCGGCTAAATTTGAATATGAATCCGTCGGTCAAAAAGTTCAAGGGGTAATTTTGTCTTTTCCATGTTCATAGAGTTGGGCTCCTTGGACGCTTAAGAACATTCAATACATGTGATGATGATTAACACTACCGGATTTCTATTTTTATGATCTGTTTTATTCCTAAAAAAAAATCAGACATTGGAGATTTAGATATTGACCGATATCCGTCTAGAAAATAAATGAAAATCAATATAACTTTGAAAAGAAAATGTTCAACATACAAACTACTAACACATAAATAAATATGTGGAAAATCATCTAATTTTTCTACAAAAGGTTGCATTACATTTTGCTCAGAGACAAGCTAGCTTAGAAAGTTGTGGTGTCTCGATTTAGACATTCCTTAATAACGTCATTAGACATTCCTCAATAACGTCATTAGACAAATCTTGGATCACGCTTGGCTTTTTTTTCTTTTTCTACACGTTATGTTTACATACTAAACATTTGTAACGCCAAAGAATTACAGTTTACCGCAACTATTACAATGACTGTCTTTCACAATTGCGGTTTGGGTGGCTAATTAGGTGTCACCATATGATCCGTTTGGTTCAGTAGAATAACAAAGGTGTATATTTAAGTGGACATCGATAAAATGAAGATTTTAGGATGATATGATCAATTATGGAGCTCAGTGGATGGAGACATATTTATAAGAGTTGTTGTACTACAAGAGAATGGTTCATCATTCATGTTATTAACGACTTATTGATTGTAAATTCAAATTTCATTAAATTTAACATGACTTAAATTTTAAACATTTTGTTTCAATGTTTCAATTCAAACTAGAATCGATCTGATCCAAAATTATTATAACTGATATGATTAAAATTGATTCATCGCTCGACCGACTTGAACCGAAAATAATTCTATATAAAATGGGATCATATCCGGAAAATGGACAGAAAATCACAATTTCAAAACTTACTAAGAATTGTACATCATAAGTTAGAGTTTATTTATGAAATATATGCCAATGAAAAATATTTAAGCTTCTAGCCATAAATTTAGTATAAACTTGATTTTGTGTTGCAATCTTTATATTTTTATTTTTGCTTCGTAGATTAAAAAGTGATGATCAATTCAGAAAACTAAATCATCTCGATACGTAAGAACCTTAGTAACGAAATAAGTATTTTACTCAAATAATATACATTAGTTTGTGGTCATTTAACCTTCCATTTGAAAAAGGAAGAACCAAATTCGAACTTGTAGAATGTAGACTTTGGGAAAGCAGCAAAGGTGAGACATTTAGTCAAGTGTAACTTTTACAATTGGAAAAATAAATGTATGTATTCTTCTCAATTTTTTTTTATCGTAATATATACAAAATTAAGGGGAAGTATTGAAATATTGTGTTTAAGAAAACGAAGCGTTGAAACAAGTATTGAATCTTGTATATATCAACATAAAAAAAAGAAGGTTGAATCAATTATGAAAATCAATATCCTGATATACAAGGCCGTGCCTAGTTAAAAAAATGCATTTGCTTTGGCCCCAAATCATATATATAATTAGAGAGTTTTCTCACCATCTGTTCACATAGATAAAACTATTTTTAAAAACAGTTAAGTTTTAAAAAAATTCATTTAATATAGACTAAATCATATTTATTTGTTTTTTATAACTAATAAAAAAAAACAAAAACGTGAAACATTAAGTAAATAAATAAAAATAAAAATTAATAAATTTAAAACTAGAAAAATATATATATATACCACACATATTAAAAACCTAAAAATGTGTTTATGATTAATAGTTAAAACAATTAGTAAAAATCAGCTGACGTAATCATATTTCTAAAATGTTAGAAAAAAAAATTAACTGGGTTTTAGTGTAGTGACGTAATCATCCAGTAAAAAAAATTCCTTTAATCAAACGTAAAATCTAGTAATATAAATTTTGGGTCTCTAAATTTTCAAATATTAGTTATAGTGTAGTGGTTATAAAATGTTTGATTAAACCACCGTAACATATTTTCCCATCCGAATTCAAAACTCAAAATAGAACTCATGATTTTACGTTTCTTTTGATTTTGCTAAATTATTAAATCTACATCATAGAAAACGTTGAATAGCTTTGCTATCACATTTAACAAAAGAAAATTGGTTCGACAAAATGTTTAACAAAGAGTTCATAGAAAAGAAACAAAAAATGGTCATACATTTCTTTTCTATTAATATCTTAGCTTTTTTTTAGTTTTAATGACTTCTATAATTTTTTTTTAAACTTACTGACTTCTATAGTTTAGAACTACTTTAAAAATAAGGATTACTGCAAAAAAAACCCTCAAAGTAGTCAAATTTTGCCTTTATACCTTCCAGGTGATTTAAATGCAGGTCAACCCACCAAGTTTTGGTCAACCCGCTATACAACCCTCACCGTTATATTGGTGACAGAATATAAAACACTGCGTTTTGAATCATTATAAAAAGTAAAAACCTTGCTGTTTTTATGAATGCTGGGTCGGGTTTGGATCAAATAAAATTGGGGATTTAGGTTTATCTAATCTCTTTTCTCTTTTATCGAACACAACTTTTATAAAAACACAGCCGAAGCCGTTCTTCTTCCTCAAGAGCAAGTGTGAAGCCGTTCTTCTTCTTCCTCAAGAGCAAGTGTAGGGACAATGTCGTTGAGTTACAGTCGAAGCCGAAGCTCTTCCTCAAGAGCAAGTGTGAGTGGTGGAAGTCAAGAAAAAACCCGAGCCAAGAACAACAAAATTGAACCCAGGACAGAATCAAACCGAGAACAACAACAAACCCAGAACCTTAACTATCAAACCCGAGCCACGAACAACAAAATCGAACCCAGGACAGAATCAAACCGAGAACAACAACGAACCCAAAACCTTAATTATCAAACCCGAGCCACGAACAACAAAATCGAACCCAGGACATAATCAAACCGAGAACAAAAACGAACTCAGAACCCGAGCTATCAAACCCGAGCCAAGAACAAAATGTTTCCCAGAACTCTCAAACCCGAAACTCCTCTTCTTCGAAATCAATCTGAATCCAAAATAAATTTGCAAACCCAATCAAACCCTAATTCAACCTGAATCAATAAAACCCCAAATCGATTCTCTCCTAAATTGCTTTCACGAAATCATCGACAAAGTGTTTCCCCCAAATTGATTTCAATATCAAACCCTAAAACCAATATCCCCAAATCGATTTTCTGTCTTGTATTTTTTTTTTCTTCTTTGTGTTTGGATGTGTCGTTTTCAGGGGCCAAAAACAACATGAATTTTAAAACATCTTGTTGTTTTATGTTATTAAAACGGTCTGTTTTAAGTTCCGTCAACTGTTACAAACACCATTAAACATTGCCAGATCATCGATATAGACGAGGGTTGTATAGCGGGTTGACCAAAACTTGGTGGGTTGACCTGCATTTAAATCACCTGAAAGGTATAAAGGCAAATTTTGACCACTTTGAGAGTTTTTTTACAGTAATCCCTTAAAAATATATTGAAAAAACTTCATTTTTTAACTTGTCTTGAACCTTTAGAAACCTTAACACAACCCTACTAATATACCAATTGCATATATCTGAATAAAATTTCGATCGAATAATCAAAAATTTCAAAAAATGTTTATTTTAGATGGATATGCGCGGACAACAGATTTACGCAAATATGATTTTTTTTTAACATTTATTATATTAATCAAATTATGAACGGGAAATACAACGTATTCAAAAGCCATGTCGGTGGAACTGTAAAACAAAAATACATTAAATTACTATCATATATTCTCTTCGATAAGAAATCTGCAGCTTTTAACATGAGCCAAAGAACATTGTGGAAACTTGTCCATCCACCAACGAATATCATGAAGAATGTTTCCCAAATTTGTGTTTTGTTTACCATTATTGATTAATCGAGTCAGTTCTGAACAATCACTTTCAAACCACACAAATCTCCAATCTCTAATCCAAGCCAATTGAAATACATGGAGGAAACCTATTGTGGAATATGATTTTTGTTTATGTGACAAAATTATACGATTTTCATTTATATAAATTCCGAAAAACATTAAACGAATCTATAAGGAATTCAGATTTGTCTACTAATTTCGTATAACATTGAACTCAGTCAACATATATTTGTTTCTCTCTCACACCGACTTACTACCGTCCTTTAGTGTTATATGTTTGTTATTTAAAACGTATTGTTATTTATTAAATATACGATTAAACGATTTTATGTTAGCTAAACCCTAAAATTTTTTTTTTTGAAATATTAGTGGACCAAACCCGACAATCAAAGCATGGATCGTAACAACAAACAGTATATGTTGGGACTGGATTCGTCACCAAATCCGGTCCGCTAAAATCCTAAGTAAAAACAGATGAGATTGGATTTATTACCGAATCCGGTCCGCTAAAAGTTCAAATCAAAGTCTTTTTCATTTATTTCATTTTTACCAGATTAAATAAACCTGGGGTCCAGCCTCAGAAAAAAAGAATTCGGTCAAAGGTCCATGTAAGCTCTGCAAGCGTTGGATCAACAGACGCAGAGCTGACGAGTTAGAAACGAGTCAACAGAGCGGTTAGCACAGTCGTAGGAGCGAGATTTGCGGAGAATATGCCAAGAACGTGCCCGAGATAAGCGAAACCACCTTAGATATGTGGAGCTGGATCGAAGAGCTGAATTGAGCTATAAATACACGAAGTTCGAACATATTTCGCCAACTTTTGACTTACGTGAGAGCTAAACACTACATTTCCAACTTGTAACACATCTCACTCGAGATCTTATTGTATATTCGATTCATATCAATATAAATCCAGCTCCGCTCTACTCTTCTTTTAATCGTTGAATTTATAGATATTTCTTAAGACCAAAGTTTCTTCTCCGAATTCACATAAAAATACTCAGTGTGGAATTTAGCTTCCACATTTGGCGCCCTAAAAGGGGAAGAAATAGATACTTCTAGCACATAAATTCGACCTAAGATCTGTTAGAGAAGAGATTGATAAATCAAAGTCTACCGGCCGAAAGCTAGTGACGCACCGGCCATGACTCCCCAGTATTAAGAATCATTTGGATCCTAGCCGCGGGACCAGATTAGAATTGGAACCAATGTTATGGCTCCGGTCGATAACCGACTAGTAGCAGCAGGCCAGACTAGCCAACGCCCACCGGCAAAGGTCGCTGGCTTAGCTCCCGCTACGACGATCCCAGCGCCCTCCCGAGGTGCCTTGCTAAGAAATTCGGACGTCTCCACGGACCAAGCGTCCGGAGACCTCAAGGACGTGTCCGCCTTGCCACCCCCCGTCGGGAAGAAAGAGCGACCGCGACATGACCGAGATCCGTCGACTACTTTCCATCCTGGTGGAAAAGGCCCAGACACAGGATGCATCGGTCAGGACCATCCAGGCCTGACTCAAGCAACAAGAAAGATCTTTCCTCGCTCAAATGCAGGAGATATCTCACTCGGTTGTCCAAGGAACTCAGCCCCGAAAGGTTGTTGGAGAGAATATCACTCCTCCCAGATTTACAACCCCTCGGTCGCGTATCGATTTTTCAAGGGTCTTCGCCACCCCTACCATTGCAAACACATACCCCATGTTCATTCTGCGCGCAAGTTCGTCGACAATAACCGTGGACATTTATGGTCTGAGCTTGCGTAAAGACTCTACCAGGATCAACGAGTAGCCACTTCCACCCCCGCCGCGCTTGGAGAATAGCCAAAACACTCCAGTCGGGTGGATGGAAGCTACGCCTCAAACAGAAACGTCTACGGCCCACCAGGACACCGCAGATGCAATCGACAACGATATGATCTGACGGTACGCCGAACAAACCCAAGCCAAACTGTGATTCATGAGATTCTACGTCCAACAGAAGATAAGCTCAGCCCCAGACATAGAGATTGCCATCGAGGAAATTCGGAGGACCCCCTTTACAGAATGGATCGCAAACACACCGATTAGAGACATCGGGTTGATTAAGTTCCCGGAGTTCTCCAGGAACAACGACCCAAAGGCACACGTGATGGCGTTTATATTGGTAGTCATGCGAGCCCATTTTTCTGAAGAGGAAAGGGAAGCTCGACACTACCGGCTATTCGCAGAAAGCCTAATGGGACCAACCCTCGAATGGTTTGCAGGACTGGATAACTGCTTAATAAGCAATTTCGATCAGCTAATAACTGTTTTCCTCAAGCAATACTCCGTGTTTATGGAAACGAGGGCCTCAGAAGCCAGTCTTTGGACACTAACCCAAGGACCAACCGAGCCTCTACTGAGCTATATTGCACGATTTAAGAAAGTTAAAGCAAGGATAGCTAACCTGAACGAGGTAGTCACCCTAGGGGCATTGAAAAATGGTCTGTGGCACACGTCAAGATTCCAAGAGGAGCTGACGATCCACCTGACCATGCCAATGGACGATGCGCAGCACCGCGCAACTCTCTAGAGGAAAAAGCCGCTTTGGCTGAAAGATACAAGGAGACCGCTAACCCCTTAGGGCAACAACCTCTAAAAAAATTCACCAAGAGAGAAAAGTACGGCAGAGCCTAGTAAGCCTTCGCAATCAATGGGGCTAAAACCAAGTTATCCGATTACGATGGAAGCAAATTCTGCACTCACCACAAGAAGAATGGACACTCCACAGAAGAGACTCGCATCCTGCTAGGCTTGAGGGCAACCCTCGAGCAAGGATCCTAGCCCGAAAACAAATAGAAAGCTCCAAAGTGGAACAAGCTTCTCAGCAACCGGACGCCCAAAAGAAAAAGCGGTCCAAGGGAAAAAAGAAGAGACTCGTGGAGGAAGAGACACCGATATCTCATCCACCAATTACCACAAAGAGAATCGACCTCATATTCGGGGAGCTGAGTATTTGTGGTGGATCGATGAGATCAGTGGTCTCACCTCCCCCAGCATCGCAGAAGACGTTTCACCCTTGGGCAAAAATCCCAAAAATTTGCTGAAGCTCAGCTCCCTCAACCCCGGCTAAAAGAATAGACTTCATCTTGGGAGAATCCAAGCTGTGTCGGGATTCGATCAATTCTGTAAGAACACATCTAACTAGGGCGGACACCTTGCATGTGCCCCCGACAACTAGTAAAGAACCCGGACACGAAATCACATTTAGTGAGCACGAAACATCCCACCTCGACAAACCACATAACGATGCCCTCGTCATACAGCTTGAGGTATGTAGACGTCTTATGTCCACAATGTTAATAGACACTGGAAGCTCAGTCGACCTGCTTTTCTACGATGCCTACAAGAAAATGGGCTTGAGTGATTCCGAGCTGAAAGGGGAATCAACCCCTCTAACCGGCTTTGCTGGAGAAACGACTTACTCGATGGGACAATCCGGCTACCGATCGTAGCTGGGGGCATTCACAAGTTCATCGAGTTCATGGTGATAGACCGACAAGCTCCATTTAATGTAATACTTGGGCGGCTATGGATGTATGCCATGAAAATTGTACCATCAACTTATCACAAATGCGTTAAACTCTCTACATCCAACGAAATCAAAACCATCTGAGGCAGCCAAAAAGCCTCTAGAATATGCTACCTTAACGGAAATCCCCACAATAGTAATTACAGAAATGGGCGGAGCTGACCATCAATCAGCCCTCCAGCCTCAACAATCCGCTGATGTCTAAACCTAGAGAAGACGTAGTCACTCAGGTGTGCATCGACGAGGCTTATCCTGACAAAGGCATTGGAATAAGATTCTAGCTCCCACCCCCGATCAGGGAGGAGCTGGTAAAGTTCCTTAAAGAAAATGTTAACACCTTCGTGTAGACCACCTCCGACATAAAAAGGATCGACATCAACGTCACTTCCCATGAACCAAATGTCGACTTAACCTACAAACTGGTTAAGCAAAAACGATGAAAATTAGGATCCGAACGCGCAAAAATGGTAAACGATGAAGTTGATCGCCTCTTGAAGGTCGGCTCAATTCAGGAGGTCAAATACCCCGATTAGCTAGCCAACCCGGTGGTAGTCAAAAAGAAAAATGGGAAGTGAAGAGTATATATCGACTTTATCGACCTCAATAAAACATGCCCAAAAGACAGCTTCCCCTTGCCACACATCGATCGACTAGACGAGGCAACTGCGGGACACCAGCTGCTCTCCTTCATGGATGCCTCCTCCTGATACAATCAGATTTTCATGAATCCAGACTACAAGGAGAAGACAGCATTCATTACTGATCGAGGTACCTACTACTATTGAGTAATGACCTTCGGACTCAAAAACGCCAGGGCGACTTACCAAAAACTAGTCAACAGAATGTTTGCGGACCAAATTGGAAAAAGCATGGAAGTATACATCGACGACATGTTGGTTAAGTCAGCAACTCGAGAGGACTATGTAGCACACCTTCAGGACTGATTCGCAGTCCTCAACAAGTTCGGCATGAAATTGAACCCAGTCAAGTGCTCCTTTGGAGTGCCCTCTGGCGAGTTCTTAGGCTATGTAGTGACCAAAAGGGGGATAGAGGCAAACCCCAAACAGATAACTGCGTTCCTAGAAATGGTATCTCCTAAGTCCACGCGAGAAGTACAGAGACTAACTGAGAAGATAGCAGCTCTGAACCGATTCATTTCCAGCTCCACGGACAAATGTCTACCTTTCTATAACTTATTGAAAGGAAACAAAAGATTCAGCTAGGATGCGAGCTGTGAAGACGCGTTCAAACAATTGAAAGCCTATCCTACCCAGCCGCCCATATTAGCAAAACCAGGGGAAGGGAAATCCCTCTACCTCTACATCGCAGTCTAACCCGCGACTGTAAGCGGGGTGCTGTCCGAGAGGAACAAAACGAACAAAAGCCAGTATTCTACGTGAGTAAGTTCCTATTTGACGCTGAAACGAGGTACCCAACTATGGAAAAGCTAGCCTTAGCCGTGGTCATCTCAGCCGAAAGTAAAGGCGTTACTTTTAGTCATACGCGATAGTGGTGATGACTTCACACCTAATTCGAACAATATTGCACAGCCCCAACCACTCTAGGAGATTGGCAAAATGAGCCATCGAGCTGAGCGAATATGATATAAAGTATAGAACCAAAACCAGCGCTAAAGCGCATGTACTAGCCGATTTCGTACTCGAGCTAGCTCCACAAGCAATTAACGAAATCAAACCATGAAAACACATGGAATCTCCTCGTGGATGGAGCCACTTCGAAACAGGGATCCAAAGTCGGGGTAAAACTCACCTCCCCGTCTAGAGAGGTGCTAGAACAATCATCTCGACTCGGTTTCCCTGCTTCTAATAACGAAGCAGAATATGAAGCCTTCTGCGCCGGTCTGAGGCTAACCCTAGGAATAAAAGCTAGAGAAATCTGTGCCTTCACTGACTCTCAGCTCGTCACGAGCCAGTTTCACGATGAGTACGAAGCCAACGATGACCGTATGGAAGCATATCTGACCGAAACCCGGGACCTGGCCAAGCAATTCAAAAAATTTAAATTGACCAGGATTCCTCGAGGAGAAAATACGTCAGCAAATGCACTAGTCGCTCTGGTCTCAACCTCCGACCCCCTGGTAAGGTAAATAATCCCGGTAGAAGGGATAGAAAAGCCAAGTATCTCTATAGTTACCAAGGCTAGAGTAAACATGGTAACCATAAGATAGAGAGTTAGAGAATCGCAGCCGAGCTCCAGCTCCCAAGCAGGAACGAGACGGTCTTATACGACCCAATAGATCCAGTTGTTGAAACGATGAAGATCTTTCACCTTCCCTTCTCACTCTGGTTAATTGAATTGTGACTGTTGATTCGAGATATGGGCCGTTAAAGTGAAATCATAGAGTATATTCATCCGCGATATATACGTTAGATATACGAAAAGATAATGACGAATGACCGCCCATCAAGTATTATTACTCAATACTTAATGGGCTGGGGAGCAACTGTTGGGGCTGGATTCGGGCAACTGTTGGGGCTGGATTCGTCACCGAATACGGCCCGTTAAAAGCCCAAGTCAAAGTTGTTGAGGCTGGATTTATCACCGAATCAAAGCTAAAAGTGCAAGTCAAAACCTTTCATTTATTTTATTTTGACCAGAATAAATGGGCTTGCAGTCCAACCTAATAAAACGAATTCGGTCAAAGGTCCAAGTCAGCTCTGCAAGCGCTGGGTCAACAGACGTAGAGCTGACGAGTTAGGAACGAGTCAACTAGGCGATTAGCACAGTCGTAAGAGCGAGATTTGCGGGAAATATGCCAAGAACGTGTCCGAGTTACGCGGAATCACCCTAGATACTTGGAACTGGATCGAGGAGCTGAATTGAGCTATAAATACACGAAGTCCGAGCAGATTTCGCCAAGTTTTGATTTACGCGAGAGCTAAACACTACATTTACTGCTTGTAACACGTTTCACTCGAAATTTTATTATATATTCGATTCATATAAATATAAATCTAGTTCCGTTCTATTTTTTTTAATCGTTGAATTTATTGATATTTTTTAGAAACAATTTTTTTTCACCGAAATCACATAAACAAAATTCAGCTTCCACATAATATATACTTTATCTATTAGGTATCGCAATATATTTTATATATTCGCATCGTGCACCGTCTTGTTCCTTTTGACAACAACCTGTTACCAATATTTTAATTACAAATTTTCAAGGAATAATTCCGCATCTCATCTCAGAGATATATATATATACCAAATGTTCACGTGCATCTTTCAAATCTAACTAGGTGTACACCAAAAGTACGTGTTAATTATATGATGATCCCAATAATAACATATTATACACCTAGTTTTTTTTTTACAGCCAAAATATGGGTTGTATAGTCAAAATTTTTTTTTTATTGTAATTTAAAAAATAATTTAAATTATGATTAGTAGTATTTAGGACTGTAAAAAAAATTAAAGCTGTAAGTGGGTTTTACAGCCCAACCAATCACCCCCGTTGATGAAAGTTATCGAACTATGGACATAAAAAAAAAAAAACTTGGTCGAGTTATTGAGTTTCACGATAAAATGTAACATCGAAATTATATTTACACATTATACAAAAACATCACAAATGTTCTATGTTCTCATAAATAAATTAGGAAACGTAAAAAATCTGTCTATTCCAATTTCATATATATATATATATATATATATACGAAGGTTGTTTTGAACAACTTGTTCATTTGATCTCTTCGATTTTAGTTGATAAATTGTATTAACTAAAAAGGTAGAGTTTTAAGAAACTATATAAATAATATATTTTGCGTTTTTTATGTCAAAAATATAATTTTACATCTAACTATAAACGAGAATATATGGTATAAATTTTTATAAAATTCAAACAAATCTAAAACAAAACGAAAAAATTATGAAACGGAAGGAGTATTAAAAATGGTTTAAGCTAATATATGATTGATTTTGACAAAGAAAAAAAAGAAGCTAATATATGATTGACAGATAAATGGTTTTTTAATTGTTTTCTAGCTAATTTGAAAAAGTTGTGAAACCGTTCGAGGAAGGTTGGGGGGAAGGTGCAGATGACGTTGTACGTTACTACGTTAGAGGACAGTTACACACCTTTCAAACTGACACGTGGCAGTTTGCATAATGGACGACAGTTAGTTGTTTGTTAAGGATTACAGCCTGGATTTTTGGCTCCAAATTTTAAAGTTATTAAAATATTAACAATGTTTTTAAGTGATGATTTCACATTCCAATTGGCCAAACTCTCTTTGTCGTTTTGTGCCATGTCATCAAACTTTTGCATTTTTATTTTTATTTTCCGACCACTATCTTTTTAATCTTTTTGTGTGGCCGTTTCTTTGTTACAAGTTTATGAAACAGAATATTAATCGTATTATTATGAATTATGAAATAATATCTACATATTTTCTAGTCATATACTATGATGAAGTTTCCTTTCTTATAATATGATTTTGAATTGCGACAATAAATTTACTTTCCACATCTAACAACTGGAAGAAAAAAAACTGAAGCACATTTTTATAGTAATATAAAATATAATTCGTCTTTGTTTATATCCCAATTTTGTAGTATTAGGCCGTTTGAAGTTTGAATCTTTTTCAGTTAAAAGGATAAGCTTAAAAAACTGAGAAAGGTTAAAAAAATTACAAAACAAGTTAATATTTGAAAACTGTAATTTCATTGCTCAGAACAGTTACAAAAACAAGTTAATATTTTGAAAATTAACATATGCATACAAAAAACTGAATTTTTTTAAAACTGATTTTTTTTTAGTTATCAGCTACAAAATTTGTAACTGTAATCAAAATATTATTTGATTGCGTTTATTCTGGTATTATTGCCGGGTCCATTACGTTGCAAAACTGTAACTACTTTTAAATTTATTTCAATAAAAAATTCAAAATTAGACGTTTTGTATCCTCAAAATTTTTAAAAATTTAAAAGAAAAAAGGTATATTGGTATACAGGTTGGCGTCGTCAGTCAAAAGTCAGAAATGCAAAAAAAACTGTCTTTACCCAAACGGCCAAACCTAACCGTTATCGTCTTTATTTTTTCAGATATTTTATTTTATTTCCAATTTAATTTATTATTTTGATTTTTTTCCAAAAAAAATCAAAACAACTTTCTAAATGTTTTTTTCACCTCAGATTGTGCGAATAATAATCAGACCTTTCCTTGTAGGTTTCCGTGATTTTGTCGCTTTTCAAAACTTCCCAATTCTCAAATCGCGTGTATCTCAATCTCTCTTCTCACGTACTCAACACTCGACTGTATCACACGCTCGTGTAACAGAGACTCATCGAGATGATGACACGTGTACACCTACAGCTGTATCCCAAAACTTTCAAAACCGCTTGCGTGGAAGAAGCGGTGCCCATGGGACCATGACTTTCTCCACCGTCTCAACCGGTTACCGTTTTTTTCCCCTTCTTCTCTGTATAAATACTTTTTTTTTCCTCTCTTCAGTTTTCTCGACCTTCTTCTTCGTCTTCTCTAACCGAAGAAACAAAACAAAAGAAAACTTCTCTCTAATGGCGGATCGGGTTAAAGGTCCGTGGAGTCAAGAGGAAGATGAACAGTTACGGAGGATGGTGGAGAAATACGGACCGAGGAATTGGTCGGCGATTAGCAAATCGATCCCAGGTCGATCTGGGAAATCGTGTCGGTTACGGTGGTGTAATCAGTTATCTCCGGAGGTTGAGCACCGGCCGTTTTCGCCGGAGGAAGACGAGACGATCATCTCTGCTCGTGCTAAGTTCGGTAACAAATGGGCGACGATCGCTCGTCTTCTCAACGGCCGTACGGATAACGCCGTGAAAAACCACTGGAACTCGACGCTTAAACGGAAATGCGGCGGAGGTGGAGGTGGAGGTGGAGATGGTAGTTTCGTTCCGGCGACGGAGGAAGATCAAGATCGGCCGAAGAAAAGGCGATCTGTGAGCTTAGATTCGAACGGTGGTGTTTCTGCTCCGGTGGATACTTGTTTGTACATGAGCCCGGAGAGTCCTACCGGAATCGATGTCAGTGACTCAAGCACGATTCCATCGCCGCCTTCTCCTCCGCCTGTAGCTGTTCAGCTTTTCAAGCCAATGCCGCTTCCCGGTGGATTCGCTTTACCTCCGCCGGTAGAAATATCTTCGTCGTCGGAAGATCCGGAGACGTCTTTGAGCTTGTCACTTCCCGGAGCTGAGGTCAACCAGGAGTCAAAGATCACGAGTTCGAGTCACCAGAACAACATCGCGTTGATGTTTCCGCGATTTGAGAGTCAAATGAAAATCAATGTAAAGGAGAGAGGAGGAGAAGAAGCAATCGTCGGACGTAGAGCTGAGTTTATGACGGTGGTTCAGGAGATGATAAAGGCGGAGGTTAGGAGTTACATGGCGGAGATGGAGAAACACACCGGCGGTGGTGGATTTGTCGTCGGAGGTTTGTATGAATCCGGCAACGGTGGTTTCAGGGATAGTGGAATAACACCGAAAGTTGAGTAGTGGTTTGGTAATGTGAGAGAGAGAGAGTTAGGAAACTCGAATCGATTTGGGAGTTCTCAAGGGCATTCATTTTTGGGGGTTTATGGTGAAATGGAAAACAAAAAAATGTACAGAGGAATTAAAATTTCTATGGAACAATCTTGATTCTCAAAGTCTTTTTTTTTTTTGGGTGTTGATCATCGATAAACTAGAACAAGTAGCTCAAAATATATGTTAATTTGATTTTCTAGGACTTAAACCATGATTAGAGTGACCTTGTAAGTTATTAGCTTGCGACATTTAGTACAGTGTCAAAATCAACGAAAATAAGATAACAACAAGAAATATTTTATACAAGAATTTCAATCGGCTGTTTAAAATTGTGTGTCCTTATAAATCATGTCACAGTCGGGCTTATTTATTACAGATTAAAAACTCTAACAATATGTAGAAGTTTATCAAATAAACAGTAGGAATGTTTTTTTGTTCATTGTAAAACATAATGTTAAATCTACAAATAAAAACCGAACAGAAATAAATCGATCGATCCAACAATCAAACCCTTATGATTTATTGTTCTATCGAAATCGAATTCGTAATCGTAACGTCAATTATAAAAAAACTCTTAACAATCGGTTGGTTCAGCTAGTTTGGTTCCGTTCTTTTTGTTCTTCGGTTTGATAAAAGTGTGTTGAAAAACCGAAAATATGGTTCTGTTGGGTTCAATTAGGAGTGATCAATTTTTTTTGATTTTAAACAAATTTTAGTAACAGATTTTTGGAATCTTGGCTATCTCGGTCATTCGATTATCTTGGTTGAAATTTGTTAAAAATACAAATTTGATAACCATCGAATCAAACCCGTTACCGAAGTTTACAAAGAAATTATACCGGTCAGTTCGGTTTCCCATCGGGTTGGGCCGAATGCCCAATTCCCAGACACTACAGCAATGTTAAAAAGGTCACACACAAAAAAAAAAAAACTGCGCCAAAACTACGTCGTTTCTGCGTTTAGACGGGATTTGTTCGTTGTTAGGTTTTGGATCATAATCTAAAAGAGCCCAAATATTAAAAAAAAATTCAGCTCATCCTTCCCTATTCTAAAACACCCCAACAATTTATCCTCCCCACTTTTACCCTTCTAATTTAATTTTTCTTTAAATTTGAGATTTCTTTTTAATTCCAGACAGAAATTGATGGGCCCACATCCCATAAATTCTTCAACAACCAAAACAAATTAGCCTATCTAAAGCTTCCACATGTGCTTCAATCCAACCACCTTCCTCATTGTGTTTATTCGGATCCTGTTTATTCTCCCAAACCCAGAAACATAAAAACGAAATCGGAAATAGAGCAACAACTTCTTTCTCGTTTTCACTTCGTCTTGTCATCGTCTGAAGTTTGGCTTGTAATCTTCTTCCTCGTTGTCCTTCTTCATCTCGTCAAAGCCATCCCGTCCGGATCTGTTGTCTTTGGAATTAAGGTTAGATACTTTCGTTTTTATGAACTTTCGTGTCTAGGGTTAGATTGAGTTTGAAAAACAAGTGAATCATTGTAAAAAATTTCGAAATCAGAGGATTTACCGAAACTGCAGGAAATTGCAGAGGTATAACTGGTACTAATGAGAATAACTGGTATAACTGTACAACTGGAATAACTGGTATGACTATTATTTATAAGAATAATTGGTATAATTGGTACTACTGAGAATCACTGGTATAACTGGAATAACTGGTACTAGTGAGTGTAAATGTTCGTACTGATACTACTGTGAATACTGTTACGAGTGAGAGTAAATGGTATTACTGAAATAGTACTATAGTTATACAATTGATTATATACTAATAATATTTGTTATTTTCTTATTCTTTTGTAGGGGACAATGAATTGCACAATCATATGTTTTGATTATGGAGGATGTTACTCAATGGAAGGTGATCACAAAAGATGGAGTTCAAGAGGAGATCGACTTCAAACTTTAGCGATACGGACTGTGCCGGAGGAGGTGACTTATTCGGCGTTGATTGATGGAATTAGTAGAAAGATCATGATAGATGAAGTTACAACGCAGTTGAAACTCCGTTACTTTCCCATGATTTCGAATCTTTGGACACCATTAGATATTTCTAATGATGATGACGTTTTTTAATTACCTAATGCATGTGAATAGAGATGGTTGTAGAAAGCTTTTGCATGTGGAGCTCATCAAAGTTGTGGATCAAACTCATAGATGTGTGGAAGAGACAAGAGATGTTGGAGAAAATGATGTTGGAGAAAATGATATTGTTCTAGGGGATGATGGTATGATAACTATTTACACAGATGAACCATTGGAACACCATGCGTTGGTACATCAAGGTATAACTGTTTGATTTCTTTTATGTGTTTTTTCTGTCTGGTATAACTAGGTATAACTAAGTATAACTGTTTGATTTATTTAATGTGTTATTTCTGTCTGGAATAACTAGGTATAACTGTTTGATTTATTTTATGTTTTATATCTATATGGTATAACTGGGTATAACTAGGTATAACTGTTTGATCTATTCATGTGTTTTTTGTCTGGTATAACTAGGTATAACTGTGATTTATTTTTATCACAAATCACGAAGAGCTTGATAATGAGGATAACTTTGTTATGCATGAAGATATTGAGGAAGATGTTTTAGTGGATAATGATGGTCTTCTATCTACTCTATGGGAAGATGGTGTGGATATTAGTTTGGGTCAAGAATTTGGAAGTAAGGAGGAAGTGAAAGTCTTAGTTCAAATAGCTGCACACCGAAATTGTTTTGAGTATGAAGTAAATAAGACGTGTACGAAATGATATGTGCTAAAATGCATGGCAGCAAATAAAGGTTGCAAGTGGTACTTACGAGTTGTTGCGATTCACAATTCAGATCGTTGGTTGGTTGTAACTTACAAGAAGATGCATACATGCTCTCGAGCTGATGCAAGTACAAGGATAAAAAGAAGGAAAGGGACAGCAAAATTAGTTGCCACTATTTTGCAGGAAGAGTATCCTAGTAAATTAAAGACTCCAAAGCCAAAACATCTGATAGAAATGGCTAAAGGAAAAGCTAGTGTTGACCTATCATACTCGACTGCATGGAGGGGAAAAAAACTAGCTGCTAATAGTTTGAGAGGAAGTCCATATGAGAGTTATCAGAAGTTGGAGCCTTATATGTATATGCTACGGAAGATGAATGAGGGTACAAAAACATATGTGGAGTGGGATGATGATCAGAGGTTTATGTATTTGTTCTTTGCATTGGGAGCTTGTATTGAAGGGTTCAGAAGCATGAAAAAAGTCATCATTGTTGATGCCACCCACCTTAAGCATGCATTTGGTGGAGTGCTAATTGTTGCGATGGCTCAAGATCCTAATCATCACCATTATCCAATTGCTTTCGGTGTAGCTGATGGTGAGAAAGAAGCAAGTTGGATGTGGTTTATGAATAAGCTAAAATCAGTGTTAGAACCAGTGGTATCGGATGATCGTAAATTGGTTTTCATATCTGATAGAAATGTAGGCCTAATCAAGTCAATACGTGAAGTGTTCCCACTTTCTCATCATGGATTTTGTGTATACCATTTGTCTCAGAATGTAAAAGGAAGCGTTGGCGGTACCCAGAAAAAAACTATTGCGGGGCAGTTCATGAAATGCACGGAAGCTTATACAGAGGCTGAGTTCGTCACACTTTATAATGCATTCAGAACAAGGTATCCTGCTGCAGCTATGTATCTGGATAAAAGTGTTGAGGTGAGAAAATGGGCAAGATGTTGTTTTCCAGTTTCAAGATACAACATACTAACCACCAACAGTGTAGAATCGGTCAATGGTGTTTTCGTAGAAGCAAGGAAGTACACGTTATTACCTATGATTGATATGATCATTGCTAAAATGGCTGAATGGTTCAATAAGCATCGGAAGGAATCCGTTGAACTACCCGAGTCACAGAAGTTGGTGCCTACTGTGAACACCATAATAGAGAGTAGAATACTTATTGGAAAAAAGCTATTTTTGCAAGAGTTGAACAGCTCGTCCCATGAATACAATGTGATTGGAGAAGATGGGAAGAACTACGTGGTTAATTTGAGCGAAAAAACTTGCAGTTGTAAGTATTTTGATATAGACAAGTACCCTTGCGTTCATGCAATACAATCTATCATCCGACTAAGCGGAGAATCAGAGGTTCGTCATTACGAGTTTGCCTCCAAGTTTTATATAGTGGAGCAATGGGTAATGGCATATAGCAGGACGATATATCCTGTACCCCATATGTCATCTTGGATGATTCCTCCGGAAGACTATAATTCGTTCCGCTTCGGCTTGCCTCCGCCCCACAAAATTAAGAAAAGAACGGCTCAACAAAGATGACACCCATCAAGTGGAGAATATCATGGAAGAGGAAGAGGATTAGGGCATATGTATGAGTACTTAGCTGGCGAAGGACGAGGACAAGGACATATTCCTTAGCTGGAGAAAGACGAGTACTTAGCTTTGTATTTTTGTAATTCTCTCTGTCCGGTATAACTGGTATAACTAAGTATAATTGTATGCTTCATACTTTGGAAATTTCTCTCTGGACCGTATAACTGGTATAACTAAGTATGACTGTATGCTTCATAGTTTGGAAATTTCTCTCTGGACGTATAACTGGTATAACTAAGTATGACTGTATGCTTCATATTTTGGAAATTCTCTCTGGACGTATAACTGGTATAACTAAGTATGACTGTATGCTTCATATTTTGGAAATTCTCTTTGGACGTATTCCTCATTTTCACTATGATTTTATAAGTTTATGTATCTTTACTTGTTTGTATATTTGTCTGGACTTAAGTTAAAATTATTAGAAATTCTAGAATTGTAGAAAATTACATTATTTACTCAAACACTATCTTATATGTATGGTAATGATATGTAGAAACACTCATTTTTATGTGAAATAAACAAACATTATGATTTTAAATATTTTAATATACGAAACGATAGTAAATGTACTTTAATGGATTAATTTGATGAATACTACTAGAAAAACTATAAGTTTACGTAAGTATGACTAATAATACACAAAAATTGTCCTAGTATAACTGTGTGTAATAATTTTTTGGGAACTTAATTTAAACAACACAAAAATTAGGTAATATTACTAGAAGTATACAAAACTTTTTTTTATTACTGATTTATTTTAAATGCCCAGCGTGCCCTTGTAATTACGTTATGACAAAAAACCTAATTACAAGAATGCCATTACTTTTGAGTGCCACGTCAGATAAAATCTGGCGCCACATAGGAAATCGCTGACGTGTATTAATGAACTCAGCCGTAAAGCATTACGGCGGTATTGACGGCTGAGTTATATATACGATGTGGCTGACTTAAAACAATTGACTGATTTACTTATACAAATAAGCCAAACGATACGGCTGACTTACAAAACGTGGCTGATTTAAGATCTTCTGGCTGACTTAAGATTTATGTGACGGCTGAGTTTAAAAAAATCTGCCTGATTTATGAGCTAATGGCTGACTTACGTACATATATGACGGCTGATTTGTACATCGGCTGGTTGAGATATGTTTCTCACGATGACGGAATGATCATCGACTGGCTGTGTTACTAAACGGACGGCTGACTTATGAAAGATTGTTACGGCTGATTTAAGTATAATTAACGTAAATCAGCCGTGTTTAGCTTGATTAATAGTAAACTCGGCCATATTACGTCTGATTTATTAGCGAAAGATTAATTACTACAATAGCATTCATTTGACGGCTGATTTATTGGACGATACAGCTGACATAATATTTTCCAGCTGATCTACGCCCTTTTATGGTCTCTTTTCGAACCCGATTTCTGTTGTTTTTATTACTGAAATAGTATTCACGTAGCAACTGACTTACATATGCATTTGATGACTGATTTAGTTAGGCTGATTTACGTTTTCATTTTGTGGCTCACTTGCCATATAAGCAAAAAATTAATGACATCAAATCCGATTTTCCATGTCATCAGCTCCTATTTTCCATATCATTGTTAGAGTTTTATGTTGTAACGCTGTGTCTTCTTCTTCTTCTTCATCTATTTATGTTCTTTATCATCTGATACCCAGAAACTTAATCGTCTTGTTCCACATTATTTTTTTTCATTGATATTTGTTCGAGATCTTATGGATCCGGTAATTATTTTTTCCGGTAACTGGGTCAAGAAAAACAGATACGTATTCAAAGCCGACGGTAGAGGGTGTAGAGTTCTGTATTTAAATGATGAAACAACACACGACGAACTTGTGAAGTCTGTACTCGATGATTACGGATTGAACGAGTCGAGCCATCAGATTCAGCTGAGCTACATGTTCTCGAATAAAACTTTGAAAACAATGGCGCACGATACTCCACTAGTTTACGTCTCCAATACTCGACAAATGATAGGTTTTCTAAGCCTAAGGAAATTCGAACAGATACGTCTCTGTGTAGAGATTACGGAGAAAAAAGAGAGCCAAATTAGTCGGAATGACGAAGTGAGAGAGCAGAAGAAAAGGTTATTCAGTTACGGTGGTTTCAGTAATGATAATTGTCCTGGTGGTGAAACAAAATACGAAGATAAACGCGACGATGAAGACATGGATTGCGCAAGTAAAATGGAAAGTGAAGAATACGAAGTAGGCGGAGAATCCGAAGTAGGCGAACAAGACGAAGAAGATGATGAATTTGAAAGCCAATTTGATATGTTCGACGACTCGGATGGTGCTTCATCTGAAGATGATAACTTCAGTTCATACGGTGAGTCTCCAACACAAGACGAAGATTCACCGACCCTACCGCCTAAGAAGAGAGCTCACAACATGTCGGTGAGCAGATCGGAAAGGAATCCAGAGGTTCTAAGGTTGGAGATGTCTTCGCTAAACCTCGCGGTAGGGCAACGATACGAGAGTAAAGCCGATTTGGAGAAACGATTGAAACTTCTTACGGTGAGAGATCAATTTGATTTTGATGTAGACGTATCCAATTCGGACACACTCATTGTTAAGTGTGTCTACACAAGGGGAATTACCGGCATTTTATGTTCGTATATATGATTCAGAGCATACATGTTCTGTAACTGAGCATTCTAATCGATCTCGACAAGCAACACCAGATATTTTAGGCTAGTTGTACAGGGAGTATCTCGGCGACGTTGGTCCGTCTGTTCGACCTAAGAGTGTTGGAATAACTATCAATAAGCATTTTGGTGTAAAGGTAATTACTAGTACGTTGCAGCTGAATTATTTGTATAGTACAGCTGATTTTTAGTACGTTTTGGCTGACTTATTTGTATATTACAGCTGATTTATTAGTACGTTGCGACTGACTTCTATTTCAGCTGATTTTTAGTACGTTTTGGCTGACTTATTTGTATATTACAGCTGATTTATTTGTACGTTGCGACTGAATTCTATTTCAGCTGATTTATTGGTAAGTTACGGCTGACTTATTTGTTTATTACACCTGATTTAGTTACTTGTACTTTACGTTTTCCGTGTGGACAGATGGATTATTGGAAATCACATAGAACGCTAAAATTTGCAAGGGAAATCGATATGGGAACTCCTGAGAGTGGGTTTGAAGACTTGCCTCCTTACCTATATATGATAAGAAAGGCAAATCCGGGTACGGTTACGCGTCTTCAAATTGATGAATTTGGAAGATTCATATATGTGTTCCTTGCGTTTGGTGCGAGCATAAATGGGTTTCTGATATGCTCAAATTTGCCCTGAGCTACTCTCTCAAATTAAGAGATCGATGTAGTACTTAGGGATCAAATCCACACGGAATCGAATAACACAACCAATTCGTGAATTCAAATTATGCTAAGTGAATATGTATTAGTGCAATAAAAACAGCAAGTAAACAAGTGAATGATTATGGTTCTTAAAATTCAATGAGACAAAAGAGTTAGACATTGGGTTGTTCACAGGAATAAATCAAAATCGATCGTGTCGATCGACACACAGATCTGTGTCGATCGACACGGAGAGAAAAACGGTTAGGATTTTATTAAGCACGGTTCTAGAACTCAAACACGAATATAAAACCAATCAACTTTCGTTGCAGAGATTATCTATTACTAAATCCCTAAATTCCAAATTTCTTTGCAAACTCAGTGAATAAAGACAAGCATTAAGTTCAGGTTCAATTGTTCACAAAATTACTAAGCCAAATTTCTTTGCGAATAGATAATTTTGCTCATCTAAGATTATGTCCGGTTGTTAATAATACTTTCGCATCTATTAAAGCAACCTAGGATATCCAATTTCAGTTGATCAATCCTAAAATCAGAGTTAAATCAATCTAGATGAAGAACATAAAGATAAATCCTAACAGGGTTTTAATCCTATCAATTTCTCATCAAACCCTAGAACTTCCCAAAATCTAACAAGCAAACTACTCAGACATAGATGCAGTAAACATTATGAATGAATAAAATTGCATAAAAAAGATAGAGTTAGAGATACAAAAGGGTTTCGAAATCTCTGAAAGTCTGAAGCTCTCCCCAAATCTCTCCTCCTCCAAGTCTCAATATAAATTCCAAGATAAAAACATGAAAACCTAAGGAAAAACTATTTATATTGTCTAAAAATCGGATTGGGCCTTGGTGTAAACTTCTGGAAATTCAGGCCCAAACAGGATTTCTTTATTAAAAGCCCGTGTCGATCGACACAGATGAATTATATCGATCGACATAGCACCCTCTGGAATTCTTCTTTTTCGTCTAGCACGAACGTGTTGATCGACTCCCAAGCCTGGTGTCGATCGACACAAGCTCCTCTGCTCGACTCCGACTTTATATCTTCAGCTCTTCTTTTCTTGATGCTCCAAAACGCTCCAAAAGCTTCCATTAGGCTCCAATCGATCTTTAACCTACAAAGACACTAAAAGACTCGAGAAACACCAAAAAGACTCTATAAAAACGATTTATATCATGGTTGAAAATGGGTAAAAACCATGATATATCAGTTTCCTTTCATGCGCAAAGTTGTCATTGTCGACGGTACGTTTCTTAACGGTAAATACAAAGGGACACTTCTCACAGCACTAGCTCAGGATGATAACTTTCAGATTTTCCCAATAGCCTTCGGTGTGGTTGACACTGAAAATGATGATTCATGGCGCTGGTTTTTTACGCAACTAAAAATTTTGATTCCTGACGATGAGGCTCTTGCGATTATCTCGGACATGCATAATTCGATAACAAAAGCAATTGGAAATGTGTTTCCGTTGGCTTCTCGTGGAATTTGCACTTACCATTTATATAAGAACATTTTGCAACAGTACAAGGGAAAAGATGTCTTTCGTCTGGTGAAGAAAGCGGCAAAATGTTTTAGGGTTTCTGACTTTAATACAAGGTTCGAGGAGATTGAAGCGATTAATCCTGAACTTCATGACTACCTCCAAAGAGCTGATGTCCGACTGTGGGCGCATGTTCATTTCCCGGGCCAAAGGTACAATTTGATGACTACGAACATAGCGGAATCAATGAACAGAGCACTGTCAAATGCTAGAAGTCTTCACATTGTTCGACTATTAGAATCAATACGGGTTATGATGACCAGATGGTTTGAAGAACGGAGAGAGGATGCGAAATCGCAGCCAACCACGCTTTCGCGTGGTGTCGAGAAACTACTACATGTAAGTCAGCCATTGCAGTTCATAAGTCAGTCGTTATTGTTCCATAATCCATCCTTTATGATAAGTCAGCCATTGCAGTTCATAAGCCAGTCGTTATTGGTCCATAACCCAGCCGTAATGTTTTAATAATTTTTTATGTATTATAAATAGGGCCGTGTCATTGCTGCCAGACTTATGACGGTACAAAGGATTGATCCTTATCACACGGAAGTTACATATGGATCGTCTTTGCATATTGTGAATTTGGAAACAAGAAAATGCACATGTCGGCGTTTTGAACACGAGAAATTACCATGCGTGCATGCAATCGCAACTGCCGAGGACAGGAAAATTTGTCGTATATCCTTGTGCAGTCCTTACTACTACAAGAGTTATTTGGTAAACGCATACGCTGAGTCGATCATGCCCATAGATTCAGCGCTCCAAGTTCCAAATAACGTTTCTAACCAACCGTGCTTGCCCCCGCTTGTTCGTCAACAACCAGGAAGGCCTAAGAAAAGTAGGATGAAATCTGCTTTAGAAGTTGCCCTTGAGAACAAACGTCATAGGAAACGACACGCATGTTCGCGTTGTAAACAGCCTGGCCATAATGCGAAAACTTGTCCGATTTAAAAGTGTTGTTTGGATATGTATGGATTTGTGTTTTTGTTAATGCGATAAATCAGCCGTAAAGATTGAATTATTGTCAATAAATGACTGACTTATGATTACAATACAACTGATTGTTAATAAACGACAATGAGATTGGGTTAGATGAGGAAGACATTTTCTTTCGAAATTTAAGAAGACGAAGATGGTAACTCGTCCAAACGCGTAATATTTTACAAAAAAATTAGAGTTCCCAAAAGAAATTAGAGTTCCCAAAAGATTAATCATTACTCCTAGTATATGGAGCCATATATATGTCAGTATAGCATCTCGAGAATACGAAACATCGCATGTTAAAATTGAATAAGTAATGTTTTTTTTTTTCCCGCCGAAATACGAATCTACTCGAGATAAATTACACGTTTCGGCTGACTTATTTGCACTTAACGTCGCGAGATAAAATTGAATAAATAAATATTTTTTTTTCCCGCCGAAATATGAATCGTCGCGAGATAAATTACATGTTGTGCGGCTTACTTATATGCACCTAATGGCCAACTTAAGGCACGTTCAATATGACTTATATATGGAAAGAGAACCTATACCTCAAAATTTTTTATCTCGAGTTTAGGGTATGACACTTTTAATACTTTATACGGCTGAAGAAAAAAAGCTTTAGTTTCATCCAAAAGAAAAAAAAACAAGCAATATAGTTTCATAAAAAAAAAAACACACAAAGTTCCATAACTTGAGCATCATGCCTCGATCTTGGAGCAGAACTTGAGCATAGGAGGAGATGCTTTGTCTTCCCAAACCAACTCCAGCACAAAAGATTCGTACGCCTTAACACCAATAGCCTTGAAGAATTCTCTAATCCATGAACCAAAGCGCAACCTCATCCGTATGTCTGGCACACATAGATACACTGGCCACTCTACTCCATGCTGGTCTAAAATAGTAATCTCCTTCCCTCCTGCTTTTTCCATCTGGTGAGCCCTAGTGAAGCTCAGTGGAATATGCTGCATAAGAAAGAGACAATAAGCTCTTGACAAAGCATCAATAACGACAAAAATTGAATAACAAAATTCCTTCAAGAGAGTTTACTTAAACTTACAAGTCTAGAATCTTTGAGACTAGCTGGTGTGACAGTTATTGTCACAAATCAGTTTTCACTTTGACTACTCTCACCGGTTTCTCTCTTCTTCTCTTTGTCCTCCTCCTCCTCCTCCTCCTCCTTCTCCACATCATCATCATCATCGACGTTGTTGCTAGACTGTACATATTGAATCTCACAGCAATTAGGTCCAAGACCAGTGACGTGGAACAAAAATTCTCCTTCGTGTCTGAAAATGACGAAGTCTCTGACTCGGAAATCATGAGCAAATGCGAACTCTTTCCATCCAAAGGTGAGTCTCTGACCTTCCATCTTCACCTTCCATGTTTTCTCAGACGCGTCCGACTTAAGCTCCATCATATTTCTTTCGTTTCTTCCTTCTATGTATTTCGAGAAGAACTTTTCCGGAATGCTCTGCAACCAAGACATTGAGATATATATATATATATAGAGAGAGAGAGAGATGGAGGGAAGAAGGGAGATTACATACGAGGTGGGAGTAGAAGCCGGGAAGAAGAGGTTGAAAAAAATGTGAGTTTGTAGGAGATTTACATACTTGATCCGCCATTATGGAAGTTGGAAAAGGAGTTTCAAAGATAAGAAAACCCTAAGTTTATGAGTGCTGTTTGTAATCCTCCTCTTACTTACATGGTTCATACAGAAAGATTACACTAATAAATGTTAGTTGACTAAACATTGTAAGTTGTGTTCAAAAACATTGAAAACTAACGACAAGGCATTTAAGTTTTTAGTGGAATATTTAAAAAAGATTAGAGTTCTCAAAAGATTAGTCATTACTCCTAGTATAGGGAGCCATATAACTGTCAGTATAGCGTCTCGAGAATACTAAACACGTGCGTAATACGATTACGTACTAACTACACGGCAAACTTATTTTAAATACACGGTTAAACTTATAGAAACTAAACGTCTGACTTATATTTTAAAAACGGCTGACTTATCTCATGCGTGTCAAAGGTTAGGCTGAGTTATGTTAAAGGTTAGGCTGAGTTAAAAACGAAGTTTAAGCTGAGTTATCTCATGCGTGTCAAAGGTTAGGCTGAGTTATGTTAAAGGTTAGGCTGAGTTAAAAACAAAGGTTAGGCTGAGTTATGTTAAAGGTTAGGCTGAGTTATGTTAAAGGTTAGCCTTAGTCATAAACGAAGTTTAGGCTGACTTATTACATAAACATAAGTGGCTGAATTATATTTAAAATACGGCTTACTTATATATACAACACGGCTGACTTATATTTACTACACGGCTGAATTATATTTAACATGAAGTCATAAACAAAGAAACAAAGGAGGAAACAATAGTTTATATTACAACATCCAAAGCCTATTGTCCGGCCAATATATAATCGGCTTAAAATCACGGTAAAAAAGACCTAACTCTTTGATCCAAAAGCATCGGTCACACAAATTGTTATCCTTACTGTCTTCAATGAACCAAAGATCCCAATCTCGGTCCATCAATGGAGTACATGTGCAATTATAGAACAAGGTTTTTTCCGTTGACATGAACTCATACTTCTTCGTTAGAAACGCATCAGTGTGAGACGTTCCCCAACTCCAGTCTAGAGATCTAACAATCTTGCCTATCCTCTAAATAGATTCCCTTGTGAAAAGAGATAAATACTCCTCAGTATTCCAAAATACCTTGCGCGTCATTGTATATGTGTACAAAGCACGCTCGAATCCTGCATCTGCTGCTCTCTTAATCAAAACAATTCCTTCATCTTGGAGGTCGAACGTGAAGAACTTCTGTACACCCTCTAAGAACAGTGTACTCGGGTTTCCATTAGTGTAGCAAACTTGCATCACCAAGCTATATAGATGTGTGTACGAAGGGAAGGTAAACACATCTATAGATGCATACACTCCGGGCCGGTCTGTTAGTTCCTTCATATACTTGCATGTTGCTCTCAATCTATATAGATCTGCAACAGAGTTAGCGGCCACACGTTCGGCCACTAAGGCTTGGATTTCTTCAGGTAGGGCTGTAAGAGGGAATACTTCCATTACAAAGTGGATTTCTCTAGAGATATAAAGTTAATGAAAATCTAAACAGATGGTAAATGCTGACTTATGTGTTAGTTAGCCTTTAATCTAAACAACTGGTCGGTAACTGAGTAGAAAAACAAGTAGGGTTTATGACTGGTTAATGAGTGTTTAAATGGTATTTATATATTAAAAAAAAGAAAAATAGCGACTCTTCGGTTACTGAGTAGTTACGAAAAGCAACTGTTCGGTAACTGAGTAGAAAAAAAAACTGTTCGTATATTTTGAGTAAAGGCTGACTTAGTGTTTCGGCTGAGTTATGACAGCTTTGCAAAAGAAGCGGCTGACTTATTGGTTTAAATTTTCAAAATACAAACTAACTAAAGGGTCTCATATGGCTGAGTCATAAACAAATTTTAGGCTGAGTTATGTCAAAGGTTAGGCTGACTTATAAATGAAGTTTAGGCTGAGTTATGATAAAATAAACTAATTCTATATTAGAGTTCGAAAAATACATAAACATCAGAGTTCTAAAAATATAAAAAAATTTGAGTAATAAGCATTACATAAACATAAGCATTAGCATTAGATAAACATTTAGTCAGCCATATATTTTGCACCAAGCTTCATCCAATCAATTTCTGGAACTTCGACTTTGGCCATCTTTTCTTCGGCTTCAACGAGTTTATGAGCAAGTTCATCCAACTCAGCAAATAAGTCAACCTTTTCCTTCCCCATAATTTCTTCAAGCAAATCCATTTTCGCATTAATAGATTTCACTTTCATCATAGCATCTTGCAATTCAGATTTAGCTTTCATCTGTTCCTTGACCAAGAGGAGCAACGACTTGTAATGCTCCTCGGTTTCCCTTCTGGCCTTTTTAACATCGTTTGCTCCATGGTCATCCTCCATTGGATGCTTCATCATCTTCTTCGATTCTGCCATTGATGCTGCATGTATCGAAAATAGGATGTTAATATATCTTCTAAACATATAAACAAATCAAGTTGCAAAAACGTGAATTACATATACTAGGAGAACAAGGAAAAACTAACTTGTATTTGAGATTGCAAAAGGAGAAAACAAGTTGAAAGTTAATAAAAACGAATGTTCGGTTACTGAGTGTTTATAGAGAAAAACGAAAACTGTTGGGTTACTGAAACTGTTCGGTTACTGAATAGTTATGACTGAGTTATTAGTGACGTAAACGTGTTAAGGCTGACTTATTTATTAGAGTTCCTAAAAGTTCAATCATAAGAGCAGGTACAACGGAGTCTCTAGCATCAGTTTCTCATCAAATAAAAAAGTATAAAATAATAAAAAGTTGGAGAGAGAAGGGAATTGAGATTCTTAAGTTTTTCATTTGAGAAACAGTTTTAGCCATACCCTCCACGAACATATGTTCATTTTCTATTGGATCCACGTTTTTCTATTAATTTAAAATTTAAACAAATAATGAAAATGAATATAATACTATTTTTTAGAGATTCATCAAGTCTCTATCCGTTGTACATGCTCTAACTCCTAGTTCCCAAAAGATTAATCATTACACCTATAATATAGGAAGCGCCATCTAGCTCGTCAGATTAGCGTCTCGAGAGTATTAATTTTGGTTATGATTACGTATTCAGACGCCACAATAAATCATATATTCTATATTATTTAAATTTAAAAATGTGTAACTTAAGGTTAACTTCACGGCTGACGTATCTAATGTTAGCTGAGTTATAGGCTGAGTTTCAGCTGAGTTATATCAAATGTTAGTCTGAGTTATAGGCTGAGTTTCGGCTGAGTTATATCAAAAGCGACTCTTCGGTAACTGAGTAGATAAACAATTGTTCGTATATTTTGAGTAAATGCTGACTTGACTGATCAACCAAAAAAGTAAATTTTGATATGTTTTTGACCATCGCATAATAAATGAAGCCATAGTAATTTCGGACTTGTAAATCAATTAATTCAGCCATCTGTCTACAAGAGAAGCGGCTGACTTAATATTGACGAATTCGTGTTTCGGCTGAGTTATGACTGCTTTGTGGAAAAGAAGCGGCTGACTTATTGGTTTAAATATATATACATCCAAAACTCAAAAGATGCGGCTGATTTATTCATGCAAACACACAAAAGATACGGCTGGTTTAAAGAGATGAAACACAAATAACTAAAGCTATCATAACTAAATTACATTCAAAAACCAAAATTATCAGGGCCAAACTCTTCAAACATATCGACCAGATTCGTCCAAACTATAGTGTTTATCCAATCTGGCTTCTCGCCACCATGCGCCCATATCCTCCTTAACGTGCGCATTTGAGTTCGAAATAACGTTCTAGCCACCAGATTAAAATGTGTCCAAATCGTCAAAGTGTGTCTCGGTTCCCATATGTATTTCCGCTACCCAAAAAAAAAAAAGAGAAATATTATTGTTGTTGATAAAATGATCGGGAAAGAAAGATATTAGTGTTGACTTACATCGAGTTTAAGAAACCATCGTTCCTTAAAATAATCTGGAATGAAGCTGTAAGTCGGCCACTCATGAACCCATCCTTCTCGAAGAATCTCCGGGATCGCCTTCGAGAGCTCGTGTAAAAATTTGAACCACGTGATGGTTGTTTTATCAATAATACCAAAACCAGGGTTTAGAACGGGGGATGATCCCGATCAGCAGAGTATAATATGGCATCGACACTGCTGAATAACTTGGAACTACAGTGTGGGACAACCGACATGTCGAAAATGAATATGAAATAGATAGATTACAGAGAAGAGAGAAAACAGTGTAGGATAGAATGTGATGGGGGGGAGGCAAGCTTTACGAGAAGGTATATATATACATATACAGATATATAGAAATACGAAACGTCGCGAGATAAAATTGAATAAATTTTGGTTATTTTTTTTTTCCCCGCCGAAAATACGAAATGTCGTGAGATTTTTTTAGTACGTTTCGGCTGACTTATATGCACCTAATGGCTGACTTATGGCATGGTTTGGGAATGTCATAAATATGGGTTTAGGGTTTACGTATCGAGTTCTTTGGAGTGACCACTCACAAATTCAAAAAGAACATAAATCTTAACAATTAGTTTCCATTCAGATAGTCTAGGTTTAGGTTATAAAAGTTTCAACGTAACTTTTTAAAGTATTGAGTTATGTACACACAATATTAGGGTTAGGCTGAGTTATATCAAATGTTAGGCTGAGTTATAGGCTGAGTTTCGGCTGAGTTATATCAAATGTTAGGCTGAGTTATTACGATGACTACTAAAACATAAGCATTTGATAAAGTTAGATAAACATAAACATAAACATAAGAATACTAAAGCATAAGCATTAGATAAACATATATCCCTATTTTTCATGAAACCTGATCCAATCAAGTTCTTCAACGCTGGCGTTATACATCTTTTCTTTGGCTTCATAGAGTTCTGCTGCAAGTTTGTCCAACTCAGCAAGGAAGTCAACATTTTCCTTCCCGATAAATTTTTCAAGCAAATCCATTTTTGCAGAAATAAACATAACTTCCACAAAAGCATCATGCAATTCAACTTTTATTTTAATCTGTTCCTTGAGCGAGAGGATCAACGTCTTGTAATAGTCTTCATTTTCCCTTTTGGCCTTTTTAATAGCATTTCGTCGATGATCATCCTCCATTGGACGCTTCATCATCTTCTTCGATTCTGCCATTGATGCTGCATGTATATCAAAAATAGGATGTTAATATATCTTCTAAACATAATAACAAATCAAGTTGCAAAAACGTGAATTACATATACTAGGAGAACAAGGAAAAACTAACTTGTATTTGAGATTGCAAAAGGAGAAAACAAGTTCAAAGTTAATAAAAACGAATGTTCGGTTACTGAGTGTTCACTTGGTATTTATAGAAAATACCGAAAACTGTTGGGTTACTGCGTAGTTGCCAAAAATATTATAAAAAAATAGAGAAAATTACTCAAATAGCATAGAAAAGGTTAATATGCTTAGCGTATAGAGAGTACCAAACGCTTGCGTAATGATTATGTACATATATTCACACGCCATATTTATATAATAGAGAATAGATGATTTATTATTTATATGATTATATGATTATTTAGGGTTTAGGGTTTAGGGTTTTGTGAGAACAATGTGTATGTTTTGCTATACCTCTAGGAATGAAGGTTTATAGGGTTTAAGGTTTTGTAAAAACAATGTGTATCTTTTGCTATACATCTAGGAATTATGGTTTAGGGTTTCGTTTAGAGTTTTGTGAGAACAATGTGTATGTTTTGCTATACCTCTACGAATTAAGGTTTAGGGTTTAGGGTTTAGGGTTTTGTGAGAACAATGTGTATGTTTTGCTATACCTCTAGGAATTAAGGTTTAGGGTTTCGTTTAGAGTTTTGTGAGAACAATGTGTATGTTTTGCTATACCTCTACGAATTAAGGTTTAGTGTTTAGGGTTTAAGGTTTTGTAAGAACAATGTCTATCTTTTGCTATACATCTAGGAATTATGGTTTAGGGTTTCGTTTAGAGTTTTGTGAGAACAATGTGTATGTTTTGCTATACCTCTACGAATTAAGGTTTAGGGTTTAGGGTTTAAGGTTTTGTAAGAACAATGTGTATGTTTTGCTATACCTCTAGGAATTATGGTTTAGGGTTTAGGGTTTCGTTTAGGGTTTTGTGAGAACAATGTGTATGTTTTGCTATACATCTAGGAATTAAGGTTTAGGGTTTCGTTTAGAGTTTTGTGAGATTAATGTGTATCTTTTGCTATACATCTAGAAATTATGGTTTAGGGTTTAGGGTTTAAGGTTTTGTAAGAACAATGTGTATCTTTTGCTATACCTCCAGGAATTATGGTTTAGGGTTTAGGGTTTAAGAACAAAGTGTATGTGTATAATTTCGTAGACGAGATAGGGAAGTCTTCAGTTTGGAGATATAGTAGCAGACTTATCATACAAAACATAAGATATAGTAGCAGACTTCTTATACAAAACTAAAAAAGTTTAATCTTTTACAGAAAGCTTGAGATAGAAGTCGAATTGGCGTGCCGATTTGCTACGGAGAGGTATCGGCTCTGTGTTTCTTCGGATTTGGTGGTTGACTTGGACTCCGGCGAGATGATTCGCCTTCATCTCCAACTTTCGGTGTCTCTTCTTCGAACCGATCTCTGTTCCTTTGAGCGAGAAAGTTGTGGTAGTACCTGCACAACGAGAAACAAACAAAATACAAGGAACATCACAGTTTGACAGTATTAATTTCACCAGGTTGAAAACAACGAAAATTTGACTTGCAAAGAATTCGACATTTCATAGATGCTGAATACACATAATGACAGAATTCGACATTCAATACAATACACATGTTGACTAAGAGTTTACCTGAAAACTCTTTCGAGAATTGCCTCATACGACAAAAAGTTTTCTCCGTTTCGTGACATCTTTCGGGCATAGTTGTCGATGGCCCTGTCGATTGGTCATCTCGCAATAGAGAAATAAATTTCAGATTAGTGCTGCAAAATTTGAGATTGGTATTTGAATTGACATGTATGCAGTTAGAAGTATGTAAGTTTGTAATGGCGAGAAACAGGGTTGGTTCATGGAACTTACAAGAGATTTCCTCCCATTATCGTGTACTCAACGATCTCCTGAGGGGCTTCAGTGGTCGTTGTTGGTTCGTACAGAAAGGGAAAGAGAAAAGGGGTCAGACACTGAGAAGTAAGTCAAAACCATGAAGATCTTGAACAGGGGAAGTTGAGGAGACTTACATGGATCTACGTCGAAGTTAATGATATATCCAACCCTCTCGAGTCTAAGGAACCGAGTTTCAGAGGTAGTAGAGGAAGAATCCGGTTGCAGATTTGGGGATCGTGACGGAGAGGCCATTATAGGTGATTGATTGAGATTTTAAGTTTTTATTTCGCAAGAGAAGAGAAAGTGAGGAGCCCCATTGGTTGCTAACCTAGGGTTTTCTAAATACGTAATTATATTGAAATTAATTAATACTGTCGAGACACTTCCTATATTAGGTGTAATGATTAATCTATATTATATAAGTCAGCCGAAACGTGAATTCGTCACTCTTAAGTCATAACTCAGCCGAAACATGAATTCGTCACTCTTAAGTCAGCCGCTTATTTTGCACAAAGCATTCATAACTCAGCCGAAACATGAATTTGTCACTCTTAAGTCAGCCGCTTATTTTGCACAAAGCATTATATAACTCAGCCGAAACATGAATTCGTCACTCTTAAGTCAGCCGCTTCAGTCAGTCGCTATTAAGGAGAGTAAACGCTGACTAACACATAAGTCAGCCTTTGCTCAGTAACCGAAGAGTTGCTATTCATTTTTTTTAAATCAATAAAATTCAATACAATCTCTTTAGTGTTTTAGTGTTTCACAAAACCCTATATGAACTGCCCTAACATATTATAAGTTCCTTCATCTAAGATCTCTGATGCCATCTTCACCCGTAAACCCTGAATATTCGCATCATTTATCCCATGGAAAGTAGTGCCAAACGCTAGACACTCGACAAACTTCAATGCATACACCCCACAGTCGCCAATTTGGACATTTTGTGGGATGTATTTGTCGCTCCTCCTTCGGAACGAAAACTGCTTCAATCTAGGTTTTCGGAGATTGGCAGGAACTAATTCGTTAATCATAAATGGGATCATGTGCGAAAACGGCATAAATGAATCACGGATTTTCTTTTCACTTTCGGGTGTCACCTGTCCAATGATGGGATCGTAAACGTCGTCTTCTCATTAACAAGGTCCACGTGATATGCCACCCAATGATCTCCTCCAGTTTGTAGAACTCTGTACAAGTGATCCACATCTTCTAACCACTTCTTGTTTGTTTGCAAGTCATTAGGAGTTTTGCCGTTTACTAAATCCTCATACCCAGCTGTGAACTTAAACGTCTTTTGTTTGATCTTGAACTGTATGTAATCCATAGACCATACTGCAGTAAACCAAATGTCCATAAATCCAATTCGCTTGGAGTAGAATGGGGAGGGATCTAGCATGGATTTGTTTGATGAGGATTCTCATATACGCAGAAATATGCTGTTCAAAGAAAAATTATACTTAACTCAGTCCCATATAATATATAACTCAGACATAAAGCATACTTAAGCCTACATAACTCAGACATATAATAAATAACTCAGACATTACGTATATTTAACTCAGCCCCATATAATCTATAACTCAGACATAAAGCATACTTAAGCCTACATAACTCATACATATAATAAATAACTCAGACATTACGTATATTTAACTCAGCCCCAACAGTATACTTACATCATCAGACAACCATCCATAATCTATCCTTGGCCAATACTTTCTCTAAGACATGAGAACTCTGTAGAACTCGATCTCGTCTATACCCTTTGTAAATGGAACATCCCTAAAACAATTAAACATAAGTTAGTTTAGGCAAATATTGCTAATAGCCGTATTAACATATGCTCTAAAGGGTCATACTCGAATGACTTTAGGTGATCCAAAAGTTTAGCCACTTTAACCGGATCAGCAGGTGCGACAGGATCATAGATTGCCGGTGAAGGTTCATAATTTTTCCTCATGCACGTCATTCCATTGTCTCCAATATAAGGAAAAACTCGTGCTAGAGGATCATTTTCTAGCCTCCCTGAAGACCCATCAGGAGATAATTTCACCTTTGACTCCCGATAAGCCTTAATTCTCTCCAACCTAATCCTGTCCTCTTCCTCCTCATCAGACTTCGGCAGCACTTTGTTATATTCTGCGACAAATTTGCTGGTGACATCCACAATCTCACTGTCGTCGTTTAAAATCTGTTTCTTCTTTGCTGGGATAGTCACTTCCGGAGGTTTCAGATCGTCGTTGCCTTTACGATTCCTCGCTGTCCTCCTTCTTACTTGCCCCTCCTTTTTTAAAGCATCGGTCTCCTTCTTTAAAGCATCGGCCTCCTTCTTCTTTAAAGCAGCGGCCGCCTTCTTTAAAATAACGGCTTCCTTCCTCTTTAAAGTAGCGGCCTCCTTCTTCTTTAAAGCATCGGCCTCCTTCTGCTTTTTAACCTCAGCCTCCTGCTTTGTTGCCTCAACCAATTTCTTAGCAGGAGAAACAGTAACGAAATCAACTGTTTTTTCTTCGTCATTACCAAACTCCTCAGCCAATTTCAATTTGGTCTTATGAACTGGTTCAGTACTTTTAAGCTGTATTAACATATAAACATAACTCAGCCATAATAAAAAGAATAAATCTGTCGTTATGTAACTATAACTCAGCCGTCAAATAGGTAATAAATCAGTCGTCAAATATAGGTAATAACTCAGCCGTCAAAAGTAACCATAACTCAGCCGTAAAAAATAAACATAAATCAACTGTAACGTACGTTATGCAGGGGGCTGTTGACTGGTTCAGGACTTTTATCCGGTTCAGGACTTTTAAACTCGTCCTTCTGCGGCTGTATTAACATATAAACACAACTCAGCCGAGACTAATAAGGATAACTCAGTCGTCAAAAATAAACATAACTCAACTGTAACGTACCTTTGGACTATTAACGGATTTCTGCGGGAAATTGTTCACTTTTGATTGGTTATCATCCTTTTGAGTACTGTTCCGTGCCTCGAGAGCATTCAGACGCTCTCTCATTTGCATCCGATCATTCTCAATAGATGCAAGTCTTTCTTCCACAGCATCTCGGACTGTATCACCAATCATCTTCTTCAAATCTGACAACTCTCCAAATTTTGTGTTATAGACGTTTAACTGCGCCTCAACACTATCTATTCTACTACCAAAGTTGTCAAACTTGTCAAACTTGTCAAATCTTCTGGCAAGGTTTTCCAGGACATTGACTACGGTCGTCAAATCCGTCTCTTTCTCCATATCCTTGTAGCTACTATGCTGCAACACAATCTCACTGTTGCTTACTTCCTGTTTTTTCGTAGCTTTCTTCTGTTTTTTTGCGGGGGGTTGATCGGAATCTAACAAAACTGTAGCCTTCATTTTTTTCTTCTTCTCATCACTCTTCACATCCTAAAAACCTCTAACAAACCTACCCGCATGTATGTCTGTTACCAGATTTACAACTTCTGGGTCATTTTCTTCACTCGCCCACTGCGGAAACAGCTCTTTTACAGTCTCCTTCATAACCATTTTCTTCACACGCACCTGCATAGTAAATCAGCCATAAACTCATAAGTCAGACATCAAAAGATTCATAACTCAGCCATCAAGTAACTTATAAGTCAGACATCAAATGAATCATAACTCAGCCATCAAGTAACTCATAAGTCAGACATCAAATGATTCATAACTCAACCATCAAGTAACACATAAGTCAGACAGAATAAAAAGATCCATAACTCAGCCAAGTCAACCTTCTTACCTCACCATGGTCTCTGATCTCCTCAGCTATGGTTGTAGTCAGACTTTTACGTGTACGGGTTCCACCCCATCTCAAAAGAGGAATTTCGTTCTCATTGACTACTCTTCCAAACCGCTCTCCGAAGCAGGTCACAGATTGATACGCCCAAACCAGCAACACGTCCTTCATGCCGCTAATGGTGTACGACTTTCCTTCTGGATTCAACATCTTAACTGAACCAACCAGAACTTCGAATGCAGTCTGACCCCATGGATAAGTCCTCAAGGCTTCATCGTCGAATACTCTTTTTGCACTTTCAAAGGGTATTCTAGAATTATGATGCAAGCCATAAAGTCCCATGGCTTGAAGAAGTAACAACCCTAACCATTTCCTCTTTTCAAAACTCCAGCCTCAACAGCCCTCTAATACTGCCCTCAGTTCATCTAACTTGGGTCCTACCCCAAGAGGCACCTTCAACTCCTCCCAGAAAGTTTCGTATTGCTCAGGTTCAAAACTTTCTGTTGGCAGTGGATCTGTGTTTAGACCCGTGAGCGCACCAAATTCGATTAAGCTAAATCTGATAGGTTGATCAACAACGAGAAATCAAATCTCCTTGTCATATACTCATAGCTGTCTACATAGTAGATAGTGTACAGTCTTCCCAGACCACACCAATTGGCTATCAGCTAGCTTAGCAACTACTGCAACAGGAAACTGCTTCATGTGTTCCCACACATCATGTCCTATTGCGTCTCTGACTCTAGGGAACTCTCCCAAATGGACATTGTGATTAATTTTTTTATTTTCCAGCTTAGAAGCCCCTTCAGCGCATAGTCTTGGAAGGTAATCCCTTGCTTGATCTTCAGGAATTGCTTGATCTCCAGGAATTGCATGATATTCAGACATCTGAACTTGAAAGACATAACATATTAATGATAAATCAGCCGCAACAAAAATCAAACTCAGCCACAACTAACAAATAAACCAGCCGCAACCAAACACAAACTCAGCCACAATAAACAAATAAACGAGTTTGTGTTATGTTTGATTTAACATAACACAAACTCAGCCACAATAGCATTGCACATGTAAATCAGCCGCAATACAACACAAATCAGCCATAACATAACAATAAATCAGCCGCAATAAATAACTTAAACAGCCACTAGCAACGATAAGCAAGCCGCCACAGAATAATAAATCAGCCACAATACCGTTAACAAGCGACAAACACCTTCGATTCCTCAGATTATACTCAAAATAAAATGAAGGAAGATGAAGAATTCCCACTCCTCTGTTTATACTCACCTTCGACTAAAATCCGACTGTGAAAATGCAGAGCAGACGTTTCAACGACAACGGCGGTGAATGTTTCTCAGAAATCGACTAGAGAGAAAATAGTAGAAGTTTCGACGACAACACACGAAGTTTTTAATTTTCCGTCCTTTGAGTTTCCTTCTCTGACTTGTTAAGACGGTTAACCTAATTAGTGACATAGAACAGTGATTAGTGACGTGGATTAGTTAATCATTTTTTAATTATAAATAACCTCAATTAAAAAAAAATAACCAAGGGTGTTTATTGTAATTTACTAGGCTTTAAAAACTTTTGAGTAATTTCCAAAAGATGTATGCTATTCTAGTAATATAACAACTTTTCTATGCTATTTGAGTAATTTTCTCTAATTTTTTTTAATTTTTTAATTCTATGACGACGCATGTGTTAAACGTGTTTATTTTTTATTCTTATTTTTGTACACTCGTGTTTTATGTTTAAGACACAGTAGTTCGTAGTAGTACTAGTAGTACCAAATAGAATTCAACTGCCTTTTTATACTAGTACGTTTAATGCTAGTACTACTAGTAGTACTACTAGTAGTACCAAATCGAATTCAACAAAAAATACCAGTACCTAAAAGGCAACAATCCATTACGCATAACACATACCTAAAAACAGAATAATCCAGTACTCAACACAAAAGAACAGTTCATCCAAAACACATAAGTACCTAAGAACTTCAAAAGAACCTAAGAACCTTAATTCTTCTTACTCTTCTTCCCAACCTTTTTGTCATCCTTACTGTTTTTTCTTTTCTTCCCAACCTCTTTGTCACCTCCTGCTTTTTTCGTGGGTTTTTTTCTTCCATCCGCTGTAAAAGGATCCTTCTTGTACACAGATGGCCTCTTGTTCCTCTCAGCCTTTGGAGTCTTCTTCTTGTTAACAGTGTTCTTCTTCATCTCCTCCTTTGGTTCTTCCTCTTCACTCTCATCGACTTCCTCTTCACTTTTCTCTATTGCTCCCGCTTCCTCTTCACTTGTCTCGACTTCCACCACTAGAGGAAAAGGACTCTCATCAGCCACACCAGTGAAAACAACCATAGCCATTGAACCGTACCCTTCTCCTTTTTCTGTTGCTTCTTCTTCATCTCCTTTTTCTGTTGCTTCTTCTTCATTTCTTTTTTCTGTTTCTTCTTCTTCATCTCCTTTTTGTGTTTCTTCTTCCTCATCTCCTTTTTCCGTTTCTTCTTCTTCATCTCCTTTTTGTGTTTCTTCTTCCTCATCTCCTTTTTCCGTTTCTTCTTCTTCATCTCCTTTTTGTGTTTCTTCTTCCTCATCTCTTTTTTGCATTTCTTCATCTTGATCTCCTTTTTCTGTCGCTTCTTCTTTATCTTCTTTTTTTGTTGCTTCTTGATTCTCATAATCAGCCCCTTCATACTCATAACCTCCCCCTTCATACTCATCACCGCTCTCAATGCCATCCCAACTATTCTTCTTCAAACTTCTTACCTCACTTCTAAGAACCTTCACTTTTCTCCTTAACTGCCTCACCTTCGTGTCCAAAATCTTAGTTGCATCATTCACCTTGTCAAACCCATCAGTCATTCTTTGGGTCAGCCCATCTTCAAGATCTTTGAAAAGCTTAAGCAAATTCGGATTGTTTACTGGTTCTGAATCCTGAGGCAATCCTATTTCTTCTACTTGCTCTTCTTTCGGTGCTCATGAAGCCACATCCAACTTGTACAATTCTTCCCAACATATTTATTTTCTTGCTTCAAGACGCTCGTTCCAGCTTTCCGGGATTTCGTCTAACGCTATGTCACATGGTACATCTTCTAAGATACGCTCCAAAAGAGATTCTTCTTCAATTTCCGGTTCTAAGATACTATGAATATCCTGTTAATGTAAAAAAGTACAAATAGTTGTTAACATTAACCAAACCAAATCAAGAAAATTCTAATTAAGAATTAATACCTTAGTAGAACCAAGCGAGTCATATATCTCTTCCAATGAATAACCTTTCATACTACTAGTTGTGAACTTAGCCTTGCACATCCTTGGACAGTCTTCGTGTGCCTCTTCAATAACTTCTCTAAATGATCTCTTGAGATTTGGTATACACTCGAAAGCAAAAACCTACATATAGACATATGTCATTACATTCATATGTTATAAGTTACAACATTAAAATATATTGAGAAATATTATGTTTACCTCCAACGGAATGACGAATCCAGGAAAAGTCAATTTATTTGGAGCAGCACCATTCAAACGGTTCAGCAAGTAATAAATATCAGTGACAGAATCCTGATATGTCATTCGCCCCCATGGAAATGATTTACACATCTCTGGATCTTCAGCCATTCTAAATAAGAATGCAGAGATATTTCCATCAGACTTCGCCTTACCTCCAAGTACCGCGCTTAAAAAAAAAATTGCCATCTTCAGCCTCTCGGGACTACTCCTCTTCATCGAAACCAGCTTCTCTTTCACATCATTGATCGTTACCTTTTTCATATCTTGAAACACCTTTTCCTTCAACTGACTTTTGTAGTTGCTAAACGACATCTTCGGATTAATCCCATTCGGGTAGTCATGGCAGTAAAACCCGGAAATGAGACCATGTTCTCTCAAAGAATACCGAATAGGCACTCCATTCACCACAAACCAAATCATTGTCTTCCTAGCCACACAAACTGTTCGAAGCAACAACATCCAAAATCCTTGAAGCTTACGGTTAGCTTCCTTTTCCATGTGAAATATGTGCTTAAACTGAGGATGCTTTTTAAACCAGTGCAGCTCTGGTTTTAATCCCTCTATAATCTCCAAGAAGTTGCTCAAAGAACACCTGGTTTGAATCTTGCAAATCTGATGATAATCGGTGTGTTGGAAGAAGAATTTTGCAAGTTTCCGTGGTAGGGTATCTGAATCATCTTTATCCTGCAATTACAGTATACCACAGTTATTCTCAATAGTACCAGTTTCCCTAACTCTTAACAGTTATTCTCAGTAGTACCAGTTACCCTAATTCGTATTCTCAGTAGTACCAGTTACCCTAATTCTTAACAGTTATTCTCAGTAGTACCAGTTTCCCTAATTCTTAACAGTCATTCTCAATAGTTCCAATTTTTCTAACTCGTAACGGTTATCCTCAGTAGTACCAGTTTTCCTAATTACTAACAGTTTTAAATACGACCACCAGTTTTCCTAATTACTAATAGTTTTCCCAAGTACTACCAGTTTACCTAATAGCTAACATCTTTTTCTTCATGAGTATCATTTCTCCTACACAATACTACTTACACCGGATGCAGTTAACAATCAATTACTCTCATCACATACCTCAAATGGCGTAATCTCTTTGGGCGTTATCTCTTCCTCTGAGCCACTCACCGCATATCTTTCGCACTTAGTAGTGGATCCTTTTGAAGCCGAATCTCTTGAAGTCCCCTTTGAATTCTTTTTACTCGAATTCGTTGATTTTCCTTTCCTCAACATTCCACGCCTGGTCTTAGGAGACATTTCTACAAAATCGACAACAAAACATAACCCATCAAATCATCGCACAAAAGAAAACATGAAACAAAATCCGAAACAAACACAAACCCGAACCCACAAAATCAATTCATCCCAAATTGGGTTCTATACTTTCAAACCCGAACCCATAAATCTCCAAAATCGACAACAAAACATAACCCATTATCAAATAATCGGACAAAAAAAAACAACAAACAAAACCCGAAACAAACACAAACCCAAACCCACAAAATCAATTCATCCCAAATTTGGTTCTATACTTTCAAACCTGAACCCATAAATCTCCAAATCATATCAAAACCTAACTTTCAAACCCCACACATCTCCTTTTCAAACCAAAATCCTAGTACAAATCAAAACTTCAATAAACCCTAATTTCCTATTTCAAACTATAGAAATTTGAACAAATCCGACATATCTATGGTTGAAACCGAAACCCTTGTTAAATTGAGACCCTTTCTCGCCATCATAAACCCGTTTGAAGCAAAACCCCTTTCAAAAATTGAGAAAATTGAGGAGATCAGATTTAAGGGATACCTTCAATTGTTCTTTGACGAAGACGGAGACAGTGCAGCGGCGGTGCTGAATCGGAATGTCACCGTTGCGGAGATAGAGTGTAGATGAAGCGGAACACCGAAGCTTTTCAATCGAACAAATCGCCTTCGAGAAGGAGAAAGAGAAGAAGAGGGAACGAGTTACAAACTGCTTTCATCAGTTTTTTTTTATTTTGTTGTAGTTTTGTCTTTAACCGCGTTTTGAATTAAAAAAAAAAAAAAACAAATACATGTTTTACTTAGGGTCTTTTATAAAAAAGTTTCAAACGATGGGCTTTCTTAGATTACGATCCTTGGGTTTTGTCTCAAAGCAAAAGCGACTTTGATTCTTGTAGATCTAACGATTTCACTTCTTTTTCAATTCCCCCTCGCAATTTCTTCGGCGATACGGTCACATCGGAGAAATTTCCCCGGCGTTTAGATGGCTCTGACGTCGATCTCGTCAATCGGCGCGACGATCTCATTCCTAATCTATTTCGCTCTTCCCTATTCAAATGCGGATGGTGACAACATTCTTTACCAATTCCCTCCCGGTGCTAGATCACAACGTCCCATGGTCTTCCCATTGTTTCTCTCTCAATCAAATGCTTCTTCGAGATCTGTTTCTATTCACCATCGGAAACTGCACAAGGCCGATTCAAAATCACTGCCTCACTCTCGTATGAGACTCTACGACGATCTTCTTCTTAACGGGTAAGTAACCCACCTTTCTGGATTTACAGATTTTCCGATCTGGGTCGTGTTGGGGAAATGAAATTTCATCGATTTTGTAGGTATTATACTACGCGGCTTTGGATTGGTACTCCGCCGCAAATGTTTGCTCTTATAGTGGATTCTGGGAGTACTGTTACTTATGTTCCTTGTTCTGACTGTGAACAATGTGGCAAACACCAGGTAATGCTCAAGTTTCCGAATCGTGTTTAAAGAACGAAATGTTCTTGTTTTGTGTGTTTACTTTCTTATGGTTATTGATCAGGACCCAAAATTTGAGCCAGAATTGTCAAGCACTTATCAACCTGTGAAGTGTAACATGGACTGTGATTGTGACGATAATAAAGAGCAATGTGTATATGAGAGAGAGTATGCAGAACACAGCAGTAGTAAAGGTGTGCTTGGAGAAGATCTTATATCGTTTGGGAATGAGAGCCAGCTGACACCTCAGCGAGCTGTTTTCGGTTGTGAAACTGTGGAAACCGGTGATCTTTACAGTCAACGTGCTGATGGTATTATCGGATTAGGCCAGGGGGATCTTAGTCTTGTGGATCAGTTAGTAGATAGAGGTTTGATTAGCAACTCTTTTGGTTTGTGTTATGGAGGGATGGATGTTGGTGGAGGTTCAATGGTTCTTGGGGGTTTCAGTTATCCATCTGATATGGTTTTCACTGACTCCGACCCGGATCGTAGGTATGTTCCAAGGACTGCTTTGTCTGATTGGTGAATGGATCTTGTATAATCCTAACAGATACGTTTAATACCTTTCACACATTTACTCTAGTTTCGGGATGGCGACAGTCCATATTACAATATAGATTTGACGGGGATACGTGTTGCTGGGAAGCAGTTGTCGCTGAACTCAAGAGTCTTTGACGGAGAACATGGCGCTGTTTTAGACAGTGGTACAACATATGCTTATCTCCCAGACGCAGCGTTTGCAGCATTTGAGGAAGCTGTAAGATGTTTATATATTTTTACCTCGTAAACTGTTCTGAGAATTGTCAATGTCTGGTTCAGTTGCCAGATTTCACGAGGATTGTAGATATTCGTTGTTTTCCTCTACCCTGTTTATTTGTGCCTTTTCTTACATTGGCTTTTTATCTTGCTGTATTGTAGGTAATGAGAGAAGCTTCCCCATTGAAGCAGATTGATGGCCCTGATCCAAATTTTAAAGATACTTGCTTCCATGTCACTACAAGGTATTGTGTCTTGCAAGCTTGTGATCCTTTCATACCTATCAATCAATAGAAGTTACTGACAAATAGATTGGGTTATGCTCAAGTAATGATGCCTCTGAACTTACAAAGATGTTCCCATCAGTCGAGATGATGTTCAAGAGTGGGCAATCATGGCTGTTGTCCCCTGAAAACTACTTGTTTCGAGTAAGTAATTTTTTCCGTTTTTCTCTCTGTGGCTATTATTATGTAGTAATCACTAGTCTGTTTGTGTCTGGTGTTGGTTTAGCCAAAACTCATCAGCTGATATCAAGTTTCTGATGTGGTTGGTTACTTTTTGTTCAACAAAAGCATTCCAAGGTGCACGGAGCATACTGTCTCGGTGTTTTCCCAAATGGAAAAGATCATACAACTCTTTTAGGCGGTAAATAGATGGGATATCTTTACTCTATTTTTCCTTTTCTGGCTACCTTCATTTGTTTCGGTATTTTTATTCTATTCACCAATCGATTTACTGGTAATTAATATCAGGCATTGTGGTTCGCAATACACTTGTTGTGTATGATCGTGAGAATTCTAAGGTTGGATTTTGGAGAACCAATTGTTCAGAGTTATCGGATAGGCTTCATATCGATGGTGCACCACCACCTGCCACTTTACCTTCACATGTTTCAAATCCATCCCTCAATACATCGAGCAATCTCCCAGGTTAGCGACAGCTGGAGAATTTAATCTAAACTCTTCTGTCCAATAAAATGCAACTAAAGAACAACATATTTTCATGTCCCCTGATGTTTTGCGTGTGGTACGTTTTTCCTCAGGCGAGATTCAAATTGGTCAAATAAACCTGGATATTCAACTAACAGTCAATTCATCCTATCTGAAACCTCGCATGGAAGAGCTCTCCAAGTTATCCTCCAAGGAGCTCGATGTCAAATCTTCACAGGTGAGCAAAAATTCATATACACACGATAAATTTGAAGCCTTAAACACTGTTTTATTTGCTAATATTGAGCAAGACAATTGTGAAAAATGTCCTTCGTCACAGGTCTATTTATCGAATCTCACCTCCAAAGGAAACAACTCTCTCATCAGAATGGTTGTTGTCCCCCCTGAACCTTCTAGTTCGTTTACAAATGTCACAGCAATGGTATGATTATACACACAAAAAAAACCCTCTCCTTGCATTGATCGATTGTATCCTCTTACTTACCTTTCCTTTGTGCTTCTCGTAGATTATAGTTTCTCGGTTTACCAATCATCAAATCCAGCTTCCTGACATTTTCGGAAACTACCAGCTCGTTGATTACAAACTCGAGCCTTCAAGTAAACGGTACACCATTCATTCTTAACCGTAATCATAGACTATCACTCCCTTTGTCTCCAAAACAAAAGTCTTTTTTCCTTTCGTTTTAGGAGGACAAGATGGCAGATGAAAAACATTGCGGTCGTGACAGCAATTGGGATCATCAGTGTAATCGCCGTGTTATTAGCTTATGGAGTTTGGTTGATATGGAAACGCAAACAAGCATCAAATCCATACAAACCTGTCGATGAAGCCATAGTAGCTGAGCAAGAATTGCAACCTATATAAATAAACCTGGTAATTTATTTTGTTTTTCATTTTCTCCTCTTATCATACAAAATTGTTTGGTCTTATTCAAACATCAGAATACCAACTGTCTTAATGATCTTTATTGTTTAGTAAATAATGCCACCTTTGTGTTTTATTTATTTATTTAACTTATAGATCATTTTGTTCAAATTATGGACTTGTGTTTTTGGTTTCTATCTCATATGTATAGTGCAGCAGAACAGTGCATTCAATCGAATTTTTGTTTCTTTATTTAATAGAAAGGAGTAAAAAAATTATGTTTTCCTTTTTTATGCTTGGCTTGGCGCAAATTAGGCATATATATATATTTTATTTTTATTTTTATTACTAAATATAAAAAATGGACAGAGAATATAGAGTTGGTCAAATTACAAGAGAGTTAAAGGAAACCATTTAGTTTTGGAAGACAAGTTGCATGGAATCACAAGTGTCGGAAGAAACAAAGCGTTTAAATAGAAATTGTGTATTATTTGTAGAGTTTTTTTTGCTTTTACATTTTTTTTTTGTGTGTCAACAAACTCCATATATTAAATCAAAGTTGGTCGGGTAGGAAAGAATACTCTGATTGGAGCAGTTCCTACCGATTCATGGAGATCTACATGGGAAAAGATATGGCCACGTGCACGAACCTCTTTTGCAAGGGCATCGGCATGGGTATTACAATAGCGTGAAATAAGAGATAGTCAAAAGAAGGTAAAGCTGTCTTTGAGTTCATAAAGATAGTCCAACTCTGCCTGAAACACTGGCCAATCCATCGAGTTGTCAATCATCTTTAGTAGATCCGAACAGTCAGTCTCAAACCGAATTGAGATAATGCGACTTCGCTTAAGGCAGTCCATCGCCCACAAAAGGTTGTCTAACTCCGTGTGTAGTGCCGATAAGCTCCCCCGACATCCTCGCATGCCGGTGTAAACTTGTCATGCGGTATTGGTGAGCCATCATCCAAGCCCACTGGTGGGCCCATGATTTACCCATGATGCGTCGACTTGGCATACCGGGAGATGGAGGTTCTCCGAAGAGATGGTTGTTGCGGTTTGTGGAGGTCTTTCTCCCTCCTTGTCGTCCTCATCATCATCCTCCTATAGATTCGCGGTTCGCCAACTCTCTTCTTCAAGTCTTGCGAATTGAAGAATGTCTACGGGTGATGTATCTTTTCCGTTGAACAGCTTTGCGTTTCTTGCTTTCCAAATGTACCATATGAGCCATGGATATATATTCCGTTGAGGTTTGGGAAGACCCCTTTCATCTACCTTCCAAAATAGAAAATCCATATTTTGGTATAGAGACGTACTCGGGAAATAACCCGGAAGGGTTAGAAAGTCCGATAGAGCCCACACCTGAAGAGCCGGGGGGCATTCAAAAATCATATGGTTGATCGTTTCCTCTTGTGTACCACATCTTGGACAGCTTTTGTCAGTTCCAAAGTGCCGGTACGTGAGTCGTTGACAGGTGGCCACACATCCGGATAAGGCCTGCTACATAAAGTGTCTAAGCTTCCCTGAGGTCTTGACCTTCCATACTTGTCGAAGTAGGCTTGTAATGCTAGGTTCAAGTATCTAGCGGTTCTGGCCAAGGTTGTTTGTTTCGTGGATTATTTCATAGCCTGATTTAATCGTCTAAATTTTTGACTTTGTATAGCTCCAAGCATATCCATCGAGGTTAAAATTTCTGCTAGGTTTCAACCTCATTATCCGGGCATGTCCTCGGGGTGGAAAAGTTCCCGGAGAATTGTTTTGTTCCATTATGTCGAATTGTGTTCCATGAGATCTTTGACGAGAAGGTGGGGATCTTGCGGGGTATGACTTCATGAGCTTCTTGGGAAGCGGACCAATTTATCGGGGATCCATGTTTCGCTCCAGACCTTGGTATTATAACCAGAGCGGATGGTCTTCTGGAGACCCTGCTTAAGTAGAGGTTTTGCCGCCAAGATGCTATTCTAACCAAAAGAAGGGGAATAGGCTTTGCGGTCTACTAATGGGTTGGATTGGTTGTAATATCTCTCAAGGAGTACTCGAGCAAGGAGGGATTACGGAAAGTAGAGTAGTCGCCATAGTTGCTTTGCGAGAAGGGCTATGTTAAACTCATGTAAAGCCTAAGCCACCCGATTCTTGGGGAACACATATCTTATCCCATGTAATCCAGTATAGCCCTATGCTATTTTGGCGAGAGCTCCACAAAAAATCAGCGATAACACTCTTCAGTTTATCTATGATACCCTGAGGTAGTCAGAAACACGACATGACATACGTCGGAAGGGCTTGTGCCACATATTTTATCAACACCTCTTTCCCCCCACCTTGGAAAGAAATTTCACAGACCAAGTACTAAGTCAGTTTTTAGGCGATCTTGTACAAACGCAAACACCTTTTTTTCGAACCACAAATCTGTTTCGGGAATCCCAAGTACATCCCCATACCTCCCTCATTTGTTATGCCTATCGCCCTCTTTATTTCACGTTTCGTATGGTGCTCCACTTTACTCCAAAAAAACCCGATGATTTGGCGGCGTTTAACTGTTGGCCAGAGGCTTCTCCATATAGGTTGATGATCTTAAGGATCTCTCCACATTGCAAGACTTCTGCTCTACAGAAGAAGAGGCTATCGTCGGCAAATAAGAGATGCGATACACTTGGACTTGCTCTCGCAATCTTTAATCCGGTTATTCGTTTTTCTTCCTCTGCTCCATTGAGTAGGGAGATGAGTGCCATAGTGCATAAGATGAAGAGGAAATGAGACAAAAGATCTCCTTTCCGAATTCCACGCGATGGTTTTATCCTTCCCTTTGGTACACCGTTTATCAAGACTTGGTATGAAACCGATGAGATACAGAACATGAGCCATTTTACCCATTTATCTGTGAAACCGAGTTTCAGCATAACAACTTCTAGGAACCCCCATTCTATTCGGTCATATGCTTTATTCATGTCTGTTTTATGGCCATAAACGCGGATTTGCACATAGGGTTAGTGCGGAGTGCATGTAAATTCTCATGCGCGAGTAGGATATTGTCTGTTATAAGCCGTCTGGCCATGAAGGCCAATTGTGTCTCCGATATTAGGTTCGGGAAGATCCTTTTCAACCGGTTACATAAAGTCTTGGAGATGATCTTGTAGCTTACATTGCACAAGCTTATAGGTCGAAATTCTGTCATCGCTCGCGGTCCATCTTTTTTTGGGATAAGGCATATATTCGTTTGGTTAAGCCGTGGGTCGAAGGTTCCCATGTCAAAGAAGTCCTTGACGAGCTTGATTATGTCTTGGCGTACCACTTGCCAGAATTTTTGGTAGAATTTGCTTGTTATTCCATCTGGTACTGGAGCCTTGTCTAGGTTAATATTAAACAAGATTTCTTTAATCTCTTCTTCTGTTTGGTCCGCTGTGAGTCTATGGTTGGAAGTGTCTGAGACCTTCTCGGTAATATACCGGAGTGAATCCTCAAAATCTTGAGGGTGAGATGTGGTGAAGAGTGTCTCGAAGTATTGTGTGGCTACTTTTTTTACCCCATTTGCCCACTCAACCCAATGTCCATTATGATCTTTTAAGGAGATGATACGGTTTCGTGCCCTCCTTTGTTTTGTGGTTGCATGGAAAAACTTTGTATTCCTATCTCATTCGCGTCGCCACGTGTCGCGGCTTTTTTGGTGCCATAATTTTTCTTCCTCTCGAAATGCGACAATGAGTTTTCGTCTTAGGTCTTCGACCTCCTCAAGTGTGGAATTGTCATCATCGTGTGCTCAGTCTAGTTGATCCTTTAGATCCTGAATGAGTATGGTTGAGTTTGTGATTGTCAATTTCTTCCATCTTGAAATTTGCGAGCGGCATGAGTTTAATCTCTGATGGAAGTCTCTATGGGAGACTCCATTCGAGGAACCCCTTCCTGTCGTCACAGCGTCTTTTAAACCCGGTTTGCCAATCCATCTCTTATCAAATCTAAAGCTTTTTTCTGGTGTTGTATGACAGATTTGATTCGAGCTAAGACCGGGTGGTGGTCAGACCCCCACAATTTCAAATACTCCACCGTAGTGTGGGAAAAGTGTGAATGCCATTCTTTATTGCCAATGGCTCTATCCAGGCGGCATTTGACTTTTCCTGAACGGCGACGTCTCACCCATGAGAGTGGATTACCCATGTGTGGGAAGTCAATCATGCCACAATTATCTAACATTGTGCGAAACAGGATAAACGATGACTCTGCACGGCGGCTTCCCCCTCATTTTTCATAATTTCTGGTGATTTCATTGAAGTCTCCTATCATAAACCAAGCATTGTGCCGGTTAAGACTCATTCTCGTAAAACGTTCCCACACACGTTCTCGATATTCAACAACCGAATCCCCATAAATAAAAGTCATAAAAATTATATGGCCTTCAAATTTAGATTCAACATCAATCTTACGGTCATCCGAATAAGAAATAATAACCATAGGGTCATCTATATAAAATAGGGCAAGCCCACCGCTTTTGCCTCTCGGCTCAATGGTAAAAACATGGTCCTATCAGAATCTACTTGCAAGTCTTGCAAAAAATGCCGATTGTTTTTTGTTACTGATAAAAATAGAAAGCTAGGTAGAAAATAACAATGTAGTTCTTCGAGGTGTTCCTTTGTCAGGTCGGCGCTCGCGTCTTGACAATTCCAAGCGAGTACATTCATGTGGAGACGTTAAGTGTTTCCTCTCTCGGCGTTGGGTCTGGTGAAACACAGTTCTGGATATGAGGCTCTCATGGGCCAGTTTTTCTGGTTTTTGCTGGTGGGCTTGGTTTGGTCCTTTTTTTTTTGTCTTACTCTTCCCTTTTAGAGTTACTCTACCCTGTATCATCAAGCTCTTCACGCCGAAACCGATCAGGGGAAGGTTTGTTTGATTATTTTTCTTGGTTGGAGCCGTCGCGTCGATCCGGGCCTTGTTTGCTGGAGATTTCTTTTCCGGTGGATCGTTCGGCTCACCATCCATGGTTTGTGTTGTTTCGCCCTGAAGAGACAAAGCGTCTTTTGTGGCCGGTCCTTGTTCGATAAGGTCTTCTGCAGCTGCATCGTTCACCGGAATAGGGTTTTTCGGGATGTGGTTAGGGATCTGGTGTTCTCCACAGAACGGATCGTATCCTAGGAAATCCCCGTTGTTGAGGAGCTCTTCCATGTATTGTTCCTCGTCTTCTTCGCCCTATTCTTTTTTTTTCTAGTCTACATCACCCTCTTTAATTACCGTGTCGATCATTGCGATGTCAAGGTGTGGCTGCTCCGTTTCTGCGAGGTTGACATTTTTTTCACCATCCCCAATTGCTACATCCGCAACAAGATTTGTTGTGTGGGATATGCTTTCCTTGTATTATTTTTGATTTTCAGCTTCAGATTCTTCTTCCTCAACAACCATCTCATACCAGTTTTTCTTATTCTCTCCTTTGTGAGTTTTTTCTCTGATTGGAATAAACTTGGGATTAATTGTAACTTTCTCTGCAATTGCAGGAATAGTCCCAGATGGCTCGTCAAAATTTAGGCCTTTCTTTGCCGAGCTTCCAGTATCTGATGGTTCTCCTGTTGTGATGGCTTTGCCTTTGTTCAAAGGGTCCGTTTTCTTCACCAAGCTCAAGTGGAAGGGCATGCTCTGGTTGTGGGCTGGAGAGGCATGTCTATGTTTTGTCTTCTGGATGGGACGGGCCAGATCCGAGATTGTCCTTTGAGAGTTCGATGGTCTGGGGAGTGTGGTCCTCATTACTGGGTCATTGTATTGAGGGTTCCGACCATTGCTCTTCCGGTGAGTTTCACTAGTCCTTGAGTCATTTGTTCTTTGGCTACTTTTGGTGAAATATTCTTCATATCTCCTCTTGCGGTAAGCTTCATCTCTAGCTTGTGAGTGTACACCAGGCTGACGATCAGTTTTGTTGTTTACAGAGGGGTATTGTTCTCGCCGTGGTCCTGTAGCTTGATCCAGACGTTTCCACACATTGTCCTTGATTTGAGATCCAACTCTTCGGGAGTCCGATCTATTTCTATGATGTTTTGCCAGAGTTCCCTTATCCGTTCTATGGAAACTCCTCTCCTCCGTAGGTGAGATCTCATCCCTTCTCCTCATTTGTGAGGGAACTGGTATTCTTTTAGTTTTGGCTTGTAGAGAGATTTCGCTTGGCTTGTCCCGTTCGTCTCGGTGAGGGTTCTCTGACTCTCTTGCAGCAGTTCGGATTGCAAGTTTCTCTCTGCGTTGTTGTTCGGAGAGGAGGTACATGTCTTTTCTTCATGAGAAATTTGGTGACATGTATAGCACCATCTATAGAGCTTTTCAAATTGGATATCAATTTTGACAATTTCTCCAGATGGGAGCCTGATTTTTCTTTCAAAGTGCGAGGGTTGTCAGCATTAAGACAAACTTGGACCTTCGTCTTCTTGTCATCGACATCCTTGACTTCTCCGAGCTTGCTCACTATTTCATCGAATGTCTCCCGCAACCAAAAGTGAGATGGAATGCCAATGACTTTGATCCAAAAAGTCATGGTGTGTGGGAAGGTATCTCCAACATGTGGAATCCATCTTTTGAGGGAAAATGACCACTTGTTGAAATGGCATAGTTTTTTGCTTAGAACTTTCTGCAGGTCTTCTTCCGAGTTAAAATCAAACTGGATCCGGGAGTTTCCAAGGTTGATTCCATGCACCATGCCTTTAACATCCCATATACTTGCTCTTGGCATGAAAACAATGAGAGCGTCAATGCTTCTGCCCTCGTGATGAAACATTCTACCAACTAGACTACGGTTGAATCGTGCAATAAGCTCTGAGTTGTCCACTTGTGGAAGATCAATGATTTTTTCTTCTTCTTGGTGGATTTGGGCAACAGATCTGCTTGTGCTTGCCATTTTTGAGGTTGGAATATCTTAGCATATGCTAGAAAATGGTGAGTCTGGTGAGAGATTACTTCCCAGTAGGGGAGAAGGTGTATAAAGAGCTCACAAGAGTTGACCAGCCTTGAGGATCCGAAGGGTTTTCTGGTGCGGCATCAAGAACTTGCTAAAACTAGAATGTAAAAGAGGTGGGTGGAAAGTTATATTTGAAAAAAGTTATCCAAAAGAGGTAAGAGTCATTGGGTAAGACCCAAGTAACCCATTTAGCACACTGTGTAAGGACCTCTCTCGAGACTCCGGTCTGAGAGCAAAACTGGTTTTATTTATTTTGATTAAATTTGCCTATAGTTTTTACTTTTACTTATCTCCAATCCAATACCAAATCCTACACCAAACCTAATTTTTGGTGTAAAAGCCTCTCCAAATCAACATCATTTCCAACACTAAAATGGTGTAAACTCATTTTTTACACCAAATATGGTATAGAAAATGGGTTTACACCATTTTGGTATTGAACTTTTTTATTTATAAAAAGGTCTTTCAAATTTTAATCAACTTTAAAATTAATGAAAAACATATACAAATTGTGATGGTTAAACGCAAAATCTAATATGTTTGATAACAATTAAACAAAAGCTTAATATATTATGTTATTTTATATGTTACAATGTATTTATTTTATATAATAAATGTTAAATTTAAATTATTTCATAATTTGTAAAACTTAAAAAAATAAGTGGGGTTGGTTTGTAAATTTTAAAGAATTGAAAAAGAGAAACTAATAAGAATATTTTATTTTGGTGTAAACCATTGGAGCAAAACTCAACAACATTTTGGTGTTACACCCTAGGTTACACGGAAGCCTTATTCGAAGGAGCGATTCTCGCTTCGGAACCAGAATCGGAATCAGAAGCTTTCAGAAGCGCGTTAAAAAAAATCAAGTTTGGAAGCGTTTTGGAAGCTTCGATTCCGATTTGGAAGCTTTTTTAGCTTAAATAAATAAAAAATTAAAAAATTTAAGAATAAAATTTAAGTGTAAATATACAAAGGCGATGTGCATACTAATTATCGTCTTTTATTTAGAAAAAAAAATTCTTATAAAGAAGGTCTTATAAATTGAGGTGACCAATTTGACTCATTGGATGATATTAATCTTGGAAGACTTGAGTTTGATGATCGTTCTCTTGATGAGACTGAGTAGTAAGCAATTATGTTTGATGAAGCTGATGAAAATGAAGATGAAAACGATGCTCTAAATGTTTTATTTTGAATGTTGTGATTTTATTATTTTTTTAATTTAGTATTTGTAGTTTTATTATATATATATACTTCCAACATGTACCTGCTTCTTGAAAATTTGTAAAAAATTGATTCCACGCTTTTAAATGCTTTGTTTCTACATATCTGTTTTTGATTCCATGCAACTTAGATTATGATATTTTTAATGTAAAAAATAGTTTAAACCATTGGAGATGCTATTAAAAAAAACCAAAATTCTTTTGAAAATCACAATTGGATTCAGCACAATTCACATGTTTGTAATTATAGTAACACAAACAAAAATCGAGCTAGTTAGTATATGTGGCAGTGCATTTTTATATTAACAAATATATCTATGGTAACACTTTCCAATTTACCAAAAACGACACTGCATATTTTCCGTCAAATATTGTTTTAAAATTTCTCTTGTTATATATGGTATTATTAATAAATGCATTTATGGTTAAAAATGTAAATAAGAAATATTTCAAAATGAATAAAATGAATAAAACAAAATTGACCCATTTAATTATTTATTAATATTACATTTTTTCGACATTAATTTCAAATAACTTTTTTGGGTTTAAAAATATATATATAACTTTTTTTTTTGAAAAAAAGTAATCGGACAAAACTCTTTCAATTATAATTTTTTTTCTTTCGAGTTATAATTTAAGTAGAGTTCTAATTATATTATTCCCCTGTCAAATATTAATCGAGTTCCAAAGCATTTAAGAATCGAAAGGAAAACAGAAAGACAAAAAAAAAGGAGTAAAAAGGAAAAAGGAAAAAGGAAAGAAACCAAAAACAGAAAAAAGAATATTGAATAAACTAGTTATAGAAAATATTTTAAAGTGGAGCAAAAAAGTTGTTTACTCATTTTACTTGTACAAAAAAAAACAACTTATAATAAATTTTGTAACAAAGTTTCACTAATAAACAAAAATTAAAATAATTTTTTACAACAGAATAATGCAATTATTTTGGGATTAAAAAAACCTCTTTTTCTTTTGCTTTTGGATTCATTCGACTATCGATTTTCAGAACCGGCCAAGTCAATTTCTCGAAATAGTTGGTGAATTTTCTCTCTTCTCTGTTTCTTACTCTCTTGTCTTCTCTCTATCTCTTAGGGTTTAGGGTTTAAGACTCTCCAAGAAATTTGGATTCACCCTAAACAGATTTTGATCATCGATACGATTTTGGGCATGTCTAATATCCTCTAAAGATTAGCGAATCACTCCAATTCGAGAAATTTCTCAATAAATTTCCTGTTTTTGCTTCGTCGTTCCCTTTTCTTGGTTATAGGATTGAATCTGTTAGATCAAATTTCATGGCTTTATCAATTTCGCATCAAAGTTGAATCCTTTTTCTACTTGGGTCTAATCTCATTGTGTCAATACGATTCTCTGATTTTGTTTTTGATTGTGGCAGAACAAAAAGTTGAAGTCTTTAGGGTGGTTCTTATGGCGCTTAAAGCAAAGCCAAGATCTGAAATGGATACATCAGATTCTTCTGCAGAACAACAATCGGAAGATTCAAAAGTTGATATAATGGAGTGTGGAAAGTTACAAGAGAAAGAAGAAGAGGTGGTTTTGTGTGAAGAAGCCTCTTCTTCTAGTTCTTTTGGTGATTCAATGTGTGCTCGTGATGATGCTGATTCTGGTTTTGGTGGTGATGTAGATGATGCTCAATCTATGTTGAGCAAAGACTATCCATTGTCTAGAACTTGTGATGATGTGAGTGTGTTTAGGAAGAAGAAACTGACGGATGAGTGGAGACGGTTTTGTCAGCCTATCGCGTGGCGATGTAAGTGGTTAGAGATCAAGGTTAAAGAAATTGAGTCTCAAGCAAGAGGGTATGAGAAAGAAGTTAGAAGTTACTATGAGAGTAAAGAGTTTGATTTGGAGAAGTCAAAAGTTGAAGGCTTTGACGGGAAATCGATTCCTTTCCGCGAGCATTCTCAAAAGATGAATGTGTTTAAGAGAAGAAGAAGGAAACGAGTGGAAGAGACAACAGATGTTGCTGCTTATATGGCCAACCATAATCTTTTCTCTTATGCCGGTATCGACATTGCTACTCTCATTGCTTCTTTGAACTCTTTCTTTTAATTCGCGACAACAACAATGTTCTAACTTTGTGATCTTAAAACTCTGTGATCAGACCAGCGGATGCCAGCAAGTCTTAAACCTCAGAATCTTGATCCAGGTGAGATTTATACACTATGTCCCATTTTCTCGAAATGAGATGGTTGTTTGATGTCTTAGTTTTCTGATGATAAAGGGGGAGTTTAGCGCTAAATCTTCGATATTATGTTATAAATATTGGTACAGGCCGTAAAGCTACGATCAAGAAAGATGGAAATGAAGATGATTGCCTTGTTTCTGAGTTAGATTGTTCTGATGATTCCCTAGCAAAGATTCTGTGTAAGATTGATGAGGCGCAGGAAAAGGCAAGAAGTTTGAGGAAGCGTGTTGATCAGTTGATGATCGAATCTCAGACTGCTCATACGGCATCGATTCCTCAAACGATAGCTCCTTGTCAGAGAGACTTGACGGTACAACAAAATGGTAAACAACATGCACTTTTAGAAGAACCATTGATATTGCTTCAGACAGCAGCTCGCACTCAGAGAGAAGCGACTGTACAAATTAGAAGGCAACGTATATCTGCTGATCATACCGAAGATCTATTAGTGCCTCAAGCTCCTCCCGTAGAAATTGGTGGGCAGTGTTTGAATAACAACTCTCCATTATCATCTGGTGGCTTAAGATATAACCTTCTCGTTGAAGATGTAAGAATTGTGTTTTTTTTACATTTTCAGTTTATAATGTTTGTTTGGATTTGAAATAAAAGTAAAGTAAAAATCTCTGAATGGTCGTTGTGCAGATGCTAATGGATGAACCAGAGATGAATGGTGATGAAACAGAAATGGACGAAGAAAAGTTTATTCGTTTCATGAAGCTAATGGATGAGTTTAGACCGGCATCACCAGAACAAGCAGATGCAGAAGAAGATCCTACACCGGTCAACAAGAGGCGTAGAACCTAAGCTCTCTCTCTCTCTCTGCCTCTCTTTGTACAGAGCCTTATCCTCATGCCTGATCACTCCATAAAGCTCTCGAAAGGCAGTATTATCGGTATATTCTGTTCATTCTCCTTTCTCTCTACTCTAACTCTTTGCATTTGGCTCTTTGAGAGTTAAGAGACCACAATAGGTTTCAGAGTTTGTGCAAAGTTTAGTGACTTAGAACCGTATCATAGTCTTTATCTTTCTTGTTCTATTACTATTAGACCCTTTATGATTCATAAAATTCAAATCTTTGAGAGCTTTTTACTTGTGGAGAATTCATGTGTGCACAAGAATCCAAGCGCATAATCTTTAATAATCTTCTTAGAGAAACTTTCTCCGACACATACACATGTCAAGTAGAGAACTTAGTCTGAAGTGTTTGTCAACGCTCTCATTAGTGCTCTTGATCTCTCCTTCAAAAAATTTCCAAGTACTCGCAAGACTACGCTTGAACTTGTGGATTTTTCTCACGTCTTGGAGGTCTTGGATATGATGTTGTATCTCTTCAAAATACCAAAAAGACGAGCCAAAGGTCTCAAATTTTGCATCAAGTTCACGAAATATACTTTGCATCAACTTCACGAAAGATATCTCCAAAAGACAAGCTAAGACGTTTTGTTCACTAAATATTTTCTTCCAATGCATTCTTCATAATATGCTCTAGTTATATTGCTAAACGTATTTCCTCTTTAATATTGTAGAGATATGTAAAATCAGAAATCTCTTCAAATTTAACCAACTCTCAAACTTACACCACAAGATAAACCAAACAAGAAACATGATGTTATGCTTTCCTACAAAAAAGTACACTTAAAAAGTTTTAAAAGTTTCAACAATCCACGTGCACAGTGGAGAAACATATAGAGAGAAAAAGATGAGAGTGGTAATTGGAATGTCTCATTAGGCATTATATTTATCTTTTAATATTTCCGTTAAAAACAAATGGTTCCCACTTCACCTTTTGACTTGGTGCCTTCTTTTGACTTGGTGCCTTTAACAGACTCTTCGTAGACTTTTCACCATAGGCTAAAATAACTTCAAACCCTCCCTTCTTCAGATAATCAATCGTGCCACAGAAGTCCACATCTCTAGAGATGATAACGATAGTGGTTGGTTCTTTATACTGCTCAAAGTAATCACGGGCCCATTTCATAATTTCTATGATCAATCTTTTATCCGCACTGTCTGCAAAATAATATGAAAATTACAAAGATTAAACAAAAGCTTAGAGTGAATTATTATTAAAGATAAGGCATAAGATAGTTATCCCTATTGGCTTCCACAGTTTTTATGTTCTGCATACTAAAGGAACTCTTAACGCTTGTCATGTTTCGACGCGTATATTATAAACCCAGTGCGATTCGACACACGACAATTCTCGATGTCCACTCCAGATTTACTCGCACTAAAATCGAGAGGTACCTTGAAAAATAAAATATTCAAAAACTAAGTGTCGATTGAATGTGTAAGAAACATCATTAAAATAAGAGGAATACATACCACGGTCGACATAAATGGAGAAGATAGTATATTGTTCACATGTTGGTGTAGAGGATAAACTGAAATTAAAAACAAATAAAAAAAATCATATAAGAAAATTAAAAAAAATCAGTATAAGAGAAGAAAGAAAAGAAAGATTTTTTACATTGATTATTGGATACTGTTTTTCCAATCAAGAAGTCTTTGGCCTGAAGAATGGATTGCTGGATCCCAGATCTCTTGTTGGCAAAGAAACTATCATGGAGCTTATAGGGATGGATTTTGTGAGCCAATTGTGCAATCAATTGGTTCTTCTTCTTGATCGAATCAGAAGCAATCAGGTTCTGCTCATCATCGGACTTCAGTTTCTCTGCATCTGATTTCTTTTCTTGCTCCAAAGTATACACGACAATCCATTTTTGTTCTGAAAATTTAGGGAATCAGACTTGTCACATCCTCTAAAAAAACACCTATAATATTAAAATAGAAATACATTTAGCAATATTACTCAAATTGCAATTGCCTTATAACTAAATTAATTAAATTGAAAATGGTAATTTTGAAATAATGCAATTGCAATTTCAGTAATGTTAAGTATAATTTCGGCTATTTTTTAAACTGGATCCGACTGCAAAAGGCGCGGATCCTGCACGATCCGATCCGGTTACGAATTAATTGCATTTTTTGTTTTTATTTTTGTGGCACATTAATGACATTTTCGTTATTTTAAATTTTTTTTGTAAAATCAACATTAATTCACAAATATTTAATTATCAATCAATTTTTTAAAAAATATTTAGTATCCATTTATATCAACATATAATCAATTTTAATAATTAGATCCCCATTCATCTTTGCTTGATGATATTTTTATATAAAAATTAAATAATAAGATAATTTATATGATAAAAAAATATAGATTTTTTTCTGCATATGTTATGATTTAAATTTTTCAAAAAGAAGAAAAAATAATGTTTGTCCAACTGCCACATCGGATACAAAAATGAATTGGATTAAAAAGACATACTATAAAAAAACAAAATAATCAAAAGCGGTAAGAGCACGAAGCCTAATCTAATAGGCATAAAAAAAAAAGTCTTTAATTCGTTTTAATTCGGTTATTAAGTTAAACCGCATAATTAAATTGAATAATAGAAATATCTTTTTCAAAAATTTAATTTGATTAAAAAGTTGTTTTTTTTTTCGCTAAAAGATGTGGCTTTCATTAAATGAAATATGAATGTTCTACAATCAATCTAAACCAAAAGTAGAGTAACATTATGCTCATAAAAACAGAGCATCAAAACTAAAAAGAACCAACAAAACTGGGCAAGCTTAACAATTAGCACATAACATAGAGAGATAACAAGGCTGAAGCGACAGTGCCTCCTACACACCGGGATTGACACTTTCATCTTCAAAGAAACCACTCTGCCATCTTGGAGATCCAGTAATCGTATTTATTTTTACTTTTTTGTATTTTTATTTTATTTAATTCAATAGAGATTTCCTAAATTATTCTTAGTAATAAATCTAAACAATAAATAGATATTCAAAGTAAAGATAATCTCATAAAATCTTTAGAATCTGATTTATTATTATTCTTTGAAAAGATGCCTAAAAACCAAATTTAATTCTAAGACATAAACTATTTAACATATGAAAAAACAATGTTTTCTAAAGTTCCACATCGGATATGCAAATGAATTTGGATCCAAACAAATACTATTAAAGAATAACAATTTTATGAAGAACGGTAAGAGCATAAAGCCTAATATAGTAAGTGTAACGACCGCGAACCAATTTATGTGGATTTTGGTCGTGCGTTGATCGATGCAGGTGATATGCGTCGATCGACGTAAGGTTGATCGGTTCGATTTAAGTGCCGGTTTGCGGACCGATTTAGGGTGAAACCCTAGGGCTTCCCTATAAATAGGGGTTGGCCGCGTTTTGGTTCTAGAAAAGTTCCAGAAAGTTTCCAGAAAAGTTCCAGAGAGATTTCAGAGAGATTTGTGAGTGAGGATTCGTTGGGAGTCTCTGGAGATTGTTCTGGGGGCTTGTAGATCGCGGTTTGAGGAGGATTTGGTGTGGAGATTCGTGTTCTTCGCATTCATCCTTGTTTTTCATCCTTTTTCATTCCATATCTCAAGTGAGTGCGTGACCGTAGGTTTCTCTGGGTAAAGGATTGATAGGATGTGATTGATGTGTTGTTTTGGTGTGTTTTCGTGTTGATTTGCGTGCACAGATCGATGTAATTCGATCCAGGATCGATCCATGAGAGGATAGGTTTTATCCTGGATTCCGTGATGTTGCGTCGATCGACACAAGGGACAGTGCATCGATCGACACCGGGGTTGCGTGTCGATCGACACACTAGTTGATGCATTGATCGACACATGGTGGTTGTGTCGATCGACGCATGTCTGGTTGTGTGATTGTTCGTGCTTTTCGTGTTGTGTGTTCACCCTAGTATTGTATTGATTCTTATGCTTGTGTGTATAACCTATAGACTGGATGACCGTCTCAGTGAGTATTTGTGATAATACTCACGCATCTCTTTTTGCTATGTGATGCAGGTAAAGACAAAGTGTGATCGTGGAATCATGGCCGGGAAGAGGAGATGATCTAGCGTCTCTTATTTCGTGGCGTGTTATAATTGCTAGGGTGTAGTGATTCTGGAACGTTGTGATTTGATTATCTGGATTGTTGAGATTGGTTATTGTTATTGGAATTGAATTTGGAATTGGTTAGAGATTTAGTAAAGTATGGGATTTACTGAATGTTATGAATGGTTTAACCGTTGTTTTGTTTCCGCATTGCTTGTGTTGACCCGTTGAAGATTATTATTTGTGGTAATAATAATCCGAAAGAGAATTTTTTAAAATTATATGGGTTGGGTTGTTTCATTTTGGTATCAAGCCCTTATGGTTCTAGGGCGGGTGAATGATTGATTGATTATGTAAGTTAGTCGATTGATTGTTGTGTGGATTTAGAGTCCTAGATCATCTTCTCCGAGCTTTCAATGAGATTCCATGGTATGTGTTGTTTGATTTTATGTTTTTCTAGTACTTAGTATTCTGCTGGTTAGTGCAGAGAGATGGCTAGAGTGGCTAGAGGCAGAGGTCGTGAGGGCCGTGGAGGCCGAGATGGTCGTGGTGGGCGTGGAAGCGAGCGTGGAATCGAGAGTGAGTCTGATGCCGCGAGTGTGGCCCAGGAGACCACGCAGGATAAGGTGGCCGACTCGCAGGCGTTTCAAGAGGGGTCCGTGGAGGCCGAGGTGGTCGTGGTGGGTGTGGAAGCGGACGTGGACTCGAGAGTGAGTCTGATGCCGCGAGTGTGGCCCAGGAGACCACGCAGGAGAAGGTGGCTGACTCGCAGGCGTTTCAGGAGGGGTCCGTGGGTGTGGCCGTTATGAGTACCAGCATGAGGACTGGAGGGGCTGGTGTGGGTCCCGGTGTGGCTAGCGGTGCGGTGGGCCCAGGTGGGGGTGCTACCGCAGGTGTTGCCCAGGATCAAAATGATCGCTTGGCGGGTTTGGGGTGCCGGCTTTGGATCAGGCTCCGGGAGGGCAGCCAGGTGTGGCTGGTGTTCAGCCATGTGGGGCTGGTGTTCAGCCAGGTATGATTGGGGTGCAGCCGGGCGGGGCTGGAGTGTAGCCGGGTGCAGCGGTTGTAGATGACCTTCCATCCTATCTTAGGATGATGTAGCAGATGTAGAGGATTGGAACTGAGTTTTTCTCAGGGGGTGCCACATCTGAGGAGGCGATGAGTGGCGGCTGAGATTGGAGCATAACTTTCGCTCTATCAGGTGTCCGGAGGGATACCGCGTGGATCTGGCGGTGCATTATCTGGAGGGTGATGCGCATCTCTGGTGGAGAGGTGTTGAGGCCAGGAAGGTGTAGCCCGAGATGGCCTGGGAGGATTTCTTAGCAGAGTTTAACACCAAGTATTTCCCGTAGGAGGCGGTGGATCGGTTGGAGCTGAAGTTTCTGGAGTTGGCTCAGGGAGACCAGTCAGTGAGGGAGTTCAACGCAGAGTTTAGTCGACTTCTGGTGCATGCGGATAGAGGCATGGAGGACGAGCAAGCCCAGGTGAAGAGGTTCTTGAGGGGACTTCGAGCTGATTTGAGGACTCACTATAGAGCGAGCAGGTTCGCCACGAGGGCGGAGCTGGTTGAGACAGCTTATGCGATTGAGGAGGATCTGAGAGAGCAGGCTGTGGTGGTTAGTCCACCGGTTCAGCAGCAGAGGAGATCGCAGCAGCAGGTGGGTCCGAGCAGGGGCGGCAAGTCTACGCAAGGACAGAAGAGGAAGTGGAAGAGCACTTCAGGGGCCAGTCAGGGTGGTTCGGGTTGCTTTGGGTGTGGGAGCATGGATCATCGGGTGGCAAGCTATTCGAAAAAGACTGAGGCTCGGGATACGCGGGTCGAGGCCTGGGATACGCGGGTGTGCTTTCACTGTAGAGAGTCGTGGCATATCAAGCCTAAGTGTCCTAGACTGCAGCAGATGGCAGTGGCGGTAGTGCAGCCGGTGGCTCAGATTGCAGCTCAGATACGCGAGTGTTCACTTTGGTAGAGGCGGGTGGTTCTAGCGCCAGACCGATCACATGTAATTTTCATACTTGACCTTGTTTAATTCTGGTGTCTGAATTTTAGTCTGTTTAGAAATTGTGAGTCTGTGCTAGAGTGTTAGGGTTCTTAAGCACATGGGATTTGTGCATGGACCTTAGTAGTGGGCGGAAGTGAGTCCTACATTTTGTTTGATTTGAAAGCTACGAATAGCTTCATTACTCTGGAGTGTGCGGAGGGTAGCGGTGTCCGGAGCGATTCTGGTGAGCAGCCGGGAGTAGTTAGGATTGCTGGTGGCAAGTCGTTAGCTACTTTTGGGCGAGCTCGTGGTGTTGATGTTCTGATACCGGGAGAGTTGATGCCAGTAGATCCGATCATTAGTCCGGTGGAGTTGTACAATGTCATTCTCGGGATGGATTGGCTGGATCGGTACAGGGTCTAGGCCTGGGCGTTCGGGTACCCATTCGGGTTCGGGTTTTCATTTTTTCGGGTACCCATTTTTAGTAATTTAAAGCCCATTCGGGTTTTTGACGTTTCGGGTTCGGGTTCGGGCCGGGTTTTGGCATTTCGGATTCGGGTTTTAGAAACAAAAAAAAAGTGACAGAAAACAAGTTCAAAGATGCAAAGGTTAGGAAGTTACACACATGACCACGGTTTTCTTACTTGACAAAACGTCAAAGCTTCTTTAAGTTCAAAAGAAATAGTTACTTGACCAATACGAAAGGAAGATACAAAACACATAACCCACTACGAACACCTCTGCCCTTTCTCCTTTCCCCCTCGTTTTTTGAAATTGTGATGAATCCATCTGGAAAAAAAAAATGACAGAGAAACAAAGATTAGTTGGCTCTAATCCAACAACGCATACTCATGTGACAGTCATTAATGCCTTGCAGGATCCACACACTAATTGAACATAACATAATATAAGAATCACCAAATAAAAAGAATACTTGAATCACCAATGCAAAAGAATTCAGGGAGTGCAAACGAGAAATTAACCAAAATCTTAAACAGGTCGAAGACAACTAAAACTTGATAAATCCAAAAAGAAAGAAAGAACAATGGAAATATAGCTCTTCTGTTGTGATCTTAAGTAGTTCATATTTTTTTTTCCTCAGAATAACCAAAATGAAAAGAAAAACTTCAAAGCAATAAGCTTTATAGCTTCAATGGTAGAAGAAACGGATCATTAAAGAAACCGATATCCGATTAAACTCAGTCCTAAAGATCCCCTAAACATCATAAACACAATGTATCACTTGACCTCCAGTGACTACACAATCACACGTCTCAAGCTTCCTCCACTGCATTTCAAGATAAACTGATCCTAAGACCAACTAAGACAGAGTTTAAACTCCATAGAAAACACACGTCCTAAACCTAAATTCTTGTTCTCACAGAACCAAACACATAAAGGAATTGTCTTTGAATCCACAACGCAACTAAAGGGCAAAACCTAAAAACCCAGATCGAGAAATTGAACAATAAGATCAAAACGGAAGAAAAAGTCAAACTACGAGTAGCGAACTCAACACCAATCGTGGATTTAGACTCGAGGCTAAACTCGTTCCTTGTGAATCATGAAAGCAAATTGGATTTACCAACACCTGAATCACCGATTAGAACCATCTTGAATAGGTAATCGTAATCATCATCTGCTCTGTAACCAGCCATTAACGCCGCTTACTCACAAAATCAAAAGCTTCACACTTTAAACGAAACAAAGAAGGAAGAGGGAAGAGGGAAGATGGAAGAAGAAGATTGGGTTTCTGGAAGAGGGAAGAAGAAGATAGCGTTTGGGTTTCGGCAATCGAACCCAATATTATTTCTGCAATCGGGTTTTCATTTCTGCAATCAAACAATATATCTGCAATCGGGCTTTCATTTCGGGTTTTGGGTTTTCGGGTAATACCTGAACCCGAACCCGAACCCAAAATTTTAGAATTTAAAACCTGATCGGGTATTTTTCATATTTGGGTCGGGTTTTGGGTCGGGTTTTCGGGTCGGGTTTCGGGTCCCGGGTTATGTGCCCAGGCCTAACAGGGTCCATCTGGATTGTCATCGAGGACGGGTTGTGTTCGAGCGAGAGGTGGGGAGATTGGTTTATCAGGGTGTGAGAGCGACTTCCAGGAGTCTCGTGATTTCGGCCATTCAGGCCGAGCAGCTGATTGAGAAGGGCTGCGAGGCATATTTGGCGACGATAGTGACGCCATAGACTATTGGAGAGGTTGCAATTAGGGATATTCGGGTTGTTCAGGATTTCCAGGATGTTTTCTAGTCGTTGCAGAGATTATCGCCGTCACGGTCGGATCCGTTTATGATTGAGTTGGAACCTGGGATGACTCCTATATCCAAGGCGCCTTACTGTATGGCTCCAGTAGATATGGCAGAGCTGAAGAAGCAACTAGATGATTTATTGGGTAAGGGTTTCATCGGGCTACTTTTTCACCGTGGAGAGCATCGGTGTTGTTCGTGAAGAAGAAGGATGAAAGTTTCCGGTTGTACATCGATTACCGGGGAATTAACCGAATCACTGTGAAGAATATGTATCCTCTACCGCGGATTAATGAGTTGTTGGATCAGTTGCGAGGGGCTACCTGGTTCTCCAAGATTGATTTGGCTTCGGGTTACCATCAGATTCCTATCAATGAGGCAAATGTTAGGATGACTCCTTTCAGGATGAGGTATGGGCATTATGAGTTTGTGGTGATGTCTTTCGGGTTGACGAATAGGCGAGCAAAGTTCATGAGGTTGATGAACGGGGTGTTCCAGGAGTATCTGGATTGTTTGTGATCATTTTCATAGATGATATTCTGGTATACTCGAGGAGTCCTGAGGAGCATGATGTTCATCTGAGAGTGGTTCTGGAGAAGCTGCGGGAGTAGAAACTGTATACGAAATTGAGTAAGTGTAGTTTCTGGCAGCTAGAGATGAGTTTTCTTGGCCATGTGGTGTCTGTAGAAGAAGTTTTTGTGGATCCGGCTAAGATTGAGGCTATAAGAGGGTGGCCTAGACCAAGGAATGCCACCGAGATCCAGAGTTTATTCGGGTTGGTGGGTTGTTATCAGAGGTTCGTCAAGGGATATGCGAGTATGGCGCAGTCGATGACGAAGTTGACGGGGAAGGATTTTCCTTTTGTGTGGTGTTCAGCTTGCAAAGAGAGTTTCGAGACGGTAAAGGAGATGTTGACTAGTACACCAGTTTTGGTGTTACCCGAGCCAGGTGAGCCTTATGTGGTGTATACGGATGCTTCGGGAGTTGGTCTGGGTTGTGTACTAATGCAGCAGGGAAAGGTTATTGCATATGCTTTGAGGCAGTTGAGGAAGCATGAGTGCAACTACCCTACCCATGACTTGGAGTTGGTTGCGGTGATTTTCGCTTTAAAAATGTGCAGGTGTTCACAGACCACAAGAGTCTGAAGTATTTCTTCACTCAGTCGGAGCTGAACCAGAGACAGAGGCGCTGGATGGAGTTGGTATCAGATTATGATCTTGGAGTTGGTTGCAGATGCGTTGAGTTGGAAGAGGGTTTCTTCGGCTCAGGAGCAGGATATAGAGGCTCTGGTAAGCGAGATTAGTACGTTGAGATTGTGTGTTATCTCACAGGAGCCGTTGGGGTTATAGGCAGCTAACTAGGCAAATTTGCTGGGTTGCTGCGTGCAACGTGTGCCAGTTAGTGAAGGCTGAGCATCAGGTTCCGAATGTTATGTTGCAGAGTTTGCAATTTCCGGAGTGGAAGTGGGACATGATTACCATGACTTTGTGATGGGGTTGCCAGTGTCGCAGACCTATGATACGATTTGGGTGATTGTTGATCGTCTGACCAAGTCAGCACATTTTCTTGCCATCAAAAAGACTGACAGAGCGTCTGTGTTGGCTAAGAAATATGTGCGGAAGATAGTGAGGCTGCACGGGGTGCCAGCGAGTATTGTGTCAGACAGGAATCCGAGGTTTATTTTAGAGTTATGGAGGGCATTCCAGGCTGAGATGGGCACTAAGGTGCATATGAGCACGATTTATCATCCTCAAATGGATGAGTAGTCTGAGAGGACGATTCAGACATTAGAGGACGTGCTGAGGATGTATGTGATGGATTATGGTGGTCATTAAGTGGATCATCTGAACATGGTAGAGTTTGCATTCAACAATAGCTACCAGTCGAGTATTCAGATGACTCCATATGAAGCTATGTATGGGAGGCTATATCGTACACCATTATGCTGGACTCAAGTGAAGGGGAGGGGAGCATGTTTGGTGTGGATTTTGTTCAGGAGACGACGGAGAAGATCCATTTCTTGAGGCTAAACATAAGAGAGGCTCAGGATCGGCAGAAGAGTTATGCCGATAAAAGGAGAAAATAGATGGAGTTTGAGCTGGGAGATCTGGTGTATCTCAAGGCAGCGATGTTGAGGGGTCCTAACATATCCATTTCAGAAAATAAGCTAAGTCCAAGGTTTATGGGTCCGTTCAGGGTTGTGGAACGGGTCGGGCTAGTAGCTTATCGGTTGGAGTTACCTCAGAGTATGAAGGCCTTTCATAAGGTCTTTCATGTGTTGATTCTACGAAAGTGTCTACATAAGTCCGAGGAGGTGTTGGTTAGGATTCCGGAGGATCTTCAGCCCAACATGACATTGGCGGCGAGGCTTGTGAGGATTCTCAAGAGGAGAGTCAAGGTTCTGCGATGGAAGAGGATACCGTTGGTGAGAGTCGTGTGGGACTGTGACGGTATTGAGGAGGAGACTTGGGAACGAGATGCAAGGATGAAGACAAAGTTCTCGAAGTGGTTCGAGAAGCAAGTGGTGGCTTGAGTGTCTTTTTCTGGTTTTCATTGTCTGTGATAGCATGTTGCTATGAGTTAGATGTATTTTTCATTTCGTGTTGTAACGATTATACATTATTGAGATTTAATAAGATGGGGTTTTCTTATGAAATGTGTTTATAAGACGTGTGTTCTTATGGTATGACTGGTAGGTCATGTGTTTTGATGACTGGTGGGGTCATGTGGAGGTCTAGTGATAGAAGTTCTATGCGAGTTAGAGCTTGTCTATCAGTTAGGGAGTTAGGAATAGAAGTTCTAAGTGAGTAGGACTGTCTATTTTCTAGTGAGGCTAGGAATGGAAGTTATATGTTAGTTAGAGCGTGTCCATGTCCTAGTGATATGCTCAAATTTGCCCTGAGCTACTCTTTCAAATTAAGAGATCATTGTAATACTTAGGGGCCAAATCCACAGGGAATCAAAACACACAATCGACTAAAGAGTTCAAATTATGCTAAGTAAATAGTGATGAATGTAAAATAAACAGCAAACGTAAACAAAGTGAAGGATGATAAGGGTTCTAGTAATCAATTGGACAAAAGGTTAGGCTATGGATAATTCGCAGGAAAAAATCGAAATACGGCTGTGTCGATCGACACAGATGTCCGTGTCGATCGACACGAGGATAAAAACAGTTAGGATTTATTAAGCACGGTTCTAGAACTCAAACACGAATATAAAACCAATCAACTTTCGTTGCAGAGATTATCTATGATTAAATCCCTAAATTCCAAATTTCTTTGCAAACTTAGTGAATAAAATCAAGCATTAAATTTAGGTTCAATTGTTCACAAAATTGCTAAGCCAAATCTCTTTGCGAATAGACAATTTTGCTCATCTAAGATTATGTCCGGTTGTTAATAATATTTTCGCATCTATTAAAGCAACCTAGGATATCCAATTTCAGTTGATCAGTCCTAAAATCAGAGTTAAATCAATCTAGATTAAGAACATAAAGATAAATTCTAACAGTGTTTCAATCCTAACGATTTCTCATCAAACCCTAGAATTACCCTAAACCTAACAAGCAAACTACTCAGACATAGATGCAGTAAACATTATGAATGAATAAAATTGCATAAAAAAAGATAGAGTTAGAGATACAAAGGTTCGAAATCTGAAGGTCTGGAAGTCCCGAAATCTCTCCTCTCTCAAGTCTCAATTAATATTCAAACATAAAAGCCTAAGGAAAAACTATATATAAGGTCTAAAATTCGGATTGGGCTTTCTGTAAACTTCTGGGCTTTGTGGGCAAAACCGAAATTTCTTCAAAATTTGAAGTCTTCTCGCGTTAGACGGGCATGTTAATCGACACACAAGGTCGTGTCGATCGACACAGCCTTGAAAATTCGACTCCGACTTGATCACTTCGGCTCTTATTTCCTCGGTGCTCCAAAATGCTACAAAAGCTCCCATTAAGCTCCAATCGTCCTTTAACCTACAAAGACTCAAAAAGACTCGAAAAATACCAAAAAGACTCTATGAAAAAGACTTATATTATGGTCGAAAACGGGTAAAAACCATGATATATCAACTCTCCCAAACTTAGCATTTGCTTGCCCTCAAGCAAAACATAAACTAAGAATGTGAAAAAGCTTTGAAAATGCAGAAACTTACCTTCCCTTGGAGTACCGGACCGACCTTTTCAACTAGTAATCCACATAATGCAGAACCAACCCAAAGTCAGACCACCACGTACTTCTCTATAGACATTCGCAGCCTCCCAAATTCATCCACGACTTCTCAACATAACCCACTAGTCCTCATTGCTGGGTCTCGTCCCAGATCTCTATGCCAAGAACCTTCTAGAGTCATTCCCATACTATACCATGACTAGTGAACCATACAACCTTTGGTACTCATCTCTCCCCCAGACTAATTCGATTCTCAACACTTTTTGTTTTTAGACTGCTGAGACACAAAAGCAGTGCTTTCACTACTGTTGTTCCTTGTGAGGAGACAGGGTCGTGAGATCGCTCGTCCTCTACATCCGTTATAAAGGACTTAGACTGATGCTTTTGAGCTCCGGGTGATCATTTCTTGAGTACTGACTCACTGGAATTTTATTTCCTCATCTTATACTCAAGAACTATCATTTTACCCCAATCATCATCATGTATATATATATATATATATATATATTTTTTTTTTTAAGAACAAGGGAGAGGAGTACCATTACTTTGACTAAAAGTTGCACTTGCCAGGTATGAATGAGGAGTCAAGCTCTATGAACACCAATCACCGAGGAGACCGCATAATTAGCTTGAACCCTGGGCGGATTATGCTGGAAGTAACAGACGTCTCTAGTTAACTGGTCAGCCTTAGGATTTTTCATTAGTCTTCCTTTGAATTTGATCCTGGAAAAATGGTCACACAACTGAAAGAGACAATCCACTAAACCAAAAGAAGAGTTATCGTTTCTAAATGACTATTTTGACCAAATAAAACGTTTTGGACTGATTCTCAAAAATAAACACAAAGTTAGTAACTACCTCCCCCAGACTTAAACAACACTGTCCCCAGTGTTATCAAGCCTGAAATTGGTGAAAGAAAAGAAAAAGAAAAATCAATTGAAAAGAACGAGAACTTAGCTGTTGCAGGGTGTGTCGATCGATACGAGTAGGTGTGTCGATCGACACGCTGTTGTTTCCTCGTCTCGTCGTCACATTTTTTTTCTTCTCAAAATCAGTGGGTTGCCTCCCACTAAGCGCTTGTTTTCAGTCATTAGCTTGACTGTGTCAGGCTCAGGCTTTTGGTGGATCTTTGAGGGGTCTTATGCCTCCCTCATCCGTTGATAACCTTGCATTTGATCGCTTTCCAGCTCCAGACATCCAAGGAACAATACCAGGGAAAAACTTCATGGTGGTTTGCAGCATCTCTTGAACAACTACCTCTCCTTTCTCCGTCAACTCTAAGAGGATGATGATTCTGAACTTGGAGAATGGTTTGTAAGTCTTTTTGCGCTTCACCTTGCAGGCAGTCAAGTCTCCACTAGATCTTATGGAGAGTGAAGTCAAAAGTGGGGCACATGGGATCTTTTTCGTGTTATCTCCAAGGTCTGAACTCCGATCTCCGCCATTTGTAACGGTCATACAAGAATTCTCCTTGACACGAACTGCTGGGTAGAAGACATCCTTGTTGATCTTAGAGAAGGAGATTCTCTGATTAGAAAAATCCACAATTGCACCCACAGTGGCAAGGAATGATGACCCAAGAATCAATGGTCTCTCGATGTCATTCTTCGTCTCCATAATGTGAAAATCCACCGGAACCAGACAATCGCCTACTTGAAGCATCAAGTAAGGAATGAACCCTTTCGAAAATGTTGAAGAAAAGTCGGCCAGCTCGAGAGACATCTTCGAAGGTTGAAGATCCTTAATCCCCAGCTTTCTTGCAACAGACTAAGACATCACATTCACATTAGCTCCAATGTCACAAAGAGAATTCTTAAATTCCATACTTTTGATTGAGCAAGGAACAATGAACATCCCTGAATTCGGTATCTTTTGTAACTTCCTCAGCGGTGGTTAAGCATGTCTCCCTTTGTCCTCTGGTATTTTGACAGTATTAGCCCGTGGGTATGGAATCTTGGGCTTGTAGACCCTTTCCCCTACTTTGACTGAAGGTTTCGACGCGTCAGGGCAGAACTGGGACCCGTGTCGATCGACACAGAGGGACTGTGTTGATCGACATGCCTGTGTCGAGGATGTGTCGACCTTGGGAGAAAAATCACCGATTGCATAAACTCCAGTTTTGCGATTTTCGACCTGTGTCGATCGAGACAAGCCTTCCGTGTCGATCGACACAGGGTCTAGAATGCAAAACTCATCTTCTTTAACCTCCTCTTCACTCCCCAAAGTGATAGCATTGACGTGTAGTCTCGGGTTTGTTTTCGTCTTGGCTGGGAGAAAACCGTCTTGCCTTTTAACATTCTCTGCGGTTTGAGCAACTTGGGTGTCTAGCTTCTTCACATGGAGATTTAGGGCCTCGATTTTACCATTCAGATCAGAGTACATGGCATCCATCTTCCCATTGAAGCTCACTATCATCTTCTGTTGACCCTCTAGAATCTGCTCTAGCATAAACTTCATCTCTCAATCTGAAGATTGAGTAGGAGGCATCTGGTAAGAAGAAGAACCATAGTTCCTTTGGTAGTTGTTGCTCTAAAATGGCTTTTGAAAGTCATTCTTCTGATACCCTTGTTGATTCCCAAACCTCTAGCCCTTATAACCAGTTCCATTGATGTAGTTGACATCATTTTCTTCAGGCTCAAAAGTCTCCACTTCTGCAGCAAACTTAACAGACTTCTTCCCCACTAGAAGATTATGCACAGAATCTAGCTTAGCCTTAACCTCAGCAATTTGGCTTCCATCCATGTTCCCACCAAGCTTCTTCCTCTCAAATTCTGCGTTCTTGGTACTATTGCTAGAAGCCAAATTCTCGATGAGCATAAGTGCATCCTCTGGATATCTAGTGTTGAAGTTCCCGTTGCTCGCAGCATCTAGAGCCATCTGGTACCTCCAATCAATCCCTCTGAAGAATATGCCCAACAACTGATCATTGCTGAAACCGTGATGAGGACAATCTCTCTGATAAGTTTTGAATCGCACCCAAGAAGCCTTGAATGCTTCAGTTGGTCCTTGCTTGAAAGTAGAGATCTTCGCTCTCAAATCCTCTGAACGTGCCTCATCATAGAAATTGTTGAGGAATGTGTTCTTCGTATCCTGCGAGGTAGTAAGCGATCCCGGCTCCAACTACTTCAGCCAGTAAGCAGCTTCTCCACTAAGAGAGTAGGGGAAAAGCTTGCAAAACAGATAATCACTTGACACCCCATTAGCCTTGATGCTAGATGCTAGGTCCTCGAACCTCTCAATGTGGTCCATGGGGTGTTAAGAGGGAAGACCATGGAATGGATGCTGAGCCACGAGTAAAAAAAAAGCAGGCTTAAGCTCGAAATCGCTCCTCTGGAACGCAGGAGGGCGAATTGCAGCCCTATTAGCATAGAACTCATCTGGCCTGTTGTAGTCTCCCAGAGTACGCCCACGCCCAGCTGGATCATGGCGCGCCACAGCTTGTTCAACAATCACTGCGCCCTTAGCATCAAGTCGTTGTCCTTGCGCATTGCGCCTATTTCCGTCCTGATCTTGCAGAAAACCATCTTCCCCTCTGATAAGCACTAGCGGATTAACTATCTTGGCCGTCTTTCTCGCTGCTCGGTTAGTTCGCTCTAACTTTCTAATCTCAAGGTTGAGATCAACTAACTCTTCGTTCTGGTTGCTTCTGGTAACGCGATTAGGCATAAACCTGAAACACACAAGACAAAGAGAAAAGAACAAATAAGTAATAAAATAAAAATAAAAAACTTAGACAAAATTCTAGTATCAAAAATCGAATGGTGATTTGAGTCCCCGGCAACGGCGCCAAAATTTGATTTGCTCAAATTTTCCCTGAGCTACTCTTTCAAATTAAGAGATCGTTGTAATACTTAGGGGTCAGATCCACAGGGAATCAAAACACACAATCGACTAAAGAGTTCAAATTATGCTAAGTAAATAGTGATGAATGTAAAATAAACAGCAAATGTAAACAAAGTGAAGGATGATAAGGTGGACAAAAGGTTAGGCTATGGGTAATTCGCAGGAAAGAATCGAAATACGGCTGTGTCGATCGACACGGACATTCGCAGGAGATAAAAACGGTTAGTATTTATTAAGCGCGGTTCTAGAACTCAAACACAAATATAAAACCAATCAACTTTCGTTGCAGAGATTATCTATGATTAAATCCCTAAATTCCAAATTTCTTTGCAAACTTAGTGAATAAAATCAAACAATAAATTCATGTTCAATTGTTCACAAAATTGCTAAGCCAAATTTCTTTGCGAATAGACAATTTTGTTCATCTAAGATTATGTCTGGTTGTTAATAATACTTTCGCATCTATTAAAGCACCTAGGATATCCAATTTCAGTTGATCAGTCCTAAAATCAGAGTTAAATCAATCTAGATGAAGAACATAAAGATAAATCCTAACAGTATTTCAATCCTAACGATTTCTCATCAAACCCTAAAATTACCCTAAACCTAACAAGCAAACTACTCAGACATAGATGCAGTAAACATTATGAATGAATAAAATTGCATAAAAAAGATACAGTTAGAGATACAAAGGTTCGAAATCTAAAGGTTTGGAAGTCCCAAAATCTCTCCTAAAGCTCTCATCTCTCAAGTCTCAATTAAAAACTTGATTCAAACATAGAAGCCTAATGAAAAACTATATATAAGGTCTAAAATTCGGATTGAGCTTTCTGTAAACTTCTGGGCTTTTTGGGCAAAACCGAAATTTCTTCAAAATTTGAAGTCTTCTCGTGTTAGACGGGCATGTCGATCGACACACAAGGTCGTGTCGATCGACACAGCCTTGAAAACTCGACTCCGACTTGATCACTTCGGCTCTTATTTCCTCGATGCTCCAAAATACTCCAAAAGCTCACATTAAGCTCCAATCGTCCTTTAACCTACAAAGACTCAAAAAGACTCGAAAAATACCAAAAAGACTCTATGAAAAGGACTTATATCATGGTCGAAAACGGGTAAAAACCATGATATATCACCTAGGCGAAGTATATGGGGATGGAGGTTCTATGTGAGTTAGGACTTGTTTATTCCGTAGGTGGCGCTGGGAAATAGAGGTTTTATGTGAGTTAGAACCTGTCTATTTTCTAGGGGGAGTCAGGAAACAGAAGTCTTATGTGAGTTAGGACTGTCTTTTCCAGGGTCTCTGATGGAAACATCCTGGTGATTGGGTTGTTTCGGATGGCCTGGTGATTAGCCATGAGGTGACATTCCGGAATAGGGAATGTCATGATGGAACCACGTGAAGTGATTTTGGTCCACATGTGCTTATGATGCATGTTACAAAGTTGATTGCTCCATGGGATAGTGGGTTTCCTGGATATACTGAGGGGACGGTGAGGTTCTCTCTGGGGGATAGTGGGTTCCCTGCATATACTTTGAGGAACAGGGATCTCTCCAGAGGATGTGTGATTCCTCTGCAGCCGATAGCTTGACGGACTGTGTGTCCCGAGAGTGGGAGGGGCTAGAGCATACTGAGAACTGGATGGACGGCAGTCCTGAAGGTGGGAGAGGTATTATATACATCGAGAGCTCGAAGGGTGACGACCTTGAGAGTGTGAGTGGTGTATATAGATATGAATATGAGCAATAACAGTAGTGTGATTGTAAGTATGAGACTGGATGAACTTTATGGATCGGGAGTGGATCTCAGGTGGTGTTGAGCGGTTTGGTCAGGATGGTAGCCGTAGTGAGACGGTGTTATGTGATTGAGATCGGGAGATGATCTCAGGTGGTACTGACTGGGTTTGGTCAAGATTGTAGCCATGGTGAGACGGTGCAATGTGACTAGTATGAGACTAGTTGGGTTCTGGGATCGGGGGTCGATTTCAGGTAGTGCTGGCCAAATGGGGCCGGGGGTGATAATATCAGTAGAGCTAGTTGGGTTGGGTCAAAAGGCTGATATCAGGTGTGTTGACCGTTGGGTGACGGTGTCGCATGATTCGAGGTCAAATCCGTGTTAGTGGGAGAAAATTGTAACGACCGCGAACCAATTTATGTAAATTTTGGTCGTGCGTCGATCGACGCAGGTGATTTGCGTCGATCGACGCAAGGTTAAATCAAACCAGATTGGTTCGATTTAAGTGTTGGTTCCTGGGCCGATTTAGGGTGAAACCCTAGGGCTTCCCTATAAATAGAGGTTGGCCGCGTTTTGGTTCCAGAAAAGTTCTAGAGAGATTTCAGAGAGATTTGTGAGTGAGGATTCGTTGGGAGTCTCTGGAGATTGTCCTGGGAGCTTAAAGATCGCGGTTTGAGGATGATTTGGTGTGGAGATTCGTGTTCTTCGCGTTCATCCTTTTTCATTCCAGATCTCAGGTGAATACGTAACCGTAGGTTTATCTGGGTAAAGGATTGATAGGATGCGATTGATGTGTTTTGGTTTGTTTTGGTTTGTTTTCGTGTTGATTTGCGTGCAGGGATCGATGTAATTCGATCAAGGATCGATCCATGAGAGGAAATGCTCGATCTTGGATTTTGTGATGTTGCGTCGATCGACGCAGTTGCTCTGCATCGATCGACACAAGGGACAGTGCATCGATCGACACAGGAGTTGCGTGTCGATCGACACAATGGTTGATGCATCGATCGACACATGGTGGTTGTGTTGATCGACGCATTTCTGTTTGAGGAAAACTTGTGTGATTGTTCGTGGTTTGCGTGTTGTGTGTTCACCATAGTATTGTATTGATTCTTATGCCTGTGTGTATTGATTCTTATGCCTGTGTGTATAACTTGTAGACTGGATGACCGTCTCAGTGAGTATTTGTGATAATACTCACGCATCTCTTTTTGCCATGTGATGCAGGTAAAGACAAAGTGTGATCGTGGAATCATGGCCGGGAAGAGGAGATGATCTAGCGTCTCTTATTTCGTGGATGTGTTATAATTGCTAGGGTATAGTGATTCTGGAACGTTGTGATTTGATTATCTGGATTATTGAGATTGGTTATTATTATTGGAATTGAATTTGGAATTGGTTAGAGATTTAGTAAAGTATGGGATTTACTGAATGTTATGAATGGTTTAACCGTTTTTTTGTTTCCGCGTTGCTTGTGTTTACCCGTTGAGGATTATTATTTGTGATAATAATAATCCGAAAGGAATTTTTTTTAAATTTTACCGGTTGGGTTCCAAAACTAATAATTTAACTTGTTTAAATTTGGTTATTAAGTTAAACCGCGTAATTAAATCGAATAATCGAAATAACTCTAGAAAATATTTAATTTGCTAAAATAGGTTATTTAAAATATTTAAAGGAACGAAATAATTCTATTAGTTATATAAAATTTTTTTAATTTTGTTTATATATTTTCTACATTAGTTTCTTATTATTTTTAATTTATTTAAATATTTCTGTAGCATTAATAGTGATTTCCTAAACTAATCTTAACAAGATATGTAAACAATAAATGAATATTCAAAGTAAAGATAATCTCATAAATTCTTTAGGATCCGATTTATTATAATTATAGAAATACTATTAAAATGAAGTACATTTAGAAAAATGTCCAAAATTGATTCAAATATTATTGAAATTGTCATTGCTTTTTAACCATTAATCTCTATCTCACAATCTCAATCTCTCTCTCTCTCTCTTAATGGAGAAAAGATGTTCAATTATTTTCTTCTCTCTCTGATTTGTAGCGTGTTTATAAGAATGGAGAAAAGATGTTCGGGTGAGGGCCCTCTATAGCAATTATTCTAGAATACTCTTAGCAAATCTTGATGGTTTTTATTTGAAAAGGCAATCTAAATCAAATCATATAGTTATTGTTTTTAAAATACTAAATCTTTTAAACAAAAGGAAATGTTGTAGTAAAAATCATTAAACCTTAATGAATCTTACCTTATTTATTAGTGGTTATGATCTTTTCTAAATCTTTTCTTTACCAAGATTTACTCTTACCAATTATTCTAGAATACATGTTTTCAATAACTAATTTATTTGACAAAATATTCTCCTATAACCCTAAACAACTATGATGTTCAAGGTATATTCATCTATATAAATCAATGTGTATGGCCTCTTCATCAAAAAATAAAATTAAACAAGAAACACTTCCTCCACCAAAAAAACAAATCATGTTGTCTTTGTTCAAAATTAGTCACTTGAATCCCTTTGTCAATGAATGGAGAATTAGAGTTAAATTGCTCCGAAAATTCAAACTATCTTCAAGAGGATATGTATCGCTCGAGCTCATCATAGTTGATGAAAATGTTTGTTTTTTTTGCTTTTGATTTGAATGATGTCGGTAGTATATATGTATTTCTCAAATTTTAAGATCGGATTGCTAAGTATAGATTCATCTTTGAGAGTTGGTTTGTGGATTTATTATTAATAAGTATAGATCTCCAAGTTTTATCGTATATGCTTTTATCGGTTTACTAACATCGAAATGCTAAGTATAGATCCATTAATATTATAGTGATACAAATCCGATTTTAGCTTAATATGATATGCTCTCATCTTTCTCTCTTTTGATTTTATTTTACGTGGTTCATGTAGATAATTGTCTATTTGAAGTTTTCTTGATTTGTTATGCTCTACTAATTTTTGGATATTTTGATACTAATTTAGGGAGATAAAATACAAGCGACAATGCCAGAAGATTTCATTGGACGCTGGGATAACCTGTTGGTCGAAGGTAAATAGATGATTTTAGCAAATTTTTGCTTAGCATGGATAGACGGCCCGTTCCGGCCTACACATCACCGATTTAAGATCGAGTGGTTGTCAACCACCTTTGCAAGATGCGTACCATCAAAAGGTGACATATATTATTTTTCATTTACTAATTTCGAAGAAATAAAACAAGGTTCCTTGCGTCCAGAATTTTGTGTAGATACGATTATGGGTACATTATCTTTAGTATTATTTTATCAAACAAGAATCAACTCTAATTCTAACGACACAACCATTTTTCTTTGTCAGATATTATTGGTCAGGTTGTCAACGTAAAGGGTATCATTGAGTGCAGATCTATACGCAAGGAACCTTGTTTTTAAAAAAATTAACATATATGTTTTTTTTATCATCATCCAACTAAGATCGAAGTATCTTTTAAAACTAATCAATGGTTTATTGCTTTTATTGCTGTATTGATTTTATTAGGTTTATGATTTTTATTTTATTTTATTTTAAGATACATACACATTTTAATTTAATTTTTTAGTTGAAAAGTTAAAAAACGTTGGTCCGATTTATAATAATATGGATTGTGTTGATTTATCTATTAATTTATTCTTATATTTTAATTTATATGTGAGTAACTCATAAAACCTATTAAGTCAATGAGTTTTATATTCTTAGATTTGGATATGTAAATTCAACTCATATAACATATGGGTCCAGATCAAACCCCCATTAAATTTCAAACCCATGTGGATTTGGGTCGGGTCGAGTTACCCATTTTGACACTCCTTGGCTAAACCCTTAATTCAAAATTGTTAAGCTGATATTAATATTCTAATACAATACGAAAGCCAAGTTTAATTTACATCATATACAACGAATGTTCCCGCACATGGTGCAGGTGAGAATCTCGTAGGTCATTAAATGAGCTTCATTATGAAAACCCATCAAGTTAAAACCCTAGAAAAGCACTAACCTGGTCGTTTAGTTCACTAATGGGCTTCGTTGTTAAAGCCTATTATTTCCAAAACTCTAGCCCATCTCTGGGGAAAACGGCCAATTTGGACTCAAACAATTTGCGTCATGCCGTTTTAGATTTAAATTTTTGCCTATAGCTAATTTAAACCTGAACTCCAAATAAATTCAAATCTTATAAATGAACTTTTTTGTACCGAATTGTATCTTAACCAAGATTCAGTTAGTCAATATTAACGGAATATTGACTAAAACGATATGGACCATTCTTAAACCAGCAGCGTTTCACGCCATCTCTACTCAGAGTTCGGCCATCTCTTCCTTTTGGGATTAGAGCAGCGCTTTGTGCTCTTCGTCGAGCTATTGCTCCACCCAGAAAACGTTTTCTTCCTCCTTGTTGTATTCTCGGTCGTGCTCGAATCGTGAGCTTTTTACTTGTGGAGAATTCATGTGTGCACAAGAATCCAAAACCCATAAGCACGCGGATTAACAAACTGTGATTAAACTAATTTCTGTGTTTGGTTTCTTTAATAATCTTGAGAAACTTTCTCCGACACATACACATGTCAAGTAGAGAACTTAGTCTGAAGTGTTTGTCCTAAAAAGGGCCTTTCTTGAATTTCGAATATTTGGAAAGAAATGATTAACGTTTGAAAATGGAGGCAGGTTAGTGATAATTGATTTACCTGTAAAGACCAAATATTAGTGATAAGTTTTAAAAGAGAGGCTTTTTAGGTAGCCGTATTTTCTTGAGACCCAAACAACATTTTGATACTTGAATTTCATTGGCTTCCTTCTTGAGGGGACCGCAAATCCAACTTCACTTGTTTCTTTCTTTTTCAATTCCATTCTCTTTACATTTTAAAGTCTTGATTCTTTGAATATGTACGCAAATGCATAATTCATTGATTACACAAATGTCGTACTCGCACTTAAATTCGATAGAAATACTTGAGCTTCCGTTCTCTTATCTTCAAAAGTCTCGAATACTAAGCATCAATCTTGTTTGGTTTCAAGAATGTTTGGTTCATAATTCATACGGTAGTTTAACTAGATTTAGAAACATTTGTTAATGAGAATACAATGGTTTTACAAAATTTTCAATTTTTGTTCCCAACTTTTTTCGTTCCTCATAATCTAGCCTAGAGAGCATCTACGTGAGAAAGTCTTAGATGTAACCATTTTGGTGGACATGAAATGATTCATTAAATTTGGACTAAACATGCTAACATCAAGATGTCAAAACCACAAAGGATTTTGTCCATCACATTCCTAAAGTTTGTGTGAACACAAATCTTTTGGTTTTCTTACCTAATTTTGGTTAAAGAACACGAAACCTTGATGTATACTAATATTCTAATTATTTACGTTGTACTAGCTTATTATTAACTAATAATCTTGGAACTTGAAGTGGAAAGAAAGGTAAAGGCTAAAAAGAGGAGCCGCCACAAACTTTCCACGCGAGGCGAATATTGATTAACATTTCTTTTAAGTTTGAAATTACAAATTAATTAATCCAAAAGAGAAGAATTATGTGGTCTTTTGTTCTAAAGCACAAGTCTATGGTTTAGTGTCCTCTTCTCTTTCAAGATTTTATTAGTTATCTCCTTGAAAAACCCACAAGGCAAATCAAAGAAGAAGATGCTCAAATTCGATGAACCACAATGCGCAAACCCAACATGTTTCTTCTGCAGCATGAAAGAGACGAACCCTTTTCGTCGAAGATCGAAACTCGCCGCAATTTTCAAAGAGATTCCTCGTACGGAGTCAAAAGACCATGTCTTGGTCTTGAGTGGTCTGTGGAACATAGCCATGTCCGAGCCTGACGATCCTGAGTTCCCATCACTCGGTTTGTTCGAGTGTATGTCAAAACTCATACAGAAATCAATCAAAGACAATGCTTGGCTTCTTAAAGATCAAAACATTTTCATTCCTTATTACTCAGCTCATATCATCGGATCATATGTTATGAACAAGGAAGATTTGGCTGCGATCGCGGTTGATTCAAAGGTTTCTGTTGTTCCTTCTTTGTTGGAGCTTCTTAGAGGGAAAATCAGTTGGGTTGAGCAGAGAGCAGCGGCTCGAGCACTTGGTCATTTAGCTAGCCATGAGAAGAGCTTTGAAGCGGTTTCTTTGTTCGAAGAAGAAATCGTGAAGCTTTCGATGGAGATAGCTACTGATTGTTTGAAGAATGTTTACAAAAGCTTTCTTGGAGTTGAAGATAGCTTGAGGTTGAAGTATCAAAGCGATTTGTTGACTAGAGGGCTTGGTGGCTTAGAAAGAGAGAATCAAAAAGCAGAGGAATGGGGGATTCAGCTACAATGTTGGTCACTATATCTATTAAATTGTTTCGCATCGAGAGGTATGTCGCTTGATCGAATCTGTGAAGGAGATTTCTTGAAGAGAGCGAGTGAAATGTGGGGAGGTTTAGTAAACCGGAAGTCACCAGGAGGAATTGGATTGATAAAGACTCTTTGTAAAACAGAGTTGGGAAGAAACAGAGTTAGTGAGGTTAGCGAAGTTATTGAGAGACTTTGTGATCTTTCTAGATCATCTGATGATTGGAAAGAAATGGCTTTAGATACCCTTTTGAGTCTTCTTAAAGACTCTAATGTTAGGTATCGAGTTATCGATGTTTTAGGGTTTCGTTTAGTGGATTTAGCAGAAGATAAAGTTGTTGGAGACAGAGTAGCTCAGATAGTTTTACAAGATTATCACAAGATTAAGTATAATGGCTTGAAGATGAACAATGAGGAAGCTCAGAGAGTGATAGAGAATCTATGGGAGATTAAAGTAGAGAGGAAGAAGAAAGAGAAGCTTATGAGTGAAACAGAGCTTGAAGAAAGAAGAAAGATGGTGAAATCTTTGAAGAAACAAGGGAAAAAGAAGTTTTTGAATGGTTTTGTTGAAGAATCAATGGAGATTTATACAGTTGGGATTGATTTGTGTCCGTTGGATATGGTAAGAGATAGGGTTGTGTTATTTAGTAATAGAGCACAGTGTTACTTGTTGTTGAAGGAAGCTGAATTCGCTATTAGTGATGCTACTAGGGCTTTGTGTTTATCTGGTGTGGCGCATCCACACGGTAAGAGTTTGTGGCGAAGATCTCAAGCGTACGATTTAAAAGGATCGGCGAGAGAGAGTTTGATGGATTGTTTGGCGTTCGTTGATCAACGACTCAAGAGTTCGGATACGGAAATGATACCATACTACGCGGCGCAGATGATAAAAAAGCAGATGAGGGCCACGTGGGCTTTCTCGGGGGTTGACTCGAAGACCGAGAAATCGGACGGTTGAAAGACGAAGGAAGTTAAATAGTGGAGCAGGATGAAGACTTGGAGATCTACACTGTATTGTTTTTGTTTTTTACTAACTGAATTGTCTTCTTGAATTGATAAACCTGTTATGAACTCGAATACTTGAAGCAAAAACTTAACCGTAACAATCATAAAAAAAGACTTCAATCTTTTAAATCTAAAGTAGAAACAAACTACAACTAATCATATATAGGACATAATCTTTATTATCCAGATCTTTAGCACTTTGAAAAAGAGATCAAAAGTTTCTGAAAACTTACATCTAGTTAACTTGAAAATTGAGAAGAAGAAAAATTTAATGAAAACAAAAATAGATTGTTTGATGTTACCGGTTTATTAATTTGGTTTATATATATCTAGGATGTAGGATATATCTTTTGGTGTCAATTGCAATATAATTTATTTATTACCCTCTGATTTAGCTCTGGGTATTTTAACCAAAACCGAAAAATCGAACCTAAACCAAACCGAAAAGGTGGGTTGGCTTGGTCGGATACCGAAAAACCAAAACCGAACCTAAACCGAACCGAAAAAGCCCGATTTAATAGAAATTCAAATGTTTAAATACATTAAAAGTTGAAGGAAAATTATATGGAATATACTCCAATAACTCACTATCTAGCCATATAGCATGTCCATAAATTAATTAAGCAAATAGTATCGCAATTGACCCTAGTACCCTCTTTGTTCTCTTTCATATTTTTTCTGATGCGACATGTGTGTCATAACATATACAACTAAGATGGATAGAGAACGACACAGTTTCCAAATAATTCTGCACATGATTTTTTCAATTCAGCATATTATATTTACAGTTTATATATATGTGTATATTTTCAGACACAATATAACATGACATAAGTAAAAATAACGTACTATTATATGTTACTCGATGTTGCAATGACCAAAATTTATTATTTTGATTGGGTTTTATTTAACTTTATAAACTAAAATAATAATTTAGTAATACAAACATATAATATTATGTTACATAGTATGTTATTGAATTTGACTTCTCTTTTTGTAATTTAGGATATATTTTTAAATAATTGAAATATTTCTAACAGTTGTATAAAATGTTATCGAGTTCTATAACTCAATTAAATCTTAAGAGTTACAAAGAAGATTATTATCAAGTTTGAACAGATATTATTGCGTTTGTAGGTAGTTTCTTTGTTAAAATTGTTTGTAGGTAACTACCATATCAAAAACATAGTTTATAACATATTATGTATACCATACTAACACATGGCATAAAATACACCATAAAACATGTTATTTTACTGTATAACATGATACACCATACTAATATATAACATGTTATATGGAAAATACACCATATAATATGTTATTGTATTATATAACATGGTATACCATGCTAATATATAACATGTTATTCTTATACTATATAAATTTATCACATGTAGTATCATATCCATTATGTTATAAACAACACTCAAAACACTTTACTCGTAGATATTACTACATAATATATAATATATTATATATATAATAATACCATAGCATACCATATTATATATATACCATATAAACATATAGTATGATATATATTGTATTACATATTATTGTAACATTATATAAATCATTCGAATAATTCATGTTCGATTTTAAAATTTTAAATTAAATTATATGCGTAAAAAAAATCTAGACTTTTTATATGTATATATGTTAAGAAGATTTCAATTTAAATTAAACATTATGTCAACAAATATCAAATGGAGAAATTTTGATAAAAATAAAAACTGTTTAGTCATAATTTTTCTGTGTCATCACATGCTGTTTTTCAATATGACTTTTCAGTATGACGTGTCAGAAATACTGAGTGTATCAGAGGGGTATATCCGAGAGAGAAACATTTCTCTTAACTATGACACCTAATACTTTTAAACTTGATCTAACGCTTGTAGTATTTTTTTTAAGGAGTAGTTTTGATTAATTCACCTTTAAAGAAAATAATTGAATTAATGTAAATAACTTTTAAGAAAGAAGACAAAAAGAAAAGAGAAAATGTATACTAGGTGGTACCATGGTACTAACTGGTTAATAAAATGGTAATACATGATCGGTTTATTTTGATTATTTTTGTTAAGTATGTTTACCATCGAATGATAAAGATCTTTTTTTTTAGTTATAGAGCGATCTTTTGTTGATCTATATTCTATAGTGGTACACACGATTTTGTTGTTTACAACTGTACATGGTGTACACAGTTTCTAACAAGTACTATATTTAGAGAAATCCTAATAAAAAAAGATTGTTTGCGTGTTATAGTTATAAATTTAAGCATAAAGAAGATAGTCCTGTGACTCATGTTATTGTTATACTTTGGTAAATGTGGCTTTTCAAGTTGCAACCATTAATTCAAAGAGAAATTATATGATTTATACTCCAGCAATTTAGTATTTAAGCATGTAGCATGTCTATATATTTACTAAGTAGATGACCTACCATATGACTATAGTACCCCATATGTTTCTCTGATGCTTTTCTGACACGACAAACTGTATCATAGTGTGTTATAATACAACCAATTAAATTGGAGAGAAAATGACACATTTACCAAGTTCTATTGTTTTATACTTTTCATCCACACACAATTTTTTCAGATTCAACATAATACATTCAAAGTTTATATATATATATACGTATATTCTCAGACACATCATTATATGTTACTCGAGATGTCAAAATTTATGATATATTCTATATATGGCATACCATAGTGCATTAACAAGATTGTATATACAACTATATTCACTAACCAAACATAGCATACCATAATTTAAAATGACATTTCATTAGGAGATGTCGATTATTAAACTTTATTATTTTAATTTCTTTCTATAATTTACAATTTATCATACTATACTATCAAATAGCCTAAAATATATCATATAACATGTTAAATCATATCCATCATATTATAAACAATCTTCAAATAACATTACGATGTTTACTTAATAGATAGCATAACATAACATATAATATGTGTAATAATAACACAACATGTCATGTAATAAATGGCATGTTAGATATCTTATAACATGTTATATAGAATATAGTATGCTATACCATACTAATATATAGTATGTTATATGCTAGTATTACGTTTTATTGTAACATTATATGAATCATTCGAATAAATCATCTTCGTTTTAATATATTTAAATCGTAGTTTATGCAGAAAAAATTTACTTTTATAAATAGATATAGAAGTGTTATGAATTATTTTAAAATTAAACATTATATCAAACCATATAAAATAGAGGAAAAGTTGATAAAAGAACATTTGTCTTGTCATTTTTGCACATGGCAGAGATTGCTACAATGTGTCAGAGGGATAAAACGAGAACAAAATCATTTCTCTCAGCTTACACACTTAATTGATTTTGTTTTAGTCTATCGCTTCTTTTTTTCTTTTTCTAAGGGGAGTTTACACTAATTCATCCAAAATGCAAAAGGAAAGTAACATGTGGCATACATGTTTAAGTAGTGATTAACTGTAAGTCTGAAATAGCAAGAGTTTAACACCTAACACTTAACAGAAGCATTACACTTAGGTGACTTATTTTTTGTTTTTTTGACATTAAGCTACGTCCACCTTAGTGCCACGGGGCTTTTTACCACGTACCTTCCATCTGACCACTCGATGCTCCCAAAGCTACTGGTTCCCGAAGGCATCAATGAATTCATGGTGAACGTGACCGTATAGGATTTCTTTTCATTTACATTCTTGAATTCGAATATTGCCGGTTCCACTTAAATGTTGAAATCCAATTTGACAGAAAAGACTTTAACCGAGTACGTACCAGCTTCTCCCCCGCTTATAACGACGCGCGTGTGCTTGTATACACTGTCTCCACCTCGTGATAATTCGATCATGACCACAAAGGAAGGGTAATTCAAGTATGCAATGTTGTACTTAGTGTTGGGGTCTGCGATGACGTCGGATTTCTGGAGAAATTGAATTCGGACCCCGAGAGCTAAAACTCGCCACAACAGGGGATGACTTCACATTGAGAACGGTTCCTTTGAAGTGAACAGTGGCCGTCAGATTTGGTTCATAAAATATGTACTCCAGAATCTGATCACCGAATATCTTGCCGATGATAAGGGATGGTAACAAACCAAACTGAGCTATAAGCTCTCTTCTATCCCTCACGGTGTTAGCAAATATAATCCCGCAGGCTGATCTTGCCGCCGTTTAATGTCATTGTTGCCACTCAATCCCATATCAAAGAACACCAGTTTGCCCATGATGTTTCCCCCCCAATAGACCATAAACAAAAGGGAATTGCTATTGTCTTTGACAACACTCCAGGTTGATGGAATAGTATCTCGATTTCTTCCTGGGTTAACGGAGCCGCAAATCCATTGATAGAGATGTTATAGACGTAGAAAATATATGCAGTATCTGAGATGACTTTTAGGTATGACTTGTACTACATGATGTTAGTGGTAAAAACCATGAACATTATTTTATCAGCCATTTGAACAATGATAGTCCTGTGTTCTGTAGAAAAAATAGAGGACAATTTGAGAAGAAATAGAAAGAGGAAAAGAATCATCACAAAAGATGGGAAGAACTAAACTAGAGGCGCAGAGAGTTCTGTCGGAGACGGAGAGAAGTTAAGGAGAAGGATTATTATTCCCATATGTTTCTTCAGTTACTAATACCTTTGTTTTCATTTTCGAATGAAAATTACAGAATTAGCAAGCAAATTTTCTAATAATAGTAATAAATATAAAATACGGTGTGTTTGAAAAAAATATAATTATGGCGTCTTTAAAAAATTAAGTTGACAAAAATTAGCACAAAATAAGCAAAACATATATAAAATATGAGCGTAAAAATAAAAATATAGATCTAAATTCGAGAAACTAAAGCGATGAGAAGTGATTGTTAATCCTCTATATATTAATTGATGAGACACTAAGTTAAAAAATCATATGTGTTGTTTAATGATGATTTTAAGGGATACATCAATTAAATTAACCAATCAAAACATTACAATTAAATCTATATGTCATGTTGAAATCCTACATATTTACATTATTTTTTAACATGAACTCACAAATACATATGTTACTAATTTAAATCCAACCAAAACATAACATTTCAATACTTAAACGTTATATAACATAATGTTTTAACGATGAGTCATTTACCAATGTTAATTACTTTAAAAAAATTGTATATATGATCATTTAGTCACCATATGTGATTGATCATATAATTATTTTCTTTTATATCATTTAATTGTATCTATATTACTCTAATTTAAGTTGCACTTTTGTTATAAACGTACAACTTTACAAATTAACATTAATGATTGAATTTTGAAAATCATCATTTTCACTTTTTATTATTTTGTTGATTAATTACTTTATAAAATTGTATTTATGTTTATTTAGATACAATATGTGAATGATCGTACAATTATTTTATTTTATATCGTTTAATTGTATCTATATTACTTTAAGTAAAGTTGCGTTTTTGTTATAAATGTACAACTTTACAAATCAAACATTAATGATTGGATTTCAAAAATTATCATTTTTACTTTTTATTATTTCGTTGATTTTTTATTTAGAAAGTTGTATATAATAACGCGGTATTTGTTTGGTTTTGGTGAGATTAAATTAGTTTGAGAGAATCCATAATCTCAAACGTATTCGATTTACATTAAAAATGCTTACATTCAATGGGTGAATTAGGTAAGTATTACAAATGGGAGATCTTATTAGTAAAACGTTTTGGTCCATTAAGCAAATGACATTAGTCAACAAAGAAAATGTATTGTAATTGACTGAAATCCCCCTTAAAGTGTGCAGGATGTCACAGACTGATTTCTCTCGGTAATCAGAACGTGCGGCCTTAGCTTTTTTTCTACCCCGTGTAGTAGCTAAGTCAGCATTTCGGACAAACGATCAGTACTTAGAAAGAGAGTGGGACGGTTTTAGAGAGGTTTAGAGTTTGTAGAAGTGTTGTGTTCTTAAAAATCCAATGATGTTTACAAAGGAGGTTTCACCTCTTTATATATACATCCACCTCCTCAACGGAGGGCTTAGATTAAACCATGTGTCACTGCTGAGATTGTGACAGCTATAAGAATACTTTACACCTAAGTATTCTACATCCTTCCCCTTCTAGAATATTTTACACTTAAGTATTCTACATCCTTCTTTTAATATTTTACTTAGATATTTTACAAAGGCTTAGAGTTTAGAAAAACTCCAAGTATATCCAATGGGGTCGTGACACCTTGTCCAATAAAGACGTGACAAGGATCTTACATAACTTGGCGTTTTGTGTTGTAGAGAAAGTTTCACATGCTCATAAGGACCATAACATCCATAACTTCTTGATCCATCGATATGCGTGCTATTCTATTTTTTTTTTTTTGCTAAACCAACTTATTTAAATTATTTAAAGTATCTCCAATGGTTTACACTATTTACCAAAATGATGTTATATTTTGTTCCAATGGTTTATATCAATTTTTACACCAAAATGAAATACTCTAAGTATATTCTCTTTTTCAAACTAATTATTAATTGTTAATAATACACCATAGTTTTTAAAATTTACGAATTGATCCTAACTATTTTATGCTTTTTTTTAAATTTCATAAAATATAATATTATTTAAATTTAATATTTATTAATTGAAACAAATACATTAAACCATAGAATTTATGTCAAGACATGACCTCTTTACAAGATCCAACTATTCGTGCATATATTCATTCTGAACAACTACGGATTATACAGAAAAGGTCTACAACAACAATTCAACAAGCTCTGTCTCCATATGGTTCATTTGGACAATACTTTGAGGATCTTAGTAGATCCGAAATTTTTTTAACCAATATTTTATAATATTTCGTTTTTTATTTAAAAATTGTTTAGAGATATTTTATAATATTTTCATTTTTCATTTAAAAATTGTTTATAAATTAATTTTTGTCACAATTAAAATTTAGAACACTTTTGTAAATAATTTTTTTTCCTCAAATTTATAATAAAGACAAAAAGATATTGAACAGTTGAACATAAGGAGATTAAAATTTTCATCATACACTTTTGTCCGTCAGTTACAAAAACATGTAGGAAACAAATTATCGTCTTTTATGTTCTTCATTTTTTTGTTTTTAGCAATTAGTGTTGTCATATGAAATATTTTTATTCATACCATTTTATTTATGCAGTGTTCATTAAATTAAGTAAGTATTATCAAACTGAACAAACATCATAGAAATCAAATAAATATTTTTTTAAAACAAGTTATTTGAATGATTTATTTTAGAAAAAATTGCAAAAATACCACTTTTGGTGTGTACATTTACAAAAATGCCACTTTTGGTGTGTATATTTACAAAAATACCCCTATGGGTTGTCCATTTGTAAAAATACTACTAATTATGAATTTTTAGAGCCTATATCTTAAAATTCTAAACTCTAAAAAATGTTTTGACCCCTAAAACCCCATAAATCCTCAAAACTAAACCATAAAACAACATAGTTAACCAAAACATAAATGATATAATAAATAAATAATTTTGAAAATTGACATTTTTGCAAAACTTTTGAAAGGTGGCATTTTTGTAAAGTTGCATTTGAAAAGTGGTACTTGAAAAATGGTATTTCTCTTTATCTTCTATATATTAATTTTTTTATTTGAGATATAATATATATAAAATTATACATAAGTGATCAAATATCAATATTGCTGTAATTTTTTTAATACTAAAAATTATATTTAGTCCCAAAAACCAAACTCGATGTTAAACCTAATCAAAAAAATTTACAAATGTATATAAACCTAAATTTTTTGGAAACTAAAATATATATTTGATTAAAATTTGAATACAAATTGAACCATATTTTATCGTCTTTATATATGTTTTTAATTAGAAAATTATTATTAATGAACCTAAAATTAAAAAAAAACTGTAAAACTGTAAAAATTATTATTCATGAACACTACTTAAACTTTTAACCATAAATGATAAATTTCTAATTTATATGATTTAAAAAATACTAATCCGCATAGAACGCGGGGAATCACCTAGTATAACAATATATGTGAGGCTCCAAATATCCAATATGTAATGGTAGTTCTAACATAATTTTGCTTAAGTTATGTTGTCAAATTTAGAGTTAAGCCGGTTGAGAAAGTGCATGCCTAAAGCTTGAGATGTAGATGGAAAATGAACGTTAAGAGTGTATCAGCTATCGTTTTAGTTTCCGGCAGTAGTTGTGCACCGAGAGATCACCAACCGTTAAGTTATGAAGTTCATTCTCTAGTTTACGAAAATCGGGCCACTCTCACCTACAACTGAGTAAGTCGATCTTTTGAACCATGCTAAACATTTTCACAAACTTCCAAGAATACTCGAATAAAAAAGAAAATCATAATAAAACTTCGCATAATTATCAATCCATATATAAAATAATTGTCACATTTCAAAAGAAATCCATAAGAGAACAAAAATCAACCAACTTGTCTCAAATACTCTCAGACATCTCTATTAAGTTCTCATTCTGCTGCTTTCTGCCGCCCTGACTTGCGCGAAATACGGGTGAGCCTGTCAAATTCATTAAAGGATCAAACTTAGCTTTCACCAATCTCATGTAACCAAAGAAACAAGACTGAGTTATGTTCTGGTACGTACCATTGCTTCTTTTGCAGTTAATCTGTCTTGATGATCATACCGGAGTAGCTTGTCCAGGTAATCAATCGCCTACATTGTAGAAAAGGGTTACAGCTCAAGGGAGAAACCGTGGCAAAAGAAAAGGGTTTTGTGTTTGTAAAGGAATATAGTGAACAAGTAGTAAACCTCAGGGGAGACCAAATGGCGATTGTCAGCATTGATGAATTTGGACCAAGGCTTCCTGCTATGTCTGTGGAAATAACACATGATGTCAAGAACGATAATTAGTCATTGGTATTGCTCTAATCTTACTCTTATAGGCAGTTACACATAGAGAATATGTTTGTTCTGCTTACCTCCCAACAAGTGCCTCTAGTTGAGCATCAAGTTCTAACTGATACTTATTCAGATATGCATTCAATTCGTCGGTTCCAAGGACCTGAGTCAAGAGTCAAACAAATACTTTTTCGATGTGAAAAAGCAACATAATGCCCTCTAAAATTTTAAAGTTTAGCCACACAGTTAATTACCTTGGCAATTTTGACGAGTTGATCCTGGTTGTCATGGCCATAGAAGAAAGGTTCCTTGCGGAATATCTACAAGAATAGATAAACACATCAGTATTCTTTGGAAACATTCTGAAAAGGAATCTGCAGATGATCTTGTACTTGTAGCATAGGAAGCCTTGAATAATGGCAAGGTACTCACCATCCCAGCAAACATGCAACCAAGGCTCCACATGTCCAAGGAATAGTCATAGTCCTGCAAATCCACTAGAAGTTCGGGTCCCTTGAAGTATCTGATATAGGAGACAACATTTGATCAATCTTAGTTACTGACAGAGACTGCATATCGTGACCGGGTTTAGAAAATAATGGGATAGCAAACCAAGTTATTTTGAAGGAGCCTATCATACCTTGAGGCCACACGGACGTTATACTCTTTTCCAGGATGATAAAACTCAGCGAGACCCCAATCTATTAGGCGAAGTTTGCGCAGCTCATGGTCGATCATGACATTGTGTGGCTTGACATCTCTGTGCATTATACCTTGTGAGTGGCAGAAGTCCAACGCCTGTCATAAGGAAATTACAAAGTTATCACTGACCTCAATTTTGTTGTGCAGAGAAAGTTTCACAGACTAGAAGTCGTAATGGAATTATAAATTGATACATAAATTACCTTCAACAGCTCATAGATGTAGTAACGGATGTCATAATCAGTCAATGTTGGATACAGAACCTTAAAGTCTGTGCTGTTAACATACTCAAATATCAAGCTTGGTGTTTTTGAATGTTGATCTCTGACAACATCAAGCAGCTTGACAATATTTGGCCCTCCACAGAGATTCTGAAGTATTTTAATCTCTCTTCTAATCTGTTAAATGATCATATAAAATTCAGAAAGGCAATCCAAAAACAAAACTAATCAACGCAACAGCATTCTTTGCTCATCGATCTATATATTGAAAGTTTAGCCTTTTCTTTCTTTTGCTACATTAAGATGAATTACAGCAACATAACGACGGAAAGCGACTAAACTCATATAATTCTATTACTTATAAGTCACCTTCTTTTTCTTAACCGGCTTGAGAATCTTGATTATGCACTTCTCGTTGCTGTTCATGTTTATCCCCTCAAAAACCTCACTGTATTTTCCTCTCCCCACCTTCCTGACTACCTCGTAATCATCTTGCTCCCTGAGAACCAAAAACACAAACAAGAAGCTCAAAACTTTAACAAAAGCATCATCACCTCTCATGAACAAATCATAAACATGAGCATCAGCTCAATTTCCAGTTTACTTGTATCAATTCCAAAAGATTCAATTTTTAACTGGAAGAGAATCCAAAAGCTAATAGACACGCTTTGTATCAACAATCATGAATGATAATAGAACAGTAGAAAAGCTAAGGTAGCTAAATCAAAATCACCCACCAAATAAAGATTGGATCTTCATATAATCTAATCTCCTAGGGTTTTCCTAATTCCAGAAAACAACAATCTTACCCCCACTGAACATTGAGCGATTCGTAATCCCAATACTCCTTGGGTCGGATCACGTTAACGTCGGTGTAAACACGAGCTTTCGACATCGCTCGCCGGACGGTGGAAAGAGAGATCTCGGCGAGAGAATCGGGATCTATGCGATGATCAAACCTGCTGCGAACGACGTCGGAATCAACGGTTCCGGTGGTGAAGACGGTGAACGGTAGGATAGGTGACCGCGCCAACGGCGCACGCAAGATCGAGATGGCGCACAATAAGAGGAAACGTCGAAGAAGAGATGCGAAGAGAAAGTAGGAGAAGAAGAATAAGCGCATGTATCATTCAGTGCACTCTCCCACGGTGGATTATTACCTTTAGTGGCATAATTTGATTTAATGCTAAATCAATGAAATAGGCTAAATTTGATTGGAAATTAGAGAAATAGGTAAAAAAATTTGAAATTAAAAAAATAGGCTAAATCGTTGGTAAAATTATGATTAAACCACTTTTGTTTTTCTTCTCCTTTTTCTAATAGCAAAAATACAATTTATTGTTCTTCTCTTTTCTTTTTTATCAATCTTGATCACGAGTGTAACGCCCCCGATCATTTATACACCGAAGACGCTACTGATGAACACTTAAATGTCCGATCAGAGGTTCTCGGAACTCATCCGGGTCCCTTAGACAAGACTTCCAGGTATCCATCCCCATCGACTACATCTCAAGGCTTGCCAACCCGAGACATACTCGATGGTTAGTTCGTCCGGACATAGACTAGTATCGTATGAAACCCGAATTTGTTCAGACTCATTTTTATATAATTATACTTAAGCTTTGAACGTGTTACAAAAGTAAATATACAACGATGAGTCTAATACTCCAAAATCAGTTTGTACATAACAAATATTATTCATTTACAAAAAACAAAGAAATCTATCCCTGGCCTCCTAACGTTCCTTTGGCCCCCGGTGGTCTACCCGCTAATGGTCACCTGCAACACAAGTAGAGTCGTGAGCACTAATTGCTCAGTGAGTAGGGGTTTCCCCAAACCCAAAATAACAATAATACGCAAGCATGCAATTATGATTCAATAAGTATGATAGATTATGCATTGACGTCATATTTCAACAAGGCCTTTCGCATAGACCAGTTCCCATCACGTTTAATCACAAGGTATCTTTCAGCCGAAGCCACAAAGGCTAAGGACTTCAGATCCTTCACCGTTCCAATGGCCTTATATAAATATGGATCCGCACCAGAAATTCTGCATCGTCATACAGTACATGGCCCTAGGCTGCAATCCCGTCTCTCCGTGTCTTCGTGTACTTATACTAGTACTCATCGTACTAATCAAGCCACAGCCTCAAGGGAACGTTTTACCGCGATCATAATTTATAAGTTTTACCAACTATTAAGTTGTATGTACTCATAAATATGCATCAACGTTTCACTTAGTATTTTCACATGCTAAAGGTTTTAAACAACACTTAGCAATTCAATCAATCACGCAGCCATGAACCTCTATGGCTATAACAATAAACAAACACGTGTGTTCTACTCATCTAACACACGACAAACATCACCAAGACTCACCTTAACTTGGTGAATGTTCGCGGTTTTGCCCCAAAGTTTCCTACTCTCGCTTTCCTTAACTCGGACTAGAACACTGCACAAATAGATCGGCTTGGTTATAAGGTTACGACTTCATGTTCTTAAGAAAAAACCTAAGAAACCAAGCTGACGATCTTACCTAGAGCGTATCAGAACGGACCACGATTTGCCCGTGGAACTCTCGTTACTTGGACCTAAAGGAAACTGAATCCACGTTCCACATGGTTCCGGCCATTTAATCAAGAAACTAAGGTTATCATCATGATCAGCACGTGAAACAAATCAGAAAGGAAAGATTTCGGTCTAGGAACACTTACCCTAAGTTTTCCCAAACTACGCGGTAAGGCTCGCGGTGGACTGATTACGTTTCGAGTCAGAAGGGTCACGAACTGATGGTAATTGATACAAGGCTAGGTTTTCTCGTGTCCTTCTTACCAGGTCGAGTCGACCTATTTATAGGCGCAGGTAAGTAGGTGAAGCAGCTGGACAGCTCGCGACCACCTGCCCAGGCCGTTCCACCAAGCACAGCCTAGGTTGCGACACATGGCAGTGAGGTGCACTTGACCAGGCGTGTGGCCAACACACGCTAGCGTGTGGTCAGCACGACCCAACATAACCTTGACACATGCCATCCTGTGTCCCACCCGCGGCTGGGACAAGGACACATCTCGGTTATCAAGCAAGCAGGCTGCTTTGTCACCGACCAGCTTACCCTTGTCTTCGGCCAAAACTGTCTGTGTTTGGTCCGGCTCTCTTGCAGAGTTTTACCTTGGCCGGCCTAGGTCAAGGTGTGGGTCATTACATTCTTCCCCCTTAAAAGAATTCGTCCCGAATTCTCCAGGGTTAGAAGTCCAGCTTCCTAAATTTCTACTGGTTATAGGAATAGTTCCAGGTGAGATTTTTGGAACTTCTCTTCATCCTCCCAAGTTACAGTCTCACGATGTTTTTTTTCCCAAAATACTTGGACTTGTGCGATCTTCCTATTCTTTAATCTTCTAATCCGTCTCTCACCTATCCTTAGTGTTCCCTGAGGATACGTAAGATTGGGTCAAAGATCCTTTATCCGTTCTGGTTCTATTGCATTGGGGTCACAGACATGTCTATGTAGCATTGATACGTGGAATACCGGATATTGTCCCATGTCCGAGGGAAGGTCTAATTTATAGGCTACTTCTCCTATTCTTTCTATGATGCGATAAGGTCCTGTAAACCGGGTGGCCAGTTTACTTGGCTTCCCAAATCTATCCTTTCCTTTCTGAGCTTCCACTTTCAACATTACCCACTCACCGACTCTAAAAACAATTTCCCTTCGATTCTGATCAGCGTACTTCTTTTGTCGGTCTTGGGCCTTTCTCATATTATTCCGTACCAAATTAATCTTATCTGTCGTCTCATCCACTATCTCGGGTCCGAATTTCTTTCGTTCCCCAACTTCTGTCCAACAAATAGGGGTACGACAAGATCGTCCATATAATGCCTCATAGGGTGACATATCAATAGTAGCATGGTAGCTAATATTGTATGCGAATTCCACTAGAGGTAGGTGAGTTTCCCAACTTCCACCCCAATCCAATACACACATTCGGAGTAGGTCTTCTAAGTTCTTATAGTCCTTTATGACTGCTCGTCGGTCTCAGGATGAAAAGCCGTACTCATAAGCAAATCCGTTCCCAAAGCTCTTTGAAAGGCCCGCCAGAATCGAGCTGTGAATCTTGGATCACGGTCTGAGACGATACTTGCTGGTACTCCATGCAACTTCAGTATCTCTTTTAGATAGAAATCTGCTAAAACCTCCACATTGTCCTTAATCTTTGTAGGCACAAAGTGGGCGCTCTTGGTTAAGCGATCTATAACCACCCATTTCGTATCATTCCCCCTTCCTGGTGCCGTAGGCAAGTTTGACACAAAATCTATAGCAACTGCATCCCATTTCCATTCTGGGATGGGTAGGCTTTGCAACAATGATATATCATGGTTTTTACTCGTTTTTGACCATGCTATAAGTCATTTTTCCTAGAGTCTTTTTGGTATTTTTCGAGTCTTTTTGAGTCTTTATAGGTTGACAAACGATTGGAGCTTAATGGGAGCTTTTAGAGCATTTTGGAGCATCGAGAAAAGAAAAGCCGAAGTGATCAAGTCGGAGTCGAGTTTTCAAGGCTACGAGCATGTCTGACGTGAAGATTGAAGAATTTCCTCTTCGGCCCACGAAGCCCATAAGTTTACAGAAAAACCAGTCTGAATTTTAGACCTTATATATAGTTTTTTCTTAGGCTTTTAGGTTTTTTAGATCCAGTTTTTAATTAAGACTTGGGAGAGGAGAGCTTTAGGAGAGATTTCGGGACTTCCAGACCTTCAGATTTCGAACATTTGTATCTCTAACTCTATCTTTTTATGCAATTTTATTCATTCATAATGCTTACTGCATTTGTGTCTGAGTAGTTTGCTTGTTAGGGTTAGGGTAATTCTATGGTTTGATGAGAAATTGATAGGATTGAAAATCTTTTAAGATTTATCTTTATGTTCTTCATCTAGATTGATTTAACTCTGATTTTAGGATTGATCAACTGAAATTGGATATCCTAGGTTGCTTTAATAGATGCGAAAGTATTGTTAACAACCGGACATAATCTTATATGAGCAAAATTGTCTATTCGCAAAGAAATTTGGCTTAGTAATTTTGTGAACAATTGAACCTGAATTTAATGCTTGATTTTATTCACTAAGTTTGCAAAGAAATTTGGAATTTAGGGATTTAGTCATAGATAATCTCTGCAACAAAAGTTGATTGGTTTTATATTCGTGTTTGAGTTCTAGAACTGCTCTTAACAAATCATGCCCGTTTTTGTCCAGTGTCGATCGATTTTCGAGTCATTCCTGTGAATTACCCATAACCTAACTCTTTTGTCTAATTGATTACAAGAACCTTTACCATCATACACTGTTTACTTTGCTATTTTTATTAACTCATACATTCTTACTTAGCATAATTTGAATTCACTAATTGATTGTGTGTTTAGATTCCCTGTGGATTCGATCCCTAAGTACTAATACGATCTCTTAATTTGAGAGAGTAGCTCAGGACAAATTTGAGCATATCAAATTTTGGCGCCGTTGCCGGGGAGTCAAAATCACCATTCGATTTTTGATTTTAGAATTTTGTCTAAGTTTTTTATTTTTGTTTTATTACTTACTTATTCTTTTCTCTTTGTCTTGTGTGTTTCAGGTTTATGCCTAATCGCGTTACCAGAAGCAACCAGAACGAAGAGCTAGTTGATCTCAACCTTGAGATTGGAAAATTAGAACGAGCCAACCGAGCAGCGAGAAGGTCAGCCAGAATGAATTCGTTAATTCTTATCAGAGGTGAAGATGGGTTTCTTCAGGATAGTGAGGGTCGTAGACGTAATGCTCAGGGTCAGAGGATATATGAGAATGAAGTTTTCATTTTAGAGGAGCCAGCTGGGCGTGGGCGTACTCTGGGAGAGTACAATAGGCCAGATGAGTTCTACGCTAAAAAGGCTGCAATTCGCCCTCCTGCGTTTCAGAGGAGCGATTTTGAGTTGAAACCTGCTTTCTTCCCACTTGTGGCTCATCACCCGTTCAATGGCCTATCCTCTGAGTATCCCATGGATCACATTGAGAGGTTCGAGGACTTAGCATCTAGCATTAAGGTTAATGGAGTGTCAAGCGATTACTTCTACTGCAAGCTTTTCCCTTACTCTCTGGGCGGAGAAGCAGCCTACTGGTTGAAGCAGCTGACTACTTGGGAGGACACCAAGAATGCTTTCCTCAACAACTTCTTTGATGAGGTGAGATCCGAGGATCTGAGGACTAAGATCTCTACTTTCAAGCAGGGACCGACTGAGGCATTTAAGGCTTCCTAGGGAAGATTCAAGTCCTACAAGAGAGATTGTCCTCACCATGGGTTTAGTGATGTTCAGCTGTTGGGAATTTTCTTCAGAGGTATTGATTGGAGGTATCAGATGGCTCTGGATTCTGCTAGCAATGGGAACTTCAACACCAGATATCCGAAAGATGCGCTGATTCTTATTGATAACTTGGCTTCTAGCAATAGTACCAAGAATTCAGACTTCGAGAGGAAGAAGCTTGGTGGGAACATGGATGGAAGTCAAATTGCTGAGGTGAAAGCCAAGATAGACTCTGTGCATAACCTTCTAGTGGGAAGGAAGTTAGTTCAGTTTGCTGCAGAGGTAGAGACTTTCGAGCCAGAAGAAAAGGATGTCAACTACATCAGTGGAGCTAGTTTTCAAGGTCAGAGGTATGGTAATCAACAAGGGTATCAGAAAAATGACTATCAGAAGCCTTTCTAGAGCAATTACACTAGGAACTACGGTTCTTCATCTTACCAGAGGCCTCCTGCTCAATCTTCAGATAGTGAGATGAAGTGTATGCTAGAGCAGATTCTAGAGGGTCAACAGAAGATGACAGTGAGCTTCAATGGGAAGATGGATGCCATGTACTTTGATCTAAATGGTAAAATTGAGTCCCTAAATCTCCATGTGAAGAAGCTGGACACCCAAGTTGCTCAAACCGCAGAGAATGTTAGAAGGCAAGAAGGTTTTCTCCTAGCCAAGACGAAAACAAACCCGAGACTACACGTCAATGCTATCACTTTGGGGAGTGAAGAGGAGGTTGAAGAAGATGAGTTTTGCGTTCCAAACCCTGTGTCGATCGACATAGAAGGCTTGTGTCGATCGACACAGGTCGAAAATTGCAAAACTGGAGTTTACGCAATCAGTGATTTTTCTCCCAAGGTCGACACATCCTCGACACATGCATGTCAATCGACACATGCATGTCGATCGACACAGCCCCTCTGTGTTGATCAACATGGGTCCCAAACGAGTCCAAACACTTCGAAACCTTCAGCCATAGCAGAGGAAAGGGTCTACAAGCCCAAGATTCCATACCCACAGGCTATTAGTGTCAAAACACCAAAGGAGAAAAGGAGACATACTCAACCACAGCTGAGGAAATTGCAAAAGATATCGAATACAGGGATGTTCATTGTTCCTTGCTCAATCAAAGGTATGGAATTCAAGAATTCACTTTGCGACAGTGGAGCTAATGTGAATGTCATGTCTCATTCTGTTGCAAGGAAGATGGAGATTAAGGATCTGCAACCTTCAAAGATGTCTCTCGAGCTGGCCGATTTTTCTTCAACATTTTTGAAAGGGTTCATTCCTGACTCGATGCTTCAAGTAGGAGATTGTCTGGTTCCAGTGGATTTTCACATCATGGAGACGAAAAATGATAGCGAGAGACCATTGATTATTGGTTCATCATTCCTTGCTACTGTAGGTGCGATTGTGGATTTTCCCAATCAGAGAATCTCCTTCTCCAAGGTCAACAAGAATGTCTTCTACGCAGTTCGGTTCAAGGAGAATTCTTGTATGACCGTTACAAATGGAGGAAAGCAGAGTTCAGACCTTGGAGATGACACGAAGAGGATCCCATGTGCCCCACCCTTGATTTCACCATATATGAGATCCGATGGCGACTTGACTGCCTGCGAGGTGAAGCGCAAAAAGACTTCCAAACCTTTCTCCAAGTTCAGAATCATCATCCCCTTAGAGTTGAGGGAGAAAGGAGAGGTAGTTGTTCAAGAGATGCTGCAAACCACCATGAAGCTTTTCTCTGGTATTGTTCCTTGGATGTCTGGAGCTAGAGAGCGATCAAATACAAGGCTATCAACGGATGAGGGAAACAGAAGGCCTCTCAAAGATCAACCAAAAGCCTAAGCCTGACACAGTCAAGCTAGTGACTAAAAACAAGCGCTTAGTGGGAGGCAACCCACTGGTAAGTCTACTTATTCTCGTTTTATTTTCCTTTTCTTTACTAACTTTTGGTTTTGGTTTTAAGTGTTTCAGAATTTGAAAAAAAAAACAAAACCGACGAGACGAGGAAACAACAGTGTGTCGATCGACACACACTACTCGTGTCGATCGACACACCCTGCAATAGGTAAGTTCTCGTTCTTTTTAATTGGTGTTTTCTTTTTCTGTTCTTTTACCAACTTCAGGCTTAATAACACTGGGGACAGTGTTGTTTAAGTCTGGGGGAGGTAGTTACTAACTTTGTGTTTGTTTTTGAGAGTCAGTCTAAAACGTTTTATTGAGTCAAAATAGTCAGTTGGAAACAATGACCCCTCCTTTGGTTTAGTGGACTATCTCTTTCAGTTGTTTGACCATTTTTCCAGGATCAATTTCAAAGGCAGACTATTGAAAAAACCTAAGGATGACCAGTTAACTAGAGACGTTTGTTACTTCCAGCATAATCCGCCAGGTTCGAGCTAATTATACGGTCTCCTCGGTGATTGGTGTTCATAGAGCTTGACTCCTCATTCATACCTTACAAGTGCACCTTTTAGTGAAAATAATGGTACTCCTTTCCTTGTTCTAAAAAAAAAATTTATGTATATAATGATGATTGGGGTGAAATGATAGTTCTTGAGTATAAGATGAGGAAATAAAATTCCAGTGAGTCAGTACTCAAGAAATGATCACCCGGAGCTCAAAAGCAGCAGTTTGAGTCCCTTAGAACGGATGTAGAGGAAGAGCGATCTCACGACCATGTCTCCTCACAAGGAACAACAGTAGTGAAAGCACTGCTTTTGGGTCTCAGCAGTCTAAATAAAAAAAAGTATAGAGAATCAAATAAGTCAGGAGGAGAGAAAGAGTACCAAGAGTTGTATGGTTCACTAGTCATGGTATAGTATGAGAATGAGTCTAGAAGGCTCTTGGCATCGAGATCTGGGACGAGACCCAGCAATGAGGACTAGCGGGTTATGTTGAGAAGTCGTGGATGAATTTGGGAGGCTGCGAATGTCTATAGAGAAGTACATGGTGGTCTGGTTTTGAATTGGTTTTGCATTATGTGGATTACTAGTTGAAATGGTCGGTCCGACACTCCAAGGGAAGGTAAGTTTCTGCGTTTTCAAACCTCTTTCACATTCTTAGTTTATGTTTGCTTAAGGGCAAGCAAATGCTAAGTCTGGGGGAGTTGATATATCATGGTTTTTATCCGTTTTTGACCATGATATAAATCCTTTTCCTAGAGTCTTTTTGGTATTTTTTTAGTCTTTTTGAGTCTTTATAGGTTGACGAACGATTGGAGCTTGATGGGAGCTTTTGGAGCATTTTTGGAGCATCGAGGAAAGAAGAGCCAAAGTGATCAAGTCGAAGTCGAGTTTTCAAGGCTGTGTCGATCGACACGAACATGTATGACGTGAAGATTGAAGAATTTCCTCTTCGGCCCACGAAGCCCATAAGTTTATAGAAAAACCCAGTCTGAATTTTAGACCTTATATATAGTTTTTTTCTTAGGCTTTTAGGTTTTTTAGATCCAGTTTTTAATTAATACTTGAGAGAGGAGAGCTTTAGGAGAGATTTCGGGACTTCCAGACCTTCAGATTTCGAACATTTGTATCTCTAACTCTATCTTTTTTATGCAATTTTATTCATTCATAATGTTTACTGCATTTGTGTCTGAGTAGTTTGCTTGTTAGGGTTAGGATAATTCTATGGTTTGATGAGAAATTGATAGGATTGAAAATCTTTTAAGATTTATCTTTATGTTCTTCATCTAGATTGATTTAACTCTGATTTTAGGATTGATCAACTGAAATTGGATATCCTAGGTTGCTTTAATAGATGCGAAAGTATTGTTAACAACCGAACATAATCTTAGATGAGCAAAATTGTCTATTCGCAAAGAAATTTGGCTTAGTAATTTTGTGAACAATTGAACCTGAATTTAATGCTTAATTTTATTCACTAAGTTTGCAAAGAAATTTGGAATTTAGGGATTTAGTCATAGATAATCTCTGTAACGAAAGTTTATTGGTTTTATATTCGTGTTTGAGTTCTAGAACTGCTCTTAACAAATCCTGCCCATTTTTGTCCTGTGTCGATTGATACATACCTGTGTGTCGATCGACACGATCGATTTTCGAGTCATTCCTGCGAATTACCCATAACCTAACTCTTTTATCTAATTGATTACAAGAACCTTTACCATCATACACTGTTTACTTTGCTATTTTTACTACACTCATACATTCTTACTTAGCATAATTTGAATTCACTAATCGATTGTGTGTTTAGATTCCCTGTTGATTTGATCCCTAAGTAGTACTACGATCTCTTAATTTGAGAGAGTAGCTCAAGGAAAATTTGAGCATATCAAACAACTCTGCTGGTACTTGATGCTCTATCTTAACCTGCTGACAGGTTTGACACTGCGCTACCCACCTTGCAACTGAGCGTTTTAGTCCCGGCCAATGGTAGTACTGATGGATGTCTCGATACATCTTAGTGCTACCTGGATGGATGCTAAGTAAAGAGTGATGTGCCATCCTTAGGATTTCATCCCGAAGATCTTGTCCTTTTGGCACCGTTATCCTCTTATTAAGAAGTAATGTTCCATCCCTGGCCAAATGGTATCCACTCGGATTTGGTTCTCCTTGAATGTTAAGTTTCTCCATAATTTTCTTTAATTTCTCATCTTCCTTCTATTCTTCTCGAATGAGTTGGAGTAAACTTGCTTGGTTCACTATTTGTAGACCTAGCAGCTCACTAACTTCTCCTTCTAAGGCTATTAGACTTATCTTTTTAAATTCTGTGGTTAGGATCATTAGGTCCTTTTCCACATCAACACTGACTTTACGGCGACTTAATGCATCTGCTACTACACTCGCCTTACCCGGATGGTACACGATATTCAAATCGTAGTTTGCAATGAATTCCATCCATCTCCTTTGTCTGAGGTTCAGGTCGGGTTGAGTGAATAAATACTTAAGGCTTTTGTGATCGGTCATAATTTGCATCTTTTCTCCGTAAAGATAGGATATCCATATCTTAAGGGCAAATACGACGGCTGCCATTTCTAGGTCATGTGTGGGATAGTTCTTCTCATGCTTCCTTAACTGCCGTGATGCATAGGCAATGACCTTTTTACCTTGCATCAACACATATCCTAATCCCACCCCACATGCATCGGTGTAAACTATGTACGGTCGGTTCGACTCTGGTAATGTTAAGATTGGTGCAGTGGTCAAGGCTTCCTTTAACTGATTGAATGTCCTCTCTGCTTCTTCATCCCATTCAAAGGTTATGCTCTTCCCTGTTAAACGAGTTAATGGTTTGGCTAAGGTGGAGAATCCCTTCACAAATTTTCGGTAGTATCCAGCTAATCCAAGGAAACTACGAATTTTGGTGGCATTGCTAGGTTGTGGCCATTCTTGGATTGCAACAATCTTTTCTGGATCAACTGAAACTCCTTGTTCCGATACTCGGTGTCCCAAAAATCTTATCTCTCTTTTCCAAAAACTACATTTGCTATACTTAGCAAAAAGCCTGAGACTCCTTAAGCGCTCTAACACTTTTCTTAAGTGTTCTTCATGCTCCTCCGCGCTTTTTAAGTAGATTAGAATGTCATCAATAAAAATGATGACAAAATCATCTAAGTAGTCTCGGAAAGTGTCATTCATTAAACACATGAATGTTGCTGACGCGTTAGTCAACCCGAACGGCATGACCACAAATTCGTAGTGGCCATAACGGATCCTGAATGCAGTCTTCATTATGTCTGTTGCAGCAATGGGGATTTGATGGTAGCCAGATGCTAAGTCAATTTTGAAAACCAACTTTCTCCTTTCAACTGATCTAGTAACTCATCAATTCTTGGCAATGGATACTTGTCTTTGATTGTGACGTTATTGATCCCCCGATAATCTATACATAGCCGCATACTTCCATCCTTTTTCTTAACGAATAACACTGGAGCTCCCCATGGTGATGAACTTGGATGGATAAATCATTTCTCCATAAGATCTGCTAATTGCTTCTTTAACTCAGCTAACTCTGCTGGTGCCATCCGATATGGTGCCTTAGCTATCGGAACCGCTCCTGGTTCTAGTGTAATAGTGAAAGGATCATTTCGTGAGGGAGGTAACCCTTCCAAGGGTTTGAACACATCACAAAAATCTCCAACTACTGGGATTTCCTCGATTCTTAGTTCTCCTTCTAGGTCTCTTCCCACGATGGTCAAAGTTACTAGGTATACCTCACCCTCTATCAAGGCTTTCTCCGCTCTTAAGACCGTCACAAAGGATATTCCAGAATTGGGTTTTATTCCCTGATACGTTATGGAAGTGTTCTCAAGTTCCTCGAAAGTGATTCTTCCTCGTCCACAATCTAGATGAGCCATGTTCGAGGATAACTAGTCCATTCCTAGAATAACTTCGAAATTCCTTTAACGGGGTAATTAAAAGGTTTGCTAGGAATGTATATCTCTCAACTATAATAGGAATTCCCATATAACAACTTGTGGCATATAGGATTTGGTCGCCAGGTGTTAGGATGGGCACACGAACCTTTACTATCGTAAAGATTCCTTCAAATGTCAGAGCGACCTCAAGAGTCACAAAACTATGTGTTGCTCCTGAGTCAAACAAGACGTGTGTGAGAACACCACCAACACGTAATGTTCCTAAGTATGCATAAAAGATTTTTGTTATAAAACTTATCTTTATATAACCATCATTACCAAGTACTACAATAGGTTTAACACACTAACATTCACATAAGTGAAAACCCTCATTTACCTAAAATGGGACCTTTAGAAGGTCTAGAAGTTTCAGGTTTATCTAAGGAAAATACGCGTCCCATAATAGATTGCTGCTTCGGTGGCGGTTTGATAGCTGGTTGCACTTCTATAGCGCGTATTTGTGGCGGTCGTGAAGTTTACCCTGATGGGTACATTACCGGACAAGAGGACGCATAATGTCCTTTTTCTCCACATGTAAAACAAGTAATATGGTCCGGCACTGGCCTAGACTGTCCGCTGTTGGGGCATGCTCGAGAATAATGGCCTCGTCAGCAGCACTTATAACATTCGGGCAAGGATTCCATTGCAGGAGTCCCTCGACCTGCCTGGTTCCCTCTGCCTCGGCCTCGACCACTGGGTTGGTTTGGTCTCTGCCCTCGGCCTGAAGTTTGTCCTCGGTCCACCTGGTTCCTGGGCCCTGGACCTTGAACTCGTGGTTGTGATGACTGTCTAGCATAAAATGCCCGTTCAATCTCAATTCCTTCCTCCACGTTTACTCCTCTCTCTACTAATTCGAATAGATTCTGGTAGTCTATAGCTAATAGCCGACTCATAATCTTTGGTCTGAGTCCCCGCAAGAACTTCCTAATCAATACTGCTTCTCCGTCTGGATTATAGTGTGCATACCGCCTTAGCCGAGTAAACTCAGCTTCGTAGTCCCGCACGCTGCGGTCTTCCTGGATCAATTCTTGGAATTGCTTTTCCATATGATCCTTTGCCTGTGGCGGGAAATACTTCCGCTCGAACTCCCTTCGAAAATCGACCCATGTTGGGTCCACAACTCCGTAGTGGTTCCTAACACTACTCCACCAGTTTACTGCATCCTTCATCAAATAATGTACAGCTACATCCCTCTTAAAGCTATCCGGCCAACGTGTTGCATCAAAGTTCCTCTCTATGTGTTGCAACCAGGCGTCCGCCTCAAAAGGATCAATGCCTCCAAAGAACCGTCTTTTACCTAGGTTTTTCATCATCATTACCATCTTGAGAAAGTCGGGTGGAGAGGGTGGTGGATCTCTCGATCGTACTCTCGGCCCTTGTTGTTGCTGATTCTCCAACCGACCAACTAGTTCATGGACTAAATCCATTAGATGGTCCTCGGTGTTCCGCGGCTCAGGCCAAGCCCCACTTGGATCTGCTCTGGGAAGATCCGGAAAGTCTCTATAGACTCGAGGACGAACCTCTGATTCTTCTGGCTCCTCGGTATGACCATAATAACTAATTGATGGGCTTCCCGATGATAAATATCCTTCATAACCGGACCTACTGGGTCCCCATAGCTAGTATCCTGTCATCTATAAGCCTCTGTAGACCATGACTCTATCGATTCTGCCGACTCAGTAGATAGTCCTAGCTCGGGTGTCAAGTGAGGAGAGTTCTCGGCCGTATATTCTCGAAATTGTTCCTCCGATGATTCCTCTGAAGGATCGGTTTCTATGAAACTATATGAGTCGTTATCAGATGGTGGTGGAGGATGACCATAATAACGCTCAGGATGTTGATAATCAGGTTGTCCATGTCTAGGAGGTGGTCCCCATGGACGCCCCCCCCCCCCTCATTGGCCTCGGTGGCCCTGCATGAATACGCTGGTACCGTGGATGAAACTGACGCGGTGGCGATACCATCTGCATCCAAGGATCAGGTAATCTTAACCCAACTTATATTAAAGCAAAGGAACATAACCAGGTTATCCTAATTGCTTTTTGCGACATATTTGACTCGATAAATCAGTTGAAAACCAAGTCCCATTCAAGGATCGTAGAAACTATGCTCTGATACCACTTCTTGTAACGCCCCCGATCATTTATAGACCGAAGACGCTACTGATGAACACTTAAATGTCCGATCAGAGGTTCTCAGAACTCATCCGGGTCCCTTAGACAAGACTTCCAGGTATCCATCCCCATCGACTACATCTCAAGGCTTGCCAACCCGAGACATACTCGATGGTTAGTTCGTCCGGACATAGACTAGTATCGTATGAAACCCGAATTTGTTCAGACTCATTTTTATATAATTATACTTAAGCTTTGAACGTGTTACAAAAGTAAATATACAACGATGAGTCTAATACTCCAAAATCAGTTTGTACATAACAAATATTATTCATTTACAAAAAACAAAGAAATCTATCCCTGGCCTCCTAACGTTCCTTTGGCCCCCGGTGGTCTACCCGCTAATGGTCACCTGCAACACAAGTAGAGTCGTGAGCACTAATTGCTCAGTGAGTAGGGGTTTCCCCAAACCCAAAATAACAATAATACGCAAGCATGCAATTATGATTCAATAAGTATGATAGATTATGCATTGACGTCATATTTCAACAAGGCCTTTCGTATAGACCAGTTCCCATCACGTTTAATCACAAGGTATCTTTCAGCCGAAGCCACAAAGGCTAAGGACTTCAGATCCTTCACCGTTCCAATGGCCTTATATAAATATGGATCCGCACCAGAAATTCTGCATCGTCATACAGTACATGGCCCTAGGCTGCAATCCCGTCTCTCCGTGTCTTCTTGTACTTATACTAGTACTCATCGTACTAATCAAGCCACAGCCTCAAGGGAATGTTTTACCGCGATCATAATTTATAAGTTTTACCAACTATTAAGTTGTATGTACTCATAAATATGCATCAACGTTTCACTTAGTATTTTCACATGCTAAAGGTTTTAAACAACACTTAGCAATTCAATCAATCACGCAGCCATGAACCTCTATGGCTATAACAATAAACAAACACGTGTGTTCTACTCATCTAACACACGACAAACATCACCAAGATTCACCTTAACTTGGTGAATGTTCGCGGTTTTGCCCCAAAGTTTCCTACTCTCGCTTTCCTTAACTCGGACTAGAACACTACACAAATAGATCGGCTTGGTTATAAGGTTACGACTTCATGTTCTTAAGGAAAAACCTAAGAAACCAAGTTGACGATCTTACCTAGAGCGTATCAGAACGGACCACGATTTGCCCGTGGAACTCTCATTACTTGGAACCTAACAGAAACTGAATCCACGTTCCACATGGTTCCAGCCATTTAATCAAGAAACTAAGGTTAGCATCATGATCAGCACGTGAAACAAGTCGAAAAGGAAAGATTTCGGTCTAAGAACACTTACCCTAAGTTTCCAAAAACTACGCGGTGGACTGATTACGTTCGAACTGCTCGGGTCAGAAGGGTCACAGACTGATGGTGATCCATACAAGGCAAGGTTTTCTCGTGTCCTGCTTATCAGGTCGGTTCGACCTATTTATAGGCGTGGGTAAGTAGGTGAAGCAGCTGGACAGCTCGCGGCCACCTGCCCAGGCCATTCCACCAAGCACAGCCTAGGTTGCGACATGTGGCAGTGAGGTGCACTTGACCAGGCGTGTTGCCGACACACGCTAGCGTGTGGTCAGCACGACCCGACACGACCCTGACACAGGCCATCCTGTGTCCTACCCGTGGCTGGAACAAGGACACAGCTCGGTCATCAAGCAAGCAGGCTGCTTTGTCACCGACCAGCTTACCCTTGTCTTCGGCCAAAACTGTCTGCGTTTGGTCCGGCTCTCTCGCAGAGTTTTACCTTGGCCGGCCTAGGCCAAGGTGTGGGTCATTACAACGAGAATACAAAAAAACACTCTCAATTCTTAATCTCCTCTTTTGTTTCTCGATCGTCTTCTCACGGGTCGAGTCAAGCAAAAATGGTTTATTTTTATTTAGAATCATTTTCATGATTTGAAGCTATAGATATCAAATCTTTTGATCAGAGAATCGGTAGATGGTGTGTCCGGTGAATCAAGCTACTTGTTGGTGGTGGTCGATGAAGCAAGCTATTTGGTAGTGGTGGTCGTCTCTTCAGAGGCCACTTGTATGAAATCGCAATTTAACAATTGTAGGAAAAACTCCAAATCGCAGCATAGAAACCAACATATAACTCTATTTTATTTGCAGAATTGCTTGAGAACATACTCCCTCCGTTTCACAATACTTGTCATTCTAGCCTTATTTTCTTGTTTCAAATTAGTTGTCATTCTGCAATTTCAATGCATATTTATGACTAATTTTTTCATTTTTATCTCTATTTTTAAACTTATTAATTACTCATATCAAATAAAACATTGTATTAATTAGGGATAAAATAGACTTTTAATATATTTTCTTAATATGTGTGAAACAACCTAGAATGACAACTATTTTGAACAGAGGGAGTATAAACATTGGTAACTTGATTTTAATCTGAAAAACAATAAAGACATGAATAATACTTACAATCTGAGAAGACCCAAGCCCACGAACAATATGCTTTATCAATAATCCTTATAATCTGCCTTCGATCGATTATTAACTGCAGAACATTGTTTTTCTCACTGCAAAGTTTGCAATTACTGTTTTAAAAAAAAGTCTGCATTTACTGAAAGTCTTTACAATCTGAGTACCAATTGAAGCTTCGGTTGACTAAAGAATTCAGGTGGCAGATGAGCAATGCTCAGACATGAGACATGGGCTAGTGCTGGGATGATTGGAATTTAAGGTTACAAGAAGTTTAAGTTTTGTTTTTAATGTTTAGATTGTTTTTTATCTATTAATCAAAAAAACTAAAACAAACGAGAAAATATAAAAATGAGATTTTGGTTATTTAAAGGAAGGGACATATATGTTAACGACAGCCTATTTTTTTTAATTTCAAAACATATGGCCTATTTTTTTAATTTTTTTTGTTTTTTAGCCTATTTTCATAAATTTTCCATGAATCGTTTATTTTTAATTTTTATGAATTTTTTTCGGCTATAAAAATGTATTTAAAACGCTGCATTTTTTTACATATGGCATGTTCGTCACGCTGACGCTACGACACTGCCGGCGGTAAAAAATAAAACGTCAACAGAGACAAAAACGCAGGCTGAGTCATGTACGAAGATGTCGTTGCGATCACTTTTGCGAACCTCGTCAGTGTAAAAAATTGGTCAATTTGACTATCAATTTTGACTATCAATTTGGTCTAAAATTGGTCAAAACAACTATTTCTAACTAGTACTTGACCAAAATTGATTCATCAAAAATCGGTGGTCGCAAATGAATTTTGGTAAAAAAATAGTCAAAAAAATTTGACCAATAAAAATGGTCAAAAATTTGGTCATGACCAACAAAGTGGTCGAAAGTTTTTGACCAATTAAAAAGGTCAAAAAGTTGGTTTTCACCAATAAAGTGATCGGAAGTTTTTGACCAATCAAAATGGTCAAAAATTTGATTATGACCAATAAGTCGTCGAAATTTTTTTATCAATCAAAATGGTCGAAATTATATGTCTTGACCTATTTTATACCATATATTCTAACTAATTTTTTACCAACTTAGATATTTAATTTTTTTTTTAAATTGTATTCGAAAATATTGAAATTCAAATTTAAAGTATTTGATTCATAATAATTAAAATTAAATTAAATATTTTATACCAATTAAAATGTAAAATAAAACACAAATAAAATGTTATTTTATATAGAAAGTCAAATATTCATCCCTTCCATATTGTCGATGTGGGACAAATACAAAAGGCTATATATGATCAATATTTGGTTGATAATGTTGTGACCAATTTCTGCCAAGTATTTGTTCGTAAGAAATTACTTGGTTCTTTTCGTCCAAATTTTCTTTTAGTCGATAAAGGGTAAAAATATTTTGACTATTTACTGACCACTTGTATTAGTCAAAAAAGTTTGATCATATTTCGATGAGTTTAAATTTTCATAATTTTTTGTCAAAATTTGTTAATAAACTTTTTGACAATTTTACTGGTAAAAAATTTGGTCAAAATTAACGTGTTTTCTTGACCAATTTTCAATCAATCTTCTTTGTCGAAATTTTTCCGACCATTTTTTGACAAATTTACGAAACCGTTAAAATTGGTCGAAAAATTTCGACCAGTTTTCGACTCTTATATTTCGTCATATTTTTTTGACCAATTTATAACAAAAATAAACATTTGTCTAAACTGGTCAAAAATAGTCAAAATAGTTTTTGACCACAAAAAAAAACTGCTCAAAATTTAATATGTTTTCTTGTAGGGATACGTATATATATATGTATAATTATTTGAAAATTACATATTATATTCATACAAATTAAAATAATTGTTAATTAAATGGTCTCGAGCCTGACCAATTCAACAAATGATCTAATGATCCAAAAAATTTATGGTCCATCACCTAGTTTGGTTTTTAACATACTGGTTGAAAAGAGCTACTTTTCAGTTAAAAAATGGTTAGAGATAATTTTGATAGTTTTCTTGAAAGTTATGATAGTTTTGGTGAAAATAGATTAATTTATCAAATATGTTTGTATTGTGGATTTTGCTTTTCGGTATGATTCATGTTGGTTTTGAAGTTAGGTCGAGTTCGAAAATTTGGGTTTGAGTTAAGTTTAAATTTTTTTTAGTTTAGTTTTATTAAAATGGTTTTTATCGCGGCTAGACAAAAATCTTGACAAAATTAATATAATTATTATTTTTAACATAAATTTTCTTTATTTGTGTAATTTACAATGCATTACAATTTTGTTAATATAATAAAAAACACATTGGTTTACTTTAGATTTATAGCTATGTAATGTCATATAGTTAATGTATGTTGCTATGTATTATTCATTTGTTGATGTAGCTAAACATACATTATTATAGTCTAAATGTGTAGACATGTGATGCCCCATAGTTCGTGTAGTTAACAATGATTTATCCTTAATTATATATTTATAAATGTAGTTAACAAATATACTTATCTATATATATTTAGTTTTGTTCACAAACGGTCAACTATATATAATTGTTATATTTATAAATAGTTCACTATCCATATACTCCTTCTTCTTATTGTGTACAAATGATATTTAAGGTTATTTTACACTAATTAATAAATCATCTCCTAAACACATCATTTAAAAGCAAACATATTGAATAACTATATTTAGATATATAAATAACTATATTTAAATATAGTTAGTTATTAAAAATAGTTAGTTACATATCTATATGTAGTTAAATATATATTCAAATATAGTTCTTTATATAAATAATTATTTTCACAAACAGTAAGCTATAATAGTTATATTTACGAATAGTTCACTATTATTTATATAACTAAAAACATAAAGAACTACATTTAAATATAATTAGTTATATATCTATGTGCAGTTAGCTATATATAAACAAATAGTTAATTTAATTAACAAACAATCAACTATATTTGGTATATTCACAAATAGTTCACTATTATTTATATAGTAAAATAGTTCATTATATATATCAAACAAGTAATTAATTATATTAAAATAAAATTCACTACTTTTTTAATTCAAATAGTGAATTGTCTACAGTATTTAATTTGTGATATTGTTCACTATATAATTTATCTATTTAAACAATAATCAATTATTCTTAAAAGTAAAGAAATATGGTTGTTTTAAACAAACGTAAAATGCACAAAAAAAATATTTTTATATATGTCAAGTTTAAATTTATATCTAAAGAGATAATGTTTTTTTTCAAATTTGCATTAAATATGTATTTTATGTGACAATTTTCATTGAATGTAATAAATGGTAAAATAGTCTCATTTTGTTTATCTTTGTAAGTTCACAAATTTATAAAATGCACATGTTACTTAATTAATTTAGATGGTTAAACATGTTATTTTACTAATTATAATTTAGATGCTCAAATGCTGAAACATGTTATTTCACTAAAAATTATAATATTTGTCGAGACTAAAAAAAAACTATATGTTTAAAACGGTGCGTTTTTGCTCAACCCTAAAAAAAGCTTCAAAGCCGTTTTTGTTGTTCATCATCATCATCATATCGTCCCTCTGCGCCTCTCTCACAAACTCTCAGGTAAGCTTCTTCAATTTTCTTCTTGAACCAATGGTGATTTGTCCGCATCTTTTCTAGACTCAATTTCGTTGATTTTGTGTTGATTGATAAACCCTAATTGTAAAATTTCCACCTTTATTAGTTTGGATATATAATCGTCCTCTAGCTTATCGCTGTGACTTACAAACCCTAGTTTTTGTGCAGTTATACAGTTCACAAACCCTAAGAACCGAGCTTGCTTCTTCTAATCTTTGAAGAAATCAGTGAAAAATGGGGAAGAAGAAGTTTATTGATAAGAAAAAGGCAGCGACTTTCGAGTTGTGTCCTCGTGATACATCTGACCCAAGATACAGTGACGCACCTGGTGGTGATAAAATCTTCTTACGAGTTGATCAGAACCCAGTAAACATCAATGGTTTCGTTGAAGAAGAAGAAGAAGACAACTCACTGTTCGAAGATGCCCCTGAAGATGGTCCTGAAGATTACGCTTATGGTTATTCGAGTCTCGGGGATTCGAGTAATCCTTTACCTGCTCATGTTAGGAAGGAGATTCTGGAGTTAGGTTACCCTGATGATGGGTATAATTACTTGGGGCATTTGAGAGAGATTAAGAACACTGGTGGTGGTTCTAATTTCTATGCTAATCCTAAGTTTGAGGTTGATCAGCTACCTCGTGATGTCAAGGCGTATGATGCGTCTCGTGTTAAGATCTCTGGTATGGTGAATGAAGAAGCTAATGATAAGTCGATGTATAGTGTGGCGTCGAAAACTTTTAACGTCAAGGTGCAAAAAGCTATTGATCCTGAAGTGGCTGCGTTGCTTGAGAACAGTGATGTATCTGAGTTTGGTTCCGACGATGAGGATTTGGAAGAAGATTTTGTCATTCAAGCTAATCTTACTCAACAGGGAGAATCTTCTGGTGTGAGCAATAACGAGCTCGAGATTTTGGAAAGACCTAAGGCAAGGGGTGGAGTAAGTGTTGGGGTAACTGATAAACCTGTGGTTAAAAACCCGAGAGTTCTTCGTCCAATTGATGAGCTATTTGATCAGATCGAACTCAATGAATATGGTAGTGACAGTGACAATGATGGTTACATGGCTGAAGATGTAGACGAAGAAGAAGAGTTCATGGCTCAGAGCGTTCAGAATTTTATTTATGAGAAGCCGAAAGATTATGAGCTTGAAGAAGAAAAATATATGAATCCTGCGGATATATTGAAGAACAGTGACTCTGTTAAAGACAAAGAGGAACTGGACTCTGCTGCTCATATTATCCGTCGCTGTGTAGAATATGCTGAGAATTTCGAAAACGGGAATGAGGATGAATTTGTAGAGGTGGTCGAAGAAAGCAGCGACGAAAGCGAGAAGTGGGATTGTGAAACCATAGTCACAACATACACGAATCTCGATAACCACCCTGGTAAAATCTATGCGCCAGAGTCAGCTAGGAAGAAGAAGCTGAGTGAAACAGTAGCTAAAGCATTGGGTTCAAATGGTAAAATCATTACCCTCCAAGGGAAGGCAAAGCTACCCGTTGAGTTTTTACCCGGTAGGAAAGCTGAAGAAATTGTTGTCAAAGCGGCAATCCCGAAAGCTGAACCGGTTAAGAGGAAGACTCATGGTCAAGAGTCGAAAGAAGAGAAGAAAGAGCGGAAAACTGCAGTGAAAACCGAAAAGCGAGAAGCAAGGAAGATGAAGAAAGAGACGAAGGAGCTTTATCGTGGTGAAACGCAGCGAGCTCAGAGAGCCGTTGCTTCTTCTGGTCCATCTTCAGTTCACCTATAAGGTAAAACGAAACATGATCATAGTCTGTTAAAAACCAGTTTTTTCCTATCATTTCGTGTAATATTTTTATGTTTTGTTGTTTCATCAAGATTTTCAAATCTTGAATCTTGTTTTGGATGTGGACTTCTTTAATCTTAATTATTACTATTACTAGTCAAGTTTGTAGAAAATGATGGAGCAAGAGAGACACACCATTTATAGCAAAAGCTTGAGTTATGTCTCAATCAAACATTCAATTATCAAATGAAATATGTACATCTGGTAATAAAAACTTTGTAGGGATACAAGATTTATGTTCTGTCACAAAATCCAACCTGTGCAGCTTATTTATTCTCCCTCTCTTTTCTTCTTCAAGCTTCATGAACCATCATTATTCATATTCTATAGTATTTTTTTTTTGGAATTATAAATTTTGAAACTTGGAGAAAGAACAAAGAATAGAAGAAAGATTATTTACTTCTGTCATTCCACATGTTTTTGTCGGTAACACGAAATTATTTTATGCTATTTCACATTTAAGTATGTCACAATTTCACTATTTTGCGGTGTGATCGATCAAAGATTTTAACTTTTGGAAAATTATTTTATTTGCATTATTTAGTTAATAACGAAAAGACGTCTCAAGATCCACAAAGGACCCATACCTCTCTGAAATTTGAAACCACACACTTCCAAACCAAAACACAGTCTCGATCTTGAACACTTATCTTGTTATTTACCTAACCACCCTAAGTCCCTCTCGCTCTTATACGCTCAGTGACAGGGCTAGTTTGGGTATCTTCATAGTTTCATCTGAGGAACTTGGATTCAAGAGAATAAAGAAAAGTTTTGGTAGATCATTAAAGTATTTATTACAACATTGAAATGATATTATATGAGTTATATTGTAGAGGGTTCTTGAAGTAGTTCTATTGTTGGTTTCTTGAGCCAGAAGAAACTCATCGTCAAATGTCTGCAAAGAAGGAGTTTGTGTCCTCTGCCATGAAGAGAACTAGTGAATGGTGTTACTCTGTTTCTTTCTCACTCGTTTTTCGTACTTTCAGTTCCTCTGTTTCTGATTACTAAACAAAGTCGTTTCATCTTCTTACAAAAACTGGTTACAGGATTTCTTCTCAAGAAATTCCTAGTGACGTCTCTGTTCATGTAGGAGAAACTTCGTTTTCACTCCACAAGGTGAGTTTTTGCTAGATCTAATTTATAAACAATGAGATCACTTTTTTCTTATACCAGAGTCTCTTTGTCATATAATATGCAGTTTCCACTTGTGTCAAAATGTGGTTTTATAAAGAAACTTGCTTCCAAATCGAGCAACGATTCGAACATTACCGTTATCAAGATCCCAGATTTTCCTGGAGGTGCAGAAGCATTTGAGCTAGCAATCAAATTCTGTTACGACATAAACTTCGAGTTGAACACAGAGAACATTGCGATGCTTCGATGTGCAGCAGAGTATCTAGAGATGACTGAGGAACACTCTGTTGGAAACCTCGTGGAGACGACAGAGGTTTACTTAAACGAAGTGATCCTCAAGAGCTTATCGAATTCGGTTAAAGTTCTGCGAAAATGTGAAGATTTGTTGCCTATAGCTGATGAGAGAGTGAAGCTCGTGAGCCAGTGTATAGATTCAATTGCTTACATAACTTGTCAAGAGAGCCACATCAAGCAGGCTATAGTTGACTGGTGGGCCGAGGATTTAGTTGTTTTAAGGATTGATATGTTTCGACGTGTCTTGGTTTCGATGATGGCTAGAGGTTTTAAGCGATACCGGCTTGGTCCAGTTCTTATCCTCTATGCTCAAAAAGCTCTTAGAGGGTTGGTGAGATTCTTGATTTTTTAACAGAACAATGTGTCTTCTTTACTATAATTTCTGAGAAAAGATTCATGAAATTTCGGTTTCTCTGTGGGACATGATGCAGGAGATTTTTGTGAAAGGGACGAAGAAGATGGAGGCGGAACAAGAACACGAGAAAAGGGTGATTCTTGAAACGATTGTGAGTCTTCTTCCGAGGGAGAGAAACGCAATGCCAGTGAGCTTTCTTTCAATGCTTTTAAGAGCTGCGATATATCTCGAAACAACGGTAGCTTGTAGGCTTGATTTGGAGAAGAGAATGGGATTACAGTTAAGACCAACCGTGCTTGATGACCTCTTGATGTTTGATGTTGACACTGTTCAACGGATCCTCATGAACTATCTTGAGTTTGAAGTTGAAGGAAACTCTGTTGATTTTGCCAGTGATATCGGTGAATTGATGGAGACTTATCTGGCTGAAATCGCTTCTGATAGAAACATAAGTTCGGCGAAATTCGTCGGTTTAGCTGAATGCATTCCTGAACAGTCTAGGATTACTGAAGATGGGATATATCGAGCTATCGACATCTACCTCAAGGTATTATTAGGTTGAAAACGTTCACATTTTGCGACAAGACTGAAACTTCTTTTATGATTTAACAAATCTTGTTGGTGTAGGCGCATCCGAATATAAGTGAAGTGGAGAAGAAGAAAGTTTGCAGCTTAATGGATTGCCAAAAGCTATCGCAAGAAGCCAGTGCTCACGCAGCCCAAAACGATCGTCTTCATGTACAAACCGTACTTCAAGTTCTTCACTACGAGCAACAAAGCCTTCGCCAAATTTTAAGCGATTCAGATTCTCCAGCAGCCACAACCACATCAGAAATTCTTGCTCCTCCTAAGTTCACCTACTACAACGACGAGCTCTCCCAATTAAACCGTGAGAATCAAGACTTGAAGCTAGAGTTGCTCAAAGTGAAAATGAAGTTGAAGGAGTTTGAGAAGGAGAAAGCTTTTGAAGTCATGAGTAGTTCGGATTACTCTCTAGTTTCGACTGCTTCGGTGGTTAAGCCTCCGAGAAAGTCATTTATAAGCTTTATTTCGCGAAAACTTGGAAAGCTTAACCTTTTTGGCATGTCACAAGGAGTAACCGAACCATCAAAAGGCCGAAGACATTCTATATCTTAGAAACAATCCATAAACACTTGTTTTTCAACTTCTGGTTCGAAAAGTTTTTCTTTGTATCGATATGTGATTTGATGTTTGATTGTATATAGAGCTCGCCGAGCATGTCTCAAGGTTCCAAATTTTGACTTTGAAGACGCAAAACTCTCAAATGGGTATGGATGTGTGTGGATGTCAGAATTCACACTAAGTATATTTCAGTATTTAAAAGATTGATAACTCATCTGTTTTTCATTTTCTTATAAGTAAGAGACTTGTCAAATTGGTTAGTTCAATTGGTTACATCATTATCATTATTGTAAACGTGCTTGAGGTGATGAGTCGATGACTGTTCACATTGTCAACGTTCAAACAAGATATTAGATTCATTACCTCTGCCTATTTAGAACCATTCGTCCCCATCTCTCTTTATTCGTTTGGAGCAAAAAAAAAAGTCATGGAGTTGGGAAAATCAATTGAGATGCAAAACGACGTCGTGGTAACACTAGCAAAGCATGTCATCGCTAACGTGGCCAACGGCTCCAACCTTGTCTTTTCACCAACGTCAATCAACCTTTTGCTTTGTCTCATTGCCGCCGGTTCTAGTTGCGTCACCAAACAACAAATCCTATCATTCCTCGTGTTACCATCATCGGATCACCTCAACACAATCTTGACCAAGATCGTATTTGTTTCCCTTGCCAATGGCAGCGAGAGAAGTGATTTGCGCTTATCTCTGGCTAATGGTCTTTGGATTGACAAATCTCTCTCCTTCAGGTCTTCCTTTAAAGAGCTTTTGGAGAACTCCTACAAAGCCACTTGCAGTGATCAAGTTGACTTTGCATCCAAGGTAACTCCTCTTTTAGTTTTTTCCGCAGATCTTATTGAACATTTTTGCTTCAATTTCGTGGAGGATTTCATGAGTTTCTAGCTCAAAATTTCATGAGTCTCTTCTATACTTGTTTAGATATTATCTTATTATAAATGTGATATTCCTAACGGTAATGTTGCAATTTCTCTTTGCGTTTATTACATTAAATATGTGGAATAATTGGTCAAATTATTTGATCGCTTATTTTGAAGCCGGGTGAAGTGATCGATGAAGTGAATACTTGGGCTAAAGTCCACACCAATGGAGTCATTGAGGAATTCCTTTCGCCCGATTCTATCAAGGCTATCCGTAAAAGCAAACTCATACTTGCGAATGCAGTGTATTTTAAAGGAGCTTGGAGCCAAACATTTGATGCAAATATGACAAATGACAACGATTTTTACCTTCTTGACGGCACCTTTGTGAAAGTCCCCTTCATGACCAATAACAAGTACCAGTACCTAAGAAGCTATGATGGTTTCCAAGTTTTGCGCCTCCCCTGTGTAGAGGATCAACGTCAATTCTCTATGTACATTTATCTTCCTAAGGACAAAGACGGATTACCTACTCTGCTTGAGAAAATAGGCTCCACACCAGGATTTCTTGATAACCATATTCCAGGCTACAGTGTATACGTAGATGTTTTCAAAATTCCAAAATTCAAGTTCTCTTTCGAGTTTGAAGCTTCAGATGTTTTAAAGGATATGGGGTTGTGGCGCAGCGTATCAACGGTAACTAAGCTCAATCTAGGGATTTAGGTTAAATCTCTAGAGACCTGACTTCTTGGGTTGATGAACTTAATCAAAATCAACACAAGGCTCTTGAATTGATGACAAAATCGAATCAACACAAGGCTTTAGAGAAAACTCTAGTTTACTAACTTTCAAAAACTAACTCTCCAAAGCAAAACTATAACAACTTATATAGGATATTAAGAGTCGGCTAAATCTCCAAACTCACCTAAAAATAGGAAAACTAATTAAAAGGAAAAACATAACAAAAAAGAAGAAGGAAATCTGTTAAAAGAAAGCCAATGAAAATGGTTGCTTGATGGTGAAGGTATCATGATGCTGCATCAGGTCTCCCGGGGTTAGAAAGATTCGACCTCGAATCGGGCACTGGATCCGGTGGAACAAACCGTGAAAGATACCGAACATTAAACACATCAGATGTGTTGATGTTAGCCGGAAGTTGCAGTCTATAAGTGTTGTCATTAATACGTTCAAGAACCTCGAGAGGACCAATCTTCTTTGCTTTGAGTTTGTTGTACGCATGAGCCGGCATTCGGTTTTTAGTGAGAAATGCCCAGAAAAGATCACCAACTTCGAAGACAACCCAGCGCCGATGTGAATCCGCAGCAGCTTTATAGCGAGATGACGAAGCTTCCAAATTCGAAAGAACCTGTTCATGCACTTGATGAATGTTGTCAATGAAGTCTCCAGCTCCACCATGAAGTTGTGTGTTGTCAGGAAGACTGGACAAGTCTAAGGGACCCCGAGGAACAACACCATAAATGACTTGAATGGGGCTGAAACCAGAACTTCGATTGAGGGCATGGTTGTGAGCAAACTCAGCTTGGGGCAGCTTTGAATCCCACTTCTTAATAGAATCCCCAACGAGGCATCGAAGCAAATTACCTAACGAGCGATTGGTCACCTCAGTTTGACCGTCTGTTTGAGGATGATAGGCAGAACTCATGTCAAGGCTGGTACCCAACATCTTCCAAAGCGAACGCCAAAAATGGCCCAAGAACCGTGAATCACGATCAGAGACTATAGAAGTCGGTAAACCATGAAGACGGTACACCTCGCGGAAGAACAGAGTTGCGACTTGTACAGCGTCTGTAGTTCGCTTGCAAGGCACAAAGTGGACCATTTTCGAAAATCGATCAACAATGACAAAGATGGAGTCAAAACCCTGTTGCGTACGAGGAAGCCCCAGCACGAAATCCATACTTATGTTTGTCCATGGCTGTGTTGGAATTGGTAAAGGGAGATAAAGACCAGCGTTTGTGGCGTGTCTTTTTGAGGTTTGACAAGTCGTACAACGCTCTACGAATCTCTCCACATCACGCCGTAAAGTTGGCCAAAAATAAGACTGAGATAGCAAATGTAAAGTCCTGTCACGTCCAATGTGTCCCTCATTATGTGTCTCGGCCATGAGTTGAATACGGAGACTGCAATCAGGGATGCAGAGACGATCGCCATAAAAAAGAAAGCCATCGTGAAGGGTAAAATCACGCGAGGTTCCTGCTTGAGCATCTAAGAGAATGCGGCCAAATTATGCATCAGAAGAGTACATGTCTGCGAAGACCGCGAAACCCGGAACTGAAACGTAAAGCACAACCAACACGGAATGGCGACGGCTGAGTGCATCTGCGACGCGATTCGAAACACCAGAAGTGTGTTTAATAACAAAAGTAAATTACTGTAGGTAAGTGCTTCAGAGCATCATGGTCGGTAAAGAGAACAAACTCTTTATGGAATAGATAAGGTCGCCAATGCTTGATTGCTTGAACGACAGCGTAAAACTCAATGTCGTAAGTACTGTAGCGAGCTCGAGCGCCTCCCAATTTCTCACTAATTAAAGCGATTGGTCGATTACGTTGACTCAGGACGCCACTAATCCCTGTTTTGGATGCATCGCAATGTAATTCAAATACTTGAGTGAAATCGGGTAGAGCCAAAATAGGAGTTGTCATCAGTTTCTTTTTGACAATCTCGAACGCTGCATCTGCTTTTTGAGTCCATGTGAATGTACCATCTCGACGAATACAGTCAGTAAGTGGTGCCATCAAGCTGCTAAATTGAGGAACAAAGCGACGATAAAAAGATGCCAAACCATGAAAACTTCGTGTCTCAGACAGCGTAGTAGGAGTCGGCCAAGTCTTTATTACTTCCACTTTGCTTGGATCCACAGCTAGGCCCTCCGCGGAAACAATGTAACTAAGAAAGTGTACCTTAGGCGAGCCGAACTCACACTTCTTCAATGTAGCATAGAGTTGATCGCGACGCATGACAAGAAGTACTTCTCGCAAGTGTATAAGGTGCTCGGCCAAAGTCATGCTAAATATCAAAATATCGTCAGAATAGACCACCACGAATTTGCCTATAAAGGGTCGCAGGGACTGATTCATAACGCGCATAAAAGTGCTTGGTGCATTGGATAATCCGAAAGGCATGACAAGCCATTCAAAAAGTCCTTCACGAGTTTTAAAGGCGGTCTTCCATTCATCACCTGGGCGGATCCGTATCTGATGATATCCACTACGAAGATCCAGTTTAGAGAAAATCGTCGCAGTACCAATCTGATCCAAGAGATCATCTAGATGAGGGATGGGAAATCTATAGCGTACTGTAATTTTTTTTTATAGCACGACTATCGACACACATTCTCCAAGATCCGTCTTTCTTTGGAATAAACAAAGTGGGAACTGCACTCGGGCTCAGACTTTCACATAAATAGCCTTTCAAAACAAGATCCTCTACTTGTCGTCTTAGTTCTGCATGCTCACTCGGACTCATGCGGTAATGAGCTCGATTAGGCAAAATAGCATCGGGAACAAGATCAATGTGGTGTTGGATGTCTCTGAGAGGAAGCAGGCCGGATGGTAACTCGTCTGGGAAGACGTCTTGAAACTCAGCCAAAAGATTTGTAAAGCTATTCGGAATCGATGGTAAGGATGAGACTGCAGATGAGTTGATCAATATCAGAACTCTACCTGCTTCACGAAGTTCTAGCTCGAAAGGTTTCTGCAGTAGTAGTAGAACTGGTGCGAACGGTGTGCGACATCACAATGAATTTGGTCTTTGAATTTATCGCCAATGGAAAAAGAGAGTAGAGCACGACGAGTGATGTTTAATTCTGTTTTGTGATCCAACCATGCGAGTTTGTAAGGACAAGGATGAAGTTCTGTTGGTAGTTTGAGTTTGGTGACAGCGTCTTCTGCCACCACGTTTTCACTACTACCTGAATCAATGATAAACTTGCAAACTTTGCCGTCAATTGTGCACTTCGAATGGAATAGGTTATGACGTTGTGGGTCTACGTCAATGACACGTGGAGCAAGACACACACGGCGAACCATTAGACATGGTCCATGATCAGCGACAAGATCCTCACTTTCCTCTGTTGTTTCTGCGATATCTTCATCATAAATGACCTCAACATCATTACCAGAGGCATCGAGTAAGAGACCACGGCGATTACGAGTTGGGCAATTAGCTTGGCGATGACCGATTTTGCCACAGGAAAAGCAACGAAGAGAGCTTGGTCGAGAAGCGTTTTTGTCCGTAAACAGAACAATGGCGGTGTCACTTTTGGGAGGGAGAGATGCGTCGGTTGAAGTGGTGAGTGACGGAGTACGGGACGGACGAGGTGCAGACCAAGAAAATTGATTCTTGGTTTGAGTTTCAATGGTGAGCGCTTGCTGATGAGCTTCCGACAAGGACGAGGGATTGAACAGATTGATTGTGTGCTGAATTTGTTGACGAAGGCCTGCAGTGAATCGAGCAACGAGTTGTCGCTCAGAATCTTGAATATCAACCCTAGTAAGGAGTAGGAAAAATTCTGTCGAATATTCAGCGACAGAGCGAGATCCCTGACGTATGTTATGTAGGCGGTCGAACATAAGCTGAGCATAGTTATAAGGCAAGAATGTTTTCTTAAGCTTCGATTTAAGCTTATCCCAAGACATGATCTTAGGTTTCCCGAGATGAGCTCGTGTAGCTTTCAATTGCGTCCACCATGCGGCTGCTCTATTGCGAAATCGCATTGTAAGAACAGGAGCACAACGATCCATGGGTGCTCTTTTGAATTCAAGAATTCTTCAACCGTGACAATCCAATCAAGAAGTTCTTCGGCTGAGGAATTGCCATGGAACTCCGGAATCTCTGTTTTGAATCTTGTTTCCCATTGAAAACCATTATCATTACCGTGACCAGCATCACGTGCACGTTCGCGTGGATTCTCGAGTTGGGCAAAAGGATTATCAACGAACAGATTCTCGTCTCCATCGTCTTCTTCTTCTTCTTGTCTGTCAACGGGGTCGTTGGCGACGAAACCATCAGGGGGTGGTGGCGCGTTGCGTTGAACGGTGAGGTTTTGGATGGCGGTGGTGATAGTTTGCATCTGAGCTCGAAGCTCAAGGATTGCATCACGGGTGATTTCTGCTTCGGTTCGAACAGGTGCACGCCTAGTTCTTGCCATCGAAAAAAATTTTTGGGGGAACGTAGCAAAGCTCCGATACCAACCTGGCGCATTGTATCAACGGTAACTAAGCTCAATCTAGGGATTTAGGTTAAATCTCTAGAGACCTGATTTCTTGGGTTGATGAACTTAATCAAAATCAACACAAGGCTCTTGAATTGATGACAAAATCGAATCAACACAATGCTTTAGAGAAAACTCTAGTTTATTAACTTTCAAAAACTAACTCTCCAAAGCAAAGCTATAACAACTTATATAGGATATTAAGAGTCGGCTAAATCTCCAAACTCACCTAAAAATAGGAAAACTAATTAAAAGGAAAAACATAACACAAAAAAAAGGAAATCTGTTAAAAGAAAGCGAACGATGAAAATGGTTGCTTGATGGTGAAGGTATCATGATGCTGCACCAGGTTGACTTCACCGTTTACTCATGGAGGTGGTCTAACCGAGACGGTTGATTCGCCTTCCACCTCTGAGAATCTGTATATCTCAAACATTTTTCATAAAGCTTTCATCGAGGTGGATGAAGAAGGAACTGAAGCTGCAGCCGGTTCTGGTGCCACTACACAGGACATATGATTGATTCAAGATTCAGTCGCTGACCATCCATTTCTATTCACGGTGAGAGAAGACAAGAGTGGAGTCATTTTGTTCATGGGTCAAGTTCTTGATCCTTCAAAACATTGATTGAAATGATGTTGGTTTGGGAAGCAATGAAACGTTGTTGTATTTTTGGTGTATCTATTCCTGGTTTGATCGAATTGGGTTTGGAATTTGTTGACTGATTGTTCTACAAGTAAACAATATTGGAAGCAGCTACATAAGTGGAAGTTTGGAATCTGTTTACTAATTATTATGCAATTAATAAATGAAAATCATTAAAAGTCATCGTGATTCGAGAGTTATTCAAAAAGATTTTTAGTTTGGTTTCCCTCCATTTTCCAACGCCAAATCATTAATTTGTCGATATGGAAGGTTTGCTTATTCAGTTCTCACACATGAAAATTCTTTTGGACTGCTATTCTTGGAGCATTGATCTTCTTTAAAGGCTATGAATAATATTATCAGTTAACTATAACTATAGTAAATTATCAAAACAAAAAAAGTGAGCTAGCTACTTTCGTTACCTACGTAAGGAACTTGGTAAAAGTGAGCTATCAAGTTGCTTAATTTATTTCAGCTCTTTGCTAGCCGACTTTGGAAGAAACTTGGTAGAGTGAGCTAGTTACGTTCGTTATATTGGTTTGTGAGGTTTTTTTATGTTATAGCTCATGCAATCGTTCATCAAGTCGCTCTCACATGACGCATGTGGTGTATGTGATTGAGGGCTTTGAGATCTTTGCCGTTGACGGCTCAGTCGCGGGCCTCCAGTGAAAGATTTTTATTGCTAGGCGTTTTGGTACTTTGGCTATTGCATCTTGCTTTCGCACCTCCATCTCGAACATCAGAGCAGAAAAGAATAAAAAATATCGCACTTCATCTTATTCCATTTGCCTTATTGCTTACGTCGAGTAGATGGACTGAAAACCGTTATGAATTATGTGTCCATGTTTTTACTTTTTTTTGCCATGGATCCATTTTTATAAGCTTATAGTTTCGGTTATAAATCTAAAACGTTTTCATTTTCAATGATTTACCTTATATAATTAATGAAAGAAATTAAAATGAAGAAAACTTTTTTTATATAAAAAAAACGATTTGTCAAACGGCCGTATTGAATTATTCAAATCAAGATTGGTACAATTGTTTCGATCATAGACATTTCGTGAAACATTTTTTCTAACAAATAGTACTTAACAAACCGGATCAAATAACTGAAGAGTAGGAAGAAGCACATAAGGGACAACGAAACACAAAGACAATAAAGAGAAACATAAACTTAACTTTGAGTCTTTGAATTCGACCAAACTAACCCGAGAGCTTCTCTCTCAGCATCTGATCTCCTCCAAACCATGTGCGAAGTACCAAAACGTTGGGTTAGTTGCACCTTCCTTGTAGTAACAAAAGACCAAATTGCCTTCATCGTGCATCCCCTCTCCAACAAAGAATTGGAGGTCAACGAGCTTGGAGACCAAAAACTTGGTAGCTCCTTCAATACCTTTCTTGAAGGCTTCTTCCTGTCTGCGTCGAGTTTTGGTGTCAAAAGCTTGATGTATTTCTTCACATAAGCAACGAATCTCTTCTTGTCGAAGGATGGTTGTTCTTGAAGTCTAAATGTTTCGACAATGTCAATAATCTTTACAGCTTGGTCATGAACACTCTCATCCTCACCACCTATTTCCGCAGATGGATTGGCACCAATGTTAACATCTAGAGCTCCCAAGGCAATCCATTTTCCTTCTACTTCCCAAAGAGCTCCATTCTCAATCTCCCTGTAAGGGAAAGAGTCAAACAAAAGCTCATCACCGGTGAGAAGATCCTGATACACCAACATGGTCGCTTATTATGTTTCTCTCTACGATCGATGGGAATAATTAACAAATATAGTGGTTGCGGGAGAGATACGTCCGCCAACCCTCTATTTTCCTAGGAGAAAAAGTAAAGACTAAAACAAAAAAGCATGGATTTGGGTAAATCAGTGGAGAAGCATAATGATGTTGTGGTAAAACTAGCTAAGCATGTCATCACTATCGTCGCCAAGGACTCCAACCTTGTGTTCTCACCAACGTCAATCAATGTTTTTCTCAGCCTCATCGCCGCTGGTTCGAATTCCACCTCCAAAGAACAAATTCTCCCATTTCTCATGTCACCATCAACTGATCACTTCAACGGAATCTTGACCAAGATCGTATCTATTGCCCTCTCTAAAGGGAGCGAGAGAAGTGATTTGTGCTTATCTACGCATCTAGAAGCAGTGAAGCTCAACACAATATTTCTATTTAAAGAAAATGAAAAGCAGTCTGTGCCAAACAGAGATAAGGAGTCTGATTTGTCAGCTGGTGTGACAGGTGGCACCTCGAGCCGTGCGAAGAGCACGTGGGTATTTGATGCAGAGGAGCAGCTCGAAGAATAAAGAATAAAGGGTTGACAATATGGAAAAAAGAGAAAAGGTCTAGCGCGGCGTTTTTCTTAAATGCGATGGGACATGTGATACAGTGTTTCACTGTTACAAACAGTCTCATGTCTGCTGGTCCAAAGGAAGACATGAGAGAGGATGTTGTAATGTATATATAAGAAAAATATGGCATTATTTTTCTTGGGTCTGCAAGAATTAAAAAGAGGAATAATTATGGGTAGAACTCGTAAGGTCCATGGGTGGTGAGAGGTGTTCTTGAGCGGTTAAGCTTTATATTTCTGAGTGTATGTTATCTTAGTGTAAGGGTAGACTAGGAGGAGTCTTGTGAGTGTTAAGATGCATTTGTGTAATTGTTAAGATGCATGAATGAATAAAAGAACATTCAAGTGATTGATACAAGCAACATTATTTTGTTCTCCTTGTCTTACACAACTTCTCTGTGGCTATAACATTTTAATTTGGTATCAGAGCGGTTCACCAAACCTAGGATCGTTCTGGTCCTAAATAGATGAAGATCGGATAACAAGAAACTGAGAATCTATCTGCAACGGTGCTGGCTAAGTCATGTCTGAAGGTTCAAAAATGGAAATCAGACATGAAATGGTAAACCATGTTGCTTTCATCACTGCCACAGAAGATTGCAAGACTCAAGAAGAGTTGGATTCATATGAAGTTGTTGAACCGAAATCCTCTGAAGACTATGAGGGCTTGTTTAACCTCTAGACTCAACTGAGCAAGGCAAAGATCAAACTAGCTAAAAAAAAAAAGTAAATCTCATCTCTCTCAAAGAGAAATTGGAGTTGTGTGTTCCTCAATCTACTCATCCTGAGAAAGGGACATGTCGTGTTTCAGGACTTACAAAAGAAGACATTGTCCGAGTATTAGACACTGAACTTCGCAAGGAGAGAGAAGATGCTAACATTGGTAAAGCATGTCTAGCTGAGAAATACAAAACTGCTAAGATGTTGAGTACCTGCACGAGCTGGCTGGACACCACTCAACCGAAGAATAATACCGATAGTGAAACTAAGCTCAATGTCTATGTTGAAACTGTTTTGGGTAAATCTGCTACTCAACAGGAATCATCTACTCGTAAAACATTTAAGGCCAAGTGGGAAAGAAACCGAATCAGCAAAGGAATGTTTAAAGGTTACTTTCACTGTGGTAAAACTGGACACGTGTGGGAACAATGCTTCAAACGAAAGAGAAGAATCCAACAACTATAGAATCTTAAAAAATGTTGGACGGAACCTACGTGTGTTGGATCTGTGTGGGTGCTCAAGAAGGACCTTTATCTCCATCAACTAACAACTTTAGAAAAACATCAACTTGAGTATCTGAAGTTGAACTCCATATATAATCATGAATGGGGTATCGTTGGATCCCAAGGGAGAATGAAGTCTTTGGAAGTCAATGTTGCCTACACGACAACCTCCTCTAGAGATGGCCAATCCTGGTACTTTGACAGCGGCTATTTTAGACACATGACTGGCAATAGAAACAGTTTGATAAAGGTCATCTTTACCCTCTCTTCTACTTCTGGTGGGAAGGTCACCTTTGGAGATGGAGGTAAAGGAAGCATTAAAGGCAAAGGTCAAACCTCTTGTGACAATTCACCTCAGCTTGCTAACGTCTATTTGGCTAAGGGTCTCAAGGCTAATCTTATCAGTATTAGCTAGCTGTGTGATGATGGGCTATCAGTTGTCTTCACTAGTCAAGGCTGTTAGGCTTTGGACAAACAGGAAAATAGTCTGCTAAGTGGAGAAAGGTCAGGGAACAATTGCTATATCTGGAAGAACTCTGATGTGTGCATGTCTGTGATGAGTTCTGATTTGGAACTGTGGCATAGAAGACTCAAGCACATGAATACTAGAAGTTTAGTTAAGCTGGTCCTTGCTGAGATTGTTCGCGGAATACCAAAACTGGAAAACAAGACTTATGCAGTGTGTTGGGCATGTAATCAAGGAAAACAAATCAGAGTTCATCACAAAAAGGTTATCGATAACTCGTCTAAAGGAATATTAGACTTGCTCCACATGGACTTGATGGGTTATGTTCAAGTGTAAAGCTTCAATGGAAAGAAATACATTCTAGTGGTTGTTGATGACTTCTCTCGCTACACATGGGTAAGGTTTCTAAGACACAACCATGGAAAGAAATTTGAAAATAGTATGTTTGATGAATTCTGTCATGCTCAAGGTATCAAACAACAGTTCTCTACTCCTTATACACCGCAACAAAATAGAGTTGTTGAGAGAAAAAATAATACTCTTCACGAAATGGATCGTGCCATGCTGCACAAAAACAAGGTTGCTACTCACTTCTAGTCTGAGGAAATCAACACAGTGTGTTACATCATCAACAGGGTTGAATACAAAGCACAAATTATAACTATCCTTTAACTATTGCAGTGGAGAAAAAGATTGCAAGAAGGATTGGAAAGGGTAAAACATTCATTGTTTATCCGATTAACGACAACCGTTTTCACGTCAATGGCGACAAGATCACTTGCCTTGTGGATTTGCTAGAGAGGACGTGTTCATGTGGAAAGTACGACTTGGTAAAAATTCCTTGCAGACATGCCATCAAAGCAGGACTATCTGTAGGTAGGGCTTGGCATAAGACGGGTATCCTGAAAACTTGGACTACCCATTACCCGACTCAACTCTACCGGGTATTTGACAAACAATACCCTTACCCGATCCGCAAAAAGTAAGTACCCTATACAACGGGTACCCGGCCCTTTACCCTTACCCGTCCAATTGTAACATAGTTTATCTATAATTAAAGTTAAGCAATTTATATACCAAAGAAATGAAAGATTTATTAAAAAAATAAAAAAAATCTCTTTATAGACAACATATAGTTTATAAAATATAATATTATAAACTTCAAAACTTAAAACTTGTAATCCATCATATCCAAAAGTATCGATGACAATTCAAAAACACAAAAGATTGACGTTGTGAGTATTTATACTATACTATATATTATATAGTTGATTTTATAACTAAATTAATCAAATATTAATGATATAAAATACGAGTATTTACGGGTCGGATAACAAATCGAGTACGAAGACGGATAACAAGACGGATAGTGAAAAAAAAATAATACCTTTAACCCGACCCTTACCCGCGGGTATCAAAATTATAGTACCTTTTACCCGACTCGAACATTACGGATACCCTATTTTTCGAGCCGAGTATGAGCCGGGTAATGGGTAAAGGACGCGTAATGGGAATATGTGCCCAGCCCTATCTGTAGGAAGGGAAATACATTCATTAACTGATGCAAAGTACACAACTGAGTTATGGAGATCCGTTTATGAGGAAAGCGTTAATCTAATAGCTGCTCCTGAGGATGCATGGCGTGTTCCAAGGGAGGTTGAAGTTGCCCAAGTTTTACCACCTCTATCACAAAGTGATGCGGGTAGGAGAAGGAAACGCATATTCGAATCGGTTGAAAATAAGATAATATCACAAAGAACGAAGAAACACAAGTGTGGTCGGTGTCGTAGTGAAAGCCACAACAGAGCGACATGTGATATGCCATTGTAGTTTGTTGGTTCATCAAAGCAGGTATCTTTGTATATGCTTGTTTCAATTTCGTTATATAGCGGAAACCATCGAATGCTGACTTGTATTACCTCTTCTTCTTTGTCTCTCAGATTCTTCTTTGGTCACATCGAAGGCTTTTACAAGGAGTACGTGCTTATTGCTTTACTATGTTTTCATTCTTTGTCTCTCAGATTCTTCTTTGTCTTCTCTGAACAAGAATAGTTTACTATGTTTTCTTTTCAATCAAACCAGAGGATTTTCGTTCACATTAAAAAGCAAATCATGATTCTTTATCATAAAAACCGAAGCGAAGCAAAGCTAAGAAAAGAACGCAACATGATTTCCTAGAGGAGACGAAAGTATAGACATACACATCCCACTACCACAACACATATCCCAATTTTCTTCATTGTTGTCTTCAATCTCTTCACTTCACATTCCAACTACCTTGTCTTGTCCAATAGTTTCTCTAATGTCTCCAACATATGCTTCTCATGATATACTATATTTTTTATGTCGACAACAATTGCTTCCTGCCTTTCCATTAGAACATCATATTCTTCCAATTAAGACTCCTTAACCCATTTGAAAACATGACCGAAAGATCCGTCATTTGCGGCTGTGCATTTGTAAAATTTACGACGTGGGTTTTTCTCTGTTGTTGATTTGAGAATTGTAGTCCGTTATCCACAAACACATCGTCTTGGAATACCCCTAACATAGAGACCACAACTTGAACCTGACGATATGTTGCTCATTCCTACACAACAATGCCTACGAAAAATATAACGAATAATTAATTAGACTCCAAAAGTGTATATGAAACTCAAAGCAACAACCACCAATTTTTCTCTTTATCTGCAATCTGCTCATCGTAAACACATATCTTAAAGTTGGAGACGAAAACACATATTTTGTCAAATCGATTGAGAAATTGGATGAATATGCTTCTAATTCGCCGGAATTCGAGTTTCACAAATTCAATAAATGTCTTCATCTATTCGTTGACAGCAACTGTTTTTTCTGAAGTTCTAAGGCACAACAGTTTCTGCTTCCTTTCCTCTACTCCATTATCAGAGAACTAGTTCTTAACACGCCGCGAAGAGAAAGCAGGCGTGTCTTGTACTTTTGGAGTAGCAGCATCACCAACAGCTTCGTTCTTATTCTCCATCTCTACCTCCTCTACCATATTATGATGCAAAGGCTTAGAAAATTTTGTAACTTGCCATATATGGTCACTCCAGTCTTTTCCTGAGTTAATACAACTCTGAATGCAAACAACTTGTTCGTCTCTCATATCGTCGGTCCGTCTGAACTCAACAGCCTCAATTAAATCGAAATTCCCAATGGAAGAGATGTATGGATACAAAACACCCTACAATAAAGTTAATGTAATTAAGATTAGTATCACAATGATATACATATGTAATTTGCAATCATAGAAGCAAAAACCAAGCCTCATGGAACTTTTGCAATATATCAATGGGAAGATGATATGTTAAAGGAAAATAGAGACAATCCCTACTGATGCATTAAGTAGCACAATCTAAACTCAAATACAAAGCATCATTTTCTGCAAAGACAAGCTTATAATGACCTTACAAGAAAACATCCCTGAGAACCAAATGAGGACTCTAGAGAGTTGATTTGTGCATATGATATCTTTGCAATTCCTGACCAATTTGAACAACCCGGAAACACAATAACATCCTACTTATGTTTTTGGCCTAACATAACACCAAGATCAGGAATGACTTCCATAATCCAAATCTGCAACGCATATGTGAAACCATGCAGAGACAAAGGCTGCGTTAATTTTACCCCCGCTGCCTTGATCGATGTCACAAGATGATCATATGAGTCCAAACCCCATGGATAAGCTTGTAGCTTCCTAATGTCCATCACCAGTTTGATGTATGAGTGTGGTATATCAACCTTCTCATCATTCATAACTAACAAACTCCCAATAACACACAAGTACACCAAGCGCACTCTGTCCACACGCGTCTAGCTGTGACAATCCAATAGGTTTTTCTTCTTTATAGACTTTAGGCAAATAATCTTCTTACTCCTTAGCAACCTACTCCAGAAACCGTCATCATCTATCCATTCCTCAATGTCCAAGTTGTCCGGCTTCATGTAATTGAGCCCAGTCACAGTGTAAAACTCTTGAAGAGAAAATCGAAGAGGCCTCCTAGCAAACACAAACCATAGCTCATGCAGTTTTATAATATCCAGCTGCTTACACATGAAGCTGTGTAGCAATTTATCTGAGTATCCTAGAGAATGTTCATGTATTGCCAGAATATGCACAAATTTCGGATCTTGCTTCACTTCCTTGTACTCATTTGGCATCCGAGCCTTCAGTTTCTTCATAAGAGACGTTTCGCAGCTGTTGTTGATCTTCACAACTTTCGGTTCTTTGTTTTCCCTAAAAAATCTCTTTGGCAAATCCAAATCCATACCTACAAAGAATGAAATAATATATTATGAAGTGAATGTAACTTTTAAGAACAATATTTGATTATAATTTCTTTTTCACTTAATGATCAAAGCCATATAGGAATGAATCTAAGTTGCAAACATGGTTAGAGTGTGATCAAGAGAGAATTCTGTTGAACATGCTTGTGATCAAGAGAGAATTCTGTTGAACATGCTCTAAGTTATTGGACCTGCCTGCACTTAATCTGTTTAACATGCTCTAAGTTGAGGGTACTGATCTTGGAAGCAAGCTTGTCCAAGGCTGGATGAGCCTCTAACTCCAATCTTATGGCCTACATTAACAAAGAATGAATGAAGTACCACACGCAAGAGAAGCAATGCTCTGTGTATTAGAGTATTAACATAAGTATTTACCTCGATTTCGAAACTGCTGGATGCAGCTTCAAGAATTTGGAAAACCTGTGAAAAACCACAAATTAATCGAACCAAAATCAATCTACTAGGGTTTCTAAAAAAATAGATTTTTGTGTTGAAATTGAAATCAAATCAAAGCGAATACAAAGAAAACTAACCGGATGTAATCGAATATTAGCGACGGAGAGACGAGTAGGAAGACAACAATGGAGGAGGAGGTGGAGGAGGTCGGAGAAACAGATGACCGTGGATACCTAATTTTGGATTGTTGACAGAGGAGGAGTATGAACACGAAGTCGAGAGACACACACACAGAAAGAGAGAGAGAGAGAGATAGAGAGAGAGAGAGAGAGAGAGAGAGAGAGAGAGAGGCCACACTAGCCGATGAAGATGAAGACGACGGCTAGGGTTTCTAAATTGATTAAAAAATTTGCCGACGACGGTTTAATTTCTAGAGCGGAGAAGACGAAGTTGAGAGAGAGAATAACTGTTGTTTCTCTTTTAATGAATTAACTAGTATTATATTTTTTATTTTTATGTATGTTAAAAAGGAAAGTTGATAAAATGAATATTCTCTCTTTTTCTTTCAATTTCGTAAAAACAGTTATATATTCCGAAAATATTTTTAAAAAATCATTTTTACTAATATTGAAGGTTAAAATTGGATTATGAAAATATCAAAGGTTATTGGGACAAAAGGATATGTGTATAAAGGTTATTGAGACAAAACCAATTTTAAACTGAGTCAATTTAGCAAATTTTTCAAGTTTTAAAGGGATAAAGTTTGGACAATTCTAACAAATACCACTAAATGATACAAAAGTACCACAATTTTTCAAGTATTATACAAATATTTTTCAAATGTTCCACAAATAATTCAACATTCAAAACTAAAAACCCTAAATCCTAAACCCACACTCTACCACTAAAAATTATATTCTAGTTTTCAATAGTTAATCCAAACTAATTAAATTAAATTATGAAGCCTTGAAAATCAATTTTATGTTTGTGATATTTGTGGAACATTTGAAAAATGATATAATTTTTTAAACAAAACTTCAAAAGTATGGTATACTAAAGAATTTCTCATAAAATTTTAGGAAGTTTTCGAATAATGCATAATAAATGATCTAAGACAATTCAAGGAGCTCGCACCCGTTATTAAGACCCTCAAATCAATAGGCAATATTCGATAATGCATTTTTTCCTCTTACGGTCGTCTTACCGATGACGTGCATGTCGTTTCTTCAAATTCATAAACTGAGATTTTTTTATTAAGAAAATCAATGAATATGGTGTTTTTACATCATGTTGTTGTTGTCTTAACCTGTGAATTTTTATCATGAGTGATTAGTTTTCTATTCATTATTGGGGAATAAAATTGGAACTCAATTGACTTTGGGGAATTTTGAGAAATCTCATTTTTGATACCCTTTCCAACTTTTGTTCCAGGAGGTGATATCTTGCTAAAGTGCATGAAGCTGTTTGTATGATCTCAAACTCCACAAGTGTCGCTCAGATCACAAGTGTACGCGAAACCTTCTTTCATTAGTGAGATGGAGGGGAGAATCCTCGGAAGCTCGTGATGATCTTGAAGCTTTGGAGAAGAATTATGAAGAGGTTGGTGATGAACAAGAGATTTTTTAAACGGCCGTATGGAAGTAATCAAATCAAGATTAGTTGAATTGACTCCATCATTATCATCATTCATCATATACCATATCTTGAAACAATCTACCAAACATATAAAACATTAACACTTTCTAATACTTTGAAACAAGATATAATATTCCTCACTCTGGCTATATTCCATTTCTTGAAACAATCTACCAAACATATAAAACCATTCAAACTTCCTAATACTTTGAAACAAGATATAATATTCATCACCTCTAGCTGTATACCATTTCTTGTAATCGTGCTGAAGTGAAATAAGTCGATGACTGTTCAAACTTTCTAATACTTTGAAACAACATATAATATTCCTCTCATCTGCCATTATAGAACCATTCGTCCGCCAACTCTCTTTTGTCTGAAAACAAAAAAAGTAAAAATCAAAACAAGAAAGCATGGAGTTGGGAAAATCAATGGAGAAGCACAACGATGTCGTTGTAAAACTAGCTAAGCATGTCATCACTACTGTTGCCAAGGACTCCAACCTTGTCTTCTCACCAATGTCAATCAACGTTTTGCTCAGCCTCATCGCTGCTGGTTCGAATTCGGTCTCCAAAGAACAAATCCTCTCATTTCTCATGTCACCATCAACGGACCACCTCAACGCAATCTTGACAAAGATATCTGTTGTCCTCGCGGATGGCAGCGAGAGAAGTGATTTGTGCTTATCTGCGGCTAATGGTGTCTGGATCAACAAGTCTTTCTCGTTGAATCCTTCTTTTAAAGAGCTTTTGGAAAACTCCTACAAGGCTACTTGCAGTCAAGTTGACTTCGCAACTAAAGTAACTCCTCTCAAAACTAATTATGATTCCCTCCGTTTTTAATATTTGCGCTTTTAAATTTGGAAAATTAGCAAATCTAACGCAAAAAAAAACGATTCATGTGCTAATTTGGATGTGTAATATGTATTTATGAACCATTTTGAAGGTATACATAATAGTATTCTATTCTATTTATTTTTGTGTAGAATAATATATAATGAGTTATAAGCTAAAATGAGCTAAAAAAACTTTATAATAAACAAACTAACCAAATATATTGTACAACGTAATATGTCGCTGTAGTGTACATTTCTGGTCTAAAAAGTCCTCATTTCTTTATTTTTTTATTTTTTACTTTGTATTATTTTTCTTCTTGATTTTTGTTTTCAACCAAATCTTAACTAAAATATGTCACCGTAATTGGTAGTTCAATTGGGCGGAAAGTTGTTTACCTCCAAATTTCTTTTAATTAAAATAAATTGTTCAAATTTATAATCTAATTTAAAAAATAGATTTTTTCTTGTATATACCATGATTTAAATTTTTCTAAATCAAACACATATTTCTCAAACAGATTGATAAACAAATATAACTAAGAAGGTACGGTTTTATAAAGAACACAATAGTATTCTATTCTATATATTTTTTATATAAAATAGCACATACTTGCATAAACTCACATGCTATTTAAAAAATATATATTTTGTTCGTTTTTTAAATCTAGAATCATTGTATATATGAGTATATTTGTATATATTATGGTTTAAAGTTTAAAAACGAACACAACTCTTGAAAAATGGATTAGTGAATCTAAATAAATATTATTTTGTTTCATGTAAAACAAAATAACATTCTATGATGTAGAATAGCATATAACAAAGAGATACAAGAGAAAATGGTTATTCACCTTTTTTCATGGCTATATTCTTAATTGTGTGAAAAAATGTCAAAACAATACTTAAAGTAGAAAGAAAAAGAATAATAATTAGTAGATTGATTCATGTCTCATATTATTATTTTATTTTAGATGTTAGGGCATCTCCAACCCCACTTCAAAACCCACTCCAAAATGAGACTTGGAGTAAATTTCTCTCCAATCACACTCCAAATCCCACTTTAAAATGGAGTAACTTATTTTTTATTCCATATTTGGAGTAATTCTATTTCTTACTCTATCTTGGAGTTAAATTTTTTTATTTATACAAAGATCCTTTAACTTTTAAATAATTATATTTTTTATATTAGATATATTATTAAAATGTTTTGGTTGTCAATTAACGTGATTAGTGTTTTAAGCATAAACTGTTGCCATTCTCTTTAACCATACAAGTCAAGCAACTAATTAGATGGAAATCAAGTTTCTAATATTTTATAAAATAAAAAAATACGTTCGATTATTTCAAATAACAAATTAGAAGATGTGACAAAAAAAAATCACAAATTAGAAGACAAATATTTTTTGTTTGTTTTTACCAATAGAAGCATAGTCCAAACTAGTTTGATTTATAAAACAAATAACTAACTATTATTATAAGGATTCAACTTATATGCAATTGCTAACATATAAAAAATTGGTTATATGTGCAATTTTGATAAAGAATATTCTTTTGGGAGTGAAAAGTAGAGTAATGGGTTAGAGAAAATTTCTGCTCCAAAATGGAGTTCCTCTATTATGGAGTAAAAAATGGAGAAATGAGTTGGAAATGGTCTTAGTATATTTGAAATGTTGCAATTTCCTCCTTGTGTGGGTTGAGTGTATAATGATTGGTTAATTTGTTGGTCGCTTGTTTTTGAAGCCTATTGAAGTGATTGATGAAGTGAATATGTGGGCGAAAGTTCACACCAATGGAGTCATCAAGGAGATTCTTTCATGCAAATCTAAAGAGACTATCGATACTATCAGGTCCAGCACACTCATACTTGCAAATGCAGTGTACTTCAAAGGAGCTTGGAGAAAAAAGTTCCATGCAAAGTTTACAAAGGACAACGATTTTCACCTTCTTGACGGCACCTCAGTGAAAGTCCCATTCATGATCAGTCACAAGGACCAATACCTAAGAGGCTATGACGGTTTCCAAGTTTTGCGTCTCCCCTATGTAGAGGATCAACGTCAATTCTCTATGTACATTTATCTTCCTGGCGATAAAGACGGATTGCCTGCCCTGCTTGAGAAAATAACCTCCGAACCAGGATTTCTTGATAACCACATTCCACAACACGATATAGAAGTGGATGTTATCAAAATTCCAAAGTTTAAGTTCCTTTTCGAGTTTCAAGCTTCAAATGTTTTGAAGGATATGGGGCTGACTTTACCGTTTACTTCTGGAGGTAGTCTAACAGAGATGGTCGATTCCCCTACCATCAGTGAGGATCTGTACGTCACGAGCATTATTCATAAAGCTGGCATTGAGGTGGATGAAGAGGGAACTGAAGCCGCAGCCGTTTCTGTTGCCCTCTTAAGCGTCCAGTGTTTAAGGCAAAATCCAGATTTTATAGCTGATCATCCATTTCTATTTACGGTGAGAGAAGACAAGAGTGGAGTGATCTTGTTCATGGGTCAAGTTCTTGATCCTTCAAAACACTGAACTTGGTGGTGGTGCGGAAGAAGACATTAAGTAATAATACGTGTGTTGTATTTTGCTGTATATATAATATTCCTGGTTTGATGGATTTGAGTTTGTAAAAGTTGATTCCTCTTTTTATGTGGAGGAATAGTACATTAAGTAATAATACATAAAAACAAAAATCATTTAAAATAAAACAGTAAATTTGAAATTTATTCTAATTGATATATCAGAGGACAAAAAGAGTTAAGAGTAAATATTTATTAAACTAACATAAAATTTCTCAATAAATTGTAATCAAATCAGAAATCAGAGCAAATATTAATCAACTACTATCCAATTTAAAAAAAAAATCAAATCAACCCGATTAAACCGGTACCCAAACAGTGGCAAACACAACACTATGACCTTTCCAAGTCAACACAAGACTCTCGTCGTCATCTTCACTCTTCATTCCCCACCCTACGGCATGCTCCTCCAGCATCGCCTTCAAATCGGAAACCGCCTCTTCCTTAACCCTAACTCCACCGAAATCAGCTTCTCTCATCCTCTCAATCCACCGTCTCTTCGTCTCCGTCCTCTCAACCCTCTCCGCACCTTCCTTAGCCACTACGTTTTCTATCTTCCAACTTATCTCCGCCTCGTACCACCGTCTCTGCTCACTCAAAAAAGTATCCGTCGTATCGAAAGGGATCCAAAAATAGTTAAAAGCCGATCGTAAACGCGTGACCAGAATCTCTGACGTGAGGTCCACGTCTTCTTCTATTAGGGTTACGATTGTTGGATTTAGAGACCGGAGTTGTTTCAGGAAAACCGTTCGTATGGACGATGGTGATGAGGTTAGGGTTTCGTCGGGGATGTAACGGAGCATCATGTGGCAGTTAACGACTAGAGCTTCGTTGAATGAAGAAGGGTAAATACGTAACTGTTGGAGGAGGGAAGAGAAGCCATCGGAGTAAGCCGAAGGTATGATTGTGAACTGCATTTCTATGTTACGTGTGGTTGCGAAATTGATGAGTTTTGATCCGAGCTCTTCGTAGGAGATGTTGATGAACGGTGGCAAGTCGGAGGAGGGAACGACGGTGAGTTTGAGAACCGGAGGTTTGTTTAGTCGGTTTGCCATAGCGTCTATGAGTGTAGGGATTTGCATACAATGAGTCAAACTTAAGTCAACGATGTGTACCGTTGAGTAACCTTCCATGGCAGCTAAGATCGCCGCGTTGGCCGCGATGAATCCAAACCGGTGCCACGGAGTGAGGTCGACGAATCCGGCGAGATCCACGACTGAGAAGCGGTGGAGTTCATCGGCCGGAGGTAGGAAACTGAAGGTGGAAAAAAGAGTGGGGAGTTTGGAGACGGCGCGTGAGAGCAACGCGCGGAGGAAGGAGGAGGTGAGACGTTGGGTGGAATCACCGTCGGGTGGTGCGACGTTGTTGAGGACCCAAAGGATTTGGTGAGCCAATGCGGCGTCGTTTGAGTCTACGGCGGTGGCACAGTGGAGGAGGAGCTGCTCCATAAAGTTGGCGTCGCCACCGCGAAGGGATTTGGGAGAAGGGAATCGGGTCGGGCTGAGAATACGGGTTTTGGTCATTTGTGTGCCCGGTTTAGAGAACTTGTTAATGATCTCTTCTTCAGTTCTTCTTGTGGTAGCTTTGCATGACACATAAGGATACAAAAAGAACAAAAAAATTGAGTATAGAAGGGTGGAGAAAACGACATATCTATAAAAAAAAAAAATATATATATATATATATATATTTTTCGTCTGGACCACAAACCGGCCCACTAGCTATTTCCCTCACACAAGAGGGGGATCGAAACCCTCACCTTTAGGTGCCTAAAAGTTAGAGTGGATGACCACTGCACTATTGTGCTCTTGGCTATATATAAATATATATACACATTATTTTGTCTGAAAAAGTAAAGAATATAGAGAAATGAGACAAAGGAGAGGGATGAAGAAAGAAAGAGACGAGACAATAGAGAGAGTCGTGCAAGTATGTGGTAACCTTATCATTGGGAATCGCACCGTTTCGGTCGTTTATGTAAGACAAATCTATGCAATAACAGCTTTTTTCAATATAGATATACATGTCTCTGACTATCTTTATAAATCTATATATGTGTAATATGTCTGAAATAGCTAAAAATAGGAATCATAGTTAGGTCGTGGGGTGACTATTTATCTGCTATTTAGGGAAACTGTTACATTTTTAGTATCATTGACTTGAATTCTAAAGAGTTCCATACATACAATATGTGCATGATATCACAAAGAGAAGTTGATATTAATTATTAAAAAAAGATATTGATATTTTGTTATACTAGATAGAAAGAATAAGTGTATAGGAAAAAACGAGATGGTACTATACTTGAAGGTGGGTGACATGTGAATAAATTATGGCAGGTTAATTTGTATTTATGTATGTATGTACGGCCGAGTTTTTGTCATCTAGGTTGATATTATTCTCTTTTTTGCCGCACTGTCGCATTCATCAATTAAATCACTGCATGCGGTTTACAAATTAAAAAAGAATATTTGGAAAATTATTTCACATTGAAAATAACTTTGTCCCAATACAATTAAAATTTAAAAAAAAATCTCTCATTAAGTTTTAATTATGTTGATACTCGATTTTACCCTTCAATTATCTTTAAAAAAAATTTCATGTTAATTTTTAATAGATTTTAAATAAATAATACAAAATAGTATAACAAATCAGAATCATATTCTTCGTCGTCTCCACCCCTGGCTTCTTCACAGGCTTCACCTCGTTTTCTCCTTTGGTTGCTTCTTCGTACTCGTCCTTCTTCTTTCTTTTCTTCTTCTTCTTCTTCTTATCTTCTGTCTCCTTCGTCGTTTCCGAACCCAACCGTCTATTTTTCTCTTTCTCTTCCGTCGTTTCTGATCGAGCCGTCGACGCTTCCGGTAAACTTTTTCCTTTTCATATTTCCTCTCTTCAAATCTCCGCTTAGATTGTGTCCTTATTGTTGTATTTGATTCAATTGTGTATTGATTTCAGTTAGAGATTATTGTTCAACCTAGGGTTTTGTTTATTTGATTCAACTCGTGTTGGAGTAGACTGTTTTTTCACTTAGAGTATGACATCTTCAATTTGGTGTGTTCGCAAAAGTGGTAAAAATCTTTGAAACATGCTTTGTGTATTGCGAAAGTATGACAGCTTTGTAAGAATCTTCGTTATTTCAGCTTACTAAGTATGATGGTAGAATGATTGGGTATTGAGAAAAATAATAACATAAGTAGTATTTGGTTTTTCAATTTGCATTTAGATCCTTTGTTGGACCAAATTGAGAGCTACGTTTTCTATTAGTATTTGGCATATTGTTTTGTTCAAAGATAAATGCCTTTAGATCTTTTTAGTTGGTTAATAAGATTGTTTAGGAAATGAGAAACAAAAGCTTGAACTTAGTGATATTGATTTGCAGTTGACAATGTGTTAAGCTCAAGTATATATATATATATATATATATATATCTTTAAAAGCTTTAGATCTTTGCTTTTGGTTAGAGATTAAGATGAATTATTGAACTAGACATTGTGAGCTGGCTAATGTTGTTGTTGTTGTTACTGCTTTTTAGTATACTAAGATGAATTACAATTGGTCTTGCGTTGTTGTTACTGCTTGTTAGTAATTGGTTGTACATATATTGTGCTTAATATGATGCATGATGATGGTTTATACATATATATTGTAATCTGTTTTGTTACTTTATTTTTTCTGAATGTGTTCATAATACTTTGATAATGTTTAAAAATGTTAATCACTTATCCAAGTTTTGATAATTTTCATTATTTAATTCATTGTAGGTATGGATTTAGAATTGCCTAAAAAGATTTTTAGAGAAGGGCATGAACCGGAAGTTAGAAAGATCAACAACAGCTGCACGATGTCGATTCTCGAGCTAGTGAAGGAGATGCTGCCAACGGATTACGATGGCGTGAAGGCAGGTCCTCTCTTCTCTCATATCATGGCAATGTATGATAATGGTCTAGGATACTCGGGGAAAGTGATACACAGCATGATGTGTAAGCAGTTAGAAACATCTAAATTGCATGAGTTGTGGTTTGTGTTTGCTAGGAGACCTATGAGATTCTCTTTGCAAGAGTTTCATGCCGTGATTGGCCTCAAGGTCGAGAAAGAGGACAATTGCAACATTGATGAATGGGTAGATGATGAGGGTTTTTGGAGTAAATTACTAAATGCATAGGGTATAAGCATTTGCATTCAGGACATAAGGAAGGTGCACATTCTGGATGCTAAGAATTGGAAGCGTGTAGATAGATTGCGTTTGGTGTATTTGTGTGTTATTGGTAGATTGTTATGTCCAATGGATGAGAAGGCTGTTATACCACACACTTACATCAAATTGGTTATGGATTTTGGCAAGCTACGAACTTATCCGTGGGGTCTTGAATCATTTTATCAGCTACTTAAGGCGATGAAGACTACTAGGGGGAAATTGACGCGGCCGATTAGCTATCATTTGCATGGTTTCTCTTTTGCATTTCAGATTTGGATAATGAAAGTTATTCCAGACATTAGAGATATGTTAGGTCGGAAACTGAATAAGGATGACATTGTATTTCCCAGATGTTCAAATTGGATAGGAGCTTCAAAGATTTCATATCCACAAATCAACCAGCTAGAGTCTTCATTTGGATCAGAAGTACGTGAACTTGCTATTTCTAGTGTAATTTTCTTTTTTTTAGGACACTAAGTAGTAAGCTGGTTTTTCTGTAACTTTCTTCATCATTTTGTTTTGCTGTAACTTTCTTCATCAATTCGACACTAACTTTTATTATAATCACTTTTTTTACAGGCTGTTTTGTATCCTTTTATCTCGTCTATTGGGAATGCTGACTTAATCAAGCTTGTTCAGTTTACAAGGACGAGCGAAATGGGAGATGAAAGAGTTGACAATATAATTTCTCTCATTAAAGATGGAAAAGACTGGAGTGACCACATCTGAGAAGTTAAACCACCGAATCAGAAGCATGGTGCAGAGGAACTGGACATAGAGAATGATATTGTAGATGCGGTTGCTGATGTTAGTACTCCGAAGGTAGACGACAGCTCTGCGTCGACTTCGAGGAGGGCTAAGAAGAAGTTTTCTGATCGTGGTGTAGAGGAACGGAAGCAGAAATTGTTGTGCTAACGGTCAGCGGAAAAAAGTGTAGGTGTGAATGAAGACTTGAAGTCTGTTATTATTGGTTTGTTTGAATCTTCGCTTACTTCAATGGCGAAGAAGGTTGACAAGATGGAGAAGGACATCAGTGTCCGATTTGCCAATATGGAAAGTGAGTTTAGGATCCTCAAAGATGCAGTCTCTGAAGCTACACTAGCAATAAGTAGTGGACAACAATCTACCATCACAACACCGGCAACTGTCAATGTGGAGAAACAACCGCAGAAAATGAGTAAGGTAATCCAAAAAAAGAAACTCTAACTATTGATCACTTTTGTATTGTATCAATCGGTAATGTTGTCTATATATATCTATTATGTTGTAACCTGTTAAATGTAAACAAATGTTTTATGATAGTATGTTAGTCACAGTATGTAAATTTGTTGAATTGTTGATGACTGAACTTGTGCATTCTTAGTTTTTAAGGAGAAATTTTATTTTCTTTTTTGTTGGGTTACATTTTTATATAAATTAATCTCGATCTGATATGCTTCATGTGGATTAGATTCTTGATATGTGATTTTAATAATTGATTTCACTATCATGTCGCGTGAATGTTTGGTGAAGCAAGCACGTTCCTTTTGGTTGTCATGTAACATGTAAGAGTCTGCGTGTAATGTTACAAACTCTTATATTGTGCTTTCTTTGGTTTCTTAACTTTTTCACTTTTGTTTGTCGTCTAACAGGATAATAAAAAACATGGAGTAGACTGTAAATTTTCTTTTGATGGTTTACATGACGTAGCTTTAACTCAGACTTGCAATATGGAGCTCGAATTAGGCACACAAGAGTATCTCCAAAAAACACTGGGACGACTATCTCAAGCTTCGGTAGTCCATGGTTTCGATCCATCTCAGTCTTCAAAAGTAAAGATGGAAGATGATCTTGATTGGTTAAGTCCACTATCTTCTTTTCCTTCCGTCAAGAAAAAAAGTGTCGAACCGCATACTCCTAGTTGGCTTCGACAATTAAGACCAAAAGAATTGGAGAACATGTCCCGAAATGCTGCAGATGCCGGATTAGTTTTCCATGAAGAAGAAGAATTTAAATAAATGCAAGATTGGTCCATGGCTTTCGAGTAAGTCTATTAATGCGTTTCTCTTCAATTTTTACTTACCGAATAACCGCATCTACTTTATTGTATATCTACTTACTAAATACTTAATGGTTTAATATATTGAAGGAACTACATGTCGGTCCACTAGCTTTAACTTTAGAAGTATTAACCCGGATTATTAGCTCAACATCATGGCTACACACTCCGGTATGAAATACGTGTTATATTATGTGATATGTCCCATATTTTACCTATTTTACTATCTATTTTACTATATTTTCTATGCATTTATCTACGGTATTACGCCTTTAGAGGTAGTTTTCCTCGTATTTGTAGTTTTAGAGTCTTAACAGGGAATTCAAGGAAAAATGATCAAAAAGAGTCAAATTAGGTGTAAACCAAACCACAGCAACTTTCATAAGCCAAAGACACTATCAAGAACCAAGAATTCACAAGATACAATATTCTACCGAATTAGACAGAAAGTATACGCCAGAAGTTTAGCAGTGAACGAAGGATCAAAGCGATTTGGAATTGAATGAAACTTGGTGTGAAGATAGATCTTTGAGTCATATTTACAATGAATTTTTAATCGTCTCAATTGGAGTTGTGAGCAGGAAGATACACCCGAATTACTGAGTACATGTCTAACTGCCTCGAAGCTGAAGCGAGTCCAATTTCGGACCAAATACCGGTCTGCATCGTAGACCGATATTTCAGCCATTTTCAGGACACGAGATGGGTCATTTAAACCCCAGTACCGGTCACGAAATTGGCCCGATACTGTGACCAATATTGAGGCAGTTTCGACGTAAAAAATCCGTTTTGTCCTAAACGAAACCCTAAGGAGACCCTAGGCCTATATATACTTGTTTTTAGCATCTTGTTAGGGGTGTGCCGAAATATTTAGAGTTTTTTAACAGATAGGAGCAGCCACCACGAGTTCTCTTGGTGTTCTTCATTAGATTTGGATTCTAGAGCAATCTGGTGGATGAATTCGCTTTGTATCTCGATATAGAGAAGATTCCTTTTATCCTTTACTCTTTAATTCAAGTTTATCTACTATGAATTTATCATCTATCTTGTGTCTTTCGTGCACCATGTTTGAGTAGTTTTATTTGTTAGGTTGTAGAAAGATCAAAGAGTTCATGAATTGTTAACTTCTATCGAATGAATTAGGGATAATCTATTACGTTCTTCATCTTTATTTGCTCTTAATGCATGATTGCTTTTCTGATCAACTAGCATCTGATTTTAGATTGATATACTCTCCAAAAGCTTGTTATATTGTCTGAACTAGTATTTGATGAGCTAGGCGTTTTAACAATTTGAAAGGTTAGTTAAGGAGTTTAGTGAACAATTGAATCTTGAATTTACTGCGTGTTTTCTTCTTGTAATAACATGCGATAGTTGAGTCTATTAGGAAGTTAAAACATAGTAATCTGAGCCACGACAGTGGGAGGATTATACATCCATGATTTGAGTTCTAGAACACATCTCTCTAAAAGGTCCCTATAATTCGATATGTTGTTTAATGATCCATGAATCTCTGCGATTGATCTACTTGTCTAATGTTTGTTTACTTTGAATTCTAGTCCCTTTACTTAGTTATTTTTGTGCCTTAATTTACATTCCTAAAAACCAAAACCATATTTCTTGTTTTAGCTTGATTTGATTCCTAAAAAGTTTGTAGTACAATTACGAGGTCCCTGTGGATTCGATCCCTAAATACTACCGTGATTGCTGTGCACTTGCAGTTATATTTAGTGGTTAAAACTTTGACCCACATCATTCTGTTATAAAACACGTATGATTAGTAAACATATGTTACTAATTTGTAAGCTTTTTTGTTCAGGAAGTAGACGCAGTTGTGTTCTTACTCCGGGAGAAGACATCTTTGCGACGTTGGAAACCAGATCGTGTTGGTTTCATGACCTGCTCATTTAGTTCCCACATAAAAGCTGCTTAATGCCAATTTTTGGCTGAGAAGAAAGCATTCAAATTGAGTACTTTGCTCTTAGCTTTCGGCAACGGTGATCTTCTAGCTCATGGAAAGACAGGAAAACTTTGGGATGTTGACGTGGACTGTCTTTACGTTCCAGTCAATGTCAATTCTAACCATTGGATCTCGTTGTGTATCAGTTTCAAATAGAGAGCAATTCACGTATTTGATTGTGGTAACGGAAAACATGTCAAGGATGTGGAACCATTCGCAAGCATCATTCCTCGTATTGTACACAAAGTGCAAGCACCTGGAAACAACAAGCATTTGAAAATCAAACCGTATACAGTGACATATGTGAAGATGAAAGATGGTCTTAATATAAGTCATTGTCACTGTGGAATGTATGCTTTGAAATATATCGAGTGTCACTTACTTGGAATAGACTTCTCTCTAATGGATGATAACAACATTAAAAGGGCTTGATTTAGGATTGCAATCGATCTGTACCAAGCGGCAAATGATCAAGTTTTGATTGACCGTTTGTCAAAGTATGAACCTCTTGAAGCGCATATCGACTCAACCATTGTTGATATTGGTTGAGATCGTCTACTATTTATGTTTTTCTTTTTTTTGTTATTTTAGATGCGTTTTATAACATAGAAAATTAGTATGTTGGCTATTTGCTATTATAATAAACGTTTTCACATTCAAGTATTAGGTTTTTCACAAAAAAAATTAAAAATAAAAATAAACCCAGGACACGGATCGATCGATCCAAACAATGCGATCAATTGCCAATTCATCGGGTAACATCAGGATCGACCTGTCCGCTCTGCCTCAGTAGATCGATCGATCCTTCAAACAGATCGATCAATCCGTTACCCAGGTAAGTTTTCTGATTCGGTTTATATCGGTTTAATTTCCATAAAATTGAACCGGATTTAAATACAAAAACTGATTTCTCCTTCGGCTACATCTACTCTTAACAGATCAAAATCGATTTTTTTCTTCTTCTTCATCGACAATTTAAAAGTTTTTGAAAAAAAATCATAGTGATGTAAAACTAAAAACACAAGAAAAATCATAGTGATGTAAAAACCAAAGCTTGCAGACAACTTAAACATAAATAAGAAGTTTGTAAAACATAAATGAAACAATCTCTATATTGCTATATCACATGTTACTCTGTTGTGACTGGTAATATGACAACGACGGCACTTATGCTTCTTCGACCCTTTCGATCCTTGTGACGATCGTATCTTATCTTCAGCAGATTTGAATCTTCGTTTCCTGCGTCTTCCCGCAGCTCTTCGTGTTTCCGGTGGTAAAACCTAGACAGCTTCAACTTTGGCCGGGACACGCCATGCATCCTGAGGAATAGATACAAGATTAATGGATTCCTCATAAGCTGCTCTCCATGCGAGAGTCGTATATTTATGATTGGTGAGTGAATATGTCTCTCTTCCAACAGATAATCCTGCTTTTATGGCATGTCTGCACGAAATTTTTATCAAGTCATACTTTCCACATGAACACCTCTTCAAACCAACAATGCAGTCGTAGGAGTCGCCTTTGACAATAAATCGGTTGTCATTAATCTTGTAAACCATAAATGTTTTACCCTTTTCAATCCTTCTGTCAATCTTTTTCTCAACTGCAATGGTTAAAGGATGCTTATGATTTGAGCTTAAGTTTCTACGCTTATGAAACCATCGGGTTAACATTTATCTAATGCTATCCAACAAAAGAATTACATTTTCTGGAAATACCTGAATCCTGGAAATAGACAACGAGCCCATTTTCTCACGTTAGCGTCGATTAGATATTTTCCAATGCCTGGACTAATATTGCAAATCTCAGTGAACTTTTCTCAAAATCAGGTGGTCTATATACCGTGAAAAGATGTCACCACATTATTCAACAAATGCTAAATGCAAATTCCATGTGTAGCTTGCTGGTAAACTTTCTCTACTGCTTTCACAATTGAAGAATGTCTATTTGACACAAAAGCCAACCTATGCTCATCTGCAATAACAACGTTTAGCTGCCTCAAAAACTACTCCCATGAGCGATCGTTCTCTGAATCAACAACCCCGAATGCAATTGGGTACAAGTTAGAGTTACCATCTAAAGCGGTAGCAACTAGTAAAACTCTTTTGAATTTATCTTCCAAAACGTACCATCAACAACAACAACTATCCGAATGGATTTGTAGAACCCCCTTACAGATTGACCGAAAGAAATAAATAGATATTTAAATCTTCCATGGAAATCTGTTTCATAATGGTAATGCGTACCCGAGTTTGCTGCTTTCAACATGTACAAGTACTTTGGAATTTTACCATAACTTTTCTCCGGTATGCCTCTAATCGCGTTAACTGCATACTCACGTGCATCCCATGCTAAAGAGTAATTCAACTCGACTCCATGTTCAGTACGCATAATCTGGATCACATCATGCGGTTTAGGTCCTTCTTTCACCCCCTCGTACTTATGCATAATCAACCCGCCGATTTTTTTTGTAGAAGCTGTCTTTCCACCTTTTGTTTTGCTTGAAGGAGCACAAGTATGTTCCGAAACATACTTGCTGACAATGAAATACGTAGATCCTGTCAAACACGTTGCACGAAGACTCCAATTGCATCCGTTACTTATGCAGCGTATAGTCCACTTTGTAGTATCCGATTTAAGAACCTTATAGTCGAAGTTGTACTTCATTGCACAGATTTCAATTGTTGACTTCAAAGCCCTTTTGCTTTCAAAACGTTGACCCTTCTTGCCAACATTCTCTACTGAAGGTCGAACCATCTTCTCACTCCCTTGTTCTGTATTTTCAGACATTAAGCCATCCTCACTATCATCACCAACATCACCATGAATCTGAGAAGGATAGAATAAGCGTTTGTCAACATTAAGCTTAACATGAGTCGGTTCCTCGATTTTGTCAGCCATAACACCTTCTAAGTTTTCTGATTTCGTGGGCTCTTGATTCAAATCAAAGTCAAATTTAGGTTTAAAAGACACACACAACTGTATCGAAGATTTCTTCCTTAAGTACCCAACAAAATTTTTCACTTAACGATCACTGGATAAGAAAACTGGAGGAGATCCTAAATTGTTGATCAAATCCCCAGGTAAATAACTGCACTCGATCGTATCAGTTTGCTCGATTCCGTAATCCTCTAAAACCATATCTTTAAGCTCCTTAAGAGTAGTTGTAGATTCCAAAGCAAGTAACCTACCTCTTTTTCCTTCGTCAACAAGAAAGCTCCATCCTTTACTGGAGCATGATATTCATTCGCCACATGTGACATAAACATGCAACATAATCAAATGAAGAAGAAGTTGTAATGAAAAAGAAGAAGAAGTCGCGAATAGAGAAGAAGAAGTCGTAGCAATATCTTTTTAAAAACCAAATAAGGAAAACCAAATATTCACTTCATTTAGATCCTAGATTTAAGGAAATTTAAAAACTAACTTAGTATAATGTACATTCTACGTTCGGTAGATAATAGACAATACGGTAGAATGTATATTCTAGAAACGGTAGATGATAGACAATACGGTAGAATGTATATTCTAGAAACGGTAGATGATATTAGAAACGGTGGAAGAAACATTCTGCGTAGACGTAGATGACAGACCATTCAATAGAACACATTTTCCTCAGTAGATATTAATAAGCTAGGCAGAACCTACAATTTACGGGTTCGTAGAGCTACTAGCGGTAGAACGTACATTCTGGAAGGTGTAGAAGAAAAATATTAAAAAAATTTTTAGCTTTTTGTGAACTTTAAAGATATTTGAATACATAGAAATATATATCTTTTACGTTCTTGTAAATATAGTATTTTTAAAAAAATTAAAAACTGTTTTTTTTAAGGGCAATGTAGGTAAAAATGACAAAAAATGAGAAAAGTGTATTGGGACAAAGTCATTTTTTATGTGGGGCAATTTTCCAAATTTTCCTTAAAAAACAACTAAAAACCTCACGATTGATATGATTTGGGCCCGTTTGTAATTAGCATTTGAATGTTCATCAAATGATTGAATTCAAAGTTAAAATCTAGAAGAAGAAAATCAAATTGGTCTTGGAGATAATTTGCTGATTTTCAAAATAAATTGCTGATTTTATTATTAAAATTTTTACTTGAGGTAAAAAAGCTCAATTGGTTAATGTTAAATCGAATTGAAGAAGAAGAAAGACAACAACAAATTGGTCTTGGAGATAAATAAGCACTAGTTAAGCTGGTTTAGAGGATTGAATTAACTGAAAGCTGGTTATAACTATATTAGTGTTGAAGAAAACGTGAATGGGAAGACAAAAGAAATAAAAAACCTGAGGGTCGGGCGCGTGATAGTCACGCGCGGCGACTTTTCTCCCAAACCCACGTCGGAAAACTTTCCTCCGTTACTCTTCGGCTTGACTCTCTGGTATCCGGTTTCGACCGGTGCCGTGAGAGGACTTTCTCTCTTCTTTCCTTTCTTTTCACGGCGAGTGGTTGGGGCTCAAGCTATACGTGACGGCCGCATCTTGGTATAAGGGTTTCTCTGCAATGGGGTTTCCGCTCGAGGTAGGCTAAGCTCATGATTAGTGTAACGTCTGTCTTCACCATGAAGAGTGTGGTTATCTAACTGGGACTGTGACTGTAACACCCCTGATCTGCGGTCACCGCGTCCTGACCAGTGACATTACGACCTCCACTCGAGAACTATCGAGCCTAAGTTCCAAAAACAGATTCTGGTTCCCAGACCAACATGCCGTGAGTGGTTTCTCCCGTCGGACCCGATCCTAAGGTTTTTCAACCCGAAACTGGTCAAAACGGTTGGCTTAGTCCGGACTAGATCATGCACCAGCGTAAAATTTTTAGAAAACGTTCCCTTTACTTTATTTCACGTATTGAAAACCGCTTTAAACACATATAGTCGGATCTGGAGGTTCAAAGCCAATACATAATAAAAACGTAGCCTTTACAAAATCACCAGAAAAATCACCTACTCTGATTTATCGTCCAATGCGTTCCGCTAAGGCTTTCCGACTAAGGTTACCTGCAATAAATAGTGAGAGATGAGTAATATTCTATTACTCAGTGAGTTAGCGCTTACTAGTAACGTAGCAATTCCCCCACCCATTGCCCCGCAACAAGCAACACTCAGCACGTAAACATTCACAAACAATCAATCAAGGAACAACACTCAATGTTCTTAGACAGTTTATGAGTTTATGCATGCAACCGTTTCATTTACTTTAAGCCTTGACGGTACCGACAACTATTCATGTTCCTTTACTGGTTTCGTGGACACCAAGTCTAACGAATCCGGGTTTCCCACTAAACCTAATACACCGTCGTGTATCCATGGCCTTGGGAGCCTACCAGGTTCCTGCCATGCGCGCAGACATTGTCGCGTATTTCTTCGGAACGTCGGACCATCTTAACTTGACTATTAATTGCATGTTCCTACCTAGCATGTTTAACAATAAAAAACATCACGATTCACAGTCTCAACCTGAGCAAGTTAACAGCTAATCTCGAGACAATCATGAATACTTCCTCCTAAATGTTCCACCTACTTGACTTGAATTTATTTTCAACTAGCCAAAGTTTTATAATCAATTCGTCATCACAGTTTATACATCTATATACTGCCGCTTTCACTAGCATGCATCACTTATAATCATTTACTATACATGAACAGATTATGACATGCATTACGTAGTAGCCAAGTCTCCACGACCTAAGCCTAACAAGCAATTTCACCGCAAGCAATTTCACCGCAAGCAATCACTAGTCTCTAAACATGCACGCATGAATGGAAACTAACACCAAGCTCAACTGAATATGCATGCAACTCTACTGCTACCGTGAAGTACTAACCTGCATAAATATAAAAATTCTCCGAGTGTTCAACTCATCAACATTCGGTATGCATAACTCACCATTAAACGCGTTGCCTAGCCCGTGACACGGCTACAGGCTCTTTCACCTTAAAACTGGACTAATCTAAAGCTAAGAAATACATATCTTAACTTAGTGATCGGTTCAAACTAGTTAAGGGTAAGGGAATGCGGAAAACACCAAGTCTTACCGATCGCACGCTACCCCTAGCTACCCGTGGACTGATCCAACACGCTAGATCACCTTGAGGTTCGATCAAAGGGCAATTTTTACAGAGTTTGGGTGAAGGTAAAGAGAATGCTCGAGAAATTCTATCTATGACCGCTATTTATAGCTCAAGGGTAAGATTTTCGATCGCTAGTGCGTTTTGACAGCTGCTGCCGAAGCGGCGGTCCGGCAAACACGCGTCGCGGCTGTTCCTCCGGCCTCCGACAGCCATTCGCGCATGCACACGCATGTCTGACACGTGTTGCCACTGTTTCCATTACTTCATCACAACCGTACGTTTCAACCATGCGCCAGCCCGCGATGATTGAAGACATTACCCCTGATTTGTTCTGATCTGACACCAAGTCGCGACACGGTTTGCCTTACCCGCAGCACGCACCGTCTCGACCCAAAAACTGTTTCTCAACCCTGATTCTAATTCCTCGCTAGAATCTAATTTTTCTTCGGTCAAAACTCGACTTAGGACTTCCTGAATCTTGGTCAAGTGAAACCCTTTCAAGGCCGCACGTTTGGAAAATTTATGGTTTCCTTTGGCCATCTCGACTAAGTCGCGACCAACCCATGACTTGCGGTAACCCTGGTGCATCTTTCCTTAGGAATTTTTCCTTCATAAAATTTTCTTTATAAGTCTTCCTTGGCCGTTCCACCACTATAGACCTTGTTTCCCAAAAAAATTTTGGAAGCGGAAATTCTGCCTTTCTTAGCTTTATGAGGGTTATTACAGTGACTCTCTAAGATCTCAAACAGATGTTGATGAGGCTTCGTCGAACATTGTGTTTGGTTTTTCTCCGTTTTTTATCTCTTGGAGCCTCGATCTCTAGGTCCTCTCCCTTTATTTTTATTGCAGGCCATAGATTCTTGGTTGGTGATTGTTTGGGATTCTACTCTTCATGATCGGCTCGATGATTTGGCTTCATCTTCGTTGTTAATCTACCTGTAGACAGCAACTAGTTCCCTCGCGAGTGTAGTCAATGTGGCATCCCGGGTGTGAGAGTGCTCTTGTTGATCCCTATTTTGCCTTCCAAGCCTTGCGATGATGCATCTTTTGACTTGGTTTTAGTTACCGGTGCTAGATTTCTTACCATCTCTTTGTGTTTGTGTCCTCGTATGTCTGACACGCGTTGCCACTGTTTAAATTACTTCATCACAACCGTACGTTTCAACCACGCGCCAGCCCGCGATGATGGAAGACATTACCCCTGATCTGTTCTGATCTGACACCAAGTCGCGACACGGTTTGCCTTACCCACAGCACGCACCGTCTCGACCCAAAAACTGTTTCTCGACCCTGATTCTAATTCCTCGCTAGAATCTGGTTTTTCTTCGGTCAAAACTCGACTTAGGACTTCCTGAATCTTGGTCAAGTGAAACCCTTTCAAGGCCGCACATTTGGAAAATTTATGGTTTCCTTTGGCCATCTCGACTAAGTCGCGACCAACCCATGACTTGCGGTAACCCTGGCGCATCTTTCCTTAGGAATTTTTCCTTCATAAAATTTTCTTTATAAGTCTTCCTTGGCCGTTCCACCACTATAGACCTTGTTTCCCAAAAAAAATTTTAGAAGCGGAAATTCTGCCTTTCTTAGCTTTATGAGGGTTATTACAGTGACTCTCTAAGATCTCAAACAGATGTTGATGAGGCTTCGTCGAACATTGTGTTTGGTTTTTCTCCGTTTTTTATCTCTTGGAGCCTCGATCTCTAGGTCCTCTCCCTTTATTTTTATTGCAGGCCATAACTTCTTGGTTGGTGATTGTTTGGGATTCTACTCTTCATGATCGGCTCGATGATTTGGCTTCATCTTCGTTGTTAATCTACCTGTAGACAGCAACTAGTTCCCTCGCGAGTGTAGTCAATGTGGCATTCCGGGTGTGAGAGTGCTCTTGTTGATCCCTATTTTGCCTTCCAAGCCTTGCGATGATGCATCTTTTGACTTGGTTTTAGTTACCGGTGGTAGATTTCTTACCATCTCTTTGTGTTTGTGTCCTCGTACTCCTAGGCTTGATGGTTGGTTTTAGGCTCAAATGTCTCTTGTGTCTTGCTGCTGATGTTGCGTTGTAGTTGTTGTCTTGCTCGTTTTAGCGTTTGGGTTTGGTTTTGTTGTTGATCTGCGGTCTAGAGAAGCTAGTAAGACCAATTGTGCTCGTTGTAGTTTTTAGTGGTTCTATCTTGCTCTGTACTAGCTGACTTCGGGATAAACTTGGTAGGGTGAGTTTGCAACATTCACTATTATTGGTTTGTCAGGTTTCTTCTTTGTGTTAGCTCATGGATTGTGCTTCAAGTCACTATCACGGGATGTGAGAGGAGTACATGATCAACAATTTGGAGGATTATGCCGTTGACGGCTCATTGTTTCGACTTCTTTTGAAAGGCTTCTAGCGCTACGAGTACTACATTCGCAGCCTACGCGGTTTTCTTACGCATCCTCGACTCTTCAAACAGATTTGGAAATAACAAATTCATCGTCATCACTTCGTTTAACTCCATAGCATTTGTGTATATGTTGAGTGGACGGATTGAAAACTTTTAATGTATTATGTTTCCATGTTTTTACCTTTTTTTGCTATGGAATCATTTATATTCTTAGCACAAAAAAAAAAACTATATTAGTTTTGGTCATCGTTGGATTAATAATAAGTTTACAAAAACAAAATTAAATCAAGTCGTTTCTTTAATTTGTTATGTTGTCGATACGTTTGTTGTCCAATTCGACTAATAAGAGAAAAAAATGTACGATGGATTGAGACATTGGGAGATAATAAAAATTAAAGATTTTGCGAATACAAGTATTTTGCAACAGTTACAAATTTTAAAGAAAAATATTTTGTTAGAGGCGTCTGCTAAAAGAATTCTCCCAAACAAAACTTGTCCATTAGGCAAGTTATATTTTCCTTGATCTTAAACTGCTATCATTTTAAGTTTTCGACCCTAGCTATGATTATTCGGATTGCTTCCTAATTGTATTCGAGTTATGGTTTTGCCAAATGCACACGCGCCAAAACGAAGAGACGTAACGGAGCTACGTAAGTCCATTGGCCATAATAAAATGGATACATAATGGAAATTTTGAGCCCATGCTTTCAAGCCCATTCCAATTTTCTTTTTGGGATGAAAACATTTTTTCATCGACCAATCTGGCATTATATAGTATAGCTTATGTACATGATTCATCAATGAAACTTACTCTCTAACTATCCTATCAGCACCAACATTCAATCATTTTCTAAGGTAGAACACCATTTGGTACTCCGCAAAATGAGACAACTCAAGGGTGTTTTGACTCAACGGAAGGAGCAATAGTTGGGTATCTTCACCCTGAATACTAGAGACTAACTCTTTATTATCAGACTCAACGATAATCTTGCAATAATCAAAGTTAGAGATATCGAAGATATGTTCGAAATCTCTAATCGGAAGTCAAAATAGGTCATAAATAGTATATAAAAATGTGAACCAATTCATTTACTGTCAATTACTTTTAATCTAAAATATAATAATATAGAGCATTCAGTTTGCGATCTAAATAATTAAGATGACCCGAATATAGCATGTTATCGATTATAGTGAAATTTGGTAAGACTGGCTGATAAACTCATCATCTCATTAGACCGTATTTAAAATCTTACATTGAAAGTTAAGATAATATATACGTAAAAGCACATATACCACCAAAAACTAATAGCTCAACTGGTAAAGATCTCAGATAAATTCTAGAGATCGTTGATTCGAATGACACTTAGGACGAAACTAATATTACATGTTATGATTTCGGGCCTAAGAAAATTACGAGTTTTGGCTCCAAACCTCCTAGTAATTAAAAAAAAACATATACCATTTGACCTTTGTAGTTAGATCTCACAATATCCATTCAACACCACAATGATTTCCATATTTAGACAGGGTCTATTTATGTATATTACACTTGAACCAATCTACATATAGAATATTCTAGTGATTATTAGTCCGTATGTAAGAATTTTGATCAATTTTCAATTTTTTTTACTTTTACACAGGAATCAATATCTATCATTACCTTAAACACTACTCCTTTCGTTTCAAAATGTAAGATGTTTTGGCTAAAAGCGTTAAGTTTAAAAAACTAATTTTCTTCTAAAAACATATCATTTAATATATAAAATAAAAATAATTTAACCAATCACAAAATAGACTACAAAATACTAGTGATCATACAATATTCAATAAAGTTAAAAAGTACTATCTCCGTTTCTCTATATAGGATGTTTTGGAAGTTTGTTTTTGTTTCAATATATAAGATATTCACATATTTCTATGTAGTTTTTATCTTTATTGAATACTTAATGTGTGACCAATAGTATTATGCAGTGTTTTTATAATTGGTTGAATTTTTTTAATTAATATATTTATTTATATTTTTTCAAAAAAAAATTTCTTAATCTTCGTATTTTTTGCTATCTTATATAAAAAACGGAGAGAATAGATAAAATTGGCAAAATATTTTATATTTTGTAAAAAAAAAAAATTTAAATATCTTATATTTTAAAATAGAGGAAGTATTATTTATGTACAGTACTAATTAGTCACTAACAATGGATAAACTATGGTTTGATATTGTAGTGCAGGTCGGGATGGGTACAGAACAATTTTAGTTGTAACAAAAAAAATAAAAATAAAAATATATATATATATATATATATACACGTATATGTAAAAGATATTGTTTATTATTGGGTGCGAGACAATACAAGACAAACCGTCTCATTCCAAATCTATATTAATGATTAACCGGTGATTAGTAACGTTAGCTCAGCAAAATAAAATTACAAAACAAAAGTTATTTATATATCGAAACATATATTTCTTTTCTTTTCTTTCGGGAAAGTATACGTTCTCTAAATTCAAAGATCAATATATTTTAGCCAAAAAAAACAAAACAATATATATATCCTAATTTGTTGTCTAAAAGATTAGTCAAAGCTTGTATAGGAAGATCGGATGATTTTACACTCTCTTTTGTTTTTTTGAAAAAAAAAACAAAAGTTTAAAAAAATAAAGATCAGTCAAAGCTCAAAAGCTGTTGTGGGCCCCAAAAGGTGAAGTGTGTATAATATGTTCCAGCGATGAGGGAACCAGTCACGTGAAAGTCACGTGTCGGATCCACTTCGCGTCCTTATCTCGATCTCTCCCAAATCTTCACTGATCCAGCTCGTACAAAGTCTTGTTGTAATTTACAAAACCACCCTTCACAAAGATCAGGGCCGGCCCGTGGTGTGTGGGAAGGTAAAGAAAAAAATTCAAAATAGTAACCATGTTGATCGAACTCATGACCTAAGATGCCCTACCCCTCTATTTTAACCACTGCACTACAAACAATTTTTACAAAGTGATGCCTAAATCCTTTCCTTGTTTGGCTTTAGGTCATGGCCGGTCCTGACAAAGATTATGATTCGCAATAGATGAGGTTAGTGACGCTATAAACTTATAAAGTTATAATCAATCAATAGTTCAATACTACTTATAAAACTTGAATCAACCAGACCTTAGATGAATCGATTAAGAAGAAAAACAACGTGAGTACTTTTTTTTTATTAAACTCTTTTATTTTTGGCTTTCATAAAAGAATAATGGAAGTTTAAATAGATGTACGGCCAATAAAAGCTTTGAAGGGGCAAGATGGCTCTTGGGTCCTCTCCTTACTTGAAGAATTGGATCACAAAGAAAACCCTAAATTTGCTTATGCACAAACGACAAAATGTAGATCAAGTCTTAAGAATTAAGACCATCTCGATTAATAACAATACAATTTGTTAAAATAGTGATATTGGTCCATAAGAAACTCAACAAACTCTTCAAATAACGGAAGCTAACTTTTGAAATTTAAAGATAGAAAAAAAAATTGAGTAGAACTGAAGGCAAAAAGACAAACAAACAATTAAGACGTCTTATTAGAGAGGATGAGATTAACTAGGAAAATATCTCCAACCAATCTCTATTTTTAATTCTAAAATAGAGGAAAAATAGCAACTCTCTATTTTTTTTTAACTCATCTCTATTTCTAACTCTAAAATAGATATTGCTATTTTTGTTCTATATATAAAGTAAAAAGTATAGAGATGCTATATTTCACTCTAAATAGAAGAAAAAATAGCATTTTTTTAAAAATAAAGATACATTAGAGTAAAAATAGAATAATGCTATTTTTTACTCTATTTTAGAGTTAAATATGGAAAAATACAATGGAGATGGTCTAATGTCATCTCCAATGATAAAAAAAAAAACTTGAGAGGATATCTCATTAAATATAATATCAATATTTTGATATAATTTAGTTAAACAATTAAATTATAAGTTACAATAAAATTTGAGCCAGTTACAATAAAAGTGAATAAAAGTGAGTCTCTCAACTTTTATTTATAGTCTCTCAAATGAAAAATTCTTGTGAGTCTCTCTCCTCTTTTTCTCAAACTTTATTAGTTCTTTAATGTGAAATACCCATTGAAAAACTCTCAATAAGAATGCTCTAAAAAGTCAAAAAGATTACATATGTTAACTATATCCAGTTATATCAATATTTATGATATAATTTGTGTTTACGGGTTTGATATAATATTAATTGATAGCCACAATCAGTTAATCCTAATTTAGTTCATTTGAGAGTTGGTTGATGTATATTAGAAGATATTACTAACCATATGATTTGATATAAAGTGCAAAAATATCATTTTTGATGTGTTTATTTTTAAAAATATTACTGTAGATTGTCTATTTGTAAAAATACCACTAGCTAAAGATTTTTAAACCCTAAATATTAAAATTCTAAATTCTAAAAAAGGTTTTGATCCCAAACAAGTCCTAATCCCTCAAAAATAAATCTTAATACAACATAGTTAACCTAAACATAAATGATATATTGAATAAATAGTTTTGAAAAATGGCATTTTTGAAAAAGTGATTTTTTAAATATGGCACTTTAAAAATGACATTTTTCAAAAATTCTTATGATTTAATTTCAAAACAATAATTCACTCTGTGTTTTTATTCAGTTTTTTTATGAATACCACCTTTATTTTGACGTTCCTAATTCATTGTTTGATATTCTAATTAGATTGACTAGTTTTTTCGTGTGATCGTTTGGATTTTTCACCATCGACCGTTTTGCTTATTTTTCCACCCTCATGTTTTTTTTTCTTTCTAATTGATCATCATTTGTATATAATATAGAAAGAATACAACAGTTTCACAATCAGGTTATATAGGTTATGAAAAGAATCACATCAGAGACAAGTTTCAACTTATATTAATCAAACATTCATGAAGATCAGTGATTGTATGTGGAATGATTTTCCACTGGACGATGGATTTGTATTCTTTAGGAAAAACTTCAAAAATTAGATAGATTTGACTTTCAGAATCAATTTGTTCGACGAAAATAATAAAGTTATCTATTCTTATGGTTGTAGGAACAAAAAACCGGATTGAAAAAAAAACAATTAAAAAAAAGAGAATAAACGATATAAGAAAAAGATTTTAGAAAAAATACACAAAGTCGAGATATTATATCTGTCCGTAATTTATAAAATCTTCCGTAGTGTGACGAATTTTTGAGATTATGAATTCCAAGATAAAATTGTATTAGACTGTAGTCGCGACACTCGACTATAGAATCTACAAACTACGAATCTACAATATACTGTTAAGACACTTACTTTTAAAGAAAAGAGAAGAGGAGGAGATTGCTAGAGATTTTTTTTGTATGAATATGTAAGAAAAAGTGTTTTTTGAAGAAAAGATGATTTGACTAACTTATGAGGAAGTGTGCCTTTTATAGGCTTTTCCAAAGCAAGAATTAAGGAGACGTTTTGTTTTTGTTTGAAAGATGATTTGACTAACTTATGCCAAATCACAATCTTAATGTCGTCTATTAGGTGTTGTATATAGTTAGTTTGTTGTAACAAATTAGTGTTGACTATATTTGTATAGAGTTGACCATACATGTATATAAATACACTTACATGTAGATTCTCGACAAAATGAGAATCATATTAATTTTGTGATGTGTTTAATATGGTATCAGAGCCAAAATCGAGTCTCTCTCTTCCGCTTCGTTTTCTCGACAAGCTTCATTGTGATTCCGATCTCAATTCCAATTTCTTATCTGCTCTGATGAGTGTTTCATCTCGTTTCTTCTTCCTCGATTTCATTGTCTCGTTGATTTTGCTTGTGATAGAGATCTTCCCCTTCGTTTTCTCGATTCCGATTGTTCTTCTTCGCTTTGTTTGACCTCCGTTTGTGTTGATCTCTTTTTCGCTTAAATCCGGCATATTTCTCTTGTTTGAGAGCTTTCTCTTACTCGATTGATCTCTTTTACGAAATATGGCAACGAATCCGACTTCACCGGTGGTTACTATGAATTCTGATTGTCCTCGATAATCCATGGACCAGTATGAGAATCCGTACTTTCTTAACAGTATAGATCATGCTGGATTGATTCTAGTATCTGATCGGCTTACCTCTGGTGCGGAATTCCACATATGGCGTCGATCTATCCGGATGGCTCTCAATGTTCGCAATAAACTCAGCTTTATTGATGGTACGGTTCCTAAACCTCTGGTACTCATAGAGATGTCAGATCTTAGTCTCGTTGTAATGATATGGTTGCAACATGGCTCATGAATTCGGTATCAAAGAAAATAGGTCAAAGTTTACTCTTTATGTCAACGGCTGAGAGAATTGGGAAGAATCTTATGGCTAGGTTTAAACAAGATGACGCTCCTAGAGTCTATGAGATAGAAAAGAGATTAAGTAGTATTCAGCAAGGTTCAATGGATGTGAGTATATACTACACTGAATTAGTCACTTTGTGGCAAGAGTACAAGAATTATGTAGAGCTGCCCGTTTGTACCTGCGACAAATGTGAGTGCAACGCAGCTTAGCTATGGGAAAAGCTAAAACAGCGGAGTTGAGTTACAAAATTCTTAATGGGAGAGAGATTGCTAGAGATTTTTATTGTATGAATAAGTAAGAAAAAGTGTCTTTTGGAGAAAAGAGGAAGTGTGCCTTTTATAGGCTTTTCCAATGCAAAAATTATGGAGACGTTTTGTTTTTGTTTGAAAGATGATTTGACTAACTAATGCCAAATCACAATCTTAATGTCGTCCGTTTGACCAAGAGGCTTTAACCTAATTTCTCTCCCAGGCGAGGTTATCTAGGCCACCACACGATGCGTTTCTCCTTCAACTGAGAATGGCTCTGACTCCGACTAACCTCCGTCACCACCATCGAGCTCTTCTCCTGAAGCTGTCTCCGCACGTGTCCAGAAGCCAGCCAGCGCCGTCCCTGCTCTCCCGGCTTAGGAGAGATCTGTTGTCAATCACCGTCCTCATGTATCCGATGAAGCTTACTATCTTTTTGGTGGTCTTTGTCATGTCGCAGCCAACATATGTTGGGGTGACTCACTCACATATTTAGCTTCGTCGGAATTCGTTCTTCCACCAGATCTGCTGGATCCACCACCTCTTCCTCTTGTTTCAACCACCATCAAGTTCCTTAGCGGATATATTCTCGTTCCTACTAAAAATCTCATTTCCTCCCCTGCTTGTACCGCGAAGCTCTGTGCACTGCAGGAAGAACCAAGTCTCTGTTTGGTTTCTTCACCAGTGACTCCGCGACCACTCTTCCTAGACGAATCTGGCTGGATGTTGAAACTAAATTTTGCCGCTTTGCGAAACCTTACTGCTTTGTGCAGTTCATGTTCCTCGCTCAGATCAACGTTTGGATTCCAAGATTGCTCGTCTAGGTATGATTTATTCTTCTTGTTAATCTCCTCTCATAAGTCTAGGAGATGTTGTTACTCTAGTTCAAAGAGGAATATCGTATTAGCTAGACTCCCTAATTGGATTTGCGAGTCCTGCGTTTGCTTGCCTCTTGAAGTTTTTCAAAGCTTCTTAGTCATTTCTAACAGTAGAACCTCATTCCTTGATGTGTGATTCTTAAATACTAGGAAGTCGTGGTTAATTTCTATGTGTCAGATTGAAAGGAGTGTTCTAGACAAGAGTTGTATCTTAACACAGCCCTCTTCGATGGAGATGTGGCATTTCACTACTTACTCCTTTATGGAGACATTGCGGTTACTCATTTCACTCGGATGTAACCTTTGTTGCCCCAACTCCTTGTTTACAACGAATAAATCCAATATTTATGTCATTCGAGTTGGTAAATGTGATTCTATCTTACCTCTTGTTGAGGATTTTTCTAGCGTGGTTCTAGGTTCTCTTATGGCCACGTCTTTCGCCTTTGTGCGAACCTTTACTGCTATATGCAGGTTATATTCTCTAACTATTAGTATAATGGAGTGCTTTTTTGATGTAGTCTCAAAAACGGTTCACATCTATGGCTCATCGACAAATGGTTCAATGCAAATCAAATCCAAAATTCAAAGAAATTTTTAGAAGACAATTAATTTGTAGATATATCAAGAAAGTGTCTAGATTCAAGGAACCAATCTCCATTAATGTTGATTAATAAATATTTCATTATATTTAATTCTTGATTGATTTTTGTAATTAATTTGATTGATTTTTGCATTTATGTTGATTTATTTGATGATTTGTAACTTGAGCCTATATAAACTCATTTCTTCATTCATTGTAAATATATAGAATTTTTGGAAAATAAAAGAGAGTTTTCTCACTTTTGAAACTTAGGCTTTGTTTTACTTGTCTGTTTTAGTTTGTGGATTCATCCTAAAATACAAGTTTTGATCAATAGAGTATTGTGTGAGATTCAATTACTCTTTTGTTCGTGTGGAATAATAACTTGTGAGATTCAAGTTGATTTGTGTGATTCAATCAACGACAACTCCATCTTCACCATCGCCCCACCGTACATTTCAAGCCTGAGGCCTTGAAATCATTTGACCATAAGCTTGGTGTGATTCCGAGTCTTATATCATTTTTGCCTTCTTTGTGGCTAGCTAGAAGGAGTTTTGAGCCTAAGGTCTTAGATGCTTCCGCTCCCACCATGTCCCAAGGCTCGAAATTGCAGTGTATCTCTACAATTGTACCCATTTTATTGATTGATAATGCTGCCCGAGTTGCAGCTTCAATCCCGGGTATGAGACCACCGAGTGTGTTCCTTGCTTCCCGAGGTATCGTCTTACTTTTTAGCAACAATAACATTGAGTTCTTCCGCGCTTTTAGTTGGTTAAGTGTTTGGCTTTCATGTTTCTATCTTTACGATGCTTTATGCTTTGCTTTTGTAGTATTGTTCTTGCTGCCTTGATGGCTTTGCTTTCATATGTTGTAAACATTTTCTTCCTTGGTGGAGAGTAACAAATGAATGAAAATGTGACCAAAAAAAAAATATCGTCCGTTTCATGCGAATCTTATAGCCAAAATTAAGACAAACGTTAGTGGTATGATCTGACAATGAATGTCAATAATGATAGACATTACCACTTAATTTCACGTTTCTTTCTTTTGAAATTATTAAAAGATTTCTTAGTTTTGTGTTATAGTTAAGCACAAAGACTAAGTTGAATTTGGTCCATTAGATTTATGATCTATTTACTAAATTCATATCTTAATTTCAAATTATTTGGCAAGATTTATTTTATCTCAATTACATTATAGTGTAATTATAAGGTTTTTAAACCTTGTTCTTTGAGATTTCTCCATGAATCCAATGACTTATTTCTTATTCACTTAAACCAATTTAATCTTATCAATTGTATGGCCCATGAAATCTTAATTGATTTTTAATTGATCCAACAATGGTAAGACCTTGCAGTATTCAGTGATAGTATGATTGTCTTTCAACCGCGTCTTCAACTGTTTGATGTGCCCAGAATTAGGTTAGGCGTATGTCATAACAAGCTTATTCCAAATTTCACATGAGGTAGTTGCACGCAAGACTATATGTTGAATATTAGTAAGAGACATGGTACCAAAAATAACATTTTAGATTCACTTATTTTAGCGTTTCAAAACTGTAGAATTTGGATTGATGGATCATTGAGAGTGATTCTTTCATGCCAGTGCCTGCCGAGCTTCTCATATCTCCACCAATGACCAGTTACTGATTATCACATTTGTATTTTCGATTGGAGTAACACCGATTCTTTCATTTTGAGAGGACGTATATGAAAACATGTTAAATATATTTAATGTATTAAAGATTTAATTGTAATAAGTTCAATTTTAATGTCTTCGGTGTATCCTTATATAGATGTCATTCATGTCAAAGAAAATATCAAGTGGACTCGCACCGACTTCAGTGGAGAAGGTGATGAATGTATTGGGCCCATTAGAAACTGCGGCTACTCGTGGCTTTCGGCATTAAACACGAATCTTGCTAATGTTATTTTATTCTCATTTTATTTGATGGACTCATTTTTATCCAAATTATTCTGTTTTTTATTCGCAAATTAAAATGTAAAGAGATTCGTTCAGTACAATTAGCTCCATAAAGAAAAATTAGCTCCACAACATGAAATTCATGATTAGACACTAATTAGATTCAACGAATGGACGAAACTGAAAGTTAAGAGGATGAAATAAAGCCCCACTTTCACGTCCCAAAATTCGAGATCTTTCATAAAAAAATCCTCAGATCGCGGAACAGCAACTTTTAATTTTGCATACCATTTTTTTTTTTTTTGTGGTTAGCGAAGACGGGAATAAGTACTTTAATAATTGTTATATCTTCTTTTAAAAAAACTTATGAATCAAATATATCTGTTTCTTTTTCATGCCAGCTATGAATCAAATAAAATATAGAATTCAAGATAAACATTACATAGCTTATTCGTTTATTAGTTAAATATTATTAGAAAAAAAATGATGATATATCTTTTCGGTTTTTCGTGACCTGTTCATTTATTTTTATCGTATTTTTAAAAAGCTTGTGAGCGAGGTTTGTTGGTGATAGGTCGGGTGGTCAGAAAAAAGAAGGGAGAGTGACGTGGACCACAAGCTTCTGTTTGGCCATTGATGGTTGGTCTAAAGTATATTTTTGGTAAAATGTGTCCCACTTCATAAGATCTCCATATCACTTCTTCAGTTCGAACAACAATCCATCCTCATTTCAAACAACCTTTCCTTTTTCTTTTCTTTAGATAAAAATTTGAACAGTCTCATGCTTTTTTTCTTACGTAAAAAGTCACCGTTAATTTACATACATTGTTTCGACCCAAAAAAAAAGTTGGCATACAATGTAGTAGTCTTTTTTCTATTTTCTAAGAATATGAGTTTAAACTCTTATTTATATAAAGTTTTTTTTTTAAATGTCTCTTAATTTATATAAGCAAAACAAGAAATGTTTCACAAATATAAGTTAGTTATGTCCTATAAAATATGTGATATATTATTTTATCATACAACCTACAATGAATCCACGATAACATATACCGTACAAAGATGTATGATTATGTTTGTATAGTCGCCGTTAAAAAATCAACGAATCTTAAAAATATGATATTTATAGAATCAACATGTTATTGGTCTTATTTCATTCTTTATACGCCATCATCCACATAGCACATAGCACAATGAAAATACCTTGTCATTAGTTATAAATCTATATTATAATAAGAGGTCAGCACTCTCCAGCATCTGACATGTGGCTAGCCTCTTTGATCGACAGGTGTTCTCTAAAAAAAAAACATTAAAGCGAATCTCACGATTCGATAAAAAACCAAAGGTCCTCTACTTCATCTGAATTATCTCCGTCTCTTTCCCTTCCGCTTTCCCTCCCAACATCCTAAACCATAATCATCATCGATATCGTAGATTTCCGTAGCTTTGCTAGGATTCACTCCAACGGTTTGTTCTGAGCTTTTTGCTGTAATTTTTTCCTTTTTCATTCTCTTAATCCAGTCAATTACTGCCGATTAAAGTAACAGAGAGCAAAGACACTAAAACATGAAAACTTTTCCTTATGTACATTTCACTCAATTTTTGCAACACTTAAATATTCCTTACAAACACGGTTACATCGTTATTGCCTATTGATAAAGCTTTTCCTAAGCCTCACTTTCTTCTATGTTTTTGTTTCCTTTTCAGTGTAACCAAGAAGAACGCGATTTGTCTTTCCGGTTCAATCTTGAGTTCACTTGTAAAAGAAGATTTCGGTATCTTAATGATTTTGTCAGAAATTCTTACTCTAAACAAATACTCCCTCTATTTTTAAAAGATAGATTTCTTAGATTTTTTGTTTTGACGATCTTGCATTAGGGACTCCTGCCCTCTTCTTGATAGACTAACATGATTTTAAAACACGAGGAGGTTAGTTCCGACATTAATTGTGGGTTTACCGTTTTTAAAAAAAAATAACAACATGCACGTTCAGGTGTTGCAGATGATGATGACATGGATCTCATCGGTGGAGAGAACGACGAGGAAAAAACAACGCCGATTAGAGGAGGGTGCTAAGAAGGACACCAATAAGCCTAAAGAGAGTAAGTCCCATAGTATTATTATTATCTCAGTTTGTTAGATTGGAAATAATCTCAGTATTTTCACTTTATCAATTAAATTGGGTAGATTAGAGAAAAATAATCTCAGTATATTCACTTTATGAATTGGTCTGAATAGCTTGTTCCATGTGTTCACAATATCAGGCCCATAATATTATTATTATCCTCTTCTAGACCACTTTTAAGAGTAAATATGTCACTCATGGGAACTTCTTTGTTGATTAATTACATTTTTTAATTTCTCTTAGCATGGTTTTTAATTTGTCTTAGCATGGTTTAGATTCAGCTGTCTACTTCAAAGTCATATAATATTGATCATGCGATAGCAAGCAATGGCCTTGCTTTATTTTACAACAAAACTGTTTTCAGAGACTTCCTTTCATTTTTGGAGACTAAATTTCATTCTGATAGTGTAGAGATCTAATTATACTACTTTGAATTGATTATTTGTAAAGCTTGAGAATACAATTGTCATAACCAAAGTAAACTTGACATAGTTGCTTCGCCCAAGTATTTAATCGCAAGTCATAAGTGAACCCATTCCTCTTCATGATTGGATATGCATGTTTTGTGCTTACCCTGGGAATGAGTAACTGCACTAGAATTGTAATTGCATATGAGTTCTTAGTCTCTTCTGAATTTCAAACTTTTTGTAAGGTTCATAGTCCTTTGTACTCATGGAAGTCAAGCAGGATATTTAGACCGGCATGAAGAGAGTGGAGGACGCTGCTCGCACTGCTGAGATGCGCACTCTTCTATAGTTTAAAATCCGAGTTTTAAAAATAGTTTAAAAATGTTGCTAAAATTAATCTCTAAACTTCAAAATGTTTAACGTAGGTTCCTGAATTGTTATAGTATAAATATCTAGAGTCTAAATTCCATTATGATAGTGTAGAAATCAAATTATATAACTTTCAATTGATTAATTGAAGAACTTGAGAATATATTTTTAATAACGAATATTAAATCGAGAGAGAAGGTTCATCAAAAATAATAGATTCTTTGTTCCGAACAATGTTACGGATAATAATCTGCGCATAACGCGGATTTTCTCGTAGTTAAAAATAAACAGTGAAGAACAATATGAAAAAAGAATGCTTTTGAAGATTCCACGAGATAATGGAGTGAAAAACCGGCTCTTTGCGTCGTCCAAAAGCCGCCTCTCGGTCCTCTCCCCAAAAGCTTTCCTTTTTATGGTTCAATCCAACTACATCCATTATATAATCCAATCAATTATACACATACATATTAATAGTAGGGTATATATATAATTGTGATGCACCTTGTTTTATTGTATTTTGGAGTTTGTATTCATACGGCTAATCATAGAAATTGCAAGCATGCCTTGAGAAAGGGTTATACAATTTTTTGGATATTATCATATTACAAAAGGCCATAAGATCACCGTGAGTGAAGAAAATATGATATAGCATCGATTAGTATTAGTAATAATCATCCTATATACATTTGAAAAAACTATTATATAGATAATTTATTTTTACATTTTATTTTTTATAATTGTATCTAATCATCAAATAAAAATGTAGTATCTCAACTAACTCATGGTAATCTAAGTTTCAAAAAAAAAACATGGTAATCTAGTGGTCGAATGTTATGCTTTTGAATGTTGAAGGACAAAAAGTCAAGATTTTATACTACAATTTGAACATGACCATTGTGGATATATGACCAAAACAAAGACAAGAAACTCGGAGGTAATGTTTATTACAAAACTGGGGAGTGGTAATTAAGATGATTATCAAACTATCAAGTTGTGTAATATATAATTGTGTATAAATACAACATGTTGGTCCATAAAGAATCGAAGTATGTTGGGTGCGAAGAATTGGCCGGTGCTTTAGATTTTGGAAGATGCGTATGCTATGCATTATGTATTTGTTGACTTCATCCGTAATTATTATCAATAATTTTGTATATTTCAATAAAAACAAATAATTTAATAGCAATAATTATCATTTTATAGTAGTACAAATTATCATCGTTTTCTTTAAAATCGAGATAAATGGAAACGATTATTATGATTTACTATGAACTTACAAAAATAGTAGACTTACACTTAGGGTTGGGCATAGATATCCATTAACCGTCTTTTACCCATTACATGGTTCGTATTCGTCTTGAAAAATAGGGTATCCGTAACGTTCGAATCGGATAAAAGATACTATAATTTTGATATCTACGGGTAAAGGGTATCATTTTTTTTTCACTACCTGTCTCATTACCCGTCTTCATACTCGATTTGCTACATGATCCGTAAATACTCGTATATTATATCACTAATATTTGATAAACTTAGTTATAAAATCAATTGTATAATATATATTATAGTATAAATACTCACAACGTCAATTTTTTTATGTTTTTGAATTGTCATCGATAATTTTAAAGATGATAGATTACAAATTTTAAGTTTTGAAGTTTGTAACATTATATTTTATTAACTATATATTATCTATTAAGAAATTTTTTTTTTTCTAATAATTTTTTCATTTCTTTAGTATATAACTTGCTTAACGGATAAGAGTTAGAGTAGGATATCCGGCAGATAAACAAATTTTTGCCGAATACCTGTTGTATAAGATATTCGCTTTTTGCGAATCGAATAAAAATATTATTTATCAAATATCTAGTAGAATCGAATCGAATAACGAATAGTCCAAATTTTCAGAGTACCCATCTTATACTCAACCCTACTTACACCACCGACGAAATATCATTATTCTCTCAATTAATAAACCAACTTTTGTTAATTTCTCTTAAAAACAGAGAGAAAACAAATCACGTAATTTTGCCGTTGTGCCACACACATCTCCCAAAAATATTACTGGCCCAAAAAGTTTTCGAAAATTACACTTTTAACCCAATGTCAAAAAACGACACCGTTCAAGCGAAAAGGTTGAGCAACTTTGCCGTTTCTCCTCCGCCGCGTACGTAACCATCACCGGCGGTGTTGTCCCGAAACGACACCGTCGTAACGGATTCCTCCGAGTATATCGACGGTGTTCCCGGCCGATACAACTCCTCCTTAAACGCCGCCGTTTTAATCGGAAAAGTAGGGATCAGAGAGAGATCGAGCTCCGACGAAGGTTGTTGTTGTTGTTGTTCCGACGCTAATCGTTTTCGTTTGGGCGGAGAAGCCGTCGATCTAGATCTAGAGCTCGAGAATCTGCAGTGGTGGTAGATCTTCTGGTCACCGGAATCATCATCTTGTCGGAAACTCAACATTTCCGTGCAGATCTCCGAAGCTTCGTCGGAAGTAGGAGAAGGAAACCCCGCGAATCCTCCTCCGGTAAGAAGCTCCGGGATCGGTCTCAAAGAACCGCCGCGTAAAACCGTCTCAACCGCCGCTTGACAGATATTCCAATTCCCCGTCCACAACAATCCGACGGCGCCGTTCACCGGATTCACAGTTCTCCCACAAGCTTCGTAGAGCAAAGACTGGAACAAAGCTGTTAAAAAGACCAAAATACCCCTTACGATCAGAGACCAAAAAAACGACGGCGTTTTAAAGAACAAGAAGAGATCTGAAGAAGTTTGAAGTACCAGGGCATTGAGATTCCGGTACGGCGGAGATGAAGGACATTAAACCGGCACGGCCGAAGAATTTAGCGACGAAGACGGTGGCGTGACCTTGAGCTTCGGGAGATTCGATCCATTGAATGCATGGTCGGAGGATGCAATTCTCGCTGCAGCCTTTCCGGAGAACACGACAACCATTGCAACTCATGTCTGAAGATTTTGTTACTTTATTAATTTGTTTTTCTCCTGGTTTTGCTATTATCTGGGAGATTCACATGTACTTCGAAGAAGAAGATGAAGATTTGCTTTGTGTGCAAGAAAGAGATCTTTTTGCTCAGAGAGAGAGAGAAGGGATTCGATGTTTGGAAGATGAAGTAGACCAATGTATATATAGACACATTGATACACGATACTTGAATAAAAGAATGGGTCATGGTGGGATTTTATTCTATTCTAATTGGATACCTAATGTTCAAGAGCCCCTACAAAATACTTTTTATCTTAAATAAAGTTATGAGTTGTGGAAGCTGAATTCAACACATTGAATTTGTATGTGAATTTGGGGATGACACTTTGGTTCTAAGAAAGATCTTTAAATTTGATAGACTAATGAGACGAGTTTCGACGAATTAGATTTATATTGATAAGAATCGAATATACAAAAAACATCTCGAGTGAGATGTGTTTTGATTGTAGCTCGTAGAGCTAATTATTCTAGTGCCTAAGCTAATGAAAAGCTCTCTCCTTTGCCCCTCGATGATTCCTCCTATTTATAGACTTGTCACCTTTTTAGTTAGCTCCAAAGTGGTTCCATATATTTAGGGGCGGTTCCTAATATCTTGGGGCAACTCCTAATATCTTGGGCGGAGCTGGGTTCAGCTTCGTGTATTTTTCGCTTAGCTCCGCATATTTCGGAAGAGCTCCGGGAATCTCGGACACGTTCGTAAGTGATTTCTTAAAAATCCGCAGAGCTGACTTAGTCAAAGGCCTGCTCTGACTGAGTGCTGAGAGATTGACCTAGTCAAAGATCTTCTTTGACTTATTCTCAGCCCAGCACTTGCTAGTAAACGTATTTGGGCCTTGCTTAGGCCCAAAAAGCTTGTAATCTTTTAGAACATAAGTCTATTAGTTCTTGGGCTTTATGGGCCGGATTTGGGTGACAAATCCAGCTCCAACAGTTGCCCCCCAGCCCATTAAGTGCAAAGTGATAAGCACTTGACAGGCGGTACTGGTTTATCTAAGTCTTTTGATGCCCGCGAGGGCTGCTTGTGAACTTCTTGGAACCTGGCTTAAGTATTCGGTACTTAGTTGATTCCACAACTTCTGATCTGGTACATCATCTGAAGTGGTTTGGTCACTTCGGATTTTGTTTTCCAGCTGAACTGGTTGTTGATAGCTCTAAAGTTTTACCCTAGAAAAATCTCTGCAAGTGTACATAATCGCAGTTATAGTATAAAAGGTTATCGTATCCCAAGAGACCTAAAGTTGCACCACTAATTTCAATTTCGAATTATGCTAAGTGAGTAAAAATAAGTGACTAACAAAAATAATAAGCAGATCGGTTTTAACGAGATTTAAATCAAGAGACAAAAGCTAGGTTTTCGGGAAATTCTCAGGATACTCGAAATTGCAGACAAGTTAGAATGCTAGGGAAATTATAAGAGCCGTTCTAGAACATGAAATCAATGATAAAGCTAACCAACTTCCGTTGTGAAAACTATCTATCTCTAACTTCTTCAATCCCAAATTCCTTTGTAAATTCAATAAGTTAAACAAGCATTAAGCATAGATTCAATTGTTCACAAATTCTCTAAACCAAATTCCTTTGAAGATAGACAATTTGCTCATCTAAGATAGTTCAGGTAATTATCAATACTTCCGCATCTAATAATTAACCTAAGATCTAATTCTAGGTGATCAATCAAGAATTAGCATTAAAAACAATCTAGATGAAGAACCAAGTGATAAACCCTAGCAATTCTAACAGATCTAGCAATTTCTCATAATCCTTTGAACAACCCTAAACCTAACAAGCAAACTACTCAGACATGGTGAATGAAACACACATAATAACTGAATAAAATTGCATTAAAAAGATAAGGGAAGATATACAGAGGGTTCAAAGAATTCTCAAAAATCTGTGGTGGAACTTCTCTCCCTCAAAACTCTGTAACAAGATATCTCTCTCTCTCCCCTTAATAATTGTTGTCTCTCCAATAAAAAACGTCCTAAAGCCTATTTATAGTCATAAAACACGAGTTGGGTTTCTTTGGGCTTGATGGAAACTTTTGGACTTCTTTTGCAAAAACAAAATCTTTTGGTCGCGAGGTGTGTCGATCGACACACTATGCTTGTGTCGATCGACACAAGTCTTCAGATCGTGGTCTTTATTCTTCTTCTCGGCATCTTCATTGCACTTTGATTTCTTTGGCTCCATAATGCTCCATAAAGCTCCAAATCCACTTAACTCGTACAAATGCCTGCAAATACTCAAAAGGACTCTAGAAACACTAAAAATACTCGATAAAACAACGGATATCATGGTTGAAAACCCGTAAAAACCATGATATGTCAGTTGTATAAGTTCAATTTTTGTGTGGTTACGTACTTAGTCATTTTTCAGACTTTTTGGCTGATCGAAATGACGATGTTGCCATGACTTCGATTCGTTTCAGAACTTTGATGTTCTTTGTGCTCAAGAGGACTTTAATCCTTCATTTGCACTATCAGGCTTTTACTTCCAGACTCCGTCTAGAAGTCCAGTTGGAGTAATGCCCAGTTGGACCCTTCGTGGATTGCTTTGCTTCACTTTGGAACATGTATTTATTTTCGGAGACTGAGCCAAAAATGGGTTCGTCGGGTGGAACCAGTTCCACTTCTTATGTCTTGTAATAAAAGTGAAAGTGGCAAGTTCCCCCTGATTTTGACTTATCTTAGCTTTGCGCGCTTCTCGACCTTGTACGTAAGACTTGAGGGTTGCCCGCGTTATATTATCCTGTCACAACTGAACTTCAGTGATGGTTTGGAGTCTAACCCTTTGTGTGTCCACGATCGTTTCTGGGACTTTGTTTGACTTGGCTAAGTGAACATTTAGAGATCGGATCCTATGTTGGTACGACTTAATCGCGTGAGGGCTTATTTGGGGATTGCCTCGTGGTAGCGATTGTAAGTGTGATGGTCGGTCGATGCTTAATCATAACAAAGTTAGACTTGTGCCCACAAGTTTGTGTTTTGTTGATCGTTTTGAGATCGACTTCGCTTGTAACGATGAACCATAGGATGTATTAAGTTAGGGCCATCTAGGCCAAATGCTTGCTTGCATGTAAGATGTCACGTTGGATGTGAGTGAAATAGTGTAATAAGAAAGTGACTCCTTGTTGATCGCATCTCTTTGTAACGTAAGTGAAAAGTTGTTTTGAGGTGGCTGGGCTCGAGGGACGAGCTGCCTACGTACCCGGTAAAGGGATCAACCCATTACGTAGTTCGATTGTCTTGAGGTGACGTAAATAAGCCGCTTGAAGTGGAAAAGTCCAAACTTACGTAAGGAGTTTCTCGGGTGAAGTATTTGAGTTTTGACTCGATAAGAAGTTGAGCTGTGTGGTTCCAAACTGAATCGAAATGTTTCTTCGCTAAAATGCCTTATTCGATTTTATGAATGAACATAGTAGGCATCTCGGCTGCCTGAGGCTGAAGAAGTTAGCCATTCTTGTTAATCGATTTTGTAAGTAAAATCGGGAAAGCGGTTCAGCTCCTTAAACTTGAACTGGAATAAACCGTTCTCTTATGAGAGGACTTAGTCGATTCTTGTAGGTAAAATGGAGCAAGTTGTTTGGCTGAGTTAGCATGGCCTCATGCTATGCATTTCAAGGAGTCGATCTCTTGAAATATCTTTAGTTGATTTCGTCAACAAAATTGCGCAAGCAATAGAGCTTCTTTAATCTGACTGAAGCTAGGCATTTCTATGACTTAATGCCTTAGTTGATCTCGCGGGTAAAATCTAGTAGGCGGTCTAATTGGCCACGTCCAACCTGAAGCCGGACATTTCTTGAAGGCAATGCCTCATGAGCGAAATTGAGTAAGCAATTCAGCAGCTTTATTCCGAGCTGGTGCGAGGCATACTCACATAAAACTCCTTAGTCGATCTTACAGACTAAATCGAGTGGGCAGTCTCGTTGCTTAAGTCTAAATGAGAGCTGAGATTTTTCAAGAAATACCTTAGTCGATTTCGTGAATAAAATCGAGTGAGTGGTTCAGTTGAATTACTTTGAACTGAAGCCATGTATTTCTTGGTTGGAATGCTCTAACCGATTTTGTAAGTAAAATCATGTAAGCGGTTCCGTTTTTTGAATGGATTGAAGTGGGAAACTCAGACTAGGAGTCTTTAGCATAAAATGCCTTTGTCGACTTTGTATGTAAAAATCGAGCAAGTAGGTCAATAGACCGGTCTGAAATGAGGCGGAACATCTCTTTGATGAAGTGCCCCTAAGAGCCGAATCTGGTATGTGGTTCAGGTCTCTGAGTCTGAACTTGAGCTAGGCCTTTCTTGGGTGAAACTTCTTAACTTGATTTTCGTGATTAAAATTTAGCAAGTAGTTCAACTCCATGAAACTGAACTGGAGCTTGGCATTTCGTGGAGGAAATGCCTTAGCCAAATTTGTGAGAAAATCGAGTGACTAACTCAGGTGCTTTGTTTTGAACTTGAGCTGGGCATTTCGTGGTTGAAATGTCTTGATCGATTTTGATGTTAAGAATCGAGTAATCGGTTCAGCTGTCTCAGTTGAACTAGAGCTCGACATTTCTTGATTGAAATGCCTTGATCGATTTTGATGTTAAAAATCGAGTAATCTTTTCAACTGCCTGAGTTGAACTGGAGCTCGTTATTTCTTAGTTGAAATGCCTTGATCGATTTTGATGTTAAAAATCGAGTAATCGTTTCAACTGCCTGAGTTGAACTCGAGCTCGGTATTTCTTGGTTGAAATGCCTTTATCGATTTTGAAAATAAAAATCGAGTAATCGGTTCAGCTGTCTGAGCTGAACTGGGCTGGATATTTCTTGGTTGAAATAACTTGATCGATTTTGATGTTAAAAATCGAGTAATCGGTTCAACTACCTGAGTTGAACTAGAGCTCAGCAATTCTTGGTTGAAATGCCTTGATCGATTTTGATGTTAAAAAACGAGTAATTGTTTCAACTGCTTGAGTTGAACTCGAGCTCGGCATTTCTTGGTTAAAATGCCTTGTTCGATTTTGATGTTAAAAATCGAGTAATCGTTTCAACTGCCTGAGTTGAACTCGAGCTCGGCATTTCTTGGTTGAAATGCCTTTATCGATTTTGAAAATTAAAATCGAGTAATCGGTTCAGCTGCTTGGGTTGAACTCGAACTCGGTATTTCTTGGTTGAAATGCCTTGATCGATTTTGATGTTAAAAATCAGGTAATCGGTTCAGCTGTCCGAGTTGAACTGGGTTGGACATTTCTTGGTTGAAATGCTTTTATCGATTTTGAAAGTAAAAAATCAAGTAATCGATTCAGCTGTCCGAGCTGAACTAGGGCTGGACATTTCTTGGTTAAAATGCTTTGATCGATTTTGATGTTAAAAATCGAGTAATTGGTTCAACTGCCTGAGTTGAACTCAAGCTCGACATTTTTTTGTTGAAATGCCTTGATCAATTTTGATAGTAAAAATCGAATAATCGGTTCAACTGCATGAGTTGAACTTGAGCTCGGCATTTCTTGGTTGAAATGCCTTGATCGATTTTGATGTTAAAAATCGAGCAATGAGCTCAACTGCTTGAGTTGAACTGGAGCTGGGCATTTCTTGGTTGAAATACCTTGATCGATTTTGATGTTAAAAATCTAGTAATGAGTTCAACTGCCTGAGTTGAACTGGAGTTGGGCATTTCTTGGTTGAAATTCCTTGATCGATTTTGATGTTAAAAATCGAGTAATCGGTTCAACTGCCTGAGTTGAACTGGAGCTCGGCATTTCTTGGTTGAAATTGCCTTGATCAATTTTGATGTTAAAATCGAGTAATCATTTCAACTGCTTGAGTTGAACTTCGAGCTCGACATTTCTTGGTTGAAATGCCTTACTCGATTTTTAACATAAAAATCGATCAACTGCCTGAGTTGAACTCGAGTTCGACATTTCTTGGTTGAAATGCCTTGATCGATTTTGATGTTAAAATCGAGTAATCGTTTCAACTGCCTAAGTTGAACTCGAGCTCGGTATTTCTTGATTGAGATACCTTGATCGATTTTGATGTTAAAAATCGAGTTATTGGTTCAACTGCATGTGTTGAACTGGAGTTGGGTATTTCTTGGTTGAAATGCTTTTATTGATTTTGAGAGTAAAATCGAGTAAACGACTCGACTGGATCAGTCTAACTCTAAGCTGAAGTGATACACTTCACTGGTGAACTGCCTTGAGTAAGGTCGAACCCAATTTAGTTGAATAAATATGCGCTCAGGCTAGATATTTCATTGTTGAAATGTGTTTAACTGGTTTTGTGATTTCCACAGATGAAGTCAACACTTTTTAGCGGTGGGCATGGCCCTACTCCCCCCCCCCAAGAAGTGTGAGATAAACGGTAAGTATAACTCGCATGAACTTTTGGTAGTGGGTGGGTGGAAAACTTCTAGTCTCACCAAAATGCCACGAGGACTATTGATTTGGCGAATGGGTAACCTCACTCTTAATATCGAGAGGTGTTGTAATCATTAACCTTTATGGGGACTACTAGAGAACATTTTTTGACTTTGAAGATGAAGTCGAGTAAGAGGTTCAATTAGAATAGTCTGAACTGAAACTAGACATTTCATGGGTGAAATGATATGGTCGATTTTGAGGATAAAATCGAGTAATTTCAGTTGCATGAGTCTGAACTGAAACTAGATATTTCATGGATGAAATGATCTTATCGATTTTGAGGATAAAATCGAGTAATTTCAGTTGCATGAGTCTGAACTGAAGCTAGACATTTCATGGGTGAAATGATATGGTCGGTTTTGAGGATAGAATCGAGTAATTGGTTCAGTTGCATGAGTCTGAACTGAAGCCAAACATTTTATGGGTGAAATGATCGATTAGCAGTTCGACTTCCTGACCCTGGTTCCTATGTACCTTTGGACGACCCTTTTAGCATCTAATAGCTTTATCCAATAATACTCGGTATCGCGTAACCATCCTATCTATTGGCCGTCGTTAGGCATAAGATTTATCCAACTCGGACAAGTCTTGCAAATCTAAGCATCCAGTTGTTTTCTAACTAACCAGTCGGCCTAGATCTAACTACTATTCAACCAAATTATGAGAGGGTTTAAGCCTTACCTTGGCCAATTTATATATCCAGTTGTCCTCGATCCATTACCCGTGTGACGACTTGTCGATTTGTGTGAAATCAAGTAAGCGATTTAGCTTTATCAATCTTGAAAGTAAAAATTGAGTAATCAGTTCAACTGCCTGAGTTAAACTGGAGTTGAGCATTTTTTGGTTGAAATGCCTTGATCGATTTTGATGTTAAAAATCGAGTAATCGGTTCAACTGCCTGAGTTGAACTCGAGCTCGGCATTTCTTGGTTGAAATGTCTTCATTGATTTTAATGTCAAAAATCGAGTAATGAGTTCAAGTGCATGAGTTGAACTGGAGCTGGGTATTTTTTGGTTGAAATGCCTTGATCGATTTTGATGTTAAAAGTCGAGTAATCGATTCAACTGCCTGAGTTGAACTGGAGCTTGGTATTTCTTGGTTGAAATGTCTTGATCGATTTTGATGTTAAAAATTGAGTAATCGGTTCAACTGCCTGAGTTGAACTCGAGCTCGGCATTTCTTGGTTGAAATGTCTTGATCGATTTTGATGTTAAAAATCAAGTAATCAGTTCAACTGCCTGAGTTGAACTCGAGCTGGGCATTTCTTGGTTGAAATGCCTTAATCGATTTTGATGTTAAAAATTGAGTTATCGGTTCAACTGCCTAAGTGGAACTAGAGTTTGGCATTTCTTGGTTGAAATGCCTTAATCGATTTTAATGTTAAAATTGAGTTATCGGTCCAACTGCCTGAGTTGAACTCGAGCTCTGCATTTCTTGGTTGAAATGCCTTGATCGATTTTGATGTTAAAAATCAAGTAATCGGTCTAACTGCCTGAGTTGAACTAGAGCTCGTCATTTTTTGGTTGAAATGCTTTGATCAATTTTGGTTGAGTTAGTCAGGTCGCGACAGCAACTGGAACCTCCATAGATGGAGTCAACGCTTATTAGCGGTGGGCATAGCCCTACTCCCCCCAAGAAGTGTGAGTTAAGCTGGGGCTAGAACTCGCAATGTTTTAAGGCTGCGGGTGGGTGGGAGACCTTTGGCTTTGTTGAGCTGCCACGAAAGCTATAAGTATATAAAAACTTGATATGAGCATGTGCATAACCGTGTTTACCTGGGGACCTGGGCGCGTGCAAAGTTCGGCTTGATCCGATTTTGTACTAAGTCTGCCTATGAGCTCTACTGATTCGTACATAGCTTGTTGTGGAATCAGCCTATACGTATAGAGAAAATATTTGGTGCATAGGTTTTACCGAAAATATTTAGAAGATCTGTACGAAATCCGTGCGAATCTGGATTCGTGAAGAGACATTATGATCTGGGCAAAACTAATCTGTGCGCTTTTCGTGCGCAAGTTTTTAAGATCTGTACGAAATCCGTGTGAATCTGGATTCGTGAAGTGATATTATGATCTGGGCAAAATTAATCTGTGCACTTTTCGTGCGCAAGTTTTTAAGATCTGTACGAAATCCGTGCGAATCTCGATTCGTGAAGAGATATTACGATCTAGGCAAAATTAATCTGTGCGCTTTTCGTGAGCGAAATTTTACCAGAAATTTTTAGAAAATCTGTACGAAATTCGTGCTGATCTGGATTCGTGAAGAAAAGATTGTAATCTGCGTAAAACTATTATGTGCATTTTTCGTGCGAAAGTTTTTACCAGAATTATGAGTAGAAGATCCGTGCAAAATTCGTGTGAATTTGGATCTTCATAGATGTCGTGTGATTTATGATAATTGATCTGTGCATATTTCGTGTCAGATCAGATTTATCAAAAATCAGAAGGCTTGAGTTTCATGAAGAACTCGTTTATAGATGAATCCTCTGAGAGTTTGGATCCAATTCGTTCTAACAGATCTGCGACCAGAAATATGTGCAAGACGTATACATTTCTTCCTCTTAGACAGCACCAAATGTGGAAGCTGAATTCAACACATTGAATTTGTATATGAATTCGGAGAGGAAACTTTGGTTCTAAGAAAGATATTTAAATCTGATAGACTAATGAGACGAGTTTCGACGAATTGGATTTATATTGATAAAAATCGAATATACAAAGAACATCTCGAGTGAAATGTGTTTTGATTGTAGCTCGTAGAGCTAAGTATTCTAGTGCCTAAGCTAATGAAAAGCTCTCCCTTCTGCCCCTCGATGATTCCTCCTATTTATAGATTTGTCAGCTTCTTAGTTAGCTCCAAATTGGTTCCACGTATTTAGGGGCGGTTCCTAATATCTTGGGGCAGCTCCTAATATCTCGGGCGAAGCTGGGTTCAGCTGGGCGGAGCTGGATTCAGCTTCGCGTAGCTTTGGTTCAGCTTTGCGTATCTTTCGCTCAGCTCTGCGTATTTCGGGGCAGCTCCGGGAACCTCGGACACGTTCGTAAGTGGTTTCCTAAAATTCCGTGGAGCTGACTTAGTCGAAGGTCTACTCTGACTAAATGCTGGGAGGCTGACCTAGTCAAAGATCTTCTTTGACTTATTCTCTACCCAGCACTTGCTAGTATACGTATTTGGGTCTTGCTTAGGCCCAAAATGCTTGTAATATTTTAAAACATAAGTCTATTAGTTCTTGGGTTTTATGGGCCAGATTTGAGTGACAAATCCAGCTCCAACATGAGACCTATAAAAATTACAAGTGAAATGATTACTACTGCAAAATATTCCCCCATTTCAATATGTATGATTTTATAGAGTTTTCACATATATTAAAAAAATAAATTAATGTTTAACTATAAATACATATTTTTTTGTATTAAACATTTTTTCATAAATTTAAGCCAATAACAATTCAATAAAATTAATTAATTAATCATGCAATTTACAATTCATCATTATTATTTCATAAAACTGTATAGAAAATATAAAACAACAAACATTTTGAAACAGTTTTTTTTTTTACAACATCAAACATTTTGAAATGAAAGAGTAGATAATGAGAAAAAGTTATATAATGAAATTGTGTAACAAGAAAATTTATAAAAAAAATGAATTCATTGATTTTTATATTACGTTTAATGAAATAAATAATAAAGAAATGTAGTGTGTGTGTGGTTGTTGACTAGTTGGTGATGAGGAGAGAGAGGGAAAGAGATATTCCAAGGTGATGGGTGCGAACGGCTCCGTGTCTCCGCGAATAGTTGTGCCTCCTCAACCATTGGTTCTTCTTTTATTTTTACTTTTTTAAAACTCTGTACATTTTCATTTTTCTTTTTCTAATTCATATATTTGTAAAAATTGCGTCATGCGTGAACGATCTCGAGTATTCGACCACAATTTTTTTTGGATAAAATATTCGATTACAATTGCCAAATTTCATAGCTCTTCTATTTGTCCAATCATTTTTTCTCTTCACAATAATATTGTGAAATTTCAAGTTTTTGGTTGACCAAACCCAAATTTTTCAAAGTCGAGCGTGAGATTACACGCACGGCGACTTTATTTTTCACCCTAGCCGAAAATCAGCCTCCGCCTCTCACCTGCTCGCTAGGGATGTCAAACTGAGTTAGTTCGTTTGGCTCAGCTCAACTCATGGTGAGCTAGACTTTTTCATGGTTCAGCTCGGCTCAACTCATTTATTATATGAGATTAAAAACATAAGTTCGAACTCAGATCATCTAGATTGTGATTTATATGAGCTAGCTCGCGAACTAAACCAAAATTTGATATACTCAAATTTACCCTGAGCTACTCTCTCAAATTAAGAGATCGTAGTAGTACTTAGGGGTCGAATCCATAGGAAATCAAATCACACAATCAATTATGAATTCGAATTAGGCTAAGTAAATATGTATGAATGTAAAGAAAATAACAAAGGAAGAAAGACAAACAATGGTTTCTAGGGTTCTTAAAATCAATGAGACAAAAGTTAGGTTTTCAGAAAATCGCAGGAAACTCGAAACTGTAGACAAATTAGATCGTTAGGGGAATTAAGATCCGTTTTTTAACATGAAAACACTGATAAAGTTAACCAACTTTCGTTGCGAAAACAATCTATGACTAAATCCCTAAATTCCAAATTTCTTTGCAAATTCAGTGAATAAAGACAAGCATTAATGTTCAGATTCAATTGTTCACAAATTGTCTAAACCAAATTTCTTTGCGAATAGATAATTTGCTCATCTAAGATTAGTTCAGGTAATTATCAATACTTTTGCATCTAACAATTAACCTAAGATCTAAGTTCTAGGTGATCAAACTAGAACTAGCATTAGCAATAATCTAGATGAAGAACCAAGTGATGTTCCCTAACAGATCTAACAAGTCTAACAATTTCTCATACTCTTTTGATAACCCTAAACCTAACATGCAAACTACTCAGACATGGTGATTGAAACAAACATCATAGATGAATAGAATGGCATAAAAAGATAGAGAAATAGATAAAGTAGGGTTTGAAATCTCTAAAGAACAATCTCTCTCTAAGTCTCAATAGAAAATAAGATATCCCCACATAAAAACCTAAAGAAAAACTATATATAATGTCTCAAAATCGGGCTGGGCTTTGTGTATAAACTTCTGGAACTTCTTGGGCCGAAAAGAACTCTTCCTCATGTGTCAGACATAAGTGCGTCGATTGACACATATGATCTGTGTCGGTTGACGCAAGCTTAAAACTCAACTTCTCTTCGCGTCGGACATGTGTGTGTCGATTGACGCACATGGCTTGTATCGATCGACGCAAACTTCAAATCTTGACTCCGACTTGATCACTTCGGCTCTTCTTTCCTTGATGTTCCAAAATGCTCCAAAAGCTCCCATCAAGTATCAATCGTTCATCAACCTATAAAGACTCCAAAACACTTGAAAAATACCAAAAAGACTCTATAAAAAGGACTTATATCATGGTCAAAAACTGGTAAAACCATGATATATCAACTCCCCCAGACTTAACCTTTGCTTGCCCTCAAGCAAAACATAAACTAATAATGTGAAAGAGGTTTGAAAACACAGAAACTTACCTTCCCTTGGAGCACCGAACTGACCATTTCAACTAATAATCTAAATAATGCAAAATCAACCCAAAGTCAAACCACCATGTACTTCTCCACAGACATTCTCAGCCTCCAAAATTCACCCACACATTCACAACATAATTCACAAGTCATCATTGCTGGGCTTCGATGATCCCAATGCCAAGAACCTTCTATACTCATTCCCATACTATACCATAACAATCAACCATACAACACTTGGTACTCTTTCTCTCCCCCAGACTTATTTGATTTTCTACTCTTTTTCTTTTTCTTTTTCTAAGAGACTCAAAAGCAGTGCTTTCACTAATGTTGTTCCTTGTGAGGAGACAGGGTCGTGAAGATTGCTCGTCCTCTACATCCATTCTAAGGGATTCAGACTGATGCTTTTGAGCTCTGGGTGATCATCTCTTGAGTAATAACTCGCTGGCTTTCTACCCATAGAGAATCATATCACCCTTTTTTTTTTAGAATAAGGGAGAGGAGTATCATCACTTTCTTCACCGGTTGCACTTGTCAGGTATGAATGAGAAGTCAAGCCCTATGAACATTAATCACAAAGAAGACCGTTGAATTAGTTCTAACTCGGCAGATTATGCTGGAAGTAACAGACGTCTCCAGTTAACCGGTCAGCCTTAGGACTTCCCATTAGTCTGACTCTGAAATCGATCCTGGAAAAATGGTCACACAACTGAAAGAGACAATCCACTAAACCAAGAGAAGGGTCATAGTTTCCAACTAACTATTTTGACTCAATAAAACGTTTTGGACTGACTCTCAAAAACGAACACAAAGTTAGCAACTACCTCCCCCTGACTTAAACAACACTGTCTCCAGTGTTATTCAAGCCTGAAATTGGTGAAAGAACAAAAAGGATAAAACACTAATTAGAAAAGAACGAGAACTTACCTGGTGCAGGGTGCGTCGATCGACACAAGCGGTGTGTGTCGATCGACACACTGTTGGTTCACGACTCGCCAACTCTTTTTTTTTTTTGAACCTGAAAACTTAGAACTATAATTAAAAGTTAGTAAACAAGGGGAAAATCAAACAAAAATAAGTAAACGTACCAGTGGGTTGCCTCCCACTAAGCGCTTGTTTTCAGTCATTAGCTTGACTGTGTCAAGACTCAGGTTTTTGGTAGATCTTTGAGGGGCCTGATGTCTCCCTCATCCTTTGGCAAGCATGCATATGATGGCTTTCCTCTCCCAGACTTCTCAAGAATAACACCAGGAAAAAGTTTCTAGTGTGTTCCAGTATCTCTTGGACGGCCACTTCTCCTCTCTCCCTTAACTCTAAGGGGATGATAATTCTGAATTTGGAGTACGGTTTTGAGGTCTTTTTTCGTTTGGACCTTACTGGTTTGTCGACTTCGTGATGTGCAGTGGGAGGAGACTTCTTGAGGACGTTTTGGACCTTGCTTGTGTCATCTCCAGGGTCTAAACTCGGCTTTCCTTCATTAGTAACAGTCATGCAAGTATTCTCTTTGACATGAACTGCTGGGTAGAAGACATTCTGGTTGATCTTTGAGAAGGAGATTCGCTGATTAGGAAAATCCACGATCGCACCCACAGTGGCAAGAAAGGATGCACCAAGAACCAATGGTTTATTGTTATCCTTTTTCAACTCCATGATGTGAAAATCTGCCGAAACCAGACAATCTCCTACTTGAAGCATCAAGTGAGGAACGAACCCTTTCGAAATCGTAGAAGTAGAATCAGCAAGCTTGATAGATATCCTTGAAGGTTGCAGATCCAAAATCCCTAGCTTCCTTGCAACAGACTCAGCTATGACATTCACATTAGCTCTAGTGTCACAGAGAGAATTCTTTAACTCCATACCGTTGATTGAGCAAGGAATAACGAACATCCCTAGACTCGGTATCTTAGGCAACTTCCTCAACGGGGGTTGAGCCTGTCTCCCTTTTTCCTCTGATTTTTTGACACTAATAGCTCTTGGGTATGGTATCTTAGGCTTGTAAACCCTTTCCTCTACACTGGCCCAAGGTTTTGTCGTGTTTGGACTCGTCTGGGACTGTGTCGACCTCGTGTCAGGTGTTGTGTCAAGCTTGGTCGACACATGTCCGATTGCGTCAAATCCTTTGTCGAGATTTTTGACCTGCGTCGATCGACACAAAAGTGCTACGTCGATCGACGTAGTGTCTGTAGCATAAATATCGCCTTCTTCAACCTCCTTTTCAAGCTTCATGGCTTGCTCTGCACTAAAACCCTTCTCCAAAGCTTGTTCAACCCCTTTTTCACACCCCAAAGTGATTGAATTGACGTGAAGTCTTGGGTTTGTTTCCGTCTTGGCTGGTAGAAATCCTTCTTGTCTTCGAACATTCTCCGCAGTTTGAGCAACTTGAGTGTCTAGGTTCTTCACATGGAGATTGAGAGCCTCAATTTTCCCATTCAGATCAGAGTACATGGCATTCATCTTCCCATTGAAGCTCACAGTCATCTTCTCTTGACCCTCTAAGATTTGCTCCAGCATAGACTTCATCTCGCTATCCGTAGATAAGAGGAAGAACCGTAGTCCCTTGTGTAGTTGTTGCTCTGAAACGGCTTCTGGTAGTTTCCGCTATAGCCTCTGTTTCCCTGCTGATTACCAAACCTTTGACTCTGAAAACCGGTTGCATTGATGTAGTTAACATCTTCTTCATCGCGCACTTCCTCTTAAGCAAACTGCACATACTTCTTCCCTACTAGAAGGTTATGCACAGAATCTATCTTGGCCTTTACCTCAGCAATCTGACTTCCATCTATGTTCCCACCAAGTTTCTTCCTCTCGAAGTCTGCATTCTTGGTACCAGTGCTGGAAGCCAAGTTCTCGATAAGCACTAATGCATCCTCTGGATATCTAGTGTTGAAGTTCCCATTACTCGCAGCATCTAGAGCCATCTGGTACCTTCAATCTACTCCTCTGAAGAATATACCAAGCAACTGCACATCACTGAACCCTTGAATCTCACCCAGGAAGCCTTGAATGCTTCGGTAAGTCCTTTCTTGAATGTGGAGATCTTCGTCTTCAAGTCCTCGGATCTCGCCTCATCAAAGAAGTTGTTGAGGAAAGCATTATTGGTGTCCTCCCAAGTAGTCAGAGATCCGGGTTCCAACTGCTTCAGCCAGTAAGCTGCTTCTCCACCAAGAGAGTAGGGGAAAAGCTTGCAGAAAAGATAGTCGCTCGAGACTCCATTAGCCTTTATGCTATAAGGTAAGTCCTCGAACCGCTCGTTGTGGTCCATTGGGTGCTCAGATGGAAAACCATGGAAAGGATGCTGAGCCACAAGTGAGAAGTAAGCAGGCTTCAGCTCAAAATTGCTCATCTAGAAAGTAGGAGGATGAATCGCAGCCCTGTTAGCGTAGAACTCATCTGGCCTATTGTAGTCTCCCAGAGTTCGCCCACGTCTAGCGTTCTCTTGTTGCGCCACTAAGGCATTGTCCTGCTGTTCCACAACCACAGCTCCTTCAGCATCAAGTCTCTGCCCTTGAGCATTGCGCCTGTTTCCTTGCGCATCTTGCAGAGAACCATCTTCTCCTCGAATAAGCACTAGTGGATTAACCATCTCGGCTAGCCTGAAACACACAAGAAAAACAAATAGAATATGTAAGTATTAAAACAGAAAATTAAAAACTTAGACAAAACTCTAAAATCAAAAATCGAATGGTGATTTCGATTCCTCGGCGGCGGCGCCAAAATTTGATATGCTCAAATTTACCCTGAGCTACTCTCTCAAATTAAGAGATCGTAGTAGTACTTAGGGGTCGAATCCATAGGAAATCAAATCACACAATCAATTATGAATTCGAATTAGGCTAAGTAAATATGTATGAATGTAAAGAAAATAACAAAGGAAGAAAGACAAACAATGGTTTCTAGGGTTCTTAAAATCAATGAGACAAAAGTTAGGTTTTCAGAAAATCGCAGGAAACTCGAAACTGTAGACAAATTAGATCGTTAGGGGAATTAAGATCCGTTTTTAACATGAAAACACTGATAAAGTTAACCAACTTTCGTTGCGAAAACAATCTATGACTAAATCCCTAAATTCCAAATTTCTTTGCAAATTCAGTGAATAAAGACAAGCATTAATGTTCAGATTCAATTGTTCACAAATTGTCTAAACCAAATTTCTTTGCGAATAGATAATTTGCTCATCTAAGATTAGTTCAGGTAATTATCAATACTTTTGCATCTAACAATTAACCTAAGATCTAAGTTCTAGGTGATCAAACTAGAACTAGCATTAGCAATAATCTAGATGAAGAACCAAGTGATGTTCCGTAACAGATCTAACAAGTCTAACAATTTCTCATACTCTTTTGATAATCCTAAACCTAACATGCAAACTATTCAGACATGGTGATTGAAACAAACATCATAGATGAATAGAATGGCATAAAAAGATAGAGAAAGAGATAAAGTAGGGTTTGAAATCTCTAAAGAACAATCTCTCTCTAAGTCTCAATAGAAAATAAGATATCCCCACATAAAAACCTAAAGAAAAACTATATATAATGTCTCAAAATCGGGCTGGGCTTTGTGTATAAACTTCTGGAACTTCTTGGGCCGAAAAGAACTCTTCCTCACGTGTCAGACATAAGTGCGTCGATCGACACATATGATCTGTGTCGATCGACGCAAGCTTAAAACTCAACTTCTCTTCGCGTCGGACATGTGTGTGTCGATTGACGCACATGGCTTGTGTCGATCGACGCAAACTTCAAATCTTGACTCCGACTTGATCACTTCGGCTCTTCTTTCCTTGATGCTCCAAAATGCTCCAAAAGCTCCCATCAAGTACCAATCGTTCATCAACCTATAAAGACTCCAAAAAACTCGAAAAATACCAAAAAGACTCTATAAAAAGGACTTATATCATGGTCAAAAACTGGTAAAAACGATGATATATCAGTTGCGTAGTCTTTACTGTTGACAATTCATTCTCGGGCGTCCATTGAAATTCTTCTTTTGCCTATGCTCATGGTTCCAAACTTCTGTGGTCTGGTATTGCTGCTTCAGCTTTAGCAATCGAATGGGAAGAACAAAGAACATCGTCACCACTTTGTCTAAATCTAAAACTTTGTGTTTTGTCGAGCCGACAGCCTGATATGCTTCCACGTTTTTATTTTTTTTGCCATGGAACTATTATGTAGGTTTATAATCTCGATTGTAAACTTAAAACGATTTGTTTTATATGAAATATTTATCTTTTAGCAAAAAAAAAAATTTGGTTGACAAAACAAAATTTTATATATGATCGAGGTAGATAATGAACTGAAATCCACATAGCTGCACTCGCTATTTATCATGTAAATTAATGTAATTCAAATCTTTATCTTGAATCACAAGAAAAATAAGTTCACCACTCAAATATAGCGCCACCAAACTATCACTAAATGGTTTGATTGATATGTCATTCTTATTTCTCAACCAAAATAGATGCTAAATATATTCTCAAATGCAATCTCATACTTAAATATTCAAACTAGATTCTCATCCGCACTATGTGCGGGAACATTTGTTGTATATGATGTAAACTTGGCTTTCATATTGTATTATATTAATATCAGCTTAACAATTTTAAATTAGGTGTTTAGCCAAGGAGTGTCAAAATGGGTAACTCGACCCAACCCAAACCCATATGGGTTTGAGATTTAATGGAGGTATAACCCGGACCCATATGTTATATGAGTTGAATATACATATCCAAATCTAAGAATATAAAACTCATTGACTTAATGGGTTATACGGGTTACTCACATATAAATTAAAACATGAGAATAAATTAATAGATAAATCAAAACAATCCAAATTATTATAAATCGGACCAAAGTTTTCAACTTTTCAACTAAAAAATTAAATTAAAATGTGTATGTATCTTAAAATAAAATAAAATAAAAATTATAAACTCAATAAAATCAATAAAGCAATAAAAGCAATAAACAATTGATTAGTTTTAAAAGATAATTCGATCTTAGTTGGATGATGATAAGAAGAAAACATATCTATTATTTTTTTTTAAAACACTTGATAACCTTTTAGAGTAATTTACATATATATTATTATTTTATTTTTGATTTATTTTGTGATAAATCAATCGGTAATTCATGATCCTAATGAGTTTATCTGCTAAATTCATAAACCCATTAGGGGTAACCCACCGAAGACTCATTTATTTATATATGTAAAAAATATAACCCTAACCCACTTAAATTATAGACGGGTTTGGATAACCATGAGTATTGACCCATTTTGACACACCTACATTAAGTTTCATATGAGTTTTTTTTGTTTAGACAAAGATCGCGTAGTTTCGAATTAAAATTTATTGTTTATGTTTCAATGTTTCTATTATTTCAAATATAGTTTATAAAATAGTGATATATCATGGGGTTTCCTCGTTTTTGACCATGATAGAAGTCCTTTTTATAGAGTTTTTTGGTGTTTTCGAGTCTTGTCATTACTTTGTAGGTTCATTGACGTTTGGAACCTAATGGAAGCTTTTGGAGCATTTTGGAGCATCAAGGAAAGAAGAGCCGAAGTGATCAAGTTGGAGTCGAGTTTTCATGGTTGTGTCGATCGACACACTTGTATCTGACGAAGAAAAAGTTGATTTTTGAAGATTTCCTTTTTGCGATAGAAGTCAAGAAGTTTACAGAAGAAGCCCAACCCGTTTTTGAGAAGATTATATATAGTTTAGATTAACTTTAGAGTTGGAATATCTTGTTTTCTATTGAGACTAAGAGAGAGATTGATTTGGAGAGCTTTTTGGGAGAGATTTCTACACTTTTGTGAAATTTCAAACCCTTTGCATCTCTATCTCTATCTCTTTTATGCAATTTATTTCATTCATGATGTTTTCTCCATCTATGTCTGAATAGTTTGCTTGTTAGGTTTTGTGAATTCAAGGGTTTAATGAGAAATTGCTAGGATTGAAACTCTGTTAGGATTTATCTACTTGTTCGTCATCTAGATTACTTTAACTCTGGTTTTAGGATTGATCAACTGAAATTGGAAACCCTAGGTTGCTTTAATAGATGTGAAAGTATTGTTAACAACCTGAACTAATCTTAGATGAGCAAAATTATCTATTCGCAAAGAAATTTGGCTTAGTGATTTTGTGAACAATCGAACTTGAACTTAATGCTTGATTTTATTCACTGAATTTGCAAAGAAATTTAGAATTTATGGATTTAGTCATAGATAATCTCTGCAACGAAAGTTGATTGATTTTACACTTGTGTTCGAGTTCTAGAACTTTGCTTAATCAAATCCTGACATTATTTTATCCTTGATTTCGATTCATTCATGAGAATTACCCATAGCCTAACTCTTTTGTCTCATTGATTTCTAGAACTTTAATCATCATCACTTGCTTTGTTTTGATATTTTTCTTACATTCATATTTATTTACTTAGCTTAATTTGAATTCATTAATTGATTGAGTGATTTGATTCCATGTGGATTCAAGCATATCAAATAGTTTTGTTGATATAAATTCATTCATTAAACTACGATCTCTTAATTTGAGAGAGTAGCTCAGGGCAAATTTGAGCATATCAAATAGTTTTGTTGATATAAATAATACTCATATTTATCACAATAAATATATTACAAATTGACAAATTTATGAATTTAGAAACTATTAGATGTTTGTATAATTTGCAATTATTTATTTCATGTGATCTAATTTTTCGGTTAGAGCAAAATATTTTTTCCTATGAATTTTAGTCTATTAAATAAAAAAATTTTGGTTCAATGAGAAGCACGGCCACTTTTCCCATTTTTATATCCGATGTGGGAATTTGACAAACATTGGTTTTTAATATGTTAAGTAACTTATGATCTTAGGTACAAATTAAGTTGTCTTGGCATTTTTTAAGAATATTATAATAAATCGGATCCTAAACACTTTATGAGATTACTTTAAATATTTATTTATTGTTTACATATCTTGTTAAGATTAATTTAGGAAATCACTATTAATGCTATTGAAATATTTTAATAAATGAAAAATAATAAAAAAGAAAAACGAAAATCTTAATAAAACACTTTTATATAATTAATAGGATTATTTCGTTCCATAAAAAAATTAAATAACATTTTTTATCAAATTAAATTTTTTCTAAAGTTATTTCTAATATTCGATATGATTGTCGGTTTAACTTAATAACTGAATTAAAACAAATCAAATGTTTAGTTTTAGATGACTATTAGATTAGGCTTCATGCTCTTACCATTCTTCATCAATTTGTTTTTTTATTGTGTTTCTATGGATCCAAATTCACTTTAATAGGATTATTTCGTTCCATAAAAATTTTAAATAACATTTTTTATCAAATTAAATTTTTTTCTAAAGTTATTTCTAATATTCGATATGATTGTCGGTTTAACTTAATAACTGAATTAAAACAAATCAAATGTTTAGTTTTAGATGACTATTAGATCAAGCTTCATGCTCTTACCGTTCTTCATCAATTTGTTTTTTTATTGTGTTTCTATGGATCCAAATTCACTTTCATATCCGATGTGGGACATTGAAAAATATGTTTTTTATATGTATAATTAAATATAAATACGAAAATTAGAGTATGGAAAATCTCTTTGTTAAAGAAACCATAAATCTCGTGATTATAATTAAAATAAATTATAAATACTAAGAAAGAAACGTAAATCTTAAAGAAAACAAATGGTGAAAATATATGAACAAAATTAAAATATTTTTTTATATAACTAATAGATTAGAGAGGAATAGCCGTCTGTTACCAATGAACATATATGAACAGAACTAAATATTTTTTTATATAACTAATAGGATTATTTCGTTCCATCAAAAAATTTAAATAATTTTTTATCAAATTAAAGTTTTGCTAAAGTTATTTTCATTAATTGTGCAGTTTCACTTTATAACCAAACTAAAACAAAATTAATGATTAGTTTTGGATGCCTATTATATTAGGCTTCTTGCTTTTCCCATTCTTCATCAAATTGTTGCTCTTTTATAGTATTTTTTTGAATCTAAATTTATTTTCATATCCTATGTGGGACTTTGACAAACATTCGTTTTTCATATGTTATGTAGTTTATGTCTTAGATACAAATTAAGTTTTCTTGGCATCTTTTAAGAAAACTATAATAAATCGGATCCTAAAGATTTTATGAGATTATATTTAATTTGAATATCCATTTATTCTGTACATATCTTGTTACGATTAATTTAAGAAATAACTATTAATACTATTGAAATATTAAAATAAACTAAAAATAATAAGAAAGGAAGATGAAAATCTAAAAAAACTAATGTTGAAAATATATGAACAAAATTAAACTATTTTTTATATAATTAATAGGATTATTTCGTTCCATCAAACTAAATATTGAAAAACCTTTTTATCAATTTTAAATTATTTCTATTATTCGATTTAATTGTTGGTTTTACTTAATAACTGAATTAAAACGAATCAAATATTTAGTTTTATATGTCTATTAGATTAGACTTCATGCTCATACCGTTCTTCATCAATTTTTTTTTATAATATTTCTTTGGATCCAAGTTCATTTTCATATCCGATGTGGGACTTTGTTAAATATTTTTTTTATGTATAATTAAATATAAATACAAAAATTAGTATATGGAAAATTTCTTTGTTAAGGAAACCATAAAACTCGTGATTATTGGTATAAAATATTTAAGTTGCTAAATTTCCGAACGCATTTATTATAATATGAGTTTTTGAAAATATTTAAATAAATTATAAATACTAAGAAATAAAAACAAAAATCTTAAAGAAAACTAATGTTGAAAATATATGAACAAAATTGAAATATTTTTTGTATAACTATTAGGATTATTTCGTTCCATCAAAAAATTTAAATAACATTTTTTATCAAATTAAAGTTTCACTAAAGTTATTTCTATTATTCGATTTAATGGTGTGGTTTAGCTTAATAAATGAACTAAAATGAATTAAATTATTAGTTTTAGATGTCTATTATATTAGGCTTTCTACTCTTCTTACTGTTCTTCATCAAATTGTTATTCTTTTATAGTATCTATTTAATTATAATAAATCGGATCCTAAAAACTTTATGAGATTATCTTTAATTTGAATATTCATTTATTGTTTACATATCTTGTTAAGATTAGTTTAGGAAATCACTATTAATGCTATTGAAATATTTAAATAATTTAAAAATAATAAGAAACTAATGAAGAAAATATATAAACAAAATTAAAATATTTTTTATATAACTAATAGGATTATTTCATTCCTTTAAATATTTTAAATAACCTATTTTATCAAATTAAATATTTGCTAGAGTTATTTCTATTATTCGATTTAATTTTGTGGTTTAACTTAATAACCAAATTAAAACAAATTAAATTATTAGTTTTGGATGCTTAGTATATTAGGCTTTCTGCTCTTACCATTTTTCATAAAATTGTTATTCTTTTATAGTATTTCTTTGGATCCAAATTCATTTGCATATCTGATGTGGGACTTTAAAAAACATTGTTTTTTCATATATTAAATAGTTTATGTCTTAGAATTAAATTAGGTTTTTAGGCATCTTTTCAAAGAATAATAATAAATCAGATTCTAAAGATTTTATAAGAATATCTTTACTTTGAATATCTGTTTATTGTTTAGATTTATTATTAAGAATAATTTAGGAAATTTCTATTGAATTAAATAAAATAAAAATACAAAAAACTAAAAATAAATACGATTAAAGTATCCTCAAGATGACAGAGTGGTTTCTTTGAAGATGAAACTGCCAATGCCGGTGTGTAGGAGGCACTGTCGCTTAAGCTTGCCCAGTTTTGTTGGTTCTTTGTAGTTTTGATGCTCTGTTTTTATGATCATAACGTTACTCTACTTTAGGTTTAATGAAAGCCACATCTTTTAGCGGAAAAGACAAAAAAAATAATAACTTTTTAATCAAATTAAATTTTTGAAAAAGTTATTTCTATTATTCGATTTAATTATGCGGTTTAACTTAATAACCGAATTAAAATGAATTAAATATTTTGTTTTGGATGCCTATTAGATTAGACTTCCTGCTATTACCGCTCTTGATTATTTTGTTTCTTTTTATAATATGTCTTTTTATTCCAATTCATTTTCGTATGCGATGTGGGACTTTGACAAAAGTTATTTTTTCTTCTTTTTGAAAAATTCAAATCATAACATATGCAGAAAAAATCTATGTTTTTTTTATCATATAAATTATCTTATTATTTAATTTGTATATAAAAAATATCATCAAACAAAGATGAATGGGGAATCTAATTCTTAAAATTGATTATATGTTGATATAAACGGATATTAAATATTTTAAAAAAAATTTGATTGGTAATTAAATATTTGTGAATTAATGCTGATTTTACAAAACTTTCCTAAAATAACAAAAATGCCATTAATGTGCCACAAAAATAAAAACGAAAAATGTACTCAAAATAGCCGAAATTGTACTCAAAATTATTGAAATTGCCATTGCATTAGTTCAAAATTACTTTTTTCAATTTAATCAATTTAGTTATAAGACAATGGTAATTTGAGTAATATTGGAATCAATTTTGGAAATTTTCCTAAATGTAGATTTGATAGTTATCCAATTCTCACAAGTTCGTTTTTCTTAAGGTCGATTTGTTAAACTATATTTGTCTTTCTTTAAACTATCTTATGTACTATTATGTGCTTTTAATAAACAAATATAGTACATGTACGTAGACTTTGTAGACAAATTTATTTAATTTATGAACCCAATAAAATTGCTTGTCTAGGGTTAAGTCTAAGCTGACCTTTGAACCAACCAAATCCACTATCTGACCCTTAAATCGTCCTTAAGGGTTTTGATATAGTATAAGAAAATGTTTTAGAAGAAAGATAGAGGCACCTTCAAAGTTGTCTCACGTGTGTGTGACTGTGACCAAATCAAACTTTTTTTCTTCATTCATTAGTGGAAAACAAAATAAAATATGATCAACAAAAGACATATACATATATTATAATCTATACTAGATTCTCATCCGTACTCATTCGCTGTATATGTTGTAAACTATATTTGGCTTTGTATTATGTCGTATATAATATGTTTTAACTTTAGATACGTATGTTTTTAGCTTGTAGGTGGAATTAATTAGTTGAAAATAATAATATGATTGTTTTTGTTTTTAGCTTGTAGGTAGTAATGAAATAGTTTGGAGTATTGTATTTATTATAGAGATAGTCAATAAGAGTATAAATAGTTGACTATATTGTATTAAAATACATAAACAAAAATCGAGTAATTTTTAATAAGTTTATTGTTTTTGTTTAAATGTTTTCCACTTTGCATTCCGTTTAGTCAATATTTTCGTTTTTTTTTATATAAACTAATTTGGTTTATTTGACTAATTGGATTTCTTTGTTTGGTAAAATGTTTTGCTGTTATAAATAATTATAGTATTTATATTATTCATATTTATCACTTTAAATATATTATTTTGATAATTTCATAAACTTTGTGCTTTTTTATTTGCAATATAATAAATATATCACATTTCAAAGCAAAATCACATTTAAAAAATATATATTAAAAATCGATGAATTCTAAGAAGTTACAAATTAATAGTCGTTTATATAATTTGCAAATAATTATTATACGTACAAATATTAAAATTTATAATACTCTAACTTTTGACCAAGTTAAAATATTTTAATATTTTTAGATCTTTATAGTATGTGGAATAAAGTTAGATCTTTTAGATCTTTAATAGAAACACCGAATTGAACCAAATAAAAATTTGAAATTTAGACGCATATAAAGTTATGTTTTCTACTCTTACTATTTTCATTATTTTTCTCTTTTATAATATGAATGACTTTTTTCTTTTTTATTATCAGATATTGTCACACACATGTCTCGTAGTGATATGGTCCATGTATTAAAACACCATCTTAGTTTGATTTGTGTGTATATTTATAAACACATAACTAAAAAAGTAAAGAGGTACGTAGTAAGTTGCATACTGGTTCATCTTAAAAGACCAGCTTGTGACTACTAATAAATGCTTCTACAACATTGAGTCCACGTTTCATTCCACCATTATAATTTCATGCTCTAACTTTCGCCGCTCATGTCATTTTTAACATGCTAGTAACTTTTACCAAAAATAAAATTTGTAAGCAAAACAGAATATGCAATTGATTTTTCTTCTAATATAGTTACTATATGTATGGTTTAACCCATTAAAAACTTTGAAAATGTATGTACTTCTCTAAAAACAAAAAACTCAATGGCTCGTTGCTTTGTTTGAACCTTGTATAATGTTCCACACATGTTTCCTAGTGGTAGAGTTTATGTCTATTGTGTTCAGTCCATGTATTAAAACACTAATTTATGATTTCAAAAAAAAAATGTTCATGTTTTAACTCTTCTTATGGTTAGGATATTAACATTTAAAACTCTAAATATTTGTGTTTGCTTGGTATTGGTAATCGCTCTTGATACACAACTTTTTCCAAGAATCATTGCTCTTGCTTTATTCTTTATCATAGAACAAAGTTTAACTTTTTATTAGTGAGAACAAATCTTCTTGTAACTAAATCATTCAGTTCCTAGTTTAAACAACTAAAGCATCCTTCTCCGTCTTTCATTTGCTCTGATAAATAACCATTATGCAATAACTGTAACGCCCGTGAACCAAAAAGTGGATTTTTGGTTGGTGCGTCGATCGACACAGGTCGATCGACACAGGTCGATCGACACAGGGTGAGTGTGTCAATCGACACACGTGTTTTGGACTTGTGAGAAGTCGTGTTCTAGGCGTTGCGTCGATCAACACAAAGGGTGTATGTCGATCAACACGGGTTGATTTTGAACCAACAGGTTCGATTTTAAATTGTCCGGTTCGCATGGTTGGTTAGGGGAAACTCTAAGGGGCAGTATAAAAAGGGAGCAGCCGTGTTTAGGCTGCGTTTTTGGGAAGAAAATACTCAAAAATTAGAGTGGAGAGAGAGGATTTTCGTGGGTTGTGAGAGAGGAGAAGAGATTGTCGTTTTGGAGACAGTTCTGGCCCGTTCTAGAAGAGTAGAGTAACGAACAGTCTAATCAGATCGGATAGAGTGAAACTTCTAGGGTAAGTTCTCCACTCTCGTATCTAGATTTGGGAGAAATCGGTTTGTCATTTGGATTAATATTCTGAATGTTATCGTTGTTCTACTGAGGAAGGTTTGTGCAGTTTCGGGTCTGCGATCAGTCCACTTCGAGGGAGGATTCCTGTCGAACCAGAAGGACTTAGGAGACTATCCGCATACCGTTGGAAAGATATATCTGTCTAGTTTCTAGATCAGGTTTTCGATCCTGATTCTGAGGTAATCTCTTTTCTCTGTGTGCTTTTGAAATCAGCAAGTCGTTCCTGTTTTCTGAAACTCTAATTCGGTTTATGTGGTTTTTGGAGAAAGGATCGAGGTTTTGTTGGTTCGTGAGGAAGTAAAGATAGATCAGAGGCTGTAGGTGAGAGAGAGGTCTCTCTTCGTAGTTGTTCTTGTCTAGAATCGATCCAGAATCGAGGTGAGTGCGCGACCATGGCTTATCTGGGTAAAGGATTGATAGGATACAATTGTTAGTGGTTGTTATAATTTGATTTCGTGTTTTTACTTGGTGGATTTTTGTGCAGGAGATAAAACTGTCGAGTTTCTTGGTTTTGTGTTTTGGTGTTGATCGACACAGTCTCGTGGAGTGTGTGTCGATCGACACCAGTGGAGTGTGTCGATCGACACCAGTGGAGTGTGTCGATCGATACCATCAGTTTGACATATTGAACGTGCTATTTTCTCGTTTGGTTAATGTGTGATGCATTGTTGATTGTTCATTCTGGTATTGTATCTTTTCTTATGCATGTGTGTATAGCCTAGTAGATGGGAGGACCGTCTCACTGAGTATTTGTGATAATACTCACGAATCTTTTATAATCATGTGATGCAAGTAAAAGCAAAGTGTGATCGTGGAATCATGGCGAGGACGAGGAGGATGATCTAGGGACTCAGTTGCTTGCGAATCGTTATGCATTGTTTAGAATTGCTAGGTTGCTGGTAATTCTAGAATTGTATTGGATTCTGATTGGTTATTGAATTGGTTATTGTTTATTGGTTAGTCGATTATTGTTTTGGTTTAATGGTTTGATTGTTCTGCTGGTTGTCTTAGTTGAATTGATTGGATGTTGAAAGTTAATGTTTATGAGAACATTAATTCGAGCCTAATGTTAATTAAAAAAAAAATGGGTCGGGTTGTTTCAGTTTGGTATCAGAGCCCTTATAGTTCTAGGGCGGGAGAACATAGTCGATTAAGTGTGTAGTCAATTGCGTTTGATGAATTGATTATTTATGTGAGTTAGTAAAATGATTGTTGTGTGGGTTTGGAGTCCTAGATCATCTTCTCCGAGCCTTCAATGAGATTTCACGGTAAGTGTTTTGTGCTTTTGTATCGTTTACTAGTAGTCTTAGTTTCTGCTTCTGGTAGTGAAGAGAAATGGCTAGAGCTGCTAGAGGACGTGGCCGTGGTGGCTGGTAAGGCCGTGGAGGCCGCGGTGGTCGTGGAAGGCATGGGCGCGGGCGGAGACTTGTGAGTGAGCCTGCTGTCGTGAGTGTGGGCCAGGAGACCATGCAAGAGCAGGTGGCCGATTCGCAGGCGTATCAGGAGTGGTCTGTGGGGGCAGCCAGTGTGAGTACCAGCGTGAGGGCTGGTGGGACTAGTGAGGGTCTCGGTGTAGCTGGTGGTGCAGCAGGCCCAGGTGGGGGTGCTGTTGCAGGTGCAGCCCAAGATCGAGATGATCGTCTAGCGGATTTGCTGCAGTTGATCTTGGAGCGGTTACCGGAAGGGGTGCCGGCTCAAGATCAAGCTCCGGATGTTCAGTCGGGTGTGGCTGGTGTACAGCCAGGAGGGGCTGGGATGCAGCCTAGGGTTGCGGTTGCGGATGAGCTTCCATCTTATCTTGGGATGATAGAGCATATGCAGAAGATGCGTATTTCTTATAATTTGGACCAAATGTGGTAGTTCTAGTCAGTGATGCTATAGATGTTAAGAATTGATTTCGCTAGGGAATGAAGATTTTCCCGAATAACTAATTTGGAGATTAGGATTTCTCCAGGAGGGATGAGAATTTCCTTAAGTGTTACTGAGGGATGAGGATTTCCCTTACTAATACTGAGAGAGTGTATTCTTCTCGATGGGATGAGGATTTCCTTGTGGGTGTTACTGGGGGATGAGGATTTCCCTTAGTAATACTACGAGATGAGTACTTATCTGGAGGAGATGAGGATTTCCCCTGTATACTGCTAGCTCGACGGACTGTGTGTTCTTAGAGTGTGAGTGGTATGGTGCACCGATAGCTCAAGGGATGTGATCCCGAGAGTGGGAGTGGTGTGGTTATGAGTTGAGAGTAATCAATGTCTTAAACGTGGCTATGTGCATAGGACTAGATGCGGACCTCAAAGATCATGTGAGTTGATCTATAGTGGTAGTTGAGATTGTAGTGGACGGTATTGCATTGTACTTGGGTATGAGTAGTTACCTAGAACTTAACTGAGAGATGTGTAGTTCTCTTGAGTGGATGAGTAGTTCCTCTCTATACTGAGTAAACCTGGCAGTGCATTATCTGGATGGTAAGGCGCATCTCTGGTGGAGAGGTGTTCTGGCCAGGAGGGTGCAGGCGGAGATGGCCTGGGAGGACTTTTTTTGTTGGCAGAGTCTAATGCCAAGTTCTTTCCACAACGGGCGGTGGATCGGTTAGAGTTGAGGTTTCTGGAGTTGACTTTGGGTGACCGGTCGGGACGGGAGTTCGATGCGGAGTTCAGTTGACTCCTGTTTCATGCTGGCAGAGGTATGAAGGGCGAGCAGGCCTAAGTGAAGAGGTTCCTGAGGGGACTTCGAGCTGATATGAGTATTCGTTGTAGGGTGAGTAAGTATGCTTCGAGGGCGGAGCTAGTGGATACAGCTGCAGCGATCGAGGAGAATCTGAGGGAGCAGGTGGTGGCGAGTTTGCCTGTTCAGCCAAAGAGGTCGCAGTAGCAGGTGGATTCGAGCAAGGGCGGCAAGGCTACGCAAATACATAAGAGGAAGTGGTAGAGCACTTCGAGACCAAGTCAGAACGGTCAGGGTGTTCCGAGATGCTTCGAGTGTGGGAGCATGGGCACAAGTTGGCGAGCTGTCCTAGGCAGGACGACTCTCGGGATACGCGGGTGTGAGTCCCACGTATTGTTTGATTTTGGAGCCACGAATTGCTTCATTACTCCAAAGTGTGCAGAGAGCAGCGGTATCCGGAGCGTTTTGATGAGCAGCCAGAAGTAGGTATTAGTCCGGTGGAGCTGTACGATGTCATTTTTGGGATAGATTGGTTGGATAGGTACAGGGTTCATCTAGATTGTCATCGGGGTGAGGTATGGGCACTTAAGTTTGTGGTGATGCCTCTCGGGTTGACGAATGCGCCAGCAGCGTTCATGAGATTGATGAACGGGGTGTTCCAAGAGTATTTGGATGAGTTTGTAATCATCTTCATTGATGATATTTTGTTGTATTCGAAGAATCCTGTGGAGCACGAGGTTCATCTGAGAGTAGTTTTGGAGAAGTTGCGGAGCAAAAGTTGTATGCTAAGTTGAGCAAGTGCAGTTTCTGGTAGCGAGAGATGGGGTTTCTTGGCCATGTGGTGTCTGCAGAGGGAGTTTCTGTGGATCCGGCTGATATTGAGGCTATCAGAGGATGGCCTAGACTGAGAAATTCCACGGAGATCAGGAGTTTTCTCAGGTTGGCGGGCTATTATCAGAGGTTCGTCAAGGGTTTTGCGAGTATGGCGCAGGCGATGACGAAGTTGACAGGGAAATATGTCCCTTTTGGGTGATCTTCAGTTTGTGAGGAGAGTTTTAGGAAGATGAAGGAGATGTTGACACCGGTGTTGGCATTGTCGGATCCGGGCGAGCCTTACGTGGTGTATGCGGATGCTTCAGGAGTTGGTCTGGGTTGCGTGTTGATCCAGTAGGGGAAGCTAATTGCATAGGCTTCGAGGCAGTTGAGGAAGCATGAGTGCAACTACCCTACTCATGATTTAGAGTTGGCTGCGGTGATTTTTGCTTTAAAGATTTGGCGATCTTATCTTTATGGCGGAAAGGTGCAGGTGTTGACAGACCACAAGAGTCTGAAGTATTTCTTCACTCAGCTAGAGCTGAACCAGAGATAGAGGCGCTGGATGGAGTTGGTAGCAGATTATGATCTGGAGATTGGGTATCATCCGGGTAAGGCTAATCTGGTTACAGATGCGTTGAGTCAGAAGAACGTTGCTTCGGCTCAGGAGCGAGATATGGAGGATTTGGTGAGCGAGATTAGCACGTTGAGGTTATGTGTTATCTCACAGGAGCCGTTGGGGTTAGAGGCAGCTAACCAGGCAGACTTGTTGAGCAGGATTCGAGTAGCTCAGGAGAGGGATCCAGGTTTGATTGATGCTTCTCGGGTTGCGGGTTCAGAGTATCAGGTCTTGGCGAATGGGATGATACTTGTGAGCGGGTGGGTTTGTGTACCCAAGGATGAGGATCTGAGGCAAGAGATTCTGAGGGAGGCTCATTTGAGCATGTTGTCGGTTCATCCGGGAGCGACTAAGATATATCGGGATCTGAAGCAGTATTATCACTGGGTCGGGATGAAGAAAGATGTAGCTAAGTGGGTTGCAGCGTGCAACGTGTGTCAGCTAGTGAAGGCTGATCATCAGGTTTCGAGTGGTTTGTTACAGAGTTTGCCTATTCCAGAGTGGAAGTGGGACATGATTACCATGGACTTTGTGACAAGGTTACCAGTATCGCGAACGTATGATGCTATTTGGGTGATTGTGGATCGTTTGACCAAGTCAGCACGTTTTCTTGCCATCAAGAAGACCGATGGAGTGGCGGTTTTGGCTAAGAAGTATGTGCGGGAGATAGTGAGGCTGCACAGGGTGCCAGCAAATATTGTGTCAGATAGGGATCCGAGGTTTACTTCGGAGTTTTGGAGGGCATTTCAGGCTGAGATGGGCACTAAGGTGCATATGAGTACAACTTATCATCCTCAGACGGTTGGACAGTTTGAGAGGACGATTCAGATACTTGAGGATTTGCTGAGGATGTGTGTGCTCGATTATGGTGGTCATTGGGCTGATCATCTGAACTTGGTAGAGTTTGCGTATAACTACAGTATCAGGCGAGTATTGGGATGGCTCCATATGAGGCTCTGTATGGGAGACCATGTCGTACACCATTATGCTGGACTCAAGTGGGGGAGAGGAGCATGTTTGGTGCAGATTTTGTTCAAGAGACGACGGAGAAGATCCATGTCTTGAGGCTGAACATGAAGGAGGCTCAGGATCGGCAGAAGAGTTATGCTGATAAGAGGAGGAAGGAGCTGGAGTTTGAGCTGGAAGATCTGGTGTATCTTAAGGCAGCAATGTTGACGGGTCCTAACAGATCTATTTCAGAGAATAAGCTAAGTCCGAGGTTTATGGGTCCATTCAAGGTTGTGAAGCGGGTCGGACTAGTAGCTTATCGTTTGGAGTTACCTCAGAGTATGAAGGCTTGTCATAAGGTCTTCAATGTTTCGATTCTGCGGAAGTGTCTACATGAGTCTGAGGAGGTGTTGGCTAGGATCCCGGAGGATCTTCAACCCAACATGACATTGGTGGCGATACCTGTGAGGATTCTCGAGAGGAGAGTCAAAGTTCTACGCCGGAAGAGGATATCGTTAGTGAGAGTCGTGTGGGACTGTGACGATGTTGAGGAGGAGATTTTGGAATCAAAAGCGAGGATAAAGGCAAAGTTCTCGAAGTGGTTCGAGACGCAAGTGGTGGCTTGAGTTATCTTTTTCTGGTTTTCAGTTTCCAGATAGCATGTGGCTATGTTTTGTTGTTGTATTTTCGTTAGTGTTGTAACGATTTTTACATTTTTTAGAGATTTAATAAGATGAGTGGTCCCTTGTTAAATGTGTTATAAGATGTGAGTTCTTATATGTTATGACTGGTGGGGTCATGTGTGTGTATGTGATAGCAAGAAATGGAAGTTCTATGTGAGTTAAATCTTGTCCATGTTCTAGGAGTATCTAGGAATGAAGGTTCTTTGGGAGTTAGGACTTGTCTGTTCTCTAGATGGCGCTGGGAAATAGAGGTTTTATGTGAGTTAGGATCTGTCTATTTCCTAGGGAGAGTCTGGAAAAGAGGTTTTATGTGAGTTAGAACTGTCTTTTCTAGGGACTCTATGGAAACACCAATGGTGATTGGGTTGTTTCGGATGGCCTAGTGATTGATCACGGATATGATGATATTTCGGGTTTGGGAATATCATGATGGGCCACGGAGGCGATTCTGGTCGACATGTGCTTATGATGCACGTTGCAGAGTATTGCTCCATGGGACGGTGGATTTCCTGCATACTTGAGGGATAATGGGTCTCTATAGGGGATAGTGGGTTCCCTGCATATACTCGAGAAATAATGGCTCTCTCTGGGGGACGGTGGGTTCCCTACATGTACTTTGAGGGATAGTGGGTCTCTCTAGGGGATAGTGGGTTCCCTGCATACCGTAGCTCAAGGGGTGACATCTTGCGAGTAGGTGTGGTGTATATGTATATGAGTTATGAGTATAAGTTATGAGTAGTAGCGTCTGAGCGTGGTCGTAAGTATGAGATTATATGAGCCTCAGGGATCGAGAGTGATCTCAGGTGGTGCTGGCCGGGTGGGTCAGGAGTGTTGATAGGGTTGTGTATATGGGCGTCGAGTCTAAGGTTGATATTTGCGTTTGGAACCTCGGTTCAGACGACCTGGTAGCGTATGTAGCGTCTTTGGTCGTGCATGTTCTTGTTTGATTGTTGCGCGATCAATTGATCCAATTTTGGGTCTACGGTTGGTTTTGCATGTTCTTGTTTGATTGTTGCGCGATCAATCGGGCAGACGTAATCCGGATCAGAAAACGTTGCATTGTTGATGTTTCCGAGCAAATCTGGTCAGGTTTCGGACGGGAGTGTTAACCTTAGTAAGACGGTGTTGTGTGATTCGAGGGCGAGTCCGTGTTAGTGGGGGAGAATTGTAACGCCCGTGAACCAAAAAGTGAATTTTTGGTTGGTGCGTCGATCGCACAGGGTGAGTGTGTCAATCGACACACGTGTTTTAGACTTGTGGAAGTCGTGTTCTGGGCATTGCGTCGATCGACACAAAGGGTGTGTGTCGATCGACTCGGGTTGATTTTGAACCGATCGGTTCGATTTTAAATTGTTCGGTTCGCGTAGTTGGTTAGGAGAAACCCTAAGGGGCAGTATAAAAAGGGAGCAGCCATGTTTAGGCTGCGTTTTTTGGAAGAAAACACTCAGAAATCAGAGTGGAGAGAGAGGATTTTCGTGGGTTGTGAGAGAGAAGAAGAGATTTTCTGGCCCGTTCTTGAAGAGTAGAGGAACGAACAGTTTAATCAGATCAGATTGGAGTGAAACGTCTAGGGTAAGTTCTCCACTCTCGTATCTAACTTTGGGCGAGATCGGTTTGTCATTTGGATTAGTATTCTGAATGTTATCGTTGTTCTACTGAGGAAGGTTTGTGTAGTTTTGGGTCTGCGATCACTTCGAGGGAGGATTCCCGTCGAACCAGAAGGACTTAGGAGACTATCCGCATACCGTTGGAAATTTCTCTCTGTATAGTTTCTAGATCAGGTTTCATATCCTAATTCTGAGGTAATCTCTGTTCTCTGTCTGCTTTCGAAGTCAGTGTGTCGTTCCTGTTTCATGAAACCCTAATTCGGTTTATATGGTTTTTGGAGAAAGGATCGAGGTTTTGTTGGTTCGTGAGGAAGTAAAGATAGATCAAAGGCTGTAGGTGAGAAAGAGGTCTCTCTTCGTCGTTGTTCTTGTCTAGAATCGATCCAAAATCGAGGTGAGTGCGCGACCATGGCTTATCTGGGTAAAGGATTGATAGGATACGATTGTTTGTGGTTGTTTTGGTTGGATTTCGTGTTTTTGCTTGGTGGATTTTTGTGCAGGAGATAAAACTGTCGAGTTTCTCGGTTCTGCGTTTTGGTGTCGATCGACACAAGTGGTGTGTGTCGATCGACACAGTCTCGTGGAGTGTGTGTCGATCGACACCAGTGGAGTGTGTCGATCGGTACCGTCAGTTTGACATATTGAACGTGCTATTTTCTCGTTTGGTTAATGTGTGATGCATTGTTGATTGTTCATCTTGGTATTGTATCTTTTCTTATGCATGTGTGTATAGCCTAGTAGATGGGAAGACCGTCTCACTGAGTATTTGTGATAATACTCACGCATCTTTTATAACCATGTGATGCAAGTAAAAGCAAAGTGTGATTGTGGAATCATGGCGAGGACGAGGAGGATGATCTAGGGACTCAGTTGCTTGCGAATCGTTATGCATTGTTTAGAATTGCTAGGTTGCTGGTAATTCTAGAATTGTATTGGATTCTGATTGGTTATTGAATTGGTTATTGTTTATTGGTTAGTCGATTATTGTTTTGGTTTAATGGTTTGATTGTTCTGCTGGTTGTCTTAGTTGAATTGATTGGATGTTGAAAGTTAATGTTTATGAGAACATTAATTCGAGCCTAATGTTAATTAAAAAAAAAAAACGGATCGGATTGTTTCAATAACTAATTCCAAAAGCCATTGGTCATCATCACCGACTCTCTTTCTCTTTTTATGCTCTCCCATGTCATATATACGATCACAAAAACATACCAATACCGATATAATTCATCAAGATAGAAATCATGTACATACACGACTCTACATATGTATGTGTTTGTTGTGCATATACAAGCCTTACTTTTCTTTTTATTAAAAGAGCATGTACAAACACATTAAATGCATATATTATATACAGCTGGTTTGTGAACCGATATTTATATGAATTTAGAATTTTATTACTGATAAGCTAGTTAGTGAAACGTTGGATACGAATTTGGAATCTTATAATTGATAAAGGGGTAATTGATTAACAACAATGATCTTTCGTTTGAAAGCAACTAATTCGGTTGAAAGCAAATTTTTTTTTTTTTTTGCTTTATTTACTATTTCTGTAAATCTTTCCTTTAGAATTAGAGCTTTCAACCGAGCCAGCTATCCAAATATATAGATGTAGCTTTTTATTTCTTCTCAAATGATTGTAAATGTCTTCAATTTATAAAAAATACTTATTATTAATTAATAATAACAATACTCATCATTCAAAATACCCTTACTACAAAAAAAACTAAAAGCATTTGAACACTCATCATTGACTTCACACAATCTTAAAACACTGAAAACTATATTTGAAAATTGAGACATCAAGTGTTATTCGAATGAAACTGGGAGACCTGTAAATTGGCTAAGAAACACACTAAATTTAGAATTTCTTCAATAACCCAAAACACATATAATTATGAGACATAAACATCAATAACGGGAAACAAAAAAAAAGCAAATGAAATCTAACAAACCCTATTACATAGATTAAAGAGAAACTAAGAATTCTTTAAGGAAACCAAATTAGAAAGATTTTAAGAGAGTAATGAAAATCATGGGCCAGAACGTGAGAGCATATCTTGTAGTTGTGATTGGGATTGGTTTTTCCGCCGTAATTGTTGTTTGTTTTCATCTCCTCCGTCAAACAATTTAAAAGATAAATATAACCTTCGTCGGGAAAGGATACATGTCGAATCACAGATTTGCCTAGTTTAGTAACAAAAAGAAAACACAAGTTAAATTAAGTTATTTAAACGGTTGTATAACTACATAAACGAAATTCGACATAGATACATCAGAAAAATAAAATAGATTAAAAACCATGAAAAATAAAAAAAAAGAAATAGATTACGTCAATTTAGGAACTCTTATGAACTTTTAAAGAAATATATTATATATTAAAAATCAAAATTAACTCCGCATCCTAAACTAATTGATTTTCATGGCAGAATTTTTTTTTTGAAAATTGAAAGACTTTGTCATATTAATATAAAAACTATAATCTCGTTGGCAACTATGGTTTATTACGGTTTTAAAACCATAAAAATACTAAAAAGAAGAAAGAAAAATTATGGTAGCAAAAAAATAAAAAATTACATCATTGACATGGGAGGGACATTTACATGATTCTACATGTTCTATCTTCGGGTTTGTTATTGTCTCTTGAAGAGGCAGATGCTGCAGTTGATGATGACATGACAAAAAAAAAATACATTCAAGACAAAAAACAAAAGAAACCATACGAAATGAAATATGTCGATTAGCAAATATACCTTGTTGAAGACCAAACCTACACCCATCACGTAAACCAAACAAAATCTGCTTTGAAAACCCCAACAAAAACAAAACTCGAAATTTAATGACGAACATTTGACATAATGTCGAATTAAGAAAATACATAAAATAACGAAAACATATTTGGGAACTTCTTCTCATGATTCTTTGGCTTAATTATGGTTGGACTTTTTTTTTTGGTGAATAACTATGGTTGGACTTTGATATACGTTTTGACTAATTTGTTTTTCTAAAAACGTTTTGACTTATAGTAATAAATTCGGATATAAATTTAAGAGAATGTCGAAAATTGATCTCAAAATTACTCAAATTGCCATCGCATATGTCCAAAATTATCCTTTTTAATTTAATTAATTTAGTTATAAAGCAATGGCAATTTGAGTAATATTGACATACATTTTGGACATTCTCTTAAACGTACTTCTGTTTTAATATTATAGAAAATTGTATTGAAGTGTCTCCTTCTGCTCTACCATAATAATGCGGTGAACCGGCGCCGTTAAGGGCTTACGTGGGTATCCTCACCTACTCGGCAATTAGGCAAATTTCCACTGAATGCCACCTTCTGTATATATTTATTTATCACAAATTGCTTTCTTCCATGACAAAAACATAAATTATATTATTCAGGTTTCTAATAATGGTTATTGCGTAACCAGAGTAGACAAAACGTAGTTAAAAAAATAGTAAAAAATGTATTGTTGTTTTGGATACGTTCCATTTTGCTATGCTCTACAAAGGCTCGTGCCTATGAGGTAAAGAAAGAGGTATTTGCCTAGGGCTCCCAAATATTATATAAATTTAGGGGTCTCAAAATCACATATCTCATTCACAGTCTCGTGGTTAAACATATTATAATGGGATCCTCCATCACTTGAGTTCGAATCTCAGTGTACTCATTTTAAGAAGGTTTATATTATGTTTTCACGCTATTTTCTTCCAAGCTTTCTTGTATTTTATATTTCATAATAAATTCTTTCTATTTCAAATTTTGTTTCTAATTCTTTTATTGATTTTAAATTTTTTTATACCTCGGTTTTTTGTGACAAACACCAATATTTGCTACTTGATATTATATATATAAAAAAAACAGATGGCAGATAAATAATTATATAAGTTTGGTGAAAAATTAAGCAAAAAAAAAGATGAAAGTTTATGTGATCAATTTATTTATTTTTGTAAATATTTTAGATTTGTTTAATTGGTTTTAGAATTTGTTTATCATTATTTTTTTTCTAATAACTTCTATTGTCTAAAACTATACCTTTAAATTTTTGTTTTTAAAAGGCCTCATTTTTCTAATTCGTCTCGGGCCTCTACAAACCCTGGCACGGCAAATCGATCAGAAACACTTGAACACCATAAATTTGATAAAGAACGACAAGATGTTAGTCGACAAATTGGTTTAAACTTTAAGGATACGTTTATACACTAAACACATTTGAACGCCATAAATTTGATAAGGAATCGACAATATATATATATTTTTTTTTGTAATGAACATAATTGAACGCCATGAAGCCGAAGCTTCCTCCTCACTGGAAACCGAAGCAAAAGCTCTTCAATCATCAATTCAGAACCTAGTCCTTTCTTGGTTTTACATCCATCATTTTTGAAGGCGATTGTAAGCTTCTTCATGATTCCCTACTTGGCTTATCTATTTGAGATTCACAATCAGCAGAGATATTCTCCAATGGTCAAAGAAGTTTCAAGATTGTCACTTCACTCATGCCACAAGAAAGTGTAAGGAGGTTGCTCATATGTTTTTTTTTTTTCTGATAACCACGTAGTGATCCAGATTTTTACCATCCGACTAATCTCTCCTGGATGAGTGTAGCCGTCGAGTAGCCCACTCACCAAGTTTTCTAATGGGCCTAAACCGTGACACCATTTCGACTGGCCAAATGGGAGGGGTTAGAGAATTTCGCGCTTGAAGGGAATTGAACTCTAGCCTAGACCAACAGAGCAACTGTAATGCCCCGTCCCCGATTACTTTGAGCCCTAGGTCTCGCACCCTAACTTGCAACACAAATACCTGCACACACTGAAAAAAAGAGGAAAAAGAGGGGTGAGCAATTCCGGGAAGAATTACTCAGTGAGGAAGATCACATCTGTCCACATGATTCATATTAAACAATAATATAATTTAATAAAACAAATATACTAAACCTAGCAATAGTCATGCAACATCCAACCTATAACTATCACAACATCATCATCACACATATCACATAACACATATCAACATGACTCGGTAATATATTCATGACGTTTGACACCTGACACACTTAGGCTGGCCGTCACCTCAAAAGGTCGTACGCCACCTTTGGCTCGTCAGCCGGTTTACGAGCTTTAGCGGGATTGCCATGTCCTCGCCCTCAGTCCGACACTACACACCTCACACATCATATACCACATATACAAATATAACATAACATTACCATCATTTCTTTACCATACTACTTCACAACATAATCTCATTTTATCATTTCATTCAACACTTCAATCACTATTCCTATACCAAGCATACATGCTCATTAAACCATACTATTACCTAACATGAATCCACAAATCTCAACCCTCACTTTAGCCACAAAGCATCTGAAATATCTGGAACTGCATTCAGGATATAGCGGTTGAAAATAACATATATAACTTATATAACTTTGCCGTTGAGTTTGAAAAAAATCAGTGTTCCTTGACCATAAAGAAACATATATAACTTACTCAATTTATATCGGATTGGGAATCTAAAACCTGATCTGGATTCCTTGCAACGACCTCTTTCCATAGAAGCCAATATTGTACTCCGGAACCTTCTAGATCAACGGCAAATCACATCCCAACTTAGCTCTGCGAAACTGGGAAACATGCAGTTCTGAGATAGAGTTTTTGTCAACTTTAAACTTGATTTCCGAATTGTCCTTACCTCGGATTTCAATTATAAAAACAGTTCCAGAAACTAGGCAAAACAAGCTTTCCAGGGATATATGTATCATCATCCAACTCCATCTTAACTGGTCGGAAAATGCTTGCGAAGATGACTGTCCGCAGCTCCACTCTGCACATATCAGTCCTAGAGAAACACGAGTAACTCTTAAACCATATTTCCGATAGACAAACGGTTTTCACACATAGCTAGATATACGAGTTACGAATCCCCTTACCAAAATTCAGCTTCATCCGATCTCTGAATAAACCGCAGAACAAATTCTCCTATGACTGGTCAGAAATCATCACAACAGATAACAACTACGAGAAAACAACCATAACTTCTACGTCACAACTCCAAATGATAATCCACTTTCTTACTTGGGTAAATAAGAGAGTTAAGATGGTTCTTACCAAGTTTCAAATCGATCCGAACAGTTTTGGTTCTCCGTTTCCATTCCCCATCGAAACTGGTCATATTTGCGGTTGTTTGAGAATAGGACATTTTTCGACAGACGGAAAGAACCCGCCATAACTTTCACCACAGAACTGGATCGAGACAATATTGGACTTTCTGGAAAGCTGAGACTCGGGGCTTTCCATAGATAGGTACATCGTCGCACAGTTCCATACTGTTCGCCGGAAAATCATCTATCAAAGTTGTGGCGGCTAGGGTTTCTCAAGGTGAAAAGCAAAACGGCCAGGGCTTCGCCGCATCAACACTCTTGGTCTTAAAAGCTTACATTCTCTCCCTTTATATAGACATGACTAGGTTTTCTGATGGATTAATGGGCTTGATGGGCTCGCTAAGCTTTGAGAAATAAACATTGTATAAGTCCAATCTATTTAAATCCTTTTTAGATGAAATTTTTCTTACGACTCATTTTGCATGTTCGGTCCAAAAACATTCCCGCGCAAAAATTTATAAGTCCTCGGAACACGGTCGTGACAATTCTCCCCCACTTAAATGGGATTCGTCCTCGAATCCATGACATGAGTTACTTATGCTCTAGTTCTTAAAGAGCTTTCTAAAAATTCTTACCCATTCGATGTTCTGGTCCGCAAGACTTTACTTGTATGCCTCTAACGTTCCTCAGGATACATAGATAGACCCCATCTTTTTATTCGATCTTCAGTCTCCTGGCGACTTCATATCTTTACATAATTCTCAAACCAATAAATTATTTTACGGATCCTGTACTGGTAAAGTTTGTGAGATATTCCTTTACTCTGGCTACAATGTGCATAACTTATACTTGCAATATTTCCTGAGACTCCAACAACTCCTAGGGTAGATTCAACCTTTCAGCGACAACTCCAACTTATTTCATCAACTATTTTATCTTATATGCAGCTTTTATCTTCCCCTTTTCTCAACATAAATATTTCCACAAATATCTGCATTCCTCGGTTACACAGCTCCCTTAATTTATCTTTCCGATCTTTTCACTTTTTTTTTAACCCAATAAAATTTTCCTAATAGTAATGGACCCATTTCCTTTTATCTTTTGAACAACTTCACTTACTTCACTGCCTCTTGCAACAACTAATCTCATTATTCTTTGAACTCGTTGTTTTCTTATCTCCCCCACTTTAGTTTAAATTGTACTCCGAAGGGTCCTACTTCGGTGCAATCTAGCTTCACTTCCTAAACTTTTGATCCAACCATCAAGTCCAATCTCATTCCCAATGCAGTAAAATTCCCTACAACCCATCACTTCATCTAGATTACCTCTGCAATTGTTTAATGCTAGACATCCGAAGACCACTTTTTGAAAGAAAAACAAAAAACTATCTCCATATCTCATTTTTCACTCTGGGAGCTAGTCAAAACCAACTGTCCACTAGCACTCTAGTATGGTCTCATTTTTTATTTTTAGTTTTTCTAGTTCTTATATCGTTCCTGCCTAGGTTCCATTACTAGGACTTTTGCATGTAAACACACTATAAGGGAGGTCGTACCCTACAAGATTTTTCATTCATCCATTTACTCTGATATTCAAACTTTGAAGTATCATCCCTTAACCACAAGTTTGTAAATGTTCCTTTACCTTTACTTATCTAACTGAAAATGAGTCCTCATTTCAATTAGCACTAACAATAATTAACAAGCAGTCCTTGCTCAAATAACAATTCAGTAGAACATCCAAGTGAATAATGTGTTGCCATGCTTCCACCATGGTCTTAGTGCGCTACTTTGTTCATTTCCATTGTTTAATTGGGATCCCCTCACATTACCATCACTTCTTTATCTTTGTTGCACTTATCTGATTTCCATACAGCCTTTGCACCACAAACATCATTAACCAGCATATGTCATCATAGGATGATATCCCAACCTTTAGGACTTTCTATGAGTTATCCAACTCTTATACATGTCCCCTTTCCATACAATCTTTCTCTGTTATCCTTCAAGTCATATGGGTTGTATTTCCATTACAACTATTACATTTGCAGACTTCTTTGTCCAACAACATATTCACGCATAATGATGATATCCATACCCTTTATTATGACTTTCATCGAAAAAAGAAAAAATCCTTACTCTTTGGTTTTGGAAAACCACTCTTTCTCATTCCTTGTCCTTAAACGACTCCATTGTCTCAAGTTCCTATCCACACATTATTTTAAGAAGAGCTCATTTATATCAACATCGATGTGATGCTTCCGTAACATCCGGCCAAGATTCCCGTTCCAATTGGGTTATACGCTTCCTTGCACCTTATTAAAACTTTCTCAACTTCATAAGAAAATCCACTGAAAATCCATTCCAACCTTAAGCGAAACAACCCGTATACACAATGTTGTTTACCATCTTTAATAACCAGTTCAAAGTGGTAATCCTCCCCGATCACACTTTTTCTTATACACATTTCTCCATCGGACGTCCATCCTCAAAAATAGCCACAACTTAATAATAAAACCATTCTGAAGCTTAACTCCAAATGTCCACACGAATCCTCAAGCCTTGAGTCCATTAACTTTTCAAACATATCCTTTACTCATATTGACATCATTGCCATTCACACATCACTCTAACTTTTAACCACACTTCTCACTTCTCAATCGGGTTACTTCGTAACCAAAAGCCCAACCTCATACTGGTTTCTTGCCTTAAACATTTCTTTCACTTAGCCATTACATTCACTTTCACATTCTAACTCAACCGCATTACTAGAAAATTTAAATAAACAATAATGAATAAAATAGTATAACTAAAACTAGAGTCACAAGCTCAACTTCACCATCCATAGCTCCAACTTGCAAAACTTCCAACGAACTCAAGCACTTCCACTACTCTCGACACACCATCCATTTCTATTTCCCATGATCACTTGATTTTGCTTCATCTTCATTCCCATAAGACTTCTATGTAACTCCACTTCTCACAACTTCACTGCAGTATCATGTACTTCTCCAGTATTCTATTGTTGAAGTTTGCATGGCTCTACTCTTCTCTTGATGGCTTGCCTTTGAAACTCCAACACTTATCAATTCAAAACTCACACTAGGTGTGGCTTTGACACTGAGCAAAATGGTGAACTACACCCTTCTAACCGAAAGAGGCCGACTCATTTTAATAAAATTAAACAAGCATGCGCAAAGAAACTAGAAACTATTCAATCATCCTAAGACTTACAAGCAAACATCACAACTCTAGCGCGAGACAGTAGATACCCAAAGATCGTTCCCATAAAACATTTGCAAAATCCTTTTGAAGTTTCCGGAAACATTTTAAAACATTTTTTTTTTGGTGTTTGAAAACATATGGTCACCTAGGACAGCCTTCCGGGACAAAACCGGCTTGGCAAACCTAGGTTCTGATACCAAATTGTAATGCCCCGTCCCCGATTACTTTGAGCCCTAGGTCTCGCGTCCTAACTTGCAACACAAGAAATACCTGCACACACTGAAAAAAAAGAGGAAAAAGAGGGGTGAGCAATTCCGGAAAGAATTACTCAGTGAGGGAGATCACATATGTCCACATGATTCATATTAAACAATAATATAATTTAATAAAACAAATATACTAAGCCTAGCAATAGTCATGCAACATCCAACCTATAACTATCACAACATCATCATCACACATATCACATAACACATATCAACATGACTCGGTAATATATTCATGACGTTTGACACCTGACACACTTAGGCTGGCCGTCACCTTGAAAGGTCGTACGCCACCTTGGGCTCGTCAGCCGGTTTACAGGCTTTAGCGAGATCGCCATGTCCTCGCCCTCAGTCCGACACTACACACCTCACACATCATATACCACATATACAACTATAACATAACATTACCATCATTTTTTTACCATACTACTTCACAACATAATCTCATTTTATCATTTCATTCAACACTTCAATCACTATTCCTATACCAAGCATACACGCTCATTAAACCATACTATTACCTAACATGAATCCACAAATCCCAACCCTCACCTTAGCCACAAAGCATCTGAAATATCTGGAACTGCATTCAGGATATAGCGGTTGAAAATAACGTCTCAAATCTGCGTTTGCATTTCACCGTATTAGGGTTTTGAGTTTGAAAAGAATCAATGTTCCTTGACCATAAAGAAACATATATAACTTACTCAATTTATATCGGATTGGGAATCTAAAACCTGATCTGGATTCCTTGCAACGACCTCTTTCCATAGAAGCCAATATTGTACTCCGGAACCTTCTAGATCAACGGCAAATCACATCCCAACTTAGCTCTGCGAAACTGGGAAACATGCAGTTCTGAGACATAGAGTTTTTGTCAACTTTAAACTTGATTTCCGAATTGTCCTTACCTCGGATTTCAATTATAAAAACAGTTCCAGAGACTAGGCAAAACAAGCTTTCCAGAGATATATATGGATCATCATCCAACTCCATCTTAACTGGTCGGAAAATGCTTGCGAAGATGACTGTCCGCAGCTCCACTCTGCACATATCAGTCCTAGAGAAACACGAGTAACTCTTAAACCATATTTCCGATAGACAAACGGTTTTCACACATAGCTAGATATACGAGTTACGAATCTCCTTACCAAAATTCAGCTTCATCCGATCTCTGTATAAACCGCAGAACAAATTCTCCTATGACTGGTCAGAAATCCTCACAGCAGATAACAACTACGAGAAAACAACCATAACTTCTACGTCACAACTCCAAATGACAATCCACTTTCTTACTTGGGTAAATAATAGAGTTAAGATGGTTCTTACCAAGTTTCAAATCGATCCGAACAGTTTTGGTCCTCCGTTTCCATTCCCCATCGAAACTGGTCAGATTTGCGGTTGTTTGAGAATAGGACATTTTTCGACAAACGGAAAGAACTTTTGGTCCTCCGTTTCCATTCCCCATAACTTTCACTACAGAACTTGGATCGAGACCATATTGGACTTTCTGGAAAGCTGAGACTCGGGGCTTTCCATAGATAGGTAGATCGTCGCACAGTTCCATACTGTTCGCCGGAAAATCATCTACCAAAGTTGCGGCGGCTAGGGTTTCTCAAGGTGAAAAGCAAAAGCAAATCATCTATCAGGACTTCGCCGCATCAACACTCTTGGTCTTAAAAGCTTACATTATCTCCCTTTATATAGACATGACTAGGTTTTCTGATGGGTTAATGGGCTTGATGGGCTCGCTAAGCTTTGAGGAATAAACATTGTATAAGTCCAATCTATTTAAATCCTTTTTAGATGAAATTTTTCTTACGACTCATTTTCCATGTTCGGTCCAAAAACATTTCCGCGCAAAAATTTATAAGTCCTCGGAACACGGTCGTGACAGCAACTCTTCCCCCAAGTGAAAACCATTAGCCGACTATCACTTGGTTTTTTTTTTTTTTTTGGTTTTAACTTTTAAGGTTGCTCATATATATAGTCATATGTTAGCTAAGTTTACTACTCCATCTTTAAAATTCTATTCTGATTGTAATGACATACCTTTATGGCTCATGCCATGTTTGTACCATGACTACATTTGTTCTCGAGTTATATGAAAGGTTTAAGTTTACCGGAAAAAAAAAAAACTGAACGTCATCAACACAATTTTTCGACAAAATGTTAGTCGATTAAGTAGTTTAAAGATACGGTTATACGTCAGATTAATCAATACAGTTGGACCGTTGGACGCCATAATTAAATTTGACAAAGCGCGACAAAATATTAGTTTGACAAATTGGTTTAAAGATACGCATATACGCAGATCAATCAACTTATATATATATAATTGGTTCTTTCAAACCATTTGTTAGTAGATGGAATCGAATGTTGGTAGAAAAAACTGTTAACCACTCGAGTAAAGACATTTCTTGAGTTTCATTTGTTTGTGTATTTAGGAACTTTTGCTTTTATTGTTTTTTAAATAGCTAACAAATATTTTACAACTTTTTTCTTATTTTAACTATATATATGTACATACATTTTAAAGCATATCTTATTACATAAAAGAAGATGCGCACGATCATAACGCGACACGTAAACAAAATTGTGATCTCATATGTAATTCTGAATTTAGATTGTGACATGTGTCAATATTAACAAAAAAAAAAATTAAAAGTAAAATAAGGAATATATTCTAAACATAGATTATGAACTAATTAAAAAAAGAAAAAATCATTCTACTAAAATATGTAATATTTCTAAATTTTTATTTTACAAAATACATTATTTTCATTATAAATTTTCTACATAGTTAAAGACAAAAGAAAATGTCATATTTATAAGTGTGATTTTGCTAATATAATAACGTGTATGAGACAAATTTAGTATGAGATAAATATAATAAATTGACTATTTAATAAAATATAATAAAATAAATATTAAATATTTCTGGGAGTCTTAATTTAGAATCTAATTATATTTGTCAAATTATAGGCGTTATAAATTTTAAAATCAAAAATATTTACTGCAATGCATTTTTATATCAGCATGACACGTAAACAAAATTATAACTCACAAGATTGCGACATATATCTAATATTGATCAGATGAAGAATATGTTAAAACATAAAATTAAATAAGAAAAATAAAATTAAAAATGAAAAGTAATTGTCAAGTTACTAATCAAATAATAAAAAGTAAAATTTCTAATATTATCAATAATAATTAAGAAATAAAGTTTAAGATGAAATATAAACATGACATAAGCGATAAAATAAATAAATAATACATATAGAATAAAAATCTCAAATTAAAATAAATAGATAGACGAATGAAAAAAAAAGTATATAAATTGAAAAACAAAAGTTAGAAAGGTTATAGAAACCTCAATTTAAAAGTTTAAAAATATACACAACCATACAAAAATAAAAATAAAAATAAAATCTATAAGAATACTTATTTTATCAATATAGAGTTACAGAATATCACAAAGAAAATATAATTTTTTTATCTATGACGCCATTGGTACTCTTCAAGTGTATATATTGAAAATTCTATAAGTTAAAAAATAATAATAGTATATTTACTATTAAGTTAATATTGTAAAAAATTTAGTGAGTATAAATTTCTATGATAAATAAAACGATGATATTAATAAAATATAATTATCAATCATGTACATATGTGATGGTTCACAACATTATTTATAGTTTTTATAAAGTTACTACCATAAAATTTACTCTTTTTATTTATTTATTAACTATATAGTATTTTAGTAGTTTTTATTTTCTATCACATAATCATAAATATTCATAATGGGTTAAAATATTTTTTTTTTTGTTATTAAGAATATGATTTAAATTTCGAAAATATATATTTTTGGATTTTTTTTTTTTGTTGAAATGTGAAATTTATTAATCAACAAGAAAAAAAAAAATACTTACATGAGTTTGTTCTTTTTCGACTAACTAAGCATTGTGACATTGGAAAAATTGAAAATTTAAACACAAAGCACCATATTGATTACAAAGGGAAGAAAATGTTCAGCTTGGAATGCTTGTTGATCTTGACCAACGTTGCATCACTTCAGTCAACCGACTCTCGTCTCCTTGATAAATGGATTGCAACCGGTTTTGAATTTCCTTGTCAATTGTTCGAGTGAGGAGAAGGACTGGTCGAGGAGGTTGTTGATGTCTTCTATTATTTCGTTCTCTCCATATGCCATAGATAGTGGCTTGTAGAGCTAGCCGAAGCAACATAGAATCATCCCTCCCGATGTTCCGTCTTGTAATGGACCGGAGAGTGATCTCCCAATCTGGGTTGATCCTCCTTCCAAGTAATCCACAACAAAGCCAATTCCAAATAGTGAACGAATAAGGACAAGCCATGAACAGATGATCTCTAGTTTCATTAGCTTCTCCACATAATAAACAAGCTTGGTTAAGTCCCCACATTCTCATACGAGCTCCCGTTGACAAGCGATCTCTAATGGCAAGCCAAGTGATAAAGCTATGTCTCGGAATAGCATGAGAGTACCAAACAATCTTGTGCCACCATACTTTTGGCTTCACTTGTCTAATCTGATCCCAAGTTGTTTTTGTGGAGAAATGATCTTTGTACTCTCCACTGCAATGTCGCCATTGTACTTTATCCCGACTAGTTGAAGTTTGGGGAACAGGGCATGCCCTGATCTTCAGCACTAAGTCCTGTAAGTGTTGGCCCCGGCAGCGTCGAATGGCCCAAGTGTCGCCTTGTCTCACCTCTACGACCTTTGCTTGACGTGAGACGCCTAAGTATCTAGTGCCAATATCACCCGTGATATGTATTAAGGGACCTATTCCAAGCCAATCATCAAACCAGAAGTATGAATCCTCTCCATTGTTGATTTGGTGCTTTAGGAATGCGGCTGCCAGAGGTCGGAGTTTCAATATCTTTTTCCAAATCCAAGAGCCACGAGTATTCTCGGTTATGTCCCAGAATGAGGAGTTTCGGAGGAGATAATATCTGGTCCAAGCAACCCAAAGAGAGTCCACGTTATCAAACAGTCTCCAAATCAACTTCAAAGCAAAGACTCGAGATACATCTTGTAGCTTTCTTATTCCCAATCCTCCCTCTGCCTTAGGTCTACACACTTCCTCCCAACTAACCTTTGTTTTTGTACTAATGTGCGGTGAACCGGACCATAGAAAAGCAGAGCACATTCTCTCAATAGTTGCAAAGCAACGTTTTGGGAGGCGAAAGGCAGAGCACCAGAAATTTGATATACTAGCTATAACCGACTGGATAAGCTGAAGTCGTCCGGCAAAAGAGAGAGACTTACTTGACCAGGAAACCATGCGAGTACAAACCTTATCGATGAGGGGCTCGTAGTCAAGCTTGGTCATAGTTTTTGTAGTTAAAGGCAAGCCAAGATATCGTATAGGGAGCTGCTCAATTGGAAAGCCAAGCTCTGTTGCAGTGGTTTGAATTTCTTGTCCAGTTCGTCCCGCGATGAATAGAGAGGATTTGTTTACATTGATTGCCAATCCAGAAATCTCCTCAAAATTCTTTAAAACAGCCATTGCTCCATGGAGAGACTCTGCAGTACCGTCCATAAAGACCATCATATATCATCAGCAAAACTCAAATGAGTGAGGTTAAGCTCTCTACATAACGGATGATATCCGATCAATCCTGTTAATGCTGCCTTGTTTAGAAGCAGAGAGAGGACATTTATTTCCATCACAAACAAGCATGGAGATAAAGAGCAGCCCTGCCTTAGACCCCTATTACTTGTGAAGAACCTTTCAAGCTCACCATTAACCATTACAGAGAAGGAGGCTGACGTTATACAGCTACGGATCCATGATATAAAGACTGTTGGGAAAGCCATAGCCTCTAAAATAGCAATCACAAAATCCCATTTCACCGTGTCAAAAGCTTTGGAGATATCAAGTTTCAGAGCACATCTAGCCGATATTGTATCTTTGTGGTAGTCCTTGATAAGCTCAGTGGCAAGTAGGACGTTTTCAAGCAGCAACCTACTCTTGATAAACGCACTTTGATTAGGGACCATACTTTCAGGGAGAAGAGCTTTCAGACGCCTTGCAATCAATTTGGAAATCAGATTACAACATGCAATGGGCCTGAAATCCCGCATATGTTGTGCATCAGTCTTCTTGGGAACAAGTGTTAATGCAGTAGCATTGACCCCGTGAGGCATGAAACTGGTGACGAAGAAGGATTGAATTGCAGTAACAAAATCTTCTCCAATGACCGACCATGCTGCAATAAAGAATTCTGCTGTGTAACCATCGGGCCCCGGTGTTTTGTTTGCCGGCATAGATTGAAGAACTGCCATGATTACCGAGGAAGTAACATCTCTAACCAAATTTCCAGCCATGGAATTTGAAACCCGATATGGAATAAGCTCCGAGAGTTCCTCCCCTGTAATCCCTCTTGTATTTGTGAAAGCAGTTTGTAAAAAACTCTGGAAGTGATTCACTACCTCAGCTTTGATTGAGTCCAGATCCGTTAACGTCAGAGACCGCAGCGGCGTTTTCCGGAGTTAGATTAACGAGTACAATGTTCTGTTTTTCACAGAGAGAATCATAGGCCTCTTTAGTTCATCTCCATATCTCTCTTTATTCAAGGCTCGCAAGTATGGTTTTAGAGCTTTTAGCTTCTTGTGGAAACGATGCATAGCTGATATGGACTGATATATAGGCTCCATTGAAGACCAGGCATGAGAAACTATATCAATGAATTGAGGCAGCTCAGTGAGGTAGTTAAAGAATTGAAAGTGTCGTCGCTTCTTACTCTGTATGTTATCCAATTTCACCACACACCTTGCATGATCCGAGACTCCATTTGCTTCAAACACCGCAAAAGAATCTGGAAAAGAAGTTAACCAAGAGCCATTAACTAAAGCACGGTCTAACTTCTTGCCTATTGGGTCATCATCTTGATTGTTCCACCATGTGTATTTTGGCCCTGTGTAGCCCAAATCTGTAAGTTCACAATCAGCAACCAGAGCTTGAAAATCACACATTCCTGCTTGAGCGCCTATATATTCAAGAGATCTAGACTGCTCATCAGAGGCAAGAATCTCATTAAAGTCTCCAACCACAATCCAAGGCGTAGTACCCGTAATAAAAGTATCTCGAATACGTCGAAGATCTTCCCAAAGCACCACTCTGTCTTGACGAAAATTTGAAGCATATACACAAGAACATACAAAACTGTTACCCGCCGCCGTAGTGATCATAACCGTGATAACCTGAGGGCTTTTATATAAAGTAGTAACCGTAACTGCGTCTGACCACACTATCCAAACACGACCTAAACGGTGATATACGTGGAATATTACATGATACTTCATAAAACAAAGTCTACTGAACTATCACCTAGTGAGTGGGAAAAAGGCCGTTTCTAGGAGAATGAACGAAAGGCTATATTCTCTGAATCCAATCATGATACCAGGCATGTCCAAAGCCACAATGAACCCAACAGAAAACCTAGTTCTGTGAGAGAATGAAGTTGTGTTATAGTTGTTGTCTCGGTTTACATAAAAACCCGGGTGGTTCAAGACACCTCCTGGTCGAGTAAACTCGATAGCTATTAACAATGATTGGTTCAAAGCTGCAAAATGCTACCAACTCGTATACAGTGGACTTTTCGCTTATACTCTCAAAAGTCCGTTTTCTCGAGTCTGTCAAGTCCATCGAGTCATGTGTTTAGAGTCATTTCTATTCATGTGGGGGATTGTTGGAACTCATTTTTGACAAAATGGTTTACAACCATTTTCCGGTGAGATTTCCGGTGAAGACGTTCATCGGATGGACCGGATTTAAGGCACGATAGAATCGTCGCCGTAAGCACTATAACATAGTGTAGTAACACGTCAAAATCAAAGTTGATTTGAATAAGAAATGGAGGTCCAAAGTGGATGATTTGAAAGCTTATAAAGCTTCAAAATTAGCTAAGTGTAAAAACTAGTAAACATCCCACATTAGAAGTTTGGATATAAAATCCTAATATATAAAGTGGAGAACTCTTAACAAGGTTTAATACCTTAAATACACTTTGGTGTATGAGAAAAAGAAGATTTGGGCCAACAAATCAAAAGATTAATCTTTTGGGCTAAATTCTTTTTGAATTTTATTATTGATAAAGTCAATAAAATATCTTCTCAAATTAATATTGACAATGTGAGTCAAGTGGCAATTAAAGTACAAAGTCAAAATTGATTTGTAACATAAGCACTTATTCACGTTATTATGAGAATGAATTCTCAACCTCCCTTTATTGCATACGTTGGGCATTTGTTGCTTACGTTGAGCTTTCTGGCTATAAAATCAAGCCATTCTCCTTTCTTCAAGAGAATCGAATCAAACATGATCAGACATGATCATATGTTCAACAACAACAAAACTCTCTCATATGTTTTATTTTATTTTATTTTATTTTTGTGTCTGAGAGTATAACACAGATGCTAGCGTTCGTGTGATTCTGTTCTTGAGTTGTGCAAAACAGAGTTGATTGCAGTTGTATCCTGGTATTCGGAACGTCACACTACGGAGCGTTTTCATTATTAAGGATATAGATTATCTCGCCTCTGCATAATTGTTCTTATCCTAATTCTCGTATAGGTATTTTTATTGTAATATCGATTTAATTTATGTATTTCATTTTACAAATATCACTTTGCCCAATTGTAGTAATTTGAGTTCCTACAGTTTCCTCCTCACTGGAAACCGAAGCAAAAGCTCTTCAATCATCAATTCAGAACCTAGCCCTTTCTTGGTTTTACATCCATCATTTTTGAAGGCGATTGTAAGCTTCTTCATGATTCTCTACTTGGCTTATCTATTTGAGATTGACAATCAGCAGAGATATTCTCTAATGGTCAAAGAAGTTTCGAGATTGTCACTTCACTCATGTCACAAGAAAGTGTAACGAGGTTGCTCATATGTTTTTTTTTTATAACCAGGGAGTGATCTGGATTTTTACCACCCGACTAATCTCCCCAGGATGAGTGTAACCGTCGAGTCGCCCACTCACCAAGTTTTCTAATGGGCCAAAAAAATGACACCATTTCGACTGACCAAATGGAAAGGGTTAGAGAATTTCGCGCTTGAGGAGAACTGAACTCTGGCCTAGACCCACAGAGCAACTCTTCCCCCAAGTGAAAACCACTAGCCCACCATCGCTTCGTTTTTTTTTTTTTGGTTTTAACTTTTAAGGTTGCTCATATATATAGTCATATGTTAGCTAAGTTTACTACTTCATCTTTAAAATTCTATTCTGATTGTAATGACATACCTTTATGGCTCATGCCATGTTTGTACCATGACTACATTTGTTCTCGAGTTATATGAAAGGTTAAAGTTTACCGGAAAAAAAAAACTGAACGTCATGAACACAATTTTTCGACAAAATGTTAGTCGATAAAGTGGTTTAAAGATACGGTTATACGTCAGATTAATCCATACAGTTGGACCGTTGGACGCCATAATTAAATTTGACAAAGAGCGACAAAATATTAGTTTGACAAATTGGTTTAAAGATACGCATATACGCTAGATCAATCAACTTTAGATTCCCATTATATATTTTGTAATATTCATATTCATATATATATATATATAATTGGTTCTTTCAACCATTTGCTAGTAGATGGAATCGAATGTTGGTAGAAAAAACCGCATATATAAACTGTTAAACACTCGAGTAAAGACATTTCTTGAGTTTCATTAGTTTGTGTATTTCGGAACTTTTGCTTTTATTGTTTTTTAAATAGCTAACAAATATTTTACAACATTTTTTTTTATTTTAACTACATATATGTACATACATCTTAAAGCATATCTTATTACATAAAAGAGGATGCGCACGATGAGAACGCGACACGTAAACAAAATTCTGATCTCATGTGTAATTCTAAATTTAGATTGTGACATGTGTCAATATTAACAAAAAAAAATTAAAAGTAAAATAAGAAATATATTCTAAACATGGATTATGGACTAATTAAAAAAAGGAAAAAATCATTCTACTAAAATATGTAATATTTCTAAATTTTTATTTTACAAAATACATTATTTTCATTATAAATTTTCTAAATAGTTAAAGACAAAAGAAAATGTCATATTTATAAGTGTGATTTTGCTAATATAATAACGTGTATGAGACAAATTTAGTATGAGATAAATATCATAAATTGACTATTTAATAAAATATAATAAAATAAATATTAAATATTTGTGCGAGTCTTAATTTAGAATCTAATTATATTTGTCAAATTATAAGCGTTATAAATTTTAAAATCAAAAATATTTACCGCAATGCGTTTTTATATCAGCATGACACGTAAACAAAATTATAACTCACAAGATCGCGACATATATCTAATATTGATCAGATGAAAAATGTGTTAAAACATAAAACTAACTAAGAAAATAAAATTAAAAATGAAAAGTAATTGTCAAGTTACTAATCAAATAATAAAAAGTAAAATTTCTAATATTATCAATAATAATTAAGAAACAAAGTTTAAGATGAAATATAGACATGACATAAGCGATAAAATAAATAAATAAATAATACATATAGAATAAAAATCTCAAATTAAAATAAATAGAAAGACGAATGATAAAAAAAAGTATATAAATTGGAAAAACAAAAGTTAGAAAGGTTATAGAAACCTCAATTTAAAAGTTTAAAAATATACACAACCATGCAAAAATAAAAATAAAAATAAAATCTATAAGAATACTTATTTTATCAATATAGAGTTACAGAATATCACAAAGAAAATAAATTTTTTTTATCTATGACGTCATTGGTACTCTTCAAGTGTATATATTGAAAATTCTATAAATTAAAAAATAATAATAGTATATTTACTATTTGTTGAATTAAGCTTGATGTGCAAGCAATCCTAAAGAGATTAGGATTAGGAGATTATGAAAAAAGGAAATTCTTTTAGAGACTTGTTCTATATAAAGGAGTTGCCAAGTTGTGGCATCACTTGAGAGAGATTTGAGATTGTGATTTGAGAAGCTTTAGTTTTGAGTTGTTTCTAAAGCTATTAATAAGAGAGTCATTCTTATTATCTTTGAGTTTATCATATATTTTGATTTCTAGATTTGGTATCAGAGCCATAAAGAAATCCTAAGTGTACGATGACCGATAGTGCTATTGTTCCGGCAAAACCTAGAGAAGGCGTAGGGTCTTCTTCAATCGTGTGTCCTATGTTGACTGCAACAAACTATACAGTGTGGGCTATGCGAATGAAGATTGCACTGAAAGTTCATAAAGTTTGGGAGGTTATTGAAAAAGCTTCTGAAGTAGAAGATAGCGAGAAAAACAATATGGCTATAGCTTTACTTTTTCAATCGATACCTGAATCACTTATTCTACAAGTCGGAGAACTAGATACGGCAAAGAAAGTGTGGGATGCTATTCAAGCAAGGCATGTCGGAGCAGAGAGAGTCAAAGAGGCAAGACTACAAACCTTGACAACTGAATTTGATCGCCTTAAAATGAAAGACTCTGAGACAATTGATGATTTTGTTGGGAAAATATCAGAAATCTCGTCAAAATCAGCAGCTCTTGGAGTAATCATGGACGAATCCAACATTGTTAAGAAGTTTTTGAAAAGTCTTCCACGAAAGAAGTATATTCACATAGTTGCCTCTTTAGAACAGGTTTTGGACCTCAAAACCACAAGTTTTGAAGACATTGTTGGTCGCTTGAAAGCTTACGAGGAACATATTTTTGATGAAGAGGAGGAGGTACAAGAAGATCAAGGAAAACTGAAGTACACAGAAACTCCAACAAACCAAAACAGAGATTTCAGAACCGATTACAGAGGAAGAGGTCGAGGAGGACGTGGCTATTATAGAGGAAGAGGACGAGGACGTACCGGTGAAAGAGATGCGTCACGGATCACATGTTTTAGATGTGATCGAATTGGTCACTTTGCATATTCTTGTCCTGATCGCTTACTCAAATTACAAGAAACTCAGGAGAATAATAATTCAGACACACACGAAGCAGAAGAACTTATGATGCATGATGTCGTATACCTAAACGAGGAGAGGTGTAAACTCAGCGACTATGAGACAACAAACACCGGTGAAGAAAATATATGGTATCTTGATAATGGAGCCAGTAATCATATGACCGGTGATCGAAGATATTTTAATAAAATTGATGAGTCTATCACAGGAAAGGTGAGGTTTGGTGATGACTCTCGCATAGACATAAAAGGCAAAGGATCTATTTCTCTCATAGACATGAATGGTGAACCCCGTATAATGACCAATGTCTACTACATTCCAGATTTAAAAAGTAACATTATCAGTTTGGGTCAGGCTACAGAATCAGGATGCGATATAAGGATGAGAGGGGGATACTTAACAATGCGAGACTCAAAAGGGAAATTACTTGCTAAAGCTGAGAGGTCTAAAAATCGTTTGTACAAGGTGCATATGGGAATCAAAAATAATATATGCTTGCACCTAACACAGATAAGCAAGTCAAGCCGGTGGCACGCCAGATTAGGACACGTTAATCTCGAGAAAATTAGATCCATGGTGCAGAAAGAGCTCGTTCAAGGAATTCCACATGTTAACTTTGAGAAGGAATTATGTAAATCTTGCTTACTTGGAAAGAAAACAAGACGAGTGTTCCCTCATGCTACTTCTTATAGAGCAGATAAAACTCTTGAGCTGATACATGGTGATCTTTGCGGTCCCATATCACCACCAACGGTTGCAGGAAACAAATATATTTTTGTCCTTATCGATGATCACTCCATGTACATGTGGACGGTTCTCTTGAAAGAGAAGAGTAGTGCATTTGATAAGTTTAAAATCTTTAAGCGAATGGTAGAACAAGAGACTGGATCTAGCATTAAAACTTTTAGGACAGATAGAGGAGGAGAGTTTGTATCGCAAGAGTTTAATGATTTCTGTAATGATGTTGGCATAAGAAGGCATCTAATTGCTCCCTATACGCCACAACAGAACGGAGTAGTTGAAAGGCGTAATAGAACTTTGCTAGAGATGGCGAGAAGTATCCTAAAACACATGCATGTACCAAACTACTTGTGGGGCGAAGCAATAAGGCATTCTACTTATCTTCTGAATAGGATTGCAACAAGAGCATTCAAAGATAAAACTCCATATGAGATTTACAAGACGAGGAAACCTAGTATTGATCACCTTTGCATATTTGGGTGTATCAGTTACGCAAAGGTAGAGAAACCACTCCTAAAAAAGCTAGATGACAGAACACGAATGCTTGTTCATTTAGGAACCGAACCCGGTTCAAAGGCATACCGGCTGTTAGATCCACAATCACGAAAGATAGTAGTGAGTCGTGATGTCGTGTTTGATGAAACTAAAGGGTGGAATTGGAGACGTGGAAATTCAGAAACAGACAGAGAAGAAGGTCTCTGCTTTGAGTTTGGGGAGTTTGGCAACCATGGGATTGCAGAACAGAGAGAGAGTCACGAAACAGAACACCAAAGTGATAATGAAGAGGACGACGATATTAATCACTCCGCGAGTCATGATCAAGAACACGAGAACGAGGCTGAAACCGAAGTAGTAACTCCGCCATCAACTACTTTGAGACGATCACAGAGGCAAACTACAAAACCTAAATACCTTGAGGATTATATACTACTTGCTGAAGAAGAAGGTGAAATACTGCTAATGTGTTTGAATAACGAGCCAAGGAACTTTGGAGAAGCAAGAGAATCAAAAGAGTGGACACTTGCTTGTGAGGACGAGATTAGCTCTATTGAAAAGATGAAGACATGGGACCTTGTTGATCTACCACCGGGAGTAAAACCAATTGGCTTAAAATGGGTGTTCAAACTAAAACGGAACTCAGATGGAAGTATTAATAAATACAAAGCTCGGATCGTTGCCAAGGGGTATGTTCAACAATATGGAGTGGATTTTGAAGAGGTCTTTGCCCCGGTAGCTCGGATTGAAACAATACGATTACTCATTAATGTCGCAGCCTCAAACGGTTGGGAGATTCACCATCTCGATGTTAAAACGGCCTTTCTCCATGGTGAAATAAAAGAAAGTGTCTATGTTATGCAACCAGAGGGATTTGAAAAGGAAGGAAGTGAGAACAAAGTCTACAAACTCAATAAAGCTTTGTATGGTCTTCGACAAGCGCCGAGAGCATGGAACAACAAACTCAACCACATCCTAACGGAGCTACAATTCAAAAAATGCTCAAAGGAACCATCTGTTTACAGAAAAGAAAACAGAGAAGGACTCCTCGTGATTGCAGTTTACGTGGATGATCTGATATGATCATGGACGAGCATGCTTTGGACGAGGACGTTTTGATCATACCCGAAGGTTCCGTTACGCGGTCCAAGACAAGGAAGCTTGCCGGAGCTGTTCAGAAGTTACTTAATGACATTCGGATCGAGGAAGAAGATCAGCTTATGCATAATGCCGTTACCTCAATTTCGGCTACGATATTTTCTTGAGGTTGGTCGTTAAGCATAAGTTGTTGTACTCTTTTTCCTGTACTCGGTTTTGTCCCAATGGGTTTTCCGAGTAGAGGTTTTAATGAGGCATGACTTATGCTTCCCCTTTACGGTCCAATTTCACGAAAATATCAAGACTAAAATTGCATGGAATTTTGACTTGAAGATGCATTGAACGTGGAGGCCAAGAAGTGTTCACACTTGGAGTTATTATTAGTCAAGGTTCATTGGGTTTAGTCTTAGTCAAAAAAATAATAATAACTTTGTTATTTTCTATGCATTGTTTTTAGTACTTTTATCTTTAATTCTCCCCCTATATAAACCATGTACTTCCGTTGAGAATAATCATTCATTTTTTATAACATCTTTCTTAAAGAAGTTTCTCTCTTGTTCTTTTGTGAACTTGTCGATCTCTTGGTGGTTAGCCAATGAAATCAAACCGGTCATTGGGTGGTTAGCTCTTTGATCACAATTGATCACTAGGTGGTTAGCCTTGTGTTCACGCCAACTCCGAGGTGGTTAGCCGAAGAGTTCATTCGTTCCTTAGGTGGTTAGCCTTCGGTTCTGGTTTACCGAGTGCCGTCCATAGCCCTCGACGCAGCCATTCGCTTCCCCGCCTTGTTGATCCAAGGATCTATCCGTTTAAAGACTAAGAAGAGTGTGTGTTCCTTTGGGAGATCGTATCATGATCTATTCGTGATCGGTTCGAGTTTTGATTGCATTCGTAGGTTCAAAGAGGAGATGGCCACTAATTTTGAGATGAGTGACCTTGGGAAACTAACATACTACCTTGGAATTGAAGTAGTACAGCATGACAAGGGAATAACTTTGAATCAAAAACGTTATGCAATGAAGATATTGGAAGAAGCAGGTTTGAAAGACTGCAATATGGTTCATACGCCAATGGAAACAGGGTTACAATTAGCTAAATCAGAGACGGAGGAGGAGATAGATGCTACCAATTTCAGGAAAAATGTTGGATGTCTTCGGTATTTACTTCATACAAGACCAGATTTAGCTTATTGTGTTGGGGTACTAAGCCGATATATGCAGAGCCATAGAAACTCGCATGGAGTTGCGATGAAACAAGTATAAAGTACTTAAAGGGAACCACCAGTCTCGGATTAGTTTTCAACAGATGTTCAAACATCCTGAAGCTAGTTGGTTACAGCGATAGCAGCCATAATGTTGATCCGGATGATGGAAGAAGTACAACAGGACACATTTTCTATCATGGAGAGAGTCCAATCTCTTGGTGTTCGCAAAAGCAGGATGTCGTTGCATTATCTTCTTGTGAAGCTGAGTTTATGGCAGGGACTGAAGCAGCGAAACAAGCAATCTGGCTTCAGGACTTGCTTAGTGAAATTACGGGAACAAATGGTGAAAGTGTGATCATCCGTATTGATAACAAATCGGCAATTTCACTAACAAAGAATCCTGTGTTTCACGGTAGAAGCAAACACATCCATAGAAGATATCACTTCATAAGAGAGTGTGTTGAAAGCGGTCAAATAGAAGTTGAGCATGTTCCAGGGAGTGAACAAAAAGCAGATATACTTACAAAACCACTTGGGAGGTTTAAGTTCAAGGAGATGAGAGAATACATTGGCGTACAAGACATGGAGAAAGATGGATTCAAGCTTAAAGGGGAGAATGTTGAATTAAGCTTGATGTGCAAGCAATCCTAAAGAGATTAGGATTAGGAGATTATGAAAAAAGGAAATTCGTTTAGAGACTTGTTCTATATAAAGGAGTTGCCAAGTTGTGGCATCACTTGAGAGAGATTTGAGATTGTGATTTGAGAAGCTTTAGTTTTGAGTTAGTTTCTAAAGCTATTAATAAGAGAGTCATTCTTATTATCTTTGAGTTTATCATATATTTTGATTTCTAGACTATTAAGTTAATATTGTATAAAATTTATTGAGTATAAATTTCTATGAGAAATAAAACGATGATATTAATAAATTTCTATAAGTTAAAATATCAATCATGTACATATTTGATGGTTCACAACATTATTTATAGTTTTTATAAAGTTACTACCATAAAATTTACTCTTTTTTATTTTAAAATATAGTATTTTAGTAGTTTTTATTTTCTATCACATAATCATAAATATTCATAATGGGTTAAAATATGTATTTTCTTTGTTATTAAGAATATGATTTAAATTCCGATAATATATATTTTTGGATTTGCATGATATATAGTAGAACATGAATATAAATTGACTCCTTGTTAGGAATTTATATGATCGATTGATTGCTTTCTAGTTAACTTAACACATAGAATTTGATCACCGAGGAAGGTACCTCTCGGTTGGGAACTGTCTCCCACAACTACTTCCACTATCAAGCAAAAGGATTACACAAACGCTCTAAGCGTTCTCTTTGTGTGTTTAAGTGACAAGCGAAGGACAACACAACAAATAAGAAAGACCAAAGAAACTCTATCTCTCAAAGACATGGCGACTTCTCTTTCGCCCTAGGGTCCTGGTCTCTCTCGCCTCCTTGTTCTCTTGTGTCGTGTTAGGGGTTATGTGTGAAGGACCTCTTCCCTTTTATATCCAAAGCCTTGCTTCGATGTTTCCTTTTCTTGTAATACAAACAAGAGCCGATCTTTGTCACATATATGGGTTCTAGCTCATATTTGGCCCAAGAGAAATATAATGATCCAAAGCCCATATCTCACAATCTCCACCTTGGGCTTTGATCTCATAAGGCCCATCTCCTTTTGCTTCAAGTCTTTTTCCCGATGGATGAACAAAGCTTCTTCTTCTCCCTTATCCGATATCGACAAGACAATTCCGATCACCATCATACGTTCTCCGGTGAATCCCTCCGGCGTCGGCCTTCTCTGAGATTCTCTAGAGGTCACGACTCCATTTTCACACAAACCAAGGTGTCCGTTTCTAAACACGCGAAGCTTCTTCTTCGGCGCGAGCATCTCTGCAACTTCCGACAAGATATTCGCCGCCGTCGACCCCTCCGAAGCTTGCAATCTCATCTCGGCTCAACCAACTTCTAGTCCTGTCGCCAAACTCCCTTTGCCTCTCTGATAGTGAAGTCACCCTTTGCCTCTTTGATAGTGAAGTCACGATGCAATTTCAACCACGAATCTGATACGATCCAAGTTGGAAGGTGGGCTTAGTTCGGCCTAATTCAACTCTTATCTCTTTTAATTACGTTTAAGCCTTCTTCATTATATGTAAAGAAGAAAACACTACTTTGAGTATTATCGAACATATTAATCAGAAATCATCTTCAAGATGTTCTTCTTCATCTCCTTCTTCCTCTTCTTCTGATTTCTTCTTCTTCCTCCTAATTTCTATCTGATTCTTCCTCTAATCTTCCATTTCTCTTCTTTGTCTCAATTATATTTCTCCTTGATCGGTTTCGAACCTATCAAATGGTGCTTTCATTGAGAGATAACCTTTGTGGGTTTACCAATTTATCAATGGATTCGGAGCTCAAGTTTCCTCTTGATTTAGGACGATCCAAACCCAGAAGATTCAGTGCTGAAGATATCGAGTTACTCGAGCATATGCATGCTAGAGTTGTTCATGTTAGAATATGGGCTTCCAACTCAAAACCAATCGACAATAAGTGGAGAGGCTATATCCCTTATATATCGCTAAGAATCCTTTCCAACTTTCGATGTGGGACTTTAGTCCCTAATACGCCCTTTCGAGATGATGGCTCTTTGGCCATTAATCTCCGAATATTTGGGCATGGATCGATGAGACCAATTTTGGTTCAGATCGATAATGGATCGGATTGGACTGCGTGGATCGTGGGCTCTGATACCATGTTAGAATATGGGCTTCCAACTCAAAACCAATTGGCAATGAGTGGAGAGGCCCATATCCCTTATATATCGCTAAGAATCCTTTGACGTGGGCCTAATAGTTCAGATGCACTCGAGTTTTCGAGAATGGAAAAAGGAGTTAAAGTCACACCTAAAAGCGTAATTTGAAGAGCCTAAAACGCTTGAGAACGTCGAATCGTTGGAGCATATTCCTGGTTTACAGATCCATGGCGCTTTGGATCGAGAAGAAGATCGATCCAAAACGGAAGAACAAAAGCTGATTCTTCCTCTTGGGAATATTGTCGAACACCTGGGGTGCGAACCATCTCTTAATCAGCAAACGTTGCCTACGATGAAACCATCCGCGGAACCTGAAACAATCAAACTCGATCCATCTCTCGGGCAACAATACGTCGAAAACCTAGAGGGTAAGCTTTCTCAAAGGGTTTGTGCTGAATCGAGGCACTTGAATAGTCATCTAGCACGGAAACATCTCGGAGTTAGAATGATTCCGAGCAATCGAAGCTACCACAAGGCTCGGAAAAAGAAATCAAGTAAATACACACCACGTCCTGATTTGGAGCAAGCTTGCAAGAGCTATGGTATGATTTGTGTCTCAGTTTTTGAAAACGTTTCGAGAATCGGAGGGTCGAGAAAACACGCTTCAAAGCAAGAAGATTGATAGTTGATACATGTGTGAAACGGAATTCTCATCTCTTTGGTTATGGGCTTCACTCAAATGATCCTACAAACCCACTTAATCTTAATGATCCAATGAAGAAAGAAGTTGACAGAGATTCCTTAGTTCACAGTAGGTCAGCTAAGGTTGCTAGTGAGTGGGAACAAGAGTATCTAGATGGTGAATATGATGGTCAGAAACGCAAAGAGCTATACCGCAAGGAACCACACCGCAATGATGATCGGATATTGAGAAAGGATTTAGGTCCATTGCAGGATCACCTATTTCAAATTCTACAGAGAAGGATTCAGGCCCAATCACCAGAAAATCGATGGTATAATTCCAATCAGGTGGAGAAAATTTTGGGTGATGCGATCCAACACGCAAGAGCTCAAAGACCTCGAATCAAGCTTTTACAACAGTCTTGTTGTGATTACCCGATGAAGAATACGGCTTGTACCAATGGAAAACAAGTTATAGATTCAGGACAAGCTAATAGGGTATGGGAGCGAGGCAGATTATGGGTTGGAAAGGTATTGTGTCTAGAATTAGACTCTTGTGAGTACAAGAAGCAGAGTAAGTTGGTCGTTGAGCAGTATTTCTATGCACAAGTATGTGTTAGTTTTCATGGAAGTGTTGATGATATTAATTGTTCAGCATTAGGAGTATGTACAAGCGAGAAACAAACCAATAGCTTGTCACGGATTTCTTGCATGGGTTGTGTGTGGGATCCCGGTGGGATTTCATGTTCAAAAGCTCAGGAGATTTGGTTGGGGACTTATTTTCCTGAGTATAAGAAGCTTATTTGGCTGGTCGTAGATCAATGTTTAGGGGTACGAGAGTTATATGCTCTTAACAGAGGTGTTGATGATAGTGTGTGTCTAGCATTTGGAATCTGTTTTGGCTACAAACGACTTTTCGATCCAGGAGGAGCTAACTGTGGTTTGGAGTTTGTTGCTGTTTTTGCTGTTAAGGGAAGCAATGTTCATGGCTGTGTATGGCGGTCTTGTCGTGATTTGATAGAAGATTATGCAAGTTGTATCAGTTGCGGGAATTCGAGACAAAAAGGTGCTCGACTGATAGAACCAAGCTCTGCAATGAGGGCTAGAATTCTAGGCTATGCTATCTTTGAGAAGTCCTTAATGAATCATTTGTAAAACCCAGCATGACCTAGGAAACTCCGTATTCCCCTGACTGATTCTGGCGGTTGCAAACTTATCATTACCTCAACCTTTGCTTGGTTAACCTCTATACTGGATATTTGATGGCCCAAAACTATACCCGCACTTCTCCCAGTTTAACATTAGATGTTTCTCTTCACAACGTTGCAACTCCCTGCACAGATTTGACAAACACACGGAAAAAGAGCTTCCATAGACGGAGAAATCGTCCATGAAAACTTCCATTATGTCCTCAATAAAATCAGTAAAAATAGACATCATGCACCTTTGAAATGTCGCAGGGGCGTTATACAAACCAAATGGCATTCTACGATATGCAAAAGTATCGTAAGGACATGTAAATGTCGTCTTCTCCTGATCATCTGGATGGATAGGAATCTGGAAAAAACCTGAGTAACCATCTAAGAAACTGTAGTATGGATGGTTAGCCAATCTCTCAAGCATTTGATCAATAAATGGTAATGGGAAATGATCCTTTCTAGTGGCAGCATTCAATTTCCGATAATCAATACACATCCTATGACCATTTACTGTCCTCGTTGGTATCAATTCATTCTTTTCATTTGTGATCACAGTAATCCCACCTTTCTTAGGTACCACATGAACGGGGTTAACCCAATTACTATATGAGATTGCATATATTACACCTGCTTCTAGAAGTTTCATTATTTCCTTCTTTACTACATCTTTTAGATTCGGGTTTAACCTCCTTTGATGCTCTATAGAATTTCTCGATTCATCTTCTAGATGTATTCTATGCATCCAAAGATCAGGTGAAATCCCAGGAATATCATATAGTGAATATCCTAGAGCCTTTCTATACTTCCTAAGTTCACACAAAAGGAAGGCGGTTTCTACATTGTTCAAATCAGCATTTATGATCACAGGGTAAGTAGAGTTAGGGCCTAGAAACGCGTACCTTCGCCCGGCTGGTAGGGTTTTGAGCTCGAGTTTAGGAGCTTTCAACTCGCTCCAAGGACTGTCAACAGAGTTTCCATGAGCGGGTGTTTCTTCCTCTGGAGCAGGTGTTCCGTCAGCATCCTCTGTTTCGAATTTCAAAAATCCAGTTGATTTTTCCATCTGACCCGAATCCAGCATCCTTGCAAACCCAACTGTGTCCTCACTCAAGTACCCATGTTCACCCTCAGCTTTTGTCAATGCTACATCCAACGTATCATCGGCCAAAATCTCCTCAATCTCTCCCTCAGAGATTTCGAGATTTTCCTCAATGGCAAAAGTTTGCCCATCAATGGTTGGCTTTTTGAGCAATCTATCCATCTCAAATTTCATAATAATGTCTCCCAGGTGGAGACTGATTATACCATTCCTCACATCAATAATCGCATCAGCTGTGCGCAAGAAAAGACGTCCCAAAATCAAGGGATTCTTCGGTTCCTCATCAAGTTCCAGCACCACAAAATCTGCTGGAATCAAAGTGTTGCCAATCCTAACATGCAAATCCTCAAGAATCCCCACAGGTAGCTTTACCGATCTGTCAGCAAACACCAACGAAATCCGTGTTGGTTTGAACTTCGTGTACCCAAGCTTCCTCGCAACCGAATATGGCATGAGGTTCACACTTGAACCCAAATCGCATAGAGAAAATTCGAATCGCATAGGACCTATCTGCACGGATAAAACAAATTTTCCTGGGTCCTTTTGCTTCTTAGGCATCTTGTTTTGCAGCACAGCACTACAATTCTTAGTTACCATCATAGCACTCTGTTCTGAAGAAACCTTTCCTGTAACCAAACCCTTAACATACTTCTTCATGGCTGGCATCATCTGAATGGCATCTGCTAAAGAAAGCTTAACCGTAAAATCATTCAACATTTTCTTACACTTTGCCTCCTCTAAATCCTTCTGTGATTTCCTTGGAGTAATTGGGTAAGGAACTGGAGGTTTATAGACACGAGATCGAACCTTATCAACAAGCTCATTCGGTCGAAGTACCTTAGAAGTTGGTCCAGCAACTTCTTCATCATTTTCCTCTTCTGGAGCAGGTGCTCCCTTTGGGAGCGGGTGCTATGCAGACTTTTCTGGAAAGTTTTCAGTCTCTGCCCTCATAACTGGTGGTAGAACTCTTCCACTTCTTAACTCAATTGCATTCACAAATTCTCTGGGGTTTGCAACTGGTTTGTTTGGCAGCACTCCTTGTGGACTCTTAATTCCCTCAGCAGTTTGAGCAACCTGAGTATCAAGCTTCTTCACGTGATTGCTAACAGCTTCAAGTCTACCATTTAGATCCGAGTACATGGCGTCTACCTTCGTGTTGATCTCAGTGGCAGACTTCTGTTGATTAGCCATCAGCTGCTGCATCATACTTTTTAGTTCATCTTGAGAAGTACTTTCGGAGCTCGCATGAGCTTCAAAGTTGGTGAACTGTGGTTTCTGACCTTGGAAAGGGACAAACGTTTTACCTTGGAAACTCTGAGGTAGAGTCTTCTGGAAACCTTGATCCTGAGGTTTCTGGTTTTGAAAACCGATTTGCTGCGGATAAACCTGGTCCTGCGGGTTTTCAATGTTCGTACTCCTATAGGAGAAGTTTGGGTGACTCCTATAATTCTGGAACCCACGGTTTCGCACAAACCCTTGGCCATTCACATAGCTGACCCCTTGCTTATCACAATCTCCTACTTCACTCATCTCCTCAGAGAGTGGTTCAGCATTCTCATCAACGAAGTGAACCATCCTTTGGTTCCCTTTGTGCAACAAGTTAACCTTAGCCGTAAGGTCATCGATCTTTTGAGAATCCATCCCACTAGATTTCGTGGTTCTATCATACTCTTGAGACTTGCTGCTAGAACTTGCAGCCAAGTTTTCAATAACCTTATACGCACCCTCTCTTGTCTTAGTCATAAAATCACCATCACTCGCAGCATTCAAAGCATTCATATAATCCCAATCAATACCATCATAGAAGATACCCAACAAGTTCTCATCGGTACACTCTTGGTGTGGACACTCTCTTTTATACTCTTTGAACCGTTCTCATGCCTCACAAAAGGACTCTCCTAGATGTTGCTGAAACGTGGAGATCTTGTTCCTTAGACTCGCGGTCTTGGTTTTGGTGTAGAAGTGGTCCAAGAACGCTGCTCTACATTATGTCTAAGTCGTGATGGATCCAGCTGGTAGCGACTTGAGCCAACGAAAAGCTTAATCCGCAAGTGAGAAAGGGAAAAGATTGCACTTTAAGAAGTCTGGGTTCATCCCATTAGAACTCGTTGTGGAGCATATCTCCTCGAAGTTCTCTATATGGTCCATTGGAATCTCTGCGGGAAGTTCATGGAACAAATGCTGCTTAACCAACGATATCATCTGAGGCTTTATCTCATAGTCTTGCCTCTCAACAGTAGGAGGAAGAATAGCTGCTCGGTTCCAGTAGAAAGCATGAGGATTGTCCATATCCCCAATGGCACGCTGCTGTTCACGCGCATGTTACTGCTGTTGTTCGCGGGCATGTTGCTGCTGCATCTGAGCCATCTGCTCTTGTAACCTTTGCAGCTCAGCCGCCATATCATTTTCGCCTTGATCACCCATGTCGACGAGATTAGGCCTAGTTCGTCTGTTGACTCGTTCTAGTCTTGCAAGTTTCGGGTTACTCAAAGTTACGAGGGGTATTTGACAATTGCTCCTTGTTGACCTTGAGTTCATGCACCTAGAACACACGCAAGAGAAACAAAAGAATGAGTTAGTACTTAGTCTAAAAAACGTATATTAAAACTAGAGGTATCGAGTTGGTCCCCGTCGCAACGGCGCTAATTTGATAAAAGGGTTTTTGCCCAGTTTAAGATTTAGAACCTAGAATCACTAATTCGATGTAGAATATTTAGGTTCGTTCAAAGGGACCAGCAATACACTCTAATCTTTGGAATACTAATTCAGCTAAGCGATCAAAGTGGTTTTAAGATGTCACGATTAATCAAGCAATTAAAGTATACTCGGTGTAAACAAATGATATTTAAAGCGTTAGGTCAAGGGAAAGTATCTCAGGAATTAGATCATCAAGAACCAAGCAATTATTCAGGTTATCAATAAAGAACCAATCTAGAACTCGACTGTCGTGGCGTCAACTACTTCATCAATCATTCTAATACCCTAAACTGTCGTTTGAAATTACAAAGAATGATTAGCATTAAAAGGATATGATCGATTTGTTCACAAGTTGCCTTAACTTCAACTGTCGTTGGCTAAGGACGAATCGTCCATCTATGTTAATTCAAGCAATTCACAACACTTTTGATGAGTAAATTATACCTAAAATCAAAAGCTAGGTGATCAAGCTAGTCTAGGCGTTACGATCAACAATAGATGGAGATATCAAATATATTTCAAAACCTATCTATGCTTAGTTCGAGAATCCCTAATCCCATCGAACCCTTAACCTAACTAGGAAAACTACTCGCACATAGTGAATCGAACAACAGCAAGTGAGATAAGAAATTTCATAGATAAATGAATAGAAAAGATAAAAGTTTAGAAAACTTCAACAAAAGGTGGAAGACAATCTTCAATCTTACAAAACTCTAAAAACAAAGTCTCGATCTCTCTCTCTCACTCGTATTCTCTTTCTTTCTGTCGTTCGGGTTCACTACAAGAAAACAGATCATTAGTGACTCCAAAAAGAGTCATAATATGGTTGCAGAAACGTGATTTGCAAACCACTTAGGGACTATAAAAAATGGTCGCTAAAAACCGTCGCAAATTAATATGGTCGCAAAAGAGTCGCATATTAGAGACCATTTTGTGACTCTTTATAAGCGTGGTAAATTTGCGACCAATGAGAGACAGAAATATGTAGTCGTATATTAGCGACTAAAGAGAGACCATGTGTTATTTGCGACTAAAATACGACTGTTTTCTGGGTCGTTCATTAGAGACTAATTTGGGACAATTTTGTTGGTCGCATACGTGCAACGCTTTTGTGACGATTAAAAGAATGTAGCTAGTCGCAAAATAGTCTGTAAAGGGTCACTTTAATTTGGTGTCTTCAAACGCTATCATTACTAATCGGTCACAAATCGGTCACTATCGTTACTATTTTGTGACCTTTTAACCATAACTGGTCATGTATTTATATGTATAGATACTGTATATGTTTTGTGATATTTAAAACGTAAAAGTGAAAGATTATAGTGTTTCAAAATACTAATTAGAAAACAGAAATTACAAAAGTAGTTGAACATAAACATAAATATGTTCCAACAAGAAAACCCAAGTTTTTAAAGCACAAATGTAAATAGTTCATGGCTAGGTTTGGGTGTGAGGTGTGGTGACTGGTCTAGTAGGTTCTGCGGTGCCTGCTGCGGTGACTGGTGCTGTGCCTGGTGCCAAGCTTGGATCAGTGGTTGGAGAGTGGCATGCGGCAGGTTGTTCGCTCATGTATGCTGCACAGACGGGATCTGAGTTCTTCATGTACCGAATAAGCTTCGCTGTTTCAAAGATCTGAGCTTGAGCTGCCCGGTGTTCCTCATCCCGTCTCGCATTCTCCTTTTCTTGTGCAGCTACCTTCTCTTTAGCTGCATCAAGCTTTTGCTGGATCACTGTAAGTGCATCCGTAGAAGTGCTTTCATAGCTCTCTTTCCTCTTTCTTTTGCCGAGTACCTAAGTTAGCTCCCCAAGTCCAAAAGGGTTCCCCTTGCTATCAGTTGTCGTACACTATAAGATCAAAAATAGATACATGTAAGTTCGCCAAATTTATACCATTACATGAAGCAAAACCACAGACAAAACCACACTACAAAACTATATATATCAGAATTCTGCATAGTGATTCAACAGGCCGCAATGATTCAAAACCACATCCAAAAGCATAGACAGAATTATCAAATACTCTAAAATCAATATGCATATCAGAATGAATGATTCAGCAGAAAGATTCACAACAAGAAGCTAAAAGATGAACCATAAGCTTAGACTGGACTAGTTGATGAATACCAAAACAGAAGAATGCAAAATTCAGATAACACAACACTTGATTAGCATACACATAAAGCAATAGGAGAGAGCAAAAGCAATACAATCATATGGTTCGAAAGTAGAGAAGAGAGAGGAAATACCTTGAGGAATATCTCATTCTTTTCATCGATGGTTAGTGTCTACAGAGTAGAACGTTCAGAAGGATTCTCTGAATTGTTTGGGCCATCTGGATCATCATGCACTTCTTGTAGTTGCTTCTCATAAGCCTCAGCAACTTCTTTCGCTTTGCAATCCACAAATGTTCCATCTGGCTTTGTATGTGTACGCCTAAACACCTCACCGAATGATACTGGACAACCATATTTCTCCTCCTGTAAGCATACGAAATTATGTTAGTACATATGTAATGGTAAGAAGATATGCTAACACTACCTCTACAGTTTATAAGTATGAAGGAAATATAGATTAATTACCATCTCTTGTTTGATTGTCAAGAAGGATTTCTGACCGGCTACGTGCTTTGCGATTCCTAGACCGCCACGCTGGGAGTTGTGACATTGTGAAGCAATAGTACTCCTCTCCTGAGCCTCAAGAGTGTCCTAATACTCCCACATTTGTTTCCAGAGCATATGATTGATCCAATAAGGCCTTCCTGGTCTGGTCTGGTCTTAGCCTGACTAACTATTCCTTTCAGGCGTTTCTTTACAATCTTCAAGAAATGCTGTTTCACAATGGGAGTAATGCCAATATGTCAGTTGTATATCCGCTACAGAAGAAGTTATTATTAGTAAGTATCTATTTTAGGAGATACAAATTAAATATAAAGGAAACATTACTCAAAACCATTACCGCAAATGTTCTGAAGTAGCGTTCTCGTACATGAATTGGCGTAACCTTCCAGCTATAGTAAGGATCTTCAAACTTGTGCTGAAATAGTCCAGCAATCACACGAGCCAATTTACCGCCGTCCCGAGTAAACCTAATACGTAAGTATGAACAGAAGAGTAAGAAAATGTGAATACAAGATTGTACACAGACTGATGCATTAGTAAACCAACACATACACAACAAATCAACGAGAGATGAATACAATGACCTACACATAATGATGCATTAGTAAACTATGAACAGAGACAATTAATCTATATCCACTTATTCAAATCATTTAACATTATTCAAATTCTGCTTGACAGTTCAAATATGCAAACACATAGACAAACAAAATCCATTCTATTAGAGACAGTTTAATCAAATGTGCAAACACATAATCAGTATGCATGAACTAAGACAAGCATGATACTTAGACACAAATAAAATCAAGCAAGCAAATTAAATCCTTTCTATAGAGTATGTTAAAGTTACCATGTTGTCTCCAGGTTGGGGATTGGATCCTCTGACAAACGAACAAGCTGCTCTCGGCCAGGAAGATACAGAAGGTTATCCAGCAGCTGTTCAAAGTCTTGCCCATCTGGGTAGTCTTGATCTACTTCGTCTTCTTCCTCGAAATCAATATCAAAGTCGGGAGGATAATCTTCTTCTTGTTCTGGATCTTGAGCCGGTGGAAGCTCCGTCTGACGAACTTGCACATGCGTTGGAGGTCGATTGTTCTGCTGTAAGAACTGGAGTTGCTGAGCTACATGTGGTTGTGTCGACGGCGGATACTGAGTCAGTATGTTAGTTCTGGACAGTGTAGCAGCGACAGTGTTTTCCGACGTCGGGGATGATCTATCACATCCGTTGTTCCCTCCGACCACAGATAAACCACCTCTAGGTGAACCATCTCCACTTTGACTCACTCGGCCATGGAGTCCACCACGACCAGTGCTTGTGGATAAACCGACTCCTCGGTTGCCTCCACCACCACCAAGGCTGTGACGTGTGGGTGTACCAGCTTCAACAACGCCTCGGTTGACTCCAGAGACACGACCAGCTTCATCGACTCTTTGGTTGGCTCCATAACCACCACCAACTTCAACGTCGCCTCGATTGGCTCCCGAACCACCACCAACTTCAAAGCCACCTCGGTTGGCTCCAGATCCACCATCACCAACTCGGCCCTTTCCCCTACCACCAGATCCTGAAGAGAATCGACCACCAGATCCTCTACCACGAGAACCGCCGGATCCTCTACCACCATATCAACCGGATCCTCGACCAGGAGCTTTCGCACGACCGATTTTTGTTTTCCTAGGTATGACGAAGGAAAGACAGAAGAAAAATTAGGGTTTATGGATACAATCGAATCTCTTTGCTTGAGATTCGAAAGAGATAACGAGAGAAGAAGGAACAGAAGTGAAATATGAAAGAGATTCGCAAGAGAAATGAAAGAGATTCGAAGAAGAAGATATGAAAGAGATAAACAATGATTCCGAATGAAATCGCCGTAGACTCGAGAGAGAAAATGAAATTAGGGGATTATCGTATTAGAGATTTGTTTTACATATCAGTGCAAAAGCGTTACAAAAGAGTCGCACAAAAAAATTTAGGGGGGAAAATTGGACGGTTTGAAGCCCAAATAAAATTGGGTTGGAGCCCAAATATTTTAAAATCCAATTTTGCGAGGGAGGCCAAAATGTACAGTATTGGCTAAATGGTCGGAAATATGTAATGCTTTTGCGACTCTTTATAACTTAAAAATCCTAAATCCTAAATCCTAAACCCTAAATATTGAGTTGGAATTTTGTGAAGTAAATGCCTATTGCAATAGTTTTCCTTCAATTTATGAACTAAGCGTTTGATTAGATTGAGTTATCTTCCACTTCTAAATTCAAAATTAAATTTTTTCCATTTCATACAAAGGGTATAGTGAAAGAAGATGGAGTTTAAGTGTATATTATGAAATTTTAAAAATTATATTATCTTCCACATTACATTTTTAAAAATTATGAAATTTTATGACCACCCGATTATTTGTAGCCAAAATAGTGGGGTCGTTAAAAATCCGTTTCACTTATTAAAATATTTTCAAAACCCCAAAAACTTGGAATATTTAGCATTTAGTCGCTAAATGGTCTTTCAAGGGTCGCAAATCATTGACTCTATTACGACTCCAATGAAACCCTAAACCACAAAATAATTTCGGCCATATATTTCGTTTTGTCTTCTTGTTGCCGACATAAATATTGTGACTGAATTGTGACTCTTTTCAGGTGGTCGCTAATTTGTGACTGAACTAGTAGTAACAAAACCAGTCTCAAATATGTGACGATATAAACCGTCACAAATGAGTCTCAAATATGTGACGAATGTACGACCACCTGTAAACCTTCGAAAAATAGTCTCAAATAAGTCGCTAATGTGTGACGCTTTTATGACTACATTTATCGGTCACAAATTTGCGACTAGTTTGATACTATTTTTAGTGTAGTCACAAATCGGTCCCAGAATAGTCTTAAATGAGTCGCAAAAATTTGTGACTAAATAAACAGTCACAAAAATAGTCACTAATTATATGTTTTCTTGTAGTGGGTCTCCCCTAAAATCTCGAAGATATCTCTCTTTTTAAAGGGGCTTCGGCGGCTAGAATTGATTAGGGCAACTCTGGGTGGTGAAAATAGGTTTAATAAAAATTTTCAAAAGTTGATCTTCTGCGGAGCAGGTCGGCCGATCGGGAGAGGGTGCTCTTTATCTCCAGAATCTTCAAAGAGATCTCGTTTCCCTCTTTTTCGCCAAGTCTCATTGCAAGTTTCATTCCTCCACTCCAGCCACTTTTAGACCTAAAATAACTCAAAACAGAATGAAAGACTCGATAAAAACCTACAAAACAAGGGTTAGAATGCGCCAAATACACATTATATCAGCAATCCTGCTGATATTTTGACAAAAGGTGTGCAAGTGAGCAAGTTCAATGTTGCATTGGAGTTGCTCAAAGTTCTCAAGAACTGAAGACGCCTAAGGACGTGTTGCTGGTGGTGTAGAACACAGAGGAATCCACAGGAGATCACAAGGATGTAACAAGAAAGGTAGTGTGTTCAGGGCTAAAAACAAGGTGGAGAATGTTGGTGAGTGTTTTATGCCCTGATACTAAGTGTAGAAGAGACACTAGATGATATGGCGGGTCTCGATCCAATTTGTTAATTCCGGTTTGTGGGAACATATTAAATTATTAGAGTTCCCGGTTAAGCTGGTTTAATCCTTTGTCGTTATAAGGGGATTAGATTGTTAAGCTTGTTGTAACAGATCGCACACAGTCATCTTCTTCCTCTAGCTTCTCTGATTTTGAGAGCTCGTTCCTTGTTGATAGTGGATTGCTGGTTACGAGCCGGCTCTGGAGCAGTAGTGCTTCATCTCGAAGGCGAAGCTCCGGTAAAATCTGCATGTGTTGTTTTCGTTTTGTTTCGGTGTTTTCTTTCGTGTTCTTGAGAGTGATACGTGAGAGAAGCGAAGTAATCAAATCCGTTTGAGCTGAGAGATTGAATCGGAGTGAGCTAATAATAGATACTCCATGAAGATATTCTTCGAAATAAGGAAGCAGAAGTATCTCGAGGCATTAGATAAGTAAGTAACGTGAGTAGTTAAAAGCTAACATGAGAAGAATTGTATTCGGTCTTTTGCGAATTACGGTGTGGTTTTTGTAGGCATGATCGTCCAAAGGCTGTGGAGATTTTAGTGAAAGATTTGAAAGTGTTTTCCACTTTTAATGAAGAGCTTTTCAAGGAAATCACTCAGCTCTTGACCTTGGAAAATTTCCGGTAGTGTTTGTAAGAAGCTTGAGGTTAAACTATTTTGCAAAAGAGGATTGAGATTTTTAAGCTGTTGAACTTCAGGGAGAACGAGCAGTAATCCAAGTACGGAGATACAAAGTCAGCAAGATCTATCATGTTAATGGAACTTAAAAAGTTGATTTTAGCAAATCCATCGTTTCGCGATAAACTACAGTTTCCTACACTTAGAAATTCACGGCTGAGGACGCTGATTAACCAGAGGTATTGATTGTCCTTTCTTGTTCACTTCGAGTTTTCATTTTTCAGCTGCTTTAACTTGTATTATTTTTATGTGTCTTGCATAACTTGCAGCTTGAATTGGCAACATCAGCTTTGTAAAAACCCAAGACCAAATCCTGATATAAAGACATTCTTTGTCGATCACTCCTGTCGCCTACCAAATGATGCACGAGTACCATCCCCTGTCAACAATCCATTGCTTGGATCATTACCAAAAGCCGGTGGATTTCCTCCTTTAGGTGCACACGTACGGGGTACGTTCATTTCCAGATTTTCTATGACCACAATTTCTGCTGATTTTGGTCCTAGTTACCTTCACATGGCGTTCTTGACTTGTCTTCTTGTCTCCAGCCATTTCAACCAATACTTTCTCCGGTTCCGACACCTCTTGCTGGTTGGATGTCTAGTCCTTCCTCTGTCCCTCATCCAGCTGTGTCGGGAGGAGGCATTGCTCTTGGTGCTCCATCCATCCAAGGTAATTTGTTTTTTCAAAAAAGGTTGTGTGAAACTATGGTCTTTCAAAATGTATCCTTGCCTTTTTAAGGATTTTTAAGTTGCATCTGTAATCTATGTAACATTTTCTCCGATTTTGGTCTTAGCAGCCTTGAAGCACCCGAGAACTCCTCCAACTAATTCCGGTGTAGACTATCCATCAGGTGACTTGGACCATGTCTCAAAAAGAACAAGACCTATGGGAATCTCTGACGAGGTGACAATAATCTCAACCAAATATATACCTTTTTCTCATAAGGACTAGTTTTATTCAATTGATAATGTGAATTTAAAACATATTTCTTCTTTGTTTCTGTATGTGTAGGTGAATCTAGGTGTGAACATGTTACCAATGACATTCCTAGCGCAGGCTCATGGTCATACTCAAACTTTCAAAGAACCTGATGACTTGCCTAAGACAGTAGCGCAGACTTTGAGCCAAGGCTCATGTAATGACCCAGACAATGACCCAGCAGAAGCTAAGGTAAGGCTCGATGAAAAGCTCGGATCAGTTAGATAAGTTTTACGCAAAAAACTAAGTAAGCACATCGGTGACTAAGCAGCCTGCTTGCTTGTCAGCAGGCAAGCAACGTGCTAGGCTGCTTGGTGACCAAGCAGGGTGCTTGCTCTGGTCATGGGTAGATCGTGGGTAAGCCCGAGCTAGGATCGTGCTCGAGTGTGTCGATCACACATCAGTGCGTGTTGCGCACACGCCTGGTCTTATGCATCATCACCACCTCGTGTCAAGCCTAGAACATTACCCGCAGGTGAAGAATAGGCAAGTGGCCGCGAGCTGTCCAGCTGCTTCACCTGCTTGGGCGTGCCTATTTAAAGGTCAGCCCGACCTAGTAAGCAGGAGACACGAGAATTTCTGCCTTGTCCAAACATAACTTCTTTTCACCGCAAACTTTCATTATAAACGGTAGCCTAGTTCGTGATCGTCCCATCCGATCAGTCCGTCCGAACCGAGTAGTCCATTTTCTAGTCCACCGCGAACCATAGAGTAGTTTCGCCGCGAGCCTTGTCGAACAGGTTTGGGAAAACTTAGGGTAAGTTTCCCGTGATCAAACTTTAGTTTTTTCGAAGTGATTTTTCGTGCTAATCATGATTCTAACCTTAGTTTCTTGATCCAATGGTTGGTTCCATCTTAAAATCGTAGGATCAGAATTGGCTAGACTTCGAAAGATCTAGAGATAGTCTACAGCAAGCTTAGTTCCAAGTTAGGTAAGATCCGTGGGCTTTACCATCAAATTTCCCTTAAGAAAACTCTAAGTCTTGCCTTAGTTAATTCGTGAACCTTTGGAACAGATTACAGCTCAAAGGCTAAGGCAAAACCGTTCGTAAAAGTCTAAGACAAACGCCCGTATAAACCTTTGACAGAACCGCGATCATTCGTTAAGTCAAAGGTGAGTCTCGGTGATACTTGTTGCGTGTTTAATTAAATTACAAGTGAGGTTCGTTGCTGCGTGATTTGTATTTTTGCTAAGTACTTAAAAGCTTTAGCATGTGAAAATTACTAAGTTGGATTGTGGGTGCATACTTATAAGTTTTCTTATAACCTAAGTTGTTAGTAAGACTTATAAATTATGATGATCGCGGTAAGACGTTCTTTGAGGCCATGACTTAGCTAGTACGTTGAGTATTAGTTTAAGTACATGAAGACACGGAGAGATGGGATTGCAGTCTTTGGCCGTGTACTGCATGACGATGCAGAATTTTGCAGTGCGAATCCTTATACACATAAGGTCATTGGAACGGTGAAGGATCTTAGGTCCTTAGCCTTTGTGGCTTTGGGCTGAAGGATACCTTGTGATTTAACGTGAAGGGAAATAGTCTACACGAAAGGCCTTATATTGACATTGCATAACTTATCGCATTTTTTCGTTAGATTTGCTTGCTTGTGTGTTGATTGTTATTTTGGGTTTCGTTGGGAATTGATTATTGAATGTTAGGGGAGCCTAGACTCACTGAGCAACTAGTGCTCACGACTCTACTTGTGTTGCAGGTAACCATTAGCGGGTAGACCACCGGGAGCCAAAGGAACGTTAGAAAATCCAGCAGTAGATTTCCTTGCCTTTTATAAATGAATAATGTTTATTATGTACATGATCGTTTTGAAGTGTTAGACTCGCAATTGTATATGCTTGTATCACGTTTGAAACTTATGTATAAATTATATATAAAATTGAGTTTGCATAAATTCGGGTTTCATGTGATACTAGTCTTTATCCGTACGAACTAACCATTGTGTATGTCTCGGGTTGGCAAGCCTTGAGGTGTATTCAATGGGGATGGACGCTTAGAAGTCTTGTCTAGGGAATTTGGATTTGTTATGAGAACCTCTGATCGGACATCTAAGTGTTCGTCAGTGGCGTTCCCGGTCTAAAAATGTTCGGGGTCGTTACAACTCATCTCCCATGAGCATGGATTTCCATCCAATCAAACAGACTCTGCTACTAGCTAGGTTTGTTTCTTGCTCTGTATATGTATATTTCATGTAATAAAAAATCTATCAAAAAAATTAAAATCAGAAGTTTTTTTGCTTCAATTTGCATTGTTTCAGTTGGTACAAACGTAGGGGATATTGGGCTCTGGGAAGTTGGTTCTCGAGAACGTCTAGTATAGAAGACTTTCAAAGTTTGGGACTTGAGTAAATGTTCGATGCCCTTTCTTTATGAAAAACAAACAAAATCTTAATATTTGTCATTTATTGGCAACTTGAGTGACCATAATTTCTGTCGTATAGGCTGCTTAGGTGAAAGAACCTGTCAACCGTGTGATTTGGAGCCCAGATGGTTCCTTATCCGGTAAGATTTGAGATTAAAAATGCTCTATCATATGATTTTCGGGTATTCATATGTGCGTTTTCAACTGCAGGAGTTGCTTATTCGGCAACACCTCGAGGTGTTATATGGTTCACAACATTTTATGAGAGTTTCTTTCATTTCCTGTAATTAAAAGCAGATTTCAGATTGATGCTCATGTTGGCGGTGTTAATGACATTGCATTTTCCACTCCGAACAAGCAACTATGTGTTACTACTTGTGGTGAAGACAAAACCATCAAGGTTCAATCTTTTTCATTTCCTTTCTCTAACTTTTTTCTTTCTTTAAGAGCTTAAAGAATAAAACTTATCAATACTTTGAATTAAGGTATGAGATGCTGCAACGGGTGTAAAACGGCATACTTTTGAAGCCCATGAAGCTCATGTCTACTCTATTTGCCCTCACTACAAGGAAAACATTCAGGTAATTAGCAAAATATAAATGGTTTCATTTTTGCTAAGTACAAGTTTAAATTCGTTTCAATTTGGTTTTAGTCTTGACTTTGTTTTTTTGAAACTTTTTCATTAGCTAATTTTTTTGGGTTTTTTGGGTTTTACATCACAACATTGTAGTGGGCCTAGCCTTACAATCCCAGGATGGGCTCGACTTAGGCCCAAATCAAAAGAAACTAATGGGCCAAGCCCGATCCAACCTCAATCTCAAAGCAGAAACCCTAGACCTAAGAGCCACCATCGGAATAGGGCCTGTCGACGCACTGAACTCCGGCGGAGGACCGGCTAAGACGGTGGACGAATGTCGCATGTCCCCTGGTCGAGGCTGGCGGCAAAGCAACCGGTGGATCTTGTTCCATACTCAACCAACCAACCCAAATAGATCTAGCCGAAGACACTACAAAGGCGGAGAGAAGGGCCAACAGACAAAACCCATTGGACTTCCAAACACGACATGAGAGATACAAACAAACAACACCAAGCGCTAAAGATACAGAGATCAAACGGGGAAGGACAGAGGTCAAGCAGATCTCGACCAAGAACCATAACCATAAACCCCAATCCAGTAAGGATATTGATAACGAAGGACCGAAGAGGCGAGGGAGAGAGCTTTACCTAAGGAACTCAAGCAAGAGGAATGGAAGAGGTAGGATTGGCCTCACAGTGGTCGGAGCACCGGGAAAACTCGAGAATCCGGCGAGATCTACCATCCTAAAAGCAGATCCACCGAGTAAAGGAGACATCCGAAGCAACAACTACCACGAAGCCACTCACCGCTTCACCACATGAGAGCCGTCAAATCCACCACTCCAACGCAAAACCAAGCCCAATCGCGACTAGATCTGCAGCCACGAAAAGCCACCGCATGTACTCCAAGCCAGAGAGCCTCGTAGATCCCGTCGATGAGGATCCGTCGAAAACCCAACGCCGCAGATGAAGTTCACAAGAAATCGAAGCCATCAAGCATCTAGACCGGAGAAAGAGAAACGGCCGCCACTAGTTTCTCCGAGAAGACCCGCCGCTTCTGTAGGCCACAAAAGGATGGAGGCGAGGGGGCCTCTCACAACGCCGGCGATGCCGAACGCCGGAGAGGCCAAGCGAAGCTGAAGGCGGAGCAGCGGCTAGGGCGAACTTTTCTTTTCTAGAGAGAAAAGTAGAGCTTATCTCTCTACCTTCTCTCTCAATCAATCAATGTTATTTCCTCTTGTTTATATCTTCTTGTGCCCAAGTTCATCTTTTCAACTGCGCTCGACGGGAAAATAAAAGCGTGGTTATATGATAACATGGGTTCTCGGGTTGAGTACGAAGCTCCTGGTCGCTGGTGTACAACGATGGCCTACAGTGCTGATGGAACTAAGATATTTTATCGTAACAAATAATAATAATAGTAATAAATAGACTCGATCGTAAACTCGTGAAAACGAAATAATACAAAGATTAATAAAATAATTTAAGCGTGGAGGGAAGTGTGAGTGCTAACCAATCAAATAGATAATAGTGATCAAAGACGACAAGACACTTAAGGATTAGCTTCGTTAGGTACTACTAACCGATCCATCACTACTTCAATAATTAGTACTAACATAACCAAAAATTAATACTATTTCTCCTATCAAACTATGTTATTTCGATATAGAAAACTGATTGTTTAAGTATCAAAAATGTTTAAAAATGTAAGGAACAGATCACTTAAAGCTGGGAGTCACAGAGTCACAGAAGTGGTTCCTTTGCTTGCGGAAGTGGTAAAAGAAAAGCTCAACAAATAACTGGAAAAAAGGAAATTTCCAAGAAATTGAAGTTTCATTAATTTATTTTTTATTATTGATCAAAATAAAAATAAAAAATCCAACTATTCCTCCCTTTTTTTTTTTTTTTACTTTCTTCTATAAACAAAACCCAATTAACAAAAGATTTCTTCTTTCCGTATACGTAAAAAAAAAAGAAAGTTAAAAATAACCCAAAGTCCACTCCAATCATTTTCATTACAGATTCAGCTAAAGATCGATCACACTTAGCATAGTGATCGTTAAAAATAAAAGAAAATCACAACGGTGACTTTGTTTCTTCGCCGGAGAGTTGACTTTTCCCAAGTATCTCGTCGGTAAAATCCTCCATTACTTGATCAGCCGGTAAATTAAGGTCAAAGCCGTGATTATTATTACCGTTACCGTTACCGTTACCGTTACCGTTACCACCGTTGTAATGACACCGTTTGTGACCGCCCAATGCTTGACCAGAAGGAAACGACTTAAAACATATAGAGCACTTATGAGTCTTCCCACTTTGACCTACTGAACCGTTACTAATATTTCCGTTATTAGTAACGGAACCGTTTTCGGTGTTGGAGTGTTCGTCGTTACTAACCGGTTTCCGGTGACTGGTTTTGTGTCCACCTAAAGCTTGGTAAGACGGGAAAGAATTGCCACAGACAGAGCACTTGTAGTCACGTTGGTTGTGGTGATCGGACGGTGGAGGATCATCGGAGCCACGAGCGAGCATGAGGAGGCAGAGAGCGAGATACTCTTCTTCAGAAGGAGGGTTTGATGGATGGTGATCTATACGGTGTCGTTTTGTGCGTTTTCTTTTGGTCCATGACTCGAGATTCTCCGGCTCGGTTAGGAAAGGAGGAGGAGCGGCGGTGGTGGAGGTCGGAGAGTTGAGAGTGTCGAGAGCCATAGGTGTGTGGTCTTTTGAGCAATTGATGATTGAGAGAGATTTGTTTTTAAAAAGGAGAGAGAGTGAAGTGAGCTGGTGAGGGGGAGTGAGATGAGATGTGAGCACGTCTTTGTTATAATTTTTTGGGTGATTAAGAGTGGGAACGTGGGCTCTAAGTGATCAAGTGGTGGTTTCTCTTATTTCTCTATATCCATTAATATCTCATCCTATTTTATTTCATCTTTTAATAAATTACGTATATATTTTCTATTTATATATATAGAGTGATAGAATTGAACTCAATCCCTTCCATATAAGAAACAAAACACCAAAGGTTTGATGTGTACAGTATAACTTCTATAAATTAATATTTTATATATTAATAATCATCATAAACTAATAATTTTTTTTTGGTTCCAAGTCGGATCAATGTAAAAATTAACAAAATTCGATAAGATGATAAGATAATAATTTTTTTTAAACTCTCATATAAAATATAGTCCCAATAATAGTATAAATTAATAATTATATACAATTATGCATATATATAATAACTATGATACTTAAACATGGTTTTAATAATTTTTGTTTTGACTTAAAGTTGAAATGTAGTTAGAACTTATCTTTAACTTTACATATTGCATCAATAACTTTTATAATTGTTTTCCGCGGTATGTGTTCAAAACTTGTGAGAAATTCTAGACAAAATAATTGATTCATTACACATATCTCTTTCTAAATGTATCCATCAACATTAAGAACGTGTATCATTTTAATGGATAATCATAATTTCAAGTTAATGTTTGTATTTTTTGCAAATGAATTTAATTAAATTTCTTAATATAACATCATTTGAACGATTATTTGAAGAAAATTTTACCTAAAAAAAAATTCTCTCTATAAATTAATAAATATTAATTTATCGATTAATAAATATCTCTCTAAATTAATAAATTTTTAAAGTTTCAATATTATTAATTTATAGAAGTTTTACTGTATACCGCAAAGTTTGTATACGATTTTCATGGTTATCAATCTCAACCGTTTTTAACCATTACTATAATAATTGTTATCGTTATTTTTTTCCGTCAAACAAATATACCTTTTCTGTGACCAATCAGTTTTGATATAAGAAACAAAACATAAAGAGAAAAAGGAAATAAAACTGATTTTCTTCTTTGATTTTTCTTACAGATAAATCTAATACTAAGTCCAAATCAAAACCATAAAAATCGGCTTTAGATCGAGCAATTGTAGTTTGATGAAGTCGATTTCTCTTTGAAATCACAATTCTTTATTTGGCAAACATGTAAATATGAGAATCTCAAATTTTTCATATTATCATCACGGGATCCATTGAACTATTTTCTCAGAAAGTTGGAATCGAATTTCTATATAAAACAAAATCGTAAATGTAAACTTTGATAACTTATGAAAGCATTCTTAGAAATAAATTACATCAAAGCCTAGAAAAACCATCTTTATTTATTTTTATTTTTTTTAACCATCTTTTCAATAACACCCGCTTATTTTCTTTTAATGGGTAATCTAAGAATGCCTATTTTAAAATGATGTGCGGTGGGGAAAAAAATCAAAAATCATGTAACTATATATGTATTAGAGTCTAACATCAAACTTTATTGAAACGCCGAAAAAAGAAACACAATCACAAAGATGGAAAATTAATGTACTTATCAAAATTGTGCTAACTTTGGTGATAGGTAGCAGTCTAAATCATGAGCTGAGCTCATTCAATTTATCGTTATCTTTTTTTTTGTTTTATCAAGGAATTCTAACTATAAATCCACACACAATTTCACATTAATACCTCTCTGTTCAATCGTTTTTATTAGGATTCTTGCTTGTTGAGGATTCGTCTTCTTGATTCGAGCATTGGAAATATCTAACCACTCTACTTGGCCCTCCCTATCCGTAAATACTTTTGAAAGTAAAAATACCAAAAATTAGTATGAGTTTCGGTCTAAAATAACGCATACCCATTCATAGTGTTTCTTTACTTCTAAAATCACAAAATTGCTTTATAAAGGAGGTTTTTTTTCCTTACGCTGCTAGTTAATCACTAATCATCTTTTGCACAAATGTTATTTTTCGTTTTGTGATCTTAGTAAATGCATGGTATTATTATTTTAAATCATTTTTGACTTGAGAGAAGAATTTATTTGATTTACAGTTAGAAGCTTTAAATAATTAAAAGAAGAAGAAATTATATAAACATGCGACAGGTGTGTGATGAAATTTTGAGTTGCCATATCTTCGGAGTTAGTTTAAAGGTTTGGCCAGGTTAGCGAATCTCTTCACTTGTGAGTTGTGGCGTTGGGTCATAGCTGAGCTGTCACCTTTTCATTGGTTAGAATAAGTTGAGATTCTTTGGTCCGGACACGTGGTTTGTTGTGTATGGTGGAAGTTGATGGATTTGGTGGAGACTTAAAAAAGACGGTACGAGACTTTCTTAAACCTCAGGCTATTATTACGTCGTTGTGATCACCCACTCCATTCTCTCTTTTTAGTTTTCGTTTTAAAAACCTTGGAAAATATGACGGTTTTAATCCATAATCTTTTCTGGTGCATAAAATTAGGCGTTGATAATGCCCTGTTTAAAACATAAGATCACTTTTTTTTATAAATAGAGTTAAATAAAAATCCTAAGAACTTTGAAAGTTTAGAAATCAACTAGTTGGAGAACCTCGAAATTTAAAATAATTTCGTCTCGTCGATGAAAAAATATTTGGAATCGCATATCGTCACTTCAGAAAACATGTTGCAATAAGTATGGAGATGGTCTCGAGCTTTGGTTTGCAACACGGTGAAAACAAAACTCATATACATATGCATGCGTTTGATATAATTGTAGTTCTACACTCTCAAACACTCAAAAGAAAGCTGCAGTCATTGTAAAATGTTTTTTTTATTTGAATAAATTTTACATTCTCCTAAAAGAAAATTTAAAAACTAATTTATAAGATGAAATATGAAATATTGGGAACTTGTGATTATGTCGGTTGATCCATCATCTATTATGGCATGTTGGAATCTTGAGTTTCATTTCTATTTAATTCATGATATTTGTATAAAGCTGCTCTAACGTTTGATCAGTGGTGTGCCATGAGGTTTCCCAAAGCTTATTGATGGTGTAATGCTTTCACTTGATGATGCAGTCATAGCTAATAAGTTATACATTCATTTACCCACAAATGCAGAAATTAGAATTGCTTTCTCAGGGTTGGCATGAATGTTATATGAGTTTAAAGCAAACAAAATTATAGGCCCTTTCAAATACAACACTGTTTAATAGTCGAACAATCAAAGTGGCACAACGGAATTAAGCATGGTAGGCCAATAGCCCACATATCTCAAGATCGAAATTTGGTTATGATAGAAGGTAAGTGTTTTATGTTCATTTTTGGCGCAATTGCAAAAATGTCACTTTTGGTGTGTACATTTTCAAGAATGCCACTTAGGGATGTCCATTTGCAAAAATGCCACTAATTATGGATTTTTAAAGCCTAAATCTTAAAATTATAAACTCTAAAAAATGTTTTGACCCCTAAAATCCTTTAAATCCTCAAAACTAAACCCTAAAACTGTTGGAATTTCATAGGCAATTTATAACTATTTATAAATATTAATTTAGAATTCAATTTCCAGGATTCGTGTAAATACTAAATTAGATCTAGGTTCTATGGTTTCGAATATACCTAGATATTATTGCAGCGGAAAGATGGATTTGAATAATTCGAAGTTATCTAGCACTCCAAGTATTGTGCCTCTACTGGTATCCACATTCACACAAACTGAATTCGATACAGGTTACTAGCACCGTTGTTCACAAATGTTCTTCACAAGAACTTTTATTTCTTAGGTTTCTTTTATGTGAGACAAAAGATAATGATTGTCTTTTTTTTTCCTCTTATCATCACATCTCCATATATAAGGAGTCATTATTTCCTTATTACTTAGATACACAATTACTTGTACATCAAGTATCCTTATCAAATAAGGAATATGTGTACGTGAAGGAATGTGTTATTTCCTTTTTTCCAATATATATATATATATATATATATATATATTATATAAAACATAATATTAATTGGTCTAATCTAATTAGGCCCAATTACATAATAATCCAGTTTGCTTAGGTGTGTGACCCTGTAGGATCGTATGATATTAGCAATGGACTTTCAGAACCATAAGTTATAAGTGGTTTCTAGCAAAATATTATAACCACCTAATATGATACGATTGTCTAATATCGACATTTCAACTTTAATAAGAGTAAAGTACAAATGGTTTCAGGACATTCCCAACAATCTCCCACTTGTACTGGAATCATCTATTCCCATAATTACCCCGTCTCTGTATCTCGATCTTAGCATAAAGCAAGAAATTGTGTTATCCTTATTAAGCTAGATCATGTTTATCGAACTCTGATTTATACTGATTAAACAAACAACTGACTTTCACCTCGTTTGAGCACGGCCATGCATTTTCAGTATCAAATCTTCGATAGGCCCAAAGATACTTATCTCCTTTTATATAGGAGGGACAAATCCCATCTTGTTCCATCCTTGTTCCTTACACAATTCATAGTATGCCCAATCACTATCTTTATAATCACCTTTTACGGCTGACGTTTGATAGAGTCAAAACAAACCAATCCTTATGTAAGAAATCATGATGAACTCAGGTCAAAGGACTATACTCTATAGTTGTGATGAAAAACTCTTATGACACTCATATAACAATCTTGTAGAGTTCTCATAGTGGGTCAGTCCAATACTGTGTTCTCCAACACATATCTATGTGATTGACTTTAATACAACATATCAATGACTTCACGAAACTTAGTCATCAGTCACCTCACATTCCAGTCATATATAGTTATTAATGTCCCATGATAATAACTTTGACTAGGGACCTCTATAATTTATCTCATCTTTCACTTACAGGGTTTCATGATCAAGTCACGTACTTGATGACCTATAAGAATGATATAAATTATTTTGGGACTATTATTTAATTATCCAATAATAAAATAATACTGAAACAAATTTCATTAATTTGAAAATAAAATCAAATGTAGGTATACATGAACATCACATCATAAAATAAAATTCTCCCGCTAGAATCAAGATCACATCTTAAGAAATCTAATGCCTATAGCAGCAGTATGACCCTCATGCTTAGGCCGTGGAAGAGGCTTGGTCAAAGGATCAGCAATGTTTGCATCCGTCGAAACTCTACTAATCTTTACATCTCCTCTATCAACAATATCACGAATAAGATGATATCGTCTCTCTATGTGTTTGGATTTCTGGTGTGATCTGGGTTCCTTCGCTTGAGCGATGGCTCCATTGTTGTCACAATAGAGATCCACTGGCCCAGATGGAATCACACCAAACTCAGTAATGAACTTCCTAATCCAAACACCCTCCTTTACTACTTCAGAAGTAGCAATATATTCAGCTTCGGTTGTGGAGTCTGCCACAGTGCTTTGCTTGGAGCTCTTCCAGCTCACAGCTCCTCCATTAAGACAGAAGACAAATCCAGATTGTGATTGGAAATCATCTTTGTCTGTCTAAAAGCTGGCATCAGTGTAACCACTCACAACAAGCTCATCACTTCCTCCATAGACCAAGAACTTATCCTTAGTATTTCTCAAATACTTTAGAATGGTCTTGACCGCCGTCCAGTGACTCTCACCTGGATCTGATTGGTATCTACTCGTCATGCTTAAAGCACACGCAACATCTAGACGAGTACAGAGCATATCAAACATGATAGATCCTATAGCAGAAGCATATGGGATTCTACTCATCCGCTCTCGCTCATCATGTGTCGAAGGACACTGTGTCTTGCTGAGAGTTATGCCATGAGACATTGGAATAAAACCTTTCTTGGAATCATGCATGTTGAACCTGTGTAAGATCTTATCTATATAAGTATCATGACTCAGTCCAATGATTTTGTTCAATCTATCTCTATAGTATCTAATTCCAAGAATATAAGCGGCTTCTCCCATGTCTTTCATTGAGAAACAACTACTTAGCCAAGTCTTAACAGACTCAAGCAAATAAATGTCATTTCCAATGAGCAATATGTCATCTACATACTGAAACGACCCGACCCAAAAATTTAAAAATTTTCCAATTAAAAACTCGGATTATCATTATCACAAATGATAACCCTCAACGGTCAATTCTAAATATGCGGAAAACCATAAACAATCAACAACCAAAATAAACCAATCAATAGATTCCATACTTTATTGAGTCACTAACTAATCCAATTCCAAAACAACCAACAATATTCATAAATTCCAGAATTACTAACAACCTAGCAATTCTAAACAACATGAATCAATCAACCGAGACCCCAGATAATCTCCTCTTCCCGGCCATGATTCCACGATCACAATTTCTTTTTGCCTGCATCACATGGCAAAAAGAGATGCGTGAGTATTATCACAAATACTCAGTGAGACGGTCATCCCGTCTACAAGCTATACACACAGGCACAAGCAAAAGATACAATACTAGGATGAGCAACAACAATGCAAAGAACAAACAATCAGGAACCAAAACAGAAGACTTGCGTCGACCGACACCGCCACTAGGCGTCGGTCGATGCACTGCATCTGCGTCGAGCGACGCACAACCATGGCATCGGTCGACACGATGCACTTGTGTCGACCGACGCATCACCACAGATCAGAGGAATCGAGCCTATCCTCTCATGGCTCGATCCAAACGATCCCAAACAATCTCCTGCACCAAATAAACAACCAAAACACACCAAAACCAGCCACATAACATCAAGCAATCGCATTCTACCCATTCCTTTAACCAGATAAACCTACGATCACGCACTCACCTGATTTTTGGAGAGAAAGGATGAGACACGAAGAACCCTACGAAAACAGACCCTTCCCAGCCTATGGACCCTTCTGATTTCCTTCTCTTAGAACCCAAAATCACCACCCTTGATCCTCTAGACCTACGATCACGCTAAAAGCACCACCAATTCTCTCACCATCCTCAACTCTAGGTCTCTCTCTGATTTACGGTCAAAAGGGAGAGAAAATGGGTATCCTCCGTATATATACTGGAACCCTAGGTTCCCTAACCGAACCCCGAACCACACGATCAAAATCGAATCAGTCGGTCTGATTTTACAACCTGCGTTGATCGACGCAACACCACCTGCGTCGGTCGACGCAACACCCAGAAACTGACTCCTCGCTAGTCCAAATACTTGTGTCGATCGACACACTCCTCTTGTGTCGATTGACGCACCAACCAAAAATACATAATTTGGTTCACGGGCGTTACAATTCTCCCCCATTAACACGGATTCGACCTCGAATCATACGACACCGTCTCACTACGGTCACATCCCTGGCCAACCCGACCAGCATTACTCGAGATCACACTCGAATCACTCAACCCATCTCACTAAGGTTAACACTCCTGTCCGGAACCCGACCAGCTTCGCCTAGAAAACACCAGAATGCAATGTTTCCTGTTCCCGATCTAGGTCTGCCCGATTGATCGTACAACAATCAAACAAGAACATGCCCAAACAATCGTAGACCCAGCATTAGACCAATTGATCGCGCAACAATCAAATAAGAACATGCACGACCAAGACACTACATAAGTTCCCAAGGTCGACTGAATCGAGGTTCCAAACTCAAGTACAACCCTAGACTCGACGTCTACACACACACTCCTGGCCCTCGGCCAGCACCACTCGTGGTCACACCTGATCCCCAAGCTCCACTAGTCTCATACTAGCCACATTGCACCGGCTCACCACGGCTGCAATCCTGACCCCAACCTGGTCAGCACCACCTGAGATCCACTCCCGATCCCCGAAGGTCATCTAGTCTCATACTTACGATCACACTACAGACACTATTGCTCATACTCATATCTATATACACCACCCCCACTCTCAGGATCGTCACCCTTTGAGCTCTCGATGTATATCATACCCCTCCCACCTTCAGGACCACCGTCCATCCAGCTCTCGGTATGCTCCAGCCCCTCCCAATCTCAGGATACACAGTCCGTCAAGCTATCGGCTGGAGAGGAATCATACATCCTCTGGAGAGATCCCTGTCCCTCAAAGTATATGCAGGGAACCCACTATCCGCTGGAGAGAACCTCACTGTCCCCTCAAGTATATCCAAGAGACCCACTATCCCCTGGAGCAATCACTTTGTAACGCGCATCATAAGCACCTGTCGACCAAAATCCCTTCTCGTGGTTCCATCCTGACATTCCATATCCCGGAATGTCACCTCATGACCAATCACCAGGCCATCCGAAACAACCCAAATCACTAGGGTGTCTCCTGCCAGAGTCCCTGGAAGAGACAGACCTAACTCACATAAGACTTCTGTTTCCAGACTCCCCCTAGGAAATAGACAGGTTCTAACTCACATAAAATCTCTATTTCCCAGCGTCATCTAGAGAATAGACAAGTCCTAACTCACATAGAACCTCATCCCCAGATACTCCTCCTAGAACATAGACAGCTCTAACTCACATAGAACTACCATTTCTCGCCTCCCTAGAAAATAGACAGTCCTACTCACTTAGAACTTCTATTTCTAGCTCCCTAGCCGATAGACAAGCTCTAACTCCCATAGAACTTCTATCGCTAGACCTCTACATGACCCACCAGCCATATCACATAAGAACTCGCATCTTATAACACAAATAATAAGAAAACCTCATCTTATTGATCTCCAGAAATGTAAATCGTTACAATGCAAAACGAAATACATAGCAAAACATAGCCACCTGCTAACAAAAAAAACTGGAAAACCAGAAAGGACAACCCAAGTCTCCACTTGTTTCTCGAACCACTTCGAGAACTTTGCCTTCATCTTCGCTTCTGGTTCCCAAGTCTCCTCCTCGACACCATCACAGTCCCACACGACTCTCACTAACGGTATCCTCTTCCGGCGTAGCAACTTGACTCTCCTCTCGAGAATCCACACCGGTCTCGCCTCCAATGTCATGTTGGGCTGAAGATCCTCCGGGATCCTAGCCAACACTTCCTCAGACTCATGCAGACACTTTCGTAGCATCGAAACATGGAAGACCTTATGAAAAACCTTCATACTCTGAGGTAACTCCAATCGATAAGCCACTGGTCTAACCCGCTCCACAACCCTGAACGGACCCATAAACCTCAGACTTAGCTTATTCTCAGAAATGGATCTATTAGGACCCCTCAACATCGCTGCTTTGAGATACACCAGATCTCCCAGCTCAAACTCTAGCTATTTCCTCCTCCTATCGGCATAACTCTTCTGCCGATCCTGAGCTTCCTTTATGTTCAACCTCAAGACACGGATCTTCTCCGTCGTCTTCTGAACAAAATCTGCACCAAACATGCTCCTCTCCCCCACTTGAGTCCAACATAATGGTGTCCGACATGGCCTCCCATACAGAGCCTCATACGATGCCATCCCGATACTCGCCTGATAGTTGTTTTTATAAACAAACTCTACCAAGTTTAGATGATCAGCCCAGTGACCACCATAATCTAGCACACACATCCTCAAAAGATTCTCGAGTGTCTGGATCATCCTTTCAGATTGCCCATCTGTCTGAGGATGATACGCCGTACTCATATGCACCCTAGTGCCCATCTCTGTCTGAAATGCCCTCCAGAACTCAGAAGAGAACCTCAGATCCCTGTCTGACACAATACTCGCTGGCACCCCCTGCAGTCTCACAATCTTCCGCACATACTTCTTAGCTAAAACCACCGCTCCATCGGTCTTTTTAATGGCAAGAAAATGTGCTGACTTAGTCAGACAATCCACAATCACCCAGATAGCATCATAAGTCCGCGAAACCGGTAACCCTGTCACAAAGTCCATGGTAATCATGTCCCACTTCCACTCTGGAATGGGCAAACTCTGCAACAACCCGCTCGGAACCTGATGCTCAGCCTTCACCAGCTGGCACACACTGCACACTGTAACCCAACTAGCGACATCCCTTTTCATCCTGACCTAGTGGTACCGCTTCAAGTCACGATACATCTTGGTCCCCCCTAGATGAATCGATAGCATGCTCGAATGAGCCTTCCTCAGGATCTCCTGCCTCAGATCCCCGTCATTAGGCACACACACTCTCCCGTGCACTAAAATAGTCCCATTAGAAGAGACCCAATACTCAGAACCCGCATCCTGGGAAGCAGCAATCAACTCCTGATCCGCTTCCTGAGCTACTCAAATCCTGCTCAGTAAATCTGCCTGGTTAGCTACCTCTAACCCCAACGGCTCCTGTGAGAAAACACATAACCTCAAAGTGCTGATCTCACTCGCTAACGTCTCCATATCACGCTCCTGAGCCGAAGCAACCCTCCTCCGACTCAACGCATCCGCCACCAAGTTAGCCTTACCAGGATGGTAAACGATATCCAGATCGTAATCGGCTACTAACTCCATCCAACGCCTCTGCCTCAGATTCAGCTCTGGCTGAGTAAAGTACTTCAGGCTCTGATGGTCTGTGAACACCTGAACCCTTCCGCCATAAAGATAAGATCTCTAAATCTACAAGGCGAATATCACTGCAGCAAACTCAAGATCATGGGTAGGGTAGTTGCCCTCATGCTTTCTCAACTGCCGGAAAGCATATGCAATTACCTTCCCCTGCTGCATCAGCACACAACTCAGACCAACTCCTGAAGCATCCGTGTACACCACGTAAGGCTCGCCCGGCTCTGGCAACGCCAACACAGGTGTACTCGTCAGCTTTTCCTTCAGCCTCGCTAAACTCTCCTCGCAGGCTGAAGTCCACACAAAAGGAACATCCTTCCCCGTCAGCTTCGTCATCGACTGCGCCATACTCGCAAAACCCTTAACGAACCTCCGATCGTACCCAGCCAAACCAAGAAAACTCCTGATCTCAGAAGCGTTAGACAGTATAGGCCAATCTCTGATAGCCTCTATCTTAGCCGAATCAACCGAAACTCCCTCTGCAGACACAATATGGCCACGAAAACCCATCTCCCGCTGCCAGAAACTGCACTTGCTCAGCTTAGCAAACAACTTCTGCTCCCCCAGCTTCTCCAGCACTAACCTCAGGTGCACCTCGTGCTCTTCCGAACTCCTCAAATACACCAGAATATCATCAATAAAGGTGATAACGAACTCATCCAAATACTCCTGGAATACTCCGTTCATTAGCCTCATGAACGCTGCTGGTGCATTCGTCAACCCAAATGGCATCACCACAAACTCGTAATGCCCGTACCTGGTCCAGAAAGCGGTCTTCCGAACATCTGCCTCATCAATCGGAATCTGATGGTAACCCGACGCCAAGTCAACTTTGGAGAACCAAGTAGCCCCACGCAACTGATCCAACAACTCATCAATCCGCGGCAGAGGATACTTGTTCTTCACGGTGACTCGGTTAAGCCCCCGGTAATCAATGCATAGCCAGAAACTTCCATCCTTCTTCCTCACAAACAACACCAGTGCTCCCCACGGTGAACTGCTCGCCCGGATAAACCCCTTACTCAGAAGATCATCCAGCTGCTTTTTCAGCTCTGCCAACTCTGCTGGAGCCATACGGTAAGGTTCCTTGGATATCAGAGTCGTCCCGGGCTCCAACTCAATCGTGAAAGGATCAGACCGAGACGGCGGTAATCCCTGCAACGACCGAAAGACATCCTCGAAGTCCTGAACAACCCGAATATCCCGAACGACCACCTCTCCAACAGACTATGGCATTACTATCGTCGCCAAATAAGCCTTGCAGCCCTTCTCAATCAACTACTTAGCCTGAATCGCCGAAATCGCGAGACTCCCGGAAGTCGGCCTCACCCCCTGATAAACTAACCTCCCAGCCTTCCGCTCAAACACGACTCGTCCCCGATGACAATCCAGATGGACCCTATACCGATCCAGCCAGTCCATTCCCAGAATGACATCGTACAGCTCCACCAGACTAATAATCAGGTCTGCTGGCATCAACTCTCCCGCCACCAGAATATCCACACCTCGAGCCCGCCCGAAAGTAACCAACGACTTCCCTCCAGCCACTCTAACCACTCCCGGCTGCTCACCAGAATCGCTCTGGATTCTGCTGCTCTCCGCACACCCCAGAGTAATGAAGCTATTCGTAGCTCTCAAATCAAATAAAATTGTGGGACTCACACCCGCCTACTACTAAGCTCCCTGCACGAACCCCATGTGCCTAAGAACCCTAATATTCTACCAGAGATACACAATTCCAAACAGACGATTCACAACACCAGAATTTCCAAGTCAAGTTCTGAGATTACATGTGATCGACCTGGCGCTGGAGCCTCCCGCCTCCACCGAAGTGAACACTCGCGATGTCGCTGTGAATTGTCGCAACGGCTGCACATCTGCTGCAATCGGCTGCACCACTACCACGGCCATCTGCTGTAGCTTAGGACACCAAGGCTTAATATGCCCTAGCTCCCTGCAATGAAAACACAGCCGCGTATCTCGAGCCTCGACCCGTGCATCCCGAGCCTTAGTCCTCTTTGGACATCTCGCTACCCGGTGGTCCATGCTCCCACACCCGAAGCAACCCGAACCGTCCTGACTGGCCCCTGAAGTGCTCTCCCACTTCTTCTTCTGTCCCTGAGCAGGTTTGTTGCCCCTGCTCGACCCAACCTGCTGCTGTGACCGCCTTTGCTGCTGAACAGGAGGACTAACCACCACCGCCTGCTCAGCCCTCAGATCCTCCTCAATAGCCGCAACCGTCTCAACCAACTCCGCCTTCGTGGCGAACTTACTCGCCTTGCAGCGAGTCCTCAAGTCAGCTCGAAGTCCACGCATGTACCTCTTCACCTGGGTCTGCTCGCCCTCCCAGTCCCTACCAGCGTGAACCAGAAGCCGACCAAATTCCTTGTCATACTCTCGGACCGACCGGTCCCTCTAAGCCAACTCCAAGCGATCCACCTTCTCCTGCGGAAAGTACTTGGCGTTGAACTCAGCCAAGAAATCCTCCCAGGCCATACCCGCCTGAGCCCTCCTAGATGCCACACCACGCCACCAAAGCTGTGCATCACCATCCAGATAGTGAACCGCCAAGTCCACCCGGTACTCTTCTGGACACCGGAGAGATTGGAAATTACGCTCCAATCTACTCCTCCACAAATCTGCCTCCTCAGGCTTGGCACCACCCGAGAAAAACCCGGTGCCAATCCTCTACATCTGCTCCATCATCCTCAGGTAGGATGGAAGCTCCACCATAGCCGCCATACCTGGCTGCACACCAGCAACTCCCGGCTGAACTACCGGAGCCTGAACCGGAGCCGGTATCCCACCTGGTAACCGCTTCAGAATCAACTGCAGCAAACCCGCCAAACGATCATCTCGATCCAGGGCAACACCTGCGGCAGCACCCCCACCTGGGTCCGCCGCACCACCAGCTACACCGGGACCCACACTAGCCCCTCCAGCCCTCACGCTGGTACTCAAAGCGGTCACATCCACGGACCCCTCCTGAAACGCCTGCGAGTCAGCCACTTGCTCCTGCGTGGTCTCCTGGGCCACACTCGTGGCAGCAGACTCACTCTCAAATCCCCGCCCGCGTCCACGCCCACGACCACCCCGGCCTCCACGGCCCCCACGACCTCTGCTTCTAGCACCTCTAGCCATCTCGTACTGCACTACCAACAACAGACTAAGTATACTAGAAAACAAAGTCAAGTAACACATACCATGAAATCTCATTGAAGGCTAGGAGAAGATGATTTAGGCCTCCATACCCACACAACAATCAATAAATTAACGCACATAATCAATCAATTGCACCCGCCCTAGAACCATAAGGGCTCTGATACCAAACTGAAACAACCCGACCCAAAATTTAAAAAATTTCCAATTAAAAACCCAGATTATCATTATCACAAATGATAACCCTCAACGGTCAATTATCAACATGCGAAAAACATAAACAATCAACAACCAAAACAAACTAATCAATAAATCCCATACTTTATTGAGTCACTAACCAATCCAATTCCAAAACAACCAACAATATTCATAAATTCTAGAATTACTAACAACCTAGCAATTCTAAACAACATGAATCAATCAACCGAGACCCCAGATTATCTCCTCTTCCCGGCCATGATTCCACGATCACAATTTCTCTCTACCTGCATCACATGGTAAAAAGAGATGCGTGAGTATTATCACAAATACTCAGTGAGACGGTCATCCCGTCTACAGGCTATACACACAGGCGTAAGCAAAACATACAATACTAGGATGAGCAACAACAATGCACAAGAACAAACAATCAGGATCCAAAACAGAAGACTTGCGTCGACCGACACCGCCACTAGGCATCGGTCGATGCACTGCATCTGCGTTGAGCAACGCAAAACCATGGCATCGGTCGATGCAGAGCAACTGTGTCGATCGACGCATCACCACAGATCGGAGGAATCGAGCCTATCCTCTCATGGCTCGATCAAAACGATCCCAAACAATCTCCTGCACCAAATCAACAACCAAAACACACCAAAACCAGCCACATAACATCAAGCAATTGCATTCTACCCATTCCTTTACCCAGATAAGCCTACGATCACGCACTCACCTGATTTCTAGAGAGAAAGGATGAGACACGAAGAACCCTACAAAAACAGACCCTTCCCAGCCTATGGACCCTTCTGATTTCCTTCTCCTAGAACCCGAAATCACCACCCTTGATCCTCTAGACCCACGATCACGCCAAAAGCACCACCAATTCTCTCACAATGCTCAACTCTAGGTCTCTCTCAGATTTACGACCAAAAGGGAGAGAAAACGTGTCTCCTCCGTATATATACTGGAACCCTAGGTTCCCTAACCGAACCTTAAACCACATGATCAAAACTGAATCAATCGGTCTGATTTTACAACCTGCGTCGGTCAACGCAACACCCAGAAACTGACTCCTCGGGAGTCCAACTACGTGTGTCGATCGACACACTCCCCTTGTGTCGATCGACGCACCAACCAAAAATGCACAATTTGGTTCACTGGCGTTACACATACAATATCAAAAATGCAACTGCGCTCCCACTAGTCTTCTTGTAAACGCAAAGTTCTTCTTCATTTCTAATAAAGTCAAACTCTTTGATCGCTTCATTAAAACAAAGATTCCAACTCCGAGAAGCTTGCTTCAAACCATAAATAGAACGATGAAGTTTGCATACTTTCCCAGCATATTCAGGATCTGGGAAACCCTCAAGTTGTGTTATGAACACATCCTCCTCCAGATTTCCATTAAGGAAAGTTGTTTTCACATCCATCTGCCATATCTCGTAATCATAATAAGCGGCAGTCGCTAGGAGAATCTGAATGGACTTAAGCATTGCAACTGAGGAATAGGTTTCATCATAGTCTATACCATGAATTTGTTTGTAACCTTTAGCCACCAATCTAGCTTTGTATATCTGAATATTACCATCCATGTCAATTTTTTTCTTGAAAACCCATTTACACTCAATGGTTTTAACACCATCTGGTAAATCTACCAAAGTCCATACTTGGTTTTCTGACATGGATTCCATTTCGGATTCTTCGGTCTTTAGCCATTTATCGGAGTCAGGGCCCATCATTGCTTCTTCATGAGACGTAGGTTCATCATTCTCTATAATTAATAAATCATGATGATCCGTCACCCAAACCCCATATCTGTTAGGTTTGTGACGAGTCCTCTCAGACCTATGTATCTCAGGTTCCACAGGTGTAGATTCTATGACTTTTCGTAGATCTAATTGATGCTCTTCCTGAGAAGTTTCAGCAATCTCCTGTGTCTCTCGAACCTCTTCGAGTTGTACTTTAATCCCACTGTTTTTCTTAGAAAGAAATTCTCTTTCCATAAAGACGCAATTTCGAACAACAAACACTTTGTTCTCAACAAGGTTGTAAAAGTAATAACCTTTGGTATCCTTGGGATAACCAACGAAGTAGCACTTATCTGATTTGGGTCCAAGCTTATCAGCAACTAAACATTTTACATAAGCTTCACAACCCCAAATCTTAAGAAAAGACAAATTATGAACTTTTCCAGTCCATATCTCATAGGGTCTTTTCAACTGATTTTGATGGACATCTGTTTAGCGTAAATGCAGACGTTTCTAGAGCATATCCCTAAAAGGATAATGGAAGATCTGTATGACTTATCATTGATTGAACCATATCTAATAAAGTTTGATTTCTCCTTTCAGACACATCATTCCATTGCGGTGTTCCAGGAGGAGTGAGTTGTGAAATAATTCCATATTGTCTCATATGATCTTGGAAAGTTTGGCTCAAATAGTCTCCTCCTCGATCTGATCGGAGAGCCTTAATTGTCTTGCCAAGCTGGTTTTGTACTTCATTCTGAAATTCTTTGAACTTTTCAAAAGATTCAGACTTATGTTTCATTAGGTAAACATAACCATATCTACTGTAATCGTCAGTAAATGTAATGAAGTACTGGTAGCTTCCTAGCACTTAAACTCATTGGTCCACACACATCAGTATGTATAAGGCCCAACAAGTCACGAGCCCGTTCACTGTGTCCAGTAAAAGGAGCATTAGTCATTTTTCCCAATAAACAAGATTCACATTTCTCATATGATTCATAATCAAATGAGCTCAAAAGTCCATCACTATGAAGCTTTTGAATGCGTTTCTCATTTATATGGCCTAAACGATAATGCCAAAGAAATATAGGCTTAGAGTCTTTCGTCTTTAATCTCTTAGTACTAATGTTATAGACAAGCACACTTTGGTCTAGAATATAAAGCCCATTCTCCAATGGACCGCTACCATAAATAATATCACCACGATCAACTAAACAACACTTGTCTTTAATCAAAAAATGAAATCCTTCCAAATCCAAACAAGGAATAGAAATAATATTTCTGCTTATAGCAGGTACATAGTAGCAATTATTAAGTTCTAAAACCATGTCCGAAGGCAAAGACAAATAAAATGTTCCTACAGCTAATGCAGCAACTCTTGCTCCATTTTCCATGCGCAGGTCCACTTGTCCTTTCTCCAAAGTTCTACTGTTGCTTAGGCCTTGCATATTCGTACAAATATGAGCACCACAACCGGTATCCAATACCCAAGAAGTAGAACCAGAAGTAGTAACATTTACTTCTATAACATAAATACCTTTAGAAGAAGTCTCGAAGGTCTTCTTCTGTTTCAGATCTTCCAAGTATTTCTTGCAGTTTCTCTTCCAATGCCCAGAACCATTACAATAATGGCACTTGTCTTCACCAGAAGTACCAGGCTTGAACTTAGGAGCAGGATCAGGCTTGCCCGGATTCTTAACCCAGCTTGCTTACCTTTTCCTTTGTTATTACTAGGTTTCTTAAACTTTTTACCCCCTTGTACCATGAGTACATGCAGGGTGTCCTTCTTGATGTTTGGCTCAACTGTCTTCAGCATTCCATGCAGCTCAGTCAAAGTCTTTGTCAAGTTATTCATGTTGTAGTTTATAACAAACTGATCATAATTTGACGGCAATGACTGCAGGATGATGTCAGTAGCCAACTCTTGGCTAATAGGAGCATCCAGTTTAGCCAGGTTATCAATATAACCCATCATCTTAATGACATGTGGGCTAACTGGACTGCCTTTAGGCAGCTTGCACTCAATGAGAGCCTTAATGGTATGGTATCTCTCAGTTCGTGCCTGCTCCTGAAACATCCTTTTCAGGCTAGTGATCATGTCAATTGGCAAATCCACGTTTTCATATTGCTTTTGCAAGTCTGAGTTCATGGTAGCCAACATAAGACAACACACATCAACCATGCCAGCAACATGCTTATCATAAGCAGTCCTCTCTGCATGTTGAGCATTGGTCTTAGGTTTTTCATGTGGGAGATTCTTTTCCACGACATAGTCTTTCTTCTCCTGTTTGAGAACAATTCTCAGATTTGGATACCATTCTCAGATTCCAGGAAGTTCGATCCACTCAGTTTGTCCTTCTCAAGGGCGGAGCGCAATGAAAATGAATTGTGAGGGGTTGACATAGCTGTCACGAAGAAGAGTAAAGATTAATATGATGTTCATTAATTTGAGAAGTCTCAACATTTAAGAAAACTCACATTATATTCATAACAATATTACCCTCAAAATGAATATAATGATCCAAGATCCATATTTTACTAGAATTCAAGTGAGCTTTGGCTCATCGCCCGAATGTCTAGCTATTTAGGTAAGCAACACATTTTGCTAATTATATCCAATATAACTTTTGGTTGTCGGATGACATCTTATGTCAATCCAACATATGCCGCTAAGCCCAAAACCATTTTGATAGCCTAGTCAAGTCAACCAATCTCACTTTATATGGTAACCATTACCATCTGTCTCACTTATGTAGAAGTGGACACCCTACTTGACAGGTCCATCACACAACGAAATAAGCCTTGACAGTTGACAGAGATTGGATAAGCATCAATAATATTTGAAATTAAATTGAGGATTTAATTTTAAACCAATTTATATTTATATTATAAATTTATATTAAATATAAAACATATAATATAATACATATCTAATATGTTTTAAACTGGCTCTTAAATAATTAATTTTAATCTAACTAAAATTATAAGTTATTAGTTATAAAACTAATCTAGATCAATTCGGAATTTCTAATCAAATTAGAATTTGAATCAGACGACAGATTAACACACAACAAAGCTTCTGAATTTTAATTTAATTGAATCAATTAAAACAGAACTCAAACCAATGAGACAGTATTGTCTAACACATGCATATAACATTATTATATCAAAAGTCAAACAGCCATGCATCAATTCACTTACGTATAATTTCAGTTATGCAAACAGCTTTAACCATGCATGCGAATTGTCAGTGACCGATTATAATCATATAATAACATTAAAACTATCAAAATTATCATGCCGATTTTAACAAGGTTCTGGGTAATTAAAATCATAGATCTCATAGTTTCAGTTTACGTAAACATGATTCATAGAATTTCACAAATTCAAGCATAACGAGTTATGCATATAATTAGCATATATATCATATATATATCAAACTAGACCAATTTCAATATTATACACGTAGGCTCTGATACCACTGTTGGAATTCTATAGGCAATTTATAACTATTTATAAATATCAATTTAGAATTCAATTTCCAGGATTCGTGTAAATACTAAATTAGATCTAGGTTCTATGGTTTCGAATATACCTAGATATTATTGCAGCGGAAAGATGGATTTGAATAATTCGAAGTTGCCTAGCACTCCAAGTGTTGTGCCTCTACTGATATCCACACTCACACAAACTGAATTCGATACGGGGTACTAACGCCGTTGAGATCCGATCACAAATGTTTTTCACAAAAACTTTTATTTCTTAGATTTTCTTTTATGTGAGACAAAAGATAATGATTGTCTTTTTTTTTCCTCTTATCATCACGTCTCACATCTCCATATATAAGGAGTCATTATTTCCTTATTACTTAGATACACAATTACTTGTACATCAAGTATCCTTATCAAATAAGGAATATGTGTACGTGAAGGAATGTGTTATTTCCTTTTTTCCAATATATATGAGATATATTATATATAAAACTTAATATTAATTAATCTAATCTAATTAGGCCCAATTACATAATAATTCAGTTTGCTTAGGTGTGTGATCCTGTAGGATCGTATGATAGTAGCAATGGGCTTTCAGACCAATAAGTTATAAGTGGTTTCTAGCAAAACATTATAATCACCTAATATGATACGATTATCTAACATCAACATTTCAACTTTAATAAGAGTAAAATATAAATGATTTCAGGACATTCCCAACAAATACAACATAGTTAACCAAATATAAATGATATAATGAATATTTTTTTTGAAAAAGTGGCATTTTTGCAAAGATTTTGAAAAGATGACATTTTCGAAAAGTGACATTTGAAAAATGACATTTTTAAAAATTTCTCAACAATATAATGAATTTTTTTTTTAAAAAAATGACACTTTTACAAAAAAAATTGAAAATATGACATTTTTAAAAAGTGACATTTTCTAAAATTTCTTTTCATTTTTTGTCAGTTATAGAGTGGTTTCTACATTTTTTTGAAGTATTTTATTTTATACTTTAGGCCACTCGAATTAATTAATCAATTGAGGGAAACATATTGTGATAACATTTCTTAGAATGAAAGATTATGAAAATTTGTACGAACTTAACACTAGTTTATTCTTTTCAATTTCACTTAACATTGATTACTCACATAAAATATATAAACTCTTAGTAATCTTTAATTAGTCATTCATATATATTTTGGTAGACTCACATATCAAAACAATAACAGATTTTCAAAAGTTTTGACTTTTTCATGGTCCGACATTACTGTTGCGTCATTGATCTTATATGGAGCAAAATATCGTTTTTGAAATTTTCTTTGCTTTTGTTTCATCTTTAAGATATCGCTCTCTCACAAACAAATTTCGGAAATCTATATATATAATAGCAAAACAATTCTTTTATAATAAATTTGATTTTGATGTATCATTTAATTCATGTTTATATATATTTATTGTTACTTATAACTACTAAATTTTATAATTAAACAAAAAACAAAAAATAAATAAATAAATGACTAAAAATCATACATTCAAAATCATTTGACTATTTTAATAGGGGTTGTACATAAAAATTACAACAAAACATATTTTTGTTTTGTCAAATTACAACAATACATATATTTTATTTGAGAGTAATGAAAATATTATGAGCTTATGATCATGATAAATGCTTATAAATAAATTTTAAAATTTTAAATATATAAAATGAATATAACTGTACAAACTAATGAATATAAATATAGATAAGCGACATAAAAAATCAAGAGAAAATATTAAATGGTTTGATATTGTTAAAAGGTTAGAGATCTAAAAAGGAAGAAGGTATATTATTTTACTAAAATATAGTGAGTTTTATGGAAGTATAAAAGAAATTTTTGAAAGTGTTATAATACCATTATTTTAAATACATAAGAGGTATAGATTTCTACACATAAAAATTAAAACAATTAATGGCAACTTTATTCATAATTTTTTCAACAAATCACACATAATGATATATGAACTTTATAGCATTTTTTTTTGAAATATTAAATTTATTTATCAACAAAAAAATACAAGTCATGACTTTGTGTCTCTTTGGTTCAAGAGAGATAAAGACTTTAAATTTTAGAAAAATAAGCAAAACAGAGCATGACATATCATGAATAGAGCTTCTTCTTGTAGACGATTAGATGGAGACGAGAACCCGAGCTGCATTTAACCTCAGCGCCAAGAGACTTAATTCCAACGATTTAGCCCGTCGTCAGCATCCGTTTCCTCGATCATTCCATATCGACGAGTTAGGACTCTATACCATATCACATGTAAAAATGTAATTTTACACCATATATTTGATAAATCTACATCTGAATTAAATGCTTTTAACCAAAAAAACAAATTTAATAAACAAACTATTTGAAAGTTTAAGAAATGACAAAGATTATGTACACATTATTTTAAATAATATTCCAGAACTATTATTTTAAACATTGTGAAAGTTACTGATCAAAAACTATAATAAATAAATATATATATATATATGTATAAAGTTTTAAAAAATAACAAAAACATAAAAGCAAATAACTAAATCAAAATTTTGTCGTTAAATTCAATAAAATTGTACAACAAAAAATCGTGCATCACGCGAACCAATTCTAGTAAGTTGTAAGTTGTAGTTTGCACATGGATTTGGTTATGTGAGCAACAAAGAACCGATAACTTTAGTGGGCTCAGATGAGAAGAAAACAAACATGGACCACGAAAAATCAGACCCAAATACCAAACCCAATCAGCTTCCACATAAGAAGATAAAACCCATTTTATCAGATAAAGAACGGAGCAATCGTACTAGAAGCAGAACGTTGTTCCATGAAAACAAATTCAAGGTCTTGCAATCCTTATCCGATGACTCAGAGTCAGCTGAAGATCGATGATAAGACCATAGCTACTTTTTCGATTTTATATTGTTCCAATTGAGTCTGTAGAAGAAAGATGTAATTTTTTTTGTAAATTTATCCAAAAACAGAATATTTTTTACAATGTTCTTCTCTTTCGTTTTCTCGTTAGTTTCTTATGTTTTCGTTTTCTCGGTTAGAGTCTTAGTTATGATCAGCTGAAGATTTACAATGTGCTTCTTGTGTTTTTGGAGTCTTAGTTAATAACAAAATGTTCTATCTCAGTTTCTTTTGTATGGTGGATTTACTTATTTATATAAATTTCTATCTCAGTTTCTTTTTAATTATTTACCTTACAGAAAAAAAAAAAATTTGTTTCTTACGAAATATAGTTCTTACTAATTCTCCTTGGTATAGATGAGCCATCTAAAGCCCAATGGGCTCTCGTACATTAGAAGCCTATTGCTCTATTAAAAACAAGAATTAGTAAAAAATAAATGGCTTCGCCCGGGTTCGAACCGGAGACCTTCAGTGTGTTAGACTGACGTGATAACCAACTACACCACGAAACCTTATTGTTTAAAGTTCTACTAGTTTATATATTTAACTACGATTTCTTGAAGCAACTATGAGTTACGGACCGGGACTATTCTCCGACATCGGCAAAAAAGCGAAAGGTAAAATCGTCAATTCTTCATCTCCATTGTTTTTGATTTCGACATCGGCAAATGTCAACTGTTGAGTTTTGCATAAGCTGATTTTGTGTGTTCCTCCTTTGTGTTAGATCTGTTGACGAGAGACTACAGTACCGATCAGAAATTCAGTATTTCTTCTAACAGTGTCTCCGGCGTGGTAATAATCTGAATCATGTTCTTCGTGGTTTTAGATTCGCGGTTAATGAGTTGGTAGGTAGCTTATGGTTTTGGTTTTAGCAACAAGTATTGTTCTAAATGCTGCTTCTTGTATTATATATATATATATTTCATTGATACATTTCTCTGGCTTTTTCATTCTGCAGCACATGAAGTATATCTTCTTTGATTTGATAGGTTTAGATATTCGTTTACTTCTAGATTTTGATTCTGGAGGCAGAAAACTTCTTCTGATGAACAATTACATGAATTGCTAGCTAGCTAATAACATGTTTCCTGGTAATTTAGAACCAAAAGGATATGTGGAATGGGAATTGGATTATCAACTACTTAACTCGTGTGTTTTTTCTTTCGCCTGGTTGTTTCTTTTCCCTGTCTTCTTCTGTATAGACTCTTACTTCCACTGCTCTGAAGAAAGGAGGATTACACGCTGCTCATGTTGCTACACAATACAAGTACAGAAACAATTTTTTTGATGTCAAAATCGACTCTGATTCGAATGTAAAGTCTCGTTTTATCCACTCAACAACTTTGTCTTGGAAGATGTAAAACCATGTTTTCACCCTTTTCTTTTCACCTTGGCCAGGTCATGACAACCATCATATTCACTGAGATCCTCCCATCGACAAAAGCCATTGCCACTTTCAAAATGCCAGATTACAACTCGAGCAAGGTTTGACAATTTACAATTTCCTTTTACCTAATATGGAGATAATGAATTTCAATCTCAACTACGATTTATTTACAGCTAGAGGTCCAATACTTCCATGATCACGCAACAATTACCGCCACTGCAGCTTTGAAACAAAACCCTCTAATCGATGTAACAGCCACTCTTGGCTCACCAACCATCTCATTTGGTGCAGAAGCTGGATATGACACAACATCTCCAACTTTCACAAAGTACAACTTTGGAATCAGTGTCTCAAATCCAGATAAATGTGCATCAGTGATAATGTAAGATAAATCCAGAAAAAGTCCTTATTGATGAAAGCTGAGAGCCGTTTTATTTGTATTACTCTGAAAATATCTGCTTGGGAAAATTTCAGGGGGGATAAAGCAGATTCGATCAAAGCTTCATATCTTCAACACCTAGATGAGTCGAAGAGAAGCGCCGCAGTTGGAGAGGTTTTTAGGAAATTCTCAACGAATCAGAACATAATCACTGTTGGTGGATTGTATGCGGTTGATCACTTGACGAATGTGAAAGCTAAGCTGAACAGTAACGGTAAGCTTGGAGCTCTTTTGCAACACGAGGTCCTCCCGAAATCGATAGTGACGATTTTAGGTGAGATTGATACCAAGACGTTAGACAAGTACCCAAGGTTTGGTATCTCGCTTGCTCTTAAACCTTGAAGAGCATCTACACATACCAATGACCTTTTCATTTAACAATGGAAACTACCATTTTTCTCTTTTTTTTTAGTAAGGAGTTACGGAGGTAAATCTTCTTTCTTCGGATTTTTGTTTTTTCTAGGCTATTGTTGTAAACGCTTAATGGAATTTTTTTTAATTAATGGAGCTAAAACCACATAAAGTTTAGATATTCATGACTGGCCAGAAGGCCTTACATAAACGATCGTACCAAACGGACAAATTGAAACAACGGAAATCTAATAGAGAACCGGTTAACAATCTATACCGGCAATAAGACTGATGAAATAGAGATATCATTATTCTTCCTGTAACATAATTTTTCTCAGTCTGTAACCACAAAGTTTTCTTGGATCGTATTTCTACGCATTCTTGTTGAAGACGTAAAAAACCTAAGATCTGCGTGAACCTCTTGACATGGAGAGATACTCTTATCTACGATAAAATATTAAGAAAACAAGAAGTTTTAGAAATACTTTCAAACAATTTTTTTAAAGACATTCAAAATCCGTATTAGAATGTTAACCAACCCGCTTCTTTATTATTATTTTAGCTTCACAAAAAAAAATGATATTCGTATGATATTATCCGTTTTAGATTAAGCGATCAACTACGCATGGATTTGTTTTTGGATTCCTTTCCAAAACATTTCATACTTCCCAAATTCTTTATAACCCAAGGAACTCAAATAATATACTAATTTGTTCCCGCATATTTGTTGTCTTGGCCTAATTTTTACATTGGTTATAGGAGGTTCAATAGCTGTTTTAGTCGGTTTCAAAATGATCGATCCAAAACAATCTACCATAAGTGTTGGTGATGGCTACATGTATTTGTTAAGATAAGGCTTCCACTACTCTTACGTATGTATTACCTGAATGACACATACATAAAGTAGTGGAAGCTATACCTAAAAAAAATACTCCCTCCGTTTCGAAATGTAAGTTGTTTTGAAGGTTTTTTTTTGTTTCAAAATATAAGTTGTTTTGACAATCATATGTACTTTTTAACTTTATTGAATATTGTGTGACCACTAATATTTTGCAGTCTTTTGTGTGATTGATCAAATTATTTTTATTAAATATATTAAATAATACTTTTTAGTAGAAAATAGTTTTTTAATATCCGTGTTTTTAGCTAAAACAACTTACATTTTGAAACAGAGAGGGAGTATGTAGCCATCAACAACATTTATGTTAGGCTGCTTTGGATCGAGCACTTTTAAACCGACTAAAAAAGCCATTGAACCTACTATAATCAATTTAAAAATTAGGCTTAAGAGAACAATTATAGACATTAAATCTGTGGACTTAAACTTTTATGAGGGGATATGGGTGGAAGAGGTTGGTGCATACATATTTATCATGCAATGAAGCTCAGGTTTTTGGTAAGGATCAATGAAACATCATCTATATTTTATAGGTGGTTTGACTTGAGGCTTAATGGAAGTGAAGGGATATGTTTAAAACCCTAATCGTGAGAAAAAAAATTGGTATATTCTTTGAGTTTTCTTGGTTTTAAAGATATGGTATGTTATTCTTTTTTTTTTCTTTGGTTTGAAGTTAGAATAATAATAAAATGTGTGTTAGTTAACATTCTAATACGGGTTTAATTTGAATGTTTTTTAAAAAGTTGAAATTGTTTCGAAAACTTCTTGTTTTCTTAACATTTTATTGTAGGTAACAAAATCGTTCTTGTTCCCTTTCGGATACACAATAAACAAATGTCATGTTTAAAAAATTTCGGTTGTTGTTGAAATTATCGATCGAAATTATTCAACAACAATAGTCCATAATATGAACAAAGCTGGTACACCAAGGTCCTAGACTCCTACAATATTTGGCATAATTAAGTACCAGTGAAACATATTATTATTTTTTTCATGAATAAAATAAAAGAAAAAGCAAAGATAATACGTAAAAAATGGGATTCCGACCAAACCGCTTTTGGCTCTCATTGAGCTACAAGCTCTTGTAGGATGATGATTTTGGAAGGAAAGTATAAACCTTTTCAATTGTGACTATTTAAGGTGAGATTGATACCAAGACGTTAGACAGTACCCAAGGTTTGGTATCTTGCTTATTCTTAAACCTTGAAAAGCTTAGTTACACAAACCATTGACCTTTGGTTTAGCTATGGACATTACACTACCCTTTTTTTTTCCTCTCGTACGCCATTGTTGAGACTTGAGTTTGTGTTTCCTTGTTGGTTTTAGCATATCTTTGTATTAACGGCTTTTTAGTTTTCTCGGGTTATTCTTCTCAATGGAAACAGTTTTATCATTTTCTTTTTGTTGATTTGGATACGAGAAACGAACCTCATGGACCAAATATATAACATTCGAACATGTGGTTTTGCGGAGATATTATCAAAGTGGCAAAAAGAGTCGAGAACCTAAAGATCTTTCATGTCACATTTTCTTCTCCGCAGACAAATCTATTTACGAAGTAAGAAAATGAGACAAATATTGTGGAACAAAGATTACTGACGGCAGCAAACAACAGGTGAGAAACTAGAATCAACCGATTACTGTGGTGGAATCAAAATTGGTCAAGCAATTAGGCGGATAAATCACAAGCCGTACTTGCAAAATGGAATCAGCTCAAGAACATATAAATACGATAAACAATAGAGAACAAAGGAATTAAGCAAAACCAATCCAAGAAATGAAATGATGATTTGGATCAGAATTGCTTTCTTTTGAATCAACAGTAACATGACTATCAAACTCCAAGCCTAAACATCGAAACATCATCCAGTCTAAACCTGTATTTTGGAACATCCACAATTAGCCAAATCCAATAGGTTACAAATGTGAACCACTATCAAAAACAGATCTTCCAATTTTATATACCTAAAGCATAGGCCTCAAGTAACCATTCCTATGGTGCATCAGTCACATTTCGGTAGTCTATGACTTCACTAAAACCATCACATCCTCGAAACTCCTATCTTAAACCAACAAGCTTCCACATCAATCAATACCAAATTCACAACCACAAGCAAAACATAATCAAAATGGCTAAGAGAAACAAAACACAATAACGAAACTTAAAAAGTTTTGAATTCAAAAGATCCATTCTCATGTCCAAACAAACCATAAAGAAACACTGATACCATTCTCCAAAAACAGCAAAAATTTAAAAACTGACAACGAACGACGATAAATCTAAGAGATAAACCTTCTTCTTCTTCAATCAACGTTCTGCATAATATCCTCAGCAGTGAACTTAGTTCCCTTGTCCTTATCAGCAGCAGCACGACCCTTAGCCTTCCTCTCCAAAAGCGATTTCCTATCCTTGTCAAGACGAAGCTTCGTAATCACAACTTTCGACGGCTGAACACCGACGTTCACGGTGGTTCCGTTCACCTTCTCCCTTGTGATCCTCTCGATGTGAATCACCCACTTACGACGGTAAACCTGAACAACTTTACCTTCACGTCCTTTGTAAGTACCACGAACGATCTGGACCTCGTCGTCTTTACGGATCGGCATAGATCTGACATTGTACTTCTGGCGAAGTTCGGAGGAGAGTGGTGAGCTCATGATAACACGCCTCTCGCTTGATGAAGCGGTGAAGTGAGCCTTCCTGTTCTTCCTGCGAGAGGAGGTGACTCGAGGGTTGTACTTCATTTTCGCCGCCGGATTTTGGAGAAACTCTCTCTCTAGGGTTTTTCTTTGTGAACGAGGAAGCGATTGAGAGAGTGAACAAAGGTTATATAGTATGGTACTCAGCTAGGTTTTACGAGAAGAAATTAGGGCTGTATTGTTAAATGGGCTTGGGCTCGAATGAGATTTTACATTTTTGAGAGTTTTTAGTGGGCCTGAGCTTGGAAAGTTAGGATAGAAAAAGAAATTGCCGGAGAATCTCTCTCATGTGGTGGGTAATTGACTAGTTTCATTATATGATCAATGATTTGTTAGAGCATCATTAGTGGTGATACCATGTGGGTATCACCAAAAATAATTTAATATAAATTTTAATAGTTTTTTAATGTTTGAGATTCATTTAGGAAATTGTAAATTTTGTATGTTTAATGGTGATACTATGTGGGTATCAAAAGAATAATTTTTTTTTAAATTAAATAATGAAAAAACATAAAAAAATAATATTTATTAAGTTTCACAAAATTTTAAACATATATTACAATCCATAAAAAAAACATAAAATTACATATAGTAAAACCAATTTTTTGCCAAATTTGAGGATAAATAACACAATTTACTCGGTTCTAGTCATCAGTTGTGCCAAATTTTTCCCAAATATGCTCAACCAAATCAGCTTTCAATTGGTGATGCATTCTTTCCTCACGAATTAAAGCTCGACTGGCCATCATATTGTTAATATTTGTAGGTGTCTCTGTAGAAAACGTGTAGTCCACTTGTGAAGTCCCACTGCCTTCTCCTTGTGTGAATTCTGATAAATCATATTGAGTGTCTTTGTCTCGTTCATCTTCTACTATCATATTGTGTGATATGATACATGATCTCATAATCTTACCTATTTTTGCCTTATCCCAACTAAGAGCTGGATTTCTGACAATTGCAAATCGAGCTTGTAAGACTCCAAAAGCCCGTTCGACATCTTTTCTAACAGTTTCTTGATAATTAGTAAATAATGATGCTTTCGGACTTTGTGGATGAGAAATTGATTGGATGAAAGTTGCCCATTTAGGATATATACCATCTGTGAGATAGTAAGCCATACGGTATTGCTGACCATTGACGAAGTAACTGACCTTTGGAGCTCGACCTTCTAATATATCATCAAAAACTGGTGAGCGGTCAAGTACATTGATACCGTTAAAGGTACCTGGAGGTCCAAAAAATGCGTGCCAAATATAGAGATCTTGTGAAGCCACAACCTCTAAAACGATAGTGGGTTTTCCATGTCCACGTGAATACTGTTATTTCCAAGCCGTGGGACAATTTTTCCACTCCCAATGCATACAATCAATGCTTCCTATCATCCCGGGAAATCCCCGATACTCTCCGATATATAGCAATCGTTGGAGATCCTCTGGTGTAGGCCTTCTCAGGTACACATCTTCGAACAAATGTATAATTCCATCCACAAAATTTTCTAAGCATTTGCTCGCAGTGGTTTCACCGAGCCGGAGGTATTCATCCATCGCATCAGCTGCAAGACCATATGCCATCATCCGAATAGCAGCTGTACATTTTTGTAGGGCAGACAAACCGAACCTTCCGGTAGCATCTTGTCTATGTTGAAAGTATGGTACCTCATTGGAGAGTCTTTGAACAATATGCATGAACAGTGGCTTGTTCATTCTAAAATGTCGTCGAAATTTACCATCGGGGTAAACTGGCTGGTCATTAAAATAGTCATTCCATAATCGAATGTGTCCTTCCTCGCGTCCTCTTTCTATATGTGCTTGTTTTTTCTTTGTCTTTTTTGCCGCTTGATTTTTAATGTAATTATCGACACAATCTTCAAAACCTTGTTGAAAGATTTCATCGATATTGTCATCGAAATTGTCATCGTCTATAGAAGTAGAAGTGTAAGGATGAGAAGACATGGGTATTTTGTATGGTTACTTTGAAAAAAAATAAAGAACTTGAAGAGAAAAGAAACAAGAGTCGAGATTTTTACTCCAAAAATAAGAAAATGTTGCACAAAGAGTTTGTAAAAGGAACAAGAGTCGAGAACTTGTGTTCTGTTTTTTTGAGAATAATAGATAATTGATACAAAGAGTTTGTAAAAGATAAGGAAAAATGAGTTGTGTTTTGGTTTGGGTACAAGAGAATTCAAACTTGAATTGAAACAAAGAGTTTGTAATACACCAAAGAGTTTGAAACAAAGAGTTGGAAGTGAATGTGTTTGGTTCGATACAAAGAGTTCCATGTTTTATAATACAACAAAATGCATTACAACCACATACATTACAACATAAAGACAACCGAATTACAACCACATACATTACAACATAAAGACAACCGAATTACAAGCACATACTTTAAAGACACAACATAAAGCAACTAGTACAACCACTAGTGACACTTCTTGTGAAGCTAGCCGACAGCTTCCTGCAACACCAATATCATATTCAAGTTAGTCTACATTTTAAGCAACACCAATATCAGACAGCTTCAGACCAATATCAGATTCAAAGATACAAGAGAATTCAGACTATCAAGCATTCTTCCTTGTCTAAAATCAGACAACTAAAATCAGAGAACTAAAATCAGTACCTTGTAAAGACCTTCTCCTTTATCACAATTCCTCCTCCTGCACATTGTATCACAAAGTAATCAGATTGTATCAACAAGAATGAACAAACAACAATAAAAAAGATAATCAGAACTTACATAGAAGATTACACATATAAATTATTAGCTTCTCTTTAAGGATGATTTCTCCTTCTGTTAGTGATTCGGTTTTGGCAATGAGATTATCAAGCATTCTCTGCTTGAAGAGACAATCCCTAGCAGCCATGTCCTTCTCCTTTTTTACTCACAAGTCATCAAACATCTTTAGAGAACTCCCCTCTGTTTCTTCACTATTCCCCCTAGCTCTCTTCTTCCCTTTCGCCTTGGAAGCCTTAACACCCAAAGGCCTCTCTTCTGGTTCTGCCTCCACTTGACAGGCAGTGTTGGAGCTTGATGAAAAGTTATTAGCCTCATTTAGCTTTGTTCTTTTGGAGTTTGATGTGCTTTTTTCGGTTCTCAAATCACACCACTTCTGATCATGGCGGAGAAGTCTCCACGCATGTTCAAGGGTGAATTTCATCTGATGATCTTGGTAGTAAACCTGGTAAGCTAACTCCATAACATCGTTCTCATTCTGCCCGCTCCTTTTTTTACGCATGGCAAGCTCATAGCATCGAACAAACTTGTTGATAAACTCATTCATTTTGCACCATTTTTGCTTATATGTGTTGGCTACCCTCTTTGGAAGATTAGCCACAGCCGAACTAGAAGCATAGTAATCTGCAACTCTTTGCCAGAAAGCCCCTCCTTTCTGCTCATTCCCCACTATTGCATCTTTGCTTGTATTTAACCAAGCACTAACAAGCACTTTTTCTTCAGGGACACTCCATCTTTGGCCGTTTTTGGTTTGTGTTTGGGGTAAAGTTTAAGGAGTGTTGACCTCTTGTTGGCTGTTCAAGAGATCAGTAAAGTTTGGGGTGAAGCTAAACGGATAGCTAAAATCCTTATCCATTTTCGTAACCAGAAATAAAGAAAGAAAGAAGAAACAACAGAAGCTTGGTTTTGTTTTGAGAGGATATGGTTTTGAGAAAGAAGCAAGAGATCAGTAAAGTTTAGTGTCTGGTTCTACTCCACAAGGATATGGAGTCATCAAGAAGGAGTTGTCTCACTAAATAAGCCACCTAATCTGTTTAGAAATTTAAGTCATGACTTGATGTAAAGTCACTGACTTAATGCTACCTAAACTGTTTTCAAATTTAAGTCTCCATTACCATTAATTCATTACCAATAACTTGTACTTTTGTTTAGTTAAGTTTTGTAAACTTAGTTAAGTTTTTATCATTTAGTTAAGTTTTGTAAACTTAGTTGAGTTTTTATCATTAACACGCCAGAAACAATAAATATAACCAAAACAGATTACAAATTAAAGCCTCCTTACCAAACACAAACATAAGAATCAAACGCAATCACATGAATCAACCTAAGCTAAGCTTTTAGATTCAAGCCTCCTAAGAATCAAAGAGACAGTCTACAATAAGAAACAAAGTGAAACAGATCAATGAGGCAGTCTACAATAAGAATCAAAGTGAAACAGATCAATGAGACAGTCTACAATAAGAATCAGACCATTTAATGCTAAACCATCACACATATCAGGCAAGAATCAGTCCATTTAATCCTATAATTCGACATATAAACAACATCAATCTAAAACTCCAATTTCACAATCTCAGAAACAGATTGTGTTAATCCTAAGCACTCTAATCCTAATCACAATCTCAGAAACAGATTGCCCTAATCCTAATCAGAAACTCCAACATCAATTTAAACAGATTGGAACACTAACCTATCTTCTTCAGGAACGTCAGTGTGAGTAAGATTACTCCTGGTTCAGGCTCATCAAAAGCGATCTTCACCTGAAACGTCAAAGCAAAACAAGCCAATACATCAACCACAATCAAATCGAAGTAGGTTATTATGTTTTGTCATTCACAAGGAAAACAATCACTTAAACTAACTGTTGAATCAATACCATCAGGCCAGCTCCCAAATCTCCACTTCTGGACAATCAATTTGCCTTCTTCAAGCTCCTGATTCATTCCAGTGACCAAACATTAGCAAAAACAGACATTAAGGTTTGGTCAGATCTTCTCCGTTTAAGTTAGGGAATTTAAGATCTACGGTTTGGAAGAGGAAAGCAGAGAGAGGGGATTTCATACCTTCTATTGGTGAGAGAGAGATAGAGAGGTGGAGAAGTGCGATCGACATGCACGACCACGACGGTGACATCACGCCGGTGATTACAACTCAATCGCCATGGAATCCGCCTCTTAATCGCCGTCGGAATCGCCTTCTTCTTCTTCTCGAATTCGGCCTCTCAATCGTCACAGAGAGGTGGAGAAGTCGATCGACACGCACGACCACGACGGCAACATCACACCGGCGATTACAACTCAATCGCCGTGGAATCCGCCTCTCAGTCGCCGTCGGACGCGCCTTCTTCTCGGTTTTGATCGGAAAATCGCGTGAATGAACGAATGTTCGAGAGAGAGAGACCGCGTGAATAAAAAATGAAAAAATCAATTTTCTTTTGGCAAAAAAAAAATAAGGCGGTTCAGTAGATGGTCGCCACGTGTACAAATGAGACGTTTCAAGTGTCTCACTCTGTTGAAACGTTTCAGAACAAAAAAATAATTATAAATGCAAATACTCATTATTTCTTATTTGTTTATTCAACTGATACACACCTTGTATCACCAATGCAAGTGCTCTTATATATAATCACGCAAGTAGTGTACCATAAATTTTATTCAAAACTTAAAAGTGGTATAGGTTGAGCTTCTATACCACTTCATACATTAAGCATTAGGAAATTGACTCCCCCTCTAAGAATCTCCAATCATGAATCGAAAGACTCATGTGGGAAAAGATTAGACAGCATGCTCTTGCTTTTTTTCGCAAGCCAATCAGCACGAACATTGTTACAACGGGAGCTCGAGCTCGATTTGAGGTATTCAATAAGCATATATATATATATATATTCAACATAGGATTTTAATTAAGGTGCAATTATTAGTTTAACGAAATAGAAGAAAACAAAAACGATTACATGCATAGTTATAATTGGTACCACTCCTGGTTTAATTGACTAGTTATATCATGCAATTTAGAAAAGCTTTGGTTATATCATGCAACTTAGATTTTGTTAGGTGGGAAGAAGAGAGAAGAGAAAAAAACATCATTTTTGCATGATGTAAATTAATAACATAAAACTTATATATAATCCTTGTTATAAAAAAAAATGAATATCTCAAAGAAAAAATGTTTTTAAACGAAAAATACAAGCTAATGTCATGAAAAATCGCACTTTGTGTTGGACTTGTTGATTAAACTATCCGTTGCATTTATTGATTCCATTGGGCAAAAGATTTTTCAGAGAAAAGACCTATTAAACCATCAACAAAAGCTAAAGAAATGCAATTACAAAATACTTAAACATGAATTTTTTTTTGCCTACGGTCTCAAAAAGTATAGACACGGCTTTGGTCGTGGCATAGGCGGTCGTGGCTAAAAATATTTCCCAAACAACATCCCTATTAAATCGAAGTAGAAGATTCGATTTACTATCTAGTTTCATACGTTGCGACGAGATCTTTACGCTTGGTGTAATGTACTTCTAAAAACTATATGATTGCGATCATGTGTGTAACCGTTTTATGAATAAAATATATTTAAAAAAAAAAACTAGTTTCTTCGTTACCAAAAAAATTTAGATATCTAGCTATACGGTTATACCTAATCTATTTGGACCGGAGATATAAAACAAGTAAGTTTTCTTCCCAACATTTAACAATCAACCTACTTTTCTCTCGGTAGAGAATAGAGAGATTGTTTTGTGCAAACAAATTCATAACAGTCCATTGTTATTACGACAAAAAGTTCAGAGTTCGATCCATATATAAAACAGTAATGCACTAGTGCTATATATACACAAGAATTCAAGTTTAATTAGTCAAATATGAAATCTCGTGATGAAATTTGAATGTAAGAACAAAACACATCTGGAGCATGTGGACGTGGTCCCTCTATATGTAAGAGAAGGTTATGGTGAATAAAAAGGAAAACGCATTTAAAGACTTTCACGTATATAATAACGATCACAAAATATCCTTTTAAAATTCATTTATTTCCTCTATTACTCTCATTTATTGCGATTTTCCATTTCTCTCTTCTTTAACTCTCAAAAACCTAACCGGCGATTTCGAATCTTCTCAAACACAAACAATATTTTCATTATTCTTCTCTCTCTCTCAAGAACAAAAAAAGAAAACATGAAGCGATGGACAAATTTAGGGTTTGTTGATACGATCTATGAAGAAGAAGACTACATTGATCACTCTTCTTCCTTCTCTTCTTCTTCTTCGTCTTTGTCTCCTTCTTCTCAACGACGTATCGATCTCTCTTCTTCTCCTTCCATGGAGCTTGAATCTAGAGTCCATAAATGGTAATGTTTCTCTAAATAAAAGTTTTCCAATTTATAGTTTTTTGGTATATATTTACTTATTTTATATGATTATTTTCTATATTTTTATTCAGGTCGTTGGTTAATAATTCGAAACCTAATGTGTTCGTACAAGTGGGAAGCACAAGGTTTCATCTTCACAAGGTTTCAAACTTTTTTAGTTGCCAATTTCAGACATTTGCTCTGTTTCATCAATTTCTATAACAAATTTCAACGATTTTTAATGGGATGTTGCAAAAATATTGAATTTTATTAAAAAGATTACACATTTATTGCGAATAAGCAAAAAAGGTTTGATTTTTAATTGTAGTAATGGGATGTTTTTTTTATGCCATAGGATCCTCTGTCAAGAAAGAGTGGCTATTTAAAACGCCACCTAACGAACGTTAACGAATTAACTCTCTCACCGCCGTTAAACATAACGGCTGAAACGTTCTCGTTAGTTACCGCTTTCTGTTACGGCGCTCGCATTGAACTAACGCCGTTCAACGTCGTTCCCGTGAGAATCGCCGCCGAGATTCTTCTGATGTCGGAAGACGACGGAAGAGAGAATCTGAGGAACTTTACGGAGTCTTATCTCCGACGAGTCGTCCTCGTCAACGTCGACTACATTCAGATCGTTCTCCGATCATGCCTCGCCTTGCTCCCGGAATCGGAAACGACGGCGTTTCTGATCGGAAGGTGCATCGAAGCTTTGACGGAATTCGGAGACGGAGATTGCGTCAACGAGTTTCTCGAAGAAGCCATTAAACTTCCCACCGGTGAATTCTCCGTCGTCGCTGACGCCGTGCAGCAGCGGTTCCCGCGTCACGATTTGCTTTACAGAGTCATCGATGCTTACGTGAAGGTAAAAAGGGTAATTTCGTCATTTTAGAATCAGTGTTAACGGATTAGTTACGTGTCGTTTTCTGATTTTGCAGGAGCATAACGGAGAGATAACGGAGGAAGAGAAGGTTCAGATATGTAATTCGATAGATTGTGACAAACTCTCGCCGCCGTTACTTCTTCACGCCGTGCAAAACCCGAATATGCCCCTGAGGTTTATAGTGCGAGCGATGCTACAAGAGCAGCTCAACACGCGCCACTCGATTATGGCTGCTGCCGATGCCGTTGCTGCCTCCTCTGCCACTACGGTTGGACCCCGAGCTGTTGTCGCGGAGGGTGACTCCTCTGTGACGCTCGGGTCGCTTCTCCAACGAGACACGGCGGCGCGGCAAAACTGTCGGCTAAGAGCTGCTATGAATTCGACAAGCTCAAGGATCGAGAGCTTGGAGAAAGAGCTCGACGCAATGAAGAAATTCATATCGAAAGAATCCGAGAAGCAGAAATCAGACCGGATCATCGAGTCGAGGTCAAGGAGTGTGATGGATTCTTCTCGATCAGCGAGTTTCCATTGCGTTCACCAGCCAAGTAACGTAAACAAGACGCAAAGAGGAGATAGAGGATCAGTTTCCTCCCTGAGCACGACTTACCGGCGAGGAGGAAGAGCATCTCCTCCACAATCGCAACAGCTACCCGAGAAAAGTCTCGGAAAAAGGCTGATAAAGGGGTTAAAGAATGCTTTCTCATCATCATCCAAACAAGGAGCTAAGAAAAATGCGTTTACAGCCGAGGAGATTTACGATGGATTAGAAGACTTTGTTTGGATCAAAGATGATGACAACATCTCTGAAGAACTTCACTCTCACTACATCAAGAACAAATGATCTCTCTACTTAAAAATTTCATGATTTCATCACTAAAATTTTTGTAGCCAAGAGTGTGATTTTGTTTTTTCTTCTTCTAAACTCAAAATTGATCATAAGTTTGTAGAAGAAAGCTCGATGGATCTTCATGACTTTGCAGATCTCCATGTTGATTTGTTGTTTCGCTGCAAATATATATGCAGTGAGATTTGTTGAGTTCATGTTTTACATATACTACTAACATAAGAATGAAACAGAGTGAGAAATCATATAAATTACCTGCATTTCCCGTGCAACAGAAGGTAGCCATTTTTCTCCTCTTACTTTCTTCAATTCCGCGACTCTCTCTTCCTCTTTCTTAGCTTTGGCTTTTGCACGCGCTTCTTTTGCCTCTAATCTAGCTGACGATTTCTTAGCCGCCTCTATAGCCACTGCTAAAACATCTGACCCATCAACAGCAATCGATTTTATACGTTTCTTAAACTGCAGTGACCATAGAAAAGAACAAAATTTAGTTTAGATAGATTCATGATCCGCTAAAAACACGACAATGCCTGAAGAGAAAAGGGGTTTTAATAACCTCTTTAGAGTTTCCTTCAACTCCAGGGAGTAACTTTGGCCTCTTCTTTGGTCCTTGAAGCTCATCTGTCAACAGGAAAACAAATTTCTTGGCGGATTCTATAATAATGATAACCAAGATTCAGATCTAGAAACTCGGAGAGGACTGATTACTAACCTAAACGATCAAAAATTATGCCAGTCGAACTCTGCTTAAATAACCGAACTCCAGAGTCACTCTCGCGTTTATCCTCGGGAACACTGACAGGATCTTTCACAAAGTCTAAAGTGTTCTCCACCATTTCATTCAAAAGCTTCTTCACCTGTTTCCAATCTTACCTTAATCAGCAACAGTAATCAACTCGATGAACCTATAACTAACTATCGCATTAACAAAAAAGCTAGAGATAAACAAACTAGTAAACATCATGAACAAGAACACACAAAATACTGATCACTCAAATCCACTCAAGCTTCTGATCAATAACTCCATCTAAAGGTCCTTGTAATTACAACCTAATAGACAAAAATCTATTCTACTACCAGAAGATGGATTACATTAACCACTGAAACTCTTGACAAAATCTTCTCCAAGTAATGAACTATTTGTATAAAATTCGTATTATATGAGAAGCTCTAAGTAACTACTTACCTTCATTTGGGCATGTGTTAGCTTTTTAGGTTTGAGTCGGAAATCTCCATCTTCATGTGTCTGAGTCGCTGCTGGTTTCGGGGCGGAGGCGCCGTAAACGGTGGTGGTGGCTATCGATTTAATGGCGGCTTTCCACTTGGGATCTTCTTCTTCGCTGCTGCTATCTTCTCCACGATCAGCCATTCCTACACCGTCGCCGTTAAAATCCCTCTCCGTTTTGCGGCGAACTGAGAACTTGCCGGCGGACGAACGTCGTCAAGGGTTTATTGCGGGCGACCTAATTTTAATTGGAGCAATTAAAATAGATAAAACCTTTTTTTCAGGATTCGGGTCGGGTTTAATTTGACCCGTCACAAAGAAATTACAAGGAGGAAATCCCAAACCGGATTTAACCAAGTCATAATTGAAGCTCAGTAGAAGGGAATCGATTCAATTTCTCTTGTATCTGAAGATTTGCCAAACCAATCCATAAAGAACACTGATCATTCAGCTTCGTCTATTCAATTTATTTCTACATTAAAGAAAATAATAATAATAAACCGGGAAAATTAACTGAAACCGACTAAAACCGGTACTGGATATACTCTTCAAAGGAAAGTAACAGAACTGTGTCGTGTGTCCTAACAGAAATGTAACAGAACTCATAACTATCGTCAAAGTGATTTGTATTAACAAAGGGCCTCTAGTTTCTCTCCCTATCTACCTGGAAAACAACAACAACAACAATAACAATGAGCAGAAGCACAACAGACAAAAGCAAGAAGAAGAAAACATCAAAAAGCTGTCTTCTTTCTTAAGCAATCTTCTTCCCTCCTCCTGAAGGCAACCTCCATTGTCTATGCCAATATACAGAAACTCTCGACCACATCGGAAACCCGAAATTAAACTCAAGAGGCCGATCAGCGGGTCCACCAACTATCAACGGTAACCACAAATATCTCGAATCCCTCAAATCCGCCGGATTCCACCTATCCGCCATAAATATAAACGCACCAGGAACACCCGGTAACGGTATCACATACGTGCTCTGCGCGAAAAACGTAGTCAATCGGAAAACCTTGTTTCCGCCAACACACGGATTCCCCAATGTCTCCCACGGGCCCATTATCGATTCAGCGGCATGAGCCAGTGCTTCGTTTGGTGCCCATCCGGTGCAACCAGATGTGATCATGTAGTAAGTGTTTAGGTGTTTGAAGATAGCTGGAGCTTCTCTGTGTTGTCCCACCATGATTCTCTTCATAACCGGTTTCACGTCGAGGTAGTTATCGGTTAGAGGACCGATGTGTAGCACGCTGTTGTCCTCTGACGAATATATCAAGTAGGCGATGTTATCATCGTCTTTAAAGACAGTCATGTCTCTACTGTCGAATCCGTGTGGCGATTTGCGGTATAAGTAATCGAACGGACCTGTTGGGTTGTCGCTAATGGCTACACCAACCGAAGCTTTAGTGTAGTTTGCATCATCGATATGCATCCACATCACGTATTTCCCGGTTTCTGAATTGTAGATCACTTTAGGTCGCTCGAGAACATTTGATGTGTGCAAGTCATGGGTCTCATCTGTTTCTTCTGCTGCTAAGACAACGCCTTCGTTTTTCCATGTCCATAAGTCTTTCGACGAGTAGCATCCAACACCGATTATATCAACCTGAAACAAATCCAAGAAATTGTATTCACAATCTAATTCTGAGTCCAAGATAGATACATTGATGTGGAACGAAAGAAAAAGGTAACTTACTCGAGCGGGTCCTTTCTTATGAGTATGATAAGTCGGTCCATCTTTATATTCGCCATACCAATAGTAAATCTTAGATCTTTCATCATACAAAATGCCACCGCCATGTGCTTGAATCGGATTCCCTTCCGTGTCCAGCCAAATTTTCCCAGGGAAGAAGTAGTGCAATGTATCATTAGCATCCTTGGTGGGACCGAAAGCGGATTTCATGTCAGGAAAGAAAAGATGGCGAATCTGAGAATTCTCGTCTAGAAACTCTTCAACTAAAGTGGTCGGTGTTTTGGGTTTCCGTTTGATAGCGCGAGGAGAACGTTTCCTAGGAGGAGGCATGTGAATATTCTCTTCTTCAACTTCTTCGAGCTCACGGACAATCGGATGGTGGATTAGTAACTGAGAAGAAACTTCAAGATCTACACTATATTTCCTGCTATACAACATGATTAGATGAATCATGAAAACACATCCCACAACTGACGATACTAAAGCAGACGGTGAACAACAACAACGCAAAGACGTTGGTTTCTTGTTGTGTTTGTTCTTCATCATCCTCATTTCTGTTTCTCCTCTCTTTCTTCCAAGATTTATCTCCACAATACACAACCTATTTGGATCCAAACACACCCAAACAAAACAAAAACATAAGTATCCATGTGTAATGACTATTAAGTATAAAGAAAGTGTTCTAAAACAAATTAAGAAACTGATCTAAATAACCAAAACAGGATTGGTTTGGCCTACTTCAAGCATAATTCCTCTATCCCTAGAACAGAGGTGGGTTCCACATAAGAGTATCAAATTCATCAGATTGTAATCAAACGGGATTAAGAGAGACATCCGATTCGAGGAGTTACATTAATGCTATGTTCGTCAATTTTCGTAACTTGATTAGCAAAAATGAAGCACAAATTCCGATACCAAGATCCAACAAAGCAGAAGCTAAACTCTAAAGACAGCTAATTTCCAATCAAAAGAGTTCTATAAAACCAAGAAAATTTGGAGACAGAATCACTCGAGATCTCACCAGAAAGACCAGCCGGAGCAGAAGAATTTTCCGACATGTAATAATCCGAGTCTAAAGCTGTGATACGTGGGAGATTCTGAAATACCTTAGATTTTTCTCCGAAGTAGACAATGTCTGAAGAAAAACACCAAATTTTGATTTACAATAGTTTCAGATTCTCTAGAGAAGAAGCTTGAACCTGGGAACGAAGCTAAATTACAGAACCCAGGACTAGGTTTGGGGGTATAAAGGAATTGGGTCGGTGAGATTCTGGTTAAGAAGGATCTGTCACGGGAACAAAGAGAGGTCTTTGATTGATGATGATTCAGACGTGCGACCAAATGGACGAGACCGATAGTTCTTTTACTTGTCTGATGAGTTTCTGGTTTTTCTTTTGTGTGTGTGTTCTCGGGATCTTGCCTTTCTGGTTATTTAACTACAGTATTATTTTAGTTTCATTTTAAGAAATAATGATTATTCCGTTAATATCAATGTTTAAGAAAACAGTCCACGGTGATGCAATGCGTAATTTCTAAAACGTCTAAACGTTTTACAAAAATACATAATATATTAGATATATTATAATAAAATTTATAAAAAATCATAATTTATAAAAAATAAAATTTATATTGTGTTTATATTTATTATTTTATAGCAAAATATATAAAATACTACGATTTATATATAAAATTATATTATTTTATTATTATAATATTATAATATTTTAAGCAGTAAAAACGGTAATCGCCACGGTCTATAATGGTCTAGCGTCTAAATGCAGCCTAGGTAGATACTTAAAACGCTTTTTAGAACATTGGTTAATATATTTGTACATGTGTCTAGGATTCATTAATGCTAATTACATACCAGCTCTTTCCATTTCAAAAATAGTGGTTTTGTCCAATAATTAAGAGAGAAATTAGTCGACAAATAAAGTGTTTCATTTCGTTGAAAACATTTATTTCTTCTATATTTCGCTAAATTGCACCTTGAGAAATTTCATACTAATTTTTAGTAATTATATACTTATTGTTTATCTTGACAAGCTATATCTTTTAACGTGACACTTATCATACGAATATACAAACTAGATCAAAAATTTTGGTGAGTTAAGACATGATTATTTTAGATCAGATCGATTTACTCAATTTTATCTATTTTGTTTGATTTGATTGTGTTTCCAAAATGGTTAAGAGTCTCCCTAATTAAACTAATCACTTTATAAGTCGTACAAATTCTTTTTTGTTTTTTAAAGCATGTTGTTATCTTAAATTCAGGTTATAAGACGATACACTATTATAAACCTAACATCATTATCGTAAGATCCCTTGGATAGCTTGGAAGAAAATCACAAAGTCTAAAACTGTTGGAGGGCTTGGTTTTAGGGATTTTAGAGAGTTTAACTTGGCTTTGATTGCAAAACAGTCCTGGAGAATATTTAAGTATCCGGAAACCCTTCTTGCTAGAGTTTATAAGGCGAAATACTTTGGTAAAACAAGTGTTTTAGAAGCGGGATTGTAAATAGATCAAGTTATGCTTGGAAAGGCATATATCAGGCTACTCAACTTATAGCAAAAGGAGTTAGATGGATTGTAGGGTGGCAGACAGATTAACGCATGGAGAGACAACTGGTTGTTGAGTGACCAGAAACCACAACCTGCAAGGTGTAAGCTTGGTAATGCCTATCGTCACTTAACACTGTCTGAATTGATGTCTTCGGCTGTTGCGGATTGGGATAGGACTAAGTTAAGTCATCTGGTGGAAGAGGTAGATATTCCTAAAATCGAGCTCATAAGACCAAGCATATGTGACAGGGAGGATTATGCTATATGGCATTATTCTAAGGATGGGGAATATAGTGTGAAGTCAGGCTACCATCTTATGAGTGCAGGGAATCACATACCAGTTTCACATGAGGAGCAAAAGGCTTTTAGGGCTATATGGGCTCTCCCAATACCGCCTAAAATAAAGCATTTTTGGTGGAGAACACTGCACAATGCACTCCCGGTTCCTGAGAATTTGAAAAGGCGAGGGTTAAGGGTTGACAGTATATGTCAAATATGTGGCGACCATGAGAAAACTGTCAACCATATGCTATTTCAATGCAGGGTAGCCTATGAAATCTGGGAGCATTCACCATTGCGGCATTCACCACTGAGAAACATTCAAGGTAATCAGCCTCTAGATCAACTCTTTATCAATATAAGACGTTTGTTGGAGCTTAATATAAGTAGGGGAAATGGTGTAAAGGAAGATATTCATCTCTTTCCATTTATTGGGTGGCGAATATGGAAGATGCGGAATAACCTTGTGTTCAATGGAAAGAGAGAATTGATTCCAAACATTGTTGCAAAGGCATTAGGTGATATTCAAGAATGGACAGGAGCAAAAATGAAGGAAAATAATTTGCATGAGTTACTCACTTCACCAGCAAGGCAGTTATCCAAACTGCAATCTATTAGAGACTTGTTAAAATGACCTCACCCTTACTTTTGTCTTGTAGATAGCTCTTGGACATCAGACAATGAATTAGCAGGGCTATGTTGAAAACTTGTAGATGCTACAGGTTTGGGGGTTATGATTGGTTCAACATCCTTTGAACCAATAGCTAGCCCATTGGAGGCGGAAGCTTTCGCACTAAGAGAAGCAGTATACCAGGTCAAGAAGCATGGCTACAATTGTGTTGCGTTTGTTGGTGATTCGGAAACTGTTCACAACACGTTGATCAAATGCTTAGGAGGAGAAATTGCAGGAAGAAATCATCAAGTTCTTGGATATATTGAAGATATTAGAAGACTGGTTTTGGAAAATGATTTCAAGTTCTATGTTGCCCCGCGTCAAGTTCTTAATGTAGTTGATAATTTAGCTAAATGTGCTCGGCGAACAAATGTTGGTTATGTAACTAAGTGGGGTTTTGTGTAAACTCTGTAACTCTTAACTTATATATTAGTAATGAAAATATTAGTCGACAAAAAAAACATCATTATATAACATGTTTGCCTAAACTTATGTGCATTTTTTTTTAAAACTATGTTATCCTGATGAAATGGTTACAACATGGTAAAATAGGAAATAAGAAGAACTCTAATGGCAATGACAAACTTTGTTATGTTTAGTCTGTTTTTGATTGCTATTATTATTTTCCAGTGATTCAATAATTAGATAGTTATGCACATGCAATAAAAAATGTGTTAAACCTAACAACTTTAGTGGTTGACCAATTCGTTTTTCACCTTTTCTGGACTCTCGTTACTTCATTTATCATGTTTACACTTAATTAATCAAACAAAACACAGAGAGTTGATGAAGCCAACTTTGATGATTTTTATAGTTTTGCATAATTGCAGATCACATGATGAAATGCTTTTAAGTTTAAGTTTAACATGGCAAAACACTAACAACATTATTAAATGTAATTATGGATAGAAACACGAGTCAATATGACAGTTATTCTGTGTTCGAATTTTAGGTGGATTCTAAAAAATAAATCACATTTGAATTAAATTATAGTTTGGTTTGGTTCAGATTTTTTGATTTTCGGATTTTTTGGGTTTAAAAAGTTGACTCTATTTGGAACTAAATTAACTAATTTTAGTTAATATTATAAATGTCTAATATATTTTATTTAATTAAATTATGAGTTTGTTAAAATGAAATTGAGTTAGTTCAGTTAATTCAATTCGAATTCGCAAATTTCGGTCGAGATTCACATTTAAAAATTTCGATTCAAATTCTGAAACTTTTGTTCGGTTTGATTATTTTGCTCACTCCTAATCTACAACCAAGATTTGGACAAAACCCAACTTGGTGAAGTATGGAAAGAAAAGTGGATACTTCTAAGTTACTGATATGGGACGCATTGCTAGCTACTACTACACAACCCATGAAACCATAGCTACATATAATGGGTGATAAAGATTTTTATCGTCTGTTCTCACTGAGTGAGGAGTTCAAGTAAGTGACTGTTGGCAAGATGAGAAGATGGAAACGATAAAACTTTTGGATTGTGTCCCCGATTCGTGAACGAATATAAAAAGATGTTAATAAGAGTATTAGTTAACTGACCATTAAAAACGAGATTGGTAAGTAAAGTAGTAATAATAGTTAGCAAACCATTAACCATCTACAAGTAAAACAAACCATTTAGAGAAAAACAACACCCCATGGCCCATGTGCTCTTCTTCAACTACTTGTTCAATCTCCCTCTTCTTGTCATTTTTCTTCAATGTTTTAGCATTAACCAAAATCAGTACAAAATTCTTTGATTCAAGTTAAAAAATAATGAAATTATAAAAATAAAATAGCATCCCCCATGATAATGAATTTTATTGTTATGAGATCAGGACGGTTGATTAGGTGGACCATTTAAACGGTTTAGATTTCGTGGCTTTGACTCTTTTAATTCGCCGAGAGAGATTACTATCGCCATCATCAGTAGGCGACGAACGAGGGAGAAGAAGAAGAAGCTTCTCTTTTTCACAGGCTGATCTGATTTTCGGAGCTTTTTTTCTGTGAATCATCAATGGGTTTGTGGGAAGCTTTTCTCAATTGGCTTCGTAGGTGATAGCTCTTCTTTTGCTTTCTCGTTACCTTCCTTGACCTCACAATTTTGGATTCTTGGGAGTTTCTTTCTTGCTTTTTTTACTCGGATTCAGTATCTATTCAAATTTGAAATTGAAATTGTGAGTTTTCTGGATTCGAATTTGGTCTGTGAAGCTGATTGTGACAAAGATATATAAATTATAGCTATTTTCATTCCTCTTAAAGAAACTATTTCTTGTTTTCTTCAGGCATTTGATGTGACCTTGAAAATCTATCTTTTCGATTTTGTTTGCCAAGTTTAGGGTTTTAGGCAATGCTTTTTGTGTGGTTACATTAGGGGAAAGAGAGAATCTCTCTTTGATATAGAACTCATAAGAGAGAAACAAACTACTTATGTGATTGATTTGGATGTTTTAGTTAGCACATCATGAGTGTATCTTGTAACTGAGCACTGTGATTAAGCAAGAAACGATCGGTGTAACTTGAATCAAGTTGAAAAATGCGTTTTTTTTTCAAGGCACATAGTGTAGAACAAGTTCCATAAATCTCAAATATTGCGGGAAGATTGGCTCTGTTGGTTGACAATTATTATGTCTCTCTATGCTCTGTTTGTAACCTGAGAAAAAAATGTTTCGATTTAGTATATATTGAGTGGACTTATTCCCTTGTTTGTTTCGATACGCTTGTGCAGCCTCTTCTTCAAGCAAGAAATGGAGCTTTCTTTGATAGGACTTCAAAATGCAGGAAAAACATCACTTGTAAATGTTGTTGCAGTAAGTATTCTTGTCTTAACGTTTAGTTGATGGTGGTAAACTGGTAATTGGTAAACTGGTAAACCGGTACTCTTATCTGTTTTCTTGTTTAGACTGGTGGATACAGTGAAGACATGATTCCTACGGTAAGCTTTACACGATACACAATTTCTTAAAAATACCCTCTTTTTGGAATTAAGTAAAGAGATTCTTCTTCTTCTTCTTTTCAGGTTGGGTTTAACATGAGGAAAGTGACAAAAGGAAATGTTACAATCAAACTATGGGATCTTGGTGGTCAACCAAGATTCCGCAGCATGTGGGAACGTTACTGCCGCGCTGTTTCTGCCATTGTGTAAGGATCTTAGACTCTTGTTTCTAGTATCTTTAATGCCCCGGCTTTAGGTTTCTATTTTTATCTCCCAAAATTTTGGTTTCATGTTGATTCCAATTTCTAGGTATGTAGTTGACGCTGCAGATCCTGACAACCTCAGTGTTTCGAAAAGTGAGCTCCATGATTTGTTGAGCAAGAATTCGCTTAACGGTATCCCTCTCCTGGTTCTTGGGAACAAGATCGACAAACCTGGAGCTCTGTCTAAAGAAGCCTTGACTGACGAAATGTATAGCTGTTGCTTCATCTGAAAACTCCAAAGAACAGCACAAAAGACATCTGGTGGGTCTCGTTCTGATCATGTTTTCTCCTGTTGTTATTGTTGCAGGGGACTTGAGTCGCTTACAGATAGAGAAGTCTGCTGCTTCATGATATCCTGCAAGAACTCTACCAACATTGATCAGGTCATTGATTGGCTTGTAAAGCATTCAAAATCAAAGAGCTAAATTTCCACCAAGAACATATATTCTCTCTTCTTGATCTTCCTTAGTCTTCCTGTGTTGTCTGGTTGATGATGATGATGATTGAAGACAATTTTTCGTGTGAAACAAGAGCGTCTTTTTTCTCTCTCTGCTGGTCTGGTCTGGTCTGGTTTGGTTTGGTTTGGTCCAGTCTTGCCTTTGTATATTAGATGTGGATTGTTCTATATTCTTTAAGTCTTTGCAATTTTGGAAGCGCAAATACATAAGTGGCTCAACTTTTAAAACTTATGTAAGAGATATAAGCTCTGTGTATGATCAAAGACCTTATTTACTTCTCTTCAAACAAGTTTCAAAATAGGTCACGAGAATCGTGTGAAGTTACTAGAGAAAACAGAGAAAGGAGCATGTTTTAAATAATCATCTGAGTTAGAAGACATTACATGCAGCGGAATTTACACTGTTACTAACCAAAACAAAGACCCGCAGCGATTATGTATAGCTTTAGATGCAAGATTGAAACTTGACATTATATTGCTTCACTATCTGCGCAGAGACATTATGAAATTTTGTTTTGTTTTAATCCTTACCGAGTTTTGCTATGCGTCCTGTACTTCAAAGCTTTCATAGCCGCTTTGGCAAAGATCTGGGCAGCTTCAGCCTCGGCTTCTGCTTCCACGGCCTCTCTTGCCGCTTCTTCAGCTTCTGCGATTGCAAATTCTGCATTTGCCACAGCTCTTGCAGCGGCTGCAGCAGCTTCTTGTACAGTCATGCCGTTTATCATAAATAACTCTCCATCTACTTGGGGTTTACTCAGATTTTTTACGCCATTCTCCTCGGGTTTTGGAGAATTTTCTTTGTTTCCTTCCAGATAGAGTTGAGGAGACCTTTGTTTTGCTCCTCCTGCAGCCATATAGTTTGGAGAAATCCTGTATCTGTGCTTTCTCTGAAAAACGAGAGAACAAACACAAAAAAACCATTGTTAAGTGATAACGAAAATACGATTTGTTTGCAAACAGAATATTTCAATCAAAGTGTCTCTTTTTTACCTTAACTAAAGTTCCAACATTTGTCAAATACTTAAGTCTTGAAGTCACAAGACGTTTCATATCCGGTTGCATCTTGAAATTCTCCTGAAAACTTAGAGCCGTCAAGTCCTTGATGATTGAGTAAATGCAGCAATACCTAATTATATACAGACTCAACAAAATAAATATACAAGGAATACTTAAAGAGTACCTCTATGTACAGCAAGATCGACTTTCCGTCAGGACCATACGGTCTCTTCAAGTTGGTAATTGCCTCCAATATAATCTTATCCACACTACAACAACACACATCAGAGCTCAAGATCTTCCTTCCAAGAAACATAAACTAAACTAAAGCAAACCTCAAACTTTCCTTATTTACATACGCAAAATTAGATATAGCATACAATACAAAGAAAAAGCTAAACCTCGTAAAGGGTCCTTTAAAAACTCTTGTTGGTTCACAAGAAGCTGCAGGAGGAGGAGATATTGCATCAAACTGTTGACCTCCATTATCACCATTAGCTAGAGACACAATGGTAAGAGCTGTAGTGTTATCATCCGGCTTAGGACCGGACAAAGGAGTCCTTTTAAGCGCAAGCTTAGCCTTCTTCCTTGATCCCCATAAAGCTGTTACACTTATATTCCTCCATTTATCCTGTTTAAAGACCAACAATGTGAGTTTCTATAGATCCATTTTCAAGTTCTTGTTTTTGTATTTAGGGTTTTTTACCTTGAGATCCACATTTGAGCGAGACTTGAGAATTGTGCCATACTCAGAATCAGAGAGAATGGTACGCCATTTTCCAGTTCCATGTTTGAGTACTCCAGCTTTAAGAGCTGCTTCTTCTTCAGCTGTCCACTTCTGCTTTGGGGCTCCCATTCAATTCAAAATTCTCAAGAACACACACAACAACAACAACAAAATCTTCTAATGTCTCGACTTGTTTTCTCTGTCAACACCAAAAAGAAACAAACTTTCAATACAACGAAATTGATGGTGAAACAAAATGAGATTCGGAACAGAGATTAATGTTTTGTCTGGTTTCAATACAATGAAATCTCGTAACTTTTTTTTTTCATTTGCATTAAACAGAAATGCCAGAGATTACGAGAACAATCAAAACCATCCTAAGGAAAATCAGAACGAGATAAGATAAAAAGCTCTTTCAATCGGAGCCCTAGAGAAAGAGAAATCGTGAAATTGAACAAGGAGAAGAGCATGCCTGATTAAGAGAGAGGAAGCTCTGGAGAGACTCTTCATGGATCAAAATTATGAATCTGGAAATGGTTGCAGAGGGAGTAAAGAAGAAGAAGAAGAAGAAGAAGAAGAAGAAGAAGAGGAGAGAGTATAAGGAAGAATTTCCATGGAAATGAAAAACACGCTTGCCAAACAAAAAAAAAAAACTCACCTTTATTGTTCGATGCAGAGGAAGATGATGTATCGATTTTGAGGGTGGTCGAGTGGAACCCTATATTTCCTCTAGTTTACAATTTCGACTTAAACTTAACTCCTATTCCAAAACACCCCTAGGATTAAATCTGATGTGACGTGAATTTTTTTCTTCTAATTTCATGCTTTTTCGATAAAACGTATATATGGTAAACCTATAGTTTAACAAAACATGTCATCTATATAAGATTCACATTATTTGGTAAATTTATCTGCGAAACAAACATTACATCATCTTAATCATGTTTTTTCTTTTTTTTGAACTTCTAAATCATTCATTCAATTAAATCATGTTCAAAAATTGAAATATAAACAATACATCAATAATAAACAAAACAAATACACATCCAAAATTACATAACCAAACATTAAAAAAAAACGATGAAAAAGTAAATTTCCACTATACTTTGGATACCGAAAACCTTACTCCCCAACGGATTAATACACCCGTTTTTTATTTCTTCACAATTAATCACAAAACAATGAGATTGTCATTCTTGGCTATCATCTCTTGGATGAAACTCCATAATCGTCTAATAGTATTAATGATACTACATATTTTCTCTTGCATTGATTCTTCGATTCTCCGTGAATTAGTTGTACACGGATCCCAAATTCGCTGATCGAAAGACGATATAAATCTTCGAAATCTATGTCCAATCTCTTCCATTGATTGGGATTGTGGATATCGAACTTCATGAAAAGTCAAAGACTCTTCACGAAAAGATAAGATTCATCTTGGATGAAATCGTAACACATACACTCTTCAATGACGAATCATGAATGAATCAACTCCAAATTTAGAAAAAAAAACCGAAAACATAACACTTTTTTGTACCAAACGAAAAATCTTCTAATAAGACACCATAAATAAAAAAGTGCGTGAAAGTACTTTTTTATTTCAAATCTACAAAACGACTCCATGTGAAACAAAAACTACATCTATACATCATTCTTTTTAACAAATATTACCAAAGAAAAGTTAAGTGGTAAATAAATATTTTTTTTAATTAATAAAATTATGTAACTATGCGAGTTGAGGACTAAAATATTAAAGTAATTTTCGTAAATGGCATTATTAGGAAACTCACCGACAAAGAATTCTATAAATTTGCGGCCGAGAGGAATGGGACATATAAAAATGACATGAGATGGAAAAGAGATATATTTTGAATATATTTGGACCATTAGAGTTAATTTAATTAAGTTTGATAATTAATCGGCAAAAAAAAAAGTGATAACTAAATTGAAAACAGTTTCGTCGTTTTCTCCGATGAGGTAAAAAAATGGAAGCTGAAATCGAAATCGAAATCTCAGATATTTCCGTTTTGGTGAAAATTGAATTGCTGAAACCACAAATCATTATCCAAGATTCGACCATTTCTGTGAAATTGAGCTGAGTTGAGGCATAATGGATTTTGATTTGATTTTCGTATCATCATGATAAATGGAAGTATGAAATTAGCTTAATTGTTTAAAGCTAATAACATGTAATCTAGAAACACTTGCACAAAAAGAGTTGCTTATTTGTGAGTTCCTCTTCTTAAAACGAATGTTTTATACACAAAGGTGACAACACACTTTTTACATATACAGAAGATGGGAACATACATACCATGAATCAATAGTGGATGAGAGAAACAAGTCGGACCATCATATTTTTTACAGTTTATCACCTCGGTTATCTCTAGTATATCGAACTTTTGGTGTTCGGTTTTTCGGTTACAGGGAAATTGAAAATCATTTGTAATGCATTCTTATGGAGTGGTTCCCCTACCACACACAAAGAAGCTTAAGTTGCTTGGGAAGAGGTATGTCTTGAAAGTGCGGTGTTGTGGCTAGATTTATTATGTTTGTGGATGCAACTAGTATGTAAGAGCATAAAGTAAACTGACACAAGAGATTTGTTAACTAGGGTTCGTTTCTTACTCCCCGGAACTATGTCTATAAATAATCCACCATAGAACAAGAAAACAATACACAATTGCAAACGCATAATCAAACACAACTGTTTTGACTACCGCTCTTTTCTATATGGATACACTATGAAAACAGTATCAAGTACACATGTTTGACTACCACCCGGCAGCACCGGTGCATCACCATCTTCTCAACGGCTGCAGTCTTCATAGACAATCACCACCAGCATGGTGGGACGACGCCACACACACATGTGCGCATCTCGCAATGGAACCCTAGGCGTGTCTATTCTTTTGACGATACCTCTAGGTATAAATACTCATGTCCCTAGACCCTAATGACTCTCTCAGTCACGTGGCCCTTCAAGCCCATGAGCATCAAGGCCCGCAGCCAATCCTGTTAATATCTGCATCAAACACTGCTTCAACTCTGCTTCAGCTCTGTCTGTCTTAGTGCCTCAGTCTTATACTTTGTTCTCTAAGCTTCTTAAATCAGTCATCAATACACTAACAATCTCCCCCTTGATGACTGAGGTTTAGAACTAATGCTCTCAACGAATACCTCAAATGACACAAAACACAACAAGATACTTTGATAGTCTTTAAACTCTTCTTCAGTCAAATCTTGTGCTGTATCAGCACTAAGCTCACATATAACATCTTCATTCTCCCCCTTTTTAACTTGGTTTGATACTCAAGCACTTTTAACTTCTTGCTCCCCCATACACAATGCTTCCACGACAAGCTGATTTAGTGAACATAGCTAGAAGCAGTTGTCCCAACATCAATGAGAGACCGTTGTCGCCAAAAGGAACTAAATATGACATGCCGTACGCATACGACAATTTCTCCTTGATGTGGCAACAATTCTAGAAGAAAACAACATTAACAATACTCATCTCCCCTGCTTGAGTGCACAACTAAGTTAAAAACTCTTATGTTGATCATTGACAGACCCTGTAGTACATCATGCCTCACGTTATGCTTCAGTTAACTCAGTCTTGGAAAGACATCAATAAATCACAAACCAACCATTAACTCACGATCTCCACCGATGATTATAAAGTTCAGTATGCCATAAACCGTATCCCCAAAAATCAGTTTAATCAGATTCCATTTGGCCCTAGAAACGTTCTCTTGAAGATGCTCCATCAAAGTTGTTTTATGAAATTTTCCAGATTCGGATGATTATCGGTCAAATGTCACCACACTTTACAGAGAGAGTTTACCTTTGTTTGGCAAGAAGTAAGTTTCTATCTCTTCCTTGCAGTGAGATTTTTCGTAGACACCTTGATCATGGTCTGAATCTACCTGAGTCCTCGAGAATATGTCCTTGAAATTGGCTCCTCATGCACTGATTTTGCAGGTTTCAGCTTACAGATTTTTCTATTAAGAAACAACCATAACTATCGAATACCATGTCAAAATTGAGATCCATTTTCACCTGTAGAAAGCTGGCTTCGTTATCTTCGCAACGGTGCCAATATCAACTTCTGGTTCGTTCTGGTCCATTATAAAAATAGCCGGTAATGTGGCTGTCTCCAGCTTCTATCACAGTCTTTGAACCTCCTTCGCTATCTCAAAAACAAACTCATCTCTCTCACGTCTTTTTCAAGCAAAAAAAAAACAAGAACGAGTAGGCCCATAAACTTCAATTTTCTTCTTCGTTATAAGCACAAAACATGATGAACCCTAATTTCATACTTTGCTCTTCATCTCAACTACCAAAACCGAAAACATGATCATACCCAAAAATAAGAATAGATTTCTATCGAGTCATGCTCTGATACCAATTGAAAGTGCGGTGTTGTGGCTAGATCTATTGCGTTTGTGGATGCAACTAGTATGTAAGAGCATAAAGTAAACTGACACAAGAGATTTGTTAACTAGGATTCGTTTTTTACTCCTTGGGACTACGTCCAGAAATAATCCACTATAGAACAAGAAAGCAATACACAATTGCAAACGCATAATCAAACACAACTGTTTTGACTACCGCTCTTTTATATATGGATACACTATGAAAACAATATCAAGCACGCATGCTTGACTACCACCCGACGGCACCGGTGCATCACCATCTTCTCAACGGCTGCAGTCTTCATAGACAATCACCACCAGCATAGACAATCACAGTCTTCACGACGCCACACACCCATGTGTGCATCTCGCAATGGAACCCTAGGCGCGTCCATTCTTTTGACGACACCTCTAGGTATAAATACTCATATCCCTAGACCCTAATGACTCTCCAAGTCACGTGGCCCTTCAAGCCCATGAGCATCAAGTCCCGCAGCTAATCCTGTTAATATCTGCATCAATCACTGTTTCTGTTGGGAATGTCCTGAAATCATTTGTACTTTACTCTAATTAAGTTGTAATGTCGAGGTTTGACATTCGTATAATGTTAGGTGGTTGTAATTTTTTGCTAGATACCGCTTACAATATATAGACCTGAGGAGTCTATTGCTAATATTATAAGAACCTACGGGGTCACACACCTAAGCAAACTGGATAAAGGTAAAATTGAGTTTAATATTGATTAAACTAATTTCTAAATTAGAATGCTGATTTATTTTGTATATATGTGATATGTAAAATAAATTGTCACACATATATATATATATATATATATATATATATATATATATTATGAATATATATCTATACGTACACATATTAGAAGATTAAGCCCAAAATCCAATTTGGAATTGGATTCATTAAGCCCACGTAAGACGTGGGAGTAGACGTGGAGAATACCTAATTGGACTTGCACTTCATGTATATATAAGATATAAGAGGTTAATTTGATTAGATGACAAAAAATATTCTTTTGAGAAAGAATAAATTTGTGTGAAACGATTCTAATAAAATCCCTAAGAGAAAGACGAACAGTTCGTCAAGCTTTGAGATCCGATCTCAACGGTACTAGCATTTCGTCTAAATCTAGTTTGTGTGCGTGTGGATACCAGTAGAGGCACGACACTTGGAGTGCTAAATAACCTCGAATCATACGAATCCATCTTTTCGCTGCAAGAATATACATGTATATTCGAAACCATATAACCTAGATTTAATTTAGTATTTACACGAATCTTGGAATTGAATTCTAAATTAATATATATAAATAGTTATAAACCGTCTATGAATTCCAACAATGGTATCAGAGCCAACGTGTATAATATTGAATTTGGCTAGTAGAATTATACATGATAATTTTGATTAAATTTAATTTAATTTTTAGCATGTTCACGTATTTACATGATTTGTTGATACGGATGATAATCGTTAGAGCATGTTAATTAAACTTGGGCATAAGCCGTAAAGCATGTAGAACTATAATCGGATTATAGATGTTAATGATGCTCTGTTAATATGTCTACGTGAAAATGTTCCATGGCATGTTAGAATATATAGGTTTGCATGTTCTTTAGAGATATAAAGTATGTTTCTTTTGCCTCTGTTTATGTTTTATTACTTGTTAATATAATATGTTCACGCATTCGATATACATGATATCGACGTATGTGCGTGCATATGTTAATAAATCGAATATGTATATTGGCTTGTGATTTATCTTTCCAAAGAAGGAAAAACTCAAACGCCATGTGTGTATTTTGATATGATCAAATTATGCATACTTCTCTTGTGATAATCAGTATTGGCAGAAACCTAATACGATTAGGATAATTCAATTGTTGAAATTTGATATAGTTTCAATTGTTGAAATTCGATACATATTTGCCTTGCGATAATTAGAACTAGTTTGATTAGGATGGGTTCAATTAGGATAAGTTCAATTATTTAGTAATATTTTCCAAATTAGTTATTTATCGTTAAATTATCTCAATTTGATTAAGAATGATTTAATTTCCTAAATAAATTGTTATTTAATTAAAACATGTAGTTGATATGTTAATGTTTTATTATTTTATATTAGATATAAGATTTTATTAAAACATAAATTAAATAATTCCTTAAATAATATCAAGTATTTTTGATGTATTTCCAATTTCATCAACCATTAAAACTTGAATGATTGTGTGGCGGGTCCGCCAAAGCAGCGGTCCACAATTATTTGAGATTGCGATAGATGGTAACGGTTACCAAATGATTTTAGAATGGTTTACTTGACTAAGCTATCAAAACTGTTTTGGGCTTAGAGACATAGGGTTGGATAAGACGTAAGATGTCATCCACGACCAAGAATTATATTGGATATAATTAGCAAGGGTGTTGCTTACCTAAATAGCTGGATATTCGGGGGTTGAGCCAAAGCTCACTTGAATTCTAGTGAAATATGGATCTTGGACACTATATTCATATTAAGGAAATTTTGTTTTGAGTATAGTGTGAGTTTTCTTAATTGTTGAGGATACTCGAAATTCATGAACATCATATTAACTTCTGCTTTTCTTTCTTGACAGTTATGTCAAACCCTCAAAGCTCCTATTCATCACGATTTGTTCTTGAGAAGGACAAATCAAACCTCCTTAATCACTTGGAAGATCTAGAAGAGAAGAAAACATTTGAGGTTTCTTCTAGGGGTATTTATGTTATAGAAGTAAATGTTACTACTTCTGGTTCTACTCCTTGGGTATTAGATACCGGATGTGGAGCTCACATTTGTGTTAATGTGCCCGGTCTGAAAAACAATAGAACGTTGGAGGAAGGATAAGTGGACCTACGCGTGGCTAATGGAGCAAAAGTTGATGCATTAGTTGTGGGAACATATCCATTGTCTTTACCTTCATGCATGGTTTTATAACTAAAGAATTGTTATTATGTCCCTGCTATAAACAAGAATATCATCTCTATTCCGTGTTTGGACATTGAAGGGTTTCAATTTTCGATGAAGAACAAGTGTTGTTCATTTGATCGTGATGATATGTTTTATGGTAGCGCTCCATTAGAAAATGGACTTTATATTCTAGACCAAGGCATGCCCATCTATGACATTCGTACCAAGAGATTTAAGTCTAATGACTTTCAGTCTAATGACTCAAATCAAAATTTTCTCTGGCATTGTCGTTTGGGCCATATAAACGAGAAACACATTCAGAAGCTTCATAAAGATGGACTTTTGAGCTCTTTTGATTTTGAATCATACGAGACATGTGAATCTTGTTTGTTGGGAAAAGTGACTAAAGTTCCATTTACTGGACACAGTGACTTGTTGGGCCTTATACATACAGATGTATGTGGGCCAATGAGCTTAAGTGCCAGAGGAAACTACTAGTACTTCATTACATTTACTAATGAATTCAGTAGATATGGTTATGTTTACCTGATGAAACATAAGTCTGAATCCTTTGAAAAGTTCAAGGAGTTCCAGAATGAAGTAGAAAATCAACTTGGCAAAACAATTAAAGTTCTGCGATCAAATCGTGGAGGAGAATATTTGAGCCAAGTTTTTAGTGATCATCTCAGAGAGTGTGGAATTGTTTCACAACTCACTCCTCCAGGAACACCACAATGGAATGGTGTGTTCGAAAGGAGAAATCAAACTTTATTAGATATGGTTCGATCAATGATGAGTCACACAGATCTTCCATTATTCTTTTGGGGATATGCTCTAGAAACTGTTGCGTTTACGCTCAACCGGATCTCATCAAAGTCAGTAGAAAAGACACCATATAAGATATGGACTGGAAAAGTTTCAAATTTGTCTTTTCTAAAAATTTGGGGATGTGATGCTTATGTTAAACGTATGTTTACATATAAGCTTGATCCAAATCTGATAAATGTTACTTCGTAGGTTATCCTAAAGAAACCAAAGGTTACTACTTTTACTACCCCACCGAAAACAAAGTGTTTGTTGCTCGGAATGGTACCTTTCTAGAAAGAGAATTTCTTTCAAAAGGTACTAGTGGGAGTAAAGTACACCTCGAAGAAGTTTGAGAGACACATGAGATTGCTCCAACTTCTCAGGAAGAGCATCAGCTAGATTTACGAAGAGTCGTAGAATCTACACCTGTGAAACCTGAGATACGTAGGTCCGAAAGGACTCGTCACGAAGCTGATAGATATGGGGTTTGGGTGACAGATCATCATTATATATTGATTATAGAGAATGATGAACCTACGTCTTATGAAGAAGCAATGATGGGCCGTGACTCCGATAAATGGTTAAAGGCCGAAGAATCCGAAATGGAATCCATGTGAGAAAACCAAGTATGGACTTTGGTAGATTTACCTGATGGTGTTAAAGCCATTGAGTGTAAATGAGTTTTCAAGAAGAAAATTGACATGGATAGTAATATTCAGATATAAAAGCTAGATTGGTGGCTAAAGGTTACAAGCAAATTCATGGTATAGACTATGATGAAACCTATTCTCCAGTTGCAATGCTTAAGTCCATTCGAATTCTCTTAGCAACTGCCGCTTATTATGATTATGAGATATGGCAGATAGATGTGAAAATATCTTTCCTTAATGGAAATCCTGAAGAGGATGTGTACATGACACAACCTGAGGGTTTTACAGATCCTAAAAATGCTGGAAAAGTATGCAATCTTCATCGTTCCATTTATGGCTTGAAGCAAGCATCTCGGAGTTGGAATCTTCGTTTTAATGAAGCAATCAAAGATTTTGATTTTGTCATAAACGAAGAAGAACCATGCGTTTACAAGAAGAGTAGTGGGAGCGCGGTTGCATTTCTGGTATTGTATGTAGATGACATACTGCTTATTGGAAATGACATTCCTTTGCTTCAGTCTGTTAAAACTTGGCTACGTAGTTTTTTTTCAATGACAGACATGGGAGAAGCCGCTTACATTCTTGGAATAAGAATCTATAAGGACAGATTAAATAAGCTTATTGGATTATGTCAAAACACTTATATAGATAAGGTTTTGCATAGGTTCAATATGCATGATTCTAAGAAAGGCTTTTTACCAATGTCTCATGGCATAAATCTTAGCAAGACTCAGTGTCCTTCGACACTTGATGAGCGGGAGCGCATGAGTAAGATTTCATATGCTTCTGCTATAGGATCTATCATGTATGCTATGATGTGCACTCGCCCAGATGTTGCGTGTGCTTTGAGGATGATGAGCAGATACCAGTCTGATCCAGGTGAAAGTTACAAGATGGTAGTCAAAAATATCCTTAAGTACTTGAGAAGAACAAATGATAAATTCTTGGTTTATGGAGAAAGTGAGAAACTTGTTGTGAGTGGTTACACAGATGCCAGCTTTCAGATAGACTAAGATGATTTTCGATCACAGCCTGGATTTGTCTTTTGCCTTAATGGAGGAGCAATAAGCTGGAAGAGCTCCAAGCAGAGCACTGTGGCAGACTCAACAACAGAGGCTGAGTATATAGCTGTTCTGAAGCAGCTAAGGAAGCTGTTTGGATCAGGAAGTTCATTACCGAGCTTGGTGTGATTCCTAGTATTTCTGGCCCTCTGGATCTTTATTGTGATAACAATGGTGCCATCGCACATGCAAAGGAACCTAGATCCCACCAGAAATCCAAACACATACAAAGGCGATATCACCTCATTCGAGAATTATTGAGAGATGAGATGTGAAGATTAGCAGAGTTCCTACATATGCAAATGTTGCTGATCCTTTTACTAAACCTCTTCCGCAGCCTAAGCATGAGAGTCATACTGCTGCAATTGACATTATATTTATTAAGATGTGATCTTAATTCTAGTGGGAGGTTTTCTTTTATGATATGATGTTCATATAAACATACATTTGATTTTATTTTCATATTAATGAAAATTTTTTCAATGTTATTTTATTATTGGATAATTAAATAATAGTCCCAAAGTAATTTATATCATTCTTATAGGTCATCAAGTACGTGACTTGATCATGAAACCCTATGAGTGAAAAAATGACATAAGTTACTGAGGTCCCTAGTCAAGATTATTAAAATGGGACATTAATAACCATAAATGGCTAGCATGTGATGTGACTAATGACTAAGTTTTGTGAAGTCATTAATATGTGGTATTAAAGTCAATCACATATATATGTGTTGGAGAACACAGTATCGGACTGACCCGCTATGAGAATTCTACAAGATTGTTATATGAATGTCATAAGAGTTTCTCATAACAACTACAGAATATAGTCCTTTGACCTGAGTTCATCATGATTTCTTACACATGGATTGGTTCATTTTGACTTTGTCAAACGTCAGCCGTAAAATGTGATTATAAAGATATTGATTGGGTGGGTTATGAATTGTGTAAAAAACAGGGATGGAACAAGATAGAATTTGTTCCTCCTATATAACGGGAGATAGATATCTCTAGGCCTGTCGAAGATTTGATACTAAGAAATGCGTGGCCGCGCTCAAACGAGGTGAATGTCAGTCGTTTGTTTGATCAGTATAAATCGGAGTTCGATAAACGTGATCTAGCTTGATAAAGATGACAGTTTCTTGCCTTATACTAAGATCGAGATATAGAGACAAAGGGATTACCGGAATAAATGATTCAGTTACAAGTGGGAGATTATTGGGAATCTCCTGAAATCATTTGTACTTTACTCTAATTAAGTTGTAATGTCGAGGTTTGACATTCGTATAATGTTAGGTGGTTGTAATGTTTTGCTAGAGACCGCTTACAATCTATAGACTTGAGGAGTCTATTGCTAATATTATACGAACCTACGGGGTTACACACCTAAGCAAACTGGATAAATGTAAAATTGAGTTTAATATTGATTAAACTAATTTCTAAATTAGAATGCTAATTTATTTTGTATATATGTGATATGTAAAATAAATTGTCATATATATATATATATATTATGAATATATATCTAGACGTACACATATAAGAAGATTAGAGCATGTGCAACAGGAATTGCTTAGAGGGTGCTTAACATTAAATATCATTTAATTGAATAAAAATTAATAAGCACCGTTGCTTTAAACGCTTCTTTAAGCGTCGGATCTTGTTTCATCTTTTCCACTTCTCTCTCTTCGATATTACCAACGGGAGGGGTTGCCAGATTCCCAAGTATCAACCGGAGGGTGAAGAAGAAGATAATTGGCCATTAGTGGTGGTGCTGAAGAAATCAAGCCAAAAAATTCTTTTGAAATTGAGAAGATCTGGTTTTCTTTGATGATGATAACTTTGTTTTTCCCAAAGTTTCAGAGGGAGATGATAGTGGAGGAAGAAGAAAGAGGAGTAGAAGAAAAGAGAGAATAATTTAAATAATTAAATATATTGTAAGCACCCGTAAGCACCCCCTTGGCGTTGATCATGCTCTTAAGCCCAAAATCCAATTTAGAATTGGATTCATTAAGCCCACGTAAGACATGGGAGTTGACGTGGAGAATACCTAATTGGACTTGCACTTCATAAAAAAATATTCTTTTGAGAAAAAAGATATAAGTGGTTAATTTGATTAGCCGACAAAAAAAATATTCTTTTGAGAAAGAATAAATTTGTGTGAAACGATTCTAATAAAATCCCTAAGAGAAAGACCAACAGTTCGTCAAGCTTTGAGATCCGATCTCAACGGTACTAGCATTCCGTCTAAATCCAGTTTGTGTGCGTGTGGATACCAGTAAAGGCACGACACTTAGAGTGCTAAATAACCTCGAATCATTTGAATCCATCTTTCCGGTGCAAGAATATCCAGGTTATATTCGAAACCATATAACCTAGATTTAATTTAGTATTTACACGAATCCTGGAATTGAATTATAAATTAATATTTATAAATAGTTATAAATCGTCTATGAATTCCAACAGTTTCAACCACTGCTTCAACACCTACTTCACCTCTGTTTCAACTCTGCTTCAGCTCTGTCTGTCTTAGTATCTCTGTCTTACACTTTGTTCTCTTAACTTCTTAAACAAGTCAGCAATACACTAACATGTCTACTTAAAAGCAAAGGCGACTCAAAGATGTCTCTCCTTATGGGTTTGCCTTAAGCCTTATTTGGAAGCTTTTTACGCTATCCGACTCTTTGCGGGTGGCTTGGGTTAAACAAAATTTGATTCGCTAAGGATAATTTTTGGGATGTCAAAGTGGTTCGTACTAGGGTGACGTTGGTTCCATTCCCGAACCGAAGTCATATGGTTACATACATCCGTTTAGCTCTGTCCCAATTCTTACCAAAATCATAATTTGTTTTAGTTTGTACATAACACTCTTCTTTGTTGATTAGTATTTCAACAACAAACAAAAAATGAGATCAACAAGATACGAAGTCAAATTCGAATTCATAACAAAAAAATAATAAAGAACAACAGAATCAAGCACAAAACGTGAACACACATTTACACACATAAACCAAAAGAAAAAGTCAAAATATTTGATCAAACACGTCTTTTTTTGTTTAACAATTTAGAAATATTTTTGATAAATACAATGGCATCTTCAAGACGGTCAACGGGCAAATATCATCTCAACCTCCGATCAAAAGCAAGCTTCCAAGAGACAACAACAACATAGCATAGCTAAACTGTATCCAAAAACACATACTAATTAGTAACATTCACCAGCAAAGATATATAGAATTTACATGGATTAGAGCAGACGGAACCGACTAATTCGCTTATGAAACTAAACTATTCGCGCAATAATCCGCTCCACACCAAATTTATTTTTTCATGAAAATATTCCGCAATGGTCAAAACATTTTTTTCTTTTTCTGTTCTATCAGCGGCATAGAAAGCAGTATTATACGCAAGCGAATTAATACTCCATATAATAATGCACAAAGAGAGAGAAATGAAGTCAACGCACCATCCTTCGAGAAAGCCAGAGTCTTTATCTTTCTTCTTCTTTGGGGGAGCCTGACCATAATGCGGCGGAGGAGGACCTTGATAAGGATACTGAGGCGGTGGACCTTGAGGATATTGCGGTGGAGGATAGCCTTGGGCTGGATATCCTTGACCGTATCCTTGCGGTTGCGGAGGATAACCAGCCGGAGGATATCCACTCGGAGGATATCCTTGCGGTGGATATCCTTGATCCTTTGGAGGATACCCTTTAAAAAAAGTAACAAAAACAACATCAAGATTCAAGAAAAAAATAACTTTTCTTAAAAAGATTAACAAAGAATTGCATCATTACCTTGAGGAGGAGGAGCACCAACGGGATGTTGATGATCTTGATTATACATCTTCTTTCTTTCTTTGTTTCTTCTCTTCTATGCTCTTATCTTTCTTTATAACCAACTCCTGCTTCTTCTTCGCTGTTAAGGTAATAAAAATAGGATTATTGATGATAACGATGATGTTTAATAAAGGAGGTTTAGGAGACAAAAGACATGTTCTCTCATGGACTAATCTTAGATCTTATTGATTAACTATAAATATAAAAAACTATCACTAGTGAGAGATGTTGACCAACTCACTTTGTGGAATAATTCAAATTAAAATGCTATAGAAATTTCACCCCATTATACAGATGACTTTTTATTTTTCCTCGTTTATTATATCATCAATCATCTTCCACAAGTTTCAAGTTGATTTTAATCTATATTGATGACTACTACACATGAAAAGGTATAATCTTTATTAGTCAATATCGTTTCTTACCAACTGCATCTTGTAAAAGTTATATTTTGATGATTTTAGATATCTCTTAATTTGTCCACTTTATTGATTTTACGATCCATTCATAAATGAGAAGTTTCTCCTCAAGAAATATACAAGGAAGCAATGTTTGTTGCTTTGTACACAAGCAACCTAAGAATAACAATTAGGGTTCTTACTTATTACAACATTTGTGGCCCACGAAGTTACAAGAGTCTCTACTCTCTACACTCTCCTACTGTTTCAAAAGTTTCACTGGCTGCTTGCTTTTCAGTACCAGAGGAACCATCTCCGACGCTTATCCGTATCATTGGATTTACTAGGCGATTCCTTTATCGGATTTACGCTGATTCTTCTAGCATTTTTCACCAAAACCGGGTGAAGAAACCAGTTCTTTCATCGCCTTCTCCGTGCTCTCTCTAGTGAACTTTTCCAACTCTTTCTTTGTTAGCTTTCTTCTCCCTTCTGGTGTTTTGTGGAATGACGAAAGAAAGGTATCTGAATCAGATAGCTGCGTTGTCCTTGGCATCTTCTTGATTCCTGCAATGACCATTTGCATAATAAAACCCGGTTCTTTAAAAACATTACAAAGTAAAGGGCTAGTGTTGATGAAATTAGACCGACCACTAGAGACACGAAAAGAAAAAGGAAAAACAAAACCTCTAAGAAGAGGAGAAGCAAACGTAGTAGCATGGATTAAGCCGCGGCTGCAATTCTCGGTTTGATCATCTTGCACATAGTTTCTTTGCGGTAACAGGTTTCTCCTGATACTCTTTAGAATTGATGAGATTAGAATTCCAGATATCAAAGCTCCTCCAGCAAGCAATGGATCCACAGAGCTCTGTTATTTAACACAGGTTAATGGCATCATGTTTGGTTATAATTAAAGAGGAATCATAATAAACGAATAGAACCTGAAGGATCAGAACCACAGCAAAAACTCGGATGGACCAAGAGACAAAGATTGACGCGGTAATTTCAATAGAACCATCTTTTGTAACAACAAATTTCTTGACAGTCCAAAATCCTGACCATGTTCCAAACATAAATACAAATGCACCCAAAAGAATCGCTAGCTGCAGATTTTTACATTTCAGATTGAAATTAATCAAACCAGAACATCTGTACGTACGTATTGTGGTCCTCTAACATCCACCGCGAAGAAAAGAATATCAAAACTTACATACAAGGATGTACAAATCTTCACTGATTCCTATCTGCATTAGCAGATGTTGAAGTAAACCGCCTAAGTATTGAAGAGAGTGACCTCCCACAGAGCCATGATCTGAAAAGGACAATTTCAGGCAACACAAATCTCTTATCTCCCTTTCTCATCTTCATGCCCCCTTTTAGTAAAATGTATGTCTTTCTCATCTTCATGCCCCCTTTTAGTAAAATGTATGTGAGAGAACAATTATATCCTTAGTCTTATATCTGTTTATTAAAAAAACTACAAAAAAAAAAAAAAAAAAATCGGGGATGAGCCGGGAAAAAAATCGGAAAGCATAATCGCGCCGGAAAAGAAGGTTTCCGCCGCCGTCGAGCTCTCTCAACTCAACCGCCGCCGTTTCTTTGCCTCCATGGATCTGCATTGAGCCAAGATCCAGGTCCGTTCTTCAATTGATTTAGTTTTAAATTTGCAAAATTGGATTTCATTATGCACATTATTTTGGTACGCACATTGGGTGTTTGAGAATGGTTTGTGGGTCGATTCGGAGTGGTAAGAAATGGATATCAGTGGTTGAATCGTAATGAATTGTAGATTAGAACCCGAAAAGATCCAATTTGAGTTCTTGCGATAGGAGGAGAGAGAACTGGGTACAACTGGTATAACTGATTGTAGTGAATGAGTGAGTTTTGTGTATTGTTTTGGCAGGAAACAATGAGCAACAATGAGCAACAATGTCAGCATACATTTTAAATGGCAAGGTCGCATGTATAGTATATTGTTGAAGAAATCAGTGGAGGAGATAACTTTGTCAATGGTAGAAGCTAGGATATACAAGAAGCTTGCGTTCGATGAAAGTGAGGTTAAATTGCAATTTAGTTACATTCCACTACTGGTTCGATGTGAGGAACAACAGGCTATTTGTGATGATGAGGATCTGTATGTTTATCTAACGTCCATTGATAACGAGAACCGTAGATGCATTTTGTTTGTGGAGGTCATCACTACTTTGGGACTTCCTGAGCAACTGTCGAGAGCGGGGAAAAGTTCATTTAGTATGAATTATGAGAAAGCAACTGATGATGAAATCAGAGCTAATGCCATTACTCTCTACGTAGAAAAAGAACAAGCAAAACAACTAGAGAAGGAGGATGATGATGATGATGATGATGTCTCTAATACTAAAGAGGGTGGAATTGTAACAAGTGATGAAGTTATGAGTGATGAAGGTATATGTAGATTGGATAGAAATATGGGTGATCAATATGTTGAGCCTCCACCTGTTGTAGAAGCTAGCCAGTCGTTTATAGAGCCATGGGAAGACGGTTTGGGTTTGAGTCTACTTCAAGAATTTCCAAATAAGAAGGCATTGCAATCTGTGGTGGATAAAGCCTTATTTCTTAACAGTTATGGTTTTGTTATTAAAAAGTCGGATCAGAGCCGTTTAGTGCTAAAATGTACTAAAGAAATATGTAAATGGGGTTTATGAGCCATGAGGATTGCAAAGACTGATATTATCTCGGTTAGAAAGTACACGAAGATGCATACATGCTCTTGGGCTACTCAGAGTAGAAGCAACAACAACATGAAGAGGTACGACACACCAGAATTAGTTGCAGCTCTTTTGCATGATGATTATCCATGACAAATGGAAACTCCATCTCCTAAAATTATCATGGATCTTGTGAAGACAAAATTAGGTGTCACAATATCATACTCAACAGCTTTGAGAGGGAAAAACCAAGCTATTAGTGATTTGCGTGGTAACCCGGAAGAAAGCTACAAGATGTTGTATTGCTATTTGCACATGTTAGAGAAGGTAAATGATGGTACAATAACACATGTGAAATTGGATAAGGAAAGCTCCAAATTCATGTACCTATTCATAGTTTTGGGAGCTAGCATTGAAGGGTTTAAAGTAATGAGGAAAGTGATAATTGTGGATGCAACGTTTCTGAAGAACGGATATGGTGGTGTTCAAATATTTGCCTCAGCTCAAGATCCTAATCGTCACCATTATTCCATAGCGTTTGGTGTACTCGATGGTGAGAATGATGCAAGTTGGACTTGGTTTATGGAGATGCTTAAAACTGTTGTACCGGACTCTTCTGAATTGGTGTTTATCAGTGATAGAAATGAAAGGCTCATCGGCGCCATAGCTAATGTGTATCCCAAGGCTCATCATGAGTATTGTATATGACATTTGTCTCAAAATGTGAAAGGTCATGCTTCTAATGTGAACAAAGATGTAGTCGCATGGAGATTCATGGAGGTTAGTAGGCAGTACGCAGTGGCTGATTTCAACTATGCTTATCTTTCTTTTAAGACAAGATATCCATCTGCTGCCAAGTATCTAGAGGAGAGTACCAAAAAAGAAAAATGGGCAAGGTGTTGTTTTTCAGGAGAAAGATACAACTTAGATACAAGCAATTGTGTGGAATCGTTGAATAGTGTTTTTAAAGACGCAAGGAAGTACTCCTTAATACCCATGCTTGATGCAATCATTAAAACATTTTCGAAGTGGTTTAATGAACACCGGAAGGAGGCGGTGGCTGGATCGATTGAACATAAACTGGTGCCTCTTGTGGAGAATTGCATGCACGATTTATGGGTTGTTGCTGAGAAATTGAATGTGACGGAGCTAAACACTTTTGAGCTTGAATACCATGTCATTGATAGTGATGGAAAGCCTTATCTGGTGAACTTACTCTCAAAAAGTTGCAGTTGCAGGGTGTTCGATATTGAAAGGTATCCTTGTGTGCACGGACTAGCCGCTTACATTGAATTCCTAAGGCATGAAGACAGAGGTCGTGATATCCAATTACATGAGTTGTGTTCAGAATATTATTGGACCGAGTGGTGGGAAAAGACGTATAACAGGACAATCTATTTAGTGCCGAATAGGTCTCAATGGGATGTCCCAGATGACGTCATAAGCAAACAAATCATACCTCCAGATCGAAAAAAGAAGAAAGGAAGAAAGAAAGTCAAAAGGTTACCATCAGCTGGGGAAAGGCGTCCGACGACGAAAAACAAAAGGCGGCCGAGACAACAACTCCACTGGTTAGCATTTGGAACTCGATTTGGTGTTTGATTATTATGGCTTGATGTATTATTATGTAAAACATCAATGTTTCTTATTTGGTTGTTATTTGGAACTCCAATGTTTGATTATTATGTCTTACTGTAAAACTATGTGTTGATGTATTATTATGTATTCTTTGTTTCTGTGGTAATTGAGTAACATTGGTATATGAAAACTAATGGAAGAAATTGGTAATACTGGTAGAGCTGGTATAATTTACAAAAAACTTGGTAAAACTGGTATAATTTACAAAAAACTTGGTAAAACTGGTATAACTAACAAATAACTTGGTCGTGAGATTTTGGTTTTCTTTTTTTTCGAAACCAATAGTTACAATGTTTACTAAGTAGTAAGGAACACATTCCACTAATAAATGATACAAGGATGAATTAACTATAAAATAAGAAATTTAAAAATTATATCAAAGTATGAAAGATTTTACACAATATATCTTTTATACTTTTAAGCTCACTTATACTATTATGATGAAAAATTTCTAAATTGTTGTTTTTTAAACATATGAATACATAAAACACTCATAACTACATGTTTATCGACTTCAGTCATTTGTAAAACTAGAAAAATGAATTAAAAGGTTAAGTAATACTGATTCAAGTGAAAAATAGCAAAAGTAATACTATGTGGAACTTTGGTACAACTAGTATCTTGGTTACAACTATGTGGATTCCCCCCCCCAAAATGACGGCGCACACGTGGGTCGCTCTCCACATATGAGAATTTAATTAAAAAAAACCCCAATTTTTTTAGATTTTTGGGTTTCACCGCCCCCCCCCCCAACACATATTTTGAAATTTCCCCCCAAAATCAAAATTCCCCAATCCCTTATTTGATTAATTATCCTTCTTCACAATCAGTTTAGATCTACTCCTTATCTCCTTCGACTCCTTCTTCTTTCCTTCCAAATCGAAAAGAAAACCCTTTCTCTTCTTTCTCTTCTTTGTTTTCGATTCGAAACTCTTTCTTTCCTTCAAAATCGATTGTTGTCATGGACCCTTACTACAGTGATATGAAGAGGTCAAAGAGGATTATGGCACAATTAGAAGCTGTTGCCGATGGTGGATATGGGATCCCGAAAAGGTGTCCATGTGGTGCCCCCATAATCCACGAGATTTCCCAACCGGAAGAAAAGAGATTCTTTACTTGTCAAATATTTAAGGTGATTTTTGATTCACGGCATGCGATTTTCGTTTAATAGTGAAGATGTGAGGTTATTTGTGATGCTATATATGTAATTCTATGTAGAATGATGGCTTCCACCTTAGGAAAGCTTGGGATCGTTCTATCCAAGAAGAGGTGGAAAGATTAACGACGGAGGTTGACGAGCACACCGAGAGGATTAGAAACATGGCAAACCATGAGTTTCTGATAGGACAAATGCGTTTGGAGCTGAAAAACAAGGATGAAGAGATTGCTAAGCTGAAAGAAGATTTGGCTCGTTTTGTGGCTCGATTCGACAAGTTTTTTAAGGAGTAAGCCTCTCCCTACGCCGTGAGATCTAGTATTTCTCTTTATTTTGGATGTGTAAGGTTGTGGTTGTGTAAGACTTCTCTTTAGTTTGGTTGTGTATGATTTTTGTTGTGGTTGTTTAATATATCATAGTATTACCAGCATTACTAGTATTACCCATATCACTTTTGTACTAAGTATTACCAGTATTACTAGTATTACTCGTATCACTTTTGTACTAAGTATTACCAGTATTACTAAGTTTTAAGAGAACATAAAAACAAAGAAAAGTACAAGTTCACACATCACTTGTACAAGTTCGAGAACAAGTTCACACATCCATGTCACCCGCTTCTCTAACAAGTTCAATCAAAAGTACAAGTTTAAAGTACAACTAAACATTTGTCTGTGACCGTGTCACCTGCTTGGGTGGTGGTTCAGGAGATGGTTCAGATGGTTCAGCTGGTTCAGCATGCGCAACCTCTGTTAAAGCTGCCTCTGTAGTACCAAGAGACGGACCCTTCTCTTGCGGGTCTGTCGAACCTTTAGTGTTAGTCGCTTGTTGACCAACATGCTCAGCTTCTGTCTCTATCAAACATTCAATGTTCGTCGCTTGTGGCTCAGCACAATCAAATACTCTTGTGTAAGCAAATAATTACTAACTGACTGTTATGCGTAGTATTACTAGTATTACCACTATTACTAGTATTACTAGTATTACCAGTATTACTAAACGTACTTTTGTCTTCATAAACGCTTCCAATGGTTTGATTCTTTCTTCTAACCCATCAAACCTCCCCACAAGCGTATTCATCTTTTCTTGCATCTCATCTTTGAAGGTGTTAAAGAGATCCATCCAATTCGGGTTTCCATGTGGAATTCTCTCGTTCACCACATTCTCAGGAAGGACTCCTTCGTTAACCACATTCTCAGGTTCTCCTCCTACTCCTCGGGACTGTACATCTTGGTTGAACATCTCTTCAAACCTCGCAGTATAGCCTTGATGAAGACGCTCCATCCAACTTTCAATAACAACATCATGTGCATCATCGTCATCTTCTTGTTCGGTGATTCCAGCAAGGAGAGACTCTTCTTCATCGGCTACAATTGCTATAATACTAGCAATGTTCTGTGAACATAACAAAGTAGAAATATTAAATACATAACAACCAAAAATAATTCTTATGCTAACTAGAATAACTAAGAAACACTAACATCAGTTACACCAAGTGCATCATTTAGTCTCGAAAGAGAAAATCCTCTCATATCGCATTTCTTGAACTTTCTCTTGCACATCCTAGGACAAGAGACGTCTGCGCCTGGATTATCTACTGCAAATTGATCCCTCAAATGTGGAATGGCCTCAAATGGTAAAAGCTACACAACAAACATATGGTTAGAGTTAGCTTCAATTAAGACAAAGTAACGCATCCAATACCTCATTTACATTTTACTTACCTCGATAGGCATACAGAAACCCGAGATCGGCCATACTGCATTCTCTTTTGTCATGGCCCCGTCAAAATGACTCATCGTGTGCGCAATCGATCCGAGCATGCGATCAAATGAATATCTCCCCCAAGGAAACGACTCACAAATTGTAAGATCATTCACAACACGTTGAAATAAGTCATCAATACTTGTAGCTTTTTCTCTAGCCTTTATCGGTGCTACAACAATGCTGGATAAGAAATAGAGGACAACCATCTTCAACCTATCCTGAGACCGTCCCCTTGGTACCATTTCCTTCAGTTTTTCTCTCACATCTTCACGTTTAATCACCTTTTCTTTAAAATACTTCTTTACAAACGTCTTACTTCCAAGTGCTTTAACACCAAGTGGATAGTTTTGACAATCAAATCCAGATATCAATGCATGCTCCCTAATACTGTATCGGACGGGAACTCCATTAACAACGAACCAAACCTCCTTTTTCTTTTCGATGATAGCGGTTCGGAGAAAAAGCAACCACATGCCCGTAGCCTTGTGGTTTTTCTCCCTTGGCAAGTGGAAAATGTGTTTGAACTATCGATGGTTCGTAAACCAATCCCACTCATCATCGGTGAGAGGATGCTCCAACTCCTTGAACGTTGTCAAAACTTCCTCAATATGAAACTTCGCCGATAACTTAATCTTCTTGTTATACTCCGACATAGGGAAGTACATATTCATAGGTTTTACTGCAATTGGTTCATCATTGGCATCCTGCAACAAATAGTTCAAGAACCGCCGTCAAGTTATATAAGACATAGTTCTACCTACTTGTACCAGTTTTACCAAGACACATAATTCAACCTAGTTATACCAGTTTTACCAATACATATAGTCCTATCTATTCAAATATTCAAATCTATTCAATTTGATTCTCTCCAACTCTATTCAAACCTAGTAGTTGAATTTTCGAATTCTCTCCAACTACTTACCATTCCGTCGCCCGAGTTGGTTGACGACTCGGTTGGAGGAGGAGCCTGAGACTCCCTCTCATCTTCATTATCTTCTTCTTGATTCTCGACAACCGGAGATAACTCCCTATCATCTCCCACTACCTCCTCAATAATAGGCTTCGACCTTCTCTTCCGTGGACTCGTTTTCCGAATTCCTCCTCTCTTCCTCTTTTTGCCCGTCTTCTTTTTCTTGAGAAACACCTTAGGAGACTCGTTGTCTTCTTTTTCTTCTTCACTCTTAATCCACGGATGAACCCTTGCAACTTCCTCTCCTTCTTCATTCATTTTTTCAACTTCCGGAAGACCAACTTCCTCCGCCTCATTCCTTCCAACTTCTCCTCCTTCATCCTCCGCCGCCGGAACAGAGCTTTCCCCATCTTTCTTTTTCTTCCTTCTCGAATACGTTTTAGTTCGCACCATATTGAATCGAGAGAAGATATCAATTCGAGAGGGCTCGAGTTAGAAATAGTCCACGAAGAACGGTTTTGATTTCGGAGATGATTTTGCCGGCAAGAGTGTTTAGGGATTTTATGATTTTGATTGGAATTGATTGAGATTCTCGGGTCGATCCGATTTCGAGCGGGTTGGGCGGATAAAATTCGGGTATAAGTTAGGGTAAGAAGGTAACTTACCTATTTTTCGGATTAAAATTAATTGAAACAGAAAATCATTTTAATGGGGGAGTTTTAAGATTATGTTTTGTCAAAAGTGTCCTTTTGAGATGAATTCTCCCTCCCACACCAATCTGAGAAGTTGTTGTTTAGTAAATGTTCGATTAAAACAAGAGAGGTCGTCAGAAGAAAACACAATTCTCAATTTCTCACCATGGACGAGTACAAAACTAATTCAAGACGGCTCTTCCCTCTAGTTGGGAGACGCTTTATCCTCTGTTCACAATCATTCATCGCGTTAACCAGAGATGAATCATGAAATATACGCAAGAATGTCGAATATTATGACAACTTTTACCTGATTAATGATAAGAGTTACAATAATGATAATCCCAATGGACATGGCACCACTATAGTAAAATACCAAGGATTTTCTAAGTGTAGAAGCCCAAGTCAGCAACACAATCCCCGTTATTAAAAACACAATACGGTACATGAAAAACTCTGCAAAGCGGTAGCGGGATAGATGATAAGTTTATGAATTTGCAAAATAGAGATATATATATATATATATATATAACAAAAACCAAGAGAAACTCTACTTTTTTTAGCATAGAGCTCCAAGGTAACTTTATTTGAGCCACCATATGTTCTTATATCGATGATCTTGTAGTCGAAAGGAGACATTACCCCAACCCATGAACCTTTGGATAGTTTCTTCCACTGACTATTAGAACACATTCCAATTACACGCGATGAACTCCTACCAAAAACCGAAAACAAAAAAAACAATAATGATATTGGATTTTAACCAAAACTAGGCATGAGAATGACAAAGACTGGATTTTTACCTGTGGAAGCAAACGTCTACACTTGTTGTAACGCCTCGACCGCCGTCGAGCTATCAGTATGCAGGGAAAATCCTCATTCCCTCGAGAGAAATCCTCATCTCTCAATAACATACAGGGGAAATCCTCATCCCCTCAGGAGAAATCCTCATCCCCTCAGGAGAAATCCTCATCTCCTAATGGGCCCCACGCCCACTCTCAGCCCGTGGGCCCACCCTTCTCCGACGGTCGGTGCGTTAGTCTGGGAGGCTCGAAAGACTTGTTTACTAACCCTGCAAATCACCACATGATCTTTCCCCGTGTTTTGTCCTCACTCACACGGTACTGGAAATGACTTCCCAGTAGGTCACCTATCCTTAAATTGCTCTAGCCCAAGCACGATTAACTCTGGAGTTCTCTCTGGATGTGTGACGGAAAAGATAAGTGCACTTTGGTGATATAAGTAGCCAAATCAATTCTCTTAAGCCTCTCCGCATGAACCACATAGTGGGATGTTACAATCACCCCCACTAACTGATTGCAACGTCCTCGTTGCGTACCAGGATCGTTACCCCCAACAGTGTGACTCACACACTCGTCAGGGTTCGCTCTGATACCACTTATAACACCTCGACCGCCGTCGAGCTATCAGTATGCAGTCCTTATTCCCTCGAGAGAAATCCTCATCTCTCAATAACATACAGGGGAAATCCTCATCCCCTCAGGAGAAATCCTCTTCCCCTCAGGAGAAATCTTCATCTCCTAATGGGCCCCACCCCCACTCTCGGCCCGTGGGCCCACCCCTCTCCGACGGTCAGTGCGTTAGTCCGGGAGGCTCGAAAGACTTGTTTACTAACCCTGCAGATCACCACATGATCTTTCCCCGTGTTTTGTCCTCACTCACACGGTACTGGAAATGACTTCCCAGTAGGTCACCCATCCTTAAATTGCTCCAGCCTAAGCACGATTAACTCTAGAGTTCTCTCTGGATGTGTGATGGAAAAGATAAGTGCACTTTGGTGATGTAGGTAGCCAAATCAATTCTCTTAAGCCTCTCCGCATGAACCACATAGCGGGATGTTACACTTGTTCTTGTTACAATGTTGTTGGAAGCATTATTCGAAAGGATTAACTTTAGTGAGTGTGCATATTTATCAATGTGGTTAAGTCTTTGTAATCCATGGATGTATAATCTCTCACATATCGATGTTGTACCTTGCTTCAGACCAGGAGAATCAATCACCTCTATTCTCAGGGTCACTTGTAGTAAACCCGTTTCACCCACAACTGCCAATAACATCGAAATTGGATCTTTTTTGGTGTAAATCTATTGCAATTGTCTTACTTTATGTATGAAATAAAAGTGATTCTAAGCTAAAAACTTAAGTAGAAGAAAACCCTAAACCATTTCCAACCAAAGACGACGAGAGAAAAGAAAACTTACCCAAGACAAGATCATCGGAGGAGACGACGGAGAAGGAAGCGAAGAGAAGAAGCAAGAGAATGAAATTTGAGCTTCGTACAAAGACTGGTGAGCTACTACTACTCATTCGGTTTTTCTGGATGGAACAATCGAAGATAAGTGAGGCGCGAATTGGTTAAAAATCAAATACATAGATGTGGAGGGTGAGGGTATTTTTGGTATTTTGAGGCAGAATCCATTGATGGTATTTATTATTCCAGAAACTGAAACGACCCGACCCAAAAATTTAAAATTTTCCCTCCAGATCATTATCATCACAGATAATAATCCTCAATGGGTCAACAACCAAGCAACGCGAAACAATAAACTTTAACAACATTTCCAGTTTAACAACTCCATACTTTATTAAATAGCAACCAGTTCAACCAATCAACCAATATCAATAAACAATATCTAATGACTAACAACCTAACAATTCCATAGAATAACAATCCAAGTGAGACCCTAAATCATCTCTTCTTCTTCGCCACGATTCCACGATCACAATTTCTCTTTACCTGTAACACATGGCAAAAAGAGTTGCGTGAGTATTATCACAAATACTCAGCGACGCGGTCATCCCGTCTACAAGCTATTTAAATACAAGTATAAACAACCAACACAATACCAGGATGATCACAGAACAAACATATACGACCAAGAAACAAAACCAGTCCAGAATACACCGTGTCGATCGACAGGACTCACTGTGTCGATCGACACAACCACTAGGTGTCGATGATCAGTGACCCCGTGTCGATCGACAGGATCCACTGTGTCGATCGACACAACCACTAGGTGTCGAAGAACACAGGCCCCGTGCCGATCGACACACCACCTCGGTGTCGATCGACACGACGTCGCAGAACCCAGAATCGAGTCAATCCTCACACGACTCGAATCTGATGTGATCTGTCGAGTCTCCTGCACAAATCCACACACAAAACACACAAAAACCACCAAGCAATCGTATTCCATTGGCCCCCTATACTTATACGAGCCTACGGTCACGCACTCACCTTGATTAGGATTGAAAAGGATAAAGAACGTGAAGAACGATCACGAACAGCCCCTGATTTCTTTTTCTGATCCGAAAATCTCACTCTAGATCCTCACACGTTCCTCAAATCCCAAGAACAGGCCTCCAACGATCCAAACCTTCTCCAGGAATCTCTCAAAAACCCCAAATTCTCTGATTTCAGAACTTCTCCCAAATCTCTCTAAAAAATCTGATTCTCCAGAACAAAAACGGCCAGAACCTCTGATTCTGCCTTTTATATCGAGCCCTAGGGTTTCCCTAAACTGGCCCATCAAACCGGCCAATTAAATCGAACCAGTCGGTCTAATTTCAACCCGTGTCGATCGACATACACCTCTGTGTCGATCGACACACTCACCAAAATTCCACTTTTTGGTTCACGGGTGTTACAATTCTCCCCCACTAACACGGATTCGACCTCGAATCCTGCAACACCGTCGCACTATGGTCACAAAAACCGGACCCGGACCCGGCTGACCCTTCGAGTTCACACTCAAACCACATAACCCCGTCTCACTAAAGTTCGCACCTCCGACTAAAACCCGACCAGATTCCTCCAGAATATCCACGATGCAACGTCCCCTGGTCCCGATCAGGGCTGCCCGATTGACTGCCCAACAATCAATCAAGAACATGCACGACCAACCGTTGACCCCGAATTGGACCAAATGATCGCACAGCAATCAAACAAGAACATGTATGACCAACGGCGCTACATATATTACCAGAGTTGTCCGAACCTGGTTCCAAACGTTAGCAAAACCTTAGATTCGACATCCAATCCACTCTCTTGACCCTCGGTCAACACCACTCGAGATCACACCTGATCCCCGAGCTCTACCAGGCTCATACTAGCCCCATTGCACCGTCTCACTACGGCTGCAATCCTGACCCCACCTGGTCAGCACCACCTGAGATCCACTCCTGATCCCCGAAGTTCATCCAGTCTCATGCTTACAACCACATTACAGATACTATTGCTCGTACTCATATCTATATACAACACCCCGCTCTCAGGATCGTCACCCTTTGAGCTCTCGATGTATATCATGCCTCCCCACCTTTAGGACCGCCGTCCATCCAGCTCTCGGCATGCTCCAGCCCCTCCCACTCTCAGGACACACAGTCCATCAAGCTATCGGCAGCAGAGGAATCACACATCCCCTGGAGAGGCTTCGGCCCCTCAAAGTATATGCAAGGGAACCACTTTCCCCCGGAGAGAACATCACTGTCCACTCAAGTATACCCAGGAGACCCACGATCCCCTGGGGCAATCACTCTGTAACATGCATCTTAGGCACCTATCGACTGAAATCACCTCTCATGGTCATCCGAAACAACCCAATCACCAGGGTGTTTCACAGAGTCCCTGGAAAGACAGTCTTAAGTCACATAAAACTTTTATTCCAGACTCCCCCTAGGAAATAGGCAGGTTCTAACTCACATAAAACCCCTATTTCCCAGCACCATCTGGGGAATCACAAGTCCTAACTCACATAGAACCTTATCCCCAGATAATCCTACTAGAACATGGACAACCCTAACTCACATAGAACTTCCATTTCTAGTCTTCCTAGCCGATAGACAAGCTCTAACTCACATAGAACTCTATCGCTAGACTTCCAAATGACCTACCAGTCATCACAAATCCATGACATCACCAGTCATACCAATACATAACGCACTCGTCAATCTCATAAATTACACGTCTTAACGCACATTTAATAAGGCAACTCATCTTATTAAATCTCCAGAATGTAAACTCGTTACAACACAACAAAAAACAATATCACAACATAGCAACATGCTAATACAGACTCTGAAAACCAGAAAAAGAGCTCAAGCCACCGCTTGCTTCTCGAACCACTTCGAGAACTTCGTCTTCATCAACGGCTCTGGTTCCCAAGTCTCCTCCTCAATACCGTCACAGTCCCACACGACTTTCACCAACGGTATACTCTTCCGGTGCAGCACCTTGATCCTCCTCTCGAGAATCCTCACAGGCCTCGCCGCCAACGTCATGTTGGGCTGAAGATCCTCCGGAATCCTCGCCAACACCTCCTCAGACTCATGCAGACACTTCCGTAGCATCGAAATATGGAAGACCTTGTGAAAAGCCTTCATACTCTGAGGAAACTCCAATCTATAAGCTACCGGTCCGACCCGCTCCACCACTCTGAACGGACCCATAAACCTCGGACTCAGCTTATTCTCTGAAATGGATCTGTTATGACCCCTCAACATAGCTGCCTTGAGATACACCATATCTCCCAGCTTAAACTCCGGCTCCTTCCGTCTCCTATCGGCGTAACTCTTCTGCCGATCTTGAGCCTCTCTCATGTTTAGCCTCAAGACACGGATCTTCTCTGTTGTCTCCTGAACAAAGTCTGCACCAAACATGCTCCTCTCCCCCACTTGAGTCCAGCCTAATGGTGTCCTACACGGCCTCCCATACAGAGCCTCATATGGAGCCATCCCAATACTCGCCTGATAGCTGTTGTTGTACGCAAACTCTAGCAGGTTCAGATGATCCGCCCAATGACCACCATAATCCAGTACACACATCCTCAGCAAATCCTCCAATGTCTGAATCGTCCTCTCAGACTGCCCATCCGTCTGAGGATGATACGCGGTACTCATATGCACCTTAGTGCCCATCTCAGACTGAAAAGCTCTCCAGAACTCTGAAGTAAACCTCGGATCCCTGTCTGACACAACACTTGCTGGCACCCCGTGCAGCCTCACTATCTCACGCACATACTTCCTAGCCAACACCACCGCTCCGTCGGTCTTCTTGATGGCCAGAAAATGTGCTGATTGGTCAGATAATCCACAATAACCCATATCGCATCATATGTCCGCGACACTGGCAGTCCTGTCACGAAATCCATCGTGATCATATTCCACTTCCACTCCGGAATAGGTAAACTCTGCAATAACCCGCTCGGGACCTGATGCTCATCCTTCACCAGCTGACACACGTTGCACACTGCAACCCAGCTAGCTACATCCCTCTTCATCCCGACCCATTGATAATACCGTTTTAAGTCCCGATACATCTTGGTCGCTCCCGGATGAATCGATAACATACTCGAATAAGCTTCCCTCAGTATCTCTTGTCTCAGATCCTCATCCTTGGGTACATAAACTCGCCCGTTCACCAGTATCATCCCACTCGCTGAGACTACATACTCTGAACCGGCCGCCTGAGAAGCGTCAATCAAACCCTGATCCTTCTCCTGTGCAACCCGAATCCTGCTCAACAGATCTGCCTGGTTAGCTGCCTCCAACCCCAACGGCTCCTGTGAGATCACACACAACCTCAACGTGCTGATCTCGCTCACCAGAGCCTCCATATCTCGCTCCTGATCTGAAGCTGCCCTCTTCCGACTCAACGCATCTGCAACCAGATTAGCCTTACCCGGATGGTACCCAATCTCCAGGTCATAGTCTGCAACTAACTCCATCCAGCGACTCTGTCTCTGGTTCAGCTCCGGCTGAGTGAAGAAATACTTCAGACTCTTGTGGTCTGTGAATATCTGCACCTTCCCGCCATACAGATAAGACCTCCAGATCTTAAGTGCAAAGATAACTGCAGCCAACTCCAAGTCATGGGTAGGGTAATTGCACTCGTGCTTCCTCAACTGCCTCGAAGCATACGCAATAACCTTCCCCTGCTGCATCAGCACACAACCCAGACCAACTCCTGAAGCGTCTGTATACACCACATAAGGCTCACCCGGCTCGGGTAACGCCAAAACAGGTGTACTGGTCAGCATCTCCTTCAGCTTCCCGAAACTCTCCTCACAAGCTGAAGACCAAACAAAAGGGACATCCTTCCCTGTTAGCTTCGTCATCGACTGTGCCATACTCGCGAATCCCTTGACGAACCTCCGGTAATAACCTGCCAACCCAAGAAAACTCCTGATCTCGGTGGCGTTCCTCGATCTAGGCCAACCTCTGATAGCCTCTATCTTAGCCGGATCCACAGACACTCCCTCTGCAGACACAACGTGGCCAAGAAAGCTCATCTCTCGCTGCCAGAAACTGCACTTACTCAGCTTTGCGTACAGCTTCTGCTCCCGCAGCTTCTCCAGAACCAACCTCAGATGCACCTCGTGCTCTTCTGGACTCCTCGAATATACCAGAATATCATCAATGAAGATGATCACGAACACATCCAGATACTCCTGGAATACCCCATTCATCAACCGCATGAACGCTGCTGGTGCATTCGTCAAACCAAACGGCATCACCACGAACTCATAATGCCCGTACCTCGTCCGAAAGGCCGTCTTCCTGACGTCCGCCTCATCGATCAGAATCTGATGGTAACCCGACGCCAAGTCTATGTTAGAGAACCAAGTAGCCCCTCGCAACTGATCCAACAACTCAACAATGCGCGGCAGAGGATACCTGTTCTTCACAGTGACTCGGTTAAGCCCCCGATAGTCGATACACAACCGGAAACTCTCATCTTTCTTCTTCACAAACAACACCAGTTCTCCCCACGGTGAAGCACTAGGCCGGATGAAACCCTTCCCCAACAGATCATCCAGCTGCTTCTTCAGCTCTGCCATCTCTGCTGGAGCCATACGGTAAGGTGCCTTGGATATCGGAGCTGTTCCGGGTTCCAACTCAATCGTAAATGGATCCGACCGCGACGGTGGCAAACCCAACAACGATTGGAACATATCCTGAAAATTCCGAACGACCTGGATATCCCTAACTGCAACCTCTCCAACAGCCTCTGGCATCATTATCGTCGCCAGATACGCCTCACAGCCTTTCCCAATCAACTGCTCGGCTTGTATCGCTGAAATCATAAGACTTCCGGAAGTCGGTCTCACCCCCTGAAACACCAACCTCCCAGCCTCTCGCTCAAACACTACACGTCCTCGATGACAATCCAAATGGACCTTGTACCAATCCAACCAATCCATACCCAGGATGATATCGTACAACTCCACCGGACTAATGACCAGATCTGCTGGCATCAACTCTCCCGCCACCAGAACATCCACATCACGAGCCCGCCCGAAAGTAGCTAACGTTCTCCCACCAGCAACCTTAACTACTCCCGGCTACTCCCCAGAATCGCTCCGGATCCCGTAGCTCCCGAATCAAATAACATGTGGGACTCACACCCGCCCACAACTAAGGTCCCTGCACAAATTCCATCTGCTTTAAGACCCGACACTCTAACGCAGACTCACAATTTCAACCCAACTAAAATTCAATCCATAATAATTGAAAAGAAAAAGTCAAGTCGGAACAATACCTGTGATCGGTTTGGCGCTAGAGCCGTTCGCCTCCGCCGAAGTAAATACCCGCGGCGTCGCTGCGATCTGGCCAACGGCTGGACCGCCAACGGCTGCACTGCTGCTACTGCCATCTACTGCAGCTTCGGACACTTGGGCTTGATATGCCCTGGCTCCCTGCAGTGGTAGCACACCTGGGCGCCTCGAATCTCAGTCCTCTTCGGACAACTGGCCACCTTGTGATCCATGCTTCCACACCCAAAGCATTCCGGACCACTCTGTCCTCTCTGACTGGCCCTAGAAGTGCTCTCCCACTTCCTCTTCTGACCCTGCGCAGGCTTGCCGCCCCTGCTCGATCCTGTCTGCTGCTGAGATCTCCTCGGTTGCTGCTGCTGCTGCACCGGTGGACTAACCACCACAACCTGCTCCCTGAGGTCCTCCTCAATCGCAGCCGCAGTCTCAACCAGCTCCGCCCTCGTGGAGAACTTACTCACCCTGCAGCGAGTCCTTAGCTCAGCTCGAAGTCCCCCGAGGAACCTCCTCACCTGGGCCTATTCGCCCTCCATGCCTCTACCAGCATGTACCAAGAGTCTACTGAACTCCAAATCGAACTCCCTCACGGTCCGATCCCCCTGAGTCAGGTTCAGGAACCTCGACTCCATCCTGTCCACCGCCTCCTGCGGGAAATACTTGGCATTAAACTCAGCCAAGAAATCCTCCCAGACCATCTCGGCCTGCACCCGCCTAGTCTCAACGCCTGTCCACCAGAGATGCGCATCACCATCCAAATAGTGCACTGCTAGGTCTACTCTGTATCCTTCTGGACACCTGATCGAGCGAAAGTTACGCTCCAATCTCCGCCGCCACTCATCAGCCTCCTCTGGCTTGGCACCACCAAAGAAAAACCCAGTGCCAATCCGCTGCATCTGCTCCATCATCCTAAGGTAGGATGGGAGCTCCTCCGTAACCGCCACAACCGGCGGAACACCCGCCACTACTGGCTGAACACCAGCCACTCCCGGCTGAACCCCAGCCTCCACTGGCTGTACTCCTGGAGCCTGACCCGGAGCCGGTACCCCACCTGGTAACCGCTCTAGGATCAACTGCAGCAAAACCGCCAGGCGATCATCTCGGTCCTGAGCCACACCTGCGGGAGCACCCCCACCTGGGCCTGCCATACCATCAACTACACCGGGACCCATACTAGCCCCATCAGCCCTCACACTGACACTCGTAGAAGCCGGACCCACAGACCCCTCCTGAAACGCCTGAGAGTGTGCCACCTGCTCCTGCGTGGTCTCCTGGGCCACACTCGTGGCTACTGACTCACTCTCGAGCCCTCACCCGCGCCCACGACCAACACGACCTCCACGGCCCCCACGACCTCTGCCTCTAGCACCTCTAGCCATACTTCTGCACTCACAGCAGATTACTAAGTGCTAGAACAAAAACAGAAATCATACAACACTTACCGTGGAATCTCAATGAAGGCTCGGAAGAGATGATCTAAGACTCAATACCCACACAACAATCAATCAATTAACTTCATAATCAATCAATTGCACCCGCCCTAGAACCGCTAGGGCTCTGATACCAAACTGAAACGACCCGACCCAAAAATTTAAAATTTTCCCTCCAGATCATTATCATCACAGATAATAATCCTCAATGGGTCAACAACCAAGCAACGCGGAACAATAAACTTTAACAACATTTCCAGTTTAACAACTCCATACTTTATTAAATAGCAACCAGTTCAACCAATCAACCAATATCAATAAACAATATCTAATGACTAACAACCTAACAATTCCATAGAATAACAATCCAAGTGAGACCCTAAATCATCTCTTCTTCCTCGCCACGATTCCACGATCACAATTTCTCTTTACCTGCAACACATGGCAAAAAGAGTTGCGTGAGTATTATCACAAATACTCAGCGACGCGGTCATCCCGTCTACAAGCTATTTAAATACAAGTATAAACAACCAACACAATACCAGGATGATCACAGAACAAACATATACGACCAAGAAACAAAACCAGTCCAGAATACACCGTGTCGATCGACAGGACTCACTGTGTCGATCGACACAACCACTAGGTGTCGATGATCAGTGACCCCGTGTCGATCGACAGGATCCACTGTGTCGATCGACACAACCACTAGGTGTCGAAGAACACAGGCCCCGTGCCGATCGACACACCACCTCGGTGTCGATCGACACGACGTCGCAGAACCCAGAATCGAGTCAATCCTCACACGACTCGAATCTGATGTGATCTGTCGAGTCTCCTACACAAATCCACACACAAAACACACAAAAACCACCAAGCAATCGTATTCCATTGGCCCCCTATACTTATACGAGCCTACGGTCACGCACTCACCTTGATTAGGATTGAAAAGGATAAAGAACGTGAAGAACGATCACGAACAGCCCCTGATTTCCTTTTCTGATCCGAAAATCTCACTCTAGATCCTCACACGTTCCTCAAATCCCAAGAACAGGCCTCCAACGATCCAAACCTTCTCCAGGAATCTCTCAAAAACCCCAAATTCTCTGATTTCAGAACTTCTCCCAAATCTCTCTAAAAAATCTGATTCTCCAGAACAAAAACGGCCAGAACCTCTGATTCTGCCTTTTATATCGAACCCTAGGGTTTCCCTAAACCGGCCCATCAAACCGGCCAATTAAATCGAACCTGTCGGTCTAATTTCAACCCGTGTCGATCGACATACACCTCTGTGTCGATCGACATACACCTCTGTGTCGATCGACACACTCACCAAAATTCCACTTTTTGGTTCACGGGTGTTACAGAAACAGACCTTTTTGACTGGAACAATTGTTCAACTCAACAGATTAATATTTGGGAAAACGGTAAAAAAAAACCCTGAATTATTTGGATTAAACCGAAACAACCCTGAACTACTTACTAAACGTTTTTAATCTCTATCTTTTGTTGACCTGTTCTTTTTAATCCCCATATTTCGTTGACTAAGCCAAATTAGTTTCGTCGTTAAGTTCCTAACAGACTAGTTAGACAGGGTTAACAGCTGTTTCATCTCTCCGTTAAATACAAACGACGTTGTCGTTGTCTTCCTTCTCCATAACAAAATCTCCAAATCGATTTTAGAACCCTAATCCCCAAATCCTCCAAAATCTAATTGATTTCTTCTTTGTCAAAGAAAGATGAGGTGAAAAAAGTTTGCCCCTCATCGACCCAACAGAAGCCGACCCAACAGAAGCGACCAAAACGTTGGAGTTGTTGGTGATGATAATGGTTGCTCGGGTGTTGGAGATGCTCCTGTTGGCGAGAATGCTCGACTTGCTAATGGCGAGGGTTTAGGAGTTTCTGACGTTGGAGAGGAAGTGAGAGTAAATGATGGACAAAAGGCTCTAAGTGGAGATGATTGCGAGGTGGTTGGTGACGACGATGCCGATGAGATTGTTGATGATGATGTCGATGAAGCTGAAGATGATTTAGTTGTTGAAGAAGAAGGTGGTGAAGATTTCTTTGAAGACGGTAATAGGAATGAAGAGGCTCAGGCTGCGAGTGATTCAGACAGTGGTGATGATCATGCTTGGAATAATGACGTTATTCCAGATCCTCTAGTATTAGAAAACAAAGAAGAAGATGAGGATAGGCAACAAAATGCAGAACCTGATGAACTGCTAGCATTGGGGAAAACTTTTGCTTGTGCAGAGGATGTCAAGCTTGCTATTCTTTTGTACTCTCTGAAAACAAGGTATGACATTAAGCTAGGTAAGTCATCAGCTCTGAAAGTTACTGCAAATTGTTTTGATACTCAGGGAAATTATCTGTGGCGAGTTTATTGCTCGTATGAAAGGAGGAAACGAAAGTTGCAGATAAAAACCTATGTCAATGAGCATATATGTGTTCGATCAAGCTACTAAAAAATGTTGAAGATTTCGTCAATTGCTACTTTGTTTTCAGAAAGGTTGAGACTGAATCCAAAAATGACGAAACAAGAGATGGCTTTGGAGATAAAGAGAGAATATGGGTTGATTATTACTGATGAACAATGTGGGAAGCCGAAGTCAAAGCTTGTGAAGGAAAGAAAAGCTAGTCATGAAGAACATTTTGGAAAAGTGTGGAATTATCGAGCAAAGATTTTTTTGAAAAATCCAGAGTCTACCATGGAGATTGAAACTATTCCAGTCCCAACCATTGGAAGCAAACAAAGGTTTTACCGTTTATATGTTTGCTTTAAAGCTAAAAAAAGGCTTGGAAACAGACTTGTAGGCCTATTATAGGAGTAGATGGTGCTTTCCTTAAATGGGATATAAAGGGACATCTTCTAGCCGCTGCTGGAAGGGATGGAGATAAAAGGATAGTGCCTGTAGCGTGGGCTGTAGTTGAGATAGAGAATGATACTAATTGGGACTGGTTCGTTACACATCTCAGTCGTGATTTGGAACTAGATGAAGGAAAAGACATTGCAATCATATCAGATAAACATAAGGTTAGTATCACATCATATTTTGCTTGTGAAGCCACAAAAGTAGGCCACTTATGCTATTTGTTTTCTTTTGCAGGGTATACTGAAAGCTGTCAATAATATTCTTCCACAAGCTGAACATCGAATGTGTTGTAAGCACATTCTGGATAACTGAGAGACAGCCATGATGTACAATTGCAGAGACTATTTTGGAAGATTGCACGCAGTTACACGAGAAGAGATTATAATGAAAACATGGAAGCATCAAAGAAGTACAATCCAGGTGCGTTTGATTCTCTACAAAAGACTAACCCTCCAGCATGGTCTAGAGCTTTTTATAGGATAGGCTCTTTTTGCAATGATAACTTGAACAACCTGTGTGAGTCTTTTAATAGAATCATTAAGGAAGCAAGGAGAAAACCCTTACTAGACATGTTAGAGGAAATTATGAGACAATGTATGGAGCGTATTGCAAAAAGGTCTATTCTTGCTAATAGATTGAAGACAAGGTTCACAAAAAGTGCACAAGATGAGATAGAAAAAAATGAAAAAAGAGTGCATGGGATGTGTAAGATACATGGCCACTAGAAATGTGTATGAGATAGACGAGAAAGGTTGTAGTTATTCTGTGGACATGGGAGAGCAAACATGTGGTTGCAGGAAGTGGCAGATGACTGGAATACCTTGTATTCATGCCACATGTGTTATCACAGCCAAGAAGCAGAAGGTTGATGACTATGTGTCTGAGTTTTACACAACACAAATGTGGCGACAAACATATAAGACTAGTATTAGGTCTGTTGAAGGTTCAAAGAAGTGGCGAGTTACGAATAGGTTAGGGGTCTTGCCACCACCATGGAGATTAGAGAATCCAGGTAGACCACCTAATTATGAAAGACGTAAAGAAGTTAATGAAACAACCTCTTCCTCAAGTAAAACCAAGTTGTCACGGGCAAAACGAATCATGAAATATTCGAATTGCGATGAAGAAGGACACAATAAGGTAAGTTTTGAAAAACCAAGTGTTGAGCCTCAACCAAAAAGACCAAGGGGAAGACAAAGGAAAGATCAGGTTTGTTTTTTGTTTAGTCTGACTTTGTATTTGTATTTATTTTATTTTGAATGTTCATACATATTCTTACAATTTTTTTCACTTAGGGAGGAACCTCACAAGGAGTTTCACAAGGCCAAGGGTAATAGCCGGTGAACCTGTGTGATGAACCTGTCTCTGTTTGTTTACAATTTGTTTCTGTGATGAACCTGTCTCTGTTTTAAAGTATGTTTCTTTGTTTCTGTTTTTATGTTTCTTTGTTTCTGTTTTTTATGGAAACGACGTCGTTTGTATTTAACGGAGAGATGAAACAGCCGTTAACCCCGTCTAACTAGTCTGTTAGGCAACTTAACGACGGGACTAATTTGGTTTAGTCAATGAAACTTGGGGATTAAAAAGAACAGGTCAGCAAAAGATGGAGATTAAAAACGAAGTAAGTAGTTCAAGGTTGTTTCGGTTTAATCCAAGTACTTCAGGTCTTTTTGACTGTTTTCCCATTAATATTTCCATTGGGCTTAATTAATTTCGGTTTATCTGTTTTTTTCATTGGCCATGCCCCTTTTTTTACCAAGAGTGAGAAGGGAAGAATATTATATACTTCTTTTTAATCAAATTATTAATTATTTTATTATAAAATATTTTATGCGGGTTTATGGTAAAATATTTTATAACATGTGGAATAATCAAATTCAAAAAAGTTAAAAACAAAATTAAATCACACATGAAAATAGACAAAATAAGATCAAAAATATTGATATTAAACAAATTTAACCGTTACTTTTTTTATCTTTATTTTTTTTATTTGATTTCCAAGTAAATTTGATCACATTATTTAAATAATTAGTTTTTTTTATTCGTTTGAAGTAATTTAGTTTTTACTACTTCACTATTCTACTATTTAAAAAATCTTATTGAATTAATTTCTCATGTTCCTATTTAAAATTTTCAATTTTATAAATACATTATAATCTTATTGAATCAAATCTCATATTTTTAGTAGCAAACTAAAATTGTAAAATTTAAGAAGATTTTCTTCACATAATTGATTTCCAAAATTTGCAAGAATCAAATGATGTATAAAGCCTCGAATAATATTTTCTTACGTTAAAACAAAATCAATTTATAGTCAGACATTAATCAAGTAACTAGTAATACATTAAGACTCTTACTGATATAAAATAAAAATATGCTAACATTTTCATAAAGTAATAAAAATTATGTTCCTATAATCTCATTATTTTTATAAAATTTCTTGCCTCCCACTTTCTGATAAGAGGTACAATTATACGACGATAAAAATATTTTATATTTAACTGGTCTAATCTTAAATAATTGACGTTTTCTTGGGTTTAGTAGTCAATGATGTGACGATATCTATGTTGTAAATAATAATAAAAAAATTGAGTTAGATTTTTTTTATTAATCTCACAGTTTAAAATACATCGTTATAATCTATCTCTCTTATCGAATAAGAGAATAATCGATGTTATTTTCTAATAAAAAAACTAAAATAAAATTTGTGAAAGATATTATCGAAGTTTAAAATTGTTTGGTGAGAAGATTGAGAGAGCTATAAAGACAAAATATGATAGACCATGAAGATTTGGGTATGTAAACCTAAGTCTAATTGAACTCAAATTTTTTTTACACATGTATTAATTAACATGGTTATGAGAAAAATCTTAAAACTAATTTCATCTAATACATGTAAAGGAAAAGAGAAAAAAGTATGGTTTTATGAAAAAAAAACTTAATATATAATAAAGACAAAATATAAAGGGATAAACCATGCTTATCAACTAATTATTTTAATAAAAAATTAATTAGGTTAATTGAAAATTTTGTTATATGTTTATTTTTATAATCTATTTGATAAATATAAATATATAAGTTTAAAAGAAATAAGATTTGTATGATTTATGTGGCAAATTCTAATTGGGAATTTTTGGGAATTTTCTAACACGTGTCAAAATCTAATAACCCGACTGACACATGTCACGATCGTGTTAATTATAAAGTTTGACGCATCAAGCTTTATATAATCTTATTCTATAAAGAAGAATGCGCACGATGAGAACGTGACACGTAAGCAGAATTGTAACTCACCAGATTGTGACATGTGTTTAGTTTAATCAGATTATAACATGTGTTAACACTTCAAATTAATTAAAGATATATAAAAATAAAAATGAAAAACGGACAAAATAATTGTAAAGTAACTAACCAAATAGTAAAGAAGAAAATTTTTTTATTGTTCAAACTAATTATAATAAAATGGAAATTTCTAATAGTCCACACTAGCTAGATTAAAAAAAAATCTAATAATTTAAACTAATTATCAAATTAAACTAAGAAAAAAAATATTATCGACCAGAGTATGACACTTAAGCAAAATTATAATTCACTAGATCATAACATGTGTCCAATGTTGATTAGATGATGACATGTGTTAAAACTTAAAATTAATTAAGAAAAAGTAAAATTAAAAATGAAAAACGAACAAAACGATTGTCAAAACAATTAACCAAATAGTAAAAAACAAATTCTAATAATCTCGAATAGCTAGGAAAAAATAATTAAAATAGTTTAAATAAATTATAAAAAAAAGCAAAATTGTAACTCACCATATTATGACATGTGTCTACTTTAATCAGATTATGACATATATCTAAAAGTTTCGAGAATTCTTCTTAACTATAAGGACATACAAAAATCACTACTCTATTTGTTGATTTTAAAAATGTCTTCATTTTTCGACTTTGTTGGTTTTGAATAAGAATTAGGGTCATTGCTTATAACAACATATGTGTCCTACAAAGTTACAAAACTCTACTCAGAAAAAGTCTATGTTGCAAAGAGGGGTAGATTGCTAGACTTTCGAGACCGATTGTTTAGAGCTAGTTAATTTGACTCAATTTCCAAATTTGTTGTCTGCCTTCTCCATCTCCTTGGAATTTTTTGGCGAGTTCCGAGCTAGGATCCCAAGTTTTTCATTATTATTGATTCCACGTTATGATAATCCGACAGTTTGGCCCGATTAACTCGTTTGATGTTGATTGAATTTTATTTAATAACTGAAACACTACCACACTGCATAACCAGTGGCAGAGTTTTATTTTAATGAAATGATTAGTTGACAAAAAACAAAAAACCATTTATCATTCTACACAGCTTCAACATATGTGCCCTACAAAATTACAAAATTTTATTATTTTTTTCACTCTGTTAATTATTTTCGGGTGAATTTGCCAACTAACCATATAACACCATACTGATAAAAGTTTAGTGAATAACCATAACTATTTGTGCGTCTACTCACCGTTATCCGTTAACTCACAGGATTTATCCGGTCATCATAAAAATAAATAATAAAATTTAATCACATAAAATAAATTTAGTCTAGCTACAATCTTACATTTCACTAAAAGTCAAACTTTTTATTGCAATGTCACTTGCTCTGTCAAGGATGATTGGTTGGTTGATTATTATTGTAACATATACTACTATAAGATTATTATTCAATCTTATAGTAGTATATGTTATTTTTGTACTACAAATGTTAGAACGATATTTATTGTAAAATTTGGTACATGGTGCAAATGCAATCAATGTCATTTACGTGTTTGAACTTATGAAAGTAAAACTGTTGCTAACTTCCAGTATGTAGTGTAAATCAATCTTTTCTTAAACAACGAAATAACCTAAAAGCTTTGTTATACATCACACTGAAATTGAGATTTACGCAGGTAGACAAATATTTCGAAGTTAGCAACAATGCAACAAAATCGTAAACCCAATAAACATTTGTTATGTTTTAAATGATCTGTTTTTGGTCAACACTACATACGATCTTTCAGCTATTTGTTCAAAATCTCGTATTTACCATAATCAAGAAAAGAGTCTTCTTGTTCACAAGAAATCTCCTCATCGATTCGTCCTAATACAACAACACATCTATAGTTCCTCGGGCGATCCAACGGCACCGATCGGCCGCCACGTGTCATCAGACAGCCTTGATCACGTGCCTTCGACGTCAAGGTAAAGCTCCGGGGAAGGGCGGTGCTAGGCGGATCGCAGATTTGGAAGTTTCCTGAGAACTGACCAAAACCAGAAGATCCGCCGCCGGAAAATATCCCGGCGCCGGAGCATGATGTAATGCTACGTATGTATGCGTCACGTGCCATGATCAACCAACGCAAAGGAGCCTTCACCAACCACATCAAGCTCTTCTCTTTCACTATGCCTCTCCCTATCATTATTGAGTTGTCTCAAGAATCAGAAATCAAATAAAGATATATTTAATATATGGAAAAGACTTTTATATTATAAGGTTTATATGAGATCGAAAGAGATATAAGTAAGAGGAAGAATTGCTCAAAGATTTCAAGACATGATCAAAGAGAAGAAGAAGTCCATGATGTATTTTTATAAATGAGTTTCTAACAACAAACGTACGAATATTTCTTATATGTATCTAGTTGGATTATTGAATACATTTCTTGTAAGTAGATGTTTAAATTTATTAGGTGTTGTTGGAAAATTAAAAACTACTTTATTTCATAAAATATTGACATCATATTAAACTAGAAATTTTAAAAGAGGTTGGTTAGTACTTAAAAAATCATTAATGGCTTGTTTTAACCTACTTTCTTCCAAGCATGAAGCATCTTTGTTTTGTAATCGATAGTTCAGTACATTACCCTATTGAAGACTAAAAATATCTTTTTATTATGTAAAAGAGATGCGCCCGATGAGAGCATAACACTTAAGCAAAATTATAACTTACCAGATCGCGATATGTGTCCAAAGTTGATTAGATGATGACATGTGTTAACACTTAAAATTAATTAAAGAAAAATAAAATTATAAATGAAAAATAGACAAAATAATTCTCAAATAACTAACCAAATAGTAAAAAGTAAAATTTTTTAATTAGAACCTTTTTTTTTCTAATAGTCCAAACTAGCTAGATAAAAAAGAAAATATCCAAACTAGCTAGTTCAAACCAATGAATAAAAATAAATTAAGAAAGAAAATAGAGAGTATAAACCGTAGAAAGTAAAAAATAGAGAAAAATAAAAATTTTAATTAAGAAAAATTAAACATGAATGATAAAAGAACAAAATATCTTATTATATAAAAGAGGATGCGCGCAATGAAACGCGACACGTAGGCAAAATTCTAACTCACCAGATTACGACACATGTATTTGTTAATTTAGATTGTGACATGTGTTAATATTGACAAAAAATTTTAAAAAAAAGAAAATAAAGAATATATTCTAAACAAGGATAATAGACTAATTAACAAAAAGGGGAAAACCATCCTACTAAGATAGGTAATATTTAGAAATTGTTATATTACAAAATACATTCTTTCCATTTCAAATTATCTAAATAGTTAAAGAAAAAAAAGATGTCATATTATAAATGTCATTTTGCTAATATAATAACGAGTATGAGATAATTTTAGTATGAGATAAATGACAAATTGAAGATTTAATAAAATATAATAAGATTAAATATTAAATACATTTATCAAATTATAAGCGTTATAAATTTTAAAATCAAAAGTATTTACCGTAATGCATTTTTATATAAGCATGACATGCAAGCAAAAGTATAACTCATGAGATCGCGACATGTATCTAATATTGATCAAATGATGAATGTGTTAAAATTTAAAATTAATTAAGAAAAATAAAATTTAAAATGGAAAGTAATTATCAAGTTACTAATCAAATAATATAAAATAAAATTTCTAATATTATCCATACTAATTAATAAAAAAATGTAAGATGAAATATAGACATGACATAAGCCATAAAAAAAACAAATACTACATACATAATAAAAATGTCAACTAAAATAAAAAAAAATAAAAAAAAAGGTATATAAATTGGAAAAACAAAATTAAGAAAAGTTAGAGAAACCTCATTTAAAAATTTAACGATATACACAACTATGCAAAAAAAACTATAAGAATATTTATTTTATCAATATAGACTTATAGAATATCACAAAGAAAATGAAAATTTTCGAATTACGCATTGGTACTCTCCAAGTGTATATATTGAAAATTTATATACGTTAAAAAATAATAATATTATATTTACTATTAAGTTAATAATGTACAAAGTTTGGCAAACATAAATCTCTATGAAAAATAAAACGATGACATTAATAAAATATAATTATCAATCATGTATTTATGCGATGATTCACAACATTATTTATAGTTTTTATGAGGTTACAAACATAAAATTTACTTTTTATTATTTAACTATATAGTATTTTAATTGTTTTTATTTTCTATCACATAATTAATAAATATTCATAATGGGTTTAAATATATATTTTTCTGTTATTAAGAATATGATTTAAATTTTGACTATATGTATTTTGGATTTGCATGATATGTATTAAAACATGGTAATTATAATATAAATTGACTTATACTGGTTTTAGGATCCATGTTAAATAGTATTTTAAAATTCAACGGGTTACTAATTAAAATTTAAATATTTATTTTATTAATTTTTATTGTATTGCCCGCGTATTAACGCGAATCCTATTGTAGTACCATATAAATCCCTTTGCTTCTCTAGCCATTGCGACAACTTTTTAAAAATGATACGTATATAAACCAAATTTATCTCAACCTATTCATAATTCATATGTTTTTGTACAAATTCTAAACTAAAACAATATAGTAAAAAATGTAGAGAAATTTTGAGAAATGCCACTTTTCAAAAATATCACATTCTAAAAATCTTTGCAAAAATACCACTTTTTCAAAATTATTTATTCATTATATTATTTATGTTTGCGTTAACTATGTTGTATTAGAGTTTAGTTTTGAAGGTTTAAGGTTTATTAGAGATCAAAACATTTTTTAGGGTTTAAAATTTTTAAGATTTAGACTTTTAAAATTTATAATTAGTGGCATTTTTGCAAATGGACAACCCATTATAGTATTTTTGCAAAGTAGTACACCAAAAGTAGTATTTTTACAATTATCCCAAAAATGTATATGCAATTTATATGTATTCAAAACATAACAATTTTAAACGGGAGGTAATATTAACAATGCACGATATATTTCCATTGTGGAATGTAGATCTCGAAAAACTTGGGCATTTGAATCTATACGTGTGTAATTTACAAATATATGTGCATCATGCATTTGTATGTACGTAATAGTATATAGTTATATAGACATAGATGTCGTTTTCGTAGGCTGGATTTAGCGTCAATGGTGTGTTCTCGTTTAAGATCTCTCTAGCGTCTAATATATTTATTTTTCAGGTAAATGTTGACTTTAGTCTAAGTAAATCAGGAATTTTCTTAGACATTGAGAATTGTCGGATGTCTTGTTACTCTAAATTTGATACAAGTCATGTCTATCAAAATATGAGAAATGCCATGAAATCTCTCAATGGCTTTGTCTTCTTCAAATGTAGATGATATTGTGGTTCTATTATACGTGACTTTTCTTTTCTCTAAGTTTTCTCAAAACGAATGGATTTTGGGGTATATGATCGATAAAGAAGAAGAATGTTTACTAGATGAAGATAAATTTAAGTCGGTTAATGAAAAGAACGTGATTAAATCTAATTCGATTAAGAAGAAAAGCGAATTGACAGAAAAAATTCATCCGCATAAGCTTGAGTACAATTTTTTTGCCAATAAGAAATCTGGACTCAAACAATGCATTTTTCATGTCGAATATTTTTTGGTGGAAAAAACAACATCCGATCTTTCAAGTAAAAAATCTTTTTTTTATCTTACAATGATTCTCTGATATATTTGTTTTTATTTTGAGTTTATGATTTACATAAACATCTGAAAAACATATTATCATCTCCCCATGACGATACATATCCGTTTTAATAATCTTTCTTAAAAATTTAATTGACATTTGAATAATTTTTAAACATTTATTTTTCAGGCATTTATTAACATTAGTCTAATAAATCAAGAATTTTTTAGACAACGAGAACTGTCGTATGTCTGCTCGCCCTAAGTTTGATACAAGTCATGAGAGAAAGAAAAGCAAAAAAAAAAGACGTTATTGGTTTAAAGAGAATAACAAATTGACATTTTATAATGAGGGTAATATGGAGATATGCAAAAAAAAGATGGCACGCTTGCAAAAGTTGCTAAAAGATGGCATTTTTGTAAAGTGGTATGAGACATGTGACATTTTTTAAAAAATTTCTATTTCAGGTTATGCTTTACACAAACACTATGTGATTCTTCCGCTTACACGCAGATTATTATTTATGTAATTTTGTTTTTAATTTTAGTCATTAAAAATGTAAAATATGTAGTTGTTTTGATTTTTATTATAGACATTGTTGTTGATTCTTTTGTTGTTAATTTATTTTGTCAATAATATCATTTTAATTAATAATATGAATTTCAGAACATTAGTTTTACTATTTAGTTATTTTATGTGCAAACGTGCAAATCAGAATGTATAATAATTTAATACATTAGAGTTAAAAAAATCATGTTAAATTTAGCTTGTCTAAATATCTTAAGTAGAATTTATAATACAAATAAATTATTTAATATTTTAAACCATCAAAATATATAATCATAAAATTTATAAATGAAACACAGATTAAAAAATAAAATTGTTGCTTTCGAATTAAACAAATGTTTTTATTACTTTCAAAATTTCTTACGTTAAAAAAATATATTTCAAAAGGATATTTGTTGTTATAAACTTGAAAAGTTTGTTTCACAAACATATCAAAATCTCTTTTAAAAATTTGGTAAGTCTTTATTATTAATTTCAAAAAGAATATATATTCTATAAAAATGTTCTATAATTTTATCATTACAATAATCAATTTCTAAACTATTTTTGAATGAGAAACAAAAAATTTATATAATTTTAGAATAAAAACGAAAATCTTGTAATATCATGATTAATTGTTTTTTATTTATTTATGGTAACAATTATAAATTTAGTTGTAGAAGATTTTATTATTGATTCAAAAATTGTTATGTCACAATTTTGACAAACCATGTCACAATTGTTTTAGTAAGAGTGATTGTGGAGATGCCATATAAACATATTCTCACAAATCACTATGCAATTAATATATAAGGGATGATATGAACAACATATTATTATCTCTTTTCATGTCCATGATAATACATATCCATTTCTTGGGGATCTCTTTCTCAAGTATATTTTAGTCCTGGGTATAAAACCCGGATCCAAAAACCAAACCGAACGGATTCGAACAAAGGAATTTGGATCGAATTCGGGTATCTTATTATATAAAGGAGGATGCGTTCGATGAGAGCTTGACACATAAGCAAAATTGTAACTCACGAGATTGTGAAATGTATCTAATATTGATCGAGATGATGACATGTGTCAATTATTCTAAAAAGTCTAAATAAGATAAATTAACTAATTTGAAAAGGAAATTTACAAGCTTTAACATAAAGAGAAAAATTTACAAAACATCATAGTAACATATTATAACTTTCTCTTTTTATTCTTCATAAATTCTTATTTTTGTAAACTAAGAAAAAATGTAAACTATAAGATTAAGAATGAAAAAGTAAAGATGAAATATAAATGGAAAACTTCAAATGGTCAAAACTAATTAAAAAAGGATGGAATACAGAGAAAATATAAGCCATGGAAAACCTAAATAAAATAAAATTATCAATTAAAACAAAAAAAAATAAACAAACGGTAAACAAAATAAATATATAAATTGAAAAAAAAAATTAAAAAAGATTTTAAACATTTCAATTTAAAGGTTTAAGATATATATAATCATACTTTAAAAGAAATAAAAAAAAAATCTACAAGCATACTTAATCAATATGATTATGATATATATTTAATATGTGTTAAATTTTAAATTTTAATTAAGAAAAGATAAAATTAAAAATAGAAAACTAACAAAATAAATTATCAAATAACTAACCAAATAATAAAAAAGAAAATTCTAATCGTCTAAAACTAATTAGAAAAATAGAAAATTTTCTAAAAGTCCAAACTTTAGGAGAAAAGATAACAAACTGTAAATTACTAGTCCAAACAAATTATAAAAAAATTAAGATAGAATAAAAAGAATATAAACCGTTAAAAAAAGACAATTGCAAAAATACTATTTTTGGTGTGCTATTTTTTAAAAATATTATAATGGATTGTTCATTTGCAAAAATGTCACTAATTATGAATTTTTAAAACCTAGAACTTAAACTCTAAACCCTAAACAATATTTTGACTTAACAAGTCTTAAACCCTCAAAATTAAACCGTAATAGAACATAGTTAACCCAAACATAAATAATATAATGAATATTTTTTTTTTGAAAAATTTGCATTTTTGCAATGATTTTAAAAATGTTGCATTTTTGAAAAGTAGCACTTTCAAAAGTGGCATTTTTAAAAAAAATTCTAAAAAATAGAGAATATAAATTTCAATTAAGAAAAATAAAAAAAATAAAATATGAAACAAAAGAGATTATATAAATTAATAAAACAAAAGTAGAAAATATATGTAAATCTTAATTTATAAATTTAAGATATGCGTAACCAAACTAAAGAAAAAAAGAAATATGTAGCAATGTTAATAGAATACCATAAAAGAAATGATAATCTTTGACCTCTAACGGTATAAGCAGGATTCAAAGTATAGATCTTTATGAAAACAAACTACATCAATGATATATATTTATGATCGTGGATTTAAATGTGATATACATATAATTTTTTGAGTTCTTCAATTTAACTATACACTATTTGAATTGTTTTTACGATTATATCAAATAACCAATATAATATATATATATATATATATATATATATATATATATATATCGTAATTGGTAAAAATATAATTTATTTGTATGAGATGGATTAGGATAATAATATAATATAAGTTTTTTTATCATCAATACAATATTTAAAATATACTACTAATTATTGTATTTAGTCGCTTATTAACAGAGATCCTAGTTTCATATAAACTCATCGATTCATGTATTAATAATATAGTTCGGTTTTCGGTTCGGTTCGGTTCGGTTATAATCTAAAAACCGAAACTGTATCCATAGTGAGGGTTAAGCCCATTTATATCTGATATACTTGAGAGAGAAAAAGAGAGATCCCCGAGAGAGATGGCGTGGTTAGCCAGATCCATTGCGAATTCTCTGAAGATCGATGAAGATGATGAAAACGAAACGATTAAGTCCAATCCGATTGAAAATTCCGTTTCCGATCAACCGTCTTCGCCGTCGGTGTTGCAATCACAGTCTCCTCGAGGCGTGAAGGAAGACATCTCTGAACTTACCAAGACATTGAGAAGTCAGCTATGGGGTGTTGCTTCTTTCCTCGCGCCACCGCCTGCTTCTTCCGATGCGTCGGAGAAAACTCAGACGGGTGATCGTGTGGAGGAGACACGGAAGTCTTCGGATCTCGGTGAAAGTGACGAGGATCTGATTGCTGGGATTAGGAATGATTTCGTGGAGATCGGAGGTAGATTCAGGACAGGGATCTCGAAGCTATCTGGGAATATACCTGTATCGGAGTTTACAAAAATCGCTTCGAATTTCTTGCAATTGGGAAAGGAAGGTGAGGATTCGAACGTGCGAGATGCAATTGGTGTGACTGAGGAAGTGGTTGGATTTGCGAGAGATCTTGCTCTGCATCCTGAGACATGGCTTGATTTCCCTTTCCCTGACGAGGACAAGAACTTTGATGGTACGTTTTCGATTCGCAGTACATTGTTATCAGATGTTCCTATGTTTACTTCTGACTGGAATCGGAAATGATGCAGTAGTCGAATATCTTGTATAGGAAATTTTGATTATTGATTGTAATTTAGTTTAGTGAAGGCTGAAGTGTTTGTTGTCTTCATGGTTGTTTCGTATATTTACGGTATGCTTGTTGTTTGTTTTTTTTTTTTTTTATGGTGGAATTGAAGGTTTTGTTTAAGTGTCTTTCCAACTCTCGTTCATTTTCAGACTTTGAAATGACTGATGCTCAATATGTGCACGCGCTAGCGGTGGAAAAGCTTGCATCGGGTCTGGCTGCTTTGAGGATCGAACTTTGCCCAGCGTACATGAGCGAGTATTGCTTCTGGAGGATTTATTTTGTGCTAGTGCATCCTAAATTCAGTAAAGAGGATTCCTTGCTTCTCTCAACTCCTCAGGTAAGCTTGATCCTGAACTCCACTATTGACAATTCTCGTCTTTTACCTTGTGTTTATAAGTTTTGAAGCTAATCAGATGTAGTGGTTTATGCTTATAATGAACTTAAATAGTAGCATTTGAATTGGGTTTGCAAAGTTATGGAATGCTATATTTCTAGTAATGGAAAACAAAGAGTGAATTTTTTCTGATATGAGTTACTATGTTTGCATAAAGGTACTTGAATCAAGAGCACTGTTATCCCATGAGCTGCTGCGTAAGACAAACAAAGCTACAGTAACTGTGCCAGAAAGTAGTAATACAGGAGCTGCTAGTGCAAATGCGGAATCTCTTTCTCTACCTACAAATCCTTCACCTGAACCAAAACCAGAACCTGTCGAAGCAATACATTCGAGTGAGACATCTGTGCTTGAGACAGACAAGCACCCAATTGAGACCAAGGAAATACAAGTTGTCGACAAGCCTGTGATCGAAGAAAGACCAGCACCAGAGCGCCATGACAAGCCAGTGCAGATCCCAGTAACTGGTTCTTCACCTATAGTAATTGATGTGCAAGTCGATGACGATGATGATGATGATGCTGATGATTGGTTGAAGGATGAAGATAATGCAGGAACTGTTAGCTCCACCGGAGTCACCAAACATGTTGTGGTGGATGAGGATGAAGATGTAACGTTTAGTGATCTTGAAGAAGATGACGACGATGTGCCAGTGAGTTACAAGAAATGACTCCTTAATCCGCGACCAAAGACTTAACCTTTACTCAAAAGGCTGCCTCTAGAAGAAGAATGTGCCATGTCCGGTCAGGTAAGCGAGAAGGAAAAGAATCAAACGATGGGCTTGAATATTGATGATGAACATTGATGCAATATTGTTGACCCTATCCGTTATATTACAATTATGTTTGTGAATAGTTTTTGTAACACTGCCTTCTCAGAAAATTGCCTGGCTTGTATTGTAAATAAACCAGCACCATGTGACAATTGTGATGTGCAAAAAATCTTGGAAATTCTTATAAACCATTGATCGGTGAGATCAATAAGGATCCGCTTGATGTATGTATCGGTGAGGAGTGATTGTTATTACTCTTTCTTTAGGGTCGACATAAAAACCAAAACGTGGCAAATCGAATATATATACCCAATAAACCGAACCAAGGCCACTTTGAATTGTACAACCGAACTGAACTAACTAAATTTCCGTCCCGTTCTGTTTCATATCCACCATTCTATATGAAAATGTATTTCATTTGGTACAAACTTTCAATTCCCGTTTAACATGAATTTTAGAAATTCTCTTTGAAACAAATTATTAACTAAATTATATTATATAAATAACTAAATATATATTTTATGATAATAAACAAATTAAAAATATAGAATATTACACAACTTTAATATTAAATTCCTATTCTTTTTGTTTTAGAAATATATTTAAAGTAACTAAAATAATGGGAAAACGTTCATTTTAATACCGAACTATCCGTTTTGAACCAAAATAAGTATCAACTTTCTAATGAGTTAAAAAAAAATACCAAACTTTGGTTGACTCGGCCAAATTGGGTAAGAATTAATCAACTTTAACAGCCGTTAAAAAACCGTTAACTACCGTTTACTTTATCCGTTAATTTTCAAAACGGCGTCGTTATGAAATTTGAAACGATCCAACCCGTAAAAAAATATAAAATTTTCTAAATTCAGATTATTATTATCACAAATAATATTCCTCAATGGCCAAAAACACAATTCGCGGAACTCAACCACCATTATACCAATCAACATCATTCAATAAATCTCATACTTTATTGAAACTAACCAATTCCAATTCAATGTCGAATTAACTCAGCAACACAAACAATATAACAATCCAACACAACCCCAGAATTACTAACACCCTAGCAATTCTAACAATCCAACACGAAACCGAGACACTAGATCATCTCCTCTTCCCGGCCATGATTCCACGATCACACTTTGCCTTTACCTGCATCACATGACAAAAAGAGATGCGTGAATATTATCACAAATACTCAGTGAGACAGTCATCCCATCTACTTGCCTATACACACATGCATAAGAAAATGATACAATACCAGGATGAACACTCAACAATGCCAAGCACAACAATCAACACATGTTCGCCCAAAACAGGCCATGCGTCGATCGACACAGCCACCATGTGTCGATCGATGCACACTATGTCGATCGACGCAACATCGCAGAACCTAGAATCGAATCTATCCTCTAATGGTTCGATCCCATATCGCATCTCATCGATCCCTGCACACAATCCACCAAAAACAAGCACGAATCCAACCAATAACAATAATCAAACGCATCCTATCAATTCCTTTACCCAGATAAACCATGGCCACACACTCACCTTAGATCTGGAAAAGAAAAGGAAGGAAAAGCACGAAGAACGCAAAGAACACTCCCCAAGGATCCAAAATCCTCTCCCAAACGCGATCATCGAGCACCAGCAACGATCTCCAAAACCTCCCAAACGAATCTCCTTCTCTCAAAACTCTCTGGAAACTCTCTGGAACTTTCTAGAAATCTCTGGAACTCTAAAAGTCCCTCAAAAACGCGGCCACCCCCTTTATATAGGAAGCCCTAGGGTTTCATCCTTAACCGGCCCGCAAATCGACAACTCAAATTGAACCGACCGGTTCAATCTCACCTTGCGTCGATCGACGCACGACCAAAATCGCGGTCGTTACAAAATTAGAAAAAAAACCTCATAAGGTCATTTTAATACCAAACTTTCTATTTTGAGCCAAAAAGATACCAACTTCTTAATGAGCCATAAAATACACAAACTTATGTTGACTCAACCAAATTAGGTATAAAATTAGTCAACTTTAGCCAAAGCCAAAGTCTGGAGACATGGGGATCCGAGATCCTTGAAGACCATAGCCTGAGTCCAGAGACATGTTAAAACACAAGATTCCTGGAAATCGTAACCTGAATCTAGAGACCTGGAATGGGGAACCTGCTCCTAGGACCGAGGTGCATAGGAGTGATATCTTGAGCAACTACTATCCCTTTCCTCTTTTTTTTTGGAAAAAGAATAGAAAATTCAATTGTTAGGCCCGTCCAAGGTTGCCAAAACCTTGGGATTACATCTAACGACCCATGAGTACTTAGCGGTAAAGTAAAAGGAAACTAACGACCCCAAACAGAGTGATGATGTTACTCAACTGAAGTTTTGACGATGAGTCTTCTTTCATTTGCTCGTTCTTTGTTTCTTCTTTCTTGAAATGTTGGTCGAATCTTTTTGGTGCCTTGATGTCGTTGTCTGCTCTAAGTGCGAAGCCGATCAAGCTTATGAGGATCTCGTCTCTCCATTTCTCCGGACCTGGACTCTAGTCATAAGTTTACTAATTTTATACCTAATTTGGCTGAATCAACATAAGTTTGTGTATTTTATGGCTCATTAAGAAGTTGGTATTTTTTGGCTCTAAATGGAAAGTTTGGTATTAAATAATCTTATGAAGTTTTTTTTCTAATTTCAAAACGACGCCGTTTTGAAACTTAACGAATAAAATAAATGGTAGTTAACGGTTTTTTAACGGCTGTTAAAATTGACTAATTTTATACCTAATTTGGCCGAGTCAACCAAAGTTTGGTACTTTTTTGACTCATTAGAAAGTTGGTACTTATTTTGGCTCAAAACGGATAGTTCGGTATTAAAATGACCATTTTCCCATAAAATAATTTATAAATTTAAGATTTATAACTTAAATATTGATATTTGAAATTTATGGATACAGATTTATAGTTATCATGTTACATATCATCTAATAAAATCACTCAATTTACTTTCACATCGAAAATGTTGTGTATTCAAAGTTTGACCATTACCTATTGGTTTTCTAATATATACCATCATCTTTTGGTATTGATTCAAAGAGTCTATACCTATGGAAATAAGTTTACCTTCAATTTACTTTCACATAGGAAAATGTATTAATGGTGTATTCAAGTGTTAATTTTTTCTTCTTCTTTTTTTCTTACTTTATTACACACATTCCCCACATGCATATTTCTTAATATGAGTATTTTTTAACGATGATATATCTGTGATTAAATTTTACGTTCATTGACACAAAACATGTACTAACATAAAACCAACATTCAGTTTATCCATTCATAACCTACTGATCTCCCTTCTCCTTTCTCTTTATTAATTTGTCGTATAATCTCTTGATTTGTTATCTAATCACTGGATTTGTTTTACTATATAATTTGTTTGATTAGTTATATAATCTCTCAATTTGCTATATAATCTCTAACTCCTAAGCTAGGCAAAGAGGCGGTAGTGAAGGCCATCAAGGAATGGGGTTAGCCCAAGTCCAAGATCACTCATCTTGTCTTCTGCACCACATCTGGCGTTGACATGTCTGGTGTTGACTACTAGCTCATCAAATTCCTCGGCCTCGATCCCTCTGTTAAGCGTCTTATGTTGTACCATCAAGGTTGCTACGCGGGTGGTACTGTTCTCCATTTTGCGAAGGACCTCGCCGAGAACAACAAAGACGCCCGAGTTTTTATTGTTTGTTATGATATTACAGTAATCACATTTCGCGGCCCATCTGACACCCACCTCGACTCCTTTGTCGGACAGTCACTCTTTGGTGACGGTGCTGCCGCACTCATTCTAGGTTCAGACCCAGATAGCTCTGCGGGAGAGAAGCCAATTTTCAAGATAGTGTCTGTTGAACATACCATCCTCCCATATGCGGAGGGAGCCATAGAAGGGCATCTGAAAGAGATGGGAGACACTTTCCATCTCTTAAAGAGTGTCCCAATGCTCATCTAAAAAAAAACATAAGGAAATGTCTAGATGAAGCGTTTAATCCGCTTGGAATAAGCGAATGAAACTCTCTTTTTTGGATAGCACTCCTTGGAGGTCCGATAATTTTAGACCATATCGAGATAAAGCTAGGACTAAAGGTAGAAAATGAGGGCAACTCATCACGTGTTGAGCGAATATGGAAATATGCTGACTGTGTGCGTCTTCTTCATACTTGACGAGATGGGGGAAAAGGCCGCAAAAGATAGTGCATCCACAAGAGGAGAAGGGTTTGAGTGGGGTCTCTTGTTTGGTTTTGAACCAGGTCTCAATGTAGAGACAATCGCCTTGCACAGTGTTCCTCTCTGAACAGAACGTTTATCTCCTATCTACACATACTTTATACTTTTCATCATATTATATTTTCAATTTTATTAGTATACAATAATTAAAAATAACTCATTTGGTGCGAAATGTGGTGGGCTCATCGTTTGGATCCTCTTCATTAATTTTGTGTCTTATCTGTCTTTTTACAATATCAATATTTGAATTTTTATTTTTATTTTGAAAAATGTCTTTTTTGAATGACCACTTTTCAAAAATGTTACATTCTAGATACGGTTGACTAACTGTCATTGTTTTAAGAGAAATTCCTGGAAATTATATGTCTTTTGTTTTGCTTTTCTTAAGTAGCCTCACTGCAATTACTTTTTCACTGATTTGCTTCTATGGATTAAACACGTTTCGTGGAAAGGATCTCTCTTGAGTATTTAAGGTATGAATTTTTCATTGATATGGCTAGTCTATAGGGTTTTACTTCGTCTTTTAGTAAGCATTCATTCATAGAAAATGTTACTAACCTTTTGTGTGAACATCTGCCATAAGTGTATGGCATAGTACTTGACTCTGTTCATGTCGTTTTCATCGTCACATCATTCTTGTGCTTATGTGACTGTTTATTCTTTGTATTGACCTTTTATGTCTGCCAAGATAATTGGGGTTTATCTTATCATGAGCTAGTTTAAACAAAGTTTTCTTACATGAGTGAATCCTTTGTTAATTTTTGAACATATTGTTATCAAAGTTGCATTCGAGTTGAATATGATATCACTTGTCGAAATTGGGGAATATTTATTGCTAAATTGTGTTGAAACTATAGGTAAATTTGAAAATGTTCTATAACTAGCAGAAATTTGAGGATCAGTTTTCTAATATTTTTTATTTTCTTTATTCGTTTCACTTTTAAATTAGTTTTTCATGTAAATGCCTTTTTCACTAGTTCTCTATTTTGCTTCTGGTATCTTCATTTGATACTATTTCGAATTTTGTTTTTTGTTTTTGTTTTTTTTGTTTTTTGTTTTTGTTCACCCTCAATGGCTTCATCTTCTTCGAATGTACATGATATTGTGGATATATTGTACGTGACTACTCTTATCTCTAAGTTTTCTAAAAATGAATGGATTGTGGGGTTTATGATTGTTAAAGAAAAATGTGATTATCATATGAAGATAAACTTAAGTCGGTTGATGAGAAGAATGTGATTAAATCTAATTCGATTAAGAAGATAAGCGAGTTGATTGCAGAATTGACAGAAAAAAAAATTCATCCGCATAAGCTTGAGTACAGTATTGTTTTGCCAACAAGAAATCAGGGCTCAAACAATGCATTCTTCATGTCGAAGATTTTTTGGTGGAAAAAACAACATCCGATCTTCCATGTAAAAAAATCTTTCTTATTTTTTTATTGTATATTATTTTCTTTGACACATTTGTTTTTATTTTGAGTTTATACTTTACATAAACGTCTGGAAAACATATTATCATCTCATTTCATGTCCATGATGATAAGTATCCATTTTAATAATCTTTCTTAAACATTTGAATCATTTTTGAACATTGATTTTTAAGACATCTATTGACATTAGTCTAATAAATCATACTTATGTTTAATCAAAATATGAGAAATACCATGAAAGCATTGGGTAGAAAATATACATCGATGTTTGTGCTGTTGGCAATACAAAGATAATTGGTGGCATTAAGCAATCCTTTAGTCAGCAGAACATAACAATCGTGGTAGCCAACATGGGTAACTTTTTTATGGTTTATGTTTAATCAAAATATGAGAAATGCCATGAAAACATTTGGTAGAAAATGATACATCATCGATGTTTGTGCTGTTGGCAATACAAAGATAATTGGTGGCATGAAGCAATCATTTAGTCATCATAACATAGCCATCGTGGCAGCCAATAGGGGTAATTTTTTTATGGCTTATGTTTAATCAAAATATGAGAAATGCCATGAAAGCATTAGGTAGAAAAAAATATATCGATGTTTGTGTTGTTGGCAATACAAAAATAATTTGTAGCGTTGAGCTTTCCTTAATCAGCAGAACATTACAACCGTGGTAGCTAACATAGGTAACCTTTTTATGGCTTATGTTTAATCAAAATATGAGAAATGTCATGAAAGCATTGAGTATAAAAGGATACATCGACGTTTGTGTTGTTGGCAATATAAATATAATTGGTAAGCTTTAAGCAATCACTAAATCAGCTAAACATAACAACCGTGGTCGTCAATAGGGGTAATTTTTTATGGTTTATATTTAATCAATTAATTCAAATAATTCAAATTCAAGATTTTGTTTAATCTTTGTAATTTTCATATTGTTTTCAGCTTTTCGTATGTAATTTGATAGACAGTGCGGATAATAGATTGATCATAGAAATTATGAAGTGAGTCCGTGATTATTTTGAGAAGCACAAGGAACCAATGACTATTGTCATCATCTTCGGAGACGTGGACTTCTCTGACACGATTGATTATCTGAAGAATAGAGGGTTTGAAGTTATTTTAACACATGGGATAATGTCTACGAATAATATAAAAATGACACCAAATAAAAATGTCAAGTGGGAACTATTTATTTTTGACGGAAAGATTAGAAGATAAACATAATGCTTAATGAGACTTAACAATTACCACTATCATCTTTTCTTCTCTAGATGTTTGTCCACTGTACACGTGGATTGTTGAAATTTTTGAAACTTTTAATTGTTTATTTTTTGTAGGAAAACATAACATGTGTTAAGCATGTTTTTTGTTTGGTTTATCTTGTGGTATGACTATCTACATTAGTTTGTATTTTCAACAGGATAATAGTTTTGTTAATAAAATTAAACACTCTAAATATTTTTTTTATGTATCTAAATTAAATGAAACATATCTCTATTTGTAGAATATAAAAAATGATGAATTTTTGTATTCTTTTTTAGAAATAACATAAATTACTATGAAATAAATGACTTTTAAAAACAAGGATAAAATTTAAATCTGAAAAAAGAACCAGCCAATAAAAAATTACCACATGTCACTAATGGTCTCTAAATTTTGGTTTATAACAAGTTAAAAGATTTCAACTCTGATTAACCCACATATATTTTTTTGCTTTTTCAACATCCTTATTGCAAGGGTTAAACGGTTGAATAAATAATTCAACTACCCCATTGTTCATAGTCTAAATTTGAGAGTTGATTAAATCTAAAAAAATTTCTGATTTTATACATCTTTATAATATTAAAGAGGAAATATGTTAGCAATATAACCAGAGCTACCGTGGCATATTATGAAGAATGCTACTAGAAGAAAATATTTTATAGTGAAAAAAAGTCTTAACTCGCCTTATTGTTGAATAACAGTCATTTTAATGACATATTTAAAATCTGTATTGAATGATACCATATTTTAAAATCTTTAAGACATGATATACAATTATCATATCTAATAACACCAGATTTTAAAGTAGAATTTAGAATCATTGATTGAATAACAATATATTTTGTTTAAATTTAAACTCTACTAAAATCCCTTTTTGAATAACACCCTGAATTTTAGCATTTAATGATGCGGTTTTATTATTTATAAAAAGATATATAATTGTTCGTTTTAAATTTATATGCATCTATATGATAATGTTTTAAATATTTTGCATGCTACCTTGCAAAATAGAAGTTTTTATGTTTTATATAATTTCTTTTTGTTGTGTTGAAATAAAACGCAAATAATAGATAACAATATGTGAATTTTGTAAACTGCTATACTTCAAATAATGAGAATAAACAAATACGATCCTTTCTTCTTCTTCCTAGGTGATTCATCGGTGCCATATGCATGCATGAAGAATCTGCAAACTCCCTTAATGATATTAGTTATGTACATTTTGTTAGCATTCGTTCATATTTTAATTTTTGATTTTGACATTTGCAAAAAATCAATAATTGTAGTAATGATTTTGTCTTCTTTTCCTTATCTAAAATTTATTTTCTTCTTTTTCTCAGTTTTTTAAATTGTGGAGGCCAGAAAAATGGAATCGAATCCACATGAACTTAGAAAATATGCTATGAATCCTAAAGGATTTAATTAACGTAAAACATAATATGTGTATGTAGGAATAATTTTTTTTTTTGGTAACATGTTTATTGCTAAGGTTGATAATTGTATTAAAAATTTTGAATTATGAAACTTAAAGATTTTTCAGCATGAATGTCATTGTCTATAAAATAGTTTGTTACGACGAAATTAATGTTATAATGTATCTTTTTTTGTGTGTGTGGAGAATTCAAGTTATATAGCTGAAATCAGACCTATCTCCTTTGGTAGTATCTCAATCCATGAGGTTTTGTTCACAATTGCGTTGGTGTTTTTCAAGGTTCTATTTAATCTTCTGCCTTGTGTGTGGTTGGGGCAAGCATTGCCTTGATTACTCTTTTATGGAGTGTTATGTTCTATCAAATTTCCTTTTTGTAGGGAAGAGTTTTATTATAGAAGAAAAAATATTGGTTTTAGGATGGGAGTTCAAAAAGACTTTTACTATGTTGCTACTATGCTGGCGAGCTCATCTCACTATACCGAGGCTGCTTGGGAAGCAATGAATGTTGCAAGAATCTCTAAGCTAAACCTGTTTTCGGATTCGCAGTTCCTAGTGCGATTTGTCAATTCTTCCTAGTGCGATTTGTCAATTCTGATGTTTTCACCAATGATCTCAAAGGAGCATCTCAAGATACCAAGTGTTTGAGTCTCCAATTTATCTCTGTCTCAATAGCTTTTGTGGAGCAATTTCTCTTACCAATTTCTCCTTTTTATCTAGAGTGATTTAGTTATTTTGCAAGTTTTTCTTTCTAGGAGATGGTCTTCTCTGCATTTGGTGCAGTGTTTGTAATCTTTCGAGTTGTAGTAGACACGGTCATTCAAAATGCTTACGAAATTATTTTAGTTGTTCGATTTCTTATAGTATACTCCCTCCGTTCCATGAAGATTGATGTTTTGGCTTTTTCACACAAATTAAAAAATAATTAGTTGTAAATTATTAATGCATTATTTTTTAATATTAAATATTTTTCAATACCTATTAACCAATAGTAATTCAGAATTTAAATATTTTTAATTAATGTTTTTTGAAATTTGCAAAAAATATCATTTAATAATCTAAAACATTAATATTTATGAAATAAATAAAAAATTCAAAACATCAATCTTCATAGAACAGAGGAAATATTTTATAACTTATATCGTCAATCTATCTTTGGTTTAACCATTTTTTTGGTGGTCATTTTAATACGTTTTGGTTTAACTATTTTTTTGGTGGTCATTTTAATACGTTTTACTTTGCTTTAGTGTATTTTTCATTACGAAATTATATAACAAAAAAATCTGAATTTCGTATAATGCTGTGAACTGCAACGACCTCCGAATATTTTGGAACACTGCTATGGTAGAAGGGAGACAAACGTGTAATATCATGAGATGGAGGAGCCTACTACATGCCACGTGTAAATACAGATTGCCACGTGGAATGGTGTTACCTATGAATGAGAGTCTTGACTTCAATGAGACGCGACGGCTCGCCTCTTCCAAAGCGTTAGCACTTCACCGTCCACATGTCCGGTTTTGATTTCACGTTTGATCGCTCTGAGATTTTAATCTTCTTCCCTCCTTTAACATTTATAAGACATTGGTAAGGAAAGTGCACCGCCATTATCTATTGGCCCGTAACTTGAGATGATAGTTGTATAGTGGAGCCCCTTAAATAAAAGTAAGAAATTTATAATATCAGCCACAAATTCTAGATAAATTTAATGGAAATGATGGAAGTTTTTTTTGTTTTTGATCATTCGATGGATTCATTTCATGTTTATTAAATTTGTAATATTGATGTTAAGCATCCAAATCTGGATAAACGAAATCTGAAATAAATATTTTTACTATTAATACTCGAATTTGGAATTTAAAAAACACAAACACAAAATATTACTAAACTACTAATTTTCGACTGTATTATTTAATGTTTAAAATTTTTTAAGAATTTTTTTGAGAAATACTATTTTTAAAATATCATTTTGTAAAAATATCATTTTGTAAAAATATCATTTTTTCAAAATCTTTACAAAAATGCTATTTTTCAAAATTATTATTCATTATATTATCTATGTTTAGATTAACAATGTTATATTAATGTTTAGTTTTGAGAGATTAATGTTTGTTAGAGATCGAAACATTTTTTAGGGTTTAAAATTTTAAAATTATGTTTTAAAAATTTATAATTAATGGTATTAGTCAAATTAGTTTTTGTGTGAGGTAAATATTTCATTTTCATTTATTCTAATGGTGTTTTTGCTTCTAATTCTAGAAATTTAACTCATAACTTTTTATTTTCAACTATATCTATAAGTTATCTGGCTTTGTAATTCAATTAGATCATATATATAATATTAAGATGAAACCAAAAATGATAGAAAAAACTACGGAATTGGGGCAACTTACGACTGTAGATATTACTATGTGCGTATGCATAGATTGTGTTTAATCATTATAAAATTTTACATCATGTAGCATGACCATGCATTTTAGTGATAAGGGTTTTAAATGAGTTGTATATATAGACCCCAAAAATAATGTATATATATATATATATGTTTTTTTTTTTGGGTTCAAAATTGTATATATATATATATAAAATTATTTTATCTGAAAGAAATTATGGATTGGGATTCGAAGAGCTGTGGGAACCCAACTTTAAGACTCCAGAACTAACTTTTATCACTGAACCCAATCAACAAAAACCCAATCAATCGATTTCTTCTTCTATTACACGCATGTATGCCTTTGTCTCCATTATAATCTATCAGATCTCTGCACCACAACAATTTACAAATCTCTCTCTCTTTTGTTACCAATTCTGTTATTGGCTTTGACGTCATGCTTTGAATTCTTATCCTATTCCAGTCTCTAACAGAATTCTTCTTTTTCTTCTCACTCCTTCCAGATTCTCTCCATTTCTCACTTCCTTTGCTCTGTTTTCAAAAAGGTTGCTCCTTTCATTGATTTTCCCGGGAAAGTGAGAGAAAAAATGGTGTTATCAGCTCTCAAAAGCTAAAGGGTTTATCATGTCTAAGATTTCTCTCAAATAGTCTTGTTCTCGATTCTGTAGTTATATGGATTTAGCGTTGGGGAAAAAGGGTTTTGATTTTGCTCTGAGGAACAAAAAGTGGATTTTACTGGCAGCAAGTGCTTATGTTTCTTTTAGGGTTTATCATTCTCCTTCAATTACCCAGAAAAGGAAACGAATCTCTAAGCTTTTCGCTCTTCTTCTCAATCTCATCGAAGCAGCTTCTGATTCCGCCGAATCTGTTAGTGTAATCACTAAAGATCTGACGCAATTTCTCAGATCCGATTCCGATCAAATCCCAAACAGCTTCAAGCAGATTTCCAAAATCGCCAAATCAGAAGAGCTCAATTCGTCTCTTATCAGATTCACACAAGCCATAACCGTCGGTTTACTCCGTGGGTACCGATTAGATTCCGGTAACGATGAATCCGGGTCGGGTTTTACAGATCGGGTCATGGATAAGCTCTTCACGAAATCCGGGTCGGGTTTTGCTTCCGCAATCGTCGGTAGCTTCGCTAGAAACTTAGTCGTCGGTTACTATTCCTCCTCTGTCTCCGGTGAATCGGAATCTCCGGTCTTCTCTAAATTACTCGGCGCGATTTGCTCTGACGACGGTAGAAAACTAATCGGCGATTGCGTTCAGCGTTTCGTTACCACTGCGGTTTCGGTTTATCTCGATAAAACGGTCGACGTCAATGTTTTCGACGATTTATTCGCCGGTTTAACCAACCCGAAACACGAAGGTAAAGTTAGGCAAACGCTCGTAACGCTGTGTAACGGTGCGGTTGAAACGTTTGTAAGAGCGTCTCGAAGACAGACCGGTACAGAACCGGAGTTAAACCGATCAGGATCGTGTCGAGATGATTCAAGGCTGACCGTTGGATCAACAAAACCGACGTGGGTCGATCGGGTATCGTCGTCATTGTCGGTACCGAGTAACCGGAAATACGTGGTGGATTTAACCGGGAGAGTAACGTTTGAGACGGTACGATCGTTGTTAGAAGTATTGATTGAGAGAGCAAATGGTAAAGTGGAGAGTTATGTGGAGAAAGTTAGAGAGAGAGGAAACGAGACAAGGAGATATGTGAGAGTGAAAACATCAATTCTACATAGTTTATGTTTGTCTTTGTGTTTACAGATTGTTGAAGCTCCATGGATGCTGACTCCAAGAAACTGATCATCATCACTCATCAGGCTAAAAGACAAGAAACACTTTTGGTAATATTCTTGGATTCAATCAAAATTCGTTGTAAAATTGGTTTTGTTTTTTTGTTTTTGTTTTATTTGAGAAGATACTGAAAGATGATTGTTTTTTTTTTTACTTTGGATAGAAAGGAAGGAAATGAGTATGTATGGGTCGGTTTGAATGTGTTTGGATTTGGATAATTGGATAATGATAAGTGTGGGACATTATATGGTTACACTTATTATTTTGATTTATCTATCGTCGCTTTGTGTATTGTTTATTGTGGATAATATGGTATTGGATATAGTTGGTGAGTGGATGAGACAAAGGTCCATATGTTCTTTTGTGAGAAAAGGTCAAATAATGAAGTTATCAAGAAAACAACACAATCTAGAACTTTGATCATCTAAATTCAGCCTCATACTTGATATACTTTTCTCAAATCGTCTTTGTTGCAACTTGCAACATCTAATATGTAAGTACACCGCGACATTTGGAATGACTATTTTCATACATGAAGATGTCTAGTTGCAAGAACCGCGTTGCAGCGTCAAAAACAATGTTATAAGCCTGAAATCAATAAGCCTAAAGGTTTTAGTTTGAACTTTTTCGGGTTTTTACTGAAGCAATTTCTTCTGAATGCTTCCTTTTTTAGTATTCATCGAGGAAAACCCCGAAGAATCATCTTATCTAAAACCACTGCAGTTGTGCATAGTCTCATAACAATGTCAATAGTATCATTCCAACCTCTATAACAAAGGATAATCAGTCCATTATTCTAAACCCAGCCGTTTGTTTTTAGATGGAATAGTTTGAGGGGCTAATTTTATGTAAGATTTGGGGTTTGAGAAAATACACACTTGTTTTTATGTAACCAGAAACTTCTTTAGTTTGAGACCAAATTTTATAACAATTACAAGCATAAAATACTCTTTTCCAAATGTAGCACCTACAACCCAAATTATGGCTTTACTTGAAACCTCAACTGTAGATAATCTCATAATAATGCCAATTTTATGTTCAACATTTTCTCTATAACAGAAGATAAGTATATCATCAGTCCATGACTATCAAAGCAGCCATTTGTTTCTAGACAATGACAATTTGAGACCCAATCTCATATAACCATTGGGTTTTAAGAGAATACTTTTTATATAACCATAATTTTTTCCAGGAGACCAATTTTGATAATAATTGTGTCGTGTCCACAAACATAAATAATTAAATACATAATCATCCTTCCCTGTTGGGACTGGATTCATCATTGAATTCGGTCCGCTAAAAGTTCAAGTCAAAATGTGTCGTTAAAGACAGATCGAATGGGTCTGCCGCCCAGCCCCAGAGAAAAGATAGAATTCAATCAAAAGTCCGAGTCAGTCCTGCGAGCGCTGAGTTACAGAAGCTGAGCTGACGAGTTAGGAACGAGTCAACAGGGCAGTTAGCACAGTCGTAGGAGCGAGATTTGTGGGGAATATGCCAAGAACGTGCCCGAGATATGCAGAACCGTCCTAGATACGTGGAGCTAGATCGAAGAGCTGAATTGAGCTATAAATATATGAAGTCCAAGCAGATTTTGCCAACTTTTGACTTACGCGAGATCTAAAACACTACATTTTTAGCTTGTAATACATCTCACTCGAGATCTTATTGTATATTCGATTCATATCAATATAAATCTAGCTCCGCTTTACTCTTTTTTGATCATTGAATTTATAGATATTTCTTAGAACCAAAATTTCTCTTCCGAATTCACATACAAATACTCAGTGCGGAATTCAGCTTCCACACGACAAGAAAATGGGCCTGTATGCCCTCTTCATACAGCTCGAGGTATAGACATTGGAAGCTCAGTCAACCTGCTCTTCTACGACGCCTACAAGAAAATGGGCCTGAGTGACTCCGAGCTGAAGGGACAGTCAATGGGACAATCTGGCTAACCATCGTAGCTGGAGGCATCCACAAGTTCATCGAGTTCGTGGTGATAAACCGACAAACTCCATTTAACGTAATACTTGGGCGGCCATGGATATACGCCATGAAAGCCGTACCATCAACTTATCACCAATGCATTAAATTTCTAATATCCAGCAGAATTAAAACATTCGAGACAGCCATAAAGCCTCTAGAATATGCTACCTTAACAGATATAAGTAAATCGAGAAATCCCCATAATAGCAATTACAAAAACAGGCGGAGCTGACCATTAACCAGCTCTCTAGCCTCACCAATCCGCTGATGTCCAAACCTAGAGGTGACGAAGTCACTCAGGTGTACATCGACGAAGATGGTAAAATTCTTTAAAAAAAATGTTAACACCTTTGCATGGACCACCTTCGATATGAATGGGATCGACATCAACATCACCTCCCATGAACTAAATGTTGACTCAACCTACAAGCTAGTTAAGCAGAAGCGACAAAAATTAAGACTCGAATACGCAAAAGTGGTAAACGATGAAGTTAACCGCCTCCTGAAGGTTGGCTCGATTCGGGAGGTCAAATACCCTGATTGGCTAGCCAACCCGGTGGTAGTCAAGAAGAAAAATGAAAAGTGGAGAGTCTATATCAACTTCACCAACCTCAACAAAGAATGACCAAAAGACAGCTTCCCCTGCCGTACATCAGCAGACTGGTCGAGGAAACCGCGGGACACCAGCTACTCTCCTTCATGGATGCTTTATCTGGATACAATCAGATTCTCATGAATCCAGACGACCTGGAGAAAACAACATTCATTACTGATTGAGGCACTTATTGCTATCGAGTAATGCCCTTCGCACTCAAAAATGCTGGGGCAACCTACCAAAGACTAGTCAACATAATGTTTGCAGACCAGCTTGGAAAAAGCATGGAAATATACATCGACGACATGTTGGTCAAGTCTGCCACTCGAGAGTCAACCAGTACGGATGAAGCTCAACCCAGCCAAGTGCTCCTTCGGAGTGCCTTTTAGCGAGTTCCTAGGCTATCTAGTGACTGAAAAGGGAATATAAGCAAGCTCCAAACATATAGCTGCATTCCTGGAAATGGCCTCCCCTAAGTCCACACGAAAAGTGCAGAGACTAACCGGGAAGATAGCAGCTCTGAACCGATTTATTTTCAGGTCCACGGACAAATGTCTACCTTTTTACTACCTATTGAAAGAAAATAAAAGATTCAGCTGGGATGCGAGCTGCGAAGAAGCATTCGAACAACTGGTAGCCTATCTTAGCCAGCCACCCATACTAGCAAAACCAATGGAAAGGGAACCTCTCTACCTCTACATCTAAGTCTCACCCGCGGCTGTAAGCGGGGTGTTGGTCCAGGAGGAACAAAAGGAAAAAAACCAGTATTCTACATAAGTAAGTCTCTATTAGACGTCGACACGAGGTACCAGGCCTTAGCCGTGGTTATCTCAGCATGGAAATTGAGACCTTACTTTCAATCACACGCGATAGTGGTGATGACTTCACACCCAATCCGGACAATATTGCACAGCCCCAGCCAGTCTGGGCGATTGGCCAAATGGGCCATTGAGCTGAGCGAATACGACATAAAGTATAGAACCAAAACCAGCGTTAAAATGCAAGTCTTAGCCGATTTTGTAATCGAGCTAGCTCTGCAAGCAGTCAACAAAGCCGAACCCGAAAAAACATGGAATCTCTATGTGGATGGAGCCTCCTTGAAACAAGGGTCCAGAGTCAGAGTAAAACTCACCTCCCCGTCAGGAGAGGTGGTAAAACAGTCATTTCGACTCATTTTCCCACTTCTAACAACGAAGCAGAATACGGAGTCTTCATAGCTGGTGTGAAACTAGCCCTAGGGATAGGAGCTACAGAAATCTGTGCCTTTAGCGACTTTTAGCTCATCACAAGCCAGTTTCACGATGAATACAAAGCCAAAGACGACCGCATGGAAGCATATCTGAGTGTAACTCGGGACCTGGCCAAGCAATTCAAAAAATTTGAATTAACCAGGATTTCTCGAGAAGAAAATACATCAGCAGATGCACTAGTTGCTCTGACCTCAACCTCCGACCCTTTCATAAGGCGAATAATCCCGGTAAAAAGGATAAAAAGGCCAAGCATCGCTATAGCTACCAAGGTCGGGGTAACCGCAATAACTACAAGGTGTCCGATAACTCTGAGAATGCACCGGAGGAAGACTGCCTGACCAATTCACACGAGGCTGAGCAAGTTGATGCTGCTCACAAACCCAAACCAAGCCCCGATTGGAGGATCTTGATTCTCAAATACATTATCTATGGAACAGCCCCCCAAGATAAATGGGAGGCCAGAAAACTACGGGTGAAGAGCGCGCGCTTCTGCATAATAGAAAGAAAGTTATACAAACGCAGCGCGACCGGACCGTGCTTATCATGTATTCATGGGGACGAGGTTTCCAATGTAATGTCTAAGGTGCACAACGGATCCTATGGGAGCCATTCCAGGGGACGAGCCCTAGCATTACGGATAAAAAAACAAGGATACTTCTGGCCTACCATAACGGATGACTGCGCCGCATTCACGAATAAATGCGAAAAGTGCCAGAAACACGCTCTGATCTTACATCACCTGCCGAGATGTTATCGTTGATCTCAGCCCGTTATCCATTCATGAGATGGTCGATGGACATAATTAGACCTTTAGTCAAATCGGGACTGAAGCAGGTTGAATATCTACTCATCCTGACCGACTACTTCACGAAGTAGATGGAAACGACAGCTTACCGGTAAATCCACTCCAACCAGGTGAAAAAATTTGTATGGAAACATATCATATGTCGACATGGACAGCCATACGAAATTTTAACAAATAACGGAACCCAGTTCACCTCGGCTGTATTCAGAAATTTCTGCTAAAAATGGCAGATACGCTGGACCTAACTCCGAGGCACCCCTTAAGGGATTGGTCAAGCGGAGGCAGCTAACAAAACATTATTAGAAAACCTAAAGAAACGGCTTAATGCCAAGAAAGAAAGGTGGAGTGAGGAGCTACAAGAAGTACTATGGGCATCTCGCACTACTCCTAAGAAAGCTACCAGCGAAACTCCCTTTTCCTTAGCCTACAGAATAGAAGAAATGATACCAGCTGAAACAGCTGTACAAAGTCTTCGGAGGTTGATGTGCCCCCTAACAAGAAGGTTAACGAATAAATACTTCAAGACACAATAGACATAATTGATGAGCACCGCGACCTTGCCCTCATCAAAATTCAGAACTACCAACAAGCGGCAACATGCTACTACAAATCTAGAGTAAAATTATGCGATTTAAAGAACGTAACCTCGTCTTACGAAAAGTATAAGAGAACACAAAAGAGCTAGGTGCCAGAAAACTAGAGATCAATTGGGAAGGTCCCTACTGAGTCACTGCTGTAGTTCGCTCCGACGTCTACAAGCTCATCAAACTCCCGAACGGAAAGGCAGTGAAAAGGGCATGGAACGCCATAAACCTGAAGAAATTCTATCACTAGAATTCCAGAACAAATAATTGAACTACATTATAGCATTATCCCTTTACCGGGTACGTAGGCAGCTCGTCCCTCGAGCCTAGCCAACTCTCCACCTCATCCACCTCGGTGGAGAGGCCAAGATCTGCTTAATAAAGGAGAACAAATCATTGTTTATATCTTTGTAAAAAATCTAAAGTTATCAAAGATCTATAATACATCGAAATCAATTTGATTAGAACGTGAATTCATGAGGACCTAACTAGTCCCTAACTAAAACATCCTCAAGCATAAACCCATCGTTACAAGCAAAGTCGATTTCAACTTAATCACATAAAAGCGGACTTGAGCACCAAGCCCAACTTTGTTACAATAAAGCTTCGGCCGACCAATACTAATAACATCACTACAAGGAGAAGTATAGAAACGCTGAAGTTCACCTCCCGCGATCATACATGCCAACGAAGGATTAGACTCGAAATCGTCACTTAGTTCAATCATTCAGAGTAACTCAACACGGATCTGAGTTAAATTGTAAAAAAATAAATATGCAAAGCAGAGATGAGTCAAAGTCATGGTGAAGATGCCACTCCGACTCCCACCTCATAAGACGAGCTGAGACGATGAAATCAGTTAAGCTGACCCGACTCGGACAACTCATTCGATGGTCAAAGATAAGAAAATCTCGAAACGGCTAAGTTAGAGCAAAAATTAAATTTTATTCGAAAGGCCCAGTGAGCCAAATTTTAAAAGAAAACACAATAACCAAAAGCCCAAAGGGCAAAGTACGGGGATTAAAACTCTCCCGGCCACGAGAAGCAAACCAAAAGGAAACAAGTTCAACGTAGCTGAAAAGAAATGTTTCATCAGAGTATTATTAAGGGAAGAAAAGAAGGTCAAGCCTTGCCAGCCGCGCCGGAGAATCGGGACCACCTCGGTCGAGCTCGACCTACCCACTAGAACCTTCACCATCGTGCACCACCTGGGCGACCTCCATGGCTGCGGCAATAGAGTTCTCCGAAATCTGAGGAAGCGGTAGCTTGTTGACAGAAAAAACTGGACACCTTGGCAGAGTCGAACTCTCTTTCGAACGAAGGCTACTAAGCAACCAGCTTCTCATGTTCTTCTTCAATGGTGGTGGTTCGCTTAGTCAGCGTCTCTAGCAGCTGAATGCTCGCATGAAGTACCTGAAAATGGATCTCGACGACAATCTCATTCTCTTTCCTCTTAAAATTATCGCTTATGAGATAAAAGACGACATCGAATTCTCCAGCAAGATCGTGGTGACTGTCACGACGGGCTGTCTTCACCTCAGCATCACGAGAAGCCTTCAGGGCGCTAACCTTGATCTCTAGCCCTTGATTCAGCTCGGCCATATCTGACAACTGTTGGATTACGCCGCGGCTCTCCTCCAAAAGGAAAGCAACCCTCTTATTAGCACGGCTGAGTTATCTTTCCATGTCAGCCACCATCCCTTGCAGTATAATGACCTGATCGGCCTCGTCGGATAGAAGCGCCATCTTTTATTTGAGCTCAGCAGCCTTGGCCTTCGAGGCACTCATGTCAGCAACCATCCCTTCTAGGACTTTCTTCATGTCTTAGATCTCCTCCTTTCATGGGATATTGCAGAGATGGACCTCCGCGTCGGCCACCAGCTGATTGGCTGACTGCATGGCCTAGACCCAAAAAAATAATCATAAAAAAGTCAGCCAAGATGAATCGATTCAGACATTGAAACCAAAGGCATAGAGTCAAACCTTCTCGAATGTCGATGTAATGGCAATGTAGGGGTCACAAAGAATCAGATTCTTGACAGTTGGTATAGGATATCCAGCAGGCTTGCAGTGACGAAATAAGTGAGCCAGACCCTCTGGATCATTCGTAACCGGATAATCTTTGGCATGGGAGTAGGACCAAAAGAAAAGCCTGCTCTCATCAGAGCCATTGGAGGAGGTAGCCCGTGCCTCCGCCCCAATGAGGAGACCGGGATCTAGCCCTTTTGGACCAGTGAGAGTTCTCAAACGATCCCTGAGAGTTAGGTTGAGAGCCTGTTATAGGCAGAATAGGCATTCATCTGCTGCTGGAAGAACCACCGGTGCAAGGGAAGGGGCTAAAATAGTTGCAGCAATGGTCGTAGGAATTGTCGGAGGAGGTATCTCTGTACTTGTCCCAAGAGTTGACTAGACAGCTGGTGCGACATCCCCGCTCTGAACCCGATCGCTGGACCGAGTTGGGAGTTCATTAAGGCGACGGAAGGTTGGTCTGCAAGATATTGACGGGTCTGCATGAGTGCTGGAGAACGATGTGGCGACAGGAGTAGAGAGCAGGGACACGGCTAAGCAACAAAAAAAAACAACCAAGGTTTTTAAAAGAAGAATAAATGAACAGCCGAAACCCAAGAGTCCTCAGGTAACTCAACAATCACTTCAGAGAAAGAAAGAATACCTGAGGGACGAGGACAGATGGTGCCCTTCCTTCTCTTAATAGCGGGAGAGCGAGCTGGGGGAGGAATGATAGTGAGAGGGTAAGGCTCTAGATCGAGAGCAAGAACTAGTTCTGGCTGAGAGGCCTTGGCCTGTTTGAACAGATCGTATGCTGGCCTAATTCTGTCAAGGGAGAACGAGTTCTAGTGGACATGTCCGTTGCGTAGCCGAGCTATCCGAGATGCTATTGCATCGTCCAACTCCTTTTCTTTCAGGTTATCTGTTGGAAAAAAAGAGAGAAAGCGATTGAGAAAAGATAAAACATGCGTACTATAGAAAATATGTAAACAGAAGATCCTAACCAACAGAGCTAGCAAAACGAGTTAGAAGAGAGTTGAATTCATCAACAAAGGATATGGAAGTAGGGGATATCCTAAAGAAAAATTATTCTTTCGCGAGTTTGTATCCTTGATGGCGGTAGTTCCAGTCACTATCTGCCGTCCAGCTTGATTTGACATATAAAAATGGCCAGGACACCTCGAATTTCTCTTGGTCGTATACAAGTCAAGGAATTCAAAGGCGGACATATTCCATTCATCTTCATAGCATCGGACGAAGGAGCCAATGACATAGCGGAGGAAATTGGGGTTTATCTCAGGAAAGGGAAGCTCTAAAAATCTCAGGATACGAATAAGGAAAAGAGAAATTGGGAATGTGAGCCTAAAGGCAGAGATATAGCTCGGATGCGCACAACATCACCCGAGCCTAACAGTTTCCGGCGTGTCACTGGCATTAGCCAATGATAACTCTACCTCATGTCTTCCCGGAGATAGGACAAATCTTAGGAGGACATGGACGACCGAGGGTGAGGCGCGAATCGAGGGTGAGGTTTGACGGAACTCATGGAAATAATAAAAGGACAAAGCAAAGGTGAAGGACGAAGGTTGAAAAAAACCAAGAGAAAGAGATCACTAGCTGCTACAATAAAGGAAAATTGTGATGTATCTAGCTAGCGAAGAAAGTTAGATCTAGATTTTGAACAGTAAAATCGAGGTTCTTGCGAAGTAAAACAAGGCCAACTACGACAGCTTGAGGGTAAAGGGAGAGGAGAAGTTCTTTTCTTACCTTGAAAGTCGAGTCGGAGCAGGTTCAGTTAGAGAGACGTATGAGAGGCGATTTTATACGGTCCAGTAGATCCAGCTGTTGAAACAGTGAAGATCTTTCACTTCCCGTCTTCACTCATCATTCGCACAATTTTGATTGCTCAGATCGTGACCGCCGATTCGAGATTTGAGATGTTAAGATGAAATCATCGCGTATATTCATCGCGATATACACGAAGGTGGAGCGGTGAAAATACATAGGATATACGAAAGAGATACTAATGAGTAACTGTCCATACTTAATCCTTTATGGGCTGGGGGCAACTGTTAGGGCTGGATTCGTCACCGAATCCGGCCTGCTAAAAGCTCAAGTCAAACCGTGTCGCTAAAGACAGATCGAATGGGCCTGCGGCCCAGCCCCAGAGAAAAAACAGAATTCAATCAAAAGCCCGAGTCAGCCGTGCGAGCGTTGAGTCAACGGAAACAGAGCTGACGAGCTAGGAACGAGTCAACATGGCAGTTAGCACAGTCGTATGAGCGAGATTTGTAGGAAATATGCCAAGAATGTGCCCGAGATACGCGGAACCGCCCTAGATACGTGGAACTGGATCGAGGAGCTGAATTGAGCTATAAATACATGAAGTCGAAGCAGATTTCGCCAATTTTTTACTTGCTCGAGAGCTAAAACACTACATTTTTAGCTTGTAATACATCTCACTCAAGATCTGTGATTCATATCAATATAAATCAGTTCTTCTCTACTCTTCTTTTGATCGTTGAATTTATAGATATTTTTTACGACCAAAGTTTTTTCTCCGAATTCACATAAAAATACTCAGTGCCGACTTCAGCTTCCACATTCTCCCAAATGTAACATACTAACATTTATAACTCAAATTTTTTATTAAATACCACTTTTGAGATGCTACTTTTTAAAAATGCCATTATTTTAAATTTTTTATAAAAATGCCACTAATATGATATTATTAACTCAAAATATCAGTAGAATATTTTCGTATACTTATACTTAGTTTCTGTAGTTTTTTACCGGGTTATTTGAGTAATTCAAATATGTTTGCGTAGGTTTTTTTCCAGATTTTGAAATAATTTTGGATATCATGTAAACCCCACATCTCAAATTCTCAACTGAATCCGAAAAGAACTGAATCGAATCCGATCCCAAAAAAAAAACAATCCCGAATGGAACTAATAAATTTGGTAGCGAAAACACATAAATCCGAACCGAAAATGAACAGATACCCAAAATTCCAACGCCTGTTGAGCATTTCATGGAAATCTGAGATGTGTTAATGATTTGGGTCTGTTTGAGGGCCTTAAGCCCATAATTAACGTATCATATTCTACTGGCCCAGTCAGAACCCACTGTCTGATAGAGAGGTGTTTTAGAAAAGTAGGTCTTCTTCACAAGAAAAGTCAACTGCTTTTTTGTTGGTGTTGTCCCAGTCAACGCGTCTAATTTTTAAGCCAAAATACAGCTGGTGGTTACAACCAAACTCAGAAACAGAATCAAATCTTTGTTGTGACTTTATATATAAAGCTATTTTAAAATCCATAATTATACAACGAGTATGAATAATAATAATAACTCTCAAAGTAACAACAAAAAAGTAAAATAGCAATAACAAAATTAAAAACAGGGACAGAAAACAGAAAGTACGGTGATAGGTTTGATAGTCTAATTAGTAAATTAATTAGTCTACTATATGAATTTAGGGCTTGTGATTTTGAGTGTAAATGTAATCGGTGTGAGCAACAAGGGTTCGTCTAATCAAACATTCTTCTTCTCCAATTCCGTTGCAGCTTTCTTCTTCGACCTTATCTCCTTCAATTTCCTATACACATAATAACAAAATATGCACGTCAGTGTTGACTTCTTAATTACTTCCGGTATACAACAAATTAAAAATCTTGCCATATTAGGGTCGGTTTAGTTCGGATAGTTCGAGTTTTACGGATTTATATAAATAGGAAGAATGATATCTTAAGGATGCATGCAAACTTTATTGGTTTTTTTTTTTTTTTTATCATACTTTAGCCGAAAGCTTAGAGTAAAAGGTGTACATGCATAACTTTTATATGTGAAAAGAGAATATATAAGGTATTATTTCCTTGCTAATACATGGAACATAACAGTTTAGTTTTCGAATACTAGTTTGATTTTAGTGATAATATTGTACATCACTGCGAAGATTCTTGGTTTTGCAAATATGTTTCGAGTTGAAATATTCTGAAAAAGAAAAGCAAAGAAGTTAGCAAACCTTGACGGAGGTTTGGCTGGAAGAAGCGGCGGTTATCGTCGGAGTCAGCCTGGCTGCGTAGGTAAGCGTTGAGCAAAGAAGGAGAGCCATGAAGAAAATGGTTGTGAACTTAGCCATATTGATTTGCGAAGGAGATAGAGAGAGAGAGAGGCAAAGAAGAGAGAGAAGTATTTAATGTGAGGATGAAGAGAAGATGAAGTCAATTAGGTGAATTTATAGAGGTGGCAAGAATTGAGAAACTGAGATGCTGCTAAATGTGAACCATAGAAACTTGTAAAGGGTAAAGTTAACTACCTTATGACGTCATAAAGAAAATTCTTATATATCGCTCTTATTAATCGAATTTAGTTTTGTGTTAGTTAATATTTAATAAGAAGGTGCCCTTTATTCATGCCGTGTTAGAGAAATAAGAAGATTATTTCATGGCCCTACTAAATTATTTGTTGTTGTTGTTGTTGGTGTGTGTGTGTGTGAATGATTGCTCAAAAAAGCAATATATCATGTGATCAAGCAAAAAGGTGACTGTTGGATGAGATCAAAGACAATATACATTTTCATTTAATTCGGAAAATGCTTCAAATTAAACAATGAGTATGTGTGTTAATAAAAACATATTAATATTATATGCTTATAAGTGTGTTTTAATGCGAACAAAGTTTTATTCGTTTTTGTGCGCCAATATTTTGCATGCAATACGAGTATAGATTTATAGCCGACCTAAGATGTATAATATATACTGTTAACTGATCATCTCGAGTCAAAGCATTTATATAAATAACATAAATATGAGTATTATAAAAGAAAATAATTCTTCGAAGGTTGAAGAAATTTTTTTTTTTTGGAAAACATAAGGTTGAAGAAAGTTGGTGGTGGATAATATATGAATTGGAAAAAGATTCACCTAATGGTTTTCATCTCACGTGCAGTTGGATGGAAAGAAGACTTGTTAAAATCAAACGGATGTAGTTCAATAGAATGTCCTTTCTCAAAAAACAAAAAAACGGATGTAATAATAATATTTAAACAATTAATATATACTTTTTTACTAATTAAACCAAACATTTTATCAAAAACAGTTTGATGATATAGAAGTGTTTTAGGTATTCTAGAATGCCGTAGAAGTTAGGACGTCATCTCACGTCATTGTTGAATTGCTGTTTTTGTTTGTTTCGGTAACCTAAAGTACATGGAACTGAGTATATGCAGCACTATATATCAACATATGTTTGTAATTTATTGGATATTAGATGATACTATTATAAATTAGTAAAGTTAGTTATTTTGCAAATTTTGAGAAAAAATAGAATGAAATTTATGCATCTATATATATTTTAAATAATGTTTTTAGCTATACATACAATCTTATACAATATCAAATTATATATCTAAGAAAAAAACAAGAAAAGCTCCATTTACATATCTTTTACCGTTAAAATATTCTTATTGCAAATAAAAAAACTCTATTTTTAGTGAAAGATAAAATCATAAAGTGAGAATGAAAAAAGAAGTAATACTGGATACAGCCCAAAAAAAAAACGCGCATGGGATAATAAGGCATAGTATGCAAAGATCTGGTCAAAAGAATAGGGAAAGAGCTTTAGCAAAGTCTTATTACTTTTTTCAAACATATATTGAATATTTAATTCCATTCACATTTATATATTGCATCACACGTATCGTAAGCATCTTAGTTGACAATTTCGATTTGATTCTTGTGAATTTGTGATCACATCTCATATGTATACAAGACAACTAACTAAGTCGGTAAAGATGAAATGTTTTTATTGAGACTCTAAATTGTAACTCGAAGAAGTTGAAGAATTTAAAGAATAAAGAATTTTGTGTTACCATTTACTTGAAGAATGTGAAAAATGTGATTAATTTTTACTAAAGAACACAAATTGAAGAACTTTTACTAAAAAGTTTTTTGTGTTACCACATATAATATTTTAAGAAAATTTGATATTTTTAACATTTTAAACTATATATGTGTAAAATGATATACAATATCAAAGTTTGCATGGTAATTTAAAAAAAAAAATGTTACTCTAGATACACTTTTAGTATTTTAAAAAATGAATTTACTAAAACAACAAAATCAATTTTAGTATTAAAATATTACTAAAACAACAAAATCAATTTTAGTAGTAAAATATTATATCAAAATTAGGTATCTTAATTTTTATAAATCTATTAATTAACTAGTTATATGTATAAAAAAAATTATTAATTCGAAAGAAATTCAACTAGATAATATTTTAGAAAATAAAAACCAATTTATAAAGAATAGAATGAGTATTTATTAAAACTTAAAATATATTCAGCAATCAGCAAAATTCAACTAATATCATTTAGACTCTTGCAGTTACCAAGTTAATCAGAATAAAAATGTGTAGAATTATTACTAGAAGACAAAAGTTTAGAGAAAAACAAAATTTCTTTTTCGATAAGTCTCTAACACAAAAATGAAAATAACTGACACATAAAATTTCTTTTTCAGTTACGACTAAAATTTTGAATTGTCAAAGTTTGAAAAAAAAAATTTAATTTTATTCATACAAAAGAATTGGTTACTTTAAATAAATTTCTGAAGACTATTTAAATCTTTTTTATTTACAAATTGAACATAAGTATTTATAATTGAATTTAAATATTATTAAATATATATGTATTGTGTAATTACATCTTTTGCTTGATAATTCTAAAAAAACGTTTATATCCTAGAGAAAATGTAATATTTTAAAGATCAAGTTTACTAAAAAATAATTCAATTTCATTAGCAAAATATTAAATCATAAATTATATAAATTATGTTTATTAATTTATTTTTATTTATTTATTTAATTAATTGCTTTTAAAATAATTCAGCATATTCCGCTGTTACCATTTAAGTTTGATATTATTCAGCAAGATTTCGCAAGAAATTATAAAAAAATTAGCAAATTCAGCAATTTAGTAAAATTCAGCAGTTAATATTTACACCATTAATCTCCTTATATACTGCTTCGAATAGAAATTGTAGTTTTCAAATAGTGAAAGTGAAGCAATTTTCTTCTAAGTTCTAGCCATATTTAACTCAATCATGTTCGAGTCTTGTAGTTAAGTATATGTATATATGTTTACAAGATCCGATTATTCATATATATATATATTCTATATTGATCGCAGTTTGATTGTCTCTATAAAATTATGATTAGAAAAGTTAAGTTCTTTTGCCGTATAGGTCGTGAATATTATTTATTAGAGTATAAGGTAAATCATCGGTTATATGACCGTGTAATTAATTTTTGGTTATGTTTATACAAACCGGAACTCTCGATGTATAAGAGAGAATTATATAACAAACACGTTAATTCAATCAGAATAATAGAATTATCTTATCTTCTTTTGTTCTCTAAGATGGTATCAGAGCCATGTTGATGCATCTGACTATCACAAGGCCAGATATAACCTTTGGGGTGAATAGGTTATGTCAGTTTGCTTCTACTCCAAAAGAATCACATCTCCAAGCTGCCTATAAAGTCCTGCATTACTTAAAAGGAACTACTGACTTGGGTTTGTTTTATTCTGCAACTTCAGACTTTATTCTCAAAAGTTTTATTGATGCTGATTGGTCTGCTTGTCCAGATACCAGATGGACAACCTCTGGTTTTTGCATGTTTCTTGGTCCATCTCTCATTTCCTGGAAGTCAAAGAAACAACAAACTGTGTCTCATCTCATTCCTCTGCTGAATCCGAATACAGAGCAATGGAGTTAGCAATTCGTGAGATCTCTTGTTTAGTCAAGCTTCTCAAAGAATTTTTAGCTCCTCAATCTCACCATGTGGCGTTTTATTGTGACTCAATGGCTACAATACACGTCGCCAACAATGCTTTTTTCCACGAAAGGACGAAGCATGTGGAAAATGACTGTCACATAGTTAGGGATCGCATCATTAGTGGATTGATCAAGACAATGCATGTTCGAACTGATCATCAACTTGCTGATGTCTTTACCAAACCCTTATATCCTACTCAGTTTCACAACTTTATTGGCAAGATGGCTTTGATTTCTATATACACACCATTTTGAGGGAGACTATTAGAGTATAGGGTAAACCACCGGTTATGTAACTGTGTAATTAATTTTTGGTTATGCTTATGCAAACCGGAACTCTTTAAGTATAAGAGAGAATTATGTAACAAACACATTAATTCAATGAGAATAACAGAATATCTTATCTTCTTTTTTTCTCTAAGATTATTTTTAATGGTAGTAAAACTAAATTTTTTTGAAAAAAGAGTTTTTAAAGTCACTAGTTCAACTCTATTTGGAAGAGGTGATTTACGATTTAAACGTGGTATTATCAATAGCTCGATTCGAACACCGAGAAAATTATGGAATAAAGATGCGGAACTCTAAAGGGTTATTAAAAAAAAAACTATTTTTTTTTAGATTTTTTTTCGGATTCGACAAATAAACGTAGGAATATATTGTTTTTTTTGTGTGTTTTCAACCTTAAGGAATATATTGTTGATGAGCGTTATTAGAAAAATGAATATATAGTTGATGAGGATCATTTTCCAAAACGGAAAGTTTAAAAGAAGAAAGGCATTCTCAATTGCTGATTGTTTAAGTAACCCAACATAATCCAAAACATGACACGTAAGTAAAAAAATTATTACAAAATCATAATATGTGTAATTGTTAATTTAGATTGTGACTTGTATTAATTTTAATAAAAAAAATAAAGAATATATTCTAAACAAAAATTATAGACTAATTAAGAAAAAAAAAATTGTTCTACTAAAATGTGTAATATTTCTAATATTAACAAAAATTGTTTTAAAAAATTAAGGAATATATTTTAAATAAAGATTATAGATTAATTAAGAAAAAGAAAAAAAACCGTTCTATTATAAGTTATCTAAATAGTTAAAGACAAAAAGAAATATCATATTTATAAGTGTGACTTTGCTAATATAATAATGTGTATGAGATAATTTTAGTATGAGATAAATATAATAAATTGACTATTTCATAAAATATAATAATAAAATAAATATTAAATATTTATGTGAGTCGTAATTTAGAATCTAATTACTTTTATCAAATTATAGGAGTTATAAATTTTAAAATCAAAAATATTTACCTCAATGTGTTTTTATATCAGCATGACACGTAAACAAAATTATAATTCACGCGACATGTATTTAAGATTGATCAGATGAAAAATGTGTTAAAACTTAAAATTAATTAAGAAAAATAAAATTTAAAATAGAAAGTAATTGTCAAGTTACTAATCAAATAATAAAAATAAAATTTAAAATAGAAAGTAATTGTCAAGTTACTAATCAAATAATAAAAAGTAAAATTTCTAATATTATCAATAATAATTAAGAAACAAAGTTTAAGATAAAATATAGACATGATATAAGCCATAAAATAAACAAATAATACATATAGAATAAAAATCTTAATTAAAATAAATAAAAAGATGAATGATAAAAAAAAGTATATAAGTTAGAAAAACAAAAGTTAGAAAGGTTATAGAAACCTCAATTTAAAAGTTTAAAAGTATACACAACCATGCAAATATAAAATAAAAATAAAAACTATAAGAATACTTATTTTATCAATATAGAGTTACAGAATATCACAAAGAAAATAGAAATTTTTGACCTATGATGTCATTGGTATTTTTCAAGTGTATATAAATTGATTTATTAGAATATGAAAATTATGATATAAACTGGTTTCTACTGGTTTTAAAATCTATATTAAATAGTATTTTAAAATTTAATGAATTACTAATTAAAATTTAAATATTTATTTCATTAGTTTTTATAGTGTTTGTATTAACGTGGATGCTATTCTAGTGTTTTCAAATAAGTAATATTTTGTTTCTCACCAAAATTTCAATAGCTCTTTTCTTACACACTTTTCAATATTTTAAAGTAAAAATATAACATTAACATCTGTAAGATCGATCGAATAGTGAAAGATATATGGGGAGAGGGAAATCATATTGAAATTTTTTAAAAATGTTATTTTTGAAATGTTACTTTTCAAAAACATTATTGTTTAATTTTTTTTGTAAAAAAGTTATTTTTCAAAATTATTTACTCAATATATCATTTTATGTTTGGATTAACTATATTGGATTAGAGTTTATTTTTGAAGGTTTAAGATTTGTAATGGGTCAAAACCTTTTTTAGAGTTAAAATTTTTTAGTTATAGAGTTTAATTTTTTTTAACTAGTGGTATTTTAAAAATAAACAATTTATAATAACATTTTTAAAATGGACACATCAAAAATGATATTTTTATAATATATATATATATAACTCGCACATATTAAAAATTTCAGATTTGAATATAAGTTATGCATCGCCGATAGGTTAATATGCTAGAACTTCGGTCTATCTATTTTTCTTTATTTAAAAAACGTTATCAAGTTATAATTTAGTAAAGGACAAAGTATTCTAGATATGGTACGTTGAATTAGTAAGAATAGAAAGTTCTTAAAAATTAATAATTATCTCATCTCCTTTTTAGTCTTCTCGATTGATGACGATGACAATATAATACAGGCGCGCGCGCCAGATAGTAATAAGTCTAGTAACTGATTTATTTTAGCAAAAAAAAAAAAAAACTAATAACTAATTTAATATTCAGTGCCTCAGTGGTCAATACGTGAGAACAATTAAAACCATATGAAAAAGTGAAGAAAATTAATGCTTATCCCAAATCGAAAATTGATTGATGTAAAAGTTTATAAATAATTGTCACAATGACAATTTATGACCAAATCCAAATCCATTTGGACTTTCTTGAGTTTATAGAGGATTCGTGAGAGAAGATATATTTCGTTAGATTTTTGTTACGCATCAAATGCAGAATTACAAATAAAGAAATTAGGGTCAATAACCATGAAAAAATTAATAATTCGTAGAATAGTCATATAATTGTGGGGTTACGATAATATGTATTAAAGACAAAACTGTCCTGTTATTAATCTTTTTTTTTTAAATTTATAACTTCTAACGTAACTGCTTTCTATTCCAAAGCACAAGGCGACACTACGTGATCGAATACAACCACCGTTCTGCTTAGTTTCTCCGGCCGACGTTGGCTCCTACGTCGATCGTACTCTTCGTTTAAGTATCGTTTGTTAATAAGTATATGGGTTAATAAGATGTCGTTGGCGATTGATGTGGAGATGAGTTTGTATCTGTGGTGGTTCCTATATCGATCGTTTCTTACCGTCACTATGATGGTGGTCATTGCGATCGTTATTGCATCCGAAGAGTTGGATTATGGAATCAGATCTTGTATGAAGTTTTTTTTTCCAATCCACAAATTCATATGATTCATCCGATCATTTGTAAGTTTTGTCGGTTCATTATGGTAACCGTTTCTCTTCTCTCTAGTAGAGTTTCCTTTCGACTATGTTACCAACCATGGTGGCTTCACCGGTTTTCGTATCCCGTTTGTGATCGTTTCTATGCATGGGATCCCGAAATTACGATGTTGAAACAATAGATTCTATGGATCGAAATGTTGGAGGGGAAGAAGGAATCATCACCGACATTGATGGTTTTGAAGAATCATTGAAAGGTGAAACCAAAGTCAACAATCGACAATGTTGTGTTAGGCGAATACAACATAATTTACCGAGTCTCGAGAGGCAGAATTCAGAAACATCTTCAACAATAAATCAATTCATTCATAAAGTTAAAGTAATGCGATGTGCATTTTAGAGTTTCATCTACAAGGTGATAGCCAACAACAAGTGTATGAAGGGGAGACATAACAGATTCATCTGTTTGCCTATAAGACTCCCGTAAGAATAGCTTGGTTACTCTCCACTCTTTCATCGAAATTTATTTTATTTGCGTTAATAGTTGTTTCGAAAATGTTTTGTATTTTGTAAACTCTTTGTAATATAATAATAAATTTAATTTGTCGAAAAAACAAAAATTAATCTTCTTCTTTTTTCCCTTCCAAATCACATGAGAACCACCGCTTCCGGCATGGACGTTACGAGTTACGAACCATAGCATGTGAATTTCTGCAGATTGAGTTTAATCACCGTATCGCTGAACATACGAGTATCATCTTCAGAGTTACCTTCAGCATATCAATGACGGATGACTCTAGGACCATCTTCTAGACATATTTCTCTTTCTCAAATCCATACACCGGCATCACTGATGTATACTTTGTCAGGCTATATTCGTCTCTGATTATAATAAATCAGAGTTTCACCGTCAACGGGTTTGTCGGTAATCCGCTTATCAGATGCCCCATCTCAAATCCTTCTTCGACGGAGCAATTTTTTATGAAGTATTTATACTGATGAAGTTTTTCGAATCTGTGGATTACTGATCGAACTATCTTCAACGGGAATGTGGTTTCGTTGCGAGTGGAGAAGAAAATAGCTTTTGTGTCCGAGTTGGTAAATGTGAAACTCAGCTAAGGGTAATTTAGTCTAACCAACGAGTGACATGGTTACGTGCTACATTAATCCATTTGCATTGCTATATCCTTTATTAATTACTCCAATATGGTTATTACGCTAAATGACCCATTAGAATATTCCGAAAAAAAATTCATAACTATTTTATAATATACGAGAGAAATTAGAAATAATAAAGATAAAATGGTATATCTTTTATTTTATAAAATTAATTTTAATGACACTTAGATTAAATATAAGCGTTTTTAATGTAAATCGAATACGTTTGAGATTATCGGTTCTTTCAATTTTATTTGAGTTCACAGAAACCAAAAACAAATCGTGTTAGTATGTAATTATTTTTACAGATCAAACATAAATGCTTTTGGTTTAAAACATAAATGGTATATCTTTTCAAATAAAAAGTCAAAACAATAATAAAAAGTGAAAATAATTTTTCGAAATAAAAAGCATTTATGTTTGATCTGTAAAGTTGTACGTTTATAACAAAATCGCAACTTTTTTTTATTATTCTATTACAAATTATGAGAACTATTACATCGACGATTTCATAACGGACAAGTCTACCACCTTGATCCATGCCAAACGATTCTATCTTGCCCCACGCTGAAGATCTCCTGCAAGCTTTTCTCCATTTATCTGTAAATATAATAATAAATTGCATCTTCTGGGATTCGAACCCTAGTTCTCCTAGTGTATAAGTATTAATGACACCTTAATCAACCACTGGGTTAAGGGGGCTTTCACAACAAAATCGCAACTTTAGTAGAGTAATATTGATACAATTAAGCTATATAAATAAAAATTATTGTATGATCAATCACATATGATATCCAAATGGACATTACTACAATTTTATTAAAGTAGTTGATATCGGTAAATGATTCATTGTTAAAACATTATGTTATATAATATTTAATTTTAAAATATTACATTTTAGTTGGATTTAAATTTATAAAACATGTAATTGTGAGTTTATGTTAAAAAATTAATGTAAATATGTAGAAATTTCCAACATTACATATAGACTTAATGAAAATTTTTAATTGATGTATCTCTTAAATTCCTCTTTGCTTGACACCTAAAATTTTTCGTGAATGTCTCCTCAATTAATATATAAAGGATACGGAAATTAAAATTCAACAATATGGCCGTATCAATACCTAAGACGTTAAGCAGTAGTTGAATACTACCAAAAGATTTCGATGTATATTTTTTGTCATTTTTCTTCTTCTAAAAATTTTCATCTTTTTTTTTCTATCGTTCTAAAACTTTTTTATCTAACTTATTATATTTATTACTTTTCAAACCAAAATTATATAGATAGTCTACATGTGGAGTGAACGACATGTCGGAGTTATCAAAACGCCCTTTTGAAGGAATGAAGATGTCGGAGTTATCAAAACCAATATATCCTCTTATGTGGAGTGGTTTATATATTTAAGCGTTGTCGAGTTTGCTAGGATCTTCCTCCCGGCTGATGCTCTTCTCTGTCTTTGGTGCAGTATTTGTAATCCTTCGGATTGCAGTGGATGCATTCAATCAAGAAGCTTACGAAATCGTTCCAGGTATTCGATTTCTTATGTTTTTTTTTATGATTTGTATCGTCAATTTATCTTTCTTTTAACCATGGTTTGGTGATCTATTTTGCACTTCTTGCCTTACTTATGTGTATTTGCCATTAATTTGGTTGTAACTCCTACTTTTGGAATAGAGTTTGAAGCTTTCTAAATTAATGAAGATTTTAATTTGACAAAAAAAAAAAAAGTCATGTTGTAAGTAAGCTCATCGAAATACGATGCTTACATAATAATGTAGCTATCGAGCGAAGAAAAAACAAAGTTCAAAGAATTCTTTTTTTAAAAACGTTAATGACATATGATCAAATTCACGAAGAATTCACGGCGGAGGTCTCATATTCTATATCGGAGTCAACAAAAATTAAAATTATGTATATATCTATATAGTCGATTTCATTATTATGCAATATTTATGTTTCACTATCAACCATACGATGAAACCCCAAAATTTATTTTAGATTTTTGGTGATGGCTCCGATACTTTTAAATCCGATACTACAAATTGTGTACCTCAAAAGATTTTTTCAATACCGCTAAAATAACTTTGATTCACACAAACTTCACTATAGTTGCAACCTATGTACTGTTGGATAAGCTTCACTTACTTGGAGCCTAAGAAACCATTAACAAGTCGGTTAATGATAAGATAGATTCAACAGATCATTATTAGTTCTATTAAGAATAGGAATAAGATGTTTTCTATTACGTATAGGATTAGGATCTAAAACTGTAAATAGAGTTGCCGAGATGTGGCAATCTAATAAGAAGAACATAGCTATTGTTTAGGTTTTGAGAGATTTCCTAAGCAAATCAATAAAGAAAGTTGTCTTTATTCAAAGCTAATTGTGTTCAAGAAACTTTATTTGGTACCAGAGCCTGCGATTGATTCTGAAAAACCAAAACGAAGATCATACGATCTTCCGACCTTCGAGACGAAGCCATGGCGGACGACGACGTTGTAGCTCCACCTCGTGCAAAAGAGATCTCACCACCATCGATCCAATGTCCTATGCTCAACGCATCAAATTACACTGTATGGGCAATGAGGATGAAAATCCTATTGAAGATATACAAGGTATGGGACACGATCGAACCCGGAACAGAGGAAGAAGATAATAACAACACAACCATTGGGCTAATCTTTCATGCAATCCTCGAATCTCTTGTCTTGCAAGTTGGTGATCAAGAGACTTCAAAAGGGATTTGGGATTCAATCAAATCACGTAACCTAGGTGCAGAACGTGTAAAAGAAGCAAGATTACAAACACTTATGGCCGAATTTGAAAGAATCAAGATGATAGACTCAGATACGATTGATAGTTTTGCGGGAAAACTATCAGAGATAGCCTCAAAATCAGCCTCACTTGGTCAGACAATTGAGGAATCAAAGCTCGTAAAGAAATTCCTTAATAGTTTGCCACGAGGAAAATATATCCAAATCATTGCTTCCCTTGAGCAAGTCTTGGATTTAAATAATACGGGGTTTGAAGATATCATTGGGAGATTGAAAGCTTACGAAGAGAGGATTGTTGGTGATGACGAAAATGGAGATTCACAAAGCAAGCTCCTCTATGCCAATATGTATCAACAAAATTTTGCCGGAAGAGGACGAGGAAGAGGAGACAGAGGAAGAGGAGGTCGTGGAAACAGAGGAAGAGGAAGAGGAAACTTCAACTTCAACTCCCTTAATAAAATAGCGAATCAAAACGATCACAACCAAGAAAAATCAAAGAAGGATAGATCCAATATTGTTTGCTATCATTGTGATAAACGTGGTCACTTCGCCTCCGTATGTCCTGAGCGAATTCAAAAGATGCTACAAGCAAACAAATTGGAAACTTAAGTAGCGGATCCAGCTTTGTTTATGCACGAGGTAGTATTTTTAAATGAAGAAAATCTAATACCAACAAAATACGAAAACCTGCAAGGAGAAGAAGGCGTTTGGTATTTGGATAACGGTGCTAGTAATCATATGACTGGCAGAGACACTACTTCTCAGAACTCAATGAGAAAATCAAAGGCAAGGTCAAATTTGGAGATGGTTCACATGTAGAGATAGAAGGCAAGGGATCAATCTTGTTTCAAGAAAAAACGGGTGAACAAAAACTTGTCACCAACATCTACTACATCTCAAGTCTCAAGAGAAATATCCTAAGTTTAGGACAAACAACAAAGAATGGTTGTGATGTTCGTATGAAACAAGATTTTTTGATAGTACATGATCCAAGTGGAAGACTTCTAGTCAAAGTCATACGCTCATCGAACAGACTTTACAAAATAAAGTTGGAGATTGGAAAGCCTATGTGCCTACATACGATTGCTGAAGACAAGACATGGCGGTGGCATGCAAGATTAGGACACATAAGCTTCAAGACGATCAAAAAAATGTCCCAACATGAGATGGTTCGAGGCCTGCCTAAGATAAATGAAGAAACGAGGATGTGTGAATCCTGCCTAGTCGGAAAACAAACTCGGCAAAGCTTTCCAAAGGCAAAAACATTCCGAGCATCAAAACCTTTGGAACTACTCCATGCTGATCTATGCGGTCCGATCTCACCTGCAACCATCTCAAATAACAAATACATCTTTGTTATTATAGATGATTTCTCCCGATACATGTGGTCCATCTTGATGAAAGAGAAGAGTGATGCTCTTAATAAATTCAAAGCGTTTAAAAGCATAATAGAGAAAGAACTCAGAACAGAGATCATGACACTTAGAACGGATCGCGGTGGTGAATTCACGTCTTTGGAATTCAACGAGCTATGCACTGACAACAGAATCAAGCGTCACCTAACAGCCCCGTATACTCCGCAACAAAATGGGGTGGTAGAGAAGAAACCGAATACTAATGGAGATGACTAGAAGCACACTCAAGGTTATGAAGGTGCCTAATTTCTTATGGGGAGAAGCAGTACGCCATTCTACCTATTTGATTAATAGGATACCGACAAGAGCACTTGACAATATGACTCCATATGAGGGCTTGAGAAAAACGAAGCCTAATCTTGACCACCTAAGAGTTTTTGGTTGCCGAGCATACGCAAAAATCGAATCTACTTACCTTAAGAAGCTGGATGATAGATCTCAAGCCCTTGTACATCTTGGAATAGAACCTGGTTCCAAAGCTTATAGATTATACAATCCTGCAACAAGAAGAGTAGTAGTTAGTCGTGACGTGATCTTTGATGAAGCATCAAGCTGGAACTGGAATGAAAAAACAAGTGAATCAAGTACGGACCTGGGCATGTTTCATATGAGATGGGGAGAAGTGATAGATGATGGTCAAGGACCCGTAAACACTAACGTCCAAGACCATAACGAGAACACTGAGCAACATTATCATGATGAAAATGCCGGAGAAGAAGAAGATGATGAAATTTAGCAAGATCAACTCGTCAAGTAACAAGACCGCGATACCTTGATGATTACGTTCTCCAAGCAGAAGAAGAATGTATACTACTGTTGCTTTCAATTGATGGTGAACCAAGAAATTTTGAGGAAGCAAAAGGTTCACCACAATGGATAGAGGCGTGTGGGGAAGAGATGGAATCTATCAACAAAAATAAGACATGGTTTCTTGTTGATAAACCAACTGGAGTGAAGTCATTGGTCTCAAATGGATTTTTAAGCTAAAGAAGAATGCTAACGGAACCATTAACAAACACAAGGCCCGACTTGTCGCTAAGGGTTATGTGCAAGAATCTGGCATTGACTTTGAAGAAATCTTTGCACCGGTAGCAAGACTTGAGACCATAAGACTCTTAATTGTAGAAGCAACAACAAACTACTGGAAAATTCATCACTTAGACGTAAAGACGGCGTTTTTACATGGTGAATTACGAGAAGAAGTCTACGTTGAGCAACCAGAAGGATTCACAGTTAAAGGCAAGGAGCACAAAGTATACAAGCTTTCAAAAGCATTGTATGGACTGAGGCAATCTTCTCGAGCCTGGAATACAAAGTTGGATCAAATCTTAAAGGAAATGAGATTTGTCAAGTGCTCGAAAGAATCCTCTGTTTATCGTAGAGAAGACAAGGGAGTGCTTCTCATTATTGCGGTTTATGTAGACGACCTGTTCGTGACAGGAAATACAAGTAAGGTTATAAGTGACTTCAAGAAAGGAATGGCTTCTAAATTCAAGATGTCAGACCTTGGAAAACTCACATATTATCTCGGATTAGAAGTCCATCAAGGAGAAGATGGAATTTCGATCAAACAAGAAGCATATACGAGGAGGATATTGATGGAAGCGGGTTTAGAGATATGTAATCCGACCAAAATACCAATGGAATTTGGACTAAAGGTCTCAAAGGCTCAAGAAGAAAGCGAAATTGACCCCACTAGCTACAGAAGAAACGTTGGATGTTTGAGATACCTACTGCACACTAGACCGGACTTAGCATTCTCTGTTGGAGTAGCAAGTCGATACATGCAAAGCCCGCGCAAGTCTCATGGAGAAATCATGAAACAGATATTACGGTATCTCAAAGGAACCATGGCTTTTGGATTAAAGTATAAGCGTGGAGGTTCTAAGCAGGTAGTTGGCTTCAGCGACAGTAGCCACAACATATACCAAGATGACGGACGAAGAACTACGGGTCACATGTTCTGTTTTGGATCTACACCAATCACTTGGTGTTCACAAAAACAACCTACAGTTGATCTTTCGTCATGCGAAGCGGAGTTTATGGTGGCAACAGAGGCAGCTAAGCAAGCGATTTGGCTTCAAGATCTTTTAAGTGAGATCACAGGAAGAGAAATAGAGCGTGTTCTCATAAAGATTGATGCAATTGAGCTAAAAAAAAACCCAGTGTTCCATGGCAAGAGCAAGCACATTCACAAATGTTATCATTTCATTCTTGAATGCATAGAGAATGAGCTTGTCAATGTGGAACACATTCCGGGAGTGGAACAAGAGGCGGATATACTTACTAAGGCATTGGCGAGGATCAAGTTTTCTGAGATGAGAGATTTGATAGGAGTTCAAGACATGTCACAAGCTGAGTTGAAGCTTACAAGGGAGAATGTTGGATAAGCTTCACTTACTTGAAGTCTAAAAAACCATTAACAAGTCGGTTAATGATAAGATAGACTCAACGGATCATTACTAGTTCTATTAAGAATAGGAATAAGATGTTTTCTATTATGTATAGAATTAGGATCTAAAGCTATAAATAGAGTTGCCAAGATGTGGCAATCTAATAAGAAGAACATAGCTATTGTTTAGGTTTTGAGAGAGTTTCCTAAGCAAATCAATAAAGAAAGTTATCTTTATTCAAAGCTAATTGTGTTCAAGAAACTTTATGTACTAGAGTGAGATAAATTACAAAGGGATTTCTTATCTGCATCCATAAAGAAATGAAGATCATCTTAAGGTGATCAACAATGAATTGGGATAATCCGTTAAACAAAAGACCAATGGTTGCATCATAAAAATGAGTTTTATAGCTATTTGTTCTGTAATTGTTGGCCTTCAACAATTTCTTGGGTACTTACATCGTCGAAGCTCTAATATCACAAATACCTTTCAAACCAAACGCGAGTCTTCAAAATCGAAAGATAAATGGACTCGTCAAGAAGTAATTGCCATATGGCCGTAAAGGTTCTATCGATGTGAGTGAAATGGTGCACCTATCAAGTTGAAACATGTGATTGAAGAGAAAAATATGGTTTCAAGGTTAAACGCTTCAAGTTATATATATATATAATTTTTTTTTGGGTTTAGAAAGAATTTAAAATAGACTCTCATAAAAATAAAGTTACAAATTACATTAGTTTATATAGATAATTAATTAGATATAGTTTTCTAAACTAAGATAAATATAAATATAAATAATATCTTTACAAAAATTAATATTTTCTAATCTTAGATATTGGCAAATATCAACAATCTTCTAGATATTTATCTTCAGGATTTCCATAATTTTTGGTCACTCATCTTAACCGTTTAATCTCGGTCGATCTCGACCTCTCGATCTTCGAATAATTTAATTGGGAGAAAACACATTTATTTGACGAAGATATATTTTGAAACAGCTCAAACATTAATTTCATCGTCTGGCCGTCCACACAAATACCAAAGGAGTGAACGAAACCAAAACATCATTGACCATCAATACATCGTCCATATGGAAGTATGAGTGATAACTAGCTAATACACTGAGAGTCTATCTAAGATTAGATATTGAACTTGCTTACTTTATAAACACATATGTTGAAGGTATTTATACATAGAGGTTAACACATGATAAACCCTAAAACTCCTATACTTTAGGAGCTAAACCTAATTCCACATGGAATATAAATCCTAATCTAATAGGATATACACACTCAATCCTAATACTATGAAAATAATTAATGCTTTCGTTAGCGAATTTTTAATGGATTTTTTCTATGGTGAATTCGATAAGAACAAATGTATGTGGTAAATTGAACCTTAACTGTGCACAAGAAATAAATCCGAATTTTATTTCAAGAATTGTCATTTGGTTTCAGAGCATCTACTTCCTCTTTGAACAGTTGTTCAACCCACCAAAAGTGTGGTGGACTAGTTGTAACACAAGAGAGTTGGTTCCTTTGTGCCCCGGATTCAAACCTCCTTTAGTACAGATGGTTATTCTTTAAATCTAAATATCCAAAGACTACCTCTGGATACCGAAGAGATTATGTGCCAAAGATTCAGAATTCTCGCGGTTTATCAAAAAAAAAAAAACTGTTGTTCATCCCCTGTGAACTCTTGTCATTCTTCTGATCAAAATTCCAACTATTTCCAAACGATCCATATAAACCTTCTGCAATTTCTTAAGAGATCTTGGAATGCTTTTTAGTCCAGTTCATGACAAACTATATATTAATTTTTTTCCGACAAGTCACGTAGTTAATTACTAATTTGAGCGGTGAAAATTATGAATCCATAAACTCTGAAATATGAAATGATTGTAAAACTTTAACGGATTAAGAAAAAAAAACATTTTACGAATTTGTAACCACAGTTTTTGTTCAGCATGAGACTCGTGGGGTTAAATAGGAAACATATCCTGTACAATTATTTGGAAAATCCTGGTTTGCATGTGAACGATCATAGAAAAGGAGAAAGTAGTAAGATGTTCACACTGGTCAAATATTAAGGGATAATAATGATGTGACATTAAGAAAAATACTTGTATTGAAACAACAAAAATAGAATTGCAAAAAACGTTTTATTTAGAATATCTCCAACCTATTTAAGAAATAAAAAAATAGATTAATACTTAACGATGGTACATTAAGGTTTAGTAATTAAACTATGAAAGTAACAAAAATCGAATGCATAGTAGAGGTTTGACATGTTTAGAAAGAAGATGACTTCGATATTTATTTAATGAATTATTTTTATTTTTGTTTTAATTAAAATGGAACAAGAATATATATTTTAGTTGGTAAATCTAAATTATAATTACAACATATCAATATATTATTTTAAATCGTTAAAAAAAAATTTGTTCATGAGCTAGTTCATGACTCATCTGAGTTAGCTTGCATAACTCGCCAACTTATTTAAACTCGATCACTTAATTCGTTAATTAAATGAGCCTAAAAACATAGTTCGCGCTCGTCAAAATCTGAATAGCTGAGCTAGCTCATGAACTAATGACTCGTTTGACACCTTATATGAAATTGGTAGAAGATTAGATAAGAATGGTACATTAAGGAAACAAAAATTAATTATCAACATTTTTTTTGTCGTCTATGTGGGCCACAAAACCGGCACACTAACCTATTTTTCCTCACGCAGGAAGGAAGGGACGAACCCCTATTTTTAGGTGCCAAGAGAGTGGTTATTACCACTGCATTACAAGTGCTTTGGCTAACAACATTTTCATAGTTTAGTGGTCGGATAGTTTCAACTTAACAAAAATATCTAGATAAGAATAAAAGAAAAAATAAATCATATGATGTTTCAGTTAGCTACATAGTTTAGTGGTCGGATAGTTTCAACTTACAGTCATTAAATTCAATGCATATATATAATTCTAGTTAAAACTTCTACACCATGCATCTTGAAACAAAACTAAAAATATGAATCTGCTTGTGAATAAGAATGCATATATGTAAACTAGTTTGAGAAAAAACAAGATGTGGTCAAAGATGGGCCAGGAAACCCCCAACTTACGCAATTATTTTTTAGAGTTTAATAAGAACTTAAGTTTTCAAGTTTTAGTTTTAGGTCTTCATTCACTGAAAGCCCGGTAATACACATAGGCTAATGCTGCGTTGCATCAAACATTTGTGTCAGCCCAAAACGACAAATTGCTTTTTGCTTCACACTTTATTTTATAAGATTGATTGATAAGTTAATAACAAAATGGTTATATTCGTTTTATTTTTCTTTTGTCGAGAAACACCTTACCAAGTATTCGGTCAAGAGGAATTGAAGTGTGTGTTCTTCCATTTACCAAGTCGTTCACCTTCATTTGGGCAAGAGGAACTAGGAAGCGTGTGTTCTTCCATTGCTTTGTCCCAGTTTTAGGAGTTGATCCCAATCACTTGTATTCTTTTGCGCGGTAATTGTAGTCTTTTATGTTTCATGTTTCTGTCTTTGAAAAAATTACGTTTTCTTCCGGTTTGCATTGCTTATGGAAGGTTTACTTCCTCCACCAACTATGTATTTCATCCAAGTTTTCAATAAAAAAATCAGATGATGAAAAAAGGTAAGACTTTTTTTTCTATTGAAATAGGCAAATCAATCAATGATATTACTAATTAAAAAAGATTGTACAACTAGAGATAAAAAGATGAATGAGAAATAGTTAGAAAAAAATATGAATGAGAAAAAAAATATATATATATTGAACAAAAAATTGAGAAACATAATAATAATAATAATAATAATAATAATAATAATAATAATAATAATAATAATAATAATAATAATAATAATAATAATAATAATAATAATAATAATAATAATAATAATAATAATAATAATAATAATAATAATAATAATAATAATAATAATAATAATAATAATAATAATAATAATAATAATAATAATAATAATAATAATAATAATAATAATAATAATAATAATAATAATAATAATAATAATAATAATAATAATAATAATAATAATAATAATAATAATAATAATAATAATAATAATAATAATAATAATAATAATAATAATAATAATAATAATAATAATAATAATAATAATAATAATAATAATAATAATAATAATAATAATAATAATAATAATAATAATAATAATAATAATAATAATAATAATAATAATAATAATAATAATAATAATAATAATAATAATAATAATAATAATAATAATAATAAAAATAAAATGTTTGATGAATTTATGCATCTCCCAAAAACCAAATTGCTAATAGATGTTTCCAAGCATCTTATAACAAAAAAAAAATTTCTTCAAGAAGTTCGAGAAATCCAGTAAATTACAACAAAAATTAAATATTCATTTTATTTTCTTCATTTGAAGGCATATAAAATAATATATTATTTACTCAAAATATCATTTATGTCTAGGTTAACTATGTTATGTTAGAGTTTAGTTTTGAGGGTTTAGGGTTTGTTAGGGTCAAATTTTTTTTTTAAAATTAAGAATTTTAGGGTTTAAAACTTAAAAAATTCTTAATTTATAATATTTTTGAAAATGAACCACTTAAAGTGACATTTTTGAAATTTCCCCTTATTTTTTTCCAGAAATATTAGTATATTTTTCATTGTACACAATTGTAACTATTAGTCAGTTTAAAAAAAAAAAGTTGTTGCTGTTGTTTACAGATAACTTTAATTAGCTTACAAATAAAAAGTTAAAGTGGTCGTGCACATGAACATGATCTCCAACAAACTGGAAACAAGGAGTATAAAGATGGAAGAGTTTGATAAATAATTAAGCTTTTTGTTTTTGTAACTTTTTATTGTATTCCTTTGGAACAGCCTCTTTAAAACAGCTTTGCTGTTAAGAAAACTACCACCAAGAAGATTTTCTCTCTCTAGTCCTCTTTTGGTGTAATAATCAGAAATGATATTACTTTTCACTTTTCTGATAAATAAATAAAATTAGTTAATCAATGATTTAAAAAAAAAAATCCTACCCAAAAAAAATCATTTTGCTCTATATATGTTTGAATCCGGATTGTATACGTACAACATTAGAGCATCTCCAACCCAACCTAAAATCCTCAAATTTTGAGATTTTTGTCATTCCAATCCAACCTCGAATCCTCAAATTTTGAGATTTTGAATAGTGAAACTTCAAATTTGTGGTTTTACTATTTAGAACCTCAAAAATATCTTTTATTTTCTTTTTGGTCCTTATAAATATTTATTTTCACAAATACATATACTAAACTTAATTTAGAATAACTTAAATACACCAAAATAAAATAAAATAGGAGAAATATTACATAACATTAAAATAAATTTCACACAATAGAAAAATACATTAAATAAAGCTCACACAAAATAAAAATACATTAAACAAATTTAGCACAAATTAAAGCAAATTACATAGGGGAATTAAAAAAATATCACAAATGGGCCGACAGCATTTTTAAGGATTTTTTACAGTTTATAAAGATTTTTTAGAGTTTATAAGAATTTTTTACAGTTTATAAATCATTTTTTACAATTAGTTTATAAAGAATTTTTACAGTTTATAAGATTTTTTACCGTTTATAAAGATTTTTTACAGTTAGTTATAAAGATTTTTATAAGAATTTTTTACAGTTTATAAGGATTTATAAGGATTTTTTATAGTTTATAAAGTTTTTTTACAGTTTATAAGAATTTTATAAAGATTTTTACAGTTTATAAATCATTTTTACAGTTAGTTTATAAAGAATTTTTACAGTTTATAAGGATTTTTTACCATTTATAATATGGGTTATTATTTAGCCGATGAAATTTATCCAAAATAGTCAACTATTGTTCAAATTATAAGAGATTACGGAAATAATGCTTGAGTAATTTGGTATTTTATATGTAACTTTCTAAAATTTGTGTGTATGTGTGTTGTTTTATTATATAATATTTTAATATTGTGTGTTGTATAATATATTAAATGTATGTTTTATATGTATTTGTGAAATTTTATCATTATTAGTAACTTTTGTTAATGTCAAATACTATAATTTAAATGAATAAATTTTTAAGGATTTTTTGAGAATTCATAGTTGGACCAATCACATCGATATATTATATTAATGTTTTATATGTATTTGTAAAATTTTATCATTATTAGTAACTTTTGTTAATGTCAAAAACTATAATGTAAATGAATAAACTTTTGAGGATTTTTTTGAGGTATAGGTTGGAGATGTTCTTATAAGAAACAAAAAAAATTTCAGGTGATTAATTTCTTAATCACATCGAACAATTTAAAGAAAACAAGATTTGATAACATCGATAGACAATTTAAAGAAAAAACATCGATTTAATCATATTGAATCAAATTTAAAACTCAAGGTAACTTTGCTGGGATATAAAATTCAAGGTAGCTTTACTACATAGATAGATTCAAGTCCTTTTTCTTTCGCCAGTTTAGAACAATTTAATATTTTCATTTTGATTTTGACCCCAAAAAAAAAACCTATCATTTTGATTTTAAACACAAAGGGTTATAAGTTTCAAAAAAAAATAAAATAATACAAAGGGTTATATATATGCATGCATGCGAATATCAGCATGTACGTATATATGTATATTAGTAATGGAGTATGATATTTTTCATTATTTTCTGGTCCATGACTTTATCTTAACGTAGATTTCAGTAAGAAGGTTTAGTTTTGGTATGAAGATATAACTATATTTGCGGTTACATAAACCGGAAAAGAAAGGAATCTATATATCTTCAAATGTGATAACGAGGTTTAAACATGCTGATGTTTAAAGGCAAAAAAACACACACACACACACAAAACACGGCAAAAACCACCAACATAAAAAAATATTACTACAAGAATTTGTCCGCTCGGATTATTAAAGTAAAACATTTTTGAAAAAATTGGAAATAACAGATATATTTTGGTTAGTCAGGTTTGGTGGTTTTCTTTGTCGACATTCATTATAAAGCTCAAAGGGCAGTACATTGAAAATTGGAAGCCCAATTTCAACATAAAAGTAAAGCCCAATCGTTATTACACAACAGTAGATAACGATCCCTAAAATTGCAATCGGAACAGAAACGTCGGAACCACCGCCTTTCATCATCCACAACCAGTAGACGGAATCCAACGGAGCACCAACAGTTGCAACTTCGATTTTTACCAATTCTCCTTCGAAACAATCTAAGCATGGCGCTTCCGGAAAACATCACACCACCAGTAAAAATTTACCGCCGACCGTCACAAACACATGACTACATCACCCACTACCTACATTTGAGGCCTTCAGAGGGGAGGTTAGGGGAGGATTAATCTCCTAGCCAGGAAGGACGAGTACCAGAAGAAGTGGCAAGAGATCCCAAAAGCACCACCACCAAGATTTAGCATTACCGCCGAGACGAAGTCAAGCTCGAGGAAGCCAGTGTCAAGAAGGAGAAAAACAAAACAAAATCCGAACTAATTCGGAAGCCTAGATCCGTAGAACCGGAAATATTTTACAGCAAAAGATCCGAAAAACGGAAGCCTAGATCTAGAACACAAGAAAAAGAAAGAAAGGAAATATGTACAAATCCGAACCGGCGACAACCGCCGACCGGAAAGCTGGATCAGATCTAGATGTTCGAAAGTTCGAGAGCTTCTGTTTCGGAAGAGAGAGAGGAGACCACACAATAATTTAAGCCTTAGCCACTGCATTTATGGAGGTTTGGTGATTTAAACTTTTGTAATAATTAAAATCCGATTATACCCCTAATTTTTAGAATTAGAAAATTACTTTTGGAAATTAAATTTATTAATTATAAATTTTCATTGTATACTCCACGTGAGGATTACGTGCACTTCTTCCTTAAGAATTTTAGTTAGATAATATATAAAGTGAACTTCCATTTTTTTGTGTTCGTTAAGTATCTAGTCTCCATTAAAAACCGTTCTTTAAAGACTTCCGCAAATGATAAAGAAGTGGAGTGTGGAGGTCGAAACCAACTCAATTGAATTTGTCAAATATTTTGAGAAAGATATGAGATCTCTAATAAAGAATCACAAGAGCAAAAACAAAAACAAGAAATTGCTGTTAAGAAAGTTTTTATTGATTTTTGCAGAGTGTTTACGTATAAAGTTGTGGATCCCTTTTACAAAGGAGTTACAAGAGTATATATAAAATTCTAAGTCGGCTAGGGTTTTCACTAAGTAAATCAGGAAGATTTTTTTATTTCTCGGGATTTCCTATTATCAAAGTCGCGCTTGCCATGGGCTTCGTCATCTTGGGCTTGACCTCGTCATCTTGCCATATTGGACTTGTAGAGCTCGATCCATTGTTGTGTGATGGGCCAAATGGGCTAACTCACACCATACTTGGCCTAGTCCCCAGCTCTTCAAGACGACGGTGTCGTCAAACCGTCGAGTATTCTGTGATGACGGCGTCGGCAAGTGCCGAGCTCTCCATACGGCGACATCAGCAGTCCTCCATCCAGCAATCGGCAAACTTAGTAGTCGGCACAGGCGGTGGACGGCAGTTTGCGGAGATGGTGGTCGGCAGAATGCAGTATTCAGCACAATCACTAGTCGGCAGAATGCCCCGATAGTCAGCGAAATGGTCTATTCCGGCGAGATGTCCACGTCTGCATAGTGAACTCGGCCCATATCATTTTGGCCCATTTATATACTTAGCCATCTCGTTGAAAATAATTGTCTGAGAGAGTTTCGACCCCAACAGTTAGCCCTCCAGCTCGATATTATCAGTTAAGATAATGCCGAGTTTAAAGAAATCGAAGAAGAGATCGACGTTGTCAGACCTAGCTTTGTATCGAAATGAATCAAGCCGAGATGTCGATTACTTAGTCATTCTGCCGAACTAACATATGTTTGTAAATGTTTAGCCCGACACGTCTTTGTTTTCGCGATTCGACTAGACTTGTGTTTACTGAGACTTTCCATCTTGTTAAAGTTGTCGAGCTTACATGTTTTATAAAATGCTTAACCCGTCAATGCTTTCGAAATAAACTCACGCTTGTTTTGTAAAAGCTATATGAATTTGTGATTTATGTCTCGTATTGTTTCTTATTCTGTCTTTGCCAAGTTTACATGTTTTGAAATGCTTAACTTGACAATTCCTCATACTTAGTAAATATTTATATTCCTTTTAGGTATAGAAATTTTGGATTACCAATTCCGTCTAGGATTTGAAGTGGTGAATTGTCTTTTTTTCAGATATAATGATGTCATGATGATTTTTAAGACTATTAAAGTCTCCACTATCCTTCATTCCCTCACAAGTTCACTTCTCCAAGAAAAAAAGAAAAGGTAGACACTTCTTTCTCTCTCCCTTCTTTCCTATATAATTATTTTTAGGGTTTTGTATATTTTTTCTAAATCGTTCCGCCGCTGCCGGGTACTACCATTGCCGCTGAGAACCATTAAAATCTTTGTCACTGATGTCTCTGTTGCTGACATCTCCTCTGCCGTTGTTTCTGCATTGTTAGACTCGTCAGCGAGGTCTCGGTTCTTTCTCGCTTAGGATTGTCAATCGGCTTCGTCGAGGTCTAGCTCCGGTTCGGATTCAGGATTCGCCGTGGCTGCAGTTTGGGGAGAAACCGATACTCACCGGAATTGGGGCAAAGAGCTCGTCGGGTTCAATATTTCGACTCGGAATCGAATCGTTTCGACGTCTCGGCATTATTCTCACCTCGGCTCAGTCTTCAATTTGGTCTTGTCGTTATTACCTTGGCACCATATTGATTTGTTACAGTCAGATTCACTAGAAAGCTCGCTGAGATTACTCTAGATCTGTCTTCGTTTCTCGTCGTCTCGGCTTCAGTAATTTTCTTCCTCGGCGTCGTCGCACTTGCATAGTAGTCAGCATTATACTGACTTCTTGAAGGCTTTATCTTGAGATTTTGCCGACTACAACTAGTTGTCGAGGACTGACTATCGTTTTTGGGTGGTCGGCGAGCTTAGGAGTGGCTGAAGTCTCTGTTGAAAGTTGTTGTCAAGATCTTTACGCGGTTTGGTTTCGTGCCGAGGAGAACATATGCCGAGTACTCCTTTGAAGGTTTTGCCGAGGACCGTTTCTGTCTTGCGAGGTTTTTCTCTAGGTATACCGACTTCTCCCAACTCTTATAATCTCTCCTTTCCGAGTTCGTCATTGTTGGTTTCTTTTACTTAGGAAATTTCTATAGTTGTAGTAATTGAAGGTCCAATGATCAGCGCCGACTTGTCCATCTCTGATGTTGAATCGAATTTCGCGATTCACTCGTATGCTATAGGCTTGAATGCTTTGGAGGAGAGTCGTCGTGTTGATAAGATGTTGAATCCGATTGAGGCTAAGGATGAGCTGACCGACAACAACATGCTCGCTTATTTGAGAGTGGTATCCCGTTAGTGCGTTGATCCTCCGAGCAAGACTGTGCCGACTTTGAGGAAGTGTCGAGCCAAGAAGAAGAAGAAGAAGAAGAAGAAGAAGAAGAAGAAGAGAGTTCCTGACCCTCCAGGCTCGACACTCTCTGACGAGGAGTCTTTGGTCGTGTTGATACAGAAATTTCACATTTCTGAGGAGATCGAGTTTCTTATTTCTTCGCCTTCTGATCGTGCTGACGAGCCTCCGGATGGATACTTCACCTTATATGGGAGCTTCTTTCATGGGTGTTTCTTGTGATTTTCGATTTCATTTGTGATTCCGTCTTACTTGCAACACTACTACATCTCCATCTTGCAACTCATTCCTCGGGAATTTCGTCATTTGATTGGGATCCTGATTCGGAGCTACGAGCTTGACGAGGAGGTTACACCTCTTCATTTGCTGAATTGGTTGGATCTTAGAAAATACTCTCCCAAAGACAAGTTAGTGTACTTCCCGGTGAATCGGAATGATCGTCGTATCATCAAAGGGTTTCCAAGCAAGGATCGTCAATGGATGAATTTCTTCTTTTATTTGCCGATTTGCGAGGAGACTTTGGGCGATGGTGTTAGCTTTTCGACTCAATGGCGGAGAAAGGTTAGCCAACCCCTTTGAAAGTTTTGAGGGCTCGGCGTACTTAGATTTTTTGTGCGCTGCTTGGTTGTTTTTCAGGATTTGACTTCATGTTATTGTGTTTTGTCTTTTTATAGTGATCTATCTTTTTCCGAAACTTCCCGAAAATTCAAGTACGCTTCGCAAGGCTCTTGCATCTCGGAAGTGTGATTGAAGAGGCTTTTTTTTGGCGAGTTGAGAGAGCACGGGCACTTCACGGGGGATTCTTAGTTTCGAGTTCATCAGCGAGTTTTTCAGAGCACGAGATGCCGACTTGGAGAGACAGAGAGGCAGCCAAGGCAGAGGTTGCTAGAGCCAAGGAAGCTGCCGAGATTAGCGTGACGCGTCTGTCTAAGGACACCACAGGTAGGCAAAAGCCAACTTCTAAGGGTGTTGGCCCTTCTTCGATGTCGAGCCATGCTCCAGCGTGGAGGCCCTTCGTTGTTCCAAAGCCAGTTTCGGTGCCGAAACTTGCTTTGATGCCAAAGTTTGGTGCATCGGGTCCTGCCAAAATTGTACTTGCTCTTCCTCATTCTAGCGAAGACGCCAAAGATAGTGATCGCAAGACGGCGAGGGGTTCAGGCCAAAAACCTGATGCGTACGACAAAGGCAAGGCTATTTCTAAGGAGAGGCTCACAAAGAAGCAGAGACGCGATATGGTCAACCGTATGATAGCTGATACGACGTCTCCGGCCGAGGAGGGCATTTGCGAGAGTTGTTCTTCCGCGACTCACTTTTTTTCCAAGGTAACTCACGCCCGAGATGACGATGACTCCCAAGATACGTTGGTGTACGAGAGCCCTTCGAGAAACTAAAGTGAGTTACTTGTAAAGACTTTTAACTTTAAATGTTAGGCTGAGTTATATCAAATGTTAGGCTGAGTTATAGGCTGAGTTTCGGCTGAGTTATATCAAATGTTAGGCTGAGTTATTACGATGACTACTAAAACATAAGCAATTGATAAAGTTAGATAAACATAAACATAAACATAAGACTACTAAAGCATAAACATTAGATAAACATATATCCCTATTTTTCATGAATCTTGATCCAATCAAGTTCTTCAACGCTGGCGTTATACATCTTTTCTTTGGTGTCAACGAGTTCTGCTGCAAGTTTGTCCAACTCAGCAAGGAAGTCAACCTTTTCCTTCCCGATAAATTCTTCAAGCAAATCCATTTTCGCAGAAATAAACATAACTTCCACAAAGCATCATGCAATTCAACTTTTATATTAATCTGTTCCTTCAGCGAGAGGATCAACGTCTTGTAATAGTCCTCATTTTCCCTTTTGGCCTTTTTAATAGCATTTCGTCGATGGTCATCCTCCATTGGACGCTTCATCATCTTCTTCGATTCTGCCATTGATGCTGCATGTATATCAAAAATAGGATGTTAATATAGCTTCTAAACATATAAACAAATCAAGTTGCAATAACGTGAATTACATATACTAGGAGAACAAAGAAAAACTAACTTGTATTTGAGATTGCAAAAGGAGAAAACAAGTTCAAAGTTAATAAACGAATGTTCGGTTACTGAGTGTTCACTTGGTATTTATAGAAAATACCGAAAACTGTTGGGTTACTGCGTAGTTGCCAAAAATATTATAAAAAAATAGAGAAAATTACTCAAATAACATAGAAAAGGTTAATATGCTTAGCGTATTGAGAGTACCAAACGCGTGCGTAATGATTACGTACATATATTCACACGCCATATTAATATAATAGAGAATAGATGATTTATTATTTATATGATTATATGATTATTTAGGGTTTAGGGTTTAGGGTTTTGTGAGAACAATGTGTATGTTTTGCTATACATCTAGGAATTAAGGTTTAGGGTTTAGGGTTTAAGGTTTTGTAAGAACAATGTGTATGTTTTGCTATACATCTAGGAATTATGGTTTAGGGTTTCGTTTAGGGTTTTGTGAGAATCAGTCAGTCATAACTCAGCCGAATCCCGAATTCGTCACTTTTAAGTCAGCCGCTTCTTTGCACAATCAGTGAGTCGCTATTAAGGAGAGTAAAAGCTGACTGACACATAAGTCAGCCTTTACTCAGTAACCGAAGAGTTGATATTACATTTTTTTTATATCAATAAAATAAAATCTCTTTAGTGTTTCACAAAACCCTAAACCCCAAACATTAAGTGTTCACTTGGTATTTATAGAAAATACCGAAAACTGTTGGGTTACTGCGTAGTTGCCAAAAATATTATAAACAAATAGAGAAAATTAAGGTTTATGGTTTAGGGTTTAGGGTTTAAGGTTTTGTAAAAACAATGTCTATCTTTTGCTATACATCTACGAATTATGGTTTAGGGTTTCGTTTAGAGTTTTGTGAGAACAATGTGTATGTTTTGCTATACCTTTACGAATTAAGGTTTAGGGTTTAGGGTTTATGGTTTTGTAAGAACAATGTGTATGTTTTGCTATACCTATAGGAATTATGGTTTAGGGTTTAGGGTTTCGTTTAGGGTTTAGGGTTTAGGGTTTAGGGTTTTGTGAGAACAATGTGTATGTTTTGCTATACCTCTAGGAATTAAGGTTTAGGGTTTTGTTTAGAGTTTAAGGTTTAGGGTTTAGGGTTTTGTGAGAACAATGTGTATGTTTTGCTATACCTCTAGGAATTAAGGTTTAGGGTTTCGTTTAGAGTTTTGTGAAAACAATGTGTATGTTTTGCTATACATCTAGGAATTATGGTTTAGGGTTTAAGGTTTTGTAAGAACAATGTGTATCTTTTGCTATACCTCTAGTAATTATGGTTTAGGGTTTAGGGTTTAAGAACAAAGTGTATGTGTATAATTTCGTAGACGAGATAGGGAAGTCTTCAGTTTGGAGATATAGTAGCAGACTTATCATACAAAACATAAGATATAGTAGCAGACTTCTCATACAAAACTAAAAAAGTTCAATCTTTTATAGAAAGCTTGAGATAGAAGTCGAATTGGCGTGCCGATTTGCTACGGCGAGGTATCGGCTCTGTGTTTCTTCGGATTTGGTGGTTGACTTGGACTCCGCCGAGATGATTCGCCTTCATCTCCAACTTTCGGTGTCTCCTCTTCGAACCGATCTATGTTCCTTTGAGCGAGAAATTTCTGGTAGTACCTGCACAACGAGAAACAAACAAAATACAAGGAACATCACAGTTTGACAGTATTAATTTCACCAGGTTGAAAACAACGAAAATTTGACTTGCAAAGAATTCGACATTTCATAGATGCTGAATACACATAATGACAGAATTCGACATTCAATACAATACACATGTTGACTAAGAGTTTACCTGAAAACTCTTTCGAGAATTGCCACATACGACAAAAAGTTTTCTCCGTTTCGTGACATCTTTCGGGCATAGTTGTCGATGGCCCTGTCGATTGGTCATCTCGCAATAGAGAAACAGATTTCAGATTAGTGCTGCAAAATTTGAGATTGGTATTTGAATTGACATGTATGCAGTTAGAAGTATGTAAGTTTGTAATGGCGAGAAACAGGGTTGGTTCATGGAACTTACAAGAGATTTCCTCCCATTATCGTGTACTCAGCGATCTCCTGAGGGGCTTCAGTGGTTGTTGTTGGTTCGTACAGAAAGGGAAAGAGGAAAGGGGTCAGACACTGAGAAGTAAGTCAGAACCATGAAGATCTTGAACAGGGGAAGTCGAGGAGACTTACATGGATCTACGTCGAAGTTAATGATATATCCAACCCTCTCGAGTCTAGGGAACCGAGTTTCAGAGGTAGCAGAGGAAGAATCCGGTTGCAGATTTGGGGATCGTGACGGAGAGGCCATTATAGGTGATTGATTGAGATTTTAAGTTTTTATTTCGCAAGAGAAGAGAAAGTGAGGAGCCCCATTGGTTGCTAACCTAAGGTTTTCTTAATACGTAATTATATTGAAATTAATTAATACTCTCGAGACGCTTCCTATATTAGGTGTAATGATTAATCTATATTATATAAATCAGCCGAAACGTGAATTCGTCACTCTTAAGTCATAACTCAGCCGAAACGTGAATTCGTCACTCTTAAGTCAGCCGGTTATTTTGCACAAAGCATTCATAACTCAGCCGAAACATGAATTCGTCACTCTTAAGTCAGCCGCTTATTTTGCACAAAGCATTATATAACTCAGCCGAAACATGAATTCGTCACTCTTAAGTCAGCCGCTTCAGTCACTCGCTATTAAGGAGAGTAAACGCTGACTAACACATAAGTCAGCTAGCCTTTACTCAGTAACCGAAGAGTTGCTATTAATTTTTTTTAAAATCAATAAAATACAATACAATCTCTTTAGTGTTTTAGTGTTTCACAAAACCCTATGTGAACTGCCCTAACACATTATAAGTTCCTTCATCTAAGATCTCTGATGCCATCTTCACCCGTAAACCCTGAATATTCGCATCATTTATCCCATGGAAAGTAGTGCCAAGCGCTAGACACTCGACAAACTTCAATGCATACACCCCACAGTCCCCAATTTGGACATTTTGTGGGATGTATTTGCCGCTCCTCCTTCGGAACGAAAACTGCTTCAATCTAGGTTTTCGGAGATTGGCAGGAACTAATTCGTTAATCATAAATGGGATCATGTGCGAAAACGGCCTAAATGAATCACGGATTTTCTTTTCACTTTCGGGTGTCACCTGTCCAATGATGGGATCGTAAACGTCGATCTTCTCATTAACAAGGTCCACGTGATATGCCACCCAATGATCTCCTCCAGTTTGTAGAACTCCGTACAAGTGATCCACATCTTCTAACCACTTCTTGTTTGTTTGCAAGTCATTAGGAGTTTTGCCGTTTACTAAATCCTCATACCCAGCTGTGAACTTAAACGTCTTTGGTTTGATCTTGAACTATATGTAATCCATAGACCGTACTGCAGTAAACCAAATGTCCATAAATCCAATTCGCTTGGAGTAGAATGGGGAGGGATCTAGCATGGATTTTTTTATGAGGATTCTCATATACGCGGAAATATGTTGTACAAAGAAAAATTATACTTAACTCAGTCCCATATAATATATAACTCAGACATAAAGCATACTTAAGCCTACATAAGTCAGACATATAATAAATAACTCAGACATTACGTATATTTAACTCAGCCCCATATAATCTATAACTCAGACATAAAGCATACTTAAGCCTACATAACTTAGACATTACGTATATTTAACTCAGCCCCATATAATCTATAACTCAGACATAAAGCATACTTAAGCCTACATAACACAGACATATAATTAATAACTCAGACATTACGTATATATAACTCAGCCCCAACAGTATACTTACATCATCATACAGTCATCCATAATCTATCCTTGGCCGATACTTTCTCTCAGACATGAGAACTCTGTAGAACTCGATCTCGTCTGTACCCTTTGTAAATGGAACATCCCTAAAACAATTAAGCACAAGTTAGTTTAGGCAAATATTGCTAATAGCCGTATTAACATATGCTCTAAAGGGTCATACTCGAATGGCTTTAGGTGATCCAAAAATTTAGCCACTTTAACCGGATCAGCAGGTGCGACAGGATCATAGATTGCCCGTGAAGGTTCATAATTTTTCCTCATGCACGTCATTCCATTGTCTCCAATATAAGGAAAAACTCGTGCTTGAGGATCATTTTCTAGCCTCCCTGAAGACCCATCAGGAGATAATTTCACCCTTGACTCCCGATAAGCCTTAATTATCTCCGACCTAATCCTGTCCTCTTCCTCCTCATCAGACTCCGGCAGCACTTCATTATATTCTGCGACAAATTTGCTGGTGACATCCACAATCTCACCGTCGTCGTTTAAAATATGTTTCTTCTTTGCTGGGATAGTCACTTCCGGAGGTTTCGGATCGTCGTTGCCTTTACGATTCCTCGCTGTCCTCCTTCTTACTTGCCCCTCCTTTTTTAAAGCATCGGCCTCCTTCTTTAAAGCATCAGCCTCCTTCTTCTTTAAAGCAGCGGCCGCCTTCTTTAAAATAGCAGCCTCCTTCCTCTTTAAAGCAGCGGCCTCCTTCTTCTTTAAAGCATCGGCCTCCTTCTGCTTTTTAACCTCAGCCTCCTGCTTTTTTGCCTTAACCAATTTCTTAGCAGGAGAAACAGTAACGAAATCAACTGTTTCTTTTTCCTCATTACCAAACTCCTCAGCCAATTTCAATTTGGTCTTATGAACTGGTTCAGTACTTTTAAGCTGTATTAACATATAAACATAACTCAGCCATAATAAAAAGAATAAATCTGTCGTTATGTAACTATAACTCAGCCGTCAAATAGGTAATAAATCAGTCGTCAAATATAGGTAATAACTCAGCCGTCAAAAGTAACCATAACTCAGCCGTCAAAAAATAAACATAAATCAACTGTAACGTACATTATGCAGGGGGCTGTTGACTGGTTCAGGACTTTTATCCGGTTCAGGACTTTTAAACTCGTCCTTCTGCGGCTGTATTAACATATAAACACAACTCAGTCGTCGAATAATAAGGATAACTCAGTCGTCAAAAATAAACATAACTCAACTGTAACGTACCTTTGGACTATTAACGGATTTCTGCGGGAAGTTGTTCACTTTTGATTGGTTATCATCCTTTTGAGTACTGTTCCGTGCCTTGAGAGCATTCAGACGCTCTCTCATTTGCATCCGATCATTCTCAATAGATGCAACTCTTTCTTTCACAGCATCTCGAACTATATCACCAATCATCTTCTTCAAATCTGACAACTCTCCAAATTTTGTGTTATACGCGTTTAACTGCGCCTCAACACTGTCTATTCTACTACCAAAGTTGTCAAACTTGTCAAATCTTCTGACAAGGTTTTCCAGGACATTGACTACCATCGTCAAATCCGTCTCTTTCCCCATATCCTTGTAGTTACTATGCTGCAACACAATCTCACTGTTGCTTACTTCCTGTTTTTTCGCAGCTTTCTTCTGTTTTTTGGCGGGGGGTTGATCAGAATCTAACGAAACTGCAGCCTTCATTTTTTTCTTCTTCCCATCGCTCTTCACATCCCAAAAACCTCTAACAAACCTACCCGCATGTATGTCTGTTACCAGATTTACAACTTCTGGGTCATTTTCTTCACTCGCCCACTGCGGAAACAGCTCTTCTACAGTCTCCTTCATGACCATTTTCTTCACACGCACTTGCATAGTAAATAAACCATAATCTCATAAGTCAGACATCAAAAGATTCATAACTCAGCCATCAAGTAACTTATAAGTCAGACATCAAATGAATCATAAGTCAGACATCAAATGATTCATAACTCAGCCATCAAGTAACACATAAGTCAGACAGAATAAAAAGATCCATAACTCAGCCAAGTCAACCTTCTTACCTCACCATGGTCTCTGATCTCCTCAGCTATGGCTGTAGTAAGAATTTTACGTGTACGGGTTCCACCCCATCGCAAAAGAGGAATTTCGTTCTCATTGACTACTCTTCCAAACCGCTCTCCGAAGCAGGTCACAGATTCATACGCCCAAACCAGCAACACGTCCTTCATGCCGCTAATGGTGTACGACTTTCCTTTTGGATTCAACATCTTAACTGAACCAACTAGAACTTCGAATGCAGTCCGACCCCACGGATAAGTCCTCAAGGCTTCATCGTCGAATACTCTTTTTGCACTTTCAAAGGGTATTCTAGAATTATGATGCAAGCCATAAAGTCCCATGGCTTGAAGAAGCAATAGCCCTAACCATTTCCTATTTTTAAAACTCCAGCCTCGACAGCTCTCTAATGCTGCCCTCAGTTCATCTAAATTGGGTCCTACCCTAAGCGGCACCTTCAACTCCTCCCAAAAAGTTTCGTATTGCTCAGGTTCAAAACTTTCTATTGGCAGTGGATCTGTGTTTAGACCCGTGAGCGCACCAAATTCGATTAAGCTAAACCTGATAGGTTGATCAACAACGAGAGACCAAATCTCCTTGTCATGTACTCGTAGCTGTCTACATAGTAGATAGTGTACTGTCTTCCCAGACCACACCAATTGGCTATCAGCTAGCTTAGCAACTACTCCAACAGGAAACTGCTTCATGTGTTCCCACACATCATGTCCTATTGCGTCTCTGACTCTAGGGAACTCTCCCAAATGGACATTGTGATTAATTTTTTTATTTTCCAGCTTAGAAGCCCCTTCAGCGCATAGTGTTGGAGGGTAATCCCTTGCTTGATCTTCAGGAATTGCATGATATTCAGACATCTGAACATAAAAGACATAACATATTAATGATAAATCAGCCATAACAAAAATCAAACTCAGCCACAACTAACAAATAAACCAGCCGCAACCAAACACAAACTCAGCCACAACAAACAAATAAACGAGTTTGTGTTATGTTTGATTTACCATACCACAAACTCAGCCACAATAGCATTGCACATGTAAATCAGCCACAACACAACACAAATCAGCCACAACATAACAATAAATCAGCCGCAATTAATAACTTAAACAGCCACTAGCAACGATAAACAAGCCGCCACAGAATAATAAATCAGCCACAATACCGTTAACAAGCGACAAACACCTTCGATTCCTCAGATTATACTCAAAATAAATCTGAAAACTCAAAATAAAACAAAGGAAGATGAAGAATCTCCACTCCTCTGTTTATACTAACCCTCGACAAAAATCCGACTGTGAAAATGCAGAACAGGCGTTTCGACTTCAACGGCGGTGAATGTTTCTCAGAAATTGACTAGAGAGAAAACAGTAGAAGTTTCGACGACAACACACGAAGTTTTTAATTTTCTGTCCTTTGAGTTTCCTTCTCTGACTTGTTAAGACGGTTAACCTAATTAGTGACATGGAACAGTGATTAGTGACGTGGATTAGTTAATCATTTTTTAATTATAAATAACCTCAATTAAAAAAAAAAAAACCAAGGGTGTTTATTGTAATTTACTAGGCTTTAAAAACTTTTGAGTAATTTTCAAAAGATGTATGCTATTCTAGTAATATAACAACTTTTCTATGCTATTTGAGTAATTTTCTCTTAATTTTAGTTCCTTGTTTCTTTGCCTTGTAATTTCCTAACTTATTCTTCTCGTCTCTTCGTCTTTTTTCTTTCGTAGTTTTTGGCTCACATAAACCAGGTGGCTTACGAATACGACTGACAGGCTTGGTTGAGCAAGACTCGGTCCAAAGATGATCAGAAGAAGATTCTCGAGCTAGAAGACCAGGTAAAGAAGATTGAAGACCTTCGTTCTGCAAAGTTGGTGCTTGAGAAGAGTCACAAGGACACAAAGAAACAGGCCAAGCTTTTGGTGGATAGCAAGTACTGCCGTGACATGAAGATTGCTAAGCTCTCTAAGCAGCTTAAGGCAACTGCCGAGCTTCAGGAGATGTGAGTTCGGCAGGCGGTGGATGAAGCTAGGCATGAGCTATCGGTGAGTTTTGTGGGGAAGCTTGCTCGTGTTAGAGCTCTGGTTGCTGAGGTCAAGGGCGAGGCCCATGATGACATGATTGACTTGGATCAAATGGAGAGCAATCTTCAGCTCGTCATGCTTCTTAAGGGAGACAAACTACCATCTCTTGACGACAAGATGATGGAGTTGGAGGCTCGTATCGCGAAGCTGCGCGGTGTCGAAGTCCGCTTCGAGGAGATCTTTGGTGCTTTGGAGAGTAGTCTCCTGCCTACTTTTCCTCGCTCCGCTCCCCCTAGTCGCGCATCGGCTGGATGACCCTGTCGAGGCTCTCGCGGCGAGTGTTGGTATCTTTGATGTGCAGGTTCAAACCAGAGTAACGAGGCGATTAGCGAGCTTGGATCTCAGAGCTTAGGGACTTCGACTCCTTCGGCTGCTGGCAGAGGTGCGTCCTCTTCGAAGACTACGGCCGACTCCTCTGTTCGAGACAGTGCTGAGCATTCTGAGAGTGACCATGGGTCTTTGAGGCTTGCGGAGGGAAATCCTAGCGACATCATGGTTAGCGAGGACGAGAAGTTCTTCAACGCATGGAGTGAGATCGGGACTGACGAGTCCGCAGAGCCTGCTGCTGTCGACGTCACTTTAGCTGTTGCCGAGGAGACCATTGCTGAGGATGGAGCTATGAGGGCTGCTCCTTAGCCATGTTGGCTTATTTATGTATTTGTTTCTTCTGCTTTTATCTTAGACTTGATTTGTTTTGGCGTCTGGATGATTTTTTAGGTCTTGACTTAGACCTTGTTTTTGGTTTTGTGCTTGGATGGCTTTATCCACTAAGGTTATGACTTTGAACCTGGTGGTGTTTTCCTTGTATCTAGAAATGATACGGGATGATTTATGGATGCGGCTTTTGATATTGTCCTTTATACCTTTTTTTGTGATTTTGTTTTGATAAGTCGAAATCATAACTCGAACTACCGAAAATATCGAATGACGAAAGGTTGCTAGGTCGTTTACGAGATTGCTGTTTTGGTATTTAAGTCTTATGATTTACGGACGAGTTCTCATTACCAAGTCCGCTCCAAAAATAACTTAGATTTTTTAGGCGACCAATAGCTCGTGTATTAGGTTTTGAGCTAATTATCCTGGTTTACGGACGAGTTCTTATTAACGAGTCTACTCCAAAAATAACTTAGATTTTCGATACGACCAATAGCTCGTGTATTGGATTTTGAGCTAAGTATCTTGGTTTACGGACGAGTTCTTATTAACGAGTCTGCTCTAAAAATAACTTAAATTTTTGATTTACGATGTGACCAACGTTTCGTATGTTGGATTTTATTATGTGATGCAGAGTTTAGTCTACAGGCAAGTTGCAATCACAAGCTTGCTCTAAGAAGAGAACACGTCATGTGGTTAGGACCAATAGTCAGATTATTGGGTTTTCGGATGATCATTTTGGTTTACAGACGAGTTCTTATTAACGAATCCGTTCCAAGCCGAGCATTTATCGCATTGCGACCAACGTTTTTTTTTTTTGGGTTTAGGATGAACATTTCGTATTACGCATATGTTCCCTTTTGAACATATCCGCTCGATAATGAACAAATAATGATATTACCAACGATTCGTATTTGGGTTTAGAATGAATATTTCGGATTACGCAAATGTTTCCCTTTGAACATATCCGCTTGATAATGAACATTTATATTTGTATAGCGCGATTTTAATCCTGCGAATGATGTGTTTGTTAGAACTGAAGTATCCGTATAGATTCGTCACTATTACCAGCAGCAACGAGAGTAAGTGTAAAGTGTATGATTGTAGCTAAGACAATAAGTGGTCCGTATAGGATGCAATAAATATATGTCTTTTAAGACTTAGAGAATCTGCGAAGGATGTAGACGAGATTAAGTGAAAACTTGCTTTTGATTAATCGTAAGAGTGTTACAAGAATTGGGAGTATACGAGTATACGTACCGACTCTCCCCTTTTGAGGAGGGGGGACAACTAAACCCATCCGAAGACGAGCTGCCTACGTAGCCTTTGCAGAGATCAAACCGTCTCGTAGTTCATATCATGTATGTAAAGTACCCTAGTAATGATATTTTTTCACATGTCACGTGTTCTAAGAGTGTGGCACTGGTTCGCCAGTCTTGTGGGCGAGTTTGTAGACACGTGGTTGGACCACTTTGGTGACTTTGTAGGGTCCTTCCCAATTAGCTCCAAGTTTTCCAGCGTTACGTTCTGCGGTGTTTTGGAAGACTTCGCACAATACTAAGTTTCCTTCACAGAACTTGCGAGTGCGTACGTTAGAGTTATAGTATTTCGCGGTGGCGTGCTATTAGTTGGTTATATGGACCAATGCTTGGGCACGCCGTTTGTTGATGAGATCGAGCTCGTCGAGCATTAAGAGGTGGTTAAGTGCCTCTTGTCCTGATATAAGTCTCCGACGGACGCTTGGAAAACGTACTTCGGAGGGAATGACACACTCGGTGCCGTAAACAAGAGTGAATGGGGTTCGTCGGTTGCTCTTCGTGGAGTTGTGAGATGGGACCAGAGCACGCCTTCTAACTCATCCGCCCAGAGTCTTTGTTTTGCGTCAAGACGTTTTTTAAGACCAGCGATGATCGATTTGTTGATTGCTTCGACTTTTCCGCTCCCTTGAGGGTATCACGGAGTAGATTTGCTCAAACGGATTTTTCATTTTTTACAAAAAGCTTCAAACCTTGTAGAAATGAACTGGGAACCATTGTCGGTGACGATTTCGTAGGGTACTCCATGGCGGCAGATGATGTTACGTCATACAAAACTTTCAATTTGAGCGTCCCAAATTCGAACGTACCCTTCAGCCTCCACCCACTTGAAAAAATAGTCAGTCAAGACCAATGTTTTTAAACCCGATCTGGATGATGAACCGGAGTGCGAGCCGGGTCACCGTGTGAGTCGGTTAAACTGGGTCAACTATGGCTCAACCGCGGACAATTAATTAATGAATTTTTAAATTTATATATATCTATATAGTTTTATAAATATAAAAATAAAATAAAAATATATATCAAGTAAGTATATTGATCAAAATAAATATTTAGGGTATGTTTTAATTAGTTTTTGTTTCTACGCAAAGTGTCGTAGAAAGGCAGGCATTTGTCGGTCGATCGAAAGAAAAATATGTAAGAGCAGCCACCCTACCGGTCAACCTTTGCACTTTCCGCATGTTTTGTTGTGAGGCCATGCGGAGGAGGGCATCAATTTGTTTCGGATTGCCTCAATGGCGCGATGAGTGACTAGGTATCCAAGGAATTCCCAGAAGTCACTGCGAATCGACACTTCGTCGGATTAAACTTCATGTTGTGTTGGTTGAGCTACTGAAAACACTCTTCCAAGTGAGCTATGTGATCCTTCTCTTCCAATGATTTGACAAGCATATTGTCGATGTACACCTCTATAGTCTTGCCGAGCTGATGAGCAAACATTTTCTTCACCAAACGTTGATATGTGGCGCCGGCATTCTTGAGACTAAACAGCATTACTTTGTAGCAATATATTCCGCGGTCTGTGATGAATGCTATTTTCTCGCAATCTTCGGGATTCATGAAGATTTGATTGTATCCCGAAAAGGCATTCATGAACGACAGAAGCTTGTTGCCAGCTATTGCTTCGACTAGGCGATCGATGCGCGGTAAGGGAAATGTATCCTTAGAACTGCCCGTATCGATCAGTACTCGCGCCACGTTACGGTCATATATGATTAACTTTATTACAAGGGGTCGCTATGTGGCCGATCGATACCTTCGGTTTCTCGTTCTTCGAAAGTGATTATATTGTTGGCGAACTTCGATGCTGCGGACCAGTTCGCGTTGATGTCGGCACGTCGCTGATATGCCTTAATTGTGGACACTATGTCGGCACAGTAGCAAGATCCTCCCATGACATGTTGATTCGTTGGCGAGAACCGTCGTGATCTTTATCGTCGTTCCTTCTCCCCCTTTTTGGGGTTTCGTCGTCAGTCTGGTTGGGACGTTCAACATTCTCATCAATTTCAAAGTCCTTAAGACTGATATCTCCTTTAAGTGTGTCGGCTGCGAGCTTTGCTTCATCGAAGTTGCTTTGATTTCTTATCCATGTGTTGTTCCACGGACCTCGTCCTCGACCTTGGCCAGTGCCAGATGAGTCGACTTGAAAGTTATGAGCTTCCTTGAATTCGCCTACATGCTGGACAAAACCCGAACCTTGGTTGGTTTTCATTGTTGTTGATGGGTTCGCGGCCGGGGCGGTTTTGTTAGCTTGCTTTGATTTGCCATGTTTCTGGGCCAATATACAAAATTCTTCTTTGTTCTTTGTGAAGCCCATCGCTCAATGCAGAGCATCCTGGATTATGGACGGTGCGTTAACGTACATTTCTTTTCGGAAGTCTGACTCGTCCTACAGTGCGTTTATCAGGGCATCCAATGCGGACTTGTTGGTTACTCCTTTTATCTTTAACATAACTGTTTTGGACTTGACGATGAAGCTTCGAAGGGTCTCCTGCTGCCCTTGTGCCATTGTCCATAGGTCGGCATCGGAGGTCAGTTGCTCCATGAATATGCCGTAGTGTTTTAGGAAAGCGGCATATAGTTGTTCGAAACTGTCGATCGAGTTTCTCTCAAGAAACCATTGAAGAGCTGGTCCCTTGAGGCTTTCAACGAATAAGAGACACTAGCCGGTGTTCTTCTCGTTCTCTCTGAAGTTGACCCGTCCCATGGCAATCGTGAATGCCAAGAGATGCTCCTTTGGGTCAGTGTTTCCTTCGTAAGTGGAGACTTTTACTCTCCCATGATCATAGATGTTTGCTTGGGCGATCCGTGTCGTGAAACGAGTGGTTTGGGCCTCCTCGAGAACTTTGTCGATCTCAGGTGCCCTGCTAGATACTCGATGTATCTGTGATCGCAGGTCCTTTATATCAGAGGCGGTTTGCTCTATCGCTGCTCGCATTCTGCCCATCTCCTCCTGTTGGCCCAGAAGATATTCTCCTCCTCCTCGTCTGCGAAGTCTCGGTCGTGCTCGAGATGGGTATTGTTTCATCGAGCTCGGGCTCACGTTCGGTCTCTAGGTTTGCGATGGTTCTCCGACGCGTGCTCGTCGCTTTGGTTATCCTCTAGGTTGATCACCGGGGGCGATTTGTCAGCTGCGGATGCATCTGCGGTCGTGTTAGGCTTAACAATGGTAACGCAGGGGTGGATTTATGGCAATCCACGGATCCTTAGTTCGCTAGTTGGTGTTGAGAAGTTCATCACCGTTGGATCGAGGCGTCTAGTAGATCTCCGAGTCAGGCCCGATCCCCTTCTTTGTGCTCGGCTCACCGTGGCTAGGGCCCTCTGCTCGTTGTCTGCCGCTGCGTTTCGTGCATCCTGCTCTGCCGACTTCTTCACCAGCATTGTCTGCATCCGAGTGAGGAACTCCGGTGTCGCTTCCATCGTTCCAGTGGTTTGGTTTCCCCCGGGGTTATCGGCACCGTTCTTCTCGGTGCCAGCCTTGTTTGCGCTGGTATTGTCGACACCGTTGTTATCAGCTCTAAAGTTATCGACGCCGTTCTTGTTGACACCGCTGCTCTCAGCCTCCGTGTTCTTTTCTCCGGGTTGGTCTCCTCTGAGGTCTCGAACTCGTCGCCGGTGGTCATTCTTTTCGTGTAAGAGAATCTCCGTTTTCCCTTGGACGGCGCCAAATTGTGGAGGTCGAAGCGAACGTAATTGAATTTGTCAAGTATTTTTAGGGAAGATACGAGATCTCTGGGAATCAAAAGAACAAAAACACAAAATTGCTGTTAACAAAGCTTTTATTGATTTTTGCATAGTGTTTGCGTAAAAAGTTGCGGATCTCCTTTGTAAAAGAGTTACAAGAGTATATATACAAGACTAAGTCGGCTAGAGTTTTCACTAAGTAAATCAGGAAGATTTCCTTATTTATCGGGATTTTTTATTATCAAAGTCGGCGCTCGCCATGAACTTCGTCATCTTGGGCTTGACCTCGCCATATTGAACTTGTAGACCTCGGCCCATTGTTGTGTGATGGGCCAAATGGGCTAACTCACACCATACTTGGCTCAGTCCCCACCTCTTCAAGACGACGGTGTCATCGAACCGCCGAGTACTCCGTAACGACGGCGTCGGCAAGTGTCGAGCTCTCCATGCGACGATATCGACAGTCCTCCATCCAGTAGTCGGCAAACTTAGTAGTTGGCACAGGCGGTGGACGGCAGTCTGCGGAGACGGTGGTCGACAGAATGCAGTAGTCGGCAGAATGTCCTGATAGTCGGCGAAATGGTCTGTTCCGGCGAGATGTCCATGTCTGCATAGTGAACTCGGCCCAGATCATTTTGGCCCATTTCTATACTTAGCCATTTCGTTGAAAATAACTGTCGGAGGGAGTTTTGACCCCAACATGGAGCACTGATAGTTATCAATGAAAAAACAAAAGGAGGAAACATTCAATTTTTTAGTTTTCTGAAACTATTATCTTAAACTCTTCAAATATTGGATTGCAATGTAAATAATATCGAACATTTTTTTGTCATCAACCACAAATCTCCTATTCCTTATTCTTAAACGATTTCCATACACTACTAATTACGTAGATCTACATCATGTTGAAGTTCAAAACACATGAAAAGAAAGAATTCATCAGAAAAAACGCTAGGGTATATAGAAGAAAAATCGACAAATTTACTTAATTTTAAAAAAATCAGAATACGTATTCTAAATTCTACAGAATGTACTCTAACAATATATTCGATTTCCTAAAATGTTAGATTCTCTTAAAGATTTCAAATATTTAGTTTCTTTAATTTTTGAAATTCTACAATAATTTAGAATTGATATTCTAAATTTTGCAGAACATAGAACAAAGAAAAAAACGTATTCTGCCATTTTTAGAACCAATTTTAGTAGAAGATGTATTCTAAAATTTGTTAACAAATGTTAGAACACATATTATAAACTTTGTAGAACATAAAGCAAAGTGTATATGATGTATTCTAAAATTGTTTTCTAAATTTTGTAGAACATTGGTGTATTCTAATCTTTTTAAAACATGTACGATCTTTAGATCACATAATCCTAATGTTTTAAAATGCAAAAAATGTCTTCTAAACAAAGCATAACGAATTTTATAAATCCAAAATTTAATCTATCAGCAAACAACAATTGCACGTTTGATAAAAAAAAAACTTATTAATTGGTTTCTCATATGTTTGACAAAAAAAATTTGGAAAAAAAACTAATTATTTATATAAAAAGAGTAATTGATGCATAAATGAGGACTTTCAAATAAATGTATAAATAGACAAACTCTAATAAAACGTCCTTAATTTACTAATTACTTTAGCGAACACAAACATTTGATTTAAATCTCCATCATATTATCTGTTGAATACACAACATGGCTATTTGGAACTCTAATTTTTTTAATTTTGGTCTCCTTAAAATAGCTAAAATTAAGCACACTAACAAAAATGATCTCCTTTAACCATCTCGGATCACGGATCAAGTATGCATGTACTGTTTATCAAATGTTCATTTACTTAAATCTGTTTTTAAATACTATTATATTCACTTACAAAGAGATTTTTATATGGTTATTTAATTAATTTACTTGGCATATGATGTAAATGGTAATCGTAGAATTTCTGATGAATTGTTAAATTTGTTGAATTTTTAATAATTTTTTATAGAATTTGTTAAATAATATCAATTTAAATGATAATTGTGAAATTTTTAATGTGCAATAATATGTTGATGAGCAAACTAGGTTTAGCCCTCCAAATTTACTTTGAGTGATATCTACTCCTATGTCAACACGTGTCTAATATTTTTCCACTTATTTATTTCTTTTTGTGGTTTTTTCCTTTTCTCAGGAAAAGAAAACATCAAAATTAAAATAGTGAAAAAGCAACCAAAAAAAAGTTAATAGGAAAAAGTACCATCAGTATTTTATTAATCTCTGACCAAATTTCCCTCTTGTAGTTCCCATAAATATGGGCCTCCAACAATGCAATTCTTCCCTTTTCCCCTTCTAATCTCAGTTGGAGAGAAAAAAAAAAATTAATAATTGTTTCTTTTCTTTGGTTAAGCATAATTACATCATGATGTCTACTATTTCTCCGGTTTTCTCATCTGAACCGGGTCTAGTAAGCCCTGTCCCAGCTTTCGAAACCGGGTTCACTCCATGGGGCATTTCACACCTCTTCGCGGTCTTCGATTCCTCAATGGATCTAATACCGGACTATGTAAATCCTGGTCCGGTAAACCGGACTGGTTCAGACGTTTCTCCAACGAAGAAAACCGATGACCGGAGAAAAAAGCGGAAATTATCGAACCGTGAATCGGCTAGGCGGTCAAGGGTGAAGAAACAAAAGCACTTGGAGGAGATGAGTATTCAGCTAAACCAGCTCAAGATTGAGAACCGGGAATTGGCGAACCAGTTTCGGTACGTTTTATACCATTGTCGACGAGCAAAAATGGAGAATGATCGTCTACGTTTGGAGCACCGTATTCTCCAAGATAAGCTGTTGAATCTCAGACAAATTTTGATGTTTCTTCACATCGAACGGAGCTCAAACTGTGCCATGTGGCCTTGCGACAACGGTACTGTTGTTACGATCCCACATGATCCGTCGATTATAACAAATCATGAGATTTTCTGAAATTGCTTTCGAGGTTGTTTCGGGATAAAACGAAAACACCTTTGTAAAAAATTATTATAAATGCATGTCTTAATGTCTTATAACGTTAACAAATTAACTTTCCTTTTCTTATATCTATTGTACAATTGAACTAGATTTTGATCCACGTTAAATTATTAAATATTTCTTCCAGTGTTTTAGATAAAAGTAAGGATATTAAAAATTATTTTTTTTATTAAAAAATATTATTTAATATATTTAATAAAAATAATCTGACCAATCAAACAAAAGATTACAAAATATTAGTAGTTACACAATATTCAATAAAGTTAATAAGTAACTAGGATTGTCAAAATAACTTATATTTTAAAACAAAAAAACCTCAAAAATAGCTTACATTTTGAAACAGAGGAAGTATATTTTTAAATTAATTTTAATATTTAAATATGTATGACAAACTATATGATTTTAAATATTTATAAACTTACAAAATGATATGCAATGTGCATAATTGTAATCAAGTTAAATTTTGATTAAGCAATGAAATTAGTATTAATATTATTCTATGCAAAATTGATCAAAACATTGTGGAGGTCGAAACCAATGCAATTGAATTTGTCAAGGTTTTGGGGAAGATACGAGATCTCTGATAAAGAATCACAAGAAGAAAGAACAAAAGTACGAATCATAGTACTTGATTTTTGCTAGGTGTTTGCGTAAAAAGCTGTGGATCCCTTTTTTCAGAGGAATACAAGAGTATATATACAAATCATAGTCTGCTAGGTCAAACAGTCAAGTCGATAAGAAAGATTTCCATATTTCTTGGGATTTTTTTATTTTTCGGGATTTCCTTTTATCTAAATCGGCGCTCATCATGGGTTTCGTCGTCTTGGGCTTGACCTCGCCATCTCGCCCTCTCGGGCTCGTAGATCTCGGCTCACTTTGGTGTAGTAGGCCAAATGGGCTGATTCAGGCCATCGTCGGTGGGGTGCCGAGCTCTTCAAGACGGCGTCGACGAGGTGTCGAGCTCTTCAGGACGATGGCGTCAGCGAGGTGTCAAGGTTTCATGAGATGGCGCAGTCGGCAGTCACCGAGCTCTCCGAGATGGCGTAGTCGGCAGCGCCGAGCTCTCCAGGACGACGGCGTTTCGCCGAGCTCTCCTCGGTGACGACGTCGGCAGTTCTGGCCTTGAAGTCGGCAGAAATAGTAGTCGACAGAACAGTAGTCGACGAAATAGTAGTCGGCAGAAACAATAGTCGGCAAAATGAACTATTCTGGAGAGTTGTCTAGGTATGTATAGTGAACTTCGACCTAGATCATTTCGGCCCATTTTTATACTTAGCCATTTTATCGAAAATAACTGTCAGAGGGAGTTTTGACCCCAACAGCTAGCCCCCCAGCTTGGTAGTGTCCGTTAGGGTAGTGCCAAGCTTAAGGAAGTCAAAGACGAGATCGACGTTGTCAGACTTAACTTCGTATCGAAATGGTGCCAAGCTGAGATGTTTGTTTCTTGGTCATTCTGGCGAGATAACATGCTTTCGTAATTGTTCGGCCCAGCGCGTATTTGTTTTTCCGATTTGACTAGACTTGTATTTGTTGAGATTTGCCGTCTTGTTAAAGTTGTCGAGCTTACATGTTTCAAAAATGCTTAACTCGACATAAACTTTGTTTTGTTATGAATTGAACTCAAGCTTGTATTGTAGAAGTTGTACGAGTATGCAACTACAAAGTAGTCTTTGTATCGTTTCGTATTTCGTTATTGCCTAGCTTACATGTTTAGAAACGCTTAGCTTGACAATTTCTTATACTTAGTAAAATTTCATATTCCTTCTAGGAATTGAAATTGTGAATTGAGCTTTGCCGACTTCGGTCCTCGGTGATGTCATAGCTTTCAACAGTCGTGTGTTTCGATGAAGTATTAAAGATCGAGACGTCGAGGATGCCTAAAATTCCTGTTGACGCCTCATGATTTGGAGATTGATGCCGAGGACAATTTGACGGTTTGCCGAGATCTCCTTGAAAGCTTACCGAGATCGATTTTAAAAGCTTATCAAGGTCGATTTCGAAAGCTTATCGAGGTCGACGTGAAGGTCTGCTGAGACCCTTTCTTCGTGTCGAGGAAGATCTGTGTCGAGTTAGATGGAGACTCTGCCTCTGTAAGAGAGAACTTGGCCTGACATCTTGTTTTGTTACTTCCTCCGATTCGAAAACTTCGCCGTTGAGTTTGTCTCTCCATCACACTATCTTGCCGAGATTCCGCTAGCTTTGCATTGCGTGTACTCGGGCGTAGGTTGCTTCCGAGGTTTGCTCTAGACTTTATGTTTGCCGAGGACTAGAGGTCGGCGTATATAATACTTCGAAGCGAAGCTGAGGTATCCTTCTCATGTTGCCGAGATCTCTTCCAAGTGACAGGTATTGGCCGACATCTCCTTATCCCCATGACACATTTTTGCTGTGCTCGTTTTTGTTGATTCGTATTAGTTAGAAAGATTTTCGGTGATTGTAGAGATGGGGAATAATGCGTCTAGTGCCGAGATGACTATCTCCGGTGCTGAATCAAACTTTGCGATTCACTCGTATGCTATGGGTTCGAATGTTTTGGAGGATAGTCCTCGTATTAATGGTAAGTCCAACGTCTTATGCCAAGTTGGATTTCTCCAACGCTGACTCAAAATGTTGGTTTGACCCCCGTGTTGACGAGAAAGTTGAGATTCTAGCTACGAGTTTGAGTGTTTCGGGAAACTCCATATAGTTTCCCCAGAGGGCGTTGCCAAGGTTGGTGTCGCCGAGGAGGAAACTGAGAAGGTTGCTCCCTTAATCATATGTCGTTATTTTGCTTTTGTTTCAGACTTGGCTTGCTTTGGTGCCTGGATGGCTTTATCTATGTTATGACTTTGAACATGTATCTAGGAATGATACGAGATGATTTATGGATGCGATTTTTTAATATTGCTGTCTTTTAGATTTTGCTGTTACGATAGTTTTGTAACGTGTATTATGGTTTACGGACGAGTTTTCATAAACAAGTCTATTCCAAAAATAACTTTGACTTATGATGCGGCCAATAATTTGTATATTAGGTTTTGGACTAATTATTACAGTTTACGGATGAGGTCCTATTAACAAGTTCGCTCCAGAGATAACTTAGATTTTCGACGCAACCAATAGTTCGTATATTGGGTTTTAACTTAAGTATTATGGTTTACGGACGAGTTCTTATCAACAAGTCCGCTCCATAAATAACTTAGATTTGCGATGCGACCAGTAGTTTGTATATTGGGTTTTGGATTAAGTATTATGGTCTACAGACAAGTTCTCATTAACTAGTGCGCTCTAAAAATAACTTAGATTTGCAATGCGACCAGTAGTTTGTATATTAGGTTTTGAGCTAAGTATTATGGTTTACAGATGGTTCTCATTAATCAGTCCGCTCCAAAAATAACTTAGATTTACGATGCGACCAGTAGCTCGTGTACTGGGTTTTGAGCTAAGTATTAATTACGGACAAGTTCTCATTAACCAGTCCACTCTAAAAATAACTTAGATTTCTGACTTATGATGCGACCAACGTTTCGTATGTTGGGTTTTATTCTATGATGTCGAGTTTGGTTTACAGGCGAGCTCCTACTCTAAGAAGCGAACACACTATATGGTTAAGACCAATAGTCAAATTACTGGGTTTTCGGATGATCATTTTGGTTTACAGACGAGTTTTTATTAACAAGTCCGCTCCAAGCCGAACATGTATCGCGTTGGGACCAACGTCTCTTTTGTTGGGTTTAGGATGAACATTTCGAATTATGCACATATTTTCCTTTGAACATATCCGCTCGATTATGAACATAGAACGATATAACCAACGATTTGTATGTTGGGTTTAAGATGAACATTTCGGATTACGCATATGTCTCCCTTTCAACATATCTGCTCGATAATGAACATATATATTTGTCTAGCGCGCTTTTAATCATGCGAAGGATGTGATAGTCAGATATGAAGTATTCGTATAGGTTCGTTACTGTGGCCAGCAACAACGAGAGTAAGTGTATAATGTCTGATTTAGCTATGATTGTGAGTAATCCGTATAAAATGTAATCGAGATATCTGTTTTGTCAAGACTTAGATAATCCACGAGGGATGTAGACGAGATTTAAGTGAATTTTTTAACAGATAAAAGGGACATAGACCAATCTACTCATTGACAATTGGTTTTGAGTTGGAAGCCCATGAATCTCAACAGATATGGAGATACTAATTTTAATTTTGATGTTATTAAATCAAAAGATTAAAATAACACATACAAAACGAAAGTTAAAATAGTATTGTTACCAAAAGTGTGGTGGTCTAGTGGTAACATAAGGGAGTTAGTTTTTTTGTGTCTCAGGTTCTAAAGATTAACTCTGGATACCGAAAAGATTATAAGACAAAAATGCATGAAGTTAAAAAAAGAATATTGTTCAATTTTTCACGGTTTATTAAAAAAAAATTGTTCAATTTTGTTTCAATGCATGAAGTTTTTTTTTCTCAACCAAACATTAATTAAAAAGCGCTACCTGAATTGGTAATCCAATTCGGCGGGAAGTTACTTACATACAAAAAATCAAAAGCTCGAGTACATGCAGAACGGGCTAAACAGTACGCCTTTAAATTACTAGAGCGGAAAACAAAAGATAAAGAGAAATTCGAAGACGATCTTGGAGCCTCCAGAGTTTGTCTGACAGGATCGAGAATGTTGGCCACTCGACTGGATTCTTGACGATATCCACCAGATCAGAGCAATCAGTCTCAAAAGCATGACATTCCATTCCACTCTCCAATATACATGTCATCACCCAAAGTAGAGCTTCTATCTCCGAGTGCAGCGGTGACCTCCTGTGTCTCAAATCCTTTTGCCCTGAAGAGAACAGGAAGGTCAGCTTGAAAACATACCCAACCTAACCCTGAGATTACGTCCGTGTCCTTCCAGGATCCATCCACTTGACATCGACAATGATTCGGTGGCACATTCATTATTTGGGAATCCGCCCCTGAAATGACTTCCACCTCCGCTACACAAAGTTGTGCATTTGTCCATGCCAAGAACTCACTCTCCGCCAATTTGAGAATGTCTACTGGTTCAACTTCCACACTTTGGAAGCATATTTTATTCTGTGATTTCCAAATATATCACATGAGCCATGGGAACATTGTACAATCACTCTTAAAGGTATCCTCCTTCTCTATCTTTCAAAAAAGAATATCTATATTTGCATATATCAATGAAAAAGAAATAATCTTTTTTCCTCGAGATGATAAAAATAATGTACATATCTGTTGAACTACAAAACATTCAAATAAAGCATGATTAATCGTTTTTTTGTCTACTCCACATCTTCCATATACCGTAGTCCCATATACCGTAGTACAATTAACTCCACGTTGATTAATCTTGGTTAGCACGGCCATAAAACCCGATAGGATCTCCCAATGTATGAGGTTTATGATTATAAAAACAACTAAAGTTCATTTGATTTACATAAACAAAGATTACAGAGTTAATCATAAAACGTGTCGACACCACTCGTATTTATATACATAAAGGTATTAAAGTTCATTGTTTACTTTTCTACTTTTTGCTCCCAATGTCTGTCGTCCACGATTTGACCTTGAGTCGGCCTGATTGTACACATTAGCTAACCTTAACTTATAAATAGAATAACAAATTGTTATACTTTTCTGGCTTAAACTTAGATGGTTGTGACTTGTGAATCTTGAGATATATTCCCTCTGTTCATATTAATTGTTATTCTAATTTTAATTTTTTTATATTTTTTTCGTTTTTTATTTTCAATATATATTTATAACTAATTTTTCTACTTTTATTCCTACTTTTTATCTTATTAATTACGTATATCAAATAAAACAGTATATTAATTAGAGTTAAACCATAAAATTCAATTATTTTTTTAATCTACGTAAAACAATATAAAATAACAAATACTAGTGTATAACTATGGTTTCGTTTGCATTGAAATAATAACGGAGTAAACAACATGATTAAATTAATTGATATTAAATAGATCAATTTATGTCTTTTATATATTAGTATTTGATTTCTACTAATCTTAATTATGAAAATATACGGACATAACAAATAATGAACAAAAGAAAAAGACCGAAAAGAAAAAATATAAGCTCCAAATGGCGATGTTCCATACCGTGCCGCCACGCGCTAAACATTAACAAAAATATATATTTATTATATATGTATATCTAACAAAAGTTTATACTGATACATATGTTTATATATATTGTTATTACTATTTGTCCCGTACTGCATCTATTTCATCACGAACTGTACTATCTACATTAGAAATCGTAGTTTATATAGATAAGAAAGTGTTGTCAAAATGACAGAAAATATTGGTGATATCGAAGGAGTCTTACTAAAATTAGTATATATATGGTAGGAAAATGAAACATTCTATAGTAGTATCGAATTTTGAATCTTATATAAATGGATCTAAAGATTTGTATTATTAATTCACAAATATAATGAAAAAAAACTTAGACAAATGGTATTTTGCAATGTTCGCCTAATGGAAGTTTAGCTTAATGGAAGTTTAGACGATTTAATAGGCGATCTAAACGTCTTACCAAAATATATAATATATTAGATATATATATAAAAATATATAAAAAACCATTATTTATAAATAATAAAATTTATATTGTATTTATATCTATCATTTTATAGCAAAATATAAAGAATATTATGATTTATTTATAAGAAAATTTATATTATTTTATTATTATAATATCTTAAAATTTTAGGCAGTATAGGCGGTAATCTCTACAGATTATGGAGTCCTAGTTCATAAGCGCCGCCTAAACGAACGTTTTTTAGAACAACGTCTCAATTCCGATTCTCCTTTATTTGGTTAAACTTCTTCAGTTTACATAGGAATTTACAACATAAACGGAATCAGAATATACTCAACAACATTTCACTACAACTGCTGAAGAATCTATCTCTTTCTTCTATTTTAAACTTTTCTTTTGTAATTGTTTTGGCCGTCTCTTTTTGTCTTTTGAGAAAGAAAAGATAAAAAGTGTAAATGAAAATTTGATTTTGATCTTTAGACAACTTGAGATATTTTACTTCCGAGATTTTTGGAACCTTTTACATGATCTTGTAATTTGACGACAGATGGAAAATCAATAACTAGAAAATTCAAAAAGTTTAAAGACCCTTTTTATGTTTATGATAATTAAGATTATATTTTTAATGATATTTTCGCCTTTAATAGGAAGAAAATATACAGAGAAGAGAATTCATATCTTGAATTGATGAAGAAAATGTTGGAAAATCAAAATTATTCCCTAACACTAGGAGCTTTGCAAGAAACTAGAGTCTTTAGACTATTCTTCCCTTTAGACACAACCTTATCATCGTCAATCTTGACATCACTTGAGCACTTTCTCATTGCAATAACAAAAGGATCATCTTCTTTTTCTCTTCTCTTTACTGTCTTTTTCCATTTCATTACACACGACTTTACTAACGAAGAAGATCTAACCAATTGTTTTGATAACGGGTATGTTGGTGGCAAAGGTAGCAATGCTGGTACCACCATTTTATTATCGATATTTGACGTCGAATCTAACTCTAACTCATCTTTATTAGATAGCGGCGATGAAACTTGAGGCGATGCTGACAAAAGCAATTTATTTTCGTGAGAGAACAAGGTTTATTATGTGATTAGTGATCAAAATGGATGATAAGATTTGGAAAAATGAAGAATTTGTTGCGAACTATTTATATATACGTATCTATCACACGGTTGTTATCGAGTGGGGTTGAGACATGATAAAGGGATGAACAATAGAAAAACATAATTAAGGAGGAGCCATGCTTGTTAATGCTATTGAAATAAATTTTAGAAGGCATGCATGCATGGGCCTTTCATGTTTACATGTCATACGAATGAGTAAATACATAATTTGTATAACTAATTAGAAGAGATCATCACTTTTAAACAGAGCACATCCCAAATTATAAGAATTGGACAACTAAGCAAAAAACTTCAACAAAGATATGAATTTGAATTTTATTGACCATTGCAAAATTTGCAGTTAACATTGCGGATTAGATATTGTATGGAATTATAGATATTAAAATCCAGTACACCTAATTGTAAACCAAATAATCTAGATTTGTGATTAAGAACAAAGCCCAAGTTTTCATATTTGCAAAAGTTATAAATAGGCTGAAAATGGGCTAAACAAGTAAAGCCACGTCGAGTGATGATTATACGTATCCAACAACGTTGTGTAAATGTCAAACATTAACTATTCAAATATTTTTTTAACAGATTCTTCACCTATATGGCATAAACTTTTTAATTTTTATTTTGAGAAACTTAAGGTCTGTTATAGTAGCATTTTACATAAATGTTTGGAATTTGTAGCAGATGATTAGAGACAGAGACATGAAATGGAAATCTCATAATGCTATTTTGAACGTCTTCAAATAAATTGACCTCAAATGACAGCTTTATCCTTTTAATGTTGTTTGCTTCATCTGATATAGTCTTCAGTTTACCTTTCCGTCATGAGCTAGCACAACATAAAACTCGCTATCTTTCAAGTCTCTCACTGTGTAAAGGAAATCGCAATCGTTTGTTATAGTGATGAAATTCGTTGGTTCTTTGTGTTCAAGTATGTGGCTCTCCACCCAGTCCATCATTTCTGTAATCATTTGCTTGTCGGAGGTGATTTTTGACAAATCATGTAGTTCATGTGGCGCGTGCACGTACTTGATATTTTATGCAGAGAAAAAAATTCAAAATATAAGGAGTACTTAAGCGTTTTTATCAGTAATAGCAAACATATCAAGTTTACCACAAATTCTCATTTTTCGCAGGGAGGTTTTGATATTACCATAAATGTAATCACAAAAAATTGTTGGTACATGATCCCAAAACACACCTATGTTGGTGGTTTGGAAGCATTTAGGAAAAGAAGCCTTTATATGTAAGCATTGGTGTTTGGATATATGAATCCGACAGGGCCCTCTATTTTCTAGTAGTAAGGATGCAAGGTTCAAGTTCACTGCTTTTGTTTTCAAATATTTGGGTATGCCTGAGTTTTCAATTATGCATTCAAGTTACAATGCAGTCAAATCACTATGGTTAATTCGGTAAGAAATTTGTGTGAAAATCCTAGTGACTATAATCGAGTATGACCGGTTAATTTTACTCTGACCTTTATAAAAGTTATATATGGGTCGAAACTGGGCTAACAGGTAAAACGATGTGGAATGGTTTATACATGTTCAACTACATAAATGTCAACCATTAAACTATACAAATAGTTTATCTTCAACAGAATTTCTTACTATTTATGAAAAGTGAAATAGTGTAAAGCACTAAGGAGTAAGGACCACCTCACGAAAACGATCAATTTCTGATTTGTTCTAAATGGATGAAACCTATTCCAATATGTTCCCCTTATCAAAACTATTTTTTTTTCTTTAAATCGAAAAAGTGTGAAAAGACAACTAATTTTTGAGTTTTTGAAATATTTACGACCCAACCAAGTTAAATAGATCAATATCCATATTTAGTTGGATCTATCTATTTTATTAAAAAAATTAAAAAACTAAAAATAAAAAACCCAAAATCTCATCGTCGGAATCCAAAACCGATCGATTCCCTTCTCGTTCTCTTCTTCTCTCCCAGCGATTCCGGCGACATCGCTCTTCTTCTCCTAGGTATGTTGGTTTGTGGTGAATGACATTCCTATACGATACTCAATGAGAGAACACGCTCCCATCACTGGGTTTGATTGCCATGAATATGAAGTTGGGTTTTCTGAGAAGAATTGTGGTAATTATGATTTCGTGGATAGGGTATTTGGGCGTAGAAATATATTAGTCTCTGATGTGGAAAAGATGTTATCTTCAATGGAGGATGAATGTGGTGGAGATCGGTTGCATGTCGCTGTCTTGTTATTTTTAGCGAGGGTGATTAGAGGAAGGAAAAAGTTTAATACCATTGATTCTTTTGTTATGAGGATAGCGGGTAACTTGAAAGCAGTAGAAAAGTTTCCATGGGGGAGGATGACTTTTGAAGATAATGTGGCAGCAGTCAATCACATAATGAAGTATTACAAAGGCAAATTGCCAGATCAAACCCTTTTTCCTGGGTTCTTAATTCCCCTCGAGGTAATGCTCCAACACCATCAATTAGTGTATTTGATTTTTACAATTGAAGATTAGTGATGGTGTAATGTCTTGTTTTGCATAGCTTTTGGCCTTTGAGTGCATTCCTGAACTGTCCAAACGATTTCAAGATAAAGTTACAAATGCTAGAGACAGTTGTCCACTAATGTGCAAGAAGAAATTTAAAGAGGATGGTACGACAGGTTTCCCTCTTGAAGCTATAAATGAAGCGCTCAGAACAACTAAAGTAAGAATTTATTTTGTATAGTTTTAGTACATAGTCATTATTTTAACATATGTTGTGTTGTATTTAATAGGACATCATTAGTATCTTGGAACCATCGGCGACTGAGCAAGATTTTTTGCATCGCATCATGGAGAAAAATGAAAAGGACGATGTTTTTGATCCATTTGCTGATGAGTGGAACAAGCGGCTTGATGAAGATCAGAAGAAGATTTTTTGGAAAAATCTGTATAAGTTAGATCTTGCATCTAGAGGATTTGGTGAAGAAAATTTGAGTGGAGCTAAAAATATGGAGCAACAGTAACAGAAAAATCTGAGTGGAGCAAGAAATATGGAGCAGCAACAAAGAAATCTGGGTGGAGCTGGAAATATGGAGCAGCAACAGGGAAATTTGAGTGTTTTGAAGGAGCTTGAGGAGGGGATGATTAAAGCAATGGAAAATGGCTTTAAGGACATTAAACAGATAATAAATGGCATGGATATGAGATTGAAGGCTGTTGAAAGATGTGTGTATAGGACAGAAGATATTGAGTCTCAGCATGGTTATGATTTTCACAATCCATTTCCTGCATGGAGATCTGAAGAAAATCAAGGAGAAGAAAGAGGAACAGGAAGAGATGAAGCAGAAACCGGAGGAGAAAAAAAATGCAGAAGAAACCGGAACAGAAAAGGGAGGAGAAGAAACTGTAAGAGAAAAAGATGGAGAAGAAGCCAGAGGAGAAAAAGATGTAGAAGAAACCGGTGAAAAAAAAGATGGAGAAGAAACTGGAACAGAAAAAGAAGGAGAAAAGACAGTGGCAGGCAAAGAAGGAGAAGAAACCGGAGGAGAAAAAGGTAGAGAGGAAACCAGAACAGAAAAAGGAGGAGAAGAGACCGTGGCAGGCAAAGAAGGAGAAGAAACCAGAGGAGAAAAAGGTAGAGAGGAAACCAAAACAGAAATAGCTGCAAATACAACCGGAGGACCTTTCAAACTTCGTCCAAAGACAAGGGCTTATAAGAAGTGTGGTGTACGTTCTAAGAAGAGGCTGCAAATGCCATCAAAACATGTGATTGAACCTTTCACGCAAGAAAAGAACAAGAAGCAGAAGAAGAAGTAGAACATGTGACTGAACCTTTTGTTTATTTGGATCTTGTTTAGTTTTTGTTCGGTACGTTTAGGTAATTGAGAATTTTGTTTCTGTTTTGTATTACTAGGTACAACTGGGTACTACTACGTTTCTGGGTTATGTTTGGAACTTAAATTTTTGGTACTACTAGGTACTACCTAGTTTATGGGTTACAAATGAATTAAATAAAAAAATAAAAATAAAAAATACAAAAAAGGAATAAAACAAAAAGGCGCCGTCATTCTGGAATAATGATTAAATAAGAAATTAAAAATTAAAAATGCAGAAAAAGAATAAAACAAAAAGGCGCCGTCATTCTTGAATAATAAATTAAATAATGAATAAAATTTTACACATAGTTGTTCAGTTGTACTAAAATGTACATAGTTGTACTTTTCTTGATTATAGAGTTTAATCAGTTGTTCTCGAATGTAAAACATTGTTTTTTAGTAGAACCAGTGATACTATGTAATTAAAGTATGTTATCTATGTTTGTATATGTTTATTTTTAGGAAACTAGTATTATTTGATAAGGTTTATATGATATGAATTCAATTCTACAAAATAACAATGGAAGGATAAGGTTTATATGATATGAAGTTGAGAAACTTTAGAAATGATATGCATATATATGTAACAATATTGTTTAAACTGCATTGTTCTGTTGTTTTATAAGTTTTGGTTTTGGTTTTGATATTGGTTTTGTTATTAGTTTTTTTTTTGTTTTTTCATTTTCAAAAATACAATAATTTCAAATAATTGTACATAGTAGTATCCAGTAGTATATAGTACTACCAAACATAATCCCATATCTGTTTCATAAACACACAAACACCATCATTCTGGAAAACAAATAAAACAAGACAATAAAACATAGTAGTACCGAGTTGTACATAGTAGTACCAAAAAATACAACGAATCATTTTCGAAAAATCAATAATCAACATCAAGTTTGACACACCGATCAAGTTTGGGAACCACTAGTACCAATTGTTTCACCACCACTATTGTTAAACCATTCGTACCAACTTTGCGGCTTCTTCTTCTTCTTTCCTCTATGTTCTCCAACAGATGGGAACCTTGTTTCTTGATGTCTTCCTACCTTTATTTCATAATCCGGCTGTAATGCAAACAAAGCTTTTATCTCCTCAGGAACATTCCATTCAGACATATGAGGAACTGGATAAATCCTCCTATGATATGCCAAAACCCAAAGCTCCATCCAATAATATTTTGAGCACAAGTCTTGTAATTGGATGTTCGGCGCTTCTTTCAACTTTGCTTTTCTAGCAGCAACTATTGCATGCACACATGGATATTTATCTATATCAAAACGCTTACAGCTGCAAGTTTTGTCCCTCAAAGCAACCAAATACCTAATCCCATCACGTCCAATCACAATATACTCAAGTCGGAAACTATTTAACTCATGCACTACCAAAGCTTTTGCTTCCTTACAGCTTAAGTGGAATTCTTTCTCCACAAAAAGAACCAGTTTCTGTCCATTCGGTACTTTTGCAGAAATCTTCCTATATTTGTTAAATCATTTAGCCAATTTCTCGATAATCGCATCTATCATTGGTAATAATGAGAGACCCCTTGCTTCTCTAAAAACACCATTAATAGATTCAGCACAATAAGTGGTATCTATATTGTACTTTACGCCTGGAAAATAACATCTTGCCCATTTTCTAACATTCGAACTTCTTTTGAGATATACATCTGCAGCAGGAAACCTAGACGCTAAATCAGCATAGAGCTCCAGGAACTCAGCCTCGGTATAAGCCCGTGAGCATGCCCTGAACGATTTTGCAACCTCTTCTTTGTTTACTCCAAAAACATTTCCTTTCACATTCTGAGACAAATGGAACATACAATGACCATGTTCAGACAATGGGTAGACCTCACCTATTGCCTTTATGAGGCTTTGGTTTATGTCGGAAATAAACACCAGCTTAGAAGAATCCGGTATAACCGATTTCATCTTATTGAAAAACCAAGACCAACTTGCATTATTTTCACCATCAACTACACCGAAAGCAATCGGATAATGATGATGATCAGGATCCTGAGCTGTAGCAACAATTAGCACTCCACCTTGTCCATTCCTAATGTGAGTTCCGTCCACAATTATCACTTTTCTCATGACTCGAAAGCCTTCAATAGAAACTCCCAACGCAAAGAATAAGTACTTAAACTTGTGTTCCTTATCCACTTCCACATGTGAAACTGTACCAAATTTTTTCCGTTGTAACATAAACATGTAAGAATAGATAAGCTTATAACTTTCTTCTGGAGTACCCCGAACCGCGCTAACAGCTTGTTTCTTCCCTCTCCATGCAGTAGAGTATGAGACCGCAACACCCAATCTTCCTTGAACCAAATCGATTAGATTTTTGGGACTTGGTGTGTCAAATTTCCCCGGATAATCTTCAGATATAATAGAAGCAACTAACCTTGGTGTCCCTTTCCTTCTTCTTTCACTGGTAGATGTAGTTGTCCGAGAGCATGTATACATATTCCTGTGAGTTCTAATAGTGTAACACTCGGATGTAGTATTCCTCGCAGCTCGTATATACCAATTGCAACCATTTTTTGCCTCAGAACATTTTACCACGTATCTCGTCGGCTCCGACTTCATTAAATCATACTCAAAACAATTTTGATGTCCAACCTTTTCAACTAAAGTATGCAATGCGTCTTTGTTGACAAATTTTTGGCCTTTAGTAATATTTAGACCATCTTCCCATGCAACACTTACAGATTCATCCCTTTCCACACAAATATCTTCAAACGTTTCATACTCATTCACATTATAATCGTTTCCATCATACTCCACCACCTCATTTTGCCTAGATGGTTCCCCTACCACCACTTCGTTTCCATCATACTCCACCACCTCATTTTGCCTAGATGGTTCCCCTACCACCACTTCATTTTGCTTAGATAGTTCCCCTATACCACCACTTCATTTTGCTTAGATGGTTCTCCTACCACCACTTCATTTTGCTTAGATGGTTCTCTTAGAGAATGAGTAGTCACGATAACACTATCGCTAGCATTCACTCCACAAGTTGGACGAATCACTTCATTACTTGAAACACTTTCCTTTACTTTATCATTTCTTGAAATATTTTCAAATTCGTGATCTTCCTCATTCTCCATATCTTGAACAAGATTATTGGTAACCTCCACATTCAAAACACTTATAGCCCCTTCATTATCCATTTGCATTAAATAACACACAACGTCTTCATCGTCCCGAAGCACATATGTCTTCTTCAATTCCGAGCGCAGCAATGGTGCATGGTAACTAATTTTCAGCTTTGTCGTGGCCTCATCTACCTTTGTCTTGCTGCATATTTTTCCAACTAACCCAGAATATGATACATCACCAACAGATGTCTTCATCACCATAGAATATAATTGATTTCTTGAAATCCATCGTTCATCTCCTTCGCTTGAATAATATCCATTATAATCAAAGAATATGATTGAGGAACTACTATTTTTGGATCTACTCTTTTTCATTATCACCTGAAAAAGGAAAAAAAACATGCATATAATTTATCATTTTTCGAAGTTGACCAAAAACAATATAGTTGTACCCAATTGTACCAGTTGTACTTTTTTTCTTAGTTACCCAGAAACGTAGTTGCACCCAGTTTTACCCAGATATACTTTTTTCTTTAATTTCCCAAAAACATAGTTGTACCAAGTTGTATCAGTTGTACCAAGTTGTATCAGTTGTACCAAATCGAAAACATTGACAATCCGCAATTTTTTCGTATTTTACCTACGAATTGATTGAGCAATCCTCATCCATAAATTACCAATGTAACACAATGTTCGACTAACAAAACAAGATTACTAACCAATAAGCATATAAATCGAATAAATCTATATTTATCAGCAATTTTCCTTTTCAAATCTTCAAATTGGGCAAATTGAGATCCCCAATATTAGTACAATAAGCATCTATTATCTACTGATATTGTTCTCAAATTTAAGCTTACTCAGAGATTATGAGAAGAAATTACCTTCAAGACATCAATATATTGAGTTGCAAACGGATTGATTCAAACCGATGAAGAAGAAGCAGGAGAGACCAAATTCAGAGATTTTGTCGAAGAAGAAGAAGAAAATGAGAAGAGAGAGAATGAGTGTTATTGGTTGATTTTGTTTTTATTTTTCTTTTACTTTTTAGGTTTTTATGATATTAAAAAGAGATTTTAGATTTATTAAAATAGAAAAAAGACATTGAGATTAAATAGGGACAAGTGAGATTAGAGTTCATCCATTTAGAACAAATTAGAAATTAATCCTCACGAAAATTTGGTGAAATTATTTGAGTGGCCATGTCTTGTTCGGACCAATACCATTACTCTACACATGGTTCCAAACTACTGGACCAAAAATCCTAACACAAAACAATATTTTAACAATAATAAAAAAAACCAGTGAATGGTTGTCATGATTTTCTTTTTAACCCATTTGTAAAATTCTATTAAAAAAAAGTTTAATCTATCTCACGATTGATACACTCCACTCCAATATAATTCTAGAAATTTATCTTAAAGCTAAACTTTTCATTCTCATTAGTTTTAAAACATAATGGTGACTTAAAAAGAAGACCAAGAACAATTCTAAAATTCATGAATTATTATTGTCACTTGATCAAAATCCCCCACAGTGTGTGAGAAAATGGATGGCATGATTAAGATTAAGCATGAGTGTTGGTTATATACATTTATACAATAATTAAAGTTGAATACAACAACTCAAACTCAATTTATTAATCACCCACCAATTAGTTTTAACCTCTATCCTACGCATACATCAGTCCCTTGCTAACGTGCACCGCGATAACCTACACGACTGTCAACTACAAATTCTGTAGCCGTTTCTCAATTTTTTTTTTCCTCTAAAACATTTTTTTTTCTGTTATTGACAGTCACATGAAAGCTTCACTTTCTTCTTCAACTTTTTTCTGAAATCTCTCTAATGGCGAGGAGTCACCGGTTTAGCTACCGGTTACTCCTTCTCCTCTTACTAAACTTCGAAATGGCACGACGTTTGACATCCGCTGATCCAAACGACGAGGCGTGTTTGAAAAATCTCCGGCAAAGCTTAGAAGATCCGGCGAGTAATCTCCGTAACTGGACAAACTCCGTCTTCTCCAATCCTTGCACTGGCTTCACCTCTTATCTCCCTGGTGCTACCTGTAACAATGGCCGAATCTATAAACTCTCTCTCACTAATCTCTCTCTTCGTGGCTCAATCTCTCCGTTTCTCTCAAACTGTACAAATCTCCAATCCCTAGATCTATCTTCAAATCAGATCTCCGGTGAGATCCCACCGGAGATTCAGTTTCTCGTTAATCTCGCCGTACTCAATCTCTCATCTAATCGACTCTCCGGCGAAATCACTCCGCAGCTCGCTCTTTGCGCTTACCTCAACGTTATCGATCTCCACGATAACCAACTCTCCGGTCCGATCCCTCAGCAATTAGGTCTCCTGGCGAGATTATCGGCTTTCGATGTGTCGAATAACAAACTCTCCGGTCAGATTCCGACGTATTTGTCGAATCGGACTGGGAATTTCCCTAGGTTTAACGCGAGCTCGTTCGTCGGAAACAAAGGATTGTATGGTTATCCGTTACAGGGGATGATGAAAAGTAAAGGATTATCTGTAATGGCGATCGTTGGGATTGGGCTTGGAAGTGGAATCGCGAGCTTGATGATTAGTTTTACTGGTGTTTGTATTTGGTTAAGGATCACTGAGAAGAAGATGGTTGAAGAAGAAGGTAAGATTAGTCAATCAATGCCTGATTACTAGAAAATTAATTAATTTTCAATTAAGGAATTTGTTCAAAATGTTGTTAATTAATTACGGCTGTTTTTTTGGTATGTGTGAGTTTTTTTTTTTTTTGGGATTTTCCTACTAGTTTTTGTTTTTTGGGTTTTGAGGAAAAGAAAATTACTAATGTTTTTTTTTTTCATATTTATATTTGTATTTCACTTCTATTTTAAGGAAAGAGAATATTTCTGTAAATTTAGTTGTAAGCAGAAACTATTCATTATTGAGAATTAGAGATGTGAAAATAAACAAATGAATAAAATCAAAATCATATATTCTTACTGCGGTATCTGTGTGAGACAAGTGGACCCAAGACTGATTTGGTTACGTTTATTGCAAGTGGATTATTGTCAGATCGATGAAACGGTGCGTTTTGGTGTTTTGACAAACAAAAAGAATACAAATCTTTTACAATGGCGGTATGATTATCTCCACTCTATAAGATGAGAGACTCATGATTATGTTTTTAATTTTCTTAAAAGCATTGGTTATCTTTTTCTTATCCGCCTGCAACTTTTATAAAATAACACTGTATTTTTGTTACAAATTTTCCCATTTCTATATAGATTTTATGATTTTGTCAATTAGAGAAAAATTATAAAAAATAAATACATAAAATGAAGAAAATATTACCAAAATAACAATTTATTTGGAAAAATGTTAAAAAAAATGTCATCTATTCAAAAAATTCTAAAAAAAGGTCACAAATCACAGTGGGTGAGACGGAGACGGTAGTGGTCAAAAACATCGACGACGGTTGTAAACAAAAATGGTGTCGGCTATTGTGGACAATAACAGAGACAGAAACAGAAACAACGGTCGACAAAAACAAAGATGGCGATTGTGGACAAAAATGATTGTGAACAAAACCGGTGACGGAGAGAGCTGTTATGGACAAAACAAAGACGGATATGGTGGTAGACAAAAATGAAGACGACTGGTATTGACAAAGACAATGATAGAGACGGTGGATGTGAGCATAGACGGTGATAGTGGACAAAGACGATAACATTATAGACGAAAATGCATGCCATAAAATGCATGCAATTTCAAGGGTTGACGAGAAAATGATATTTTTCAAATATTTTTTAGATAAATGGCATTTTTTGTAAAAATCCCTAAAATGAATATGCAAAAGTTACTAAATTTTGGATCAAATTGGCAAGATTTATTATTGAATATTTATCTGCAAAATAACCTCAAATAGGTGAAAATGTGTTCGTTTTTCTTCTTCACAATGCTATTTTTTAGAATTTTTTCTTATCTCTTATATATTAATAGAGAATTGATTAGTTTAGGTGTGCTCTCTATAATCATTCTCCCATTTTTATTATAACATGACATTGATAAAATATGACATAGTAATTGGACTTTTTAATTAAGCCCACTAATCATAATTACTTAGCCTATTATTATTCTTATTAATTGTATACATAAAAATATTAAATGTTTACACAAAAATATCTTCTTATAACTATTATTAATTAGAACATTGATAGCCCAAAAACCAATTTATTATTCTTGAAACCCTAATAAGCTACGTCTAACTCACGTTAATATTGAATAACATACGTCTAACTTACATTATATATTGAATTCGTTTACATTCAATTTACATTTAGAACTATTTTTCCATTCTTCTCTTATCAACAAATATAGTTTTTTTTAATGTTTTTTTCTATGCTAATGATATTATAGATTTAAATAATTTGAAATATTCATAAAACATTCCGGTGAAGGTAGAAATCAATTTTTATTTTTATATTAAAATAAATATCTGTATTTTAATTGTATCTAAAAGTAATGTTTTATAAATTTATATGCACATTGTATCATGATTCATGTACTTCTTTAGCAATATTATTATCATCTGGTCAAATTTATGTCTCGACCTTCTCCATATTTTTTGTGTGTGTTTGATTATATACAATTAATTTTATTATTTTTTTAAGGCGAATTTTATACAATTAATTAATTGACATCTAATATAGTATATAATACTTCAAAAACTATAAGAAAATGATAAAATACCAATGCGAATATTTTTATAATTTACGTAAAATTAGAAAAATATTTAATCTAAGCCCAAATTAAATATTACATCTAACAAAAAAACAATATTCATCTAAAATCTATTCGAATAAAAGAAACCAAAATCAAACTATACAATGTTATCCATAGTAGATATTGTTATTCACAAATAGAATAATTCACACGGGTTTAACCAAATGAATATTAAACACAATTAATCATAATATATCGTGTTTTGTTTTGTCAAATTTTCATGTTATAAAAAAATTTAAACACAAAGTAATAATAGTTTGGTACAAGATAGACACTACAACATCAATGAAGATAGAAAAAGTTTTTAAAAAAATAAAATTTCACTTGGTTATTACGATATAAAATTGGATCCAAAGACCAATTCAGTTGTTTTTTGTTAATTGAATCGTAAATGAAATTTGACAAAAAAAAAATTGTAAATGAATTTATATTATTAAAATTAGAATTAGTGCTAACAAACGGATAAATATTATTTCATACAAAAATAGAACTGAAATCTAAATTAAATATCATTAGCAACTTTTAATAACAAAAAAATAATATTCTTCTAATTTATTTAATTTTTAATAGATATTTAACCGTGAATAACGTAGGAAGTCTAGTAACATATTATTTAAATACACATACGACTTTGATTTTTCTCCACTATTTGTGAAAATCACTTGTGAAAAATTGGCTGTTGTCTATCTGACTAATCCATAAATAAATAATTCAAATTCCTTCTATAACAAGTACCGGTTATCTATTCAATAAACCGGATCGACCGGTTAGCACCTAATTTTTTACAAGACTAAACCGAATTCGATCACAAATTCACAATCACATCCAGCTGCAACCTCGTTGCTTCATAGCTCCAATCATGTTCATGGCTTCTCTCGTCTCTTCTGCTTCTTTCCACAAACCAGCCCCTGCATAAATGTTCGCCAGTTGAACATAAACCGCTGGATCATTCTTCTCTCGCTCCATTAGCAACCTCGCAACCATCTTCCCAAGCTTCAAATCTCCATGAGCAGCACAAGCCCTGAACAAAGCCCACCACACATCTACTCGAGATCCGATGCAATTTTCGCTCATCTTCACCAAGCTTTCTGCTTCATCGAGGTAACCCGCTCGACCAAGAAGGTCAACTAAGCACGAAAAATGATCCACATTTGGTATCATACCATGAAATCCCACTATCAAGTTAAATATCTCGAGTCCCTCTTTGACTAGACCGGCGTGGTTGCAAGCAGAGAGAACTGCTGTGAACGTGGCTGAATCGGGATCCACTTTTCCTTCATCATGCATTGTCTTGTAGGTAAGAACCGCGCTCTCTCCATGCCCGTGTCTTGCATACGCGGAGATCAGAGAATTCCATGACACAACGTCCTTTTCAGACATCTGATTGAACACTTCAAGAGATTTTTGTAGAGTCCCGCATTGAGAGTACATGTTTACAAGAGCATTACCTATCAAGGCCTCCTCGAATCTCCCGTGTCTGAGGACGTAAGCGTGAGTCTGCTTTCCCAGCATCAAAGACAAAATGTTTACGCAAATGCTTAAAAGAATGCTAAGAGTATAAGCATCAGGTAAGACTAGGACCTCTGATTCTAGCAAGGTAGAGAACTTTTCCAAACCTTCAAAGGGAAACCCGTTATGGTAAAACCCTGAGATTATCGCATTCCATGAGATCAGATTCTTCTTCAGAGATGTTTCGAATATTAGGTCCGCTTTTGCTATCTCCCCGTGCTTCGAGTAGGCAGATATCAATGCATTGGAAGTTTCGACCGCTGAACTAAGCCCAAATTTGATTACACCCACTTGAACCATCTCGAGGGCATCTAAATCCAGAGAGCTTGCTAAAAGACTTCCAAAAGTAAACTCATCCGGTTTAACTCCTATTCTATGCATTTGCTTGTATACCGACATCGCAGACTCACCCAATTTCGCTTGGTTGTAACCCGAGATCATTGTATTCCAAGTAACCAAATCTTTCTCTTCCAATGACTCAAAACACTTACGAGCCGCACCAAAATCCTCAAAAGAAGAATACATTGACATAGTGGAATTGCTAACCAGAGTATACTCTTCATACCCTGTCTTGATGGCTAGGCCATGTACTTGATCTCCCATAGCCGCACATGAACATGAACTCATAACGCTAACAAAGGTCAGATCAGTTGGTCTAAGACCAGCTTCTAGCATTTGTCTAAACACCAGCAAAGACTCTTCTCTTTTGAAACCAGCCAAACCATCAATGACGACATTAAAAGTTACCTGATCACGAACAGCAACATCAGCTTCTTCAAACACAAGACTGGCGTCAACAACGACTTGGCAATTGAAATACATTGTAATTAAGGCATTCACAACAGATGATGCAGACAAAAATCCAGCTTTGATAACCAGCGAATGCACATGCTTACCGAAATCCAAAGAACCATAGTAACACATACTCAAAACAGTAGCGAATCCAAACTTGTCATGTGGAACACCAAGCTTATGCATTTCTCGAAACAACTCGATACTCGTTCCATGATAGCCACATTCTTTGCAACCAGTGATCATCGCATTCCAAACCGAAACATTATCTCTCTCAGGCATTTTATCAAACACCTCAAAGGCATACTCGATATCCTCAAGCTTAAAACTTGCGCTGAGAAGCGTCGTCCATGAATAAACATCAGGTTCCTTTATCTCTCCAAAGCTTTTCTTCAACGAAACTAAGTTCCCTGATCTCGCATAGAGCGAGAGAAGCGTATTGGAGACGTGAGAGTGAGACAATATACCGGAGCGAATCGCATAGCAATGTACTTGACCACCGAAGATGGTATCACGGAGGTGCCCAGCGGCGGTAACAGCTAAAGAGACGGTGTACTGGTCTGGTCTCAGAGTTGTACAACGGTGAACATCGGCGAAGAGCTTGAGAGCGTTTCTGTTCTCGCCGGAGCGTGTAAGAGCGGTTAGTCGGCGGTTGATATTGAGCAGAGTAATTGAGTTTTCGGCTATGGCTGATAAACTCTCTGTTAAACATAGAGCTTTTCTCATCCAGTTTTAGGGCTTCTCCATATGCGAACCATTGAGAAAAGGTGAAGACTTTATAAGACGAAAACGGTGTCGTTTAGAGTGAGATAGCGAAGTGAGAGAGATGCGTAGATTCACTACCATAGTCGATCTTTTCATCAGCAAATGCTTACCATCTTCTCAAGCAAATTCTCGAATCGATCTCATCTGCAAAAGGTTTCACATTTCCAGAGTTCTCAGTTACGATTTCGTCGAGTCAACGGAGAGGATCAATGGGGTTGGCTTAGTTTGTTCTGAGACGAAAAATTCCGATGAATTCGCCGGTGACGTCGAGAAGATATACAGAATTTTACGGAATTATCATTCTAGGGTTCCGAAGTTGGAGCTTGCTCTTAACGAATCCGGTATCGATCTCCGACCCGGGTTAATCGTACGAGTGTTGAGTCGTTGTGGCGATGCTGGGAATCTAGGTTACAGATTCTTCGTTTGGGCAACGAAGCAGCCTGGTTATTGTCACAGCTATGAAGTGTGTAAATCGATGGTGAAGATTCTTAGTAAAATGCGACAATTTGGAGCTGTTTGGGCTTTAATCGAAGAGATGAGGAAAGAGAATCCGGAGTTGATTGAGCCGGAGTTGTTCGTTGTACTGATGCGGAGGTTTGCTTCGGCTAACATGGTGAAGAAAGCAGTCGAGGTGCTCGACGAAGTGCCTAAGTATGGGTTAGAGCCTGATGAGTATATTTTCGGAAGCTTGTTAGATGCGTTGTGTAAGAACGGTAGTGTTAAGGATGCTTCAAAGCTTTTCGAGGATATGAGAGAGAGGTTTCCTCCGAATTTGCGGTATTTCACTTCGTTGTTGTATGGTTGGTGTAGAGAAGGGAAGTTGATGGAAGCTAAAAATGTTTTGGTTCAGATGAAGGAAGCAGGGATTGAGCCAGATATTGTGGTTTTCACTAACTTGCTAAGTGGATATGCTCATGCTGGGAAAATGGCGGATGCTTATGATCTTATGAAAGATATGAGAAAGAGAGGGTACGAACCGAATGCGAATTGTTACACGGTTTTGATCCAGGCTTTGTGTAAGATGGTGAAAAGAATGGATGAGGCGATGCGTGTTTTTATTGAGATGGAAAGGAATGGTTGTGAGGCTGATATCGTGACTTATACTGCGCTGATAAGTGGGTTTTGCAAATGGGGAATGATCGATAAAGGTTATAGTGTTTTAGATGATATGAGAAAGAAAGGAGTCATGCCGTCGCAAGTAACATATATGCAGATAATGGTGGCTCATGAGAAGAAAGAACAATTTGAAGAGTGTTTGGAGTTGATTGAGAAGATGAAGCGTTTAGGTTGTCATCCCGATCTTCTCATTTACAACGTAGTGATCAGATTGGCGTGTAATTTAGGGGAAGTGAAAGAAGCGGTTCGGTTATGGAACGAAATGGAAGCTAATGGTTTAAGCCCTGGAGTTGATATATATGTCATTATGATCAATGGATTTACAAGCCAAGGTTGTCTAATCGAAGCCAGCGATCACTTCAAAGAAATGGTAAGCCGAGGAATATTCTCTGCTCCTCAATACGGAACGCTGAAGTCATTGCTAAATACTCTTGTTAGAGATGATAAGCTCGAAATGGCGAAAGATGTTTGGAGTTGCATGTCGAACAAAAGCTCTTCTTGTGATCTGAATGTATCAGCTTGGACAATATGGATCCATGCTCTTTTCGCGAAAGGCCACGTGAAGGAGGCGTGTTCGTATTGTCTTGATATGATGGAAATGGACTTGATGCCTCAACCTGATACTTACGCGAAACTTATGAAAGGATTGAATAAACTGTATAATCGGACGATCGCTGCAGAGATTACGGAGAAGGTGAGGAAGATGGCGAGTGAGAGAGACATGAGTTTTAAAATGTATAAGAGGAGAGGTGAGGAGGATTTGATTGAGAAAGCTAAACCTAAAAGGGATAAAGAAGGAAAGAAGAAAGGATCAGCTCATCATAGGCATAAGTGGGGAGGTGAACGAAGTAGAGCTAAAGCTTTGTAACATTTTTGTTAAACTAAATGAACGATCTTCTTGTTCTTTTTGTCTCTTTGCATCGTGTGATAAACCGAATTAAAACCAAACCGAAATTAATATATAACCAAATCGGTTATTGTTATATTAATACCGAAACACTGCCAATTTTGTGGAACCGAACAAGTAAACCGAAATAGACAAACGAACCGACCCAAACCAAAAAAACGATTTGCCCAGATTAAAAACCCGACAAAGTCACCGCATCAGCAAACGATCAGAGATGCACTGTTCCGGTGACGAACATGATCTTTGTCTCGCACTTTGATTGAATCACTTAGTGATCAAGGAAGTTTGTGTATAAGAACAGTAAGATCCTCTTTGTAATCGTTAAGCGAGTGAAATTTCCTTTTCTTCTTCTCTTTAAAATCTTACATTCTTCAATTGACGCGGAGTATCGTCGTTCTCGATGTTGAAGACACTCTCTCTGGCTCGGGACAGTCTTAGGTCCAAAGCACCATCATCGTCTTCTTTTACCATTCGTGTCCTCTCTTCTCCATTTTCTTCGAAGCGGCATGCCCCTAAAGCGAGCGAAGAAGAAGAGTCGTCTCCAAAAGATTCAGTTTTGCTGTACCCGAAAGATCCGTCAAGCACACCTAAGCTCTTCCTTGTCCAGCCTCGTCTAGCGCCGCCTAGGTTTCTACAGGCGAAGCTGAACGAAGCGCTTTGCCTCGCGAATTCGCTTGAAGAACAGAGATATGGGTACTTTGAATCTGATTTCTTCGACAAGGAGTTGCCTTCTCATGTTGTTGTTCAAAACCCTGTTGCTAGATCGTCTAAACCTCGCGTAGGTTCGTTAGTGGATTCCTTTTTTTCCGTTACATTTCTTTCTAGAGCTTTAGATGTTATTAAGAATCATGCCTTCCAAGTGCTCGACGGTTTTCCTGAGAGACTGATGGGTAAAGTGGTTTTCAATTGTTAGATACTTATTTCGGTGCTGGAACTGTAGACAACATCAAATGCCATCTAAATGCTGAAGATTCCAAGGCAAGCAGCTAAATTGCCGCCGCCAAATATCTCACCATTATCAATCTCTGTTTTTTTTGGTATATGTAATGAAATGTTGGATCATACCTTACAATCTCTTGATGGTGCTCAGGAAGAAGTTGATGCTGTTTTTGTAAACGCCGCTTTGTCAGCAATTCAACAACGGAATTTGGAGGTAACGCCGCTTTTGATTCTTCAGCAATTCCCTTTTGTATAAGTTAGTGTTGTGTTTTATACTTGTTTATAAGCTAATGTTGTTTTTTTCCCACCAGCGAATATGGGAAAAACCAGTACTAGACCGTGTAGGCCTTATAATTGAAATATTTAATGCCCATGCTCATACAAAGGAAGCAAAACTACAGGTACTGTGACAATACTGATCCGTCTTTTTACATACTAGGAACGCTTATATAATAGCTGTCTGGTTCATCCATTCACAGGCTGAGTTAGCAGCTCTGATGTACAAAAGGAGCAGGCTGGTTCGAGTGCGCGGTACTGATGGGCGTCAGACTTTTGGGCAGTTTGGAGAAGCTGAAGTTGTTAGTGCCCGAGGGTGAATATCCTCAACTTGCTATTTTGTGTATTTCTCTTTACCTTTTTGATTCTTGATATGTTGATTGAAAATGTTATTAAATCATTTTGCAGGAGAGCAGCAAGTAAGGGAGCTGGTTTCGTAGGTGGTGCAGGAGAAACTGAGCTTCAGCTTCAACGCAGAAGGTTAACCGAAATTATCTTGCATTTATATTTTCCGTGTCTTATCGTTGGTTAACTGAAAAATTTAGTGTGCAGCTCTATTTTCTTATATTTAATTTATGGTCATAACAAGATCTTGATCTACCAGAATATCAGACCGGAAACTTCGCTTGTTATCCCAAATTAAAGACGCCCGGCGAACACGCCTATCGCATCGTGCTGCACGTAAGAGACGAGGTGGTTTAGAGGGTCAGAATTTAGCCACCATTGCTGTCGTTGGTTACACCAATGCTGTAAGTGTTTGAATTTTGCTCCCAAAGAATTTCAGCCCGACTGTTGTTAGTCTACTTACCAATTGTTTTTTTTTTTTTGCTTTTGTAGGGAAAATCAACCTTGACAAGTGCTTTAACAAAGACTGCTCTCTACTGCAATGAGCGGTATGGTTCAACTGCTTTAAAAAAACCATCTTAAACTGTCAAATTTGAAACTGAAGTCTTTGCCTTTGGATGCTTGATTTGTCTGTCCTCTGTAGATTGTTTGCCACATTAGATCCTACACTCAAGAGTGCCATCCTTCCTTCTGGGTAAGTTGATTTATCCGCGTCAAGGATCATTTTGTAACTTTACAGTACACATGAACTATTATTGAATCGTATGAGTTGATTTTTTTTTTTTCAGAAGGAAAGTGCTTCTTAGTGACACTGTTGGATTCATATCAGATCTGCCTATACAGGTAATATATGCCTACTTTAATTTCATCTTTCCTTTTTAAGTATGTTTTCACTTGCTTTCCTTTTAAGGTAAGTATGTTTTCACTTACTTTCCTTTTCTTGGCTTACGGCTTTTTGCAGTTGGTGGAAGCATTTCAGTCGACTCTAGAAGAAGTTGTTGAAGCCGATCTACTTCTGGTAAGACTTGATTCAAAATACTCTTGGTCTTTAGTTACATATAGAAATGAAGTTTGTGGAAAGATCTTGGCCTTGATGTGGTTCTTTCCTTGCAGCATGTAGTTGATTCGACGGCTCCAAATATCGAGGAGCATCGTTCAACAGTGTTTCATGTCCTTAATCAAATTGGAGTGCCAGAAGAGAAGCTTCAAAATATGATTGAAGTCTGGAATAAAGTAAGACTTATTAGAAACCATATATCTTAAGTAGAAGAAGCAACCACCATTTTTTCACACTGAGAATTTGTTTTAGATTGATTATGAAGAAGAAGAAGAAGAAGAAGAGGAAGTGGAAGACATTCATTATCTAAACGATGGCAAAGAAGAAGAAGAAGAAGCTGAGTTAAGCGACGGTTCAACAGTCGATGAAGACCAAATCCAAAACCAAGACGATGGCTGGCTTCTGTCTGAAGATGAAAACATCAGCGACACTGAGCTCTGGAAAGTTCCGGAAGTTGCTAAACTAGATCCTCCACAGAACGATGGACCACATGTCAGAGTTTCTGCATTGACCGGAGTTGGTCTGAAGGAGTTGATGCATCTTATTGACGAAAGATTGAAAGGTGAAGATGAGAAGCTAAAGTCTCAGACAATAGTCGAAAGGAACGAGCTTCGGAGCCGTAAATGGAGACCACCTCGTAAAGATGACGAAGACTTGGCCGTTGAACAATAGTTGTTGCGAGTGTACAATTTTTGTTTTATAATAATACAACAGAACTACAGAAGTGTACGTGTGAAAAAAAAACGGCAAGAAGTTTGTGTCATTTCTCTTTTTAATTAAATAGCCTGCAAATGGACGTCGTTTTCGGAACAGCGCGTCATAGCCATACGCGCTTTGAAGACGCGAGTATATAAATAAGAAGATAGCGATAGTGCAGTGGTAATAATAAACACTTGCGAAGCTTCTCCTCTTCCTTTAGTAAAATTTAAGTGAGGTGTGTATTGAAGCTGTTAAAGGCGCATTTTCTCGGATCTCAGATCTTAGATCCCAAATCCTTCGTTTTGTGCTTTAACAAATTTGATCCAAGGTAGATTTGATTTCTTCTTCTTCTCGATGATTTCTCCATGATTTCAATCCTCTTTTACGCTTTGTTGGGTTTCGTTCGTATCGCGTGAATCCCTTTTTTTCTTCTGCGAGCTGTTTCATGGATCTATCGGTAATTTGTTGAAATTGATTGTTATTGGGGATTTTTTTGCTATGATGTTGCTAAAATGGGAGAACGAATCGCAGCTAAATTTGTGTTTTATGTGTTTGTTTTCATGGATCTGTTTCTGCGTTGATGATTGTGTGTGATCTCTGATTTGTATGAGTAGCTATATTGTTCGAGATCTCTGAATGGGAGAACTGAAAAATGCTTATTCGATTTCTGTGTTTGGGTTGCTTATGTTATTCCATATTGAAATTGTGGAGAGTGAGCAGCTTGAGACTGCCTTTTGTTCCACATCGATTTGTTTATATGAAAGGGCTAGAGCGTTGTTCTATGTGGCCTATTGATGTTCAGTCTAAAAACGGATATGGATTTATTCAATTTAGTGTTTTTTTTTTGCTTTGTAGGTTTTATAGCTTGCAAGGATCTTAGTTATGGCGAGACGGCAAGTAGGTTCAACACGACGTGTTGGGGATGGTGGAAGCTTCCCATTTGCAGGAGCTTTGCACTCAAAGTCTCGATCGTCTCCGTTATTATCTATTTGCCTTGTTCTTGTGGTATGATTTGTGTGCTTCCTGTTGTACTTTAATGGATTTTTCCATCTCGGTTATGAAGTATTTCTTGACCTAAAATCAATTGCTGTTCATCTTAATTCGGTTTCCAGGGGGCTTGCCTACTCATTGGTTATGCTTACAGTGGTCCAGGTATGTGTATGATCATCTTAGTGTATGGTCTTTTTTGCATTCTGTACAGTTCTTGTAGTGAATTTTCTCATCGCTTTAATTTGGTCTCGAATACAGGTTTCTTTAAAAGTGTTAAAGAAGTCAGCAAAGTGACAGGTACTCCTTGATATCATTTTCAGTACATGTGCTTAAGATGAGCCATCTTATTAGCCTTTTTAAACCTGTGCAAAGGCCTGACGCTCGGATTTGTTATGAATGATTCAGGTGACTATTCCTGCACATCAGAAGTCCAAAGAGCCATTCCTGTTCTTAAGAAGGCTTATGGAGATGGGATGCGCAAAGTCTTGCATGTGGGCCCTGAGACATGCTCAGTGGTTTCCAGTCTGTTGAAAGAAGACGAGACTGAAGCATGGGGTGTTGAACCCTATGACATCGAGGATGCAGATTCTCACTGCAAGAGTCTTGTCAGCAAAGGCCTTGTACGTGTGGCTGATATCAAATTCCCTCTGCCCTACCGAGCAAAATCCTTCTCTCTTGTGATCGTGTCAGATGCCCTGGATTATCTCTCGCCCAAGTACCTGAACAAAACCGTGCCTGAACTCGCAAGGGTGGCTTCAGATGGTGTGGTTCTTTTTGCAGGTAAACTAACATAAAACTTGAGAAAAGGTGTTGATAAAAGAAAATTTCTTTGACTTTCAGTTTCTAACTTTTGAACTTCAAATTTTCTAGGTCTTCCTGGTCAGCAGAGAGCTAAAGTTGCTGAATTGTCTAAATTCGGTCGACCCGTAAGTTTACTATACCCTGTTTTCTCCTGAGTTCTGGTGTTGTATATGAAATAACCCTTCCCCATTAGTTTTTATAAGTGGCATTAGCGTAGTGTATGTAGTCATTAGCATCTCTTCATGATTCAAACACTGCGACTTTTTCATTTAACAAGCTTTCACAAAGTTGTCCAAGACAGACTCCAAGTGTACAACAAGACTTGATATTGGCAATCTTTTTTTGCAGGCTAAAATGCGTAGCTCATCGTGGTGGAATCGCTTTTTCGTCCAGACAAACTTAGAAGAAAACGAAGCACCAAGCAAGAAGTTCGAACAGGCTATTTCCAAAGGATTATACAAACCAGCCTGCCAAGTCTTCCACCTCAAGCCATTGCATTAAGCAGTCACCACCAAGCCCCTATTGGTCCACATTAAAGCATATTCACACGTAGAGTCGCACGCAAACAAAAAAAATAGCGTAATCGATATTCTCCTTGTATTTTGTAACAGGTCAGTTTTTTCTCCTTTCATGTTTGTATCCGTCAACACAATTTTCCCTATTCAATTAAATCATCATTATCACCAATAATCTCCACATGAACATTTCCCATCTTTGAAACAATGGAACCTAAGGTTATCCCTTACAGTAATCTCTCTATCTGCAACCGCAGACATAAATTTGATCGCATTGTGACAATCCCCACATATCCTCAAATTCTTATTCACAACTAATTCCTCTCCATCTCTTGTCGACATCAACCCGAAAGCCACCGCTAGCTTCTCGCTATGATGTCCTAACCGCATCTCTTCTTCTCCTTCACCTGCTTCGTCCTCTTTCACCATTGCCCATTTCTTATCCATCACATACCCAACTCTCTTTATCTTCTTCATCATCTCGTCTAGATACTCATTCACTTCTCGTATCATCGGGTGAGACCAATCTTCCGCCATAAATACATGCCTCTTCTTCTTCACTTCGATCCAACTACATCCTGGTTTCTTCCTTATCCTTTTTGCTCTCATTGATTGCCTCACCAATGCCTTCTCTTCCCATTTGCCTGCAACAGCATACATGTTTGCTAGCATCACATACGGTGTGGCAGCTAATGGTTGCATCACCATAAGCTCCTTAGCTGCTCTCTCTGCAAGAGCCATGCTTTTGTGTTTTTTACAAGCACTGAGCAATGCAGCCCAAGCAACAGGACCGGGCTTATACGGCATTTCATCTATGAATCTCTCTGCTGCTTCTAGCTTCCCTGCCCGCCCTAAAAGATCAATCATACAAGAATAGTGCTCAGCCTCTGGCTCAATCTTGAACGTCTCCTTCATGGTGTTGAAGTACCTCTGACCCTCGGCGACTTTACCACAGTGTACACACGCAGAAAGAACAGCTACAAAGGTTATATTGTTAGGTGCAATACCTGAGTCCAGCATCCGCTGATATAAAAGCAAAGCTTCTGTTCCATGCCCGTGCTGCGCATAGCCTTTAATCATACAATTGAATGATACAGCATTAAGTTCGGGCATTCGATCAAATGCCCGCCTAGCATCTTTGAGATTTCCGTTTTTATTATACATCGAAATTAACGCATTGTTCACTGAGATTCTATTTGAAGGGATGTAAGATTTGATCGCCAAGCCATGAATCTGTTTGGCCTGAGAAGGAGATGAGAGATTCGAGCAAGCGCTTGTGACACAGACAAAACTGCAATCGTCAGGTCTGTGCCCAATACGTTGCATCTGTCTAAAACTCTTCACAGCTTCTTCAGAGAGTTCCTCATTCATCGAATACCCAGAAATCATCGTATTCCAGAGAACCAAATCCGGAGATAGAACCTCTTGGAACAGCTTCTCGCATTCAGACATACCGTTACAACTTTCACATTTTGAGTAGAAATCGATCAAACCACTTCCCACGTGTGCATTCTGGTGAAATCCAGCCTTGATCAGCTTACCGTGGAACTGACGGCCACCGATCAAATCACTCAAGCTCGTGAGAGCATTTAAAACACTAGCCAATGTGTACATATCGATCTTGAAACCTTTCAAGATCATTTCTTTATACAAAGCTATGGCCTTTGCTCCTTCCTTGTGCTGCCCGTAAGCCACAATCATCGAATTCCAAGAAACTTCATCTCTTAACTCATCCATCCCGTAGAACACCGATACCGCCTCTTTCAAAAGCCCGCCTTTACTGTAATACATGACGAATGCGTTATTCACAGACGAGTAAGCATCAAACCCTCCCGAAACAGCGAAACAATGAAGCTGCATTATCAAACCAACACGGTCACAACAAGCTGCTATCAAGCCTGATAACGTAAACCCATCAACCTCAAATCCCAATTCTCTCATTCTCTTAAACAGATTCATCGCGGGAACAGTCTCCCTAGCATCAGCGTATCCGGAGATGAGAGTATTGTAAGAAACGGTGTCTGGTTGCGGAATTTCGTCGAACAACTGTCGTGCAATATGGATTTTCGAATCTTTTGCGTAAGCCTTGACGATTACGTTGTAAGAGAAGACATTGGGTAGTTCCGTGCAGTCGAATGCGGCTCGTGCGTAGGAAAGAAGACCACACTTGGAGTAGAGATTCACGAAGTGGTTTGAGAGGTAAGTGGAAGAAGATACAAGGGATTTCACGTAGCGAGCGTGAAGTGATTTTCCAGTGAAGAGATCTCTCTCTGCTATGCATTTTAGAAGAAGGTCTCGAAAAGATTTGAATGTCAATGGCGTTTGGTTCATCTAATAATGTAACTACAAGTGAATCTCAGAGATTATATCTGTATCTATGTTCCTCGCATTTGCAGGTTCTGTCTTTAGAAGAAGAACTCAGATTAAACAAGTAAAACAGTTTAGTTTTCGTTTCTTATTTCACTAAATAATTTGGGCTTAGTTTTATTTAAGGCCCATTTACATATCTTATGGGCTCGTTTACTTCTCCGGAAGACTAGAACGAGTGAAAGGTATAAACATCCTCGTACATATGAAAATATTTTGTCATAAATCATGAATTTAGAATGCTCTCGAGTCTGTTTTGTTTGCTTTCCTCATATTAAACTCATACATAGTAAACATATTCAACGTAAGGATGTTGTAACAATCATTGCTCAACAAAGTTACGAGATATATATATAACTAGTAACATAAGTGAAAATGATTCCGGTTCAGATGAAAACCAAGACCGTAATAACATGATATATCATGGTTTTTGGCCATGATATAAGTCATTTTTAGAGTTTTTTTGGTATTTTTCGAGTCTTTTCGAATCTTTATAGGTTCATTTACATTTGGAGCATAATTGTAGATTATGGAGCATTTTGGAGCATTGTGGAAAGAAAAGCCGATATCACTAAGTCGGAATCGATATTGCTATCTAGTGTCGATCGACACCATATGTATCTGTCCAAAAGATTTAATTTTTGCACCAAAAGTTCCTGAAATTAACAAAAGTGTCCCAAAACGTTTTTCATAGAATATATATAGTTTTCCCTTCCCTTGTGCCACGGGATCTTAATTTCCATTGAGACAAAGAGAGAGATTGACTTGAGAGCTTTTTGGGGAGACAAAATATGTACTTCGTTCTTGAGAGATTTTGAACCTTAGTTGTATATTTTCTCAATTATTTTATGCAATTTATTCATCTCATAATGTTTTTTTCATATATGTTTCAGTAATTTGCTAGCTAGGTTTTGGGGATTCAAGGGTTGATGACAAATTGTTAGAATTGAATTACTTTTGGGATTAATCTACTTGTTCTTCATCTTGATTGCTTTAACTCTGATTTTAGGATTGATCACCTAGAATTAGAAATCCTAGGTTGAATTAATAGATGCAAAAGTATTATTAATAACCTGAACTAAATCTTAGATGAGCAAAATAACTATTCGCAAAGAAATTTGGCTTAGTGAGTTTGTGAACAATCGAACCTAAACATTAATGCTTGTCTTAATTTATTGAATTTGCAAAGAAATTTGGAATTAAGGGATTAGTCATAGATAATCTTTGCGATGAAGTCGATTGGTTTTACACTTGTGTTTCGAGTTCTAGAACTGCGCTTAATAAATATCTCGACAGTCTTTCACTCTTCAATTTCGTGTCATACCTGAGAATTCTCCATAGCCTAGCATTTTGTCCAATTGATTTTAAAGAACACTAATCATAATCTACTTGCTTGCTTTGCTATTTAATTTACATCTTACATTGTTTCTTAGCTTGATTGAATTCAAAGTCTATTGTGTGATTACGATTCCTCGTGGATTCGATCCCTAAATACTATTGCGATCTCTTAATTTGAGAAAGCAACTCAGGGAAAAATTGAGCATATCAAATTTTGGCGCCATTGCTGGGGAATCAAAATTACCAATCAAATTTCTGATAATAGAATTTTGTCTAAGATTTTTTATTTATTTTGCTTTGCTCACTAATTTTTGTTTTTCTGCTTCAGGTGTATGCCTAACCGCGATACCAGAAGCAACCAGAACAAAGAGTTAGTCGGATTCGATCTTCAGGAACTATCACTTTTAAAACGCACCAATAGAAGAGCTCAGAGAACAGCTAGGATGTAAGATGCGATAGTACTAATTCGAGGGGACAATGGTTTTCTGCACAATGCGCAAGGAAACAGGCACAATGCTCAAGGACAGAGACTTGATGCTGAAGGAGTTGTGATTATTGAACCAGAGGTAGTGGAACAGCAGGAGAATGCCATAGTGGAGCGCCAAGAGAATGATAGGCGTGGGCGCACTTTGGGAGAATACAATAGACATGATAAGTTCTATGCCCCCCAACTTTCCAGAGGAATGACTTTGAGCTGAAGCATGCATACTACACTCTTGTGGCTCAACATCCCCTTCATAGTCTTCCATCTGAACACCCCGTTGACCACATTGAGATATTTGAAGATTTTGCATCGAGCATCAAAGCCAATGGAGTGTCGAATGATTACCTCTACTGCAAGCTTTTCCCTTACTCTCTTTGTGGAAATGTAGCTTATTAGCTGAAGCAGTTGGAACCAGGATCGCTAACTACTTGGGAAGATACTAAGAATGCTTTCCTCAACAATTTCTTTGATGAAGCAAGGTCAGAAGATTTGAGGACGAAGATCTCTACATTCAAAAAAGGATCGAATGAAGCATTCAAGGCTTCTTGGGTGAGATTCAAGGCATATTAGAGAGATTGTCCTCATCACGGCTTTAGTGATGTTCAACTGCTGGGTATATTCTTCAGAGGAATAGATTGGAGGTACTAGATGGCACTAGATGTTGCGAGTAATGGGAACTTCAATACGAGATATCCAGAAGATGCTCTTGTGTTGATTGAGAACTTTGTTTCTAGCATTAGTACCAAGAATGCAGATTTCGAGAAGAAGAAGCTTGGTGGAAACATGGATGGAGATCAAATTGCTGAGGTGAAGGCTAAGTTGGATTCTGTGCACAATCTTCTAATGGGAAAGAAGTCAGTTCAGTTTACTCAAGAGGTAGAGACTTTCTTTCCAGAAGAAGTGCACGATGAAGAGGATGTTAACTACATCAATGGGACCGATTTTCAAAGTCAAAGGTTTGGTAATCAGCAGGGGAACAGAGGCTACAGTGGAAACAACCAGAGAAACACGTTCACTGGAAATCCGCAGTATCAGAAGACTAAATATCAAAAGTCGTTTCAGAGCAACAACTACACAAGGAACTATGGTTCTTCTTCTTATTAGACGCCTCCTACTCAATCTTTGGATAATGAGATGAAATCTATGTTGTAACAGATCTTAGAAGGTCAATAGATATGAATCCAAAGCATAGTGTTGCTACTATTACGACAAGGAGTATAAGGAAGTTGGAGCCAATTCTTAAGAAGGGTTTTACTACCGAACAAATCGATGAGTTTGTGGAGATTAAAGAAGATAAAGTTTATGTTCCAGACTCCGTCTCGATCGACACCCATTGAAAATCTCGAAGGAAGAAAAGACCTAGACAGACAAGCATCGACTAAGCTCGACACCAATTCGACATAAAACCCTAGTGTCGATCGACACCCGACCTAGAAGAACCCAGTTTCGCTTAAGACGTCGGTTAACGCAGAGGAAAGAGTTTACAAACCTAAAGTACCCTATTCTCGGAGTCAAAGGAAGTCTTAGAAAAAACTGGAGGATGCTAGGTGCAAAGCTATCATGGATAATCTTGTTGTTGAGATTCCATTGATTAATGCTTAAAGACTACTCCGGTAATCCGAGATATGTGAAGAGGATGGTTACCAAGAATTTGGGTCTTGAAGAAGGAGCTACTATGAATTCAGAACAGGTGAGTGCAATGATTCAAAACAAGATTCCAGAGAAACTCACTGATCCAGGGAGCTTTGTGTTGGACTGTTTGATATTTTCAGAGAGGTTTCCAAGATCTTTTTGTGATTTGGGCTCAAGTGTCAACTTGATGCCACACTCCGTTGCTGTCAGCCTTGGAATGACTGATTTCCAACCAACCAGGATCTCTCTTATCCTCGTAGACAGATCAGTAAGGATCCCTGAAGATGTCTTGGAAGATGTTCCAATCAAGGTTGAAAATTACCTGATCCCTACAGATTTCGTGGTTTAGCAATATGGTGATGAACCCAAAGATCCGGTTATTTTGGGAAAACCGTTCTTGGCAACAGCTGGTGCCATGATTGATGTCAAGGGAGGTATAATTACGCTCAATGTAGGCGATTTGGAGATGAAGTTTGACATGGACAAGCTGATGAAGAGACCTACTATAGATGGCCAGACATTCTATGTAGATTCACTTACCGACCCTGCACAAGAAGTCTTCAATGAGATGCATCCTACGGATCCTTTGGAGAGGACATTGATAAACTCTGTGACAAAGGCATGACAGCTGGATGATATTGCTGAGGGGTATGCCAAGATGATAGATGCGAGTGAGTGAGTGATGTAATTGGTTGCTAATGTGGAGCTGGTTGGAACTTCTGTGAAAGCTAAAAAACCCAGCGATTGGAGTGAAGAAAAAGCTCCAAAGATCGAACTCAATCAACTTCCAGCAGGGCTAAGGTATGTTTTTCTTGGTCCTAACTCTATATACCCTGTCATTGTTAATACTTCTTTGAATAATGCGGAGCTCACTTTACTGCTAAGTAAGCTGCACAAGTTTCGCAAAGCTCTTGGATATCCTCCTTATAACATTTCAGGTATCTTTCCAGACTTGTGCATGCATAGGATTCACCTTGAAGATGAGACAAACTCATCAGTTGAGCATCAGAGGAGGCTGAATCCAAATTTGCAAGAGGTTGTCAAGAAAGAGATCTTAAAACTTTTGAAAGCTGGAATCATCTACCCAATTTTGGACAGCGCTTGGATCAGTCTGATTCATGTAGTTCCTAAGAAAAGAGGAGTCACAGTGGTGAAAAATGAAAAGAATGAGCTAATTCCTACGAGGACTGTGACGGGACACAAGATGTGCATTAATTACAAGAAGCTAAACGCAGCCACAAGGAAATACCACTTCCCTTTGCCTTTCATTGATCAAATGTTGGAGAGGCTGGCGAATCATCCTCACTACTGTTTCCTCGATGGATACTCTGGGTTCTTTCAAACCCCATACATCCAGATGACCAGGAGAAGGCTACTTTTACTTGTCCTTATGGCACATTTGCGTATCGCAAAATGCCCTTAGGACTTTGTAATGCTCATGAGACATTTCAGCGTTGTTTGATGTTTATCTTCACAAACATGATTGAGGATTACATGGAGGTCTTTATGGATGATTTCTCAGTCTACAGTTCTTCTTTTAAGAACTGCCTTAACAATCTGGATAAGGTGTTTGCTAGATGTGAGGAGAAGCTGCCACTTTATGGTGAAAGATGGCATTGTCCTTGGACATAGTCTCAGCAACTGGGATTGAGGTGGATTACACCAAGATTGAAGTAATGACAAGTCTTCAGCCGCTTAGTTGTGTGAAGTCAGTTAGGAGTTTCCTTGGATATGATGGTTTCTACAGGAGGTTCATTAAGGATTTTAGCAAGATCGGAAGACCTCTAACTACTCTACTATGCAAGGATGTAAAGTTTGAGTTCTCCGCAGAGTATCTTTGAGCAAATCAAGCAAGCTTTAGTGAGTGCTCATATTGTGCAACCTCCAGGGTCGTATTTGCCTTTTGAGGTAATGTGTGATGCTAGCGACTTTGCAGTTGGAGCTGTGTTAAGATAAAAGAAGGACAGTAAGCTTTATGTTATCTATTATGCCAGCCTGACATTAGATGAGGCACAAAGGAACTATGCTACTACTGAGAAGGAGTTGTTGGCTGTGGTGTTTGCTTTTGAGAAATTTCGTCCATACTTGATTGGGTCTAAGGTGATAGTGCATACAGACCATTCTGCGCTCAAGTACTTAATGCAAAAGAAAGATGTAAAGCCAAGGTTGTTGAGATGGATTATACTCCTTCAAGAGTTTGATATTATTATGAAAGACAAGAAGGGAGTTAAAAATGGCGTAGTTGATCATCTTTCTCAGATCAGGATTAAAGGCAACGTTCATATAGACGATTTCTTCCCCGAGGAGAATGTACACTTCATTGAGAGTGGATTGTAGGCGGATAAAAATCTGTAAGTCTCTAAAGCTACATTCCTGGTGTCGATCGACACCAGCACGAGCCGACTTTGACCCATCTTCCGCGAGTCCTGAGTGAGGTTTTTCATGATCACATCTTTGCTATTTCTGTGTCCGATCGACCATGGTATGCTGATATTGCAAACTCCCTAGCAGCAGAGGATATACCTATCGACCTTAAAGGCTATGAGAAAAAGAAGTTCATGAGAGAACTTAGAAGGTATTATTGGGATAAACCTTATCTCTACAAGTATTGTTCAAACGGTATCTACAAGAGATGCATTGCAGAGGCTGAGGTTCGAGATGTGCTATTTCACTGTCATGGTTCTGAGTATGTTGGTCACTTTGCTACGTTCTAGACGGTCTCCAAGGTTCTTCAAGTAGGGTTCTGGTGGCCTACAATGTTTAAGGATGCTCACAGTTTCATCTCCAAGTGTGATGTTTATCAGAGCAAAGGAAAAATCAGCAAGAGACATGAGATGCCACAAAACTTTATCCTTGAGGTTGAAGTCATCGATTGCTGGGGCATTGATTTCATGGGTCTTTTCCCATCATCTTATGGGAATGAATACATTCTTGTTGTTGTGGACTATGTCTCCAAGTGGGTGGAGGCGATTGCAAGTTCGAAGAATAATGTTGCGGTGGTTATTAAGTTGTTTAAGACCATCATCTTTCCTAGATTTGGAGTGCCCATAATTGTAATAAGTGATGGTGGCACACACTTCATTAACAAGATCTTTGCTAAGCTATTGCATAAGTATGGTGTTCATCATCGTGTGGCTAGTCCTTATCATCCTCAGAAAAGTGGGCAAGTTGAGGATCAAACAGGCAGATCAAGGAGATTCTGAAGAAGACAGTTAATTCTACAAGGAAGGATTGGTCTACCAAGCTAGATGACGCGCTCTGGGCTTACATTACGGCTTTCAAAATGCCTCTGGGAACCACGCCATTCCATCTGACGGGAAATTATGCCATCTTCCAGTGGAGCTTGAACACAAGGCAGCATGGACAGTGAAGCTGTACAATTTCGATATTAAGCCTGCTATAGAAAGGCGTATGATACAGCTAAACAAACTGGACAAAATCAGACATCATGCATATGAAAACTCCAAGTTACACAAAGAGAAGACTAAGGCATATCATAATAAGAAGATCATCTTCAGGAAGTTTGAACCCAATGACCAAGTACTTCTATACAACTCTCATTTGCAGCTATTTCCTGGAATATTGCGTTCTCGTTGGTCAGGTCCTTTCACCATCAAAGAGGCCAGAACACATGGAGTTGTTGTCCTCATTATTCAGAAGGCAAGGAGTTCTGAGTGAATGGACAAAGGGTGAAGCATTATTGGGCGGAAGCTGAGATTCCAGCATGACACATTGTGCCTCTAGATGATGCTCCCATTGCCTTAACCTCGACACAGTCAAGCTAATAACTGAAAACAAGCGTGTGGTGGGAGGCAACCCACCGGTAAGTGTAAATATTTCACTTTAGTTTTAGTTTTAATGTTTAAAAAAAACCAATTTTCACTTAAACAAATCTGATTTTAAAGATCAAAAACCACTCTTCTTTCCATTTTCCTTCTGTAGCGATTTTTGAGAGGTTTTTAGAAATTTTTTTTGATAAACCCTAACTTCTTTGATTCTTCACCAAATTGAGTGATTCTTGAGCTTAACTTGAGTAGTTTCATCCTCTATCCGATTTTGTCACTCAATCTATTGATCTACAAGATGGCTTCTAGGAACAAGAGACAACGCGTAGGAAAGAAGCATGCATCTAGTGCTGACCCGTTGTTCCAGCTTCAACAGGAACACAACAACCATGCCTTCCTCCTTTGCCAAGGATCGAGGGAACCAAGATTTGTATTACGAGGACTTGGGATGATATCCCTTCTAAGGTACTTGTTTGTCTTGAGGTTGAAGACAGGCCTATCAGCGACACTTGGGATGATTATGATTCGTTGTTCTACAATGAGTGGTTGAAGGTGAGTTTAACACCGACAAGAGTTGCTGATCCTAACGCTATGAGGACTCTGGGTATCAAGGTTGAAGTGTTGTGATTATTGAGGAATGCAAGATTAGGCACCATTGCAACCAAGCATTATGACATGTATCCGGATTTGGTGCATCAGTTTTTTGCTACAGTGAGAGTCTACTATGAGGACGAGGCTTAAGAGAGCGCGCAAAATGGGACATTGACATTTATGATTCGTGCTGTGAGATACGGGGTTTCTCTTCGAGATCTTTGCGGGATCTATGGGTTTTACCCGGATCATGCTACTACAGCTCTTCTAGGGCAATTCCCTGAGGCATGGTCCTTCTGGCCATGTTTCGGAACTAGGGTTTATGACTCCAAGAGTTCTACGCATACAAGTGTCTGTCATCCAGTCTTGCGATATGTGTCTTGTCTATTCTCTACTACATTTTTGTGTAAGAGCGAGCCTGGGAAGATGAGGCTATCTGAGCTTGTTTTACTATATTATGCTCTCTGGGAGGACATCGTAGACGAGCCTGACCTGGACATTAACGCTAACATGGGAGCTATTTTTGTACATCACTTGGTCTCTATGAAGACCACACCCTTCACCCTGAAGAAGACCAGCAAGGCTTTCACTGTTGGTAGTCTTTTCACTCTGATCTTCCGTTTCTGTGGCATTGACACATCTACTTGCAGGATGGATAGCACACCTTGTTTTGTGGATTTAGACAATCTAGAGAGAACCACCTGGCTTAAGCCAGATCGTTATTGGGTTTTCTGCGCTGCTTATGGAGAGCACCATATGGTTCAATTACCTCTTCCAGAGCTGATTTCCATCGAGAGTGATACGTCTGTGGTATCTTTTGAGCCTCATTTGAGATTACTTTGACCAATTACCATGCGTTCCAGTTGTAGGCAGACGACTCGTTCTGGTAGCACTTCTTCTAGAGGCGCAGGCACTTCTAGAGCTTCTTCTGCACCTCAACCTTATCACCTGCCTGACGTTCCCACGATCCCTATGGAGTAGGAGGTGTTTCACCATTGGGTTGCTAAGAGTTTTCAGAGCATCTGGAACGCCATCGCAGGGCTGTCTAACTGTGGTTGTGTTTGTCCCCGTTCAGCGTCTCCTAAGCGTGTTGCTTCCCCATCTAGGGAGGAGGACTAATTCCTTGCCATCTATCCTTTTTTTGTTTCTTTTTTCTTTTATTTTATTTCTTTTGAGTCAGTTTGTCATTTGTTTCTTTTTATTTTTCAACTTGTGAACTTATGAGATTGTGCTATGTGTTGTTACTTTTAATCGTGTTTTCTTGAGTGATCTAACAGTGCTAAATTTTGAAAGCTCATCTAGCAAGACACGATTTGTTCTACAGACATGGTGTCGGTGTCGATCGACACTAAACGCAAAGGTAGCAAAATTCAGTTCTTTCAAAAGTTCATTTTCTTTTCTGATTATTTTACCAACTTCAGGCTTGATAACAGTGGGGACAGTGTTGTTTAAGTCTGGGGAGGTGGTTGTTAACATTGTGTTCGTTTTTGAGAATCAGTTTAAGTCATTTTATTGAGTCAAAATCAATTGAAATTGTAAGTGTTCATGGGAACTAACCACAAAGCGATAACACTTGAAGAACCATTGCCACAGTAGGTTGATTACAGATTTTATTAGGTGGATAGCTGTAAGTGGATCAGTCTAACGGAGAGGGTTCAAGCTTTTGGAGAGTTTGGAAAGTATGTTGTTAACCCTGCCATTAATTAACTCTAACTGCTCATCTTGGGGCTTGGTATGCATTGGACTTGATTGCCCTTCAGCACTACAAGTTAAGATAATCTCCCATTGATCTTCCTTACAAATAGAATAAAAAGTCTAGGGTTAAGAATAGTGCAAAGATCCTCACGACCTTGTCTCCTCACAAGGAACAATAGTAGTGAGCGCTACTCTAAAACTGTAACAGAAGAGTCCTCACGAACCTGTCTCCTCATAAGGAACAACAGTAGTGAGCACCGTTCTGAGACTTAAACAGGAGAGTCGATGAATCGACTAAGGGAAGAGAAAAAGGGAAAAGTGCATAGATTGAACAAAGAAGGAAAAGAATCTATAAATTCTTTGATCGATATTCTCTTGATGAGACTTCACCTAATTGAACAAAAAAGGGTTAGCAATAGAGAGTCTAATTTCTCTAAAGGGTTTGGATTTGATTTAGAGGATTGATAAGCTTACAGTGAGTAAATCAAATTACTACCTAATGTTGACTCTATGGTATGTGGATTCAAGGGTGTTGGTTCAATATGGCGTTCCTAAGGTCAACCGAAAGTTTCTGTTTTCAAACTCGACTTCATTCTTAGTTTCTAATTTGCTTGAGGGCAAGCAAAAGCTAAGTCTGGGGGAGTTGATATATCATGGTTTTTATCGGTTTTTGGCCATGATATAAGTTTTTTTTATAGAGTCTTTTTGGTATTTCTCGAGTCTTTGTAGGTTCATGTACGTTTGGAGCATAATTGGAGATTTTGAAACATTTTGGAGCATTGTGGAAAGAATAGTCGAAGTCACTAAGTCGGAATCGATATTGCTATCTGGTGTCGATCGACACCATCTATGTGTGTCGATCGACACCCATGCCTGACGAGAAGAAATCGCATTTTATCAAGTTTTGAAGATTTCTTTTTTGCACTAAAAGTTCCTGAAGTTAACAAAAGTGCCCCAAAACATTTTTTTTTAGAATATATATAGTTTTCCCTTCGCTTGTGCCAAGGGATCTTAATTTCCATTGAGATAAAAAGTGAGATTAATTTGAGAGCTTTTTTTGGGGAGGCAAAATCTGCACTTCGTTCTTGAGAGATTTCAAACTCCAATTGTATACTTTCTCAATTCTTTTATGCAATTAATTCATCTTATAATGTTTTCTTCATCTATGTCTGAGTAATTTGCGAGCTAGGTTTTGGGGATTCAAGGGTTGATGACAAATTGTTAGAATTGAATTACTGTTGGGATTAATCTACTTGTTCTTCATCTTAATTGCTTTAACTCTGATTTTATGATTGATCACCTAGAATTAGAAATCCTAGGTTGAATTAATAGATGCGAAAATATTGTTAATAACCTAAACTAAATCTTAGATGAGCAAAATAACTTTTCGCAAAGAAATTTGGTTTAGTGATTTTGTGAACAATCGAACCTGAACATTAATGTTTGTCTTAATTTATTGAATTTGCAAAGAAATTTGGAATTCATGGATTAGTCATAGATAATCTTTGCGACAAAAGTCGATTGGTTTTATACTTGTGTTTCGAGTTCTAGAACTGCGTTTAATAAATATCCCGACAGTCTTTTACTCTTCAATTTCATGTCATACCTGAAAATTTCTCATAACCTAGCATTTTGTCCAATTGATTTTAAAAAACACTAATCATAATCTACTTGCTTGCTCTGCTATTTAATTTACACCTTACATTATTTCTTAGCTTGATTTAAATTCAAAGTCTATTGTGTAATTACGATTCCTCGTGGATTCGATCCCTAAATATTACTGCGATCTCTTAATTTGAGAGGACAGATCAGGGTGAATTTGAGCATATCATAACACTTTGATGCAATATAAAACAAATACCAACGATGAGTTGGCCTAGTGGTTAAACCCTTAAGTTACCGAAAATATAGGGACCTAGGAGGTCACATGTTCGATTCACGTTGGGAATGTCTGCTTTCCAAATAAGAGTTAAATTACATGGTATGGACCCTGCCTTAGAGGGGATGTATTGGTTTACGGGCTATGAACCTCCTGATCATAAAAAAAAATATAATATAAAAGAATTCGAGATGAAAATTTTACATCCTTATAAAAATTTTTATGATGATCGTAATTTAACGTTTCCTTAAAATAAAATTTTGTGTTTTTTTTATCGATAATATTTGATATTACTTATTTTGATAGGAAATATATCTAATTAAACATTTTCGCAATTTTAAACACATCAAAAACTAAATTTTGTTTTAAAAAAAACATTAAAAGCATATCTTCTAAAAGATTCCAGCAAGATTTGTCGAAGAATACAATAGACAATCCCAAATTAAAACTAAATAAAATCCTATAATTATTCTTCAACTAATAAAGCATATATATAAAATAAATTTGAGATAATTTAGTTATTTGACGAGTCAAACTTAGAAACGAACAACGACCCCTGAAAATCTGGGACATCCATTATCCAAAGGCTATACATATTGGTTCCAAGATCTTTCACCTGATTTTTTTGTTATGTTATGTTTTGTATTTTTAGTTTGATAAATAGTCTATCATTATATGTTTCGAGCAAATTCCTTTTAGTTACGTTTTCTTCGGGTTATCTATATTATTCAGGGTATCCAATTCTCAAAATGATATCCAACTCGATCTTTTTATATGATATGTTTCCAAATTAATTTTGATACGGATTTCATAAAAGAAAAGAACAATGTAGATACGAATCTCTATACTATTAAAAGAGAAGTCATTTAGAGTAAATGTCCAAAATCCTATCTAATCTTACTCAAATTGCCATTGCTTTTAAACTAAAGAAATTCAATTAAAAAGGGTAATTTTGTATATATGCAGTGGTAATTTCAATAATATTGAAATCAATTTCGGACATTTTTTGGACTGGATCCAGACAAAAACGCGCGGATCTTTAATAACCCACCCGCTGACCCGTTTTTTCATTAATGGCATTATTGTAAATATTTTGTAGAAAAAAAATCTGGGTCATCGACCGAGAACACGTTCTCGCTTCTTCTTCTTCGGGATTCCTCTTCTTCGACGAGATGAAGAACATATCTCTTTCTCTCGATCTCAACAAACTCTCCTACAATCGATGAAGATGTTTCAATTCGACAGCCTTCTTCTTCTTCAATTGAAGAGATCTTCATCTCTTTCGCATAAACTCTCTCTCTCTAGATCTCAAAGGATCTGTCAAAGATCCCTCATAATCCTTACCAAGGTTCGATTTTAACTCCTCAAGATGTTTATTTTGAGTTTAATTCTGAGAAATTGATGTGGGTTTTCTTTGTAATCTGTCAATTCGATTTGATTGTGAAAACAATTGGGATCCACATTTTATACGCTTTTTTCAATTAATCTGTTGACCTTGATTGAGGACTTTCATCACAATATAAGCTCCAAGCGTGGCTATAAAGATCTCACACCAGATAAATCACAATCAAGGTAATTTCTCTGTCTCTTGACATCTTTTTGCTTTGTTTGGATCCAGTCCCAAAAAGAGAATTTCAATGATGTGGTTTTGATTTTGCAGAAACTGGATTTCAATTTTCACTCGATGAAATCAAAGCTTGTGGGAAGATTTTATTCAGAAGGCGAAACATGGAGGTGTTGATGTGATTGAGACTTATGTATTCTGGAATTTACATGAGCCATCTCCTGGAAAAGTAAGTAAAGTCTTGGCTCTCATTGTCTCTATCCATGATAGATTTAGGTGAAGAACACTCTTAGATTAAGATTAGTTTATCTTGGTGGAAGCTATGTGAGGTTCTAAGAAAATGCAATTCTTAAGAGTTGATTTGCTCATAGAAAAGATTGGTGAGATGACCAGGTAGCTCAGGAGCAAGCAGAGAGGAGAGCCCAGGTAGCTCAGGAGCAAGCAGAGAGGAGAGCTTACGGTAAAGGAATGTATTTATGGGCAAACGAGTTTCTTGAAGGAGCTCTTACCAAGGCCAACACTCTTTGGTGGTGAGGTTGGTTCAAAGTTACAATCTTCCTTGCTTCACTGCTTACTACTGATCTCTCTATGTTTCTGTCTTTTTCTTCTGTTAAACTCTTGTGTTAAATTTTATAACAAAATCGTTGTTAGGAAAGCTCTTGGTTTGGCGACCAACTGTTGGTTTGGAGAAGAACCGAGTCTTTTGGCTTGCTTTTCCTCTATGGTTTGGTTTGGTTGGAGCAGCACATAATCAACGCTTTCATCGCCTATTGATTATGGTTTGTTACTGTTTCTTCTCTGTGCTGCAGTATTTTAGAAAGATATATGCAAAGCCTTTTCTAACTAATGTTTCTATACATTCAGGTTCGAGGTAAGATTAGGCCATATAGAACGATTGTACTAAAGAAATGAGGTACTGTATTACTGTAGTTTATCATTTCTGATGTTTAGCTTAATTTTGTTGTATCATTTTGAGTTTTTGGGTGTGTGATTCAAAAAAGGTCGAAGGTTTGATGAGATTGATGGAATGAGATCACGGGAACACAGGATAAAACTCAGAGAGTTCCTTATAGGTAACATTCATTTTTTACTCACAAACTCATTCCGTGCTCAAGTTTCTATCAAAACACTAAAATTGTAAGAAAAAATTAAAAAAAGTAAATGATAGTTCGAAAATAATTAAATTTTATTGTTCTTAATAATTGAGAATAAATTTTATAACAAAATCGTGTTTGGATGCTCGATTCAATTTCAAAAGGTTAGTAAATTTTAAGAATTTTTCCTTATTTCTTTATTGTTAATATCTTCTATAAAAAGATTTACTCTTATCAATCTAATATTTTGGTTTCAATGAATCTTTCCTTATTTTTTAAGAGTAACATTATTTCATCTTATAAAATAATTACCCTACGATTGAAATTTTAAAGAAAAGTAAATGTCATATACTTTTAAATCTTTTATTTACCAAGATTTAGTAAATCTTTAAACTTTAATGAATCTTTCCTTATTTCTATAACTAATTTATTTGACCCGAATATTCACTCTTAAACCTAAAAAAAATCGATTGAAAGATATATTCATCTATATAAATCAATAGATTTGCTTCTTCATCACAAACTAAAAGTGGACAAAAAACCTACCCTCCACCGAAAATACTAATCATGGACAGGTTGTTCAAAGTTAGTCACTTGAATCCCTTTGTCAATGAATGGAGAGTTAGAGTTAAGTTGCTCTGAAAATTCAAACTAGAGTCCGGAGGAAGTGTAACGCTTGAGCTCATCCTGGTTGATGAAAAGGTTTGTTTTCATTGCTTTTTATTTCAAACTGATAAAACTCTGAAACATAGACCGACACTTTACATGCTGGATCAGTTTCTATCATCGTCTCTACTTTATATTAGTTCGTTTTGTATAGGTCTCTACTTCAAACTGACATATTAGTTCGTTTATATAAGTTTGTTTTACGTGGTTCATCTTGATTTGTTAGTTATATTGATTTGTTAGTCTCTACTAATTTGTTTAAAGTTTTATTGAGCCAATATCAGTTTGCAGTAATTAGTTAGTCTCAACAAATTTCTGGATATTTATATTTTCATTTAGGGAGAGAAAATACAAGCCACAATGCCCGAACCTGAAATTGGACGCTGGGATCACCTGTTGGTAGAAGGTAAATGGATGATTTTAGCAAATTTTCGCCTAGCATGGATAGACAGCCCGTTCCGCCCTACACCTCACCGATTTAAGATCGAGTGGTTGTCAACCACATTCGCAAGATGCGTACCATCAAAAGGTGACGGGAATTATTTTTCATTTGCTGATTTTGAAGAAATCAAAAAAGGTGGCTTGCGTCCAGAATTTTCTGTGGGTACGATTCTTTTTACATGATCTTTATTATTATTTTGCTAAAGATTGAATCAACTCTAATTCTAACAACACTACCCTTTGTTTTTGTCAGATATTATTGGTCAGGTTGTCAACGTAAAGAGTATCGTTGAGTGCAAATCTACCGTCTCGAACGAGAAATGGGATGAGATTTCATTCGAGTTGGACAATGGAAAGTATGTTTTCAAAACCTTATTTAATCACCCAATTCGATATTTCTCACGTTCTAATATGAATTTATAATTCCAGAAACTGTCATTTACCATGTCGATTAACAAAGGAATATGCCCATGATTTCTACCACCAGTTCACATAGTCAAATGATGACATTATCATATGCATCATTAGGTTTGGTAGAGTTTTTTTCAGCCACGGTGATTAGTTTTCTATACCAATTTAATTATTTTCTTTACAATGTGTATTAGTAATTTGATTACTAATAGGTTTTTTGCTCATATTATTGGATGCAGGTGATTGGTTAATCACAAATGTATTTAATTGTACACAAGTTTGGTTGAACCCTGACGTTCCTGAAGTCCAAGCCATGATTTATGATCTCAACAATAAGGGGAATGACGAAGTTAGTGATATGGAGTGATAGTTTAATTTTACGTACTGGTCGTATTTTGGTTTTGAACAATTAGGTTGCATTTGTTTCTTTTGATTTGGATTATGCTTTCTTCTATATATTATATTTCCTTTGAATTTTAATTTACAATGTTCTAGATTGAAATCTTTGATTTGTTTCGTGATTGCTATAAAAGCAAATGTAATGTTGATCGGATTGGTAGAAATTTTAGTCGAGCAAGAATTATGTACCCTCTTTGAAACTTTACTCGTGATTGCTATAAAAGCAAATATAATGTTGATTGACTAAAATGAAATCGGGAAGGAAGATACAAGATCAATCTCCGAAGACTAAACCGGTTTCTTTTTTTTTGCCCTCCCAACTTCCGTATATCAAACCAAAGCAAGAGAAAACAGCCAACTAGACAAACTAACATACTACATATTTAGTTTCTTCAGAAAATCAGAGTGCATGTGATCCACCATTCCTTTAAATACGTTAAACTCCTTGAAAAAGTCGTATATAGAGTATTATATTTATAACTAGGTAAAGAACTCGTATTTAAGCAAATATAATGTTGATTGACTAAATTTAAATCTTTATTAATTATAGAATCTTACCTTCTTAAATTGTTGTTATGATTTTTCCTAAATCTTTTCCTAAATATTTACCAAGATTCCCTCTTAACAATTAGTATTATTTTTTATTCCTTTTATTTATTTTTTTTTTTTTGGTCGAAATTTTTTAATTCATTTTCTATAACTAAAAGATTTGACAAAATATTCTCCGAGATCAAATACAAATCACGCCATTATTAGTTGCAAATCACGGTTATTATAAAAAGCAATAGCTTTCTTCTCTTTTAGTCATTTGCAAACCTTAGAAAAATACTCACAAAAAAATCGAATCAATGGCTTTACAAACATCTATCACCCAACTTCGAGATGTGAAGCCATTCAAGGCTTCATGGAAGATTCGAGTTAAGGTTCTTCACGTTTGGAAGCAATTCCAAACATCGTATGGTGAAACTTTGGAGATCGTTTTGGTTGATGAAGTGGTACGTATAAGTGTCTGATTTAACCCGTGTAAGCTTTTTCCAATATACTTAAATGGTTTATCCCTTGTCTGATTTTCATTTACTTATACGTGATTAAGCTATGGTTTTCATGCGTATAAGGTTCTGATCGTATGTATGATTTTCATGCGTATAAGGTTTTCGCCAAACAACCTTACAAGAGCTTATATATCTATGTCTGATGACATTATCATATTACTGAATACGCATGCACTTTGAATCATTTCCTCTTGGGTGAGATTTAAATCATATACTGAAACTCATACACTTATACGATGAATAATGTATTCCTAAATTGAAAAACGAATTGAAAATATATTTGTTTTCTAGGATTTTAAATCAGACAATTATGCTACAATACTGAAATTAGTGCATGCGTTTAAATCAGACACTACAAATTAGTAATATATTAGAATGGATTGAGTAATTTAAATCAGACACTTAAACTCACAAACCATGTTTTAAATTTCTGTTTACTTTTACTATGAACCTAAACTCATAGACTTTTAGTTTAGCACTGATTTCCTCTCGCATTGATATTTTAAAACATATTAACGACACAACTAAATTTCTGTGAAATTGGCTTATTCCTGTCGCACTAATTTTTTTTTTTACTTTGAAAATCTTAATCTCGCACTGATCTTAACTTATTATAGAGATACTATCATGTGCTTTTGTTTTGATTTATTATTAATAAGTTTAGATCATTTCTTACAAGCTATCATTTCTTACAGGGTTCTAAGATTCATGCTACAGTACGTAGGCCATTAGTACGTTTTGAGAGGTCATTGGTTGTTGGTGAATGGATACTTATTGAAAACTTCAACCTATCACAAGCTATGGGGCAGTATAGACCATGTAGTCATCGTTACAAGATGGCGTTCTTGAATACAACTACTGTCCAACGATGTGGTCCTCGATCAGAAAGTATTTTTCTTGATCTTGCCGACTTTACTCAAGTTAATAACGAAGAGCTCAATCCAAACATTCTGATCGGTTAGTTTTATTTATTTGTAAATCATTTTTTTGATAATGTCAAATTTTAATTTAATTGAAATTCATTTATTTCAGATGTTATAGGCTAAATTGTTAGTTTGAGAGATATGGAAGCTTTACAAGTTAACAACAAAGACGCTCATAAATTTGAACTTCGGAACGCCACGTAAGGCTATATCAGAGTCATTCTTTTATTTTTTTAGATTTTTGGTAGTATCTAAAATTTATGAAACATTCACATATAGGAATGATCGTTTGGCATGTACCTTGTGGGGAAAGTTTGCAGAAGGTGTTAACACTGCCTGTCAAAATGCTGAGGATGGATTTGTGATTTGTCTAATTCGATTTGCGAAGATTAACGTATTTCGAGGTGTTTATATTATGCCAGCATATTCATTGGATTTATATTTTGATATTGATACGAAATAGTGTTTATATTGTTATGTTATTCTCTACACATTTCAGGCCAGCCACAAATTACTAATGCTTTTGATGCGTCTCAAGTAATTATTAATCCGCAATGCTCTGAGTTGGTTGAATTTAAGAAGAGGTTTGTTCATATTTCGATTTATTATTAAACATTTATTTTTTTCTAAAACAAAACAAGAAGATATTAACGATTATATTTCCAGTTTGCCAGATGATGGTATGGTTTTGAGAATTGTGCACAAAAGGCCCAAAAAGGATGAATTAGTCGTCAAAGAAGAATTTTTTTATCAGTTTCCTTTGGTCACAATTAGTGAATTGATTAGTACTACTGAGGTATTGACTTTATACCATTTAAGTTACCTTTTATTGTCGAATGGTTTTTGATAGGATATGTTCTAACAGGTTGGCAAGTACAAAATCATGTGCACCATTTGCGGTATTGATTCTGATTGGGCGTGGTATTATGTTACTTGCAAGAAATGTAAGCATAGGGTTTACAAGAATAAGACAAAGGAGAAGGACATAGGTAAGTTGGAGAAGAAGCAATCATTCCATTGTGAGAACTGTAATAACACCAATGTTACATCCGTCATTGCAAGGTATCTATTGTCTATTATTTTCATCAGTCTTATTTTTTTAAAATGTAATACTTTTGACATCATATAAATTGGAATAGGTACAAGTTGCACCTTATTGTGATGGATTCTTCTGGTCAAGTCAAATGCTTGCTATTTGATACCGATGCTGAAAAAGTTGTCAATTGTTCTGCTGATAGTCTTTTAAACGGAGTGTACAACGAGGTTTGTTTGATTCTAACTTTTTATCTTCATAAAATTATAAGGTGCACTTGATTACTACAAATCTTTATTACTAATATCATCTAATTTTCAGATTGAAGATTCAGATGATATGCCTCTAGCTCTGAAAACTGTTATTGGGAAAACATTTCAGTTTCTCATCTCTCTTGAAAAAGAAAACTTGTGGCAAGGGAATGATACATTCAAAGTTATTAAAGTTTGGTCTGGACAAGATATTGTTAGTGTTGATTCGGATGCTTTAGCTTTATCTGATAATCATATCAACCCCAATTCAATTGTCTCCGGTGACCAGGTATGATATTTGAATAGTATAAATTATGGATCTTTGTTTTCCAGTATTAGTTAGCGAAATCTCAAAATTTTTAAAGCCAATGACGTTTTTGTATTTGTAGCAACCTCTGATGTTGACTTTTAGTCAAGAACAATCAGATGACTTATCTGCAAGTTTAGGTACTCCTTCTTCCAAACGTGATCGGATTTTGGTTGTCGAGTCCGTAGCTGAATCTTCTACCACAAAGAAACATTGTACTAGAATTGATTATATTGATTCATGCAATGACGTCTCTAAAGTTGTTATGGTTGCATCAAATGGGGATTCTCCGAAGAAGAACGATTCGACTGCGGATTTATCTAAGCGGATTGATGGGGTTGATGATGGTCTCCAGGACTTTGATTGTGTTATCACTGGTGGGAAGTCTCCTTCGAATGAGGCAGTGGGTGAAAACAAACCGAAATTGGCTGGAGGATTGGTTCAAGTGAAGATCGAGAAACCTTAACAATGTTGGTTTTAAGGGATTTGTGTTTTGTTTTTTTTTCAATTTTTTATCTTTGGTATTTTTAATAAGTTTTCCGTAATGCAATTGGTGTTTTTGGGATATTATTTTGTTTTTTTCATTTATTGAAATAAAATCAGGCTTCTTTATACATTTCGTATCTCAAAGTAATATTATTTAATCTCTTCATATTTTTTTAAACTCTATAACATAGTAAATTTCGGATTTAGGAAATCAATTTTTACTTGGAATTTTGATCTCCTAATTAATTTTGATCTCCTAAGATATTTCTAGGTAGCAAGTTGGTATATACCATCTATCTATACACTTTTTAGAATACTAATTGTAAAAAAGAGATTATATAACTACCAAATGTGAGTTGTTATTATGTAAATATTTTATCTCCAAATCTAACGAAATTTTAATGATGTTGGCTTATAACAAAATTTTCTACAACGAAATTTTGGGAGAGAATATCAAACGAAATATTATTCCCTTATAACGAAATCTATCTTTTACATAATAAATATTCTCTCCCTAAATATCATGAAATTTGTTTGATGCCAAAATCTTAAATGCAAAATTTTCTTGCCTTATAGAAAAATAATTGTAAATCATGGTTTAAATATAAATCAATTATGGAATCTAATATATTTTTCTCTGCGAAATATCTATCCTATTTTCGTGGTTATTAGTTGTTTGTAACAAACTTGGAAACTAACGTGAAGTTTAAAGTTTTTTGTAAAGGAAAATTATTCAATTCATTGATCGAGATTTCCTCCTCTTCTACTCAAACAAACGTGTTAGAAGGTCTTTACCAGTAAGTTTCTTTCGACCCCATAACAGTAAGTTTCGCAGCCTTTAGATTTAGATCAAAGTTATAGTGTTTGATTGACCAAAGTTATAGTGTTTGATTGTTGCATCCCCAACCACACTAATAGAAACAATTAATTTTAAGGCTGTTAGGGCAAAATCTATTTGATTGTTGCGGGGAGGGCAAACTCTTTGGCCGACCCATTTTCACATCAAAAGTAGTCCAATTCATCGAAATTCTTCTTCTTCTGTGGTCTTGCAGCGAAAACAAAGGTGTTTCTCACCAGGCGATCGAACAATATGAGAAAGAGGAAAGATGATGATGGAACAAGTCTTATACATGATACGAAAGAATCGAAGAAGAGCCGTCATGCAGAAAATTTTCCGATGAATATAACTTCAAAGTGTGATAGTATTACTAAGACATCATCTGTTAATGTTTCTTCTGTTTTCAGAAGAGTTTTTGGTGATATTACAAATGGTGGAACTACGGTACAACCAAAAAGACCGTATAGAGAGTCTTTGGAATCACCAATCAGAAAAAAGTATAAAGAAAATGTTATCAGATCGACCAATTCTGAAATCAATGGTTCTGCAAGTTCTTCGATGGTCAACATTCCTATTTCTTATATGCAAAAATCATCCATCAAATCATCACGTAAGTATTTTTCATTATACGTGTAGCTTCTATTTGATTGTCTCATTTCTTTATATACTTAGTAAAATTCGTACTTATAGTTTTTGATTGTTGTTTTTTCTTTTTTTTGTCATCTTCTCATAAGAAAATGTTTTGCAATCTTGCATTACTCAAACTCTTGGTAATGCAAGTACTTCAATGTTCGATGTTCCCATTGGTGTTTTGCAAGAATCAAACCGCACTTTATCACGTACGTTTGCTATATTACAAGTGCTTATTTGTTCTTTTAATTGAGTTTATTTACTTAGTAAAATTCTTTTTTATAGTGTTTGATTGTTGTTTTTTCATTTTTTTTCACCTTCTCATAAGAAAATGTTTTCCAATCTTGCATTACTCAAACTCCTGGTACTGCAAGTACTTCAATGTTCGATGTTCCCATTGGTGTTTTGCAAGAATCAAACCACACTTTATCACGTAAGTTTCCTATATTACACGTACTTATTTCTTCTTTTAATTGAGTTTATTTACTTACTTATTCTTTTAATTGAGTTTATTTACTTATTTAATGATGACACATTTGTATATTATTTATTTTTTCTTTTGTTTCTTCTTATAAGAAAATGTCATGGAATCCTCCATCACTCAGATTCCGATCTCTCGCAATACTCCAATGATTCAGAAGAAGACTATGAACGTTGTTTTCAAAGAGGTTTTCCAAAATATTGACTCGCAATTGTTGTGTGATGAAGGTATGGATATTCATCTATTCAACTTCTTTCAAATTCGTCTCTTACAAAAAGTACTTCATTTTTTAAATATTTGTTTTTCTTTTTTTTTAACAGATTAGTTTTTGAACCTGATTAAAGAGTTTGATCAATCTTCGGCGATGGAGACTCTCAAGTATTATTGTTTTGCTTTTTCGATCAAATCTTCGGGGTTACACCTACAATTTATGTTTTGATTTTTTTTAGTTATTTTAGATTTGTTCTATTACATAGAGATTCAGTACGTTGGCCATATTATAATCAATTCTTATTCCATAACTAAATACAACATACATACGTACATGCACAAAACTAAATAATTGATACGACATACATACGTACATGCACAAAACTAAATATTATAATTTATGTATACCAAATACAATGATTATTCATTATAAAATTCAGTACTTAACATACTTATTCTCAATATACTCGATTCTACTTACAAACTAAAACAATACATATGAAACTTTGAACATATTATATAAGACACAATCCGAAATTTTAGCTTACAACATATAAAAAGTATGTTCCCGCACAAAGTGCGGGTCAAAATCTAGTAAGAATAATTACATTTGCATACATGTGAGCACAAATTCAAATTCTAAAACTCAATATCCATAAATCGACTGTCTCATCATTCTTTTTTTTTTTTTTACAAATAGCTCAATCAGAAACATTCCAGGTAATAGACTATATGATAATTAAAATTTTTAGAAAGACATTCCAAGTAATATATATATATATATATACAAACACATTGCAGATAACTCAAGAAATACAAAGACAAAGTCATCATGACATTCGCTATCACCAGGGCCAGCCTAAAAGAGAAGCCACCCAAGCCAAAGATTGGGGCATCCAAATTAATGGGACATATTTAAAAAAAAAATGTATTAGTATTGATAAATAAATAAAATTTGTAGGTTCTTTTGTTAAAATATTACTTATTAGGCATTTTTAGTTAGAATAAGATTTGTTGGACTTTTCAGTAATATTTATAAATTTGTTAAAATTAAATATATTAGTAAATTTTTATTTTTTATGATAGTTAAAACCCTAATTAAAAATTAGAAACAAAACAATTTTTCTTTTTGTTCCAATTTGTTCCGTCGTCTTGCAGGCTTGCAGCACTTTTATTTTCTTTTGTCCTCTTGCTCTTGATTACATAATTTAGTTCTATTGCTTCAGTTATTTCAATTCATCCTTTACGTAGTAAGAAGGTACGTTTCTTAGTTATGATAAAAGCTTGATGCCTTGAGTCCTTGACTTTGTTACGACAAATGCGCGTTGTCAGAGAATGGGTTGGCTATGTTATCAATTGAGACAGTTATGGTTGAAAGACTTGACTATAGGAGTCTAATAGATGATTTTGCAGGAAAAAATGCAAGAAGATCTATATTTCAAAAATAAGTGTTCTTAATATCGTTGTTTTTTTTAGTAAATTATGGAATTTGTTTTTTTTTTTAATGAAAATTTAAGTTGTTTTTTATAATGTTTTGTGATCTTGATAAATTATGTACACGGACATAATTTTAAATTTAGATTGGGATAGTATAAAAGGTTAGTCCGGCACTGGATATGAGAGATTTGAGATTCGATCTAAGGGTTTCTCTAACTCTATTCAATTTCCCACTTTAAAACATTTCTCTATTTTTAATAATCTTTATCTCAAACAAAAATAATAATAATGATCTTAATTTTTCAAATTTAAATTTTTAATTATTAAAAATATATATTTTAAAATCAAAATAGGAAGAAAAAACTTATCGCACGTAAAAAAAGTTTGTTTTTCAAAAACACAAAAAGTGTATTTTCAAAATATAAAACATAGATATGGTATTTTTCAAATTCTCCCTTTTTGTTTTATCTCATGTGTTTGTGTAAAACAGTGAAGGCTAAACAATAGTAGTCTCTAGTTTCTTTAAATACTTTAATCTACTTATTCTATTTTTATCATTGTGAATATTCTTAAGAACCGAATCTTGAATTTTTAATTTCATAATGACAGTAATGATAAATTATTAGCTACATCAAGTAAAAAACGGAAGTTGTCTCTCTCACATGACGAGAAAAATTAAACTAAACATTGTTCAAAGGAAAAAAATGTATATAAACCTTCCACATACCTCAAGCATCTAGCTACATTCCACATCTCACTCTTTCACCAACTAACTAAACCCTAATTCAACATTTCTCTCTCACAACTGATCTCATATTCTTCCTTGATCATCTCTCATTAAAACCAAAAATTCTTTTTATATATCAAAAAATGAAACAATTGTCGACAAAAGTGACAAGTAATACTCATGGACAAGACTCTTCCTACTTTTTGGGATGGGAAGAATACGAGAAGAACCCTTACGACGAAATCAAGAACCCTAATGGGATTATTCAAATGGGTCTTGCAGAAAATCAGGTAACTATATAACTTCGAGTTTTTGATCAATCAGACAAATCTTTATTCTATTTTTTGGTACTTGATATGCATAATATTTTTTATATGCAGCTATGTTTTGATCTCATAGAGACATGGCTAGCTAAGAATCCGGACGCAGCCGGACTCAAGAAGGACGGCCAATCCATTTTCAAAGAGCTTGCTCTCTTCCAAGACTATCATGGTCTACCCGAATTCAAGAAAGTAAGTAATTAAATTTTTCTCCTTCACAAATATTCAAACAATTTAACATTTCTACCCAAAAAAAAAAAAGTTCAAACAAAAATATATAACTTAAAATGCAAGTAACTTAATAGGGTTTATTTGTCCATAGGCTTTGGCAGAGTTTATGGAAGAAATAAGAGGAAATAGAGTAACTTTTGATCCAAGCAAGATTGTCCTAGCTGCTGGTTCAACCTCTGCCAACGAAACTCTCATGTTTTGTCTCGCGGAACCCGGTGATGCTTTCCTTTTACCGACTCCTTATTATCCAGGGTAATTTCTATACCCTAATTTCTTAGGTTTTATATTTTACTTTACTTGTCTCCCAAGAAACACGAACTGATAGAATCTGATTTATACAGATTTGATAGGGATCTGAAATGGAGAACGGGAGCAGAGATCGTACCGATCCTTTGCTCGAGCTCTAATGGGTTTCAAATAACAGAGTCAGCTCTTCAACAAGCTTATCAACAAGCTCAAAAGCTTGATCTTAAGGTCAAAGGAGTTCTTGTTACCAACCCGTCTAACCCACTTGGTACAATGTTAACCAGAAGAGAACTTAATCTTCTCATCGACTTCATTACTTCCAAAAACATTCATCTCATTAGCGACGAGATCTATTCAGGTACTGTTTTTGGGTTTGAACAGTTTGTTAGTGTTATGGATGTCTTAAAAGACAGGAAATTCGAGAATAGCGAAGTCTCCAAAAGAGTTCATGTTGTTTATAGTCTTTCCAAAGATCTGGGTCTACCGGGTTTTCGCGTTGGAGCAATCTACTCCAACGACGAAATGGTTGTTTCCGCTGCGACAAAAATGTCGAGTTTCGGCCTCGTTTCTTCCCAAACACAGTACCTTCTCTCCGCATTGCTTTCCGACAAGAAGTTCACAAGTACATACCTTGACGAAAACAAGAAAAGACTCAAGATTCGTCAGAAGCAACTCGTGTCCGGTCTAGAAGCCGCAGGGGTTACTTGTCTTAAAAGCAACGCTGGTTTGTTTTGTTGGATGGACATGAGGCATCTCTTGGACACAAACACATTCGAAGCAGAGCTTGAGCTATGGAAGAAGATTGTTTACGAAGTGAAGCTGAATATTTCACCCGGTTCATCGTGCCATTGTACTGAACCGGGTTGGTTTAGGGTTTGTTTCGCCAACATGAGTAAAGAGACGCTCGATTTAGCGATGAAGAGGCTGAAGGAATACGTAGAGTCAACAGACAGTAGAAGATTGATTTCAAAAAGTAGCCATGAAAGAATCAAGAGCTTGAGGAAGAGGACTGTCTCTAACTGGGTTTTCCGGGTTTCATGGACCGACCGTGTACCTGATGAACGATGAAAAACTAATTTATCGTCCTAAGTTAAGACACAGCCAATCTTCCCAAAATAATTCGTTTTTTTAATATTGCGGAAAATGTATTATACATTTTCCAAAATATTTATATCACTATATTCTTCTTTTTTTTTTAGTATCACCATATTTTATTTATTTATTCACTATTTTTCAAAATGTATTATATGTTTTTTTTTTGGTTTTAGTATCACTAAAATTTCCAAAATGTATGTTACGCTGAGAACCTGTTGCAACTTTTTTTTTTTGATGCAAGTGTTACTAGTTAAGTGCACTCAATCCAAGTTTGGATTTGCAATGGCTATTTATATATATCACTACAAGAAAGAAGCTCATAAACGATGGCCAATTCTGTCGAAAATCCGTTGCAAAAGGTTTTTCTGACAGATTTCGGACGGATCAGCTGACGTTGGTTCTAAGTCCTCGGAAATCAGTTTTTGTCAGAAATCCGTCAAAAATTTGCGACGTATCAAATCCGTCAGAAAGTTGTCAAAATTTCCGATGGACTATCGACGAACTTTCGACGGATTGGATCCGTTGGACACATTCCGACCACTTTTTCGACGGATATCTGACAGAACATTTACGACGAGTTTCTGACATATGGTTTTCAACGGATTACCGATGGATCGTTTTCAACGGATTTTCAACAGATTTCTTGAAATTGAAATTCAAAATTTAGAAAACATTAAAATAGTTGCAAATAAAAATAACATTAAAAACAAAGATTTTCTTATAAAATAAAACCGAACTAGTTAAACATCCTGAGAAATTGTTTTTCATAATTTCCTTCATCTTGTTCAATTCCTCACGGGTTGAGTTGTGTACAGTCTTCAACTTTTCTTGCTTTTTCTCCAATTCTTCAACCTTCGCATCACATTCTTGGACCACCCTCGTGAAGCTTTTGGATCTCCGGTTTTGTACTCGGAAGGAAATGATCGAGAAGCGAATGAAGAAGATCCCATTTCAAGGCTTCGCACTTGATTCGTTCTCCTATGGTCCCAAGTGAACTCTTGCTAAAAAAAATTACGTAATTGTTAGAAAAATATATATAAAAAATGTTAACCATCAAATAGAAAAAAAATAAATCTTACAACGAATGTTCGACGCCATGATTCTTTTAAATCTAAGGACATCTCGGAATACGTGTCATACGGATGTTTTAACATCGGTGAATCATCCGCAATATATACTTCGGGATCTCATCACAAACCTTAAACCTACAAACATTAAAAATATCCAATTAACATACTAAGCTTATTAGATTAAGTAAATTAAATTTCAGAACTGAAATTTTTGTTACCAAGTCCCGTTTTCTAACTCCGGGTCGAGAAGAATGCAATGTGTGCGATTTGTTTATCGGATAAGTTTCTCGATTGAAATGCGGCTGCGTACAGCGGATTGCTCAGAGTCTGGAACTTGTGTACTCGAGGATTGAACACTGCCAACTGGATCCTGAGCAAATGGATCATCCATAGAGCGACCATGATCACGAGACTGGCCGTCGTGTTCATGGAAAATATCAAATTACCAAAAAAACAAACATACGAAATAAGTCAACTTTTATTGTGAATATGAAAAAGTTGTGCATATGGAAAAAAGAAATCCAAAATCTCTTCTTATTGAATCAAAGGATTATTGAAAACCCTATCCGTCTAGTGTTGGTTTTGATAATCAATAGAATTAATATTTAGTATTTCACTAGATTATAAATAAATATCTAAATAACGAAAACATATATAGAAATCTAAGCAAAAGAAAAATGGTTTTTATAACTGATTTGTATAACGAAAACATATATAGGATCGCTTTTTATAACTGTTTTTTGAGAAATATAATTTTTAAAAATTATCTAAAAAATAATCTTAAAAACACGATTTCTGTATATAAATATTTTTTTAATAAATCATATAATTATAAAAACACATAATTTTCTCAAATCTCACCCAAAAAAAAAAAATTCTCCAAACCTAACATCAACCAATCTCAATACAATCCTAAATTTCAACCACGAAACACAATCAAATCTCTAGAATCTATCAACCTAATATGTTTATATATATATATATATATATATATATATATATATATATATATATATATATATATAAACGTGAAAATCAAAGAAAAATAGGAAAGCTTACGAGTTTGCCATGGATTTAGGTTGAGGATGTGAGATTGAATGAAAGATATAGTGGGGTATTGGTTGAATCGTTCCAAATTTGTAGAGAGAATAGAGAAAACGATTGGAGAGAGAGTGAAGAAATGAGATAATGAAGAAGAACAGATCTGACTTTTTATTAAAATCCGTCACTTCCAACTGATGTATCCATCGCAAATCTGTCGGTCCATTAAAAAATTTTCATTTTGGTGGTCAAAGTTCCCGCCTTGTCGAAAAAAATTGAAGTCCGTCGTAAATCCGTTGAAAGTTGCCTACATATTTTCGACAGACACAGAATATATGGTATATCCTTTGCATGAATTTCTATTGGGCAGTCAAAACGGTTCAACTAACCAAAGACCATCGCTAATCTGTTGGAAAATAACGACAGATTTCTGACAGATTTAGGGTATATATAGGGTTTAGGGTTTCGACAAATATAAAAAAATTTCACCAACATATATATAATATACATATTTCATTCTTAAAATATGTTATGGAACGAACTGTAAATGTTTTATATATTTTCTACTTTTACAACATTAAACATTCACATTTCACTTATACATTCACTATAACTTATACTTATATATTCCAAAACATATTAAATTTTATAAACTTTCCAAAAAAAAAATATACAGCTAAAGAAAAATTTAATTTTGACATGGTACTTTTATCCAACGTATATTAAGGGACGTTAACCTATGGAAATTAGCAAATTTTAACAAAAACTATAAACCAAACTGTAAACTCTATACCACATTGCGACATATTTCCGACGAATTCTTTAAAAATCTGCAATGTAACGATCGCGAACCAATTTCTGTGAATTGGTCGTGCGTCGATCGACGCAGGTGGTGTGCGTTGATCGACGCAAGGTTAAATTAAACCGGTTGGTTCGATTTAAGTCATTGGTTTGCAGACTAGTTTAGGGGAAACCCTAAGGCTTCCCTATAAATAGAGGTTGTGGCCGCATTTTTGGTCATTTTTAGAGTTTCAGAGATTTCCAGAAAGTTCCAGAGAGTTCCAGTGAGTTTTGAGAGAGGATTTGAGAGAAAAGAAGAATCATTGTTGATTTTTTCAGTTCTTGATCCTAAAAGCTCGTGGTTGTGTTGTGAGGCTCTGGAAGTGGATAGATTTGTGTTCTTCACGAAGGAAGAAGAAATTCCAGACCTTGGGGGAGTCGTTCTTTGCGTTCTTCGTGTTTTCTCATCCTTTTTCCTTCCAGATCTAAGGTGAGTGCGTGACCATGGCTTATCTGGATAAAGGAATTGATAGGATACGATTGTTTATTGTTATTGGTTAGATTTCGTGTTGTTTGGTGCGGTTTTGTGCAGGAGATCGATGAGATGCGTTTAGGAATCGACCCGTGAGAGGATAAGTTCGATTCCTAGAAATATGCATCGTGCGTCGATCGACGCATTGTCTGTTTGGGCGAACTTGCAGTTGATTGTTTGTGCTTGTATTGTTGATTGCTTATCCTTGTATTGTATCTTTTGCTTATGCCTGTGTGTATAGCCAAGAAGATGGGATGACCGTCTCACTGAGTATTTGTGATAATACTCACGCATCTCTTTTAACCATGTGATGTAGGTAGAGACAGAGTGTGATTGTGAAATCATGGCCAGGAAGAGGAGATGATCTAGTGTCTCGGTTTCTTGGATGTTGTTGTTTGAATTGCTAGGTTGCTAGTGAATTCTGGAAGTGTTTTTTATAGTTTTTGGTTATTGATTTGAATTGGAATTGATTAGTGTTTCAATAAAGTATGAGATTTATTGAATGGTTTTGTTGATAAATTGATTGTGAGTTCCGCGTGTTTGTGTTTTAGACCGTTGAGGATTATTATTTGTGATAATAATAATTCGAGTTTGGAAAATTTTAAATTTTTACGGGTTGAGTTGTTTCATGCAATCTGCAATTAACGCTTAATTTTAACACACCAAAAATAATGACACTAGCATTGACAATTTGGAATGCGTAGAATCAGAAAAATAACAATTTTAAAAATAGTACATCTGTCGGACATCCGTCAGAAATTTACGACGAATACAGGTCGTCGCAAATCTGTCGTACATTTGCAACGGATTTCGGATAGCAAATAATCCGTCGGAAATTTGCGATGGATATCCGACATAATCCCATTTTGTCTTAAAATCGTCAAAAATCATCGTAAATTTACGACGGATTAAAGTTTATCAGAAAGTCCGTCGGATTTGGACATGTTTTCTTGTAGTGTATAGTATCCCCTTGTAATGTCAATAATGAAAGCTGCGTATTTATCCATAAAAAATGTAAGAGATTATAAATACGTCCCATATTTTCATAAGTTTGATATCTTTTGCAGTATACAAATATTAACTAGATAGTCCATCGGTTCCACAAAGATAAATTTTCTAAGTTTTTCACACATATTAAAAAAAAATTTAATCCTCTATTATAAATGTATTAATTTGGCAATAAAAAAAAATTAATCAGTAGTCTTTCAAATTTCAAAGTTGTCAACATTCATCAAATTTTTAAAATTTCAAAATTTTGGAGTATTTTGAAATTAAATTTTCTTGTGGAGTATTTAATTTCAAAGTTGTCAACATTCATCAAATTATTCACGTATACGTGTATTGGCTTCCGATTTTGATACATTCCCGTTTGACTCCAGTAATCATTAATTAACGAAGGTTAAAGCATCTAACCAGACATCAAACAGTAGTTTCACACAAATTAAGAAAGAGTAAATTGTGTTTACTTATTAATACACCTAAACATTTTCCAACAACTATGAACCAGTACATAAATTCAAATATCCTCGTTTAATATTTTTGAAGTTTATAGTAATTTGTTAATATTAATCAATAAAAGTTATATAGAAAACCTAAAAAAATTAATTTTTGTGGAACAACATAAAAAAACTAAAACATTAATATTCAAAGAACGGAGAGAGTAGTAACTAATTACAAAAAATGTTTGTTCCACAAAGATAGATTTTTTTATGTTTTTTATGTATTTTTATTATTTTTTTATAAGAAATTGTAGATTTCAAAAAAAATATTCAAATAATATTAGTTGAAACATTTTGAAAACTGTTTATTATAGAACTCAATATGTTTATTATGGCATATTAATTGTTTTTCTTAATATATGTAAAACTTTTAAAACATTCTTTTTTAGAAACGGAAGGAATAAATCGTAATGCCAATTAGTCAAAAGAGGAAACCAGTGGAAGAAAGTCAAAATTTTAAACTTTTTAATCAACTTAATTAGTTTACTTTTAGTGTCCAATGGGAAGAAAAAAAATATACCACTAAAAGAGACACATGACAATTTGGATTTAGTGTCATGAGGTATTAAACACTAAAGTCTTACAATTTGAGGTATTGCACTAAAGTCTTACAATTTGAAAAACGAACATGACAACTAATTTCGATTTATCTTAAAATTTGGGTTAGAAGGTTTAGTGACTAGTCCATAATGAACCACCTAACCGGATAATTGTATTTATTTATATTCAAAATTATAATTACATGTTATGTTGTGGGGGGGAATTACAGGCACATTACATCAGCAACCTACATACATTTTTTTTCCTTTTTTATATGCTGCGATTGTAAAAAACCTACATACATTTTTTTTTAACAAAATCCATTCAACATATTTTCAAATATTTGCGGAAAATTAGAATCGATATTCATGTGCTCAATTTTTTTCGCAGGAATGCTACTTGCGTTAACGGATTTGAACCAACTTCTCATTAATAGTAGTTTATGAATCTAAAATCTAAAAAAAACAAATTATGAATCGAGAAACGACTATTAATTATATCATATACATAGTCTTGATCGTTATTGATTTATCATATACTGGTCAAAGATTATATGCTAATTTGTATGTAGAATTGTAAACATGATATAACAAATATTCTGTTTTCGCAGAAGAAGGATATAAGTAATATTATCAAAAAAATATATTCAAAAATTCCATGTGCTTTGTTGGTACTAGTACGAACGAAATAATCGAAATCATACTAATATGACGATTTTGTTCCTTTTTGTATGAAACTCGGATAAATCGGCCGTAAAGACAAATAATCCTTAACATGTGAGGAGCATTGTTTTGGTCGTTGGGTTGTATGACATAAAGTATTTTCAAATTAAAAAAAAAACAATATATATAGACACGTAAAAATGATTTTGAGAATTTGGGATCAATGCTGTTCTTAATGACATACGACCGATCTAAAATTTGTCATCTGTATCATCGACCGTATATATGGTCTTACTCAATAAATTATTAATCTTTTCAGACTTGTGAGTTGGCCTCGATATATGATTTAGATCACAAATATCTATAACAAAAACCAATCTGGTCGGTTGTGTTTATAATGATATCGAAATCGTTGATTCACATATTTTAGTTTGGGGATTTGTTCCGTCATTGTTTGGCATTTTTCCAAGATAAACTAAATTCTTATTCACATACTTTAATGTAGTTTATAATTTTGGAAAAGAAAGAAAAAACACATTAACATGTCAAATTTCATTGTTATACACATGGTCGACCCAAAATGCTTTTATGCTTAAAGCAAAAAAAAAAATGCTTATTAACGAACACAACAAAATGTAGAAGTCCCTTTGGTCCAGTGGTCTAGGGTTTAAAGCTTTTACATCAGGAGGTTTAAAGTTTGAATTCCAAAAGATGCGATTTATTGATATTTATGCAGATTAATGGAGACTAGCTTACAAGAGATCTTCAACGTAGGATAAGGTAAAATCGTCTTACGTGGATCAAAATGATATACTTGTCCGTTGTAGAATCATCGATGTACTAATCCTCATAATTTGTAATAGAATAATAATTAAATTGCAGTGTTAAAAAAACGAACACACCAATATAAAAAAAACTCAAAGATTAGCATAAATGAAGTTCGAACTTTAGACTTATAAAATAATTTTTGAGCTAACCACTGCATCACAACCTACTTTCTGAAATGATATCTAAAACACCAGTTTTATAGGCTTTAGCTCTGAACCGATTTTAACTATACATATACATATAATTAGGGGTGGGCATTCGGTTTTCGGTTTCGGTTTCGGTTCGGTTTTTCGGTTTTTCGGTTTTTGATAAATTGAATCCATATGAAACCGAAATTGTTTCGGTTCGGTTTCGGTTCGGTTTTCTTCGGTTTCGGTTCGGTTTGGTATCACAATATAGAAGTCCATAATATACCGAAATCCTACTTCGGTTCGGTTTTCGGTTTCGGTTTCAAACCGAAAAAAACCGAATTCTTCATATATAATTAAAGAAACTGGTTTGTTGTTAACAGAACAACAAATTCTGAAATACCAAATCAAAAAGGGGAACGAGCGTATATAGCATGTAATCATTGCCTGTATATTATTAACATCTGCATCTACAATTTCTTGCAAAAACCTGCCTACCAGGAGACAAAATGTTCTCATAAATGGTTCCATACGTTGCAAAGAGCAAATAGGTTACTCTTTATTCTCAGTTAGCAACACTACTACGCCAAGCTTATAAAGTAGTCAGTAGTTCGAACAAATTCTCCTTGTTCATCTTTCTAAAGCTATATCTAGTGTGCATGCGTAGGATAGCTAGTTTGAGGACTTTAGCTCAGAAACTACCTCAGTCTTAGTTGCTACAATTCTTGACGGTTTCAGCCTTATTACACCTATGGCCACAAGACTAGATGAGAGACAATATCATCATTTGGGAATTCACAAGAACTAAAATCTGATGCATCCATCAACAGAAACAACTCAATGGACTTTTGCATGAGGATAAAAACAATATCATCAAAATAGTCAGGGTAACTAGACCATCATCGATTGATACTCACCCCCGAGTTACGCATTTTCCATAGTGTTTCTCCACTTGAATCAATCGCAGTAAACGCAAAGTACATGCCACTGCAAATCAAAGATAAGAGACTACTTGGGTAAACATACATCATTAAAGCCGCTAAAAGAAGACACAACTAAGAATCAGTAACATAACTTACTACAAAAACCAAGTTTGACAAAGACTTATCCTAAAGAAATGAATCTCCAATCAACAACAAACCAGTTTCTTCAATTATATATGAAAGTGGTGGTTACGGAGGTAGACGTGATCAAGGTGGCTACGGAAGTGGTGGAACCACCATAGCTTCTTCCGATTATCACAACACAAATCGGAAAAGAGAAGAAGACCAAATTACGAACCTAAGATCGAATGGTAGAGTATGGTGGTGACTGATTGAGGAGAAGTCGATTAGCCAGCTTAAATCGTATTGGTGGTGGTGATTGAGGAGAAGTCGGAGTGTCTATCTCGGCCTCACGGGTTTGAATATCGGTCGAATAAGAAGTCTGATTGCGTCGAGAGTCCGATTGGGTCGAGAGTTTGTCTCGGCTTCAGAAGTCGGGTTTGTCTCGGGTAAAGAAGAAGGCAGGCTGAAGAAGAAGAAGTCTGATTGGGTCGGGTTAGGTTTGGTTCTGTTCTCGGGTTAGATTAGTTTTTCGGTTTTGATTTCGATTTTTCGGTTTAACAGAAACCGAACCGAAACAATCGGTTTTCGGTTTTGATTTTGGGTTTTCGGTTTAAACCGAAACCGAAATGAAACCATAGACTATAAATTTGGCAGTCCATTCGGTTTAATCCGACTAACCAAAACCGAAACTATACCACTTTTTCGGTTCGATTCGATTCGGTTTTTCGGTTTTTCGGTTTAGGGTAATTTTGCCCACCCCTACATATAATCCATGCATAAATATTAATCCTAAGCAACTTCCAAAATAAACACGATTCATGAATCACTATTTTAGTACTCTTCTTTATGCATGATGGGCCATAAACTACTATAACTTAGGCCATAAAAGTACTTTGTGTTTATTTGACCTTTATTTAAATGGGCCAAAACACTATCTGAAAATTAGTCATGTATGTAAAATGAAATTAAATTAGAGCATTTCTAACCATGAGTTCTTCATGGATTTTTCTAAAATTATAAAATATCAAATATTACTAAAATTATCACCTAAAAAATTCTTAAGTTAGAAATTTCTACGTAGGTTTCTCCATCAGTGGAATAAACCTATAATATTTTTATTAATATTTAATATTTTATAATTTTGGAGAAATCCATGAAAACCCCATGATTAAAGATGCTATGAGTATGTGAACAAAAATAAACACATATATGTATAATCTATCTATTCTTTTTGGCCATGTATGTAAAGTGAAATCCATGTATTCTCATCTATTCATAAATTTAGGGATTAATCATAAATTTAATCCGTGGTTTAGGGATTAATCATAAATTTAATCCGGAACGATCCCGTATATTTCAATTCTTTTTGCCATATGCAGATAACAAGAAATCGCCAAAAAAAACAATTCGATTATTCCGTTTCCACAACCCTTTAACTACATTAAGGTCAAACATACAAAAATATTTAGTTGATGTTATGTAAGAAACGGATTTTCTTTCTTTTAAGACAACGGACATTGATAACAATTTTTGAAGGAAAACTTTGGATAAAGAATAATTAATGTGCAAGTGAGTGTCGGCATCGGCTGGATTATTGAATAAAAGTTGTAAAATCCTTTTGATTACAAGAAAATATATAAATATCATTTCTATTTGTCACGGAGCTATATGTCGCCAAGCCAATCAATGTTTTAGATGGCTTTGTTTACTTATCGTCGAGGTTATTTAGGACTATTTTATCTAATCTTCCAAGTTTTATAATTAACTAATTGTTTTCGTTCCTATATTCTTGATTTTTTGTTCCTTGATTTCTTCTTCTCCATTAATATTCGCTTTCCCTTCTTTATTGCTTTATCTTGACCCGATACGAAGATAATTACATATAACTATAAAAGATCCTACCATGTTAAGAATTTTAAGTAAAAAACCAACAATGTTAAGAATTTTGAATTTTATTTTAAGTTACGAATAAATAATTAATACTATTAAAAAAAATTGTAATTTTTTGTTATCTTTCTTTTGGTATGTTTTTTAACAAATAAACTAGTTAATTTTTTTCCCCAAAAAAAAAAAACTAGTTAATTTTTATCATTGAGACTATTTTAAAATCACTACGTCTTTGGCTGTCAAAAAAAGTTGTTGTCTTTGAATGACTAATACAATAATTAAAAAAGGTTTAGGATTGTGGATTTTTTTTTAAATCCCGCTTCTAATATATTTTTTGTAGTATGAAAGATTACTTATTTTACAATTTTATCTGGCATTGCACTGATATATATTTGCTTGCAAATTTATTTTCTTACATTTTGAAAATAGTATTGTCTTGGTAGGCAAGTGAAATATGATTTTTTAAAAAATATGTCCATGCCCATGACACGTTCTTCAATCCACTAATGCAAGTGGCTTACGTGCATGATTTTCATCACTAGGTCCCCTTTTTTCCTAAATCACGATTAATATTAATGAATTACATAAAATACTGAGATCATACACTAGGATGAGAATTTTTCCACGCGTCCTAAAATAAGGTCATCTATGGAAGTACATATTTTGAAATTTTGATAAGAAAGTGTACATTGAAAATTTCAACTATATTTTTAGCCAAAAAAAACTTTCAACTACATATTCACATACATATATACAGGCATATAATAGCTACATTCGCATATACATATATATACAAGCATATAATAAGATTCTTAATATGAATGTAGCCACAATTTTTTTGTTTTTGGCAGCATGTATTGCAACAATAAAATTCTTAGATATGTTCCTTAGGTAGTTAGGTGTAGTTTATGAAAAAAATACACTAAGATTCTTAATTTTGGATAAAACTGTATGGTATTTACTATTTTAGCTTAACTATGGTCGCGTGATTTATTAATATTAAATCCAGGAAAAAGTTAAATTAAAAGCGCATAATTATGTTTGTCATTTTGCTGTTTGAATAGAATGTTTGGAACATTCAAATGACTTGTCATTCAGAGACTAGTTTTGTAATACCCTTTGAAAACGCCAAAACAATGTTAAACAAAGACATGTTGCTTATTTTTCTCATCGTTCATATTATTCTCGAGTTTTTACCTAAAAAATCTAATTCCTCAAGTGTTTGGAAAGAATTCGAATAGATTACGCGATCCAGATTCACCGATAAGTTATTCTGATAATACACTTACAATAATTATCTACATAGCATGTACTATATATATATATAAACAATTCTTATATGAGCATAAGTTTTTTTTTTAAGAAAAGGTATTACACATGAAAAGGGGGTTTTACACTTGACAATATGTAAAAAAGGTAAATTTAAATGTTTCTAAGGAAAATAACACGAAAATTCTAGTTTAAATATATATATATATATATATATATATATATGTTTCAATCAAGCGACAATGTCAGTTTTGGACTTTCTCAATATGATTTTGGGTCTCTTGAATAGGCAAGTAATGTGCCAAACTGATAAGGGAAAAGAGAATTTTGGAATGACATCATCATTTGATTTTGTGAGGAAACAAGAAACAGACTAGTGACTAGGGGAGAGAGAGGTCATGTCTTTGAGAAGATGAGAGTTGCACAATTTTTCCTTTATTATCAGGTGAATTAGAAAAATAGACATTTTTTAAAGTTATTTGGAGAATATGCCGTTCACTACTTATGATTAATAAAATATGCACATTTTTTCTATTACACTATTTATAATTAGTAAAATACACTTTTCAATATTTTTTGTGTACATGTCTATGGTCTACACATTGTTCACGGTTCATAGTGTACACATTGTTCACGGTGGATGCTATTCACGGTTGACACTGTTCCCGCAGCGGACACTACACACTGTTCCCGCTGTACACACTGTTCACTGGACACTATTTATGTAGCGATATTGTTCATACATGTACACTATTCATGGTGAATACTGTTCACGACGCATACACTGTTTACGTATATACACTGTTCATGAGTACACACTGTTCATAGTGTATACTATTCATGACGCATATACTGTTCACATATGTACACTGTTGATGGTGTATTTATGGTGTACACACTGTTCACGGTGGAAGCTATTCACGGTAGATACTATTCATGATGGATAATCTTCACACAATACATTGTTTTCTATGAATAGTGTCCACCGTGAATAGTATCCGCTGTAAATAGTGTATCCACCATGAACAGTGTGTATACCATCCACTAGAAATGGTGTGTACACCATCACCATAAATAATCCATTTGAATGATGTGTATTAGTGTAATAATGAAACATGTCTATTTTGACAATTATAAATAGTAAAATGCCTATTTGACAAATTATATAAAGTTAAAATGCCCTATTTGACCAATTTTTCCTTCATTATTTGGTAATCAAAACATTGTTTGTCAAAATATTAGGTATTCTTTTCCTTGTAAATCCACAAATATCAACGCTTATATATTATTATTAACATTAATGGTTTCCAGCTAAATTGCTTTGCACAATCCGCAATCCAGGTAATAACCCTAACCAATCCAGGGGAATCCTAATTAAACAAAAATTATTTGAAAAAGTAGGAAACTAATATACATATACATTCATATATTTGTATGAGTGTATGTATAAGATGCGCATACAATCAATGATCCAACCAGATATATATCTACATCCGACCATATGTACGTGCCAAAGAACCCAAAAGCATCACTAATATTTTCCCTTTGTTCATGTGTATGTATAAATAAATATGCGTGTACATCTTTTTTTTTTTTTGGTGAAACTACATCTTTACGTAAATAGGTTAAACTTCATCTAAATATTGTCATTATACTATGCGGAAACGTAACACATGCCCCAGTTATATGCACCCATCTACATATATACATGTGCATTACAATTTACAAGTTGTTATTTTAAAAAAGTAACAATACTAAAAGTTCGTCTATCTAAATTAATGTCATTAGTTCGTTAGGATCTGTTTTAGTATTGTTTTAAAACCACCAAACTAGAGCTATATATCAGTAAATTTATACAAAATAGATTGATCGTCCTTCTCATTCAATATACGTACCAATTAGCATATACGATTCATCATTAGAATAATTAATTAGCAACACTGCTTTGAATCAGAATAAACAAGAGAGCTTATATCCTCCCAACTTATTGTGCTTTTATCTGCCGAAGTACTTGTTGCTCCTGAAAACAAGTCTATGGCTTCGGACTGGAAATTCCTGAACCATTGATCATTTGTGTTAAGCAATGGAGAGTTTGTGTTGGTGCTCAAGATCGAGTTCATGGAGCATCCTTCTCCTGATCCTAAGTGGTTATTATTAGGAGGATCTAACAAAAGTTGAGAGAAGGAGAGATGATCAAAAGCGTTTGTTTTCTCTGGTTCTTGATCTTCGTTCTTGATGATCGATGGCTTAGCATCTTCTTGGTCGCAGAACAAGTTGGTTTTATTCATGACAAGAGTTAGTACCTGATCATGATGATGAGGATGAGGAAGCTCTTGTAGAGGCCAATGGAACATTGTTTGGTCTTGTCTCATCATGAAAGTAGTTTGGATTTGTTGTTGTTGCATTCTCTTCATCATCACCATCATCTCTTGTTGCTCCATACAAGCTTCTTGAAGCTCCTTGCGTTGTTTATTAATAAGCTTCTTCTTGAGCCTTGTGTTCCAATAGTTTTTTATATCGTTGTCTGTTCGGCCCGGCAATTGAGCAGCGATTATAGACCACCTTCATCGAATTTTATACATTATATAACTAAATTAATAAGAGAATCGATATGATATTTAACATTTACACATGAATAATGTATATGAAAAGTACCTGCTCCCAATAGTAAGATAGAGGTTACAAATAATGTTTTCTTCTTCCTCTGAGAAGCCACCATGTTTGATGTTTGGTCTTAGATAGTTAAGCCACCTTAGCCTACAACTCTTCCCACATCTCTTTAAACCTTAATCCATGTCACAACCAAGACACCGAAAAAAAAATTATAAAAAAATGCCACTTTAGTTATATTTTCTTCTTTAGACTATCATTGTGGTTTCAAATAGCAACTCTTTCACAGATTTCCGAGATTATTTTGATTTTCGATCTATGACAATCAGATTTAAAAATATATATATATATATATATATATATATATAAGGAGAAAGTATTAATACCAATCTTGTGAGGCAAAGCGATCCAATTTCCTCCAGTACCACTCGTTTCGATGTATGATTTGAGCTTTGCATCCTCCTCTGGAGACCAAGGCCCTTTCTTCACGTTCGCCTTGTCACAACAAGGCGCTCTTCCCATCTTTTGGTGAAGTTTTTGCTTTCTTCTTCTTGATCTCTTGATCTCTGTCTTGTTCTTGATATATGGTTGTGTTTAATTAACCCTCTATATGATCAAGAAACAAGTATGTTGGTGGGTAATATGGTGTGAATAGATGGGTAATAATAGGGAAACATTATGTGAAAGCAGAAAATAAATAAGAGAGACTATATAATAGCTGGAGGAGTAGTCTCCTGCGATGAAGATGTCAAAAAAGTCTTTGTAAGAAAAGATGTCAAAAAGTGGAAAATGTTAATTAAAAAAACCAAAAATCAAAAAGTAACTTTAGGAAATTGAAAATTATTATAAAAAAAACCGAACATATTTAAATGAAATCTATACAATAGTGGAATTAAGAAATGGCAGAGAAGATAAGCAAGACTATTGTAATGTACTGGAGTCTTAAGAAATTTCTCTAATTTCTTCCTAACGATATGTTGACTATAGATGCTAGCTAGAATCGTGAAATTAGAGTAAGATGCTTAATAGTAATTTTACACTAGGTTTTAGAGAAAATTCTAGAGCATTTAAAGGCTTTAGTGGTGAATCCGCATCACAGAAACTATTCAGATATTTCCAAATAATTGAGGAATTAGGTTTTCTAAGTAAATACTTAAAAATCTTAAAAACGATGAAGAGAATTAACAATATATCTTTGTATTGATTAAAGTTGCGGATCAATTTCAAAGAGAATTACATTATATATTTATACAAGTACGAAGTTGGTTGAATAAACCCGAAAAAAATATGGAAAATCTACTAATCTTAAGTGATTTTTATTATTCATGTTAATCCTTTCTTTTTTACTCGGAGCCTGCTAGATCGGATGAACATCGTGAGCTTCGGCCGAACTCGTCTGTTGGGCCGAGATTACCTTTGTGGGCTTAGTCTGTTGCTTCCCTAGCAAAGCTCCGAATTGGTTTGGATCTGATTTGGATCTTGATGATAGATGCTAAATCCGGTACCATCACCTATGATCTCTTTCGAGCCGGACCAATCTCTCACAAATACATCTTCTTCAAGTAAAATTCGAAAAAGGTGCAAAAGAACACAACTTTTTTTGTGGACACTAAAACCACTAGACTATCGACACTTGTTAATTAAAATCAAGTTATTTGCATTGATATATTAAATATCCTATATATAATTATATATTAGTTGAGAAGACACTAAGATAAAAAATATTATGAGTCAGTCAATGAGCAATTTAAGAGACACATCAATTACGTTAACCAATCAAAATATTATAATTAATTATATATATTATGATGGAGATCTCTACATATCGTACGTATGAAGCAAAGATAAATTTAAGGGACATATCAATTAAACTAACCAATCAAAATATTTTAATTAATTATATATGTCATAATGAATTTTTTTACATATTTCATTATTATTTTTTCTCAAAACTCACAATACATGTGTCACAAATTTAAATCCACATAAATTGTAACAATTTAGTACTATATAACATCCTATATAAACTAATTGAGAAGAAATTCACAAAATAGATGATCTGTCAATCAAATAGTAAATTCAGTCACATCAATTACGTTAACCAATCAAAATATTCTAATTAATTATATTTGTCATGATGGAGATCTCTACATATCGTAGGTATGAAGCGCAAAGATAAATTTAAGGGACATATCAAGTAAACTAATCAATCAAAATATTTTAATTAATTATATATGTCATAATAATTGTTTTTACATATTTCATTATTATTTTTATCCCAAAACTCACAAATACATGTGTAAGAAATTTAAATCCACATAAATCGTAACATTTTAATACTATATAACATCTTATATAAACTAATTGAGAAGAAATTCACAAAAAAATAGATGATGTATCAATCAAATAGTAAATTCAGTCACATCAATTACGTTAACCAATCAAAATATTTTAACTAATTATATTTGTCATGATGGAGATATCTACATATCGTACGTATGAAGCAAAGATAAATTTAAGGAACATATCAATTAAAATAACCAATCAAAATATTTTAATTAATTATATATGTCTTAATGAATTTTTTTATATATTTTTCATTATTATTTTTCCCCAAAACTCACAAATACATGTGTCACAAATTTAAATCCACATAAATCATAACATTTTAATACTATATAACATCCTATATAAACTAACTGAGAAAAAATTCATAAAAATAGATGATGAGTCAATCAAATATAAATTCAGAAACATTTCAATAATCTATTAAAAAAACTAGCGTGGCATATTGAAAAAATACAAAACCTAACAAAAAAAAATTTCAATCGTCACAAAGAAAATAAAAGAAAAATTAATTCCATCACATTTTAAATTAAAAATATTGGTTTCGTTATTGCAAATTGACTCAATCAATTATCAACACTCAATAAATTTAAAATGCATGTAAATTATTTACTTTTTTTTTTAAAGTGCATATAAATATTTTTAATTTAGTATATAAATATTTTTAATTTAGTCCTATATAACTATTCATTTTTTAGCATTAGATACAACTCTTAGTAGCAAACTATTAACATTATTTTGGAACTACATAAGTCAAATATAACAACTACTTATCTAATTTTTTTTGGATACCTATGATTCAAAGTTATAGGTTTAAAATTTATACATATAATTATATATTTTCAATATTTTCTATATATTACAAAATAAACTTCAATATACAATTAAAATTTATAATAACGTATATGGCATGGATCAAAATTTAGTTATGTATTACTATGAAATTTATATATCTTTGTAGCTGGAAATGAAAGGATATGTACCAAAAGTAGATTAAAACTATATAAAGAGAGTTAAAATTCGTTATGTTAGGTGAGCAAAATTGCTAAACTGAAGAATTTTTACCGCGGTCCCCAGATCCGGTAAACTAATTAAATCTCAATACAAAATAAAAAGAAAATAAAAAAAGCAAAGTGATTGATCATAGATGGCTTTAGCTTTTATTCGATTTATATGTTTTCATGAACACAAAATCTCCGACAACCAATGAAATCAAGTTATATTAAGAACTATTTATATGATTGATTTTCTAAAATTTTCACACATATTAAGAAAATATATCAATTTTATACTATAAATACATTTATTTTTGTGCTAAACAATTTTTTATAACTTTTAGCCAATAATAGTTCAACAAAATCAACTAATATGCTTTGAAATTCACAATTCATCATCACTACTTTATAAAAACTGCAATGAAAATATAAGAAATTGATTTCTTATAAACAATTTTTTTCCATAACATTAATCATTTAAAAACGGATGGAGTATTTCCTTACAACTACAAGTCACATTATGTTAATTTGATTGATAACATTTTATTTTAGACAACTTGCAATTTCACCTTCAAAGTTATTAAAATATATATAACTTTAATCTATGAATTTCTAAAAAAAATATCGAATAATTTTAGTTTGATTGAAATTATCCCTTGATTAATAAATAGTAAAAACAAAGAAACATACAACCCGATGCTTCTAGAAGAACAAAAAAATTGACTGGAGTTGAGATTGGGAAATAAAGGGTTTCAAAAGTCAAAGCATTTGGAGAAATAAGTCACGAGCGATTCTAATTATTGAGTCTTTTTCACACTGTTTATATGTCTTTTTTATAAGAATTTATTATTGAAAAGGTAAAAAAAAATTTGAACTTTGAAGCTAAAGGGTTAAACAAAGGAAAAAATATGTTGTTCAGATTTCAACACCATTGGTGAGAATTGGTCTTCTTTATAATTTTCCTAATATAAAATAGACTCAGAAAAGTTATTGAATCGTGATTGATATTTATGACGAGCAATATATAACGTAGCTCGTAAGACTAGTGTATACAAACATGTGGAGCGTATAATTACGGTGTGTAAATACCTTACTTAAATTTAGTGAAAATAATCAACTGATTATAGATTAATTACTCGTTCTATTGGTCAACTAGAAGTTCAAATTTCATTAGGAAGAAGAACAAGATACGGTGGTTATTTATACACGTCTAAAATGAAGATGAATTTTGATCAAACAAATCAATTAAAATAAACTAAAAGGATAGATGAAGAGGTTCGAATATTTTGTGTATGCACTTTTTTCATCTTCAATGATTTAATCTTTTGGCTACTTTTTTAGGACCCCATAAGTCTTTTGGAAGTACTCTAAAGGTAAAAAGTTGGTTCCACGAAAAACACACCTCTAGGCTCTCTCTCTTTTTCTTCATTCTTTTATTTTTTCTAAAAGTTATGTTTATGACTTAAGTAATTCAAATCGGCCTCCCTAGTTATTTATTAGTCCAAATGATAGACAAGTTATATTATCTCGTAATCATGAGATAATCATGACATCCTTTCAAATTGTTAAAATACTCATGTCTTCATTCCATACGGAAATTCGATAAACTTTTCCATTGTAAATATAGCAATCAAATAATTTATTCACAAAACTTTGTAATAGATATAAAATGAATTTGGACTAATCAACTGGAATACTAATATTCGTAGTAAAAAAATCGAATTTAGAGTTATCCTTGCCAAACCATTTGAATATTTTTGTTTTTTTTATAATCCGAAAGTAAACTTGGTTTTTACCATCCGACTAACGCACCAGGATGAGTGTAGGCATCAAATAGCCCACTTACCGAATTTTCTAATGGTACTAAAGCATAACACATTTCGATACATGTTTTGCTCTTTAACTACTTGGATATTTATATCTTTTTTAGATATTTGAATCGAAGCAATTCATGTTTATTTAGTAGTTGACAATTCGTTATACCGGATTGATATTTGCTTTATAACTGCGATCACGATTTGTTACTATTGACGTTTTTAGTTGTAATAATACCAAACTCTTCCACAAATCTGAAGATTTCGTATGAGTTTGAATCTAAAGTTCCTGCATATTCATAAAACCCTAAAAACTAGCTCAGCTGAAACTAAACTAAGAAATTATGGCTTGTCATTGCCTAAACTAAAATGAGATTTTTAGTATTTCAGTGTTAAATACTTATCAAATTTCTTAATTCTTATAAATTTTCTTGTAAATTGAAAACTATTTACAGTATGTACCTTTTGGTTTTACTATGATTGTTTAGATGGTTAACATAATTTGAACATTTGGCTTTCAAGCTTATAACAAATGATATATTCTCTCCCTCCATATCATAATAATAACTGATTTCTTAGAGATTTTTTTTTAATACTAAATTAGTTTCTTAGAGATTTTTTTTTACCAAATTAGTTGATGTTTTTCATTTTCTTAAGTAAAATTTAATGTTTTTTTTTTGCTTTTATGACTTTGAATTATGCAGTATTTTAGGTTATTGGTTGAATCAAATTTTTAAAAATAATAAATGATTATCTAATGTAAAAAATATATAAAAAATAAATTATTTATTGGGTTTCTTTAAATGTGTGCAATATTCTTAAACATCAACTAAAATGATACAGAGGGAGTATTATATCTAACGATAAACCAGAAACATAACGAACAATCTACAGACGACTCCACAACGGTATTAACCACTCTTTAACATTCATTTTTATCCTTCTTAGACCATCTACAATGATTTTTTTTTCCAATACCCTCTTTTTTATTTTTTAACACTCCACATAATCTTTTCTTTCTTCCACTTAATTATTCAACATCCTTTTAGTTTTTATCATCTACAATGGTTTTGCTTAACAAATTTCAACAACTTACCCCCACCATTTTTTATTTTCGTATTCTTTTTTTCTTTTATACTTTATGATTACATATTAAAAAAATTATAAGTTGAAATTAAAGTTAAATTATTTTTTATCTAACTTTTGTTTTTCAATTTTATTTATAATTGTTTTTGCAATGAATAAAAACAATAAATAATCAAATAAAACAACAAAAAATTTGAAATTCAACACAATACACTCATTAACACACGACACAACTAATTAAACATACATAACATAATTAGTATAATAGACATAACTCACAAACAATAAAACTCTTAAATCACACATAAACATTTAAAATTTTTTTAAACACATAATTTTGCCTAAAAAAATTTTAAACCAATAAATAAGAGATTTTTAGAAGATAATTGGATAAAATTATAGTAAAAATATATATTTTTTGTGTGTCTAAATTAAATGAAACAAGTCTCTATTTTAAAGAATGCAAAAATGATGACTTTTGGCATTAAAAATTTTAAGATATAATTGAATTTACCATCAAATAGTTAATCTTTATAATTTGAAGATATCAAAATTTTATTATATAAACTTTGATGCGTCACACGTGATAATTAACAAGATCATGACACGTGTCAAGTCGGTTGACCAGATTTTGACATGTATATACAAGTGTAAAATAATTATTTTCAATTAGATTTTACCACAAATAAAAAAATTTATCTATTTATTTTTATTTGTAAAATAGTGAAAAGTGACCTAATTTAAATATTGTTAGAAAAATCACTAATTTAAATTGGATTAGAAAAATCTTATTTTTTATTTATCTTTATTTGTAAAATAGTGAAAATTAACCTAATTTAAATAGAATTAAGAAAATCTATACCTAATTTAAATTAGATTAGAAAAATCTTATTATTTTAAAATATTTGACATGATTTAATTGAAAATTTTATTATTTTGAAATGTGTGGCATAATTTAATTGAAAATCTTATTATATAAAGCTTGGTTCGCAATCTTCGTAATTAACATGATCGGGATACGTGTAAAGTCGGTTAACTAGATTTTGACACGTATATACAAGTGTAAGAGATTTTCTTAATTAGATTTAATCATATGTCAAAAAAGTTATCTATTTATCTTTATTTATAAAATAGTGAAATTAAATCTAATTAAATAAGATTAGGAAAATTTTAATCTAATTTAGTTAGGATTAGAAAAATTTAACTATTTGGAAATTAAATAGGAATAAATTTATCATGATCGTGACACGTGTCAAGTCGGATAACCAGATTTTGACACGTTTATTGTGGAGGGTAGATTCTCCCAAATTAATATTTAAGTAATGTTCTAGGGTTTGCAAAGCTGTGCGATAAGCCACCAAGCGATAAGATCTCAAGAGAGTTTTATTAGCTGTTTGGAAAGCTGTTACAAGAGTTGTTTTCTGTAGAATGTTTCGATCCCCTCTTTGGGTGAGTACAATGAGCTATATATAGTACTTCTAAGTAAATGGGCCAGTCAATAAATGGACCTGGCCCATTAAGCAATATATTAAAATTGGGCCCATTAATCCATTAATCTCATTTAGTTAATGGGTTTAATGTATTTTTGGGCCTAGATTCAGACTGTGCTTTTGCAGATTCGCTTTGATTTCGTCAAGACGTTGTGGAGTTGATCTCGTCGCCATATCGATCTCATAGGAGTGAAATCTGACCCCAACATTTATACAAATATAAAATATTTTTTTCAATTAGATTTAGCTACATGTCAAAATATTTATCTATTTATCTTTAATTGTAAAATAGTGAAAATTAAACCTAATTTAAGTAGGATTAGAAAAAATAAATTATTTAGAAATCTATGAAATAATTTAATTAAATATCAAATAATATACTAAGAAATAAGTATGAAAATAAAAAATAGATAAATATTTGAAAGACTTCTCTATAAGTGATTTTGTACAAATATTTTCAATTTTATTTTATCTCATCATGGGGGTGATCTAATTTTGTTTTTCATTTTTTCGTGTTTGATTTATTTTACGGAAGTTATAAAATATGTAGAGAGTAAAAAAATTTCAAATACATATATGGAAATAAATTTATCAATATTTTGAAAAATAGAAATTTGAATAGTAAAATAAGGAAAAAAATTAAGAGATGCTTATTGAAATAACTTCAAATTTGATGTCAATTGCAAATGTAACCTCCTCTTTCTCTCTCTCTAAAATTTTATCAAACCAACCATAAGATTTAACTTATTTACGAAATTACCATTATATTTGAATTATTTTTTTTTCTTTTTAAAATCAGACATTCAAAACTATCAAATAAACACCCAAATATATCAATTTATTTACAAAAATGCCATTATCATCAATATTTCCAACCACCATGAACAACCAAAATCAAGCTCTAAATGCTTCTCCAACTGATTTTTCGTGGATTAGAGCTTCATTGGTAAGCTCATAACTTTTTCCTCACCCATTTCCTCTCCAATTTCATCCAAAAAACTCTCTAAATTTGGTTTTCAAAATTTTTTCTCTCATAATCTATTGGCTTTCAATGGTTCTTGCATAAACGATGGTTGGGCTTCTTTGTTAAGAGTCATATTAGAAGTTTCAGGTGCTTGACGGAGCTGAAAACCGAGCTCTACGGCAGAAACGGAGCTAAAATTGTGTTTTTCGATCTGGTAGACTGCACCAGAAGTCTACTAGTCAATGAAAGGTTAGATTTGCAATTGACTATTTTTAAAAATATTCAAAGTAGACTGCTCATGAGTCTACTTGTTTTCCTTTGATAACAAAAAAAAATACTAGTAGACTGCACATGAAGTCTACTTGAAAATGGGTTAGTTTTGCATTTGACCAAAACTTTGACTTTATAGAGTAGACTTCTCCAATAGACTTCTCCAGTAGACTGCAAATAGAGTCTACTGTAAGGTTATTTCTGGCATTGACCAGATTGTTGACTTTTTTAGTAGACTACATCAGAAGTCTGTTATGTACGGACGGGTTAGATTTGCGTTTGACCAAAATCTCAAACATTGACCAAGAAAAACATTTATCAGTAGACTTCTTATGCAGTCTACTACTTTTTAAATAAACCAGTATACTTCTTAAATAAATCAGTAGACTTCTTAAATCAGTAGTAGACTGCAAAAGAAGTCTACTGATAAATGTTTGGTCAAACACAAAACTAACCTTTTTCAGAGTAGACTTCTAGAGAAATCTACTCAAAAAGTCAACAATTAGGTCAATTGCAAATGTAACCTGACCTTTTGAGTAGACTTCAGAATGGAGTCTACACATTTCAGCAGACTTCTCTTGCAGTCTACTGAGAAAAGTCAAACTTTGGTCAATTGCAAAAATAACCTTTATATTTAGTAGACTTCATTGAGAAGTCTACTGAAAAAAGTCAAATTCTGGTCAAATACAAAAATAACCTAATAGACTACTAGCGAAGTCTATTAGCGTTTGTCTTAATTGCAAAAATAACCCATTATGTAGACTTCTCTATGAAGTCTACTGGTAGACTTCATAGAGATGTCTACAGATTTAATTTTTTTATAAACGCATTTAAAACTTATTTATAATGAATTTTTTAGATTTTCTTTCTCCCACATGTTTGTTATCTAATGTGTTTCCGTGTGTAAATTTAACATATTTAGGTGCAATATTTATTGTATAAATCAATTTTCTTGTTTTAGTAGTACTTAAGTGTTGTTGATAGACTTCATAGAGAAGTCTACAGATTTAATTTTTTTATAAATGCATTTAAAATATATTTATAATGAATTTTTTAGATTTTCTTTTTTTCACATGTGTGTTATCTAATGTGTTTCCTTGTGTGTGAATTTGACATATTTAGGTATAATATTTATTGTATAAATCTACCAGCAGACTTCACAGAAAAATCTACCAGCATACTTCAGAGAAGTCTACCAGCAGATTTCAGAGAAGTCTACCAGTAGACTTCACAGAGAAGTCTACCAGCAGACTTCAGAGAAGTCTACTAGCAGACTTCACAGAGAAGTCTACCAGCAGACTTCAGAGAAGTCTACCAGCAGACTTCAGAGAGAAGTCTACCAGCAGAGAGAAGTCAACCAGCAGACTTCAGAGAGAAGTCTACCTGCAGACTTTAGAGAGAAGTCTACCAGCAGACTTCAGAGAGAAGTCTACCAGCAGAGAGAAGTCTACCAGCATACTTCACAGAGAAGTCTACCAACAGATTTCTTCACAACAAATTTAATAATATAGTAATGGAGAATATTTTTTTAGTGTAAAATTTGGTGTTGTGGTTGGAGATGAAAAATAAAGTTCAAACTAAAACACTAAATTTGGTGTGACTTCAACGGTCCAATCGATCTCTTACACATTTAATCCGTATTCGCTATGTAAATTTTGCAGTAGACGCATTGTCATCGCAATTCGCGAGTCTTCTATGGTTAGCTTAGGGGATAGGATTTAACTTCTTCTTCTTTTTTTAATTTGGTTTCAAAACGAAAGTCTCTTTAGTGACTACTTTCTATAAGAAAATTATTCAACTTTGAACTTAAACTTCTGCCTCTGATATGTTTGCAAACGCACTCCTTTTCCTTATTCATCAATGGAATTTCATATCTCATCAAATCAAATGTCAAAAAGGCATCAACTTTTTGATAACTTCTGCTGATGAAAACCACTACTTTATCCTATCTTATCTTTTATTAGACAACAAACATTGTATTTTGTATGAGATAGTGATGTTACTGAATAGATAAAAATCCAAAAAGACCAAGAAGAAACAAAACAGAACAATGGTGAATGGAAAAACAGTATAGTATTCGATTACTATCACCAATACAAATAACAAAGACAAGTGTGATAACTGGTTAATAATCAGTGATTACCCTTCTGGGTTTATCACTTTCAAACTATTACGAATTGAAAGATTATGAATTTATGACTTTACGAAGATGTTTTAGTTGGTTTCTGAGCAATATAAGACCTTGAAATAGCATTTGGGAGCTATAACCTGTAAAAGCATCTTCACTGTGTGTTCTTGACGCACCACCACATCTTTCTTCTCCACAAACTCTTGACTCTTACTTAGATTAGGACCAAATCTTATGCTTTGGACTCTGTCCAACAACAACCTGTCTTCTAGAGAGAGTTGGTTTTAAGAAGCCATACGACAAGTTCTAGTACATATGAATCAACTTTTGGTTTATCCGCATGATGAAGCGTCTGAAATCATGTTCGATTCCCATTGCTTTCGCCTTTTCCTTTCCCAAACTCTATCATGTTTCCCACATTTCCATTTCGTCGATTAGATTCAAGATTCCAAATAAATATAAAAAACAGTTGTGAGAGAGAGAGAGAGAGACTTACCTCGAATTTTCCCATTCACCTACCCATCCAAATCCTTGATGTGCTCTGTGGAAATCGAAAAAAATGTGACAAAAACGAACAAGAAGAAACATGTTGAACCAAGACTGATGGTGAAGGAAAGCTTACTTGGTGGTGTTTGCGGCAAACGGGACAAGCCATTGAAGCGACTTCTCCATTTCTGCTTTGATCTCAGATATTGAAAGCTGCAGAAACACATAAGTTAGGGGGGGGGAAACAAGAAACTTCGCCAGACACATAAGTTATAAAAACCTGTTGATTAATCGGAGAGGAAGAAGAGGAAAACCCAAGCCCACGAACACATGAAGCATAGTTTTATTGTCATTTATTACTCTAGATTTATTCAATAAGCTCAATACCACCAACAACATCAGCTCCTGCAGCCTCTGCATCAGCCCCCTCGGCAAAGAAAGAGAGCCAAAGTACCACAACCTATCTGCAGTTTACACAATGAAGATTAAAAAAGGGAAAATGATCTAAAAGGAAGGGATTGAATGAAAAATTATATTGAGAATCTGATAACTAAACGATAATCAATTCGACAAAAAAAATCAGAGCTTTAGAAGTAAATTAGTATAAAAATTCGAACCCAATCGAAACCCTAAACAAAAAAAATCGAATCCAGGTGAAATAGATACTGAATTTTGAGATTCAAAATCTGAGAAGAGAAGAAGCTTACTCCTCCCATGGTTTTGTCTTGTCGGCAAGTAAGGCTATGTCGGAAATTAAAAGGGCTATCAAAGAAACTGAAAACTAGAAGGATTACGATCGAAAACTATTGAAGAAGAAGATTGAATCGAAGAACGAAAACCAAATCTTGCTCTCGGAGCCGCGAGGGTTTGGTGGAGAGAGAGGCAGAGAGGGTTGTAATTTTTTTTGTCATCTAAACCAAATCTTTGAGGTTGTTTGGTTAAAAAAAAATTAAATTTTTAAAATCTTTTTAAAAAATTTAAATTTTTAAAATATTTTTAAAAAATTCGAAATTTTTAAATGTTTTAAAAAAATTTAAATTTGCCTCCATATGTTTAGTAGACTTCTAAATGCAGTTTTAATTCGTTTAGTAGACTTCTATTTGAAATGAGAAGTCTACTGGAGAAATCAACAAGAGAAGTCTACAAGAGAAGTCTATTGGAGAAGTCTACTGGAGAAGTCTACTAAACTACAAAAGTAGTCTTCATAACCTAATTTGTCTAAGTAGGTTTAAGTATGTTTAATTTTGTGAAATTTTATTTTTCATACTTCACAATAGTTTATATTAAGGTCATCAATCAAAATTTTTTATCAAAATATTTTTCGTTAATTTATAAATTTAAATTTAAAATATAATTATATAGTAGACTGTTTTGGTAGTCTACTAAACCCCCTCCAGTAGACTTCTATATTACTCAGCAGACTTCTCTAGGGTTAAAACAGTCATTATGCCTCTGTTTTATTGTTTGGTCATAAAGGATGTAGTTGTAATTTCACTACCTCTTTGGGTTATTTTTCTCAAACATGAGATATGTGGGTTACACTTATATTTCAAATCAATTTAGAGGTCATTTTTTGTAACTGGGTCAAAAATTAATACCTAATTTAATTTTAATATAAATAAGAAAAAATAATGATTTGAAAATATGTGATAAAATTTAATTTTAAATTAAATAACAAAAACATCAAAATTAATACATAAATGTTATGTTTTTCAATTAGTAGGTTTATAACAACGTTTTCACTTTTAATTTATTTATCTATTTTAACAAGTAATTTAATTTTGTTTTGTACAATTAAATATTTTATTTTTTCACAAATTTATAAGATATCAAATTATAAAATCGATATATATGCGGATTATTCGTCTAATATCTAATAAAACATATGAATAAAAATTGGCCAACAAAAAAAAATAAAAAAAGAATAAAAGTTGCCCCACTTGGTTGTGTGCTGGACTCAGCAGCTGCCATGTAGCGTTTGTGGGGCCTAATTTTTCTAGTTCAACCTGTTGAAAAATTTCATCAGAGTTGAAGCCACGTCTGCTTTTTATTTTCTTCAACACCTTCATTATTTTAGTAAGTTCAACTGTTGATTTAAACAGGCTCATTGCTAATGGTCTTATAACAAAGTGATGTGTCAGAAAAACGTACGAGATTTCAGAAATGATGTTTGAGACAAACCATTGGATGTCAAATATGTAAATAAGATTGGTATCACGTAACATCATCTGCTGATCTTGAAACCAGCTATAATAACTTGTAAGATCTGAACTTTTAGATCAGCCACTAAACAATCCAACTCATAGTTTCAAGAATCAGAATCACAGACCAAAGAAAATGAAAACAAAACCAAGCAGTCTTATTGATAAAATGCATTTGCCCGGTTTAACTCAGCTGCACAGTCCAGTTCATGTTGTCCTCAGTCAGACCCATCTGCAAGCTTGTTAGAACGGTGTAGAGTTGCTTCGAGACAGTTCCAAAGGTACCTTCACCGTAAGATACTCTACGTGTGTATCGGAGAAAGAAAAAAACTCGTTATGACATACAAAAAATGCGAAAGCATTACCGCTTTATAGGTTGGTTTTTGTTTAAGTGGTGATACAAAAAAAAAAAAGGTTTTTACCTTTTGCCTTTGTAAGTAATGCTTCCAACAGGAGAGACAACCACAGCGGTTCCTGTGCAGAAAACCTCGTCCGCTTCTAGTAATTCGTCTACTGTCACATTCCGTTCCTCCACCTACATGATACCAAATAAGCATTGCTCTGTGAGTACTAGCTAATACTGGTACTATGATCCACTTTTAAAGATGTGAGTATTGTTGAGAATTTGAAGAATGGGAGATATTACCTTAAGTCCTTGGGTTCGAGCCACGTCGATTATACTTTTCCGTGTAATCCCGGGTAAGATGGTTCCTTTAATTTCAGGAGTAGAGATCACATTGTCCTGGCAAAGAGAATAAGCAACAAATTTTGGTCAAAAGGTTTTCCATATAAGAGAATACATAGCTTGAGATGTTTGCAAATGACTCCCAAGATAAGACAGAGCCAGAGTTTCGATCTCATCTCCTATCCCTTAGGAATTTAGACTGATACGTTGAGAGACAACTTATAGACTTTTTATGGCATCATTGGATTTTTTTTACCTTCACGATGAAAATATTGCAAGACGAGACCTCCTCAAGATATCTTTTGTAAACGCAATCAAGGTACAAAACATCAGAATATCCTTTGGCTTTTGCAATCGACTGTGCCTTCAGGACCTAAATTACAAGTTATTATATGATTACAGAAGCCAGTCCAAAACAAAAAACCGATATATATATATATATTCAAGAAATCAGCTTAACTTACTGCAGCATAATTGCCAATGGTTTTGACACCTCCGGTACCACCAGGTGTTGCACGGTGAAAGTCATTTTCCACAATCAAATTGATTGGTGCCACACCTTCCTGACATCATTATATAAAGCGTATCACAATTTAGGAAAAAAAAATATACATAACAACAATCTAAAATGTTTGGATTTTATAGAAGGAGGAACGTTGAAAAACCTTGAAGTAGTTCCCAACAGGAGAAACATAGACAAGGAAAGTATATTCTGGTGCAGGTGCAAGACCAAGAACAGCTCCAGTTCCCATTAGCAACGGTCTTACATATAAAGAACCTTTACCTGGAGGTGGAACCTGAAAACAAGACATCACATGTGCATTAGCTCATAACAGCAAACAAAAAAATTAATAACTTCCTTCGCATATCCGGGAAAAAAACTGTGTCATTCATTACCCAACGTTTGTTTGCTAACACAGTTGTTTTCACAGCTTCGACAAACTGCTCAATGGTTGGAGCAGGCATACACATCCTCTCAGCACCATTTCTCATACGGTTTGCATTCTCCTCGGGACGAAAGAGGAGTATATTTTTACCGTCTTGCTTTCTGTACGCTTTCATCCCTTCGAACAATCCCTACAAAGAAAGGGTTGCAACAAAAGAACATAAACTAATAAGGTTCATATAATTCTAAATTCCAATCACTCCCACAAAACGTTGCTTAACATCTCTCATCAGCAATTGCAGAAATAAGAGGATTTTTCCGTACAAAAGAGAAAGTTGGATTCAGTAGATAGCAGAACTCTTCACTAGATGCAACTAACATAGCAACTAAGTGTAAACTCATCGGGAGATGTGTTTCATTGTCAAGAATCTGACAAATTTCTCCATACTTGCAAACATTCTCTAAACTCCGTAAAAGATTCTTTACCATTCATAAAACTCATTACTGTAAAGAAGAGGACTTTGAGAAACTAAATCAACGGTAGATTACATTTCGGTGTCAAGAATCTGACAAACTTCTCCATACTTTCAAATTCTTAGCCCATCCCCCAAAAGGCTTTCCTACTATGACGCATTAAGCTCGTTTCATCGAACTCGTTGCAGTAAAGGACAGGACTTTGAGAGAGTAGGAAACAAAATCAAACAGCAGGTTGATTTCTCACATACTTTCAATTCCATAACCTTAAACCCCACAAAAAAGTCATTCTTGATTCATAATTCAACCTCGGTTTGATTGATCAAACTCATTACAGTTTAAAGGACATGACTTTGAAGAAAAGTACGAAACAAAACCTGTCCATAGTTGAGTATAGCAGCAGATGGGCTAACTTCAATGTTCCCAAAACGTTGCAATTCACCATTTGAGAATTCCCCATCAAGGTTGCATTTCATCACATACATGTAATCAGTCGGCTTAAGCCCGAATCCGATGTTGTCCCAATCTATGTCGGCTAATTCAGAAACCTCCGTACTATCCACAGATATTACCAAATCTCATCAAAAACAAAAACAATTCAAATACCCAAAACATTGATTTCCGATTCCAACGAACCTTGAAGAAGAATTGGAGAGTACAGCGTTGCAACGAGCAGTGGAGATTCCGCCATTGATGACACTGGACAATACAGAGGAAGAAGAAGAATGCTGAAGCTGTGAATATAATCGGAAAAAGGGTCAGATCAAAAATCAGAAGAAGATAACAGTTGAGAAATCGAATGAAACAGTGGAAGAAGAGAGTTGACCTTGATGGAGGAAGACGACGGCGACAAGTTCCGAGTAGAGGAGAAAGAGTGGAGGCGCGTGGTGAAGGCGCGTGAAGGGCAAAGTAGGTAGTTTTGACTAAGACTTGGGGAAATTGTAGCTCTCTCCATCTTTTTTTTCTTTCTCAAAATGTGAAATGTTTCTTCTTCTTCTTCTTCTTCTTCTTTGGAGTTTATAAGAAGACGACAATGGGTGACTCAGGCTCTCTGCGTTTTCCTTTCAGCTTCTTTTGCCCTACACTTCACACCTGATTTTCAATTTTTTTATTTTTATTTATCAAAATTATTTCTCAAACTTTTTTTACGTCAAATAGAATGTACAATAAATTTAGTATAATCTACAAAGTCGTTTTAATTAGTTAGAAGGCGAATCAAATAACAATGAAAAATACTACAGCATTTTATAAAAATTACTAATTTTGATAAATTAGGATTTTTATAGACTTACATATCCAGATTCATAATTTTTTGAAAAGAATTACATCATTACATAACCAGTCTTTTAAAATACGTTATATGTTAGTCGGATGGTGGATATTTATGCAGAGTATATATCGTGGATATATTTATTTTGCAAATATATATAAATATATAAACATTTTATTTTAATTGATAGTAGAAAAAATATTATCATAATAGTATACAAAAACTTAAATAATTAACATTGATATAGTAGTTTAAACTCAAATAGTAAAATAATAGTTGAGAAAATGTTTTAGAGAAATTTCAAAAAATATCACTTTTCAAATGCCACTTTACAAAAATGTCACACTTTTAAAATTTTTGCAAAAATGCCACTTTTTGAAAATTAATTTTTCTTTATATGATTTATGTTTGGGTTAACTATGTTCTATTAGGGTTTAGTTTTGAGGGTTTATGGGGTTTTAGGGTTTAGAATTTTAAGATATAGGCTTTATAAATCTGTAATTAGTGGCATTTTTGCAAATGAACACCCCTAAGTGGCATTTTTGCAAATGTGCACACAAAAAGTGGCATTTTTGTAATTGCCTCATATTAAGTAACAAAAAAACATAATTATATTAACTATTAGATGAGATGAATAATAATATTTATATTTTTAGATGTGTGAAGTTTAGATATATAATTTAGTTTTAATTATTTTTTGTGGAAAAAAGTTAAAAACATCGTTTTTTTTTGAAATTTTTGAAAAATATATGTGTTAATATTGTATATTCGGATCATTTAATTATTATATTTTTATTTAAAAATATATATAACATAAATATGGTACGGCAAGTCACTGTATAACGTCTGGACGCCATATATGCTTGTACCTGGACCGTATTTTACAACACTGCGCATAAAAATTCTAACAAATAAAACACAAACTCACAATGATAAATCAATAATCTTTGACAAAATGGCTATATAAAGACGATTTGTTTTTAGTTTTAGACAAATTATTCAAAACTAAATACAGATTTTTAATATCTTTCGCGATAACACAATTGTATTTATCATTTTTGCTCTGGATGAATGAGATTCTGGAGAATCGATTTTTGTAACCAAAGAACAAATTTGAATTGAATAATGCATCTCAGATAGACAACCATAATCAATGGATACAACTAACTAAATTTATATATGGAACTGCTAAAAAGAAAAGAGCATTCTCAACCAAAAATTTTGTCCTCCAATCAAAAATTATAATTAAAAAAGAGAAAGCTTAAGCCCATTAAAAGTAGGGCAGGGCAAATTATTTGTTAGATTCGTTTCGATTCAGTATTTATTTTGATTCAATTCAAAAAATCTGAATATCCGTTCAGATCCGTATATATATATATATATATATATATATATATATATATATATATATATTATGGTAGATTTATAACATATATTTACATTTTTAGACTTTTTTAAATACATTTGGCAAAAATATTTATAGTCACAATAGGTATAAAAAATACATGTTTTATTTTTCACCATTTTAATCTTCCCACTTTTCAGTTTTCTTTAATTATATCGAATAAAATTAAATAATTTCATATAGTTATTTATTAGTTAGTTTAAATATTATATTAAAAAAAATTCTGGTGTTTGATTATTGTGTTTTGTTTAAAACGGATATCCGTGAATATCCGGATATCCTCAAATATCCGGAAAAAAATCCGGATATCGTAATTCCGAATATTTAAAAAATTTCGAAGCAAAGCAAATCGGAAAATTAGATATCCAACAAAAACTAATCGAATCACAAATACTGTATTTTTCGGATATCCGCTCTGCATCAAATCTTAATTAGAAGGAGACAACATGACTCAACAACAACACATATGGCCAAAAGGATTCGTAGACTAGGTCATGGAATTTTTAATCGCATTGGATTGTTGGACATATTTGCATGGTAGATGAGATGAGATAGGTCAATCAAGCCGCACGTTGATAGATTCACTTACCGCACGTTGCGTTTGCTACGATGGACAAATCAAGCCGCCAAATCCGATATTGGAGACGAGGTTCGTCAAGGCTACAATTAATACGATATGTAAGTTTTTTTTTTTTTTTGAAAAAAAAAAAAACAAACATTTTGCACATGTAAGTTAGTAGCCATCATACAAGTTTTTGAGAAACGTCATCTCAGAATCTAGATCACAAAAATGGTACTGTATAGTGTGAACAACTGAACATTGCATTCGAAAAAATTAGATAAATGCAGTCGTTACATAATTAAGATGCTATTTGTCGTTTTCAAAAATATATTGTGTATATAATTTTATTTTATTTTTAACCTAAATTCTATATGTAAATTGCGCTAACTTGTAATATATTTATTACGCAGTCTAGAAACGTATTTATGGAAAACATTTTCTTTAGTTCAACACCAATTTTTATGGTCAAATATATTTGTTTTTGAAGTCATGTTTATTATGTTATGTATATGTTAAATTTCGCCAATTATCTATTAAGTGGAAAAGAAAAAAAACAAAGTAAATGTAAGATATTAGATTATTTAATCTAAAAGAATAGTGGATCAAAACCTCAGATAATCCGAAAATTTAATTATTAAATAACCCGGAAAAAAACAGTTTTTTTGTTTTTTATGTTTTAACTCAAAAATGCCTGAAAACCCCAAAAAATTAAAGAAATTTAATTTATTTACCAACCCAACCAACAATACCCGACCCGACCTGTGTAAATCGGACAAATCCGACAAATCTGTAAGATCAATTAATAAATTAAAAAAAAATAGAAATTCCTAACAGAAATCCTTAATTCTTCTTCGTTCTTCTTCGCTCTTCTTCTTCTTCTACTGCTTTTTCGGATTCCTTATTCTCCCTTCTTCCTTCTTATTCATTATTCTTCCTTCTTCTTTGTGCTTCTTCTTCTTCTTCCTTCTTCTTTCTTCTTCTTCTTCTTCTTCTCGTACATTATTTTTTTCGATGTCACTTTTATATGGACCATTGACGATCTCGTTATCCATTTCCAGTAACACTACCACATAATTGGGCTTCACCATAAGAGAATTCATTGTAGAATTTTAGACGTCTTACAGACTGTGTGTGACAAATTTATGTGATTTCCCTTTTTTTTTACTCCTTATAAAGGTTTTATTTCATGGATTGGCATTATCCAATTTGAATCATTCTCTCGTTTTTTTAATTTGATTCCATGTAATTATAAAAAAAAAATGGCGAGACACCTTAATCAAAATTCCATGAATCTAAAAATTAAACTAGATTTACTGGGTACAACTATGAAACACTGTTTGTACTACTGGTACAACTTGGTAAAACTGTGAACGTTTAGTTGTACTACTAGTACAACTAGGTAAAACTGTGAAGCAAATTGGAAATTATAATACAAAACAAGTTTGAAGCAAAATATAATACAGACATTAGGGAATTATAAAGTCATACAGACATTAGGGAATTATAATACAAAGCAAGTTTGAAGCAAACCCATTGTTTATCCATACGTGAAAGACATTATATATTATTCAAAAGTGGATCGATCACTTCTTCTGTGCAGGTCGATCCCCACAAGGACCGATTCATTTAACATTAAAAGATCCAATTGTTTGTACTACTGGTACAACTGGGTAAAACTATGAACGTTTAAAGCCTTACAAGCCGAATCATTTTGTTGGACTTAGTATCGAACTCGCCTAATATGACGCTCTCATGGTTCCAACGACCCATGTTTCGTAATCGAAAATGGAAACGGATACCCAATGGAAACTATCGGAAACTGTCGCTGGAATCGGATCACCTGCAAACCCTAGATTTTGGGGAAAATCAGTTTTTATGGTTTTTTAAAAAAACCTTTGATCCGTTTAATATTTAAAAAAAAAAATTGGGAGAAATTGACATGTGCGCCGTCAAAGGGGTCTAACCCAATCAGAGAATGACACCTAAGTAAGTCATGTGCGCCATCATTTAACACTTAGTACCACCAAGTTACACTTAGTTTTGCCCAGTTTTTGAGTTGTGCATATTTGTTCATAGTTGTACTTTTGGTGATTTAGATAATTTTTAGTTTTACCATACTATGGAAAAGAAATTTTTAGTTTTACAACTTATTTTTGTTAATAAAAACATATTTCTTTAGTTACCATGTCAAAATATTTTGAATTCACAATTGCTGTTAGTATTTGCATCATAAGGTAACCAACACTATCAAAACATTCATAAAAGTGTAATGTGATACATTGAAGATTGTGAAATTTGTATTCGACAATTCATTTTAAATTTACTTATCTTTGGAAAATTAAATTGTAGATAAGTAACAAATTAAGTCTTTTAAATTATGTCATTCCATATTTTAATTTTTATGATATCAAATAATATTTAAAATATATTTAATAAACATCTATATTTCAAAACTAGTTTTAATTTACTTATATTTGGAAAATTAAATTGTAGTGCAATAACAAATTAAGTCTTTTAAATTATGTCATTCCATATTTTAATTTTTATGATATCAAATAATATTTAAAATATATTTAATAAACAGCTATATTTCAAAACTAGTTTTAATTTACTTATATTTGGAAAATTAAATTGTAGTGTAATAACAAATTAAGTCTTTTAAATTAAGTCATTCAATATTTTAATTTTTATGATATCAGATAATATTTAAAATATATTTAATAAAAAGATATATTTCAAATTAAAAGCCATTTCGATATTTTAAATACTAGTTTACTAGTTTTCCACCATTCCGACAGTGTAGCTATATTTAAAATTATGCCATTCCATATTTAATATTACTAGTTTTGTGTCATTCTGACATTCCAATCGCATAAAAAAAAATGGTTCACAATTTTGCAAGAAAAAAAAATATTGTCCACAATTTTGCAAAAAAAATAAAAAAATATTGTCCACAATTTTGCAAAAAAAATATTGTCCACATGCGATCTTCTGCTGAAATCCATTCATACCCATCTCTGTTCTTTACATAATGTCCTCCATAATCAAAATATAGGCTTGTGGTCATTGTCTCCTTAAAAAACAAATAAATAACAAAATCAGTCATATCAGTTGTACCCATTTCTACCCAGTTGTACTCAGTTCTACTCAGTTTTTCCAATAAATCTGTACTACCATTTCTACCCAGTTGTGCCAAGTTGTACTCAGTTTTACCCAGAACCAATTCTAAATCTGCATTTTTCAATTCTTTCCCAATATGCATTAATCCTCTACGATTCAACAACTGTGAATCTATATTATTTGATATTATCGACCCATCCCATATACTATCGCTAACAAATAAGATAATAAATCCAATCCAAGATAATGGGAGATAATCCCAAATCCAATTGGATATCTTCCAACTTAAATTAAACGCACCTCAATTCATTCATCTAAGGTCTGGATATCCTAAGCTGCTGGATTGAGCTTCAATTGAACAAATATGGACAAATGTGCAGTGGCGAAGGAAACCAGGAATCGCGAAGAAGAAGAAGACCTGAAGAAGGATGAAACAGGTGGATTCGCGATTTTGTTTTTTTGTTTTATTTAATTAAATTAAATTTGTTTAGGACGATTTGGTAATTTACCACTTCATTAAAGGTTATGGGGTTATATGAGAAAATTTTCTGGTGTTGAGAATACGTATTGAAAGAAAAAGTTTTATGAGATTAACACTCAAGAATAGTGAAGATGATGAGTTAGTTTTTTTTTTTGGTCATTGACAAAATAAGCAAAAAATACTACTAGTATTTATATTATCCTCTGTATATTAATTGAAAAGATTCTAAATGAAAAAAAATCTTATATATCATTCAATAGGGATTTTAAGGCACAAATCAATTAAATTAAACAATCAAAATATTTTAATTAATTCTATATATCATGTTGAAAATCTTTACATATCTACATTAATTTTTTAACATGAACTACAAATATATGTTATTAATTTAAATCCAACTAAAATATAATATTTTAATATTTTAAACGTTATATAACTCAATGTTTTAACTATGAGTCGTTTACCAATATCAATTATTTTATAAAAATTATATTTATGTTCATATGGATACCATATGTGATTAATCATAAGATTATTTTTTTATATCGTTTAATTGTATTCATATTACTTTAATTAAAATTGCATTTTTGTTATAAATGTACAACTTTACAAATCAAACATTAATATCTTTTTTTCAAAAATCATCATTTTTCATTTTCTATTATTTTTTTTATTTTTATATTTAAGATTATTTATATATTAACGCGATTTTGTTGGGTTTAGTGAGTTCAATCGTTTTTTACATTGAATGTAAGCGTTTTAAATATAAATCAAATACGTTTCTAATTTTTTCCATATGTTATGAAAAACTAAAAGAAAAAAAAGTTTAAAAATATTGTAATCTTATATTTGATGCAATTCAAAAATCTAGTTACAAGAATAAAAAAAACTGTAATCGAGAGAAAAGGAAATAGACAAATAAACGACAGCGATTAATTTTTTTCTAAAACAAAGACCGAAAAGTTTGTTGACTAACCACTTACATAACTCCAAATTAACTTAACAAAAGACTGAGATTTTTCTTTTTTATACAAGACCCCAAAAAAAATGTCTATTCACCAACTACTTGTATGCTCCACGTGTGTTTTATGCGTTTTTGTCCCCCTAATTGAAGATTTAAATGGGCCAAGCCCAGTACCCATTTTGATCGAGCCCAAAACTGAACACGGAGAATGGTTTACAACAAAAATCTCAGTAAAATCACAAATGTTGACTGCCCCAAGAAACTAATGAAACTTTTTTTTTTTTTTTCTTTTCTAAATAGTAAATATTTCATTATAAATGAACAAGTTTTAGGTTTACAAAATAAAATTATAAACCAATACAATGGTCTTATGGCAAAAAAAAGTAAAAACATGAGAATATAATTCATGAAGTTTTTCAGTCCGCACCCTCGACATAAACCCGAAAGCTAATAGAGATAGGCAAAGTGATGATGATGCTAAATATTCTTCCAAAATCAGGTGGATTAATGAAGTTGTTTAGGCAAAGCACATTAGTCGAACTTACCAACACCATTAGCCGTAGAAGCCTTTCAATGGAGGCCCAAAGATTGGGTTGTCAATGGCAAAGATCAAAGACCTCGATCACATTCTCTTCTCGCGTTCAAAAGTTAGTTTTGTTTAACTTTTGTTTTTTTTGCTAAACAAAACTAAACTGATGAAACTTAGGTTGGCTTGTTTATTGATTGAGGTTAAACTTTTTGGGTTGTTACTGTTTTTTCTTTCATGTTATATGTTGAATTTACATTGATTTGTGTACGCATTTGCAGCTGCTTGTAACGTGAGGTGATCGCCGCACTCGCCGTTCTTAAACATGTTCTTTAATATTCGGAAAATACCATATTTGGAATAATATCTTTTGTAAGAATGTTGACAATATTGTTTTACAATTTATTGTTTTAACTTGTTAGTGATGATTCGAATGAATTTCGAAGTTCTAAAGAGTTGATCATATAAAGAAACGAATTGGCAATTTCCATATCATGGAATATAGGCCTCAAAGAGATTTTTCAACTCTAATATATCCTCAGATCGTGATTTATTTCTAGAATTAGAAATTGTTTGATTAAGTTTTTTTGTGAACAGTTTCATCGATCAATACAAGATCTCTCTTATTCTCTATTTACCTTTGCCTCTCTAAAAGTAGGGTTAATTGGAAGATCAATGTAAACTAGGAAGAAATTGTGTTCATATTGGAAAAATAAAAACTCTAATATCTAAAATATTGAAATATTTATATCTAAAATAATTATTTTTGGATGTACGACAAATATTCTTATTGGTTTTTAAAATCTTTTGTATCTTAATAGTCATGGTTATCAAATAAATACTAGATGTCAAGGAAAGCAACAACACCAAAAGGATTTGGTTTTTGATGGGTCAAAATCAAAGTTGGATTTAATGTGGCTTATATTAATGCAAGATAAATAGAGAGAGGTCATAAATGCTTGAATATAAATTAGATTGTTGCTTCAAGACAAGGGAAGAGAGTAGAAAAAAGATCTTAGGACCATTTGACTCATTAAGACACTACACATACATTTGCAATAATTGGGGGAAATTGTGAGTGAGCTTTCACTTTCTCCCTTCTCAGCATTACTGATCATCAGTCCCACCCTAACACACATTCATACCTTAGTTTCCTCTCTCACATGGAATGTCTTTTTGTGCCACAATAGCTACCACAATCAGTTACAATCCAAAAGGGTAAAAGCAAAGGTCGTAAAACTTATTTTGTTTTGTTTTTCTAACTCAAACATATATACCATTTTCAATCGTTTAAATTAACAACATACATTAGGTTTCTCCTCATCAAGAATTGGAATAAGCTAACGAGGAGTACAACATTGAAGAGTTGCGAAGTAAAAATTAACACAAAGGAGTCTTTTTGGCAGTTGTATCCGCACATATATTTGCTTTGTCTCCCTATGTTAATAAAGAGAGCCTTCTAATTTATTCATCTTGTACTAAAAACTTCCATGTGTAAGATTGTATTTGAGTCCAATCTTGAATATCTTTCATATCTTGCACTACATAGTACATTGGAATCATTTTCAAAGATGACCTCTACAAAACCAAAATCATCTAAACATAACATAGCCTATATGATCATTTGTCTAACACACCTTATATACTTGGACCAGGCAGCTTGATCATTTAACTGACCACATTTTTCAAATGCATAATGTATTAATGTTCTCAAAATTCGAATTTATCATTTTACCTTACGAAAATCCAACCTTAATGTACATATTCAAAAAAAAAAAACAAAGGATTAACACCAGCGGTAATAAATATTTAAAATTCAAAATTCCTAACAAAGGATCATAAAAGGGGTAAAAAACGCAGCGGTAATAAATAATTAACACCATATCTCAGCTCATTTGCTGAGAAGGACAATTTTACTCCGTCGCCGTGAATTCTAATTACTGAGAAGATCCGGCAGACTTCCTGATTCCGGCGACGATTCATTCCTCGCCGGAGATTTCTCCGTCACCTCTGATTCCACCGCCTGCTGTTTCGTAGGAGGCATCTTAGGGATCTCGGTGAGAATCTGGACGACTTCCCTCATCGTCGGCCTCTCCACCGCCTGTTCTTCAACGCAGAGCAACGCAACGTAGAAGACGTGCGTTACTTCGTGGATAGGTACTGAAGAGAGTCTAAGATCGATTACTTTAAGCACACATTTCTTGTTTGAATCCGTAATGCTCCGAACCCATTGAACGATATCGACGCCGTCTCCGAATTCTCCGACGGGTTTTCTCCCGGTGATGAGTTCCAGTAGAACAACACCAAAGCTATACACATCGCTCTTCTCATCTACCTTCAATGTATACGCGTATTCTGCACCAACAAGGAACAAATTAGTTTAGTTCAGAGATTTGAAACCGATCCACCAAGTGTTTGATTAAATGCCAATTTTTAAAAGTGAGTTTTAGTTACCTGGAGCTATGTAGCCGTACGAGCCGGCAATGGCGGACATACATTCAGAAGTGCCGGAATCTTGTAAGAACTTGGCGAGACCAAAGTCAGCGACATGAGCTTCGAAGTTTGAATCGAGGAGGATGTTGTTGGATTTGACATCTCTGTGAACGATCAAAGGGGAACAATCGTGGTGGAGATAACAAAGACCTTTAGCTGCTTCGAGAGCTATCTTGTAACGTGTGTCCCAATGTAAATGACCTCCTTTCTTTCCATGAAGAACCTCTCCGAGGCTACCATTAGGCATGTACTCGTACACAAGGAGATTCGTTTCATGGTTAGAGCAAAACCCGAGCAGCCTCACGATGTGTCTGTGTCTGATCCTTCCTAGCGTCTGAATCTCGGCGTTGAACCCGTGATCGTGGGAAGATCCATGGGACATTGTAGCTAATCTCTTGACCGCAACTTGGTCGCCGTTAGGCATCACGCCTTTGTAAACAATTCCGGCACCGCCTTTACCGATGATGTTGTCTTCCTTGAGAGAGTCCAAGACATCGTCACAAGTGAAGTCTAGTCTCTGGAAAGCAGTCAATCTCCAGGCCTTGGAGTCACTCGCGTTTCTCAAGGACCGAGCTTTGACTATGGCCCCTATAGCGAACACCATCGAACAAAAGAGCAATCCGAGGACTAGTAACAGTTTCATAGTAGCAGATAAAGGTTTAACATGAGGCTGGTGACTTCCTTTGGGGCAAGGACCCAAATACGGACCACACAGATCAAAATTACCCAAGAAAGATGTGTAATTGAAGTAACTGAACTGTCCAGTGCTTGGAACTAAACCGGAGAGATTGTTGTAAGAAAAATCAACCGATGTCAAACTCTGCATTGATGCTATAGTCACAGGTATCGAACCAACGAGATGGTTTCTCGAAAGATTCAAGTAATTCAAGATCCTCATACCTGTGATTTCGTTAGGGATTTCACCTGAGAGCTCGTTACGACTCAGATCAACAAACGTTAGCAGCTTACAGTGACTGATCTCCGATGCGATCCGACCCGAGAACAGATTTTGGCTAAAATCTAACTTGGATAGCTGCTGAAGCCTACCGATCTCCGACGGAATCGGACCAGTGAACTTGTTACCGTCTAGGAGTAGTTTTTGAACGCCGGAGAAGTTTCCGATGGCCGTTGGTAATGGACCGGAGAGCTGATTATTTGACAGACTGATCTGACCAAGATTAACAGAGACTCCTCCGCTTATTGGTAACTCTCCGGTGAGGTAATTATCTTGGAGCTCCACTTGAGATAATTTTGGTAACCCGAAAAGCCCCTTCGGAATAGACCCGTTGAGGAAATTCTCGCCCATCCGGATCCGGGTCAAAGACTCGCATTTGCCGACCGAATCCGGGATTGAACCAAACAGAAAGTTACCGAGAGTGATGAGTGTCATCAACCTGTTACCGGAGCACATATTCGGCGGCAAAATTCCGGTGAGTTTGTTGGAGGAGAGGTCAAGAATCACTAGTCTACCATTTTCCCCCAATTTCTGAGGAATACTACCAGTGAAATTGTTCTCCCATAGCTGCAAAACCTCGAGCTCCGGCAATTCACCGATAAACTCAGGTATCGCACCGTAAAGTTTGTTTCTGAAGAGATTCAAGAGCGTTAAGTTCTTAAGCTGTTCGAAACTCGCCGGAATCTCGCCCGTGAACATATTGTTAGACAAATCCATTGATTTCAAGCTCGAAATCATCCCTAGCTCCGGAGTTAATGGACCTGAAAACGCATTTACTTGCAGGAACAACGTATCGAGCTTCTGAAGCTTCCCAATCTCCGGCGGAATCTTTCCGGTTAAACCGCAATTAGCTGCGTCGAACCTGACGAGCTCCGATAGATTTCCAATATCCGGTGGAAGACCATCTTCAAAAGCGTTGTAATATCCGATGTAAAGCTCTCTAAGGTTCGTTAGGTTTCCGATCTCCGGAGGGATTTTTCCGATTAGCTCGTTGCCGGAAACTGCTAGATACTCGAGAACTGGCCAGCTTCCGTACACCGTTGGGATACGGCCGGCGAAGTAATTCCCACCGAGGTGAAGATGACGGAGTTGAGTCAGATTAGTGATGGAAACCGGCAAATCTCCGGTCAGATTGTTGTTGTACAGATCGAGAACCTGGAGATTCACCAATCCAGCGGAGAGTTCATCGGGATACGAACCGTTGAAGACATTATTGGAGAGATTCAGGTGACGGAGCTCCAAGAGATTAGCGATCTCCGGCGGAATAGGACCGGAGATTTGGTTAGCAGCGACGGATAGATTCTGTAACAGAGGTAAATGAGCTACGTCGGAAGAGAGAGTACCGGAGAGGTTAAGTCCGGAGAGGTCGAGGGAAGTCACGTGCCGGAGAGAGACATCGCACGTGACACCGGTCCATGAACAGAAGCTCTTGGAAAGCTTCCATGAGGTGAGAGATGACTGTTCGCCGTCGGTAAGGGAGGATTTGAGTGAGAGAAGAGCATGGAGCTCGGTGATTGGTCGACTGGCGGTGAAGGAATGAGAAATGTGGAGGAGGAGGAGAAGAAGAAGAAGCTTCATGGCTTTTTTTTTGGTTTTGTTTTTTTCTCTTTCTGTGTAAGTTAGGGTTTGGTTTAAAAAGGATGATAGTGTGGTGAGGGTAAGTGAGGAAGACGATGAAAATGGCGTGCTCTTTTACTTATTTTATTGTGTGAATTATTTCTTCTTCTTTTTTTTTTGGATTTTACTTGTTTAATTTTAAATCGAACGTGTAAATGGAGGGAGATATTTTAGAAACTTTGATTTGTAGAAATCAGATATTTAAACACGTAAACTTTCTGGAAAAACAAACACAAAACTTAATGTTATTTTTTCCTTTTGGCCGAAATCATTGATGTTATATATAGAGAAATATATGCATGAAACATAGGATTAGTAGAAAAGGAGAGGATAATGTAATGACTAATGAGAGAATGTTCATTAATATGTTTTGGAGCCTTGTTGTTTCTATTTCTGAATCTTTTGAAACGTGATGTTACCAAATCTTGACAATTATCATTAAATACATACATACATACGTCGTTTAAGTTATAAAATTACGTCAAATACATTATAAGGACATAATAACACATGCATATCTATCTACTCCAACCAATAATGCAACTTTCTATTGGCAAAATAAATTCTAAAAGCGAACCATAAAGTCATAACGATGTTTTACAGATAAAATGGTCCAAAGATTAGAAAACCAATTTTATTATATAAAATTTGAACAATATCGTGATACGTGTCAAATCGGTTAATCAAATTTTGACAGTGTTAAAAACTTTCCAATTAAATTTTGCCATATATATATCATATAATAAATCTTATCTTCTTAAAAACTTATATATTTGTATTTATCAAGTAAATTATTAAAATCAACATATATCCAAATCTTAGATATATTAATTAATACATGTGTAAAAACTTTTTTTTAATTCAAATAGACTTAGGTTTATATATCCAAATTTTCATGGATTATATTTTGCTTTCATATAATAAGTTTTTGTGCTATCTCAATCTTTACACCAAACATTTTTAAATTTCGAGAATCTCTTCTACGAATTTTATTTCAGTTTTTTTATTAGAAAATAACATTGGTTACTCTCTTATTCGATATGTGATGGATTACGACGATCTATTTTAGTTTGTGAGATTAATAAAGAAACTCTAACTTAGTTTTGTTTTTATTATTTACAACATAGATATCATTACATCAATGACTACTCAATCCAAGAAAAATATCAAATATTTAATATTAGACCAGTTAAATAGAAAATGTGTTTATCGTCGTACAATAGTACGTCCTATCAGAAATTCGGAGGCAAAAAAATTTTTATGTAAGTAATGAGAATTTAGGAATTGACTTTCTATTACTTGATGAAAATGTTAGTGTATTTTTATTTAATATAAGTAAGAGTCTTAATGTATAAGTAAATACCTTGATTAATGTCTAACTACGATTTGATTTTATTTTAACGCAGAAAAATATGTGCATCATTCACTTCTTGCAAAATTTTAGAATCAATTTTGTGAAGTACATCTTATTAAAATTTACAATTTTAGTTTGCAACTAAAAATATGAGATTTAGTTGTCAAGATTTTGGAAAAAATTGATGTATGAGTAGATACATTAAGAAAATCCTAATTCACTTAGGAATAGAAAAAACAAATTATTTGGAAATATATGACAAATTTAATTGAAAATAAAATAATATTATAAATAAATCAAAACATTTTAACAACGGTGAGACTTTTGTATTGTATAAGTGGTTTTGATTTTTGATGTTTTTTTCACAGATTATAAAATATATATAAAAGTTTAAAAAACAATTAGGAATATGAGGAATTAGTTCAACAAGATTTTTAGAAAATAGATTAACGAATTACTAAAAAACTAAATTACTTTAGACATGAATAGAAGAAAAAAAATTAATTATTTTGAAAAAATGTGATCAAATTTATTTGGAAATTAAATAAGAAAAAAATCAATATAAAAGAAATAACTGTTAAATTTATTTAATATTAACGTTTTTGATCTTTTTTTTATTCTCATTGGTTTTTTGTTTACTTTTCCAAATTTGATTTTGTTCATGGGTTCTAAAATATTTTATCATATTATCAAATATATGCGGGTTTTTTACTTAGTAATGAAATAATTTAAGATAATAACTGGGTTTGATTGTATCTAGGACCTTAGACCATCCACATTGGACATTTTCTAGACAGTGTTTTAAACATAATTAAAAAAAATTAAAAAAAAAAAGAATATGGCATCGACAAAGAATTAAAAAAAAAACCATCGACAAAGAATTTAAAAAAAAAAACCAATAATACGTTGACACGTGGGTGTCATGAGGGATCTCCAGTGTCTGTGTAGAAACACCCATCTTCAGGTTAATCAAGTTTTAATTTTTTTTCTTTTTATTAATAAAATATTTTAAGACCCCCACCATTTATATGCAATGTGGGTGCTCTTAATTAACTCATGTAAACAAAGGTTAGCAGTTGAATGACCAAAACATCCCTTAAAGGTCCTTCTAATCACATTTATACCCTTTAGGACCACAACAAGGCATGAAATAACAAAACCATAGAGCCGGTCTCTGTTATTAAGGATGATCAAGTAGCAAATGACGAGAACGCCCCTGAAATGACATGAGCCTCGAGAAATGTGTAGGGATACGATCGTAATTTTGATTGTGGAAGGTAGTCAGCAAAAAACAGTCCTATGTGCATCATTTTCATCTTTTGCCAGTTACCACAGTTCACTGATCAACAATAATGGTTTGCGCAGTGAACAAAATTTGTGTTTTTTCCCCTTCCATACAGGCATATATGTCTCACAAGATTATCTGGTTGATTTTGATTTTTGATCTTGTATTAACTTTAGAATAATCCATGTTTTAGATTAAGATAATATGGATTATGGAACGTCAAAATGTTCAAAAGCAGATTTGTTTAGCCACTGGAATAAGTCTTACTCATTAGGTGAAAATTTTGTTGTCTTCTTTATGGACCCGGACCAATAGAATATTTTCTTCATATGCAACGCACTTCCTTGCACTAAATAATTAAACAAAATCAGTGTAAAAGATTTGTAAATTAATACATACTTCGAAATTCGATTGATTAGAAGTTGCAAGCACGTGTAAGGGAAGATCTACTCTTGTTTTGTGTGTGATAATTGGTAAGATATACTTTTGGATGGGTGTGTGTATGAAGAAGATTCGTTTGTTGAAAGCTTGATTTAGTATTTGGTACATAACCAAATATATTATTAACTTGACATGTTAGCACTCAACAAATAAAATGTTAGACCTTACAACTTTTTGTTGTGTAAATTATATATAAAAAACATGAACAAAAAAACATGAACCTAAAATATTCGTTTGGGTTAATTAGGTGAATCATAGATGAAATAATGTATACATTCTTTTGTTGTAAATAATGTAATAATCTAATTGCAACTATGATTCCTCTGATTTTGACTCATCGATTACTCTCTTCTCAATGGCTATTCTCTTCTACAAGATTATGACCCATCGACTATCACAATCTTGAACTCAATTTTTACTCTTTGAGTCTTTTTTACCTTAGAAACATAAATATCTCAAAAACTAAAGCTAGATTTTGATCGTTGTCTGTTTTGGGAGAGACACAAACATGACTCGGTCTATAGGAAGTGCTTTTCTGTTGCTTTCTGTTGAATCATGTAAACAGAAAGACACGCTGTAAAAGCAGCCCACTGGTGTAACAAAAAGACAGAACAAAGTCATCTTTTTTGTTTTTTGTTTTGGTTTTGAGATTGAAATAAGAGAGAGGGTTCAAATTTTCAGGTGGTCCATTTCAAAATTTGAAAGAGAAAATTAAAAAGACTTTACACCAAAAGTGAGAAAGTGAGAAAATGAGAAAAATGGGACAGGACCAGGGGACCATAAGCTTCATCATCATGGCCCAACCATACATTATCAACATATAGTCAGTCATATATATGTACTTTGACCCACGAGCTATACCCATCAATATGATGAACAAAATTCTTTAAAACCAATTGTATTATTGGGAACACAGAGAAGCATGGACAACAGATAGATACAACGAATCGAAAAGAGAAAACCTACGATGAATTTGAGCTCATTATCTCAAGTTCCTTCGCATTTGCAGGATTCAAAGAGTTTGTATGAGCCTTTAAACCTACAAAAATAGTTCTCAGTCACACCAGACAAAAACTGGATTTTGACATAATAAAGCTAGAATCAATCTAACAAGGTTCATGTCATAAGTGAGCAATGGATGATTACAGCATAAAAAGATTGTATGTATTACACATGCCTAGATGGATGGCTTTTGAAGCGACTTGTTTCATTGTTTCTTCTGTGTCCAAATTTTTATAGACTTGTCGAGTGAGCCTGATGCAATCAAGTTCTCTGTCGGGTGGCAAGCCACGCTCATGACGGGCTCAGTATGCCCCTCAAGTTTCTGAAGCAATTTCCTCGAGTTAAGCTCCCACATGTATACACACTTGTCCTCGGATCCACTGACGATCCGCTTTCCATTTGTGACAGAGAACGCAGAGGAAACAGAATACTTTGAGTTCTCATGACCAGTATATGTTTTGAGGAACTTAGCCGAAGAAATATTCCATAACCTCTGTAAATTTGAGAGATCACAGCATTAATAACGACTCCAAATACCCTATAGATACACATAAACCAAACACCAAAAGACGAATCTTTCAAGCTAGATCATTTAAAACTCTTGTCTCTTAATCTAGAACAGACCTATATAAAACCTAGCAGCATTGTTTCCGTTACAGAGAAATATCCTTAAACAGGAAACAATTCGGCATGCTAAGTATAGTAAAATTTCTGCAAAAATCTCTACCAAATTCTTGATGCTTTTCTCGAGATCAATATCAAGTAACCACATAACAAACATCAAGTTTGAAGCATTGGAAGGTGAGGCAATGGAAGTAAAAGAAGAAGAAGAAGAAGAGCTCAGTACCAGAGTGTTATCGAGAGTACCAACGAGGATAAATTTTCCATTGGGAGAGAATCTGACAAAGGAAACAGGAGGATTCTCATCATCAATTAGGGTTTTCACACAATGCCCAGTCGCTGAATCCCATATCCTACACAACCCATCGTAGCTACTCGAAACAATGAGAGACCCGTCGCGATTGAAATCGACGGCAGTAACCGGATCGGAATGTGCAGGAAGAACTTTCAAACACTTTCCAGTTTTCACATCCCAGATCCGAACAGTTTCATCGAATGAACCAGAGACAATCATGTTCGATTGAGGATTGAAGTTGACACAGAAGACGTAATTCGTGTGCCCGATAAGCGTTTTCACCAGCGAACCGGTTTCAACGTCCCATAGCTTTAAGGTTTTATCATCGGAAGCTGAGACGATAAACCTCGCGTCTGAAGAGAAGGCAACGTCGGAGATTCCGTACTCGTGCCCGGCGAATTCTCGTACGGGCTCGGCGATTGCGTCTCCGTCGACGTTGATGGCGTAAGTGCGTATTGTTTTGTCGGCGGAGGCTGAAGCGAGGAGACGGCCATTGGAGGAGAATTTCACGGAGGAAACGGCACGATTGTGAGGAGTTAGGGTTTGTGAGTGAATGTAAGGAGTGAAAGATGATGATGCTGGAACTTCTTCTGCCATGTGTTACCAGAAAAAGATGTTTTTCCTTGGGAATTTTGAAATCGAGATCTACGAAAGTTTCTGCGGATTGGATTTGGCTTGATTAGGTTTTGGAAAGGGGTGTGTGTCCTAAGGAGAGAGACGAACAGTGTGTTCTTCAAAAAAAAAAAACTGACTCGTTTAAACAAATTGTGGGGTGTATTTGAAAGTAATAATAGTATTGGGGTATTTTTCGAGTTTCCGTAAATTACAGTGATCTCACAAACGTCTCACGTGCGCATTCTTTCAAATTTCAAGCTCTAACCCTCAGCTGACTCCGAGTCTTTGGAATTTTTTTAATTCTCTCATCTTTGAATACAAAACTAAAAGATCATGGCAAGTCTCGACGTACAATTGTTATTTCGGAGATATTTTTCGAGTTTCCGTAAATTATAGTGATCTCACGAACGTCTCACGTGCGCATTTTTTTCAAATTTCAAGCTCTAACCCTCTATTGACTCCGAGTCTTTGGAATCTTTTAGAATTTTTTTTATTCTCTCATCTTCGAATACTAAGCTAAAAGATCATGGCAAGTCTCGACGTACAATTGTTACTTCGGAGATGTTTCTCATACGCCACCGAATCTAATCTTTTCATCCAATTCTTATGCACACCGATAAAATCCTGCTTGCTTGCTTTCATGTGTATCGCGAGGTCTTTCATGTTATTACAAGTTTTGTACTTCTCATGTACTGTCTGTAGAAATGCCATCCTCGTACTGCTATTCCAAAAGAGAGGATGCTTCATCACTTTGTCCGGACGTAAACTGGAAACACAACCAAAAAGTGCAATCAGATATCAACTTTCTTAAGTTGTCAATCATAAACAAATTGAAAGCTTTATCGAGTAAGAAACAAAACCTAGGATTGATTTCTAAACGTCTCTGATGGAGGAGACGTTCTTCGGCGACAATTTTCCAGTTTCGATGAAAAGAAAAAGAGATTCAGTGGTGGTTCTATATTTTAGAGATCGTGTTTCGGAAATGGGAAGGTGAACAGGTTATGACATGTTTTAGGTTTTTGTTTAGTTATCGGGTTAATCGGGTAATCCGGTTTTTTTGGTTAACCCGAACCCGAAGAAATATATATATAAAATCCATTCGGTTAATTAGGCATACCCGAACCCGTTTCGAACCTGGTTTTTTGGGTTGGTTTCGGGTTTGGATTATATGCCCATGCCTAGATTATTCGGTGAGATATAAATTTCAAGTTGAGTTTATAGAACATGCATATTAAATTAGATATAAACTAGGTGTGAGTACCCATACTTCTATGTGGGTACAAGTAATGCATAAATATTAAGAAAATATGTATTTCATATTAAATTTAATTTGTCGATAATGTGCAAGATGGATATAACACACATAGTTATATGATTTTGCAGTGTTTTATTTAGATCTGGGCACGGATCGGATATCCGAAAAAATGCAGTACTTATGATTCGATTTGTTTTTGACGGATATCTAATTTTTTTTGTTTTTCTTCGAAATTTTTTGGATATCCAGAATTACGGATATCCTGATTTTTTCTGGAAATTTTAGGATATTCGGATCTTCACGGATATCTGTTTTAAACAAAAAAAATAAATCAAAACACCATAATCTTTTTTTTCAAAACAAAATTTTTAATATAAGATTTAATCTAATTAATGAATAAATATATGAAATGAGTCTAATTTTATTTGATAGATTTAAAAAAAATGAAAAGTGAAAAATTAAAACGGTAAAAAATAAAAATATATTTTTATTTAAGAAGTATATTTCAACTAAAGTTAGTATCTACCTATTTTATCATAAATATACTCGCAAAATATATTTAAAAATAAAAAATGTAAATATATGTTGTAAATCTACCATATTATATGTATATATAAGTAATATACGGATCTGATCGAATATTCAGATTTTTAAAATTAGTATTTGTGATTTGTTTCGATTTAGACAGATACTAAATTTTACTATTTGCTTTGCTTTGATTCAACACGAACATCTGAATTTTTTGGATCGGATCAAAACAAATAGCAAATCGATTTGAATTTAACGGATAATTTGCCTCTAATAGTCATACAAAATTACAAATAGTGAACGCTCCTCACTTGTTTGAACCTAATATAAAATAACTATGTTAATATCAAATTTATAATTGTCCCCGAGAAGCAAACTATAACGATTCTATATGATTTCGGGAATAATTCTTCCAACATACTAAATCATATATGGTGTAAATGGTAACCGCTGAATTTTTGCTAAATTACTGTTAAATTGCTGAATTTATTGAATTTTTAGTGATTTCTTACAGAATTTGTTGAATAAAATCAAAATTAAATGGTAAATGTAGAATTTGCAGAATTTGCTGAATCTGCTGAATTTTTGAAAAAAAGTAATTAATTAAATAAAAAAAAATTTCAAAAAATGCTATTTTTAAAAAATGCCACATTTTCAAAATCTTTGTAAAAATGCCATTTAAGAAAAAAAAAATTTCATTATAACATTTATGTTTGGGTTAACTATGTTGTATTAGAGTTTAGTTTCGAGGGTTTACGGGGTTTTAGGGATCAAAACATTTTTTAGGGGCTATAATTTTAAGATTTATGCTTCAAAAATCCATAATTAGTGCTATTTTTGCAAATAAACACCTCTAAGTGGCATTTTTGTAAATGTACACATTAAAAATGACATTTTGCAATTGCTCCTTAAATAAATTAATAGATTGATAAAACAAATTTATATACATAATTTATGATATAATATTTTGCTATTGAAATTGAATTATTTTTTAGTAAACCTAATTTTTAAAATATTACAATATTATTTTAGAATTGTCAAGCAAATTTATTAAGATTTAATCACAGTAAATATATATTTAGGGGACAATTGCAAAAATACTATTTTTAGTTACATTTGTAAAAATGCTACTATGGGTTGTCCATTTGCAAAATATCACTAATTATAAATTTTTAGAGTCTAAATCTTAGAATTTTAAACCCTATAGATGTAAATAGTAACCACATAATTTCTGTTGAATTGTAGAATTTGCTGAATTACAGAATTTATTGAATAATTATTCAAATTTAAATGATAACTACGAAATTTACTGAATCTGCTGAATTTGCTGAATATAGTTACTATTTAGATCAAGAGAATAAGAAAAGAAATATTTTTGTCAACAACCAAATTATATTTTATGAAAATATTGTTTAAACGAAATTGTATAAAACGTCACGTCAGCAAATCTCATATATATCCTATGGTATTAGATGGCACGTCGTGTACAGAGTTCACAACTTCGTCAAATTAATTTGTTAAAATTCAATTTGCCACAAAAGTCCAAAACTAAAATGCTTTTTCGACTAAATTAAATTTGCTATTAAAACTTTTAATATGCAAACAAAGTTAAAAGTTAAATCCGGATCCACAATACACTCTACTTCTATGTACAGTACAATCTCCACCGTTCAGATACCAAATTAACGTCTCTTATCTAATACTACATCTTATACGATATGCACCGTCACGCATGTGATCCGTCCACGATATCCCTCTCCCACGATCTTTATTTTTCCCTCTTCTATACAAATTAATAAATTCTTTTTTTTCTTTCTCGTTTAATGTTTCAGAAATCTCCCAAGCATTTATTGATTTTTATTTTCCAGCTTAAAATTTGAAACGGTGATATTATACAGAGAGAAAATCTTGAAACCAACAAAGTTTTTGAATTCTATCCTTTTGGGCTCAGCTGAAAGTTTTCTTCTCTCGTCGCATTTTTTTAGTGGTCCGTTTCTGTTCGTCTCTGATCGTTGAGACTCGCATTATTTGGTTTCCGAGAAAATCTGCATTATTTTCCCGGAAAATTTCGCATTGGGATTTTTTTTCGCTCCGAAAGTGACGAAATGCCGAGCATTAGAGCTCCAGCTGCGAAGAAGACGACCACACTCACGGTTAGCTCTCAGTTTTGTAAAAAATTTCCAGTTTATCGGTGTGAATTTCTTGACCTGTTGAATTCTCCGGTGTTTTTCCCGGTAGGTCGCTGTGAAATGTAGACCGTTAATGGAGAAAGAACGAGGAAGAGACATTGTTCGAGTGAATAACTCCAAGGTTTCGTTCTGATTTCTTTCCACAGTTTCGATTTGAAATTTTCGCCCTAATTTTGTGTGTGTTTTCGATTTCAGGAGGTGATTGTGTTGGATCCTGACTTATCGAAGGATTATCTTGATCGAATTCAGAATCGGACTAAAGAGAAGAAATATTGCTTTGATCATGCATTTGGCCCTGAGAGCACGAACAAGGTTCGTCTCTCTCAAAATATATGAGAAGAATTTCTTGAATCGTTTAGGTTCGTATTGTGTATGTGACTTGAATCAGTAAGTGACTGAAGTTGTGTGATATTTGACTTGTGGTTTAAGGTTTGTGTGTTTCGGATGTAGAGCTATGAATCTAAACATGTATTGGTTTTCAGAATGTCTATAGGAGTATGTCTTCTGTGATCTCTGGGGTTGTCCAAGGACTCAACGCTACAGTGTTTGCTTATGGTTCTACTGGAAGGTATGAAGTGATGTAAATGATCTCCAGTTTTATGTAGCATATATTGGATTCACATACGCTACAAGAAAATTCATGTCACGCGTTTCGTAGCTACCAAAGTTATTTGAGCTTAAAGAACTCGTAGATGTAGACGTTAACTGGTTTGATGAGAGCATTACAGGAAAATGGATGCAGTATGGTCTCTTTTTTTGTTATCTGATGCATTTTTTTTTTAATTTAGCGGCAAGACATATACAATGGTTGGAACTCAAAGTGATCCTGGATTGATGGTTCTTAGCCTGAATACCATATTTGATATGATCAAGAGTGACAAGAGTGCAGATGAATTTGAAGTGACTTGCTCGTATCTTGAAGTCTACAATGAAGTAAGGCCTGGTCTGATATAATCGGTTTTTGTTCTCACCATTACGAGTATTACTCTTTCTCTTGTAATAACCTCTTCGATTGTAACTCAGGTTATCTATGATCTGCTTGAAAGATCCTCTGGTCATTTGGAGCTCAGAGAGGATCCAGAGCAGGGGATAGTAGTTGCAGGCCTGCGATCAATTAAGGTCCATACTCTTCATTCTTCTAGATGCCATAAGACCATTCGTTTTACTGCGTAATCTGATATGGAGAGATCACCTTAAGGTTTACATTATGATATCATTTCATACATATCATCTTGGTGTGTCACATTTGTTAGCAATCTTGTTTGTAGGTGTATTCTGCTGATCGGATTCTTGAGCTGCTGAACTTAGGGAACAGTAGAAGAAAAACTGAGAGCACAGAGATGAATGGAACATCATCAAGGTGAGCAATGCTACCTCCGAAACAAGTTGATAATGTTGGAGGCCCTGTTTTCCAAATCTCTAGATCTCACAGTAATCTCCTGCATCAGATAGGAACGTCCTTTGAATTTTTCTTGAAACTGAAGCAGCGGTGGCTCATGATTTATATGAATGTGCTTGTCAATTACTAGGTCCCACGCTGTTCTGGAGATTGCAGTGAAAAGAAGGCAAAAGAATCAAAATCAAGTCATGAGAGGGAAACTCGCCCTTGTTGATCTTGCTGGCAGTGAAAGAGCCGCTGAGACGAACAATGGAGGTCAAAAATTGAGGGATGGAGCTAATATTAATCGCTCACTTCTTGCATTAGCAAATTGCATAAATGCTTTGGGGAAGCAACACAAAAAGGGTCTTGCTTATGTCCCATACCGAAACAGGTATGTGTCATCGATATGTGATCATTCTATCTGAAAATGGTCAATCTTTTTTTGGCTCACACATATGTATAATTTCAGCAAACTTACGCGGATTCTCAAAGATGGTCTAAGTGGGAACTCCCAGACTGTGATGGTTGCAACTATATCACCTGCTGATAGTCAATATCATCATACTGTGAACACACTGAAATATGCTGACAGAGCAAAAGAGATTAAGACACACATTCAGGTGACAACAATTGTCCTCTGAATAATTCTAGTCCACAGGGATTGTTAAATAATTATAGTACTTACTATTCTCTTTTAATGCATTTTAGAAAAATATTGGTACCATCGACATACACATGTCAGACTACCAACGAATGATCGACAATCTTCAAGTAAGTTAATTGCTTTCATCTACTTTTTTTTTACAAATCAAATGTAATAGTGTTGTTACAAATTGAATGTAGTAGTAGTACATAACTCAGAGCTTTGGTTTCATAGAGTGAGGTTTCTCAGCTGAAGAAGCAACTAGCAGAAAAGGAGTCACAACTAAGCATCAAACCTTTTGAAAGAGGCGTTGAACGTGAACTTTCGTGGTTGGATGGTTTAAGTCACCAGATCAGCGAAAATGTTCAGGAACGTATCAACTTACAGAAGGCATTATTTGAGCTCGAGGAAACTAACCTCAGAAATCGCACCGAACTTCAGCATCTCGATGATGCAATTGCAAAGCAGGTTAGATGATAAAGCTTCTCCTAATCCAGGGGTCATTATATTGCAGCACTGTAACCTCTTCCCTGTTTTATAGGCGACAGAGAAAGATGTTGTCGAAGCTCTAAGTAGCAGACGACAAGTGATACTTGATAATATCCGCGACAATGATGAAGCTGGCGTCAACTACCAGAAAGTAATCCCTTTTTAATCATATATCTCAACTCTGCAATTAATAGTTGGCATCGTTACTCATATACTTGTATCTTTGTTTTACAGGAAATAGAAGAAAATGAAAAGCATCGTTGCGAACTACAGGATATGCTCAATGAAGCAATAAATAACAACGGAAACAAAACTTATCTGCATATTCTCAATCAGTATAAGCTCCTGGTAAGTAGAATAAACAAAGCACTATCTTATCTTCTGGAACCTGGTTAAGTTCCTACATTACTAATTCCCTCTTTTGTTGTTTTTTATAAATCTAGGGGATGGGCAATACCGAACTACAGTTTGAAATGGCAATGAGGGACCAAATCATTTACAACCAAAGGGAAGCCCAGAGAAACTTATGGAATTTGCTCATGGGTTTAGGAGTTGAGGAGAAAGAAGTATTTGACCTAGCTGCAAAACAAGGAATTACAATCGAAGACTGGAGTAGGGTGTCATATCCCGCGCTACCTTACCGGAAACAGACACCAAGTTTCATACCTGCAAACATCCCATTTGTGGGACATTCATATTCTAAATCCTCCTGCACTTTCCAGAGCTATAATCAAGACTCTTCTTCTAAAGGACAACAATGGGTTCCAACTCCTACTCTATGCAGAGAAGAACATCACAGCGCTTACTACTTCATGGGACACGAACCACCTGCATTTGCCAGTCTTAGGGAAAGCCACGATGGTTTTGTTGGTGGTGGTAAACCAGCTTCACGGATCGACACGGGAGGCAATCATCGCCGAGTCTCTTATCCACAAACTGCTAACATTTCTTCTCCACGGATGGTCTCTTCCCATATGGGTCCCAATTTTTACCAGACTCCGCAAAGAGTACGTATCAAAACGCTCTATTTCTTGTTCATTTTCTTTAAAGTTAGAACGAACTCAGGTGATGATGCGGTTAATCTCAATGTCACTTGTTTGGCAAAAATAAAAACAACACTCTCTATGTTCTAATTACAAAAATCTCATTAATCAGGAAATGTTGGTCAACACATCGAGTCCTTATGGTAGCCCGCGAGCTGGACTCATCAACGGAGCCACCATCCCGAGCGTGCAGCCTTTATATGGAAGTCCTCGAGCTGTCGTCATGAGAAACGGTTCATACAACAGCCCACGGACAGTCACTTCAGTATCATCATCCAATGGTGCAAGAAACCAACAACGAGTGTATGGAACAAGCCCACTCTCAGTAACCAAAGGCGCCAAGAACCCGTCGTTCGGACAGAACAGCCACACAAAGTTGTACAGAGGAGGAGGAGGTAGTAAAGGCCACAACAAAGGAAACAAAACTCAACGACAACACCATTGACGCACATGGATTCGATGTTTCAAGTCAGTTTTTTGAGGCCCGGTTTTTACAACGCCTCTCGCTTGATCTGTTTTTTTTTTTTTGTACAGCACTTTCCACGGTATTGGTCTCTTTCTGAGTTGATTGATGTGTGTATATATATATACGGGGAAAAGTTAAAAAAAAAAAAAAAACGTTCCGTCTCCACCAAAACATCCTCCACCTTTAGAAATGTTCACCAAATTCTTGGCCACCGGAGAATTAAAATTTGGGCATCGCAGGCGACACAGATTAGTCTCTTGGACTTTTTAGGGAAACTGTGTATAATTCAAAAAAAAAAAAAAAAAAAATGTTCACCAAAGCCACTTTTGTTCCGACAACATAACTTGACAGGTGAAGAAAAAACGGTTTACATAAAGCGGCGTCGTTTTGATAAAAACTCCAAAAAATTCTCCGGTTTGAGTCAAAGCTAAAACCCTTAACTTAAGTCGACCTCCTCTTCTCTCCACCATCTGCGCCGCCGGATTCGACCTTCTCCGGCATCGCATCGACTTCCTCCGACCTTTTCCCGGCGTTGCATCGATTTTCTCCGAGCTTCTCCGCCGTCGTCGATGATTTCAAGTGTAAACGCTCGATTACCTACTGGGAAATTGATTTTGATGAGTAAAAAAGAGATATAATTTGGGTATGCAATTTCTTGTTTGGCGACTTTGTCTCTGAATTTTCTTCTGGGTTTAGCTTGAAACGATGTTACATGTATCTTTTAGAATCTAAAACCGAAAGAGATGGAAGCGAGAAGCGAACTGAAGCAGAAAATCTTCGAGATTTTCAAAGAGTTTATGACAGAGTAAGTTTGATTCTCTTATAGATATTTGCTTTCAAGTTTGCTCAATTTAGTCCCTCTGAATCTTGGTTACTGCGATGATGATAGGATCACAAAGCTTGAGGAACTAGGGAATGTTGCAAACAACTTTCTTCTACGGTTTCAGCAAGGACTCAGTATGTTGCTTTTGTACTATCTTCATTGGAGATTACAATTTTGCAATCCCTCTGTGTCATGTTTATGACATTGTTTCTTATGAAATTATTATCATCTCAGGCTTTCTTCAATGTCCTCGGATAGTTACTTCGTCCAAGTTGATCGAGAACATTATCAAGAAAAATGAAACAAGACGGCTTAAATCATATATAGAAGCAGGATGTATTAACATCCATGATGCTGCACAAAGCACAAGAGCTTGTAAGTTACTAAATCAACTCTTTTGATTTATGTTTTAGATTTTCTTCAGCATTTTTTCGCTTCTGCTTACACATTGCTCTTTTCTTTCTTGTTCGTCCGCTTCTTATCTGAAAACAAAACTACCGGAATAAGAAGTGCATACATCCCTATCAGGACTTTCTGACCACCTAGTGAAAGGTAATGTACTACTATTTATCGCCATATTACTCCGTCTCTATTTCTTGTTTCACAATCAGTTACTGTTTCATGTCATCACTCAGTCCTACATAATTATATTTTCCTTTTCTATAAACAATTATGCCCTTGTAATCTTTAAGATGTGGGCTTTACAGCTCAAAGCTTGTTACTTGAGCTCGAGCGTCTCGCAGATGAAGCAGGGCTTGCAATTGAGACTGCCACACAGGTAGATAAAGAATCAAGTGATGAATTAGTAACATGTGATGAGGTAAGATGTCAACAGAATTTGTTCACATGTAAATGAACTTGTATCTCTGAAAAAACGGTTTCAGAGTAATGTTGTTGGATGTGTGTTGTTTCAGGAAACCGCGACTCTACCTTTCCCTGAAGTTACGGAGTACGCTACACTTATTGCAGTAGTTTACAGTATGGTGAAGCAAAACTATGTGATGCAGGTGTGCGGGATCTGAATTCTTCTCTTCATGTTTGGTCTTCAAAACCTCAAAACTTACTGAAAAAAGAAAAAAAATGGATACTCTTTTGCAGGAAAAGATTGTGAAGTCGCTTAGCTTGAAGTCATCTTCTGGTGAACTAGAGACTTACACTATGATGTGGTCATTGCGTCCTTTTGTAGAAGACGAGACTATAAACAGAGCATGGAAATGTATTTACTAAAAACACTCTTTTTCGTCCAAATTTTTTGTTCTGATGAGTTTGTTTCAATCATCAATTTATCATTCGTCGAGCAAAAAAGTAATACAATTTTTGGTAGATCAATTTACACATTAACACACAAGCTATTATAATGGGCCTGATTAGGCCCAATTACAAATCCATTTTCATGAGTAAGAAAATTGGAAGATCCAAACAAGAAATTTTGCGACGAAGAAGAAGACGAAGATGATGGATTACCAGAACAAGCTTGTTCTTGCTCCTATGGTTCGTGTGGTAAGTCCAAAGCCTGAAACTGATTCCTCGAGTCCTCTTGTTGCTTACTTATTCGTGGAGGTGTTTTGTGGTTTAGGGAACGCTCTCATTCCGAATGTTAGCGGCGGAGTACGGCGCCGATATAACCTACGGAGAAGAGATTATCGATCACAAGCTTGTTAAATGCGAACGTCGAATTAATGGTAAACTTTTGGTGTTCTTCTTCTTCGTGTGAATATTGATTCAGTTTTTTGTTTAGATTCATAGATTGTGTGGTTCTTCCTGATTCTGGAATTCTTATTGTAGTTGTCCTTGTACAGTTGCTTCCGGGACAATTGAGTTTGTGGAGAAAGGAACAGAGAATCTTGTCTTTAGCACATGTGATGAAGAAAGAAATAGAGTTGTTTTTCAATTGGGTACTTCTGATGCTATTAGGGCACTAAAGGCTTCTGAGATTGTGTAAGTTTTTTTTTAGTAATGTTCATATCCCACTTCACTCAGATGAATCGTATACGGATTTCGTTATGTTTCTCTTCTTCGTCGTTTAGGTGCAATGATGTTGCAGCTGTTGATATTAATATGGGTTGTCCCAAAGCATTCTCTATTCAAGGAGGGATGGGTGCTGCTTTGTTAAGTAAACCCGAGCTAATTCATGATGTAATATGGCTCTGTGGATTCTTTTCGCATGTTTATACGTTTTGTTTCTTATCGATTGGTTTTAATCTTTTCAATTATGTGGTATCTCTTCTCCATCTTAGATTTTGGCAACACTTAAGAGGAACTTAGATGTACCGGTTACTTGTAAGATTCGTCTTTTAAAATCACCAGCAGATACTGTTGAATTGGCTAGGAGAATCGAGAAACTTGGTGTACCAGCTCTTGCTGTACATGGGAGGTAATGTACATCACTGTTACTGACTTACTACTTCTCATTCCTTTAAGCTGTTTTGGTAATTGATTCCTTTTCCATAAATACAGGAAAGTTGCAGACAGGCTGAGAGATCCTGCTAAATGGGATGAGATTGCAGATGTGGTCACGGCATTATCCATTCCCGTTATTGCAAATGGAGATGTTTTAGAATACGATGATTTTTCTCGCATTAAAGCTGCAACAGGTAGACTTATTGAATTTTTTTATTCACGAGATTAGCAAATATCTTCATCTGCCATGTCCTCTAATGATTACAGAGTTATATATAACCCTTTGATGTTGTTCCTTGCAAAGGCGCTGCATCAGTGATGGTTGCAAGAGGAGCTATGTGGAATGCTTCAATTTTTTCTCCAAAAGGAAAATCACTCTGGGAAGATGTGAAAAAGAAATACCTTAGAAAGGTACAAAGAAAACTGTTTGATGAAGAGTGTAGGATAAATTTCGATAGTCAGAATTTGATTTGCAGATTTCGGGGTATTGTGTTGCAGAGCATCCTGTGGAATAACGATGTTAAGAGCACGAAATACACCATAAAGGAGATGATAGCACATCATTCTTGTCTTGAACTACCTGAAGGGAAGTCTATCAACAAAGCAGACACTTTGGAAGATCTAGCGTAAGTTAACTTCTTGCTTGAAATTGCTTTCTACTAATAACGCAAACTCTATATGGGCATTTACTAAAGAACGAATGACCTTAACCGAACCGAAACCTTAGTCCATGGGGATCTTAATCCTTAAGGACTGAGACCAATTTGGTTCAGTATCCAAGTCTAATGTTGTTTGTTGGGTGTTGATGGTTCAGGCAGCTGTACGACTTGGAAGATTACTATTGGACAGTGAAGAACATTCGTCCTCTGACACATGACTTGAATTATGTTTTGTGAAAGCCACACTTGCATTCTTCTTGTAATCTCTTATTAATTTTATACATAGAGGGATCCAATTGTTTTTACTTAAAACGAGGTTCGATTTCTCCAACCTACGAATCTATCAGAAGTTACATGCTACAGTGAACAAGTGCTTCATCGAGTTGAATTGTTATAAGTGTAAATGTATAAAACGAAGAGATATGATGAAAATATCAAACTTTCATATAGGACAACTAAAAATGGTTATAAAATTAAAAAGTTATAATAAAAAGACATACAACTCTCCGAAAATGTGTTTTAAGATTGTTATCATCAATAGTAGCCAACTGATAATTCTAAATTGTAGAACTGTTACCAATTATGTTTTAATATAGAAAGCAAATCAAATCCAGATAAAACAATTTCCATCCAAAGGCCAACCAACCAAATTAATTGTGTTCCACTAAATTTGCAAAGGTAGTCTGGACTTTGCTAACGATAAGCTCTCCATAGACAATTCTTTTGAAAACTTGAGATCTTTTATTTTCTGGATACTTGTCTTTGAAGATATCCAACGGCTCAACTATTGCGTTAAGGTTAGGCTGTTCGAACAAGATACATGATTCAAAATCCAAAAGAGGAAAACATAAAGAGATCGAGGTACAAGTTTATCATACCTCGCAGAAGAATGCGACGCATACACGGTATCGAGGAGAGTTATTGATCACTCTATGAAGCGTGGATTCGTATACTCCGTTTGAAAGTATCTACAATAAATGATTCCCAAAATGTTTACAAAAATTGTTAAAGCTAAAGAAATTAGAGATAAGAGAGAGAGAGAGAGAGATTGAATAGACAAAAACCTTTAACATGTCGCCGATGTTGCATATAAATGATCCTGGGATTGGAATAGCTGATATCCAATCGCCGGCCAAATCTCTCACCTTTCCAATTTTTTTTTTTTTAAAAATACTCTTAACCATTTCTTCAGAAACACACAATCAAAGAAGATGATAGTAGTTATATAACAGAAACTTTTTAAAATGTCATTTTTCAAAAATATCTTTTTTAAGTGCTATTTTTCAAAAAAAATGCCATTTTTTCAAAATCTTTGCAGAAATGTTATTTTTTCAAAAAAAAAATTCATTATATCAGTTATGTTTGGGTTAACTATGTTGTATTACGATTTAATTTTAAGAATTTACAGAATTTTAGGGGTCAAAATATTTTTTAGGATTTATAAATAAGATTTAGGCTTTAAAAATCCATAATTAGTGACATTTTTGCAAATAGACACTCATAAGTGACATTCTTGCAAATGTATACACCAAAAATGACAATTTTGCAATTGCCCCTATATAATTTACCTGGAGAGCAGTTTTATCATCATCTTGATTTATTAGCGTCAACAAGCCTGCAAAATTACAGTTTTTTTCTCTTTTTTTAAACAAAAAACAATGAAGATATATATATATATATATATATATATATATATATTCATCATCTTGATTAGAGTTCAAGCTTACTTACTATAATCAGTGTGAGCTCCACTGAAATTTGTAAGCGAAAAAGTAGACGAGTTAATAAAAAGTGAAATAAAAAGTTGTTGAAGTAAAACAACAATGAAAAAGTTACCATCCGATTTCATTTTCGCCTTTTACGCCTGGGTAACCAATAATACGCATTTCCCAAAAAAGATCTCCAACCATTTTTCCCTCAAACTCGTAAGGTGATCCACCAAGAGCTAAGGAAATTCCCCTCAAGATTTTTTTAGAAAGATCTTGAAAACCATGAAATGAAATTACAAATTAAGAATCTCTCATTTGGAAACAAAACACATTAAAAAAAAAAAACAGAAAAGAGTAGAACACACCTGTGCAGAGCTTAATATACTCAGCCATCAACTCTTTGTACCCTTGAGGATTCTTTGGCCTGCAAGGAAAACGCCGCACAAGAAAACATATACCAAAAGAAAAATAGTGAGAAGAAGATCAAAACTCATGTAACAAATTATAATACTATGGTGATGAATGGCGTATCATTTTTTTCCATCACTTTAACGTTTTGGAAACGTGATTTTGTTATTTTTGTCCTTTAGAAATATTTTATCAAGTGTTCACTTTCCGTTATGTCTATGTCTTATGAGCTTTTCAAAAATATAACTACAAAAGAAAAGCATAACCAAAACCAAATCTTTAGTGTTTCATGATTACTCAACAAAAAATATATTCAGTTAAAATGTTTCCGCTATATTATCATTTGGCTAATCCAGTATTCATATGTATCTATATATGATTAAACCAACAAAAAAATTTCTAAATAATTTCTATCAATTGAAGCTGCTGAAATTTCGTCTTAGCCCTTTTGTTTTATTCTTTTTCAACACATACGTAAATGGAATAAAAATTAAAAAAAAAAAAAAAATTCGAGCTCTAACCACTGATTTGGCCCTTCCAAGACCTTTCCACTTTCCCCATACTCTCCTTGATTAAACTCTCTGTAACACTGTCCATAAGAGAATATAACCATATTAATCTGTAGATCGAAAGCATTCGCTCAAGCCATTGGCTAGTACGTTGGACACACTTACATCAATGGCTTCGTGAAAATCTTGTTCCCCACCCGTATAGTTTACTCCAATTTTCTGATATCCTCTGCGTAACTCAACACCCCCATTAATGATCCTCCACAAAAACACTACCTTATGGTCAAGATCGCAAAACATACTTATGATGCAATTGCATGTAATGGCAGATATGCTACCAAGCTCTCTCGTTAAATTATGCATTAGCTTTAAGAAAACAAAGGAAAAATCTATCTTCTTTTTTTTTTTCCTTTCCTTATGAACAAAATAGCACCGGTCTAACTAAACGTTTTGGATCATGTTTTGAGATCAAAGTGACAAACCTGTATCCAGCAGCTGGAGTAATCTTGATCTTACGTTTCTCCTCATATGGAAGCTCAAAGAATTGATGCGACACCTCTTTAACCTTCTGCATAAGATCCTCCGAAATTCCATGGCCAATCTGCCCCACACTCATCGGTCCAAATCAGACCAGAAGTACCTTTTTTAAAACCCAAAAAAAGGAAACTCAAATTTTTGTTACCACGTAGAAGAATCCGATGTCCCGACAAGCCCGGTCTAGTTTCCCCAGAACCTCCGCCACGCCGGCGTCCTCCATCATATCGGAATCCTCACATTTGACCAGCAAGGGACTGATGTCTACAAAAACATTGTCTCACATTTCGTTTCCTTGGGCATAAATATGAAATGAAAACTTTGATGATGAGAGTGATGTGTGCTTGATACCGATAACTGGTAGTAGTGATTTGATGTCTGTAGCCATCTCAGATTCTTAGACAATGACAAGAAAACTTTCACTTTGATCTAACATAATACTATATGTTTGCAATGAATATTTTCTTAAATTAATGTTAATGTTATTATATTTCAATAGCCATAAATTGTGTCCCTTAGGATGCATTAGAGACTAAACAGCCTGCCCCAATGAGAATTGGATAATCGATGTACATCTGCGACAATGTATTATATTGATAAACTCCAAAACGAGTCAGATATCACATGTGTGAAATATTATAAAACTATATATTTGGCAATGAATATCATCTTAAATTAATGGTTGTATTCTTATTTTCAATACCCATAAATTGTATACATTTTGTCAATAAAAGTTATAAAACTAGATATTTTTATTGATAAATTTTGAAAAATATCACTTTTCAAGTGTCATTTTTCAAAAATACTATTTTTTAAAAAATTTCTGCAAAAAATGTCACTTTTTAAAAAAATTACTCATATTATTATTTATGTTTGAGTTAACTATATTGTATTATGGTTTAGTTTTAAGGGTTTAGGAGATTTTAGGGGTCAAAATATTTTTTAGGATTTAAAATTTTAAAATTTAGATTCTAAAAATTCATAATTAGTGGTATTTTTACAAATGAATAATCTGTAATGGTATTTTTGCAAATATACATACCAAAAGTGATATTTTTGTAATTGTCATATATTTGTTTTAGAATACGATGATTTTTTTAGCATTAAAGCTGCAACAGGTACACATGATAAAGTTATTGAAATTACATTCATGAGATTGTTGAAAAATGCTTCCAAAACAGATGGTTCACATTCTTGAACAAAATTTTATTCAATTTTTTAAATATCATGTTTTAGTTGCATTTAAATTTATAACATATATTTATGAGTTCATGTTTAATAATTAATGAATATATATAGAGATTTGCTCCATAGCATATAGAATTAGATATAATTTAAAATTAGTTAGTTTAATTGATGTTCTCCTAAAATTTTCATTGAGTGATACGTGATTTTTTTCACCAAATGTCTCCTCAATTAATACATATAAGATTACTAAAGGTATATATATATTTTTTTTGTCGGCAAGCAATTTTATTTGATTCAGTCCAATGGGCCATGACAAACAGAAAATAAAACCCAGCCCAAAACTATTGACCCCAACCTTCCTTTCCGAGCACCTTCCTTTCAGATCAACCGCCAAGCATTCCGACCACCACCAAAGCGTCCACAAAGGATGCAGACAATGGGAAATCCATCCTGTTTACCGATCTTATGACTAATCTTTCCCAAAAGTCGATCTAACCAGATCTAGCTTCGAAAACAACTTCTGAATTTCTCTGAAAATCACCAACCTCCGGAGAACCTCCACCACCGCTACACCCAATAATGATGTAGTCTGTTGTCAACATTGCTCCAACGCTGATATCAAGAGAATTCGCAGTGTAGATATTACTCCTCGAGAGAGATGGAGAAATCAGAGAAAGGCATGAAGATTATCTCGATGGCCCAAGAAAAGAAGATCAGACAAAGATCATAACCCATCTAACAAAAGAAAACAAAAGAAAAGAAAAACCGGATCTAACCGGAAATCCACCGGATTTAGCCACCGGACAAACCATCCGGATCAACCAAAATACATATATAACAATACAACAAAATAAAACAAAAACAAAAACAAAAAACAAAAAACAAAAAACAAAAAACGACGTTCCAGAGAATTCAGAGTAAAAAGTTTACTAAAAGTATTAATTAACATAAATGATTATATATATTTTATCAAAGTTTAAGCAAGATACTAATTACTATGGCTAGACTGTTTATTTTATTAGACTATGAAAGAGCATTTATGAATTATTTGTAAAATAAAATTCATATTTTATGATAAATACATATTTGAAGTCTTTCTTTTATATTTTTGTTCTTAACAGTTTTTATAAATAGAACTCTACTAATCGCCACAAAGACAATAAATATATATGATTGCAATATTTTATTCAATAGGTATCCATTCCAAAATAGGTAGAAAATTGCAAATAAAGTAAAGATAATATGGATTATATTTTATTTGAGTAATTATTTTAATTGTGTCCCTTGCTAAGGATTTTGTAGATCCATTTATATTCTAATTTGGGTGCATCTTTAATATGGATAAAATAAATTCCATCTTCTCTCGCATACCAAAAATTCATCTTACCATAATGTTCTATAAGACCGCCACCTTCATATGCCATGATTCTGCATGAAATCTGTAATCAAGCCCCCGTCTTAGGTCACAACTGATTCTGGTTCCCATGATACTATCATAAAAACTAAAGTCGTAAGTTTGTCCAGGACTTAAAAAATGGTTGCCAAAGTCGTCTTCATCCGATATACAATGAATCCTTAAAGTGTTATTTCGACCAAGATCATTCTCGAAATGTACAGAGTTTTTAATTTTGGTGATAGCGTTAGTCAACCCCACGCACAATGCAATCACAAACAGAAAAAACAAAAGACACTTCATTGTTTTTCTTAATTGATGTGTTTTCTATTTGTGGGGATAATATGTATCTAGATGATAAAAAGAAAATCTTGATTTATAGAAAGGAGAAAATTTATCTAATATATATATATATATATATAATATGTGTATAATATTACATATCCTCTATATATTAATTGAGAAGACATTTGGTAAAAAAATCATATGTGTCACTCAATGAGGGTTTTAAGGGATACATCAATTAAATTAACCAATCAAAACATTTCAATTAGATTTATATGCCATGTTGAAAATCTTTACATATTTACATTATTTTTTTAACATGAACTCACAAATACATGTGTTACAAATATATATATAACTAAAATGTAACACTTTAAAAGTTATATAACATAATGTTTTAACGATGAATTATTTACCATATCAATTATTTTATAAAAATTGTAATAATGTCCATTTGGATACTATATGTGATTGATCATACAATTATTTTATTTTATATCGTTTAATCTATATTATTCTATTTAAAATTATGTTTTTGTTATAAACGTACAATTTTACAAATCAAACATTAATGTTTGAATTTCAAAAAATCTATCATTTTCACTTTTTTTTTTATTATTTGATTTAAAAATATTTTTACATATTAATGCGATATTTATTTTGGTTTTGGAACACTCAAATAAGTTTGAAAAAAACGATAATCTCAAATGTATTCGATTTACATTAAAAACCGATTCGAAAATACTTCAAAAATGCTTACATTTAATCTAAATGTCATGCAAATTAAATTTATAAAATAAAATATATTTTTCTATATGAAAGATATACCATTTGATATTTGTTATATGTAATTCCTCCCATGTATTATAAAAAATCATGAATTTTTTTTTCGAATATTTTAATATAGCGTTTGATGCGGAACAAAAATCAAGTATAAACATAAATGTGTTAACAAAAAACAATAAATGTAATATGAAAAATCTAATAAAATCTAACAATAAATTTAATAAAACCTTATGGAATTTATTCTAAATCTGAAAATAATGGTGATTAATTAATAATAGTGACTTTTGATTCATCATTTTTTTTTAAAATATCTTCTATATTATTTTTATATTTCTAAGAAACTTCTGCGCTAAAATTGTAAGAAACATCAATACAGAATTCAATTTGATCTATAAACTCTACTTTTCATGTATTATTTAAGATTGAAAGTTTAATTATTGATCAAATAATATATTTGTCTTTTAGTTTTGGTTAGTTTAATTATCGATTAAATAATATATTTGACTATTAGTTTTGGATATTATCATATCTTAAAATATAAAAATTAAAAAATTAATTTAAAACAACATTAAATTGCCAACAATATAAAAACATATAAAACATAAAGAAAATATTGTGATTGCCTTATATGCCTTTATAGGTTGATTTTAATTCAGATATAACCTTATCTCAAAAAAGAATTTATTTTTTATTTAAATTTTGTGTCTAAAAATCGAAAAAATGGCTAAAGACCCAAAAACCCTGAATGAAATTTCTTATTCACAGATCCAACCACTCTAAATGGATCAACCCACTCCCAAACGCATAAAATTCAAATTTTAGTATACATTTTGCAATTTTGAGTAGAATTAGCGTCGAATTTAGGTTAAAATTCACCGATTTCGCAAAGTTATAATGTTGAGTTGCTTGTTTTTTCGAAGATCAATGATGGCGCACACGAAGAACCCAAATTATCGTGGTGATTCGCCTCCAGGACCACGCGAAGTCCCTGATGGTTCGGATGAAAGTGAGTCACATGCAAATGACTCAGAAAAAACTTTGTCGGACTCCAGCGATTCAAAGGTATGTCTCAATACTGCGGACAATTAAGTGCAAATTGGTATAACTTGCTAGTTTTTGTAACTTAGTAATCGGTTAAATAAATAGTGTACCTTAGTAAATCTTGGTATAACTTGTTAGTTTTTCTAAATTAAATTCCAGAAACAAAAGGGGTAACTTAGTAAATCTTGGTATAACTTGTTAGTTTTCTAACTAAAACTCTGTGAAACAAAAGGGATAACTTAGTATATATTGGTATAACTTGTTAGATTTTTGTAATATATTCCAGAAAACTAAAAGGATAACTTTGTTAATCTTGGTACAACCTATTTTGATTGCAGGATGCTAACGAGGAAGTAACGTTAGAACGAAATCTAGAGATGTACTTTCCACCCTCAGAATATACAAAACCATTTAAGATTTCGGCTTAGTGTTGTATCAAAGTGACAGTGGACCTAATTGAAGGCCATCTTACACAGAAGGAGATGTCATGATTCTTAAATCAGCCACAGTTCAAATATTTTTTCCATATACCGAAGTCCGCTAATCATAAGTTGATGGACTTGTGGATGCTTTTTCTGCGCACGGCGAAGTTAGAGAAGAAGAAAAAATGTTGGTTCGTAGTCAACGGGGTTCCCATCCGATATTCTCTCACAGAAATGGCACTCATGTCTGGTTTGTATTGCCATAATTATCCACCTAACAAAGAGTCTTTCGGCGGTATGGAGTTTGCTGGTAGTCATTTTGGGGTTGGGGCAACAATGACTCGGAACGATGTGAAGGAGAAGCTACTCTCACTGAAGGAACCTTCTCATGATCGCTTGCAGATGACAGTTATCTATTTTTTGTGCAGCGTACTTATTGGGAAGAAAAAGAGAGGGAAGTAATCACCCTCTGTTCACCATTTCTTTATTGAAGCCGTAGAAGATCTTGATGGTTGCCTAATATATCTGTGGGGACGAGAGGCGTCTGAGGAGAACATGAAAGACATCTTCTGTTGTATGGACCACTACAGAGGGGTTGTGAGCTCACAGTGGATCTTTCCTAGCTTCATTATCACGTTGGAGATAAGTTTTTAAAAATGTAACTTAGTATAACTCAGTTCAACTAACTAAGTATTTATGGATTTTGTGTGATGATGTGTAGTATCTTGCGTTTGAGGCAATTCCTGCTCTGAAGGAAAGTTGCATTGAAGTTGTTAGTCATGCACACAAAAGTTGTCCTCGTATGTGCAAAATGAAGTTCAAATCCGGTCGATTGAAATGGTTTGCTCTGAAGGACATCGATGTCCAATTAAGGTCAAAAATCCATTGATATTGTAAAAACCTTTTATTTTTGTATCAATGGGGTAGGTATTAATTTGTATTTATTAATTTTCTCAGGATATTCAGAGTATTCTGACTCCATCTCACCGTGAGAGACGTATGTTGCATGAAATCATAGATAACGAGAATGTGTGGAATGATAATGATGATGGGTGGACGAGGATTATTCTCGTGGAAAAGAAGACAGTATGGTCAAGGGATCTTTACATTGAAGATGTAATCGCCAGAGGATTAGATGCTGATCTGGATGCTGATGAAGATGCTGTGGGTTTTAGTGGTGTGATTCGGGGTTGTGTGGTTCCGGATAATATCGCTCAGGATGAGACTATGCCTGGGGATGCTGGTAAAACTATGCGTCAAGATGCTGCGGATGCTCGTGAGACGTGGAAAAATGAATTGCTTGCGCTAAATGGCCAGATGGAAAAGATGTTTTCCGAAATGAATATGAAGATTGAAAGCTTTGGTACCATAGTCAAATTTATTGAATTAGCTCTGAATTTGGAAAGAGAAGTAGATGACTATAACCGTGGGTTTGATGATTATGATAGAACTGAAAATGTCCAACTGTCAATCACAGCAAAGAGGTACAAACTGGTGCTGAAGGTCAAGACGTGAATGATAATGCCATTGAGAATGACAAAGATGAAACACAGGTACAACATGATGCAACTAACGCTGAGAAGAGTGATGATGGTGTTGAAGGTAAAAGTGTGAATGATGATGCCTTAGAGAGTGACAATGATGAAAGACAAGTATAACCTGATGCGAATATAACTGAGAAGAGTGATAAACAACCTGATGCGGTTGACGAAGTACAACCTGGTGAAACTAGCGCGACCATTGGTTCGACTGCTATTGTACCTTATGCCATTGAGAGTGAGAAAGCTGATGCGGAAGAGGTACAACCTGGTGCAACTGATAAGGAAGAGGTACAACCTGATGCGGCTGTGACAAAAGATTATAGGAGATATGCGAGGAATAAGAATAATAGAAAGAGAGAATCCGAGGTTCCACCTGAGGCTTCATCAGATGTTCCAGCACAAGTAACGTAGAAGATCAAGATTATAGGGAAGACGAGGGGATCTACCCTTGTGATTATGAGTCATGTTGCTACTAGACAACATGTCCTTATATATCCTTGTGATTAGGAGTCCTGTTGCTACATGTCCTTATATACCCTTATAGAATATATGGTATTCTTCACTAACCTTATTAAGTGTAAGTACCCTTGGACTCTGAGTTGACTAAAAAATAAAAGATAAAAAAGAAAATAAATTCGTGTGGAGTCAACTCAGAGTCCTAGGGTACTTAGACTCAATAAGGTTAGTGAAGAATACCATTTATTCTACAAGGGTATATAAGGACATGTAGCAACAGAACTCCTAATCACAAGGGTATATAAGGACATGTTGTCTAGTAGCAACATGACTCCTAATCACAAGGGTAGATCCCCTCGTCTTCCCTATAATCTTGATCTTCTACGTTGCTTGTGCTGGAACATCTGATGAAGCCTCAGGTGGAACCTCGGATTCTCTCTTTTTCTTATTCTTATTCCTCTCATATCTCCTATAATCTTTTGTCACAGCCGCATCAGGTTGTACATCTTCTTTATCAGTTGCACCAGGTTGTACCTCTTCCGCATCAGCTTTCTCACTCTCAATGACATAAGGTACAATAGCAGTCGAACCAATGGTCGCGCCAGTTGCACCAGGTTGTACTTCGTCAGCCGCATCAGGTTGTTTATCACTCTTCTCAGTTATATCCGCATCAGGTTGTACCTGTCTTTCATCATTGTCACTCTCTAAGGCATCATCATTCACACTTTTACCTTCAACACCATCATCACTCTTCTCAGCGTTAGTTGCATCATGTTGTACCTGTGTTTCATCTTTGTCATTCTCAATGACATTATCATTCACTTCTTGACCTTCAGCACCAGTTGCACCAGTTTATACCTCTTCGCTATGATTGACAGTTGGACATTTTCAGTTCTATCATAATCATCAAAACCATGGTTATAGTTATCTACTTCTCTTTCCAAATTCAGAGCTAATTCAATAAATTTGACTCTAGTACCAAAGCTTTCAATCTTCATATTCATTTCGGAAAACATCTTTTCCATCTGGCTCTTTAGCGCAAGCAATTCATTTTTCCACGTCTCACGAGCATCCGCAGCATCCTAACGCATAGTCTCACCAGTATCCCTGGGCATAGTCTCATCCTGAGCGATATTATCCGGAACCACACCACTCCGAATCACACCACTAAAACCCACAACATCGTCATCAACACCCACATCAGCATCTAATCCTCTGGCGGTTACATCTTCAATGTAAAGATCTCTTGACCATACTGTCTTCTTCTACACGAGAATAATCCTCGTCCACCCATCAGCAATTCCATCATCATTATCATTCCACACATTCTCGTTATCCATGATTTCATGCAACATACGTCTCTCACGGCTAGATGGAGTCAGGATACTCTGAATATCCTGAGAAAATTAATAAATACAAATTAATACCTATCCCATTGATACAAAAATAAAAGGTTTTTACAATACAAACGGATTTCTAACCTTAGTTGTACCGAGTTGGACATTGATGTCCTTCAGAGTAAACCCTTTCAATCGACCGGATTTGAACTTCATTTTTCACATACGAGGACAACTTTTGTGTGCATGACTAACAACTTCAATGCAACTTTCCTTCAAAGCAGGAATGGCCTCAAACGCAAGATAGTACACATCATCACACAAAATCCATAAATACTTAGTTAGTTGAACTGAGTTATACTAAGTTATATGATATGCTCAAATTTGCCCTGAGCTACTCTCTCAAATTAAGAGATCGATGTAGTACTTAGGGATCGAATCCACAGGGAATCGAATAACACAACAAATTCGCGAATTCAAATTATGCTAAGTAAAAGTGTATGAATGAAGTAGAAAACAAAAAGTAAACAAATGAGAGATGATAAAGTTTCAAGTAATCAATTGGACAAGGAGTTAGGCAATGGGTTGTTCGCAGAAATGAATCAAAATCGATCGTGTCGATCGACACATATGTCTGTGTCGATCGACACAGAGATAAAAACGTTAGGATTTGTTAAGTGCAGTTCTAGAACATAAACACGAATGTAAAATCAATCAACTCTCGTTGCAGAGACTATCTATGATTAGATTCCTAAATCCCAAATTTCTTTGCGAACCTAGAGAATTAAATCAAGCTTTATAGTTCAAGTTTAATTGCTCACAAAATTCCTAAACCAAATTTCTTTGCGAATAAGTAATTTTGCTCATCTAAGATTATTTCAGGTTATCAATAATACTTTCGCATCTATTAAACAACCTATGATATCTAATTTTAGTTGATCAATCCTAAAATCAGAGTTATACCAATCTAGATGAAGAACATAAAGATAAATCTTAACAGGGTTTCAATCCTATCAATTTCTCATCAAACCCTAGAACTTCCCAAAACCTAACAAGCAAACTACTCAGACATAAATGATGAAATCATAATGAATGAAATAAATTGCATTAAAGATAGAGTTAGAGATACAAAAGGGTTTCGAAATCTCTGAAAGTCTGAAGTCTCCCCAAATCTCTCATCCTCCAAGTCTCAATAGAAAACAAGATATCCACATAAAATCCTAAATAAAAACTATATATAAGGTTTAAAATTCGGACTGGGCTTTTCAGGAAACTTCTGGGCTTTTTGGGCCAAACTGGAATTTTTTCAAAACTTGAAGTCTTCACGTGTCAGACGGGCATGTCGATCGACACACAAGTCCGTGTCGATCGACACAACCTTGAAAACTCGACTCCGACTTGATCACTTTAGCTCTTCTTTCTTTGATGCTCCCAAAATGCTCTAAAAGCTCCCATAAAGCTCCAATCGTTCAATAACCTGCAAAGACTCAAAACAACTCGAAAAATACCAAAAAGACTCTATGAAAAGGACTTATATCATGGTTGAAAATGGGTAAAAACCATGATATATCATTATACATTTTTAAAAACTTATCTCCAACAGGATAATGAAGCTAGGAAAGACCCACTGTGAGCTCACAACCCCCGTAGTGGTTCATACAATGAAAGATGTCTTTCATGTTCTCCTCAGACGCCTCTCGTCCCCACAGATATGTTAGGCAACCATCAAGATCTTCTACGGCTCTAATAAAGAAATGGTGAACATAGGGTGCTTGCTTCCCTCTCTTTTTCTTCCCAATAAGTACACTGCACAAAAAATAGAGAACTGTCATCTGCAAGCGATCATGAGAAGGTTTCTTCAGTGAGAGTAGCTTCTCCTTCACATCGTTTCGAATCATTGTTGCCCCAACCCCAAAATGACTACCAGCAAACTCCATACCGCCGAAAGACTCTTTGTTAGGTGGATAATTATGGCAATACAAACCAAACATGAGTGCCATTTCTGTGAGAATATCGGATGGGAACTTCGTTGACTACGAACCAACATTTTTTTTTCTTCTCTAACTTTGCCGTGCGCAGAAAAAGCATCCACAAGCCCATCAACTTATGATTAGCGGACTTCGGCATATGGAAAAAATGTTTGAATTGTGGGTGATTTAAGAACCATGACATCTCCTTCTGTGTAAGATGACCTTCAATTAGTTCCACTGTCTCTATGATACAACATTTAGCTGAAATCTTAAATGGCTTTGTATATTCCGAGGGTGGAAAGTACATCTCTAGATTTCGTTCTAACGTGACTTCTTCGTTAGCATCTTGCAATCAAAACAGGTTGTACCAAGAATAACAAAGTTATCATTTTAGTTTTCTGGAATATATTACAAAAATCTAACAAGTTATACTAATATATACTAAGTTATCCCTTTTGTTTTATAGAATTTGAGTTAGAAAACTAACAAGTTATTTCAAGATTTACTAAGTTACCCCTTTTGTTTCCGGAATTCAATTTAGAAATTAACAAGTTATACTAAGATTTACTAAGGTACCCTATTTATTTAACCGATTACTAAGTTATAAAAACTAGCAAGTTATACCAATTTGCACTTAATTGTCCAAAGTATTGAGACATACCTTTGAATCGCTGGAGTCCGACATAATTTTTTCTGACTCATTTGCATGCGACTCACTGTCATCCGAACCATCAGGGACTTCGCGTGGTCCTGGAGGCGAATCACCATGATAATTTGGGTTCTTCGTGTGTGCCATCATTGATCTTCGAAAAACCAAACAACCCAACATTATAACTTCGCGAAATCGGTGAATTTTAACCTAAATTTGATGCGAATTCTACTCAAAATTGTAAAATGTATACTCGGATTCGAATAAAAGAATTAGATTCTGACTTACCTTGAATTTGATTTCGGATTATTTTTGGTTGTACTAGAAAATGTGAAAAAGAAGCGAAGAGAAGGATTTCGATTTGGGGTGACTTGTGTTCAAACTGTCAAGAGAGTTGTGGAGTTGGTCTTTTTTTTAGAGAAGGTCCAACTCATAAGAGATGGGGTCCTTTTCTCTATGCCACGTTGATTTTTTCTTTTTGTCGGCCACGTTTATATAAAAGTCCAAAGGCAAAAGTCTACAAAATGGTTTGTGAAATAGAGCCCTTTACATAACATTCCGCTGCAGCTTCATCCAACCACCGCTGCAACTTCATCAGGGACGAATTCCGGTGAAATTAACGCAACAGATCTTGTGGCTAATTCCTCCAAATCCGCCAAGCTTACAACAAACCACCGCAGAAACCCTCAAATAGAATAGATCCAGCGATACTTACCTATGGAGGAGTGAAGACACATTACTCCTAAGGAAGAAGAGATTGGCGCATAAATTGATGAAGCTAGCATCACCGATTTGAAAATCTGTACAAGGGAAGATTCGGATTACGCCGGAAAAGCAAACCGGTCAAGCCAGAAAACCGATCCGATTAAACGGAAAAATAGATCTAAACTGCTATATACACAAAACACAAAGAAAAAACTAAACAGATGTAAACTGAACCGACGACGTGGCTGTGGAAGCTCACAACCGCCGACCGGAGCCTAAATCTAATCGGAAAAGCTTTTAAGCGATGAGAGCTTTCTTATTCGTGGAGGGAGAAAAAACGTTAGAGAGAGGTTCTGGCGTTCCCCGTCAATGGCTTATCACTTGTCCCCTCCTATTTTTTTTTATTTTTATTTCAAGCATTGACATTTTATGGGATAAAATCAAGTGGAATACGCCATCCCTGCGTATACCACGAAAAAACTACCATTTACATGGAATAAAAGATTAAATTCATTCTATTGAATCCTGTGACTTATGTGGGATTGTAGAAGAAAAAAGTAAAAAAACATTCAGGAAAAAAAACATCATGAATAGATGGGATACAAATATCTAATTTTTTTTTTTTAAAAAAATAGAAAGATATTGTTAAAAAAAACTTATAATCTCGTTTAGATTTTTCATATTTTGATTTTTGCAAGGAAATGGTCAAACCTTAGATTTCTCATTTTCTACTAAAATTTTGTTATGCTTTAAAATCTAAAGATCTCGTTTAGATTTTTCATATTTTGCTTTTTTTTTTTTAAACATCATTTTCTTTCTTCTTATAAGTATCGACACAACTAGCTTAAATTACTAATCAACAATCAACAAACTGAAGAGTACATGTAAAGAAATTAGTATTATCGTTCATCTTTTTTTGTCTTAAATTTTTTTGTTAACTAGTTCGTCATGTATATAGTTTTATGAGAAGAGTTTGTCATGATTATTTTTTACCACAGAAACATGGCAAGTAAAACAGGAAGTGCTAGCAAATCAGGCAATGGAAGTCGGTCTAATCGCAAAGGAAAGTCAATCGATGAAACTGCGGCAACTCGTGAAGGAAATGGACGTCGACTTAATCGCAAGGATAAGTCAACCGGTGAAGCGTCAGCAAATCGTGAAGGAAAGGTACGTTTAGTAACATGAATTTTACGCATCTTCGTTATACAAGTAATTATAGATAGATATATATAACTTATTTTTTATAATCATTATAGTATAACTATTGGACTCCAACAAAAACCGAAATTTTGCTCAATCTTGTGAACAATGAGTTAAAAGCAACGGGTTACACGCTAAGATTGCCTGACAATCCTGGTAAACGACGAATAGAAGAAAAATACTAAGAAATGACGGGAGATAAAATTCTTTTCGAACCGGAGATGAGAAATAGACTAGACTATATGCAGCGACTGCGATATCATCACAATATTTTAGTCAATCGTACCGGTGTCACTGTTAATCCTACAACAAAGCAGATAGAGATGCTTAAGCCATGGTGGGATGATCGAATTGCGGTGAGTTTTACAAAATTAATCATATTATATTAAATTATTTATGTATAGTTTGCTAATAAATTCTTTTTATGTTGCAGGAGTTTGGAAGCAATGGAAAATTTGTAAAAGTGTTGCAAAGCAAACCTCTTCCTTTTAAAGAGCTACTCGAAGAAATTTATGGTCAACATGATTTGGATCAAGATGATCGTTATTCACCATTCATGCTTGGGGAACATATCCAACAAATGCAAGATGAGGAAGCTAGTGATGATGAAACAGCAGTTTGCGAAACACCAGAAGAAATATCATTTGAACCAAGTAACATCAGAGCTTCAGATGATGAATTTCCCACCAGAGAACAAGTACAATGTTCTTCACCTCGTGTGAATAGATCGAGTATGCGGGTCCGAAATACATCCACTAAACGTCCAAATCGAAGAAGAGTCAATTTTGAGACACAAATCCAAAGTGGATTTCAACGTATGGAAGATTCCGCACCAACTTGTTTGATGTTTTACGGTCACGACACCATCAGAAGGCAACTTTTGGTGATTCTTTGGCTGTATTAGAAACATTACAAATTGAACCGATGGGCAAATTTTGGTGGGCTGCAAATGGATTGTTGGTGAAAGACGAAGATATCCGTGACGGGTTTATGAAACTACGAAGTGACGAGAATAAAATTCAGTTTTTGGAGAGGCTAAGTGGCGTTGATAGATATGGTGATCCATGCCAAATCATCAACTTAAAGGAGACATGCAACACTTCAACTTCTTCTGTCCCAATTACTAATTCCCAAATGGCTGGATTTAACACTAGTGCTTCCACAAGTTTCTGTCCGGGACTAGGATTGTTTGAAACAAGATCTTCTGGAACTAGTTTTTCAGCTTTGCTTGGGATTCCAACACCTAACTTGCTAGGCTCAAGTTCTGGTTATGGATCTAGTTTAGTTTAATTATTTTACTATCTCTAATAAAACCAATAAAACATTTGGTTTTTTTACTCAATATCAATAAAATATTTAATTTCTAATTAACTTATTTAGTTTATACTATTTTAAAAATTTATTTAGTTATAACATGATTTTTACTTTACATTATTTAGTTCTCATATTCAATAAATATATCTACGCTTATTTTTATAGTTTATAGACATATTTAGTTCTAACAATGTTTTTTTACAGGACTTTCGCATTGCAGAATTACTATCACGTGGGATCGAAAATCTATCTGATGAAGAGCTTGCGGAGTTGATATTACTAGAAGAAGATGAGATATTTCAGTCTTACATCTCTCCTGCCTTGAACTATTACAGTAAATTTTTCTGCAAAGAGCCAATGAATCAAGAAAAGGGTAGAGGATGGTGTATGATCCGAAATCAGATTTATGAGAATGAAAGCTCTTGTCGAACGTTAGTGCGGATGAGCCCAGAGGCATTTACACGTCTATGCGAGTTACTTAAAGGCAGGTATGGCTTACAAGACACACATAGCATATGTGTTGACGAGAGCGTTGCAATCTTTCTTATCCTTTGTGGGCAAAATGATACTCAGTATGATCTTGGTTTAAGATTTGAACATGCACAAGAGACAATAGGTCGAAAATTTCATGAAGTACTTGGAGTAATGGAACGAATGGCTGTAGACTATATGCGACCACGTACAACTCAAGACCTTGAAGCTATATCTAACCGTCTGGAAGGAGATGACCGATATTGGCTTTTTTTTAGTGGATTCGTTGGAGCATTAGACGGGACACATGTACCAGTTATGGTAACACCGGGAAAGGAATCCATACGATTCATAAGTCGAAAAGGAACAACAAGCCTTAATGTTTTGGCCATGTGCGACGCATATATGCTTTTTACATATTGTTTTGTTGGGATGGCAGGGTCAGCGCATGATGCTCGAGTCTTAGCAACAGCGATTCAAGATGATCATATGTTTCCCACACCTCCAGAAGGTAAATACTATCTTGTAGACTCTGGATATGCCAATAGCCGAGGTTACTTAGCGCCATATAGAAAACAACGCAATTGTGGTACAAGATATAATCTACAAGAGTTCTTGAATGGTGAAGCTCCACGGAATAGCAAAGAGATGTTTAACAGATGGCATGCATCCCTTCGTTCTGTAATTGAACGCACATTTGGAGTTTGGAAAAAAAAATGGAGGGTTTTAAATGAATTCCCAAGGTATGATATTTCTGTACAAAGACGTGTTTTATTTGCTACAATGGGACTTCATAATTTCATCCGTCGGAACAACATTGGAGATGTTGAGTTTGAAGAAGCAGACGCTGCAAAGGATGTTCTACATGGTAAGCAAACTATTAATGACGACACAAATGATGATCAAAGTGTTCGAGTTGAAGAAGACACTGAAGCTAGTGCTTATATGAAAGTTGTTCGTGATCAAATTGCTAAGGAAATATGGATTGCAAAATCTGCTCGTTCTCGTCGTTAGATGTTAGGTTCAATAAATTAGTTTAAGAATTCTAGAATTATGCTAATAAAACTAGGTTTCTATGTTAGCAACGTTTTTTTATTTTCTTAATATAATATATAAGTTATTTACAATTTTCGTTTTTATATAATATTATTTAATTTAATCATATTTATTTTGTATTCCATTCTATTCCTTTAAAATAACACCATTCATCTTACATAAATATTTGTATGCGATTATTCATTCCATTCATCTTATTCATCTAACCGTCATTATTCCATTCACCTCTAGTCCGTTTCTTTTAATTCATCTTATTCCAAATATTCCGAAATTTGACTACCATTTAGACCTTGGTTATCCCCTCCTATTTACTGTATTTTCCATTGATCGGTACACATACAAAGAACCCTTTACCGCAATAGTAACAGTTATGCATGTCTTCTTTAAATTTTTAAAACTCAACCTCTTAATCACAACAATTGGAGATCATTCAAAAGTTAAAGATTTGGTTAACAACTATGTTGTCTCAAGTTTCAACCATTTACCTTCACTAGGTGCGTGGGTTTTATCACATTTCTCTTCATTCAAAGTTTGATCTCATGCATTCACTTTCTTAAGGTTTTGTCTCATTCATATTGTTTAAATGTATGGAAAATGAGAGAAGAAACCAAGCAAGCTATCCTTAACCCAACTCTGAGTAAAAACTATCCTTCAGAGAACTAAATAACGCATGTGTGTGAGTTTGAATTCCTGAATGTTCATAAATAGAATCATATTTTCTAAATCATCTAAGTTCCGGTTAACAAGCGTTCAAACATCATAACCTGAAGTATAATATTGTCAAGAAGTAGGAAACGCATGGTAAAACGTCCTATTCCGCATTTATAAGGTAGTCACAATGCGGTGACCATCTTTGTAAGCTCCATTGTTCGTATGCTGTAACCTTAACAAGATAAATCAAGCAATTAAAATGTTAATAGTAACTGAAAATGCTAGAATATTGACAAAAAGGGAAAAGCAAAGTTTTTTTTGTTAGACTGAAGGCTATAACACAAACAAAGTTACATCCATTGTTTTCCACATGTAATATTTGAGAGAGCTCCACGACCTTTAGGCATGTAACATTTCTTGCGGGCAAAGAAGCATGTAACATATCTCCGCTTGCCATTAGTTTTCTGCACAGATAAGATCAGTCTACTTTTATATAATTAACCGTTACTGCTTAAGAACACAATCTTGTAAAAGCTGAGTATAAAATGAACCACTGTGTGCTTTCCTAACCAGAACGTGGGAAAGAGTTTTGAAAACATATTTATGAACATACCCAAGACACTGCTGGCTTTTCAGTCAACAACTTTAGAGTGTAAATTGAATCAAAAGCTTGTTTGTGCATCTTCTTCTTCTGCCTTTAGTTTTTTGCCAGTGAGAAGTAAATAACGTAGGTTTGTGTTTCAACTCCTTACAATATCTTCTAAATAATCTTAAGTATAGGCCAGAGGCAGCATGGGTTTTTGGAATAAAAAATGCAGTAGAGTTGATCTTTTTTTAGAGTAAAAAAATTATATTGCATATGCATGCAGGCAGAAAGAGAAACATTTCGAGTGTAGCCGTTATGATTTGTACAAAGAATGTTTTTTATGGAATGAAATCAAACAACTTACCAACCTAGCCCGAGAAATCAGAGCACCGATGATGAATCTGTTGTGGAGAGAAAATTGCAATGTGTGGGTGCATGTTATCGTCTTCTTTCTTTTCAATGGATGTAACAATCTCCGTATGACACCCAAAATCTATGTATTACTACAGACCTACAATAAACAAGAACCTTTCAATAAAATAAACAAAAGGACAAATTTATGATCGAACTTCAATACCCATATAATCGCGAATCATAGAAGATGATTTTGTCAGCAGTTGGTATGGTAGTTTCTCCACATATATGTATCGAGAGTGACTTATTCTTCCTCCGTCTTCTTCGTCGCTCGTCCTCTTCTCCATCTCTGATTAATTAAGGTTTCTTTGATGGAAGATGAGGAGGAAGTAGTGAGGGAAGTAAAGAAGAGAAGCCTACTATTCTTTAGATATATAGCTATCCTGGCCAAGTAGGGAAAGAGGCGTTCCAGATTGGAATAGTATGAAAAGAAAATTGATCAGTCGCGTATTAAGCTAAACAGGCTCTCGCGATTATTAGCTACTAATTCAAACCAGTCCTATCAATCTACTCTCGCAACGGTAAAGACTATGATCTAATGCAATAGCAAATAGGTTCAATTTTTCATTCAATTCTAAAGGTCTAACTCTCGTCTTCCTAAAGATTCAAACTCATTAAACATCATTTTTCAGACAAATAATGAACCGTCAGAACTCTATACTTTACCTAAGATCAGTTTCAAGGTGATCAAGACCTAAAACGTGTATTAAGCATGGATCAAGATGAAGGAGTACTCTAAATCTAACAAAAGTGCCCCCCTAATTCATAAATCCTATCTATCGAACCATGAAAACCCCTCGAATTGATTTCCCTGGAACTCAACAAAAGAACTACTCAGACATAGCAAAACAATCCACAAAAATACTTGTGCTCATTAAGAACAATAGAAATAGGGTTCGAGAAACTTCTCTAAGTGTTACAAAGAGGGTGAGAATCATTCTCCCAAAATCCAAACAAGCAGAGTAACAAGTAGAAAGAGATGAATGCCTTTAGAACTTGTGAAGACCCAAGAGCTTTAAAAATATGGTTGTGGTGAGCGTGATGAAAGTGGTGATGATAGTCGTAGTTGCTCCTGTAAATCTCTTGGAGATGACGTCGAAAAAGGAAAATTCCCAATTTTCTCAGATGTGATCTCCTGTGATCGGTCGATCACCGTGTAAAAGCGTTTATCCATCAAAAACAGTGAGTTGATGATTGGTAGATCGTCTCTGGCGTCCGGTTGATCATTTACATTTTATCCCAAAAAAAAAAAATGATTGATGTTGTTCTTGGCAAAATCCTTTTCACACACGGTCTTACTTGTAGTTTTGTTTGTGTTTGTGAAGAATTTGAAGTTTAGCAATTGATATTGGCCGGTGAGCGAGGTAGGGAAGTGAGATCTTGAACCTAAGAAGTTCTGCCACGAGTTTATCTAATCTATGTTCATGATTTTAGGTTCTTGTTTACCCAAGTCTACTTTTCTGACATGTTGTTAATCACTATATTGAGAGTTGAACATATAAGTATGAGTAGCAATGTATTCAGAAAAAAAAACTTGGCTCAAGCAGGAATAAATTTGTTCTTTGTGATGTTGGAATCATCTTAGCATTTGTATGGAGACATGAGAAGAGATTGGAGTCGGTAGTTCTCATCAAGCAATTAGGATTTTCGAGAGAGAAGGATTAAAAACTCAAGAAGAATGAGAATAGTTATAATCTTTGCTATTTCATTGTCATAATGAAAACTACGAGTTTAAACAAAACCTTAATTATGTAAGAACACTAATAAAGTCAAAGCAGTAGCAAGAGTCTTGACCTCTCTCATCATAATACATGTATACAAACAAGTACCCTCCAACTGGCCCTGGTTAATGTGAAAATTAAAAAACCCAACACGATAAGGTTTCAGTTTTCAGGTCATCACAGAAGCTCGGTAATCTGCGGTTAGACTGCAGACTGACATCAAGAACAGGACCGCGACTACAGCCGCCCTTAGAAGTCCTCCGTATGAACATTTCACGGTCAAAATCTTTTTAAACAAGAAACCGGTCTTGTTCTTTGATCTCATTAGTTTTCCACATCCCTTCTTTATGGTTTCTCCAACCGTGTTGTCCTCAACCTGTGTAACATTAATTTGTTAACATACAAATGTCACGGTTCCACTCCAATTTGCTACGCGAAACCATATCCCATGAAACAAAAAAAACCCAAGTAATTCATGTGAATGTGCTTGTTATTCTCACCTCTCTCTTGATAGTTTGAAGCTCTGGATTCTTCGAGTTAATAGCGTTAAGGTTACTTTGCAGGCGCAACCTTCTTGAGGCATTTCCATGCACTATATAGTCAGAGGTACAGCCTGAGGGTTGTGCCTGCCGAGTCTTAAGCTTGATACCTGTCTCTGAAACATCATTGCCCATGTCACCTACCGAGCTCTGTTGATACGCTGGTGCAATCTGCAATCAGGTAGATTAATAAGAGTTATTTAAGATTTCCGTAATTCTTAATGGATATACAAATGGTGTTGACTGTTAAGGGATAGTCTAAGAACCTGATCTGGCACTCCACCGTCGAACCCAGACTGCAAAACATATTTATCTGGAACCTGTTCTGAGTTCACAAGAATTGAATCAAGAAAGTCGGATATACATGTATCTACTTCATCTTTACTGTACTGAGTCTGAATTTGGAAGCTGTTGTTGTGGTTCCCTGAAAAAACACTTGAGCTAGATTGGAATGCGTTGTAAGAGGATCCAAGCTCGGATTGGACTTGCGAATGTAACGGGGAGAACATATTGTAATCCAGGGACTCCAACTCCGGATACCAACCGAAATCTACAAGCTGCAGATGAAAACAAAATTCGTAAAAAACTTGCAAACCAACACTAACACAATCATCTAATAAAATTCTGCAATGTCCTCACCTCGGCAGTTGTAACCTCATCGCAAGCGTCACTATGAGAATCGCCAGAGATTACAAGAGAAGATTCCGCAATGTCATAACGCTTCACGTCTTCTGTTTTAGTGACCACAGATACTTCGGACTTAGACGCTTCAACGGTTGGAGACGAGACTGCCGGTTCAGCTTCATCCGACTTTGAATCTTCTTCACCTAAATTCAGCTCTTGCTTCTTGAACAATTTGCATATAACAAATGGACTCTGCATATATTATCAACCACAAGCACATGATTAAGTTACATAGCCAATTTAAATTTCAATGGTTACACACACCTCTACATGTTATTACCTGGCCAGGATTAGTGCCACTAAGCTCCTTCTCGGTGGCGCGATACTCGTGCATAACCCAGTTGGTTCGCGTTCCCTTAGGAGCTCGACCAGAGTGGAAAACCAGAGTTCTCTTGACGCCAATAATGTTGCTCTTACAGGATTTTATCTTGCGGTCTTTTCCCGTCGCCTTCCAATAGCCTGCGATTGTTGCCCGATTCTGTCTACTTCCGTTCGGGTACTTCCGGTCCAACGGACAGAAGAAGAGCCACTCGGAGTCATTCGTTTTGATCACAGAGAAATCTACAACAAGAAAAAAAAACCCACAACACAAAATCTAAAGATTTGAATGTAGCCATATGTGAGTGAATCTATATAATCAATTACTTGATTTGTGATTTCCCCTTTTTAGAAAAAGGTTTGTTAATTTTGAAGAAGAAGAAGATAGTTACCAGGTAAATCCCAAGGCTCCCATTTGCAGATATCGATCTCTCGGATGGCTTTGACGTCTTCATCGTGGCCGTTGATTTTCCGGCGGAGATAGAAACGGACTAGCTCCTCGTCCGTTGGACGGAATCTTAATCCCACTGGTAGTGAATCCAGTGATAATACTTCAATATTCTGATTCATAGATGCTATTTTTGACGAATCGGGAGAAGAAGAATAAGGAAGAACCCAATACAGAAAGATTCAAAGATACGAATAAGAAAAGCCCAGAATAATATATGTATCGGAGATGCGATTCGAAGGTATCAGGAAGAAGAAGAAAACAATAAAAATTCAGCGATACTCAGAAACCCTAAAATTCGGATACGATTTGGTAAAGTGAGGAAGAAGAAGAAGAAAATGTCAACTTTTTTTTTTTTTTTTTGGGGGTCCTCTTATAGAGACGAAGATAGCAGCGCGTGTGGTGAACTGGTATGTACACGCGCCAAACCAAGGACGTAACGCGTTTGGGGGGGGGGGGGGGAATCTTAGAAGTACGATTTTACCCTTGATGGGAGGTTAACAAAAAGTTGATGCATGGGTAGAACAGGAAAATTGGTGACATGCGTAAGAAGTGGATAAGTAATATGTCAGCTAACGAATGATTTAATGACACGTGGAATAGAGAAAGGAAGTTTCGGTGTGAGCTCACTTGCTGATGAGTTCTCGGATGGTTCCGTATGGTCAATTCGAAAAACTGTTTTACGATTCTCGGAATAATTCCCAACTAAACTTTACGGTTCGTCTCCGTCTTCTCTATTGGCTTTTGTTGTCGGTATAATTCATGAACAAACTCTAGAAAACTTGTAACCCTTTATTTCGAAAGCTGGAACTTGACAGGTATTGTTAGTGGCATTGAAGACTTTTTATCCATATATTTTTATAAATCCATCATTACTCTACTACTCGAAATAGAGTTGGACAGAATTTCCGAACCGATCAAGTTTTCTTGAACCCGAACTGAAATTGAAATTCTCGAATCTAAATTCGAAGATAATTATAAAATGATTTGAATGTAATGAAAGTTTAAAAAACATAATTATATGATTTAAACCGATTGAACCGAACTAACCAAAATTTATTTTAAAAATTAGTAATACTTTTTTTAACTAAATACATAGAAAAATATATCAAATATTTACAATATTAATTAAACTAGTTAATTTGATCCTAAATGAGATCTATTTATAAAATTCTAAAAAACCAAAACGAACCAAGCCGAACTATAGGGATCTATTGTTTAGAAACTCAAACCAGATATATGAATGCCCACCATTAACTCGAAGCACATACCATTTGAGTCCATCCGATTTTGTTGTTTATAAACAGTAGAAGTTTGAATTTTTTGATCCATAATCTTTTATAGTATCCAGAGCTAAATGTTTGTACCACATTTAGTGCGTAAATCTTCTCTCTTTACAGAGTTAAACTAGAGATTTAGAGTGCTCACTCTCGATTTATTAAACTACACACGGATTTGGTAAGGTTGTAATTTTCACAAACAAGAAACTGTATCTATATTTAATGATATTTGTACCCTTTCCTTACCTACAAAAGACTTTTGAAGATAATGAAAGTGCAAAATGTTAGTATTTTTTTTTTCAGACGTGGCTTCACACACTTTGAATTTATCGATTACAATAAGGAAACACTTGCTTAATGAGCAAAGAAAGACCCTGACTCAGTCATCGTCTCCTTCCTCATGTCTTCTCAATTCCCAAATTCCGGTCTCTGCTTCAACTTCCCGGCAACAGAATTTTGTTTCCCTTATGCCCTAGCTTTTATGATAAATCTCTTCCCGTGACATCCCTTTAGGACGACATTTGTCTTGAAAATGGCTTCCCCTAACGAAAACGATAAGATTCCCACGCTTCCAATTTCAGACTCGTCATCTCGTACTAGGGCTTTCACTTCAAGGACTCGTTGCGTTCCCCTCTCAAATCCTAGTGACGAAATCGACGACTCGAGTGCGGTTTTAGGCTACGCAGGTTCTCTTCGGAGCCAGAGACGTCCTCCATTAGTTCCAATGGCTGCTCCTATTTCCTCTACTCGTAGACCTGAACCTCTCTTCTTTCCTCCTGCTCCTCCTCCTACTCGTAGATCTTCTGATTCTTTTGCTACTCTTGAAGAGAACAACTCCTCCGACAACGAGGAGTTCGTCTTGAAACACGCAAATCTCTTGAGATCTGGTAAACTGGGGATGTGTAATGATCCTTACTGTACCACTTGTCCTTCTTATTACAACCTCAAAGGATCCCAACGTTCTACTCCCACAGTTTCCGTGGATTCCACGGTATGTTCGTTATACCTCAAAGCAGCAAATAGCTTGACAATCAAGTAAATGTTGCTGATACAGAGTATTTTTCCTTTTCTTTTGGTTTTAGTTTCATAATGTTCTGTATGATGATGCTAGAGGTTGGCTTGCTTCCTCAGTTAATAGATGCTTACCTAGAATCATGAATCCTCATTCAAAAGCCGTTCAATGGTGGACTAAAATCTTTGCCCTTTCAAGCTTGTGTGCCATTTTTATAGATCCTCTCTTCTTCTTCCTCATATTAGTTAAACAGGTAATATATATATATATATATATATATATGTTTCCTCCTGTATCTGTTTCTTACATTTGAGTACCTTTTGTGACTATCTTTCTGACTGCAGAACGACAAATGCATAAAGATTGATTTGCGGAACACGAACGCATTTGTAGTTGTTAGAACTATAACGGATGTTATTTTCTTTGCTAACATGCTACTTCAGGTGTGTTTCCTTTGCTCCATTTTCTTATAATGAAATCTGTGTGCTTTAATGCTATGTTTTTTTAATGTTTGTTGCAGTTTCGATTGGCCTATGTAGCTCGCGAGTCTACGGTAGTTGGTGCTGGCCAGTTGGTTGATCGTCCGACAAAAATTGCTCTCCATTACTTCCGAGGATATTTTTCCCTCGACCTGTTCATAGTGTTACCACTTCCTCAGGTTTTGTAATGTTAGAGCTACCACTGGTTTTGGAAACATGTTTTTATTAACCACAGATTTCTCCTTTCATTTGCTTACAGATATTGATATTGTTGGTAATACCAAAACAATTAAGCACATCTGGGGCAAACTATGCGAAAAACCTTATTCGCGCCGCAATTCTTGTCCAATACATTCCAAAGCTATACAGACTTCTACCTCTGCTTGCTGGACAAACACCGACAGGCTTCATATTTGAGTCAGCTTGGGCTAATTTTGTTATTAATCTTCTCACGTTCATGCTTGCTGGACATGTTGTTGGCTCTGGCTGGTATCTTTTTGGCCTGCAGGTATCGAAAAGTCTCAAAACTCAAAAATTCACTTTGATATAATGTTCTTTCAGCTCTATGCTTAAAATACATGTCTTGTATATATTTCAAGTGATTTATTGATTCTTTTTTTTTTTAGAGAGTTAATGAATGCCTTCGAAAGGCTTGTGGTAATTCTGAGCGTGAATGTAGAGCTCTTATAGATTGTCGCCATGGAAATAGCACTATATCGGCATCGTGGAGAGATAATGCGAGAGCCAATGCTTGTTTCCAAGAGGATGGTTTTGCTTATGGAATCTATTTGAAAGCTGTCAATCTTACCAATCATCCTAGTCTCTTGACAAGATACAGTTACTCTCTGCTATGGGGATTCCAGGTAATTGGGTTTCTTCACATTGATTGGTCAAACATTTGTAGTATAAAAACAGTTATTCAGACTCCTTGGCTTTGATTGGCATATTTGGGACACTAAACTAATGCCATGGTCTTATAATTTTCAAAGCAAATCAGCACGCTTGCTGGAAACCAAGTCCCAAGCTACTTTCTATGGGAGGTCTTCTTTACTATGGGGATCATCGGACTGGGACTTTTGCTTTTCGCGCTTCTTATTGGTAATATGCAAAATTTCCTTCAAGCTCTCGGTAAAAGGTAAAATTAACTCCATCAATGCATACAAAAGATATTTGAAGATATAATGGATGGTTTCGAAATCACCAAATGCTCTGATGATTGTGCTTCAATTTGTACACCATAGGAGGTTGGAAATGACGCTAAGACGGCTTGATGTCGAGCAATGGATGAGCCACAGACGGTTGCCAGAAGGTATAAGAAAGTATGTGGATACTCAAAACTTTTCTTCCCAGTTGAACATTGTTTTTCTCAAGAATTCCATTAATTTTATCACCAAACTGTGTAACTATCCCAAATTTTCAACAGGAGAGTGCGAGAGGCAGAGCGGTTCAATTGGGCGGCTACCAGAGGAGTTAACGAAGATTTGCTCTTTGAGAATATGCCTGATGACCTTCAAAGAGATATAAGAAGACATCTCTTCATATTTCTCAAGAAGGTAAACACCAGAATCCAATTTTTATAGTGTTTCAAAGAGTTAGTTCTGAATCTAGTTTTATAGAAACTACGGTTGAAACTGGAGTAATAGACAGGGATCACAGATTAACCATTGCTTAATAAAGAAAATGATGAGTTTTGCAGGTAAGAATATTCTCTTTGATGGATGAATCAATCTTAGATTCGATACGTGAGAGGCTGAGACAGAGGACATACATAAGGGGTAGCACAGTCTTGCACCGATGTGGCCTAGTCGAGAAAATGGTTTTCATAGTGAGAGGTGAGATGGAGAGCATTGGAGAAGACGGTTCTGTTCTTTCTTTATCAGAAGGCGACGTTTGTGGTGAAGAACTACTCATTTGGTGCCTCGAACGCTCTGCAGTAAACCCCGGTAAGTCCCTTTCACTTATAATATTTTCGCGTTTGAGCAATACATGATCACGATTGAGTCACTTGAGCATGATAAATCTGCAGATGGGACGAAGATAAGAATGCCATCGAAGGGAAGGCTTAGCACCAGAACTGTTAGGTGCGTGACGAACGTGGAGGCATTTTCGCTGAGTGTAGCAGACCTTGAGGACGTGACGAGCTTGTTCTCGAGATTCCTTAGTAGCCATCGAGTCCAAGGAGCCATTAGGTACGAGTCTCCTCATTGCAGGCTACGAGCAGCTATGCACATTCAAGTAGCTTGGAGATACAGGAAGAAACGACTCCAGAAATGAAAAAACAACGTCTATGTCTTACTAGGCCAACACCCTTATAATTATGTTTCTTCTTTTATGTTTTTCTTCCGTTTGTAATGTTATTTCTTGTATAAGGCGTTAACGTTTAGCAATCATAAATTTAATTTGGTTGTATATGTAACTAACAAGATATGGTCCTGCCTAGGCCTAGGCAAATAGGTATTCGGGTCAGGTTCGGGTCGGGTCCTGTCGGGAATAGGTTTTGTCAGGTATAGAAATTTTAGACCCATATAGAAACCTGTAAAGTTTCGGATCAGGTACAGGTTCGGGTCTTACGGGTACAGGTTCGGGTCAGGTCACAATTAATTAATACCTGTACATACCCAAAAACATTCGGGTACAGGTTCGGGTTTAGGTTATTTTACCCAAAGCTACAAAAAATAACCTGTAAATACCCAGAAAAATTCGGATACTGGTTCGGGTACAGGTTCTTTTACCCAAATATACAAAAAATAACTTGTAAAGACAACAACTATTTGAACCCATGACCATAACATGCATTTGAAACTCATAAGACCATAATATTAAGGGCCTTATAACTATAACTAAACAAAACATATATAATCTAAGTATTAAGTAACAAAACATTCGGGTTTTTTTCGGGTCTTGGGTAGGAACCTGTACCTGAACTTGTACCCACGGATAGCATTCTAACATACCCAGTAGGGTAAAACACAAATACCCATACCCAATCAGAACATGTGATTTTAGGTCGGGTACATGTTCGGATATTCAGGTCCGGTTATTATGCCGAGTCCTAGTCCTGCCATATTTGTTGGAAAAGAGCTGTAACTAACAGTATATGATGCTTAGTATGTTTAACACTGAATGTTTTATGGTATATTTTTGTGAAATATAAATGTACTTTGATCCTGCTATAAATTGCTTCTCATAATAATCGTTTTTTTTAGATTCTCGTCCTCATTATATTTTTAAAAATCGTGGAAGGTCATCGTTTTTTTTAGAATCGTTTAACACTGTAATTTATGTTTAAAAATCGTAGAAGGTCATCGTTTTTTTCAGAATCTCGTCTTCATTATATTTTTGTAAATGACATTAGGTGGACATACGCTATTTAGTTTTTGTACGGTTTCTTCATTTAGTTTGATTTAAATCTACTCTATGAAAGTTGGATGGCTCTCTCCATGAGATGTCAAGTCAACATAGGAGGATTTGCCACGTCTATTTGTTTTTTTTATAGAACGAAACCTTTCCTTCACGGTTTCAATTCACCTTCTTCTATAGAGTTTTACGGTTTTTAATCAATGCTTCTTCCACTTTAGCTTCCGAATTCCGATGCGTCCATGTTTCTCACATAAACCTCTACATGAATCAAATAAGTCGCAACTCTTCAAATTTCATTTCAATTACTCATGTCCTTTCTTCTTTTCAATTCAGCAAAAGCACCCCAAAAAACAAAAATCAACTAAGGTTTTCATGAATCCTCTTCCACCTTTGAAGTTCTTTTCCTGCAATTATTCATCTGATGTCACCATCAAAAGCATCTAGAGATCCTAGAACGGACGGGGTTCAGATCCCCGTGATGTTTGAGGAAAAGTATGTCTTCCATTATCTTTTTTTAAATTCCTCTACTTGGATTTCGATTTTGGGTTTTGTGAATAATATGTTTATCTCTATCTTATGTTTTTCTGGGCATTAATGTCTATAATTTGACATTTTAAATAGAAAAAAAAATTGTGGAATGATTAACATGTCTCTGATAGTCTTCGTATCTTCTATATGGATCTTCAAGGTAGACTTTTTAAGGGGCTCTACCATTTGCAATTAGTCTTAATGCTCATTCCATTTCCATTTCCATTTCCTGTTAAAACTTTCTTTGCTAAACTACTTTAGTTATGCCATGGACTTCTATATATGGATTGTAACCATTGTTTTATATCAGTAAAGAACTTATTAATAGCAATTAGTTACATACGTTGGGTTGACATATTTTGTATACTACTTTACACTACCCACATATTTTGAGAATTTCTTTCGTTAGGTGATAACAGATAGTTAATTTTCGCAACGCTTGACATTTCTGAATGTCATGTCTTGGTTTTATTTGGTTTAAAACATACGTTGTTTACTTCACTTTCGATGTTTTCTTGTTTAAAATTCTCCTTGCCTATAGTTTTCACGGGTACATGAATTTGGTATTAAACGCGGTTGACGAAGTGAACTCAAGACGAACACACAAAACCTCTTGTCGGTGAGTTGCATGTGCCAATCTAAAATCACTCTTCAACAAAACTTCGGTTCACTAATATTGTATTTTGTTTCCGTACTGGTTTGAACTTGTGAATATCATAGACTTCAAGAAGGATTTTGCTTAAAAAAGACATCCTAACTCTGATGATATCAAGTAACTAGCATCATCTTCTTCCTTTCCAATATTCCTCAAAGTTTAGGTTTTTCATAGAAGAACACTGTAGTGCAACACTGCGATGGTTTAGAAGAGTCGTTTGAAATATATAACACAAAATGTAGGAGACCAAACCTTGACAAAGTCAATATGTCTCAAATTAAATATTTGATTTCTCATGGGTTAAGTCGCAAGATAAAAGTTCCAAGCAGATGACCAAAGCTCTCCAGCATGGTTGCTAATTTGAAAGATATGTTTCCTCTACAAACTCTAACAATGGGAATGAATTTTAAATTGAATATTAAAACAATAGTTTGTTTGAGATTGTGGTGGTCAGTGTTTAGTTTGGTAATTGGGCGAGAATTGATAAGGATAACAAAATTTTGTGTTACCTATTTGGTTCATCCATTTATCAACAGATTATAACTCTCATTCCAAGCAAATAGTTCATAAAATATATGACAATGGACTTGCCATCAAAATTGTTGTAATATTCCCATGTTGAAAATAACTAATATTTTAGAGAATATTCATTCATGGTTAAAAAAAGTAAGCTGGCATTCGCCTAGGATAAGGAGAGTAAACAAGACTATGTGGAAGCTTGGAACAACACCATGTGGCAATTAGGAACAAAGAGGCTAGTGGAGGAGATAATAAAATAAAAAAGAGAGACAAAACGAAAAGACCACCTGAACATCTCACAGCTGGTAAATTCTAAACATTTCTCCTAGAATGAGTGAGATTATATATGACACTTCTTTTCACTTCTCTTTAACGTTGTTGGTCTTAACAAGGATGTTCGAACAAGCTTGTTAATGCTCTTAAGGTTGAGTTAAGGAGACGATTATGTTGAAAATCACGTGATCTTGTTTTCATTACTATACGTTAAGAATTGTTTCGTTTGTAATTGTCTCAGACAATGGACTTTTGTTTTTTTTCATGTTCTTCGATTAGAATTTTCTCTGCATATTGGTTTGGGTGCTATCTCCTTCTCGAATTAACAACTTTAAAGGCCATTGTCCTTATTAATAAATTTGTTATGCAAACTAATTTGTAAAATTTGGCTACCCAACTTTCACATATCTATGATGAAGTCCTAGAGTCGGGAAGCCGTTCGAGGCTTTAAAAAAACATTCATCTGATTTTATGCAATATGATTTATTTATCTTACACTTATTGTTTGGTCTGTATTAGTTGTCTCTTGTGCTGACTCGGATGGAATATAATGCTTTGAATTACTTTTCCCGTAACTTTGTAGAATCAATGGAAGGGAAACTAAATTCCTCTTCCTCTGCATTTTTGTTTGAATTATCTTTTCTGTTATATATTTATGAGTTAGTTATCTTTTGTAATCCAAGATGATGAGCTATGAATATATACTTTTAGCCAACAATTTACTTTACATCGATCAATTTACAGAAGTTTTACGGGCCATAAGAATTTATGAATTACAAAAAAATCCCAAAAATCCAGTTACGTGGTTTTGTTTATTCATGCACTGTGTGACTGTGTCGTGTTATCTACAACATCTTCAAGTCTATTTGCACTGTATACTTTTAGAACAATATCTTACCGTTTTAACTATTGCATATTGGTAACTTTTCTATTAAGATTGTCTTGTAAATTGTTTGCTACGAAGATTTGTTATCAGGTGGTTGGTATCGTCTTGTTTTTAACTTCTTAATAGATATGTTCTTTGATCAAAAACTAATTCTTTATGCAAAATGAACACTTAAACAACTATGATAAAAACATAAACTATCTATTTGATCTTTTAATGATTCAATATTTCTTTTTCTTTTTTTGTTTATAACTAAAACCGTAAAACCCGCGCATACGCGCGGATATTCACCTAGTTTAACTAAATCAATAAAAACATTATCTACTAAATAAAGTAAAAACGTTTTTCTCACAAAAGAAATATAAATACTACGTACTTATTGTCTTTCTTACTCCAAAAATTTATAAGAGACAGATGAATTATCTCATTTTTCTAATGTTATTTACTACTCTATGTTTTGAGCTAAATGAAGCTTGCAAGCAATAATCATGTGCAGTGGCGGAGCCACAACAAGAGGGGGCAATGAACCCAACAAGATTAAAAAAAATCAGTATAATTTAAAGCCCAATCTATATGATGCCCCTACTCATAATTTTTTTTTTTGCCTCCAATCTATATATATGTCCCCAACAAAACTATTTTCTGCCCGCCACTGATCATGTGGTAATTTATAACGAAATTACTCCTAATGTTGATCTCAACATTAGATGCCGTATTCCAGACCAGGTTACAAACCTGGCTATGTACAGACATTAAAGTACAAAGCTCCTTTTTTTCTCATTGACTTTTCAGATGCTACTCGAAAGACATATATCCCAAAAATTTATGAGAAATTTGCTAAATTGACTCAGTTTGAAATTGGAAATGTCTCAATCTTTGTCTTTTTTTTACCAACTTTTTTCTAAATTACCCTTTGATTAAATTTCAAAATTACAAATAAATAGTTTTTATAATTTTATAAAATCAGAAAAATACAAAAGAGTAATATACAAGGCATATGGATTCATGTTTATATTTTTTTTCAAAAAAAATCATGACGGAACATTATTTATTGTTCCATCTACCATGGTCAAATCTACTAGTAGATTAGGTGTTTTGCGAATTTGTATAAATCTACGAGTGGTAGAAGGAAGTATTCTACGGTTTGTTCAAGTTTTACATACCGCAGATTGCACATTCTACGATTTGCTACAGTACTACCAACCGTAGTATACTATTTCTACCAATAACTCTGTATTCTACGATACGCAGAATACATATTCTACCCCTTCTTTCTACCGCTTTCTCTATCTTTTACCAAATGGTAGAAAGGATATTCTACCAAAGTTAGTTTTAATCCCCTAAATCTAGAACCACTAATTATTTACTTTCCAAAAAATATTGTATTCGATATTTACTTTCTAAAAATCAGTTTTTTCGATTTTTAGTTACCAAAAATATTTTTCCGTTAAAAACAATTTTTTTTTGTAAAATGTTTTTCAAGTGTTTTTGGAAAAAACACATTAAAATTTTTTCGAATATAATGGAAAACCTATATGAATATAATGTTTTAGTTTGATTCATTATTCGATTAAACATCTATAGTTTACTTGGTTCGAAAAAACATATATCTAGATCCGAGGTCACGAGTTCGATGTCACATGGTGACACAATTTTGCATTTTTCGAATCCGACAATTTTTTTTTTACAAACGGAAAACCTATATGAATATAATGATTTAGTTTGATTCATTGTTCGATTAAACACCTATAGCTCACTTGGTTCGAAAAAGCATACCTAGATCCGATGTCATATGGTGACACAATTTTGTATTTTTTTCCTTTTGTTTTAGTTGGTTCTAATTCTCTAAATCTAGAATCAATAAATCATGATTAATAGTGTTGCCAAAAACGATTTATTCCTTAAATTTTTCCTATAAATCTACTCTTCTTCTTCGTGATCTCTCTTCTTCACGTCCAAAGTCTCTCTTTTTTGATACATGTTTTTGAAAAACAATTCCTAAAATTCTCTTAATTCTTCATGTGGTTAATATGTTACATATCTATGTAACTTGTGGTGAATGGAAGAAACTTCCCATTATATAATTTTCTCATTTATTTTTTTCACCTTTTATTATTTTAATATTTGAATTCACCTCCATAAACAAGTCTCATGAGGCAACAATCTCACTGGCTTTGATTAGAAATTGGTTATAAAAACAGCAAAGATTTTTACCTCTATTGACTGAGCCGTTGCAAGCCTGTAAACATGAACAGGCTTCGTCTGACCAATCCTGTGGCATCTGTCCATGGCTTGCAAGTCCATTTGAGGGTTCTGGAGACCAAGCAAAACACAGTTAGAGACCACCCCGAAAGAGATAAGACCAGGAGGGAAAATTTGACTGATTTGATTACCCAATCGCTGTCGTAAAGGATGCATGTATCAGCAGCAGTAAGATTGATTCCGAGTCCTCCAGCTCTGGTACTGAGAAGAAATATCCTACAGTTGCTCTTCTCATCACTGAAATCATCGATTTATATCACGAGAGAGAAAGACCTCGTGGTTATCATTTGGTAAGACTATTGCTTAAATGCAAAAGCTGCATAAGAACAGAAGAATCCAACCTGTCTTCTCCTTTCATCCAGTTTCACACTCCCATCAATTCTCACTGAAGTAATAATCCATAATGTCCAAAAGTTTTGTCCATTGGCTGAAGATTAGGACCTGGTCATCAAGAAAAGGATCAGAGATGTTCTCTAGAGAAATGAACTACGAGCCATGGGTTGATGGAACATACTCTGCGATTTTTGGCAAACAACCGAACAAGCAATCTCTCCAGTAAGCGGAATTTACCACACTGTTCAACAATCTTCTCAACAGAAGGATAGGTTACTGTCAAGAAAAGGAACAATTAAGTTCTATCACATGTTTGTAAAAAGGCACACTGACATACATGAATCACTTAAAGGCCCCTCAATAAGGTCAGGATGGTTGCAGTTCTTCTTATGTTGAATAAACAGACTATTAAGCTTTCCCTTCCAGCCTTCACCAAAAGCATGAGGAATGAACAAAACAATGAAGAAAATGACATTAATAACTGAAACACACAAAAGATCAAGTACCTCCGATAGTATTCGCTGCAAGGTATTCTCCCAATGTTTTATTCACGAGACGTTCCTGGAAAACTTTCTAATAAGTCATTGTAGCATAAACAATAATCTCCTTTTTACGTGGAAGTGAGAGCTCAACATCACATTTCATTCTTCGGAGGATGAATGGTCGTAGTATGCCATGAAGTTTCGCAAGAACCTAGACAAAAAATTACTCTTCCCATGAAATCATATATCATATATGCAGTCAAAGATATCTAGTAATATTGACCATAATTTGTTCGTACTTGAGCTTGTCTTTTCTCTTCTCCTTCTTCTTTAGATGCTTCATTATTGTTCTTATCAAAAAAATTAAACCTGCAAGAGAACTCATTCTATCAGATAGATACTTAAAAAGGAATAAATGTTCAAAAGATGCTGCCGGTTACGCTATAGAGAAAAAACAAAAGACAACATGCTAGGTAAAGAAAATAAGGAAAATGTTTGTACCATGATAGAAATTCATCATGTGATGTAAAGATGTCAGGCAGAATAAAATGCATCAGTGACCAAAGCTCAGACAAGTTGTTTTGAAGAGGGGTTCCTGTCAGCAAAAGCTTGTTCTCCATCTGCAAATATTTAAGCTCCCTAATCAACTTGCATTTATGGTTTTTTAACCTATGGCCCTGTAAAATAAAAGAACAAAACAATATTAATGTTTTCGAAGGATCGATGTTGCTGATACAAACTTAGAAGCCTAATACATTAGCCAATCTAGAAACTTACCTCATCAATGACAACATACTTCCATTGATATTGACGCAGATTCTTTCTCGCATCATTCATAGCCACCTCATAAGAAGTGATGACAATGGGGAACTTGGGACCAACGGTTTTCGGCATGTACTTACGCCTAATTGCATCTCAGACGAGAGAGAGACAGGCGGACCCGATCAAAAATTTAAATTTTTTTCCTTCAAATTATTATCATCACAGATAATAATCCTCAATTGGGCCAATACAAGCAACGCGGGAAACAATTAAAATCAACGATAACATACCAAATCAATAAATCTCATACTTTATTAATTTCCCTAAATCGTTCAATTCAATAAGAACAATATTCAATTCAATCAATTCCAGAAAAATCCAATGACAAAAATTTCAGTACTCAATAACCAGAATTCACTAGCAACCTAGCAATTCTAAGCAATACAACCAGACAAGCGAGACCCTAGATCATCCCCTCTTCCCGGCCATGATTCCACGATCACATTTTCTCTTTACCTGCAATACATGGCAAAAAGAGTTGCGTGAGTATTATCACAAATACTCAGCGACGCGGTCATCCCGTCTACAGGCTAATTATACACAAGCATAAACAATAGATACAATACCAGGATGAGCATACACAAGCAATCACGAAACAATCAACACGAACCAAACCAGGAACTCTGTGTCGATCGACACAACCTCTAGGTGTCGATCGATACACAGTCCGTGTCGATCGACACACCACCCTGGTGTCGATCGACACGACGTCGCAGAACCCAGAAACGAGCCTATCCTCTCATGGCTCGAATCCGTCGCGATTCATCGAGTCTCCTGCACAATTTCATTCACAAAACACACGAAATCCACCAAGCAATCGCATTCTACCCATTCCTTACACTTATGTAAGCCTACGGTCACGCACTCACCTCGAAAAGGATTGAAAAGACGAAGAACGCGAAGAACAAACACGATCAGCCTCTAATTCCGTCCTCACATACCCGAAATCAGCCCAACAACAATCTTTCCTCGTTCCCAATAGCCTCACACACAATTCTCCTCAAGAAAACTCCCAAAAAATCACTAAAAACCTTTGATTTTTGATTCTCCCCTCAATCTCCCGTTTTCTTTCTGAAAAATGGCCAAAACCAGAGACAAACGCGTCTGACCACTTATATATCCGAGCCCTAGGGTTTTTCCTAAGCCGGCCCACCAAACCGGTCAATTAAATCGAACATGTCGGTCCAATTTAACCCTGTGTCGATCGACACACCACTCGTGTCAATCGACACACCCACCAAATTTCACATTTTGGTTCACGGACGTTATAGGTCGCGGGAGAGAAAGAGGCGGAGAAGGCGAGATTAGGGTTTGGTTTTTTTTTTTTTAATTTGATATTTAGTAATTTGTTTTTTTTTAATTTGATATTTAGTTTTAATTTATTTTATCTTTTTGAATATTCTATTTTTTTTTTTAAATTTCAAAAATATGTTAAAAAATTTATTTTTATTAATACTGGAAGGTAAAATTGGGTTATGAAAATATCAAAGGTTATTAGAACAAAAAGATATGTGTATAAAAGTTATTGGGATATTTCCAATTCCAAATTAAATCAATTTAGCAAATTATTGTATTCTTAGTTACATGACTAATCCCAAGCATTTTTTTTTTATATTAAAGCATATGATACTTTACGCAAAATTATTGGGAATCGCCGGGAAGTGGATACAAGTATAAATGTTTTTTTTTAAAATTATTTTTCGTACTATGAACTAAGGCGTAAAAGCTACTTCCTCGAACTTATTAGATGGCGTCAGAATATATTGTAAAATATTGTAATAAAATATGAGTTTGTTTGATTTCTACTTATTTTCGATCAATGTTCCAAATGGGGCGGCGATATATGTTTATACATACTAATGTTTTTTTAAAGACACATGCCAACTTTAATGGTTTTTCTTTAAAGAAACTTTTTCTTTTGTAAATCTTTTAAACTTGTTTATTTTATCAACCACTAGTTTCCCTAATAATAAAAATATTAGAACATAATCAATGGTTAAGTTGGAGTGGTAAATGATTTTTTTATTATAATTGTATTGCGTTTAAAATTAGAATCCCAACATAATTTATATGTTTTTTTATCCTGTAATGGTAGTTGCTATGGAAGAGTTATAAATATAAAAGATAAATTTATGAAATTATTTAAAAATAGATTTTTTTTCTTAAAATTGATAGCATAGAACATTGAATAAAACATAAATTTTTTTGCATTGAATGAAATTTGAAATATACATGAAACAAAAACATTTAAAACATAGATTTCGAATCATAAACGGAAAGGAACAGTCAGTTATAATCTTGATTTTGTCCAAATTTTTGCCATATATGCTCAACCAAATCATCTTTCAATCGCTGATGCATTTGTCTATCACGAAGTCGAGTTCGAATGCCCAGCATATCAGCATTATTTGTAGGCATAGATGTAGAAAACGTGAAATCTACATGTGAACTTTTGTTTCCTTCTCCTAGTTGGAATTCTGATACATCAAACTGAGTGTTAGCATGTCGTTCGTCTTCTACTATCCTATTGTGGAGTATGATAGATGCTCTCATAATCTTTTTTTTTTCTTTATCTCAAAAAAGAGCTGGGTTTTTAACAATGGCAAATCGAGCTTACAAGACTCCGAAAGCACGCTCGACATCTTTTCGGGTAGCTTCTTGACGTTCAAAAAATAAAGATGCTTTTGGACCTTGTGGAAGTGGAATAGATTGGATAAAAGTTGTCCATTTTGGATAACTACCATCTGTGAGATAGTAAACCAAATCATAGTCCCTTCCGTTGACAGACAAATTCACTTGCGGAGCTTGACCATTTATTATATCATTAAAAACTGGTGAGCGGTCAAGAACATTGATATCATTTAAGGTACCTGGCGCTCCAAAATACGCGTGCCATATCCAAATGTCATATGAAGCTACAACCTCTAAAACGATTGTGGGTTTTCCAGATCCACGTGAAAATTGCCCTTTTCAAGCGGTGGGACAATTTTTTCTACTCCCAATGCATACAATCGATGCTTCCTACCATCCCGATAAATCCGCGTTCCTCTCCAATATGAAGTAGTCGTTGAAGATCCTCTTGTGTGGGTCTTCTTAGGTACTCATCTCCGAATAAATATATTATTCCTTCGACGAAATGTTTCAAGCATGAACGAGCAGTAGTTGCAGCAAGGCGGAGGTATTCGTCAACTTGATTAGCCGCGGTACCATATGCCATGAGCCGAATTGCTGCTGTACACTTTTAAAGTCCAGAGAGACCACACCTTCCTGTAGCATCTTCTTTTTGTTGGAAGAATCGAACTTCATTGGAGAGTCGATCAACAATATGCAAGAACAAGTGCTTGTTCATTTTAAAACGGTGACGGAATAAATGAGGAGGGTATGTTGCATCTTCTTTGAAATAATCGTTCCATAAACGCATGTGTCCGTCTTCGCGATCTCTTTCAATAAAGTCTCGGTTTTTCTTAGAACTGGTTGACCTCTGATGATCACCATAGTCAATGAATAGATTATCGAACGCTTGATCAAAATTTTGGTAAAAAATTTCTTCGAATGTTTCCTCAAATGATCCGTGATATGTCCCATATTTTACCTATTTTACTATCTATTTTACTATATTTTCTATGCATTTATCTACGGTATTACGCCTTTAGAGGTAGTTTTCCTCGTATTTATAGTTTTAGAGTCTTAACAGGGAATTCAAGGAAAAAGGATCAAAAAGAGTCAAATTAGGTGTAAACCAAACCACAGAAACTTTCATAAGCCAAAGACACTATCAAGAACCAAGAATTCACAAGATACAACATTCTACCGAATTGGACAGAACATATACACCAGAAGTTTAGCAGTGAACGAAGAATGAAAACGATTTGGAATTGAATGAAACTTGGTGTGAAGATAGATCTTTGAGTCAGCTTTACAATGAAGTTGGAATCATATCAATTGGAGCTGTGAACAGGAAGATACACCAGAATTACTGAGTACATGTCTAACTGCCTCGAAGCTGAAGCGAGTTCAATTTCGGGCCAAATAGCGGTCTGCACCATGGACCGATATTCCAGCCATTTTCAACACACGAGAGAGGACATTTAACCCCCAGTACCGGTCACGAAATTGGACCAGTACCCGTAACCGGTATTGCCTCAGTTTTGACGTAAAAAGTCCGTTTTGTCCTAAACTAAACCCTAGGAAGACCCTAATCCTATATATACTTATTTTTAGCCTCTTGTTAGGGGTGTGCCGAAATATTTAGAGTAGTTTAACAGATAGGAACAGCCACCACGAGTTCTCTTGGTGTTCTTCATTAGATTTGGATTCTAGAGCAATCCGGTGGATGAATTCGCTTTGTATCTCGATATAGAGAAGATTCCTTTTACCTTTTACTCTTTAATTCAAGTTTATCTATTATGAATTCATCATCTATCTTGTGTTTTTCGTGCACCATGTTTGAGTAGTTCTCTTTGTTAGGTTGTAGAAAGATCAAAGAGTTCATGAATTGTTAACTCCTGTCGAATGAACTAGGGATAATCTATTACGTTCTTCATCTTTATTTGCTCTTAATACATGATTGCTTTTCTGATCAACTAGCATCTGATTTTAGATTGATATACTCTCCAAAAGCTTGTTATATTGTTTGAACTAGTATTTGATGAGCTAGGCGTCTTAACAATTCGAAAGGTTAGTTAAGGAGTTTAGTGAACAATTGAATCTTGAACTTACTGCGTGTTTTCTTCTTGTAATAACCTGCGATAGCTGAGTCTATTAGGAATTTAAAACATAGTAATCTAAGCCACTACAGTGGGAGGATTATACATCCGTGATTTGAGTTCTAGAACACATCTTTCTAAAAGGTCCCTATAATTCAATATGTTGTTTAATGATCCATGAATCTCTGCGATTGATCTACTTGCCTAACGTTTGTTTACTTTGAATTCCAATCATAATTTTACTTAGTTATTTTCGTGCCCTATTCCCTCTAAAAACCAAAACCATATTTCTTGTTGTAGCTTGATTTTATTCCTAAAAAGTTTGTAGTACAAATACGAGGTCTCTGTGGATACGATCCCTAAATACTACCGTGATTGCTATGCACTTGCAGTTATATTTAGTGGTTAAAACTTTGACCCACATCAATCCGTCAAAGGGATTAGTTGAAGAAGATGCCATATTTGTGTGAAAAGAAATAGATTAGATTTGTGTAACTTTTATTCACACAAAAAGAAGGAGATCAAGAGGAGAAAAGAGATTTTAATCTTGAAACTTTGTTTATCCGAATAAAAAAGTAGAAGAATAGAAGGAGATATAGACTTGTGAAACTTTGATTCACATATATAGCATACCGAAACCAAAAACAAAGGTTATAGTTTGCCTGACACAAAGACCACATGTGAACACAAAAACCAAAACACAAAGCATATAACAAAGCAATAAAAACATTGATTACAAAATCCAAAATAAACGGCAGATATAATCTCTTCACTACTCATTGACCAAATGATACATGTGATGTACCTATGTCCTCATCTTCTTTGTCACTACTCACTGACCAAAAAATAAATGTGATGTACCTATGTCCTAATCTTCTTTGTCACTACTCACTGACCAAAGAACACATGTGATGTTCCTATGAGCAAAATGATATAACAGAGTTAAATTATCTGCTATAGACCAAACAGAAATTTAACTTAAGACCAAACACAAATTTAACTTAAGACCAAACATTTACTTAACCTGCTTAGCTTTGATGATTATCACGGTACCATAATGACCATAAGGAGCCTGAAAAGTAAAGAAGATGAAGTCATTAACACAATCAATATAACCATAAATAATGAACATAAGCAGAGAATAACACAAATTAACATAACCCTCCTCTTCAGGGCAGACTGGGTGGCAGCTTGAAGACTGTGTAGAACCCTCCTCAACCTTTCTTCTTTTTGAACTACCTTCACCTTTAGTAGCTAAAGAGTCACACCATTTCTGATCATGCCTTAGCTCCAACCAAGCATGTTCAAGTGTGAACTTGACCTTGTGATCATTGTAGAAAATTTCCAGAGCAAGTGATGAAGTCCTTTTTACCGGTTTTAAAGATGAAACCTAAGGTCACTAATTCGATGTAGAAATAGTATAGGTTCGTTAAAGGACCAGCAATACACTCTAATTCTATGGAATACCAATCCAGCTAAGCAATTCAAAGTGGTTTTAAGTGTCACGAATTAACAAGCAAACAAATGTAAATTTCGGTTGTAAACAATTGATGAAAAGGCGTTAGATCAAGGGATCTATCTCACGGATTAGAACATCTAGAACCAAACAATTATTCAGGTTATCAAGTTATGAACCAATCTAGGACTCAACCATAGATTCAAGAAGACCCACTGTCGTGGCATCAACTACTTCAACAATCAATCTAACACCCTAAACTGTCGTTTGAGGTTACAAAGAATGATGAGCATTAAAAGTATAGGATCGATTTGTTCACGAGTTGCCTTAACTTCAACTTTCATTGGCTAAGGACAACTCGCCCATCTATGTCAATTCCAGCAATTTACAACACTTTTGATGAGTAAATTCAACCTAAAATCAGAGGCTAGGTGATCAATCTAGTATAGGCAATATGATCGACATTAGATGGAGATATCGAATGATGTTTCAAAACCTATCTATGCTTAGTTCATGGATATCTAATCCCATCGAACCCTTGACCTAACTAAGGAGACTACTCGCACATATTCAAGCAAACAACATCAGCGAATAAGATAAGAAACTTCATTAAAAATAGAAAAGATAAGAGTTTAGAAATCTTCTCCAAAACGTGGAAGGCAATCCTCAAGCTTACAACTCTAAAAACAAGTATCAAATCTCTCTCTCACTTGTGTTTTCTCTTCTCTGCTGTGTCGTGTCTCTCTCTTGCTCAAAAGGGTCGAAAAACTCCCCTTTTATAAGCCCACGGCGGCTAGAAAAAATAGGATTGCAAAAATTAGGTTTAATGAATATTTTCAAAACTGGATCTCCTGGGAGCAGGTGATCCCTCTTCTGGAGCGGGTGCTCCTTTTCTTCAGAATATTCCAAAAAGATCTAGGTTTCATCCTTTTTCACCAAATCCAATTGCAAGTTCCAATCCTTTGTTCCAGCCGTATTTTAGACCTAAAATGACTCAAAGTAGAGTGAAAGACTCGATAAAAACCTACAAAACAAAGGTTAGAATGCGCCAAAAACGCATTATATCAATTCCCCCAGATTTAGATATTTGTTTGTCCTCAAACAAGTTCAAGACCAAGTGAAGGAGAAAGGTTTGAAAACGCGGAAACTCTCTCATCCTCAGTAAACCGGGTTTAAAGCTTTCAATCTGCAGACCACATAATCCAGATTACGAATAACAAAGCTTTACCAAAACTCCTCAATACATTTCTCAATCAAGTCTCATTTCCCAAATACAAACTCAACGCATTCAAAGTTGCGGGAGGGTCTCGCTAAAGGCACCATTTAGGGTAGACGATGCTAAAGGGTTTAAGGCCATTTAGAGGTGGAGTTAAAAGTGTTTAAAGTGTTTAAGGGTTACCCGATGTTTCGTAGATGATGCAAAATATCGCACAAAATTGCAAGAGAGAACGGGTCCGTTGATATTCCACATTCTCTAAACCACTCTTTCTTTCTTCCAACCTCTCAAACGTCTCATCTAACCATCATCCATCTTGGGTATACTCGCTGTGCAGAAAGACACTTCCTATTTTACAGATTCACCACTCTTCATCATCTGTTTTTGGATTTTTTTTTTTTTTTTTTAAAGGAAAAGATGATGATGAAGAGGGTTTTGATTACAAGTGTATGTCTCTCACACAGGAAAATATCAGATTTGTTGTACATACCCAAGTGGAGCTCATCAATATCATTCCTCCTTCGTTGATATTTGTTCCACCTCGTTGTAAAACTATCTTCTGGAAATAGGAGCAGGTGCTCTATTGCGGGAGCAGGTGCTCTTGTTCTTCAGAAAGAGTGATTTAAAAGCAGTGTCGACACGATTCTCTCCGGCCCTTTTGCGCATATGCTGCACATATGACAATGAAGTAATAAGAATGCAAGAGGCTTGAAAAAAGGTTAGGGTTAAGGAGGGTACTAACTAAAAATGAGCTAGCTATTCAGGAACAACAAGAGTGATAAAAAGAATTAGGAGTCCTGAATATGATTCGTTTCCCTAATCTAGTGCCAATAGCGAGAGAAAATTTCTGTCAATATGAAACCTGGAAGATAGTGTATTGAAGTGTTCCAGCTGTTCCTTGTACCCATGCTCTGTAGAAATCGTCACTAGAGAGAAGGTTAAACACAAATAGTTCAAACATCATCATAAGATAAGGTCCTAATTCCCAACAAAGTTTTTGACTCAATAAAATAAAACAAAAACTGACTCAATAAGGACATAAGAAAATAGAAAATAACCAAAATAAACGTCATTAGTAGCAACTCCCTCCAGACTTACTTCACACCATCTCGGTGTGAGAATAAGAAAATAGAGAGTGAGAGAAAATAAATCATAAGGAAAAGCATAAAATAAAATTGTTTGTGATTTTTACTCTGGAGAGCAGGTGCTCTGTATTGGGGAGCAGGCTCTCTTTCTGAGAATTGGTTCGAAGTGCAGATCGATCCTGAGGTTGACCGCTGGAATGGTTTTTGATCTCATCATCATGGATCGATCGATCTAGCTGAAAGGATCGATCGATCTAGCTGAAAGGATTGATCGATCTAGCTGAAAGGATCGATCGATCTGCCTTGTATATTCCACAAACAATTTTTTTTTTTTTGAAAAACCTGAACACTTACACTGAAATTCAAAGTTAGTAATAAAAGAAATTCAATTGAAATAGTTAGAAACGTACCGGTGGGTTGCCTCCCACTAAGCGTTTGTTTAAAGTCTTTAACTTGACTTGGATCTCATGTGTCAATCAGGAAGATGAGCATGAGAACTTTCTCCAAAACAGGCTCTCCAATCCGTAAACTTCAGCTTCAGGACCTTGCTCAACATACCTTTCACAGCTTCTTCACCTTTCTCTTTCAGCTCAGATGTGAGAATAGCTCTAACTTTGGAGAAAGGTTTCGAAATCCCTTTGGACTTTACCTTGTACTCAATCGTGTCACCAACACGTCTCTGAAGTACTAAAATCATATTAGAATCGCCCTTGATTCTTTGGCTCGTCACCTTCTCCTTTACCCTATTCTTTTGACTGGTCTGCTTTGTTCTGATAAGAGGGTCTCCATCTAGGACTTCATTGACCTCACTCTTATCATTGAAATCTCTCTTTGTCACCATTTGCAGCTTATCTCCATTGATAACGGTAACACAGGATGCAAGTTTGGCTGCTTCATTAGTGGGTATAGCTTTGTAGAATACCTGCTTGTCAATATTAGAGAACGAGACCCTTCTATTAGGCAAATCTACAACTGCACCCACTGTCGCCAGAAACGGTCTTCCAAGAATCAAAGGTATACCAGGATATTCGCTCATCTCCACCACCTGAAAGTCAGTAGAAACAAGGCAATTTCCAACTTGAACATGTAAATCATAAATAGTACCATGTGGAACCTTGGTGGAAGAGTCTACAAACTTAAGAGATATATTAACAGCTCTCATTGTAGTAATCCCAAGCTTCTCTGCAATAGCCTTAGACATGAGATTGATAGAATGCCCAGAATCGCAGAGAGATTCTTTAAATTCAACTCCTGCAATGGAGCATGGAACAACAAACTTCCCAGGGTCTCCTAGCTTTGGCAACTGCTTCATTGGAGATGATGTATTCCTTGCTTCAGCAAAGAGAGCCTTGACTACCGTGAGACTCTTCTTGGTATCCTTGGAGAAATCACGATATGCAGGATCAACTCTAAATGCCTCTTCAAAAGAGATATCAGGAGGAAGCTCACTCACCATCTTATTAAACTCAACCAGCTTCTTTTCACCAATCTCATATTTCATTCTTTGAGGGTATGGGATCCTAGGGATGTATGGTAATGATTCGACAGCCTCTTCTGCTGTCTCTGGTGTAAGCGAAGCTGAGACAATCTCCACCTTACTCTGAACTAATATCACATTGCAGTGTTCTCTGGGATTTGTTTAAACTTTTCCTGGAAGAGTCCCTGGTGGTCGCTTAGCTGATGCCGAGATCTGAGCTACCTGAGTGTCAAGCCTCTTCACGTGGTTGCAAACAGCTTCAAATCTACCATTGAGATCCGAGTACATGGCGTTTACCTGCGTTTTGATTTCAGTGGCAGACTTCTGTTGATTAACCATTAGCTGTTGCATCATAACCTTGAGTTCATCCTGAGAAGTACTTCCAGAGCTCGCAGGAGCCTGAAAGTTAGAAAATTGTGGTTTCTATTTAACTCCCCCTTGAAACTGATTCTGACCTTGGTTTGGGCGACTCTTATAGTTCTGGGTGACTCCTTGTTCGCCCATCTCCTCAGAAAATAGTTCACCATTCTCATCTACAAAGTGAACCGTCCTTTGGTTCCCTTTGAGCAACAAGTTGACCTTAACAGTAAGGTCATCAATCTTTTGGGAATCCATTCCACTAGATTTCATGGTCCTATTATACTCCTGCGACTTGTTGCTAGAACTCACAGCCAAGTTCTCGATGAGCTTATACGCACCCTCTCTGGTCTTAGTCATAAAATTACCATCACTCGCAGCATTCAGAGCATTCCTGTAATCCCAGTCAACACCATCATAGAAGATACCCAGCAAGTTCTCATCGGTAAACCCATGGTGTGGACACTCTCTCTTATACTCTTTGAACCGTTCTCATACCTCACAAAAAGACTCTCTGAATGTTGCTGGAAAGAGGAGATCTTGTTCCTCAGGCTCGCGGTCTTGGTTTTGGTGTAGAAGTGGTCCAAGAACGCTGCTCTACATTGTAGCCAAGTCGTGATGGATCCAGCTGGTAGAGACTTGAGCCAACGGGAAGCTTTGTCCGCGAGTGAGAAAGGGAAAAGTTTGCACTTCAAGAAATCCGGGTTCATCCCATTAGAACTCGTCGTGGAGTAGATCTCCTCGAAGTTTTCTATATGGTCCATCGGAATTTCCGCAGACAGTCCATGGAACGAGTGCTGCTTGACCAGCAATATCATCTGAGGCTTTATCTCATAACCTTGCCTCTCAATAGCAGGTGGAACAATAGCAGCTCGGTTTCGATAGAAAGCATGGGGATTGTCCATATCCCCACTGGCACGCTGCTGCTGTTGTTCACGGGCATGTTGCTGCTGCATCTGAGCCATATGCTCTTGCAACTGTAGCAGCTCAGCCGCCATACCATTATTGCTTTGTTCGCCCATGTCGACGAGATTAGGCTTTGTGCGTCTGTTTTCTCGTTCTAACCTTGCAAGTTCCAGGTTACTCAAGGTTTCGAGGGGAGTTTGAAGATTTCTCTTTGTAGACTTTGAGTTCATGCACCTGAAACACACGCAAGAGAAACAAAAGAACGAGTTTAGTACTTAGTCTGAAAACGTATATGAAAATTAGAGGTATCAATTTGGTCCCCATCGCAATGGCGCCAATTTGATGAAAGGGATTTTTGTCGGTTTTAAAGTATTGGTTCATTAAGGGACAAGCAATACACTCTAATTCTATGGAATACCAATTCAGCTAAGCAATTCAAAGTGGTTTTAAGTGCCACAAATTAACAAGCAAACAAATGTAAATTTCGGTTGTAAACAATTGATGGAAAAGCGTTAGATCAATGGATATATCTCAGGGATTAGAACATCTAGAACCAAGCAATTATTCAGGTTATCAAGTTATGAACCAATCTAGAACTCAACCATAGATTCAAGAAGACCCATTGTCGTGGCATCAACTACTTCAACAATCAATCTAACACCCTAAACTGTCGTTTGAGGTTACAAAGAATGATGAGCATTAAAAGTATAGGATCGATTTGTTCACGAGTTGCCTTAACTTCAACTTTCATTGGCTAAGGACAACTCGCCCATCTATGTCAATTCCAGCAATTTACAACACTTTTGATGAGTAAATTCAACCTAAAATTAGAGGCTAGGTGATCAATCTAGTATAGGCAATATGATCGACATTAGATGGAGATATCGAATGATGTTTCAAAACCTATATATGCTTAGTTCATGGATATCTAATCCCATCGAACCCTTGACCTAACTAAGGAGACTACTCGCACATATTCAAGCAAACAACATCAGCGAATAAGATAAGAAACTTCATTGAAAATAGAAAAGATAAGAGTTTAGAAATCTTCTCCAAAACGTGGAAGGCAATCCTCAAGCTTACAACTCTAAAAACAAGTATCAAATCTCTCTCTCACTTGTGTTTTCTCTTCTCTGCTGTGTCGTGTCTCTCTCTTGCTCAAAAGGGTCAAAAAACTCCCCTTTTATAAGCCCACGGCGGCTAGAAAAAATAGGATTGCAAAAATTAGGTTTAATGAATATTTTCAAAACTGGATCTCCTGGGAGCAGGTGCTCCTTCTTCTGGAGCGGGTGCTCCTTTTCTTCAGAATATTCCAAAAAGATCCAGGTTCCATCCTTTTTCACCAAATCCAATTGCAAGTTCCAATCCTTTGTTCCAGCCGTATTTTAGACCTAAAATGACTCAAAGTAGAGTGAAAGACTCGATAAAAACCTACAAAACAAATGTTAGAATGCGCCAAACACGCATTATATCAGCAAGTTTCATAAAGTCATTTGGATTCCAGCCACTTTTTTTTTGGAGATTTTGCAGCCTACAAACTTGCAAACCTGATCATTTATCTTATGTCATCTCTGTTTACACTGAGCAGTGTTGAGTACCAGCAAACTCCATAATCTTTGCAAGACTTGAGTTATAATAAGCTGCAATGCGTGTCCAAAATGTTGCAGCTCTTTGCTCATTTTCAACAACTGGATTCTTTCTGGTATTCAACCAAGCACTAATCAGCACAACATTTTCTTTGGGTGACCAAGTCCGTCTTTCTCTACGTTTCTCAGCTGTGTGTTCACCTTGGCTTGGGTCATCAGTACACTGAGTACTGAAGACAAGGACTTCTGATGATCCAAGGTCTATGGTTAATGAAAAACCCTCATACGGATTGGGTTCAAGGTCTATGTGGTTTTCTTGTTGGCTGTTTAAGAGGTGCATAAATCCTGAAGATTTACTATATGGATTCTGCGAATCCATAACCTAGTTTCTAGTGGGTGATAAAAGGAAAAGGAAAGACCAAAATAAAAGGTTATGGTTGTGGGTGTGAAATGGAAAAGGGAATGAGCAAAAGGAAAGGTTATGGTATGTCCTAAGACTAAAAGACTTTAATATATAACCAGAGGTTCAAGGGAGATCTGGTTAGTGTTATCGGCAATCAATGACACAATTAAGTATTTACCTAATCTAAACCTACCAAGAATTGATCACATAGACCCTACACAGAAAGCACTCAACAGTTTGAAGTCTGATTCGTCTTTAAGTTCGACAGTACAGGTTCTGCTCAGTTTTTTAGCAATGAATAACATACAGAACAGTCATCAACACCTAACAAGCATTTATCAGAAAACAGTCACTAACCCTAATTGCATCAAACAGTCATCAACACCTAACAAGCATTTATCAGAAAATAGTCACTAACCCTAATTGCAGCAAACAGTCATCAACACCTAACCAACATTTATCAGAAAACACACACAATTTGCCAATTTTAGAAGAGTAACAACATGTACCAAGTATTTTACACAAAACACACATAATTTGTTATCAATGAAACACACATAATCTACCAACAATATCCTAATTTCTTTGTTTGTTTTACAATTGAAATTCCAACCAAAAACATAACAGAATACACAATAGATGCTATGATTTATTCAATACACACCAAAACATGTAGTGCTACTCACTAAAAATAAGAAAGAGGACAAAGAATATTGGTACCATATTGGACGGCCCCAAGACAATTTTGAGATTCCATTGTAGCCTCTGACCCGCCTTAAAGAATCTTCCCCTTTACCTTGCAGAGAATTTGAAGTAAAGAAGATTAAACAAACAACACATGTAAGGCATGAAGGTTGATTCATACAAGCAGTGAACCAACACATGCTGTTTCTCTTTCTCCTAATTGATTATGATCATCCACTACTTGTAATCAATCTACTTTTCAAAAATTTAGTATATGTGCAAAAACCAAACGAAGCATCAAATCAACACCACAAAATCACAAATGGGCTAAAGCCAGAAATCAAAACAATGTTATAAAACAGAGAATCACAAGCATCTGATGAAAAACTACGAATATACACGACATCAAATTCCAGCAAAATTTACAATTGCAACTCAAAATATACACAAACCACAATGTTCTAAAGCCAAAATCAGACTTATACTACCAAAATTCCCCAACACATCAACGGATTTAAACCGTTTTTTACCAAAATCTCGTGATATATGAACAGAGAAAGACAGTGACATAGTACGATGGGATCGAAAGATCAAATTTTGATAACTTACAGAGATGGAAACAGAGGAATCGGTATTTAGCTCAGATCCTGAGAAGACGATGAGAGCTTTTTTTGGTTTTGGGTTAGAGCTGATGATACGCTCAAATTTGCCCTGAGCTACTCTCTCAAATTAAGAGATCGATGTAGTACTTAGGAATCGAATCCACAGGGAATCTAAACACACAATCGATTAGAGAATTCAAATTATGCTAAGTAAGAATGTATTAATGTAAAATAGAAAGCTAAAGTAAACAGTGAATGATGTTAACGATCTAGAAATCAATTGGATAAAAGAGTTAGGCTATGGGTAATTCGCAGGAATGAATCAAAATACGATCGTGTAGATCGACACACAGGTATGTGTCGATCGACACAAAGATGAAAAACGTTAGGATTTGTTAAGTGCAGTTCTAGAACTCAAACACGAATATAAAACCAATCAACTTTCGTTGCAGAGATTATCTATGACTAAATCCCTAAATTCCAAATTTCTTTGCAAACTCAGTGAATAAAGACAAGCATTAAGTTCAAGTTCAATTGTTCACAAAATTACTAAGCCAAATTTCTTTGCGAATAGATAATTTTGCTCATCTAAGATTATGTCTGGTTGTTAATAATGCTTTCGCATCTATTAAAGCAACCTAGGTTATCCAATTTAAGTTGATCAGTCCTAAAATCAGAATTAAATCAATCTAGATGAAGAACATAAAGATAAATCCTAACAGAGTTTCAATCCTATCAATTTCTCATCAAACCCTAGAATTACCCTAAACCTAACAAGCAAACTACTCAGACATAGATGCAGTAAACATTATGAATGAAATGAATTGCATAAAAGAGATAGAGTAAGTGATACAGAGATTCAAAAACGATGAAGTCTAGAAGTCTGAAATCTCCTAAAAACTCTGCAAATGTCCTCTCTCAAGTCTCAATTAAAAACTTGATTCCCCCCTCCACCTAAAAGCCTAAATAAAAACTATATATAATATGTAAAATTCGGACTGGGCTTTTCTGTAAACTTCTGGGCTTCATGGGCCGAAGAGAAAATTCTTCTCTTCTCGTCAGACGTGTTCGTGTCGATCGACACACAGGTCCGTGTCGATCGACACAGACATGTAAAATCAAACTTTGACTTGATCATTTTGGTTCTTCTTTCCTCGATACTCCAAAATGCTCCAAAAGCTTCCATTAAGCTCCAATCGTCCTTTAACCTAAAAAGACTCAAAAAGACTCGAAAAATACCAAAAATACTCTATGAAAAGGACTTATATCATGGTCAAAAAGGGGTAAAAACCATGATATATCAACTCCCCCAGACTTAGCATTTGCTTGCCCTCAAGCAAAACATACACTAAAAATGTGAAAGAGGTTTGAAAACGCAGAAACTTACCTTCCCTTGGAGTATCGGACCAATCTCTTTCCACTAGTAAGCCACATAATGCACAACCAACTCAAAGCCAGACCGCCATGTACTTCTCCTTAGGCATTCACAGCCTCCTAAATTCATCCACGACTTCTCAACATAACCCGCTAGTCCTCATTGCTGGGTCTCGTCCCAAATCTCGATGCCAAGAACCTTCTAGACTCATTCCCATACTATACCATGTCAAGCGAACCATACAACCTTTGGTACTCTTTCTCTCCCCCAGACTTACTCGATTAAGAAACTCAAAAGCAGTGCTTTCACTACTATTGTTCCTTGTGAGGAGACAGGGTCGTGAGATCGCTCGTCCTCTACATCAGTTCTATGGGACTCAGACTGCTGCTTTTGAGCTCCAGGTGATCACCTCTTGAGTACTGACTCACTGGAATTTCATTTCCTCATCTGGTACTCAAGAACTATCATATCACCCCAAATCATTTTTTTTTTCTTTTTGATCGAAGGAGAAGAGTACCATTCTTTTCAACAGAGATTGCACTTGTCAGGTATGAATGAGGAGTCAAGTTCTATGAACACCAATCACCGAGGAGACCGCATAATTAGCTCAAACCCTGGGCAGGTTATGCTGGAAGTAACAGACGTCTCTAGTTAACTGGTCAGCCTTATGATTTCCCATTAGTCTAATTCTGAAATCGATCCTGGAAAAATGGTCACACAACTGAAAAAAATAATCTACTAAACCAAAAGAGGGATCATTGTTTCCAACTGACTATTTTGACTCAATAAAACGTTTTGGACTGACTCTCAAAAACGAACACAATGTTAGCGACTACCTCCCCCAGACTTAAACAATACTGTCCCCAGTGTTATCAAGCTGAGTTTGGCAAAAAGAATCAAAAGGATAACGAACTTGGGAAGGGAAAACGAAATTTTACCAAATGTTTTCCTCATGTCGATCGACATAGAAAACCGAATCGATAGACACAGGTTTCTGAACCGGATCATGAGTTGTGCGGAATTGGAGACAAAATGTTGAACCGTGTCGATCGACATATAGATTCATGTCGATCGACACAGTGTTTCTGGACCATTTCTGCAGGTTTGTTTATCATTTTCCATCGTTGAACTAAATTCAAAGCTAATCATTCTGCAAAACACAACTCAAAAGACGTGATTAAGAGGAAAACATAGGCAAATCGCATTAGTTCACCAGTTCTGAAATCCTAGAGAAGCATAAAACAAACTGACACAAAGGAAAACAGAAAAATAGACTCAAAGTTAGATTAGAAAAAAAAATAAAAAGAAAAATGAACAGGAAAAAGGATAAGCGATCTAATCATCCTCCCCTGATGATGATGAAGGCCGTGGAGTAGGTGGGCGAGGACGAATGCGTGGCCAAGTAGACACGGCAGTCCAGAGGATCTGGAGACTCTGAGCCATCCAACTCTAAAACTCGTCTAGAGGATGGTCAGGCAAGGGTGGTAATGGAGGAAGCTGAGGTGGCTGAGATGGAGCACTGGAAGTGCCTGCACCTGAAGTACCAGCTGGAGCAGCACCTCGAGTAATCTGCTTGCGCCCAACTCCAACTGGGCGTACAAGTCTTTGGTATGGCTCGAAGGCCAGCAAAGTGGGGTCCTCAGAGATCCTCATCAGCTCATGAATGGGCAGTTTCACCATCCGCTGCTCGCCAGGAACTGGGCGGAAAACCCAATGCTGGTCTCCCTTGAGCCAGGTGGCTCTCATCAGGTAGTCCATGTCCATAGTGCAATCCGCTTTCTCCCTAGTGCAATCATATGTATCTATACCACAAAATATGAAAATTGGAGTAAGAAGGCTACCAGCTGTGAAAGGCTTGCCGCTCTTCTTTAGAGTAAGTGGCGTGTTCTTCAGAGACAGCAAGTGGCATGCGAAGACAACCCCCATGTTAGGGTGTGGCTCAATCCAGGTTGAGGGTTGAGACTCATCCCAGGCCGTGTCTGAGATATCCTGGCGCAAAGCATATGATAATAAGACCAACTCTTGAAGCCTCATCTTCCCGGGCTCCACCTTGTACAGGATCGTAGTGGAGAATAGGCGAAGCATATATCGGAGGACTGGATGTTTCACATCAGTGTGTGTGGAGGCAGCAGGAGCATACATCCCGGTCCCAAAACGTCCCCAAAAGGCCTGTATATCTCGATCCTCATCGAAACCATACACTCTGCAAAGATCCCGGAGAGTGACCATGTGGCGGACTCCTCTGATCTTGAAACTCAATCTCCACTGTCCTCCAGCATCAGTGTGCTCTGCATTCCCGTATACACAACCAAACCGTACTGAGGCGAAAAACTGACGTACTAAGTCAGGGTACATAGGGTAAGGGTGCGTGGCAATGGTCCCTACTCCTGCGTTCTTCATCAATCGTAGCACCTGATATACCCTATATTTTACCACTTTTTCTATTTATTTTAGTATGGTTTTTATATATATTAATAAAGTTTTTGAGCCAAAAGAGGTAGTTTTTTCGTATATGTAGATTTTAAGGACTTAACAGGTTTTATCATCAAAAGGATGTAAAAAGGAGCAAAAGGAGTATCATCTATGATGCAGCTACTCATCCAAGTCAAAGGAACCAAGCCAAGTCACTTTATCTTGAAGATAATGCACATTCCCCTACTGGACAGAATGCATATGCCAGAATTTTTCTGATAAACGGAGGATCAAATAAGTTGGGAATTTAATGAAACTTGTAGTGGAGATAGCCCTTTGAGTTAGCTTTCCAATGGAGTTGTAATTTCATCAATTGGAGCTGTACTTTAGAAGATACACCCGAAACACTTAGGACATGTCAAACTGCCTTCGAAGTGAAGTTAATGCAAAATGGAGCCAAGCACCGGGCCAGCCCATGGGCCGATATCCAGACCTTTTGCCGACCTTCTATAAGAGGCATGGAAGCTTCCAATACCGGTCACGCAGGCTGATCCTTATCATGACCGAAATTTCCTCAGTTTTTTACCAGAAAAGACGTATTTGCCCGACGGAACCCTAACCGACTTATGCCTCCTTGAACCCCTATATATACTTGCTTTTAGCCTCTCTCACAACGGAAGCAGCCGGCCTTAACAGCTAAATAAATACCTAAACAATGTATTTCGTTTATCTCTTGTTCTTCATGTTTATTTGATTCTAGAAGCCTTTAAGGATAGGTTGATCTTTGCCCTATTGCAAAGAGATGAGATCTAATTCCTTATGCTTAGATAGATCAACGAATTATACTGTCTATGTGCTTTACTCTCGCTTCTATGTGTTGCAAAACATGTTAGAGTTATAGCTTTGATTTGATTTCTATTCATTCTCTTAATTCTATGTTTTTACGCATTTAATCGTTTAGGGATTTATTCTAGAATTGATTCTTCATCTTTATTTATACTCAAAGCACGCATTGGCTTAGCTACCCAAGGACTGATCTTAGGTTGATATACTTTCCAAAAGCTTGCTATATCTCCGGACCTAGTATTCGATAAGCTAGAAACCTTAACAATTCGAAAGGTTAGTTAAGGAGTTTAGTGAACAATCAATCTCGACCAATAATACATGTTTTCACCTTGTAATAACCTGCGATAGTTGAGTCTATTAGGGTGTAAAACGTAGATGGTTAGTTACTTCACGATAGTGGGATGATCTTACCTTAGTGATATGAGTTCTAGAACAACTAGTATTAAAACCTTAAATCGATTGCTTGTGTTTGCATATGTTTTATGAACTGTTTGATTTCTAATCTTAATTGATATCTATCCCTTTAATTTTATGCTTTGTTATTTGCTTCCATAAAACCCCAAAAAACCAAATAATATGTTTACTTAGCTTAATTGGAATCATATAGATTTGTAGCCCATTCATCACTTAGTCCTCAGTGGAACGATCCCTAAGTACTACAATTGTCTTAACTGTGCACTTGCAGTTCTCTAGGGTTATAAATTTAAAGACCTAATTGCATAAACCCTACATAGTAGCTTTATCGCACATCAAGTTTTTTGGCGCCGTTGCCGGGGACTTCTGTTTGATTGCCTGCAAATTTTTTGATAACGATTAAGTCTAAGTTTGTTTTTCCTTTTTGATTTTTCTAATTTTTCGTTTTTGTTTTTGGTTTTTAATCTTTGTGTGTTTCAGAGATTCGTCAATGGAGCATCACAATCCAAAGAGAATGGCGAGCCCTTACCCTCATGAAAAAGTTGGAGATTACATCCCCATGCCTCATGAATTCCATCAACCGCCACTTTCTCACAAAAATCGATACAATCCAAACTTGTATCGTCCTTGGGAAGCTTATGGAGGAGAAAGTCGCCCTCATCCTCATCACATCCATCCGCAACCATCACCACAGTCCCATCACCATCATCTCCATTCAAACCACCGAGAAGTCAAAGAAGACGCCTTGATGCATCGCATCATGGAAGCTACACAAACTTTTCGTGAGGTCGATACCAAGATGGACACTTTGATGTCGAATTTTGATGAGAAGTTTGACACCCTTGCTGCTCAAATCCAAGAGAATGCCTCACGCTTAGCCCTCCTTGAAGAAGTACAAAAGAAACAATCCCAAGATCTTCAAGACGATGCGCAAAAACTTCATGGTTTCAAGCGTAGCCTTGATAGTCTTTGGGAGAATTTTGAAACGGAGACCACAAGCTCTAATGGGAACTTAGAAGAACTTACAACATGCCTCAATATCACTGCTATCAAAGCCCACGAAGCCGAGAAAGCATTGGAGGAGACCAAAGTTACTCATCAAGAAGCATTCTCTACGATACTTGTTCTTACAAAAGAACAAGCGCAATATGCTCAAGCAATTGAGGATGTTAAATTATCTTTGGCTAGACGTTTTAATGATCTTATTGGAAAGACAACCGCCCTCAAAGGAGAAGGAATCAGTACCTCCAACCGTGTGAAGCAACTCGATGATCGTTTAGCGAAAATCGAAGAAACGTTGGAAGTATACGTTCCTTCGGAGAAAAGAGAAGTGTCGATCAATGAGCCAAACCAATTCGATGAAGATGGAGAACACGACCTAAGGAGACCTCATTTACATGCTAAAGGCAACCTCAAGCCTTTAGAAGACCTTCCACCACCCTAAAAACCCAAGGAGTCGAGCTATCCGACTTAAAACAAGCGCTTTATGGGAGGCAACCCATACTTATGTTTTTGATTTTATTGATTTGCTTATTCTAAGTTTTTCGATTTGTTTTTATTTTTCTCAACATTGTCATTCATTATTTTATCTATCTATGCATTTTTCAGGATTTTACAAAAAGTTTTTTAACATACAAATAAATGTGTTTTTGAGAAGAACGATGCAGAAGAGATCGAACACGATTTGTTCTGTTCATGGAATGACTGGAGCTCAATATCAGCCCGGACGTTTTTGAAATTTGGTATACACGAAGGAGACAGTCTTATGAAGCTATAGGAAAAAGCAGAATATGATTTGCTATTACGGTTAACAAGTTATGACCGATTGAACAAGACCGTCAAGGAAGGTTACGAAGCCGCATCTTCAAGCTTTTTCACAGTTCAAGCCACTACGAACCAGGAAATAATCTACATACCATTGGAAAGATCTCGTTCTCAAGAGTCCGTAGCATCTTTTGAATCTCAATTCCGATGAGTATAGACGAAGAAAAAGCTCGACGAAAAATCGCGTGGACTGCGACGCGATGTCCTCACCGCGACACGAGGCCGTACCGGACACGATATCGACCCACGACATCGACCGATATCGCGTCTCGATCAACCGCGACACGAGTGCTCGAATAACGGTCACGCGTGCCGGTCGGATTTCGTGACCGATATTCGGCGCGATATGCCCCGACCCGCGTACCAAAACCTTAACGCGACACGATGAAGACCTTACCGCGACACGCGGTACACTTTACCGCGACCCAAGGCTATTCGACCCACAATATCGGATGCGTGTATCGGTCGTCCCACCCGACCGATACTCGGACCGGCATTATACCGATCGACCCGCAGAATAAAGTGGCCCAGTACCAGTCACGCATACCGGTAAAAAATCATGACCGGTACTGGAGCGCAAATGCCGCGACCCTGCCGCACTCTCACCGCATCCTACCGCGAGGCAGTTCCACCGCACCCTCACCGCAATCCTACCGCACCCCCACCGCAAATCCTGCCGCATTTTCTGCCTCGACCCACGGTATGTTTCGGTCTCGATTTCGGACCGCGGTACCGACCGGTACCCGGACCGATATGCGACACACGACACTAACTCGCGACATGATCCACGACGCATCCGTCCCGCGTCCCATGCGTCCTGATACCGGTCCCGCGTATCGGCCAACACACCCGACCGGTACTCGGAACGGTACGCGGCCCTTTTTCCCGCGACCTTCCCGCCTCGACCCGACACCTTCCCGCGACACGGTACCGGTCAGACACGCCGACCAAAACTCGGTCCGGTACGTGCGACCCAATACCGCCTGTCCCGTCCCGATCCGTGCCGTGCCTCGACCCATCCCGTCCATTCGTCCCGCGACCCACATCCTGCGACTCGACGCGACAAGATGCCGATCACCACCGTCGACCGGTACCTAGACCGGTACCGCCTTGACCCGCGACTCCAACTCCACTAACCACCGTCTCGTGCCGAACCGCCTTGGACCCGAGCCACGTCTCGAACCATCCTTGACCGCGACTAGCCACCCGACACCTAGACCGGTTTTGGCCGAACCGCGTCCCCATCAACCGCCACACCACCGGAGTCACGAGCCATGGACCACCGAACCACCGCTCCGAACCACCGAGCCGACCACCTAACCGTTTGGTTAAAAGAGGTTAATTTTTCCTTTTTCAATCTTTCTAATTATTTTTAAAATCATTTTCCACACATAATTTTTATGAACCAATTTCTTTTTGCATATTTCATGATTATTTAACTAAAAATTATTTGATTAATGAATGTTTGCATTATAAAATAAAATATTGGTTAGATCTGAATGATTTTAAATATAATCTTCACGTCTTGACATATTCATTCATTGATTTCACCTAGATTGATAGTTTTTAATAATTCGAATTCATTATTTTGATTTCTTTTTGTTTAATATCTATTTTTCCTTCCCTTGGACTTGGAAATCAATACAGTTGTATTGAAGACTAAGATCCAGGATGAATTTAATAAGTGATTTCAAGTGTTTTTGCAAGGATATGTTGCTCTTAAAACAGGATTTCCAGGAGATTCCATTGTGGACGCACAATTCAATCGTCTTAAAACTTATCCACCATCCAAAGGAGATGTGACAGAAAAGAGCAGATATTGGAAATACATAACATGGTTTCGATATCCGATGCTCAAAAACAACGAAGATCTAAGATTGATCGCGATAACCTAAGATTTTTGCCGGAATTATCTACGCTCCCGGTACTATCATTCTATTCTCTATCTTTTTCATTCTTCTTTCAAATCAATTTTCATCATTACTCCCTTAATTTGATTTAATTTTACACCGGGGACGGTGTAAGTTAAGTCTGGGGGGATTGTTGTTACTAACACGTTTGTTAGTGTTTGGTTTTTATGTTTTTTCAAAAATAAAAAAAAATAAAAAAATAAAATCGTTTTTCATAAAAATAATAAGATAGGAATTATGACACTTTCCTAGGATTGACGTTTTGATTTCGAAGACTATGTACCCATTGTTGCAGGGTTTGATCATGACAATCGATTCAGAAACCTCATGATGAAGCTCCCGTCACACATTCAAATTTCTACTTGCAACTTGACTCTCTATTTGGACTACTAATATGGTTTTTGACTATTTCTTATTAAGGATGTTAGATCAAGGAAACGAATCACACATTCATGACATCTTATCCTCTTTTACCACTCTTTGTTGTCATGAATGGCCAGCTCATCTTTAGTTGGTACCATACCTAAAAACCCTTTACCTTCTTTCAGACCTCATGGTTTCTCTTTTAGTTTCATACTTACATATATGTGCAAAAACGTCGAAGAGAAAAGGATCGACGCAATTTTCCAATCACTAGAGATGCGACGATTTGTTAAAGAATGGTGGAGTACAAAGAACAAATTTCAAAGAGCTTGGCTGTTCCTTGGATGCGTAAAACATGGTAACAATTTGTGCCTATACTTGACTTATATCAAAGAGATACCGTTTTTCCCCTTTGGAAAAGAAAAAGAAAAAAAAAAGAGAAAAGAAAAAGAAATGAAAAAAATAAAATAAAATAAAAAGAAATAAAATCTAAGGGAAAGGAAAACGGTAATTCTCAGAGTCTTATGGCAAAAGAATACCCAAGGAATGTCATGATACAAAAGAAGAGATGAGTAGAAGATATTTCAAGTGATTTCCAGAGAAAAATCTAAGTCTGGGGGAGAAAAACGTGAAGAAGTGGTTGGGAAATTGTGGACATCAACAGGTTCATTCTCTCTTGCGATTTTGCATAATATCTCGCACCCGGAGTCTATGGTAACCCTAAACACTTTTAACCTCACCAACTAAAATCAGCCTTTCCCAATACCTAGCCCGTCTTCCTTGAATGATATTCTTGATGAGAAGTTTTCATTAAATCTAAGAGATAGAAAGAGTCAATTGATTTGAAGTTGAGATTTTTGCAGGGACAGAGATTTAGAGTATGGCTATGTTGCGAATTCGTGATGGAAGAAGATGACAACGTCTATGAGATAATCTTGTTTCATGTGGATTACAGGTTTAGAATTTGATGCAACGATCCAAAGGATATGTGAGTTCCTCCGAATTTCAAACCTCTTCTCAATTCTTGACTATTGTTTGCTTGAGGACAAGCAAAAGATAAGTCTGCGTGAGTTGATATACCCTATATTTTACCACTTTTTCTATCTATTTTAGTATGGTTTTTATATATATTAATAAAGCTTTTGAGCCAAAAGAGGTAGTTTTCTCGTATATGTAGATTTTAAGGACTTAACACGTTTTATCATCAAAAGGATGTAAAAAGGAGCAAAAGGAGTATCATCTATGATGCAGCTACTCATCCAAGTCAAAGGAACCAAGCCAAGTCACTTTATCTTGAAGATAATGCACATTCCCCTACTGGACAGAACACATATGCCAGAAGTTTGCTGACAAACGGAGGATCAAATCAGTTGAAAATTTAATGAAACTTGGTGTGAATATAGCCCTTTTAGTTAGCTTTCCAATGGAGTTGGAATTTCATCCATTGGAGCTGTAATTTAGAAGATACACCCGAAACACTGAAGACATGTCAAACTGCCTTCGAAGTGAAGTTAGTGCAAAATGGAGCCAAGCACCGGGCCAGCCCATGGGCCGATATCCAGAACTTTTTCCGACCTTCTAGAAGAGGCATGGAAGCTTCCAATACCGGTCACGCAGGCTGATCCTTATCATGACCGAAATTTCCTCAGTTTTTTACCAGAAAAGACGTATTTGCCCGACGGAACCCTAACCGACTTATGCCTCCTTGAACCCCTATATATACTTGCTTTTAGCCTCTCTCACAACGGAAGCAGCCGGCCTTAACAGCTAAATAAATACCTAAACAATGTATTTCGTTTATCTCTTGTTCTTCATGTTTATTTGATTCTAGAAGCCTTTAAGGATATGTTGATCTTTGCCCTATTGCAAAGAGATGAGATCTAATTCCTTATACTTAGATAGATCAACGAATTATACTGTCTATGTGCTTTACTCTCGCTGCTACGTGTTGCAAAACATGTTAGAGTTATAGCTTTGATTTGATTTCTATTCATTCTCTTAATTCTATGTTTTTACGCATTTAATCGTTTAGGGATTTATTCTAGAATTGATTCTTCATCTTTATTTATACTCAAAGCACGAATTGGCTTAGCTACCCAAGGACCGATCTTAGGTTGATATACTTTCCAAAACCTTGCTATATCTCCGGACCTAGTATTCGATGAGCTAGAAACCTTAACAATTCGAAAGGTTAGTTAAGGAGTTTAGTGAACAATCAATCTTGACCAATAATGCATGTTTTCACCTTGTAATAACCTGCGATAGTTGAGTCTATTAGGGTGTAAAACGTAGATGGTTAGTTACTTCACGATAGTGGGATGACCTTACCTTAGTGATATGAGTTCTAGAACAACTAGTTTAAAACCTTAAATCGATTGCTTGTGTTTGCATATGTTTTATGAACTGTTTGATTTCTAATCTTAATTGATATCTATCCCTTTAATTTATACTTTGTTATTTGCTTCCGTAAAACCCCAAAAAACCAAATAATATGTTTACTTAGCTTAATTGGAATTATATAGATTTGTAGCGCATTCATCACTTAGTCTTCAGCGGAACGATCCCTAAGTACTACAATTGTCTTAACTGTGCACTTGCAGTTCCCTAGGGTTATAAATTTAAAGACCTAATTGCATAAACCCTACATAGTAGCTTTATCGCACATCAGCACCTCAGTCCTGAGTCCCAAACCGCTCATTATCCTTGAATTAGCATATCTGGTCGGAGCGAGCTTCACTTTCAACCATTCGTTATACATAAGCGAATCATAGTCATCCCACTCCTCCGTTATTTCTCTGTTGACAACATCATCGCGTATCAGAACTTTTGTAGGAACCTCACTCCATCGCCTCTGAATGGCGATCTTCTCCCCCTCTGGTAGTGGCCATGGATGACGCGAGACAAGGGATTGTGCTTGTGTACCAGAACCAGACGCAGCATCCTTGTCTTTTCGCAGGCACTTGGTACCTTGTGTGGCCATCTGCAAACAACCAAAGACAAAAACAAACAAACAAAAATACAAAATCATTACACGTTGGGCGTTCTGGGCGTCTGTGTCGATCGTCACACACGACCGTGTCGATCGACACAGCACAAAACCATTCCTGAAATCTGCAAATCAAAGTCTCCATCCGCAATATTCAACACAACACTTCTACACAATATCTAGCAAGCACATGAGTATAATGTTCCGCAAATAACAACCACAATTCTAACCACATTTCGTTTTCACCTCCAAAAAAAATAAAAACCCCAAAATTGCACACAATTTCCAATTTCAAATTCAATCACCCAAATCAACGAAATTAACAAATAAGTTCGGTCCAAAATCACTTGAAAAGTGCATATGAAACATTCCCACTCTCTAATTCGAACCAAAACATCTCCAATTTTCACTTTTTATTCCCAAACGCCGAACTTAAAAAGAGTAATTAGAGAGTCATACTTTTGTAGATCGAGATAATGGAGTGTAGAATCACAAAGAGGATGAAAAACCGAGTAGATTAGAGCAAAAAATTCACTTAGTTTGGTGAAGATTTGAAAAAGATATGGATGTTTTGAAGATGGTGTCAAGCGATATGGCTTCGGTCGAAAGGTTTATGAGGAGGAAGGAGAAGAAAACTTACCTGTTATCGTGTGCTGGGCCGGCTCGTCTGTGGGCCGTGTCGATCGACACACAGGTCCGTGTCGATCGACACGCCCTTCTCTTTTCCGAAAATCCGACTTATAACACATGAAACACTTAAAATAAAAGGTTAGTAAAACAAAACGAAAAAATTTTTTAATTAATTTACACTTACCAGTGGGTTGCCTCCCACTAAGCGCTTGTTTTCAGTCATTAGCTTGACTGTGTCAGAGCTCAGGCAACAGGTGCATCATCCAGAGGCACAATGTGTCCTTCTGGAATCTCGGCTTCCGCCCAATAATGTTTCACCCTTTGCCCATTTACGGTGAACTCCTTTCCATCCTTACTAACGAGGACAACAGCTCCATGTGGTCTGACTTCCTTGATGGTGAAAGGACCTGACCAATGAGAACGCAATTTACCAGGAAAAAGCTGTAAACGAGAGTTATAAAGCAATACCTGGTCATTTGGTTCGAATGTCCTAGAGATGATCCTTTTATCATGATATGCCTTAGTCCGCTCCTTGTATAACTTAGAGCTTTCGTAGGCATGATGTCTGATTTCATCCAGTTCATTCAGCTGTATCAGACGCCTTTCTGCAGCAGGCTTGATGTCGAAGTTGAAAAGCTTAACTGCCCAGGCTGCCTTGTGTTCCAACTCCACTGGTAGATGACACGCTTTCCCATAAAGCAGATGAAATGGAGTGGTTCCCAGAGGTGTTTTGTAAGCAGTCCTATAAGCCCAGAGTGCATCGTCGAGTTTGGTTGACCAATCCTTCCTTGTAGAATTGACCGTCTTCTCAAGGATCTCCTTGATCTGTCTGTTGGTTACCTCGACCTGTCCACTCGTCTGGGATGGTAAGGGCTGGCCACGCGATGATGAACTCCGTATTTCTGCAAAAGCTTAGCAAAAACTTTGTTAATAAAGTGCGTTCCACCATCACTAATGACAACCCTGGGGATTCCAAATCTAGGGAAAATGACGGTTTTAAACAGCTTAACAACCACCGCAGCATCGTTCTTAGGACTAGCTATTGCTTCCACCCATTTGGAGACATAATCCACAGCAACCAGGATGTACTTATTCCCATAAGACGACGGAAAAGGACCCATGAAATCGATGCCCCAGCAATCAAAAACCTCAACCTCAAGAATGAAGTTTTGTGGCATCTCATTCCTCTTGCTTATCTTGCCTCTCCTCTGACAAGTGTCACACTGCGCAACAAATGCATGAGCATCTTTAAACATCGAGGGCCACCAAAACCCTGCTTGAAGAACCTTGGAAACCGCCTTGAAGGTAGCAAAATGTCCTGCATACTCAGAACCATGACAATGATAAAGCACATCTCGAACCTCACTCTCTGAGATACACCTCCTGTAGATACCGTCTGAACAGTGCTTGTAAAGATAAGGCTCATCCCAGTAATACCTTCTGAGTTCTCTCATGAATTTCTTCTTCTCATACCCCTCTAAATCAGTAGGTGTTTCCTCTGCGGCTAGGTAATTAGCGATGTCGGCGTACCAAGGTCGGTTGGATCTAGAAACAGCACAGACGGCATTACGAAACGTCTCACTCGATGTCTAGCAGGCTCCAAGTCGATCGACATGGGAAGGGTTGTCGATCGATACTGCTGATTTCGGATTCTAGAATTTGAAGATTGAATCCCGTGTCGATCGACACAGCTCCGTTGTGTCGATCGACACAACATCTGGAACTCCGAAAACGTGATGATCCTCGCCTTTGCTCGCTTGCAAACCAACCTCAACGAAATGTACACTCTCCTCAGGGAAGTAATTATCAATGGGGACGCTGTCTTCTATACGAATTCGCGAAAGGTGATCCGCGACGCTATTTTCAACCCTTTTCTTATCCTTCACTTCAATGTCAAACTCTTAGAGGAGAAAAATCCATCTCAATAGTCTAGGCTTTGCATCTTTCTTCTGCATTAAGTACTTGAGTGCTGAATGGTCAGTGTGCACGATCACCTTAGCTCCAATCAAGTAAGGACGAAACTTCTCAAAAACAAAATCCACGGCCAGCAGCTCCTTCTCTGTAGTAGCATAGTTCCTCTGAGCCTCGTCGAGTGTCCTGCTAGCATAGTAAATGGCGTGAAGCTTCTTGTCCTTCTTCTGGCCCAACACAGCTCCAACTGCATAATCACTGGCATCACACATCACCTCAAAAGGCAAATCCCAGTCCGGAGGTTGCACTATTGGAGCGCTCACCAAAGCCTGCTTGATCTGTTCAAAAGCAGATAAACAATTAGTATCAAAAACAAATTTGATATCCTTACAGAGCAAAGTGGTGAGTGGGCGGGCTATCTTGGAGAAGTCCTTGATGAATCTCCGGTAGAATCCAGCGTGTCCCAAGAAGCTTCGAATTTCTTTGACTGAAGTAGGTGGTTGCAGACTTGTCATAACCTCGATCTTGGCTCGATCCACCTCAATCCCTTCCGCTGAAACTCTATGTCCAAGTACAATGCCATCTTGCACCACGAAGTGGCATTTCTCCCAGTTGAGAACCAAGTGTTTTTCCACACATCTGGCAAGAACCTTCTCCAAGTTGTCCAGACAATCTTTGAAGGATGAACCGTAGACTGAGAAATCACCCATGAAGACCTCCATGTAATTCTCAATCATATCCGTGAAGATCGACATCATGCATCTCTGGAAAGTCGCAGGAGCATTACACAGTCCAAATGGCATTCTACTGTATGCAAAAGTGCTATATGGACAAGTAAATGTGGTCTTCTCCTGGTCCTCTGGATGGATGGGGATTTGGAAGAACCCGGAGTACCCATCGAGAAAGCAGTAGTAGGGATGATTTGTTAATCTCTCCAGCCTCTGATCAATGAAGGGCAGAGAGAAATGGTCTTTCCTGATGGCAACGTTTAGCTTCCGGTAGTCAATGCACATCCTGTGGCCAGTCACTGTCCTTGTAGGAATCAGCTCGTTCTTCTCGTTCTTAACCACTGTGACTCCTCCTTTCTTAGGCACCACATGAACCGGACTAATCCACACACTGTCTGAAATGGGATAAATGATCCCAGCCTCTAGAAGTTTCAGAATCTCCTTCTTGACAACCTCTTGCAAATTTGGATTTAGCCACCTCTGATGCTCAATTGATGACTTAGTCTCATCCTCAAGGTGAATCCTATGCATGCACAAGTCTGGAGAGATACCTGAAATGTCATCAAGAGAATAGCCAAGAGCTTTGCGAAACTTGCGCAGCTTGCTTAGCAGTAAAGTGAGCTCTGCATTGTTTAGAGAAGCACTAACAATGAATGGATATGTGGAATTAGGACCAAGAAAAGCGTACCTTAGCTTGGCTGAAAGTGGTTTGAGTTCGATTTTCGAAGCTCTATGTTCACTCCAATCGCTGTCGTTTTCTGGGGACCCGTCTCGATCGACACGGTCTTTGTGTCGATCGACACGGTCTTTGTGTCGATCGACATGGGTTTTTAGTGAAGATTCACCCAACTCCAAATGACCAACCAACTGCCTCACTTTCTTACCAGCGTCTATCATCCTCGCATACCCCTTAGCAACCTCATCAAGCTGACTCTCCACTGTCACAGAGTTCACCAAAGTCCTTTCCAAGGGATCTATGGGATGCATCTCATTGAAAACTTCCTGTGCAATGTCAGTGAGGGTGTCTACATAGAAAGTCTGGCCATCTATCGTAGGTCTCTTCATCAGCTTGTCCATTTCAAATTTCATCTCCAGATCGCCAACACTCAAAGTAATACTGCCTCCCTTGCAATCAATCATAGCACCAGCTGTAACTAAAAATGGTCTACCCAAGATGAGAGGATCTTTGGGTTCTTCGTTGTATTGCAGAACAACGAAGTCAGTAGGGATCAAACAGTCTCCAACTCTGATTGGAACATCCTCCAAAACACCTTCAGGGATCCTTACTGACCGGTCGGCTAGGATAAGAGAAATCCTAGTAGGCTGGAAATCAGTCACTCCAAGACCCACATCTACTGAGTGTGGCATCAGATTAACACCAGAACCCAAATCACAAAGAGACCTCGGAAACTTCTCCTTGAAGATCAAACAATCCAACACAAAACTTCTCGGATCTGTGAGCTTCTCTGGGACTCTGTTCTGAATCACTGCACTGACCTATTTTGAAATCATAGCAACACCTTCCTCAAGACCCAAATTCTTAGTGACCATCCTCTTCACGTAACGACGGATCATCGGATTAGTCCGAATAGCATCAACCAAAGGAAGTTCCACAACTAGCTTATCCATCACGGCCTTGCACCTAGCATCCTCCAGCTCCTGTTTAGACTTCTTCTGGCTCCTAAGATAAGGTATCTTAGGCACATATACTCTCTCTGCTAGACTAGTCGTGGGTTTCGACGAGATTGGGTTTGTCTGGGACTCGTGTCGATCGACACTTTCCTTGTGTCGCTCGACATGATGTTTCTGCGAGATGTCACCGATTGCGTCATGCCTAGAATCAGGTTTTTTAACCCGTGTCGATCGACATAAGCCTTCCGTGTCGATCGACACGGGGTCTGGAGCTAAAATCACTTCCTCGTCGATCTCCACGAGCTCGTCTAAGTGTTGTGCACTAAGTTCTTTCTTCGTTACTGGCTCCCCAAGGGTCTTACCACTCCTTCTGGTGATGGCAGCAATGTTATGCTTCGAATTTGCATCCGTCCTAGATGGGAGAAAACCTTCTTACCTCCTTGAATTCTCTGCAGTCTGAGCAAACTGAGTGTCTAATTTCTTGACATGAGTGTTCAAGGCCTCGAATTTCCCATTCAGATCTTGGTACATGGCGTCCATCTTTCCATTAAAGCTCACGGTCATCTTCTGTTGACCTTCCAAGATTTGCTCGAGCATGGATTTCATCTCGGTTTCTGATGACTGAGGAGGGGATGTCTGGTAAGATGAAAACCCGTAGTTTCTTGTGTAATTGCTCTGGAAAGGCTTCGGATATTTGGTTTTCTGAAACTGCGGCTTAGGAGAATAGGTGGGTGAGCTTGGATTCCCGGTAAATGTAGTCCTCTGGTTGTTCCCATTGAAGTTTCTGTTACCCTGCTGACTACTAAACCTCTGGCTCTGAAACCCAGTTCCACTGATGTAGTTGACATCCTCCTCATCCTGCTCTTCCTCTGGAATGAAAGTCTCAACTTCCTGAGCAAACTGAACAGTCTTCTTACCTACTAACAGGTTGTGTACAGAATCCAGCTTAGCCTTAACCTCAGCGATTTGGCTGCCATCCACGTTTCCACCCAGCGTCTTCCTCTCGAAATCTGCATTCTTGGTACTGTTGCTAGAAGCCAAGTTATCAATGAGAATCAGTGCATCTTCAGGATACCTGGTGTTGAAGTTCCCATTGCTAGCAGAATCAAGGGCCATTTGATACCTCCAATCAATACCTCTAAAGAAGATGCCTAACAGCTGAACATCACTGAACCCATTGTGAGGACAATCTCTCTGGTAGGACTTGAATCTTCCCCAGGAAGCTTTAAATGCTTCAGTCGGTCCCTGCTTAAAAGTAGAGATCTTGGTCCTCAGATCCTCGGATCTCGCCTCATCGAAGAAGTTGTTGAGGAAAGCATTCTTGGTGTCCTCCCAAGTAGTCAGCGAGCCTGGCTCCAGCTGCTTCAGCCAGTAAGCAGCTTTTCCACTAAGAGAGTAGGGGAAAAGCTTGCAGTAGAGGTAGTCGCTAGAGACTCCGTTGGCCTTGATGCTGGATGCCAAATCCTTGAACCTCTCAAGATGATCCATGGGGTGCTCAGAAGATAGGCCATGGAATGGGTGCTGAGCCACTAGTGAGAAGTAAGCTGGCTTCAGCTCGAAATTATTCCTTGGGAAAGCAGGAGGACGAATCGCTGCCCTGTTGGCATAGAATTCTTCAGGTCTATTGTACTCTCCCAGAGTACGTCCACGCCCAGCTGGTCCCTGTAGAACAACAACCCCGTTCTCATCTATCCTCTGACCCTGAGCATTGCGTCTGCGACCCTCAGAATCCTGAAAGAACCTATCTTCACCTCTGATAAGAATTAGCGGATTCATGTTGGCTGCCTTTCTTGCTGCTCGGTTGGCTCGTTCTAACTTTCCAATCTCAAGGTTGAGATCGACTAGCTCTTCGTTCCCGTTGTTTCTAGTAACGCGATTAGGCATAAACCTGAAACACACAAGACAAAGAGAAAAGAACAAGTAAGTAATAAAACAAAAATTAAAAACTTAGACAAAATTCTAATATCAATAATCGATTGGTGAAATCGATTCCCCGGCAACGGTGCCAAAATTTGATACGCTCAAATTTGCCCTGGGCTACTCTCTCAAATTAAGAGATCGATGTAGTACTTAGGGATCGAATCCACTGGGAATCTAAACACACAATCAATTAGAGAATTCAAATTATGCTAAGTAAGAATGTATTAATGTAAAATAGAAAGCTAAAGTAAACAGTGAATGATGTCAAGGATCTAGAAATCAATTGGATAAAAGAGTTAGGCTATGGATAATTCGCAGGAAAGAATCAAAATACGATCGTGTCGATCGACACACAGGTATGTGTCGATCGACACAAAGATGAAAAACGTTAGGATTTGTTAAGTGCAGTTCTCAAACACGAATATAAAACCAATCAACTTTCGTTGCAGAGATTATCTATGACTAAATCCCTAAATTCCAAATTTCTTTGCAAACTCAGTGAATAAAGACAAGCATTAAGTTCAGGTTCAATTGTTCACAAAATTACTATGCCAAATTTCTTTGCGAATAGATAATTTTGCTCATCTAAGATTATGTCTGGTTGTTAATAATGTTTTTGCATCTATTAAAGCAACCTAGGTTATCCAATTTCAGTTGATCAGTCCTAAAATCAGAATTAAATCAATCTAGATGAAGAACATAAAGATAAATCCTAACAGAGTTTCAATCCTATCAATTTCTCATCAAACCCTAGAATTACCCTAAACCTAACAAGCAAACTACTCAGACATAGATGCAGTAAACATTATGAATGAAATAAATTGCATAAAAGAGATAGAGTAAGTGATACAGAGATTCAAAAACGATGAAGTCTGGAAGTCTGAAATCTCCTAAAAACTCTGCAAATCTCCTCTCTCAAGTCTCAATTAAAAACTTGATTCCCCCCTCCACCTAAAAGCCTAAATAAAAACTATATATAATATGTAAAATTCGGACTAGGCTTTTCTGTAAACTTCTGGGCTTCATGGGCCGAAGAGAAAATTCTTCTCTTCTCGTCAGACGTGTTCGTGTTGATCGACACACAGGTCCGTGTCGATCGACACAAACATGTAAAATCAACTTTGACTTGATCATTTCGGCTCTTCTTTCCTTGATACTCCAAAAGCTTCCATTAAGTTTCAATCGTCCTTTAACCTACAAAGACTCAAAAGACTCGAAAAATACCAAAAAGACTCTATGAAAAGGACTTATATCATGGTCAAAAACGGGTAAAAACTATGATATATCAGCTGAATCAATGGAAAAGCGAAGAGTTAAGAGAGATGAAAGTGACCAACGAGCAACACATGATTACAAGACTGAAGAAACCTAATTTCGATTTCATCCAATTTCATTCACATGCAAAAACCATAAATGAAATCCCTATTTTCGATTCCATGAAATCTCTATAAATTCACTATGATCTACATGAAAAATCATATAAATTCACATAAATCTTACCATATTAGCCGATTCAAGAGAGTCCTTCAACCATGGATTTCAAACAAAATCAGTCGGTAATCGTTGATGAGACACCACGATTGACCAGTTCTTAGACGAATTTCAAGTGATTCAACATCAGAAATCACTAATTCGTCTGTGATTTTTGTTAAAATCGCACGAAGAGAAGGGGATCGAGAGAGAGAGAGAGAGAGAACGACGGTGTTATCGAAGAGACCATATTTTGAGGTTCTATTGATGCTAAAATTAGAACCGGTGTTATGGGCTTAAGCTGCTCTCACTATTATTTTATTGTTTTTAACCCATTAGCAACCCACGTTAGCCTACTAAAACCCAACGTTGATCATGCTCTTACAACCATAAAAATGTTCTTCCTTCTGATAAACGACGAGAGTCTCGCCGTGAAGTAAGAATGAACAAAGAGAGTCGTGAACTCATCAATTTCCCCTGCACTACTCCGTCCATTCTTACAAGGGACCTGGATAAAAGAAGAAAAACGCTTCAGGTCAAAATTCATTTAGCTAATCACAGACTTAGTAAGTGGACAATTTATGACTGAGAAAGTAATGTGAAATCAAACAAACAAACAAAAGGTAACCAAGGCAATTAGCTTCTTGTGGAAAAATAACAAGAGGAAGGTCAAAACAAGAAACAACTACTAAGTACTAACCTTGACTTGTGATTTCTTCAGTAAATTAAAGAAACTTCTTATCTTTCCAGGTGAAGATATATAATTTCCAGAAATAGATAACATATACTCAGCTGGATTAGCTCCCTTAGACGTCTACAAACAAAATTGCCAAAAAAACAGATATATCAACACAATTGCTTGGATTTTGATCTTCTTAACATTATTCAACTTCTTTCACTGGATTCATAAACCGGCTGAGAGATAGAATGTGAAGAAAAACAAAACTGAAGACTCCATAAATAGCAATTTGAGTATCCCAAACATAAGAAATAGTATTTGTTAAGAATAAGAATGTCCGACAATGGGTAAACTCTAATTTAAGTCCCTAATCTTCTGTAAATAACTAATCTTAGCCATCCCCAATTTGAATTATTCAACATACACAGACAAGAAAAGACCAAAGGCTCTCCATAAATATCGGAATCCCCATCCTCAGCTATATAACCTTGACTATATGTTCTCTTCATTTGTTCAATCCTCGGGTCTACAATAATAAATCAAAGAGAAAAATAAAAAATAAAAAAACTTTGTGTAGTTTTTTTAACACTCCACAGCCTAAAACCCAGCCAAAATCACAAAAAAAAAATTAAAATAGATAAATAATGGGTGGCTGTGCGAGTAGACCCAAGGAATCAGACATGAACAACGAAGAGAACTCTGTTCTTAACAAGCCTGTGTCTGATACCGTAGTAGCCAAGGTAAACATGAAATGTCAGGGTTTGTGTTTTTTTTTTTTTTTAATAAATCAACATAGAACTGGTTAAGCTTAACCGGTTATGATAATGCAGGAGATCAACACAGAAGAAAGCGGTGAGAAACAGAACCAAACAGAGACTGTGACCACTGAAACAACTGTAGAAGCTAAGGAGACCGCTTCGGTCGAGCCGACCAAGGAAACATCTCCTGTTGCTGAACCAGTGGCTGTAGCAGCCGTGGAAGAATCTTCTTCTACTGGTGAGGTTGCAGCAGCACCTGAGAAAGTGGAGAAAGCAGAGGCTGTACCAGAAAAGGTTGAGGCGGTTGCTGTACCGGAAAAGGTTGAGGTTGCGGCGGAAACGGCGAAAGCGGTTGAGGCTGAACCAGTAAAGGAGGAGAGTAAAAAAGAAGAGAAAGAAACTGTTGTCACTGTTTGATTGATTAAAATCTATGTGAAAATATTTTGAACTGTTGTTGTATTCTTCTACCTTGATTGGATTTGCTACTACCTGATTTAATTTGGCTTTGTTTGTTCTTTGTATTTCACAATGATTCTTCTTTGATTCAATTAAATATATAAATCAGTTTTGCTTCATGAAATTTTCTAATCTAACATTTCTGAATTAGTTGTCCAATTGGAAAACATAGTTTACAAAAACTACATCTAACATTTGATCTTAACATGTACAGTCTAAGCAAAAGTTCTGAAAAATATTACTGGTCGTTTTATTTTAGTATTTTACCATAAACTCATCACGTACGTACCATGGACAGTACGTGAAATCTAAAATCACGTACCATGGACAATAACCACATAGTCCTACCTACAAAACAAAAATTGAATTAACAATGTTTTTGTAACAAAATCTAAAATCCAGAAATCTTAAAATCTGTACACTAAAATATTAATCTCAATTGTTGTGTAATACTATTATTTTCAAAAAGTTAAAAGAGTATGGATTTTTTTTTGATCAAAAAAGAAAAGAAAAGAGATGAGAGAATGTGTGAAAGAGCGAGCATGGATGATGTGTGACATTAGGTGGACCAAAGGCCCAAAGTCATCGGCTTCACGGCTCTCTTGGAATCAGCTATTAACATGGAGTAAATCTCTTGTTTTAAATAAGCAGCAATTCAAATATGAAGTGGATAAAAAAGTAGGCCCCAGTAAGTGGAACCGTTTGTTTAGTAACGGAGGAGTTAGATTAGAAGAAAGTACTAATCTAATTTTTCATGGGAAATTTGGAAAATTGCCCCACTTTAAAAATGACTTTGTTTCAATACACTTTTCTCATTTTTTGTCATTTTTACCTACATTGCGCTTAAGTAAAAATAAAAAAATAGAAATAACCAGTTTTTAAATTTTTTAAAAATACTATAATTACAAGAATGTAAAAGATATGCATTTCTATGTATTCAAATATTTTTAAAGTTTACAAAAAAACTAAAAATTTTTTTATATTTTTCTTCTACGCCTTGTAGAATGTACGTTCTACCGCTAGTAGCTCTACGAACCCGTAGATTGTAGGTTCTGCTTAGCTTATTAGTATCTACTGAGAAGTAGAAAATGTGTTCTACGGAATGGTCTATCATCTACGTCTACGCAGAATGTTTCTTCCACCGTTTCCAATATCATCTACCGTTTCTAGATTTTACATTCTACCGTATTGTCTATCATCTACCGTTTCTAGAATATACATTCTACCGTATTGTCTATCATCTACCGAACGTAGAATGTACATTCTATTTGGTTCTAAAAAGATTTTCCTGCGATTTCTTCTTCTCTCTGTTCGCGACTTCTTCTTCTTCTGTTCGCGAGACTTCTTCTTCACGACAACTTCTTCTTCTTTTGATTATGTTGCATGTTTATGTCACATGTGGCGAATGGATATCATGCTCCAGTAAAGGGTGGAGCTTTCTTGCTGATGAAGGAAAAGGAGGTAGATTACTTGCTTTGGAATCTACAACTACTTTTAAGGAGCTTAAAGCTATGGTTTTAGAGGATTACGGAATCGAGCAAATTGATACGATCGAGTGCAGTTATTTACCTGGGGATTTGATCAAATTGTTATTTACAAGAAGAAGATGGAGGCGGAGAACAAAGGGAAAGAAGAAGATGGAGGCAGTGAACACAAAGCCGGCGGAGAAAGACAAAGCTTCGGCTTCGACGGAAGAGATAGAGGGAAAGAAGAAGATGGAGGCGGAGAAGACAAAGCTTCGGCTTCGACGGAGTAGATTTTTTTTTTTAAGCCGCGATATGTTCTGATTTTAGCCTACAAATTGTTTTATTTTTATTTTAAAATTTATTTAAAAATTAAAGATCAAATTTTTTTTATTATAATTAAAGGGTAAAAATGAGTTTGAACATAATTAAAGCCTAATGGGACAAAACTATAAAATTTTAAGTGTATTGGGACAAAGTTATATTTGAGGTGGGACAATTTTCCAAATATCCCATTTTTCATGGTGTATGTGATTTTTAGCTTAAATATGTGTTACTGAGCTAATCTGTACGATTTTTTTTCTCTCGTTTAAAAACAAAATTTGACAGAGAAGATTGCATAAAGTATCTCTGTGGAATTAAACTTTATGTGATCTGGTAAATTAGAGATTCACATGGCGCCTAACCTTGTGATCATTTCATTGCGTTTCGTGGGTCATGCAGACGACGGTTTGGGAGCTTTGAGATCACAAGTACTTGCTTGTTCACAATGGAGGTACTTGGAAATTCTCCTGTGGTTGTTGGCTCTGCTAATGTTATTTACTTGTCTGCTATACTGGGTCGCAACGATGGACCCATCCCGTGTCACAAATGTGACTGGAAATGCGAGAATGAGAATGTTTGTGGGAATATGTATGTACCGTTGCAAACTAACTGGTTGAATCATGTCTGTGACAAGAACTGCAACCAACGGATCTTGTATGAAAACCATAACTCTTTGTGGCCGGATATTCCCACTCTCGTCGGCTTGATGATGAGAGTCAACCCTCTGAAACCTGCATCAAGCGTCGTCGGTTTCATTCTTCTCCTTTCAAGAGGTCTTTTGCTGCTGTGAGCCCAATCTGCAGCCAAGCTGGAGATGAATTAGATCTATCCGAGAGCCTTTCGTTATCTCACCTAGAATGACTTCTTTTCTTTTTCATTTTGGGCAACTATGCAATAAGAGACATTAATTATGTGCTCTTCCAGGTAGACTAGGTCTAGCTCCCCTGTCTGAAGAAGCATTGTATCTTAGTAATGTTGAACTCTATGTATAGGAGAGGCTTCATAATTCTGCTGCTCTTTTCTAGACGTTCTTGTTTTCATATTATTAGGTGAAGTAGAATAACACGCTTATTTCAGCCTTTGTTTAGCTGTGTATCTTGTTTTGGTTACAAGATACCATTGGTGATTCCTGTAAGACTATTACGACCAGGATTTATTTCACATTGTTGACCAATGCATTGTATGTTTCGACCAGGTTCTTTAAGAAAAAAAATCGGTTTGGTTTATCATCTAGTAGAATATTCCTTTAATTCCCTCGTGGAGACATGATTGTAACCTATACTTTGTTCAAGATCAAGTTTCTTCTTTTCCTTGATTGATGAGATCTAGAAGTCCTGAAATTCTTTTTTTTTGTTTGTGCAGGTTTCATAGTGTTGCCATGCAGGAGAGTTTAATTGTGATATGCTCAAATTTGCCCTGAACTACTCTCTCAAATTAAGAGATCGATGTAATATTTAGGGGTCGAATCCACAAGGAATCTAAACACACAATCGACTAAAGAATTCAAATTACGCCAAGTAAATATGTATGAATGTAATAAAAATAGCAAAGTAAACAAGTGAATGATTATCAAGGTTCTTAGAATTCAATTGGACAAAAGAGTTAGGCTATGGGTAATTCGCAGGTTTGAATCGAAATATGACTGTGTCGATCGACACAAGGATAAAAGACTGTAGGATTTTATTAAGCGCGGTTCTAGAACTCAAACACGAATATAAAACCAATCAACTTTCGTTGCAGAGATTATCTATGACTAAATCCCTAAATTCCAAATTTTTTTGCAAACTTAGTGAATAAAATCAAGCATTAAGTTCAGGTTCAATTGTTCACAAAATTACTAAGCCAAATTTCTTTGCGAATAGACAATTTTTCTCATCTAAGATTATATCAGGTTGTTAATAATACTTTCGCATCAATTAAAGCAACCTAGTATCCAATTTCAGTTGATCAATCCTAAAATCAGAATTAAAGCAATCTAGATGAAGAACAAAAAGATAAATCCTAACAGTAATTTAGTCCTAACAATTTCTCATCAAACCCTTGAATTCCCCAAAACCTAACAAGCAAACTACTCAGACATAGATGAAGAAAACATCATGAGATAAATAATCTGCACAAAAGAGATAGAGAATGTGATACAAAAGGGTTTGGAATCGATAAAGCTCTAAAGTCTCGAAATCTCTTCCAAAGCTCTAAATCTCTAAGTCTCAATTAAAAACTAGATAAAACATAAAAGCCTAAGGAAAAACTATATATAATGTCTAAAATTCGGATTGGGCTTTTTGGGCAAAATTGAAATTTCTTCAATCTTCTCGTCATACATGATCGTGTCGATCGACACACATGGCTGTGTCGATCGACACAGGCCAAAATCTTCGACTTCGATTTAATCATTTCGGCTCTTCTTTCTTTGATGCTCCAAAATACTCCAAAAGCTCCCATTAAGCTCCAATCGTCCCTCAACCTACAAAGACTAGAAAAGACTCGAAAAATACCAAAAATACTTTATAAAAAGGACTTATATCATGGTAAAAAATGGGTAAAAACCATGATATATCAACTCCCCCAGACTTAGCCTTTGCTTGCCCTCAAACAAAACATACACTAAGAATGTGAAAGAGGTTTGAAAACGCAGAAACTTACCTTCCCTTTGAGCATCAGACCGATCCTTTCAACTAGTAATCCACATAATGCAAAACCAATTCAAAACCAGACCACCATGTACTTTTCCATAGACATTCGCAGCCTCCCAAATTCATTAACGACTTATCAACACAACCCGCTAGTTCTCATTGATGGGTCTCGTCCCAGATCTCAATGCCAAGAACCTTCTAGACTCATTCCCATACTATACCATGTCAAGTGAACCATATAACTCTTGGTACTCTTTCTCTCCCCCAGACTTATTTGATTTTCAACTCTTTTTTTTTTCGAATGTTGAGATTCAAAAGCAGTGCTTTCACTACAGTTGTTCCTTTTGAGGAGACAGGGTCGTGAGATCGCTCGTCCTCTACATCCGTTCTAAAGGACTCAGACTGCTGCTTTTGAGCTTCAAGTGATCATCTATTGAGTACTCACTCACTGGAATTTTATTTCCTCATCGTATATATTATTATTTTTAACAATATATATATTATTATTTTTAACAAGGGAAAAGAGTACCATTACTTTCACTAAAAGTTGCACTTGTCAGGTATGAATGAGGAGTCAAGCTCTATGAACATCAATCACCGAGGAGACCGCATAATTAGCTCGAACTTGGCGGATTATGTTGGAAGTAACAGATGTCTCCAGTTAACTGGTCAGCCTTAGGATTTCCCATTAGTCTGCCTTTGAAATTGATCCTGGAAAAATGGTCACACAAATGAAAGAGACAATCCACTAAACCAAAAGAAGGATCATTATTTCCAACTGACTATTTTGACTCAATAAAACGTTTTGGACTGACTCTCAAAAACGAACACAATGTTAGCGACTACCTCCCCCAGACTTAAACAACACTGTCCCCAGTGTTATCAAGCCTGAAGTTGGTGAAAGAACAGAAAAGAAAAAAAAAAGAAAATACCAATTGAAAAGAACGAAAACTTACCTGTTGCAGGGTGTGTCGATTGACACGAGTAGTGTGTGTCGATCGACACACTGGTATTACTCGTCCAGTTGATTTTTTTTTTGAGATAAATAATTCTGAAACACTTAAAACCAAAACTAAAATTTAGTAAACAAAGGGAAAATAAAACAAAAATAAGTAGACTTACCAGTGGGTTGCCTCCCACTAAGCGCTTGTTTTCAGTCATTAGTTTGACTGTGTCAGGACTCAGGCTTTTGGTGGATCTTTGAGAGGATTTCTATCTCCCTCATCCTTTGGACGGTCCTCCCTTGCAGTCAGTATTGCTCCTTCAAACCTCCAAGGAACAACACCAGGAAGGAGTTTCATTGTGTTTTGCAGCATCTCTTGGACAATTTCCTCTCCTTTCTCCCTTAACTCAAAGGGGATGATGATTATGAACTTGGAGAAAGGTTTGGAAGTATTTTTGCGCTTCACCTTGCAGGCAGTCAAGTCTTCATCAGATCTCAAAGAGGGTGGAGTCGAAGGTAGGGCACATGGGATCTTCTTCGTGTCATCTCCAAGGTCTAAACTCGGCCTTCCTCCATTAGTAATGGTCATACAAGAATTCTCTATGACATAAACTGAAGGGTATAAGACATTCTTGTCGATCTTGGAGAAGGAGATTCGTTGATTAGGAAAATCCACAATCGCACCCACAGTTGCAAGGAAGGATGACCCAAGAATTAGTGGTTTCTCGCTGTCCTTTTTCGACTCCATAATGTGAAAATCCACCGGAACCAGATAATCTCCTACTTGAAGCATCAAGTCAGATATGAACCCTTTCGAAAACGTTGAGGAGGAGTCAGCAAGCTCGAGAGACATCTTTGAAGGTTGCAGATCCAGAATCCCCAACTTTCTTGCAACACACTAATACATGACATTCACATTAGCTCCAATGTCACAGAGAGAATTCTTTAATTCCATACCTTTGACTGAGCAAGGAACAATGAACATCCCTGGATTCGGTATCTTAGTTAACTTCCTCACTGATGGTTGAGCATGTCTCCCTTCTCTCTCTGACGTTTTTACACTAATAACTGATGGGTATGGAATCTTGGGCTTGTAGACTCTTTTCTCTGCTTGAACCGAAGTCTACAATGAAATTGGACTCTTCTGGGTAGTGTGTCCATCAACAAACTCCTTGTGTCTATCGACACAAGACTTCTGTGTCGAGGATGTGTCGACCTTGGACGAAAAATCACCGATTGCGTAATTTCCAGAATCGAGATTTTTGACTTGTGTCGATCGACACAAGCCTTTCGTGTCGATCGACACGGTGTCTGGAACGCAAACCTCATCTCCTTCAACCTCCTCTTCACTCCTCAAAGTGATAGCATTGACGTGTAGTCTCGGGTTCGGGTCAGTCTTTCTTGGAAGAAAACCTTCTTGCCTCTTAGTTGACTCCGCGGTTTGAGCAACTTGAATATCCAGCTTCTTGACATGGACGTTCAAAGCTTTGAACTTCCCATTTAAGTCTTGGTACATAGCATCCATCTTCCCATTGAAGCTTACGGTCATCTTCTATTGTCCCTCTAGAATCTGCTCCAGCATAGACTTCATCTCACTATCTGAAGACTTAGCTGGCGGTGCTTGATTAGAAGAAGAACCATAATTCTTTTGGTAGTTATTTCTCTGAAACAGCTTCTGAAAGTCATTCTTTTGATACCCTTGCTGATTACCATACCTCTGACCCTGAAAACCAGCTCCACCAATGTAGTTGAAATCCTTTTCATCCTGATCTTCCTCTGGAATGAAAGTCTCTACCTCTTGAGCAAACTGAACCGTCTTCTTCCCCACTAGAAGGTTGTGTACAGAATCCAGTTTAGCCTTAACCTCAGCAATCTGGCTTCCATCCATGTTACCACTAAGCTTCTTCCTCTCAAAGTCTGCGTTATTGGTACTATTGCTAGAAGCCAAGTTATCAATAAGAATCAGTGCATCTTCTGGGAATCTAGTGTTGAAGTTCTCATTACTAGCAGAATCTAGAGCTATCTTATACCTCCAATCAATACCTCTGAAGAAGATACCCAACAACTGAACATCACTGAACCCATGATGAGGACAATCTCTCTGGTAGGCCTTGAATCTCACCCAGGAAGCCTTGAATGCCTCAGTCGGTCATTTCTTGAAAGTGGAGATCTTAGTCCTCAGATCCTCGGATCTTGCCTCATCAAAGAAGTTGTTGAGGAAAGCATTCTTGGTGTCCTCCCAAGTAGTCAGCGAGCCCGGCTCCAGCTGCTTCAACCAGTAGGCTGCTTCTCCACCCAGAGAGTAGGGGAAAAGATTGCAGTAGAGGTAATCGCTAGACACTCCATTAGCCTTAATGCTAGATGCTAAGTCCTCAAACCTCTCGATGTGGTCCATGGGGTGCTCAGAGGAAAGACCATGGAACGGATGCTGAACAACAAGGGAGAAGTAGGCAGGCTTCAGCTCAAAATCGTTTCTCGGGAAAAATGGAGGGCGAATCGCTGCCATGTTGGCATAGAACTCATCCGCGTTGTACTCTCCCAGAGTGCGCCCACGCCCAGCTGGCTCTTGGCGCTGCATAGCATATCGCCCAGGCTCCTCCACAATCACAACTCCATTCTCATCTAATCTCTGACCCTGAGCATTGCGTCTGTGACCCTCAATATCTTGCAAAAACCCATTATCACCTCTGATAAGAACTAACGGATTCATCTTGGCTGTCTTTCTCGCTGCTCGGTTAGCTCGCTCTTACTTTCCAATCTCAAAGTTGAGATCAACTAGCTCTTCGTTCTGGTTGCTTTTGGTAACGCGATTAGGCATAAACCTGAAACACACAAGACAAAGAGAAAAAAAACAAGTAAGTAATAAAACAAAAATAAAAAAACTTAGACAAAATTCTAATATCAAAAATCGATTCCCCGGCAACAGCGCCAAAATTTGATATGCTCAAATTTGCCATAAACTACTCTCTCAAATTAAGAGACCGATGTAATACTTAGGGGTTGAATCCACAATGAATCTAAACACACAATCGACTAAAGAATTCAAGCTAAGTAAATATGTATGAATGTAATAAAAATAGCAAAGTAAACAAGTGAATGATTATCAAGGTTCTTAGAATTCAATTGGACAAAAGAGTTAGGCTATGGGTAATTCGCAGGTTTGAATCGAAATATGACCGTGTCGATCGACACCAGGATAAAAGACTGTAGGATTTTATTAAGCGCGGTTATAGAACTCAAACACGAATATAAAACCAATCAACTTTCGTTGCAGAGATTATGTATGACTAAATCCCTAAATTCCAAATTTCTTTGCAAACTTAGTGAATAAAATCAAGCATTAAGTTCAGGTTCAATTGTTCACAAAATTACTAAGCCAAATTTCTTTGCGAATAGACAATTTTGCTCATCTAAGATTATATCAGGTTGTTAATAATACTTTCGCATCAATTAAAGCAACCTAGTATCCAATTTCAGTTGATCAATCCTAAAATCAGAATTAAAGCAATCTAGATGAAGAACAAAAAGATAAATCCTAACAGTAATTTAGTCCTAACAATTTCTCATCAAACCCTTGAATTCCCCAAAACCTAACAAGCAAACTACTCAGACATAGATGAAGAAAACATCATGAGATAAATAATCTGCACAAAAGAGATAGAGAATGTGATACAAAAGGGTTTGGAATCGATAAAGCTCTAAAGTCTCGAAATCTCTTCCAAAGCTCTAAATCTCTAAGTCTCAATTAAAAACTAGATAAAACATAAAAGCCTAAGGAAAAACTATATACATGTCTAAAATTCGGATTGGGCTTTTTGTAAACTTCTGGGCTTTTTGGGCAAAATTGAAATTTCTTCAATCTTCTCGTCATACATGATCGTGTCGATCGACACACATGGCTGTGTCGATCGACACAGGCCAAAATCTTCGACTCCGATTTAATCACTTCGGCTCTTCTTTCCTTGATGCTCCAAAATACTCCAAAAGCTCCCATTAAACTTCAATCGTCCCTCAACCTACAAAGACTAGAAAAAACTCGAAAAATACCAAAAGACTATAAAAAGGACTTATATCATGGTCAAAAACGGGTAAAAACCATGATATATCAAATTGCAATTACTTTCTATAGAATATTGCTTTGACTGTTATATTTCTCAGTGTTTGAGGAGTAGGTCTAACCATTGGAAGCTTAAATTTTTCTTTGTAGGTACATCTCTGTTTGTGCTCAGCAGGCAACTAGAGAAAGATACTTAACTAGAGAAAGATACTCAGCGCGCTTGGTGTATTCTTTAGCAGTTCTGAACTCATGTTCCAAACAGCAGAGAAAGGGCGGTAGAAAAGAAAGATACTTAACAAGAAATACGTTGGCAAATAACATGGTAAGATAAGCTGTGACGAATGTCAAATTCTTTGTCCTAATTTGTTTATATGTTGCAAGTTATAGCTTCTGTATCACCCTTTTCATTCTCTATAAATGTATATGAGGATCTGGTACCTTTTTGATTTTTTCCAACATCTCTGACTAGGTACGATCTCTCTCAAACTTAATGTTGTTGATGAAGGCAACAAGTATTTGACATATTGCATCAATGGAATTAGTGATGAGGACGAGGAATAGGATGATCCTGATACGTATTAACATATACGTATAACTAGTGGTTCTTCACTTATTATGTTTAAGAAGGTTTTTCCTTTGGAATGTGAATTATGTTTTCATAGTAAAATCATTGTGAAGACCTCAAATGATCTTGGTACTTATCAGTATATACGTACAACTACTGGTTCTTCTTCACTTATAATGTTTAAGTAGGCATTTTCCTCTGCAATTTGAATTATGTTTTCTTAATAAAATCACTATGAAGACATCAAAATCTTGTTTTTGGTTACAAATCGATCTTCGAGACTCCCACAGTTGGAGCTGTGTAAAATAGGCAAAGGGTCCAGACCAACATTTCAAATTATATGACTAGTGGTTTTCATTGATAGTCTGATAAAATAGTGATACCAAATATGATATGACCATGCCATAGTGTATAACTCCATGCAATAGTGAGAAGAGAAAGGTGAAAGAAATATATCACAAGCTAGATCTCCTGGAATCTCCAAGAATTCTGTCCAAACACTTGGCAAAGTACCAATAGCTGACTCCGTCCCCTGCTATAAGGTACAGAACGGAAACATTTCTCCCTTTTTTTCATCTAATGATTATAAATTAGAGCAAAATAAAAGAAATAAACCTTTGATTTGGTATGTCGTATTCTTAGGAACCTCGAAGGGTAGAATCATAAATAGTGATAGTTTTTCCCTTAAGAGTCCAATATCTTAACCTAAAAGTTGGGCTTTTGTTGTTCAAATCCAGCGTATAAGTCGGTCTCTGTCCCTTTCAGTTTGTTATGAATTAAGTTGCTTGGGAAAAACTGAGCATATTCTGATTGATCTTTGGTATTTTCTTTACCAAATTGTTGTTCTTCTGTAATTAATCCAGGTTAAAATAAACCGAACAGCCGAATCTCGGATCCATCAAGTCCGAATCATATTCATAATCAAAATGGTAAGGTGTCGGCTATCTGACTAGTGTTGCAGAGTAATGTAAGCTACTGAGAAAGCTTCACATTGATGGTTAGCGGTTTAGAAGAATCGGTGATGAAGGTCTGATGGCTATAGCTAAACACTGCTTGAATCTGCAAGAACTTGTACTTATTGGTGTTAATGCAGCCCATAAGAGCTTGTCCAGGGAAACTCGAACGGTTAGCTATCTGTGGGAGTGGTACAATTGAGATTGGTTGCATTGTGGAGAAATGTGTGGCTTTGAGGAAATTCCGAATCAAGGAATGTCTGATTTCACGTTGGGATCAAGGCGCTCGCATTAGGCTGTCCGAAGCTGGGGAAATGTAGAGAGGTCACAGGTGAGGTTAACGGAGGAGGGCATTGGTGGTGAGTATGGATGGTGATGAAACCAAAGACGTGGTCATGGAATCATGGTAAATGAGGTTGATCGAAGAGGTCTTGAGACGGTGGTTGCGGAGCCGCCACCAATGGCTGGTGGTGGTGTGGAGGTAGGGTTACTTGCGGAAAGAACTTGGTGGCTTCAACATTCAGTAGATGGTCTCAAAGTAAAGCTACTAGTTCTACTTGATTACATATCAGCTTTTCATGCGTTTAAGGTCAATAGTCAATATTAATTACTGAATTTGCACTATTGTATTACAAGTAAACAATTTCATTTTGACGATACTATTACAGTATTACATATCAGTTTTACCGCTTTATAAATATTTGGCGAATGCTTGCTACATTACAACCGTTGATCGAATCGCTGAGGCTACTAAATCAAAATAGAATTAGCATCGAGTGGGGGCCTAGCAAAAAGGCAAGAAACGGAGTTGAGTGGCTTCGTCTTCCCATTCAACCTTTTTGATCCATTCTTCCTCTTTGTATCTTATGATTAGTTCTTGAACACTTACGACACTTTTAGAATCCAATGGAAGCTTCCTCAACTCCGGACAATATGCGATCCAGATTTTGTTTAAACATGGAAACGATAAAGGACTCTAGTAGATGCTCTTCAACATAGGTAAATGATTTAAGGTGAGGCATCTTAATTTTTGAAACGGAACCACGATATTACCAGCATGTACTCCTGTAACACTTGCAGCTTTTTCTTCGTTTATTAATTCTTCCAACTGTTTTGACCATTCCACTTTAAGATCAACAAGGTTTGGAGCAAACACCAGCCACGTCAAATCTTTTAGATGCTTGCAGTCATTTATATAGATCTTGGAGAGGTTTGGGAAGCATGGAGTTGTGGGACAATTGTTCAGTGATGAAATTATCCCCTCTATCTTTATCTCCCACATTCCGCAACTCCATATGTTGAGGCTACGAAGACCACAAGTCATTGGCAAGGTCAATACTCTCATTGATTCTTCAAGGTATAGGAAACATACCTTCTGAATACATTTTGCCAACATGGAGCTTAAGAAGTGCTCCCAAACCATCCCTGAACTGATATCAATGGTTAAAACTTCTAGATATTCCAGAAGTTGCAGCTCTTTCAGTAAGCTCATATCTAGCCTCATTATGGATCTTCCTAGTCAACATTGTCCTCAAACTTGACAGATTCGATATTCCACAAAGGCGCTCAAGCCACACTGTGTCTTCCAAATTCAAATAAATTAGCTTTTTAAAATCTTGTAAACCAACTTGCAATAGCTTCACGCCTGTACATGACAAATCAAGATAGCGCAAGGAGATCAACTTTGATATCTGCTTCGGTAACTTAGAAAGAGTTCGATTCCCTGATAGATCCAAGACAACTAATGTTGGAATATAATTGAAGAATTCATCCGAAATATGTACCAATGAATCAACTTTATCCAATGAAATATGTTGGGTTAAGTCGACTATGTAGTTCTGCTATCGAGCTTTGAAGGTTGTGTAGCCTTTTATTGTAGCCTTCCGCCAATTGATCAACTTTATGATTTATTGTTGATAAAAGTTGGTTTTGAGCAAGGGAATTCTCCGTTTGCCAGTTGAGGACCTTTTCTGCTTGGCTCAGCTGGTCTGGACCAGATGAGTTGATAGCTTTAGAGAGAATCTTTGGGCTATGAGCGGTGTTATTCCTGGTGAAATCCTCTGGTGGAGGGAAACCATTTGTATGCATCATCATGATTTGTTGTGTATGTTCCTCCTTTCTGTCAGAATATTGGACTATAAAGTCGTATTTTTCATGTCCAAGTGGGCCGACACTAGTATCTCCTTCGAGATATCGCTTGTAGAGAGGATCCTTCTTTTTTCGCTGTCGTCTACGAATCTCTTCGTCTGATTCGTAGTTTGCTTCTATACAAGCAGTACATGAACAAACGTCAAAATATTGATGTCCATCCTCATCCATGAAAGGATAGACTACTGTTCCGTCTTGACCGAAAGAAAACGGTTTAGGAACTTGTTGCTTTGTCGGACCGTAAAAGTCTCGTTCGTTAATTTGTATGGCAAATTGAGTGAATAGTTATCTTTGAAATTATGATGATCGAGGTTTCTCGAATTTAATCTCGGTTGTTCCATCATTTCGAGAATGAAAACTGACTTCCGCCGATTGAATAGGCGTCTAGGTTGCTTGATGTAGCTTTTTATAACTTGTTACCCCTGATTCTAGTAGTCGACGCAGTAATTCTTCGTGAGATATCTGTCGAGGAATTTGATTAGAGTTGGGTGCTTGAGATGCGAATGTGACCTCGAGATATAATGTTTCATTGAATGAGGGTAGCACAAGATCAAGAGCATGATCTTGGATTCGATAGACGATCTGGTGATGTAGTGTAGCCACTACACTTTTTTCTTGCATAGGTGCTCCGATTAGTTGAAGTTGAAACTTGAGTGTCTTTAGGAGATTTGGATCTTGCAACGAAACATTAAAGTTTGGAAACAGCGTTATGAATACTATTCCTGCATTTAATGTCGTTTGAACTGTTCCAATGCAAGCTTGTTGGTATGACTTTAATCTTGAGTCGATTAAAGCTATACGGGCTATTACTGGTAGACCTTTTCATGCGTGTAAGGTTAAACCAATTCGGACTACTCCAAAGTGGAGGTGAGTATAACCCTGTTGCTGCCATAGTCTTGGTAAATTTTCCGGGATGTTTAATGAGATGAATTGCTTTTCCTCGGTGGCTGAAATTTGGCAAGATGAGAATTTGCTGGACTGGACATACTCCATAACTTTTCTGTTTGAGGATGGCTTGATGAGTTCACGAACGCCTTTGACTGAAAAAGCGCTAGGCTTTTTTGCAAAGTATTCATATGGATTCACCAGTGGAAGGGTAGTTTCAGGCAATTGGTCTCCCGGGACATATTCGATTTCATATAGGGAACTAATATTAGAAGAAGAAGAAGAACGACTTTTTCTTTTGGTAAAGTAGAAATTGCAAATTGAGAATCGATGGATGAAAGAGTTGAAGTAGACATTTTTGAGAAGGTTGTTTTCCAGAACACTTAAAACGTTCCATCTACCATCTACCATGACGCAAGCCTTTGGCTCTGATACCATATACTATAGTAATCACCACAACCCATATCACAACATCAAAGCTGCCCCTTGTGTTGATCTGCGTGATAAGGGTGGTTTTGCCCACTCCGCCCATACCGTACAAACCCATAATCCCAACTCCATCTTCCATGAGACGGTCCCATACTCTTTCAAGCAATTTTCCTTGACCAACAATTGTGGGTTGAATAGGCATCTCTTCAACCTCAGTTACAAGAACTTCCTCAGTCACCTCATTAAATTCTCCTTGAGAATTACATGAACTTCCTCAGTCACCTCATCAAATTCTCCTTGAGAACTGACATTCTCAACCTCCTTCAACACCCGGATAACTCTTTTGCCATAACGATAACTCATTTTCACGTTTTTGGAGGAGAGTCCCCAAAAATATAACCTTTGAAGCTCAACGCTACTAGTTCTAACTAGATCAGTGAATTGATTCTCGATGGCGAGGACATGATTAAGCCATACCTGGACTTGAGCAAGCCTTTGACGACGCCTTGTCTGTTAATCCGTCCTTGCACATCATCTCGCTTTGCCTTGAGAACTTCCATGTCTTTTTGCAGAGCCGCTAGATTGTAGATATAACTCCCCTTGACGCTTAAACATTGAGAGACTTGATTCACAACTTGATCACATGGCATGGAGACCCAGAAACAACCTCCCATTGCTGCAAAGGGAGAGAGATAGCAAAAGCTAATTCTTGAATCTTGTGAGTGACAATTATTCCAAAAGGAAGGAAAAAAGATGAGATTTTTAGGCGTATAATGGATTGATTTTTCAACCACAAACGTTGTTGGTCCCTACCTAGAAAGGATCATAATGCAAAGGCGTTTTGTGCTTGAAGAGTTGGTGAGGCTATTGCAGAGTTGGAGTTTTGCAAGTTGAGTACGAAGCGAAAAAGACAAGCATATATATGGGCCTGAAAAGCCCATCAACAAAGACCCAATAGAGATTGAAGGAAGGAAGGGAGGGAGATAAGACCAGAAGCACAACACAAAGGAGAGAGTAAAAATGGGGTTAGGCGGCGGAGGAGAGCAGAGGAGAAGCGGTGGAGAAATGATGGCGATGGCGAGCTTGTTCAACGATCAGCAGAATCCGATTCAGCAGTTACAGGTGAAATTCAAGGAAGTCGAAGCTGGTTTCAAGACGTGGTTGTCGAAGCAGTCTCTTCCGGTGGAAGCCGCCGTCGTCTCCACCATGAGCGGTGTACAGGGAGCTTTTATCGGAGGTCTCATGGGAACACTCTCCCCTGAAATGCCTCAGTCCGGCGTTGACCCTCAAGCCATGGCCTCGATGAAGCAAGCTCAGGTTTTTCCTAACTTCATCCTCTGGTAAAGTAGGATGTGATTTTTCCATTTGAAATTGATTGATTGTGAATATTGCAGGCTCTTGTTGGTGGTCCATGGGTCCAGGCTCGGAATTTTGCTGCCATTACTGGCGTTAATGCTGGGATTGCTTGCGTAATGAAACGGATCAGAGGCAAAGAGGATCTTGAGTCTGCGTAAGTCTCATATTCAAAGTTGTCTTTTATATTAAGTGATCTTTCCTTCTCTTCCTGTAGAGTGTAGAGATCCTTGTGTTCCTGGAGTTGCTAATTCTTGTTTTGTAACAATAAGTTACTACTTGATCAACCTTGTTGCTAGCACCACCACACACCATAAACTCATCTTGTGTGTACTTGTACCTGTTTATAACTTATTTGGTGCTGCTTTAAGGCACTTCTAGGATATGTAAGAGCTCTTTCTGTTTTCGCTTTTCTGGTCACTGGTTGGTTACGGATTTTGATAAATACGACAAGAATTTTAGGGTGTGGATGGAAAATAAGTTTCCTTCTCTGTCTTGACTAAACCTATGATCCGTATTGAGTTTTTTTCCATTCACATGATCATCATCTCTTTGTATCTATAGTAGATCTTTTGAATCAAGTCTTTGTGATTAAGTAAGGTATTCGCTGCTCCTCTAGGGGTTTGATATCTGAGATTAGTCTTAAAACTTACTCATGGAAGCTAAAGGTTCTCCATGGCTTGTTTGTTTCGAGATTACCTATGCAAACTTGTGATTTGGTTATCAGTGAGAATGAAAGTGTTTGAGAGTAATGATTTGACTTTGCAGCGTGGTTGCAGCATTAGGATCTGGATTCGCATATTCTTTGGTGAGCCAAGGCTTGCAAGGACAACCAATGAACGCAATCACCACCGCCGCTGGTTTTGCTGTTTTTCAAGGAATTTTTTTCAAGGCGAGTGATCATACTGAGAATTCTATTCATGAATCACACGTATATAAACATCAGTTCTTACCCCATATTTTTCCCCTTTTGTTTCCTCAGTTGGGAGAAAGATTCTCTAAACCGAGCCCCGAAGATCCATTTTACACTCGATCAAGAACTATGCTACTGAAGCTAGGCCTAGAGAAGTACGAGAAGAACTTCAAGAAGGGACTCCTAACTGATCCCACCTTGCCATTGCTCACCGATAGGTATAAATATATATATATATATATATTCCTTGAAGCTTTCGTTTATGTAGCAACTAAGGCTAATCTCTTGTCGCTTTTTGAATTATGAATCAAGTGCGCTAAGAGATGTGAGCATCCCACCAGGGCCAAGGCTTCTAATACTAGACCATATCCAGAGGTTCGAAACCAACTTCTCTGCTCTTCCATTGATGAAAGATATGAATATGTACAATAACTAAATTGGATCGGACCGTTCTCTATTGTTTTTTATTGCAGGGACCCTGAGATAAAGGGCAAACGAGGAAAGTAGTAATCGAGCCTTTTGTTTATATGGTCATCACCAAAATCTATCTGTTTTGATAGTAAGGATCTTCAAACACAAATGTAATGTCGTATTTTTATTAATTTAGCTGCTGTTGTTAGCAATAACTCTTGTTAAATCCTTCTGCTTCTACTAGCAATGTTTGATTCTCTTAAATATTCAAAGTATTTCGTCCCAAAGCGAATTAGATTATAGGTTCTGAATTTAAAACAATGGAATATGTTTGCATGATGATCATATATATATAGCTTGATGGGCCTAACAGTTAAACACTGTGAAGTATATTCCCATATCTGAATATTGAAATATATTTTGACGTCGAGTCTGTAATCAATATTTTGTGCTTTTGTGCTTGTGCATCAATTTATGAAAATTGCCCGTATTTTATTGTTGGTCAAAATATCTTCATAGGCATGCATAACCATGAAAGAAACTTGATGAGTCGTCTCTCTCTCATTGTCGTAATAATGAATACAATAATACCCGTTTTAATGTCGTTTTATCAAGCTAACAAATAATTTCAATTTCCCCAAAACACTCAATAATTATTTTCTGATCGCCGTTTTATGTTCGCTAGGTACAAATATAAAATTTAACTATTTAAAAAACAAAACCTTGTACGTTTTAACTAAAGTTACATTTACTAATAAACAAAATTTAACTACTTTTCCTCTTGAGAGAGGTTTTTGATTTCCTAGACCACCAAACAAAAGCTGGCATTGATTTAGCCATTTTTACAGACATATAAGTAACTGATAACTCTACGAATTCGTAACAACGATTTCAAGTGAAGAAGAAGAGAGACGAGAGATTTGATCCATGAGGAAGAGCACGCGAGATTGATACTCACGCGCTTGATCTAAAGACTCAACCTCCAGCTCCGCCAGCTGCGAGCAGAGCCTCTCCTCCGCCTCCTCCGCCACCACCGTCCTCCGCCACAGCTTAACCATCTCCGACCTCATCTCCTCCTTTTCTCTTTCGAGCTCTCTGTTTCTCCTCCGTAGCTCCTCCACTTCTTCCGCCGCCACCGTCACGTATCCTCCTTCTTTCGCCATTAATTAATTTCAGTTGCAATTTCTTTGTGATTTTTTTTTCCTTTCTGTATATAGAGAAGAATTTATTTTTGGTTGGTGTTGATAATCTCCTTTTAATAAGCTTTTTGTTCTGCGTTTTCGTCTTTGGGATTATCAAGTGTCCAGGTTCAATGTATCTGATATTCTCTTATTTTTCATTATTTATTTATTTTTGTTTAGTCAAATCAGTATCTGTCGTCTCTCTTTGGAAAAGTAGCAACACGTGGCGCATATTTTTCATGACTGTTATAAATAATTAATTTTGTTTGAATTTTGTTGTTGTTTTCACCGAAATTTTGTATTTGCACGCAACATCTAGTATGTAGCTCAAATTTCTTCTTCAAACGTTTAATAGGGCATCCAATTATCCACATTTTTTAGTACCAGATATTTTCAAAAAAAAAAAAACATAGTATATATGTAGCTCAAAATTGTGTAAAGACATTATTTAATTCTAATTTCTTAAGGGCATCTCCAATGTATCACTTTAAAATAGAATAACTCTAAAATGAAACTGAATTTTACTTTAATGTATTATTCTATTTCTTACTCTAAAAATAATATTTTAAATATATTTTTTTTATTATTAATTACTAATAATACACTTTGTTTATAAAACTTCAAATTAATCCTTTTTTTTATATAAATTAGAGTTGTAAAATTATGTTTTCTTATATCAATTCACACATACATACATATTAGTTTTAACACTTTTTTAAAAATTAACTTTGTAATAACATATATTACTTAAACATACATACACATTTTTAACAAAAAAAACTTATTCATACATTACAACTTAACACATTATAATATAATATAATTGTTTTGTTATAAATTCTTGTGATTTGATATCAAACAAACTGAAAATCATCATAGAAAAAATGTTTATATCATAAAATAAAATTATATAAATTTGAATGATCATATTAAAAAAAAAATTACCTCCAAAATAGAGTAGAAAATAAGATTACTCTATTTTGGAGAAAAAAATGGAGTAACTCCATTTTGAATTGAAGTTAAAATTGGAGTGAGGTTAGAGAGAAATTGGAGATGCCTAATACAAAACAAAATCTGTGAGGATTTACTACACAAATGAATGATGATAAATGTTAGATATACTAATAATCTATGATATAGAAAGTTGAAAATACATATTTCGGGTATGATTTATTACATTAATCTGAAGAAAAAAAAAGCATATCCATGCACCAATTACACATGTATATCCAGTCCGACCTATTACTAGTTATATTTGTATCTAAACTTACAAATATAACAAATTTATCATGTACATATTTGAAAAGTCATTTTCTGCCATTCTTTTTATATAATTTGTTCATCCTAATAATAAGTATTTTATAGATTTAATTTATGTACTACTGCGAGTATTTGATACGAACCGGTGAACGTCATAGTTTACTATGATGATAAAAGTATATAAAATGATAGGTGACGTCACAAATCACGTCGAGTTAATTGTCAGATTCCATTTTGTCGTGCCTCTTCCATTGGACCTCTACTTCTCCCAATTCAATGGCCTTCAAATGAAACACAGCGAGATAATTTACACGTACTTAATTGGTTTAATATAATATAACTTTCTAAAGTAATATACAGTATATAGTTTGTTCCTTCTTTAAACAAACTACTTTAGCCTGTTTACACTTTCTCAAATGTGGTCACGAAGAATGATTACAATTTACATTTACTAAAGGGTGTTCGATCCCCTTACTATTAAAAGACAAGTACTATTATTTAATTTTTTTAGATGTTTTAATTTTATTGGACTAAAACTATGACATGTCTTTTGAGAAAATATAACATACTTTAAACTAATCAAATAGATAATCTTTAATTATTATTTTAACTTCCATTCTATTAATTATGTTTTTTTTATTAAACATCAATTAATATTGGCCATTGTAATGAATATTCGCATAATTCTCAAATCTAATAAAAAAAAATTCCTACACTGTTTTCTATTTATTATGGTTATATTTTACTAAGAAAATCACGAGAATTATGGAATTACTTTTAAGAAAATCACGAGAACTATTGCCACAAATGAATTAATTTTAAGTATTCAATAATTAATTTTCAAATAAATCACTTTTATTGTTGCCACAAATGAAATATAAATATGGAATTTTGGCATCATTAAGAAAATCACGAAAATTATTCATTTCTTAACAACAATGAGATCTTCCATATTAAATTTTATAAGTATATGTTTTTTGTGTATAAATAAAAACGGCAAACTTTAACCCAGTGCCCTTCACCTATGTATCGCAAAACTCCGCTCACTCTACAAAGCGTTTTTCAATGATTTTTTTACGAATATATTGTTATATTTGGTTTGCTTTGATATCAATTTAGTATACTTTGCTTTGTAAAAAATTCTAATAGTTTATTTGTCAGTTGATGCCTTGATGGTATATCAAGTCCGCAAACAACTAGAAGTGATTCAAGGTTCCATGTGAGGTATAGTGATTCCGGCTTTGATATCTCTTGATTACAAACCGAACTCGAATTAAGTGATATCTTTTACATTATTTGTTAACGTTTTTATATGATCTAAACTACCTATGTTTTGGTTCATGTGAATAATTACAAAAATTATTTTTAATGAATTATAATCTGGAAAACAAAGGTTACGTACGTTCTTATGTTTGCTTTGATCAAATATTACGGATTGAAATCAAGTTACTTGATCTGAATTTTATTGTTTATAATTTTCTTATTATATATTATTTGTAGTATAAAAAGATTTAAACATTTCTTTCTTATTAGCTGTAGAGGTATTATGCTCATACAAAATAACTTAGTTTTAGAAGTTTTCAACACAATTTTAAAAGTTACAAAACGAAAAATCCCAATTTTTTTATACATACATATATACAATCATGTTATTAAACACAAAATCGTTCGTATTTATGTGCATAATAATTGTTACCCACGTAAGTTTTAAAACTAACAACCATACATATTTAATTTTATAAATAATAAAATCATGTTATTAAATACGAAATTAACTTAATCTTCTAAACTATTTGTAAGAGATTTGAAGGCTCTTTTTGTGAGAAACTAAGAAGAAAAACAAACGTAAATAACTATTGTAATTTCAAAATAAAAGAAATAACTAAAAATTTTACATATTCTATCAATTGTTTGCATTTTTTTTTTTTTGCTAAACTAATCGTTTGCATTTTAATTCAATAGAAATACAAAAACTAAAAGCAAATAAATTCTATAATTTTCACAATAACCCATAAAGTATTATATCTATGCATGCTAATTTCCAACATGCATATAATTTAAAACTAACAATCATGAATATTTAATTTTTTAAAATGATAAAATTGTATTATATAAATACGAAAGTTGGTTTCAAAAAAAAAATACAAAAGTTAATTTATTTTCTCAATTATATCAACCTGCACAAGGTACGGGCTAATCATCTAGTTATTAGTTATTAGACACTTAAAATCATTATTATTGTAGAGGAAATTATAATTCGATGAATAGTCAAATACGACCGTCGATATCGGAGATAAAATAATTAACAAAAGAAAAAGGCACAGAAAATGAAATATAAAATCAAGAATATTATTTTCCACAATTATTGAAAAATGCCAACGAGAATAACGACATGAACAAATTGGGAATGAGGGCTGATTACAACACACAATTTCATCCAGTTCCTTTTACGTCTAGGTTCAATGTATCTCCTTTCTTTTTTATTCGAAACTTTTCATGGGAAATTAGGTTGAATAAGAAAAAACATCTATAATTTAAAATCTAACCATTTAACCTAAATTTAATGGACACAATGATATCCACGTAGACTAATTTTGGGTAGTTTAGTAATTATTAATTTTTTTTGGCTAATGAGCAAATTAACCCTTTTTCATGGAACTTTTTTTTTTCCTGAAAAAATTTGTATTATGATTTATATAACTTTCTGACAAATCATGTATCTCCTTTCTTCCCGAGTTGATTTTTGTTTTTCTTATTTTCGAGCCTTTTAAAGAAAATCACTCCGGTTTATTAATCACATATTCTTTTCGGTTCACTTCGGTTTCAAGATTCAATTCAACCTACCTTTTGCAGGCTCGGTTTAGTCCGGTACCATCATCAATTAAATTAAGGGTGTTAGAATATTTGATTTATCTACGCATGGAATATCCTTGCCGGTTGCTAATTGCTAATTGCTATCTCATCATTTTTTCCTTTGTCATCTAAATTTATTAATTTTTTTGATAAACAAGATCTCCAAAAGATAGAAAGACGAATAGGTATTGTTGCAAGGTTTCGAGTTTTAGGTTCGGTTTTGTTTTTATGGAATTTTAAATGTTTTTATTTTATTTTTAGTCTTTGGAGATAGCGTGTTATCTGCCGGCTTAGATTTCATAGATACATACTTTTTCCTCCATTATTGTGTTTACGCTATTTCGTCATCTAAAAAAAATAACTACCTAATATAATAAATCCAAAAAATTTACGTCAAAATCAAATGTCACACCTACCTCTAATTAAGTTTAATTTTTGCACATCATATATCATTTTCTTGCACATAATGAATTATCATATAATAAAATGAGAATAGAAAATGGAAAATGACCCTCAACCAATGGGAACTATATACAATTTCATGTTTTGCGTTCCATAATTATAAACTATATCATTATGTTCCATGGATATTCATATAACCCTTAATTCTCTCCTAAGGTTTCCTAAATTTATGGGAAACTTTCATGAAACTTATCTACCCAAAGAAAGGTATACATTAATTTTCATGAGATACCTTGTACAGATCCGTGAAACTTCTACACTCAATATCAATAAACAACGATTCCTTTGATAATAATATGGAATTTTTAATAGGCCCGACCAAAAACGAATAGGTATTGTTGTTTTTATAGTGAAGATTGGTTTTAAGGATTTCTAACCGGTTAAACTAGTATAATTTTTGGTTACTCCAAAATACACTTTGGTTCACAAGGAAATTCCATCTTTGTGAAGTTGTGATTGGTCTCAACATGAGACAAATTGTGCAAATTGATCTCAACATTTCATTTATGTTGAAAGCATAAGATATATCTGATCCATCGATCTATATATACATGTATACCAAACATATCTGTACACATACGATACATAAATTTTTATATAAATCTACGACGAAGAAACGACAGAAGAAGAAGAAGAGATTTGATCCATAAGGAAGAGCATGCGAGATTGATACTCACGCGCTTGATCTAGAGACTCGACCTCCAGCTCCGCTAGCTGCGAGCAGAGTCTCTCCTCCGCCTCCTCCGCCACGACCGTCCGCTGCCACAACTGAACCATCTCCTTCTTCATCTCTTCCACCTCTCTCTCAAGCTCTATGTTCCTCCTCCGTAGCTCCTCCATCTCTTTTGCCGGGACCGTCGCGTAACCTCCTTCTCTCGACATTTATTAATTTTATTCAATTGAAATTTATTTGCTTAAAGGATTTGTTGATTGTGGTTTGCTTTCTTTATTTGTTTGAGTGTTAGGTTTTGATGATATCCTCCTATTAAATAGGAGGTTTGTGTGTAGCTTTAGCATGTCCAGGTTCAATGTATCTGTTCTTGTTTTACTTTTCTCCTCTCTTTTATTTGGGTCAGCATTTTCCTCCTTTACTTAAAACTTATAACACTAATGGCTTATGTATGCTACTATTATGGAAAACAGTAAACAAGTTAAATTAACAAACAAATTGTCGTTTATGTGATAGTCCCTCTCTTAGGAGCAAGGAAGAGGCGAATTCATGTTGTGTACGTGTCTGACGCACCAATATACAACTACTAGTGTAGAATCATAAGCCATCATCTCCGTGGTCTCCTCTTCTGGCTTTTTCTGCGCTAAAGAGCTTTTGACTGTGCACACAGACTCAAAGACGTAAAATTGGTTTCTCGAACCGTTCTAGGAAATCAAGAAACTCTCTAGGCTTTAAGGCATAAGGCATCTCAGCTGAAGCCCCAGTTTTCGCAAAATCAACAGCCCTAGAGTGAAGATTTGCTAGCTCTAGACATTTCTGGCTCCGGGCTCTTTCTGGGTCACGATCTGCTTGAATCAAATGTGCAGTTGAGATCACCACCAGCGTGTCGCTTATCATATAATCAACGAAAAACTTGTGGATTTCCTATAAAGCAGAGTGAATGAGTTAGAGTTTCAATCTTTCACAATATCAGACTTTTTCAAAAAACTAACCTCTAAGGTGACATCATGATCCATTAAACGAGGTCTGCTTCCAGCATAGTCCATTGGAGGGTCCATTTGGCTCGGTATAAGCTTCTCATCCGAGCTATCTTTGCGGTATTGGCGATGCAAAGAAGGTACATTACTATTCCTCATACTAGCGATTGTACCTTGTTCTAATATGACTGTGTGTGTGTTTTCTTCTTAAAGTTCCTTCCTGATTGGAAAGAGCTGAATCAGTTAATCATCCGTTATGGCTCAGCTATGGAGCTTTTTCGGACTGGTCTAACTCTTGACAAGTCCGATGATTTTTATAGGGAATATGTAAGTAGCCTCTCTTACTTGTGACTCTCAGTATGGTGTAATTTAATGCTAATGATATTCAGTGTTCCCCCCTAGGTTCTTACTTTCTAACACTTAAGGGAGATTGCACAGTTCTTTCGAGTTATAGAAGACAATATTTCAATTACTTTCTCCAGCGCTATCCCCACCGTAAGGTTTGATTTTGATGTTTTATTTTCTTTCTCATTGGGACTCAAGTTTGACATTTTGTTTTTGTTTTTCAAGGTACAACTAGCTGATTTCTCTCCAGGTGAGAAATATTTGGTAACCTACAACACAATCAAGCAGCTACCAAAGCAAGTCATCCCAAGTGTGAGTAGTGCATCTTTGTTTCTCTTCTTTCCAAGCATTTCATTTTGACGCAAAAAAAAAGTATTCCGATTTGCAGGCATTACAAATCTTTGATGTGAGAACTGGGTTGCTAATGATGGGAGCATATGATGGTGCTGTTGCTGACATCTCATGGCCTGTGATTAGATGGGCTGGGGGTAAAGATGATAGATACTTTGCCTCGCTTGCCAAAAACACTATATCTGTCTATGAGACCGCTACTTTCAACCTGTTAGGCCAAGGCGAGAAACCCATGGAGGTTGAAAATGTTGTGGACATGTGTTGGTCTCCTACTGAATCCATCTTTGCATTCTTGAAAGGGTGTGGCAAGGAGCCTGGAGCCAAAGTCGCTCTTGTGGAAATCCCCGGCATGGTGGAGCTGAAGCACAAGGAACTTCCTGATGTTAACGCCGCTGATTGCAAGATGTACTGGCAGAGCAATGGACAGTATCTTGCTGTCAAAGTTGATCGATCTGTAGTTATCCTTTCTTGCATCAAAGAGAGAGATATTCACATCGAGGTTCTTGAGGTGGACGAGAAGATCATGCTTTCGCATGGGAGCCTAGCGGTCAAAGGTTTGCCATGATTCACGGCGGCCAACAATCAATGCCAGATGTCAGTTTCTACTCTATGCATACACACGGAAAAGTTTCAAAGCTAGCTACTTTGAACGACAAGGAAGTTGATACACTCTTCTGGTCGCCCAAAGGGGAGCACATAGTTCTCGCTGGATTGAAAGGCTCCTTTGATGGCAAGCTTGAGTTTTTCGGTGTGGAGAAGTTCGAGACTATGAACACAGGGGAATACCCCAAGGCCACCGTTGTTGCGTGGGACCCAACTGGAAGGTACTTTTGTATACACCTAGTCACACTCACTTTGCATAAAGAGTGATATAATATGTTAACTTATCTATTTTGTTTTTTTTTTCTACTCGAGATAGATATGTTGCAACCGCGTATACGATAACTCCGGAGATGGAGAAAGGGTTTAAGAATGGGTTTGACTTGGGAGTCTTCTTGTCCACCGACCCAATCACCGGTGTCCAAGTAGAAACGCTCCTGCAAATGGGTTTAGCATATGGTCCTCGAAGGGAAAGGAACTTTACTGGAAACCGATAGTAAAGGAATATCGTCTCTTACAGCTTTGTGCAATCGAAAACGATTTTCTAACATGAAAATGTGGTATGGCTTTGCTCATGTGTTGTAAATTCTCAATTATTACAGTTAAGTTGTCGTCCCTATGGTGGAGGAATCATAAATAATGAGATGTTGAAGAATCTCGACTTGAAGAATATGAAAACGGCCTAGGTGAAGAATAATCGGTTTCTTCTAGGTGAAAGAATCTGAACACAATCTCAAAAACTATGGAGAAAAAAAAAGGCAAAAGCACTTAACGTTCGTCCCTGGCTTTTATTTTCTGTTGTGTTTTCTTTTCTTTTTATTTTACTGGTTTTGTTAATTAATAAGATAAACTCAAAAAGCTGTTTCCTCTCTTCAAACACCAATATGTGTAGGAAGCTTTTATCTGAAACAGAATTTCTTTCACCTAAATCTTCATCTGCAGCAACCTTACCATCTTCAAGCTCAACAATCTCTATTATATGTTTAGTTATCTCCGGTCTTGCTCGGTATCCTTCACTTAATTTTCAAATTTCTCTACAAATCCCCGATCTCTCTAAACCAGACCGATATTGATGCACTTCCGGTCTATGTTCGGATTTGGTTTGTTTGGCTTTAGTATATCATGAGCTAAACCCAAACTTAAGTAAATATTGTTTAGCAAAAAAAAAAAAAAAAAAAACTAAAGTAAATATGGTTTGGTTTAGTTTATTTTGGTTTGGTTTTAATTCGGTTTGATTTTGATATGGTTTGATTTTAGATTGATTATTATCTATATAAAAAAAATCATTTCAATGATATAAAGTCAAATTTTTTATTTAAATCCATTTATATTAAATTATATAATTGAAATTCTAATAGAAAGAATTAACGTAATCAATTATATTGACAAAACAAGTAAAAAATATAAATAATTAAACGTCAGCTAGTGAAATTTTTAAAAAACACATCTATAATATTATTAAATATATAATTAGTTAAATTAAATATAAAACATATTCGTTTATCGGTTCGGTTCAAAACCGAACCAAACTAAACCGTTTGGGTAGAGAATAAACTCAACCAATGGTTGGTGTATATAATTTGGTTTGGCTTGGGTCGGTTCAAGTTTGGTTGATTCGATTTGATTTGGTTCGATTTGGTTAATTTGGCCACTTTACAGACCGCTATTGATGCACTTTCGGTTTATTTTCGGGTTTGGTTTGGTTTGTTTGACTTTAGTAAATCATTAGTTAAACTCAAACTAAAGTAAATATTGTTTAGTTTGGTTTGGTTTAGTTTATTTTAGTTTGGTTTTAATTCGTTTTGATTTTGATATGGTTTTATTTTAGATTGATTATTATGTAAAAAAAATTCATTTCAATGATATAAAGCCAAATTTTTTATTTAAATCCATTTATATTAAATTATATCATTGAAATTTTAGTAGAAAGAATTAATGTAATCAATTATATTGACAAAACGAATCTATCTATACTATATAAAAGTTGAAGCTACTATCTCCTAAGACCGTCCACATAAGATTTAAATCAACCAATCAGTATTAGACATATCATTAATTAATTTTTTTCAATTCATATTTAAATGTTGTTTCATTTTTTTTTTAAATTGATAATGCCAATCAAAAAGCTACATGTCCTTTTTCAATTTTTTTTAAAAAAAAAATCGATATTTCATTTCTTTCAATATTTTCTTTTTATTTAAAAATCAATATTTTCTTTCTTTAATATTCCTTAAAAAACGAAATAATAACAATTAAATAGTAGATTAATAATAATAGGAGTCCATATATTCTACACTAAGTTTCGGTATCCAATTAATATAAAAAATGATAAGTACTACTAAACATGGAAAAAAAAATCGGAATTAGTTCCTATTATTTTTGGGAAAACGAAATTCAAAAGTTCCTAATACTATTGAGAGAAGAAAATTAATTCTCGGTTCTATGTAAGCACTTCATCTCCACATCTTCTTTTTAACATGAATTTATGCAGTCAATCTTGATCCAACCATTCATTACGGCAAACCGAATAGGCTACTATAAGGGAAAGATCAAACCCGGTGAAATCTATAAGATAAATAAAAAATTTAGCCATTAATAACAAGACAAGCTACATGGTGTCTTCTCACAATTTTTTATCCAATTCACCCTGCTAGGAAAGTTGTATAAGGTCGTCGATGGTGACCACTTGATTGAAAGGCAAAAGTTTAGAATCCGTTCTTTTGCAGAATTTGAAGAAACAGTCAACATGAACAAAAACCTATATAGTAAATATTATTTGTTTATATCTAGCTATTGTTATAATACCACCATAAACTAACTTCGAACATGCTTCACCTAGCTACCGTTGGAAAAATAATCCTTATCAAACATAGGATTTAAAAACAAAATTCTATTGGTCCACATCAACATTTACATTAATCGGATAAATTAGGAAACATTCTTAATTGTAATGTAGTTTTGATAATATGAAATAGCATAGGAGATAAGGAAACTATGACATGATTTTCTATTAAATATAACAAAATAATAACTTTTTTTTATCAACCATTCTATTATTTAAAAGGTGCCACCACGTTTGGTTATCCAACTTGGTGGAGTGAAAAATATGGAAAGAAATAATATATTTTCTTAAATATAAAGTTTTAACAATATATTTTAAAAATATATTGAGAAGGTGGAAGAAGGAGTTTACACACAAAAATATGGAAAGAAAGATAGTCAGAAGTTGAATTGTGGTAACAATTATTCAGTTGTTATAATAGATTTTGACAATAAATAAAAATATTAATTACTTTTGTCCTTTATAGTTGGATTTATATTATGAGTTTGACTATTTTTTTTTCAAGATATTAACTTCTATTTTTTAAACATTTAGTGTAAGTTAAATTTTTTTTATCGTTAATAGAAAACTTCTATTTATTTTAAGTTTTATTTTATTTTTCTTACAAAATTTTCCATATAAAAAAATAAATATATCATTAAAAGGTAAAATATAATCTATGTATGATTAAAGCTAATAACAAATTGGAATCATTGAATTTTACTTGATAATCTTAACATCAAATAGCGTCAAATTTTATTAGTGAAAAAAGGTTGAACCTACTTGATTAAAGCTAAAAAAAATTAGAATCATTGAATTTTACTTGATAATCTTAACATCAAATAGTGTCAAAATTTATTAGTGAAAAAAAGTTGAACCTACATGATGTTAAGGTAGTATACATAGAATTTAAATAGCCAATAATTATAGTCCACATCAAAATTGAGAATTAAGCTAATTTTTTCTATTGTGAATAGAAAATTTCTAATTTTTAAAAGCATTTAGTATAAGTTAATTTTATTTTTGTTGTTTTTTTCCAGTTCAGTTTGAAAATTTTTTATAAGCTTTTCTATTTAATTCTTAAAAGGGTAAAATAGAATATATGGATATTAAAGCTAAAAAAAAATGAAAATATTGAATTTTATTTGACAATCATAACATCAATTAGTACCAAATGTTATTATCATCCTAGAAAGTAAGCACGATGAAAAAATTAATGGCTTGTAGTTGAAATTGGAGAATGATAGTTGAGAGATTGCTGATATGGTAAAGATGACAATAGGTAGATGAGCAAACATGTCAAACTACAAATGCTAGAATTTTGTTGTCACAACTAATAAAGATAAAATATATTTTCTCAACAAAAAGGGTAAAATAATAGAAAAAGTGTATTACATGCTTTTAATATTTAGTTTTAGTGGGATAGAATTAACCAAAATATATATGGATTTAGTCTTGCATACTTTACTATTTGAATCACAGACTTCGTGAATTGTTGCCAAATATACAGAAAGGATCATGAAATATCATTTATAATTAGTATTTATCATAAATTACTAACCGATACAAATTACTATTTATGGTAAATTAATTAATTAATTATATATGATATTTTCATCTTTTTACCATTGCACTTTTGCATTCGTATACGTCGATGTATATATCACTTAAAAATTAGCAAGTCCAAATATATATTAGACTCATCGATAAAATAAACCCACGCGTAGCCGTCCTCATCGATAAATCAATCAATAGTGTTGCTATGTCAAATACTCATATTAGGAAAATTTCTTAGAGTTGTTAAATAGAAAATAATTTATCAAACAAGAAAATCTATTACAATTAGAATTCAAAAAAGTATTAAAAAGGAAATATATGTATTATGATAAATAGAAAATATTCTTTTTCTATTCGATTATTACAGAAGATATGTGTTGCCCGAATTTATATATATATATATATTTTTGCTTTATCGATTGAATGCAAAACTAATTTTACAGCTTTCATCTTTTTTAGGTTTGATATTATGTTCTGATGTTTCTAACGATTTTTTTGTTGGTGTTTATTTTTCTCCATTCGTTTGTTCGTTGCTTTTGCTAATACACTTAAGATATACTCGCTCCGTTTTCAAATACTTAATGGTTTAGAATTTGTTTTTTTAAAGATTGATGTTTTACATTTTTATGCAGTTTTAATGAAGTAATGAAGATGAATTGTGAATTTCAAGACATATTAATTGATTTTATTGAATTACAATTGGTTAAAATTTATAGAAAGTTGTTTAGCACAAAAAATAATACATTTAAATTTACAATTTAATATATTTTCTTAATATGTGTGAAAATCCTAGAAAATCAATTATATAAAAACAGATGGAGTAGTTTTCTTCTCAATTTTAATTATTTGTTCTGGGTTTGTTTTTGTTTTTGTAAGTTTTTTCAAAAAATTCTTATCCATCGAATATAATAAAAACATCGATTCTAACAAAAACCTAGCTGGTAACTTTTCTTTAGTGTTACTTTTTTTTTTATATGGTGAAATGTTTTTTAGTTTTGTAAGTTTTTTCTTTATAACATGAGGTGTGAATTTGTTTCTTTATTTTTTCTTCGTTTCCCATTGTTCCTCATATATTTGCTATTCATTGACGTAATTTTTCATATTCTCTATTGTTACACAATCTCTCATATACTATTGTTGCGCTGTTATTATTACATTCAGACTTAGCTCTATGGATATAGAGTTTCAAACTTCTTTTGAGCTCAACAGCCTATGTTCAAGCCTCTAAGATTTAAATTTTTACTTTTTTTTTGCTTTAGCTACAAATAATTTTATTGTAACGTAGAGATTACTTTGTGCTTAATGTGAAATCAGAAAATTTTGAAACCAACAACTATATTCCATATCAACATTTAAAATTATAATAATTTTTTTTTTGTTTATAGAGAACTTTTATTTTTGTAAAGCATTTCTGTTTTTTTGCTTTAGCTACACATAATTTGTTGTAACGTAGACATTACTTTGTGCTAAATGTGAAATCGGAATATTTTGAAACCAACAACTATTGTCTATATCAACATTTAAAATTATATTAATTTTTTTTGGTTTATAGAGAACTTTTATTTTTGTAAAGCATTTATTACAAGTTAATTTTCTTTTTTAATAGAAAATTTCTATTTTTTTTAAGTTCAGTTTTTTCTATTTTTACAAGTTTTTCCATTTAATTCTTAAAAGGATAAAATAAAATATATGGATAATTGGATATTAAAACTACAAGTAAATTGGAAATATTGAATTTTACTTGATAATCCTAACATTAAAGATCATCAAATTTTATTAGTAAATTTATTTTCTTTTAATGCTACTGGCAACCTATAAAACAAGTTTGATAACAAATCTAATGACTTGAAGCTAAAGGTGGAGAATAATAGCAGAGTTGAGAGATTGTTAATATGGTTAAAGAAGAGAATAGAGTGGATGAGCAAACATGTTATACTACAAATGCTAGAATTTTGTTGTCGTAAGAAAGATAAAAGAATAGAATTTGTTTTACATTGATTGATTGGTGTCTACATTGTGCTTTAATAGTTAGTTCCAGTGAGATAAAATTAGCCAGATATCAATAGATTTAGTCTAGCATATCTTTAGTATTTGAATTAGAGACTCAATGGATTGTTGTCAAAGAAAAAAAAAGGATCATGAGAGGTAATTTAGAGTTTGAGAGTAAAACAGAGAGAGTATAATATACTTAAAAATTAGTTGGACCACATACTAGATTGGCTTTGTGTGTGATTATATCATGAAAGGGTATCTGAAACACTAATAATCATCAATAACTTTTCAAGTTGAAATGTCTTTGATGGATTTTGGACATATGGTGGTAGTTGCAAATATACAACAAAGCTAATCTTCTATAAGAAAGTAAAATTTAAGTATCATGAGTCTGGATTAAAACTCCACATATTTGAAGTAATTAAACTGGGTTTTCCTAATAATTTTAAATTTTACAGTCGATTAAATAAATATGTTTGACAAACTGTTTTTGAAGAACTACAAAATTAGTTAAATGTAGAACAGCTATATAATTATCAATTGATTTTAAACATATAAATCTACAAATGATCTCATTTGACTTTTGTCTAGGGAATACATTGAGAGTAGAATGTTTATAGTCTAGATGAAAAAAAGAGAATCCGAATATGCCTGCCAACTAACTTCAATAAAGTGTGGATTGAACAAATACAAATTAACAATACAAATTCGTAAATTAATTATCTAATTCTCTACGATTGCTTCATTTTCTTACCATTATATTTTTACATCCGTATATGTCAATCCCTACTAATTTAAAACTTAGTAAATCCAAATTTATATTAAACTAATCGATAAAACAAACCCACGCGTAGCGTGGGTATAAAATCTAGTTTATACTATATAAAAGTTGAAGCTACTAGCTCATAAAGCCGTCCACCTAGGATTTAATTCAACCTATAGTAGCATGACACGTAAGCATTTAGAATTAAGTTAATTTTACTTTTATTTGTTAATTAATTTTAATTATTATAAAATGTATTAATTTTGGATATATTTGAATTTTATTGGTAATATTCGTTATTGGCTTATCATATATTTTATTTTGGATACACTTGGATTTTAATGGTATTATAAATATTAATGTCAAAAATTCTCAATATTATCGAATTAATATGGCAATCTTCCATATATAACTTATAATAATTAGTAAATATTATATTTTAATATTTATTAACTGTCGTAATATATGTGTATCCCTAATATATGATCGAATTAATAAGACAATCTTCCATATTTATGTTATCATAATTAGGAAATATTATATTTTAATATCTTGTAATTATCATAATATATGTGTAGATCTAATATTTTTGTATATATATATAGAGATGTGCTCAATCGCTTCATAAAAGTCGTTTTCTGGCTTTTATACTTACGTTTTTGCTAATGATCACGTTTTTTTACTAATGATTTGTTTGTTGTTGTTTTTTTTCCCAGTTTCATATCAACAGTTTCGGGTAGTTAATCCAATTTATTTTCTTCTTCCTCGGTATAGATATACTAGCTCTTTCTTCCGTAAATCTATTTCATATGCGTTTTGATTTCATTCTTCTCATTATCATATCTCTTATTAATCCAATAATGGAACATATTTGAGTCGGTGATTTACAATCTTTGAATTATTAGAACATATCTTCTCTAACGTTCATTGATTTACCAGCTTTATATAAAATAGTTTAATGTTGATCAAAGTTTTTAAGCTTTCTACAACATAGGCTAAACTCACGTTTGCCACCACAAAGTTAGTTAAATCAGTTGATTTGATATATCGTTAAGTCTATTATTTTTTATCAAGAACATAATTTGTCTTCATGGTCTTCTAGATTTTTAGCTCTTCTTTTTAATTTTTTTGCTACGTTCTTTGATTGTGTAGAAAACGGAAGAAGATATATTTCCCAGAAATGAGAACAAAGGACTATCTTAAGTTAGTTTTTTCCGTTTATAAGCTTGATGTTGGTGCAATGCGTTGCGGATGGAGATTATTGTTGGTGCAATACATTGTGAATTGTGAGCTTACGGATAATTCAATGAGGTTTCTATAATTTGTTCACTGAATTTTGCAATGAAAAACGTTGGATCTTTACAATAATATGTAAAGTTACTAGCAACTTTTTACTAGCAACTTTTTTACAATAATATGTAAAGTTACTAGTAACTTTTTTGTTCACAGCTCTGAACACAAATATTTTTATATTTTTTTTGTGTTTTATTACGTCTCAATCCATAGGTTAATTGTGTTGTAAAATTGGTGTTTAATTATTTGCAGGATGATGTTGCTACAAGATGATACCATGCACCATGACTATGTGGCTCTCTCTTCTCCAAAGTAAAATTAATCTAAATCTCTATATATAAAGTATAATTGTTTGTTTTATTATTATCTCGAAGTTGTAATGTATGTTCTTCTCTCTTTGTTTGTTTGATTTTCATTTTTCATTGCTTCTCAATTCTGATTTAATTTGCTTTTCTTTTTGTAATTCTTTTGGTTTATGATGTGTTATACTCTTTGATTGTGTAGACAAGGAAAGAAGATATGTTTTCTACAAAGAGAAAGAAGAACTATATTTAGTTTTGTTCCTTAAAAGCTTGGTGTTTGTGTAATATGTAGCCTATGGTGGAAGCTGCTTAGTATTAATTTAGTCATGTATTGGTGGAAATACGCAGATGGTGAGCATAATTTAGTGAGTTTCTATAAACTGTTCATTGATCTGTCTTTGTTCTACAAAGAAGAAAAGTTGAATCTTTTATAATATAATGGATTTGAATGGTAAAATTGGCAAATAGTCTGAGTGTTGATATAAACACAAAACTTGAGACGAGTATGTTGGTCTAGAGCTTGGACTATCTATAGAAAATTCTTGCTCTGAATTTTTTTTAAACCAAGATAAAGCAAGCATTAATAAGTTAGTGTTTGTTTGTTTGCTTGAAAAGAAAATGTATTAGCTCTTTGATTAGTGTTTAAATCAACTATACTTGACTTCCAGATATGAGAATAATAAGCTAGCAAATGATCATGTTATCAATTTCGAAAGAAATAGTTCCAATTAAACAAAAAACACCAAAAAAATCACATGAAAAAAGTAATACATGATCCCATGTACTAGGCAAAATGGACCGGACGAGTTAAGCATTTGTAACCAAGTTCTTCAATCCAAAGTTACAAATCGAAAGAAAAATCCGCAACACCTTTTGATTCCAATGGAATGAGAAGAAGAAGAAGATTCAATGTCGAGGAAGTGTGTTTTTGTAATGAGCCATGGTGAAAGTGAATGAATTTGAGAAATGTCATACGTAGTGATATTTAAAAAAAATCAATTTTTGATTGGTTAAGGTTAGGATTTGGGACTCGAGTGTAGCGATCCGCATGCAAAGAGATAGAGGCACAAGAAGAATAGGAGGATGAGTCATCCAAACTGGGATGAATGGTAAGAGTGAAAAGAATAGTTTCCATGGCAAATGAAGATGACAAAAACCGGAGTAATGTGGAAGCTTTTATCCATGAAAGTCACAAGCTTTTAATTCTTAGTTTACTTTTTAAAAGGATCAAAGTTTGTGAATTTTGGAATTAGGGTTTAATTATGATTTCTAGCTGTCCACGTATGATTTAAATCAATCTATAATAACATGACACGTCAAATATTTAGAATTATGTTAATTCTTGTTTTTGTTGATAATAATTGAAAATAAGACATGATTCCTTATATCATTAGCTCATAATTCCAACTAATTTCCAAATTTTTGTCGATTTAATTTCCTATTTCAACTTTAGATTAGAAAATTTCCTTAATTTAAAAGTCTTAAATATTTAAAAAAAACATTATTATTTCAAGTTTGAGAAAAAATTAGGAAAAGTATAGATATTTTGTTATAAAGGCAAAATTAATATCACATTCTAATAAATTATTATCCCAATAGAATAGGATATTACATTCATTCTCAATTAACTACAAAAGAGATTAGGAAAAATTCCCAAAGATCCACAAAAAATAATATAATTACAATAGAGATTTGAAAATTTTACAAGAAACTGAAAAAGATGGAATGTAATAAAGATGAAGCTAGAAGGGCAATTGATATTGCAGAGAAGAACTTTTATAGTGATATAGAATTATTACGTTGGAGCAAAAAAATCGTTAACAAGACTAAGAATTAGTATCCTAAGCTTGATGGTTCAAACAATTATTGATAATGATCAATGTTTATATCTCTGCATCAAAGAACGAAAAAGGAGAAGCTAATTGGTATTGAGTTCTCGGTGTTGATCCTTTAACTGATGATGAAATAATAAAAAAATAATTTTTTTTTAACTCTTTTACTTCATTCGGACAAGAACAAGTGTAAAAACGCAGAACATGCGTTTAAGTTGGTTTTATACTATCAAAAAAAAAAAAAAGTGGTTAAATTTAGAATTATGGTGTTTATTGTCTGATAAGACTAAGAGAATGTGTTTATGATCATAAGAGGCTATAAGCTCCTAAAGACGTCCACATAGGATTTAAATCAACCTATAGTGACATGCCACGTCAAATATTTAGAATTATGTTAATTTTATTTTTGTTGATAATAATTGAAAAATAAGACATGATTTCCTTATATCATTAGCTCATAATTCCAAGTAATTTTTAAAAAATTTGTGGATTTAATTTCCTATTTCAACTTTAAATTAGGAAATTTTCTTAATTTAAAAGTTTTAAATATTTAAAAAACGTTATTATTTCAAGTTTAGAAAAAATTTAGGAAAAGTATAGATATTTTTTTAGAAAGGTAAAATTAATATCATATTCTAATCAATTATTATCCCAATAGAATAGGATATTACATTCATTCTCAATTAACTATAAAAGAGATTAGGAAAAATTCCCAACGATCCACAAAAAATAATATAATTACAATATAGATTAGAAAAGTTTACAAGAAATTGAAAAAGATGGAATGTAATATATGCGAGTCATGTTTTTTTTATATGGTATTGTTCTATCTTATGATATATTGACACAATTTTATTGCTTTATTACATGTATAAAGTAAAGTATTTGTTTCACCGCGCGATGATTTATTTGCTTCGTTTTATGGATTTTGCGATTAATAGGGTCACATGTACTTTTAATTATTTGAGGCGAGGTTTGTCTAAGCATGTGATGTTATTTACATGATCTTCAAGTTCCTTAATTAGTTAGCCATCAAATTATTCATCAAATCTTTCTTCATGTTATATTTTGTTCTTTAAGACAATAACATATCCTTACATCGTAGGAAAATGAGACCTTAGAAACAAGGTTTTACACAAGGGATGTATGAAATTTAATAGAATACATAATATATAGATATCCTTTTTCTATGATACTCAATTTCTTTTGCACAGAAATTGATTTGTGTACTAAAGCAAGATCCGCATAAAGAAACATATGCAAGTTCATTCAAAGAAAACATGGATACTTGAATGAGAGGAATATAAACTTTTTGACTTTGGTTTCTGAATATATGCAATTTTGAAGTTCGTGTTGTTTTTTTCTTTTTCTTTTTCTTTGGATTTTACAAGGAGCAAATACATTTTTCTCCTACCATAGTCTATCTCAGAAATCACATTTTAAGGAAGTCATTTTGGAACAACATTGTGTTATGTCTATTTAGATTTTGTTTTAGAAGATTTTTTCTACTACTAAGTATGGATGGTAGTTAACTATACTTTTGTGTAGCCATTTGAACATGGAAATTGAATGTACATGTTTGTACAAAAATGAGAACTTTGGAAAAAATTCTCTTGAAAGATGATGACTTTGCAAGCTTGAAAGAAGAAGATTCTTAATTGTCATCAACTTTTTACAAGTATAAAAAAAAATTGGTAATGAAGAGGAACTAAGAGAACGTTTGGATAAACATTGTTAGCCCATGATTATTTAAAATCAAACTGTTAAATTTCCAGCAAATTGCAGATTGTAAAAGAGTGGCAAGCTCCTCAAGATGAGCTGCCAAAGAGAAGTGTCTCCGTGCTTTCAAACTACAATGAGAATATGCTAGGGAATTGTACGGTCTCCTTTACTGATGCTGCTTAGAGAAAGAAAGTGCAGACTTATGATGGTTTTTCAAGAATGAAGCTTAGAAAATTAATGAGAAATATGTCGACTCCATATCAAATGTTCCATCGGTCTTCGCAGCCGAATCATGGGCTGTGATCAATGCACTACAGAAGGCTCGAGAAAAAGGTTTTGAAACCTTATACGTATGCTCCGATTCTCATGTTTTGTTTAAACTTCTTTGAAAGAAGAAATCACAAATGGAGATACATAACCTTCTTTTCGAGATTAGTATGTAAGCTACCCATTTTAGGCAACTTTTGTTTCTTTTTGTTTCACAAAAATCCAATATGTTGACGGATTCGTTATCTAAAAGAGCGTTTTCACCTCTTGATTGTCGACGAGTTTGATGTAATTATAAAATATCATCTTATTAACTAACCAAAAAAAAGAAGAGGGGGTGACAAACAAAACTTGGCAATAAAAAAAAAATTGAGGTTGGTTTCAGTGAAACACATACATCTCTTTCTCTATCACGAGGCCTCTCTAATAAACCATTTTTAAAACCGTTATATTTAACGAGGTTTTCGAGTCTATTTGGTTGCATTTTGGTAAATTCATTACTTTTTCAACACTTTTTCTCTCATTGATTGATGTATTTTGTCATCGATGCTAACTTAGCAGCAACATAGTCTTGTGACAGGTTGTATGGTGTTTGTAAATAGAATTCTGTGGCTGCAATAATTGGAAGATTAGTACTACCTCTTTATTATATTACCTAGCGGTGAAAATTCAGTTTTATATGACCACAATCATGAGAGGTGAACCCTTACGTAAAAATATCACTTTCGGTGTGTACATTTTTAAAAATACTATTTTGGGTTGTCCATTTGCAAAAATGTCACTAGTTATGGATTTTAAAAGATTAAATCTTCCGACCAAAAAAAAAAAAAGATTAAATCTTAAAATTTTAAATCCTAAAAATATTTTTACTCCTATACCATCAAAACACAAATAATATAATGAATATATAGTTTTTAAAAAGTGGCATTTTTGCAAATATTTTGAAAATATGGTATTTTTTAAATGTGATACTTGAAAAGTGGCATTTCTTAATTTTTTTTTATTTTTTATGGTAAATTAATAATTAATTATTTATGATTATTTCACTTTTTACCATAACACTTTTGTATTCGTAAATGTTTACATCTACCTAATTTAAAAATTAGCAAGTCCAAATATATATATATATTAAATTCGTATATTGGTAACACAAACCCACACGTAGCATGGGTACAAAACCTAGTCTATACTATATAAAAGTGTAAGCTATAAGCTTTTGAGGCCGTCCACCTAGGATTTAATTCAACCTATAGTGACATGCCACGTCAAATATTTAGAATTATGTTAATTTTATTTTTGTTGATAATAATTGAAAAAAGACATGATTTCCTTATATCATTAACTCATAATTCCAAGTAATTTCCAAAATTTTGTGGATTTAATTTTCTATTTCAACTTTAGATTAGGAAATTTCCTTAATTTAAAAGTCTTAAATATTTAAAAAAACGTTATTATTTCAAGTTTACGAAAAATTTGGGAAAAATATAGGTATCCTATTATAAAAGCAAAATTAATATCACATTCTAATCAATTATTATCCCAATAGAATAAGATATTACATTCATTCTCAATTAACTACAAAAGAGATTAGGAAAAATTCTCAACAATCCACAAAAAATAATATAATTACAATAGAGATTAGAAAATTTTACAAGAAACTGAAAAATATGGAATGTAATAAAGATGAAGCTAGAAGGACTGTAACGCTCGTGAACCAAAAAGTGGATTGTTGGTGGTGTCGATCAACACAGGGTGGTGTGTGTCGATCGACACGGGGTTTAATTAGACCGGCAGGTTCGGTTTAATTGTCCGGTTTGGTGGGCCGGTTTAGGGAACCTTAGGGTTCAGGTATTTAAAGGATCAGACGGGTTGTCTCCTTTTTGGCCGTTTTGCAGAAAGAAAACAGAGAGAGAGAAGAGAGAATCAGAAATCTTAGGGTTTGAGTGATTGTTGGGAGATTTCTTGAGGAGAATTGCGCGTGAGGCTTTTGGGAACGAGAAGGATTCATTGCTGGGTTGATTCGGGTCTGGGAAGGACGAATCAGAGGCTGGTTCAGTTCGTTCTTCGCGTTCTTCATCGTGTTCTTCGCGTTCTTTATCCTTTTCAATCCAAATCAAGGTGAGTGCGTGATCGTGGGATTGTATAAGTATAGGGAATTGATATAATGCGATTGCGTGGTGGTTTTTGTGTGCTTTGTAAATGGAATTGTGCAGGAAACTCGATGGCTCGCGACAGATTCGAGTCGTGTGAGGACAGACTCGTTTCTGGGTTCTGCGACGTCGTGTCGATCAACACCAAGGTGGTGTGTCGATCAACACGAGGCATCATGTCGGTCGACACCTAGAGGTTGTGTCGATCGACACAGTGCTTCTGTGTGGGTTCGTAATGTTTGTTCCGTGTATGCTTGTTCTGTGATCATCCTGGTATTGTATCCTTTGTTTATACTTGTGCTTAACTAGCCTGTAGACGGAATGACCGTGTCACTGAGTATTTGTGATAATACTCACGCAACTCCTTTTGCCATATGTTGCAGGTAAAGAGAAAATGTGATCGTGGAATCGTGGCGAGGAAGAAGAGATTATTTAGGGTCTCGTTGTGTTTGTCGTTTATAGAATTGTTAGGTTGTTAGTTATTGGATATTGGTCGATTGGTTGAACGGTTTGATATTTAATAAAGTGTGGGAATGTTAAATTGGAATCTGTTGTTGATGGTTTATTGTTCCGCGTTGCCTTGTTGTTGACCCATTGAGGATTAGTATCTGTGATGATAGTAATCTGGCGGAAAAATTTTAAAATTTTGGGTCGGGTCGTTTCAAGGACAATTGATATTGCAGAGAAGAACTTTATAGTGATATAGAATGATTACGTTGGAGCAAAAAAAATCCTCCTAAGATCGTCCACATAGAATTTAAATCAACCTATAGTGACATGACACGTCAAATATTTAGAATTATGTTAATTTTGTTTTTGTTGTTAATAATTGAAAAATAAGACATGATTTCCTTATATCATTGGCTCATAATTCCAAGTAATTTCCAAATTTTGTGGATTTAATTTCCTATTTCAACTTTAGATTAGGAAATTTCCTTAATTTAAAAGTCTTAAATATTTAAAAAATGTTATTATTTCAAGTTTACGAAAAATTTAGGAAAAATATAGATATCCTATTATAAAGGCAAAATTAATATCACATTCTAATAAATTATTATCCCAATAGAATAGGATATTACATTCATTCTCAATTAACTCCAAAAGAGATTAGGAAAAATTTCCAACGATCCACAAAAAATAATATAATTACAATAGAGATTAGGAAATTTTACAAGAAACTGAAAAATATGGAATGTAATAAAGATGAAGCTAGAAGGACAATTAATATTGCAGAGAAGAACTTTATAGTGATATAGAATGATTACGTTGGAGCGAAAAAAATCCTCCTAAGGTCGTCCACATAGGATTTAAATCAACCTATAGTGACATGACACATCAAATATTTAGAATTATGTTAATTTTGTTTTTGTTGTTAATAATTGAAAAATAAGACATGATTTCCTTATATCATTAGCTCATAATTCCAAGTAATTTCCAAATTTTTGTGGATTTAATTTCCTATTTCAACTTTAGATTAGAAAATTTTCTTAATTTAAAAGTCTTAAATATTTAAAAAAAGTTATTATTTCAAGTTTACGAAAAATTTAGGAAAAGTATAGGTATCCTATTATAAAGGCAAAATTAATATCACATTCTAATCAATTATTAATAGAATATGATATTACATTCATTCTCAATTAACTCCAAAAGAGATTAGGAAAAATTCCCAACGATCCACAAAAAATAATATAATTACAATAGATATTATGTAATTTTACAAGAAACTAAAAAAGATGGAATGTAATAAAGATGAAGCTAGAAGGGCAATTGATATTGCAGAGAAGAACTTTATAGTGATATAAAATGATTACGTTGGAGCAAAAAAAATCATTAACAAGACTAAGAATTAGTATACTAAGCTTGATGGTTCAAACAATTATTGATAAAGATCAATGTTTATATCTCTGCATCAAAGAACGAAAAAAGAGAAGCTAATTGGTATGCAGTTCTCGGTGTTGATCCTTTAACTGATGATAAAATAATGAAAAAAATACAAAAATTTAACTCATTTACTTTATTCGGACAAGAACAAGTGTAAAAACGCAGAAGATGCGTTTAAGTTGGTTTTAGAGTATTATAAAAAAAAAAGTGGTTGAATGTAGAATTATGGTGTTTGTTGCCTGATAAGGCTAACGGAATGTGTTTATGATCATAAGAGGCTATAAGCTCCTAAAGGCGTCCACATAGGATTTAAATCAACATATAGTGACATGCCACGTCAAATATTTAGAATTATGTTAATTTTGTTTTTGTTGATAATAATTGAAAAATAAGACATGATTTCCTTATATCCTTAGCTCATAATTCCAAGTAATTTCCAAATTTTTGTGGATTTAATTTCCTATTTCAATTTTAGATTATGAAATTTTCTTAATTTAAAAGCCTTAAATATTTAAAAAAACGTTATTATTTCAAGTTTAGGAAAAATTTAGGAAAAGTATAGATATTTTGTTATAAAGACAAAATTCATATCACATTCTAATCAATTATTATCCCAATAGAATAGGATATTACATTCATTCTCAATTAACTACAAAAGAGATTAGGAAAAATTTCCAACGATCCACAAAAAATAATATAATTACAATAGAGATTAGGGAATTTTACAAGAAAAAGATGGAATGAAATATATGCGAGTCATGCTTTTTTTTTTATATGGTATTGTTCTATCTTATGATATATCGACACAAGTTTATTGCTGAAACGACCCGACCCAAAAATTTAAAAAATTTTCCTTCGGATTACTTTCTTCACAGATACTAATCCTCAACTGGGCCAATACAAGCAACGTGGAATAACAACAATTAACAATAACACCACATCATCAATAATCCCATACTTATTAATGAACAATATTCAATTAACCAGTTTCAGAAACAATCCAATAACAATAATCCAATAATCAATAATCAGAATGCACTAGCAACCTAGCGATTCTAACAATACATCCAATCAAATGAGACCCTAGATCATCTCCTCTTCCTGGCCATGATTCAACGATCACATTTTCTCTTTACCTGCAACACATGGCAAAAAGAGTTGCGTGAGTATTATCATAAATACTCAGCGACGCAGTCATATCGTCTACATGCTATGTATACATAAGCATAAACAATAAATACAATACCAAGATGAGCATACACAAGCGTTCATGAAACAAGCAAAACACGAACCAAAACAGGAACTCTGTGTCGATCGACACAACGTCTAGGTCTCGATCGACAGGATACCCTGTGTCGATCGACACACAACCCTGGTGTCAATCGACACGACATCACATAACCCAAAATCGAGCCTATCCTCTCATGGCTCGAATCGTCGCGATTCATCGAGTCTCCTGCACGAAACAACCCAATCACCAGGGTGTCTCACAGAGTCACTGGAAAAGACAATTGTAACTCACATAAAACCTCTTTTCCAGACTCTCCCTAAGAAATAGACAGGTTCTAACGCGCATAAAGCTTCCATTTCCAGCCACTCCTGGAACATGTACTATCTCATTTCTAGCCACTCCTAGAACATGAATAATCTCATTTCCAGCCACTCTTGGAACATGAACAATCTCATTTCCAGCCACTCCTGGAACATGAACGATCTCATTTCCAGCCACTCCTGGAACATGAACAACCTCATTTCCAGCCACTCCTGGAACATGAACAATCTCAAAGCCGCATAGAACTTCTATTCCTAGCCATCTTAGCCGATAGGCAAGCTCTAACTCACATAGAACTTCTACCGCTAGACCTCCACATGACATACCAGTCATCACAATCTATGACATCTCCAGTCATGTCATAAGAACACACGTCTTACACACTTTTAATAAGGCAAACTCATCTTATTAAATCTCCAAAAATGTATACTCGTTACAACAACAAATGAAATACATAACAACAGCATAGCAAAAAGCTAATACAGACTCTGAAAACCAGAAAAGAACTCAAGCCACCGCTTGCTGGTTGAACCACTTCGAGAACTTCCTCTTCATTGATGCTTCTAGTTCCCAAGTTTCCTCCTCAATACCGTCACAATCCCACATGAGTCTCACCAACGGTATACTCTCCCGGCGCAGCACCTTGACCCTCCTCTCGAGAATCCTCACAGGCCTCGCCGCCAACGTCATGTTGGGCTGAAGATCCTCCGGAATCCTAGCCAACACCTTCTCAGACTCATGTAGACACTTCCGCAGCATCGAAACATGGAAGACTTTGTGAAAAGCCTTCATGCTCTGAGGTAACTCCAACCGATAAGCCACCGGTCCGACCCGCTCCACAACCTTGAACGGACCCATAAACCTCGGACTCAGCTTATCCTCTTAAATGGATCTGTTCAGACCCCTCAACATAGCTGCCTTGAGATACACCCGATCTCCCAGCTCAAACTCCAGCTCCTTCCGCCTCCTATCGGTGTAACTCTTCTGCCGATCCTGAGCCTCTCTCATGTTCAGCTTGAAAACACGGATCTTCTCCGTCGTCTCCTGAACAAAATATGTTTCTCTCCCCCACTTGAGTCCAGCATAATGATGTCCTACACGGCCTCCCATACAGAGCCTCATATGGAGCCATCCCAATACTCATCTGGTAACTATTGTTATACGCAAACTCTACCAGGTTCAGATAATCCGCCCAATGACCACCATAATCCAGCACACACATCCTCAACAGATGCTCTAATGTCTGAATCGTCCTCTCTGAGTGCCCATCTATCTGAGGATGATACGCTGTGCTCATATGCACCTTAGTGCCCATCTCAGCCTGAAACGCCCTCCAGAACTCTGAGATAAATCTCGGATCCCTGTCTGACACAATACTCCCTGGCACCCCATGCAGCCTCACTATCTCCCGCACATACTTTCTAGCCAAAACTGCCGCTCCATCAGTCTTCTTGATGGCCAGAAAATGTGTTGACTTGGTCAGACGATCCACAATAACCCAAATAGCATCAAAAGTCCGTGACACCGGCAACCCCATCACGAAATCCATGGTAATCATATCTCACTTCCACTCCGGAATGGGCAAATTCTGCAACATACCACTCGGAATCTGATGCTCAGCCTTCACTAGCTGACACACGTTGCACGCTACAACCTAGTTAGCTACATCCCTCTTCATCCCGACCCAGTGATAATACCGCTTCAGGTCACGATACATCTTGGTCGCTCCCGGATGAATCGATAACATGCTCGAATGAGCCTCCCTCAGGAACTCTTGCCTCAGATCCTCATCTTTCGATACACAAACCCGCCCATTCACCAGTATCATCCCATTCGCTGAGACCACATACTCTGAACCGACCGCCTTAGAAGCATCGATCAAACCCTGATCCTTCTCTTGAGCAACCCGAATCCTGCTCAACAAGTCTGCCTGGTTAGCTGCCTCTAACCCCAACGGTTCCTGTGATATCACATATAACCTCAACGTACTGATCTCGCTCACCAGAGCCTCCATATCGCGCTCCTGATCTAAAGCCACTCTCTTCTTACTCAACGAATCTGCAACCAGATTAGCCTTACCCGGATGGTACCCAATCTCTAGGTCATAGTCCGCGACTAACTCCATCCAGCGCTTCTGTCTCTGGTTCAACTCTGGCTGAGTGAAAAAATACTTCAGACTCTTGTGGTCTGTGAATATCTGCACCTTCCCGCCATACAGATAAGACCTCCAAATCTTAAGTGCAAAAATCACCGCAGCCAACTCCAGATCATGGGTAGGGTAATTTCACTGGTGTTTCTTCAACTGCCTCGATGCATATGCAATAACCTTCCGCTGCTGCATCAGTACACAACCCAGACCAACTCCCAAAGCATTAGAATACACCACATAAGGCTCACCCGGCTCGGATAACGCCAAAACCGGTGTACTAGTCAGCATCTCATTCAGCTTCCCGAAACTCTCCTCGCAAGTTGAAGACCACACAAAAGAAACATCCTTCCTTGTCAGCTTCGTCATCGACTGCGCCATACTCGCAAACCCCTTGACAAACCGCCGGTAATAACCTGCCAACCCAAGAAAACTCCTGATCTCGGTGGCACTCCTCGGTCTAGGCCAACCCCTGATAGCCTCTATCTTAGCCGGATCAACAGAGACTCCCTCTGCAGAAACAACGTGGCCAAGAAAACTCATCTCTCGCTGCCAGAAACTGCACTTACTCAACTTCGCGTACAGCTTCTGCTCCCGCAGCTTCTCCAGAACCAACCGCAAATGCACTTCATGCTATTCTGGACTCCATGAATATACCAGGATATCATCTATGAAGATGATCACGAACACATCCAGATACTCCTGGAATACCCCGTTCATCAACCGCATGAACGCTGCTGGCATATTTGTCAACTCGAACGGTATCACCACAAACTCATAATGCCCGTACCTCGTCCTGAACGCCATCTTCCGAACATCTGCCTCATCGATCAGAATTTGATGGTAACCCGAAGCCAAATCAATCTTGGAGAACCAAGTAGCCCCTCGCAACTAATCCAACAACTCATCAATGCGCGGCAGAGGATAGTTGTTCTTCACTGTGACTTGGTTAAGTCCTCGGTAATCGATACACAACCGGAAACTCCCATCATTCTTCTTCGCGAACAACACCGCTGCTCCCCACGGTGAAACGCTAGGCCGGATGAAACACTTCCCTAACAGATCATCCAGCTGCTTCTTCAGCTCTGTCGTCTCTGCTGGAGCCATATGGTAAGGCGCCTTAGATATAGGAGTCGTCCGAGGCTCCAACTCAATCGTAAATGGATCCGACTGCGATGGTGGCAATCCCAACAACGACTGAAACACCTCCTGGAAATCCCAAACAACCCGAATATCTCCAACTGCAACCTCTCCAACAGTTTCCAGCATCACTATCGTCGCCAGATACGCCTCACAGCCCTTCTCAATCAACTGTTCGGCCTATATCGCTGAAATCACGAGACTTCCGGAAGTCGGTATCACCCCCTGATACACCAACCTTCGTGTCTCCCGCTCGAACACCACACGCCCTCGATGACAATCCAAATGGACCATGTACCGATCCAACCAATCCATACCCAGGATGACATCGTACAACTCTACTGGGCTAATAACCAGATCTGCTGGAGTCGATTCTCCCGCCACCAAAACATCACCACCATGAGCCCGCCCAAGACTAGCTAACGTCCTGCCACCAGCAACCTTAACTACTCCCAGCTGTTCTCCCGAATTGCTCCGGATCCCGCTGCCCTCCGCACACACCGGGGTAATGAAGCTATTCGTAGCTGCTGAATCGAACAACACGTGGGACTCACATCCGCCCACAACTAAGGTCCCTGCACAAACCCCATGTGCTTTAAGACCCGACACTCTAACGCAGACTCACAATTTTCCAAACAGACTAAATTCAACATGGAATGAAAAGAAATCAAGCCTGGAATTTACCTGTGATTGGTCTGGCGCTAGAGTCGCCTGCCTCTGCCGACGTGTACACTCGCGGCGCTGCCGCAATCTGTGCCAAGGGCTCGACCGCCAATGGCTGCACTGCCGCTACCGCCATCTGCTGCAGCTTAGGGCACTTAGGCTTGATATACCCCGGCTCCCTGCAGTGATAGCACATCTGAGCCGCCCGCTCCTCTCTCCTCTTTGGACAACTGGCCACCTTGTGGCCCATGCTACCACACCCGTAGCATCCTGAACCACTCTGTCCACCCTGACTGGCCCCGGAAGTGCTCTCCCACTTCCTCTTCTGACCCTGCGCAGGCTTACCGCCCCTGCCTGATCCCGTATGCTGCTAAGATCTCCTTTGCTGCTGCTATATCGGTGGACTAACCACCACAGCCTACTCCCTGAGGTCCTCCTCAATCGCCGCAACAGTCTCAACCAGCTCCGCCCTCATGGCGAACTTACTCGCCCTGCAGCGAGTCCTCAAATCAGCTCGAAGTCCCCCAAGAAACCTCCTCACTTGGGCCTGCTCGCCCTCCATGCTCCTACCGGCATGCACCAGGAGTCGACTGAACTCCAAATCGAACTCCCTCACAGTCCGATCCCCCTGAGTCAGGTTCAGAAACCTCGACTCCATCCGGTCCATCGCCTCCTGCGGGAAATACTTGGCATTGAACTCCGCCAAGAAATCCTCTCAAGCCATCTCGACCTGCACTCTCCTGGTCTCGACGCCTCTCAACCAGAGATGCGCGTCACCATCCAGATAATGAACCGCTAAGTCCACTCGGTATCCCTCTGGATACCTGATAGAGCAAAAGTTACGCTCCAACCTCCACTGCCACTCATCGGCATCCTCAGGCTTGGCACCACCCGAGAAAAACCCGGTGCCAATCCTCTGCATCTGCTCCATCATCCTCAGGTAGGATGGAAGTTCCTCTGTAACCGCCGCACCCGGCTGCACACCAGCCACTCCTGGCTGAACCCCAGCCACTACTGGCTGCACACCAGCCCCACCCGGCTGAACCCCTGGAGCCTGACCCGGAGCCGGTACCTTTCTTGGTAACCACTCCAGAATCAACTACAGCAAACCCGCCAAGCGATCATCTCGGTCTTGGGCCACACCTACGGGAACACCCCCACCTGGGCCCCCCGCACCACCAGCTACCTCGGGACCCACACTAGCCCCACCAGCCCTCACACTGGCACTCGTAGCAGTCACACCCATAGACCCCTTCTGAAACGCCTGCGAGTCCGCCACCTGATCCTACGTGGTCTCCTGGGCCACACTCGCGGCATCAGACTCAACCTGCAGACCTCTCTTGTGCCCACCACGACCACCTCGGCCTCCACGGCCCCCACGACCCCTGCCTCTAGCACCTCTAGCCATCACTCTGCACTCACCAGCAGATTACTAAGTACTAGAACAACAGAAAATCAAACAAACACATACAGTGAAATCTCATTGAAGGCTCGGAAGAGATGATCTAGGACTCCATACCCACACAACAATCACTCAATCAATCAATTGCACCCGCCCTAGAATCATAAGGGCTCTGATACCAAAATGAAACGATCCGACCCAAAAATTTTAAATTTTTCCCTTCGGATTACTATCTTCACAGATACTAATCCTCAACTAGGCCAATACAAGCAATGCGGAATAACAACAATTAATAATAACACCACATCATCAATAATCCCATACTTATTAATGAACAATATTCAATTAACCAATTTTAGAAACAATCCAATAACAATAATCCAATACTCAATAATCGGAATGCACTAGCAACCTAGCGATTCTAACAATACAGCCAATCAAATGTGACCCTAGATCATCTCTTCTTCCTGGCCATGATTCCACGATCACATTTTCTCGTTACCTACAAAACATGGCAAAAGAGTTGCGTGAGTATTATCATAAATACTCAGCGACGCGGTCATCCCGTCTACAAGCTATGTATACATAAGCATAAACAATAATACAATACCAGGATGAGCATACACAAGCGTTCACAAAACAAGCAAAACACGAACCAAAACAGGAACTCTGTGTCGATCGACACAGCCTCTAGGTGTCGATCGACAGAATGCCCTGTGTCGATCGACAGAATGCCCTGTGTCGATCGACACACAACCCTGGTGTCGATCGACACGACATCGCATAACCCAGAATCGAGCCTATCCTCTCATGGCTCGAATCGTCGCGATTCATCGAATCTCCTGCACAATTTCAATCACAAAACACCCAAACTCCACCAAGCAATCGCATTCTATCCATCCATTACACCTACATAGGCCTACAGTCACGCAATCACCTCGAAAAAGATTGAAAGGAGGAAGAACGACGAAGAACAGACACGAACAGCCTCTGATTCCGTCCCCTCAGACCCGAAATCAGCCCAACAACAATCCTTCCTCGTTCCCAAAAGCCTCACACGCAATTCTCCTCAAGAAATCTCCCAACAATCACTCAAACCCTAAGATTTTTGATTCTCCCTTCAATCTCCCTGTTTTCTTTCTGAAAAACGGCCAAAAGAACAGACAACCCGACTGTTCACACCTTTTATAAAACCCTAGGGTTTCTCCTAAACCAATCCTCCGAATCGGACAAATGGAACCAAACCGGTCGATCTAATTTTATCCCGTGTCGATCGACAGACACCACTCTTGTCGATCGACACACCTCCAACTAACCGACTTCGCACAAGTCAAAACACCCATGTCGATCGACACACCCAACCAAAAATCCATTTTTTGGTTCACGGGCGTTACAATTGCTTTATTACATGTATCAAGTAAAGTATTTGTTTCACCGCGCGATGATTTATTTGCTTCGTTTGATAGATTTTGCGATTAGTAGGGTCACATGTACTTCTAATTATTTGAGGCGAGGTTTGTCTAACCATGTGATGTTATTTACATGGTCTTCAAGTTCCTTAATTAGTTAGCCATCAAATTATTCATCAAATCTTTCTTCATGTTATATTTTATTCGTTAAGACAATAACATATCCTTACATCGCAGGAAAATGAGACCTTAGAAACAAGGTTTTACAAAAGAGATGTATGGAATTTAATAGAATACATAACATATAGATATCTTTTTTCTATGATACTCAATTTCTTTTGTACTGAAATTGATTTGTGTACTAAAGCAAGATCCGCATAAAGAAACATATGCAAGTTCATTCAAAGAAAGCATGGATGTTTGAATGAGAGGAATATAAACCTTTTTGACTTTGGTTTCTGAATATATACAATTTTGAAGTTCATGTTGTTTTTTTTCTCTTTTTTTTCTTTGGATTTTACAAGGAGCAAATCCGTTTTTCTCCCACCACAGTCTATCTCAGAAACTACATTATAACGAAGTCATTTTGGAACAACATTGTGTTATGTCTATTTAGATTTTGTTTTAAACGATTTTTTCTACTACTAAGTATGAATGGTATTTAATTATACTTTTGTGTAGCCATTTGAACATGGAAATTGAAGGTACATGTTTGTACAAAAATGAGAACTTTGGAAAAAATTCTCTTGAAAGACGATGACTTTGCAAGCTTAGAAGAAGATTCTTAACTGTCATCAACTTTTTACAAGTATAAAAAAAATTGGTGATGAAGAAGAACTGAGAGAGCGTTAGGATAAACATTTAGCACATGATTATTTAAAAACAAACTGCTAAATTTCCAGCAAATTGCATATTTTAAAAGAGTGGCAAGCTGCTCAAGATGAGCTGCCAAAGAGAAGTGTCTTCGTGCTTTCAAACTACAATAAGAATATGTTAGGGAACGGTACGGTCTCATTTACTGATGCTGTTTAGAGAAAGAAAGTGCAGACTTATGATGGTTTTTCAAGAATGAAGCTTAGAACATTAATGATGAATATGTCGACTCCATATCAAATGTTCCATCGGTCTTCGCAGCCGAATCATGGGCTGTGATCAATGCACTACAGAAGGCTCGAGAAAAAGGTTTTGAGACCTTACACGTATGCTCTGATTCTCAGGTTTTGTTTAACCTCCTTCGAAAGAAAAAATCACATATGGAGATACATAACTTTCTTTTCGAGATTAGTATGTAAGCTACCCATTTTAGGCAACTTTTGTTTCTTTTTGTTCCACGAAAATCCAATATGTTGAGCTCTAAAAGAGTGTTTTCAGCTCTTGATTGTCGACGGGTTTGATGTAATAATAAAATATCATCTTCTTAACCAACCAAAAAAAAAAAGGGGTGACAAACAAAACTTAGCAATAAAAAGAAAAATTGAGGTTGGTTTCAGTGAAACACATACATCTCTTTCTCTATCACAAGGCCTCTCTAATAAACTATTTTTAAAACCGTTATATTTAACGAGGTTTTCGAGTCTATTTGGTGTCATTTTGGTAAAATCATTACTTTTTCAACATTTTTTTCTCTCATTGAATGATGTATTTTGTCATCGATGCTAACTTAGCAGCAATATCGTTTTGTGACAGGTTGTATGGTGTCTGCAATAATTGGAAGATTAGTACTACCTCTTTATTATACTACCTAGCGCTGAAAATTCAGTTTTATATGACCACAATCATGAGAGGTGAACCCTTACGTAAAAATGTCACTTTTGGTGTGTACATTTGTAAAAATACCATTTTGGGTTGTCCATTTGCAAAAATGCCACTAATTATGGATTTTAAATGATTAAATTTTCCGACCAAAAAAACAAAAAAGATTAAATATTAAAATTCTAAACCCTAAAAATGTTTTTATCCCTATACCATCAAAACTAAACTCTAATACAACATAATTAACCTAAATACAAATAATATAATGAATATATAGTTTTTAAAAAGTGGCATTTTTACAAATATTTTGAAAATATGGCATTTTTTAAAAGTGGCATTTGAAAAGTGGCATTTCTTAAAATTTCTTTTAATTTTTATGGTAAATTAATTAATTAATTATTTACGATTGTTTCACTTTTTACCATAACACTTTTGTATTCGTAAATGTCTACGTCTACCTAATTTAAAAATTAGCAAGTCCAAGTATATATATTAAACGCTTTTATTGGTAACACAAACCCACGCTACACGTACAAAACCTAGTCTATACTATATAAAAGTTGAAGCTATTAGCTCCTAAAGGCGTCCACAGAGGATTTAATTCAACCTATAGTGACATGTCACGTCACATATTTGGAATTATGTTAATTTTATTTTGTTGATAATAATTGAAAAACAAGATATGATTTTCTTATATCATTAGCTCATAATTCCAAGTAATTTCCAAATTTTTGTGGATTTAATTTCCTATTTCAACTTTAGATTAGGAAATTTCCTTAATTTAAAAGTTTTAAATATTTAAAAAAAGTTATTATTTCAAGTTTACGAAAAATTTAGGAAAAGTATAGATATTCTGTTATAAAGGCAAAATTAATATCACATTCTAATCAATTATTATCCCAATAGAATAGGATATTACATTCATTATCAATTAACTACAAAAGAGATTAGGAAAAATTCCCAATGATCCACAAAAAATAATATAATTACAATAGAGATTAAGAGATTTTACAAGAAACTGAAAAAGATGGAATGTAATAAAGATGAAGCTAGAAGGGCAATTGATATTGTAGAGAAGAACTTTTATAGTGATATAGAGTGATTAGGTTGGAGCGAAAAAAATCGTTAACAAGACTAAGAATTAGTATCCTAAGCTTGATGGTTCAGACAATTATTGATAATGATCAATGTTTATATCTCTGCATCAAAGAACGAAAAAGGAAAAGCTAATTAGTATGGAGTTCTCGGTGTTGATCCTTTAACTGATGATGAAACAATGAAAAAAATACAAAAAATTAACTCTTTTACTTCATTCAGACAAGAACAAGTGTAAAAACGCAGAAGATGCGTTTAAGTTGGTTTTAGAGTATTATCAAAAACAAAAAGTGGTTGAATTTAGAATTATGGTGTTTGTTGCCTGATAAGGTTAAGAGAATGTGTTTATGATCATAAGAGGAAATCGAAAACCGGGATGCAGAAACCACCAAACGCTCATTAACCAGCTTCTACTAATGGGAATCGAAATTCAAAAGACGGTGTTGATCTGAGTGCTAGGCTAGAAGTAATAAGCCTACGCCTCCACCATCTCCGTTTTCCAATGGACTCCATCTCTTATCTCTGCTGCTTCTCTAACGTCTGTTTTCGTTTTGGATCGAGGTAAGTAATCTCATGATTTATAATTAACTGATTTGTGCTTAATAAAGTCATGAAAAATTTACCGTGCTTTACTTATGATTCAATATTTAATATAGCATATTGGTTCATGATGTATACTATAGATCTAAGGTAGATTGACTTTTGTTTGGTCTGTTTTTGCATGTTTATAATATGTTGATTTTGCTTCATTAATTAGTCTCTTCTCATGCTTTACGAGTCATGCTTTTTTTTATGGTATTGTTCTATCTTATGATATATCGACACAAGTTTATTGCTTTATTACATGTATCAAGTAAAGTATTTGTTTCACCGCGCGATGATTTATTTGCTTCGTTTGATGGATTTTGCGATTAATAGGGTCACATGTACTTCTAATTATTTGAGGCGAGGTTTGTCTAATCATGTGATGTTATTTACATGATCTTCAAGTTCCTTAATTAGTTAGCCATCAAATTATTCATCAAATCTTTCTTCATACTATATTTTGTTCTTTAAGACAATAACATATCCTTAGATCCCAGGAAAATGAGACCTTAGAAACAAGGTTTTACACAAGGGATGTATGAAATTTAATAGAATACATAATATATAGATATCATTTTTTCTATGATACTCAATTTCTTTTGTACTGAAATTGATTTGTGTACTAAAGGAAGATCCGCATAACGAAGCATATGCAAGTTCATTCAAATAAATTATGGATGCTTGAATAAGAGGAATATAAACTTTTTTTACTTTGGTTTCTGAATATATGCAATTTTTTGAAGTTCGTGTTTTTTTTTTTTTAGATTTTACAAAGAGCAAATCCATTTTTCTCCCACCACAGTCTATCTCAGAAACTACATTTTAAGGAAGTCATTTGGAACAACATTGTGTTATGTCTATTTAGATTTTGTTTTAAACGATTTTTTCTACTATTAAGTATGAATGGTAGTTAATTATACTTTTGTGTAGTCATTTGAACATGAAAATTGAAGGTACATGTTTGTACAAAAATGAGAACTTTGGAAAAAATTCTCTTGAAAGATGGCGACTTTGCAAGCTTGAAAGAAGAAGATTCTTAACTGTCATCAATTTTTTACATGTATAAAAAAAATTGGTGATGAAGAGGAACTGAGAGAGTGTTTGGATAAACATTTAGCCCATGATTATATAAAAACAAACTGCTGAATTTCCAGCTAATTGCAGATTGTAAAAGAGTGGAAAGCTGCTCAAGATGAGCTGCCAAAGAGAAGTGTCTCTGTGCTTTCAAACTACAATGAAAATATGCTAGGGAACGGTACGATCTCCTTTACTGATGCCGCTTAGAGAAAGAAAGTGCACAAGGGGACTTAGGATGGTTTTTCAAGAATGAAGCTTAGAACATTAATGAGGAATATGTCGACTCCATATCAAATGTTCCATCGGTCTTCGCAGCCGAATCATGGGCTGTGATCAATGCACTACAGAAAGCTCGAGAAAAAGGTTTTGAGACCTTACACGTATGCTCGATTCTCAGGTTTTGTTTAACCTCCTTCGAAAGAAGAAATCACATACGGAGATACATAACCTTCTTTTCGAGATTAGTATGTAAGCTAACCATTTTCGGCAACTTTTATTTCTTTTTGTTCCATGAAAATTCAATATGTTGACGGATTCGTTATCTAAAAGAGCGTTTTCAGCTCTTGATTGTCATCTTCTTAACCAACCAAAAAAAAGAGTGGGTGACAAACAAAACTTGGCAATAAAAAGAAAAATTGAGGTTGGTTTCAGTGAAACACATACATCTCTTTCTCTATCACGAGGCCTCTCTAATAAACCATTTTTAAAACCGTTATATTTAACGAGGTTTTCAAGTCTATTTGGTTGCATTTTGGTAAAATCATTACTTTTTCAACATTTTTTTCTCTCATTGATTTTGATTGATGTATTTTGTCATCGATGCTAACTTAGCGGCAACACCATTTTGTGACAGGTTGTATGGTGTCTGTAAATAGAATCTTTTGGCTGCAATAATTGGAAGATTAGTACTACCTCTTTATTATACTACCTAGCGGTGAAAATTCAGTTTTATATGACCACAATCAAGGTGAACCCTTACGTAAAAATGTCATTTTTGGTGTGTATATTTGTAAAAATATCATATTGGATTGTCCATTTGCAAAAATACCACTAATTGTGGATTTTAAAAGATTAAATCTTCTGACAAAAAAACAAAAAGATTAAATCTTAAAATTCTAACCTTAAAAATTTTTTTACCCATGTACCATCAAAACTAAACTATAATACAACATAATTAACATAAACACAAATAATATAATGAATATATAGTTTTAAAAGAGTGGCATTTTTGCAAATATTTTTAAAATGTGGCATTTTTTAAAAATGACACTTGAAAAGTGACATTTTTAAAAATTTCTTTTAATTTTTATGGTAAATTAATTAATTAATTAATTATCCACGATTATTTCACTTTTTACCATAACACTTTTGTATTCATAAATGTCTACGTCTACCTAATTTAAAAATTAGCAAGTCTAAATATATATATTAAATGCGTATATTGGTAACACAAACCCACGTGTAGCGTGGATATAAAATCTAGTAAAAAATATAAATAATCAAACGTTATCTATCGAAATTTTTAAGAATACATCTATCATATTATTAAATATATAATTAGTCAAATAAATATAAAATATATTGGTTTATCGGCCGTTCGGGTGGAGAATAAACTCAACCAATGATTGGTGTATATAATTTAGTTTGCTTTGGCGGTTCAAATTTAGTTGATTCGGTTTGGTTTGGTTTGGTTCGGTTAATTTGTCCACCCCTATCTGTTGATGCACTTCCGGTGTTCCTTTATGGTGATGTCATTGGATTGTGCCGTATGTCTTAGCGAGTTTTCGGACTCGGACAAGCTTAGGCTACTACATGTTTATAGCCACGCCTTCCATCTTCATTGTATCGATGCGTGGCTACTCTCAAACTCTACTTGCTCTCTCTGCAGACGACCACTCTTATCCTCGAACGACGCGGAGACTAGCACCGTCTCCTTAGCACAAACGAAGGTCAAAGTCAACGGCATGAAGTCAAAGGTGAAATTGGGATGGGAGTTCCACGAAGGAGTTATTGGATGGGCACAAGTACCTTGAATGTGATCAAGATGTTGTGGTTTCTTTGTCTTCCCGGGAGGGTAAAACAAGTAATAACTGCTCTGGTCACGCGGATAAATCGGTCAAACAAGACTTTGGTGATGGTGGTTTAAGGAGTAGAAAAGAGAGCATGTGCGTGTCAAAAATCTGGCTTTGGTAAAAAATCTATAGTAGAAAAGCAAATATATATATATATATATATATATGACTATTCCAGAAAATTTGACGACTATGTGTCAATAGAATAGAAGAAACTAGTACGATTAAACCAAAACTAGTATAACTGTTCCACCAAGATAGGATTTTTTTTTTGGTTTAGTTGTACTAGTTTCTTCTATTAATACGGAGTCGTCAAATTTTGTGGGATAGTCATATATATATAATTGTTGGTAGACTAATTTCGAATCCAAATGAAGTTTCATAAAAATCTTCTTAAACTCATTAAAATCATTATCACACATTTTTATAGTCATAATGTTTCATTAAGCAGCCTTGTTAAAATCTTATTATATAGTACATATATGATATATGCATTGTTCGGAATTGCGCTAGACGTGAATTAGACGTTCGGTCTGGATTTAGCTAATTTTTCAAAACTCGAATATAAATCAAGGATTATTCCGGAAGTAATTTTTTATACAGTTTAATATTTTATTAAAGACTTTTATATGGTGACAAAAAAAAAGACTTTTATATATAACACATCAAAATTAAAAGCTCCTACATAGATAGTTTTAAGATTCATATAAATATTAAATTAGATCAAAGATCAATTATTTTTTCTCCGATTCACATCTAATACAAAATGCCAAAAATTAATTCCACTCAGAAGACACACTGAAAAAATATTATCTTGAGCATAAGAAAACTAAAAAGATAATAATAAAAAAAAAAGACAAAACAAAAACAGATAAAAGACACAAAAAGACATTTGGTTTATCAACACATAATATTTACCGAGGAAAAGACTACAACAAAAATTGTTTTTCTTACTAAATTTGATGGGCTTTTACTTAATGGGCCGAATTAGCATTATTTAAGAAAAGAAAATGCAAACGTTTTGCTTAAAAGACGGCGATTTTTGTTAAAAGCCGGCCAATCAAAATTCGGATCTCCGTGAATTGCTCCGTTTCGCCACGGTCATTTACTGCCGACTTGCCAACTCAACCGAGTTTTCGAACAAGGGATATATGTATACATTAATGTTTGTAAGAACGATTCATTTTAACACTTATATTTAGTAATTAAAATGCAAATTTTGCAATTTCTCGTCAAAACACACAACTCTCTGATTTTCCATCAAGACGTTACAATCGAGCTAGAACTAATACCAGTTTAACAAGCTTGTCTACCCACTAAACAATGTAAAAAAATATAAGAAACAAAAAACGAAAGAATACATTTAATAAAGAAATGTAACTTGCTTTGAAAAAAAAAAGGTCATTAAAATCCTTTTTCTATCTATATATATAATAGCAAAATTTTCTCTTCATCTAACGTGTCCACATAAGCAAAATAATTTTTTTACAATTAATTTTAGTTTAAAGTTTCATTTAATTCATATTTATGTATATTTATTGTTACTTATAGCTACTAAAATTTCTAATTAAATAAAAAACGAAAATAAGTCAATAAATAACTAAAAATAGTACATATAAAATTATATGAGTATTTAATTGTTGTACATATAAAATTGCAACAACAAATATATTTTATTATGAACTTATGATAATGATAAAATTTTTATATATTCAATTTCAAAAATTGAAAATATGTAAAATGAATATACATACAAAAAATGAATAAAAATAGAAACGACATAGAAAGAAAACTTAAATAATATGAGTCTCAAACGATTGTTAAGAGACTACTGATCTAAAGAGAAATAATATATATTATTTCACTAAAAGGATATTGAAGTATCTAACTAAATATGAAATAATAAGATGAAAATTTAGAATATACGATTTTGTTCATAATGTTATATTTAAATTTTATGGAAGTATGAAAGAAAAATTTGAGAGTGTTATAATACCATTATTTTAAAAAAAATTACAACTACAAATTTATTTCATGTATAATTTACTTCATTTGAGAGTAATTAAAACACTATGAGTTTATGATAAAGATAAATATTTACATATTTAAATTTTAAAAAATTGAAAATATGTATAATAAATAGAAATATAAAAGCAAATAAATGAAAATGGAGATAAATGACATTAGAGAAAAGGAAAAAATGTTATTAATTGTTAAGCATTGTAATTAGGTATCAAACTAGGTGATGCTCCCGCATACAGGCGGATAAATCATTTATGTAGTTTTGCTGTTAGTTTTAGTTTCTAAAAATATGAAATATGTAGTTATTTTGATTTTTATTATAGACATTGTTGTGGATTGTTTTGTTGTTAATTTTTTTGGTTATTAATATCATTTCTATTAATAATATAAATTTCAAAAATTTAGCTTTACCATTTCGTTATTTTATATATGTAAACGTGTCAAATCAAAATATATAATAATTCAATACATTAGAGTTAAAAAAAATATATGTTAAATTTGGTTTGTCCGAATATCTTAAACAGAATTTAGAATACAAATAATTTTTTAATTTTTTAAAATATTAAAATATATAATCATAAATTTTATAAATGAAACATATATTATAAAAAAATTGTTGCTTCCAAATTAAAAAAATGGTTTTATTACTTTCAAATTGGTTTGTGTTTAAGAAAATATTTCAAAAGAATAATTATATTTCTTATTATAAACTTGGGAAGTTTTTTCACATACATATCAAAATTTCTTTTAAAATTGGGTTAATTGCAAAAATACCACTTTTGGTGTGTACATTTGCAAAAATGCCACTTTTGGTGTGTACATTTGTAAAATTGGATGTCTATTTACAAAAATACCACTAGTTGTGAATTTTTAAAGCCTAAATCTTAAAATTATAAACCGTAAAAAAAATTTTGATCCCTAAAACCTTTTAAACCCTCAAAACTAAACCTTAATACAACATAATTATCCAAACATAAATGATATAATAAATATTTTTTTTTTGAAAAAGTGGTTTTTTTGCAAAGATTTTGAAAATGTGGCATTTTTGAAATGTGGCATTTTTAAAAATTTCTCTTTAAAATTTTGTTAAGTTTTTATTATTATTTTCAAAAAGAATATATATTCTATAAAAATGTTCTATATTTTTATTATTACAATAATCAAATCCTAAACTATTTTTAAATGAGAAATCAAATTTATATATAATTTAAGAATAAAAACAAAAATCTGATAATATATTGATTAAAAACTCTTTTGATTTAGTTGTATAAGATTTTGTTATTAATTCAAAATTGTCATGTCATAATTTTGTCAAGTCATGTCATAATTCTTTTGGTGAGAGTGATTGTGGAAATCACAGATAAACATATTTTCACAAATCAGTCTCCAATTAATATATAAGGGATGAATGTTAAGACTCTGAAAGTCTAAAGAGAAAAAGAATATCTTATTCCACTAAAAGTTATTGAACAATCTCATTAAAGATAAGAAACTACGGTGAAACTTATGAATATATAATTTATTCAAAATGTTAATGATTTCTAGAAGTACTGGAGAAAATTATGATTAATAAAGCGGTAGTGGTTAAATACAAAACTACAAAAAATATATTAAAAAAATCTCAAACAAACATATTTATTTTCAAATATGAACTATCGATATTAAAATGATTTGAGTATCAAATGAATAAAATGCAAATAAGCGGTATGACATGAGATAATAAATACAAAATGATGCTAACTATTGAAGTATCGTAATTGAATATCAAACGATTGTTAGGACTTAGGACGTTAAACTTCTAAATAGGACTTAGGTACTAATTCGAATTCGTCATATCAATCAACTCTCGCAGCGATAAAGACTAAATACTAATGTGATTGTAAGCAAGTTCAATTTTTTATCTAATCATGTAAGTTAACTTTCGCAACCTAACAAATCATATAATGTATTTAGGAAAAAAAACAAATAACAAATAACATATCACAATAACAACCGCACACAAGTTAATAACAAAACAGGTGATATTAAAATGTCCAATCAAATGTAAAACACATACTAACATAAGTATTCGTGGAAAGAAAAACAATATATTAACACAAATACTTACCAATACAAAACACATAATGTATATACAAAATACAGGAGAAGAAGAGATTAAGACCAATCGAAACCAAACCCCGCAACGCTGATGTGTCAGCTTCTCAGCGAATTTGAGCTGTAAAACTACAGTGCTACCCTTTAAAAATCGACTTTATTACTTTTGCTGCCATCATTTTTTTTTTTTTTAGAAAGGCCTATATTCGTATGCTTGAAATCGTAAGGGGCTTGGTGGGTTAAATTCTGATTTACTTCATATGTAAAAAATCTTACGTGGCATTCTTTCATAAATTTGAGGATGATTGATTAAAATGGTATCCTTAATAAAATCGAGATAATTACATAGCTTTGCCGTCGTTTTTTTTTCAAAAAATAGTTTTCTTTTTTGGTGGATTTATGTTAATCGGATTTGGGCCTCTTAATTTTTAATATCAAATAAACACTATAACCCATTAGTTTTTAATATCATATATATTTGAATTTAATGTAAACATTCCGTAATTTTCTCTTGATATATAGGAAATTTTTTTTTTCTGCTAATTATCTCTTCCTAATAATCGCCTCTTTTATTATATAGTTTATTAGTTCTTTGTTCATTGTTTTATTTTATAGGTTTTTCTGCTTTTTCTTCTTTCGTTCGTTGCTTTTGTTAATATACGTAATAGTTCATGCTCATCAATTCTGATTTTTTTTTTTTTTGGATTTTGTTTTTGTAGTTATTTTGAAGGCTAGGTTTAACACTGCTGCTAACTTTTCTTTATTGCAACTTTTATTTTGTGTAGATGGTGAAATATCTTTTGGTGCAATTGAACCATAGATGTTATTTTCAATCCAATTTCTTTGATAGTGTTTTTAGATCGTTTCCATCCACGTTGATCTCTTAACTTTTTTATTCGATTTGTAATTTCAGAGTCTTCAATCAATCTTTTCCTAAAACGCCAGATGAAATGTGAAGGAAGGACAATTTGGCATCGAGCGGTACTAAACTCCAATAAATCTTTTCCTATCATTTTAAAAAAAATCTAATTCTCTACGAAGTACGACTAAGACCATGCCGAGCATAATTCTTTGATGGTTTGATCAACGTGGTGTGACTGGTTTTGAATTCCTTCATGGTACGTTTCTGATTTGTTCTATGTTCTTAATTCTTTTTTTTTGTTCGTTTCCTGTATATATTCATAGCTTCAATTTCGATTTTCTATGCTCTCCTTTTATGTGTTTGTTCATTTTTGTCTCTTCTTTTTTTCTTAGCTCTCTATGTGATCTTTGTAACACTCCGACCGCCGTCGAGCTACCGGTATGCAGGGAAACTCACATTCCCTCGAGAGAACTCACATTCCCTCGAGAGAACTCACATCTCTCAAAGAACACATATGAAAACTCACATCCCCTGGAAAGAACTCACATCTCTCAAAGAACATACAGGGAAACTCACATCTCTCCTAATGGGCCCCACGTCTACTCTCGGCTCGTGGGCCCACCCCTGTCCGACGTTCGGTGCGTTAGTCCAGGAGGCTAGAAAGACTTGTTTAGTGACCATGGCTAGAAAGACTTATTTACTGACCCTACAAATCACCACGTGATCTTTCTCCGTGTTTTGTCCTCACTCACACGGTATTGGAAATGACTTCCCAGTAGGTCACTCATCCTTAAATTGCTTGAGCCTAAACACGCTTAACTCTGGAGTTCTCTCTGGATGTGTGACGGAAAAGATAAGTGCACTTTGGTGACATAGGTAGCCAAATCAATTCTCTTAAGCCTCTCCGCATGCACCACATATTTCTAGAAACCGGGGTATTACAATCACCCCCACTAACTGATCGCAACGTCCTTGTTGCGTACCAAGATCGTTACCCCCGACAGTGTGACTCACACACTCGTCAAGATTTGTTTTGACACCACTTGTAACGCTCCGACCGCCGTCGAGCTATCGGTATGTAGGAAAACTCACATCCTCTAGAGAGAACTCACATCCCCTGGAGAGAACTCACATCTCTCAAAGAACATACATGGAAACTCACATCCCCTGGAGAGAACTTACATCTCTCTCAATGGGCCCACGCCCACTCTTGGCCCGTGGATCCATCTTTGTCCGACGGTCGGTGCGTTAGTTCGGGAGACTAGAAAGACTTGTTTACTGACCCTGCAAATCACCACGTGATATTTCCCTGTGTTTCTTTGAGAGATGTTAGTTCTCTCCAGGGGATGTGAGTTTCCCTGCATGCCGATAGCTTGACGGACTGTGTGTCCCGAGAGTGTGAGGGGCATGGAGCATATCGATAGCCTAACGGACTGGAGGTCCTGAGGGTGTGAGTGGTATGGCACCGAGTGCTCGAAGGAGACGTCCTGAGAGTGTGAGGGGTGGAGATACGAGATATGAGTTATGAGCAATTGATGTCTGAAACGTGATTATAAGTATGAGATTGGATGTGAGCCTCAGAGATCGGAAGTGTTGATCTTAGGTGGTGCTGACCGAGTTGGGTCAGGAGTGTTGATCTCAGGTCGTGCTGACCGGGTTGGGTCAGGAGTGTTGATATCATGTGGTGCTGGCCAGGTTGGGTTAGGGGTGTTGATATCAGGGGGTGTTGGTGGGGTTGGGTCAGGAGTGTTGATATCAGGTGGTGCTGGCCGGGTGGGGTCAGGTGTGTTGACCGTAGTGTGACGGTGTTGCGTGATTCAAGGTTGAATCTGTGTTAGTGGGGGAGAATTGTAACGCCCGCGAACTAAAATTTGGGAATATTGGTCGTGCGTCGATCGACACAGGGTGTGTGCGTTGATCGACGCAAGGTTGAATTGAACTGACGGATTTGGTTTTAATTGTTCGGTTTGGCTAGTTTGGGTTAAGAGAACCCTAGGGCTCGTGTTTAAAAGGGAGCAGCCTCCATTTTGTGCAAAAATAACGTGAAAAGGCTAAGAAATTGAAAGAGAAGACAAGAGGAGAAGGGGGATGAACCGCCTTGTCTAAGAAGGAGATAAAGACAGTTTTGGCCCGTTTTAGAAGAGTAGAGGAACGGGCACTCTAATAAAATCGGATTGGAGTGGAACTTCTAGAGTAAGTTCTCCACTCTCATATCTAGCTTTGGGCGAAATCGGGTTGTCAAATTGGATTAGTATTCTGAGTGTTATCGTTATTTTCCCGAGAGAGGTTCGTGGGTGTTTTCCCATCGAAACATAAGAAGTTAGGAGGCGACCTGTATAGCGTTGGAAAGGTCTCGATCTCAAGATTCTAGATCATGTTTCTGATCATGATTCTAAGGTAAGCTCCGTTCTCAGTGTGCTTTCAAAGTCGGCGTGTTGTTTTTGTTTTCAGAAACCCTAATCCGGTTTAGGAGAAACCCCAATTGGTTTGGTTAACTAGGTTGGGTCGGTTCGGTTTAGTTAATCAGATTGGTTTGGTTGGTTGGTTTAACCACTGGTTCGGTGATATATCATGGTTTTTACCCGTTTTCGACCATGATATAAGTCCTTTTTGTAGAGTCTTTTTGGTATTTTCGAGTCCTTTTAGAGTCTTTGCAGGATAATGGATGATTGGAGCTTACTGGAAGCTTTTGGAGCATTTTGGAGCATTGGGGAAAGAAGAGCTGAAGTGATGAAGTCGAATTCGATTTTATACGACCGTGTCGATCGACATGGTCATATGTGACGAGAAGAGAAGTATTTTCCTTTTAAGCCCACGAAGCCCAAAAGTTTACAAAAGAAGCCCAATCCGAATTTTGAACAATACTTATAGTTTGTACTTAGAGTTTTAGGTTTTTATCCAGTTTTTAACTTTATAACGAAGAGAGGAGATTGGAGGAGCTTAGGAGATTTCATACGTCCAGACTCTGTCAATTCGAACTCTCTGTATCTTTTACTCTATCTCTTTTATGAAAACTATTTATTCATTGATTATGTTTACATCATCCATGTCTGAGTAGTCTGCTTGTTAGGTTTAGGGTAGTTCTAGGGTTTGATGAGAAATTGAATGGATTAAAACCCTGTTAGGATTTATCTTTATGTTCTTCATCTAGATTGGTATAACTCTGATTTTAGGATTGATCAACTAAAATTAGATATCATAGGTTGTTTAATAGATGCGAAAGTATTATTGATAACCTGAAATAATCTTAAATGAGCAAAATTACTTATTCGCAAAGAAATTTGGTTTAGGAATTTTGTGAGCAATTAAACTTGAACTATAAAGCTTGATTTAATTCTCTAGGTTCGCAAAGAAATTTGGGATTTAGGAATCTAATCATAGATAGTCTCTGCAACGAAAGTTGATTGATTTTACATTCGTGTTTATGTTCTAGAACGGTTCTTAATAAAATCCTGCGGTTAAAATAGATCCGTGTCGATCGACACATACCTGTGTGTCGATCGACACAATCGAATTTCAAATCATCCCTACGAATTACCCAAGGCCTAACCTTTGTCTAAATTGAATTCTAAAATCTTGATAATCATTTATTCGTTTGCCTACTGTTTTTATTCATTCACTCATATTTACTTAGCAAAGTTTGAACTCATGAATTGGTTGTGTTATTCGACTCCCTGTGGATTCGACCCCCAAGCACTACATCGATCTCTTAATTTGAGAGAGTAGCTCAGGGTAAATTTGAGCATATCATTCGGTTTGGGTTAACCGACTGGTTTGGTTTGCAGTGTTGATCAGACAAAGGTTGAGGGTAGAGGAAAGTTGTCAGAGGTTGAGGTCAGAGGCAACCGATAGGTTAAGGTGAGTGCATGACCATGGCTTATCTGGGTAAAGAGGAATGTATAATGCGTTTGATTGATGATGGATTGTGAGTTTTGGATGATTTTCGTGTGTATGTTGATATTTTTCGTGCAGGAAATCGATATGTCGGATCCTAGAAATGAGCCATGAGAGGATATGCTCGTGTTTTGGATTTTGCGACTTGCATCGATCGACGCACATCCCTGTGGTGTGTGTCGATCGACACAAGGGCTGTGCGTCGATCAATGCAAGGCAGTGTGTCGATCGACACCAGGGTGGTGTGTTGATCGACACAGCATCTGAATTATGAATTTCTGGTTGATTAATTGTATTGTGCATTGTTGATTGCTCATTTGGTATTGTATCATTGTTCTTATGCCTGTGTGTATAGCCAAGTAGATGGGATGACCGTCTCACTGAGTATTTATGATAATACTCACGCATCTCTTTTATCCATGTGATGCAGGTAAAGAAAAGATGTGATCGTGGAATCATGGCTGGGAAAATGAGATGATCTAGTGTCTCATTTGCTTGTTGTTAATGGATTGTTAGAACCGCTAGGTTGCTGGTTTTATGGAATTGATTTAATTGTATTGGAATTGAACTAGTTTAGTTGTTGAATTGGAATTGAATTGTTGGTTTAATAATTTTCTGGTTTAATTGGTGGTTTGTTGGTTTATGTGATTTCCGCTGGTTTATTGTTGTTTGTGTATGCCTGATTGGATATTGAGAATTAATGTTTATGCAAACATTAATTCAAATCCAATGTAAAAAAAATGGGTCGGGTTATTTCAGTTTGCATTTGTAACGCCTCGACCGCCGTCGAGCTACCGGTATGCAGGGAAACTCACATCCCGTGGAGAGAACTCACATCTCTCAAAGAACATACAGGGAAACTCACATCCAATGGAGAGAACTCACATCTCTCAAAGAACATACAGGGAAACTCACATCCCCTACAGAGAACTCACATCTCTCCCAATAGGCCCATGCCCACTCTCGGCCCGTGGGCTAACCCCTGTCCGACGGTCGGTGCGTTAGTCCGGGAGGCTAGAAAGACTTGTTTACTGACCCTGCAAATCACCATGTGATCTTTCCCCGTGTTTAATCCTCACTCACACGGTACTGAAAATGACTTCCCAGTAGGTCACTCATCCTTAAATTGCTCCAGCCCAAACACGTTTAACTCTAGAGTTCTCTCTGGATGTGTGACGGAAAAGATAAGTGCACTTTGGTGACATAGGTAGTCAAATCAATTCTTTTAAGCCTCTCCGCATTCACCACATATTTCCAGAAATCGGGATGTTACAATCTATTTTTAACTTTTTGTATCTAATCTGTGAGTGGTAAAGTCGAGTTTTGTGTCAATCTAGGTTTATCATGTGACAGAAAACAAAGATCCACTTCCGATGAATTTCTGATTTCTTTCTACTGATTTTTGCTTAATCAAATCCAATTTTTGTTTTTCTTGCGTTTAAGGTTTTTGAGGATTTTTAACTGATCTTTTGTTGGTTGTTATTTCCCTATAGGTTGTGGAGTGTTGGATGACTATTATGTGTATGGTTATTGGTTACTTTCATTGATCTCAAAAGAAATACTCTGGTAAGGAATTTGTTTTTCTTTCCAATGCACTGACACAGTAGCGATTCTTTGATTCAGATTTCAAAAGCTCTTAAGATTAATCTGCGCTTTTTGTTGGGTGTGCAGTAAGTTTTGAGTATATGCCGCTTTGAATTCATTGGAATATCTTTGTGATTCTATTCGGTTTTGAGACTAAATTATTTATTACATAATTTTTATTTGAATGCATATATAAGATATCTATAACAAGATATCGTAAATATTATATGAAAATATTAATTTATATCTTCGAGATCCTTCTATAATATTTTTGTGAATTTCGTTTGTGTGTTAGAGATATACATCTTACATACGCGAACATAACTCACATATGCTAAGGTATAAATTCTTCACATAAGTTCAACATAAATCTAACGACTACAAGTATAAATGCCGGTCTAATCTCGATAGTCTTTGATGCTTTGATGCTGGGGTTAAAACTAATGACAACAAGTGTTACATTCATTAGTTGTTTGTTTAGTTTAATTTTTCAAATTCCAGAGCCTTCTATGAAATTTCTCATATGTTTTAGTTTTTACATTGCAGAGGAAGCTAGATAGAGTGAAGCTTGCTAAGAAAATGGGTCACGAGTTAATGAAAACCTTAGCAGAAGGTTTTGAGGATGTATCATGTATGCGCACAGGCGTTATGTTTTGTTTGGTATTTTGTTACAATTACAAATCTGTACGGAGTTGTGTTACATGACACTTCAATTTAGTTTAATCTTGTTGAGGTTTTAGATTCTGTTAAGTTGTTTTGCTTTGTGAACAAAAAGCATTTGTTTTCATTTTCTTTAAGCATATGGACCGAGGAGTGTTGTAGAAGGGATTAAAGGTATTTTTTCGTTTGTCGGTGGTTATAAGGAGCATCGCTGGTCTTACATTTTCAGGTACATGAGGCTCTTACATTTCAGGTACATAATTTTTTTTATGTTGGTGGGTTTTTTTTTCGCAGATAGGAAGCCAAATTCATGAACCACATGGCTCAGATTTCCTAGAAGTTCCATCAAGCTTGATGACATGTGGAGAAGTCCAGACGGCAAGACAAGGTCAATAGAAGCTGAAGAAACGTATAACATCAATGAATGGCTCATAGGAGGTGCAATGCATAAATTCAATGGTATTTGAGAGAACATGTGCTTGAGTCACTCAACAAAGATGAGAAGCTGTGATCTGAACCATAGAGTCACTCAGCTGAAGCATAAAGCTGAGAAACAGAAGTAAAAGTCAACATGGTAATGTGGCGTGGTGACGTGGCACCTTGAGCCAATCAAACAAACAAGTGTGTGTGAACAGCTGAAATAGATGGTGGAGTCTGTAGGATAAAGGTGTGAACAGTTGGAGCAGATGGAACAGTCTGCTGGATATAAAGTGGAAGCCACTCAAGTCAACAAGGAGCAGATGGGAGAGTATGCTGGATATAAAGAGGAGTCTACTCAAGCCTACAAGAAGCTATGGGAAGTCTGCAGGGTAAAAGGTGGAAGCTACACAAGTCATCATCAGAGGCATGGTACGACTTATCATTTGGAGAAGGAGTGTCAGACGCGTGACACTGGAGCTGTCGGCTCTACTGTAGCAATGTTGAAGAACCATAAAAGAGATGCATGAGCTTTCTTTTCTGGTTAGCCTTTCAGAAACGAAAAAGAGAGAAAGGTTTATGTTGAACTCAGAGATTTGAGAGTGATCATAATCTGGTGAGTGAAAAAAAAGTCAGCAGGTGCTAATTGTAATCTGGGTAGTTTAGGATATAATTCAGGAGCAAATCAGTAGGGAATGAGTTTGCGTAACTGTGGGTAGAACAGACTATGCTTGTTCTATTGATATTCTAAACGGAAAACTTGGATAGCTTAGAAAATACGATCAGGGGCAAATCACTAGGTAGTGATGTTGTGTAACACTGAGTAGAAAGATTATAGATTCAATCAGTTTCTATGAATATTTCTGAATAAAAAATAAGGTTATTTTTTTATTGTGATGTGTATTATCTGAACTTTACTGAAATATCTTAAAGTGCTCTGTTTAAAGAGGAAGATATGGTTTTAATTTGGACTATAATTTCTCTTTGTACTTTTTTTTTTGTGAAATCAGTTATAGATTGACTTATGAAGAGGGGAACACAACATTTGTGATGTGACTAATATTCTATTTTATTTGACCATTCAATTTTTTTAATATGGTTTCAGTGGTTGTATTTATAAATATTTTTTTTTTTTTGTCAGAAGTATGTATAAATATAATAATTTTGATATTTTTTTATAGGTTTTTATAGTTATTCATTTATGAGTTTTTCTCTCTTGTGTTTGTTTATAGGACGTGTCAGTTTTTTTTTTTCTTTTCAGTTTCACTCTTCGTTCTCGAATTACGATTATATAAAACTTTTGTAAGTTATCTAGCCAGCACGAAGCCAATGTGAAATAAACTTTTGTTCTGACAATTTACCAATCGGTTTCTCAAGTGAAAGGGAACAAAATACAGAGAGACAAAGAAAGATAACTGCACATTGCTTCATACTTGCTGCTTTGCATGTGAAGTTAGCATAATGAATTTTTTAGACATATCCCGAAACTGCAGTGATTGTCAAACTGCGAGACGATGAGCACAGGAAACATGAACCTTTTATATTCGACATCATCAAGATACTTTGCCACAAGCCTCTGCGTGATCTCACCGATGATGAATTGACAAAAGATTTGAAGTATTTGTCTGATGTAACGCAAGCTGGTTCTAATGTGGAATGGACCGCTTCAAAGCTTGAGAAGGATTGCTTGGAGTAGAAGATATCTGAAGCTCGGATTAGGGCACTCAAACAATAGTTAAACAAAAAAAACTTAAATTAACCATGTTAGTGGAGGGCCATGATGATCCTCTGGAGAGCCATTGTGAGATATCGTTCACCATAGCTAAGAAATTGAACATGTTCTTATGAAAGAAATTGCATTGTTGGTAGCTATTCTTCTATGCTTGGAAGAAGAAGCTATTTCAAGAAGTTAAGGTATATTTCATTTAAAAAGTTTCAATCTTTGAACAAAACTTTCAATCTTTAGATTTCAAATTAAATGTTGAAACTTGCTTGCTTATATTTCATCTAAATATGGATATGAAAAAAGATTCGAATTTGGTTTGTTTCATGTCGAATTAAAGGATTGTGGTGGGTCCAAAGAGTGAGCAGATATTGTAAGAGACCCACATGTGCACTTAAATTCTGATAATGATTCTGACACAAATATATATCACCAAGCAAAGAGTGAGTGAGTGTTTGTTGTTATTGTGAATGTGGGTTGTTGCAGAATGCAGAGAGCATAAAGATGGAGCATGAGAAGAAAGTGGAGCAAGTGAGGAGGCTTGAAATGAAGAGAGCTGAGTATGTAAAGACCGAGAAAGCTAAGAAAGACGTCGAGAAGTTAGAGTCTCAGCTCACTGTGTCTTCGCAGGCCATTCAGAGCGCTTCTAACGAAATCATCAAGCTCAGAGAGACTGAGCTCTATCCTCAGCTTGTTAAAGGGTTAGTTGTATATTCCATTTGCTTCATCTAATTTAAGTATCTTCATTTGTTTTTGTGAATAAGGTTCTTGTATAATGTAATGTAGGTTGATGTGTATGTGGAGGAGTAGGGATGTTGCCGTGGGTAAAAAACCCAGTCCGACCCGAGACTGAACTCAACCTGCCTACGAAAAACCCGAATTTAAAAAACCCGAGAAAGCCCGAGTTCCAACAGAATAACCCCAAAAAAGTCTTCCAAGTTCTGGGTTTGCTTGTGGGTACCCGAATTTGAGTCTTTCAAATAAATGTACACTTTTTTCAAATAAACTCTCCTTCACAAACCTAGGATAAACGAAACCCATCAAACTCATCAAACTCAAGATACACGAAACCCCTAAAATCAATTTTTTTTACTAAGGAATCGGCGATGATGAATGAGAGAGAGAGAGAGATTTACGGTGATGTTAATCGGTCGGAAGATGAATAGGTATGGCTCGTCGTCGATTGTCGTCGTCGATGGAGAAGATAGAAAGAGAGAGAGAAAGAAAGAGAGAAACGCAATATGTTTTTTTTCCTAATTGCGTTTATCATTTTTTTTTGTTATTTAGAGATTAAAAATTTTTATGGGTATCCGAAACCCGGTTGGGTAAACCCAAATAGAACAAAAACCCGAACATAACTACCCTATTTAGGTTCAGATACTTTTTAGTGGTTAACAATGGATATTTTTCCCGGAAATATTATCTGGTTCTGGGTACCGAGTAGACTTTTACCTATAATTAAGATCCCTACAGAAAAGCGCGTGGGATTGATTTCATGGGCCTTTTCTGGTTGTGATTAAGGGGAAAAGAGAAGGGTAAAATCGTAAACGTAAGAAGATAATCAATACGTGACTGTCTCTCATTGGTTGCCTGCTACTCCATCTCGAAATTAAATTTTTAATAGTTTTATTAAATTAATATTAGTATTATTTAATTTTTCAGTTTGCTGAAATCGTGTGAGTTTCTTCTTTCCATCTCTGAAACACTTTCTCTTCATCATCGTCTCTGTGCACAACAAACACCTTCACGCTTTCGTTGACGTCTCCGAATCTCCAATAAGCTTCTCTCTCTCTCTCTCTCTCTCTCCTCCCACGGTAACTTAGCTCGATCTGTTGATCTTCTTCTTCTCCTTCAATTTCTGCTGCATTCACGCATCGGATTCTTCTTCCCAGTCTCCTGAAGATTTGTTTTTGTGTGAATCACCGTTCTAGATAAGATCCTCTTGTTTTCCAACGATTCGTGATCTCTATTTCACTCGATCACTTGCGGATTGTGTTATTTTTAGGAATTTGTGTTGTTCGATTTGGGGGTTTTGTGTTGGACATGGATTTTCCTGAGAATTTGCCATCGGATACTGGAAGATTAGAGCAGATTGTTTCACACTTTTTTCCAAAGGCATTACACATCGTTCTCGATTCTAGAATACCTTCGTTGCAATCTCGTGGTCGTACTCGTGAGCGTTTATCGTGTCTTAATGTTAAAAAGAGTGATAAATGGTTCAATCTCGTGATGGGAGATCGTCCTGCAGCTTTGGAGAAGTTGCATTCTTGGCATAGGAACATCTTGGATTCTATGATCATTGATATCATACTTGTTCATCCCATTCCGAGTGACGATGATCATGTCGTCGATTCCACTCTTAGATCAGCTGAGACTGTGATTGAGCGTTGGGTTGTTCAGTATGAGAATCCACTCATTATGTCTCCTCAGCATTCTGATTCGTCTACGCGTTATCAGAAGGTTTACAAGAAATCTATCATTCTATTGCGCTCTCTTTATGCGCAGACTCGGCTTCTCCCTGCGTATCGTGTCTCTAGGCAGCTACGTTCGTCTCTTGCCTCTTCTGGTTATGATATCATTTACAAGGTTTCATCTTTCAGTGATATATTCTCAGGTCCAGTGACAGAAACTATGAAAGAGTTTCGTTTTGCACCTGTTGAAGTGCCTCCTGGTCGTCTTTGCGCCTCTGTTACTTACCGTTCTGACTTGTCTGATTTTAATCTTGGTGCTCACATCACATTGCCTCCAAGAATCATAACCGATTACGTTGGGAGTCCTGCAACAGATCCTATGAGGTTTTTCCCTTCTCCAGGGAAAAGTGTTGAAGGTACATCTTTTCCAGTTAGAGCTGGTCGGCCTCCATTGACTAGTTCAGCTGCTGAACGTCCGCATAGCTGGACCAGCGGCTTTCACAGACCTCCAGCTCATTACGCAACGCCAAACCAATCCTTTTCGCCTGCTCATTCACATCAATTCTCACCCGGATTACACGATTTCCAGTGGTCACGTACTGATGCTTTTGGTGACGTTCACCAGCTTTCACCTCCTTTTTCGCCATCGTGTTCTCCCTCTACGCCAAGATACATTTCAGGGAGTAACAGTCCGCGGATTAATGTGAGGCCAGGGACTGCTCCAGTGACCATTCCTTCTTCAGCCACATTCAATAGATACGTTTCATCTAACTTCTCTGAGCCAAGTAGGAATCCACTTCCTCCGTTTTCTCCCAAAAGCACGAGACGCTCCCCTTCATCGCAAGACTCTTTGCCTGGGATTGCATTGTACAAGAGTTCCAGAAGCGGAGAGTCTCCTTCTGGATTAATGAACCACTACCCTGGCCAGAAGGTAATGCTTCTTACCTTTTATGTGTCTTGCTTAATGCAAGTGTGAGATCACAATGTTTTGTATTGCCTCACCTGACATGGTGTTTTATTTTAAATCAAATCTCCAGCTGACAAAGGACAGCAAATACGATTCAGGTCGCTTCTCAGGACTTCTATCTTCAAGTGGATCACCAAGATTCGGGTTTTCTAGAAGCCCCAGTAGACTATCTTCCCAAGATGACTTGGATGATCCTGATTGTTCATGCCCTTTTGATTTCGACGATGTTGACGAGTCAGGACTTCAGTACAGGTAATTGGCTTTACGCCTTTAGATTAGTTTTCTGAAATATTTACACAGAGACAATGAGCAAATGTTATCAAGAAAACACTAATACCGTTGGCTGTTTTGTGTAAGGCGCGAAGGTGCAACTGATTGTGAAATTGTTGACATTGACACTTTAAACTTGGCCTTTATCTTACTGTCTCTTTACATCTTTTGGCTGGCAATTTCATTTCTTCTTGGTTTATTGTAGTCTTTGGTGATATATAATGACATAATATTTTGCAATTTTTTTCCGATGCAGCCAAAGTCTTGACAGGAGGAAAACTTCAAGCTCTATATCGCAGTCCCTACCTATAGGGAGAAAGTCGCAAGATGCAGCGGTAGGGGTTCTGGTTCACATGCTGAAGACGGCACCACCATTAAGGCAAGACTCGAGCACTTACATGGGGTCAATGACTGGGATTCAGAGAGAAGGTTCAGTGTCAGTATCAGTGTCAGGTACAGAATCTGAATTTTCCATGGCTCGAAGTACATCAGATGCACTAGAGGAGCTGAGAAACTACAAGCAGCTCAAAGACTTGCTTCTCTCCAAATCCAAGAGTGGATCTGGAGCAACTCGTGTCCACTGAGTCAAACAAAAGAGCAATCAAGATATGAGTTAATCTGCTGAATGTTTGTAAATATGGATTTGATGACGAATACTTTTCAACTCTTTTGTATAATGTGGCTCACGTTTTAGTTTCTGTAAAAGAAGTTGCCTTTTTAATATGCACAGAAACACTAATAAAGTTTGACATCTTTCATTTCAAAGCAGTTGAAATTATACAAGTCTTTGGTAAGCTCAGCAGGAACATCAATCTTTGTGTAGAGTCGTACCAAGTTCAATGTTTTTTGTTTGTTGGGCAAGGCCTGCGGCCTTTGTTCATGCGACAGTCGCCAGTGATTGCAACTACGATTAGATGTCGCAACCTCTTCTTATTCATTTCAATGTCGCTACGACCTTTGTTTTGTTATTGCTGCGTAATCGCTTAACTTTTTATAATTTCTCCTTAATAATCCATTGAACACGACTAATTCAATAACGCATGGATTTATGAGCTGGTTCATATATATATATATTTGGGTTTGGGCATAAAGTCACAAGATTTGAGCAGTACGCACAAAGGTTTTTGAGACATTGGCTTCAAATAAAGGATCCACCAAAAACACACAAAAGCCTGACTAGCTTCAAATATCCATCCACAATAAGCCTGAAAACCTACGACTTCGGCATGTGCAAGCTTTTTGCGTTTGTTTACACACAAAATTAAAGCTCCAAAGCCCTTGCCTTAAACAAAAACTGACCCAAAAATGTGCCATCCGTCTCCTGCACAGCTAACTGAGAAACACAAACATAAGAAGCAGAGAAGAAGGGATTACAGTTTAGAGAAAGTAGCTTATGAGATTTATACCTCCTCTACATGTCCAATGACTCTTTGTTTTTACACTTTGATCGCAAGATACAATTTCTAGCAGGCTTCAGAAGAGATATCAGCAGTCAAAAGCGTCCCTCGAAACCCTTCTTCGATATCCTGAGCCCCTGTTTTCTTACCGCATAACTCATCTGTTGAAACATCAGGATCATTATTTTTTAATGGACATCTCGCTAACCAGAGTAATAGGGGACACATATTGGCTACAGCGAAATAAAAGTAAATTTGGTTACCAGCAATATCACGGTGTTCATGCATCTCGGTATCTCTCACCCAAAGCTTGTCGCCAGGGAATATGTTCATGTCTGCAAGGGTTGCAGATTCCTGATCAATCACTTTTGTGCCTTTGTGAAGTTCCTGGTTTTCCTTCATCACCTGCATATTATTAAAGTCTCAAGTCATTGTATACACGCAAGTTATCTACTGAAACAAAAACGCGTGTCTAGAAGGACCCTACCCCTAGTAATTCCCATATCATCATCTTTAATTGGTACACGGTCGTTGTCGCTGACACTTTCAGACTTGTCAGGTTTCCATAATTTGTTCTCCGAGATCGCTTTGAGGTACGCCGATCCACCTCAAAGCTGGAGTCAGATGCCTCTAACATTGCTTTTGGAGCTTCCTTTCCCCGCACAAGACAGACAAATACATCTCCCTCGGAGTAAGTAAGTTTCTGCATCAACTCACAGCTTTCTCTCTCTCCTATGCATTCCTCACAAATCTAGCGAAAATAAAAGATCATGTGGAATGTGACTCTATTCATGGAAGTCATACGATAGTCAATGAAAATGCAAATGATCACATCTGCTTTTAAGAAAAAATACCATATCGTACACATCTGAACATCATATATGGAACAATGCGAAAAGCTAAGCCAACATAGCCGTTCAATGTAATATAACAAACTCAAGATGTTGACAAAATAAAGGCTCAACATAAACATAGCTGCTAAGTGTATTCATATACAATCATGCAAATACCTCTGGGGATGTCCTGAGAATAAGCTGTTGAGCATCGATGTCCATATTATCATCAGGAGAAGAATGCTTCTCAAGATCAATGACATCTGGGGATGAACTTTGCTCTGTATTGTTACCAACCTCAATAAGAGCTGATACACCATTCTCCATGATCCCTCCCCATTCCTCACAGAAATATTTCCAATCATGCTCAGGGATGATTGTCAGCTTGTCTGTCTACAAAAAGTGTAAGTAAACTAGAGATTAGATCAAAGTCAGAGTTCCCATCTCATGTCTGTGTTTGTCGCTAAAAATAGCCAGGAAACCCAAGAGAGGATGCAAACTGAATCGACAATAACAACACCAATTTGATAAATTCTGAACATAATTCCCTTTATTTCTCTCATTGAAACGACAATGACACCGCAGAATCAAACTATCATAACCAGTAACTAAGGTTTATTCTAGAGACCCTGAACCCTCCCAAGCCCAAAAATAAAGTCCCAAAACACTCAGATACCTCTCCACACTAGCTTAATCTCTTATTTATACTATCCTTACTGCTACAGAAATGAGTTAGTTATGCTCACATGACAAGTGTTAGTTAAAGCCTCTCCTGTGTTCGTGATAAACACTTATCAGTTTCCCATTCTATATTGGCAAAATTAATTCAAACAGTTTCAAAATAGATTAAGGATCATCTCACGGTATATGATGCACTTACAGATGGATTTTTCTGAAAAAATGAGCCACGTCTGCAGACAAGTTCAGGGAGCCTTTCAAGGAGTCGTGTATGCTGAAACATACAACCATAGGAACAAAAACAAACCATTAGTTTTATGCTTAAAATTGCTAGTGGAAAGATAAAACGAGGCCTGCTGATAAACTACACTGGTTATATTCACCCGCGCTTACTAACACATCAAAACAGGTGTATGAAAGGAAACAGAGAAAGCGGTCAGGGTAATTGATTTAGAGTTAAGCACTTCTGTCCATATAGAGCTTAATCCAAAATATCCATCTGCCAATAAATGAAAACCCACTCACTACCGAGCAATGGATCTTACCTTCTTGCATTTGAGAGAATTAATGACTCCATCGAGAAGTTCAGGCTTAGGTGCTGAAGAACTATTTTTCCCAGTCATGTTAATATAGCTTCTCCACTGCACTAGCCACGGAGAAGGCAACAAGAAATATTGGCTTTGTGGCGTTAATGATATACCTTTTCCCGTGGCTAACTTCTCGTGATTTTGACGCTGCTTGACTTTAAATGTTCTGTTGCATCAGATAGAAGGTAAGAAAATATTTAAGAGTATCACGACCAACAAAAATAATAGCTACTCATGGTTAACCTTAGTGAATCCTCGAGGCATGCAACCTCAGAAAGTTCCTCTGTGCAATGACAACATTGGCTGGAGTCCAAAGGGAAACAAGGACAACCCGAACTATCTTCTGGCATCACTTTTAGAGCATCTTCAACAAGGAATGACCAGAGATTCTCTGGAACTAGAATTCTTTTGGCCCCTGGCGCTTGCTCTGGCATCAGCTCTCCATGACTGCACGTAATTGCATTTGTGGGCCCCACATCTGCTTCATTGGGAGCATCAAGGTTTTTCCTTTTTATCCATTGCTGCAACCTGAAAAGATGCTATTACGCTTAGAAGGAACTAGATTTTTTTAACCCTAGATTCAGTGTAGTAGGTTACTGAGAGCCCCCATGGCGTCTATTATAGAACTACCTAACTCTGGAAACACCCCACAAAATAATAGTAATGAAGTGCTCCATAAAATAAAAGCACCTCTGCATATGCATCAAGCTGTCAACACGCACAAATACGCAATAAGGTTTTACCAGAAACCTAAGAGTTACAGGACACTTGAATACATACCATACTTTAGAGATATAATACATTCCGTCCTCACACTTTCCCGAAAGAACATCACTTGCAATGCTTTTCATTAATGTTCTTCGATCCCTATAGCTGTCAGAAGAGACAACCATGCGAGCACCATCCATAAGGCAGTCCCTGCAATAGTCCCCTTTCCCTAGCTTTGGTCCACCATTGAACTAAATGTAAGAGAAAATGATTGCATCAGAGATAATAACATAGCATCAGAAAAATGTTGAGATAACAGTGTGGGAAAAACCAGCAAAGAATTCTAGCACATGATACCAGAACAGAAGTTTGTCCACTGGATTCTAGAAACTACGAATTTGTCTGACAAATGGTTAATGATGGCAGCTGATGCAAAAATTGAAAATAAGAAAAGTTTCTGTCCTGAAGAAAGGAAAGGAAGTAACCATGAGGCAGACAAAGTATATTGCATACCTTTGATTCTAGCTTGGCCCATGCTAGTTCAGATATTCGCTTCATGCAATTAACCTTTGAGGCAAGAACTTTCCCATGGGAACAGAGTAAAGGGGTGTTGTCCAAAGGGCTACATTGTACAAGAACAACTGTAATCAAGAACACTTGAAAGCGTAGATGTGATTTGATTTGCTAACTAGAAAATCATATTCACCAATACCAGTCAGAACTGAAAACTGAAACCATATAGACACTTAAAAAATATATATATACTGGAATTTTAGTGTGGGGTACAAAAGTTGCCGTTATATTCTGATAAATCATAGACGATGCATTTGAAAGACGTGATACTTTGTTGTAGCTTTAAATGCATTGTATGCTGAAAGTAGTGCAATTGGCATAAGTAAATAGAGAATAACAACAAATGAATGTATAAGAAGCTTTAGTGCTTTACTTACGGAGGCAAAATGGTATCAGCCCACAGACGAAGCCAATCTGTGGAGATCCAAAAATATTGGTCTTCAAGTGACTGAACAGCAGCTTCTGAAAGTATTGTCCGTACTTCTTGCCTCCTTTCAGTCAAAGCACTCAATTCTCTTTCCTTTTTTGAATCAAATTGCTTGCAACTCTCAAGGAATGATGCATTCATGTTATTGATCCATTCATCAAGATGTAGCGGAAGATAACCACCTTTAAGCTGTTGAACACCATCAACTTCTCCTTTAGTTATGTCAATAGGATTTTCTCTCTGTCCTTCCTGATTTTTCTCTTTACCGCATCTAAGACTATACATCAGCATATAAGCATCACTGGATGAGAAAACCTCTGACTTAATAGCAGACCTACAGTCTGAAGAGCCTGATTGAATCACATCTGTGATATGCCCACTACTCATCGTACCATTACTCTCGGATTGTGGAGTTGAGGAAGAACCTTCATTGAATGGCCGTTTCCCCAGTTCTGACACATGTTCATCATCAAACTCCCACCACAAGCCAGTCTTTTCATCTTTTATGTGAGCAACATAATGTCCACTGTTCACAGCGCTTCCTTTGTGGATTAACACAGCAGAGAGATCATATGTCAGCTCGTTTTGAGAAGACTCTGCCAATCTGGTTCCCATATCCAGCACTTGAGGAAAGGAAAACGAGGAAGTAATTTTCTTCTTTGCTGTAGTCTGTTGACATGATCCAGCCAAAAAAAAAGGAAAAGTTTACGAATCTTTAATAAGGTCTTATCTAAGATTAAATAGGACAAGTGATGACTTGGTTTAAGCATAAAAACATGCAAGTTTATATCAGGAGAAGGAAAAAGGCAAAGGTACAAGAATGACCATGAGTAAAAAATCTATAACTCAATCAGCCAAAAATAACATGCAAGAAAAATCCCTCAGCACTTGTAACATACAAGAGGTAAAGATGCTTCTAGTTGAAGAAAACTACGCAGGAAAATGATATGAATATTTCTGCAAATCACAAGAAATGAGTACTCAAAACATGGAAATAATTACTCTTCGCAACTGATACATGAACCAAGGCATATTAAGATCGAGAAAATAACCTTAGGAAGGAAAACACATCGTTTGAGCTGAAACGTGATAACAGGAGGTAGTGTGCGCAGCTTAATGCAGCGTGTGGCATCTACTCGAGCATTGCAACTTCCACAAAAATATTGATTATCCCCATTGAGCTGCTCCAAGCTAAGGTAATCGTTCAAACTAGCATCCAAAGTTTTGAGGCCCTTGATATTCAACTCAAGGGCATAAAAATCTTCCACCTTTGAAGAAGCTTCAGACTCCCTCCCACATTTTGAGCACCTACAAGACAATAAAATGAAACAAAATAAACAGACGATAAAGACACCAAAAAGCATATACGTTTTTGTTTTGTTTTGATGTTTCATCACATTTGCACTTAAAAAACTTGCAAATGATGTAGATATTATTTTGCCTTGAAAACCAAATAAACCTTCTTAGATGAAAACTAAGCTCAATCTTACGTGGTCACATGCGAGACACTACCACGGAAGAGATCTTGCACAATTGTTTTAGCTTTGTAAACTCCAGAATGGCGTAAGCAACGCTCAAGCAAGGACAGAAGCAATGTCAAGAACTCATGGGTATCCTGTTGAACCCCATTATCCAACTCCAGCGTCTTGACAAAAGCATCTGAATCAACAAAAGACTTTTTGCTAGCATGTAGCTGTGCAAAAAGCCGAGCAATCTGATCCAAGACTGGATACTGTTTCAAGACATCAACCTCAACAGAAAAAACTCCTTCCCGGAAAGCAGTATTCATGTAGAGACACTGCAGTATACTGTTGGCATAGCAAGTAGCACCCAAATTGGTCAAACCAGCCGGTGTCGAGTCAGAAGCACGACGATCCAAAGACAGATCTGGACCAAGAGCCTGAATGAATTCAGAAGTTTTCTGCCACAAACCAGACTTCCGGCTTCCATTAACCGGTGGAACCAGGCCACAGAAGCAGTTTGGATTGTCACGAGTGTTAACACGACAACCTTGACAAACGGGCTTCCATATCATGAAAAGTTGATTAATGTCATCATCAGTTACATCATTTGCCTCGTGAATTTTCCTGCAATAAAGCAGTTTTAGATTGAAAAGGAACAAAAGAAAAAAACGCAAGAACTGAAAAAAGACTAATTTTTTTTTTCAGGAAGGTGGATTTTGTTTTTGTACCGGAGAATTTGAGAAGAATCAACAGCATCTGATGGTCTTTGTCTTTTGTTTTTGTTTCGAGTATTAGGTCTGCTCATTGTATCACCCACCAGCAAAAATTTACCCAGTAGCAATCGAAAACCCTAGAAAAAGTCGAGAAAAATAACCTCAATCTGATCCACGATTATACGAAACTTGAAACAGAACAAATACATAACCTAGAAAATCCCTAATTGAAATGCTAACTCCAGAAACATGAAATCGCACCTAGGTTAAACGATTCAGATCGAACACTGACAATTGTCGAAGAATTACAAAGAGAAAAAAAAAACAAGAGATAAAGAGCGAAGCAAGAGAAAGTACCTGAAAGAAGAGTTGATTGGAAAGTTTAGCAAGTAGAGAGCCTCACAAGCTCAAGCTTCTTCGTCTTCCTCAACCCCTTCGTCTCCGCAGCGAATTCTCTCTCTGTCTTTTTTTGTTTTTTTTTTTTAATTTTATTTCTCGTTTTTATTTTTATTTTTAATTCTTCTTCTCTCGTCCCGCGCTCTCTGATTTCAGATTATAAACACACGTCCAGAAAAAATGGTAATCAACAATTAAGTTAAAGATTTTATTCCAATTCTTGTTTAGATTTTATACCTTCTTGTAAACAATATATCCATACATGAGATTTCATACCAAATACACATATGCTTAATTTAGATTATGCATTAAATGTGACCAATTCTTTGACCAACATGTAATAACCTTAATTAATGTCTCATGCATAGATCGTTTGCAAACAAACAAAACAAGGATTTATGTTTGTGACAAACCCATAAAAACACAAACATTTGAGAAACTTTAAGACACAGATCATCACTCTCTATCACCATATGAGGATCTCTTTCCGCTCGATCGGCTATCGTAATGACTTTGACCCTTGTTCGAGTACTCGCGCTCTCTGCTAACTCTTTCATCATCTTTGTCTTCCTTACCTGTCACACGTCTATTTCCAGTATCATCACCTCTAAACCTGTCTTCCTTATCGCCTCTGTACCTGTCCCTTCCACGCTTGTAGTCTTCATCATCCTCCTTAACCGTGTCACGTCTCTGTCTGTATCTATCCCTGTCATGCTTCTGGTCATCATCATCTCGTTTATCGTTGCTGTCTTCTTCCTCGATCGCTCGACCTCTGTACCAATCCATCTTATGCTTATTATAGCCATCATCATCATCATCACCACCTCCTCTATACCTGTCCCTCCCATGGTTATTGTAATCCTTATCCTCCTCTCTTTTGTGCATCCTTCCTCTTTGGTGACTTTCATCCTTTGACTGTCTCCTTTTTTCATACTCAGTCTCGCTATCATCAGAGTCTCCTGCAACTTTCTTGCTACCAGAATCACTTCTATACCTATCCTTGTCATCCTTGGGTACAGCCTCTCCCTCATCTCTTTTCTGCTGCATTCCTCCACTGTAAGCTTCTACTACACTGCGCAATTGTTTCTTCTTCTCATACTCAGGCTCACTATCATCAAAGTCTCTTGCAGCTTTATGTTTCCGTCCTCCACGGTAAGCTTCTTCTTTCCTGTGCAGTTGTTGTTTCTTGTCCTCAGACTCAGGCTCGCTAACATCAGAATCATGCCTCTTTCGTCCAGCTCTCCCTTGTTCACCATATTGGTCCCTTACTTCTTTAGAACCAGAGCGGTTAGAGGGTCGACTTTTCTTATGTGACTTCCTAAGTTTCTTGCTGTCGTCACTCTCAACTTCTTCAGATTCAGAAGAGACGCTTCTTTTGCTTCTACTGCGTTTCTTTGTAGCCTTCCTTCTTCTCTTCTTTCCGTCGTCACTGTCAGAGTCAGACTCGGAGCTGCTAGAGTCACTTTCACTTTCTTGTTTACGCGCCTTGGCCTTCTTCTTAGAGCGCCTTCTGCGGTCACGACCATTTTCATCCGACTCAGATGAATCATCATGTCTTCTCTTCTTGCTCTCTTTTTTCTTGTGACGCTTCACTTCATCAATATCATCATCACCCCGCTGTTTCTTGCTTTCCTTACCCTTACCATCTTTCTCATCTGCAACCACATCTACCTTCCTCCTACTATCGCGGTCCAAAAAAGAATGTTCCCGCCTCTCTTTCAGTCTACCTTCATAGGCCTCACCCATCGGCTCATCATCAATGATACCCTCTTCAGCTTGGTGTTGATCAGGCAAACCAAGTGCAGCACGAAACGCTTCCATCTGCTTCTCTTTCCTTGCAGCAACCTGATGGGTTTGGGTATCAGAGATCTTCGAGTCACCAGGCACATCACTCTCTTCAGAAGCAGCAGCAGCAGCTTCAAGATTCACTCTAGCTTCCTCAAGCTTCTGAGCAATCTCAGCATCAGAATAACCCTGATCAGCAAGCTTGTCTTCAAGGATAGCAAGCTTAAGATGAATCTGACGCTTACGGTCATGCTCAAGGATGTCTTTGTTTGGTTTCTTGGATAAACCAGCAGTACCCTGATCATCCTCAAACCCTTTTCCACCATTAGCGGGCTTACCACCAGTCCTAGGTCTCACAAAGAACTTGTTCGTCTGAACGTAACCATTAGTTCCTGATCCTCTTGCGGTCTGTAACCCTATTCCGTTGTACATCGTTCGAATCCGAAATTAAACCACCTTACGAACCCTAAAGCGAAGAGATGTGTTCAGATTCAAATCGAAAGATCTGTCTATACGAAGAAACCCTAAACGAAACGAATCACAACCTAACACCAAATGGAATCAAAGAAGCTTCGATTTAAGCGAAATTACCAATGAGTATGAGGGAAGATGAGAATCGTCGATGCGGCTTAGGCGTGCGGAGGAGTCAGAAGAGACGCGAGGAAGATAGAACTCTCTCAGATCAAAAGGAACGGAGAGGTTTAACTGACCTCGATTTTGTTCCACAAAGTCTAACAGGCCTAAAACGAGGATATAAAAATCAGATGGCTTAGGCCCAACATAATCAACTTTTTTTTTCTTTTTAACTTGCGAGTCAAAATATAAATCTTAGGGGGGGTTATTTGCAGTAACATTTATAAAAGAAGATTCGTGCAATAAGAGTGCAACACGTTTGTAAGATTCTAATTCATCAGATTGTGATATGTGTCTAATACCAATTGACATGTGTTAAAAACTAAAATCATTATATTAAAAATAAAAATCTAACAAAATAATTGTCAAGTAACTAAACAAATAATAAAAGTGACATTTTTCTTATAGTGTAAACTAATTAAAAAAGAAAAAAACTTAATAGTCCAAACTAATTATAAAAAATAAAAAGAATATAAACCTTTTTAAAAAAACAAAAACGTAAAAGGAATATAGAAATTTCAATTAAAAAAGAAGAAAAAGACGAATGCTAAAACAAAATTGAGTATATAGTCTTAAAAAGAAAAGTTATAGAGGATACGAAAACATTAATTTAAAATTTTAAAGTATGCTAAACCATACCAAATAAAAAGAAATCTATAAACATATTTATTCTGTGAACATAGTTATATAATCATAACGAAAATAAAAATGTTTTACCTATTACAATACTAGTGTAGTATTGGAATACAATTTGGTGAGGTATACCCTATAATATATGAGATAAAAAAAATTAGTAGAAAAAATTCAATATATTTAAAATATTATAAACAAAACATAACTCTTTAAAAAAATATCAAACAAAAGTTAGAAATTTATATTATTAAAGGAAGAGAATCCAAAATTGTTATAACAAACCAAGATAACATTAAATCAACTACATGTCAAGGAAATAATCATATTCAAAACCACGACATGTCAATATATGACGGACATCAACAATAATCCTCTTACATTCACCCTAACCAAGAGTATTTGAAAGCATGGATACGAAATCATCAATCACACTTTTAGAAGACCATCTAACAGCTTCGACAATTGCATGGACATACTCATCATCATCATCGAGCAAATCCAACGCAGAACACGCATCTATAAACGCATGATACTACTCCACGCACAGTTTGACCATGTTAGTCACTATTAGACAAAAAGAAATTGAAAACAACATAACTGAAATACAATACAATTTCAAATCATAACCGTTTATCGAGACATATCGAACTAAAGAAGAAGGAAAATATTATACATGTAACATAATGTAGCTTGTATAGACATTAGTCAAACGAATAAAAGCAAACTATCATAAACCATCATGCAATTTTTATAATAAAAATCAAAAAATAAAATTAATATCTTAAAGTGAAGAGGTAGAAATTTACTATCTTTCTCTGAGGAAGAATTTTATTTTGTAGTGTTGGGTGATGTAAAGAGAAAGCAGCGCCTAAAACTTTTTTTGTACCAAGCTTGTGGCTCACGGTACGTGATGACAATCAAAGAGTCGGAATGGGATTCCACCAAGAATCTATCATTAGCAAAGTGTGTCTTATCATCAAACATCGTACCAAGCCGAGAACTGCAATCATCAACTTTGAAACCAAATCGAATAGAAAAATCACACTTGCTTAAGGTCGAGTTAATTAAACTATGAAATCTAGAAAACATAAAAATCAAAGTTGGACCAAATCATCGAACATAAAAAAAGGATCAAAGTGATTTAGAGAAGTTCAACTTCTCATGAGCATGATGATCAAAGGCATATGATAGAAAAACATTAATCAATGTGAATCTGCACAAAGAAAATAAATATAAAAAGGAGAAACGTACGTATGAAGCAAATTTAATAAGAAGGATTGATTTCTCTATATGTGAAAGAGAAAGAAAATAGTCGATGATTAAGTTTACAAAGGTAAGAAGGGGTATATATAAGCATGGATGATATCATATCATTTAAATTCACTTATTTTAGGAGTTACGTTGGTTAAAACTGAGACTTTTATCTCATAGTCTGAGAAGCTCACTCAAGCCTGGAAAGCAAAAAAAGAAAAAAAAAGACACCTATTGAACAAATTACAATAAGCAAATGCAAAAGATGAGTCTCAACTTATTAAGAATTAAAGATCAATGCTCGAGACCAAGTATTGTATAAGAAAAAGTTATATTTTAGCCTACATATTATTCTCAATGCCTTGGAGAATAAATTAGAAGCTAAAAATATTCTTACACCATAATAGATATACCATTTATATTTTTAGCAAATTAAAAGGCTTTAAACATTAATATGTGAGGCTAAACAATTATAAACCCTAAAAACAAATCTTTTAAAAGCTGCAATCAAACATAAATTAGACGAAGGAAGACTTAGGTCAAGGGAGAGAAACTATCGCAAGGAAGAAAGAAGTAAGAGTAATAGAGAAATACCTTCAACGGTGATTGTGGCCTTTTCGAATGAGATGGAGATTGTGGCCTTCGATGGCGGACGAAATTGTGGTCGTGACAAGGTTTGTGGCTGCGGCTAGCTTCGACGGTGGCCGAAACGAAATTAAGAGATCTGATTGTGTGTATGTGATTTTTTTAGGTCTGAGATGTTTATCGATGTGTATTGGGGAAAAGAGGGAAGTGAATATTTGGCTAAGTGTTGGGCACTAGAGTAAATATTTGGCTAAGTGTTTGGCGGAATAAGTGATTTTAGTTTTCCGCTTATTGATTTTTTATCTTGGCATTTTTCAAAAGCTATTATACAGTAAACTAAATACCAAATTCATCTTTAATAACAGAAGTGAAAACCGTGCTATTACAAGGTGCTATTAATGGCGATTTTTTTTGTAGTGTTTATTCCTTTGTTTCTCACATGTGATAATTTTTTTTCGAAAAAACTAATTATTTATATTAAAAAAAAAAGTCAGAAATGAAACTTTCAAATAAATGTATAGATAGACAAACTCCAAAAAAAAACTCTTTCATTTCCAATTTTTTATAGTATTTCAACTTGGCATTTAACAACATAAAACTTTGGCACAAAAGGAATGACAAAAAAATGAATGAAAAAAATGAAAAAGAACAAAATTTGAAAAATGGAAAGGAATAAGATGCAATGGAATAAATTGTTTGGATAAAGAACTAATGTTTTTAAATTTAGTTTGAAAACAAACTTTCAGGAAATAAAATAAAAAAAGAATTCTATTACTAATTTGAAGTTTTAAATTATTTTAAACAAAAACTATTTTTGAAAATTAATATAAAATTATTGTTGAGTACTAAAATTTGAATTAAAGACATAAATAATGTGGATTAAGATATGAAGTTCACGTTTTAAAATATAACTAGATTCTCATCCGTACTATGTGCGGGAACATTCGTTGTATCTAATATAATATTTTAAGGTTTTTTCCAAGTGAAGTTTTGACAGACTGCCACGTGTCACTTTTGGTGTTAACAATTTTTCATTTTTAGTACCTTATTTTTAATTAATTTTGACATTTGTCCTCCAGATTTTAGAATTTTAGCATTGATTCTTTAAAATAAAAATATAATATCAATATATTAACTTAAAGTAAACATTTAATTAACATCAAATTATCTTCATAAATTAATTAAAAATATGTAAAACCATATTCTAATAGATAATCGTTTTTTTCAATATCTCTTTTCAAATTCTTTAAATTTTTCTTAATTTGAATTTTTGAAAAACTATCATATTTAAAAAATATATATTTTTAACTCTTTTTTTGTTGTTTTGTCTTTCTTGTGATCAACTATATTAAGAGTATATCATATATTAAAATTAAATTATTCTATAATAAACTAATTAAAAAAATATATAAGATGTTCGAATGTTTTTTTTTGTATTGGCGACAGCCCATAATGTCATTATATAATTTTCTATCATTTTTGGTATATCAATATTTTGATAACATGAAAAATTTTTATATACTTTAAAATAATTCACATAAAATAGTTTGAAATTATTTTTTAACTTTTGAATCTTTATTTTTATTATATTGTAAGATCAAATTAACTCTGTAATTAAAAAAAATTCTAAAAATTACTCTTTTTAAAACCTAAAGAAACATTTTGAAGGAAAGAAAACCTTATATATGAATGTTTTGTAACGTATAGTATTAAATATCAATAATTGATACAACAATTTTGTAAGTTTAGACCAAGTTTAACTCATCTTGACACACCGTTGACAATTTTGTACTAGATTTTTTCTATATGCAGCTAATATTAGAAAATACAATTTAAAAAAATGTTATGAACTTCATTTATTGATAGATAAAAAATAGTTTTGAAAAAACTAAAAAAATTTTTTATGTCACATACGATCTTGATTTTTATAGAGCATTTTATGCAAATACTCATTAAGATATGAATAAAAAAATAAATTTATATAAAAAAACTATCATTTTGTTAAAAAATTGTAGAATCTATATAAATTTAGATAATATAAGAATCAGATTCTGTAAACCAAATATTTGATCAATCAATTTCAAAAGCATTTAAAATTCACTATTTTTTTACATGTGTTTATCTATAAATTATTATATTAAAATATTATATTAGATTTCACTTTAGAAGTTTTATCTTTTCGGTCACGTGTGGACTCAACATTTTTTTTCTTCAATAGTGGACAAGGAGTATAACGAAAAGATTCCAAAAGAATACGCTGAATTCTAGAGCAAAATTGAAAATATAGTATTCAAATGAAAATATTTATATATGTCATCATATGGTTCACTTTCATATTAAACATTTAAAAATGATATTTGAATTTGTATAAATAGAAAATGTGAGCATAAATTTTAACCATCATTTAGGTACAAATTAAGTTTTCTTGGCCTTTTAAGAAAACTATAATAAATCGGATCCTAAAGATTTTATGAGATTATCTTTAATTTGAATATCCATTTATTCTGTACATATCTTGTTAAGATTAATTTAGGAAATACCTATTAATACTATTGAAATATTAAAATAAACTAAAAATAATAAGAAAGGAAAACGAAAATCTAAAAAAAAATAATGTTGAAAATATATGAACAAAATTAAATTATTTTTATATAATTAATAGGATTATTTAAAAGCATAATGTTGAAAAGTTCTTGAATACAATTTCTTTGAATAAAGATAACCAGAGAGAAGTCAATCAGCATGGGAAATGGAGAGTATAAGAGGCAACTTCAAATTTGTTTATATGAAAATGTTTCGAATTTCAACATTTGCCATCGAACAAAAGTGATTGCAATGAAGTTGCAGAGGTGTGAAATGTACAGATGCAACAAAAAAAAAACTGAAGGATTCATAGACCTTAAGCTTAGCGCCTATTTTCTTGTAATCGCTTCGTTCAAGTCCTGAGCAGTCGACTTTCACCAAGGGACTGAGTTCGAAGGCATCCCTAACATCTTTGACCAGCGATACATAAACTCCATTTTTCGCTGTAATACAAAACCAAGACATCAATAGTAAATATTTAGCCAACTGTCTCACCTCTTTTTGCACACTACATACCAATTTACTTCATTGGATGCCGAAAGTTACAAAACAGAAAAAGCAGAACTAAAGCTTTAAATATAAAATATACTTACACAACTTGCATATGGGCCTAAGAGACTTGCCCTTCACCGTGAACATGTGAGCTTCATCTTTGGTCAATCCTTCAGGAACTTCTTGAATGAGTTTTGGATAAACTGGAGCTGCTAGTTTCCACAGCATCAATGGGTACTGCAGACGTGTGCGGTAGTTGTAATTTCTACCCCTAAAGAGGTACACTACACCTCCGACTCTGTGAATGATCTTTCCTCTTGTCTTTTCCTAGATAAGAGTAAAAAACAGAGAGAGCGGAAAATTTAGAAAGCTGGAAGACTCAGTCCATCACTCATCCAACTTTTGAAAATAGATAGAATCTTGAGACATCTAAAGATGATACAGATTTCATTCTCAAGTTACAGATTCTAAACTTTCCTTCAAATTTCTTGTACATATCTCTCTAAAACAACCAGGCCAGAATCAAATCAAACACAAATACCAATTACATTCGAATAATTTCTACTTAAGTTCGATCAAACAAACAAACCAATCTTTTCGCCTACAAAGATTCTACTAAAAACTGCATAGCCAAAAGAAACTTTGATCAGAATCTGGAAAAATACCTCAAAAACACGACACACATTATCCATATCAACAGTGGGAACTCCTTTGCATCGAACCTTACAAACATGTCGTCTCTTCCAATGCGAATGTATCAGTTCCAAAATGTTATGCATGAATCCATCTCTTCCTGTATAACACACACATACATACATAAATCTGAAAATGGAATCAAAACTCTAGAATTCAAATTAACCTCTAGAGAAACACTCACCCAAATTAACCTGGCGATTATCATGCATATGCGGCTTAATCAGCATCCCTTTCTCCCATCTCTTCAATGGCTCGCCAAGAATCTCATCTCTAGTCATCGATTCCTTTGGATACCTCCCAAACAGAAACGGCCCATGCATTTCCAGATACTTAACCCCAGATTTTCCAGCCGGAGGTGGATTGAAAGAATCGAACAACGAAATCTTCTTCTTCGATTTCTTCAACGGAGCTTTTCCAGTCCACGATCGCGGCATCGTCGGTGGAGCGAAAGGCATAAACGCTGGTTCACGGATCCCAACCGGTTTAGCTTTTGGAGTCTCGGAGTAGCTAAACTGAAACTCGAAAGGAGCACCGGGAAGCTGGTAAGAGACGCCGGAATCTCCGATTAAGATGGTGCGTTCTCCATCGGAAGAGATAACTCCTCCTTTCACTGGCTTGTAGGGTGTTGCGATGCGTTCCATCAACCAGATCGATCGATCCGATACATCACATTATTACAGAATTGCCATTAATGAAAAACGGATCATGAACCGGATCGCACCAGATCCTCGTGTCTGCAGTCGAATCCAGTACGAAAAATATCCGAAAATGACCTAAAAATTACAGAAATTGCCATTGAATCAATCCAAAATTACCCTTTTCAATTAAATCAAGGGAAAATTGTGTAAATAGGTCAAATTTGACTTGATTTTGTCCTACTACCATTTTCCCTATTTTTACTTAATTTACCATTTAGCATATATTTAATAAATCATTAAAAATAGTTTTAACAGCAAAAAAAATAGAAAAATTCAAAACAATGAAATAGTCATTGAGAAGAATATAAGTATATATATATATATATTTTTTTTTTTTAAAATATGTATAGAATTAAAAATAATTTTCTGTTCTACCGTTTTTAGAAATCATATTCTAATGTCTACGGGGTAGTAAAATATATATTCTACAAATTGGTCGTAGTCTACACTATTTAGAATATAGGTTCTACGGATTATTGATATATCTACGAATCCTCAAAATATATTTTCTACTCATTACTCTATATTCTACTATTTAATTGATTTGGTAGAGTACACGTTCTAATGTTTGTTCTATCTTCTACCAGTTTTCGGAATATATATTCTACCGAAACTACTGTAATCCACCATTCGTAGAAATCATCTTCTAGTTTTTTTCCTAAAATCTAAGAAACATGGTTAGTAAATATTCACCATATCTTTTCAAATATTTTGTAAAAAAAAAAAAAACTGTTGAAGATCAGCTTCTCGTTTGCCGTGATCTTGTCTTGTTTTTTTCGTTCAAATTTTTTTTGGTTTCTCTTCTTCTTGGTTTATATGTTACATATCTATACAATTTGGGGTTTGTGGAAATCGTCCACTAATAGATGGAAATTTGTTGTGGATGGGAAAAAATGAGGTAGATTGTTTGCTTTGGAATCTACTGATACTTTTGAAGAGCTAAAGATGATGGTTTCAGAGGAGTTCGGAATCGAAGATAACAGTGTTGATCTCGAGTTGAGCTACTTACCTAGCGAGTTGATCAACAACAAAGAATCTCTCCCAGTTAATATTGTAACTGATGGTCAAGTAAGAAATTTCGTTGGCTATGCAAGAAATCAACCATCAACACATTTGTGTGTGACATGTAAAGCCTTGTTCAATTTTAATATAAATGAAGAGCCACCTGCGGATTCAATTAATGGAGAACATGAAGGAAGTTTGGGTGAAAATGGTGAAGAATTTGTGAGTCCCACTGGAAAGCAAGAGCACTTCGAATTTGTGAGTGCCAATGGAAAGAAAGAGCACTTGAAAGGCAATATGTCTGACGTTGAGGTTGAGGTTGATGTTGGTGATGGTGACGATGTTGTGTGTTTAGAAGAGAAAGGAAACAGTGCTAAGACAGTCCGGTTTTCTTTGGTGGAAGCTATTATGAAGAAGCAACACTTCAGAAGTAAAAACTTTTTAAAGGCTACTATGGAAATCTGTGCAATGCAGCATAACTTTGACTATAGGGTCATAAAATCTGATACCGAGAAGTGGATTATTCGATGTGCACAAGACAGCTACAATTGGGGTTTACGTGCTGTCTGTTTAAAGGGATCTACATATTTCATTGTCAACAAGTATGTTGCGGAACATACATGTTCTCCTTCAAGCCAAAAAGATTTTGGTAAGACAGCCTCAGCCAAAACAATTGGTGAACTGTTTATGCATAACTATGAGGGTGTTAAGGAAGGGCCTAGACCAAATGATATCAGACAGATGATGCGTACAAAATATGGATGCGAGCTATCTTATTCTTTAGCATGGGATTCATGTGAGTATGCAGTTGCTGCTGTTAGAGGTATACTAGAGAGAAGTTATGGTAAAATACCAAAATACTTGCACATGCTAAAAGAAGCAAATCCTGGTACGCATTCTTGTTATGAAACGGATTGTGATGGTAGATTCAAATATCTATTCATTGCATTTGGTCAATCTATAAGAGGTTTCTACGAAGCCATTCGACGGGTCGTTGTTGTTGATGGTACATTTTTGAAGAGCAAATACAAAGGAGTTCTACTAGTTGCTACAGCTTTAGATGGTAACTCTAATTTGTATCCAATCGCATTTGGGATTGTCGATTCAGAGAATGATCGGTCCTGGGACTGGTTTCTGCGACAACTAAAGGTTGTTATTGCGGACGAGCATGGTTTGGCGTTTGTGTCAGATAGACATGTCTCAATTGGTAAAACGCTGGAGCAAGTTTACCCCCAAGCTAGCCATGGAATTTGTATTCACCATTTGTTGACCAATGTGGTCACATATTTCAAGGGCAGAGGTGTGTCTAAATTGGTTGCAAAGGCTTCAAAAGCATACAGGATTACCGAATTTCAGAGGTTGTTCACTCATGTTTGCAATATTAGTCCAGGAATTGGAAAATATCTACTCGATGCTGATGTTACAAAATGGGGTCACTGTCGATTTCCTGGGTACAGGTACGACCTTAGAACCACTAATCCTGCTGAATCGATTAATTATGCCTTGCGATCACCTAGAGAGTATCCAGTAATTCCTCTGTTAGATAGCATCAGAGAAATGTTGACCCGGTGATTTTATGAGCATAAAAAGCTAAGTGCAAAGCACACCCAGCATTTAACCATTGAAGTGGAAAATTTTAAGGTATATCCGGTTAATGAGTACAGATTTCTTTTTAGGGATGATACGTTCGACTGTCTTGTTGATTTGGCCAGAAGAACCTGTTCATGTGGGAAGTATGACTTGTTAAAAATTCCTTGTCGACACGCCATTAAAGCAGGTTATTCATTATCCATGGATCCACGCTCTCTCTCTGATGAAAAGTACACCACTGCTATATATGGAGAAAAGCATATGAAGAATGCATTAGTCCCATAGGTATTCTGGAAGATGCATGGCGTGTCCCAGAGCATGTCAACCTAGCTCAAGTTCTACCACCTGAAACACGAAGAGCTGCTGGAACGCGAAGAAAACGAAGATTTGAATCTGTCGAAGACAAGATACGCTCTTCACAAAGTGAAAAACGACCTAAGATTAACAAGTGCAGCCATTGTGGAATTCCAGGTCACAACAGAGCGACATGTGATAGAGCAATATAGGGGTGTTGTTTATTGTTCTATCTATTTCTCTTGTTTCAGTTTGTTTTATCAGATATTTCGTTGCAACATCTTCTTTTGTAGTGGTTTTTCAGTTTTTCAATTTATTTGCATCACTTTTGATTATGTGTTAAAGCAATGGTGAATGTTGAGCAGTTTGCTTATGTGTTTTGGTTCTTGTATGCTCAGATTGCTTGTGTTGTGCGGTGTATGTTAAGAAATAGGATATCCGCATATTAGCCTTATATTTAAATTAAGTTTAACAATTATCGATTGATACACACATCTTAATTGGTTCCTTTCCTCTCCATCGAAACCCAAACATCCCGAGTGGGGATTGATCCACAACAGCTACAAAATCAAAAAAAAAAAATTTAAATAATTTTTTTTTAAAAATTATTTACTAACCAACATTTAAACCAAACCTGACTAATTAAACCAAACCTAACTAATCGATAAACAATTTAAACCAACCGAATCCTACTTTATATACACGTTTAACCCAGAGAAAAATCCCTAAAATTGTTCACGAAGATTGCGACGGCAAAAACTGTTCCCTTCAATCCAGTGCTTTGGTGAATTTTGCTTTTTCGAATGAGCAACTCTTCAGGAACATCGATTGGCGCATCAGATGTCCGATCAAATGGAAGAGTTAATGGTGTGCCAAAGAGATGCACAACGTGTGGGGAGCATATGGTCGCAAAGATTTCGAAATCAGATAACAATCCATACAGAAGATAATATCGATGCTATTACGCTGTAGTACATAAGGTAGATCCGACTTTATTTTCTTTCGAATATTTGTTCTATGTGAAGTTTTAATTTTGATGTTTCTGGATCATTTACAGCTTGTCGATGATAATCATACATTCAAATGGGTGGATGAGGTTTTGTTTGATGAGATAGAGTCACTGGGTTACAAAATCACGAGAATTGAAAAAGAGATCGAAGAAATTCATAAGATTTTGTTAGAGACTATGGAGATTCAGAAGAAAGTGTTTAAGCAAATGGAAAGGAAGATAGAAACTCAGATACGTGAAAGGATTGACAATGAGTTGTTTGTAGCTAAGTCATTTATGAAAAAATGATGGTTGTTTTAGTTGGGTGTTGTGTGATCATAGTTTGTTTGATTAAGTTTATGAAAATATGAAGTATTTCCTGCTTTATCTTGCTTCATTGGTACTTTGTTCTATTTTGAACACTCAAAGTTGACAACAACAGCTTAAAAATGGTTTAGGGACAACGTGAAAAATACATACTTTGCTTCTAATAAATCCAAATAATCAATCCAACATGAAAACTACAAATAATTTCTTGCACTCATTCAATGTCTATAAACTCTGATTCGGTCAGCTTAGAAGGTACATACTTTGACATGCGGTACACCAACACTTCATCATTTGCTACTTCCCAGAGATCAACTGCAATCTTATGTCGGGCCTCTTGAATGTTGTCATCGTTAATCAAAGACAAGTCAAGTCCCAGAGCGTGACACTCGATGAATTTCAAGGCAAACAACCCACAATCACAAATACTCTTGTTTAAACACTTCTGCATCGATGAATACATGACTGAATATTGAGCAATATTAAGATGTTTCTTATTCTCAGGTGACTGTACTGCTTTCACAATACGAGGGATGAGGACTGCGAATGCTTCCACCTCTTTGTAGTTTTTCAACCCAGAACAATCAAAGACTTCAATTGCTCTATGGACAAAACTGATGCACATTGAGATCCAGTGGTTATCGCTAATACAGACTGTAATGTATATACGACTAACATCCACATCCCAGACTTTGTTTATCCTTCCGTGAGAAGGAAGCTCACCTTTTCCGTAAGCTACAAGCAAATCAAGCAATTTGAATCTTCTCTTATCGGCCAGAAATTTATGGTACGCCGCTATGATTTGAACACTGAAGATGCAGCTCATGAAACTCACACGCTTTGCATTCCATCGATGCAGAGAAGTTTTTTCCCGAAATAAGTACAAAAGGGCATCCATATCCTGAGATAACCATATAACTGTTAATAATTTGATAATTTTAGCAATTTGATGTTCATAAAAGAGTATGTAGTGGTACATTTGTTACCTCGTTATGAAGCCATTCTCTGGGTCCCATTATACGTGTAGCTAATGTATGACTAAAAACACTTGGACCAATTTGAAGATCCCTGAAATAGGAAAAAAAAAGGTTAAAAATGTATTAGTTAATGATAAAGTTACTATATGAAAGTAAGACAAAAACGGATCGATCGTTCTATATTTGGATCGATCGATCCTTTAATGTTAAAAGAATCGGTCCAGGTGGGGATCGACCTGCACACTCGAATTGAAAAATGTTGGATGGATCGATCGATCCAAATATAGAACGATCGATCCATTTTTGTCTTAATATTACGCATGGATAACATTTTGCTTCAAACTTGTTTTGTATTATAAATCCCTACTGTCAGTAGAACTATATATTTTTCATAATCACAAAAGTTGGAGAAAAAAAGATAAATTTACTGTATACAATTTTAAATGAGGAAAGTGTTGGGACTTACTTGGGTGACATCGACCAATCTTGTAGTTGTTGCCATGCTTCTTCTGAGACGAATACCAATGGATAATCAACATCTTTTTTACCAGTTTGTGTTATGTCGATGTCATTTAAGAGAGGCTGCGACAACTTCTCAGGTTCAGTAGGACTACGCTTTTGTGGAGTTGAAGTATTGATGGGCCGAAAAGATGTCTTTGGTGTCAACCAATCCAGTGGGTCTTCCTCTTTTGAAGGCTAGCTTGGATCAAAACCAGGTACAATTGGATCTTAAGATAGCTCACCAATTCTTTTGCGGAGGTATTCTTGTGTACTTAATTCCATTTCCAAATCTGAAGTCTGAGTTAAGTGAACTTCATGTAGTTTATCAACACATGTCTCTATTTTTTGGGCCTGTTAATAGAAAAATATCAGTCCATAGATTTAAATACAAAAAAACAGCTTAGAGTATTTTACAAACTTAGAAACAAACTTAGAATTGTTACAAAGACACATGTTACAAAGACACATGTTACAAACTTAGATTCGATTTTATTACAAACTCATACCGAGAGCTCTAAGTTTTAAAACAAACTTAGACACGCATACATACTTAAACACTAAAACAAATGGTTACATAAACACATGTTACAAAGACAATTCAGATAAAGATCAAGACTTAGAGTTTTTTTTCTTGTTTACCTTTCCATTTCGGTGAGTTTTGTCTTCTTTTTCTTTAGGCTGCGATTCGTCTACCGGTATTTTTGGCTGAGAGTCGTAAAGAGAGGAAGGATTCGCTCTGTTGGATGGCTCTCCTATCTGTCTTGCAAGTGTAGAAGCAGTGACTATATCCTCCAGTTTTTCTATCTGATTCTCTAATTTGTCAAGCCGAGAGTCAAATTTTTTGTCAAACTTCTCCTCCAAAGAAGTGAACCCAGCAGTAAACAAACCTTGTATAAAACTTTTCAAACCCTCGTAATCAGCACCCGGATTTGCAGCTGATCTTTGACACAAAAATTTCTGTTTACGTGACTGAGGACCATGATCAATCTGCCTTTTTAGACCCATACTAGAAGCAGGTGCTGATCTATCAACTGTAGTTGGAGTTCCACACTCGTCAACATCATCAGCTATCTCATGCTCTACCTCTACATCTTCTTCGTCAGAAAGATGTGCAGGAATAGTAGCAGCTTCTTCAACTTGCCATATGTAATGACTCCACGCATTTTCGCCTTTGATGAGCTATTTCATATGATCCACCCTTTCATCTTTCTTTTCAAGGGTCCTTAGAAAATCAGCAGAATCATAAACATCAAAATTCCCAGTGGCCGAGATGTATGGATGTAGAACACCCTATAGCAAAATCGAAAAAATAAATTGTAAGACTTTTTGATTAAAACAAATAAAAGTTAACACAATAAAGAAGTGTTTTCTCATGAACTACTTACCTCAGATCCAAAAGTGTTCTCAAGTTGAATGATCTCTGTATACGATACCTTAGCAGCTCCTTTCCAGTTAGAACATCTATGACTCACCACCTCATCTTCACTCAGCTTTTGTCCCAACATAACCCCAAAGTCTGGAATAGCTTCCATAATCCATATCTGAAGTGCAGACGAGAAGCCTTCCAAGACATAGTTATCCAGCTTATCCAATTTCACCCTAGCCTTTCTAATCGACTCCAATAGATAATCATAGGTGTGCAAACCCCATGGATAAGACCGTAGCTTCTCTAAATCCATAAGCAATTTGATGTACCTTGTTGGGATCCAAACCTTCTCATCTTTTGCCATTAGCAAACCAGAGATAACACACAGATACACTAACCTCTTCCTATCCACGCGCGTCCAGTCCTTAGACTCCTCTATGTGCTTCTCTCTAATTGTCTTGATGCTAATCTTACCACGAGTCTTTAGCAAGTGACTCCAGAAACCCTCATCATCTACCCACTTCTTAACCTCACAGTTGGGAGTTTCTTCGCACTTGATCCCGGTAACAGCATGAAATTCTTGCATGGAAAAGCGTAGAGGTCTCCTAGCAAATACAAACCATAGCTCATATCGCTTCGAGGTAACAAGCTGCCTACACAAGAAACTGTGTATCACTTTCGCTGAATACTTGAGACCATTTTCACGGATTTCGATTATATGAGCAAAAACCGGGTCCCTCTTCACTTCATTGTACTCATCTTCCATCTCTTTTTTCAGTAAATCCATAAGTGATATTTTGCAGCAATTGTTGATCTTTTTGACTTGTGGTTTGGTTCTTTCCCCATACATCCGTTTTGGCAACTCTAAATCCATGCCTATAAGAATGAAAACAAAAACATATTGAAGTCCATAACAAAACAATTCAAATGAGTCACATTCGCTATATGAGAACATGATTGATACCTGCAAATTCTTGCAATGTGGAGGTAAGGTGTTGCTGCTACTGCTATTGTTGCTGGTGATTTCGAGGCTAAGAACCCTGTAATAATAAACCCACAAAACTCTTAGTTATTCACTGTTTTACTTTCAATTCAATAACTTCAGGTTCATGTCGAATCAAAAGCAGCTTGAAATGGTTCAAGCAATTGCACAGATGTTACTCACTATAAGATGCACGCATGAAATACAAGATAGAGACACAAACACAAGAGAGAAAAGAGAAACTCGAACAAGAGTTTTCAAAGACACAGACACTTACCCAATGAAGAATACGTTTGACGGAGATGGCGGAGGAGAAAATAAACGAAGAGAGATAACGAGGGAAGATGAGGAAAGGGGATGAGGAAGAAAGGGGGCGGAGGCTTAAAGTGAGAGATGGCGAAATCGCGAAAACCAATTGGCGAAGGATGATGAAGAAAATCCGATTTGGAGACACGGTGGAGAAGAGGAGGAGAGAAATTGGGTCGATGCTATTTAGGGATTCGTTTATGGCAGAGGAGAAGAGGAGGAGAGAAATTGGGTCGATGCTATTTAAGGATTTGTTTATGGCGGAGGAGAATAGGAGGAGAGAAATTGGGTCTGCGTTAAACTCATTTTTTTATTAATCCATTTTTTTTATTAATCCGATTTTTTGTTGTTTAATAGAATTAATCAAACCAAAAAATATTTATAAAAACAAAATATGAAGGTTAAAACTGGATTATCATTGAAATAAGTACTAATGGGACAAAATTGAGTTAAAAAAATACTAATAGGACATTACCCATTTCATTTCGACCCAATTAACCAAATTTCTCGTAAATCAATTTAGTTATAATTGAATGGCAATTTCAGTATTGAATTAATTTTGGACATTCTATTAAATGTACTCTTCTTTTAATATTATAGAGATCATAATAGTTATTTGGATTTAAACATAATTCTATTAACTTCCTTTAAAAGTTACTTATCAACGTCGTCATTAAACATAAATGTTTTTTTTAATTATTTTTATTGATACTAAAAGCTACGACCCAAAGTCGTCGTATAATTCTTAAACATATTACAAGCTTGTAAAAGTGTTGATTACTTAGAGCAATAGAGACAAACAAATCTTCCGCTTTGTTTGATTTGATTAACAAAAAAGAGGAAGACAATTAGCCACGTCCTCCTCGTTTTCCACATCTTCGATTCCCAAGCCCAACGGTATTGGAGGATGATTGCATCTCCTTCGCTTTGATGGATGGTTTTACCGGTTTGCCGTGAAGTAATCTTTCCGGAAGGAGTCGTAAAATCCACCATCCGAATAGTGGAGATCCTCAACTATTTCCGAAGATTCCAAAGCGGAGAACCGGTTCGAACCTCGAACATTCCCAATCAAAGGTTCAGTAACCAATTTCGGGCTCACATATACTCATCTTTGTCCACAATGCAACCAATGTCCAAATCTGGAGTAATGCAAGCAACTTCTTCTGAAATCGAAGAAATTCTACGGAACAACAATTTCGGGCTCACATTGTAAACATAAAGTTTGTTTCAAGTAAAAACTGTAAAATTTTACGGAAGTTTGTCATAGTCAATCGTTAATGGCTTAATGCTACGAAAAAATAGCATGTTTTATGAAGATATAAATTACAATCCAAACATTAATATGATATGATGATTAGTGTTATTACGAAGTGTACAAAAGGTGATGAGAATAATTTTAACAATAACGGTTACTCGTTCATATCAACTACAAAAAATCAAGCTCGGAACGTCAGAATCTACCTCAATCAAAAAGACATTCTCATGCTAATGCTAATGGTAAACGAAAAAGATATATATCGTTGACTAAAAATACTTAAAGCTCAACCAGTTAACTAATACTACTACTACATGATAAAACAAAACATGATATATATAAACTTAAAATATTATAAAATACTTAAACGTTCAACCCGTTAACTATTACATGGTAAAGCGAACATAATATAAAATAGGATAGTAATCCCGAACGTAGGCAGGTAAATATATAGTACAAATAAAGAAAAGAGTCTTTGGGATAACTATATCTTAAGAAATGATCAAGAGAATCCGAGATCTATCACTTTTCTTTATCAAGTCGATAATCTTGTGAAACATAAGGGGTAAAAACTTCACGGAACAAATTGGGTTTACGCCAAGGCTTCAGATTCATGTCATTGAATAAATCATCAGCATGTTGAATGCTGAACGTGGATATGCAATGATTTTTGTAAAATTTACTTGTTTTTTTCATAACGTTCATTTTTTTAAAGACTTGATCCAACATGTTTTCCTTGTTGGGTAGTTTGAATTTACCATCTAAGAGCCGACTGAGCCACATTGCACGTAGTTCTGATGATTGCAGATTAGAGATTCCTTGCACATATCCGATGAAACCCATGTTGGGTATCAATGGATGGATTGTTCCCCTGAAATTTAAGTAAATTAGTATCGTTATTATATGAGCAACGGTCCAGTTTCATATGAGTACAAGAATATATGTAGGTTTGAACTCGTACTAACGAATTAGAAATTTATCATTTATGTCACTCTGCTGCCTTTTTTTGTACATTCTTTTGTGACTTCCGTTTTAATATTTTGACAGATTTTCCAATAATTGTTTGGTCGAAACACCAATTTTTGTTATTTTCCACTTTATTTTGTAAAATTATCTTAAAACATTCATTCTGACTAATTGGCAAACGTAACTTTCTTTTACCCAATTGAGGGACACTACAAAAAAAATGTGTGTATTACATCAATTAAATAGTATTTCAAAACTGAATGATATTATTTTGAATTACTTATTAATAAATAATACAAAATTTGTTATCTAACATCACTTATGTTAATTGATGTTATTATTTATTAATTTAACATCATTTTAATAAATTTGATACAAAATTTATTAGTTTACATCATTTCAACAAAATTGATACAGAAAATATGGATTTGTATCAATTTAATAATTGATGCATTTGCTAATTTATGTTAACATCATTAAACAAATGATTCAAAATTTACATCACTAAAAAATTATACTAATAAAATTATAATTATAATTATTTAATCATTTTACATCACTTAGATCAAACTGATATTATTTCATATTAATTATTGATGCAAGTTGATAAAGTTAAATTGTCCCACATCGAAAATTGTGGAATGATTGAAAAAAAAAACCCTTATATAAATAAGTTCATAGATATGCCGATTATGGGTAACTAAAATCAAAGATTAATAAAACATGATTAATAAAACATGATTAATCTTTTAGTTTATTTCCTTGATTAAATTATGTTTACTAAAAACTAATATTAAATTTATCATCAATTAATCACAAATAATATAAATTTTTAATAACTAATGTAATTATAAAATCAACTAAACAAATGATATAAATATTCAATATCAATTGTTCTAATGGAAACAAACATTTAGCATCATTTATACAAACTGATATAAACTTTAGTTTCTTTTTTTATAAGTGACACATATTAACATCAGTTATAATAAATGATGAAAATATTTATGTCGGTCTTTTTTATTGATACAAAATATTAGATTCACCATTTTCAAAGTTATTCATAGACATGATGTAATTTTAGTTGTATCGATAAAAAAATGATGTAAACTAATAAAATAAATGATACAATCCGCTTTTTTTGTAGTGATATTTATGTGTAGCCGATGCAGTATTTAGAAAAACTTCCATTTCAAAGTTATCGTATTTTCTAGATGAATTTTTAAACATGTGCTTTCTTACAATAATTTTAATTTTATATTTCAATTAAGTTTTCACAAGATTTTGAAATAGTCTAAGACAAGTTTATTAAACTTGTACGTACCTGTACAAAGGCATGATACCCCATGGAAACTCGAGCCAAGTTCCAAAAGGTTGAGGAAGAATGGTTTTGAGCTTCTTAATGCCATCATAACCCGTGGCGAGTATTACAACATCCGCATCTAACGTAGTTCCGTCCTCAAACTCAATCCCATCACGAGAAAACCACCAAATCCTCAGCTTCATCAAAGAAATCCTCTGGCATGATCGGCAATTGACAAGAAGCATAGTCTTCCTCAAAGGTATGATCCGGTTTAAGACCATATTTCAGCAAAGGAAGCTTCCATAAAACATAGGATTCGATGAATTTGGAAATCACGGCATGCTGTTTGTCACATATATGGTTAGGTCAAGTTCACTAGATCACACGGAATGTCTAGAAGAAGAGATTAAGGGTTTAAAGATGACGAACCAGAAGAGAAAAGAAGAGACAAAAGAGGTCTCTTAAGAAGCTTTGGTTAGGCCTATCATGGAGGAATTGAGAAGCTCTGGTTGAGTAAAACAAGAAGAACGGCAGGCCCCAAACCCAATGATGTGGTATCACCCAGTGTGGTGTTCTCACCACCATTGTGCATGTTTCCCATTCTTCTCCTGCAAATGTTAAAATATTTTATAATGGTTTATGATATTTTTTGAATTTTATTCATATTACATGCATGATTGATTGAAATTTTGAAATAAAGTCATGGAATATGTAAACTGGTCGGTTTATTACGACACTTGTTCGCAACTTTTGATTATGCCAATGAGAATAATTAATATTAAAGTCCAACCGAAATGTTAATTAATCAAAAGACTTATAAATATTTTTGTATACCTTAATTGGCTAAAGCGGACTCTAAAGCCAAATCAATGGCAGATTTTTTGAATCCAATGATGGCCACTTGCTTGCCGCGGAGAAGTAGAGAAGTTTCTTCTTTCCGTAACTTGGAGTAATCCATGGAATGCAACACTTTCCCTTTGAATATCTCCGGTCCTTTCTCCGCCGGAAACGACGGTATTCTTGGTACGTCGCCATATTTTCCCGTGCAGACTACCACGAACTCAAATGCATGCCACTGCACAAACAAACAAACACATTATTAACAAAAATGTATCAATAAAACATATACGTAAATTAACTTGGAATAATGATGCATGCAATATTTTTCAAAAGTTTATGACAATTAAACGTCACAACAAAAAGATAAACCTACGTACGTACGATATATAATTTCATACACATATCCAACCAATTTCATACAGAACTTATATGACAGTTTTTGAGATATGGCGTGAGACTCAAAATTACTAAATCAATAAATCGTCAAAATTATATGATTCAAATGAAATCCGTCTAAATAGATGGATTTGCACGCAATCGTAAAACATGTAAAGAATATTAAGAAAAAGAACCTGAATATCTCCATCTCCTGTCTGAACGACAACTTTCCAGACAGATTTTCCGGGCAACAAGTTGTCGTAGGCACCAAAGTCACCCATCTGCTGAGTTTTGTCATCACCGATGAAGCTAAGTTCAACAACCTTACAGCCAAATCTTATAAACTTTACAAGGTCAAAATGCCTTGCATAAGCGTCCAAGTATTCCAATATTTCGACGTAAGTTGGGAAGCTACTTTCGCCTCTGTTCGGCCTGGGAAAGTCGGAGAATTCATAGTTTACTCGAGCCGACTGCAACTTAGTCGTCTCGTACGTGCATATGCTCCAAACACCTCCAATTGAATCAGAGGCTTCAAAGACATGTGGTTTATAACTGGCTAAATGCTTAGCGGCTGCTAAACCGCTTACACCCGCACCTATGATGGCTACTCTCAAGGAAGTACACGTATCATAGTTAAGAGAGACTATGAAAGAAAGAGAGAGATATTAGAGACTGTTTAGTGTTTTGAGAGATTCGTCGGTCTGTTTGGGCCATATTTATAAGGTGTTCTCGGGTCGGGTCCTGTGTAGTCGGGTTGGGTATGTGTGCTATTAGTGAGAACGTAAGTTAAAATATTTGGTTCCAGTTTCGAGAAGGTTTGAAATACTTGTGTTATATTGTGTTGAGAAATTTGGTGGTTATTGTGAGGAAGTTTATGCAAGCATAATGACAAGACCAGTGGACCCCTCTTTTTCAGCGTATAGTTCTGTCAATTCGAAGTTTTTTTTTGTTTTTGTCGGCAAACTAAGCATTAGATTATAATTACATAGATTATGTTCATACATTAAGGATAATTAGCTAACCAAGAGATTACGTAACTTCCATTAGAGAGCTTAGCATTTTTAGCTAAAGAGTATGCTATAGTATGTGTCAATTCGAAGTTTAAATCCAACAAAAAAACGAGGACAATAAAATTGACTCTCCTTTATCTTTTTAATTTTCTTGGCTCAAAATGTAAAACCTTTGTACTCCTGTTTTTGCTTTTCAAAAAAGATAGAACTTTTTTAACCAAAGAAAGAAGAAGGTTCTCGGGTCGGGTCTTGTATAGTCGGGTCGGATATGACTATTATTAGAAAGTACATGAGTTGAAATATTTTGTTTAGTATCCAGGAGGTTTGAAAGATCTAAAATGATTTTGCGTTGAGAAATTTTGTGGTTATTGTGAGGATGATTTTGCAAGTGTGTGTTGTACGATTTTGTAAATGTTTATACTTTAATATATAGAAGATATTTAATCCACAGATTAAAAAACCATTAATCAGAGAAGATAAAGCAAGTTAATAAACGAATTGACTTTTTATAATCAAAATATTCCACTAGACTTTTGGAAAGTACTTATAAATTTAACTATAAACTTAACACGAACAAATAGAAAATGTGAATTATTAATCTCAAAACGCCCACTTTTTTTAACTTTCGCAATAACTAAACTTGATTATTTTGATTTGTGAGATTAATAATTCACTTTTTCTATTTGATTTGGTTCGATGTATATATTTTGTTGATAAACAAAATTCCGCAATAAATAAATTTGATTATTTTAACTAAAACTATAATAATTTTCACAATAAACATTTCATTCCGCATAAGATAGAAAAAAATATTTTTTTATTATATATAAAATCATAATTTTAATCTTAAATAAACTATTTTACAAATATTATATATCAGTGCAAAACATTTTTGCACCGGGCCTAACCTAAGTTTTTTATATAAAAGAATAAGTTATTCCTATCCTAATTTCTTATATATATATAACTTACTATTGGTCCTCATTTTTTCTCTCAAAATATCATCTAATCATATGTAAATGTTTTCCCATTTGAAAAACATTATTTATCGGCTAGTAGGTCGGCTAAGATCCGACTAAATTTTTGTCTAAACCAAAATCTTAATCTAATGTAAAACTAGTTGTAAAAAAGTTAAAAAAAACAAATCAAAACATACTTTATAAGCGTGTCACCTCTGTGTATGTTTTTGCAAATCTGCCATCTTTTATAAAAAAAAGACAATTTTGACCCATTAAAAAAAAACTTTTTTTCTTCTTTTTTTTTCTCTTTCTCGTTTTTCTTTCTCTACGAGATCTGACTTTTCTCCTCTCTTTCTCTTTTTCTCTTTCTCTTTCTCTATAACAAAAACAGATATTTCTGTTTCTCTCTCAAACTCTTGTTAATGGATTATAAAGATTTTATAAAGTTTTTATAAGGATTATATAAAGATTTTATAAGGAATTTATAAGGTTTTTTTACAAGGTTTATAAGAATTTCATAAGGTTTTTTATAAAGTTTATAAAATTTTTAAAAGTTTTATAAAATTTTTTTTACAAGGTTTATAAAAATTTTTTTACAAAGTTTATAAATTGTTTAAAAACTATATAAATTGTTTTAAAAAAATTATCTATAAATAAACAAATATTCATATCTGTAATATAATTAGAATCAATAACTTAGATTTAACACAATCAAAAATCAAAATCCAAATCTGTAACAAAAAATGATAAGAATTTTTTACAAAGTTTATAAAGATTTATAAAGGTTTCTTACAAGCTTTATAAAGTTTTTAAAAAGGTTTCTTACAAAGTTTATAAGAATTTTATAAGATTTTTATAAGAATTTTATAAAGATTTTATAAAAATTTTATAAGGATTTTATAAGGAATTTATAAGGTTTTTTTACATGGTTTATAAGAATTTTATAAGGGTTTTACAAGGTTTATAAAATTTTTAAAAGTTTTATAAAGATTTTTTACAAAATTTATAAGAATTTTTTTACAAGATTTATAAATTATTTAAAAACTATATAAATTGTTTAAAAAAATTTATCCATAAATAAACAAAAACTCATATCTGTAACATAAATAGAATCAATAACTTAGATTTAACATAAATAACAAATCAGAACCCAAATCTGTAACAGAAAATAATAAAATTCGATCTGGATTTATAACTGGATGAGAGGGAAAGAAAGAGAGAGAGATTATTCTTTTTTTTTTCAATTTCAATCACCATTTTTACATAGAAAAAAAAAGAAATAAGAAAAAAAAAGATCTAGATCTGTCTCAGATTTAAAGAGAAAGAGAGAAAAAAATTTGATTTGATTTTATCTTTTTCAATATTATCATCACACCATTTTTGTAGAGAAAGAGAAGAAAAAAAAATGATATTTTTTTTTTCACGAAAAAGAAAAAGAAAAAAAGAAAAAAAAGATTAAAGTAGAAAAGAGAAAAAAAAAAGAAATAGAAAAGGAAAAAAAAGACAAATTTGACTTTTGGTTTATTGAATAGTGACACGTTTGCAAACAATTTTGAAATATGACACTTTTGTAAAGTAGCATGGGAGATGTGGCATTTTGTAAAATTTCTCAAATAACTTTTACATTCAATTAAAAAAGAAATTAATTATAGGAACGCTAAATATTCGTTATGATTGGATACTCTATTTTTTTGCATACTCTATTCATCAAAATAAACTAACAAAATTATTTACAGAGGTTTTAATTAGTATAGGAAATAAATGGCTAATATTATTCTCTACGTTTCTTTCCTTTTTTTGTTCATAATTAATTAGCTCGATATTTTCTTTCTTCTTTTTGCAATCTTCTACATGTATTGTTTTTCTTTGACTTTTTTTTTTTTTGTATTCTTGTCTATTCCACCTTCGTTCATCTTATCTACCTGGTCTTGGCCTCTTGGCTTCATTCAAATAATTATCGTTTTTTTCTGCCTTAGGATTGTTCACACGGGAAACACGAATAGATATAGTTAATGCAAATATATGACACGTCGATGAATATTGAAATAACGCTATTTGAGTCATCTGTCACAGTGAGATTTTTAACAACTCGGATGAAATTTATAAAAGGGTTTGGACTTGGCCGTTCACGACCCGATGATAACCCTAAAACGATTTTAGGCTTGAATATGCAATGATCCAAACCCATTGGTGAAGACATCCGAGTCTAAGTAACAAATCCTCGGTACGGACCTCGCTATTCGGAAGTAATAGGACCCGGGGGAAAGTACTTAAAGGGTCAAAGAAGGATGTCATTATCCAGAGATGAACACGTGCAGGGCCGTGTCTACCATATATTTAAAAAAACATTTACCTAGGGTCTCGAAAAATATTATATACTTTTAGGGCTTCATTTTTTTTTAAAGTTAATTTATTGTAATTCGACCAAAAAAAGTTAATTTATTGTAATTTAGTGATAAATATTAAAGTAAGAGACTTTTTTGAGATTCTCATCCCAAGATTAAAACCACTTCCATGCTAAAATAAAATTTTATTTTTTCATACTAAGTTTCATTAATTTTTTATTGGCACTCTAACAATTATTTCAAATAAATTATAATTATTGTTAAAATTTATATGTAAAAAATATATTTTTAAAAAAAATCGCTTTGGACCTCAGAAGTCTAGGCACAATACTGAACACGTGACCCGAGTTCTCTTATCAAGAGCTCTAACAAGGTAAGAAATATCTTCATATCGCGCCACATTGAATGTTTTCCTTGGTTTAAATATTTGAATTCCTAGTCAAAAGGTAAAAACACTTTTACGTTATGTGTGTTTGGTAAAATTAAGTGGTCCATGTTTGGGAGGCGATTAAAGCATAGAAGACCTAATTCTAAAAGTGCCCTCTGGCGGCTGATCCAACTTGTCAGACGCTACCAACGGTACAAGAAGTCCGGGGCATCATAACAAAGTCATATGGTCAGTCAAGTGCACGAGAGGACAAAGAAAGTAGGTGGAAAGCACTCGATTATGTTGTACCAATCCAAAGCCGAAAGCCTAAATCCGAACTGACTAAAGAACACGGAGCCCGGTATCCGAACCCGTACATGTAAATGCCTATAAATACTATTTTATTTACTCCATAAAAGAGATCCAAAATTTTGGCTAAAAATCTTACAGTAAACCCATATTCTATAGAACTCAAAGCTCATTCTCTTGAGTTTTGAGTCATTTTTAGGTTGTTAAGGACCATTTCCCAAACTCATTCCGGTCTTTTTGCTTGTTCCGACCATTCAACAGTCGGAGGTTCATAGATATTCCTCCATTTTTCTTCTTTCTCACCGCTAAATTTTTCTCTCAAAGTCTCAAAAACTCAACAAACCACTTCAGTTTGGCATGGAGTATGATGTGATTCCATCCGGCAACCGCGAGGTTAGGAGCAGGGCATACGACATGGAGCTACCGCAAGGACCGGTGACACGTGCAAAGGCGAGGATGCTTACGGAAGCGATCGAGGAGATGTTCGAGGCGACACGCGGAGAAGACGAGGACGAAGAGGATCGGGTCGTGACACTTGTTCGAGCCGATCAACAAGATCAAGAAAATGCCTAAGTGACAAAGCACCTTGTTTTGTACTCTTTTTCCCATGTTCGGTTTTGTCCCAATGGGTTTTCCGAACATGGTTTTTAATGAGGCATCACAAGGTCGCTTACATCTTTCACTCAACCATTTTCGCGATCTTCCAAAGGGGCTTTTTCACCATCTTTACATGGGCTTTTCTTCTCAAAATCAAGCCCATTCATCAAGCCCAAGCAACCATCACGTTTTTGATATCATCTTTGAGTCAAAAACACATTTTCCAAAGTCTTTTGCATGCATCTCATTTATTAGTCAAACTTCATTAAGTATTTTTGTTATTTCCAAGAGAGTGTGCATGTACACTTCTCTTCTACTATATATATGTGTTCTCCCCTCATAATCGAAATCATCCAAGTTTTTAGTAAAAAGAAATCTTTTCTCTTAACTTGCGATCAAAACTTCCGAAAATCTAAACCCTTTTCGGACATTCTCTCTTCGAGAGAATCCTCCGACTCTCTTGGTGCGTTATATCCAAGGAGTTAGAGTCTCAACCCTTCACCGAGTCTTCATCACTCGTGTGATTGTATTTCATCCCTCGTTTCATTCTCTCCCCCGTTCCGCTATCACACCCGTTTCACCGCAAATCCTACCGCGTTCGGTTTAGCTCCGATCAAAGTCCCGATCCGTGATTGGGATCGTATCAAGTGGTATCAGAGCACGCTTTGATCCAGAGCTAAGTTTTTCATTTCATCTTTGATCATTTCCTTTACTTATCATCATCGTTTGATTTCATCTTTATCGCTAGCGTATTTTAATTTTTACCGATTTCTTTTGTGCGATTTACTTAAAAGAATTTTGATACTTTCTTGTGTGTTTATTTCTTGTGGTCACAGCCATGAACGAGGAGACAAGCAACACCCAAGAAGATAAATTCCTTGATCGTATTATGCAACGAGTCGAGGCAAAAATGGATCAACTTTTTATCGACAAGCTCGCGGTCATTTCTCCTCGACACGTTCAAAGGGCTAACGGAAAAAAGCCACAAAGGGAGGAGAATGAGAGGCAACCGGATCTCATTATGTCCGATTATGAGGATACTCCATCCGAGTATGCATCACGGCCATAACGTTTTTGGGAAACCTGAAACCGGCGAGAAACTCCAACCCAAACCCAAAACGTTTACGGTCACATCAAGGTGAAAATCCCCGAGTTTCACGGCAAGAACGATCCGGATATTTACATTGATTGGGAGAAAAAGGTTGATCTAATCTTTGATTGCCAAGAAGTCCCCGAAAGAAACCGTCTCAAGCTTGTCGTCACCGAATTTTGCGGCTACGCGCTTAGTTGGTGGGAAACCCTTGTTTCCACTAGACGACAATGCGGTGAGGAAGCATCATCCAAGACCACGAGGCTACTATTTCACGGTTCTTGGGAGGTCTCAACCGTGATATCCAAGACCGATTGGAGTTGCAACACTACGAGGAGATCGAGGAGATGCTCCATAAGGCCATCCTTATCGAGCAACAAATCAGTCGGCGATCCACCAAATCCACCGTGTTACCGGCCATGTATAAGTATAAGGAAAGCAAGCCGATTTACCCTAAGGAGAGACCTACTGTTTGGAGCCGAAAGAAGACACCAAGGGTAAAGGCATCTTCGATCCAAACAAAAACCGAGACATCCGTTGCTTCAAATGTCAAGGCCGCGGACACATAGCAAAAGATTGCATCAACAAACGAGCGTTCGTCCTTCTCGACAATGGAGAAATAGTCTCGGATGATGAGTCCGAACAAGCAGAGTTTACCGATGAGATCGAGGAACCACCGGTTCAAGGAGAGCTACTTGTCGTGCAACGGATCCTAAGCTTACAATCCAAGGACAACGATCAAGCACAACGTGAGAATCTCTTCCATACCCGATGCATTGTCCAAGATAAGGTATGTAGTCTTATCATCGATGGGGGAAGTTGTACGAACGTAGCAAGCATCACGATGGTTAAAAAGTTGGGTCTTACGGTCCGAAAACACCCGCGACCGTATAAGCTTCAATGGCTTAACGACAAAGGCGAGATGAAGGTTGGAAGCCAAGTGACGTGGCTTAACGACAAAGGCGAGATGAAGGTTGGAAGCCAAGTGACGGTACCTTTGAGTATTGGGAAGTATAAAGATGAGGTCGTGTGCGATGTGCTCCCGATGGAAGCAAGCCACATCCTATTGGGCCGGCCGTGGTAATCCGATCGCAAGGCCATCCATGATGGATTCACCAATCGGCATTCCTTCGAGTTCGATGGTAAAAAAATCACACTCATCCCCATGACTCCGCAAGAGGTGTATCAAGACCAACTTCGCCTTAAGCAAAAGTCCGACAAACCAAAATCCGAAGCCGCGACACTCATAATCCAATCGGGTGATATTTCTAAATCTCTATCTTTTAATAAACCGATACTTTTGTTTATCTTTAAAGAATCTCTTATGAACATAGCCGACCTAGCACCGGTTATTCCGAGTGAGATGAGTTCCTTATTACAGAATTACGCAGATGTTTTTCCCGAGGATAATCCCGTCGGATTTATCACCCGTCCGTGGGATCGAGCATCAAATAGATTTTGTGCCGGGGTCATCATTACCAAACAAGCCGGCCTATCGGACTAATCCCGTGGAGACCAAGGAACTCCAAAAACAAGTCGAGGAGTTAATGGCAAAAGGTCACATCCGAGAAAGCATGAGCCCATGTGCCGTTCCCGTCTTACTCGTGCCAAAAAAGGATGGAACGTGGCGGATGTGCGTGGATTGCCGCGCGATCAACAATATTACCGTCAAGTATCGCCACCCTATCCCTCGTCTTGATGATATGTTAGATGAGCTTTATGGTTCTAACGTTTTCTCTAAGATTGATCTTAAAAGAGGATACCATCAAATCCGAATGAAAGAGGGCGACGAATGGAAGACCGCGTTCAAAACCAAGCAAGGACTTTACGAGTGGCTCGTAATGCCGTTCGGCCTTACGAATGCGCCTAGTACTTTTATGCGGTTAATGAATCACGTGCTACGACCTTATATCGGTATCTTTGTTGTTGTTTACTTTGACGATATTTTGGTTTATAGCCGCAGCTTGGAGGATCACGTCAAGCACGTCGGAGCGGTCTTGGAAACACTCCAAAAGGAAACCCTCTTCGCTAACCTAAAGAAGTGCACTTTTTGCACTAATAACGTTGTCTTTTTGGGTTTCGTTGTAAGTGCAGATGGCGTTAAGGTTGATGAGGAAAAGGTCAAAGCCATCCGCGATTGGCTAACCCCAAAGAATGTAAGCGAGGTCCGAAGCTTCCATGGATTTGCCGGATTCTACCGCCGATTCGTAAAGGATTTTAGTATGATCGCGGCCCCCCTCACCGAAGTCATCAAGAAAGACGTCGGCTTCAAGTGGGAGAAAACTCAAGAAGATGCCTTCCGTCTTCTAAAAGAGAAGCTCACTAACTCCCCACTCTTATCATTACCTAATTTTTCCAATACTTTTGAAATCGAATGCGATGCCTCAGGAATTGGTATTGGTGCCGTTTTGATGCAGGATAAGAAGCCGATCGCTTATTTTAGTGAGAAACTTGGTGGCGCCACTCTCAACTATCCAACATATGACAAAGAACTTTACGCGTTGGTTCGAGCCTTGCAAACGTGGCAACATTACCTTTGGCCGAAGGAATTCGTCATCCACACGGACCACGAATCCCTTAAACATCTCAAAGGCCAACATAAGCTCAACAAGCGACACGCCAAATGGGTAGAGTTCATCAAAACTTTTCCGTACGTTATCAAATATAAGAAAGGTAAGGATAATGTCGTAGCCGACGCATTATCCCGGAGGTACACTCTTATTTCTACCCTTAGTTCCAAAGTCATCGGTTTTGAGCATTTAAAAGAAGGGAACTTAACTTAAACAGCACATAAATTAGGTAATATTACTAGAAGTATACAAAACTTTTTTTTATTACTGATTTATTTTAAATGCCCAGCGTGCCCTTGTAATTACGTTATGACAAAAAACCTAATTACAAGAATGCCATTACTTTTGAGTGCCACGTCAGATAAAACCCGGCGCCACATAGGAAATCGCTGACGTGTATTAACGAACTCAGCCGTAAAGCATTACGGCGGTATTGACGGCTGAGTTATATATACGATGTGGCTGACTTAAAAAAATTGACTGATTTACATATACAAATAAGCCAAACGATACGGCTGACTTACAAAACGTGGCTGATTTAAGATCTTCTGGCTGACTTAAGATTTATGCGACGCCTGAGTTTAAAAAAATCTGCCTGATTTATGAGCTAATGGCTGACTTACGTACATATATGACGGCTGATTTGTACATCGACTGGTTGAGATATGTTTCTCACGATGACGGAATGATCATCGACTGGCTGTGTTACTAAACGGACGGCTGACCTATGAAAGATTGTTACGGCTGATTTAAGTATAATTAACGTAAATCAGCCGTGTTTAGCTTGATTAATAGTAAACTCGGCCATATTACGTCTGATTTATTAGCGAAAGATTAATTACTACAATAGCATTCATTTGACGGCTGATTTATTGGAGGATACAGCTGACATAATATTTTCCAGCTGATCTACGCCCTTTTATGGCCTCTTTTCGAACCCGATTTTTGTTGTTTTTATTACTGAATAGTATTTACGTAGCAACTGACTTACATATGCATTTGATGACTGATTTAGTTAGGCTGATTTACGTTTTCATTTTGTGGCTCACTTGCCATATAAGCAAAAAATTAATGTCATCAGCTCCTATTTTCCATGTCATCAGCTCCTATTTTCCATGTCATTTTCCATGTCATTGTTAGAGTTTTATGTTGGGACGCTGTGTCTTCTTCTTCTTCTTCTTCATCTATTTATCTTCTTTATCATCTGATACCCAGAAACTTAATCGTCTTCTTCCACATTATTTTTTTTCATTGATCTTTGTTTGATATCTTATGGATCCGGTAATTATTGTTTCCGGTAACTGGGTCAAGAAAAACAGATACGTATTCAACGCCGACGGTAGAGGGTGTAGAGTTCTGTATTTAAATGATGAAACAACACACGACGAACTTGTGAAGTCTGTACTCGATGATTACGGATTGAACGAGTCGAGCCATCAGATTCAGCTGACCTACATGTTCTCGAATAAAACTTTGAAAACAATGGCGCACGATACTCCACCAGTTTACGTCTCCAATACTCGACAGATGATAGGTTTTCTAAGCCTAAGGAAATTCGAACAGATACGTCTCTGTGTAGAGATTACGGAGAAAAAGGAGAGCCAAATTAGTCGGAATGACGAAGTGAGAGAGCAGAAGAAAAGATTATTCAGTTACGGTGGTTTCAGTAATGATAATTGTCCTGGTGGTGAAACAAAATACGAAGATTGTGGGGAAATCCTCATCCCCTCGAGAGAAATCCTCATCTCTCAATAACATACATGGGAAATCCTCATCCCCTCAGGAGAAATCCTCATCTCCTAATGGGCCCCACGCCCACTCTCTGCCTAAGCACGCGTAACTCTGGAGTTCTCTCTGGATGTGTGACGGAAAAGATAAGTGCACTTTGGTGATATAGGTAGCCAAATCAATTCTCTTCAGCCTCTCCGCATGAACCACATAGCGGGATGTTACAATCACCCCCACTAACTGATCGCAACGTCCTCGTTGCGTACCAGGATCGTTCCCCCCGACAGTGTGACTCACACACTTATCAGGGTTCGCTTTGATACCACTTGTAACGCCTCGACCGCCGTCGAGCTATCAGTATGCAGGGGAAATCCTCATCCCCTCGAGAGAAATCCTCATATCTCAATAACATACATGGGAAATCCTCATCCCCTCAGGAGAAATCCTCATCTCCTAATGGGCCCCACGCCCACTCTCTGCCCGTGGGCCCACCCCTCTTCGACGGTCTGTGCGTTAGTCCGAGAGGCTCGAAATACTTGTTTACTGACCCTGCAAATCACCACGTGATCTTTCCCCGTGTTTTGTCCTCACTCACACGGTACTGGAAATGACTTCCCAGTAGGTCACCCATCCTTAAATTGCTCCAGTCCAAGCACGCTTAACTCTGGAGTTCTCTCTGGATGTGTGACGGAAAAGATAAGTGCACTTTGGTGATATAGGTAGCCAAATCAATTCTCTTCAGCCTCTCCGCATGAACCACATAGCGGGATGTTACAATCACCCCCACTAACTGATCGCAACGTCCTCGTTGCGTACCAGGATCGTTCCCCCCGACAGTGTGACTCACACACTTATCAGGGTTCGCTCTGATACCAAACTGAAACGACCCGACCCAAAATTCAAAAAAAATTTCCCTTCCAGATTATTATCATCACAGATAATAATCCTCAATGGGTCAACAAACAAGCAATGCGGAACAATAAAACATCAACGACACATTCCAATTTAACAAATCCCATACTTTATTAAATATCATCCAGTTCAACCAATCAACCAATATGAATGAACAATATCCAATGACTAACAACCTAACAATTCCATGGAAATACAAACCAAGTGAGACCCTAAATCATCTCTTCTTCCTCGCCACGATTCCACGATCACAATTTCTCTTTACCTGCAACACATGGCAAAAAGAGTTGCGTGAGTATTATCACAAATACTCAGCGACGCGGTCATCCCGTCTACAGGCTATTTAAATACAAGTATAAGCAACCAATACAATACCAGGATGATCACAGAACAAGCATACACGACTAACAAATAAACCAGTCCAGAATAATCCGTGTCGAGCGACAGGACTCACTGTATCGATCGACACAACCACTAGGTGTCGATGATCGGTGACCCCGTGTCGATCGACAGGACACACTGTGTCGATCGACACAACCACTAGGTGTCGAAGAACACAGGCCCCGTGTCGATCGACAGGACACACTATGTCGATCGACACAACCACTAGGTGTCGAAGAACACAGGCCCCGTGTCGATCGACACACCACCTCGGTGTCGATCGACACATCATCGCAGAACCCAGAATCGAGTCAATCCTCACACGACTCGAATCTGATCCAATCTGTCGAGTCTCCTGCACAAATCCACACGATAAACACACAAAACCACCAAGCAATCGTATTCCATTGGCCCCCTATACTTATACGAGCCTACAGTCACGCACTCACCTTGATTGGGATTGAAAAAGGATGAAGAACGCGAAGAACGAGCGAAGAACACCAAGACAGCCTCTGACTCTGTCCTCACAGACCCGAAATCAGCACAACAACAACCCCTTCTCGTTCTAACAACACTCACGATCAATCCTCCTCCAGGAACTCCCAACAATCACTCAAATTCTCTGATTTCAGAACTTCTCCCAAAAATCTCTCTGGAAAGTCTGATTCTCCAGAACAAAAACGGCCAGAACTTCTGATTCTGCCTTTTATATCGAACCCTAGGGTTTCCCTAAACCGGCCCAACAAACCGGACAATTAAATCGAACCTGTCGGTCTGATTTAACCCATGTCGATCGACACACACCAACCGTGTCGATCGACATAACGCCCCAAACCCGACTTCTCCTAAGTCCAAAACACACATGTCGATCGATACAACACGCCTGTGTCGATCGACACCACCAGAAATCCACTTTCTGGTTCACGGGCGTTACAATTCTCCCCCACTAACACGGATTCGACCTCGAATCCGGCGACACCGTCGCACTATGGTCACTAATACCGGACCCGAACCCGGCTGACCCTTAGAGATCATACTCGAACCACATAACCCCGTCTCACTAAAGTTCGCATTCCGTCTAAAACCCGACCAGATTTCCCCAGAAAATCCACGATGCTACGTCCCCTGGTCCCGATCAGGCTGCCCGATTGACCGCCCAACAATCAAACAAGAACATGCACGACCAACCGTTGAACCCGAATTGGACCAAATGATCGCACAACAATCAAACAAGAACATGTACGACCAACGGTGCTACATATATTACCAGGGTTGTCCGAACCTGGTTCCAAACATTAGCAAAACCTTAGATTCGACATCCAATCCACTCTCTTGACCCTCGGTCAACACCACTCGAGATCACACCTGATCCCCGAGCTCTACCAGGCTCATACTAGCCCCATTGCACTGTCTCACCACGGCTGCAATTCCTGACCCCACCCGGTCAGCACCACCTGAGATCCACTCCCGATCCCCGAAGTTCATCCAGTCTTATGCTTACAACCACATTACAGATACTATTGCTCGTACTCATATTTATATACAACACCCCGCTCTCAGGATCGTCACCCTTTGAGCTCTCGATGTATATCATACCACCCCACCTTCAGGACCGCCGTCCATCCAGCTCTCGGTATGCTCCAGCCCCTCCCACTCTCAGGACACACAGTCCATCAAGCTATCGGCTGCAGAGGAATCACCCATCCCCTGGAGAGGCTTCGGCCCCTCAAAGTATATGCAAGGGAACCACTTTCCCCCGGAGAGAACATCACTGTCCACTCAAGTATACCCAGGAGACCCACTATCCCCTGGGGCAATCACTCTGTAACATGCATCTTAGGCACCTGTTGACTGAAATCACCTCTCATGGTCATCCGAAACAACCCAAACACTAGGGTATTTCACAGAGTCTCTGGAAAGACAGTCCTAACTCACATAAGACTTCTATTCCAGACTCTCCCTAGGAAATAGGCAGGTCCTAACTCACATAAAACCCCTATTTCCCAGCGCCATCTGGGGAATCACAAGTCCTAACTCACATAGAACCTTATCCCCAGATAATCCTACTAGAACATGGACAGCCCTAACTCACATAGAACTTCCATTTCTAGTCTCTCTAGCCGATAGACAAGCTCTAACTCACATAGAACTCTATCCCTAGCCCTCCACATGACCTACCAGTCATCACAATCCATGACATCACCAGTCATACCATAAGAACTCACATCTTATAACACATTTAATAAGGCAAAACTCATCTTATTAAATCTCAAATTGTATACTCGTTACAACATAACAAAATACAAAAAAACAACATAGCGACAAGCTAAAACAGACTCCGAAAACCAGAAAGAACTCAAGCCACCGCTTGCTTCTCGAACCACTTCGAGAACTTCGTCTTCATCAACGCCTCTGGTTCCCAAGTCTCCTCCTCAATACTATCACAGTCCCACACGACTCTCACCAACGGTATGATCTTTCGGCGCAACACCTTGATCCTCCTCTCGAGAATCCTCACAGGCCTCGCCGCCAACGTCATGTTGGGCTGAAGATCCTCCGGAATCCTAGCCAACACCTCCTCAGACTCATGTAGACACTTCCGCAGCATCGAAACATGGAAGACCTTGTGAAAAGCCTTCATACTCTAAGGTAACTCTAACCGATAAGCCACTGGTCCGACCCGCTCCACAACCTTGAACGGACCCATAAACCTCGGACTCAGCTTATTCTCTGAAATGGATCTGTTAGGACCCCTCAACATAGCTGCCTTGAGATACACCCTATCTCCCAGCTCAAACTCCAGCTCCTTCCGTCTCCTATCGGCATAACTCTTCTGCCAATCCTGAGCCTCTCTCATGTTCATCCTCAAGACACGGATCTTCTCCGTCGTCTCCTGAACAAAGTCTGCACCAAACATGCTCCTCTCCCCCACTTGAGTCCAGCATAATGGTGTCCTACACGGCCTCCCATACAAAGCCTCATATGAAGCCATCCCAATACTCGCCTGATAGCTGTTGTTGTACGCAAACTCTACCAGGTTCAGATGATCCGCCTAATGACCACCATAATCCAGTACACACATCCTCAGCAAATCCTCCAATGTCTGAATCGTCCTCTCAGACTGCCCATCCGTCTGAGGATGATACGCGGTACTCATATGCACCTTAGTGCCCATCTCTGCCTGGAATGCCCTCCAGAACTCTGAAGTGAATCTCGGATCCCTGTCTGACACAATACTTGCTGGCACCCCGTGCAGCCTCACTATCTCACGCACATACTTCCTAGCCAACACCACCGCTCCGTCGGTCTTCTTGATGGCCAGAAAATGTGCTGACTTGGTCAGACGATCCACAATAACCTATATCGCATCATAGGTCCGCGACACTGGCAATCCCGTCATGAAATCCATCGTAATCATATCCCACTTCCACTCCGGACTAATAACCAGGTCTGCTGATATCAATTCTCCTGCCACCAAAACATCTACACCTCGCGCCCGCCCGAAAGTAGCTAACGTCCTCCCACCAGCAATCTTAACTACTCCCGGCTGCTCACCAGAATCACTCCGGATCCCGCTGCCCTCCGCACACTCCGGAGTAATGAAGCTATTCGTAGCTCCCGAATTGAACAACATGTGGGACTCATATCCGCCCACAACTAAGGTCCCTGCACAATCCCATGTGCTTTAAGAACCTTAACGCGGTCGAGGCGTTACAAAGATAAACGCGACGATGAAGACATGGATTGCGCAAGTAAAATGGAAGGTGAAGAATACGAAGTAGGCGGAGAATCCGAAGTAGGCGGACAATCCAAAGTAGGCGAACAAGACAAAGAAGATGATGAATTTGAAAGCTGATTTGATATGTTCGACGACTCGGATGGTGCTTCATCTGAAGATGATAACTTCAGTTCATACGGTGAGTCTCCAACACAAGACAAAGATTCACCGACCCTACCGCCTAAGAAGAGAGCTCACAACATGTCGGTGAGCAGATCGGAAAGGAATCCAGAGGTTCTAAGGTTGGAGATGTCTTCGCTAAACCTCGCGGTAGGGCAACGATACGAGAGTAAAGCCGATTTGGAGAAACGACTGAAACTTCTTACGGTGAGAGATCAATTTGATTTTGATATAGACGTATCCAATTCGGACACACTCATTGTTAAGTGTTGGGTTGATGGATGTCTCTGGAGAGTTCGTGCTTCTACACAAGGGGAATTACCGGCATTTTATGTTCGTATTTACGATTCGGAGCATACATGTTCTGTAACTGAGCGTTATAATCGATCTCGACAAGCAACACCAGATATTTTAGGCCAGTTGTACAGGGAGTATCTCGGCGACGTTGGTCCGTCTGTTCGACCTAAGAGTGTTGGAATAACTATCAATAAGCATTTTGGTGTAAAGGTAATTTCTATTACGTTGCAGCTGACTTATTTGTATAGTACAGCTGATTTATTAGTACGTTGCGACTGACTTCTATTTCAGCTGATTTTTTAGTACGTTTTGGCTGACTTATTTGTATATTACAGCTGATTTATTTGTACGTTGCGACTGACTTCTATTTCAGCTGATTTATTGGTAAGTTGCGGCTGACTTATTTGTTTATTACACCTGATTTACTTACTTGTACTTTACGTTTTCCGTGTGGACAAATGGATTATTGGAAATCACATAGGACGCTAAAATTTGCAAGGGAAATCGATATGGGAACTCCTGAGAGTGGGTTTGAAGACTTGCCTCCTTACCTATATATGATAAGAAGGGCAAATCCGGGTACGGTTACGCGTCTTCAAATTGATGAATTTGGAAGATTCATGTATGTGTTCCTTGCGTTTGGTGCGAGCATAAATGGGTTTCCTTTCATGCGCAAAGTTGTCATTGTCGACGGTACGTTTCTTAACGGTAAATACAAAGGGACACTTCTCACAGCACTAGCTCAGGATGATAACTTTCAGATTTTCCCAATAGCCTTCGGTGTGGTTGACACTGAAAATGATGATTCATGGCACTGGTTTTTTACGCAACTAAAAATTTCGATTCCTGACGATGAGGCTCTTGCGATTATCTCGGACAGGCATAATTCGATAGGAAAAGCAATTGGAAATGTGTTTCCGTTGGCTTCTCGTGGAATTTGCACTTACCATTTATATAAGAACATTTTGCAACAGTACAAGGGAAAAGATGTCTTTCATCTGGTGAAGAAAGCGGCAAAATGTTTTAGGGTTTCTGACTTTAATACAAGGTTCGAGGAGATTGAAACGATTAATCCTGAACTTCATGACTACCTCCAAAGAGCTAATGTCCGACTGTGGGCGCGTGTTCATTTCCCGGGCCAAAGGTACAATTTGATGACTACGAACATAGCGGAATCAATGAACAGAGCACTGTCAAATGCTAGAAGTCTTCACATTGTTCGACTATTAGAATCGATACGGGTTATGATGACCAGATGGTTTGAAGAACGGAGAGAGGATGCGAAATTGCAGCCAACCACGCTTTCGCGTGGTGTCGAAAAACTACTACATGTAAGTCAGCCATTGCAGTTCATAAGTCAGTCGTTATTGTTCCATAATCCAACCTTTATGATAAGTCAGCCATTGTAGTTCATAAGTCAGTCGTTATTGGTCCATAACCCAGCCGTAATGTTTTAATAATTTTTTATGTATTATAAATAAGGCCGTGTCATTGTCGCCAGACTTATGACGGTACAAAGGATTGATCCTTATCACACGGAAGTTACATATGGATCGTCTTTGCATATTGTGAATTTGGAAACAAGAAAATGCACATGTCGGCGTTTTGAACACGAGAAATTACCATGCGTGCATGCAATCGCAGCTGCCGAGGACAGGAAAATTTGTCGTATATCCTTGTGCAGTCCTTACTACTACAGCAGTTATTTGGTAAACGCATACGCTGAGTCGATCATGCCCATAGATTCAGCGCTCCAAGTTCCAAATAACGTTGCTTACCAACCGTGCTTGCCCCCGCTTGTTCGTCAACAACCAGGAACGCCAAAGAAAAGTAGGATGAAATCTGCTTTAGAAGTTGCCCTTGAGAACAAACGTCATAGGAAACGACACGCATGTTCTCGTTGTAAACAGCCTGGGCATAATGCAAAAACTTGTCCGATTTAAAAGTGTTGTTTGGATATGTATGGATTTTTGTTTTTGTTAATGCGATAAATCAGCCGTAAATATTGAATTATTGTCAATAAATGACTGACTTATGATTACAATACAGCTGATTGTCAATAAACGACAATGAGATTGGGTTAGATGAGGAAGACATTTTCTTTCGAAATTTAAGAAGACGAAGATAGTAACTCGTCCAAACGCGTAATATTTTAAAAAAAAATTACAGTTCCCAAAAGAAATTAGAGTTCCCAAAAGATTAATCATTACTCCTAGTATATTGAGCCATATATATGTCAGTATAGCATCTCGAGAATACGAAACATCGCATGTTAAAATCGAATAAGTAATGTTTTTTTTTCCGCCGAAATACGAATCTACGCGAGATAAATTACACGTTTCGGCTGACTTATATGCACTTAACGTCGCGAGATAAAATTGAATAAATAAATATTTTTTTTCCCGCCGAAATACGAATCGTCGCGAGATAAACTGGCTGACTTATATGCACCTAATGGCCGACTTAAAGCACGTTCAATATGACTTATATATTGAAAGAGAACCTATACCTCAAAATTATTTCTCTCGAGTTTAGGGTATGGCACTTTTAATACTTTATACGGCTAAAGAAAAAAAAGCTTTAGTTTCATCTAAAAGAAAAAAAAACAAGCAATATAGTTTCATCAAAAAAAAAAAAAACACACAAAGTTCCATAACTTGAGCATCATGCCTCGATCTTGGAGCAGAACTTGAGCATAGGAGGAGATGCTTTGTCTTCCCAAACCAACTTCAGCACAAAAGATTCGTACGCCTTAACACCAATAGCCTTGAAGAATTCTCTAATCCCTGAACCAAAGCGCAACCTCATCCGTATGTCTGGCACGCATAGATACACTGGCCACTCTACTCCATGCTGGTCCAAAAGAGTAATCTCCTTCCCTCCTGCTTTTTCCATCTGGTGAGCCCTAGTGAAGCTCAGTGGAATATGCTGCATAAGAAAGAGACAATAAGCTCTTGACAAAGCATCAATAACGACAAAAATTGAATAACAAAATTCCTTCAAGAGAGTTTACTTAAACTTACAAGTCTAGAATCTTTGAGACTAGCTGGTGTGACAGTTATTGTCACAAATCGGTTGTCACTTTGACTACTCTCACCGGTTTCTCTCTTCTTCTCTTTGTCCTCCTCCTCCTCCTCCTCCCCCTCCACATCATCATCATCATCGACGTTGTTGCGAGACTGCACATATTGAATCTCACAGCAATTAGGTCCAAGACCAGTGACGTGGAACAAAAATTCTCCTTCATGTCTGAAAATGACGAAGTCTCCGACTCGGAAATCATGAGCAAATGCGAACTCTTTCCATCCAAAGGTTAGTCTCCGACCTTCCATCTTCACCTTCCATGTTTTTTCAGACGCGTCCGACTTAAGCTCCATCATATTTTTTTCGTTTCTTCCTTCTATGTATTTCGAGAAGAACTTTTTCGGAATGCTCTGCAACCAAGACATTGAGATATATATATATATATATATAGAGAGAGAGAGAGATGGAGGGAAGAAGGGAGATTACATACGAGGTGGGAGTAGAAGCCGGGAAGAAGAGGTTGAAAAAAATGTGAGTTTGTAGGAGATTTACATACTTGATCCGCCATTATGGAAGTTGGAAAAGGAGTTTCAAAGATAAGAAAACCCTAAGTTTATGAGTGCTGTTCGTAATCCTCCTCTTATTTACATGGTTCATACAGAAAGATTACACTAATAAATGTTAGTTGACTAAACATTGTAAGTTGTGTTCAAAAACATTGAAAACTAACGACAAGGCATTTAAGTTTTTTAGTGGAATATTTAAAAAAGATTAGAGTTCTCAAAAGATTAATCATTACTCCTAGTATAGGGAGCCATATAACTGTCAGTATAGCGTCTCGAGAATACTAAACGCGTGTGTAATACGATTACGTACTAACTACACGGCAAAATTATTTTAAATACACGGCTAAACTTATAGAAACTAAACGTCTGACTTATATTTTAAAAACGGCTGACTTATCTCATGCGTGTCAAAAGTTAGGTTGAGTTATGTTAACGGTTAGGCTGAGTTATGTTAAAGGTTAGGCTGAGTTATGTTAAAGGTTAGGCTGAGTTAAAAACGAAGTTTAGGCTGAGTTATGTTACAGGTTAGCCTTAGTCATAAACGAAGTTTAGACTGACTTATTACATAAACATAAGTGGCTGAATTATATTTAAAATACGGCTGACTTATATATACAACACGGCTGACTTATATTTACTACACGACTGAATTATATTTAACATGAAGTCATAAACAAAGAAACAAAGGAGGAAACAATAGTTTATATTACAACATCCAAAGCCAATCCGGCCAATATATAATCGGCTTAAAATCACGGTAAAAAAGACCTAACTCTTTGATCCAAAAGCATCGGTCACACAAATTGTTATCCTTACTGTCTTCAATGAACCAAAGATCCTAATCTCGGTCCATCAATGGAGTACATGTGCAATTATAGAACAAGGTTTTTTCCGTTGACATGAACTCATACTTCTTCGTTAGAAACGCATCAGTGTGATACGTTCCCCAACTCCAGTCTAGAGATCTAACAATCTTGCCTATCCTCTGAACAGATTCCCTTGTGAAAAGAGATAAATACTCCTCAGTATTCCAAAATACCTTGCGCGTCATTGCATATGTGTACAAAGCACGCTCGAATCCTGCATCTGCTGCTCTCTTAATCAAAGCAATTCCTTCATCTTGGAGGTCGAACGTGAAGAACTTCTGTACACCCTCTAAGAACAGTGTACTCGGGTTTCCATTAGCGTAGCAAACTTGCATCACCAAGCTAGATATATGTGTGTACGAAGGGAAGGTAAACACATCTATAGATGCGGACACTCCGGGCCGGTCTGTTAGTTCCTTCATATACCTGCATGTTGCTCTCAATCTATATAGATCTGCAACAGAGTTAGCGGCCACACGTTCGACCACTAAGGCTTGGATTTCTTCAGGTAGGGCTGTAAGAGGGAATACTTCCATTACAAAGTGGATTTCTCTAGAGATATAAAGTTTATGAAAATCTAAACAGATGGTAAAGGCTGACTTATGTGTTAGTCAGCCTTTAATCTAAACAACTGGTCGGTAACTGAGTAGAAAAACAAGTAGGGTTTATGGCTGGTTGATGAGTGTTTAAATGATATTTATATATTAAAAAAAAGAAAAATAGCGACTCTTCGGTTACTGAGTAGTTATGAAAAGCAACTGTTCGGTAACTGAGTAGAAAAAACAATTGTTCGTATATTTTGAGTAAAGGCTGACTTAGTGTTTCGGCTGAGTTACAAACTAACTAAAGGGTCTCATACGGCTGAGTTATGTCAAAGGTTAGGCTGACTTATAAATGAAGTTTAGGCTGAGTTATGAAAAAGTAAACAAATTCTATATTAGAGTTCGAAAAATACATAAACATCAGAGTTCTAAAAATACATAAAAATTTGAGTAATAAGCATTACATAAACATAAGCATTAGCATTAGATAAACATTTAGTCAGCCATATATTGTGCACCAAGCTTCATCCAATCAATTTCTGGAACTTCGATTTTGGCCATCTTTTCTTCGGCTTCAACGATTTTATGAGCAAGTTCATCCAACTCAGCAAATAAGTCAAACTTTTCCTTCCCCATAATTTCTTCAAGCAAATCCATTTTTGCATTAATAGATGTCACTTCCATCATAGCATCTTGCAATTCAGATTTAGCTTTCATCTGTTCCTTGACCAAGAGGAGCAACGACTTGTAATGCTCCTCGGTTTCCCTTCTGGCCTTTTTAACATCGTTTGCTCCATGGTCATCCTCCATTGGACGCTTCATCATCTTCTTCGATTCTGCCATTGAGATTGCAAAAGGAGAAAACAAGTTCAAAGTTAATAAAAACGAATGTTCGGTTACTGAGTGTAAACTTGGTATTTATAGAAAATACGGAAAACTGTTGGGTTACTGAAACTGTTCGGTTACTGAATAGTTATGACTGAGTTATTAGTGACGTAAACGTGTTAAGGCTGACTGAGTTATTCTCATCAAATAAAAAAGTATAAAATAATAAAAAGTTGGAGAGAGAAGGAAATTGAGGTTCTTAAGTTTCTCATTTGAGAAACAGTTTTAGCCATACCCTCCACGAACATATGTTCATTTTCTATTGGATCCACGTTTTTCTATTAATTTAAAATTTAAACAAATAATGAAAATGAATATAATACTATTTTTTAGAGATTCATCAAGTCTCTATCCGTTGTACATGCTCTAACTCCTAGTTCCCAAGAGATATCATTACACCTATAATATAGGAAGCGCCATATAGCTCGTCAGATTAGCATCTCGAGAGTATTAATTTTGGTTATGATTACGTATTCAGACGCCACAATAAATCATATATTATATATTATTTAAATTTAAAAATGTGTAATTTAAGGTTAACTTCACGGCTGACGTATCAAATGTTAGTCTGAGTTATAAGCTGAGTTTCGACTGAGTTATATCAAAAGCGACTCTTCGGTAACTGAGTAGATAAACAATTGTTCGTATATTTTGAGTAAATGCTGACTTGACTGATCAACCAAAAAAGTAAATTTTGATGCGTTTTTGACCATCGCATAATAAATGAAGCCATAGTAATTTCGGACTTGTAAATCAATTAATTCAGCCTTCTGTCTACAAGAGAAGTGGCTGACTTAATATTGACGAATTCGTGTTTCAGCTGAGTTATGATTGCTTTGTGGAAAAGAAGCGGCTGATTTATTGGTTTAAATATTCAAAACGCAAATAACTCGTCAGTTTAAAGCATCGACACGGCTGATTTATATATACATCCAAAACTCAAAAGATGCGGATGATTTATTCATGCAAACACACAAAAGATACGGCTGGTTTAAAGAGATGAAACACAAATAACTAAAGTGTATCATAACTAAATTACATTCAAAAACCAAAATTATCAGGGCCAAACTCTTCAAACATATCGACCAGATTCGTCCAAACTATAGTGTTTATCCAATCTGGCTTCTCGCCACAATGCGCCCATATCCTCCTTAACGTGCGCATTTGAGTTCGAAATAACGTTCTAGCCAACAAATTAAAATGTGTCCAAATCGTCAAAGTGTGTCTCGGTTCCCATCTGTATTTCCGCTACCCAAAAAAAAAAAGAGAAATATTATTGTTGTTGATAAAATGATCGGGAAAGAAAGATATTAGTGTTGGCTTACAGCGAGTTTAAGAAACCATTGTTCCTTAAAATAATCTGGAATGAATCTGTATGTCGGCCACTCATGAACCCATCCTTCTCGAAGAATCTCCGGGATCGCCTTCGAGAGCTCGTGTAAAAATTTGAACCACGTGATGGTTGTCTTATCAATAATACCAAAACCAGGGTTTAGAACGGGGAGGTGATCCCGATCAGCAGAGTATAATATGGCATCGACACTACTGAATAACTTGGAACTACAGTGTGGGACAACCGACATGTCGAAAATGAATATGAAACAGATAGATTATAGAGAAGAGAGAAAACAGTGTAGGATATAATGTGATAGGGGGAGGCAAGGTTTACGAGAAGGTATATATATACAGATATATAGAAATATGAAACGTCGCGAGATAAAATTGAATAAATTTTGGTTAATTTTTTTTTTTCCCCGCCGAAAATACGAAACGTCGTGAGATTTTTTAGTACGTTTCGGCTGACTTATATGAACCTAATGGCTGACTTATGGCATGGTTTGGGAATGTCATAAATTTGGGTTTAGAGTTAGGCTGAGTTATATCAAATGTTAGGCTGAGTTATAGGCTGAGTTTCGGCTGAGTTATATCAAATGTTAGGCTGAGTTATATCAAATTTTAGACTGAGTTATAGGCTGAGTTTCGGCTGAGTTATATCAAATTTTAGGCTGAGTTATAGGCTGAGTTTCGGCTGAGTTATATCAACATATAAACATATGTTAGATAAAGTTAGATAAACATAAACATAAACATAAGACTACTAAAGCATAAGCATTAGATAAACATATATCCCTATTTTTCATGAAACTTCATCCAATCAAGTTCTTCAACACTGGCGTTATACATTTTTTCTTTGGCTTCAACGAGTTCTGCTGCAAGTTTGTCCAATTCAGCAAGGAACTCAACCTTTTTCTTCCCGATAAATTCTTCAAGCAAATCCATTTTCGCAGAACTAAACATAACTTCCACAAAAGCATCATGCAATTCAACTTTTGTATTAATCTGTTCCTTGAGCGAGAAGATCAACGTCTTGTAATGGTCCTCGTTTTCCCTTTTGGCCTTTTTAATAGCATTTCGTCGATGGTCATCCTCCATTGGACGCTTCATCATCTTCTTCGATTCTGCCATTGATGCTGCATGTATATCGAAAATAGGATGTTAATATAGCTTCTAAACATATAAACAAATCAAGTTGCAAAAACGTGAATTACATATACTTGGAGAACAATGAAAAACTAACTTGTATTTGAGATTGCAAAAGGAGAAAACAAGTTCAAAGTTCAAAGTTAATAAAAACGAATGTTCGGTTACTGAGTGTTCACTTGGTATTTATAGAAAATACCGAAAACTGTTGGGTTACTGCGTAGTTGCCAAAATATTATAAAAAAAGAGAAAATTACTCAAATAGCATAGAAAAGTTTAATATGCTTAGCGTATCGACACTACCAAACGCGTGCGTAATGATTATGTACATATATTCACACGCCATATTTATATAATAGAGAATAGATGATTTATTATTTATATGATTATATTAGGGTTTAGGGTTTAGGGTTTTGTGAGAACAATGTGTATGTTTTGCTATACCTCTAGGAATTAAGGTTTAGGGTTTAGGGTTTAAGGTTTTGTAAGAACAATGTGTATGTTTTGCTATACCTATAGGAATTATGGTTTAGGGTTTAGGGTTTTGTGAGAACAATGTGTATGTTTTGCTGTACCTCTAGGAATTAAGGTTTAGTGTTTAGGGTTTAAGGTTTTGTAAAAACAATGTCTATCTTTTGCTATAGATCTACGAATTAAGGTTTAGGTTTCGTTTAGAGTTTTGTGAGAATAATGTGTATGTTTTGCTATACCTCTAGGAATTAAGGTTTAGTGTTTAGGGTTTAAGGTTTTGTAAAAACAATGTCTATCTTTTGCTATAGATCTACGAATTAAGGTTTAGGGTTTCGTTTAGAGTTTTGTGAGAATAATGTGTATGTTTTGCTATACCTCTAGGAATTAAGGTTTAGTGTTTAGGGTTTAAGGTTTTGTAAAAACAATGTCTATCTTTTGCTATAGATCTACGAATTAAGGTTTAGGGTTTCGTTTAGAGTTTTGTGAGAATAATGTGTATGTTTTGTTAAACCTCTACGAATTAAGGTTTAGGGTTTAAGGGTTTAGGGTTTAAGGTTTTGTAAGAACAATGTGTATCTTTTGCTATACCTCTAGTAATTATGGTTTAGGGTTTAGGGTTTAAGAACAAAGTGTATGTGTATAATTTCGTAGACGAGATAGGGAAGTCTTCAGTTTGGAGATATAGTTGCAGACTTATCATACAAAACATAAGATATAGTAGCAGACTTTTCATACAAAACTAAAAAAGTTCAATCTTTTACAGAAAGCTTGAGATAGAAGTCGAATTGGCGTGCCGATTTGCTACGGCGAGGTATCGGCTCTGTGTTTCTTCGGATTTGGTGGTTGACTTGGACTCCGGCGAGATGATTCGCCTTCATCTCCAACTTTCGGTGTCTCCTCTTCGAACCGATCTCTGTTCCTTTGAGTAAGAAAGTTCTGGTAGTACCTGCACAACGAGAAACAAACAAAATACAAGGAACATCACAGTTTGACAGTATTAATTTCACCAGGTTGAAAACAACGAAAATTTTACTTGCAAAGAATTCAACATTTCATAGATGCTGAATACACATAATGACAGAATTCGACATTCAATACAATACACATGTTGACTAAGAGTTTACCTGAAAACTCTTTCGAGAATTGCCTCATACGACAAAAAGTTTTCTCCGTTTTGTGACATCTTTCAGGCATAGTTGTCGATGGCCCTGTCGATTGGTCATCTCGCAATAGAGAAACAGATTTCAGATTAGTGCTGCAAAATTTGAGATTGGTATTTGAATTGACATGTATGCAGTTAGAAGTATGTAAGTTTGTAATGGCGAGAAACAGGGTTGGTTCATGGAACTTACAAGAGATTTCCTCCCATTATCGTGTACTCAGCGATCTCCTGAGGGGCTTCAGTGGTTGTTGTTGGTTCGTACATAAAGGGAAAGAGAAAAGGGGTCAGACACTGAGAAGTAAGTCAGAACCATGAAGATCTTGAATAGGGGAAGTCGAGGAGACTTACATGGATCTACGTCGAAGTTAATGATATATCCAACCCTCTCGAGTCTAGGGAACCGAGTTTCAGAGGTAGCAGGGGAAGAATCCGGTTGCAGATTTGGGGATCGTGACGGAGAGGCCATTATAGGTGATTGATTGAGATTTTAAGTTTTTACTTCGCAAGAGAAGAGAAAGTGAGGAGCCCCATTGGTTGCTAACCTAGGGTTTTCTGAATACATAATTATATTGAAATTAATTAATACTCTCGAGACGCTTCCTATATTATCAGCCGAAACGTGAATTCGTCACTCTTAAGTCATAACTCAGCCAAAACATGAATTCGTCACTCTTAAGTCAGCCGCTTATTTTGCACAAAGCATTATATAACTCAGCCGAAACATGAATTCGTCACTCTTAAGTCAGCCGCTTCAGTCAGTCGCTATTAAGGAGAGTAAACGCTGACTAACACATAAGTCAGCCAGCCTTTACTCAGTAACCGAAGAGTTGCTATTAATTTTTTTTTAAATCAATAAAATACAATACAATCTCTTTACTGTTTTAGTGTTTCACAAAACCCTATGTGAACTGCCCTAACACATTATAAGTTCCTTCATCTAAGATCTCTGATGCCATCTTCACCCGTAAACCCTGAATATTCACATCATTTATCCCATGGAAAGTAGTGCCAAGCGCTAGACACTCGACAAACTTCAATGCATACACCCCACAGTCGCCAATTTGGACATTTTGTGGGATGTATTTGCCGCTCCTCCTTCGGAACGAAAACTGCTTCAATCTAGGTTTTCGGAGATTGGCAGGAACTAATTCGTTAATCATAAATGGGATCATGTGCGAAAACGGCCTAAAGGAATCACAGATTTTCTTTTCACTTTCGGGTGTCACCTGTCCAATGATGGGATCGTAAACGTCGATCTTCTCATTAACAAGGTCCACGTGATATGCCACCCAATGATCTCCTCCAGTTTGTAGAACTCCGTACAAGTGATCCACATCTTCTAACCACTTCTTGTTTGTTTGCAAGTCATTAGGAGTTTTGCCGTTTACTAAATCCTCATACCCAGCTGTGAACTTAAACGTCTTTGGTTTGATCTTGAACTGTATGTAATCCATAGACCATACTGCAGTAAACCAAATGTCCATAAATCCAATTCGCTTGGAGTAGAATGGGGAGGGATCTAGCATGGATTTTTTGGTGAGGATTCTCATATACGCGGATATATGCTGTACAAAGAAAAATTATACTTAACTCAGTCCCATATAATATATAACTCAGACATAAAGCATACTTAAGCCTACATAACTCAGACATATAATAAATAACTCAGACATTACGTATATTTAACTCAGCCCCATATAATCTATAACTCAAACATAAAGCATACTTAAGCCTACATAACTCAGACATATAATAAATAACTCAGACATTACGTATATTTAACTCAGCCCCATATAATCTATAACTCAAACATAAAGCATACTTAAGCCTACATAACTCAAACATATAATAAATAACTTAGACATTACGTATATTTAACTCAGCCCCATATAATCTATAACTCAGACATAAAGCATACTTAAGCCTACATAACACAGATATATAATTAATAACTCAGACATTACGTATATATAACTCAGCCCCAACAGTATACTTACATCATCAGTCAGCCATCCATAATCTATCCTTGGCCAATACTTTCTCTCAGACATGAGAACTCTGTAGAACTCGATCTCCTCTGTACCCTTTGTAAATGGAACATCCCTAAAACAATTAAACACAAGTTAGTATAGGCAAATATTACTAATAGCCGTATTAACATATGCTCTAAAGGGTCATACTCGAATGGCTTTAGGTGATCCAAAAGTTTAGCCACTTTAACCGGATCAGCAGGTGCGACAGGATCATAGATTGCCGGTGAAGGTTCATAATTTTTCCTCATGCACGTCATTCCATTGTCTCCAATATAAGGAAAAACTCGTGCTTGAGGATCATTTTCTAGCCTCCCTGAAGACCCATCAGGAGATAATTTCACCCTTGACTCCCGATAAGCCTTAATTCTCTCCGACCTAATCCTGTCCTCTTCCTCCTCATCAGACTCCGGCAACACTTCGTTATATTCTGCGACAAATTTGCTGGTGACATCCACAATCTCACTGTCGTTGTTTAAAATCTGTTTCTTCTTTGCTGGGATAGTCACTTCCGGAGGTTTCAGATCGTCGTTGCATTTACGATTCCTCGCTGTCCTCCTTCTTACTTACCCCTCCTTTTTTAAAGCATCGGCCTCTTTCTTTAAAGCATCGGCCTCCTTCTTCTTTAAAGCAGCGGCCGCCTTCTTTAAAACATCGGCCTCCTTCTTTAAAATAGCGGCCTCCTTCCTCTTTAAAGCAGCGACCTCCTTCTTCTTTAAAGCATCGACCTCCTTCTGCTTTTTAACCTCAGCCTCCTGCTTTGTTGCCTCAACCAATTTCTTAGCAGGAGAAACAGTAACGAAATCAACTGTTTCTTCTTCGTCATTACCAAACTCCTCAGCCAATTTCAATTTGGTCTTATGAACTGGTTCAGTACTTTTAAGCTGTATTAACATATAAACATAACTCAGCCATAATAAAAAGAATAAATCTGTCGTTATGTAACTATAACTCAGCCGTCAAATAGGTAATAAATCAGTCGTCAAATATAGGTAATAACTCAGCCGTCAAAAGTAACCATAACTCAGCCGTCAAAAATAAACATAAATCAACTATAACGTACATTATGCAGGGGACTGTTGACTGGTTCAAGACTTTTATCCGGTTCAGGACTTTTAAACTCGTCCTTCTGCGGCTGTATTAACATATAAACACAACTCAGTCATCGAATAATAAGGATAACTCAGTCGTCAAAAATAAACATAACTCAACTGTAACGTACCTTTGGACTATTAACGGATTTCTGCGGGAAGTTGTTCACTTTTGATTGGTTATCATCCTTTTGAGTACTGTTCCGTGCCTCGAGAGCATTCAGACGCTCTCTCATTTGCATCCGATCATTCTCAATAGATGCAACTCTTTCTTCCACAGCATCTCGGACTGTATCACCAATCATCTTCTTCAAATCTGACAACTCTCCAAATTTTGTGTTATACGCGTTTAACTGCGCCTCAACACTGTCTATTCTACTACCAAAGTTGTCAAACTTGTCAAATCTTCTGACAAGGTTTTCCAGGACATTGACTACCATCGTCAAATCCGTCTCTTTCCCCATATCCTTGTAGCTACTATGCTGCAACACAATCTCACTGTTGCTTACTTCCTGTTTTTTCGTAGCTTTCTTCTGTTTTTTGGCGGAGGGTTGATCAGAATCTAACGAAACTGCATCCTTCATTTTTTTCTTCTTCCCATCGCTCTTCACATCCCAAAAACCTCTAACAAACCTACCCGCATGTATGTCTGTTACCAGATTTACAACTTCTGGGTCATTTTCTTCACTCGCCCACTGCGGAAACAGCTCTTCTACAGCCTCCTTCATGACCATTTTCTTCACACGCACCTGCATAGTAAATCAGCCATAAACTCATAAGTCAGACATCAAATGATTCATAACTCAGCCATCAAGTAACTTATAAGTCAGACATAAAATGATTCATAACTCAGCTATCAAGTAACACATAAGTCAGACAGAATAAAAAGATCCATAACTCAGCCAAGTCAACCTTCTTACCTCACCATGGTCTCTGATCTCCTCAGCTATGGCTATAGTAAGACTTTTACGTGTACGGGTTCCACCCCATCGCAAAAGAGGAATTTCGTTCTCATTGACTACTCTTCCAAACCGCTCTCCGAAGCAGGTCACAGATTCATACGCCCAAACCAGAAACACGTCTTTCATGCCGCTAATGGTGTACGACTTTCCTTTTGGATTCAACATCTTAACTGAACCAACCAGAACTTCGAATGCAGTCCGACCCCACGGATAAGTCCTCAAGGCTTCATCGTCGAATACTCTTTTTGCACTTTCAAAGGGTATTCTAGAATTATGATGCAAGCCATAAAGTCCCATGGCTTGAAGAAGCAACAACCATAACCATTTCCTCTTTTCAAAACTCCAGCCTCGACAGCCATCTAATGCTACCCTCAGTTCATCTAACTTGGGTCCTACCCCAAGCGGCACCTTCAACTCCTCCCAGAAAGTTTCGTATTTCTCAGGTTCAAAACTTTCTGTTGGCAGTGGATCTGTGTTTAGACCCGTGAGCGCACCAAATTCGATTAAGCTAAACCTGATAGGTTGATCAACAACGAGAGACCAAATCTCCTTGTCATGTACTCGTAGCTGTCTACATAGTAGATAGTGTACAGTCTTCCCAGACCACACCAATTGGCTATCAGCTAGCTTAGCAACTACTCCAACAGGAAACTGCTTGATGTGTTCCCACACATCATGTCCTATTGCGTCTCTGACTCTAGGGAACTCTCCCAAATGGACATTGTGATTAATTTTTTTATTTTCCAGCTTAGAAGCCCCTTCAGCGCATAGTCTTGGAGGGTAATCCCTTGCTTGATCTTCAGGAATTGCTTGATCTTCAGGAATTGCATGATATTCAGACATCTGAACATAAAAGACATAACATATTAATGATAAATCAGCCGCAAAAAAAATCACACTCAGCCACAACTAACAAATAAACCAGCCGCAACCAAACACAAACTCAGCCACAACAAACAAATAAACGAGTTTGTGTTATGTTTGATTTAACATAACACAAACTCAGCCACAATAGCATTGCACATGTAAATCAGTCGCAACACAACACAAATCAGCCATAGCATAACAATAAATTAGCCGCAATAAATAACTTAAACAGCCACTAGCAACGATAAACAAGCCGCCACAGAATAATAAATCAGCCACAATACCGTTAACAAGCGACAAACACCTTCGATTCCTCAGATTATACTCAAAATAAATCTGAAAACTCAAAATAAAACGAAAGAAGATGAAGAATCCCCACTCCTCTGTTTATACTCACCTTCGACTAAAATCCGACTGTGAAAATGCAGAGCAGACGTTTCGACTAAACCGGCGATGAATGTTTCTCAGAAATCGACTAGAGAGAAAACAGTAGAAGTTTCTACGACAACACACGAAGTTTTTAATTTTCCGTCCTTTGAGTTTCCTTCTCTGACTTGTTAAGACGGTTAACCTAATTAGTGACATGGAACAGTGATTAGTGACGTGGATTAGTTAATCATTTTTTAATTATAAATAACCTCAATTAAAAAAAAATAACCAAGGGTGTTTATTGTAATTTACTAGGCTTTAAAAACTTTTGAGTAATTTCCAAAAGATGTATGCTATTCTAGTAATATAACAACTTTTCTATGTTATTTCAGTAATTTTCTCTTAAAAGAATTATATGATAACGACCATGATTTTAAAGAACTTTACCGCGCTTGTGAAAAATATGCCAAAGGATCTTATTTTCGGCATAATGATTATTTATTTCATGATAACAAGCTTTGTATTCCGAGTGGTTCTATTCGAGAATTGTTAACTAGGGAAGCGCATGGCGGCGGATTAATGGGACATTTCGGAATCACCAAGACTCTCCACGTTTTACAAGAACACTTCTTTTGGCCACATATGAAACGAGATGTAGAGCGAATTTGCAACCGATGTGTTAAGTGTAAGCAAGCGAAATCCACAACGCAAAACCACGGTTTGTATACTCCTCTTCCCATTCCTACGCATCTTTGGGTAGATATTTCTATGGACTTTGTTATTGGCTTGCCTAGGACGCGAACGGGTAAGGATTCAATTTTTGTGGTTGTGGATCGGTTTTCAAAAATGGCGCATTTTATTCCATGTCATAAAACCGATGATGCATTGCATGTTGCGGACTTGTTCTTTAGAGAAATTGTTAGGTTTCACGGCATGCCTAGGACCATTGGAAAACGCTATGGTCTAAGTTAGGCACGAAATTGCAATTTTCTACAACTTGTCATCCGCAAACCGATGGTCAAACCGAGGTCGTTAATAGGACTTTATCTTCTTTGCTTAGATCATTGGTTAAAAAGAATTTGAAATCATGGGAAGAATGCTTGCCGCACATTGAATTTGCTTATAATCATGCATTGCATTCCGCTACATTGTTTTCACCGTTTGAAATTGTTTACGGTTTTAAGCCTTTATCGCCTTTGGATTTAATCCCTCTTCCTTTGAGTGAAAGAATTAGTCTCGATGGTAAAAAGAAGGCTGAGACGGTCAAACGAATCCATGAAAAGGCGCGGAACAACATTGAACATAAGACAAGGCTTTATGAGAAACACGCAAACAAGGGTCGTAGAAAGCTAGTCTTCGAGGAAGGTGACCAAGTATGGGTCTACCTAAGGAAGGAACGATTTCCGAACGAGCGGAAGTCCAAGTTGATGCCAGGGATCGATGGTCCTTTCCGCATCACGAGAAAGATCAACGACAACGCCTACCATCTCGACCTCCAAGGTAAGTATAAAGTTTCTAACGCCTTCAATGTTTCTGACCTACTTCCGTTTGTTGCAGATGAAACAGATTTGAGGACAAATCCTTCTCAAGTGGGAGGGGATGATGTGATTCCATCCGGCAACCGCGAGGTTAGGAGCAGGGCATGCGACATGGAGCTACCGCAAGGACCGGTGACACGCGCAAAGGCGAGGATGCTTACGGAAGCGATCGAGGAGATGTTCGAGGCGACACGCGGAGAAGACGAGGATGAAGAGGATCGGGTCGTGACACTTGTTCGAGCCGATCAACAAGATCAAGAAAATGCCTAAGTGACAAAGCACCTTGTTTTGTACTCTTTTTCCCATGTTCGCTTTTGTCCCAATGGGTTTTCCGAATATGGTTTTTAATGAGGCATCACAAGGTCGCTTACATCTTTCACTTAGCCATTTTCGCGATCTTCCAAATGGGCTTTTTTCACCATCTTTACATGGGCTTTTCTTCTCAAAATCAAGCCCATTCATCAAGCCCAAGCAACCATCACGTTTTTGATATCATCTTTGAGTCAAAAACACATTTTCCAAAGTCTTTTGTATGCATCTCATTTATTAGTCAAACTTCATTAAGTATTTTTGTTATTTCCAAGAGAGTGTGCATGTACACTTCTCTTCTACTCTATATATGTGTTCTCCCCTCATAATCGAAATCATCCAAGTTTTTAGTAAAAAGAAATCTCTTCTCTTAACTTGCGATCAAAACTTCCGAAAATCTAAACCCTTTTCGGACATTCTCTCTTCGAGAGAATCCTCCGACTCTCTTGGTGCGTTATATCCAAGGAGTTAGAGTCTCAACCCTTCACCGAGTCTTCATCACTCGTGTGATTGTATTTCATCCCTCGTTTCATTCTCTCCCCCGTTCCGCTATCACACCCGTTTCACCGCAAATCCTACCGCGTTCGGTTTAGCTCCGATCAAAGTCCCGATCCGTGATTGGGATCGTATCAGAGTCACCATTCTCTTGTTTTCCGATCCTTCTCTTCTAGACTCTCTACGATTCACCGTGATATTTTCTCTCATTCTCGCTCTCTCTTGTCCTTTGTTATGTTTTGAGCGTCAGAAAGTCGTCGAAAACACTTCTATCGTGTTTTCCGAGGCCTTTACGTGTTTACTGATTGTGCAAAAGCGGATCCCCCAATGGTTGTTCAAGAGGACTAAAAATCGTCCAAACATAACTAACAAAAAAGTGCTCATGGTAATTGGTCGAAAAATTTTGTGGTTGTGCTCTCTTCGGTTATATATTTTTTGAATTTATTGTTCTATCGTTTTAAAAGATGTATATTTTTTTTTTGAATGAGCCGTGACCAGATTTCTTCCATGACACCTCACCCAAAAAAGAGTTCATCCCTTGTTCCGAGAGGATGTTGATAGAAGACACATGAGATTTGAGCTCCCACATTCAATCTCATCACTCGATAGGCGATTGTTTTAAAAGATGTATATAGTACAAGTGAACATGCAGATGTCCAATGCTTTAATTACTTGAGAGATTAATCAGTTAGAGACTTTTTTTTCTTATAGATTTACGAAAAAACCTTAAAAATGTTTTCAATCTCTTATTGACAAATGTTTCTAAATTAAAATGTAAGAAAAAATAATACTTCGATTTGATTTTAGGGTCATGCAGTTCGTGAAAATTTTAAATATAGTTCATGGAAGCAGTGCCGGCTCTAAAGGGTGGCGAGTGGGGCCTACGCCTTGGGCTCGCCAAAATTTTTAATTTTTCTAAAGGTAAAAAAACCCTTTTTTTATAGTTTATACGAAAAAGGATAAAAGAAAAATTATATTCAAAAGGTCCAAAATGTTTTTGTTTTCGCCATAGATTCTTAAAAGTTTTGAGACGGCACTGCATGAAAGTTTAAGAGAATTGCTAAAGGTAGTACATACAATTAGGTAGAATGCTAAAAAGAAGAAAAGCTAATCCATGAGAAGATACTAGTGCATACTTTTGTGGCGACCCTGACGTCAAAGTCCACGATTGCCTCGTCCACCTACAAGTCCACAATATTACTTGAATATTTTGCATATGCTTGTTTGATCGACTTTCATACTCGGGAGTTGTGAGTAGATGATGATCCAGCCATCTCAAAATCTTTTAACTTCTTGTTCTAAGGATTCCAAATTGCTATCAAAGACCATCGCTTGCGTAGAGACCGGTACATTTACGGTCTAGAGACTGATAAACCGGAAATGTAATTTATTTTCAGATTAATTGTTAACCTAAAAAAGGGTCCAAAAAAGAAAAAGCTTCCTAATCACGATTCGCACAACACTCTTTCTTCAACTCTCTCTTCCTTACATTCACTGGGAGAAGACGATGGTGGATGCTTTTAGCTATGGCGGTTTCTGTGGAGTACACACTAAAAGCATACTCTCTTCGCTTCTCCGCATCGCTTCCATATCGCTTTAACTTGCGTTCTTACTTCCAGTTTTAGATTGAAGATCTCACTGTGTAAGTCTCGTTCGTATAATTTCGGTTTTAAATCGCCATTGAATCTGGTATTTGTAGTAGGAACTATCAATATTGTCTCTTAATTTGATATTTATTCTCTTTCAATTTCCAATTAGGGTTTTTTCTTTGAACGCCATGATTGTAATGTTAGAATTCAGTCTTTTTCTCAGAGTATACGGTCAATGAGGTTCTTATTGAATGTTAGAATTCAGTCTTTTTCCGTAATTCTATTTTTAGCGTTAATTTCTGATTTTTGTTTTCCCTTGCTTTAATTTAATTATATAATATATGAATCGAATTACTTCCATTGCTGACTGCAAATTGTAGTGGTCGTTTTAGGTTCGCTTTCTTCAGTAACTCAAATGCTGTTAATGGTGTAATTTCTACTAATAGCTTCTCTTTTGTCTGATTATTGTTGGTTGATGATGATAATTTGACAGGTTAATCCTACATGTCACAATTGAGAATTTGAGATCTATCTTAGAGTTTTTTGTATGTTTTAACTTGCTGTTTGATCATGGCTTATTCCTCACTAGCATAATTGAAGGGTTCAGATTCCATTTTATTCTTCAATCTTCTATGATGATCTCACCAGTTTGCGTCTTCGTCGATGCATAATTCTAACTTGTAGATTTAGTTGTGTCGTTTCTTGGTCTGATTACTGAGACTCGGAAAGAATATCTGCTGTTATTTGTCAGCCGTTTTACTGATTTCTGAAGTTGGTTTGTTCATTGGAAGCTTTTTTTAGATTTTGAGGTGACATGACTGTTTTTTTTTTTTTTTTTTTTACTTTTCAGGAGAATGGGGCCAGAGGGAAACAATAAGAACTCGGTTGTGACACAAGTAAGCATTGGTGGATTTTGGGAGTCCACTACTGCAAAAGAACTTACAGATTACCTTGAGGATGAAGTAGGACTCATTTGGCGATGCAGATTAAAAACTTCTTGGACTCCTCCTGGGTCTTATCCTAATTTTGAGATCACGGACACTTCAAATATCCCCACAATTGATGGTTACAAGAAAGTGGAGCCTCATGCGTTTGTCCATTTCGCAGTTCCTGAATCATCAGCTCGTGCCATGGATGCTGCTGGGCAATGCAAGCTAATCCTAGATGGCCAGCCATTAAAAGTCAGCCTTGGGCCTAAGAACCCGTATACCCTTAACCAAAGAAGAAGAACGACTACACCATATAAGTTTGCTGGTATTTCAATTGAGATTGGGACCTTGGTTTCCCGGGGTGAGTTTCTTGTTTCTTGGAGAGCTGAAGGGGTCGATTTCCTGGTAGACCCTTTTGACAACACGTGCAGATTTTGCTTCACAAAGAGCACTGCATTCGCTTTCAAGGACACAGTGATGCATGCAGTGATAAATTGTGATTTCAAGTTGGAATTCTTGGTGAGAGACATACGAACGGTGAGGCAGTATAGAAATTTGGATGGATTTGTTCTTCTTTTGCAGCTAGCTTCGTCACCCCGTGTCTGGTACAGAACTGCTGATGATGATATATACGAAACTGTCCCTGCCGATCTCTTGGATGATGATGACCCTTGGATCCGTACCACTGATTTTACCCAAACTGGGGCTATTGGTCGATGCCTTTCATACCGAGTTCTCATATCTCCGCGGTATGAGAAGAAATTGACAACAACCTTAGATTATCTAAGGATGCGAAGGGTGCAGGAGGAACGTGTGAGGTGGCCTCCCAGGATTCATGACGAGCCCTGCTTTGGGGAGCCTGTGTCAGATCATTTCTTCTGTATTCATCACAGGGAAGGGATCTCCTTTGAGATAATATTCCTAGTAAATTCGGTGTTGCACAGGGGGATTTTTAACCAATTTCAGTTGACTGAGCCTTTCTTTGATCTTCTCAGAAACCAGCCTAGGGATGTCAATATAGCTTCTCTCAAGCATCTTGGTACTTATAAACGACCAGTTTTTGATGCGTACAAGAGATTGAAGCTTGTTCAGGAATGGATTCAGAAAAATCCAAAGCTTTTAGGGGGTCATGAACAGTATGATGATATCTCAGAGATCAGAAGGCTAGCGATTACCCCAACCAGAGCTTATTGCCTACCCCCAGAGGTTGAGCTCTCCAACAGGGTACTCAGGAAATACAAAGCTGTGTCTGAAAGATTTTTGCGTGTAACTTTCATGGATGAAAGCATGCAGACCATGAATTCAAATGTTCTCTCCTACTTTGTTGCTCCGATTGTGAAGGATCTGACATCAAGCTCCTTCGCTCAGAAGACCCGCGTTTTTAAAAGAGTAAAGACCATATTAACAGATGGGTTTAAACTATGTGGTAGAAAATACAGTTTTCTAGCATTCTCGTCCAATCAACTGAGAGACCGCTCTGCATGGTTTTTTGCTGAAGACGGGAAAACAAGAGTGTCAGATATAAAGAAATGGATGGGGAAGTTCAAAGACAAGAATGTGGCAAAATGTGCTGCTAGGATGGGCTTGTGCTTTTCCTCCACATACGCCTCTGTAGATGTCATGCCTCATGAGGTTGACACTGAGCTTCCAGAAATTGAGAGAAATGGCTATGTTTTCTCTGATGGAATTGGTACAATCACACCTGACCTCGCTGTCGAAGTAATGGAGAAACTTAAGTTGGATCTGAATTGTACCCCCTGCGCTTATCAGATCCGTTACGCAGGTTTCAAAGGAGTTGTTGCTCGTTGGCCATCAAAAGGTGATGGAATCCGGTTAGCTCTTCGACCCAGTATGAACAAGTTCCATTCTAACCATACCATCTTAGAGATCTGTTCCTGGACCCGGTTTCAACCTGGTTTCTTAAACCGGCAGATAATTACCCTCCTTTCTGTACTAGGTGTACCGGATGAAATATTCTGGGATATGCAGGAAACCATGCTCTGTAAACTGAACCGCATACTTGATGATATAGATGTGGCATTTGAAGTTCTCACAGCATCATGTGCTGAACAAGGAAATACTGCAGCTATCATGCTAAGTGCAGGTTTCAAACCGAAAACTGAGCCACATCTGCGAGGAATGTTGTCTTCAGTAAGAATTGCACAACTCTGGGGCCTCAGGGAAAAGTCTCGTATTTTTGTTACTTCAGGAAGGTGGCTAATGGGCTGCCTAGACGAAGCAGGGATACTTGAACAGGGACAGTGCTTTATCCAAGTCTCAAAACCATCTATAGAAAATTGTTTCTCCAAACACGGGTCTCGTTTTAGGGAGACAAAGGCAGATCTACAAGTAGTCAAAGGCTATGTAGCCATTGCTAAGAATCCTTGTCTACACCCGGGGGATGTAAGGATTCTAGAAGCTGTTGATGTACCCCAGCTGCATCACATGTATGACTGCCTTATCTTCCCTCAGAAAGGCGAGAGGCCTCATCCAAACGAAGCTTCTGGCAGTGACCTTGACGGGGACCTTTACTTTGTGGCTTGGGATCAGAGACTCATCCCTCCCAGCAGAAAAAGCTGGGCCGCAATGCAATATGATGCAGCAGAAGAGAAGACTTTGGGTCGTCCTGTCAACCACCAGGTCAATATCTACTCCCCTACTTTTAATTTCAATTAACTTAGATGCTGACGCTTAAGATAAGGTGGATAGTTGAATTCCAGTATAACTCTGATGTTTCTGAAAGTACAGATACTGTTTTCTGGATGCTTGTAGTGATTGTTTGTGCTTGCTTCCTGAGTTCATAGATTGCATGGTATAGGTTATTAATTGCATACATGTTCATCCTGCAGGAGCTAAGATGATGACATATAAGAAAATTCCGTCATATATTATTCGTTCTGTTTTGACTTTTGACTCTTCAGCATGCCTCACTGTGACTTTTTAGTTATTTGTATTCAGTTGTGTAATATTATCATGATGCAAGCGTCTACCAACCTAGTTATGATTTCTTTGTTTAGTTTCTTTTCTCTGCGCTTGCAAAACAAATTCTTGGGAATTGATTGCTTTTGTTACAGGATATTATCGATTTCTTTGTAAGAAACATGGCGAATGAGCATTTGGGTACAATCTGCAATGCACACGTGGTTCATGCTGATAGAAGTGAGTATGGAGCCATGGACGAAGAATGTTTGCTACTAGCAGAACTAGCTGCCACAGCAGTTGATTTCCCAAAGACAGGGAAAATCGTGACAATGCCGTTCCACCTGAAACCAAAACTCTACCCAGATTTCATGGGGAAAGAAGACTACCAAACCTACAAGTCGAAGAAAATCTTGGGTCGGCTTTACAGACGGGTAAAAGAAGTTTACGATGAAGATGCAGAAGCTTCCTCGGAAGAAAACTCAGACACAAGTGAGGTCCCTTATGACACTGATCTTGAAATACCAGGATTTGAAGATTTCGTCCCTGAGGCATGGGGTCACAAATGTTCTTACGATGGGCAGCTCATTGGTCTTCTCGGGCAGTACAAAGTGCAGAAAGAGGAAGAGATTGTGACGGGTCACATCTGGTCCATGCCTAAATACACTAGCAAGAAACAAGGGGAGCTCAAAGAAAGACTGAAGCATTCTTATAATGCCCTGAAGAAAGAGTTCAGAAAAGTATTCGAGGAAACAGCAAACCAGGATCACGAAAATCTCAGCGAAGAGGAAAAGAACTTGTTGTATGAGAAAAAGGCTTCAGCTTGGTATCATGTCACCTACCACCCCAAGTGGGTAAAGAAGTCTTTAGAGCTGCAAGATCCAGATGAGTCGTCTAGTCATGTGGTGATGCTGAGCTTTGCTTGGATTGCAGCTGATTATCTTGCAAGAATCAAAGTCAGGTCACGGGAAATGGAAAATATCGACTCGGCCAAACCTGTTGATTCTTTGGCCAAGTATCTTTCTCAACGTCTCTAAAAAGTAATGTTTGAAGCCGTAAGGCCACTCTGCCATGTATCTCTGTAACTCAGAGATACTTCAATGTATGTATAGCTAGTTTGAATGTGCTCTGTGATCTTCAGGAAACTTTCTATGCCTGTGATGGGTGAAAAACTGCTTGCTGTTCACGATTTAAACAGCTCAACTGCTTGCCGTTGTTTGTGGTTATGTGTATTTTACTATTTTAGGCATTTTATGTTGTGGAAAGAAAGTGGGTTGGCATTTTGTTTACCTGGGAGACCTAGTGAAGAAGATGTAAATGCTGAGAACATGAGTACAAAGTTAAATAATATGCTCTTTTATCTTCATACATAAAAATACAATAAATGTTGGCTTGATTAAGAAAAAAGATTTTAAATGTTTGCCTTGTTTCTAAGTTGGTTGCTCTTGACAAGTTTGGTTGCTCTTGACAAGTTTGAGTATTCTTTCTGTACCGGGTTGGTTTAAATTTGGCTAATACCATCTCCAATCCACAATGAAGAACAAAAAAAATAGAGTGATTAGGGCATTTCCAACCCCACTCCAAAACTCACTCCAAAATGAAATTTGGAATAAAATTCTCTCCAATTCCACTCCAAAACCCATTCCAAAATAGAGTAAACTCATTTTTTACTCCATATTTGGAGTAAACCCATTCCTTCCTCCATTTTGGAGTTAATTTTTTTTTATTTATAAAAAGACCATTTAACTTTTAAATGATTATACTTTTGTACTTAAAAAATATTATTAAAAAAAAATATTTTGGTTATTGTTCCGTTAGTTTTCAACAAAACATTAGGAATGATTGTCAATTTAATTGCTGATTCCAATTCCACTAGATTTAATAAACTTATCAATGTCCACACTTTGAAAAAAAAAATGTAACCACAACATTATTATGTAACGACTAATAAACTTAAATTGATCATAAACAAACTTAAATTGATGACTAATATTAGCGTATTCCAAACTAGTTTGATTTATAAAACAAATAACTTTGTAATGATTTAATTGATTTTGACAAAAAATGATTTAATTAATCATTTGTGGGAACAAATTATTGATAATGATGCTTGAATATAACTATATTATTTTTATTTTATTTATTTATTTATTTTTATTGTGCAATGTAATTTTATTTCTATAATAATTTTTAATTAAAATAATGTGGTATATTTAGTGAGTTAGTACTAATATAAAATAAACTGGGTAAAATGTGTAACTTTAATAAAGAATATATTTAGAATATTTTTTTTGGAGTGAAAAATTGAGTAATGGGTTGGAAAAAACATCTACTCCAAAATTGAGTTACTCCATTTTAGAGTGGAAAATAGAGAAATGAGTTGGAGATAGTCTAAACGGGATTATTCCATATTTGGACTAAACCTACCTTTTATTCCATTTTAGAGTGAGATTTGGAGTGCAGCAGTTGGATAGAATTTAACTCTAAACTTATTTTGGATTAAGATTTGGAGTGAAGTCGGAGATGCCCTAAGGCTGCTGACTGGTTCAATTGTTTTGGAAAAATTGGCTCTCTTTGACATTTGTAAACGTTGTTCTTCGTTAAGTATTCGAATTTAAAAAGAAAAAGAAAAAAAATCAGAAATCTTTATTTTCTTGAGAATTCTTTTAACAATTTGCCACAATTTGCTTTCATAAAAGACCAATACCATTTTAATTTAATAAATTGTGACTAAAGTGCCATTACTAAGCTGAAGCAAAGAGCACACACTATGGTTGTATAATTTGTTTAGAAAACTTGATGAAATTTAATTTTCATTAATTTGTTTGGATATTACAGGGCTTTTTCCCAATAAGGTCTGGACCATTAAAAGGCCCATTAAGATGCTTCCATTCCGATTAGCATTGACATTCTCAACACTTGAGAGCTGCAGCAAGCAACACATTTCTTCTTCACCAGTCAGTCTCTTCCACTTTTCGGGGGAAGAATAAACGATGGCAGATGGATTTGGCTATGGAGGTTCCTCTGGTGTACCTTACCCGTTTTGGCTTTCTCATCCGTCGCAACAGCCTCCAGCTTCTGCACCGCCGTTTCTGGCAAACCCTCCGGTTGAATCCTATGATCCAACCCAAGGAGGGTTTGATCCGATGATTTCTCATGGCTCTTACCAGCGATCGCCGGTTGATTGGTCCAATAACCCATCTTATCGTGAAAATTCTCGATCGCAGACACCTTACGCTGACAATAGTCGATCACCTGGTATTATTTTAATCCCCTTTTTGATGGCTTCCGACTGTGGATTCGAGGAGGATCAAACAAATTTTGGGTTTATTTGATGTTTATCTCTGAAGAATTATACTGATAGTTTGATCGGTTTTCGAATTTTCACTCGTCATGTATGTTTTGCTTCAGTACAAGTTAGCTTGATTTGATAATGATCTTGTATGGTTTTAGTGTGTATTGGATCATTGGTTCTGATTTTTTTTTTTTCGTCAAAAGAATTTTTTTTTTAGTTGTTTGGTTTATGTTTTGAAGCAGAATGGATATGTGTTTGCAGGAAATTGTGGTCCTAGAGGTGAAGATTCATATAAAGACATGTTCGGACTGGGTGGGTTTTACTCGTCAAGGGAATCATCATCTGATTTTGTGCCATTTCCTACTGAGAATGTCTCAGAGAGGCAACGTTTAAACTTTGTGCCGACCTCTAACTCAGCTACCTCGGCTCCAGCGTCTTCTTTAGCCGAGATGCTAATCAGACATTCTCAGGAACCATACTTTAAGCGTATTGCGTCCTCTGGCGTTTGTGCTTCTAGCAATGCTCTTGATGAGAAACATCCCGGGAATTATCATCCTGGTTATGATAAACCTGGAAGTATGAATGTTGTCCCTGGTCCTCTTGTGACGCCTTACATGTCTGTTACAGATAGTATTCCGCCTTTACCAATGCCAAGCTTGAAAACACAAGCTCTCTTTGATGGTAGTCAGACTGGGATTCATTTAGGAGATGGAAGATCGTTCCTGAGCAACAGTGGTGTTTCTAGTTATGCGCCCGAGAATTTTATGGGAGTTCAATCCAATTTGCGTGGTTCTTCTGTCGAACCAGTTAACTTTGATGTGTTGCTTGGATATGGTGAAGCCACTGGTCATATCAAGCCTTTATCTGAGAATCCAGATTTTTGCTATCGGATAGTTGACTTGCCAGGTTCGACAAGTCTCCGATCTTCCCACTCGCTACAGTTTAATATCAACTCCTCGGGTCCAGTATCTAAGGATAATGTAGAAGGTAGTGGTGTCTCTTCCCTTTATCAAAGGCCAAATACTTTGATTGCTGACAATGAGAATGGTAATCCTGAAAGCTCCTTCAAGAATGCGATTGGAAATTCAAATTGTTATGAGCCTAGACATTGGGCTCACTTCATGGTATCATCTGAGGGACCTGCAGCTCCCACTACGTTTTCTATGGGAAGTGAGTCATGTGGTGCAATGAAAGCGGATAGTGGGAATGCTCAATTTGCTGTCAACGATAAAACCCCTTTCGAAGGTAGTGCTAATCAACCTAGTGAAGATGTTCAAGCCAACCAAAAGCCATGTGAGCTCCAGGAACAAATGTTTGATATAATGAATAGAGATAAGAAGAGCACGTTCTTGACAGATCTGGGTATCAACGAGAGTAGTAGATCGAATGCAGATGATGTCTCAACTGATCGATCACCTGAAAGGCATTTATGTGATCAAGGAGATGGAGATTTCCCATCTCCTACTTCTTCTCCAAGGGTTTCTTCCGTGGTTGATGCCATGCATAATCTGTCAGAAGTGCTTGTTTATGAATGCTTCAAAAATGGAAGTTGGCTGAAGCTGGAACAACTTGAGAACCTTGATAAAGTAGTAGACAATCTCACCAAGTGCTTAAAGAAAATCACCGGTAATAAGACAATAGCAGGGGAAGCATCACTTCCAAGTCAAGCTATGCATGTTTCTAGTCCAAACATGGTTAACCTTAATGAGGTATGTGATGCAGCTCGACCCTGGAATTTGTGAGTTATATCATAGGTACAAGTTGTTTATAAATAATTTTTTTGCATGCTCTATGAGCTGATGATTTATGAGCACCACTTGTGATAACTAGAGTTTTCACATGAGCGTAGGTAAAATCTTAATTCTGTGCTATGTTCCAGATCTATTTGGGTTTTGATAGAATTAAACACATTGCTTGTTCTTGTTTGCTGTTGGTTTCTTAATGTTACCCTTTTCAGGCCCCGAAGGTAGTTGCTAAAGACTTTCAGGGGTTTAATGTGAAGCCAGTAGACAGCTTTGGCTCCAAAGAGTCGGTGGATAAGGATGAGATGACCCAGGTATTTACTTACATAGTATTTATTGTGTGTAATTTGTGAACTCTTGCCTACTGAATCGTATCTTTGCAGAGTATTAAGAACATACTTGCTTCCAACTTTCCTGATGGTGATGAAAACCACCCACAAACTCTCTTGTACAAGAATCTCTGGCTCGAAACTGAAGCTGCCTTATGTTCCACAACTTGCATGGCTCGATATCATCGGATTAAGAACGAAATTGGTAATTTCAAACTACAGAATAGAGGTTGGTAACTTTCAAACCAACCGTCTCCTTTGTCTGATAGTATTAGTGCCTAGAGCTGCATTGCAAGAGCATTATCTCCACAATCCTTTCATAGATGCCACTGCTATGCTTAATCTCTTATAGCAGATAATCCACATGCAGTTAAACACTAAAATTGCTGGTAGAAGAGATTAGGATCTTGTTGCTCTCTGCTCCGTTATAGTATTCAAGTAAATCATCTGTACACGATTACTTTTGTATCTTTCTCTAAGAATGGTAGGCGGTACTTCTTTTATGGATCAGATTTAACCCGGGTATCAGTCAATTTTGCTTTAGATATAGTATTAGAAATGCTTTCCCTACACATCATCTGGCAGATAACCTCCATAAATATATCTTTAACCTGTGTGTTTTAACCATTCATCTTTTGCTTTTTCTTCTCAGAGATCCCTGCAGATGCATCAACCTTTATGCAGGAACCTTTACTTAACCCCCAGAAATCGGTTGCCATCATGAACAATGTGGAGCAGGAATCGCTCATCAAACACAGAAGCTATTGTGGGAACAATGTAATGACAATGAGTCATGATACACCACAAAGCTCTAGATTCAACTCAGATCCCGTTGATGCAGTAGTATCGCTTATTTCCAGAAGCTTTACGGGTGGTTTAGAACAGAAAAATCATGAGAACTTTCCTGATCCTGCAACCTCTGGAAAGATACCGGACACAAGACAGCAGGAATCCCCTGCATCCTCCACAGAGGACAAACATAGTGGTGTTATAGACAGGTTTCAGATTCTGAAGCATCAGGAAACAAAGCGCAAACTCAAGTCTCAAAACTGCCCAGGTTCAGACATTGATGTTATAGACCGGTTTCAGATACTGAAGAATCAGGAAACAAATCGCAAACTCAAGACTCAAAACTTCCCAGAGGCAAAAATGGGTGACCAGGAGGACAATCCAGAAGCTTCAGATATGGTTAATACTGGCAGAAGCAGCCATGTGAGTGATGTTATGGATAGGTTCCAGATACTGAAACGCCGGGAAGCTGAACAAGTGCAGAAAACTCTTAACAGCTTGGATTTAGATTCAGATTCTGACAATGACCAGCCAAAAGCACAAATGCGTGATGATCATCTCTGGTCAGCCTCGATGATGACAAGACATGGAAATCCTCAGATCGAGGCACGTGCCGATAATGAACCCTCTGCATCTGGCAAAGGCTACGAGAGCCCGACCTCGGATTGGGAACATGTCCGCAAGGATGATTGAATATTGGAACTTCCGTGGGTAAGAAGTTTCGATCCGTTTATGAAAAAAGCTTGTTATTATAAATAAAAAGGATTTGTGGAACGTTTGTGTATGATAAGGTATGAAACTCGTGGAGTTGGTATTGCTGATTTTGAAAATGTGGTCTGGATTTTTATAGCTATATAAGTAACGAATCGCTTTCGTGTGTTCTACAAAGAAAAACGCAGATTTACATAATAGCTAAGAAGATACCCCCTATTTTTCGAAGAAAAAAGCACTTGATGTGGTTTTACAACATCAATATTCAACATCAACATGCTCTTAGGCATTCTGGTCGGCACTAGAAACCCAGTTTTTTTATTAGTGATCATTGACTCTTATGCTGCCCACTTGCTAGATTGAGTATATGCCTCGTCTTGCTAAAGCAGAGATTGGTGGTTTCTACCCTAATGGCAACTTTCGGAGATCTCTTTCTTTGATCAAGCGTATGAGGCTATATTTAAACGATACAATGGATTCGTTGTGTAACGCCGTTAACTACTCTCGGCTTATAGAGTGTGCTATACAACTATATGAGACAAACTTGTGTAAATCACTTGTGGTTTTACTCTCTAATTGCCCTAAACTAAAAGTTTTTATGGTAAAAGATAAATATGAGAATGATGGAGATGAGGATCATGTTCCTGTTTTATGCAACTAACCAAGTTCTGTTCCCAAATGCTTATGTCTCATCTTGAGATCTTTGAATGGAAAGAATATGCAGGAAGAGAAGATGAAAAAGAACTCATAAGATACATTCTAGGAAACTCCCAAGTGTTTAAAGAACGGCCGGAATATCGCTGAAGCCAACCTTGAGTGATGAAGAGAAACAGAAGATGATTGAGTTAGAATCCATGCAAAGGGTTTCAACTTCTGTGCTTTTATTCTCTGCTCGAATGTTATTTTAGACGTTACTATGATGACCAGTAACTATTTGCCAGAAGATGTTGTTTCTATTATTGTTAGGATTTTGTTTTGCTTTATTCTGTTGTTTGATCATGCAAGGTACTATGTCGTAACTCACTAGAGTTTTGGAAGGCATCTTTCTCGATGGAAAATAAAACATCGAGAAAGAACATTTAGGAGCCGGCCATGAATTTTACAAGGCTAAAGAAATGGGTCACTTTGCACATTAAGAAAATACTTCGTATGAAACGCCTTTTTTACTAAGATTAACGTATTATATAAATACAATGTATGAAGTACTGATAGGTGTTTTGGTCATAGACACCCCGAAATTAAAGTATTTTGAAACCTTTGGTGACTCGATTGAGTAAATGCTTCATCTTGTGAAGACATTTATTGATGTTGCATTTTACCCTGATGACAATCTTCTACGATCTCTTTCTTCGGTCGTGTATCTTGAGCTATGGTTAAGTGATACAATGGTTCCATGGTGTAACACCATTATCTACTCTCGACTTATAGAGTGTACATGTCTTTATGACACAAACTTGTGTGAATGGCTTCTGGTTTTGCTCTCTAATTGTCCTAAACTAAAGGTTTTTGTGGTCGACTATTGTTATGAGATTGATGGAGATGAAAATCATGTTCCTGGTTTATGGAACGAACCATGTTCTGTTCAGAATTATCATTGAAGTTTATACTACTTGTGTTTAGAGGTGTCAAACTGAGCTAGCTCGATCGGCTCAGCTCATGATGAGCTAAAATATTTCACAGTTCAGCTCGGCTCAGCTCATTTATTATACGAGCTTACAAATATAAACTCGAACTCAGATAATCTAGATCGTGATCTAAATGAGCTAACTCGCGAACTCATACAAAATAAATATGTAAATAAAACAATTAAAAATTAAATTAATATAAAATCTAAAATTAACTTTAAATGTTAAATATTAAAAACAAATCCAAATAGTACTGTTATCGAATGCTAAATCTATAAAAGATTATTTCTTTTTTTTTTGATAATATTATATTCTATTTCTATATATTCTAAAGAATTAAAATGTAAAACAAGAATTAATTTCTATTTTACTAATAGATTATTTCTATATTTGTTTTAGTTATAACTTATAAAGGAACAAGAATATATGTTCTCGTTGGTAAATTTAAGATATATTTACAATATATCAATATAATAATTTAAATCATTAAAAAAAAGGTTAATTAGCTTAATATTAGTTTTAGGGTAGATAATTAGGTAACTAACATGTGCATAATGAAATTTAGGTATCTAGGAGAGAGAAAAAAACTAGATTAATTTGCCCCTGAGAAATTTGACAAAGAAAAATGGTAAAAAAATCATTTCAAATATTTATTGTCGATCATTTAAAATTCCTAAAAACCAATAGAGATCTGGTATGCATTATAGTAGTCAACTATACAGATATATTATAGTAGTCAACTATACTGGTATATATTATATATAGTAGTCAACTATACTGGTATATATTATAATATATATTTACATAGTAGTCAACTATATTGGATTATAGTAGTCGACTATACTCGTATATATTGTATGTAGTTTATTAGATCTTACTGTTAAGTGTTAATGTAGGTGAGGTTTCCCTGCGTTGATAACACATTTATTTATGTAAAAATATAGTTAACTACGTAAACCTTATAGCTAACTATCTATGTTATCTATGTGTTAAGTATAGTTGACTATTGCTGAGTATTGTATAGATATAGTTAAATACGTAAATCTTATAGCTAACTATCCTTGTGTTAAGTATAGTTGACTATTACTGGGTATTGTATAGATATAGTTAACTACGTAGATCTTATAGCTAACTATCCCTGTGTTAAATGCATGTGAAGAAAACCAGTAGAGATCGAGGCCGAGAAGCAGGTAATGAAGATATTGGACCGACGAAGAAATCCTAAACCATTAGAGATCGACGAAGCAGGTAATAAAAAATTTGAATATAAAAAAAAAGGAGAAGAAGAAGATGATGATGATGAGTAGAAGACAAAAAAAAAGAATAAGAAAAAGATAAAAGAAGAAGAAGATGATGATTATGATGATGATGATGAGAGGAGAAGAAAACGAAGATGATGATGATGATGACGATGATGAGAAAATCGATTTAACAACAAGAAAAAGGTATGAAGAAGAAGAAGAAAGACATGTAGGGGAAGAAGAAGAAGAAGAAGAAGATGGCGGCAGAGAAAAAAATGAAGAGGAATAAAAAGATTATGGTAAAGTTGATTTTGATTTATTATGTTTAATGTTTAGTTTTTATTTTTAATATAAAATAAAAACTAGAAATCTAGATAAATAGATAAAGCTAAAAATGGAATTTTAGGTGAAAAAATGATAGATACCTAATTAGATTTTACTTAGTATTAGATAATAAATTATATCTAATAAGACTAATATAGGTCCTAATTTCCCAAAAAAAATTGTTCGTGAGGTAGCTCGTGGCTCGTCTGAGCTGGCTCGCATAACTCGCCAACTCATATAAGTTTGATCATTTAACTCATTTATTAAATGAGCCTAAAAAACATACCTCACGCTCGTCAAAATCCGAGTTGAACTGATGGCTCGCATAACTCGCCAACTCATATAAGTTTGATCATTTAACTCATTTATTAAATGAGCCTAAAAAACATACCTCGCGCTCGTCAAAATCCGAGTTGAACTGAGCATGCGCATGAGATAATAACTCGTTTGACATCCCTACTTGTGTTATGTAGACTCCACTGCTAAATTGTGTAACACGAGCCTTTGAAATGTCTCAGTTTTCTTTTTTCTTTCTAATTTCACATTTTTTTCCCCTTCAAATACAGTGTCGGACAAAAACTTTAAAAGTCAGATAAAACAGAATCATGATAACTAAATATCACAAAGGACAATAATCCGATTTCCGACACTTCAAAAGTATTCGAAACAATCTCTGCAAGTGAAGAAAGCATAGAGATTCATTGTCTCTTATGTAGTGAGTTCCATTATTGCACTTACAATGTCTCCATCGTGACTCTTGAGTGCCTTAACTGCTTTGCTGCGGGAAACTCCAGCCTGAGTCATGACCAAATCAATGTCACGATCCTCCACACCGGTCTCATCAACTTCCTCTTCATCTTCTTCCGCCTGTGCTTCTACTGTGGCTGTTGATGCTTCTGCTCTCTGAGAAGTGGCTCCAATTTCAGGCACCCTAAATTGCTGAGCAGCTTGCGTTTGAAGCTGAGAGCTCAAGTCTTCAATCTTGGCCTCACCGAATATAACATAGGTTTCTGAATGCGGGCTTTTGAAGACATCGGGTTTTGAGATGAAAAAGAGCACCTGTCAACATCAAGTTTCTGTATGGTCAGAATGTTCGGCGCATACATACGTAAACTAAGTGAAAACAGAGAATGGTTTCGGTTTACATTTTTGGTTCTTTTGATGGTTACTCTGCTAACACCTGTAACTGGTTTCATACCGAGCTTCAACATCGCCTTCCTGCTCTTCTTTTCACTTCTGCTCTGTTTCGAATTTCCGCTTACACCTGCGACAAATTTCAATCAACTTCAAGAACGATTCGGAATGCTATAAACCATCCTAGTACAATATTAGGATCTCTGTAGTAACTACTCCTGAATTACTCATTCTTTCTCCAAGACATGGTCGGAGTTATCCATCAATCTATCAGCAAAATGATTCATCTCATAGAACCTCAAACATGTCAAGAAAACTATTTCACATATAAATCCACAATTTCTAAAGAACTATATTCAGATGTGACTGACATTCACACTTCACCATTACATTTCTAAAAGACAATCAGGGAAAACTAAAATTCGAGAAAAAGAAGGAAGAATCACCTTGAGCGTCGTCGTCTTCTTCTTCTTCGTCATCCTCATCATCATCTTCGTCATCTTCTACAATCGGCTCATCAGTCTGAGAAACATGAAATTTAACAAACCGAAGAATAAAAGGCCATGACAAAAAAGAAAAGAAAATGCAAAATCGTTCTCACCTGAAGCTTCTTCTCGAGCTCTTCAGCAATGGCAGAAGAAGCCGCCGGTTGCTCAGGTTGTACATCGGCGGATTCAGTGACTACTGCAGGAGGAGACATTGCTTCCACAGAGATTTTAGGTTTCCGATTGGATTTTTCGTCAGCCGAAATGGATAAGGAACGGTGCGGTGAGTAGTGAAAAAGAAAAGATTATTTTAGGTTCGTTTCTTAATGGGCCTTTTTATTGGGTCGGGTTTAAATAATTCAATTCGAATGTTGTTGAATAGACCCTCCTTTAACTGAAAAATGGCTCATACACAAATCAATAAAAGAAGTTTAAGTAAACGAAGTGAAATTAGCAACCAAGTGGTGATCAAGAAACAAATAATGTACCTTATTGGCATAATCTAAAATATTATGTTTTGGAGGATAAGAGATCATAATCAAACTCGAGGAGAAGTCAAGGAAGAGAGTTAACAATTAAGGTCAAGAGATCATAATCAAACTCTTGATGTTCAATCTTTAGGATGAGGTCAAGGAAGAGAGTGAGGATGATATGGTTATTACAAGGGCAAATTAGGCGCAATTCGACATTCTAATGATATCTAAACGATTTTGAATGCAAATATATTTTTGTCAAATGGTTTTATATTACCATCGCCTTTGACTCGTTAGAAAGATTGGTATTTTTTTATTCGGCCTAGTCACACATTTAAGTTGCAAGAATATCTTAACGTATGATGATTGTTGCATAGAATTATAAAACCATGACTAAATTTGGTTAAATTTAGACATGATGTAGGCGATGATGATAAGAACACAAGAGAGAAACAAAGAGGAAATGAAGTTATTATGTTTGAAAAGAGAATCACAGAGGAGAGAGTTCGACTTCTTGTGTGGAAGGTCGATAAGTTACGAAGGTGCGATCAGTTGAAAAGGAGCCTGGATTGAAACATGTTGTTCCTCCAAGTTTGACCACCTTTTGCTCACTATTGTCACCTAATACAATCTGTTTTCAAACATCAACAATCCTGTTTTTAATTTTTGTTTTTCTTGAACCAAACTCCTAAGGTGGAATTCAATCTATAATAAGAAGAGGATTTAAGAATATACCGTATGAGGAGTTGGGTACAGTCGAAGACAGATGATGGGCTGCACCAAGAGAGGTAGGGGACATTGATGACTCTGATCATGTAGATGCATCAAAGATAGCAACTAAGGATCAAAGAATGTGTGAAGAATCCTGTGTTACACAGGAGACAAGAAAAGCTAAAGTCAGTGTCACACGTGTGAAGTCAACTCCACACGTGTGAAGGTCATGAGTGTCTCGAGCTATGAGAATGTAAGTGGGAGAGATGGTGCAGAAGTTTAGTTCAACAAACAAGGAAGTGACTTTATGCAAAAGGCAAAAATCATAAAGTTGGCGCTTTGGACAAAGTGAAGTGACAGGTGAAACAGTGCTCTCTATCACAAAACACTGGATGGTCGGTCTGCCGGTCCGAAGCGAGACTCCACTTATTATATTGGTAATTGGAACACCAATATAATAGATGTTTTTGTAACCTTTATTAAGTATTCTTCACGCAAAAAAAAGAGAGTGAAAATTGTGAGAGTGTAGTCCTTGAAGAACTCAAATATGAGTGGAGTGATTTTATGTTGAGTGTAACTGGTTTCATCTGGGTAGATTAGAAACTGGTGTAGAACACGCGAACTCACAAGACGATTAACCAGGGCTCGAGTTTCATCTTGCATGACGACTCACAATTACCAAGTTTGCTCGCCATGCTACGGTAGGGGTCGAGAATGAGGCCAAAGAAAGGGCACCTCAACGGCGTATTGTTACGATGAAAGGGCATATTGTGAATACCATCACTCAATGGACACTCTACTGCAAACTGTTTAACTCTAGGCCTGAAGCTCGCGGCAAAATCAGCAGCGGAAGGAAAGTTAACAAGAAACTTAAGTGTCAAAGGCTTCAAAATGGAGGAGAGCACGAAAGAATTTGATAACGAAGAAGTTGAGTCTCCTAAATGTGGAAGGCTAGATGACGAGCCAGATCCACCTGGCACTCGTCAACGAATAAACATGATAATGGGATGATCCCAATATTGCTCTGACACAATCTCTTCCATTACAACATATAAACGGAGAGCCGAAGTCAACATCAATTGCCTGAGCCATCCACGCTCCCAAACGATGTGGTTTCAATCAGAAAAGAGGATAAACTAGAAGTCTTGATGCAATAATCCATGGACAAAACTGAAAAGATCGTTCGTGAAAACGTACACACATGCTTGATCTATCTTAAAGAAGTATAGAGGCAACACACCCAAAACATCCAAAGCAACACGAGAAATATCCAAAATCTCGAGCACAATTTTGCTAGATTTGGAAAAGTTTTAAACGAGAGATTACAAGCACTAATGAGGACCTTACAGAGCTTACAACATGCCTTAATGTCATTACAATCAAAGCTCATCAATCCGAGACAACATTGAACCGAATGATCAACTACCGACACGCTGCGGCTATGAGCTGCAAATCTGAAGTCAGAACGAGTTGTTTTCACGAAGGAGACTTAGTCTTACGAAAAGTCTTCCAAAACACGGTGGAACTCAACGCCGAAAAACTTAGAGCTCACTGGGAAAGACCCTACAAAGTCACTAAAGTGGTCCGATCCGGAGTCTACAAACTCGCCCACATGGCGAACATTCCAATTCGATGCTCCTGGAATATATGAAACTTAAAAAGTACTATCACTAAGATGCCTAACATGAACTACGTGACGGCTTGATCCCTATGAAAGGTACATAGGCATCTTGTTTTCAGATGGGTTCAGCTGTCCCCCTTCCTAAAAAGGGGGAGTGGGTACATATACACATATACTCCCATTTTTTGAAATGTGATCTTTATAAAACTAAAGTCTTAACAAGACAGACATCTCAATTACATCCTACACGGAGTATTAAAGTCCTAACAAAACAGACATCTCAATCACATTATATATGGATTACTCGCAGTCTTAAGCTAAACAGACGTCTCATTTCACTCTTGTTGCTGCTGGCCACAATAATAAACTCTTACATATATTTCAGATCTGACTATTACATCTTTCGCACGATCAAAGCGCGCTATACAAAATTGTATATGTTCATTATCGAACGGGTATATTCGAAGAGGAATACGCATAACCCGAAATGTTTATTCTAAACCCGACAGCCAAATCCCTAGTTTATCACTATATGTTCATTATAGGAGCAGAAATGTTTATAGAAAATAGATCTGTAAATCGAAATGATCATTCTAAACCCAACAATCAAGCCGTTGGTCGCAATGCGATAACGTGTTCATTTATGGAGCGGACCCGTTAAAAAAAAATTGTCTGTAAACCAAATATGTTCATCAGAAAACATGATAAACAAGACATTGGTCCTAATCACGTAACATGTTCATTTGCGGAGCGGACTTGTTGAATAGAAACTCGTACGTAAACCGAACAATCCATCATAAAACCAAACAAACGAGTCGTTGGCACGTCAAAAAAACTAAAGTAGCCTTTCGAGCATATAGGTTGACTTGAACCCATCCGTAAACCAAGATACTTAGAAAAATGAACCACCAGTTAGCAGACTTCCCGAATAATGCCTTAATGGGTTTTCTGTAGAAATCTTTAACAGGGGTCTCGCAGAAATTCTTAACGGGATTCCCACAGAAATCTTTTAGTCGAAAAACGGATAAAGCCATTCAGCGTCCAGACAATCTAAATTCAAAAGCAAAAGCATAAAACGAGAAAGAGAAGGAGCTAGGAGTTACCTCCCTCAGCGGGTATCCCGTTGGTCGCTGCGACAAGCAGTAGCTCGAGCGAACCATCCATTCAAACTTGTCACAAATGAGTCAAGCGAAACAACAGATCGATGATAACACCCTCACGGCTCGGGGTCAAACTCCTCACGGCTAACTATTAGGGTCGGATTTTACCCCACTGAGATCAACAGAAAAATTAACTAAGTATAGAAAATGGACAAAGCCCTTGCGAGCTTCGAAAAACGATTCCACGAGTTTAACGGTTTGTATCAGCTCGGTAACAAACTTAACAGCTTCGCTTTTACTATCAAAAGAAAGATCTTTTAGTTAGTTTTCCAATGGAATTGAAATCATATCATTTGGAGTTATGGTTCGCAAGATACACCCGATTTAGTGAAGATATATCGACCAAACCCGTACGAGTTTTAGAAAAACAAGTCCTTGATGGATCAATAAGATAGTTAGGAAGTGGAGAAGAAAGGGTAGTTGAGCCAGAGTCGTGTCTTCATTTTTGTCGATTCGTTGGACGTATACTAACATAATCTCTGTTTGTTATTTTTTGCAGTTATCAATCCATTTCCGAGAGTTCCGCTAGACTTTCTCACGCTAGCAGAGTTGCTTGCTTCCGAGCGCTGTAATTGGCAGGAAGACTTTTCACTTCAACGAATTGAAGACGCTCGAGCCCGTTGCTTCGTCGGTTCCACCTCATCAATCAGTTCATCGCAAGCCTCCATGGGGAAGAGACCATCAGTTCGCGAAAGGAAAGAGGCCGAGGCACGCCGTTTGACTATCGAGTCCGAAGGCAGCGTTCAGAACATGGAGATCGATGCCGTAACTGCCCCTTTGCCTAGGCATCATTCCGAGTCCTCCGCTGGAAACCGCCCCGGGCGTCGTTCTGAGTCTGTAGTCTCTTTGACGCAGGACTGTAACGTTACCGAGGTAACGGAGCCCATAATAAGGCGAAACATGGTTCCTCGAAAACGTACCTTGTCTGCCGCAGAGAAGGGAAAAGGGGTGATGTAGTATACAGTTAGAGCTTCACAGGGTGGCCTGATGACGCCTGATATTGCGGAATAAGAGGCTCACTCTGCCCCCCCAAAGGAAGCTTCGGTTAAGGGTAGGCTGTCGCTGGATGGAACCAAGGTGATGTTTCTTCCTTATGAGCTGCTTATATCTTTACCGCTGTTCCTAACTCATATACTTGTCATTTCCCTCAGTTCGTTGATTCCATTACCAAGCTGGCGCGTAAGTACGATCGTCGTGCCAAGCGGGAGGCTGAGCGGGTCGAACAGGCGGCCGGAGAAGCTCGAGCCAAGTGGGAAGCCAAAGTGGCGCGGGGAAAGGCGTTGGAAGCCAACATGGAGTCACTGGAAAAGACTCGTGATGAATTGCGTGACTCGGGTGCCCAAAAAGATTCTGAAATCGAGTTGCTCAAGAGCCAGCTTATGTTGGAAAAAAGCTCTACCGACTCTAAGGTTAAAACCGCCACAAAAAAGATCGTGCGTTCCTTGATGAGCAAATTCAAGTCGAAAATAGAGAAGACCAAAGAGAAGTTCAAGGCTCTTGGGAAGTCGGTAGACAAGATGAATGACCTAGCTCAAGTTGACGCCAATCTCGAACTCATCTGGAAGCTCCAAAGCGACGATGCTCCTACTTTGGAATCCGAAGCCGCGCAAATTTCTGAATGGAAGGAGGAATTTGTTGGCGGGGACAAAGAGTACACTGCGCTGTTTGCCGAGATCCAACAGGGGTTGGTTGTCTCTCCCTTTTCTTATGACGATGTTCCCGCCTTCGACTCCAATCCGTTGGAAGATCAAGCCGCAGAGATTGGTGTTCACTTCCCCTCTGGGTCAACTAGGGTCCTTCCGGTGTGTGTTTGCTTGACCCGCGTGATTCCCATACTATCAGCGCGGGGTTCGGAGGTGAGCCCGATGGTACTGAAGGTTATGGCTACAATGACGGGAACGAAGTTGGTGCCGATTATGACATTGGTGGAGGTGGAACCGAGGTCGAGGAATACGAGTATGATGCTGGAGGTGCTGCCTCTTAGTCGATTTTCCTTGAGCGGTTCTTTGCCTCTATGTTCTCTGTACTTTGGTTTTTCTTTGTTTCGTTGCCTATATGGCCTTTGCTCATGCGAACTTTGTGCCTTGACTTCATTTTTTTTTTGTAAGATGTTGTTCCTTGCTTTCAGCAATATGATTATGTTCCGATTTTCGACCAACGTTTCGTCTGTTGGGTTTGTTTTCAATGATTGAACTTGGCTTTTCGGGGATGCTATGATATCCGCGCCGGCTTCAATCACATTATGACTAACGTTTCATATGTTGGGTTTATGACGATCATTTTTGGTTTACAAGCTGGTTTCCGTGAACCGAACTTGCTCCGTCAATGGTCATTGCGCGCTTAATATCCCGTTTGGGATATGATAGTCAGATCAAAGTGTTACTGTGGCCATCAGCAACGATCGAGTTTAAGTGTTTTGTTTTGATTTAGTTGATCCGTTACGGATGTTCAAATATTGACTTGGTTGATCCGTGATGGATGTTCAAGTATTGACTTGGTTGATCCGTGATGGATGTTCAAGTATTGAGAGGTGGGGAGTATACGAGTATACATACCCCCACTCCCCCCCCCCTTTTTAGGGAAGGGGGCAGCTGAACCCATCCGAAGACGGGCTGCCTACGTACCCTTTGTAGGGATTAAGCCGCCTCGTTGTTCATTTAGAAATGACTTAGTGATAGTATTTTTTCAAATGCCGAGCGTTCCACGAACGCGGAACTGGATCGCCAGCCGTGTTGGCTAATTTGTAGACTCCAGGTTTGACTACTTCAGTGACTCGGTAAGGTCCTTCCCAGTTAGCACCAAGTTTGCCAGCGTTTAGCTCCGCTGTATTTTGAAAGACCTCCCGCAACACCAATTCTCCTTCCTGGAATCTGCGAATTTTAACCTTCGAGTTATAGTACCTTGCTACAGCATTTTGATAGTTCTGAATCGAATAAGTGCTTGGTCACGTTTCTCGTTGACAAGATCCAATGTATCAAGCAGCAGAAGATGATTTAATCCTTCCTGCTCTGGCAGAAGTCTTCGTCGCACCCCCGGAAATTGCACTTCTGGTGGGATAATGCACTCGGTTCCGTATACTAAGGCAAATGGGGTTTCGCCTGTTGCTCGTCCTGGTGTGGTGCGGTGCGACCATAACACTCCTTCCAACTCGTCAGCCCATCTCCCCTTCTTCGCCTTGAGCTATTTTTTCAGCCCTTTAAGGATCGATTTGTTGGCTGCCTCGGCCTGTCTGTTTCCTTGAGGATACCTCGGCGTTGACTTGCTTAGCCGAATCTTTCATTTATCACAGAACGCCCCAAACCGAACGGAGATGAACTGCGATCCGTTGTCAGTGACGATTTCATAAGGCACGCCATGACGACATATGATATTCCACCATACGAAACTTTCTACTTGGGCATCCTTGATGGACGCGTATGCCTCTGCCTCCACCCATTTAGAAAAGTAATCGGTTAAGACCAGTATGAAACGTTTTTACCGGGACGGGTGGAGCGGACCAACGATGTCCATTGACCAACGCATAAACGGATAACGTGAGGTGATCGATGAGAGCATCTCTGTAGGCTGATGAATCTTCGGGGCGTGACGTTGGCATTGCTCGCATTTAGCTGAAAACACTTCGCAATCCCTTATCATTGTTGGCCAATAATACCCGTGTCGTTTGATCCTCATTGCTAATGCTCGTCCTCCGGAATGGTTTCCGCAAGACCCGCCATGAACCTCTTCCATGATCTTCCGAGCTACCTTGCCTTCAACACATTTTAGCAACGGTCCGGAGAAACACCGCTTGAAAACTTCTCCATCTAACAGGATATATCGTGCGGCCTGAGCCTTGAGCTTACGGGCTGCCCATTTGCCAGAAGGTCGTTCTCCATCATAGATGTAACTGCGAACGTCACCAAACCATGGCTTGTCGCAGCCGTGGACTAATCAAATCGTCGTGGCCCTCCATAATCTCCTCTTCGTCAGCGGTCGGATCAGGATATTCGTCAGGGTCATCGCATGGATTATCAGTCGGATCATTCTCGGCTTCCGCCATAACTGCATCTTCCTGTCCCGGACCGGGATCACTGCGGACGGTGACTTCGGATCCGGGAAAAACATGACTCGTTCCGGGTTCTAAAGTGGAAGGGCATTCCGGTGCCGAAGTGGACGTGCTACCAACAGGAGCATCGGTTTTGCCGACATCAGATCCTGCGTGTCTAGATGAGCCGATGTTGTCTTTGGCTGATGGTACCAAAGTTGACGTGGCTGATGGAACCGAAGTCGACGTGGCTGATGGAACCGAAGTCGACGTGGCCGATGGAACCGAAGTCGACGTGGCCGATGGAACCAAAGTCGACGTGGCTGATGTAACCGAAGTCGATGTTGTTTTTGCCAGAACCTTCTTTGTGCTACCCTTCGTGTGCCTGGTTGCCTGGGACCGAGTTACTACGTTCACGGTCTCGGTTATCCTAATGCTGGGATGTTCAATGAACTCCACTGGTATGATCCGTCTCAAATCCGGATCCGATGTCGAAGCAAGAACTGCTAACGCATCAGCCGAAGTGTTCTCGCCCCGAGGGATTCTTGTCAGGGTGAATTCTTTAAACTGTCCATCCAAATCCTTCACAATCTGTAAATATAATCCCATGCGATCTTCCTTTACCGCATACTCGCCGCTGAACTGATTTACGACAAGCTGGGAATCACAAAATGCATGTATGTTTTCAATCTTCAATCCCAAGGCTAACCTCATTCCAGCAATGGGAGCTTCATATTCTGCTTCGTTATTTGACGCGTGAAAACCTAATCGAAAAGACTGCTCCAGAAGCTCTCCTATCGGTGATGTCATCCTTATTCCCACTCCTGAACCGTTTTTTGATGATGATCCGTCGACGTGGAGCTTCCAAGTCGGCTTTGGTTCGTCTTCTTCGGGACCCTCATCAGAGGTCTCAATAAGGAAGTCCGCTAGAACCTGAGACTTTTTACAAGTCCGGCCCCGGTATTCAATGTCGTATTCACTAAGTTCGACGGCCCACTTCGCCAATCTTCCTGATTGGCTCGGACTATGAAGGACTGACCTCAAGGGAAAAGTGCTGAGAATTACGATTGGGTGTGACTGGAAGTAAGGTCTTAACTTTCTGGCGCACATGACCACAACTAGTGCTAACTTCTCCATTAACGGGTACCTTATCTCAGCAGCGACTAAACTCTTGCTGACGTAAAAAATTGGCTTCTGCTCTCCCATTTCTTCTCGGACAATCACTCCGCTAACGGCCACTGAAGAGACCGCAATGTACAGGAAAAGTGGCTCGCCATCTACTGGTTTTGCAAGTATCGGTGGACTTGCCAAGTATTCCTTTAATTCCTTGAATGCTGTCTCACACTTCTCGTTCCAATTGAAGTCCTTCTTCCCCCTCAAAGTATCATAAAACGGCAAACACCTATCGGTTGATCGTGAAATGAAACGGTTAAGCGCTGCAACTCTTCCGGTCAACCGTTGCACCTCTCGTTTAGTTCTCGGAGAAGCCATATTCTTGAGTGCGTCTATCTGCTTCGGATTCGCCTCAATGCCACGGCGAGTGACTAAGTAACCAAGAAATTCTCCAGATGTTACCGCAAACCTACACTTTGTCGAATTCAGTTTCATATTGTGCAAGTTCAGCTGCTCAAAACATTCCCGCAGATGCTCGACGTGATCTTTTTTGCTTAACGACTTCACTAACATATCATCAATGTACACCTCCATTGTTTTTCCCAGTTGGTTAGCGAACATCATGTTGACCAGTCGCTGATATGTGGCTCCTGCGTTTTTTAGCCCGAATGGCATTACTTTGTAGCAGTAGATTCCTCTGTCCGTGATGAAAGCTGTCTTGTCTTGATCTTCGGGGTTTATAAGAATTTGGTTGTATCCTGAAAAGGCGTCCATGAATGACAGTAGCTCATTGCCGGCTGTTGCTTCGACCAGGCGATCAATATGAGGCAAAGGAAAACTATCCTTTGGGTACGCTTTGTTCAGATCCGTGAAATCCACGCAAACGCGCCATTTTCCGTTCTTCTTCTTGACTACGACGGGATTCGCCAACCAATCCGGATACTTGACTTCTCTGATTGAGCCAACTCTGAGAAGCTTGTCTACTTTGTAATTAACTACTTTCGCCCTTTCAGGTCCGAGTTTTCTTCTCTTCTGCTTGACTGGTTTGAAGCTTGGATAAACGTTTAACTCATGGCTTGTCACACTGATATCGATACCCAACATATCTTCGGCAGCCCACGCGAAAGTACTGACGTTCTCCTTAAGACACGAGACAAGTTCCTCCTTGATATCTTCGATTAGTGTGGAACCGATCTCCACGCATCGCTCCGGGTGTTCATCGTCTATGCAGATCGTGATAACGGGGTCACAAAGTGGTCTGTTTTCTTTTACGCGACCCTCCGTTATCTGTAATTGCTATAATAGTTTGCTGAGCCCTTTCACCGGCTCTCTATCTGTCTTCATCTTCTTTTGCTTCAACACTTGATCCGTTACTGGTTTCCTGAGTTTATGCTCCGTAAGAAAGCACATTCGGGATTCCTTCTGACTTCCCCGAATGGTTTTCACTCCGCCTGGTGTTGGGAACTTGACGCAAAGATGATAGGTCGATGCAACTGCCCTCATCGAATTCAGCCAAGGAGTCCCCAATATCATATTGTAGATAGCAGGGTGATCTGAGACAGAGAACTCAACGTTTTTCGTTACTCCTTCGGCTTGAACAGGTAGTGTGATCAATCCCATTGTCATTGTCGTTTCTCCAGAAAAATTTGTTACCGGTTTCGGGAACGGTTTGACCATGGCTAAGTCGATGTCCATTCGCTTGAGGGTTTCCTTGAATATTATGTCCATCGTACTTCCAGTGTCAATCAGCACCTGAGCTACGTCACAGTTGGCCACGACTATTTCGACCATGAGAGGATCATCATGAGGTTTATCAATCCCAACCGTCTCATTTTCTTCGAAGGTGATGACATCGTTTTTAACAGTAGACGGGATCTGGAGGTTCATACTAACGTCAGCTCGCCTTTGGAAGGCTTTGATGGAGGAAACAGTGTCTGCGCAGTAATGTGATCCACCCCTAATCATGTTAATGCGCCTTCGCGGTTCTGGTGGTGGGGCTTCGCTCTCTTGCCTCTGACGCTTCTGACCTTCTTTGTCAGCTGGGCCGGTTCCATCATCGTTAACATCCATGGCGAAATCGTCAATGCTAACGTTTCCTCCAAGCTCTCCTGCTGCCAGTTTTGCAGCGAGTTTTAAACCTAGAACCCGGCAATTCGCGGTTGAGTGCCCAAAGACGCGATGGTGTTCACAATACGCTGCTTCGTCGTAAGTACTCTCCTTCCTTACCCAGGTGTTCCAAGGGTCTCGGCCACGGCCACGGCCACGCACCTGACCTCTTTATCGTGAGTTACCCTATCCTTGACCTCGTCCAGCGGATTCTACCTGAAAACTATATGCTCCTTTGAATCCTCCTTTATGCTGGACAAAACCGGGCGTGTGATTGCCTTTCTTGGTATTCTGATGCTGTTGAGCTTGCGGTTGCTGATTTGTTTGCTTCGGTTTTCCGTGTCTTTCGGCGCACAACGTGGTCTCCTCCTCTTGATTGATGAACTCGGAAGCCCGGTGCAAGGCATCTTCTATTGTCGAGGGAGTGTTCACGGTCATCTCCTTCTCGAAGTCTGAGGTGTACCAGAGTGCCTTTTTCAGGGCGAGTAGGGCGGCCTTGTCGCTAACGTGCTCCACTTTAGACATAACGGTTTTGAATCTTCCGATGAAACTCCGAAGTGTCTCGTTCTGCCCTTGCAACATCGTCCATAAATCCGCATCGGAAACCCCAGGATCTATGAATATGGAGTAGTGTTTCAGGAATGCTGCGGTTAGCTGACCGAAGTTGTCAATGGAATTCCGATCGAGTCTGGAGAACCACTGAAGGGCAGGTCCCTTCAAGTGTTCAACGATAACAGGCACTTTCCGGCGTCTCTCTCGCTTTCCCGGAAATTAGCGCGACCCATTGCAATTGCGAATGACGTGATGTGGTCCTTTGGGTCACTATTCCCTTCGTAGATCGGGATCTTAATCTTTCCGGGATCTGTAATTTTCGCTTCGGTGATACGGGATGTAAACGGAGTAGTTTGCGCTTCTTCCAAAATGCGGTCGATTTCCGGAGCCTTGCTAATGGCCCTGTGCATCTGTGACTGAATAACTTTCAAGTTGGCAGCTGTTTGATCCATCTCTGCCCGAAGTTCGATCATCTCATCTTTCTGGGCCTGGATCGCGGCTCTTCATTCACTTTCGAATCGAGTTTGTTGCGCCAGAAGATGACCCTCTTCTTCCTCGATCTTGTCCTCAAATTGTCGTAGCTCGTTGCGGGTCGGGGCTGTATTGTCGGCGTTACGATGTTGCGCTGGATTTTCCGCATCCAGATCTATCAGAGGTTCTGATTCGATTTCGTTCCGGGTGCCAGCTCTTTGAACCTCAGGGTTTTGCTCACCGGTCATGGTTGTAGGGCGTGTCGGAGGTATCCCCGTTTGTGTTCTCTGCGGTGTTGTAAATTTGAGGGGAATTGGTCGTACCGGTCTCCTCGGTCGATCTTGGCCCGACCCCCCAGCTTGGTTCCGGTTGGCAGCCGCTAGGGTTTCTAGTCGGGCGTTGGCGGTTGCTTGTTTCTTATCGTGATCTTCGATCCTCTCCACCAACGTTTCAAGCATCGCCTTGATCTGGGTCATGGCTTCGGGCATCGTGTCTACGGTTACTGGTGGTGACTGCTGCTTCTCTCCTCCCCCGGTAGTACCCGCAGAGTTCGTTTCTTCACTAGACATCTTCCTTCGTATCGGATTGGCGGTGGTTTTTCGTGTCAGAAATTTCAAGAGTCTCCTTAGACGGTGCCAAATTGTGGGAGTCCGAACCCGCACAATCAAAACTTGTAGAGACTTTTGTATGGAACAAAAATTCTAGGATTAAAACCAACGCAATCAAAGCTAACTTCAATGAATGTCAAGAGAATTTGAGAACTCGTTATATTGCTGTTCAGAAAGCTTTAGAGTACAAGTCTTTGTCAATTGATTTTCGGATCCCCTTTCTCAAGGGTTATGTACATGTATATATAGTCACCTAAGGCGGTTTTTCCTATCCCTAAGTCATAATGGAAATCCCCTTTCTCTTGCGATTTCCATTCTTCCTTAGATTGCTTGTGTCAGTCTTTTCACGGGCCTCGTCACATTCCACTTCGGCCCAACTCTGTCCAATCAAGATGACATCGGTACGCGCCCACATCGGAACCATTAGTACGACATCGGTACCATCACTTATCGACATCGGAACCATTGCTTGTTCGATATTGGAACCACCGTACGCCGACATCGGAACCATCTGACATCGACACATCAGCACCATCAGCGCTTCATCGGCGTCACCATTCTTTGACTTCGGAACCATATGAGCCCGACTTCGGTGCCGTACGTGACCGATGTCGGCTCCACACATGGTCGACTTCGGTGCCGTATGTGACCGATGTCGGCTCCACACATGGTCGACTTCGGTGCCACATGTGACCGACATCGGTTCCACACGTGATCGACTTCAGTTCCACATTTGGCTGACATCGGTTCCATTTGCATCGCGGTACGTGATCCTCGTGTCGCGGTACACGATCCTCGTGTCGTGGTGTGCGATCTTCGTGTCCCGATGTGTACGACATCGTTCGCGAGCCGACACGGTTTCCACACTTAGCCATTTTGTGACTGTTATTCTTCCGAGGAGAGATTCGACCCCAACAACGAGTTAGCCAAACAAAACGGTAAATAAAATCACTCATTGTAGTTCAGGACTCCCCATTACGGCTAACTCTTAGTGGCTTGGGGTCCACTACTTTTGGGAAATCGATCTCCAAGGCATCTACCCGCTTACTTAACACTTGTCAACTTTGCCATTGATCGCTTATACCTCAGTACCACCATTACTTATACTGTCTGGGGGGACTAACTGTAGGGGTCAAAATCCACCTCAGGAATCAATGACCAAAATTGGCTAAATGTGGGAAACAGTTAACATGTTTCCCACGGAAATCCTTAATGAGAAACCAAAATTGGCTAAGTATGAGAAATAGGTAACGGGTTTCCCACGAAAATTCTTAACAAAAAACCCGTGAATAACCTTATTCTTCTGGATGACCTAGCCCGCGGGATGACGATGTATGAGCAACGGGCCGAGCTGCGGAGAATTGGTTCAAGCGTCAGATAGTGGGCAAAGCCGCAAAGAGAGGCCTGCAACGTGCAGCCGACTCCGCGCAAGGAAAATCCTGAAGAATAAGGGAAGCCTACTTATCTGAGTAACAGGGGCTCTAGCCGTGGAATAACCCTATAAATACTATTGTAAACCCTTTGAAAAAGGGGATCATCCATTTTACAGAGAAACCATTGTAACAACTTGACAGAAACAGCAATAATAAAATCTTCTTTTATCTTTTGCTTTCCGTGATTTGTACCTTTGAAATCTCCGTTTCGCAAACCCTAGAAAAATTATATTGTTCGAGTTTCGACTCCCACATTCTTTCTTCTCGTCACCCCAGTCTTTGATTTCACACAAGAACTCATCTCTAATAGTTTTTAATCATATGCATATCCCTACAGATCGTTCATTTGGAGTTTGTGTCGATGTATGTGCGTTGTTATGTACTAAATATGAGTATATTTTTAGTGGAAGAAAGGAATCAAGGATGATGATTATATGTAACCGAAGACACGACAATTCAAACCTTTACCCAAAATGAGAATGAGGAGGGGTCGAATTATAACCTATATTGTATATGATCAAATCAGAAAACCATTTAAGATATTGTGCATAAAAATTTGTGAAAACCCCTTTATTCATGAAATTGTAGAGCATCTTCTTCTCGCTCTAAGAAGAAGAAAATTCAAAGTAAAGAATGATTGAATGTGTTGTATCTCATTACCCTCAAAATAATGAGATCTGCATCAACCGAGTTTTATATTAGTTAGTTGCGGATACTGATTCACGAATCACTTCTATAATAGTTTGTTTTAATGTTTAGTCTGAGAAGTTCAACTTTATTATTGATAAAGTACGTCAACTCTAATAAATTACAAAGGAAAATTAGGTGCTATTCATCCCAAATCAATTGGTTTTATGGATGGAAGAACAAAAATTTTGAGTTGTGGATTACAGACGTATCGAGAAACATGAATGGTCAAGACATATTCAAATATTTCCGCCTATGTGGAAAAATATAATTCCATGTATTGAGTTTACATCGTTGGAATGATGGATACAAGCGAAGTTGTGTTTTGTCTATGTGTCTTATCTTATCCTTTCAATTTTCTTTTTACTTATACATGGATTTGAGGTCAAATAATTTTCAAATTTATGAACTATGTGGATAATTTGAAGCTTATTATATAAGTTTTTAATAGGAATTTCATAATCGGAGTTAATCTTCCTCTAACTTAAGTTTGCATAAATACAATATCATGGACTCTTAATCAAATCCTTATATTAACATTTATCATGTATTTTCTCATTGTTTATTTATTGTATGACTATTTTATACTATTTTGATGATTGCTTAATCTCTATATTGTTACAATGTTTCACTACGCTCAGGAGAAACGTTTGTTTCTTTAGTTGTTTCCATTTTAAACTCTTCTCTTATATTTACTAAGAGTTTAAAGTTTAAACAAGTAAACTAGGTCTGGACATAAAAACCGGACCCGAATACCCAAACCTGAAACCGATCCGAAACCCAGGTTCGGATCGAGTTTTTAGATCGTTCCACATTTAATGTATTTTTTTTTGGTGTGACTTCTAAGAGGTCCTAATCCCATAGATTTCAACTCTTATGATAAAGTTTATATTCATAGTTAAGTAAAAGGGGTAGAAAAGACTAGACAAGACGCATGAAGAAAACTTAACTTCGATTGTACCCATCATCCCAATAATGTAAAACTCAATATATGCATCTAGATTCCTCCACATAGGTGGCAATATGTGAAAATTCTTTGACCATTCATGTTTCACATTATTGTCTATAATACATAACTCAATACTTGTAGCTCTTCCATCCAAAAAACTAAATGATTTAGGATACATGACACCTAATTTGCCATGGTAATTTATTAGAGTTAACGGAAAACGTAGATCACTGAGAGCTTGATCAATAAACTGATTTAAACATCAAAGCAAAGTATCATAGAAATGTTTTGAGAGTCGGTATCCTCAGCTAAGTAATATAAAACTCAGTTGATGCATATCTCATTATCTTGATGGTAATTAGATAAAACACATTCCATTATTCTCCATTTCAATTTTCCGTTCCTAGAGTGAGAACCTGATGCTCTTTTTTTTTTTTTATAAATTGTCATGCACAATACTTTAATTATATTTCGATTGGATCATACCCAAGATAGGTTATAACTCGATTCCTTCTTGTTCTCATTTTGAATAAAGGTTTGAATTACCTTGTGATAGGGTTCATATATATCATCATCCTTTAATCCTTCCTTTCACTCAAAATATATCCATCTTTAGTACATAAAACCATAGACAGAGGCACAAACTCCAAATGAACAGTCGCTAGGGATATGCATATGATTATCAAGTATTATAGGAGACAAGTACTTGACTGAAATCAAAGACTGGGGTGATGAGAAGAAATACCACTTACCCTCAGTTTAGAAAGTAAATAAGAGACAAAAACGAGATCAACACATCGTGAAGAACATATTATCGATGAAATATAGACGACTGAGAATCTAAGTCTAATCCTTTGACATGCAAAGAAACTTTGCGATGGATTTCATAGACAATCTCAAAAGTATCTGAGCGTTGGGATCAATTGGGATCATACAAGACTTTTCTTCTACTCGATTTGTTGATGAGCAAATGTATTCTTTGGAAATGGTCTTAAGAGGGAGTTAGGCTTGTAGATAGCTGAAAGGCCTAGTTGGAGAAAGATTATAGAAAATATGTCGTTACAAGGACCATAAGAATAAGATCATATTGATCTTACCCACTTGATGGTGACTGTGTTCGGTGTGAGGTTGTTGAATCTCCGATCAGTTAGAGTCCATTAGAGAGTTGGTTAGGTGATATATAGCTAATGCTCTTGTTATACAATGTGGTTTATTGTGTGATCTCTTTATCGATTTCTTTTTAGAGAGAGAGAGAGAGAAGTGAGGATCGATTGTTAGGGAGAGATTGTTCTTTTTAGTTTCTCCGATGAAGTAGTAGATTATGGGAAAAAGGATTCCGGCCGTTACACTGACGGTGGAACGTTAAATTTCATGTTTTCTTTGCACTTATTTATTTATTTTGTTTTCAATCCGAGTCCACCAAATCAAACGAGTGAGAGAGAGAAAGATTTGATGGAAAAAAAACGATATCGAGTTACCGTTTTCAACACCAAATCTGGAAAAGATTAAAGTTTAATTCTTTAATATATGATATGAGGTGAAAACTTTTTTTTGGTTAAGATCTGATCAAACAAGATACTGTGTTTGGGGAATGACATATACAAGTGCAATTTTGTAATCGCATTTGATCTCTTCTCCATTTTCTACTAGAATGTGAAGCGGGACACTATTGATACAGTCTTTGTTATATTGTTTATCTATCCTCTTTTTCGGTTGTTACATGATTTTTAATATTTATTTCAATGTTATGACTATTTATTCTACTTTGATATTATGACTATTTATATTTATTTTGATGATGTTCAGCGATCTCATGAAGCACAATACAATTAAGCTAAAAAGTAAGTCAAACAATTTGAACTTCATGGAATAAACGAATGGCAAATACCCACCATGGAATTCTTTTAGATGTTTACCAAGTGGAACTGCATTAATAAAAAATTTATTAAAAATTGTTTTCCAGTTTAGAAATAGAAGAGAATCAGTTTTTATTTTTCTGAACCACAAAAGTACTTTTGTAAAACAAAAAAATACAAAAAATCAATTTTTATTAATTTATCTAGAATTTAATAAGAAAAATACACAAAATCAATTATTACAAACATTAACTTCCAATTAGTGACATAAAAGAATAGTGAAATGATAACAAATTTGAAGGTGATAAAAAAGATAAGGATAAAAATAGAGGTGGTGAAAACGAAGACAATAGAAATATAAAATTATACAGCACAATTAAGTTTTTTCTAATGGTTATAAAAAGAATACTATTCACTATAAAAACATATCAATAAAGTAGTACATGAATATGGTGGTATAAAAAAATGGATGTATAAAAGACAATAAATATGGTGGTACAAAGAAACAATGGTGGTTCACAAAATGTATAAAAGAGTGGTTCATACCTTTTTCGTTTGAATCGTCTCAATGCCCATACCTATCCAATTGTTGTTTACGTTACCAATCCGAGATGCAAAAATTAGTTCGATTTGGTAACACTGTAAAGAAATAATTTAGAAAATAAACAATTAATTTAATGACAACCAAATTTTTTTATTTTAGGTAAATATTTCTTCAGATTCGAGATTAGGGTGATCGTACCTTCAACATGATCGAGAACGCTAAAACTACTATAGTGGATTGAAAATAGTTTGCGCTAAACATCATAGTTCTGTTTGGTCATGTCAAAAGTGATGGGGATGTAGGCGTCGATCTGGGTGATTCTAAATAGTTTATCATTGGACGGAATTGCGGTGCTAGTCACCATGGTAGCCATGATAGTAGTTGGAAGAGAGGAGAAGGTGTTTGATTCAAGATAAATCAAGAGAGATAAGAAAAGATAGCGGCGGCTGGGAAAGAAAAAGCAAGAGATTAGGTTTGGGAGACAAAAAAGTATCTGTGCTTTAGCTTGGTGCTTAAATTTACTTTGATATCATGTAAGAGTGAATAAATTTATGTGTCGGCTGATAATATTAAAATAACGTATATATAGATTACACAAGAGCCTCTAGGGCTCCTATAAGGGTATATAAGTCATTATATAGATCTATATATATATATATATAAGTCATTATATAGATATATATATAAGTCATTATATATATATATATATATATATATTTTTTAACATACTTTTTGTGCAAAACTATAGTGAATGATTATTTATGAGCGTGCATATGTCTGCTAGATTTTAGAAAAATAAATATTATACGTATTAAATATTATAATATATTTACAAATTTTATAGCTGAAGTAGAAATTAACTTACGGTAAAAATCAAACGAGTAACCATATTTCTAAGTTAAAAGAAAAAAAAAATCTAATTTAAAATAGTAAATAAACATACGGTATTATGTCGTCTAAAAGAACCCACAAAAAAAATTATTAAAATACATTGTAATAACAAATTCACTCAATGCGTTGATCAATTTCTAGTTAAAAGATGACTATCTTGTTTAGAAAATAGAAGAGTATGAGATTTTTTTTCAACCGTAAAATATATTTTTGTATTACAAAAACACGTATAAATCATTGTTTAATTATTTCATTTAAAATTTTATAAGAAAAATACATAAAATTAGTTATTTAAAACATTAACTTCCTACTAGTGACATTAAAGAATAGTGAAATGGTAGCAAGTTTTAAGGTGTTAAGAAAGATAAGGATAATAATAGAGGTGGTAAGAAACAAGACAAAAAATTATAAAAATTATACAATAAAAATATATTGTGTAATGGTTGTAAGAAGTGTACTACCTACTATAAGTTTTTTTTTTTTAGTTTTGGTCACAGAGGCTTAGTTTTATATTAATTAAATTTTTTTTTTGAAGGGTGTAAAAATAGATCAATCAAATATCGGAAGCTTAAATTAATTGAGGAGTTAGTGAAGCTGGAAGAAAATTTTCTTCACTAAAAAGATTAGTTGCATAGTATGAGAAGATCTTAAAGCTAAGTAAATGAGGAGCTCATATCCGAAGAGATTTTATCATTCAGTACAATAGAATTAACATGTTTAAATTTCATTTTCTACCATTATGAGCGGGGAGCCAATTCTGATTACTTTCAGTTTTAAAAAAAAAATACTCTTTTTTTTTCCAACAAACACAATGGATACACGTTTAGTAACACTAAGCATTACAAAATTTTGGATGGTACAAAAAAGCAATACAAGATGATAATATAACTAGAAGTAGTACAAATAGTTATAAAAGATAGCGGTACAAATAATTTTAGTGAAACCACATTTCGTAATGCTATCTTTATTGATTATACAAGAGATAATACACATTATAATGCAGCAGTAGTACAACGTTAACAAACGTTACCAATCATAGCCAAATAATATACTTAAGCGATAGTTATTATCTAATAGCTTTGTAATAAATATGGTGGTACAAAGAAAAAATGGTGGTTCCACTTAAATGTTCAACAAGGTTTATCGTTTTAGTTTGAATCGCATCAATGTCCATTCCTATCCAATTATTGTTTGTTACCAATCAGAGTTGCGAGATGAGTTCAAATTGGTAACTCTGCAAAAATAAAAATAAAAGGATAAATTAGAAAACATAACTAATGAAATGAAAATCATTACATTTGATTTTCGATAAAACCAAATTTTTCTTCAGAGTAATATGGGTGGAATATGATAATGTTTTTGAGCGTGTGTATATCTATTAGTTTTTAGCAAAAATTGAAGATTTCTATTTATTTTATTTTAAAAGAGAATTAAAGAATGTCAACATCCTATAGAATACAAAAAAAAAAACAAATGTATGATGGACATGAATTCCGAGTAACACTGCACAAACTAAAGATATTAAGATTTTAGATGAATAATTTTTTTGATGATTTGAGATTGATTTCGAGAGACAGTGATGGTGAATGGATGTGTTGAGTATTTGTGTTCTTTACTTAATTTATAGAGAAATTGATGGGTTTTCTTAAACATTAAAAAATTAAGACATAAGAAGAATAGAAACGCAATCATTTATGCAAACAACCAAGAAGTACTGGAACTGGTTGTTGAGAGAGCACTAGGAGAAGCGAAACTGTGGAGGCAACTGAATATATCACCCTCGGGACAATGCTTTGGTGTGTTGCGAAGCAATGAGCTGAAAGAACGATGGCAAAAGCCAATGTTGGGAGTTATGAAATGTAATATCAATGCCAACTGGAGGAACTCGCACTTACATAGTGGAGTGGCATGGTTGCTTCGAGATGAAGTGGAATCTGTACGATTTCATGCTCGTGATGGTCACGTTGGCTCTACGAACCGTACACTGCAGAATTACAATGTATCAAATGGGCTATGCAGAGTCTACTGGATTTACACATAGGAGACGTGATGATTGCGTTTGATAGTAAAGCAGCTTATGACGCAATCTCTAAGCCGAGAGAGTGGCCAAGATATCGAGTTCTCCTTCAACAGATTGAACAACATCGAACTGGCTTCCAGAGTTGTGAATTTGAATTGGAACATATTTTTGCAAACGCATCAGCTCGTGCAATGGCAAAGAGTGTTACCAAAGACGGTCGGTTTAAGTCCTACCTTGCACTAGGAGGTCCGGGTTGGTTACAAGAGTGTATTGTTCGTGAGGCTTACCCGTAACATCTTTTACTCTTTTATGTTAGAGTAGTGATGGTTGATTGCTTTGTTCTGGGAATATGTTTTTTCTTTGGTTCTTTCTTTGATGTATTACCACTTTTATGAAATAAAAAGACTCTCAGACGTTTAAAAAAAAATGGATATCAACATTCAATGAGATTTCGATAAAAATATATGCATTATCTTAAAAAAGTAACTGTTTAAACTCAAATTATACTATACCAAATTTCAAAGAAAAATGTATTGTACTACTTTTTGCAATGTTTACTTTTGTACTGCCAAATATGTACTATTTATCTAATTAGTTATAGGATAAATTAAGTGTTACAATTCTTACAATATTTTCTTTGATGGATGAATTTTTTTTGGAAACAATTAAGTAAATGAAAACGGCGTGATAAAAACAAATTTGGACGTAAAATGTGAATATATATTACCAAATCAACTATTTTCTTTACATCTGTTTGGCAAAGCTAATTGGTTTCAAGAGGCCCAAAAAGATGAAAAATTCATAATTGAAACATGCTAAAAAAAATAAAATTTTAATTACCCATACTAAAACATTGGCAAAATAGATTTCTATAGCATATTCTGTTCTTGCGAGGGAGGTTGATGTCCATGATGTCTCTAGTGATTATCTTGTAAACTCTCATGTCGGATGTAAAAGTATTCTTGTTCAGCATATTATTTCTCTCTTTTCATATGAAAAATATGTATTTACATAGTGAAATGCTTGAGAGTAGGACTTAGTACTTGTCTTGGTGTGAGATATGACCAATGGTAGAAGATGCAACTAGTTGAAGCGAGGAAAAATGTAGGTTCCAAATTTGGGAACTGAAAACACAAAAAAGCATGGATATTGCTGATGTATTAAGAGGTGTCTAGCTTTAAAATTGTATTGCTTTATTTTGTGATTGTGATGCCATGTAACCCGACTCCCTTTCGAAAAGAGCATCCATATTAGCCAAAGGTTGAGAGTTTTTTTTTCTGAGTCCTAAAGTTACAGAGGTCTGACCCTCTTGCTAAACCATAGCAATCGAGTATGCAAACAACACATAAATCAATTGTGCCAACAACATAATTGTGATAATCTCTTGGAAGCAGCTCTAAAAAATAACAACAAAAATATTGATCTCCCAGAAAAGACTATAGTTGGAGATGTCTTTGAGGTGGATTAAAAAGCTATCAATTTACTAATACATCTCTATTTAATAAACTACCAATTATATATCATTAATTTAAACGTACTAGAACGATTTGACTAAATTGGCAAATACATCTGCAATTAGATTTTTTGTTTTTAACATAATAGAATTAAACGAAAACTAAAATTTATTTACTGATAATAGTATTTTTTAACCAAAAAATATATGGAAACAACTATTAAAGAGACAAAAAAACGTGGAACTCAAAACGGTTTTAGCGGGTAGAAAAATTATTTAGATAGAAAGATAAAATGTGAAAATAACCGTTTTTTTTTTGCGGGGAACAATTTAATATATTATACATTAAACACAAACTATTCTTTTAATAAACCACATTGGTATAAGAATGTCGACGTTTCACAATTATTGTCGGAAACATCGATTTTTGTTAAGCGGCGTGCAATTTGGAGGTTTAGCCAAAATATGATATCCACGCAAACGTTTTGTATCATAATAAAATTGAATACGGAAGATAAAAGTAACGGATTTATTGATCTCTTAGCGGTAAGAATTGTGTATGGAAAACATTGTTAAATTCATTTATTTTTATGTATCTTTCTTATTATGTGGCGTATATATTTTTATGTGATAAGTTTTTTCTTTTTTTTTGTAATTTCTGCTTATTAAATTTGTAAACTCAATTTAAAATAAATGAAATGGCAGTTAGAAAAAAAAACCCACATCTATATATTATTTTTGCAGTGATTTAAATCTGTAACCAAACACTCCTACTGTTTTTTTAAAACATTGTTACTAAACAGTATTTATCTAGGCTAATTTCAATCCTGCTACCAAACACTCAAATAATTAACATCTATGAATTTATATACCAAACATTTCAATCTGTAACCAAACTTCATCGTTCTCGAGTTGCTTCAACACTTCTTTTCTTTAAAATCTCAAATACCTTTAGATTTCCAGGCATCTAAGCAGCTAATGCTTCGGCGAAATCTCCTATGGCGTGATGCAAGTATATAGTCGCCGCGTGCTGTAGAAGCTTGCTCTGTTCCGTAATCGCATTTAGAATATCGGGATGGCAATGACCGCATGAGACAGTGACTATACCAGCAAACGCATTAGATATCGCCTACCAGTCTCATCAAACAAGTATTGCATCTTCCCTTCAACAATGTTAAGCTGCAAGAATATAGAACATTGATCAAGCTTCTTTAATCAGATCCATATGTCACTTCACAACCAGAGTTTAAATCGATCGAACTCAAGCTTATGTATCTGGGAAACTCAGTTTCACTCAGTTTCACAACCGTAAACATCAGTTTCAGTTTCACAATCTTTAACATCTATGAAACACTCAGTTTCACAATCGTAAACATCGGTTTCAGTTTGTACCTTAGCATTGAAAGGGAAGCACAATGTGTCACACAACAAATTCCATATGGTAAAAGAATTGAAGGGCTGATTCATTGTGACCTCGAGCTGCATTGTCCGATCCAAAATATAAAATTGCTTATGACATAGAATGAAAAGTAGTCTAACAAATGATCATATATATCAAACAAGCAACACACCAACACTCTCTTCATTATCTGGCATTTACTAATCAAACACCACAAAGAAGCAAACCCCGTAATCAAACAAGCAACACACCAACAGTCTCAGTTTCAGTTTCAACACACAATGAAAAGTAGTCTAACAAATGATCAAATATATCAAACAAGCAACACACCAACAGTCTCTTCATTATCTGGCATTTACTAATCAATCACCACAAAGAAGCAAACCCCGTAATCAAAATCAAACTTTTTTTTTTATTTAACTCTGTTTCCAAACAGTATTCTAGGATAATGTCAATCCTAATACCAAACACACATTATACATCTTACAGATTACAAAAATCTTTCAGTTAACAGAAAATCGTTTCAATCATATTCTATGGAAACAAACTCTATTCTACAAATCATACTTTCAGTTTTTAAGAATATTCCTATTCCTTATTCTAATTCAAATCTTTTTTAAACAATATTTCATTCAATAAAATCAATCCTCTATTTTGCCTTACGAAAACCCTATGATTTAACCCTTATATACAGAGAAGAAGAAGCAGAAGAACGATGAAAGGCGAAGAAGAAGAGCGAATTGATTTTTGGTGGAGTCTGGGACTCACCATTAGCGAAACGAGAACGAGGTTTCAGCGAGCCTTTCATCGTTCTTCTGGAAAATTTGGGGAAGATTTGGTGAATTTCGACAATAATTCCATGTCTGAATCGCAAGAGAGAAGAGAGAGAGAAGAGGGAGAAGAGAGAAGGAAAATAAGTGTTTTTGATTTATTTGTCCAGACACCTGTCAGTTGATGAAAACTGATCTTCATTAAATTAAATCAGAAATTTGGTAAGAACATGTTGTAAGAACTAGCATTCTACATGCTCTTACAATAATATGTCAAATTGAATTAAAAAATAATTTAATTATAGAATTTCAAAATTTGATTTTATATTATTTTAATAATTAATACATTATAATATCACAAAATGGTATAATATAGTTATTTAATTTGGTCACAAGTCCGTAACTATTTGTGACTTTATACTTTGTAATAAAGTGATTAAAAATAAATCGTAATCTATGGTAAATTCATAGATTTAAACCAATTAAAACAAAGATAAAATATAAATAATACAAACATTAAAATAAAATAACCATTATGATATTTAACAATATTAAAATAGAATAGATATAATCATTTCGAAAAAATATTGACCCGTGGTGTACCACGGGTTAAAATCTAGTTGATAAGGTAAAGAAGAAAATGATAAGCACAGTGGCTAATTAACTGAGAGAACAAAATAAATAGGGAAAGAATTAAAAATGACCCCTAAATTGATTTGAAATACAACTGTAACCCACATATCTCATGTTTGAGAAAAATAACCCAAAGGGGTAGTGAAATTACAACTACATCCTTTATGACCAAACAATAAAACGGAGGCATAATGACTGTTTTAATTCTAGAGAAGTCTGCTGAGTAATATAGAAATCTACCAGTAGACTTCCGTCAGGAAATCAACGCGTAGTAGACTCCATGAAAAGTCTACTAGAGGGGGTTTAGTAGACTACCAAAGTAGTCTACTATATAATTATATTTTAAATTTAAATTTATAAATTAACAAAAAAAAATTTGATTGATGATCTTATTATAAACAATTTTGAAATATGAAAAATAAAATTTCACAAAATTTCACAAATTAAACCTACTTAGACAAGTTAGGTTATGAAGACTACTTTTGTGGTTTAGTAGACTACCACATCAGTCTACTATATAATTATATTTTAAATTTAAATTTATAAATTAACAAAAATATTTTGATAAAATTTTTGATTGATGACCCTACTATAAACAATTGTGAAGTATGAAAAATAAAATTTCACAAAATTAAACATACTTAGACAACTTAGGTTATGAATGAAATACATACTATACTAAACAAAGAGTTACCAAATAAGGTACATCATAGGTTGCAAACATATTTTTACAATTATGATTAAAGTTAGGATTTATCATTTTTATATTTAAAATGTCAAATTTGCATAAAAGTGTTAACTTGTGAATATATTATACGTTTTGAATGTTTGGAATAAGTTTTGGTACAGGGTTTCGAATAATCATTGAAAATAATCGATTTATATGAAGTAGACTTCATTTAGAGGATGTCACATTTGTTTGCATCATCGAAATACAAGGTTTGTGAGAGGATGTGTATTTGTTTGCATCTCTCAGTATGTTTAGTAATCAAAGTTTTTCCAAATCGAAGGTCTTCACTATGTTTCTGTGCTTTTATTTTCTTATACGATGTTTGGTTTTGGATACTGCAGACTTCTCCAACAGACTTCTCCAGCAAACTTCTCCAGCAGACTTCTCCAGCAGACTTCTCAGGTAGACTTCTCCAGTAGACTTCTCCAGTAGACTTCTCAGTAGACTTCTCCAGTAGACTTTCCCAGTAGACTTCTCCTGTAGACTTATCCCGTATACTTAAAACTTCATTTAGAAGACAACATTTAGAAGTCTACTAAATATGGAGGCAAATTTGAACTTTTTTAAAAACATTTTAAAAATTAGAATTTGTTTTAACCAAACAAAACCAATCAAATTGTGTATTTAACCAGAACCAAATTGAACTAATTTATTTACCCATCCAAATTAACCGAACTTCACCAATTTATTTACCCTAACTATAAAACCTCAAAAATGTGGTTTAGATGAAAAAAAAAATTACAACCTAAATTTCAACGTAGTTTCGCGTCTCCATTTTCACCGTCGGTTAGACTTCATGCGCTCTTTCCATTTCCATTCTCTCGACTTTCTTTTCAGTCTTTGAATCAGAAATCTCTCTTTCTCTCCTTGAATCGGAAATCTCTATTTCTCGCTTTGTCTCATCTCTTTGAATCCAAAATCTCTTCAACTATTTTGATTTTACTATCTCTTACTCGCTATTTTTCTATCTGATTCGAGAATCTAATTTATTTTTATTTCACTCTTCTTTGCAGATCTGCCGCCGCCGGATAGTACAAAATTTGGTTTAACTTCATCGAAATACAAGGTTTGTGAGAGGATGTGTATTTGTTTGCATATCTCAGTATATTTACTAATCAAAGGTTTTCCAAATCGAAGGTCTTCACTATGTTTCCGTACTTTTATTTTCTTATACGATGTTTGGTTTTGGATAATGCAGACTTCTCCAGCAGACTTCTCCCGTAGACTTCTCAGATAGACTTCTCCAATAGACTTTTCCAGTAGAATTCTCACATTTCTTCAGTAGACTTCTCACGTTTCTCCAGTAGACTTCTCACATTTCTTCAGTAGACTTCTTTAGACGATGGATGAGGCTGGATTTCCGTCAAGGATGTATTCCAAAGGAGATGAGCCTGAAGCGGAGAAAAGCATACACTACTATGTTTGAAATTAACAATTGTTTGCTGTTCTAGCCGACAACTTATTGAAAGATGAGCGGGACGAGCTTTTACTCTCTCCATTGGGTGTGCTGCTACGGTTCCATTCTCTCGACTTTCACTGGACATCGAGGATGGTTCATTATATATTAACTGCTCAGCTAGAGTGCAAGAAACCCCATAAGATATGGAGTCTAATTGGATGCAAGCCGTTGAGGTTTTCATTGCTTGAGTTTGAGCAGATTACCGGTCTAAATTGCCACTACGTTCTGAATTTGGATAACCCAGATGTAGAGGTCACTAAGGAAATGAAAGAATTTTGGAATCTTCTGGGAGTTGATGTCGAGAGGGGTCCAACTGTGAACGAATTAATAGAAGCGTGTGGTTTATGTGCAGATTGAACACGGTTGGACCGCATCAGGTTGGGATATCTATGCATATACGCCGGTTACTTTGAAGCTAAAAAGGAGACAACACCCATCAATGTTAACTTTGCTAGGCTTGTGATGGATATAGATGCCTTCCAGAACTACCCATGGGGTAGGGTTGCATTGAAGTTCCTCATCAAGTCAGTGAAGGAGAAAGACTTGTCAAACCGGTCGTATATGCTGGAAGGCTTTGTATATGTTCTCCAAGTATGGGTGTACTATGCTCTACCGGATTATGCAGTCCCATATGGTGATCCCTTTCCAAGTAAACCAACTCCACCTCTACTGGCTTTCAACGGATCCAGAGGCAAGAGATACATGAAAGAGAACATGTTCAAACAGGTCTGATTATTTCTTCTTCTACATATTTGGAAAATAGTTTGAAATTACTTGTATACTTCTCCTTCTCTTTGTAGACTTGTCCAGTAGATTTCTCCAGTAGACTTCTCCAGCAGACTTGTCCAGTTAATCGCTCTATGTCATATAGGTCTATTTTGTAGGTGAATGTCCATAGTTGTGTGATGAAAGATGATTACCTTGATATGTTCCCAAGATGGGATGATGATGTTGACGACGAAAAGATAACCAACACAATCTCAGCTCTTTATGAACCAGGCTGGAGATGGACCCGTGATTACTGGCCAGTGACGGGTGTGATGACTTCCGCTAATGACAAAAGAAAGTAGGGTAGGTTGTGTTCAGAATTGTTATAATTGGTTTTAAATGTTCTATCATATGTTAAGGTTTCTATTCATATGAAATTTGCAACAGATAGTATGAAGAAGTCTAGTGTGAAGGCTGAAAGCATAAGCCTTAGCCTTATTTCCTTCCTGGATAATAAGAGGAGTCGAGACGTCGAAGACTCTGCTAATACGTCAGATCTACCATCATTGGTGCAGAGCATACAAGCACACTTTGATCAGCACTTTAAGGACTTGTCAGATAAGGTTGATTAATGAAGGTGAGGATCACCTAATTCTTTACATCGGCCGTTGATTAGAAACAATCTAACGGTCATAAACAATCTAAAGATACAATCTACCTTTTTTACCACTTCGTCTCCCTCCGCGTCTGTATATATCTCTTTCGTCTCTTGGTCTCCTCTTACTCTTTCATCGAAGCTCTCCAATAAACAGAAAACAAGTTTGAATCTTAATTTGTAGATTTGTTATTTGTGAATCAACAGGTTTGAATCTTAATTTGTAGATTTGTTATTTGTTATTTGGTCTCTTCTTACTCTTTCGTCGAAACTCTCCAATAAACAAAAAATCTGAAGGATCTACATTTTTATTTGTGAATTGATGGATACATTCATATTTAACCACCAGACATGCTTTTGTTTTGCAGTTTGGATCTCGACCTCACAGTAACAGGTACAAGTACAAGTAAATTGGTTTCTCTTAGTTGGTTTCTTTTAATTGTTTTTCAAGTTGTTATAATTTTTTTTTCAAATTGTTATAATTATAAGTACACGATTTGCATTTGCTAGTCACTCAAAACCAGATTCTTACTTGTACTTTATCAATGCAAGAAACTCTAATTACAATGGCAACAAGGCAAATCGTCCTCGTCCTCCCCGCATTGAGAGTTAACCCACCACTCCGATAACAACCACAACAGCCACTACAAGCAGAACAACCACAACAACCACAACAACCAGAAGAATAACAAATGACAATCAAGGAAGTGCTACGGATCTTGATGTAGAGGAGATCACAGAACTAGAGTATAGACGATCTCTCGCTCACTTTGGCTACTTAATACACATTAAGGAAGATGAATAAGACATTGATCCAATGGTCATGAGAGCTATCTGAAACATGCAAAACAATGCACGCAACTCCACACCAATGAGACGACCATAAGAAGAAAAATGACTCTTTCAAGACTAATTAAACACATGTTACCATCTAATTTTTCAGTTCATGGTATTGGAGTTTATGTTCCTCTGTATTGACTTTGTTTGCTTTGGATCATTATGGAATATGGTATTTATGATTTCATTGTCTTTTACTAGAACAAATCATATTATATGCAATTAAAATTTGCAAATAATAAATATAGAGCTAAATACAATTGCATGTTAAACAGCTTTTTAACTGTGTTATGATACAATAATATAGAACACAAAATAAAAGACATGACAACGTACATTATAGCAGGAAAACAAAGCTAGAAAATACTTAAGGAAGATGGTCAGAGTGCGAGTGTCACTGGTGCGGAGAATAGTGTTATGGTTCTGCCATATCAAAAACCACCAGCGAATTATGTTGAGCTTGAGAAAGCTAAACAAGAGGACAAGAAGAAGGCAGAGGAAGCTGGCCCCGACACAGAAGTCACCGTTTGTTAACAGACCCACTAAGTCCATCGTAGGAAAATGATATGATCTTTTTGCTATCTTTGATGAATAAAAGACGAGGAGACTACAAGAGTGGCTAGAACAAGAGCCGTAGTATAAAAAAAACTTGATTCGTTGTTTGTCAATTACTGAAATTTCATTGCTAAACAGGGATTATGCGGAAGAGATAATGACGTTCAATTCTATAGAGTGGTTTTGGACTCTACGAACACCGCAACAATGACTTCATAGAGAAGTCTACTAGTATATTTCATAGAGAAGTCTACCAACAACAGCTAAGTACTACTCAAACAAGAAAATTAATTTATACAATAAATATTGCACCTAAATATGTCAAATTCACACAATGGGAAACACATTAGATAACACACATGTGGGAGCAAGAAAATCTAAAAAATTCATTATAAATAAGTTTTAAATGCATTTATAAGAAAATTAAATCTGTAGACTTCTCTATGAAGTTTACTAGTAGACTTCACAGAGAAGTCTAGACTTCATAGAGAAGTCTACCAACAACATCTAGTAGACTTCACAGAGATTAGATTAAGTACCAAATTTAAAGTCTATAAACGCAAATCATCTAGAAATTTTAAAAAACATAACCATATAGATTAGATTAAGTACCAAATTTTGCCAAATATAAATATTAAAAGTGCCATGAAACAATAAACCGGAAGAGTAGACTTCTCCAGTAGACTTCTTCCTTATTATGTAGACATAAGGAGAAGACTTCATGTTCTTTCTAAGTACCACAATTCGGCTTCATATGGCCCGGTTGGTTGCATTTTGAACAATTGTATTGAGCATGAATCTTGCGCGGTTTAGTACATTTCATCCTTGCGATTTCTAGCCAAGTTTGCCACCTTGATTTCTTCTTCCGACCCGGACGCGTCTTTACGTCAGGAGACAGACATGGGGTTGATGCTATACATTCATCGACTGGATTTTTTGGGAAAATACTTTGCGCGTACGTCCAATACAAATAATCCCTCCCATATGTCGGGCAATCACCAGTAGCGACATCTTGTTTACTCTCCACCAAAGCGGCAATAGCATGCGAGCAAGGTATCTTTTCGATGTTGAAGACACCACCTGTACATTTGTTTTGGCCCAAATCAACAATACAGTCATGTGCTCCTCCCTTCACATGGAACTGAAGATCATTAATGCGTCCCACTTTCATCCTAGACGCATAATCATCACGAACCGCCAACAAGTATTCAACTGCCCGAGTATGGCGTGTTATTAGACTTAGAACATCTTCTCGCCTTATAGAAAACCACCTTCTTAGCTTCTCACGGATAACTTCCAAAAGAAATGATATGGGAAATCTTCGAGTTACCTTAAGTACGACATTGATAGATTTAGCAATTTTGCTTGTCTTTATGTTATATCTATCTCCCTCGAAGTGAACTCGTGACTATAGCTTTGGATTTGCTTCCTCTAAGTATGTTGCAATTTCTGGCTTTACACGGCGTATCAAATCCATGTATCGGTCATACTCATCAAGCGTATACGCATACGCAACGCCTTTGACCAAGTACATGAGCTATTTTCCCTATATTTTGTGACAATGTTACACTGAAGATGGTAATAATGTATACCTCGTGTTGGCCAAAGGAAAATCATCTCGCATACCTTTTTAATGGACCCGTGCCTGTCTGAAACTATACTCAAGGAGTATTGATCAGAAATACAACCTCTCAATTTGGTAAAAAACCATTGCCATGAAGCATCATTCTCAGCATCGACGATTCCAAACGCCATAGGAAAAATCTGGAAATTACCATTTTAGACAGTCGCCACTAGCAAAACACCTTTATACTTTCCATTTAAATGAGTTCCATCGACCCCGATTACTCGTCTAAGATATTGAAAACCAACTATGGAGGCTCCAAACGATATAAATAGATATTTAAATCTATTGTGAGCAGCGGTCAATGTTCCCGGATTTGCTTTCTTGATCATATGCAAATAAGATGGGAGATTTTCATATCCATGTTCAGCAGTTCCCCTCACCATTTCTTGGGCGTATATCAATGATCTGTATGAAGTGGAATAATCCAGATTCATACCAAACATCACCTTCATTGAATCTTGTATATGCTTTGGCGTAATTCCATCAATTATTCCGACGCGCTTGATAAATAACCTACCAATATACTTTGGAGTAGAGCGTTTCCTGTGAGCGACTATGTCCGCTAGTGAACATGTATGCTTTTTTAATATACTTTGTCACCCAAAAACGGTTTGGTTCATTCGTCACACCCGCTCTAACTTTCCACTTGCATCCTTTCACACGACATGTAGCGACTAACAGAGTTTTAGTAGAGTTGTATGTTTTGAATGCAAATCTTGACATCACGGCCGTCAATCGCAACTCTCTAAGCAGCTCATCCTTGCTACCAAAACTCTTTCCGACAAGTATACCATCAGACCATATCGTTTTTGATCTTGCTCCTTCGCCAAAACAACGCTCACCCCACCAAAACCCTCAAATGAGATATCATCTTCATCCTCATCTTTCACTTTTTTGTATGCACTGTAATCTTCATTGATACCAATACTATCAACTTTTATATCCTCGTCTTGCCCATCACCATCTTCAACGTCTTGCCCATCACCATCTTCAATACCATGATCTTCTTTATTCGCACTATTTCCCGTACCATCCCCATAGTCGTCACCATCTCCATCTTCGCATTCCTTAGCATCTACGTCTGTATATTCTTTACAACCACTGTCCAAAATTCAATCACAATCATTGTTGACATCACAATCCATCTCCAACCGACTCGAGACACAAAGACGTATAACATGCGCTCTACTTAGCTCGATTAAATTCTTAACTTGTCTATCATTTGTGACAAGCATTGGATGAGTATCCGGTGCCATATATTGCAACATTGATTCCGGTAGTGATTAAGTGATCTCCACCAAGTCTGATTCCAACTTATATTCATCTTTTGCCATCTCAAGAAGATCACAATAGGTGCAATCATCACTCAAAAAGAACAGTTTCCCTCCTTTAAGATTATCAACCACAAATTGCCATACTTTATCTTGAATAGCCCATTCTCCATAGACAACAACTAACTGAACCATTCTCTGTAAAAAAAATAAATAGAAAACACATTAGGTCTCGAACATCTGCTGTAGACTTCATAGAGAATTCTACCAACAACAGCTAAGTACTACTCAAACAAGAAAATTGATTTATACAATAAATATTGCACCTAAATATGTCAAATTCACACAGAAGGAAACACATTAGATAACACACATGTGAGACCAAAATAATCTAAAAAACTCATTATAAATAAGTTTTAAATGCATTTATAAAAAAATTAAATCTGTAGACTTCATAGAGAAGTCTACTAGTAGAGATAGAGAAGTCTACTAGTAGATTTCACAGAGAACTCTACTATTAGACTTCACAGAGAAGTCTACCAACAAAAGCTAAGTATTACTCAAACAAGAAAATTGATTTATACAATAAATATTGCACCTAAATATGTCAAATTCACATAGAAGGAAACACATTAGATAACACACATATGGGAGTAAGAAAATCTAAAAAATTCATTATAAATAAGTTTTAAATGCATTTATAAGAAAATTAAATTGTATGAAGCCTACTAGTAGACTTCATCGAGAAGTCTACATAATGGGTTATTTTTGCAATTACGACAAACTCTAGTACACTTCACCAGCAGTGTATTAGGTTACTTTTGCATTTGACCAGAATTTGATTTTTTCAGTAGACTTCTCTATGAAGTCTACTAAATAAAAATGTTATTTTTGCAATTGACCAAAGTTTGACTTTTTTCAGTACACTTCTCTTGCAGTCTACAAAATACACAGAAAACTGAAAACCAGTAGACTATAAGAGAAGTCTGCTGAAATGTGTAAACTCCATTCTGAAGTCTACTGAAAAGGCTGGATTACATTTGCAGTTGACCAGATTGTTGATTTTTCGAGTAGACTAGAAGTCTACTCTGAAAAAGGTTAGTTTTGTGTTTGACCAAACATTTATCGGTAGACTGCAGAAGATGTCTACCGATAAATGTTTTTCTTGGTCAATGTTTGAGATTTTGGTCAAACGCAAAACTAACCCGTCCATACATAACAGACTTCTGATGCAATGTACTCAAAAAGTTAACAATCTGGTCAATGCTAGAAATAACCTCGGAGTAGACTCTATCTGCAGTCTACTGGAGAAGTCTATGGGAGAAGTCTGCTCTATAAAGTCAAAGTTTTGGTCAAATGCAAAAATAACCTATTTTTAAGTAGAGTTCATGTGCAGTGTACGAGTGTTTTTTTTTGTTACCAAAGGAAAACAAGTAGACTTCACGAGCAGTCTACTTTGAATATTTTTAAAAATAGTCAATTGCAAATCTAACCTTTCGTTGACTAGTAGACTTCTGGTGCAGTATACCAAATCGGAAAACACGGTTTTTAGCTCCATTTTCGCCGTAGAGTTTGGTTTTCAACTCCTTAAAGCACCTGAAACTTCTAATATGACCGTTAACAAAGAAGCCCAGCCGTCATTTATGCAAGAACCATTGAAAATCAATAGGTTATGAGAGAAAGAATTTTGAAAACCAAATTTAGATAGTTTTTTGGATGAAATTGGAGAGGAAATGGGTGAGGAAGAAGTTATAAGCTCACAAATGAAGCTGTTATCCACGAAAAATCAGTTGGGGAAGCATTTAGAGTTTGATTTTGGTTGTTCATAGTGGTTGGAAATATTGATGATAATGGTATTTTCGTAAATAAGTTGATATATTTGAGTGTTTATTTGATAGTTTTTAATGTCTGATTAAAAAAAAAATTCAAATATAATAATATTTTTGTAAATAAGTTGAATTTTATGGTTGGTTTGATAAAATTTTAAAAAGAGAAAAAAAAAAGATTACACAATTGAACTCAAATTTAAAGTTATTTTAATAAACCTCTCACATAAATATGACAAAACAAAATAGAAGTGGATAAGAAAGAGCAGATAGTCCAAATATCACTTTCGAGGCTTTTGTCTTAATACTGACAAGAAAAATATTGTACTGATTAGTGATTCGCAACGTCGTTTATCCTCTTGCTACTTTTGGCAAACACACGTGGTGCCACACAACTCTTTAATCCCACTTTTCTTTTAAATATTACCAAACCGTAGAAATTGTCTGCGCTAACAACATAATTATGATAATCTTTTAAAAACACCTCATAAAAAAGTTAACAAAATTGGGAACAAAATACTATCGTTTGAGATAACTTTAAGGTATAGAATTAAAAAGCAATCTTAAGTTTACTAATACATCGTTGACCAAAAATAAAAAAGTTTACTAATAAATTTTTGTTTAATAAACTGCCAATTAAATCATAATGAATTTAAAAAAAATATTTGTTAGATTTGACTAAAAATATATAAATGAAATCATTATTTAAATAAAAAAATAACGCATAAAAATAACTATTTTTCGCGGTTAACAATTTAATAAATTAATATGTTAATACATTTATACAAATTATTCTTTTAAGAAAACACATGATAAGGTAGGAAATAAAATGATAAGGACAGAAGAAAAAATTGGCAAAACAAAATAGAAGTGGTGGAGAAGAAAGATCAGAGAGTCCAAATCACTCTCGAGGGTTTTGTCTTAATACTGATAAAGTTGAGAGAAAACAAAACAAAAATACTGACAAAATGTGTTTGTCTTGATTGACAACGTCGTTTATCACCTTTTCAGATTTGAAACAAAAATCTTCAGAAAAACAAAAACCATGCGAGGACTAGGGCTTAGTGCTGTCATGGAAAAAAGGCAGAAGCAAGTTTCCGAGAAGCAAACTGGAAGAGCCATTCCAACTGATCTCCTTATTAATATCTTCTCGAGAGTGCCTTCGAGATCGGTAGCAAGGTTTCGTTGTATGTCGAAGCAATGGGCTGCACTTCTCCACCGCCAAGATTTCACCGAACTGTTCTTGACAGTTTCATCTGCTCGTCCTCGTTTCTTGTTCGCCTTACAGCACAACGGTAAATGGCTCTTCTTATCGGCACCTCATCCTCTTAATTCCGACCAGAGTTTGTCTCGTTTAGCCGCTTATCATTACAAGCCTTTCCCCATATTTTTCCCTTGAGATTTGTGCCCCTGTCCGTGGCTTGGTCTGTACTAATAGTAGGAAGCCTATAATCTGTAACCCTAGCACTACAGTACGTAGCGTTACCCAAAGCAGCATCGATAGGATATGAGATGAAAACTTTTTTTGGGTATGATCCAGTTGACCAAATATTCAAGGTACTGTTTGTGTCCGAGGGTTATCAAGTTTTGACATTAGGAACGGGAGAACTTTCATGGAGAAAGATAGAATGTTCAAGACCCCATTTGCCTTTATTCGATGGGATATGCATCGATGGGGTTTTGTATTATTTAGCTCGGTGAGTACACAACCGTCTATGGTAGTTTGTTTTAATGTTAGGTTTGAGACGTTCAAGTTTCTAGATATGGACAAGGCAATTCACGGTTCAACTCTGATCAATTGGAAAGGAAAATTAGGCGCAATTAAGTATGATTTTCCTGGGTTTATTCATGGAAACGCAAGATTTCAGTTGTCGGTTCTAGATCATGCCAATGTCAACATATGGTCAGAGCAGATCTACAAATTGCCCCCTTTGTGGAGTGATCTTGTTGCGCAAACCCGGCTATATATTGTCGGGATGGCACCTACAGGTGAGATTGTGTTATGCCCATACTATACCCTAGCTGAACCTTTCTGTATTTTCTATTACAATGTGGAACGGAATACAATTGTCATTGTGGAAATCGAGTTAGGGATTAAAGCTTCTAAGGGTCAAAGGATTTACACCTTTGTAGAGCATATAGAGAATGTGAAGCTCATACAAATGCTTAGGACATGATAGGACTTTGTAATAGCCCTTTATTGTTTGTCTTCTAAGTTTGGGCTCCTTAGAATTGCACTTTCCTTGTCTCGTGTATACAAAAATTGTTCTGTTTTTGTATGTTTACTTTGAAAAATTACATTTTTTCATGTAAAACTGTATCCATGTGGCCTCATTGATGGTTGTTGTAAGCTGTATTGTTTTGCCTATTGTAAACTATTCTCTTCATGAGCAACTCATTTTGTTTCTTGGAGAATTATACTTTGTTAGTGTGTATAATTAAATGTAGATTTTGATATGTTTAAGCCAGGTTCTCCGAAAGAGAGGACACACGTGACACGTTATCTAAGCAAAGTTGTATGAAATTTCGATCTTCCATAAAACTAAAACCTATATATAACTTGCTGAACATGTTTACTTTCTCACGCCGTATTCCTTTCTTCTCTTTTTAGAAAAAAAAAAAAAAAAAAAAAACGTGCTGAACATGCGATCATCTGACAATGATCATGATGCTTACGATCCATCACAGTAGACATTAGCAGTGAGCCAGTGACGAAGAAGAAAAGAAGAAAAGTTAATAGATAGCTCTTGTATATTCTCTGTGGAAGAACCATGACTATAAAAAAAAAAAAATTCAGTAAAATAAAGTAAATGAACTTATGTAGAAATCCGCAATAGTGAGTATGGAACCCAATACATTGACTCCTCGCCAAGAAATCCGCAATAGTGAAGCATCTCAAACACAATGTTCTATACTAAAAAAGAAATTAAAAAAAAAAAAATCAACATAGATTGTAACAATTAATATACAACTAGATGAATATCTGCGTATATACGCGGAATTTTAGTTTGCATATATTTTTAATTTTATTTTATTTTTGACAAATCTATAGTTGTCCACCTTAGAACAGTGTTTTCTGATTCAATCCATTGTCCAAATCCATTTTCGTTCAAATAACTATTCGGTTGAAATTATGTAGTTTGTTGTAACGGCTATAAAAAGCGGTATAATATAGGACGGAATATATGGATTACTTGTCTAGGTATTTAAAATTTAAAAACTACTGAAAATAATTCAAAAATTGCCGACATGTTATTCAAGCACTTGAATTACACACCTTTTCGATCTTCTTTTGCTAAAAACACACCTTTTCGACATTTACGTGTTATTTTCATCACAATAAACTGAAAAATACTCTTTAGAAAAACTTGTTAATCATCCATGCTGTACAAATTTGAAGTATTTGGTAAGAAACTATTAAAGAACTGTTGAAGATGCCGAGAACAAATACCCTTTTTAAAAAACAAAGAAGATGTTGAGAACTTTACTTTAGTGCGTGGGTGTGAAATCTATATATTTTGGATTTTTAGCATAATACTCACATACGGCTGATCCTTTACAATTTATATTTATAAATTAAATGTTATAGACATAAAAGAAATATACAAAATAAGATATTCAATGGACCATCATTCCATATCTACATCACTATTACAGAATATTTTAATAGCCACAAATTGATAAAACATGCCTTACCCAAATATCATGAACGCATATAGTCTTTCGAATCCAAAAACTACATATATTGTATATGAAGATGATTATAGTTTGGTAAAGAGTTTGACGGTATAAAAATTGTGGGCTTTTAGGATTAATGACTATTTGGTACAAAGAATAACTAACGGAGATTGAAGTTTTGCTACAAATAGCATATGCCGAAAAAGAAAACAACATGAGTTGTTGAATAGACTACAGCGAATGAAGATGAAGCATCAAAGAAGGAGAGATATAAGGACGATGAAGATAATTGTTTCACTTGAACCTAATATAACATCAGAATATTAAAAGGTAACTATTTCGTTCTAGTCAATTATCTATGGCAAAACATTTATTGTTTTTGGAATTCATTAGAACTCGATTAGGAGAAGAAGGTTAATGAAAATTATAATTTAGTTTTTGTTAAGATGATGTGTCAAAAAATTGGGTGATGATGTGTCAACCCCTTTTGAGAGAAACTCATATATTATATATAGAAGTAAATGTTTACTAACGCTAGACAAAAATAATATAGGGACTTGGAATATCACTCATGTGTCATGTCGTACTTGTTTCAAAATATAGGTTGAAGAAGGTGATGGATTATTTGAGAAGCTAAGTTTTGACTCGATAATATAATTTTTTTCATATCGTCTTCTTATATGAATCCGCTTTTCCATCTTATTCTATTTTGTGTTAAAGTAATCGTCTTCCCACCAAGAAGACCCTATTAAACCATTGATATATATACCATAATTCTTGAGAAACGACTTCTAAAGTATATTTGTTATGAAATGTTATCACTTGGTTGAAATATTTATAGACGAGTAAAAGGAGAAAAAATTTAAGGAATATCATTTTTCAAAAATACTACATTTTAAAAATATTTTAAATATATCACTAAAATTATAATATTAACTCAAAATATTATTTAGGGTGTGTTAGGGGTCAAAACCCTTTTTAGGGTTTATAATTAATTTTTTTTAATTAATAGCATTTTTAAAAATGTATAATTTATGGTGATTTTTTTAACATAGACACATCAACAATGGTATTTTTAAAATTTTCCTACGTAAGAAAATATATCATGTTTTGGAATTGATATAAAAAAGATCTTCCACACTTTAAGATATCCACCAATTTTTTAAAAAACCGAGATACTTTCTGGAATATTCTGTGTAGAATTTAATATAATTTGATTGGCTAATATAATTTTGTAGATTGTGCACGCTTTAAAAAGCAATATTTTCTAAATGTCAGTTTGGATTGTGCATGATAGAATTAATCATGAAGTTATGGTGTAACTTCTCTTGTTTCGATGATTAACAACTCAAGAATTTAATAAAGAATAACTCTTTTTATTGCTTTACGAAACTTACTCAAAACTTAAAAATTTTAAATTTTTAATCTCAAAACTTCTTAAGTTATACAACATCTTTGGCATCTCCTTATACACAGATTAAACACAATTCTAATTCTATTAGGAATACAATGATATTTAGATAACTCCTAAATATCCCAATCATAATCTTCTTCTAATTCAAGCTTAATTCAACATTCTCCCCCTTAAACTTGAACTTCTTTTCCTTCAAGTCTTGAATACCAATGAGATCTCTCATCTCCTTAAACTTGATCTTACCAAGTGCTTTTGTTAAAATGTCTGCTTTCTGCTCAATCTCGGGAACATGCTCTACTTCTATTAATCCTTTCTCAACATACTCTCTTATGAAATGATACATTGTGTGAATATGCTTACCCCGTCCGTGAAACACCGGGTTCTTGGTGAGAGCGATCGCTTATCTGTTGTCGATTCGCATGACGATCCCATAATCTCACTAAGTAAGTTTTAAAGCCATATTGCTTGTCTTGCTGCTTCAGTGCCTGCCATCAATTCAGCCTCACAAGAAGATAACGCAACAGTGTCTTGTTTTTTTGAATACCAAGTAATTGGACTTCCACCAAGATAAAAGTCATATCCCATTGTACTCTTTCCGTCGTCTGGATCAACATTGTGGCTGCTGTCACTGTAACCTACTAGCTTTGGTATATTCAAAGTAGTTTTTTCAAATCTTAAACCAAGATTATGTGTTCATTGTAGATAACGTAGACATTGTTTCATGGCAATTCCATGAGATTCCTTAGGGCTTTGCATGTATCTACTTAGCACTCCAACACAGTAGGACAAATCGGGTCTTGTATGCAGCAAGTATCAAAGACACCTAATATTTTTCCTGAACATTGTAGCATCTATTTCTTTTCCTCCTTCAAATTTGGACAATTTTGTCCCAGCATCCATTGGCGTGTGGAATGGATTGCCGTCCTTCATTCCGGTTTCTTCCAGAATCTTCTTAGCATAACGACTTTAATTTAACGTTATTCCTCGCTCATCTTGAGTTACTTCGATTCCTAAATAAAACGTTAATCTTCCGAGATCACTCATCAAAAATGTAGAGGCCATCTCCCTTTTAAACTCATTAATGATGGTTAGACTTGTTCCAGTTACAAATAAGTCGTCGACATATACCGCTACAAGTAGAAGATTGCCTCGTGCCTCCTTTCGATAAACAGATGGTTCCTTTGAGCATTTCTGGAATTGTAGTTTCAAGAGAATCTGGTTAAGCATGTTGTTCCATGCTCTTGGAGCTTGTCTAAAATCATACAAAGCTTTATTGAGTTTATAGACCTTATCCTTACTACCTTCTTCTCCAAATCCCTCCGGCTGCAACACGTAAACGGTCTCTTTCAATTCACCATAGAGGAAAGCTGTCTTAACATCAAGATGATGTATTTCCCATCCATTCGAAGCTGCGAGATTGATGAGAAGTCAAATTTTCTCAATTCGAGCCACTGGAGCAAAAACTTCTTCAAAATCCACTCCATAACGCTGCACGTAGCCTTTAGCAACAAGTCAGGCCTTGTGCTAGTTGATACTTCCATCATAATTGCGTTTTAGCTTGAATACCCATTTTAGTCCAATCGGTTTTGCTCCTTCTGGTAAATCAACAAGATCCCAAGTGTGATTCCTTATTATTGACGAGATTTCGTCCTCATAAGCAAGCATCCAATCCTTCGATCCTTTTGCTTCGTGAAAGTTTCTGGGCTCGTCATTTATGATTTGTAATAACATTTCTCCTTTTTCTTCGGCAATCAAAACATAATCCTCCAGGTATTTTGGCTTTACGCTCTGTCTCGTGGTTCTTCTCAGGAAAGGTGAGATTTGATCTTGACCTTCACCGTGCCTATGGTCGGAATCGTCACCATCGTCTGCCTCAAGCTCTGTTTGGTCCTGAATTTGTTCTATTTCATGTTGCTCTGTTTCGGTTTGTTCTGGTTCAGTAACCTCCTCTGTTTCGATTTGTTCTGTTTTAGCGACCTCCTCTGTTTCTTGAATCCCATGATTTCAAAATTTTCCAAAAACGATGCTGAAGTTTTTATTACTGTCTTGCTCTGAATTCTTATGATTCCAGTTCCATCCTTTTGTTTCATCAAACACATCCCTGCTGACAATTATCTTCTGAGATTAAGGATCGAGTAACCAATAAGCTTTTGACCCTGGTTCCGTTCCAAGGTGAACAAGCATTCTCGTCCTGTCATCTAGTTTCTTTAGGTGCGGCTTGTCTACTTTTGCGTAACCAATACATCCAAAGATTCAGAGGTGAACAATGTTTGGTTTCTTACACCTAAAGACTTCATACGGTGTTCTATCTTTGAGAGCTCGTGTGGCTATCCTGTTCAAGAGATAAGTAGAATGTCGGATTGCTTCTCCCCATAAGTAATTTGGCAAATGTATATGCTTAAGGATGTTTCTTGACATTTCCATCAAAGTTCTGTTGCGTCTTTCAACCACACCATTTTGTTGCGGAGTGTAAGGAACCGTGAGATGTCTTTGTATGCTGGAGTCTTCACAGAATAAATTAAATTCTTCTGATACAAACTCTCCTCCTTTGTCTGTTCTGAGAGTCTTTATGCTAGCACCTGAATCGTGTTCTACCAGTTGTTTGAACCTTTTGAACTTGTTGAATGCTTCACTCTTTTCTTTTAACAAGATTGTCCACATGTATCGAGAGTGATCATCAATAAGCACAAAACATACTTATTTCCAACAGCCGTGCTTGGCGTAATAGGACCACAGAGGTCTCCATGTATAAGCTCTAGTATGTTGTTAGCCCGATATAAGGTGGCTTGAAGGAATACTTGTCTCGTCTGCTTCCCAAGTAGACATGAACTACACACTTGGTTTTCGAATGTCACACGCAGAATTCCTTGAACAATTTCTCTTTGGATCATTGATTTTATTGTTTCAAGGTTTATGTGTCCGAGCTTAGCGTGCCACCTACTTGAATCACTTATACTTGTTAGGTGTAAGCATGCGGTGTATCTTATTCCCATATGCACCTTGTATAGCCTGTTTCTTGACCTTTTTGCTTTAACAAGTAGTTTCCCGTTGATGTCATGCATTGTTAGGTATTCACCTCTCATCCTTATGTCACATCCCGATTCTGTAGCCTGCCCTAAGCTGATAATGTTGCTTTTCAAGTCTGGAATGAAATACACATTAGTCATTACTCTTGATTCTCCATTCATATCAACAAACGAAATTGAGCCTTTCCTTTTTATATCTATTCTTGAATCATCTCCGAATTTGACTTTTCCTGTAACAGAATTATCAATCTTGGTAAAGTATCTTTGATCGCCATGTGATTGCTAGCTCCGTTGTCTAAATACCAAGTATCCTCCTCGTCAGTGGTTGTTTCATACTTGCTTGGTATGCATTTTTGTTCGTTTAAGTACACCACTTCGTGCATCATAAGTTGATCCGCATCTTGTGTATTATTGTGATCATTCTCTTGAGCTTCTTGTAGTTTGAGCAGTTGGTCAGGACAGTTTGATGCATAGTGACCCATCTTGTCGCATCGGTAACATGTGATTTTTGATGTATCTCTTCCACCATTAAACCTTCCTCGGCCTCTTCCTCTGTAAAAACCGTGGCCTCCTCGACCTCTACTTCCTCCAAACCCCCGATTGTATTGGTTGATTGATTCTCCATATTTGCATACATAAGCTTACCTTGGTCTTCGGGAACTTCTTCGTCATCGTATAACCATTCCTCATAGGCTTTGAGACGTCCTATGATATCCTCAAAGCTTGTGGTTTTAAGATCCAGAACTTGTTCAAGGGAAGCTACTATATGTATGTATTGCTCCGGGGAAGACTCTTAAGAAACTTTTTGACAATCTTTGGTTCTTCAATGTTTACTCCCAAAGCTGCAGATTTTGATGATATCTCCGCTATCTTGCCAACGAAGTCATCGATCTTGTCGGTTTCTTTCATCTTGAGTCGATCAAAAGTAGTCATCAGTGTTTGTAGTCTAGCGTCTTTGACCCTTTCCGCTCCCACATATCGTGTTCTGATCGCATCCCAAACCTTCTTTGCTGTATCGAGTTCTCTGACTTGTAAAACAAGTGTTTCTGGAATCGATGAAGATGAAGATAACACTTAAAGTTTATAAAGTTTGGGAAGTTATAAAAATAGCGACAGATCAAACCGACGTAGAAAAAAATAATATGGCCATAGCTCTGTTGTTTCATCTTCATAAGACATTGGATTGAAGAGGATCCGCCGCCTCCTTCTTTTGGTTTTCCCGGTACCGTAGCGATCTCGCTCATATTTGTTTCACGATCTTCACCTTGTTCTTTGGCCTTGATAATGATACTCAAGAATTTAATAAACAATAACTCTTTTTATTGCTTTAGGAAACTTACTCTAAACCTACAATCCTTAAACTCTTAACCTCAAAACTTCTTAAATTATGCCACATCTTTGGCATCTTCTTATATAGAGATTAAACACAATTCTAATTCTATTAGGAATACAATGATATTTAGATAACTCCTAAATATCCCAATCCTAATCTTCTTCTAATTCAAGTTTAATTCAACAACTTCGTCATGTTCTGTTTTTAATGTTGATGGGTTTCCATTCTTGTTTCACTCAGTTTTTGTTTTGGTTTTGGTTCTAAAACTCATGGCGGGTTATCTTTTTATACTCAAACGATTAAAAAAAAAATTCAACAGTTTGGATTTGAATCATTTGATTTGGCAATATCCAATAATGATTATTAGTTTTCATTTTGTAGATCTTGCCACGCAATTTTAATTGCATCCGAATAATTACTTTTTTTTGGACAAACCGAATAATTTTTGTTCTTGGTATGTTTTTTGTCTTCTGTATAATTTTTATCCACTTTATATTATAATTAAGTGCTAGTTATTGTATTTTGTAAAAAATCTTTTTTAATAAACTATAACCGTAATAAATAGAAAAATATGTAGGAATTTGTTTTAAACAGATTTGAGAATTTTTTACCAAAAAAAAAAAAAAATTTGAGAATTATGGGAATATTCATTACAATGGCCAATATTAATTGATGCGTTAAGCAAATAAAAAAAAAATTAATAGATGGAAGTGAAAAATAATAATTAAAATTTTATCTATTTACCCTGTCTGTATTTTTTCAAATATATGTAATCATTTTTTTCAAAACATGGCATAGTTTCAAACCAATAAAGTTAGAACACCTAAGGAGATTAAATAATATCACTTGATTTTTAATAGTAAGAATATATTTCATGTAAAATCTTAAAAAGAACAATCAACATTAATTGGTTAATTTTATGAGAAAGTTTTACGGTGAGCTTTCCGACAATTCTCATTCACTTTCTTACCTATTTGAAACCCGCTAGGCTTGGAGGCTTTTTAAAGCTCTGATCAAATTTTTTGGATATTTTTTGTTGGAATATTAGAGGGTTTAATAATTAAATAAGAAGAAGTTTTAACAAGTGGGTAAAAGCTTAATCGGTCATTTCCAGGCTGGTCTTTTGCTAGAAATTATGAGTTCTCTGAGTTAACAAATATGGATCCAAGTATTAGCGTCACAATCAACTCCAAAGCTCTTCAAATGATCTCATGTTTAGTCAAGCTCCCCTTTTTTACGCAATTTCTGAGATTTGTTTTTAAATTCGTGTTTGGGATCTGACTTTTTTAGAGCTACGACAAGAGGTGGATTTTTTAATCCTACCATTCTAAAACCATCCTTCTCCCTCCATATCTCTGTTCGCGTTCACTGCATCTTGGAGACTTTGTGAATTCATAGTCTTGATTTCATAACCCTTATCGCAGAAGCTCCACCTGAGGCTACTATCTCTTCACCATAGCTTCACAACCCTTCAGGTAATGTTACTACCTAAATGCATTCTGAAATTGTGGAGCAAATTAGATTTGGTTGTTGTGAAGTCAAGGGAAGAATCAAGGAGGTCTACAAGACTAAGACTCCAACCTTTGAGAAACCCAAAGACAAACAAGAAGAAGAATTCTGCTAAACTCCATGGGAAAATGCCCAAGAAACCTGCCTTCTTATTTTTTTGTAGGTACCGTCTTTGATCTGATTGCATATTGTTTTCTACAATGCCTTTGTATGTTTAGGCTCAGGTTATGTGCATTGCAGCCCTCTCTTAAGAGGAAATTGTTGGAGTTTATTTACATTAATACATATATCGATGTATTATTAACATTAATATACATATATTAACATAAATACAGTTACATAATATTTATGTAAATATATGAATATTTATGTACATATATCTTTAGTTACAGAAACTTATCAAACACCCCTTCGTTAAGTATATGTCGATTAGAAGAGGCATATACTTTCAGTTGTGAACAAGGATCGCATCTGTTGAGAAGCATCGCTTGAATCAATATATAAAGATTTCACGACAAAGAGGAAAAGGGGAAATTGATTCAATCTTCTTTTTCTCTAAGTTCAATTTCTGGAAAACTCAATGTAGGTTTGCTAGGATCTCTGTAAGGTGTCAATACAGAGATCGATAGTTGTATCCTGCAAGATAGACGCCCATTGAAGCTACTCACACCATAGTAGGGGCAAAATTCTATCTTAGGAGATTGCAATTTGCAAGCCTCTATCGACATTACTCCGATCATTCAATCAAGAAGAAGAAATCATCAAGTTAGTTTCTGTTTAGTATTGTTTCTGTTTTGATTTGTAATCTATCCAATAAAACAAACGTATTTTGATACGTATATTGGTCTGCATCTATAACTCTTTAAACAACAATCTAAGACAGAAATATCTGTCGTTGTTTTTGGAATTGATAGAAGGATCAATCTGTTGCGAGTGTGAAAAATCACATCGAGAAGCCTTTTATGTTCCGAGGCGTGGATTTCAAAAGATGGCAGCAAAAGATGATGTTCTATCTCATGACCTTGAACTTGGCGCAATGCTTAACGTCCGACGGACCAAAATTACCTGTTGAAGGTGATATTCCAGACGATGTCATTAAAGCATCAGAGGTGTGGTCACAAAACGAGTTTTTGTGTAAGAATTATATTCTTAATGAGTTGGACGACTCTCTCTACGATGTTTATCAGATTTTCCAAACTCCAAAACAGTTGTGGGAATCACTAGAGAAGAAGTATAAGTCTGAAGTCGCAAGCGCTAAGAAGTTTATCGTGGGAAAATTCTTGAATTTCAAGATGAGTGACTCTGTTTCTGTGGTGAAACAAGTGGAGGAAATCCAAATCATCGCTCATGAATTAAGGGATGAGAGTTTGGGCCTGAGTGAAGCGTTTCTGGTTGCTTCAATTATTGAAAAATTGCCTCCAACTTGGAAGGATTTCAAGATATATTTGAAGCACATTCACGAAGACATGAGTCTGGAGCAATTAATTCTCAAGCTTCGTGTAGAAGAAGAGAACCGTAATAACGAGAAGTCTAAATTTTCTTCGATGGAAGCAAGAGCCAACGTAATTGAGGGAAACAGTTCCAAGTTCAAAGGCTTTAAGAATAACAAGAAGGTTAAGAAACCTTTCACCGTTGCAAAGGGAATGACTTCAAGAAGAAGCCGCAAGGTGCATGTTGGGTTTGTGGAAAGCTTGGACATAGGGCCAAAGACTGTCGTCATAAGAAGGAAAGGACATCGGGTGGAAACGTTAACAACGTTAACCTTACCGAAAACCAGTTTGTTGCGGTTGTTTCCGAGGTGAACATGGTGACAAACTCCAATGATTGGTGGATTGACACTGGTGCAACGAAACATGTGTGCTCGGACCGGAGTATGTTCTCAACATATGAACATGATTCTTGTGGAGAAAAGCTTTATATGGGAAACGCGAGCATAGTGACGATTGAAGGAAAAGGCAAAGTTGTCTTAAACCTCACTTCCGGGAAGGAACTTGCACTTACGAACGTGCTCCATGTCCCTGAGATTCGAAAGAATCTGGTTTCGGGTTCACTTCTTAGCAACAAAGGTGATATAATGCGTTTTTGGCGCATTCTAACCCTTGTTTTGTAGGCTTTTATCGAGTCTTTCACTCTCTATCGAGTCATTCTAGGTACAAAAGTGGCTGGAAGCAATGACAGGAGCTTGCAATCGGATTTGGCTAGAAAGAAATGAAGTTGGACCCTTTTTGGAACATTCTGGAGAAGGGAGCACCTAGTGCAAAAAGAAGGAGCACCTGCTCCCAGCAGAGTCATTAATGGGCCTTTTGCAAAACCCTAATTTTGCAACCCTAATTTTGGGCCAGCCGCGTGGGCCTTTAAATATGTTTTTCGCTGGATTTTTTTAGAGGAATCACGCCACACACATCACGAAAGACAGCAGCAGAGAGAGAACACAACGAGAGAGAGAGAGAGAGAGAGAGAGAGAGAGAGAGAGAGAGAGAGAGAGAGAGAGAGAGAGAGAGAGAGAGAGAGATAAACACTTGTTTTGAGAGAGTTTGTAAGCTTGGAGATTTGTCTTCAAATACTTATCGAAGTTTTCTTAAACCCTACTCTTTTATATATCAATTTCAATGCAGTTTATCATGTCTCTTGCTGCTGTTGTTTAATTGATCATGAGCGAGTAATCCACTTGATAGGTTAAGGGTTTTCGATGGGATTTGATTCATGAGCTAAGCATAAATAGGTTTTTAAATAATCATTCGATAGTCTCCACCTATTGTCGATCATATTGCCTAGGTTAGATTGATCACCTAGCCTTTGATTTTAGGTTGAATTTACTTATCAAAAGTTTGTAAATTGTTGGAATTGACTTAGGTGGGCGATTTGATCCTTAGCCAACGAAAGTTGAAGTTAGGGCATCTCGTGAACATATCAACCCTAATTGCTTAATGCTTGATAATCCTTGTAACCTCAACGACAGTTAGGGTGTTAGATTGATTGTTAAAGTTGTAGATGCCACGAAATTGGATCTCCTTATATTTATGGTTGAGTTCGAGACTTGGTCGTAATCGCATACCTGAATAATTGCTTGGTTCCTGATATTCGAATCCCTGAGAATTATCCCTGACCTAACGCTTTTCCATTATTGTTTACAACAGATTTTACATTTTGTTTAGCTTTAATTATCGTGACATTTAAACCCCAACTTGAATCGTTTAGCTGAGATTTGTAATCCATAGAATTAGAGCGTATTGCTGGTCCCTTAACGAACCTCACTATTCTACTTTGATTAGTAATTCTAGGTTTTAATTCTCGAACCGAAAAAAGGACTTTCATCAAATTGGCGTCGTTGCGACGGGGACCAACTCGATACCTCTACTTCTCGACTACGATTTTAGACTAAGCAGTAATCTCGTTCTTTTGTTTTTCTTTACGTGTATTTCAGGTGCATGAACTCAAGGACAACAAGGAGAAATCTTCAAACTCCCCTCGTCACTTTTAGTAATCCTGAACTCGCGAGACTAGAACGAGAAAACAGACGACAAAGGCCTAATCCCGCTGATATGGACGATCAAGGCGACAACGACATGGTAGTTGAGTTGCAAAGGTTGCAAGAGCAGATGGCTCAAATGCAACAGCAGCACGCACGTGAACTGCAGCAACAACGTGCGCGTGAGCAACAACGAACCATAGGGGATATGGACAATCCCCATGCCTATTACCGAAACCGAGCTGCGATAGTTCCTTCCGCTGTTGAAAGGAATGAATATGAGATCAAACCACATATGATATCGATGGTTAAGCAGCACTTGTTCCACGAATTGCCTGCTGAAATTCCGATGGACCATATAGAGAATTTCGAGGAGATTTGCTCCACGACAAGCTCTAATGGGATGAATCCGGATTTCGTAAAATGCAAGCTGTTTCCGTTTTCACTCGCGGACAAAGCTTCTCGTTGGCTTAAGTCTTTACCTGCTGGATCCATTACGACTTGGGCGCAATGCAGAGCTGCGTTTTTGAACCATTTCTACACAAAATCCAAAACCGCGAGTTTAAGGAACAAGATCTCCTCCTTCCACCAACATTTCGGAGAGTCCTTCTGTGAGACTTAGGAAAGGTTTAAGGAGTACAAGAGAGAGTGTCCACACCATGGGTTCATTGATGAAAACCTGCTGGGGATTTTCTACGATGGTGTGGACTGGGATTATAGGAACGCACACAATGCTGCTAGCGATGGTGATTTCATGACCAAAACCAAAGAGGGAGCGTATATGCTGATTGAGAACTTGGCTGCAAGTTCAAGTAACAAGTCCCAGGAGTATGACAGGACTACGAAATCCAATGGAACGGATTCTGCTAAGATCGATGACCTTACGGCCAAGATCAATTTGTTGCTTAAGGCGAACCAAAGGATGGTTCATTTTGCTGATGAGAATGGCGAGCAACTAGCTGAAGAGATGGGTGAGGAAAGAGACAATGATTAGCAGGAGGTTAGTTATGTTAATGGGCAGGGTTTTGTGCGAAACCGAGGGTTCAACCAGAACTACAGAAATCATCCGAATTTCTCCTATCGAAGCACGAATGTTGAAAACCCCCAGGACCAAGTTTATCCACAACAAACCAATCCCCAGACCACGAAACCTCAGGATCAGAGTTTCCAGAAATTATTCCCCCAAAATTTCCAAGGAAAGACATTCGTCCCTTTTCAAGGTCAGAAACCGCAGTTTTCGAATTTTCAGGCTTCTGCAAGCTCTGGAAGTGGTTCTCAGGATGAGTTGAAAGGTATGGTGCAGCAGATATTGACAAACCAGCAGAAGTTCGCCACTGAGATCAACACAAAGGTGGATGGTATGTACTTGGACCTTAATGGTCGGCTTGAGGCGGTTTGCAACCACGTAAAGAAACTCGACACTCAGGTTGCTCAAACGGCTGATGCAATAAAAAGACCACAAGGAGTGCTGCCTGGTAAGCCGGATACAAACCCCAGAGAATTTGTGAATGCCATAGAGCTGAGAAGTGGAAGACCTCTGCCACCAGTCGTAAGAACAGAAACTGCAAACTGCCCAGAAGGAGCACTTGCTCCAGAAACAGAAAACAACGAAGAAACCGCTGAGCCAACTTCTAAGGTATTAAGACCAAATGAGATTATTGATAAGGTTCGTTCTCATGTTTACAGGCCCCCTATCCCTTACCTAGTACCTCCAAGGAAGTCGCAAAAGGATTTGGAGGAGGCGAAATGTAAGGAGATGTTACAGGATTTGACGGTTAAGCTGACATTAGCAGACGCGATTCAGATGATGCCGTCCATGAAAAAGTATGTCAAGGGCCTGGTTACTAGACGGATTCCTTCAGAGCAGAGTGCCATGGTTGTAAGTAAGAATTGTAGCGCTGTGCTACAAAACAAAGCCATTAAAAAGCAAGAGGTCCAAGGTAAATTCGTGCTTTCTGTTGATATTGGTCCTGTGCGATTTGCTTGTTCCTTGTGTGATCTAGGTTCCAGCGTGAATCTCATGCCCTACTCGGTTGCAAGGAAACTCGGGTACACAAAATTTAAACCTACACGGATTTTATTAGTGTTTGCTGACAGATCTATTAAGTTGCCTGTAGGAATTTTGGAAGATTTGCAGGTTAGGATTGGGAATATTTTCATCCCAGCAGATTTCGTGGTGTTGGAATTGGACGATGAACCAAAGGATCCTTTGATTTTGGGACGTCCTTTCTTGCGCACAGCTGGTGCGATCATTGATGTAAAGAACGGAATGATTGGTCTTCACCTGGGAGACATTATTATGGAGTTCGAGATGGATCGAATGTTGAAGAAACCGACCATTGATGGGCAAACTTTTGCCATTGAGGATAATCTCGAAATCTCAGAGGGAGAGATTGAAGAGATTCTTGCTGATGATCCCTTGGATGTTGCGTTGACAAAAGCTGAAAGCGAACATGGTTATTTGAGCGAAGATACCATTGGGTTCGCAAGGATGTTGGATTCTGGGCAGATGGAGAAATCGACAGACTTTTTAAGACTCGACGAAGAGGGAGAAGACAGAGCACCTGCTTCTGCTCTTCGAAACTCTGCTGATGATCCTTGGAGCGAGTTGAAAGCTCTAAAAATTGAGCTCAAAACCTTACCAACTGGGCTAAGGTACGCGTTTCTCGGTCCTAACTCCACATATCCTGTTATAATAAATGCTGATCTAAATAATGTGGAATCCGCCTTACTTTTATGCGAGCTTAGGAAGTATAGGAAAGTTTTAGGTTATTCGCTTGATGAAATCCCTGGAATTTCACCTGAATTGTGCATGCATAGGATACATTTAGAGGATGAATCTAGGACTTCTGTAGAGCACCAAAGGAGATTGAATCCGAATTTGAAAGATGTTGTTAAGAAAGAAATTATGAAACTCTTAGAAGCTGGTGTTATTTATGCAATATCTGATAGTAACTGGGTTAGTCCTGTACATGTAGTGCCTAAGAAAGGCGGAATCACTGTGATCGCCAATGATAGGAACAAACTGATACCTACCAGGACTGTCACATGTCATAGTATGTGCATAGATTATAGAAAGCTAAATGCAGCAACTAGGAAGGATCATTTTCCCTTACCATTCATTGATCAAATGCTTGAAAGACTCGCTAACCACCCATACTACTGCTTTTTAGATGGTTATTCAGGTTTCTTTCAGATTCCCATTCACCTGGATGATCAGGAGAAGACAACCTTCACCTGCCCGTATGGCACCTTTGCGTACTGCAGGATGCCATTCGGGCTATGCAACGCCCCTGCAACTTTTCAAAGGTGCATGATGTCTATATTTACTGATTTGATTGAAGATATCATGGAAGTTTTCATGGATGACTTCTCCGTCTATGGGAGCTCTTTTTCTGTGTGTCTGTCTAATCTATGCAGGGTATTACAACGCTGTGAGGAGAAGCATCTTGTATTAAACTGGGAAAAGTGTCATTTCATGGTTAAGGATGGAATAGTGCTGGGTCATCGCATATCAGAGAATGGTATTGAGGTTGACCGAACAAAGGTTGAGGTGATGATGAGCTTATAACCGCCGAATTCAGTCAGAGGGATAAGGAGTTTCCTTGGTCACGCGGGCTTTTACAGATGTTTCATCAAGGATTTTTCAAAGATAGCGAGACCTCTAACCCAACTTTTGTGTAAGGAAACCAAGTTTGAGTTTGATGGGGTTTGCCTTGAGGCGTTTCACACGATAAAAAGAGCATTGGTAAGCGCACCTATTGTTCAACCACCGGATTGGGATCTACCATTTGAGGTCATGACAGACGCGAGTGACTACGCCGTAGGGGCTGTTTTGGGGCAAAGGAAGGATAAAAGGCTTCACATAATCTATTATGCGAGTCGCACTTTGGATGAAGCTCAGTGCAGATATGCTACGACTGAGAAGGAGCTACTAGCTGTGGTGTTTGCCTTTGAAAAATTCAGATCATATCTTGTGGGTTCGAAGGTCATTGTTCATACAGATCACGCAGCATTGAAGTACTTGCTCACAAAGAAAGATGCGAAACCAAGGCTTTTGAGATGGATCTTGTTGTTTCAAGAGTTTGATCTTCAAATCGTTGATAAGAAGGGTACTGAGAATGGAGTTGCTGACCACCTGTCTAGGATGAAAGTTGATGAAACAGTGCCACTTGATGATGCATTGCCGGATGAACAAGTGTACGCCATTGGAATCTGCGTACGAGAGCACCTAGTACAATCTGGAGCACATGTCCTATCCGAGGGAGTACCTGCTCCAGAGGCATTTTTTGCGGCTATCTCCAAGGAAAATTCACCAAGTTTTCCATGGTTTGGTGAGATCGCGAACTACCTAGCTGCTGACCAGGAACCGGCTGACTTCGTGGGAGACAAGAAGAGGAAATTCTTGCGCAACGTAAGGAGGTACTTTTGGGATGAACCATACCTCTACAAACAATGCTCCGACTGTCTTTTCCGGAGATGTGTTCCTGAAGAGGAAATCCCGGGAATCTTGTTTCACTGCCACAGTTCAAGTTACACTGGACACTTCGCGACCTTTAAGACAGTATCAAAGGTGCTACAAGCTGGATATTGGTGGCCCACAATGTTCCGTGATACACATGCGTTTATTGCAAGATGCGATAAATGCAGAGGCAAGGAAAACATCTCGCGACGAAACGAGATGCCTCAGCACTTCATCTTGGAAGTTGAAGTGTTCGATGTGTGGGGGATTGACTTTATGGGACCGTTTCCTTCATCCTATGGCAATAAGTACATTCTAGTGGCCGTCGACTATGTGTCTAAGTGGATTGTGGCCATTGCCTCTCCAACAAACGACGCAGCTGTGATTTTGAGGATGTTTAAGACAATCATATTTCCCCGTTTTGGTGTTCCACGGGTGGTGATTAGTGATGGAGGGACCCATTTCATCAATAGGGTTTTTGAGAACCTTTTGAGAAAGAACGGCGTAAAGCATAAGGTTGCAACGCCATATCACCCGCAGACTAGTGGCCAAGTTGAGGTTAGTAATCGGCAGATCAAGGACATTTTGCAAAAGACCGTGGGCACAACAAGGAACGATTGGGCAACCAAGTTGGACGACGCAGTTTGGGCCTACCGAATACAAAACGCCATTGGGGACAACGCCCTTTCATTTGGTGTATGGTAAGTCGTGCCACCTTTCGGTAGAGCTCGAGTATAAGGCAGCATGGGCAGTTAAGTTGATGAACTACGACATCAAACCCGCCTTGGAAAGGTGATCCATGCAACTTAACGAGTTAGAGGAGATTAGGCACCTGGCCTACGAGAGTTTCGAAATTGTACAAGGAACGAACCAAGATGTACCACGACAAGAGAATCCTTAACCGAAACTTCCAACCCAATGACATGGTACTTCTCTTTAACTCTCGCCTTAAACTTTTTCCTGGAAAATTGCGATCTAGGTGGTCCGGTCCTGTCCTCGTCAAATAAGTTCGATCATATGGAGCTCTGGTGTTGCTGGACGCCAAAGGAAAAGAGTTCGTGGTCAATGGACAGCGCTGCAAACCGTACCTAGCCGATGCAAACCCAACCGAAGGTGGAGTTATCACCTTAGGCGACGCGCCCAAAGCCTTAAAGGCTAATCAAGTCAAGCTAACGACTTTAACCAAGCGCTTGGTGGGAGGCAACCCACCGGTACGTTTTCTAACTTTTTTCAATTTTGATCTCTTTTTGCTACTAACTTTGTTTTCGATCTTTGAAAAAAAAAAAGAGATGATGATGAGGCAGATCGATCGATCCTCATATCACGATCGATCGATCCAGATGAGGGTTTCAACACACAAACCATCGGTTGGTCTAAGAATCGACCTGCAAGTCGATCCGCTGCAAGGTTCAAATCGGAGAGAGCACCTGCTACCCAGAACATAGCACCTGAACCCAGAACAGAGCACCTGCTACAAAGAGTAAAATTTGACATTTAAATTCCGGTCCGCCAAAAGGTAAGTCACGAGGATAAGGAAAGTGGGCCCGAGAAATATGAGATTATTTTCCAATTTTAATAAGGAAATATCAGTTAAATGGGACCCCCATAAAACCCTAATTTCTCGCGCCCATAACTCCTTCTTCTTCTCCTTCCTTCTCCTTTCGATTTTCCTCCATAAAAACTCTCAAGGTTTTTGCTCAAACTCAACTTCTTCAATTCTCAACCGATCTGAGTGATTTTTGGGTTGATTTCAATCGAAATTTCATCCTCTTTCCGAATCTGCAATCCTTTTCTCAGGATAATCAAGGTACCCACTCGAAATCTCATTTTTCTACTCGTTTTTCTTGAAGCCAAGGGGTAAAAATCGCTTATTGACTTATTGATTCGTGGCTTTGCGGTTTGTTGAGTAACCATATGCTTGTTTAAAATTGATTTCGCGTGGGTAGAATTGTGAATTTTGGCTTGAAATTTTGATAAAACTTGAACCCTAGTTTATGGAGAAAAAATTGGATATTTAGGGGATGGAGATGTGAAAGCACGTATGATTCTTTGATTGGTTATCTTTGGCGGTTTGGATTGGTCGAAATTATCTGATTAAATGGAAGGAACTTTGTCTTATACTTTTCGCAAAAACAGAGGAATGATATATCGATGTTTGTGTGAATATATGAACATCAATTTATGCTGGATTTTGGTTTGTGTTTGATGTTGTCGTTGCAGGATGTCAGGACCGCGAACGTTAGTTGGTAACCCATCACGCTCACGCAAGGGGAAATGAGCCTCCACCTCCTCCCAAATCGCAACAACCCATTGGCCACGTGATGAAGGACAACGGTTCGATTTGAGCACTCTAACCTTCCTCTCGATTCAGACGAAGAATGGGACCAGAATGACGCATACTACTACAATAACTGGCTCGACATTACCATTGAGCCGACTCGCTTCTTGTGTGGGCAAACACTAAAGGATCTAGGGCTGTTCTATGATGTGGGTAGCATACTTGAGGCTTGCCAATTAATTGATCTGATCACCCAACCCGACGATCTCTACCCCGACCTGGTGAGGCAGTGTTTGGCATCCACCAAACTGACCTATTCGGACCCGCGCAAACCGGTGGCTTCACAGGGAGTTCTCTCTTTCTTTGCTGGAGGAAAGAGATATGAGGTGACTGTCACGGACCTCTGTGCCCTCTACGGTTTCGACTCCATAGAGGAGAAAGTGGCCTTCCCCACACGTCTCCCGGTTGCACATAGGTTTTGGGATTTCATCGCAAGTGGGGATTACTTCTCTCGATCCGCGGCCCAATCCACCATTCGAAACCCTGCTCTTCGGGTCGGTGTCAAAGCCATCAGCACTATCTTCTTCTCACGGGATGATGCAAGCAAAGTGCGAACTGATGAATTGATCATGCTTTACAATGTCGTGAGAGATACCATTAGCAATGAAGCTGGTTTGAGCTGCGAGTTCGATGGAAGGGTCAACATGGGCGCGCTTTTTGCCTCATGCATTGCGGACAAGAGGACTAAAGTGGCAAAGGGAAAGGCGGCATCACACAGCGAGAGGCTCGGGAGTTTGTTGACCAGGCTGTTCATCCATGTCAAACTTGACCTCGGATCTTACACTTGCAACTCCGCGACGGAGTTTATGGATAACTCTTACTTTGTTTCTTGCGACATCTTGGCCGACGCTAACATTTACAGGTTCACATCGAGAGACAAGACCACCCGGTTCTGCCGATTGCCGCAACCATCATTGACAGACCTAGAAGTTGCAGCCAACGTTGGATTCACACCGGGAACGGAGTACTTGTGTTCTGCCACTGGAGCACCAACTGAGGAAGCACCGACTGGGAGAGCACCAAAGCCCAGGAGGAGCACTTCGTCCACCCGAGCTGCTCCTGCCCCCGCTTGAGTCCCGGATGCCCCTTTGAGCCACGATGAGGAGGAGGAGTTGGTAGCCGCTACGCAGAGGACTCGGCAGTCCAGAGCTCACTACCGCGTGCCCTATGCGAGTGAGCTAACTCTAGATGACATTTCCGATGCTCCCGAGGATGCCGAATATCGCCGTTGGATGGTTGCTTCTACCAAGAAGAACAACGGGCTGCTCCGCCGCATTCTCCACATACTTCAGAAGGGTTGTAGCAGCTCTCACGCCACCGAGACCATCCCGTCCATGGCCCCTGCTCAGCCGCCTGCTTCTCGAAAATCCACATCCGCTAGACCGTCCACTCGCTCATCCAAACGCAAGAAGCCGATCACCAGCGAAGACTCCGATGATACCACCAGCGATTGAGATCGCTCCTCTATCATTCCTCAGTATTCCATGAACACTTTTTATTTTATGCATTATTATTTTCTTTTCTTCTTTTTATCCTCTCTCTTTTCGTATTTTCACACCGAGACGGTGTGAAGTAAGTCTGGGGGGAGTTGCTACTAATCTCGTTTATTTTGGATGTTTTTCTTATGTTTCTTATGTCCTGTTTTGAGTCTTTCTTTTGGTTTGTTTTATTGAGTCAAAAATTTGTAGGGAATTAGGACCTTATCTTATGATGATCTTTGAACTATCTATGTTTAATTTTTTCTTTAGTGACCATTTCTACAGAGCATGGGTACAAGGAACAATTGGAACACTTCAATACACTATTTTCCAGGTTTCATATTGACTGAAAATTCCTTTCGCTATTGGCACTAGATTAGGGAAACGAATCATATTCAGGACTCTTTACTCTTTTTATCACTCTTGTTGTTCCTGAATAGCTAGCTCATTTTTAGTTAGTACCCTCCTTAACCCTAACCTCTTTTCAAGCCTCTTGCATTCTTGTTACTTCATTGTCATATGTGCAGCATATGCGCAAAAAGGCCGGAGAGAATTGGGTCGACACTGCCTTTAAATCACTCTTTCTGAAGAATGAGAGCACTGATTTCCAGAAGGAGCACCTGCTCCTATTTTCAGAAGATGGTTTTACAACGAGGTGGAACAGAAATCCACGAAGGAGGAACGATGTTGATGAGCTCCACTGGGTATGTACAGTAACTCTAATTCTTTTTCGTGCTCGAGAGACATACATTTGTAATAAAACCCTCTTCATCATCATCTATCAAAAAAAAAAAAAAATCAATCAAATCAGATGATGAAGAGTGGTAAATATGTAAAATTGGAAATGTCTCTCTGCACAGCGAGTGTACCCAAGGTGGAAGACGGCATCATGAGTTGGTTGGAGAGATTTGGAGAAGAAAGAGTGGTTTAGAGAATGTGGATATCAACATACCCGTTCTCTCTTGCAATTTTGTGCAATATCCTGGCATCCACTACGAAACATCGGGTAACCCTTAAACACTTTAAACACTTTGAACTCCACCTCTAAATGGCCTTAAACCCTTAGCGTCGTCTACTCTAAATGGTGCCTTTAGCGAGACCTTCACGCAATTTTAATGCGTTGAGTTTGTGTTTGGGAAATGGAACTTGGTTGAGAAATGTGTTGAGGATGTTTTGGTAAAGCTTTGTTATTCATAATTTGGATTATGTGGTATGTAGATTGAGGGTTTTAAACTCGGTTCACTGAGGATAAAAGAGTTCCCGCGTTTTCAAACCTTTCTCCTTCACTTGGTCTTGAATTTGTTTGATGACAAACAAGGATTTAAGCTTGGGGGAATTGATATAATGCATTTTTGGCGCATTCTAACCCTTGTTTTGTAGGCTTTTATCGAGTCTTTCACTCTCTATCGAGTCATTCTAGGTACAAAAGTGGCTGGAAGCAATGACTGGAGCTTGCAATCGGATTTGGCTAGAAAGAAATGAAGTTGGACCCTTTTTGGAACATTCTGAAGAAGGGAGCACCTAGTGCAAAAAGAAGGAGCACCTGCTCCCAGCAGAGTCATTAATGGGCCTTTTGCAAAACCCTAATTTTGCAACCCTAATTTTGGGCCAGCCGCCGTGGGCCTTTAAATATGTTTTTCTCTGGATTTTTTTAGAGGAATCACGCCACACACATCACGAAGGACAGCAGCAGAGAGAGAACACAACGAGAGAGAAAGAGAGAGATATATATATATATATATATATATACACTTGTTTTGAGAGAGTTTGTAAGCTTGGAGATTTGTCTTCAAATACTTATCGAAGTTTTCTTAAACCCTACTCTTTTATATATCGATTTCAATGCAGTTTATCATGTCTCTTGCTGCTGTTGTTTGTTTGATCATGAGCGAGTAATCCACTTGATAGGTTAAGGGTTTTCGATGGGATTTGATTCATGAGCTAAGCATAAATAGGTTTTTAAATAATCATTCGATAGTCTCCACCTATTGTCGATCATATTGCCTAGGTTAGATTGATCACCTAGCCTTTGATTTTAGGTTGAATTTACTTATCAAAAGTTTGTAAATTGCTGGAATTGACTTAGGTGGACGATTTGATCCTTAGCCAACGAAAGTTGAAGTTAGGGCATCTCGTGAACATATCAACCCTAATCGCTTAATGCTTGATAATCCTTGTAACCTCAACGACAGTTAGGGTGTTAGATTGATTGTTAAAGTTGTAGATGCCACGAAATTGGATCTCCTTATATTTATGGTTGAGTTCGAGACTTGGTCGTAATCGCATACCTGAATAATTGCTTGGTTCCTGATATTCGAATCCCTGAGAATTATCCCTGACCTAACGCTTTTCCATTATTGTTTACAACAGATTTTACATTTTGTTTAGCTTTAATTATCGTGACATTTAAACCCCAACTTGAATCGTTTAGCTGAGATTTGTAATCCATAGAATTAGAGCGTATTGCTGGTCCCTTAACGAACCTCACTACTCTACTTTGATTAGTAATTCTAGGTTTTAATTCTCGAACCGGAAAAAGGACTTTCATCAAAAGGCTTTAAGATTGTATTTGAATCTAATAAGGTTGTACTCACTAAAGGTGGGATACATGTCGGTAAAGGCTATCTATGTGATGGTCTTTTCAAGATGAATGTTGTAGCTGTTATTAATAAAATTGCAGGCAATAGCTCTACTTCTGTTTACTTGCTTGATTCACGTGATTTATGGCATGAGAGATTGGGACATGTCAATTATCATTCGTTACATAGAATGGTGAATATTGGACTTTTGCCAAAACACAATTTTATTAATGTAAATAAAAGCAAATGTCCAATATGTGTGGAATCTAAGTATTCATGTCACTCGTACAAATCAATTGAAAAGTCAAATGACTTATTTGGATTGATACATAGTGATTTATGTGATTTTTAATCAATTCTAAGTTGTGGAAGAAATAATTATTATATTTCTTTCATAGATGATTATAGCAAGTTTTGCTATATTTATTTAATTGATAAGAAAGATGAGGCTTTGAGTATATTTAAGAAATTTAAAGCAGAAGTTAAAAATCAATTAGATAAGTGAATAAAAATTCTCAGATCAGATCGTGGTGGAGAATACAGTTCAAATGAATTCTCAGAATTTTGTTCTACACATGGAATAATTCATCAAACTATAGCACCTTATACTCCAATGCAAAATGGAGTTGCTGAAAGAAAAAATAGAACCCTTAAGGAAATGATGAATTCCATGTTAAACAATTCGGGTGCACCATGTAACTTATGGGGTGAAGCCATTCTTACGGCTAATTTAATTTTTAGATCTCTGAATTTGCCATTTTAGATCGGCTAGGCCAACTCTTAAAACGGCTAGGAGTTGGCCTAGCCGACCTAAAACTTATATAAATAGATTTGTACATCTCTTGAAAAAGGGGATCCGCAACTTTACGCAAAAACACTTTGCAAAAAATCAATAAAACTTTCTTAACGGCAAATTCGCATCTTTGTTATTGTTCTGGTGGTTCTTACTCAGAGATCTCAGCTTTCTTTTAAAACCCCAACAATGAAGAAAGTCTCGCGGAAGAAGTAAACGCATTTGTTGTAAGAAAAAGCAATGTTGTAAAGAAGAGAAAACCCTTGGATGTACAAAGCATTGATTATGATGAACATAGTTATGATAAAGTAAAAATAGTTATGGTACTAGATTTTACAAAAGAGTTGCAAACTAAATTATTGAAAAATCATAAAAAACTATTATCTGCATTTAGCGCTGAAACAACCCGACCCATTTTTTTTTTAAATACATTGGATTTGAATTAATATTCCCATAAACATTAGTTCTCAATATCCAATTAGGCATACACAAACAACAATAAACCAGCGGAAATCAATTCAAACCAAAACAACGATTAATCCATTAAACCACAACAAGTTCAATTCCAATAACCAAGACAAACCATTTCAATTCAACAACGAAATCAATTCCATAAAACCAGCAACCTAGCGGTTCTAAATAATCTAATAAGAGCAAACAACGAAACACTAGATCATCTCTTCTTCCTAGCCATGATTCCACGAGCACACTTTTTCTTTACCTGCATCAAATGGATAAAAGAGATGCGAGAGTATTATCACAAATACTCAGTGAGACGGTCATCTCATCTACTCGGCTATATACACATGCATAAGAAAATGGTACAATACCAAACGATCACACAACAATGTACAACTCAATGATAAGCACAAAAATCGCAAATCAATAGGCTGCGTCGATCGACACACTGCCTTGCGTCGATCGACGCACATTGCAGTATCCGTAAACACGAGCCTATCCTCTCATGGCTCGTTTCTAGGATCCAACGTATCAATTTCCAGCACGAAAAATGTCAACATAGGCACGAAAATCATCCAAAATTCACAATCAATCATCATCACATCAATCCAACATCAATTAAACGCATTGTAACAATCCTTTTACCCAGATAAGCCATGGTCACACACTCACCTTAATTTTGGATTAAAATAAGGAATAAGAGCATGAAGAACACGACGAATCAGAGGCTCTACTTCCTAGAATCCGAAATCACTTCTTCCTCCATGAAGAACACGCATCAGATTTGATTCTAAAGTCTCACAAATCACAATAACGAGATTTCACGATCTAGATTACCAGGAATTCAACAATGAATCCTGCTCTCTCTAAATCCTCTCAATTCTCTCTGATTTTTCTCTCAAAAACCTCTGAAAAGCGACCCAAGGACTGCCCTTCGACTTATATAGTCGAACCCTAGGGCTCCTTTAACCGAACCGCAAATCAGACGCTCAAAAACCAAACCTATCGGTTCAATTCAAGCTTGCATTGATCGACGCACACTCCTTGCGTCGATCGACGCAAGGCCAAAATTCTCAAAAATTGGTTCACGGTCGTTACAATTCTCTCTCACTAACCAAATTCAACTTTAAATCACGCAACACCGTAACACTACGGTCAACACCCCTGGCCAAACCCGACCAGCACCACCTGAGATCAACTCCCAATCTTTGAGGTGCACATCCAATCTTATACTTATAATCACGTTTCAGACATCAATTGCTCGTAACTCATATCTCGTATCCACACCACTCACACTCTCAGGAAGTCTCTTTCGAGCTCTCAGTGCGCCATATCACTCACACTCTCATGACATACAGCCAGTCAGGCTCTCGGTATGCTCCATACCCCTCACACTCTCGGGACACAAAGTCCGTCAACCTCTCCGTATGCAGGAAAACTCACATCCCTTGGAGAGAACTCACATATCTCAAAGAAAATACAGGAGAACTCGTCATCCCCTCAGGAGAAATCGTCATCTCCAAATAAGTCATATGGGGAACTCACATCTCCTAGAGCAATCGATTATTTAACGTGCATCATAAGCAGCTGTCGACTAGAACTATCTCCCGTGGTCTCATCCTAACATTCCATCTCTCCAGGAATATCATCTCAACCATGACCAATCCTCGGTCATCTGAAACAACCCAACCACAAAGGTGTTTCCACTAGAGTCTCTAGAAAATAGACAAGTTCTAACTCAAATAAAACTTCTATTCCCTGACTCTCTCTAGAAAAATAGACAAGTTCTAACTCAAATAGAACTTCTATCTCTAGCTCTCTAGAAAATAAACAAGTTCTAACTTTTTCTTCCTCTTATCAGCATAACTCTTCTGCCGATCTTGAACTTTCTTCATGTTCAGCCTCGAAACACGGATTTTTCTGTCATTTCCTGAACAAAGTCTACACTAAACATGCTTTTCTCTCCCACTTGAGTCCATCACAATGGTGTACGACATGGCCTCCCATACAGAGCCTCATATGGAGCCATACTAATACTCGCATGGTAGCTATTGTTATACGCAAACTCTACCAAGTTCAAGTGATCCGCCCAAATGACCACCATAATTCAGCACACACATCCTCAACAAATCCTCGAATGTCTGAATCGTCCTCTCAAATTACCCATCCATCTGAGGATGATAAGAAGTATTCATATGCACCTTAGTACCCATCTCCACCTGAAAGACTCTCCAAACTCTGAAGTGAACCTCGGATCTCTGTTTGACACGATACTCGTTAGCACCCCATGCAGCCTCACTATCTCCCGCACATACTTCTTAGCCAAAACTGCCGCTCCATCGATCTTCTTAATGGCAAGAAAATGTGCTAACTTAGTCTCACTATCCACAATCACCCATATAGCATCATAGGTCCGCGAAACTGGCAATCCTACCACGAAATCCATGGTAATGATATCCCACTTCCACTTTGGAATGGGTAAACTCTGCAACAAATCACTTAGAACCTGATGCTCAGCCTTCACTAACTGACACACATGGCAAGCAACTACCCAGTTAACCACATCCTTTTTCATCCCGACCTAGTGATAATACTATTTCAGATCACGATACATCTTAGTCCCAGATGAATCGACAACATGCTCGCATGAGCCTCTTTTAGAATCTTCTACCTCGAGTCTTCATCCTTAGGTACCCAAACTCGCCCGTTTACAAGTATCGTCCCGTTCGTAGAGACATGATACTCAGAATCTGCAACCTTAGAAGCATCAATCAACCCATAATCCTTCTCCTGAGCTATCCGAATCCTGCTCAACAAGTCTGCCTAGTTAACTGCCTCTAATCCCAATGGCTCCTGTGAGATAACACATAGCCTCAGAGTGCTAATCACGTTCACTAAAACCTCTATATCCCGCTCCTGAGCCGAAGCAACCCTCTTTCAACTCAACGCATCTACAACTAGATTAGCTTTACCAGGATGGTAACAAATCTCCAGATCATAATCTGCTACCAACTCCATCCAACGCCTCTGCCTCTTGTTCAGCTCTGGCTGCGTAAAGAAATACTTCAGGCTCTTATGGTCTATGAACACCTAAACCTTTCCGCCATCAAGATAAGATCTCCAAATCTTTATAGCAAAAATCACTACAGCCAACTACAGATTGTGGGTAGGGTAGTTGCTCTCGTGTTTCCTCAACTGCCTTGAAGCTTAAGCAATTACCTTTCCATGCTGCATCAACACACAACCCAGACCAACTCTTGAAGCATCTGTATACACCACGTAAGGCTTACCCGGCTCGGGTAACGCCAACACTGGTGTACTAGTCAACATCTCTTTTAGCTTCCCGAAACTCTCCTCGCAAGCTAAAGACCACATAAAAAGAACATCCTTCCTTCTCAGCTTCGTCATCGACTACGCCATACTCGCAAAACCCTTGATGAACCTCATGTAGTAACCTGCCAACCTAAGAAAACTAGTGATCTCAGTGGCATTTCTTGGTTTAGGCCATCCTTTGATAGCCTATATCTTTACCGAATCCACAGAAACTCCATCTACAGAAACCACATGTTTGAAAAAACCCATCTCCCGCTGCCAAAAACTGCACTTGCTCAACTTAACATACAACTTCTACTCCCGTAGCTTCTCTAGAATTGCTTTCAGATGTACCTTGTGCTCCTCAAGACTCCTCAAATACACCAAAATATCATCGATAAAGATGATCACGAACTTATCCAAATACTCCTAGAAAACTCCGTTCATCAGCCTTATTATCGCCACTAGTACATTAGTCAAACCGAATGGCATCACCACAAACTCATAATGCCCATATCTCATCCTGAAAGCAGTATTCCTAACATCTGCCTCATCAATAGGAATCTGATGATAACTCGATGCCAAGTCAATTTTAGAGAACAAAGTAGACCCTCACAACTGATCCAACACCTCATCAATCTGCTGCAGAGGTACTTGTTCATCACAGTGACTCGGTTAAGTCCCCGGTACTCAATACATAACCGAAAACTCCCATCCTCCTTCTTCAGAAACAACATCGGCACTCCCCACGGTGAACTGCTAGGCTGGATAAATCCTTTCCCCAATAGATCATCCAGCTGCTTCTTCAGCTCTGCTATCTCTGCTGGAGCCATTCTATAAGGCGCCTTAGATATCGGAGTCGTCCCAGGTTCCAACTCAATCGTAAAAGGATCAGACCGAGATGGTGGTAATCCATACAACAAGTAAAAAACATCCTGGAAGTCCTGAACAACTCGAATATCCCCAACTGCATCCTCTCCAACAGTCTCTAGCATCACAATCATCACCAAATACACCTCGCTGCCCTTCTCAATCAGTTGCTCAGCCTGAATCGCCAAAATCACGAGACTCCCGGAAGTCGCCTCACTCCCTGATAAACCAACCTCCCTCCCTCTCGCTCCAACATAACTCATCTCCGATGACAATCCAGATGAACTTTGTACCGATCCAGCCAATCCATACCCAGAATGACATCATACAGCTCTACCGAACTAATAATCAGATTTGCTGGCATGGACTCCCCAGCCACCTGAATATCCATGCCTCGAGTCCGCCCAAGAGTAGCTAAAGACTTCCTACCAACAACCTTAACTACTCCCGGCTTCTCATCATAATCGCTCCGGATACCGCTGTCCTCCCCACACTCTGGAGTAATAAAGCAATTCGTAGCTCCAGAATCAAACAAAACATGAGACTCACACCCGTCCACTAATAAGGTCCCTGTACAAACCCCATGTATCTAAGAATTCTAACATCCTATCATAGACTCACAAATTCCAACAGACAAAAGTTCGCAACACTAGAAGTTTGAAATTTACCTGTGATCGGCCTGACGCAAGAGCCCTCTGCCTCCATCGAAGTGAACACCCGCAGTGCCGCCATTGCCATCTATTGCAGCTTTAGATATTTTGGCTTGATGTGTCCCGACTCTCTATAGTGAAAACACACCTGCATATCTCGAGACTCGTCCTTCCTAGGATAGCTCGCCAGCTTGTAATCTATGCTCCCACACCCAAAGCATCCCGGGCCACCCTGCCCTCTCTGACTCACCCCTAAAGTACCCTCCCACTTCCCTTTCTGACTTTGCTCAGGCTTGCCGCCCTTGCTCTGACCTACCAGCTGTTGCGACCTCCTCTGCTGAACAGGCGGACTAACCACCACCACCTGCTCCCTCAGATGCTCCTCAATCGCTGCAACTGTTTCAACCAACTCAGTTCTCGAGGCGAACTTACTCACTCTACAGTGAGTCCTCAAATCAGCTCGAAATCCTCTCAAAAACCTCTTCATCTAGACCTACTCGCCTTCAATATCACTACCAGCATGAACCAGAAGACGAGTGAACTCAGCATCAAACTCCCGAACAGACCGGTCAACCTGAGTTAACTAAAAAAATCTCAACTCAAGCCGATCCACCGCCTCCTGCGGGAAATACTTGGCATTAATCTCTGCTAAAAAGTCCTCCCAGGCTATCACTGTCTGCGCACTCCTTGCCATAACACCTCTCCACCAAAGATGCGCATCACCCTCTAGGTAATGCACCGCTAGATCGACTCGGTATCCCTCCGGACACCTAATAGAACAAAAGTTACGCTCTAGTTTCATCCGCCACTCATCGGCCTCCTCAGGTTTTGCACCTCCCGAGAAAAATCCCATGTCAATCCTTTGCATATGCTCCATCATCCTAAGGTAGGATGGGAGCTCCTCCACAGCCGCCACACCCAGCTACACACCAGCCATACCCGGCTGCACCCTAACCATACCTGGTTGCACACCAACTATACCTGACTGCAGTCCTGCCACTGGTGGCACTATCGAAGCCTGAATCAAAGCTGGTACTGCTCCCGGTAACCGCTCAAAAATCAGTTGTAGTAAACTCGCCAGACGATCATCTCGATCCTGGACTACACCTGCGACAGCACCCGCTCCTGAGCCTGCCGCATCGCCAGCCACACTAGGACCCACACCAGTACTCACCAGTCCTCACACTGGTACTCGCAGTGGCTACACTCACGAACCCCTTCTAAAACGTCTACAAAGCCGCCACCTGCTCCTGCGCAGAACTCTGGGTCACACACGCGGCGACAGACTCACTCATTTGTCCCCGACCTCGCCCATGTCCTTCACGACCACCACGGCCTCCATGACCATCACGGTCTCTACCTCTAGTACCTCTAGCCATCACTCTCTGTACTACCAACAGCAGAACTAAGCATACTATAAATTACCTAAATCACAAAACACTTACCGTGGAATCTCATTCAGGGCTCGAAGAATATGATCTAGGACTCCAAACTCACACAATAATTGTTTAATCCTGATAATCAATTCAATCACAACTCACACAACAATTGACTAACTCCTCATAATCAATTACGTTCTCCCGCCCTAAAACCGTAAGGGCTCTGGTACCAAACTGAAACAACCCGACCCTTTTTTTTTAAATACATTAGATTTGAATTAATGTTCCCATAAACGTTAATTCTCAATATCCAATCAGGCATACACAAACAACAATAAACCAGAGGAAATCAACTCAAACCAAAATAACGATTAATCCATTAAACCATAACCAGTTCAATTCTAATAACCAATACAAACCAATTCAATTCAACAACGAAATCAATTCCATAAAACCAGCAACCTAGCGGTTATAAACAATCCAATAACACCAAACAACGAGATACTAGATCATCTCTTTTTCCCAGCCATGATTCCACGATCACACTTTCTCTTTACCTGCATCACATGGATAAAAGAGATGCGTGAGTATTATCACAAATACTCAGTGAGATGGTCATCCCATCTACTCGGCTATACACACATGCATAAGAAAATGGTATAATACCAAACGATCACACAACAATGCACAACTCAATAATCAGCACAAAAATCGTGAATCAACAGGCTGCGTCGATCGACACACCACCTTGGATTCTCGAAAAACTTATATGATATCTTGTTTTGATGTAATGTTTGAGAAGTTGAATTTTATTATTGTTGAAGCTCTCAATGATCTATGTTTCCTATCAATTCAAATAAATTACAAAGAAAAATTATGTGTCATTCATCCTAGCTACATCAATTGGTTTTATGGATATAAGAACTACAGGTTTTGAGTTTTGGATTAGAGACGGTATTGAGAAACATAAATGGTAAAGGCATGTTCACATATTGCCGCATATGTGAAAAAATCTACTTGGCACATACGGAGGTTTATATTTTTTGAAGTAAAATATGTTATCTCCATCTGTCTTGTCCATCCCATTCTACAATTTTTACTTAAATATGGATATAAACTTTTAGAAGAGTTGAAGTCCAAGGGATTGGACCTCAAAATTGTTTCTCATTTTCTTCTTCTTTCCTCGAGGAACGCTTCTTCATGCCACATGTATGAGGGTAGGTAGGGATCATAAGGTTCCTCTCCGGTGAATTTCCCCTTTTTTTATTATAGAACCTCGACTCCCCGGATGTGTTGGACTCATTGTTTCTAAGTCGTCCAATTCTATTAAAGGAAACATTTCGGACCATCTCACAACCAAGGTGATCCTTTTTTGGTACCTTTTACTCTTTCCCAAGTTTTCAGGGTTTTCTCGAGGTCTTGCTATTCCACTCATCCTATCTCACGGCGTCCGGATCTGGAGCTGGTGCCCGCTCACCTAGGTCCTTCCACCCTTCTCTTTCCATGTTTAACATCTCCATCGCCTCAAGGATCTTTTATCTGCTTTTTGAAGTGTTCTGGAAGTCCCAAGTAGTTTCTGAATCCTCATTCTTTTTTAATATCCATGCCTTTTCTTTCTCTCTAGTTTTGGATGATTTTTCAGATAAATAATCATTTTCTGTGAAGCATCTGCGTCATTATTTTTGCAGGATTTTCAATAGTTCTTGCTGCTTTGAGGATCATGTCTTCCAAAATTAATCATGTCGTATGTCAACAAGAGGTGGCTTACACTCGAGCATCGTTTAAAATCAATTTATTTTAAACGATAATGTTAGTAAAAGTTTGCATAGAAAAAATGGAGGATTACTATAATTACTTTAATAAATGGATTTTTTACTTATTTGGTCCTAAAGTTTCATAATTATTAGAACGACTTTGAAAATTTTTTAACACCCGATTTGCCCTAATTTCCTTTTGATAACAAAAAACGTATTTACAAAAATGCCATTAATGAGCTTTCCGCCAAAAGCGAATAAGTTTACCGCTCACGTGGTAGACTTAATTTACTGTAGTGGTAGACTTAATTATCTGTTGTGGTAGACTTATTAATCTGTGGTGGTAGACTTAATTATCTGTTGTGGTAGACTTAATTATCTGTTGTGGTGGTAGACTTAATAATCTGTAGTGATAGACTTAATAATTCATTATGGTAGACTTATTGATCAGTTGTGGTAGACTTAATAGTCTTTATTGGTGGTAGACTTAATTTTTCTTTGTGGTAGACTTATTCTTTAGTGGTGGTAGACTTAATTATCCATGGTGGTAGACTTAATTAATTTGTGGTGGTAGAGTTAATTATCTGTTGTGGTAGACTTATTAACTTGTGGTGGTAGACTTAATTTACTATTGTGGTAGACTTAATTATCTGTTGTGGTAGACTTAATAATCCGTTATGGTAGACTTAATTATCTGTTGTGGTAGACTTAATTATTTGTTGTGGTGGTAGACTTAATAATATGTAGTGGTAGACTTAATAATCCGTCATGGTAGACTTATTCATCTGCTGTGGTAGAATTAATAATTTGTAGTGGTGGTAGACTTAATTATCTGTTGTGGTAGACTTATTAATCTCTTGTGGTAGACTTAATTATCTCTTGTGGTAGACTTTCTAATATGTGGTGGTAGACTTAATTATTTGTTGTGGTGGTAGACTTAACTATTTGCTGTGGTATACTTAATTAACTTGTGGTGGTAGACTTAATTTACTGTTATGGTAGACCTAATTATCTGTTGTGGTAGATTTAAGTAATTTGTGGTGGTTGATTTAATTATCTGTTGTAGTAGACTTATTAATCTGTGGTGGTAGACTTATAATCTGTCGTGGCGGTAGACTTATTTCCTGCAGATATGCAGTGGTAGATTTATTGATTTGCAGTGGTAGATTTAATAATCTGTAGTGGTGGTATACTCACTAATATGTAGTAGTGGTGGTAGACTTATTCATCTGCTGTGGTAGACTTAATTAATCAGTGGTGGTAGACTTAATTATCTATTGTGGTAGACTTGATAGCAAGAGTAATAATTATGTAGTGGTAGACTTATTTGTAGTAGTGGTAGACTTATTCAAAAAGGGTAAAATCGTAATTTACCTTTCATCTTCTTCCCCAACCCAAAAGCTTAAAACCCTAACAATGGCGACCAACCTGTATTTAGCTCGTTTTTACTCTATTTTAACTTGTTTTCAACTAGATTTAGCATAAAACTAGTAAATCTAACATCATATATCCCTTATCTAACCAAAAATCAAAAGATTTCAATTTTTTTTTCTAACCAAAAATCAAAAATCAAATTTTTAATCCGACTTTAACTAAATCCGGCGGCACACCTCCGCCGAGCGCGTCTCCGGTGCTTTTACAGCTTTCGCAGTCGCGTTTGTGTTTATTGAGTTTTTGAATTTTTTTTTTTTTGTCAAAAATGACAATGGCATTTTCGTAATAACAAAATATAACTTTGGTTTTTATGTCTTATATACTATTTCTTAATATTTTGATACTTGTGAAGGTCATTTTAATAATTATGTCACTTATCAAAATCGTTTTAGTAATTATTCCTAGAAAAAATCTTATTTACTTTTCATTTAGTAGTATACCAAAAACAAACAAACATATATAAATGAAAAACGACTTTAAATAATATAAAAACATGAAAAACAATGGTGTGCGCGGGAACTAACATATATAGTACTATATATATATATTAAAAGTGCTGAAGAACATAAACCAGAGGTCGATGTTCTGTTTTTTTTTTGTTGGATATAAGTTTATTTCAGTTAGTCATGAAAAAACAAAAGGATCACGTCTCCATGGAAGACATTCGCTTAACAATCTCTTTGACTTCATCAGCAAATGAATTAAGAGAAAATTTTGGTATGATCCCAATTCATCTCATCGTTCATATCTTTCAAGATTCCATGTAAAATCCATTGCAAGGTTTCTTTGCGTGTCAAATGACTGAGCTTCGATTCTCATTCATTTAGTTTTCGTCGATTTGTTTCACGATGTGTTTGTTCTTATCCACATCTCCTTTACAATTCTAAACTGAGGGTAAGCGGTTTTTCTTCTCGTCACCTCAGTCTCTAATTTTAGACCAAAACTCGTTTCCTGTATTAGTCGATAATCATATGCATATCCCTAGAGACAGTTCATTTGGAGTTTATGACCCTGTATGTGGGTCGTTATGTACTACAATGAAGATCTTTTGAATGGAAGAAAGATTTCAAGGATGATGATATGTAAGCCTAACATAGGGCAATCCAAACATTTACCCAAAGTGAGAATGTAAACCTTTGATATGCCCTATGCTAGGGTTACATATCATCATCCTTGAATCCTTCCTTTCAATCAAAATATATTCATTTTAGTACATAGCAAGCCACATACATGGACACAAACATTAAATGAACGGACTAAGGATATGCATATAATTATCAAGTACTATAGAATAGAAGTTCTGGTCTTTAATCAAAGACCAAGGTGACGAAAAAGACCATTTACCCGTAGTTTGGAAATTAAAAAAGAGACATGAACAAGAACAAAACATCTTGAAACAAACCGGTGAAATCTATATGATTAAGAATCGAAGCCTAGTCGTTTAACACGCAAAGAAACATTGCAATAGATTTCACAGGTAATCTCGAAAGTATCTCAACGATGAGATCAATTGGGATCATACCAGAATTTTCTCTTAATCCATTCGTTGATGAAGACGAAGAGACGGTTAAGCGAACAAATTCCTTGGAGACGTGATGCTTCTAGTTTTTCATGGCGAAATGAAATAAACTCATATCAAATAAACAAACAGAGCAAAACCATTTGGGATATGTTCTTCTTTAATTTTATTATATATTCATAGCTTCACCACTCTGTGGCTGTATCAGAGCCACCTGATTGTTGGGCAACCATGGGGATGTTATTCCTAGAATTATCTACACTTCAGATGTTGATGCTTGAGCCTTAGGGGGGAAGTTAATGAAAGAAAGTCTGACATCGGTAATTCGAGAAATAATAAAATAATATATAAAGGGTAAGGATCAGTCAACTCATTACTAATTGGTTTCGAGATGGAAATCCATGAAACTTAACTCGGTGTTAGAGCATGTTTATTAGCTCCGTTTGTTAACCCATGTAGGGTTTAGTACCAGATCAAAAGTAGAATTCGGTTCGAGATGGATTGGAAGCACCATCATCCTGAGGGGCATGTTAAGATATCACACATCGGTAATATGATGGGATCTACGGTAATATATAAAGGGATTGGGCCTCTCCACTAATTACCAATTAGTTTTAAGTTAGAAACCCATGATATTACAACATGATAACATGCTGCCTCGCCCGAACCAAAATCGATACGGTCTGAAGATCGCCTGATTGATCTAATCCAAAATTAATTCGATAATGAAAATTGTCGAGATTAATTATCAGATGGGTCATGATCTCCCATAAAAGGATTGGGCCTCTCCACTAATTACCAATTGGTTTTTAGTTGGAAACCCATGATATTATAGCATGATAACATGCTGCCCCGCCCGAACCAAAATCGATACAGTCTGAAGATGGCCTGATTGATCTAACCAAAAATTAATTCTATAATGGAAATTGTCGAGATTAATTATCATATGGATCATGATCTCGAGGGGGAGTGTGAAGAATATCTCACATCGGCCAGTACCTCGTAGGAGCATGTGAAGAATATCGCACATCATAATGGAAAAAGCTTTTGATCAATATATAAGGGACATAAGTCAATCTACTCATGATCAATTGATTTTTAGTTGGAAGCTCATAAACCTCACACCTATTTTTTTTTGTATTTCATATCTACTTTTCCTTCCAAGTTTCATAACTACAATATCATAAGTTCTTAATATAATCTTTGTTAAATCGTGTATCGATCCTATTGTTGGGTTTTTATATGATTTTTAATATTTACTTTGATTAATACTTTGATGTTATGATTTTTTTTTTTTTTTACTTTGATACTGTGACTATTTAGATTTATTTTGATGATGATCAGCTATCTACAATGCCCACCTCATGAAGCACAAATATATTTAAGCTAAAGAGTAAGCCAAACAATTTGAACTTCATGGACTAGACGAAAACCAAATACATGATACCATGAATCTCTTTTAGATGTTTTCCGAATGGAATTGCATTAATAAGAATTGGAAAAATGGCTATCAGTTTAGAAAATAGAAGAGTGTAAGTTATTTTTTTCTCAACCATAAAAGATATTTTTGTATAACAAAAAACACGTATAAATCCTTTTAATTAATTTATTTAGATTTTTTAACAAAAATATACAAAATGAAATATTTAAAACATTAACTTTCGATTGGTAACACTACAAAAGTGAAAGTAAAGAAATAAATCAGAAAAGATAACTAATTATATGACAATCAAATTTTTGATTTTAGGTAGAAATTATTTCAGATTCAAGATTGGAAAGGTCTTACCTTTAACATGATCTAGAACACCGAAGCTGCTGTAAAGGCTTGAAAATAGTTCGCACCGAACATCATAGTTATGTTGGTCATGTCAAAAGTGATGGGGATAAAAGCGTTGATCTGGGTGATTCTAAATGGTTTATCATTGGACAAAGTTGTGGTGCTAGTCACCATGGTAGCCATGATAGTTGTTGGAAGAGAGGAGAAGGTGTTTCATTGAAGAAAAATCAAGAGAGATAAAGCCGCCATGAAGAGATAGCGGCGGTTCGAAAAGAAAAAAGCAAGAGATTAGGTTTAGAGAAGAACGGAAAATTTGTGTTTTATCTTGGTGGTTATTTGCTCTAATACCATGTAAAAGTGAGTAAATTTATGTGTCGGCTGATAATATTAAGATCATGTATATATAGCCTCTATGCAAGAGTCTCTAGGGCTTAAGGCTATTTAAGTCATTTTACATATATATACCCTAACATAATCTATGTGCAAAACGATAATGAATTATTATGTTTTAGCGTGTGTATGTTTGTTAGATTTTAGCCAAAACAAAAGATTTTTTTTTTATATCTACAAAATAATTAAAGAATTTCAACACCCTATGAGATTTCAAGCGGAATACAAACGAAAAAAATTAACCTTTTAGATAAAGAATGTTTTTGATGATTTGAGATTGATTTTGAACGAAATGGTAGTGAATGAATGTTTTTCAAAGAAAAGAAAATTACTTTTATCGAAAGGCAAAATATCTGAGATTATGAATCTCTTTAGATGTTTGCCAAGTGGAATTTCATTAATAAGAATATATAAATATATAATTAGGGAGTACTTTCTTCATCAACAATGTCCACATAGACAAAATTACTTCTTAAGTAAATTATTCATCTGATGCATACAAAATCATATTGATTATTTTTTAACTACTAAAAATCTAAATTAGATTAGAAACGTGAAACTAAGAAAAATTAAAATAAATCAATAGAAGTTTTATTATTAATAATAATGTAACTTTACTTTTTACCAAAAATATATATTACACATATTGAAGAAATAAAAATGTGTTTACGAATTGTAAAGTTGAAATAGAAATTAATTGCTACATTAAAAATTAAATGATGTAACCATTTCTTAAACATTGTTAAGAGAAATTAAAAAAAATTATAGATTATTTTTAAAAGTTATATACTCCAAACAAATACAGTTACATTTTCAGAAATTGTCATGCACAATACATTACTTTTTTTCGATTGGATCATATCCAATAAAGTTATAACATCACCCCTCCTTCTAAAATTTAGAATAAGGGCATTACCGGTGGCGGACCCTGTTAGAGTAATGGTGGGTCACCTGACCTCGGGAAAGTCTATAAATACAGTTTAATACATACATAAGAACTTGAATTTGTTGGCACAATTTGTAGTTTTCTAGTTTTCTGGGTGTTGACACACTCCAACCCGGGTTCGAAACTCTCTCTTAAAACATTTTGATATAATTTTATTTTAAAACTATTATTGACCTAGGTAAAAATAAAAATTATGGGTCCGCCATTGCCTACATCTCTTTATTGGATGACTGTTTTATGTTGAGTTTGGAGGTAGATCAACTCTTTCTAAAACTGCACCAACCCATGCTCATCTTTTCAGTAATGGTTATTTAAACTTTATCTCTTTCTGACCAAGCCAATTTGTCTCTTCATGAACTGTTCTCTTTTTTTTTTTTTTTTTTTTTTCTCTTGTCATCGTGAAGGCCTGAAGGAGTTATCTAAATTCGAACCATAATTATTTCTATTTAAAATTATTAATTTTTTTTGGATAAATTAGTTGCGTTTTCAATTTGGCTTGGGCTGAGAATTTATCAGCTAAGAACATGAACAAGTATAGAGAGATTTCATGTATAGTTGGTTTGTCCGTCTCAATGTCTCTTCGATGCTTTATATTAAGGGCGATTTTGGTAGCATATTGGGTTGATCAGGTCTCGGTTTTAATCGGGTTTTGCATTGGATCAGTTTATATTTGGATTTTTTTTATCTCGTTGCAATATTGCTTCCATTAGATTTTTTTCGGTAGGTTTTAGATTTCGAAGAAATCTTGTTTTCAGGTCCAGCCCAGTAGTATTATGGGCCTTGAGCCAAAAATATTTTTGGTAGTTAAATGTTATATAATAGAAATTTAGGATCTTTTTATAAATTTTACAATAATATAGAACCCTTTGTATAAATTTTACAACATTTTAAAGTCTTTTTACAAAAAAAATTTAACTAATATCGTGGGTCCCATTGTGGACCTGTGCAAGAGTACATGTTGCCATATGGTAGGGTAGGGCTGAGCCAGGTTGTTTTATGCTGGTTACTTTATCAAAATTGCAAAACGGGTTACATTTATCTTTCGCTGCCTTCGTAACCCGCTTTGGGATTTTGATAAAGTAACTACGTGACAAAAAAAAAATCACAAATTTTATATTTGATTCGATGTGGACCTCGACTTGCCCTAAACTGAAAAATAATATTTGTAGATGGATTTATGTAAGTTTTTAAAAGATTTAAATTTGTTATTGGTTAGTGAATTCTTAAAATCTAAATAAAACTTATTGTTTTTCGTTTGAATATTTTTTACATTCCTTTTAAAATCTATTGTTATTCAAAAAAATTATATTTTATTGATTCTCTAATTCTTTTAAAATTCACTATTATCCAAAACTTATGTTTCATTGATTCTCTAATTCTTTTAAAATTCACTTTTATCCAAATAATGGTAAAAATGAATTAGAAAATGCATGTAAAAAAGACTTTAGAGATAATTTCACACATTGCTATTGGTTTTCTCTAAGGCCTTAAGTTTGAGATTGGTCAATAACTTCTGTTGTATTGGTTTTAGTCAACTTTGTACCTCAGTATAATTTCTACTTTTAGTACCAATCTCAAGCATCAACTTTCCACCTACCAACTTCTTACCCAAATCTAGCAAAAACCATCAGCTCTGGTGAGTTTGACGCCAACAGTCAGTGCCTCCATGGTTGGACACTTGAGTTAGACCACCAGCATGGCTCGGAACATCCAAGCTTTCTCCACCTCAAGAACCTCGTGAAAACGAACTTGGGAGCACCTACAAACTCCTTTTCCCTCTGTCTGAACAGAGAAGAACCCTTTTCTTCAGGTTTGCTAGTGTAAGCCTGAAGTAACTCTCTCACCTTTTGGTGAAGAATCATTGCAAGCTGTTAACAACCAAAGAGTAGATCTACCGACTACTACCATCTTCACCAAGCAAAGAATTCGTACAAAAGGCTTCTCAAACAAGAATACAAGATCCTCTCAGTATGGCTCCAAGGTACACCACTACAGAAAAAGGAAAAAGTATTGCTACATCAGCTGAATCTCCACCCTGCAAAAGACTCAAAGCCCTTACTCGAGATACATCAGATCTGATACTGGATAACAAGCTTACTCTGATTGGAAGACTCACAAATCCCAAGGCTCAATGCTTATGGTCTATGATAACAAGCTATTGGGGGTAGACATAGACCATGGATGCTTCCAGTTCAGATTTGACTACGAGGTAGACCTTCAAAAAGTCCTGGACAACAGACCATACCATTTCGCCAACAGGATGCTCATCCTTCAGAAATGGGAACATGTTTTAGATCCAAATTTTCCATCGCATATCCTTTTCTAGATCCAGCTCAAAGGACTCCCTCTTCACAATTGGAAAGAGGAGTTGATCCGCAACATAGGCAGTGAACTTGGAGATGGTTGATGGCCTGCAACCACTCACATGGAGAATCCGTGTAATAGTTGATGGCCTGCAACCACTCACATGGAGAAGAATGTCGGGTTAGCCTTGAGTATGAAAAGTTAGAGAAACACTGCTCAAAATGTAACAGGCTTACCCATGAGGTGAAGGACTGCCCATCCATGAAACTTAGGCTCACTGCCCAAAAGCAGATTCTTCTACCAAGTGGTACAAGGACATCACCCCAAAGATCAAGAGATCTTCAACAACATCATCAATCCCCTGAACCATACAAGAGTTATTCTCAGAGATATGACAGACATGAAAGACTTTTTGGGGATAAAGTCTCATCCCAGAGAAACCCAAGGGATCTGGAAAATGAGAATCAAAACACCAACCAATCCAAACACAGTGGCTCAGAGATTAGGACTAGTGACTCCCTCCTATACAGAAGGGAAAGGTTTCCCTCAGATTCTAGCTCTAGAAGAGAAAGAGAGGACCTGAGATACCAACTTAATAACATAAGAGCCCCCTCTCACTTGAGAACACTTACTTTACAGTGGGTGAAGAAAACACAGGTGGTGAGAGTACTAGACAAGAAGCTTCTGGTTCTTCCCGGAGTAGGAGACCCCCATTGGAAAGGAATCTGGACCAGGAATGCTTTCCTCTACCTCCACATCCACAAATCCCTACCATAGAAGAGATAATAGAAGATCTCACAGACGTCACTATAAACTATCTTAATAGACCAAATCCAGTGGAAAATGCTGCAAGATTGGAAAGAGTTTACCAAGGAGAAGCTAGATGATTAATGGATGAAACTACAGCCTTAATACTTGCAGCAGCGGAAGCCTCCCATCATAAAATTATCCCCCTTTCACACTTGGGACTCTCTGATAACTGACAGGATCTCCCTCAACACTACAAAGATCCAGTCCACCTCTTCCTAAAGCTCCTGCTAAGAAGCGCAGAGGTAGACCACCCCTTAACAAGAAGGTAAAAAAAAACAGTCCTCTACTCCTCCAAGGAGTTGACTCTAAGAAGAGGAAAATCTGCCAAATCCAAAACTCTCCTAAAAGGAAACCTGGAACCAACAAATCTATCCCTCTAAGGGAGGAGAACTGTACCAACCATAGAAAGGCTTTAACTAGTGACAAAGGGAGAGCTATCCAGAATGGCAACTTGGCAACAACAAGTCACAAAGTGCCTAACCAACATATTATACCAGCAATAACAAAGAAGACTCAGGGTATGGTGGATTTTCCAGACCTACCAAATGCTCTTCCTTAGTCGCAATAAGCTGGAATTGTTATGGGTTGGGGAATTCCGTTACAATCCAGCGGCTAAAAGACCTGAAATCCAAGCAGGTCCCAGATATCTTATTCCTATCAAAGACAAAAAAAATCCCAATGAGTATACTACCTCTACTCTACAATGCCTAAATTATGATTCAACCTTTCTTGTACCTTCTTATGGCTCTGGTGGTGGAGGGCTTGCCCTACTCTATAATGATGAAACAAAGGTTGAGATTCTAAGCTCCAACAACAACTTCATTGAAACCAAGATTATCTTCTTTGCCACTTTTGTGTATGGTGACCCTTTCATACCCAAAAGAAAGAGGGTTTGGGATCAACTCAGTGATATTGCTCAATCTAGAAGTGATTAATGGTTTCTTACTAGAGACTTTAATGAAATTGTTGATAATTCAGAGAAAATAGGAGGACCTCTTAAAGCAGAAGGTTCTTTTGTTGATTTTTGATCCTTCTTATCTGCATCTAACATCATCTGACATGTATGATCTCCAACATTCATGCAACTTCCTCTCTTGGAAAGGAATGAGATTCAGCACACCATTTTATGCAGGCTTGACAGGGCAATGGCCAATTGTGCCTGGATGGAACAATTCCCAGCGGCAAGAAGTGAATATCTCTAGTTTGAAGGCTTAGACCACAAACCTTTAATATCCTACTTCTCCAACAAGATACAAAAAACAAAGGGCCTCTTCAGATTCGATAGAAGACTGAGAAACAATGAGGAAATTAAAAAACTGGTGGCTCTAACCTGGAATGCAGACCAACAGCTCACAGTAAAAGAAAGAATTGGTTGTTGTCGAAGAGATATCATCCGGTGGAGCCGAGACTAGCATAGAAACATTCAAGTTATCATAGAGCAGAAGAAGAAGGAGCTAGAGGATGCTATGCCCAGCTCCCAATCTCAGATTAACCTGATACATCTTATTAATGAGGCTCTTACTAAGGCTTATAAGGAGAAAGAAGCTTACTGGAAACAGAAAATTCGTCAACTCTGGCTAAACCTTGGAGATAGGAACACATGATACTTCCATGCTAGCTGATATACCCTATATTTTACCACTTTTTCTATCTATTTTAGTATGGTTTTTATATATACTAATAAAGCTTTTGGACCAAAAGAGGTAGTTTTCTCGTATATATAGATTTTAAGATCTTAACAGGTTTTATCATCAAAAGGATGTAAAAAGGAGCAAAAGTAGTATCATCTATGATGCAGCTACTTATACAAGTCAAAGGAACCAAGCCAAGTCATTTTATCTTGAAGATAATGCACATTCTCCTACTGGACAGAACGTATACGCCAGAAGTTCGCTGAAGAACGGAGGATCAAATCAGTTGAGAATTCAATGAAACTTGGTATGGAGATAGCCCTTTGAGTTAGCGTTCCAATGGAGTTGAAATTTTATCAATTAGAGCTGTACTTTAGAAGATACACCCGAAAAACTGAGGACATATCAAACTGCCTTCGAAGTGAAGTTAGTGCAAAATGGAGCCAAGCACCAGGCCAGCCCATGGGCCGATATCCAGACCTTTTGCCGACCTTCTAGAAGAGGCATGGAAGCTTCCAATACCGGTCACGCAGGCTGATCCTTATCATGACAAAAATTGCCTCAGTTTTGACCGGAAAAGACGTATTTGCCCGAGGAAACCCTAGCCGACTTATGCCTCCTTGAACCCCTATATATACCTGCTTTTAGCCTCTCTAGGAACTCAAGCAGCCGGCTTTAATAGCCTAAATCAATACCTAAACAATGTATTTCGTTTTTCTCTTGTTTTTCATGTTTATTTGATTCTAGAAGTCTTTAAGGATAGATTGATTTTTGCCCTATTGTAAAGAGATGAGATCTAATTCCTTACGCTTAGATAGATCAACAAATTATACTGTCTATGTGCTTTACTCTTGCTGCTACGTGTTGCAAAACATGTTAGAGTATTAGCTTTGATTTGATTTCTATGCACTTTCTTAATTCTATGCTTTTACGTATTTAATCGTTTAGAGATTTATTCTAGAATTGATTCTTCATCTTTATTTATACTCAAATCATGAACTGGCCTAGCTACCCAGGGAGTGATCTTAGGTTGATATACTCTCCAAAAGCTTGTTATATCTCCGGACCTAGTATTCGATGAGCTAGAAACCTTAACAATTCGATAGGTTAGTTAAGGAGTTTAGTGAACAATCAATCTTGAGCATAAAGCATGTTTTCACCTTGTAATAACCTGCGATAGTTGAGTCTATTAGGGTGCAAAACGTAGATGGTTAGTTACATCATGATAGTGGGATGACCTTACCTTAGTGATATGAATTCTAGAACAACTAGTCTTAAAATCCTAATTCGATTGCTTGTGTTTTGCATATGTTTTGTGAATTGCTTGATTTCTAATCTTAATTGATATCTATCCCTTTATTTTATTACTTTGTTATTTGCTTCTATAAAACCCCAAAAACCAAATAATATTATCCTTTAGCTTAATCCGAATCATATAGATTTATAGCGCATTCATCACTTAGTCCTCAGCGGAACGATCCCTAAGTACTACAATTGTCTTAACTGTACACTTGCAGTTCCCTAGGGTTATAAATTTAAAGACCTAATTGCATAAACCCTACATAGTAGCTTTATGGCACATCAATTTTTTTGGCGCCGTTGCCGGGGACTTTTGTTTGATTGCCTGCAAATTTTTTTGATAACGATTAAGTCTAAGTTTTTTTTTTTTTCTTTTTGATTTTTCTAATTTTTCGTTTTTGTTTTTGGTTTTTAATCTTTGTGTGTTTCAGAGATTCGTCAATGGAGCATCACAATCCAAAGAGAATGGCGAGCTCTTACCCTCATGAAGAAGTTGGAGATTTTATCCCCATGCCTCATGAATTCCATTAACCGCCACGTTCTCACAAAAATCGATACAATCCAACCTTGTATCGTCCTTGGGAAGCTTATGGAGGAGAAAGTCGCCCTCATCCTCATCACATCCATCCGCCACCATCACCACAGTCCCATCACTGTGAGTCATGAATCTCGTACGATTCAGATCACACCAAAAGATAAAGAATCGGAACAAAAAATAATCAGAGCAAGGTTACTAGATAAGATTTGTTAACTAGGAAGAACCAGTAATGGAGTTTCGTGGTTGCGAGATGAACTAGTTGATTCAAGGAAAATATTATGTAAAAAATGGTTAAGTAAGAAAGAACAAGTTTATTGCGTATATTGCTAGAGAGTTCCGGCCCCTCTCTCCCTCTAGCTTATTTCGTATATATACTATTTACCCAATGCGAGAATCGCGTTCCTACATTACAACCCCATTCAAGTCTCTTAACTCTTGTTTGACTCGAACGTTACAAGATTTGAATGTCAGAACAACTATCTATCTTCTGGACCTCGCACCTCGTTGTATTCTCTCCATTAGGGCCCAAATGTAATCAGATCACAGCCCATGTTCGGGACCTCGCCGACCTCTCCAATCTAGGGCCCGAATGTAGTCAACTCGCGAGGCGAGCTTTCCTTGAAACGGGATCCCGGGTTGCTGGGTTGAATCTCATTATACTCAACCCGATGCCAACAGTTTACCCCCCATGTCCTCCAAGCGGAATATTTATATATATGTACATATATATTTCTTTTGCTTGGAAGACTTAAGTTATTTAATTCGGGATACGACACTCCTTTATTCACGCCTCAAATTTTCAATTAACTTCTTTCGGGAAATAAGATCTTTCCCAAGTTGCGAGTACGGATATTCCGAGATGATCCCTCCCTTGATCCGGGGTCTTAAAAATTTTTTTTATATGTTCGACCGAGGTTCGCGGCCAATGCGTATCAAGACAATTCGAATTCTCGCTTTTCTTTCCTTAATCCGAAACTCAAAATATCTTTTGCCCAGCACTACTCCCAAGGGAGTGCATTTTTTGAGGGCCTATAAATTATAATACATATCTTCTCCTACCTCATAACCAAGGCTTCCCCTTCATTCCAAGGTGATTCTCTCTCAAAAATAAACTTTTTTTTTTGTTATTATTATTTTTTTGCTTGCTCTTGTTTATCTAAATTGCTCCTCATGTGCTCGTGTATCGTTCTTGGTTTTGTGTGGTTAGATCCGAATTTGTAGGTCTCTTTTCCTCTTTTTCGTGTTTATGCTTTGGGTTTTTGGATTTACACCATGATTTTGCCTTGATTTCTTTTGTGTTCTTCATTGTTCTTGAGAGTTGTTTGAGTGTTCTTCATATTTTTTTACAAATTTCTTTCAATGGGATCTATGGCTCTTATTTTGAGGTAGTTTGTATGATTTCTTTCCCTTCCCTCAAACCTTCTCGAGCAAGTGTCCCTCTTCTTTCATCCCACATCTCGGAGCTCGCTGTAATCGGTTATCACGAGATCTCGCGAGAGCCCGGCAACGGAACCACCTACTTTCCCCACGATCTCAACCCTCTCTCTCTCTTCTTCGTCGCTATCGTCGGCAAAGAGAGATAAAGCACCAAAGCCGATCTCGGAGTCGACGGTTTCCTCGGACCTCGCATCTTGGAACTCGCCGTTGTTGGGCATCGCGAACTCTCGCGATTCGAGCAGGGGTCGTCTCCTCCATCTTCTCCTCAATCTCAACCCTCCCTCTCTCCTTCTTCGTTAACGGCGGTAAGGAGAGATAAAGCATTAAATCCGATCTCGGAGTTGACGGTTTCCTTGGACCTCGCATCTCGGAACTAAGGTCTATCCCTTATTCCGACATCTCCATGGAGCGTTTTGGACCGTTCCCTTTGAGCCGTATAGCGACAAAAGACTTGACCGCTCTTCGTACCAACTATGGAATACCGGCCGAGATTGAGCTTGTTCTTCCTTCGGTTGGCGAATCTCCGGAACTCGTTAGACCCGGGTTTTGTTGCGGTTATGAGAACTACTTCAAGGATTGTGGGCTTTGTTTCCCAATTCCGGAGATACTTACTCACTTGATGAGCAAACTTGGCGTGGCTCTTCCTCAGTTGTGCCCGAAACTCATTCGGGAAGTTGTTGGCTTGCAGACTCTAGCTGAGGAGCGCGGGCTACCACTTGACATTCCTACCCTAGCTCGCGTATGCATGATTCGCAAGAGTTCCCGTCGCAAAGGCAACTTTTATATTGCCATCAAGGAAGGACGTCGGGTTATATCCGATCGTCCCCCTAAGGATGAGAAATGGCAAAAGCGTTTCTTTTTCTTCTCTGCTAATGAGTTCTCCTTTGGAGGACTAACTTCTCTAGTTCAAACTGCTTGGTCTTCTAACATTGGTACAGCTAGGATCGTGTTGTTTCTTTCTCCATATTGCTTTCGAGTACTAACTCTCTTTATTGTTGTTTTTTTTTTGTTCTTGTAGCACCTTTACCGAAAGCTCTGGATTCGCTCGAGATCGATATCTTCCTAGACTTTCTACGGCTGGAGACACGTCTTGGCCTTCATTTACTCGTTCCCGAATCACCAACTCCGCAAAGCGGCTTCGAGCTCTAGGACCGTACGACCCGAATTGTAAAGGTTAGTCGAGTGCATTACTTAAAAGCTTGTCAACTCGTTCGTATCTATTGCGCGATATGGCCGTACTTTCTTATTTATCATGTCATCCCGTAAACCGACAAGATGTACCCTCCTCACAATACATGCTTGCTACTTGTTATCGTATAAAAATTTTTTTTTTGATCTTGTCTAGTGAGTAACAAGACGTGTTCCTAACAATGCAATGTTCTTGTTTTCCTTTTAGGCTACCCATCTCGTCGATCAAGGAAGATGTCGCTAAGTTACCGTCAGCAGCGCAAGATCAAGGAGTCAGCTGCGACAACTGAACCAGCGGTTCAGCCGGAGACTTTGGAAGCTCACGTTCAACCCACAGGACAGCAGCTCGTCCTTGCCGGGACCTCGAGGTCTCCTGATAAACCTGCCTCATTAGTCCCAAGGAAGCTTGCGGAAGCTTCGCCTCTCCCCGAAGGTCAGCAACTTGCTGCTGTGACTATCCCTCCGCGTGATGCTTCCACGGTCTCAGGTCTACCCGCAACATTGTCCCCCCTTGCCCGAGCTGCCGGAAGTTCTCGCTCTCGGGATTCGTCCTCAAGTGTTCCACCACGTTTGGGTGAGGGATATACTATTCGGCTTTCCCAACTTGCTAAAGGTAGCAAGAGGAAGGCTCCTGACAGTGGATCCCGATCCCGCGGTGGATCAAAGAAATTGAGGTACTCTTGGGATTTTGAGTATAACTCCAATTACTCGATCATTGAGGATCCTGTTTCCGCAGCTCACTTGTTTAGGCACTTCAGGAAACCAGGATGCTCGCTGCCTCCGCTGAAAGATCTTATCCCGGAGGATCGTGTCAACTTTGAGGAGTTCGCACTTCTTTTTTCACGTTTCAAAACGTGTCTTATTGACTTAGTTTTTTTATAGCTTCTCGCGGCTTTCACGAACACTGTTTCTGCGTATCAAACTCACCTTCAAGCTGCTCCCACCTCGACTGATCTTACCGAGGCGAACGCCACCATCACTGCTCTCAAATCTGAGCTAGCAGTATTGCGTGATGCAGTGGCGAAGAATGCTGAAGCTCTCCGTCTTAGTGATGAGCGTCTTACCCATGCTAAGTCACTAGAGTGTAAACTCCATGAAGCGACGTCCTCCCGTGATGAGCACTGGGAGAAGCTCAACTTTGCACGAGAGACCATCTCATTGCTGAATGAGAACGAGAAGTCGGCTAAGGCTCAACTCGCAGAGGTGGAGAAGAAGTGCCGCGAGCTCGCCGATGCTCGCGAGATGGACTTGAAAGTCGCGGCACGTAAAGCCAGAAAGGACCTCGCTATCAAGTTCAAGGAGACCCTCGACTTGGTGAAATCGCACATAGCGGGGAAAGATGCAACTCTGGGCCCTCTTGTCAAGGTTTCCGAGACAAAGGCTAACATCGAGCTTCTTGAGGTCATTATCAAGGGTGAGATTAAAGATTTCCAAGCTGAGCTAGATGTGGTTTCTCTTGATAAGGTATTTGTCTTCTCAAGTTTTATCTTTTCTAACTTTGTATTTCATCCTTTTGTTGACTACATTTTCCTGATGTTCGAGCAGGACAAGTTCGCAAAAGATCTCGCCGAAGGTGAGGTAAAGGTTCCTAAGCTTGGCCTGTCTCAGATGGAGCTTCTTGCCTCTGACCCTTCCCCCGAGCTCGCCATTACCGCGAAACTTTTTGCAACCGAGCCCTTTGACGAGTTCGGCAGTAACGCGGGTTCGCTCTTAGGCGATATGCGTGTTGACGTTCCAGAAGACGTGGAGGACACTTGATTCCTCACTCCTATCGCTTTTTCTAATTTAATATATTTCAACCGTTTGGTGGATGTCATGTTTCCCCCCCATTTTTCCTTTTGAAATTAAAACTTGGTGTTTTGGTGGTTGTTATGTTTCCAACCTATTTCTCCTTTTGAGATTAAAACTTGGTGTTTTCCACCTTTTTCATTTTGGTTGATTATCATAATACGAGCTTATCACATGGTTTCTCGTAACATGTTTAACTAGCTTCCCCCACCCCCCAAGTTCTTCAAGTGAATTATTTTCGTGGGGAACTTAAATCAGTGAGATTATATGTCACGACCTTAGTTTTCCATTCCTTGGTGTCAAGTTCGGAACTCGCTAAGTTATTCGGGATGAACTCGGTGAAGCTCGTGGCTTGTTATAAGTTTGAGACGAACACGGTAGATACCCCGAACTCGGAGCTCACTGCGCGTTTCAAAGTGGACTTGGTGGAGCTCGTAGCTCATTTCATAAGTGGGTTTCGGTAAATATACCGGACTCATAGCTTACTGCGCGTTTCGAGATGGACTCGGTAAAGCTTGTAGCTTATTATGCAATGGGGGCAGACCCGATAAATATACCGAGCTTGCTACTCCCTGCGCGCTTCGAGATGGACTCGGTGGAGCTCGTAGCTTGTTAATATAGACGCTTCGGTAAATGTGCCAAGCTCAAATTTTATTGCGAGCTTCGAGATGTACTCGGTAAAGCTTGTAGCTTATTATGCAATGGGGGCAGACCCGATAAATATACCGAGCTTGCTACTCCCTGCGCGCTTCGAGATGGACTCGGTAGAGCTTGTAGCTTGTTAATATAGACGATTCGGTAAATATACCAAGCTCAAATTTTATTACGCGCTTCGAGATGTACTCGGTAAAGCTTGTAGCTTATTATGCAATGGGGGCACACCCGATAAATATACCGAGCTTGCTACTCCCTGCGCGCTTCGAGATGGACTCGGTGGAGCTCGTAGCTTGTTAATATAGACGATTCGGTAAATGTACCAAATTCAAATTTTATTGCGCGCTTTGAAATGTGAAAAGTTAATTTTAATTTTTTTTTTTTTTTTTGCGACTGAACCCACATTGTGAGCTGCCTACGTACCCATGTCGGGATCAAGTCATAACGTAGTTCGTGTCTTTCCTTTTTAAGAATAATACTTTTCAAATCATCGCATTCCAGGACCTCGGAATTGGGACTTTATCTATGGTCTCAAGACCGTAAACCCCGTGTCTAACAACTTTGGTAACTCGATATGGACCCTCCCAATTCGCTCCAAGTTTACCAGCTCCGTACTCGGCGGTATTTTGGAATACCCGTCTTAGGACTAGATCTCCTACCTCAAACCTCCTTTGTTTTATCTTGGAGTTATAATACCGCGCTGTTGCTTGTTGGTAATTTTGCATTCGTATCATAGCTTGGTCGCGACGTTCGTTAATAACATCCAAACTGTCCTTAAGCAACTCGTTATTTTCTTTCTCGCTGTGCGGACATGCATTCCGTCTTAAACTCGGCACGACCGCTTCGGCTGGTACGACTGCTTCCATTCCATACACCAGCGAGAAAGGCGTTTCCCTTGTCGTTTTTCTTGGGGTTGTCCGACATGCCCATAATACTCCTTGTAATTCGTCAGCCCATCCTCCTTTGTGCGCTCCCAACCTCTTCTTCAAGTTGTTCAGAACTGACTTGTTTGCGGCCTCTGCTTGCCCGTTTCCTTGAGGATAACGGGGAGTCGACTTACTAAGACGTATCTTCCAAGTTTCGCAAAATCCTTCAAATTTTTTAAAAATGAACTGGGATCCATTGTCTGTGACAATCTCATAGGGCAACCCATGGCGGCAAATTATGCTTCGCCATACAAATCGTTGAACGACAGTTTGGGTTACGTTTTTGTAAACGCCTGCTTCTATCCACTTTGAAAAATAATCTGTTAATACTAACATGTATTTTACATTCCCAGTGGAAGGATGGAGTGGTCCTACGACATCCATAGACCACCGCATAAACGGATAGGGAGCCGAGACGGATGATAAAGGTTTACTCGGCTGTCGAATAATCGGAGCGTGCCTTTGACACCGTTCACATCTTAGAGAATAATTCTCGCAATCTGTGACCAAGGTGGGCCAAAAATACCCTTGCCGCTTTACCTTGAATGCGAGTGCTCGTCCCGCAGAGTGGTTCCCGCATAGACCTTCATGAATCTCTCTCATAACTGTGTCAGTATCGTCTCCAGTTATACAGGTCAAGTAAGGTCCCGATACACTGCGCTTGTATAATGCATCTTTTATAATGCAAAATCGCGCACTAACTACCTTTAACCTTCTCGCTTCCCACTTATTCTCGGGAACTTCCCCAGTTTCAATATACTTTCTGATTGGAATTCTCCAATCTGGTATGTTGCCAACATTACCATTGATCCATCCTTATGTTCCGAGTTGACCGAGTTGCCAAGAATAACGGGTTCTTGCAATTCTTGATCCAGTTCGGCAGTCTCTTCTTCCTCATTCATGTCCTGAAGTTGACCTCCCTCCGGAGCAAGTTCCTCACACTCGCTGCGTGGTTCCAAATCTGTTGTTTCAACACTCTGTTTCTAGTTATCAGCTTCAGTCGATGATGTAGAACTTAACTCAACAGGGTTTTCTTTATCACGTTCTGACTGGCGCTGCATTACGTCATCTCGTGAGTATGATTGAGGAGTCTGTTCAGACGGATTCAAATTTATCGACCCATCAATTCGACCGCCCATCTGCGGGCTAATGGGTTCAATAACCTTGTCATTCCTGGTTGTTTTTAACAAGTCGGGTAGGGCATGAGTGTCGCCATTCTGTGAGTTAACAGGCGGAATAACCTCGTCGTTCTTAGTTGTGTCTGGCACCTCCGGCAACGCACCATCTTTTAAGACCTCCAAATTGGCCTCAGAGGACCCATCCTTGTTTATGCTACTCCGAGAGCTAGCTCGCCTAACCTTCCTCTTATCTGGTAACATACTAGCGTCCAAATTGTCAGACAAATTCGCCTTTCTTTTCATCGCCCGCGTGGTAACGGCAAGTATTTTCGAAACCAACTTTATACTTGGTTCCTTTATGATTTCGACGGGTATAACTCGCCGAACTAGAGGACTGGAAGTTGAGGCTAACGTCGCCAAGGCATCAGCTGATGCGTTCTCTCTTCTTGGGATCCGAGTAAGCTCAAAATGGTCAAATTGCTTGGATTGTCCTTGAACGATCTCTAAGTACGCCACCATTCGTTCAACTTTGGCTTCGTACTCTCCGGAAAATTGGTTCGCAACTAACTGGGAATCGGTGAAAGCGTAGAATTCTTTGACTCCAATCCCGGAAGCTAACCTCATCCAGGCGATTAAAGCCTCGAACTCGGCTTCGTTATTTGAGGCATTAAAGACCAATCTAAAAGATTGCTCGATTCCTTCCCTAGTTGGAGAGTTTAGGCGGATTCCGATTCCAGAACCTTGCTTTGATGAGGAACCATCTACGTAGAGTGCCCACTTAGTTCCGGGGAGCGAGCTCCCAAAATTTTTGGCTGTGAGTCCTATGAGAAAGTCGGCGAGAACTTGTGACTTTGCACTCGTCCTTATACGATACTCGATATCATACTCACTTAATTCGATCGCCCACTTTACTAAACGACCCGACTGACTTAGACTATGTAAAATAGTCCTTAGTGGTTGACTCGTCATCATGATGACTGAATGTGATTGGAAATAAAAACGTAGCTTGCGAGCCGAAGTGATTACGGCGAGAGCTAACTTCTGCATCGCGGAATATCGCATTTCTGGGTCGGTTAAACTTTTGCTTATGTAGAAAATAGGCTTTTGTTCATTCCTGTCTTCTCAAACTTGGATCCCGCTCACTGCCCCTTGTGATACTGCAATGTATAGAAACAAGGGTTCGCTTGGGATGGGTTTTGACAAGATCGGCAGTGATGCCAGATATTGTTTTAACTGTTTAAAAGCCTCTTCGCACTTATCATCCCAATGAAATTTTTTATTTCCTTTGAGGAGTTGGAAAAACGGGAGACATTTATCAGCGGCAATTCGTCCGGTTAACCGCTGCACTTCCCGTGTTGACGTGGGAGATGGCATGGTTAATAGTGCCTTGATCTGGTTTGGGTTTGCTTCAATGCCTCTTTTGGTTACCAAGTATCCAAGAAACTCTCCGGAGGTCACAGCAAATGTACATTTGGTGGGGTTTAACTTCATTCCAAACTTATTGAGAAGTCGGAAACAATCTCTTAGATGGGATACATGTTCCCCGGCTATCGTAGACTTCACCAACATGTCATCAATATAGACTTCCATTGTTTTTCCTAGTTGTTCCGAGAACATCCTATTAACCAACCTTTGGTAAGTGGCTCCGACATTTTTCAACCCGAAGGGCATCACTTCATAACAATAGATTCCATGATCCGTGATGAACAATGTCTTTTCTTGGTCATCGGGATTCATTCGTATTTTATTATATCCCAAAAATGCATCCATGAATGACAATATCTCATTTCCCGCTGTTGCCTCAACGAGTTGGTCGATATGCGGGAGAGGAAAACTATCTTTTGGACACGCTTTGTTCAAGTTGTGAAATAAACACAAACTCTCCACTTTCCATTTTTCTTCTTCACAACTACTGGGTTAGCCAACCAGTCGTGATACTTTACTTCGCGAATAGAGCCGCTTTTGAGTAATCATTCGACTTCATCGTTAACGGCTTTGGATTTTTTAGGTCCTAATTTGCGCCGTTTCTGTTTTACCGGCCTCGCGGTTGGATCTATGTTTAGATCATGCGATATAACGTCTATCCCGATGCCCGGCATGTCCTCGGACGACCAAGCAAAACAGTTCTTGTTTTCTTTCAAGAAAGCAACAAGCTCGCGTTTTATTTCCTCGTTAAGGTCAGATCTGATGCCGACGCAATGATCTGGATTATCCTCATCAATGCAAACTTGGATAATCTGATCACTAGGTGGACCAATTTTTGGAATAGTCTTCGCCTTTTTCGTGCTCAACACGTAAACTCGGACCTCCGGGTTCATGACTTGGTTCCTGCGAGGTCATCACTCTCCCTTGTTGATCTCGAAATTCAGAACAGGGGAGCGTTCCTACCAGGGATGAACCTTGACGTTGCTTTAATTGCTATTGTAACTTGAGCTTATATCCGCTCATATAGCACATCCCGTATCAACGGAACCTCGCAATTTGCACCAATGTCGAGTTTGATAACCAATGCATCATCGTGAGGTTGGTTAAGTCCCGTTGTATCTTTCTCGGAAAAGGATACTTCCATCTCGGGCTCACCAGGTGCAAAACGTGTTTTTCCAAACTTGGCATTCCGTTGGTTTTTTTTAATGGACGTTACCGTATCACGACAAAACTTAGATCCACCCATAATGAAATCAATTCTTTTCTTTTGAGTTGGTTTCGGTGAATCTGCCTTTTCTTGTGATCTCCCCCTTTTTGCGAAAAGAGCATCCCCGCGATCGTTTTGAGCATCACTAATTAACTCTCGCTTCAAACTTTCTATGTCAAGTCCAGCGTTTGTAAGTTCTCCCGATGCGAATTTTGCGGTGAGAAATTTCTTTAGTTTAAAGCAATCTTGCGTGGCATGTCCTTTGCATATCTGAATTTCGCAAAACGCGTTCTCATCCCGACCCATGGTTCTTGGCCATTTTTTGTCAGAATCGCGAGTTAAGGCATATGTGTGGTGCCCGCCACCATGGTTTCGAGAGTCCTTGTTTTCTCTCTTTTTAAATTTTTTCGGACTTGCAGATGTCTCCTGAACCGGTTTTTGAGGTTTAAACTTTTTATCTAGAACAGCCTTTTCTTCCTCTGCGTCAATCCAGTTCGTGGAACGATGAAGAGCATCTTCTATTGTCTCCGCCCTATGGATCGTCAGAGCGAAACAGAATTTCGAATCGTGCCATAGACCATTCTTCAAAGCTTGTAGCGCGGTGGGATCATCGACCCCTTCTATTTGGGCTTTCACTTTTTTGAAGCGCTCAATAAAGCTGCGTAAAGGTTCATTCGCTCCTTGCGATAGATTCCACAGATCGACGGTGGACGTTCCTTTATTCATGAAGATAGAATAATGCTTGAGGAACGCCGTTGATAGCTGATTGAAATTGTCAATGGACCCTTCTTCTATCCGTGAAAACCACTCTAAGGCGGAGCCTTCGAGGTTTTCAGCGAAAAGTCGGCAAAAACCAACATCTTTTTCGTCCTCATGGAAATGAGCACAAGCTGCCGCAATGCGGAATGCAGTCATAAAAGCCTTTGGATCCGAGTTTCCTTCGTATGTTGGGAGCCTCAGCTTTCCAGTATCTCGGATTCGTGCGTTAGCAATTATTGAGGTGAACGGGGTTCTCTCTGTTTCCTCAATGACACGAACTATCTCTGGAGCCGCGCTTGTTACTTTGTGAACTTTGGAAGTTACAACCATGAGTTCTGCGTTGGTTCTATCGAGATCCTTCCGCAGGCTCTCGAATTCGGATCCACCTCGCACAATCGGTACTCCTCCAGATAGGGTAGGTTGCCCTTCGAAACTTGGAGTATGGACACCGTGGGCTTGACCGCTTTCCGATATGCCACGAGTTTGGTTATGCTGACCATCCCTACCCTGAAACACGGGAGGAGGAGGGTTTCCTGGGGTGACCACAGGACCCAAACTTACTCGAGGATCTGTTTCTTGGTTCATCCCAGTTAAAATCTGGTTGCTGGATCTAGGATCCGCGGTCTCAGTTCCATCTCCAGCCGTTGAGATAGGATCGTTGACAAGCAAAGTATCAACCCGGCGAGATGGGTCGACCTACGAGTCTCTACCACTCCGCAGTGCACTCAATGTGCTAACGCGCGTTTCCAATTCGATCTGTGCTGTGGCTAAATTGGCCAGCCGAGTTTCGATTCTCTCTTCGTGAGAATCAAAACGAGCTACGAGAGCATCGCTCGCAATCCTTTGTACATCTGAAGCAGACTTCAGATCGGAAAACATCGTCTTAATCTCAGCCAACACGGTAGCTTGGTCAACTTTGTCTGACATCGCGGAAGAGGATGGTGATCCTAGGCTTTGGTACAGGTCAAATACTTTTGGCTCCCCTTAGACGGTGCCAAAATGTGAGTCACGAATCTCGTACGATTCAGATCACACGAAAAGATAAAGAATCGGAACAAAAAGTAATTAGAGCGAGGTCACTAGATAAGATTTGTTAACCTAGGAAGAACCAGTAATGGAGTTTCGTGGTTGCGAGATGAACTAGTTGATTCAAGGAAAATATTATGTAAAAAATGGTTAAGTAAGAAAGAACAAGTTTATTGCGTATATTGCTAGAGAGTTCCGCCCCCTCTCTCCCTCTAGCTTATTTCGTATATATACTATTTACCCAATGCGAGAATTGCGTTCCTACATTACAACCCCATTCAAGTCTCTTAACTCTTGTTTGACTCGAACGTTACAAGATTTGAATGTCAGAACAACTATCTATCTTCTGGACCTCACACCTCGTTGTCTTCTCTCCATTAAGGCCCAAATGTAATCAGATCACGACCCATGTTCGGGACCTCGCCGACCTCGCGGACCTCTCCAATCTAGGGCCCGAATGTAGTCAACTCGCGGGGCGAGCTTTCCCTGAAACGGGATCCCGAGTTGCTGGGTTGAATCTCATTATACTCAACCCGATGCCAACAATCACAATCCCCACTCAAACCCCCAAGAAGACAAACTCGAAGCCTTGATGCATCGATTCATGGAAGACACTAAAAAAGTCATTCATGATGTCGATTCCATGATAGAGACCATAAATTCATCTCTTAAGGAGAAATTTGAGGTCCTTATTGATTAATTTAGAAAAATTGAACCACGTTTGGTCCAATTGGAGGAGATAGAAGAGGTTCATACTCGACATCTTCACGAAGATAAAGACGATATCTGTAACATCCCAGTTTTTGAAATATGTGGTGCATGCGGAGAGGGTTAAGAGAATTGATTTGGCTACCTATATCACCAAAGTGCACTTATCTTTTCCGTCACACATCCAGAGAGAACTCCAGAGTTAAGCGTGCTTGGATTGGAGCAATTTAAGGATGGGTGACCTACTGGAAAATCATTTCCAGTACCGTGTGAGTGAGGACAAAACACGGGGAAAGATCACGTGGTGATTTGCAGGGTTTGTAAACAAGTCTTTCGAGCCTCTCGGACTAATGCACCGACCGTCGGAGAGGGGTGGGCCCACGGGCCGAGAGTGGGCGTGGGGCCCATTAGGAGATGAAGATTTCTCCTGAGGGGATGAGGATTTCCCCTGTATGTTATTGAGAGATGAGGATTTCTCTCGAGGGGATAAGGATTTCCCCTGCATACTGATAGCTCGACGGCGGTCGAGACATTTCAGTTTGGTATCAGAGCCCTAACGGTTCTAGGGCGGCCCTTATGGTTCTAGGGCGGGTAATTGATTAATTGATTGTGTGATAATTGATTGATTGCTGTGAGGGTTTGGGGACATAGATCATCTCTTTCGAGCGTTCAATGAGATTCCACGGTAAGTGTTTTATGACTTATGGTTTTCTAGTACTTAGTAGTCTGCTGGTTAGAGCAGAGTGATGGCTAGAGTGGCTAGAGGCAGAGGTCGTGGGCGCCGTGGAGGCCGAGGTGGTTGTGGTGGGCGAGGGCGAGGACTTCAGAGTGAGTCAGATGCCGTGAGTGTGGCACAGGAGACCACGCTGGAGCAGGTGGCAGACTCGCAGGCGTTTCAGGAGGGGTCTGTGGGTGTGACTGCTACGAGTGCCAGCGTGAGGGCTGGTGGGGCCAGTGTGGGTTCCGAGGTAGCTGTTGGTGCGGGGGCCCCGGGTGGGGGTGCTCCCGTAGGTGTGGCCCAAGACCGGGATGATCGTCTAGCGGGTTTGTTGCAGTTACAACTAGAGCGGTTACCAGGTGGGGTACCGGCTCCGGGTCAGGCTCCGGGAGTTCATCCAGGTGGGGCTGGTGTGCAGTCAGTGGTGGCTGGGGTTCAGCCGGTAGTGGCTGGTGTGCAGCCGGGTGTGGCGGTTGCGGAGGAGCTTCCATCCTACCTGAGGATGATGGAGCAGATGCAGAGGATTGGCACCGGGTTTTTCTCGGGTGGCGCCAAGCCTGAGGAGGCCGATGAGTGGCAGCGGAGGTTGGAGCGTAATTTTCGCTCGATCAGGTGTGTTGAGGGATACAGAGTGGACCTGGCGGTTCACTATCTGGATGGTGATGCGCATCTCTAGTGGAAAGACGTCGAGACCAGGAGGGTGCAGGCTGAGATGGTCTGGGAGGATTTCTTGGCTGAGTTTAACGCCAAGTATTTTCCCAGGAGGCGGTGGATAGGATGGAGTCGAGATTTCTGAACCTGACTCAGGGAGGTCGGACTGTGAGAGAGTTCGATTTGGAGTTCAGTCGGCTGTTGGTACATGCTGGGAGGGGCATGGAGGGCGAGCAAGCCTTGGTGAGGAGGTTCCTCGGGGGACTTCGGGTTGATCTGAGGACTCGCTGCAGGGCGAGTAAGTTTTCCACGAGGGTGGAGTTGGTAGAGACGGCTACCGCGATGGAGGAGGATATCAGGGAGCAGGCTGTGGTGGTTAGTCCACCGGTGCAGCAGCAGAGGAGGCAGCAGTCGGGTTCGAGCAGGGGCGGTAAGCCTGCTCAGGGTCAGAAGAGGAAGTGGGAGAGCACTTCAGGAGCCAGCCAGAGAGGTCATGGTGGTTCGGGAGCTACGAATAGCTTCATTACTCCGGAGTGTGTGGAGGGTAGCGGGATCCAAAGCGATTCTGGGGAGCAGCCGGGAGTAGTCAAGGTTGCTGGTGGTAGGACGTTGGCTACTTTTGGGCAGGCTCGTGGTGTGGATGTTCTGGTGGCGGGAGAGTGGATGCCAGCAGATCTGATCATTAGTCCGGTAGAGTTGTACGATGTCATCCTTGGTGTGGATTGGGTTGGAGCGGTATAGGGTCCATTAGGATTGTCATCGAGGACAGGCGTGTTGGAGTGAAAGACATGGAGGTTGGTTTATCAGGGTGTGAGGCCGACTTCTGGGAATATCTTGATTAGACCACAGGAGGTAGCTCTGGTCTGAAATGCTTATTGAACGTTTAAGAATTAATTGCTCTAGGGTATAAATAGATACCCAAACAACTCATGGGGAGATGGTTAGTTCTCCTGAGGGGATGGTGGTTCCCCTGTTTTTAGTATTTCACTAGGGGATGGTGGTTCTCTTGTGTTATACTGAGAGATGGTGGTTCTCTCGAGGGGATGGTTGTTCCCCTGCAGATACCGAGATCTCAAAGGATGCGTTCCTGAGAGTTTGAGAGGTGTATTGATGAGTTGAGAGCAATGAATGTCTGAAAACGTGTGGATAAGCATAGGACTAGATGTGGACCTCAGAGATCATGCGGGTTGATCTAGTGTGGTAATACCATTTGGTTTAAAGAATGCGCTAGCAGCATTCATGCGGTTGATGAACGGGGTGTTCCTGGAGTATCTGGACGTGTTTGTGATCATCTTCATTGATGATATCCTGGTGTATTTGGGGAGTCCTAAAGAGCACGAGGTGCATTTGAGGTTGGTTCTAGAGAAGCTGCGGGAGCAGAAGCTGTACACGAAGTTGAGTAAGTGCAGTTTCTGGTAGCGAGAGACGAGTTTTCTTGGCCATGTGGTGTCTGCAGAGGGAGTTCTGTGGATCCGGCTAAGATAGAGGCTATCAGAGGTTGGCCTAGACCGAGGAGTGCCACCGAAATCAGGAGTTTTCTTGGGTTGGCGGGTTATTACCGGAGGTTTGTCAAGGGGTTTGCGAGTATGGCGCAGTCGATGATGAAGCTGACAGGAAAGGATGTTCCGTTTGTGTGGTTTTCAGCTTGCGAGGAGAGTTTCGGGAAGCTGAAGGAGCGGCTGACTAGTACACCGGTTTTGGCGTGACCCGAGCCGGGTGAGCCGTATGTGGTGTATACAGATGCTTCAGGAGTTTGTCTGGGATGTGTGTTGATGCAGCAGGGGAAGGTTATTGCGTATGCTTCGAGGCAGTTGAGGAAGCATGAGTGCAATTACCCTACCCATGATCTGGAGTTGGCTGCGGTGATTTTTGCACTTAAGATTTGGAGGTCTTATCTGTATGGCGGGAAGGTGTAGGTATTCACTGACCACAAGAGTCTGAAGTATTTCTTCACTCAGCCAGAGCTGAACCAGAGACAGAGGCGCTGGATGGAGTTAGTCACATACTATGACCTAGAGATTGGGTACCATCCGGGTAAAGCTAACCTGGTTGCAGATGCGTTGAGTCGGAAGAGAGCGGCTTCAGATCAAGAGCGAGATATGGAGGCTCTGGTGAGCGAGATCAATACGTTGAGGTTGTGTGTGATCTCACAGGAGCCGTTGGGGTTAGAGGCAGCTAACCAGGCAGATCTGTTGAGCAGGATTCGGGTTGCTCAAGAGAAGGATCAGAGTTTGATTGATGCTTCTCAGGCGGCTGGTTCAGAGTATGTGGTCTCAGCGAGTGGGATGATACTAGTGAACGGGCGGGTTTGTGTACCCAAAGACGAGGATCTGAGGCAAGAGATCCTGAGGGAGGCTCATTTGAGCATGTTGTCGATTCATCCGGGAGCGACCAAGATGTATAATGACCTGAAGCGGTATTATCACTGGGTCGGGATGTAGCTAGCTGGGTTGCAGCGTGCAACGTGTGTCAGCTGGTGAAGGCTGAGCATTAGGTTCCGAGTGGTATGTTGCAGAGTTTGCCCATTCCGGAGTGGAAGTGGGATATGATTACCATGGATTTCGTGACGGGGTTGCCGGTGTAACAGACTTTTGATGCTATTTGGGTTATTGTGGATCGTCTGACCAAGTCAGCATATTTTCTGGCCATCAAAAAGACTGATGGAGCGGCAGTTTTGGCTAGGAAGTATGTGCGGGAGATTGTGAGGCTGCACGGAGTGCCAGCGAGTATTGTGTCAGATCGGGATCCTAGATTTACTTCAGAGTTCTTGAGGGCATTTCAGGCAGAGATGGGCACTAAGGTGCATATGACTACAGCGTACCATCCTCAGACAGATGGGCAGTCAGAGAGAACGATTAAGACATTGGAGGATCTGTTGAAGATGTGTGTGCTTGATTATGGTGGTCATTGGGTGGATCATCTGAACCTGGTTGAGTTTGCATACAACAACAGTTACCAGGCGAGTATTGGGATGGCTCCATATGAGGCTCTGTATGGGAGGTCGTGTAGGACACCATTATGCTGGACTCAGGTGGGGGAGAGGAGCATGTTTGGTGCAGATTTCGTTCAGGAGACGACGGAGAAGATCCGTGTCTTGAGGCTGAACATGAGAGAGGCTCAGGATCGGCAGAAGAGTTACGTCGATAGGAGATGGAAAGAGCTGGAGTTTGAGCTGGGAGATATGGTGTATCTGAAGGCAGCTATGTTGAGGGGTCCTAACAGATCCATTTTAGAGAATAAGCTGAGTCTGAGGTTTATGGGTCCGTTCAGGGTTGTGGAGCAGGTCGGACCGGTGGCTTATCGGTTGGAGTTACCTCAGAGTATGAAGGCTTTTCATAAAGTCTTCCATGTTTCGATGCTGCGGAAATGTCTGCATGAGTCTGAGGAGGTATTGGCTAGGATTCCTGAGGATCTTCAGCCCAACATGATGTTGGCGGCGAGGCCTGTGAGGATTTTCGAGAGGAGGGTCAAGGTTTTGCGCCGGAAGAGTATACCGTTGGTGAGAGTCGTGTGGGACTGTGATGGTATTGAGGAGGAGACTTGGGAACCAGAAGCGTCGATGAAGAGGAAGTTCTCGAAGTGGTTCGAGAAGCAAGCGGTGGCTTGAGTTTTTTTTCTGGTTTCAGAGTCTGTATTAGCATGTTGCTATGATTGAGATATTTGTATTTCGTTGTGGATGTAACGAGTATACATTTTGAGATTAAATAAGATGAGTTTGCCTTATTAAATGTGTGGTTAAGACGTGTGTTCTTATGGGATGACTAGTGATGTCATGGTTTGTGATGACTGGTAGGTCATGAGGAGGTCTAGCGGTAGAAGTTCTATGTGAGTTAGAGCTTGCCTATCGGCTAGGATGGCTAGGAATAGAAGTTTTACGCGGCTTAGAGCTCGCTCATGTTCCAAGAGTGGCTGGAAATGAGATTGTTCATGTTCTAGGAGTGGCTAGAAATGGGTTTGTTCATGTTCTAGGAGTGGATAGAAATGAGATCGTTCATGTTCCAGGAATGGCTGGAAATGTAAGATCGTTCATGTTCCAGGATTGGCTGGAAATGAGACTGTACATGTTCCAGGAGTGGCTGGGAATGTAAGCTCTATGCGCGTTAGAACTTGTCTACTTCCTAGGGAGAGTCTGGAAAAGAGGTTTTATGCGAGTTAAAATTGTCTTTTCCAGGGACTCTGTGAAACACCCTGATGATCGGGTTGTTTCGGATGACCACGAGAGGTGATTTCAGTAGACAGGTACTCATGATGCATGTATCAGAGTATTGCTCAAAGAGACGGGTGGGTTTCCTGCATACTGAGGGATAGTGGTTCTCTGCAGGGGACGAGTGGGTTCCTGCATATACTCGAGAGTTGGTGGTTCTCTCTAGGGGACGAGTGGGTTTCTTATATGTACTTTGAGGGATGGTGGTTCTCTCCGGGGGATGAGTGGGTCCATTCACACGTAACTCAAGGGGTGACGATCCTGCGAGTGAGTGTGGTGTACATGTATATGAGTTATGAGTATGAGATATGAGCAGTAGCGTCTGAGCGTGGTCGTGAGTATGAGATTGGATGAACTTCAGGGATCGGGAGTGGATCGATCTCACGTGGTGTTGACCGAGTGGGGTCAGGATTGCAGCCGTGGTGAGACGGTGCAATGAGGCTAGTATGAGCCTAGTAGAACTTGGGGATCAGGTGTGATCACGAGTGGTGCTGGCTGAGGGCCAGGGGTGTGTTGTGGAGGTCGAGTCTGGGGTTATTACTGGAGTCTTGATTCGGTTCGGACAATCCTGGTAGCATATGTTACGCCGCTGGTCGTACATGTTCTTGTTTGATTGTTGTACGATCATTTGGTCCAATGCGGGGTCAACGGTTGGTCAGACATGTTCTTGTTTGATTGTTGGACGGTCAATCGGGCAGCCCTAATCCGGACCATGGGGCGTGCATCGTTGATGTTCCGGGTGAATCTGGTCGAATTTTAGGCGAGAGTGTTAGCCTTAGCAGGACGGGTTGTGGGATTTGAGTGTGATCTCGAAGGATACTGGCCGGGTGCGGGTCAGGTGGTTGAGACCGTAGTGTGGCGGTGTAGCGTGATTCGAGGTCGAATCCGTGTTAGTGGGGGAGAATTGTAACGCCCGTGAACCTAAAAGTGATTTTTGGTGGATATCGATCGACACATGGTGGTGTGTCGATCGACACGTGTGTTTTGGACTTAGAAGAAGTCGGGTTTTGGGCGTTATATCGATCGACACGGGTGGTGTATGTCGATCGACACGGGGTTAAATTAGACCGGCAGGTTCAGTTTAATTGTCCGGTTTGATGAGCCGGTTAAAAAAATCCCTAGGGTTCGATATAAAAGGCAGAAACAGTGTTCTGGCCATTTTTGTTGATCAGAAATCAGAAGGTTAGAGATTTAGAAGAGGTTTGAGAGAGAGAGGCTTTGTTCTTGAGAGGCTTGTGAGTGAGAACAGTTTCTGTTCGGAAGTTTGAGAGGGCAAACGGCTGGGATATTCGAGGCGGATTGGGGTGAAACTTGGTGGGTAAGTTCTCCGATCACTGCTCTTGATATAGGTGAAAACGGTTCGTCTTTTCGTTGATTATTCATCGAGTTATGGCCGTTTGAACTCGTTGGATCTGTGCAGATTAGTTGTCTGCAATCAGTCAGCTTTGGGGTTGATTTCCGATCGAACCAGAAGGATTCTGGAGGCGATCCGCATACCGACGCGTAGCTGTGTCTGTCTAATTTCCAGAACAGTCGTCCGTTTTGGTTTTGGACCAGTGGTTCGTCGTGTACGAGTCGTTTTGTAACCGTTGGTCTCTTTCTCATTTCGATTTTTCGAGGTGAGTGCGTGATCGTGGGTTGTGTGGGCATAGGAATTGATGGAATGCGGTTGTTTGTTGTTTTTGTGTGTTTTGTGGTTGGAATGGTGCAGGTGACTTGATGAATCGCGATGGATTCGAGCCACGAGAGGATAGGCTCGATTCTGGGTGGTCGTGTCGATCGACACCATGGTTGTGTGTCGATCGACACAGGACAGAGTCATGTCGATCGACACCTAGAGGTTGTGTCGATCGACACAGAGTCCCTGTACTTGTTCGTGTTGGTTGTTCTTGTTGTTTTTCTCGTGTACTCATTCTGGTATTTTTATTGATTGCTATGTTTATAATTAAATAACCCGTAGACGGGATGACCGCGTCGCTGAGTATTTATGATAATACTTACGCAACTCTTTTTGCCATGTGTTGCAGGTAAAGAGAAAATGTGATCATGGAATCATGGCCAGGAAGGAGAGATGATCTAGGGTCTCGTATGGTTGGGTGCTATTGTAGAATTGCTAGGTTGCTAGTGAATTCTGAGTTGTAGTTGATTGGTTTATTGGTTATTGGTTATTGTTTGGATTGTTGGATTGAACCGGTTAGATTTAATAAGTATGGAATTATTGAATTGATTGAATTGGTTTAATTGTTTTATGTTTTCCGCATGTTGTATTGGCCCAATTGAGGATTATTATCTGTGATGATAATAATCTGAAGGGAAAATTTTTAAATCAATTGATCGGGTCGTTTCAGTTTGGTATCAGAGCGAACCCTGACGAGTGTGTGAGTCACACTGTCGGGGGTAACGATCGTGGTGCGCAACGAGGACGTTGCGATCAGTTAGTGGGGGTGATTGTAACATCCCAGTTTCTGAAATATGTGGTGTATGCGGAGAGGATTAAGAGAATTGATTTGGCTACCTATATCACCAAAGTGCACTTATCTTTTCCGTCACACATCTAGAAAGAACTCCAGAGTTAAGCGTGCTTGGGCTGGAGCAATTTAAGGATAGGTGACCTACTGGGAAGTCATTTCCAGTACCGTGTGAGTGAGGACAAAACACGGGGAAAGATCACGTGGTGATTTCCAGGGTTAGTAAACAAGTCTTTCGAGCCTCCCGGACTAACGCACCGACCGTCGGAGAGGGGTGGGCCCACGGGCCGAGAGTGGGCGTGGGGCCCATTAGGAGATGAGGTTTCTCTTGAGGGGATGAGGATTTCCCCTGTATGTTATTGAGAGATGAGGATTTCTCTCGAAGGGATGAGGATTTTCCCTGCATACTGATAGCTCGACGGCGGTCGAGGCGTTACAATATCGACGATATCAAGCATAAAATTGATCAAAATTATGACCAATTGGAATAAACGGTTAAGGAAATTAAGGAAGAAATTGGAAGGCTTAATAATCAACTAAATTCAGTAGCTATTAAAGCTTACCAAGCTGCTCAAGCCGTGGGAGAAGTCAAGACAAACCAAGGCGAACTCACCTTAAAGGTAGAAGAATTGGAGAACGATAATAGGCTAACGGAACAAACCCTTACAGCCGTTCGTTTTGAGCTTGACCACCATGATAAGGAGATCATTGACATGACAAAGAAGCTACAAGGAGAAGCAATTGAAGCCTCCAACCATGTGAAGCAACTAGAAGACCGTTTGAAGAAGATCGAAGACACGGTGCAACATTTCCTTCAATTGGAAACAATAGAAGAAGAGTTTGCACCTACTGCTAATTGCTGCACTCTAACTACCCTTAAAGAGGACGAGTCCACCTCTAATCAAGATGAAGACGAAGTCTCAAGACCATTGAAGAAGGCAAATACGAGCAAAGGAAAGCTCACGGCGGGAATTTCGGTCAAACCTCGTCCTTACGGATTAAAGTTTGCCGAGAGGACCACCAAGAGGACACGTTCCATAAGTGATTAGATGTTACAAGTATTCAACTCTCTTGTGAAAGAACTTCCTCAAGAGTTGACCTTTGAAGAAGTATGGAGAGAAAGACCATCTTTGAGAAAGTGTTTCTCACAAAGCAAAGAAGAAGATTTCATGATTGAGGAGTTATTTGATCGAGCTAGGAATCCTCACAAGTACTATAAGATCCTTTGCAAGACCCTCGATCCAGGTCTTTTCAACATCTCTTGCTCTATTCGTGGTTTCAAATTTGACGATGCACTTTGTGATTCGGAAGCCGGAATCAACGTTCTTTCGGAATCTCTTGTGAGAATGACCTTCGGCCATCACGGATACAAATTGCACTCGCCAATGGTGCATCTATACTTTCATTAGGCGAAATCCACAATTGCCATTTGAATATTGGAGATTGCATTGTTCCGGTAGACTTTGAAGTGGCAATGATGAACGATTGTTCAACACCTTTCATTCTTGGAAGACCATTCTTGGCAACTGCTGGAGCTATCATGGACTATCCTCTAGGACGGATATCCTTCACTAACATAGACACTCGTGTCTATCATTATGCCGCACCGCCTGGATTTCGAGCTAAACAAACTCGATACGTTCCTTTGGAGAAAAGAGAAGTGTTGATCAATGAACCCAACCAATTCGATGAAGATGGAGAATACGACCTAAGGAGACCTCATTTACATGCTAAAGGCAACCTCAAGCCTTTAGAAGACCTTCCACCACCCTAAAAAACCCAAGGAGTCGAGCTATCCGACTTAAAACAAGCGATTTATGGGAGGCAACCCATATTTATGTTTTTGATTTTATTGATTTGTTTATTCTAAGTTTTTGGATTTGATTTTACGTTTCTCAACATTTTTATTCATTATTTTATCTATCTATGAATTTTTCAGGATTTTACAAAAAGTTTTTAAAATGCAAACAAATGTGTTTTGAGAAGAACAATGAAGAGGAGATCGAACAGGACTTGTTCTGTTCATGGAATGACTAGAGCTCAAAATCAGCCCGGACATTTTTGAAATTTGGTATACACAAAGGAGACAGTCTTATGAAGCTATAGGAAAAAGCAGAACATGATTTGCTATTACGGTTAGCAAGTTATGACCGATTGAACAAGACCGTCAAGGAAGGTTATGAAGCCACATCTTCAAGCTTTTTCACAGTTCAAGCCACCACGGACCAGGCAACAATCTACATACCATTGGAAAGATCTCGTTCTCAAGAATCTGTAACATCGTTTGGATCTCAATTCCGATGAGTATAGACGAGAAAAAGCACGACGAAAAATCGCGTGGACAGCGACCAATCCAACCGTTACCGCGACACGACGACACGAGGCAATACCGGACCAGATATCGACCGACGTCCTCGACCGGTATCGCGTCCCGATCACCCCGCCATACGAGTGCTTGAATAACGGTCATGCGTGCCGGTCGGATTTCGTGACCGATATTCGGCACGATATGCCACGACCCGCGTACCCAAAACCTTACCGTGACTCGACAAAAACCTTACCGTGACTCATCTCGATCCTTCCCGAACCTTACCGCGACACGAGAAGCCACCCGCGACACGATGAAGACTTTAACGCGACACGCGGTACACTTTACCGCGACCCGAGGCTATTCGACCCACTATATCGGACGCGTGTATCGGTCATCCCACCCGACCGATACTCGGGACGTTTCACCCCGACCTTCCCGCAACACCGACCCATCTCGACCATACCGCACCTTCCCATCCCACCCGATATCGGTTGACACCGCCGACTGATATTCGGACCGTCATTATCCCGATCGACCCGCGGCATAAAGTGCCCGAGTACCGATCACGCATGCCAGTCATATATCGCGACCGGTACCCGAGCAAAAGTGCCCCGCACAACCCGATCATCCATCTTCCTGCGAGACCACGTAGCCCGATCACCTTCCCGAACCCCCCGATCATCGAAGTTTCCCGCGGATCAATACCGGTCGTAAGTACCGACCACTCAACCCGACCGGTACCGCGTCCCAAGACCTTCTCATGGAGAACTTACCCCAATCACTTCGCCTACCCGCCACCCACCTCACTCGATCACTTCGCCTACCCGCGGTCCACACCTCCCGATCACCCGACAACACATCGCCGATAACCCACCCCGAACCGCGACACATGCCACCCGATATCGGTCAGAACCGCCGACCGGTACTGCCTTGACCCGCGACTCAAATCCACCAACCATCGTCTCGTGCCGTGAACCGCCTTGGACCCGAGCCACGTCTCGAACCATCCTAGACCGCGACTAGTCACCCGACACATAGACCGGTTTTGGCCGAACCGCGTCCCCATCACCACCACACCACCGGAGTCACGAGCCATGGACCACCGAACCACCGATTCGAACCACCAAGCCGACCACCTAACCGTTTGGTCCAAAGAGGTTAATTTTTCCTTTTCACTCTTTTAATTATTTTAACATCATTTTCACACATAATTTAATAAGAACCAATTTATTTTTGCATAAACATGAATTATTTTTCCACATATTATCTATTCTTAATTTAATTATTAAGAGTATTATTTGATTCATGAATTTTTGCATTAGAAAATTAAAATATTGGTTAGATTTAAATGGCTTTAAATATAATTTTCACATCTTGACATATTTATTCATTGATTTCACCTAGATTGATAGTTTTTAACAATTTGGATTCATTATTTTGATTTCTTTTTGTTTCTTATCTATTTTTCCTTCCCTTGGACTTGGAATTCAATACACATGTATTGAAGACTAAGATCCAGGATGAATTTAACGAGTGATTTCAAGTGTTTTTGCAAGGATATGTTGCTCTTAAACAGGATTTTCAAGAGATTTCATTGTGGACGCACAATTCAATCGTCTTACGCATTATCCACCATTCCAACGAGATGTGACAGACAAGAGAAGACATTGGAGATACAAAGCATGGTTACGATTTATACGGGATACCCAATGCTCAAAAACCAACGAAGATCTAAGATTGATCGCGACAACCTAAGATTTTTGCCGAAAATATCCACAGCTCACCGGTACTATCATTCTATTCTTTATCTTTTTTATTTTCCTTTCAAATAAATTTTCATCATTACTCCCTTAATTTGATTTAAATTTACACCGGGGACGGTGTAAGTTAAGTCTGGGGGGATTGTTGTTACTAACACGTTTGTTAGTGTTTGATTTTTATGTTTTCAATGGATTTTTCAAAATTTATTTTCATAAAAAAAAAATCAAATAAAATAAAATGTTTTCATAAAAATAATAAGATAGGAATTATGACACTTTCCTAGGATTGACGTTTTGAATTCAAAGACTTTGTAACCATTGTTGCAGGGTTTGATCATGACAATCGATTCAGAAACCTCATGATGGAGCTTCCGTCTAGAAAATTTCTACTTGCAACTATTTTGATGGATATGATTTTGACTCTCTATTTGGACTACTAATATGGTTTTGATTATTTCTTATTAAGGATGTTAGATCAAGGAAACGAATCACACATTCATGACATCTTATCCTCTTTTACCACTTTTTGTTGTCATGAATTGCCAGCTCATCTTTAGTTGGTACCCTACCTAAAAACCCTTTACTTTCTTTCAGACCTCATGCATTCTCTTTTAGTTTCATACTTGCAGATATGTGCAAAAACGTCGGAGAGAAAAGGATCGACGCAATATTCCAATCACTAAGAGATGCGACGATTTGGTAAAGAATGGTGGAGTACAAAGAACAAATTTTCAAAGAGCTTGGCCGTTCCCTGGATGCGTAAAACATGGTAACAATTCGTGCCTATACTTGACTTATATTAAAGAGATACCGTTTTCCTCCTTTGGAAAAGAAAAAAAAAAGAAAAAAATAAAAAAATAAAAAAAAAATAAAAAAATCTAAGGGAAAGGAAAACGGTAATTCTCAAGAGTCTTATGGGAAAAGAATACCCAAGGAATGTCATGATACAAAAGAAGAGACGAGTAGAAGAGATTTCAAGTGATTCCCGGAGAAAAATCTAAGTCTGGGGGAGAAAGACGTGAAGAAGTGGTTAGGAAATTGTGGACATCAACAGGTCCATTCTCTCTTGCGATTTTGCATAATATCTCGCACCTGGAGTTTATGGTAACCACTAAAATCAGCCTTTCCCAATACCTAGCCCATCTTCCTTGAATGATATTCTTGATGATAAGTTTTCACTAAATCTAAGAGAGTAGAAAGAGTCAATTGAGTTGAAGTTGAGATTTTTGCAGGGACAGAGATTTAGAGTATGGACATGATGCGAATTTGTGATGGAAGAAGATGACAACGTCTATGAGCTAATCTTGTTTCATGTGGATTACAGGTTTAGAATTTGACGCAACGATCCAAAGGATATGTGAGTTCCTCCGAATTTCAAACCTCTTCTCAATTCTTGATTATTGTTTGCTTGAGGAAAAGCAAGAGATAAGTCTGGGGGAGTTGATATACCCTATATTTTACCACTTTTTCTATCTATTTTAGTATAGTTTTTATATATATTAATAAAGCTTTTGGACCAAAAGAGGTAGTTTTCTCGTATATGTAGATTTTATGGACTTAACAGGTTTTATCATCAAAAGGATGTAAAAAGGAGCAAAAGTAGTATCATCTATGATGCAGCTACTCATCCAAGTCAAAGGAACCAAGCCAAGTCATTTTATCTTGAAGATAATGCACATTCTCAAACTGGACAGAACGCATACGCCAGAAGTTTGCTGACAAAAGGAGGATAAAATCAGTTGGGAATTGGTATGGAGATTTCCCTTTGAGTTATCTTTCCAATGGAGTTGGAATTTCATCAATTGGAGCTGTACTTTAGAAGATACACCCGAAACACTGAGGACATGTCAAACTGCCTTCGAAGTGAAGTTAGTGCAAAATGGAGCCAAGCACCGGGCCAGCCCATGGGCCGATATCCAGACCTTTTTCTGACCTTCTAGAAGAGGCATGGAAGCTTCCAATACCGGTCACGCAGGCTGATCCTTATCATGACCGAAATTGCCTCAGTTTTGACCGGAAAAGACGTATTTGCCCGACGTAACCCTAGCCGACTTATGCCTCCTTGAACCCCTATATATACCTGCTTTTAGCCTCTCTAGGAACTCAAGCAGCTGGTCTTAATAGCCTAAATCAATACCTAAACAATGTATTTCGTTTTTCTTTTGTTCTTCATGTTTATTTGATTCTAGAAGCCTTTAAAGACAAATTGATCTTTGCGCTATTGCAAAGAGATGAGATCTAATTTCTTACGCTTAGATAGATCAACGAATTATACTGTCTATATGCTTTACTCTTGCTGCTACGTGTTGCAAAACATGTTAGAGTATTAGCTTTGATTTGATTTCTATGCACTTTCTTAATTCTATGCTTTTACGTATTTAATCGTTTAGAGTTTTATTTTAGAATTGATTCTTCATCTTTATTTATACTCAAAGCACGAACTGGCCTAGCTACCCAGGGAGTGATCTTAGGTTGATATACTCTCCAAAAGCTTGTTATATCTCCGGACCTAGTATTCGATGAGCTAGAAACCTTAACAATTCGATAGGTTAGTTAAGGAGTTTAGTAAACAATCAATCTTGAGCATAAAGCATGTTTTCACCTTGTAATAACCTGCGATAGTTGAGTCTAATAGGGTGCAAAACATAGATGGTTAGTTACATCACGATAGTGGGATGACCTTACCTTAGTGATATGAGTTCTAGAACAACTAGTCTTAAAATCCTAATTCGATTGCTTGTGTTTTGCATATGTTTTGTGAATTGCTTGATTTCTAATCTTAATTGATATCTATCCCTTTATTTTATTGCTTTGTTATTTGTTTCCATAAAACCCCAAAGACCAAATAATATTATCCCTTAGCTTAATCCGAATCATATAGATTTGTAGCGCATTCATCACTTAGTCCTCAGCGGAACGATCCCTAAGTACTACAATTGTCTTAACTGTGCACTTGCAGTTCCCTAGGGTTATAAATTTAAAGACCTAATTGCATAAACCCTACATAGTAGCTTTATGGCACATCAAGTTTTTTGGCGCCGTTGCCGGGGACTTTTGTTTGATTTCCTGCAAATTTTTTGATAATGATTAAGTCTAAGTTTGTTTTTCCTTTTTGATTTTTCTAATTTTTTGTTTTTGTTTTTGGTTTTTAATCTTTGTGAGTTTCAGAGATTCATCAATGGAGCATCACAATCCAAATAGAATGGCAAGCCCTTACCCTCATGAAGAAGTTGGAGATTACATCCCCATGCCTCATGAATTCCATCAACCGCCACTTTCTCATAAAAATCGATATAATTCAAACTTGTTTCGTCCTTGGAAAGCTTATGGAGGAGAAAGTCGCCCTCATCCTCATCACATCCGTCCGCCACCATCACCACAGTCCCACCATCGTCCCCACTCAAACAGCCAAGAAGATGAAGAAGACGCCTTGATGCATCGCATCATGGAAGCTACACAAATCTTTCGTGAGGTCGATACCAAGATGGACACTTTGATCTCGACTTTCGATGAGAAGTTTGACAACCTTGCTGCTCAAATCCAAGAGAATGCCTCACGCTTAGCCCTCCTTGAAGAAGTACAAAAGAAACAATCCCAAGATCTTCAAGATGATGCGCGAAAACTTCATGGTTTCAAGCGTAGCCTTGATAGTCTTTGGGAGAGTTTTGAAACGAAGACCACAAGCTCTAATGGGAACTTAGAAGAACTTACAACATGCCTCAATATCACTGCTATCAAAGCCCACGAAGCCGAGAAAGCATTGGAGGAGACCAAAGTTACTCATCAAGAAGCATTCTCTACGATACTTGTTCTTACGAAAGAACAAGCGCAACATACTCAAGCACTTGAGGATGTTAAATTCTCTTTGGCTGGACGTTTAAATGATCTTATTGGAAAGACAACCGCCCTCAAAGGAGAAGCAATCAGTACCTCCAACCGTGTGAAGCAACTCGATGATCGTTTAACAAAAATCGAAGAAACGGTGGAAGTATATATTCTTTCGGAGAAAAGAGAAGTGTTGATCAATGAGGCCAACCAATTCGATGAAGATGGAGAACACGACCTAAGGAGACCTCATTTACATGCTAAAGGCAACCTCAAGCCTTTAGAAGACCTTCCACCACCCTAAAAAGACCCAAGGAGTCGAGCTATCCGACTTAAAACAAGCGCTTTATGGAGGCAACCCATATTTATGTTTTTGATTTTATTGATTTGTTTATTCTAAGTTTTTGGATTTGTTTTTATTTTTCTCAATATTTTCATTCATTATTTTATCTATTTATGAATTTTTCAGGATTTTACAAAAAGTTTTTAAAATGCAAACAATGTGTTTTGAGAAAAACAATGAAGAGCAGATCGAACAGGACTTGTTCTGTTCATGGAATGACTAGAGCTCAATATCAGCCCGGACGTTTTTGAAATTTTGTATACATGAAGGAGACAGTCTTATGAAGCTATAGGAAAAAGCACAACATGATTTGCTATTACGGTTAGCAAGTTATGACCGATTGAACAAGACCGTCAAGGAAGGTTATGAAGCTGCATCTTCAAGCTTTTTCACAGTTCAAGCCACCACGAACCAGGCAACAATCTACATACCATTGGAAAGATCTCGTTCTCAAGAATCCGTAGCATCTTTTGGATCTCAATTCCGATGAGTATAGACGAAGAAAAAGCTCGACGAAAAATCACGTGGACCGCGACCAATCCAACCGTTACCGCGACACGACGACACGAGGCAATACCGGACCAGATATCGACCGACGTCCTCGACCGGTATCGCGTCCTGATCACCCCGCGACACGAGTGCTCAAATAACGGTCACGCGTGCCGGTCGGATTTCGTGACCGATATTTGGCACAATATGCCACGACCCGCGTACCCAAAACCTTACCGCGACTCGTCCCGATCCTTCCCGAACCTTACCGCAACATGAGAAGCCACCCGCAACACGATGAAGACTTTACCGTGACACGCGGTACACTTTACTGCGACCCGAGGCTATTCGACCCACGATATCGGACGCGTGTATCGGTCGTCCCACCCGACCGATACTCGGGACGTTTCACCCCGACCTTCCCGCAACACCAACCCGTCTCGACCATACCGCACCTTCCCGTCCCACCCGATATCGATTGACACCGCCGACCGATACTCGGACCGACGTTACCCCGATCGACCCGCGGCATAAAGTGCCCGAGTACCGGTCACGCGTGCCGGTCATATATCGCGACCGGTACCCGAGCAAAAGTGCCCCGCGCAACCCGATCATCCATCTTCCTGCGAGACCACGTAGCCCAATCATCTTCCCGAACCCCTCGATCATCGAAGCTTCCCGCGGATCGATACCGGTCGTAAGTACCGATCACTCAACCCGACCGGTACCGCGTCCCAAGACCTTCCCACGGAGAGAACTTACCCCGATCACTTCGCCTACCCACCACCCACCCCACCCGATCACTTCGCCTACCCGCGGTCCACACCTCCCGATCACCCGACAACACATCGCCGATCACCCGACAACACATCGCCGATAACCCACCCCGAACCGCGACACATGCCACCCGATATTGGTCAGAACCGCCGACCGGTACCCAGATCGGTACTGCCTTGACCCGTGACTCCAAATCCACCGACCACCGTCTCGTGCCGTGAACCGCCTTGGACCCGAGCCACGTCTCGAACCATCTTTGACCGTAACTAGTCACCCGACACATAGACCGGTTTTGGCCGAACCGCGTCCCCATCACCACCACACCACCGGAGTCATGAGCCATGGATCACCGAACCACTGCTTCGAACCACCGAGCCGACCACCTAACCGTTTGGTCCAAAGAGGTTAATTTTTTCCTTTTTCACTCTTTTTAATTATTTTTAAAACCATTTTTCACACATAATTTTTAAAGAACCAATTTATTTTTGCATATTTCATGATTATTTAACTAAAAATTATTTGATTCATGAATTTTTGCATTACAATTAACATATTGGTTAGAATTAAATGGTTTTAAATATAATTTTCACATCTTGACATATTCATTCATTGATTTCACCTAGATTGATAGTTTTTAACAATTTGGATTCATTATTTTGATTTCTTTTTGTTTCTTATCTATTTTTCCTTCCCTTGGACTTGGAATTTAAAACACATGTATTGAGGACTTCGATCTAGGATGAATTTAACGAGTGATTTCAAGTGTTTTTGCAAGGATATGTTGCTCTTAAACATGATTTTCAAGAGATTTCATTGTGCACGCACAATTCAATCGTCTTACGCATTATCCACCATTCCAAAGCGATGTGACAGAAAGAGGAGACATTGGAAATACCAAGCATGGTTTCGATTCATACGGGATACCCACTACTCAAAAACAACGAAGATCTCCGATTGATCGTGACAACCTCAGATTTTTGCCGGAAATATCTACAGTTTACCGGTACTATCATTCTATTCTCTATCTTTTTAATTTTTCTTTCAAATAATTTTCATCATTACTCCCTTAATTTGATTTAATTTTACACCGGAGACGGTGTAAGTTAAGTCTGGGGGGATTGTTGTTACTAACACGTTTGTTAGTGTTTGGTTTTTATGTTTTTTCAAAAAAAATAAAAATAAAAAATGTTTTCATAAAAATTATAAGATAGGAATTATGACACTTTCCTAGGATTGACGTTTTGATTTCAAAGACTATGTAACCATTGTTGCAGGGTTTGATCATGACAATCGATTCAGAAACCTCATAATGGAGCTTCCGTCTAGAAAATTTCTACTTGCAACTATTTTGATGGATATGATTTTGACTCTCTATTTGGACTACTAATATGATTTTTGATCCCTTCTTATTAAGAATATTAGATCAAGGAAACGAATAATACATTCATGACATCTTATCCTCTTTTACCACTCTTTGTTGTCATGAATGTCCAGCTCATCTTTAGTTGGTACCCTACCTAAAAACCCTTTACATTCTTTCAGACCTCATGCATTCTCTTTTAGTTTTATACTTGCATATATGTGCAAAAACGTCGGAGAGAAAAGGATCGACGCAATTTTCCAATCACTAAGAGATGCGACGATTTGATAAAGAATGGTGGAGTACAAAGATCGATTTTCAAAAGAGCTTGGCCATTCCTTTGATGCGTAAAACATGGTAACAATTCGTGCCTATACTTGAGTTATATTAAAGAGATATCGTTTTCCCCCTTTAGAAAAATAATAATAATAAAAAAAATAAAAAAAAAGAAAGAAAAAAAATAATAAAGGGAAGGGAAAGGAAAATGATAATTCTCAAGAGTCTTATGGCCAAAGAATACCCAAGGAATGTCATGATACAAAAGGAGAGACGAGTAGAAGAGATTTCAAGTGATTCCCGGAGAAAAATCTAAGTCTGGGGGAGAAAGACGTGAAGAAGTGGTTGGGAAATTGTGGACATCAACAGGTCCATTCTCTCTTGCGATTTTGCATAATATCTCGCACCCGCAGTCTATGGTAACCCTAAACACTTTTAACCTCACCACTAAAATCAGTCTTTCCCAAATACCTAGCCCGTCTTCCTTGAATGATATTCTTGATGGGAAGTTTTCATTAAATCTAAGAGAGTAGAAAGAGTCAATTGAGTTGAAGTTGAGATTTTTGCAGGGACAGAGATTTAGAGTATGGCTATGTTGCGAATTCAGGATGGAAGAAGATGACAACGTCAATGAGCTGATATTGTTTCATGTGGATTACAGGTTTAGAATTTGATGCAACGATCCAAAGGATATGTGAGTTCCTCCGAATTTCAAACCTTTTCTCAATTCTTGACTATTGTTTGCTTGAGGACAAACAAAAGATAAGTCTGGGGGAGTTGATATACCCTATATTTTACCAGTTTTTCTATCTATTTTAGTATGGTTTTATATATATTAATAAAGCTTTTGGACCAAAAGAGTTAGTTTTCTCGTATATGTAGATTTTAAAGACTTAACAGGTTTTATCATCAAAAGGATGTAAAAGCAAGCAAAAGTAGTATCATCTATGATGCAGCTACTCATCCAAGTCAAAGGAACCAAGCCAAGTCATTTTATCTTGAAGATAATGCACATTCTCAAACTGGACAGAACGCATACGCCAGAAGTTTGCTTACAAATGGAGGATCAAATCAGTTGGAGATGGCCCTTTGAGTTAGCTTTCCAATGGAGTTGGAATTTCATCAATTGGAGTTGTGATTTAGAAGATACACCCGAAACACTGAGGACTTGTCAAACTGCCTTCGAAGTGAAGTTAGTGCAAAATGGAGCCAAGCACCGGGCCAGCCCATGGGCCGATATCCAGACCTTTTTCTGACCTTCTAGAAGAGGCATGGAAGCTTCCAATACCGGTCACGCAGGCTGATCCTTATCATGACCGAAATTGCCTCAGTTTTGACCGGAAAAGACGTATTTGCCCGACGAAACCCTAGCCGACTTATGCCTCCTTGAACCCCTATATATACCTACTTTTAGCCTCTCTAGGAACTCAAGCAGCTGGTCTTAATAGCCTAAATCAATACCTAAACAATGTATTTCGTTTTTCTTTTGTTCTTCATGTTTATTTGATTCTAGAAGCCTTTAAAGATAAATTGATCTTTGCGCTATTGCAAAGAGATGAGATCTAATTTCTTACGCTTAGATAGATCAACGAATTATACTGTCTATGTGCTTTACTCTTGCTGCTACGTGTTGTAAACCATGTTAGAGTATTAGCTTTGATTTGATTTCTATGCACTTTCTTAATTCTATGCTTTTACGTATTTAATTGTTTAGAGTTTTATTCTAGAATTGATTATTCATCTTTATTTATACTCAAAGCATGAACTGTTCTAGATACCCAGGGAGTGATCTTAGGTTGATATATTCTCCAAAATCTTGTTATATCTCCGGACCTAGTATTCGATGAGCTAGAAACCTTAACAATTCGATAGGTTAGTTAAGGAGTTTAGTGAACAATCAATCTTGAGCATAAAGCATGTTTTCACCTTGTAATAACCTGCGATAGTTGAGTCTATTAGGGTGCAAAACGTAGATGGTTAGTTACATCACGATAGTGGGATGACCTTACCTTAGTGATATGAGTTCTAGAACAGCTAGTCTTAAAATCCTAATTCGATTGCTTGTGTTTTGCATATGTTTTGTGAATTGCTTGATTTCTAATCTTAATTGATATATATCCTTTTGTTTTATTGCTTTGTTATTTGCTTCCATAAAACCCCAAAAACCAAATAATAGTATCCCTTAGCTTAATCCGAATCATATAGATTTGTAGCGCATTCATCACTTAGTGCTCAGCGGAACGATCCCTAAGTAATACAATTGTCTTAACTGTGCACTTGCAATTCCCTAGGATTATAAATTTAAAGACCTAATTGCACAAACCCTACATAGTAGCTTGGTGAGGAGGATCAAATCTCAAAGGTTATTACCTCATACTTCAACTCAGTCTTCACATCACAATAAGGAAGAAGCACCAATGTGGTAAACAATGCTCTAAAACCTTCAATCTCTCAGAAAACCAACACCAAGCTGATCTTGGAACCCTCACCACAAGAAATTAGAGAAGCAATGTTCTCCATCCATGCAGGGAAAGCCCCTGGTCCAGATGGATTCTCAGCTGGCTTCTTCCAATCCAACTGGCCAATAGTTGGTCCTCCAATCATTAAAGAAGTTCAGGATATCTTCAAATCCGGTATGATACCGAGAACCATCAACAAAACACACATTAGATTGATCCCAAAAGTACCAAGCCCAACAAAGGTGTTAGACTACAAACCTATAGCTTTGTGTAATGTTTACCACAAAGTTATATCCAAAATCCTTACAAGGAGACTCCAACATGTGGTTTAAGGATTGGTATCAGAAAATCAGTATGCTTTCGTCCAATGAAGAGCAATCTCAGACAATGTCCTTATCACACACGAGATGCTCCACTTCCTAAAGACCTATGCAGCAAAGAAAATGTGTTTTATGGCTGTGAAAACAGATATGAGTAAGGCATATGACAGACTTAAATGGGAATTTATTCAAGTAGTGCTAACAAGAATAGGTTTTCATAACATTTGGATCAATTAGATAATGCAGTGTATCTCCACAGTTTCATACTCCTTTCTACTTAATGGTACAGTCAAAAGAGACATTCTACCAACTAGAGGAATCAGACAAGGTGATCCCTTATCACCCTACATCTTTATACTATGTAGTGAAGTCCTCTCTAGACCCTGCAATAAAGCCTTAGAGGAAGGGAACTTAGCTGGAATTAGAATGGACAGAGCTAGTCCTCGCATCAATTATCTACTGTTTGCCGATGACACCATGTTTTTCTGCAAAACAAATCAAAGAAGTTGTCAAGCTCTGAAACTGATCCTACAACAGTATAAAGAAGCCTCATGACAAATGATTAAATCTAAAAATCAGTTATTACTTTCTCTTCCTAAGCTCCACAGTCTACTAAAGCTAGAGTGAAAGTTGAGCTTAACATATTTAAACAAGGAGGATTGGGAAAATACTTGGGTGATGAAGACATCAAACCATACCATAAACAAGACAACGATAAACCAAGCATACCCATGGTTAGCAATGAACCAATGACATGTTCCAAGACCAGAAGGCTTAGAGAAGGATTCAACATGGCAATAGAGACCCTCCTAAACAACATGGAGCTTGGAGAATCGTTCAAAACTGATCAAGAAATCAACAGCCTTCAAGAGAGCTCTAATGCATTCGAATTAGACCTAACTGAGGATTTTGAACGTTTGAGCGTGAAGGAAGATCATCCGCAAGAAAACCAATGTAAGCTTGTTTACTTGACAGAGATTGGAGTCCAAAGCATCAAGAATCACACTAAGGTCACATTAGAACTTCGAGATATGAAGAAAACAAGCCAACTGCTCGAGAATGAATGGATGGAGCAAGAAGACGTTTTGAGAGCCAATCACAGGGAAACTCTTGAAGACATCTATCATAAAGACTATAATGGACCTCAAGAAGAAGAATCCATCAGACAATTTGTACGGAATGGACCAGAACAAGACATGATCATATCAGCTTCAAACCAGTTCTCAATTTATACAATTTGTGGAGGTAATATGGAGTGTCCCAGTGGTATTTTATAAAACAATAGACAATTTCGAGCCCCAAAGAAAGCTACAAGAGATCAACTTTATTTCCCTTTTTTTGCTTAAGTATTGTTTTCTTTTCCTTGTATTTTCATTTTCTGCGTTTTGCTTTGTTTTGTGACGTTTTTGTATTTCCTTTTCTACATTTTCGGCCCTAGGACTAGCTGATGAGCTCTTATAAAGCTCCCCTGCAGCTGTGTAATATTTTCACCATTGATTATCAGTAAAATAACGCAGTTCTTCTTCTTAGACCTATCAGCCGCCTAGTTCTAGAGTTCGCTTGTTCCTTGCGTGTGGATTCACCTAGAACAAGTATTTGCAGTATCAGAGATCCTTCCATCATCTATGTGGTGCCATCGATCCATATTCATTAATTTGTTCAACAAGGGAGAGCTTTAATGCCAACTTGTTGTTCATCACATCGATTCAAGCCTTTGCACAAAGACTTGTCTAATCATTCCCATCCACTGATCAGAATGAGAGAGCGAGATAGCCAGCATTGTGATCCCATCAAACCATCCTAATCTGCATCTTATAAGCCTCCGAAAGAGTCTTATATCATCTGGTATCAGAGCCAAAGGTTCTGCCTTTGGTTTCGTTATCCCTATCTTTTCATTTCTGCATATTTTTTCTATTCTATTTAGTTTCAAAGAAAAGAAAACCAAATAAAATTGTATTGCTTGTTTATTTCTGTTTCGTTTTGTTACTATTATCATAAAAGAAAAACTCAAAAGAATTACATCTGTTTTATTGGTAAGTTTCGTTGTCTTAAATCCTAAAACCTATAAAAATCGTGTCTGCTTGTCTTATTAGTTTCTGTTTAATCATAAAAGAAACCCCAGAAGAATGAAATTTATTTTGCTTTCTTGTTTCATATAGTTGTTCTCTTAAATCCTAAAAGCCATAAAAATCGTTTTTACCTTGCTTCTTTGCTGTTTAAGTTGTTAATTATTGCTTTGTTAGAACGAAAATCATAAAAAGCTTTATTCTGCTTGACCTTGTTAGTTTCATAACTTAAGAGTTTGTTTGAAGTTGTTGTTGGTTGATTTAGTTTGGTTAAGCATTTGTTTGCTTGAGTAAACTAACTTGATCTGTTTTGTGTGGAATTGTTTCTATTCTTTTCTGTGGTATCTTTGATCTGTTTGTTGAGTCTTTGCAAGGTTCTACAAGCACCAGAGAATTATCATGGACGGGGAAGAGGGAGCTCAACAGAATGATCTCTTGCAAATGCTAACTGAAATGAGGGAAGAAATGAGAGATGTTGGGCGACAAGTAGGGACCATAAGACAAGAGTTTGGAGATCGAATTGGACGCTTAGAACAACCAATGCGAGCTGCTGCTAGAGGAGCTCCAATTCAACAAGACAACCAAGCTGTTGAAGAAGATGATCCACCAGATCCTCTCTTACAACACCAATAGAGGCGCCAAGACCCTCTAAGTAGAAACCAAGTACGAGAGGTAGAACCACGTGAACAGAACTACGACATTAAACTAATTCCATTTACTTTTCCAGGAAAGTCTAACCCGGAGGCCTATCTGGATTGGGAGAGACGTCTTGAACACATATTCGAGTACTACGGCTATGGAGAGCGCCAGAAAGTGGTTGTTGCAGCAGCACAACTCACGGACAATGCATTGGCATGGTGGAACAGAAACGTCGCTAAGAGAAGGAGGCAACGTTTTGGACCAGTAGCAACATGGAGTGACATAAAGTACTTCCTAAGGTTAAGGTATGTGCCTGACCATTATAATAAATACTTACAAAAATGTTTTCGTAAGTTGTGTCAGGGAACCAGAAGTGTAGATGAGTACTTTGAGGGGTTTGAGAAGCTAATGAACTCACTGGAGCTAGAGGAATCTGAGGAAGCTTTAATGGCTCAGTTCATAGACGGTTTGCAAGAAAGAATTGCAAGGAAGGTGGAGACAGCTCAACATTGCGGTTTACACAAGATGTTGCATCTAGCTGTCCAAGTGGAGCAGCAGATCAAGCGCAAAACAACTCTCTCAAATCACAATAGGCCATCTCAACCATGGACAGGAAGTAGCTCCAAACCAGTAGACAAAGGTAAAGCGGTGGAGATTGACTCACGGTTCAAGAGCAAGCACAATGAGCCACAAAAGACCGCACGTACAGAGCAAGGTAAGTATTCTGAATCACAAAGAGCTCATGACATAACTTGTTTCAAATATCAGGGAAAAGGGCACATAACAAGAGAATGTCCAAATTGAAGAGTAATGATCATAACTCCAAATGGAGATTACGAATCACAAGGCGAGCATAAAGAAGAACTAGATGACCAAGTAGAGGATGTAGAGTATCCTGATAATGGTGATCTGTTCATGACAAGGAGGGTATTAAGTGTCATTGTTAACCCCGAAGAGAAACTCTAAAAGAGAAAATTTATTCTACACTAGATGCACTATCAAAGACAAGGTATGTAACTTAGTTATAGATGGTGGTTCATATACTAACGTAGCTAGCAAGTATATGGTGGACAGGTTAGGTCTTGAGAAGATCAAACACCCTAGACCATACAAGTTGCAATGGCTCGATGATAGGATAAAACTTAAAGTCACAGAAGAAGTGGTTGTACCATTTAGTGTTGGGAAATACCAAGACCAATGGACGCACCAACTACTACTCTTTCACTTACAAAGACCAAAAGTACAACCTTGCACCTCCATTCGAAGTCCATGAATTGCAATCATGTATGGACAAAGAGGCTCATGTATGTAAGACCAGCCTCTATCTTAGTTCTGGTGTTATTTCTAAAACTCTAAGTGCCCAAGGCACTGTGTTACTAATGGTCTACAAAGAATGTCTAAGTACAGGTTATAAAGAACAAGAGCTTCCAAGTGAAGTAAGGTCTGTTTTAGACAGGTTCCAAGATGTCTTTCCAGAAGACATCCCACCCGGATTACCACCAAGCCGAGGCATAGAGCATCAGATTGATCTTGTTCCTCGTTCAGTTTTGACCAACAAACCAACATATAGAATGAACCGGGAAGAGACTAAAGAGCTAGAGAAGCAAGTACGAGACTTAATGGACAAAGGATACATCCGAGAGAGTCTAAGTCCTTGTGTTGTGCCAATGCTCTTAGTTCGAAAGAAATATGGAACATGGAGGATGTGTGTGAATTGTCGACCAATCAACAACATAACAATCAAGTATAGGCATCCCATTCCACATTTAGATGACATGTTGGACGAGTTAAGTGGTTATACTATTTTCTTGAAGGTAGACTTGAAGAGTGGTTATCATCAAGTCAGAATGCGTGAAGGAGATGAGTGGAAAACTACATTCAAAACCAAGCAAGGCTTGTGTGAATGGTTAGTTATGCCTTTCGGCTTAACTTATGCTCCAAGTACATTCATGCACCTCATGAACCAGGTTCTTCTACTTATATAATTAAATTTGTAGTTGTTTATTTTGATGATATACTTATTTATAGCAAGAACCTATCTGATCATCTTAAATATCTCGAACTAGTGCTTAAATCACTTTGCAAGGAAGGCCTTTATGCTAACCTTAATAAGTGCACATTTTGTACTAATCAACTTGTGTTCTTAGTCTTTGTAGTAAGTGAACAGGGGCTACAAGTGGACGAAGAGAAGATCAAAGCAATTCGTGAATGGCCAACTCCTACTACCGTTGGTCATGTAACAAGCTTTCATGGACTAGCAAACTTTTATAGGAGATTTGTGAGAGATTTCAGTACAGTAGCTGCTCTACTCATAACTGTGATCAAGAAGAACACACCATTCTCATGGGGACCAGCTCAAGACGCAGCATTCAACACACTTAAAGAGCGTCTCACACAAGCACCCGTTTTGGCCTTACCAGACTTTGAAGAAATGTTTGAAGTGGAGTGTGATGCATCTGGTGTTGGCATTGGAGTTGTCTTACATCAAAGGAAGCAACCAGTAGCTTTCTTTAGTGAGAAAATAAGTGGAGCGACGCTGAACTATCCAACTTATGATAAGGAGCTCTACGCGTTGGTCCAAGCCTTAGAAACATGGCAACACTATTTACTTTTCAAGGAGTTCATTATCCACACCGATCATGAAACTCTAAAGAATCTAAGAGGTGAGACTTCACTCAAGAGAAGACATGCTAAGTGGATGGAGTTCATAGAGACTTTTCCCTACATGATCAAGTACAAAACATGAAAAGAAAATGTGGTGGCAGACGCATTATCAAGAAGACATGCATTGATCTCTACCATGGAAGCAAAGGTGCTTGGGTTCGAGCAAATTAAAGAGTTATACAAAGATGATTGAGAACTAGGAGATGCTTACAATGCTTGTGGAAAAAGAGCATTCGGCTGATTCTATATACATGATGGATTTCTTTTTCGAGATAAGCGCTTGTGCATTCCCCAAAGCTCAATGAGAGAACTAATACTTAAGAAAGCACATGGTGGTGGTCTTATGGGTCACTTTGGCGTAGATAAGATTTTAGCAGTTATGGTTGATCACTTCTTTTGGCCGCATCTCACGAAAGATGTGGAGAAGCATTGCTCACGATGTGTTACTTGTCACAAAGCCAAGTCCAGGTTACATCCTCATGGTTTTTATTTACCTTTATCTATCCCTAATGCACCATGGGTGGATATTTCGATGGATTTTGTCCTAGGTTTGCCCAAGATAAGGTATAAGGACTCAGTCTTTGTCGTGGTGGATTGGTTCTCAAAGATGGCCAATTTCATACCATGCAATAAGATGAATGATGCTACGCAAATCGCAGACCTATTCTTCAATGAGGTGGTACGTTTACATGGTATGCCTAGAACCATTGTTTCTGACCAAGATTTTAAGTTCCTAGGTCACTTTTGGCGAACCTTGTGGAGAAAGCTTGGAAAAAAGCTGTTGTTCTCTACGACTTGTCATCCTCAAACAGATGGACAAACCGAAGTGGTAAACCATACCATATCTACTTTACTTAGAGTCACTTTTGGTAGAATTATGAAAACGTGGTTAGATTGTTTGCCTTTTATTGAATTTGCTTATAACCATGCTACTCACTCGGCTACTAAGATGTCTTCTTTTGAAATTGTGTATGGATTTAATCCTTTGACGCCTTTGGATCTTTCACCAATACCACAAGCTGAGCGAGTCAATCTAAATGGACTAAAGAAAAGAGAATTCGTGAAGAAGCTACACGAAAAGGTCAGAGACAATATAATAAAAAAACGGAAGAATACAAGAAGAGGGCTAATAAGGGACGTAAGAAATTGGTTTTCGAGCCAGGAGAATGGGTGTGGCCGCACATGAGACAGGAACGGTTCCCAAATTAGAGAAGTTCAAAGCTCGCACCTAGAGGAGATGGCCCTCTCACAGTGCTATAGAAGATCAACGATAACGCCTACCGCTTGGAGCTGCCAAGTCTCATGTCACATAGTTTTAATGTTGCTGATCTATCTCTTTTTGATTCAGATGATGCAGTTTTGAGGACAAAACTTTCTGAAGAAGGAGGGAATGATGAGGACATCGAACCATACCATAAACAAGACAACGATAAACTAAGCGTACCCATGGTTAACAATGCACCAATGACACGTTCCAAGACAAGAAGGCTTAGAGAAGGATTCAACATGGCAGTAGAGACCCTCCTAAACAACATGGAGCTTGGAGAATCGTTCAAAACTGATCAAGAAGTCAACAACCTTCAAGAGAGCTCCAATGCATTCGAATCAGACCTAACTGAGGATTTTGAACGTTTGAGCCTGAAGGAAGATCATCCGCAAGGAAACCAATGTAAGATATTTACTTGACAGGGAATGGAGTCCAGAGCATCAAGAATCACACTAAGGTCATATTAGAACTTCAAGATATGAAGTAAACAAGCCAGCTGCTCGAGAATGAATGGATGGAGCAAGAAGACGTTTTGAGAGCCAATCACGGGGAAACTCTTGAAGACATCTATTATAAAGACTATAATGGACCTCAAGAAGAAGAATTCATCACATAATTTGTACGGAATGGACTAGAACAAGACATGATCATATCAGCTTCAAACCAGTTCTCAATTTATACAATTTGTGCAGGTAATATAGAGTGTCCCAGTGGTATTTGACACAACAATAGACCCCAGTTCGAGCTCCAAAGAAAGCTACTAGAGATCAGCTCTATTTTCGTTTTTTTGCTTAAGTATTGTTTCATTTTTCTTGTATTTTCATTTTCTGCGTTTTGATTTGTTTTGTGACGTTTTTGTATTTTTTTTTCTACATTTTCGGCCCTAGGGCTAGCTGATGAGCTCTTATAAAGCTCCCCTGCAGCTGTGTATTATTTTCACCTTTGATTATCAGTAAAATAACGCAGTTCTTCGTCTTAGACTTAGCAGCCGCCTAGTTCTAGAGTTCACTTGTTCTTTGCGTGTGGATTCACCTAAAACAAGTATTTGCAGTATCGGAGATCCTTCCATCATCTTTGTGGTGGCATCAATTTATATTCATTCATATGTTCAACAAGGGAGAGTGTTAAAGCCAACTTGTTGTTCATCACATCGATTCAAGCCTTTGCACAAAGAGTTGTCTAATCATTCCCATCCACTGATCAGAACGAGATAGCAAGATAGACATCGTTGTGATCCCATCAAACCATCCTCTTCCGTATCTTATAAGCCTCCCAAAGAGTCTTATATAATTGGGACTCCTAGAACACTTTGGCAGAAGAAAGATCTTTTCAGCATGACAGTAGACCGGATAAGACAAAGAGCTCCCAGGTGGTCCTCCAAGTTCCTCTCCACAGCTAGTAAGATGGTATTACTAAAATCAATATTGTCCTCTATCCCCACATACATTGTCATGCTTCAAACTCCCAACTAGCCTCTGCAAAAGAATCCAAACAACACTGACCCGTTTTTGGTAGGACATTAAGATGGAAAAAATAAAAATGTGTTGGGTTTCGTGGGATAAACTTACTAGAAACAAAACGCTGAGAGGTCTAGGATTCAGAGATATTCAAAATTTTAATGATGCTTTTCTTGCAAAGGTCAATTGGAGACTGCTCACCAAACCGGACTGCCTCCTGGTAAAGATACTAAAAGGAAAATACTACCACTTATCCTCCTTCCTGGACAGCTCATCACCAAGCTCAGCATCCCATGGATGGAGAGGGATTATCATTGGTAAAGATCTCCTCAAATCACAATTGGGAAAATTCATCGGAGATGGCAAATCCAGCAAAGTATGGTCAGACCCCTAAATCTCCCTCGTAAAACCAATCCAGATTGCTAGCCCTCCAACTAAAGAAGTTGAAAACATGTTAATGGCTGAAATGTTCATGCCTAACGCAAGAGAATGGAATGTGTAAATGATCAGAGCCATCTTACCAGATTTTGAGCATGACATACTGGAGCTGAAGCCAAGTCTACTCGGGGCTTCTGATAGCTTTGCCTGGTTAGGAACTTAATCAGGTATCTACCGAACAAGATCAGGCTATTTTTTTTTTTTTGAAGGAATTTTAAATTTCATTCACACCCAGAAAAAAACCTTTGTTACAACAAGTGTTACTTTTTTCGATCAGTTCGTACGAGATTCTACTAATGTTATTACAAACATATTACAGTCATATTCCAAACTCGTTTGTCAAACACTCAAGAACGACACCCGAGCCATGTGACAAGTGCATCCGCATAGTTCGTGTCCTTCTTCCGAAAAGAGTTTATGGTTTTTCGCATGCCTTTGTCGATGATCATGATCAATTGCTGAGTTGTGGAAGGAGTGTCGCCGTGTCTCCTTTTATTCTGTTCTCTCCAAATGTGAGCGATTGAAATTTTAAACACGTATCTCATAAGAAATCTTCAATGCCTGGGACATCGGGATCCGCCAAGAGGTCTATTATTGTGTCCCAATCTGCTGAATATATGTGGCATAACACCCCGCTCGCAAGCTCCTCCCATACAACCATCGAGTAGTTACGTGAGAAGAACAAATGGTTCCTTGTTTCTTGATGATTTGTGCATAGTACACACGAGTCCGAGATGTTGCTATTCCATGATTTCATTCGATCCCCGGTTGAGAGTATTTTGCACCGCCAACCAAGATATGAAAGCGAATTTCGGTGTTCCATGTCGAAACCAAATCGCTTTGTACCATTGGACTTGTTGATGTTGTTGTCGAATAATGTTCCAAGTTGCTTTGGAAGAGAATTTCGGCTTGTATTTTCCTTCACGTACTCGCCAGAGTGCTACATCCTCCACTTCCGATCGTCTCTCATGCAAATCTTGTATCTCCTTTTCAATTTCAATTAGCGAGTTCACTCGATGAATCCTACATCTTCGCCCACTTAAGATTGATGCAACTGTTGCATTATGTTGAATCCCCAAATCGATTACTCCCCTTGGTCCGGTGATACTCCAAAAATCTCCAAGCTTAGACGAATTGTCATGCCAAAATGACGTACTTTCCCCATTTCCTACTTCCCGTCTATAAAAACCTCGTGCCACATTTCTATATTTGATCAATTTTTGCCACATCCAGGAGCCGTTGTTTCCATGCCGAGTTGACAAATCCCAAAAAGAACCATTACGGATTATATGTTGCTTAATCCAATTTGCCCACAAAGAAGAGTTTTTAGATACCAAACGCCAAATAAGCTTCAAGCAACAAACCAAATTGATCTCCTTGAGTGTTCGAATGCCTAAACCACCTTCCTCCTTCGGTTTACAAACACTTGACCAAGCAACCTTTGCTTTGCGATGATTCAACTCCGGCCCCGACCAAAGGAAAGCTGAGCACAAACCGTCAATTTCCTTGATACACGCCTTTGGTAACCTGAAAGCGGATGACCAAAAGTTCATAATACTTATTAAAACCGAGGTTATAAGTTGTACTCTCCCCGCATACGAGAGGAACCGTGATGTCCATGAGCTGATACGTGTTCTTATGTGTTCGACGAGCGGCGCGTAATCCAATTTCGACATTCTTTTTGTAAGTAGAGGCAATCCCAAATACCTCACCAGCAATTGTCCAAACGCCAATGGGAATTGAGCTTGCAAAGATGATCGCATTTGCTCCGAAACACCACCAAAAAATACTGTTGATTTTTCTTTACTTATTTTTAGACGCGAGATTCTTCCAAAAGTGTCGAATATGTTTAGTATTTCTTCCATCGATTTAGCTCTCCCATCCGAAAATATCATTATATCATCCGCAAAACACAAGTGAGTGAGCTTGAGATTTTTGCATTTTGGATGAAATCCAAATTTTCTCATTACTGCGCCTTTATCCAGAAGTTTGGACAGGATGTTCATGGTGATGACGAACACATACGGTGATAAGGAGCAGCCTTGTCGAAGTCCTCTTTTGCTTTGAAAATAGCCCGCCAACTCTCCATTAACTTGTACCGAGAAAGAAGCCGAGGTAATACACAACATAATCCAATGAACAAACTTCTCCGGAAATCTCATAGCCATAAGAGTATTTCGAATGAAACTCCATTGAACCGAATCAAATGCTTTTGAGATATCAATTGTCATCGCGCAACGGGGAGATATCGTGCTCTTGTGATAATCTTTCCCCAATTCAGTAGCTAGCATTAGGTTTTCCATTAAAATCCGGTCTTTGATGAATGCCGATTGATTCAGAGCAATCATGTTCAGAAGTAGTCTTTTAAGGCGATTTGCTAGGATTTTTGATATTACCTTGTAAATCACGTTGCACCACGAGATTGGTCTGTAATCATTAATCCCTGTTACATCTTGTTTCTTCGGTAAAAGCGCGAGGATAGTGGAGTTGATACTTTCGGAAGAAATCCTTTCAAGAAGAAAGATTGTACGGCGACAGTGAAGTCATGCCCGATTATATCCCAAAATGATTTGTAGAATTCCGTTGTATACCCGTCTGGACCTGGGGATTTGTCTTTAGCCATAGCAAATAAAACCGATTTCACCTCCTCAACCGAGACTTCTTTTGTCAAACCCTCTGCCTCCAACTCCGAACATCAGAACTCTACCAGTTTTGCAATCTCCTCAACGGCTATACCTTCGTAGTCTGGTGGTCTATGCTGTAAGAATGTTTCAAAGTGTCTCACAGCTTCACCTTTTATGTCATCTTGTTTTGTGAATATTTCACAATTTGTGCCACGTAACTCTCGTATCATATTTTGAGCTTGACGAGTTTTGATACCTTGATAGAACATCTTGTTGTTGCGGTCTCAATTATCTACCCAATGAATCTTTGAACGTTGCTTGTAAACTTTTTCCTCTAAACTTGACACTCGACCCCAACGAGCATAGGCCTCTGTTTCCAGCAACATATTTTGGTCATTCGGGTTCTGGAAATTTACCTTCTGTTTTTCACATAAATCCTCATATGCTTCTTTCGCCTTACGAGGCAAGTTTCCAAGTTCCCTTCGGTTGAGTGATTTGATCCGTGGTTTGAGGGCCTTTATTTTTTTGGAGAACCGGTAAAGAGCCGACGTTGAATGAAATAAGCCCCCTGTTTCTTCCCAATATTCTTTCAGGCGATTTTGCAGCAAAAGAACAAGCAATACCTTCGGGACAAACGAGCCTCTCCACTGTTGAATTCAACTGGAATGCTAGTAGTTGGAGCATAGTCATTGCACTATCGATTAAGCTCTTCCTATGAAAATCTATAAGCGGTGTTCTGCCAACTAGAAGTCAACTAGCCTCTAGAGGCATAACAACACAAGGTCAGTGTATTCGATGTGGCTCACCAGTTCTCAATTATACAATTTGTGTAGGTAATATTGAGTGTCCCAGTGGTATTTGACACAACAATAGACCCCAGTTCGAGCTCCAAAGAAAGCTACTAGAGATCAGCTCTATTTTCGTTTTTTTGCTTAAGTATTGTTTCATTTTTCTTGTATTTTCATTTTCTGCGTTTTGATTTGTTTTGTGACGTTTTTGTATTTTTTTTTCTACATTTTCGGTCCTAGGGCTAGCTGATGAGCTCTTATAAAGCTCCCCTGCAGCTGTGTAATATTTTCACCTTTGATTATCAGTAAAATAATGCAGTTCTTCGTCTTAGACTTAGCAGCCGCCTAGTTCTAGAGTTCACTTGTTCTTTGCGTGTGGATTCACCTAAAACAAGTATTTGCAGTATCGGAGATCCTTCCATCATCTTTGTGGTGGCATCAATTTATATTCATTCATATATTCAACAAGGGAGAGCGTTAAAGCCAACTTGTTGTTCATCACATCGATTCAAGCCTTTGCACAAAGAGTTGTCTAATCATTCCCATCCACTGATCAGAACGAGATAGCAAGATAGCCATCGTTGTGATCCCATCAAACCATCCTCTTCCGTATCTTATAAGCCTCCCAAAGAGTCTTATATAATTGGGACTCCTAGAACACTTTGGCAGAAGAAAGATCTTTTCAGCATGATAGTAGACCGGATAAGACAAAGAGCTCCCAGGTGGTCCTCCAAGTTCCTCTCCACAGCTGGTAAGATGGTATTACTAAAATCAATATTGTCCTCTATCCCCACATACATTGTCATGCTTCAAGCTCCCAACTAGCCTCTGCAAAAGAATCCAAACAACACTGACCCGTTTTTGGTAGGACATTAAGATGGAAAAAAGAAAAATGTGTTGGGTTTCGTGGGATAAACTTACTAGAAACAAAACGCTGAGAGGTCTAGGATTCAGAGATATTCAAAATTTTAATGATGCTTTTCTTGCAAAGGTCAATTGGAGACTGCTCACCAAACCGGACTGCCTCCTGGTAAAGATACTAAAAAGAAAATACTACCACTTATCCTCCTTCCTGGACAGCTCATCACCAAGCTCAGCATCCCATGGATGGAGAGGGATTATCATTGGTAAAGATCTCCTCAAATCACAATTGGGAAAACACATCGGAGATGGCAAATCCACCAAAGTATGGTCAGACCCCTAAATTTCCCTCGTAAAACCAATCCAGATTGCTAGCCCTCCAACTAAAGAAGTTGAGAACATGTTAATGGGTTACATGTTCCTGCCTAACGCAAGAGAATGGAATGTGGAAATGATCAGAGCCATCTTACCTGATTGAGCATGAGATACTGGAGCTGAAGCCAAGTCTACTCGGGGGCTTCTTTGCCTGGTTAGGAACTTAATCAGGTATCTACCAAACTAGATCAGGCTATTTTGCTGCAAAAGAACAAGCAATACCTTCGGGACAAACGAGCCTCTCCACTGTTGACTTCAACGGGAATGCTAGTAGTTGGAGCATAGTCACTGCACCATCGATTAAGCTCTTCCTATGAAAATCTATAAGCGGTGCTCTGCCAACTAGAAGTCAACTAGCCTCTAGAGGCATAACAACACAAGGTTAGTGTATTCGATGTGGCTCCCCTGAAACACCAGTACACATCTTCTTCCATTGTGATTTCGCCAAGCAGGTCTGGAACCTTACTCCCCTCAAAGATCCCATCAATCTCCAAGTGATTCCGGACATGGAATCAAGACTCACCATATCAAAAACGATAACCTGCCTCCTACCGACGAGACTAAATGGCCCAATTCTCCCCTGGATTTGCCGAAATCTCTAGTTGTCTCGAAACAACCTAATCTTCAACAACCGAACCATCCCTGTGGGAGACACGATCCACAAAGCCATCAGTGAGGCTAGGGAGTAGAATCTAGGACAGTCATCAGAACCGCTCGATCCGATCCTGAAACCGAATCGACGAACCTTGTCAACGGATCTGACACCATACACCTGCTTCACCGATGTAGCGTGGAGAAACTCAAAGCATGCTGGACTCGAAAGGATCTGCTACAATCAGGAGGGTCGAATCGAATTCCTAGGGTCAAAGGCAGCTTCCAACGTCGTCTCACCATTAATGGCGGAAGCCATGGCGATTAGGGAAGCCTTGTTGCATGCGACGGTCACTAGGAAGAGAGCTTTCTGGCTAGCCTCAGACTCCAAATCTCCATCACAATCATCAATTCCAACAGCCATAATCTAGAATTGTGCGGTATTCTCTAAGATATTTCTCATCTAGCTCTTGATCCAAACAAGAGCCGATAAACTTAAGATCAAGAGCCGATAAACTTAAGTTGAGACTATACTGCTCTTGCCTTTTTTATCAAGACAATCATCATATGCATTGTTACATCAAGAAATACAGAATACTATTTTTTTTTTTTGTCAAAAATACAGATAATACTAAAAAGGTGAAAAGTAGAGTGGAGAAACTTCAAGCCCTGAGCTCCCATGCAAAGGTGGGCAATCTAGTGGATTTGTGACCATCATAATCAAATATGTGCAATCCGAAAACATGTAGTCCATAGGCCATCACAAGGAATCCAGCTCAACATGTAGAAGGGATTGACTTTTATGAGCCCCACTTAGGCATATGGTAATAAAAAATTTCTTCCTCCAGCCACCCATGTCCCTGCAATGGTCGATCTCATGCCGTGTGCCATCCAATTGACAGTCAAACAATCTTGGGGTCCAAACCCCTGCCGTATACACGATCACCTTCTGATTGGGCATCCTCTCTCACATTTGCTTTACTCCATGCATCTTCTTCACATATGGCATGTAGAGCGTGTCTTGAGGGGATTCTCTTGACATTTTCAAACATCTTACAGCTTCGTGCTTTCCAAATGAACAACATAACCTATAGAAAATCCCATAATTGGTCTTGTTTCGCTCCAAGTTCCTTTGCCCGCTAAAATCGGAAAAAAAAAATCAAAGTTAAAATACAAAAAATGGCAAGGGAAACATATCAGGGGGATAGCAACAGACGATAATGCCCAAACGTAGCGTCACAGTGGCCACTCAAAGAAGAGTTGTTTGATTGTCTCTACCCCTACTCCTCAACAGGGAGTTATCATTTTCTCTACCGATATGTTTATGTGCTACGCGTAGTTTTAAGTTTCAAAACATGTGACAGTAGTGTCGTAACACTGTGTCCCTGAAGAGGATGGTCACAAGAAAGATCTCTCGCAGCCCAATAATCTAGATTTAACCCTATAGTTGCCAAATTGGTAAAGGACCAGTTGTGTCCGTCTCTAGAGAAAGTATGATTACGGCAAATTCATAGGAAAAGGGGGATGTTTTCCAGTGAGGACAAGTCCTGAAGCTAGAGAGTTTCCAAAGTTTCTCAGGGTAAATTAACGCATTGACATAGAGCATAGGACTCTCATGGCGTCAATTCTTTTTGGAGGGCGAGCCGGGACGTCGGGAACCAACCCAAACTCTGGTATCCAATATGGAGCCTATCATTCTCCGAAAGCCCAATAATAACAACGCCATAGATACTCTTTCTGCCATAGGAAGACCGATTTGAATATTGTGCTTGTAGGGGATGACGGTATTGACATATCTTCCTCCATGGACCCGGCTCAGTCAAAAGATTGGAAATCTGATCAAACGCCAAAATTGCTTAGCTAATAAGGGCAAGTCAAATTTTGAGTCCTTCCCCAGAGAGTTGAGAACACTGATTATCTCTAGCGATCCAATAGTTTCTTTGACTGTCCGCCCTTGTACTACACCAGAAGTTGCCTATTTTCTTGCTCCTTTTCGTACGTTTCTCTTCTCCTTGTTCATTGTTATGCTCTGTGTTTTTTTTTCCCTTCCTACAATAGACCTTGTACTGTTGTACATTATAGTTACCTTTTAATCTTTACATAAATAAAACGTTATATTATGCGTATTGGACCTTATGGTTTTCAGTTTGCACACCACACCGGACTTTTACACTCTTACTTTAGTCTGATGCCCTTTTCTAATAAACCAGTAGGATATATTTCATAAATTTAGTAAGTCCGCTAGAATTTTATACGCAAGAGAACGAGGAACAGGTCGAACCATACAAAGCTCAGAGTCAGAGGTGCCATGAAGTTCAGGGAAACAAGAATGACATAACAATATCATAGTGCAACGATGGTAATTTGCAAGAAAAGAAACAGAGAGAACAAAAGATGTGACTTATCACGAACGAGCAAAAACAACAACACATAAGAGTGGATGTTTAACTAGAGTTTTCCCACACTTTCTCTTCTGGCCATTTTCACAGCCAACGAAATCACTCACTGCCTTCGCGAACCTATCAAAGAGACAATGTTTAACATGTTTCAGTTTGGTCTGTTTAGTATTTTGCCTACACACCCTCTAGTTTTGAAAACCATGCTAAAATGCAGCTTATTTTTAATACCTTGGCAGGAGATTTTGAGGGAGACCTCGACCTAGACCTTGATCTCGACATTGCCCTAAATTGAAAGGAAAAAATAATCAGAGTTCAAGACGGGAGAAGTAAAAGAATAAATAAACAAAACTATCATGGACAGTGAGGGAAAGAACACAAGAAAAAGGGAGAGAGTTTGCCTGGGGGGACTCTTCTTCCTGTCGGGTGATGGTGACCTAGATTTTGAGACCGATCTGGAAAGGGATCGTCTTGGTGATTTACTGCATTAAATATTGATAAACACAAAAATCAGTTTTAAGTAGTAGAAAAATGGGAGATATATATAAGGTTCAGTGAGGATAAACACAGCACCTCAGATCCTTCCTTGGGCTCTTGCTTCTGCTAAGGCTGCGGCTACGACTACGGCTGCGACCACGACCTCGGCTTCGGCTACGGCTTCTGCTTCTGCTGGGGCTTCTCGATTGGGAGCTCTCATATTTCTTAACCTGCGTATGAACAGAACACACAGACATAACATGAATGTTAGGTTGTGAAATCATGATTTCAAACGCGCCAACATTGATTACAAAGTCACAGATGTATCATGAATGGGAAGGTAGATAATGATACATCTACCTAGAAAGTTTGACTCAAACATGAAACGATAACAAGCTCCAAATTATAGTTTTATCTATCAAATCTAGTGAGTGGAAAACAAATAAAGATAGACACTTAAGACTGCAAAGAGATGATACCCGTATATAAGATTTAGCCCACGGGTTTCTGAACTCTGTATCATCAAGCTTCCTTATCTGAAATCGCATTTTTTGAAAACATCAGAAATTATACATATCAGAACTTGGTATACAGCAAGAGAGAATGACCAAAGCGAACTTACAGCATACTTCATGTCATCATAATTGGTGTAGTCGACAACACCATAAGTTCCTGATCATATTATCAAATAAACAAAATAAAGTCATTCTCTTTTCCTGTCCACTGCTAAAAAGACAAAACTGTAATACCCCAAACAAAACGCAGAAAGCTGAAAAAAATATGATACTGCTAAGGAAGTAAGCCACTTTAATTAGTTTAAATCATTAATTGGGCGAAATGTGTAACTTAACGCACCATCACTGTCTCGACTGACCTCGGCGAAGCACACATCACCAGCTTTCCGCATGTGATCCTGCAATGATAGTTTTGATATGAAAACAAAAGACTAGGGAGAAGAAACCAAAATGTTGCAGCAAAACAGTGAATGTCACCTTCAAATCTTGCCATGAAGCAGATGATGGTAGCCCACGTACAATAACTGCAAAAGCCATCCATGAACATATAGAAACACTCAGAAGAGATGAAGATTCAACCAAACTTTATCAATACAAATCTATCATAACAAATTATACAAACCTCGGAATTCAGAGTGTCGTGAGACACCAAACCGGGCAGATCCACCACCCCCACCACCTCCACCTCCACCTCCATAGCCACCACCACCACCACCATAACCATAGCCACCACGGCGATCACTTGAAGACTGCCCTCGACCACCATGAGCAAGTTCAACCTGCATTCATAATGATTAGAAACTATGGAAAAAAAAAACCATCAAAAGATAATGAGCACTTTGAAGCAGCCAGAATAGTCGAGATTCTGCTGTTGCCACCATATAGTAAGGAGTAGTGAATGTCTAATTACCCTCAAGCGACAACCATCAAAGTTATAGCCATCACGGCCCCTGATTGCATCTTCAGCATCCCGAGCATGCTCAAACTACAAACATTGACCACAGAGAGCTTAGCTGAGTGAACGTATACATTGTAAAAATTGGTTTAAACACACAATTTAAGACAAAAAAGTGTACCTCAACAAAGCAATAACAAGGAGGTCGAGGTGGAACCTTCAATTCGATATCCACTATGCGCCCATACTGCAAACAAGAGCATTACATATCATATCTAGTATCTTCAATTTGTTATAACAGAAATCTCTTTATAACATTTGGGGAAATCTTGGAAAACCAATTAAACCAAACAAATAACCAGAACTGACCTTGTAAAAGAGATCTTCAATCTCATGTTCACGAATGTCACCTGGCAAGTTACCAACATAAATCGACCGAGAAAACCGACCACTCATTGTTTGCAAATGTTAGACAAACCTAACAGGTAACTGCAGATATGAATTAACAGAAACAAATCAATACAGGACCAAAGTTTACTGCTATAGACAAAAATATCTCCACTTAGAAAGCTATCTGTTTAGCCTTCGCATTTAGAAGAGATGGTAAGACCAAAATATATATGAAGCAAACCAAGTGAGAGCAATCCTTGGTCAGAGCAGTGCTCCACAAGCTCCAAATGCTTATATGCTCCAAGCAAGAATCTCCAAAAATAATTAAAAAAAAAACAATATGAAACAACTCCACATTGATCTCCCATTCCCTCTCTATATCCCTATGAACCATTGCAATGCTCATGTTCCAAGCGCTTGCCATCTATCATAAAGAAAGCATGTGTCATGACATCATGTAACATAGATTCACACATCTACCTTATTTAGCTTCCCAGCTCAAACGCTATTCCGTTCATACACACAGTACAAAGTGCCACTATACAATCATCTCCTACACAGTATCAGATTTTAAAGCATAAATGTCTAAAAGATTTTTCTTCATAATGCAAGTGAAACGCTTCCCTCCATTCAACTAAAATAGAATTCCCTAAATTCATAGTTTCTAGTTAGTACAAATTTCCTAACTAAATCAAATTTGAAAGCAATAAATATTCAATTTGAACTGAATGCATGGTTCTCAAGAGAACAACAGAGTCTATGTTCAAGATACAGAGTGTAGTAGCATAGAGAAGAGAGAAGGCCCTCTTCATTGAAACATTCACATTGAACACACAGGACGAAAAATAAAATCGTCAGAAAAAGAAAAGGCTAAAGACAGGACTCTAGACATCTCCATAGAGAAAAAAAAAAAAGAGAGAGAGAGAGTTTCAACCTAATTTTAAGCCAAGAACACTACCCCACGACCAAAACCCCAGATTAATGACAACATTGTCTATCATAACAATGACGGAAACGAGAAAGACAAAACAGAAACCCAAGGAAGAGTAAAGCAATATACGCTCAAACTACCAAAGCTAATCAGCTCAACGAAAGAAACCATCGGAATCAGATAAATACCCCAACTTTGAAACAAAATACACGAAAAAGAATTCGAATTCCAAAATCGGCAGCGATCAGAGAGAGAGAGAGAGAGAGAGCGAGATGGCTCCGTACCGGAGCAAAGATTCGACACCACCCAATGCAAAGGGATAGTCGGAATCGAGCAAGGAGATGAATAAATAAGTCCGCCGCGTAACGTAAGCTAGGGTTTGTTCGGTCTTTATCTTGTAGCGTGTAACTTATTTGAATTACCGAATTTACCCCTCCGTGTGCTTGCTCTTCGGTTGTTTTTTTGGTCCCTTGTTATTCAGTTTGTTTACCAATAGAACCTCTAGGTTATAATACTATCTAATGGGTACAGTTACAATGAGTTTTTGTGAAAATATAAATAATCAGTTTTCTTTACTTAGTTTCCAAAATTGAGGTGGTGTAACCTACAAAAAGTAACAATGTTGTTACATTCTAACATTGTGTTGCAAATAATTTTACGGAACTCAGGCCCTGTGTGAAGTCATTTCTGGAGGAAGATTCATTAGGAGTTTAGGACAAAGCATCTACTTTACCTGAAACAACACAGAGAAACAACAAAAAGTTATGTGAAGACGAGATCAAATCGCCAAACTAATTACGTAAAAAGTTATGTATACACCAATGTGATCAAGATGAGTTATTTCAATAATGAAATTCCAAAAGATTGTGTTTTTCACCTTTATACCACTAAAAAGACATTTTTTGTGCTGATGGGTTCAGCTAATTTGATCAAGTTGTGTATAAAGACAAGAAACAGTACCAGTGGTGTGAAGTCAAGTGACATGATGATCTTTCACTCATCATCATCGTCGTCTTCTTCATCATCATTATCATCATCAATGGAATACTGTTCATCAGATTCTTGTTCGTATATCTGAAACTCTCCATCACTCGCATCAGCAACACCAAAGTCTCCATACAATCCAGGTTCACTAGTTGGAAAACTATCGAACAAACCTCGAAGATACGTTCTAGAGCTGTTCTCAGTATCAAGATCTTAGCATCATTTAGGAAAAACCAAAAACAAATCCAGTCATAAGGATGTTAGAGCCAAACTTTAAGTTCCCAAAATTCAAGAAAAGGCTAAACTTTGAAGGATACATCCATGGGAATCGAGAGATATCTCATTGTCTTCTGCAGCCTGCAAAATAAGGCAGTAGAGGAACAAATAGACGGTGAATCCTATGGGATGAAAAAAAACACAGCAACAATTCCCTTTACACTTAAATTACCATATCCAGTTCTTCTTCATCCATGTCTTCGTCATCTCCATCCTCGATGACATTTACATCAATATCTTCATTTGCTGTTTTACGCTGTCCAATTTCTTCAGAGTCTGCAATATAAACTACTATTCAGTAGATGTTACTTCAGAGTCTTCAAGGAAAACATATCCAATGGCGAAAAGCAGATAAGCATAATCCGTGATGTGTCAGGAAATTATCTACCCCATTGCAGAATTCTTATTACACACGTTTGTAATATACATTTATGTACATACTCATAAAGCAGTATGACCAGCCAATTTTTCCTGTCAATTTCACTTAGTTTTTGAGGCCACACACTTTCTGTTTAAGATTTGATGAACTCCAAAAACTACTTTCAATGAAGCGAAAGCATAAGACGCTGAACGCACATTACAAACCACTCACTAGACTTCATAAAACCGATGAAAACCAATTTTGTTGATCATCTTACCTTTAGTTGCCTCCCGGTGCTTCACTAGAGATGGTTTAAATGTCTCTCTCTGGATTTGTATTTTCTCTGACCTCTCAAACTCTTCTTGAATGGACTTAAATACATCTTCGAAACCTGGCTCAGGAAATACAGATACAAACCTCACAGCTACACGGAGTCTCAAAGTATCAAGCATGGCTTCTGAGAACCATCCTGTTTTATGCTGCAAACATTAAATGAATCACATCATAAAATTTAAGGAGTAGCCAAAAATATCTATTGACGCAGATGCGTCACTTTCTATGTGATTAATCTTTAACCCAAATAGCAAAATACCATAATTCATGGGTATTGACATCTTGAACAAAAGCTAAACTAAGAACTCACCGTACAAGTAGTCTGCTTGGGAGGCTTTCTTATCTCTCTCTGGATGTACTCGTCGTCAAGTTCAAACAACTGCAGAAATGTTTGGCATTTAAAAGGAAATAACTTAAAAGCACAAATGTCACTCCAGCTTGGCTTTGAGCTGCAGCAATAAAAAAAACATATAATTGGCTTTTTTCCTGCATAAATCCAATGGTTCAGTTGCAAATTTCTCAATCATGCTAAATCTATGATACATTCCTACAACAGTTATCTTACAATGCTACAAGGCTTGGATCTCCAGTAAACGGATGTGTCATTCATGTAGGAAGAGTTCACCAAAAAGACTTACTTGTTAGTTGCATTGGAATCGCAATAACTCCGTAATTCAGGTGGAACCCTGAATTCCATTCTCTGATATCTGAAACACAATATAGAATGGAGATTATAGGTGAAAATCAATCATTACGCACCAATCTGTGTGTATCACCATTTCACCTAACAAATGTCATGAGCCATACAATAGGAATGTATAAATCAATTTCTTAAGATAGAACTCACACACGAGACTCAGGATCATTCCGTGGATCATAGCCTCTTTTAATCCAGAACCTAAGAAACGGACCACCGGAGAAATAATACGCAGCCCTGAGCAGAAACCTACAGAGAACACACCAAATTGATCAATGTAGTACTAAAAACACCTCAGTCTAAGAGACCCGTATTAAACCACTGTCTCACCTGTTTAACATATGATGAGTACATTTAAAACCTTTATCAAGTAATCGTTGAACAACAGAATCTCTTGTCCAAATAGGCCGCTCTTCAAACAATGTAGACACTGCTACCTGCCATTGCCAGTGGTTGGAGCTAGGAGCAAGAAAGTCTTCCCAGTTTAGTTTCTTTGGGATCTGTATGAAAGCTAAGGATAGACCAAACAAGCACGGCTCTTTCTACTTGCGCCATCCAAATGAGAAAATGTCAGAATTGGAAGAACTAGTATAAAATGAAAAGGATATCTTTGACACTGAAATCAATTGCAAATACTTGGCCAATATCAATCTGCATCAGAAAAGAAAATAGCATTATGCATATGTATTAGCAAATAGCAACTGAGAATGAACTACACGTAACGCGTCAAGGCATCTTCAATATCAACAAGAGAGCTGAACGAATCACGTATTTTTGATGGATCATAGAGAGTGAAACCGAGAGGTTTTTACATGCTTCAAATTTTTTACCACTGCATTTGCAGGAATCAGATGCAACTTTTGCGATTTAATGACTATCATGCCAAACCTCTAGTATTATCCAAATGCAGGTTTGGTTAAGAAATGCCAACCCATCAAGAAAGTCTCAAACTTCACCATTACAGTAAATTAAGACTCTCAACCAGACAATTAGTTACAAGTAGACAATAATGTCTTGTCCTATCGATGAAGATTAGACAGTTGAAGTCATTTTTGTTTCCAGCAGTCTAATTTCTGTTTTTTTTTTTTTTGGTGCATTTAACAGTCTGTGTTTAGTTTATTTAGGAAACTCGGATGTTTCCATTTCCTTATTTTACCTCATAAAAGTTCTGAGCCGCTGCATCATCTTTCTTTTTGGGACCAGATGTTGCCGGAGGTTTCAACCTATAATTACATAAGAAAATTGAAATCAGTACGATAACTGAAGTCACTTCAATCAACTAAGTTGTTCTTCATCTTTCTACTATAAGTCTATAACTATATATTCAAAACTAAGTGAATGGCTTATGCGACCAAATAAGAGAGGAAAAAATTGAAAGAAATAGAAAAAGGAAGTGTAATCCTACGCCAAGTTATCTGGTATATCTTTGGGTGCAAAGAACTGTGGCAATAACATCATTACATCTTCACCAGCCAGGTCCATCAAATCACTGTTTCCTGCACATATCATATATACTTTAGGTGATCACACCGTAAATCTGCAATATAATGACGAATGAATCACCTGCAAGGGAATCCACCTCCATCCACTTTCTCTTTTTCTGCTGCGCAATATCCGCGTGAATAGGGATAATATGCTGATAGTCAGCCATGCCTGCACAATGAATAATAAAGAAATTTTTTAAAAAACACTAAACTTCCCAAATGAGAAGACAAATTCCGGATGCATAAAAGGACAGCTAAGTTGTTACCATCAAAGTGGAACGATTCAGACACATGAGCTACAATATCTGCACATATAGCTGGATTAGCTTCCTCCAAACATACATCACTAGTGGCAAGAACAGATTGACTTTCAGGCTTCTTAGTATCTTCCTTTGAAATTTTCAACAAAAAACCATTGCAAGGACGTTGTTCTCCCAATGCAGGATGTGCATAAGGATCATCAGGCCGGAAACGCAATTCAAGCTTGTTCGAAACTGATGCCCTTGCCTACCCATAAAAGGACTCAAAACTGAATGAATCCCGCAGCAGGAAAGCACAAGCTTGCACTAAGCAACACCAACTCATAAATATACGAATCAAACGAAGAAATTCATTGAAATCTGAGATTTTGTGTTGATTAGAGCTATGTGGATACATATACCAAGACTAAATGAGCATATAGACTACAGAATCACAGTAATAACTAGCATTTAAAGACAGTTTCAGTGTATATATATAAAAAAAAGAGTCTTTTAAGGCAAGTGTAAGAGATTTACTTGTGTAATTCCTTCGATTCCTCCAAGGGTTTCAATGGCTCGGGAAATAGAAGATGGGTAACCAGGGAAATGCACTACAAACGCCTCCTTGCTTGGCAAGGTACCTGAGATTGTTCCGTCTTCTATGATTCCCATTCTCTCTTTCCCCAATTACTGTAAATTACAAGAAACAAACAGATAAATCCCAAAATGCAACGCGATGGAGAAATTATAAGTTTTATATATATATATATATATATATATATATATTCCAATTTGATTTCACCTATGTGTGCTTCATTGTGTTGTCGAATCACAGACACAGAAAAATTGAAAACGAGGCTTGGATTTCAAGAAGAAAACTTGGGACAGTTTTTACTTCTGAGATTCGCACTCACCGGAAAATGAAACAAGGAGTTGCGGAAGATTGCTTCAAGTTTGTCGATTTCCCGGCATCGGCGACGGCGAATATTTCTCGCGGCTTTCAAAACCCTTAATTTGGGGCTTATCCCCACAGTTAAACGACACCGTTTTCTCAACAACAAAAAAAATCCCAGACGCGTCTTTCAAAGAGTTTTGGGCTTAGCCCATCATTAAACGACGCCGTTTTAAAAACAAAATAACCAGAAAAATAATAATAAAGACAATATTTATCCACGAATGAGCACGTTGACTTTTATTTTATTAAAGTTAAATAAATCTCGTGAAAGAAGGAAGAAATAAATAAGTTAAAATAATAATTGAGGATCTGTTTCTGCGTCACTGCGCTTCGAACTAGGGTTTCCGTACTGAATCAAATTCCCTCAGTTCATTGTCAAATCAAGTTTTTTCCCTCCAAATTTCACTTGATTTCTTGACGAGAATTTCAATGGTTACTTTGATTCCTTAAAGTTTCCCTCTTTTTCGTTTGAAAACGATGGCTTCACGCTTCCAGGAAGCTTCACTTGTTACTTCGCCGTCGTATCCAAACGCCGTCGTTTGGTCATCGGAAAATCTCATCGCCGTCGCAGCTGGCCACCTCGTCATCATCCTTGTGAGTTTTTCTTGCTTTGTTTTTTGGAAGGTTAATTAATTTTGAATTTATTGACGAAATTTTTGATATTTGTCAGAATCCGGCATTACCTAGTGGACCTCGTGGATTGATCACAATCCCTACTGCTGACCCTTATCAGATTGGTCTTGTTCCCTCACAAGGTTTGTTATTTCAGATCCAAACTTTCAATGTTTCGAAATTTTGAGTGAAAATTCAGAACAAGTTTCAAAATCTTGCTTTTTTATGTTTGCAAATTCTGCTCAAAGAACTAAGTGCTAGCTAGGAGATGAAAATTCAATCTTTTTGCCATTGATTCTCGTTTTTTTTGTTTTGTGATCAATCAGAGTTTCGATAACGGTTTACTACCAAAATACGTTATTTTTTTGTGTGGAAGTTTCACTAAGTGAAGATGTATTTTCAGATTTGTTGATTGGTGGACTCTTGCCTTCGAGTTTGAAGAGGGAAAGAAATCCTTGTGTTCGATCTCTCTCATGGTCTGATATAGGAATGTCTCCGAACCACGGGTATTATGATTGGTCTTTTTGCCAACATGTTTCATTTCATTTTGTTTGGTCTTTTTTTTCTCTCTAATTTGGTGATTCTAATAACTCTGTTCAGGTGTTTACTGGCTGTTTGCACAGCAGAAGGAAGGGTTAAGCTATACCGGCCTCCGTATTCTGATTTCTGTGCTGAGTGGATAGAGGTAAAAATCATAACTTTTCTCTTGACTTTTATAGTTAACCTATGCGTTACAGTTGCTTTCTCTCTTTCGTAGATTGTTGATGCATCTGATTTGCTTTATGAGAATCTATCAAGAATGAACTTTGGAGAGTCCAACAATCCGTCTACGTCATTATCTAAGGTAACTTGCATCTCTTCACTAACCACTTTTCAGTAGAAAATTTGTTACCATGAAGTACATCCGCAAACTATCTATGATCCTGTAAGCGATGTGTAGATAGTTTGTAATTTGTATAGGTCCATTCAGTTTTGTTTTGCGTTTTGATGTGATTGTTATTGTGTATCTCAAATTTGTATTATTAGTTGATCATGCATAACATTTTAATATAATGAACGATATCATTGCAATGATCCTCTGCTCTTTTACCACAGGATCTAGTGGTGCAACTTGAACATGAAGAGGATAAAAGGAATTCTACTCTGAAGGCACGCAAACGAAGAAGAACAAGCCGAGACATGTAAAGAGCTTCTTCTTTTTTTACTCTTTTCTACACATGCATACTACTTTGGTTTGAGAAATGCTTTTTTCGTATATTTATTTTCTGTTTTGATCACTTTACTAACTTTCTTTCATCTGTGACTACGATTTAGAATCCTGCATGAAAAGAGTTTTACAGATAAAGCATCATGTTCCAAGCAAGACAGCCAAGGGGTGCATAATGTACTGCCTTATTTCTCTTCATTAGCTTCTTTTTTTCTTTTTCTTTTTTGATGCTTTGGAAAAAACTATCTTAATTCCTCCAACTTATTTATTTTGCTCTCTTTTTGATATTTTCTGAAATAAGATACAGATTCTAACTCTTTTCCTGCAGATTGAATCTTATCCTTTGCTTGTGCGGAAATTTTTTTAGTTTTTGCTAGAATTAGTATAATAGGAATCAACGACATTTTATCGAGAAAACTAATATCTTGAGTATATTTTGCAACTCCCTCCACTATTCTTTTCAACACTACATTTGTGGATTTAAATTTTTTTGCTATTGATTTGATGCATCTTGATTCTTGTCATGCTTTTGAATTCAACCTGGACCCTTTATGTGCATTGTTCACACCATATGGTTCCTAGAAGTTTTGACACTCTCACTCTTAAGTGTCATCTAGTCAGAATCAAATTGTTGCATTGTACTCATATCTAATTTGATTCATTTTGTTCCTAGGTACTTGATATTGAAGCATATGAACAGGCAAGCAATGCCCACCATTTGCTTAAAACGTCAAAAAATTGCAGTCAAGAGATAAGTCCAGAAATATATGTTTCTCGTGAGGCATTATTATCCTCTCTTTCTGTCGCCTGGTCATCTCTACTAACATTCTCATCAGAAGGTTCTTCTTGTGAGAAAATGCTGAGATTCTCTCTTTTGGCAATTGGTTCAAAGTCCGGCTGTGTTTCCATATGGAAAGTTCATGCGCCAGAATGCTATAACATTGAACGCAGCAATGTAACTCCCATCGTGGAACTTACTGCTATAATTCACGCCCATAGCTCATGGATTTCAACGATGAGTTGGGGAATTTTTGGCTGTGATTCTTCGAATCAGCAAGTGGTGTTGGTTACTGGGAGTTGGGATGGTAGGTAAGTTAGTGTTATATTACAAGAAACAAAAAATTGTATTGCAAACCATGACAAAAAATGCTGTCAGTAAATGGATGTGTTAGAATTTCTTTGAAACTCTCACTCTTGGAAATAAGAAATTTTAATGTCATTGTAATGTCTTTTCATTTGGATAGGTTTCTCAATAGAAACCCTCGTGATAACATTTTCAGTCCATTACTTTCCACACTTTTTGTAGTGTAAAGATTTGGATGAGCGACAAAGAAGACGTGCAAAAATCTGTTGAGGTCTATAAATCTTCATTTTTTCTGTTGAAAGAGGTAATTGTTTTCTTCTTCTTAATGTGTTCTACTTTGTCTGGTATTCTGATTTGGAACACAATGGGTATTGCTTTTTGTGATTTCTGAGTGATTGTATTGTAGTTGGAACATCCTCGACTTGTGTGATCCTACTGTAGTTTTCTGTGATGGATTCATATTACATTTTGCGTCTATAGATCCATATGCTTCTGAACTTTTTAATCATCCCGCTATTTTTTCCATTTCCTAGTTTACAGAACTATCAAGTTTTGCCCCTTTTTAGTGTAATTACCATCTATTAAAATTTACAAGGCTTTTTTCATCAAGCGAACACTAAAAGTTTTATGCTTTGACACTTTTCTGCTTTTTATAGGTTGTAACGGTAAATCCTATTCCCGTTTCAACGCTTTCATTTGCTGTAAACAATGGTTCGAATGCAATGAACTTGGCAATTGGCAAAGGATCTGGTTCCTTCGAAGTATGGAAGTGTGACATATTTACCAGAAAGTTTGAACAAGCTGCTTCAACTAATGCTCATGACCAAGTAGTAAGTCTTTATTCTTTTACTGGAACCTTTTATAAAATGCAATATACATGGTGGATTTTATTAGTATATATGTCAATGTCTTTTAGGTTACGGGTTTAGCTTGGTCATATGATGGCCGTTGTTTATACAGTTGCAGTCAGGTAAATATTTCTTCTCTGTAAGACCAGCTTCTATATTGGTTGTCTTCTGTTTGACAAACAAAAGTGATATCTTTTGAACCACAAACTGAGCTATGAGCTACATTGTGATCTATCACTGTATTTTCTTTTTAGCTATATAGGTTGCATTAAATCTTTTGAAATATTCCAGGATAATTATGTCCGGAACTGGATTTTATGTGAGAATACCATCTCTGAAGTGCCAATTCCTCCAAACACTCCTGGTCTCAGTAGCACGACTGATGTACGTCACTATATGATGTATTTAATCTTGTCTCTTTGTTACCCTCTTCCTCTGATTTATCTTTACGAACAATGAAACATTTATGCAGCTTCCTGATGATTTTCTATCATGCCTTGGTGTGGCATTGTCCCCTGGAAACCTTGCTGTTGCTTTGGTATGATCTTCCCGGCAACTGGTTTCGTGTGACTGTAAGCTATCAAGTTTTTTCAGAATTAGGAAACTAAGACATCTCTTGAAACTTTGCAGGTCCGCAGCTTTAACGTTGAACTCTTGAACCCGATGTACCAAGCCAGGTGATTGTCATTAACCAACATTTCTGTGTCTTTCTCGTTACATAACTTGACTGTTTGTTCCTTCTTGCCTTCAGATCGCAGAAGGCTGCTGTAGAATTCCTCTGGAATGGTGCACAACAATCCGGTGAGTCGGAAGATTCTTTGGAGACAATAACGGAAGCTATTCTGGGTTTCTCCAAGAATGAATTTGCATACTGGGAATCCAATTTGCTCTGGTCGTTGAAAGAATTTAACGATTTAAATAAGCCTCTAGTTCTATGGGATATGGTAGCTGCAATGTTGGCGTTCAAGCAATCAATGCCAGAGTTTGTTGAATTGGTATTAACCAAATGGCTCTCTGTGTCATACCTTGGATTTCATGATGATATCCCCATGGAAGATCTCGTGCCGAAGATATCCAAACGCTTCTCTACTGTTCCTTCCAGGCTATTACACATTCTCAATGTAATCTCCAGACGTGTAATATTATCAGAGCTCAAAAGGGAGGAAATCAACAGAAAACTGCAAGGTCAAAGAACGAACAATGAAGAAGAGATTGATCTGTGGCTCAAACTGCTTGAGGAAAGCGAAAGAGAACTCCGAGAGAGACTGATTGGTCTCAGTTTCTCGGCTTATCTAAGCGCTGAGTCATCTCCAGGTACTGTTTTCTCTTCCACTGGGAATTGGCGTCCAACTGGATTGGCTCAGTTGCAACAATGGGTTGAGATAAATCACGATATTGTCCCTAGTCAGCTTGAAACACTTTCCGCGGAAGTAAAATCTAGTCTAACAAGGTACTTGGGTAACATGCATGCTTCTTCCTTTTGTAATAGAGACTAGAATGTTTCAGATTCATAACTTCTATGATTCTAATTCATCAGATCAAGTAACAGCACAGAAACCACATTAGAGGAAGAGAAATGCCCGTATTGCGCCGCGCCTGTCCATTTCCACTCACCAGAAGAAGCTTTTTGCCAATCTCCGCACCAAAACAAGAAGAAAAGCAAAGACAAAGAGAGATGTGATCAAAGTCACGAGCTTGAGAGGTGTTGTGTCTCAATGCAAGTATGTCCACCAACTCCTTTATGGTTCTGCAAATGCTGCAGCCGAATGACTTTAGAACTCGCTCCAGAGACCTTATTTGCATTGCCTTCGTTCCCGAGTGATCTCAAATCGCTTACGGAATCTTACTTTAGCAATGTTGCCACAAAACCATTCTGCCTCTTCTGTGGAATTCTCTTGCAGAGAAAGCAGCCTGAGTTTCTGCTCTCTGCTTCACCTGTGTGATAACTTCATGGTTATCTATAACTTGTAAGGAGGCAAAAAGATTAAGTAGATAATCTATTTTATTGTTTGTGTAATCTTATATTTTACATATTACACATTTAAGATGGTGAATCTGATCACCAATCTTGTACCACATACACTAACCAAAAGTTGGTAATGGCACAGTGGGAAGAAGACCTTGCTGAGTGGTTGAATGTCCACAAGATTTTGATGGACTAACAATAATTAATCAAAACAAAAACATAACTAAGTTTGGCTTGGTATCTTTAATTACGGATCAAATCCTTCCTATACCGCTTAAGAAATCTGAGTGATGTAGAAAGTCTCGACAAGAGTTACACTTACATGTATTTACCCACATGAAGAAAACGAAGTAGCAAATACATGGCATTCATCTTGATAAAGTTGACTTCCCAAACAATTCTGCTTCTTCTGGCATGTAAACATAATTGTGTTCACTTCATTGCGAAATAAATCAAAGTCATACTATTAAACTAGACTTTTGTAATCATGTCCACCAAATCTTATTAGTAAGTCTTACGTCAACATTTGGAAGCTAAAAAAAAATATCAGTGATAGTAATCTAAGTAGTAGAGTGCAGATGAAGATTACTATCGTCCTTGGGCCGTTTATCAAGGTTCAAAAGGATAAATACGGCGACAAAATAAACCTAACACTCACTCTCTCTCTCTCTCGGCGGCGATTCAAGTTTCCAAATCATGGCGGATCTGCCGTTCCCCACGGTTCGTAGCCTAGCAAAATTGAGGAGGATTCGGAGGTGAGTTTGAAGATGGAGATGACTTTGGGCTCCGACTTTCGTCTTATTAACTTCAAATCCAAGGTAGCTACGCATTAACCAACACACATTTTCAAGTTGAAGAAAATACATTACATGATTCCTACATCTTGTTCCTTTGCAGCCCGTTGATACAGAACATCCTCTCTACGGTGCGAGCTATCCTTGCGGTATGGTCGATGCAAAGAAGGTACATTACTATTCCTCATACTAGCGATTGTACCTTGTTCTAATTTGACTGTGTGTGTGTTTTCTTCTTAAAGTTCCTTCCTGATGATTGGAAAGAGCTGAATCAGTTAATCATCCGTTATGGCTCAGCTATGGAGCTTTTCGGACTGGTCTAACTCTTGACAAGTCCGAAGATCTTCATAGGGAATATGTAAGTAGCCTCTCTTACTTGGGACTCTCAGTATGGTGTAATTTACTGCTAGTGATGTTCTCGTGTGTAGAATGATCTGGTCATCAATGATCTTCAGTGGTCCCCCCAAGGTTCTTACATTCTATCACTTGAGGGAGATTTTGCAGTTCTTTCCAGTTTTAGAAGACAATCTTTCTACTCCTTTCTCCAGCGTTATCCCCACCGTGAGGTTTGTTTTTCATATTTGATTCTGATGGTTTATGTTCTTTCTCATTAGGACTCAAGTTCAACATTTTTTTTTTTGTTTTTCAAGGTACAACTAGCTGATTTCTCTCCAGGTGAGAAATACTTGGTAACCTATAACACAATCAAGCAGCTACCAAAGCAAGTCATCCCAAGTGTGAGTAGTGCATCTTTGCTTCTCTTCTTTCCAAGCATTTCATTTTGACGCAAAAAAAAAAAGTACTCCGATTTGCAGGCATTACAAATCTTTGATGTGAGAACTGGGTTGCTAATGATGGGAGCATATGATGGTGGTGTTGCTGACATCTCATGGCCTGTGATTAGATGGGCTGGGGGTAAAGATGATAGATACTTTGCCTCGCTTGCCAAAAACACTATATCTGACTATGAGACCGCTACTTTCAACCTGTTAGGCCAAGGCGAGAAACCCATGGAGGTTGAAAATGTTGTGGACATGTGTTGGTCTCCTACTGAATCCATCTTTGCAATCTTGAAAAGGTGTGGCAAGGAGCCTGGAGCCAAAGTCGCCCTTGTGGAAATCCCCGACATGGTGGAGCTGAAGCACAAGGAATTTCCTAATGTTAATGCTGCCGATTGCAAGATGTACTGGCAGAGCAATGGAGAGTATCTTGCTGTCAAAGTTGATCGATCTGTAGTTATCCTTTCTTGCATCAAAGAGAGAGATATTCACATTGAGGTTCTTGAGGTGGAAGAGAAGATCCATGCTTTCGCATGGGAGCCTAGCGGTCAAAGGTTTGCCATGATTCACGGCGGCCAACAATCAATGCCAGATGTCAGTTTCTACTCTATGCAGACACCCGGAAAAGTTTCAAAGCTAGCTACTTTGAACGACAAGGAAGTTGATACCCTTTTCTGGTCGCCCAGGGGGAAGCACATAGTTCTCGCTGGATTGATAGGCTCCTTCAATGGCGAGCTTGAGTTTTTCGACGTGGATAAGTGTGAGATTATGAACAAAGGTGAACACCCCAAGGCCACCGTTGTTTCGTGGGACCCAACTGGAAGGTACTACTGTATCCATCTAGCCACTCTCACTTTGTAGAAAGAGTGATATAATGTGTTATCTTATTTTTTTTGTTTTTTTTTTCTACTCGAGATATGTTGCAACCGCGTATACGATAACTCCAGAGATGGAGAAAGGGTTTAAAAATGGGTTTGACTTGGGAGTCTTGTACGAAAACCCAACCACCGAAAACCCAACCAGACCCGATCCACATTACATAACAAGAGGAAGAAGAAACGCTCATCTTGCAAATGGGTTTAGCCTATGGTCCTTGAAGGGAGAGAAACTTTACTGGAAACCGATAGTGAAGGAATATCGTCTCTTACAGGTATGTGCAATAGAAAATAATTTTCTAACATACCTTTAGAATATACATGGAAATGTGGTATAGCTCTCGCTCATGTGTTGTAAATTCTCAATCATTATTTTAAGTTGGCGTCCCTATGGAGGAGGAATCATAGATGATGAGATGTTGAAGAATCTCGAGAACCGACTTGAAGAATATGAAAACGGTCCAGATGAAGAGACGGAGAAGAATAATCGATTAATCTAGGTGAAACTGGTGAAGAATAATGTGTTATCTTAACTCTTTTGTTTTTTTTTCTATACGAGATATGTTGCAACCGCGTATACAATATCTCCGGAGATGGAGAAAGGGTTTAAGAATGGGTTTGACTTGGGAGTCTTGAACGAAAACCCAACCAGACCCGATCCACATTACATAACAAAAGGAAGAAAAAACGCTCCTCCTGCAAATGGTTTTAGCATATGGTCCTTGAAGGGAGAGAAACTTTACTGGAACCCGATAGTTAAGGAATATTGTCTCTTACAGGTATGTGATGAGCAAGTGAAAATAGTTTTCTAACACTACCTTTAGAATATACATCGAGATGTGGTATGGCTCTCGCTCATGTGTTATAAATTCTCAATCATTACAGTTAAATTGGCGTCCTTACGGAGGAGGAATCATAGATGATGAGATGTTGAAGAATCTGGAGAACCGACTTGAAGAATATAAAAATGGACCCGATGAAGAGACGTTGAAGAATAATCGGTTTCTTCTAGGTGAAGAAGAATCTGAACACATAGCAGTAAGGTATCTAACTCGGCAAGTGAAGAAGGATCAGGAAATAAAGAAGAATTCTGGAAAGTCGGGATAAATGTTTACATAAATAACGCAATGATTGGGTTGTATTTTCTTTGTCGACTTAACAAGGTGTGTGCTGTGTTATTTTGCTTATGTAGACTCTTTCTCTTTATCTATTTTAAACATTAAAAAGACTGTATCTAAAAAAGACATGTGGTTCTGCATGCTGTTTCCTGGTAACGTGTTTCATGTTCTCAAAGGCACCTCTTCGAACATCCAAACGTTCCTTGCATGCTGTTTACTCTTTTCACATTTATACTTCCAGATTCTGAAAAACTAGACTTCAAATCTTTGGAGCAATACATCTTTTCCCAGTGTTAAGTAGTTAAAACCGCCCAAGAAACCCTCTAAAAGCCTATGATTGGAGACCACGCCCTTGTGGTTTCAGAACAATGTAAAATAGAGTTTCTTATTCCTAGGAACAACAATTTCACTCTTCCTCTTAGGATCTTTCCTAAAATACTCTAATAAGCCATAAACACTATGACAACCACTCACGCTACCATATGCTCAGGTCTTACTTGTAATCTGTGAGTGCGAAAATCGGTTACAATCTTGATTTACAATCGATAAAATTGGGATCAAAGCTTTTGTAATGAAACTCCAAATCAAATGATAAAATAAACAAACAAAAATGAAAAAGAAAGGTGAATCATATTTTTATTAATAGTACAAAAAGTAAATCATCAAGGAGGATAAACCATGATCCTCTCTAGTATATTAAGTCTATTTGTCGTTGAAAAGTATCTCCCTTTTCTTCTCTTGTCCACCTCTCTTTTATAATCTTCTTCCTCTTTAGCAATTAATTTCAGAATTAATTCACAAATTAATTTCAAGGTTTGACCAGCACCATTAACCCATGAATTGTATCACAAATTAATGACGAGAATTGACCATTTTGACTTGGTCATTTGAATATCTATGGCCTTGTGCGATGATGGGCTTGCGATGAAGTAGAACGGATTCGTGGTGCGAGATCCGATGCTAACAGTTAACCCCCAAGTTCTTTGAGTAAATTATTTTAATACTTTGCTCGGAGAACTAATACAAGCTAGTCATCTACGTCGCGATCTCACATCTGCTTCCGAAGATTTGAACAAACCTTTTGTTTAAGGTTGCGAAAAACTTGTCTTTCACGTCTTGAGCTGACTCAAACCAAGTATTTGCGAGTTAAACTTGGTTTAGGTCTTGAGTTAGGCTCGAATTTAAGTACTAGCGAGTCAGATACGATCTAGTACGATAACACAAAACTCTTAATTTAATACGAGCTGCACTCGGTAAAAATGGTGAGCTGAAGCTCTTGATTTAATAGGAGACTTACTCGGTTTAGTATGATGAGCTGACTCGGTTTAGTATGATGAGCTGAAGCTCTTGATTTAATACGAGACGGACTCGGTTTAATATGATAAACTAGAACTCATGATTTAATACGAGATAGACTCGGTAAAAATTGTGAGCTAAAGCTCTTGATATAATATGAGACAGACTTAGTTTAATATATTGAGCTTGCAGTTTGTTAAGTCTTTTGAGACGGACTCGGTGGAGCTCGTAGCTCCTTAAATATTTCGGGACAATTCGGTAAATATACCGAACTTGGAGCTCGTTAAGCATTTCGAGACAAACTCGGTGGAGCTCGTAGCTCGTTAAGTATTTCGAGACGAACTCGATGAATCTCGTAGCTTGTTAAACATTTCGAGATGAATTCAGAAAATATACCAAATTCGGAGCTTGTTAAGCATTTCGAGATGAACTCGTTGGAGCTCATAGCTCCTTAAATATTTCGAGACAAATTGGGTAAATATATCGAACTCAAAGCTCGTTAAACATTTTGAGACGGACTTGGTGGAGCTCGTAGCCACTACAAGAAAACAACGATTTTGCGTCGAAAATTAGCATCAAATATAGCCGACGCTAATTTAGCATCTAAAGTGCGACAATTTTGCGTCGAATATATAATTTGACGCAAAATCGAAGCTAAATAGAGACAAAACATTTTGAATCAAAATCGATGCTAATTCGAATTAGCATCGAATTAGCGTCTAAGTGGCAACAGCGATGCTAAATCAACGCTAAAGTAGCATCGATTTAGAGTCATCACCTTTAAAAGCAAATTCGGTTCAAATATAGCATTGATAATTAAATTCGACGCTAAATCGATGCTAATTCGCTGCAAACTCGATGCAAATTCATTGCTAACCTATGAAAATCTTGTGGATATGTCAACTTCATAACAACAAACAAACAACGTCTTTCTCATGGATCCGAAAAATCGAGAAGTTGAATACCATTCGATGTTGCATAAAAAGAAAACGCAAAGACGAGTTTACTTAAGAGGACGAGAAAACTACCAATGACGAGGAAGAGAATTTGAATAATGGTTCAGACAGGGAAATATAATTGTTTTGTTCTCTATTTTGAATGTATGAAAACATTTTAGTTTAAAACAAGTTCAATCGATATTTTACAAGTTTCTCTTACATATATATCCTTAACATATACTATCATTAACCTTATGAATACATATTTTTTTCCAAAAAATAGTTTGGTTATATATAAGGATTGATATAGTTTGAAAGTTATGTATTTATTAGATAAAATTATTACATAATGGATCATATTTGTTAGATGTTTGTAAATTATAAGATCGAGTTAGCATCGACTTAGCAACAAATTAGCATCAAATGTATTAGAAGTCGACGCTAATTCGTTGCAACACAACATAAAACCTATACCCTAAATGTCACATCTCTGAACTTAGCGTCGAATTAGCGTTGAGTTTATGCTAATTCGACACTACTTTAAGAGATGTGACATTTAGGGTATAGGGTATAACATCCTCGTACCAACAAATTTTTTTTAGATTTAGCATCGATTTAGCGTCAGTCCAATGTTAATTCGACGCTAAATCCAATTTTTTTTCATCAGAACGCGGCCAAACTGAAATTATTTGAATTTAGTGTCGATTCGACGCTATTTTGTTGCTAAATCCAAATATTTTCATCTGAAATTTACGCGGTCAGTGTGAAAATATTTGGATTTAGCATCGAAATGGCGTCGAATCGACGTTAAATCGACACTAAATTCAAATAATTTCAGTTTGACCGCGTAAATTTCTGATAAAAAAAATTGGATTTAGCGTCGAATTAGAGTCAACCATAAAATTATATATATATAGATCGCTGGCCTTCCCTCATCACTTGCTCATTCCCTTTCTCTCTCAACCTCATTCTCTCTCTACCCATTTCAGTTTTGGAGGATAAACAAAATATTATAGTTTAAGTTTTTAATATGTTTTAATTGTTAATTAGTATTAGGATTGAATTAGATATATAGGTATGGAATTTAAAATTAAGATTGAAAACTAGAACTTGATAAAGTTTAGTATATATGTATTATAAATATTTTTACATGATTATAGCTAATATTATGGTTTAAAAATATTAATTGCTTTCATGTTAAATATAATTGTTTAGAATTTTTTATTCAAGTTTAAATTTTGGATTTATAATTTTAATATTTATCAAATTTAATTTTAATTCTGATTTTATGATTTTATTTAGAATTATGAAGTGAATATATTATTATTATTTTTAAATAAAAATAAATAACCAACGCTAAATCGATGCTAAATTAGCATCGAATTAGCATCGACTGTTTTTATATTCGAAGCTAAATCGACGCTAATTCAGCATTGATTTAGCATTGAAATATTGCATCCAATTCAGTTCGACGTAAATCTGATGCTAAATTTGCGTCGATTTACTAGATTTGAATTAGCGTCAGTTGAAAACTCGACGCTACTATAGCATTGATTTAGCGTCGAATTGAATTTAGTGTAGACGATTTAGCGTCGAATATGATTTTGATGCAAATTCGATGCTAAATGCTATTAACGTCGAATTTGTATCAAATATTGCCGATGCAAAAACGTTGTTTTCTTGTAATGAGCTCGTTAAATATTTCGAGACGGACTCAGTGAAACTTGTAGCTTGTTAAATATTTCGAGATGAAGCTGGTAACTATACCGAGCCTGAGCTCGTTAAGCATTTTGAGATAAACTCGGTAGAGCTCGTAGCTCGTTAAATATTTTGAGATAGACTCGGTAAATATAGTGAGCTAAAACTCTTGTTATAGAAATCAAGTTCAACCAAGATCACAAATCAATAAGAACTCTTATTATTAGCTTTAGAAAAATTGCTCAAAAACTAAAGCTCTCAACAACAAACTCTCTCAAATCTCACGAGGATTGTCACAACTCAACAAACCCTTTTATAAGCACCAAAAACATATGAAACTTATCTCTAAAGAAATAAATCATTTTAACTCTTTTCTCTTAAACATATTATGTTTAGATAACTCCTAAACATATATTCAATCCTAATCCAATTAGAATTGCTTGTGATTCAAGCTTAATCCAATATTTTTCTCCTTAAGCTTGAAACCTTCTTTCACTTGTTCTTGCATTCCAATGAGCTCTCTTATTTCCTTGAACTTAATCCTTCCAAGAGCTTTCGTCAATATGTCAGCCTTTTGTTCATTCCCTGGAACGTGCTCAACTTCAATCTGACCCTTCTCTACACATTCTCTTATAAAGTGATACCGCCTATGTATGTGTTTGCTCCGACCATGGAACACTGGGTTCTTCGTCAAGGCAATCGCGGACTGATTATCAATTCGAATTGTAACCTTCTCGTTTGCAGCTCCGGTGATCTCACAAAACAAGCCCTGCAACCAAATTGCTTGTTTTGCAGCCTCTGTTCCTGCCATGAACTTAACCTCACAAGAAGACAGAGCCACGACGTCTTGCTTCTGAGAACACCAAGTTATCGGACTATCTCCTAAGTAAAAGATATGCCCCGACGTGCTTTTACCATCATTTGGATCTACGTTGTGACTACTATCACTGTAGCCAACGAGCTTTGGTATCTTCGATCTCCCAAAAGATAATCCAAGTGTTGTGGTTCCTTTTACATAACGCAAGCATTGCTTCATATCTACTCCATGGGATTCTCTTGGACTCTGCATATACCTACTCAACACTCCCACGCAATAGGACAGATCAAGGCGTGTATGAAGCAGGTAACGCAGGCAGCCCACGTTCTTCCTGTAGAGTGTTGCATCGATTTCCTTTTCGTTCTCAACTTTAGAGAGCTTCAGTCCGACCTCCATTGGTGTATGTACAGCGAGAAATTGGCTCAATAGCCCCTGAAACTCAAACCAAAATCTCAAAACTCCCCCATGTAAAATTTTTTTCGTTTTGATTTAATTTTAATTCGAAAATGAATCAAATTACTTCTTTATCCTCTCCAAAACTCTAAAATTACTGAAAATACCTAGGTTTTTTTCTCCCACCCACACCCAATCGGATCTAACCCGATTTTGATTTTAAAATATGAAATATCGAAATTGAAACCCCAAAAACTCCAAAATCGAAACCGTTTCTCTCGATCGAAATCTCTCTAACTCCTCTTTACATCTCTTCGTGAAAAACTAGGGATAACTACTTCTTTTTTTCTCTGAGATCGAGATCTCTTATTGTCAATTCGATCGATTGTTGTGCACGAAGATGGCTAGGATGAAAAGGGACGACAAAGAAGAGGAGAAAGCTTGCTCGAGAAACTCAAGATGGAGAAACTTCGAATCCGACGCCCACACATGTTGAGGAAGAGGAACTCCGAACGAATGAAGAAGATGAGAGGGAGTCTCCTCCGGTTCGGAATGTTGAGGAACTCCGAACGAATGAAGAAGATGAGAGGGAGTCTCCTCCGATTGGTAATGGTGAGGAAGATGGTGAGGAAGAAGTCGGAAAGAGTAAAGAAGAAGATGATGAGGAAGATGGTGAGGAATTAGTCGGAATAAGTGAAGAAGAAAATGAGAGTGAGCGATCTCCGAATGGTGCGGGAGATGGTGAAGAAGAAGAAGATAAGGACGCCAACTCGGAAACCAACTCTGGAAGAAGTTCAAGCTAAACCGTGAGCGAATCCATCGACTCAATGGTAAGTAGTTGGATTCGATTCAACATAGGAAAATCTAATTCGTTTTGGTTAGGAAGAGTATTTGGAGATGTTATCATTTGGAGATGATGTAGCTTTTACCATTTGAGGCAATTTCACAATTAAGGGATCAATTCGTAGTAGATAATCCAGGCGCAGACGTCTCTTGTCCTAGGATGTGGAAGAGAAAGTTCAAGAAATGCGATACTGGTAATACTGGTAATACTGGTAATACTTGTAATACTACGCAGAACAGTCAGTTAGTAATTACTTGCTTACACAAGAGTATTCTTGTAGGTTAATGCTGAGCCACAAGCGACGAACACTGAAAATTTGACAGTGACAGAAGCTGAGCATGCTGATCAACAAGCGACAGACCCACAAGAGAAGGGTCCGTCTCTTGGTACTGCGCATGCTGAACCATCTCCTGAACCACCACCAAAGCGGGTGACACGGTCACAGATAAATGTTTAGTTGTACTTTAAACTTGTACTTTTGATTGAACTTGTTAGAGAAGCGGGTGACACGGATGTGTGAACTTGTACAAGTGTACTTTAAACTTGTACTTTGGTTTGTTTTTATGTTGTCTTAAAACTTAGTAATACTGGTAATATTTAGTAATACTGGTAATACTTAGTATACTAGTAATACGGGTAATACTAGTAATGTTGGTAATACTAGGATATATTAAACAACCACAACAAAAGTCATACACAACCAAACTAAAGAGAAGCCAAAGCGAAGTTTTACACAAGCACAACCTTACACATCCAAAACAAAGACAAGTCGTACACAACCAAAATATAGAGAAGTACTAGATCTCACGGCGTAGGGAAAAGCTTACTCCACGTAACCCGTGTAACCCACGTAACCCACGTAACTCATGTAACCCGTGTAACCCACGTAACCGACGTAACCCGTGTAACCCACGTAACCCACGTATCCCACGTAACCCGTGTAACCCACGTAACCCGCGTACCCTGTGTAACCCACGTAACCCGCGTACCCTGTGTAACCCACGTAACCCGTGTAACCCACGTAACCCAAAAATCTGGGGGGGGGGGGGGGAATTTCTCATTTCAAAATATGGGGGGGGGGGGGGGGGGGAACCCAAAAATCTCAAAAAATTGGGGCATTTTTTTAATTAATTTCTTGTGTGTGGAGAGCGACCCACGTGTGCGCCGTCAATCACGTGTGCGCGCAGTCATTTTGAGGGGGGGGAATTCCACATAGTTGTAACCAAGTTACTAGTTGTACCAAAGTTCCACATAGTATTACTTTTGCTATTTTTCACTTTAATCAGTATTACTTAACCCTTTAATTCATTTTTCTAGTTTTAAAAATGAATTTAGTCGATAAACATGTAGTTATGAGTGTTTTATGTATTCATATGTTTAAAAAACAACATTTTGGAAATTTTTCATAATAATAGTATAAGTGAGCTTAAAAGTATAAGGGATATATTGTGTAGTTTGGTATAGTTTGGAAATCTTTCATACTTTGATATAATTTTTAAATTTCTTATTTTATAGTTAATTCATCCTTGTATCATTTATAAGTGGATTGTATTCCTTACTAAACATTGTAACTATTGGTTTCGAAAAAAAGGAAAACCAAAATCTCACGACCAAGTTCTTTGTTAGTTATACCAGTTTTACCAAGTTCTTTGTAAGTTATACCAGCTCTACCAGTATTACCAATTACCACAGAAACAAAGAATACATAATAATAATACATCAACACATAGTTTACACTAAGACATAATAATCAAACATTGGAGTTCCAAATAACAACCAAATAAGAAACATTGATGATTTAGATAATAATACATCAAGCCATAATTATGAACGACTGGCTAGATTCTACAACAGGTGGAGGCTTAACATATTGATCACCCATATCTCTATCCGATCTACATATACCTTCATCACTCATAATTTCATCACTTGTTACAATTCCACCCTCTTTAGTATTAGAGACATCATTATCATCATCATCGTCCTCCTTCTCTAGTTGTTTTGCTAGTTCTTTTTCTACGTAGAGAGTAATGGCATTAGCTCTGATTTCATCATTAGTTGTCTTCTCATAGTTCATACCAAATGAAGTTTTCCCCGCTCTCGATAGTTGCTCGGGAAGTCCCGAAATAGTGATGACCTCCACAAACAAAATGCATCTACGGTTCTCATTATCAATGGACGTTAGATAAACATACAGATCCTCATCATCACAAATAGCCTGTTGTTCCTCACATCGAACCAGTAGTGGAATGTAACTAAATTGCAATTTAACCTCACTTTCATCTAACGCAAGCTTCTTGTATATCCTAGCTTCTACCATTGACAAAGTTATCTCCTCCACTGATTTCTTCAATAATATACTATACATGCGACCTTGCCATTTAAAATGTATGCTGACATTGTTGCTCATTGTTTCCTGCCAAAACAATACACAAAACTCATTCACTACAATCAGTTATACCAGTTGTACCCAGTTCTCTCTCCTATCGCAAGAACTCAAATTAGATCGTTTAGGGTTCTAATCTACAATTCATTACGATTCAACCACTGATATCCATTTCTTACCACTCCTAATCGACCCATAAACCATTCTCAAACACCCAATGTGCGTACCAAAATAATATGCATAATGAAATCCAATTTTGCAAATCTAAAACTAAATCAATTGAAGAACGGACCTGGATCTTGGCTCAATGCAGATCCACGGAGGCAAAGAAACAGCGGTGGTTGAGTTGAGAGAGCTCGATGGCGGCGGAAGGCGGCGAAAATCAAGTTTTCGGTGAGACAAAAATCTGAAGAAACGGACCTGGATCTTTAAGGAGAGCTCAATGCAATTGAGAGAGCTCGACGGCGAAGATTGAGAGAGCTCAACGGCGACAGAAACTTCCTTTTCCGGTGACGGAAACCTCCTTTTCCGGCGCGATTATGCTTTTCGGGTTTGTTCGACGGCTCATCCCCGACGATTTTTTCTTTTTTTTTAAATTTTTTTTTGCAGTTTTTTTAATAAACTGATATAGAGGAAGGGTATAATTCTCCTCTTACATATGGTTTAGTAAAAGGGGGCATGAAGATTAGAAAGGGAGATAAGAGATTTGTGTTTGAGGAAAGTGTCCTTCTCAGATCATGTCTCATGTACAGCATTACAATCTTTCATTCTTGCTTCTTCAAGGATTTTCTCAGCATAACGAGTCTGATTCGGCGTAATTCCTCCTTGATGCTGACATACTTTGAACCCTAGGTAATATGTAAGTCTCCCAAGATTGCTCATCTCAAACGTCGAAGCCATCTCCTTCTTAAGAACATCAGTAAGCTTTAGACACGTGCCTCTAACAAACAAATCATCGACATAGACACCAATGATTAACAGGTGTTTTCCAACCTCCTTTTGATAGACAGATGGTTCTTTTGAACATTTGATGAATCGAAGCTCCAAAAGGATCTGGTTCAGTTTGTTGTTCTAAGCTCTTGGTGCCTGTCGTAAGCCATACAAGGCCTTATTGAGCTTGTAAACTTTTCCTTCATCTCAAGCCTTTTCAAAACCCTCTGGCTGCGTTACATACACTATTTCTTTCAATTCTCTGTGCAAGAAAGTCGTCTTAACATCGAGATGATGAATCTCCCATCCATGTGCAGCCGCAAGATCAATGAGTAACCTTATTGTTTCTATTCTTTCCACTGGAGCAAATACTTCCTCAAAGTCCACACCGTACTGTTGCACATAACCCTTTACAACTATTCTTGCTTTATGCTTGTTAATACTCCCATCGACATTCCTTTTCAACTTAAACACCCACTTAAGACCAATTGCCTTAGCTCCAATAGGTAGATCAACAAGATCCCATGTTTTCAGCTTCTCAATTAAATGTACTTCTTCCTCGCAAGCGTGTATCCACTCTTTGGATTCTTTTGCTTCTGCGAACGTTCTCGGCTCATTGTTCAAGCTGAGCAACAACATCTCACCTTCTTCCTCAGCGAGCAACACGTAATCCTGAAGATACTTAGGTGGGTGAGTTTCTCGTTGAGATCTCCTTAGTTCGACCGGTGATGTTCCTGGAGACGTGACATCTTTGAATGATGATGTTCCTGGAGATGTGACATCTTCCTGGCTTTCATCATCTTCCTTTTCATTAGGTACGGTGTTACTATCAATAGTCTGCCCTGACTCAACTCTTTCTTCTTCTTCCTCAAGGTCGTGGTTTCCGAAACCACTTAGCTCAATCCTAAAATTTTCTTGATTCATGAATCCATGTTTCCAATTCCAGCCCTTTTGTTCATCAAAGATGACATCCCTGCTCACTACTACCTTCCTTCCTTGTGGATCAAACAATCGATAAGCTTTTGATCCAGGCTCGGTTCCTAGATGAATAAGCATTCTCATTCTGTCATCTAACTTTTTTAGATGTGGAGTGTCGACCTTTGCATAGGCAATACAACCAAAAACGCGTATATGATCGACATTTGGCCTTTTGTCTCTGAACATCTCATATGGAGTTTTATTCTTTAAGAGCTCTCGTTGCTACTATGTTCAGAATATAGGTAGCATGTCTTACAGTTTCTCCCCACAAGTAGTTAGGCATATGCATATGTTTCAAAATACTCCTTGACATCTACATCAACGTACGGTTCCTTCTTTCCTGATTCCTGAGTATAAGGCACTGTGAGATACCTTATGATTCCTGATTCTGCACAAAACTCATTGAACTATGTGGATACAAACTCCCCTCCTTTATCTATTCTAAGTGTTTGTATTTTCTTTTCGCATTCTCTTTCAACTATTGCTTTGAAGTTTTTAAACTTCTGAAACGCTTCTCCCTTTTCCTTCAAAAGAATCGTCCACATATACAGCGAAAAATCATCTATGAGCACAAAAATATATCTGTTACCTGCACTTGTGTTTGGTGCAATTGGACCGCAGAGGTCTCCATGAATAAGCTCCAAATTCTTGGTTGCACGGTACATAGTTGCTTGTGGAAACGTCTTACGAGTTTGTTTCCCAAGCAAGCATGAGCTACATAGCTCCATCTCAAGTGTGGTGTTTGGAGCTCCATAGACAAGTTTTTTCTCGATCATAGAATTCAAAGTAGCATAGTTCACGTGACCCATCCTTGCATGCCACATACTTGATTCGCTTGAATCTGTTAGATATAGACGTACATTGTCTTTTAATCCCATTCTCACTTTGTACAGTCGGTTTGGTGATCTTGTTGCTTTGACTAGAAGTTTTCCATCATGATCTCGCATTGTCAACAGTCTTCTTCTTAGTCTAATATCACACCCTGTCTCTGTAGCTTGGCCAAGACTCACGATATTTCTTTTGAGACCTGGAATGAAATAGACGTCTGTCATCGTTCTTGCTTTCCCATTCAGATCAATAAAGGCAATGGTGCCTTTTCCTTGTATATCAATTCGTGAATCATCCCCAAACCTCACTTTTCCAGTCACCGTTCGGTCAAGTGAGTCAAAATATCGTCTATCTCCGGTCATATGGTTGCTATCTCCGTTGTCCAAATACCACACGTCTTTTCCATCCATATTTGTTTCAAACTTACTCGGTACACAGCGTTTCTCGTTCAAGAAAACAACCTCATGCATCATGAGTTCATCAGATTCCTCTGTATCCTTCTCTGTTTCTTGAGTCTCCTGAAGCTTTAGAAGACGATCAGGACAAAGATAGGCGTAATGACCCATCTTATCACATCTGAAACAAGTTATTTGTGACATATCTCTTCCTCCTCCTTTTCCTCTTCCTCTTCCACGAGAGTGAAATCTGCCACCTCTTCCTCTTCCTCTGTAATTTCCATTGTATTCTTGTTGGTAAGAAGTTGCTTGAGCCTCTGTATTAACATACATTAGCTTCGTCTGATCATCGTGAGTGTCTGCAACACTATCAAGTCTCTCTTCGTAGGCTTTGATACGTCCAATAATATCTTCAAAACTAGTGGTATTAAGATCTAATACTTGTTCTAGAGAAGCAACAATTTGGATGTATTTTCTATGAGGAAGACACTTAAGAAATTTCTTCACTAACTTGGATTCTTCAATAACTGTTCCCAAGGCGACTGCGTTGGAAGAGATTTCCGACACCTTTCCCACGAAATCATCAATGGTGTCTGATTCCTTCATCGTTAGACGATCAAAGTTGGTCATTAGGGTTTGCAACCTTGCCTCTCGAACTCGCTCAGCTCCCACATATCGTGCTTTGATCGCCTCCCATACCTTCTTGGCTGTGTCTAGTTCTCCAACGCTTAGAGCTAGAGTTTCAGGTATCGACTGAAACAAAAGAGCGATAGCCATACCATTCTTTTCTCCATCATCTGTCTCAGTCTCAGTGGTTTCCCAAACTTTGTGAACCTTGAGAGTCATCTTCATTCTCATCGCCCAATACGTATAATTCGTGGAGCTCAACATTGGACATGTGATGGAAGAGTTTCCTCCTCCTTCCTTCGGTTTTGCCACAACTATGGCTCCTCCTCCATCTGTCATAATGATCTCCTTTTGATATCTAAGCTCTGATACCAAATATAGAAATCAAGTTCAACCAAGATCACAAATCAATAAGAACTCTTATTATTAGCTTTAGAAAACTTGCTCAAAAACTAAAGCTCTCAAGAACACACTCTCTCAAATCTCACGAGGATTGTCACAACTCAACAAACCCTTTTATAAGCACCAAAAACATACGAAACTTATCTCCAAAGAAATAAATCCTTTTAACTCTTTTCTCTTAAACATATTATGTTTAGATAACTCCTAAACATATATTCAATCCTATTCCAATTAGAATTGCTTGTGATTCAAGCTTAATCCAACACTTGTAGCATTGTAGCACATCACAAAGTTATGAATGTGTGCCTTCGGGATTTTATCCCTTGCTTTTTAGTTTTTGGGACTATCTTTACGTTGTCATATAACGCATTGGAAAAAATATATCTAACCTGATTTTATTTCTTTGACCTCAAATTGTTTGAGGTTCACGGAACAAGTCCATGGTATCTAAAACACTATGTCAAATACTGCGGCCACAACAAATTATCTTACATAATCACTCTGAATGTAATATTGGGTGTTTGACGGTCTCAACATTGAAGATGCAAAGTGGATGTCTGTTGTACCTGGGATCGCAAATCCCATTGTGAAATTTCACAGTTTCTTGAAGTTTCGCTTTTGAAACTTAGTCCAATTGACTTAATTCGCGAAAATACTCTAATCTCATGTAATAAGTTTATAAATTTCTTTGTGATTCTGGACGATTGATGAAGGTGTTTCCTTCTTTCTTAGGATGTTTTTGAATGAAGGTGCTTAGTCTTTGAATGAAGGTGTTCCCTTCTTTCTTAGGATGTTTTTTCTTAGAAATCTTTGATCCTCGTCCTTGTGTTCCGCGAATATATATATATATTTTTATACGTGTGTGGTTGTTTGACCATCGCGTTCGCAAGTGCCACAATACACACTCCCATCTAGAATCGAGAATTCTACGGCTAATAAACATAACACTGTTTTGAAACCACGAACGATTCACATCCACATGGACTCACCAGTTCGAGATTACTGTCACGAGGACATATTTTTGTTGGTTTGTAAAATTGCCCCCTTTGGTTTTAACGAACCAAATGAATTTAATTCAACTCTTCCTGTTACGAGGACATATGTTGTTGTGTTTGAAACAACATATGCGTTCATAAATAAGTCTATTGGCGGCCAAAGAATAGAATCGTTCATTGGCCAGATTTTAGAACAAAGCCGTAGACGTTGACGTCAAGTAACAGAAGCAAACATCGAATAAGTGGAAGGGGCAGAGGGGCTAAAAAGATTGCTTACAGACTCGGTTTCAATGAACTTAGCTCTGTTTCTCCTTAACAGCAACTGATATTTTTGTTTTAAAAAACCCCGAGCTCTTTCAAGTAACATGCATTTGTATTTCCCTTCACGTATCAGTCTTGGTCTAGTGGAATTCATTTATAAATATCAACTAAACCGGTTGAATGAATCACAAGCATCAATCATTGACTTTTCTTTCGATGGTTTTGAAGAATTTCTTGTACGAGCTCATTCTCTTTCCTTATTTTTGACTACGAGCTCTCTTCTTTTTTAAACACATGCTCCTTCTCTTCTAAGCTCAAGAGCTCCTTTCTTCTTTTAATCTTTCAGATCTTTTTTTTTTCCTTTATTTAGGGATTTGATCTGTTCTTTTTTTGTTGACTTTTGATCTTAAGTCAAAAGATGAAAAATGCATCTCAACACTCTTCGTTTACTCCGTGCGGTCTAACCCTAGCCGGGGTGGTTGCACGGTCATGGTTCATTGACCATGATTTAGGGCTTGTCTCCTTAGAAATCAAGGATCAAGAGTACGAGCCTTTTGAACAAATCTTTAACATTCTCCATACATCATTATATCGAACTTTGAGGAATGTCTCCTAGTTTTCTCATATACAACTTTGAGGAATGTCTTTTTTTTTTTTTTTTTTAATTATCAGAGGTTCGAGAGTCCGAAACCACATCATGTAATATTAGTTTCGTACCAGCGACCTCTAGACTTTGCCTGAGATCTTTACCACAGCATATAATGTCTTTTATGCTAAAGAAGCAAATCAATCAGGAATAAACCTAATCCGGTTGAATTTTCTTTGTCGAACCATATATATGTGGGAGTGATGTTTGGTAGCAAGAAATTGCTATGCAAGCATGTCTTTGACGGCGTCAGAGCAATCACCTTCCAAGAGGCATTTTCATGAGAACTATCATAGATCGGGCCATGTAAATGTTCAAATTCTCGGCTGGTATTGAGATTACCAGGAAACCTTTTTAGAACTCTCGGTCTCTGATGCTCTTTTCGAATCTTGATTTGAGATCTACGGAAGTGACGCCAATCTTGATTTGAGATCTACGGTCTCTGATATTCAAATTCCTAAACTCGTGCTCCACTATCCCTCTAGAATTTCCATTACAGGAGGAACAATCCTTTCATTGACGAAGTGCATCATGGACTACACTAGCTTGATAGACAAACCTTGATTGATTTTGTTTAAGCCTTTAGAACATCGTTATAATATCTCTGTTGTGACTCCATAAGGTTCTCCGCCATATATTCTTTTTATCTTGCTTTTCTTGAGCTCACCCCCATTGAATATGAAGCACCTATTCGCGACTCTCTTTATCACGTTTCTCGCTATTTTGGCTCTGTTAGGAGGAGAAGTGCCGAAATAATCCACAAATCTCTTTCCTCCGAGCCTCTGATTTTCCCCTTTTTCTATTGGAATCCATTTCTTCCTGTGTTTAGGAGAATATTAACAGTAGACTCTAACTTCTCCAATCCCGGTTTGGGATTTTACATAGTGGAAGAGAAGGATTCTCACGCTAAGAGACTCAGAGAGAATAAGGAAACTTCACAGAGGAGCTTCTTTGTTTAACGTACTCTCCCTGCATAAACTCAGGGTCCAGATTTCTCTTCTCTGAAGTTTCTTTCCATTTCTTTTCTCATCCTCTTCTTCGTAGACTTGGGTTTAAGATGCCCTTAAGCAACTAATGAAACCTAAATTTCGAAAACAATGTTGAAGAAGCATTTGTTGGAATTCATATCGGTTTATAACTATTTATAAAGACTAATTACGAATTCAATTTGGAGGATTATGTAAATACTGAATTAAATCTAGATCTTAAAGTTTTGAATATACATATATTCTGCAGTGGAATGATGAATCAAAATGATTCGAGGTTGTTTAGTACTCCAAATGTCGTGCCTCTACCGGTATCCACACGCACACAAACTGGATGAAACGGGATGTTAATACCGTAGAGATCTAATCTTAAAATAACTAGAAGAAGTTCTTAGAGCATCCGTATCAATGATACAGACCGGGTCTCAACTCATTAAAAACGATTAAAAAAACTGGGCTAAATGAAATTTGGGTTTGAGTCGTCTCATTGAAGACACGTGTCGGGCATTCATTGGACCGTCGCTTTTTTTGTTTGGCCCACAGACGACGGTAAGTACGGCCCAATTAATAAAAAAAAGTATGTGATTGGTAATTTCAGAATAATAGGACGGTGGAATGATTAATGAAGGACCAATTATGTAAATACTTCATACGTGATTAATAATTGGCCATTTCATAACTTTGTAAATTTAAATGCTTAAATGGTAACAAGTTTCGAGTCCTTTCAAACATAGTTTATAATTCCAAAATCTAGACGTTTTAAATTGAAAAAATATCAAATCTATTTATTTATTTAGAAGTCTTCGGTTATTAAAAATGCAACATATAAGTTAATTCAATTTTTAATATTGCACAAATCACACGTCAAACTAGGCACAAATTGTGCCTTTCCTCACCAACACTCGGCAAAAGTTTCATCAGTTCTTGGTCCGGTATGCATTCTAGGTGACTGTATATTATGTATGGCGGGAGAGAAATCAGCGCAAGCATGGGGATAAAACAAAAATAGGTAAGATAATGAGAGCATCTATCATATTGCACAATATGATAGTAGAAGACGAACGAGACCAAGACACTCAATATGATTTATCAGAATTCATAGAAAAAGAAGGAAGCGAGACTTCAGAAGTGGACTACACGTTTTCTACAGAGACACCTACAAATGTGAACAATATGATGGCCAATTGAGCTCTAGTACGTGAGAAAAGAATGCATGAACAATTGAAAGCTGATTTAGTTAAGCATATTTGGCACAAATAAAGACAAAAGACGAGTTAATTATGTTTTTCATCATACTTTTATATGTTTTTTAATCTTGTATAATTGTGTTATTCAAGTATTAATAAAATCTTGTATTTTTATATATACTAATTTGATTTTCTTTCATTTTATTTTTTATAATAAAAATTATTTTTTTATTCTTTAGAAATCCATTGAGTATCATCATTGGACATACAAAAATTAAAAATTTCTTAATGAATCTCAAAGAATAAACTAGTATTAAAATTAATAATAAATTAATGCTAATGATACTCAATGGATTTCATTGATAAGGATGCTCTTCGAGAACTTGCTTCTCTATTTCCTTTTAATAATCTCACGGCTGGAGGCTTCATCAAAAAGCCAACCTTCACGTGTGTATGTATTATATAAGGCATACATTAAACCTAATTAACATACTTACACGTAGACATATACATATCCATATCCATATATATATATGTATATTTATTATTACTTTATTTATCATATAAATAAATTCTTCAAAAACCCAAATATACTTTGATCCAATTTGTTTAGGTGTGTAACCCTGTAGGATCGCATAATATTAGTAATAGAGTTTAGATTAAGTAGTGTCTATCAAAACATTATAACCACATAATATTATACGACTGCCAAAGTTTCGACAATACAACTTTAACTAGAGTAAAATACAAATGATTTCAGGATATTCCCAACAATCTCCCACTTGTATTGGAATTATCTATTCCGATAATCCTTTTGTCTCTATATCTCGATCTTAGAATAAGGCAAGAAACTGTGTCATCCATATCAAGCTAGATCACATTTATCGAATTCTGATTTATACTAATCAAACAAACGACTAACATTCACCTCGTTTGAGCGTGACCACGCATTTATCAGTATCAAATCTTCGATAGGCCCAGAGATATTTATCTCCCGTTGAGGAGGGACAAATCCCATCTTGTTCCATCCTTGTTCCTTAGACAATTCATAACCCACCCAATCAATGTCTTTATAATCACCTTTTACGGCTGACGTTTGACAAAGTAAACCAATCCATGTGTAAGAAATCATGAGGAACTCAGGTCAAAGGACTATACTCTATAGTTGTGATGATACAACTCTTATGACACTCATATAACAATCTTGTAAAGTTCTCATAGCGGGTCAGTCCAATACTGTGTTCCCCAACACATATCTATGTGATTGACTTTATACCACATATCAATGACTGCACGAAACTTAGTCATTAGTCACCTCATATACTAGTAATTTATAGTTATCAATGTCCCATCTTAATAACCTTAAATAGGGACCTTAATAAATTATGTCATTTACCACTCATAGGGTTTCATGATCAAGTCACGTACTTGATGACCTATGAAAATGACATAAATTATTTTGGAACTATTATTTAATTATCCAAAAATCAAATAATATATGAAAAAAAATTCATTAATTTGAAACAAATTCAAATCATATGTATACATGAACATCATATCATAAAGAAAAGCCTCCCATTAGAATTAAGATCACATCTTAATAAATCTAATGGCAATTACAGCAACATGACTCTCATGCTTTGGCTGCAAAAGAGGTTTAGTTAAAGGATCAACAACATTTGCATCCATAAACTCTGCTAATCTAAATTGCTCAATCTCTATTATTGAGTGTGCCACAATGCTCTACTTAGAACTCTTCTAAAAAATCATCTTTGTCTGCTTTAAAGCTAGCATCTATGAAACCACTCAACAAGTTCCTCATTTCCTCCATAGACCAAGAATTTATCCTTAGTTCTTCTCAAGTACTTAAAGATATTATTGACTACTATCCAGTGAATTTCACCTGGATCATACTGTTATCTGCTCATCATACTCAAAGCACACACAACATATGAACGAGTACAAAGCATGGTATACATGATAGATCCTATGCAGAAGCATATGAAATCTTACTCATGCGCTCTCACTCATCAAGTGTCGAATGACACTGAGTCTTGCTGAAAGTTATGCCCTGAGACATTGGTAAAAAGCCTTTCTTAGAATCATGCACATTGAACCTATGCAAGACCTTATCTATATAAGTGTCTTGACATAATCCAATAAGCTTATTTAAATCTATCCCTATAGATTCTTATTCCAAGAATGTAAGCGGCTTCTCCCATGTTTTTTCATTAAAAAACAACTACTTAGCTAGGTCTTAACAAACTGAAGCAAAGGAATGTCATTTCAATGAGCATTATGTCATATACATACAATACCAGAAATGCAAATGCGCTCCCACTACTCTTCTTGTAAGTGCACGATTCTTATTTGTTTTCGACAAAATCAAACTCTTTGATTGATTCATAAAACAAAGATTCCAACTCCGAGATTCTTGTTTCAAGCCATAAATGGAACGATGAAGCTTGCATACTTTCCTAGCATTTTTAAGATCCGTGAAACCCTCTTGTGTCATGTACACATGCTCTTTGAGATTTCCATTAAGGAAAGCTGTTTTACATCCATCTGCCAGATCTCATAATCATAATAAGCGGTAGTTGCTAGGAGAATTCGAATGGACTTGAGCATTGCGAGTGGGGAATAGGTTTCATCATAGTCTATACTATGAATTTGCTTGTAACCTTTAGCCACCAATCTAGCTTTGTATATATGAATATTACCATCCATGTCAATTTTCTTCTTGAAAACCCATTTACTCTCAATGGCTTTAACACCATCAGGTAAATCTACCAAAGTCCATCCTTGGTTTTGTGACATAAATTCCATTTCGGATTCTTCGGCCTTTAGCCATTTATCGGAATCAGGGCCCATCATTTCTTCTACATGGGACGTAGGTTCATCATTTTCTATAATCAATATATCATGATGATCAGTCACACAAACCCCCATATCTATCAGGTTCATGACGAGTCATTTCGCACCTACGAACCTCAGGTTTCATAGGTGTGGATTCTACGACTCTTCGTAAATCTAGCTAATGCTCTTCATGAGAAGTTGGAGCAATCTCCTGTGTCTCTTGAACTTCTTCGAGTTGTACTTTACTCCCACTAGTTCCTTTTAAAAGAGATTCTCTTTCTACAAAGGCGTCATTCCGAGCAACAAACACTTTGTTTTCAGTGGGGTTGTAAAAGTAGTAACCTTTGTTTTCTTTGGGATAACCTACGAAGTAGCATTTATCAGATTTGGGTACAAACTTATCTGTAAACATACGTTTAACATAAGCATCACAACTCCAAATTTTCAGAAAAAGACAAATTCAGAACCTTTCCAGTCCATATATAATATGGATATGGTGTCTTCTCTACTGACTTTGATGGAATATAGTTGAGCGTATACGCATCAGTTTCTATAGCGTATCCAAAAGGATAATGGAAAATTGTATAACTCATTATTGATCGAACCATATTTAATAAAGTTTGATTTCTCCTTTCGGACACACCATTCCATTGTGGTGTTCCTGGAAGAGTGAGCTGTGAAATTACACTCTCTAAGATCATCACTAAAAACTTGGCTCAAATATTCTCCTCCACGATCTGATTGAACAACTTTAATTGTTTTGCCAAGCTGGTTTCCTACTTCATTATGGAACTCCTTGAACTTTTCAAAGGATTCAGATTTATTTTTCATCAGGTAAACATAACCATATCTACTGAAGTCATCAGTAAATGTAATGAAGTACTAGTAGTTTTCCCTGACACTTAAGCTCATTGGCCCACATACATCTGTATGAATAAGGCCCAACAAGTACCTAGCCCTTTCACTGTGTCCAGTAAATGGAGCTTTAGTCATTTTTCTCAACAAACAAGATTCACATGTCTCATATGATTCATAATCAAATATGCTCAAAAGTCCATCTTTATGAAGTTTCTGAATGCGTTTCAAGTTTATATGGCCCAAACGACAATGTCATAGAAAAGTTTGATTTGACTCATTAGACTTAAATCTTGTACGAATGTCATAGACGGGCATGATTTGGTTAAGAACACAAAGTCCATTTTCTAATGGAGCACTACCATAAAACATATCATCTTGATCAAATGAACAACACTTGTTCTTGATCGAAAATTGAAACCCTTTAATGTCCAAACACGGAATGGAGATGATATTCTTGTTTATAGCACGGACATAGTAGCAACTCTTTAGTTCTAAAACCATGCTTGAAGGTAAAGACAATGGATATGTTCCCATAGCTAATGCAGCAACTTTTGCTCCATTAGCCACGCGTAGGTCCACTACGTTCTACTGTTTTTCAGACCGTGCACATTAATACAAATGTGAGCTCCACAGCCTGTATCCAATACCCAAGGAGTAGAACCAGAAGTAGTAACATTTACTTTTATGACATAAATACCCCGTGATCTTCCAAGTGATTAAGGACGTTTTATTTGTCCTTCTCAAGAACAAATCGCGATGAATAGAAACTTTGAAGGTTTGACATAACCGTCTGGAAAGAAAAGCAAAACTTTATATGATGTTCAAGATTATGAGCATTCTCAACAATTGAGAAAACTCATACTATACCCAAAACAAATTTTCCTCAATACGAGTATAGTATCCAAGATCCATATTTCACTAAAATTCAAGTGAGCTTTGGCTCATCGCCTGAATGTCTACCTATTTAGGTAAGCAACAATCTTGCTAATTATATACAATATAACTCTTGGTTGTGGATGTCATCTTATGTCTTATCCAACCCTATGTCTCTAAGCCCAAAACCGTTTTGATAGCCTAGTCAAGTAAACCAATTTTGTTTCATATGGTAACCATTACCATCTGCCTCACTTATGTAGTTGTGGACACCCTGCTTAGCAAACCCATCACACAACGAAACAAACTTTGACAGTTGATAAAATTGGATAAACATCAAAATACTTGATATTAGTTGAGGAATTAAGGAATTGTCCAAGTTATATTGAAATTTATATCTAGTATATAAATTAGTAAAACATAATTAAATCAATATCTAATATTTATACATGCTTAATAACTTATGCCCAATTTTAATTAACATCCTTTAACAATTCTCGACCGTTTCAACAAATCATGTAAATACGTGAATATGTTAAATTAAAATCAATTTCATAAATCTGGACAATTACAACTAAATCAAAATATCATCTATATACATTAGACTAGACTAATTTCAATATTATACACATAGGCTCTGATACCACGGTTGAAATTCATATCGGTTTTATAACTATTTATAAAGACTAATTACGAATTCAATTTTCAGGATTCATGCAAATACTGGATTAAATCTAGATCTTAGAATTTTGTATATACCTGGATATTCTGCAGCAGAATGATGAATCAAAATGATTCGAGGTTGTTTAGTACTCCAAACGTCGTGTCTCTACCGGTATCTACACGCAAACAAACTGGATCGAATGGGATGCTAGTACTGTAAAGATTAATCTCAAAATAACTAGAAGAACGTTTCTTCTCTATTAGGGTTTTAGTGTTTCTGTTCATGAGTTCTTAGAGAACTTGCTTCTCCATTTCCTTTTGATAATCTCACGGCTGGAGGCTTCATCAAAAAGCCAACCTTCACGTGTGTATGTATTATATAAGGCATACATTAAACCTAATTAACATAAGAAGGTTCATGGGCTTATCTTATACCCATTATATGATGCCCATGAATAATTATCCATTCCAAATCTAATTTAGAATACTTACACGTTGACATATACATATCTGTTATAAACCCATTTGTATGGATGCACATTATTGGTCCATATTCTAGAACCTTCTAGACTTACTTCTTCTCCAAGTTATATTTCCTCCCCAAGCTTTGTATCCCTATATATATTTGTGTTTCTCATGGAATAAAGACAACACAATTCTTTCTCTCTTTCTCTTATTCATAACACGTTATCAGCACAATACCTAGCCGTCTGGGCAAAATCCTAACCACTGAATAAAATCCTAGCCGTTTGAGCACGAAACCCTAGCTAACTGAGCAATCAAAATAATTTCTATCATCATCACCATAAATCCCTAACGACACCACCTCCTATTTTAGATTTTGTCTTCGTCCCAACTCAATCGAGATAAGTGCTACTAATTCATCATATTATTTCGATCCGATTATAAATTTGTGACATCACATACTTTATTGGCCAAAACATGTTTAATAAAAATCGATCGACACATGTTTAATAGATACATAGGAAATCGACACATGTTTAGTTATTGCTTTGTTGGTATAATTCATTGATGCATGCTTTATTACTGAGATCTATATATGATAGTTTGTAATTACGATATATGCATTCGTTATGATATGATCATTAGTACAATAATGGTTTATTACTTTGTTCATCACATCCAGAACATGCTTTTAATTGTTTGGTTTGGTATTGGTTGGTTTGAATTGGTTTAGCAAATTATAAGTGCTTTTACTTATGCTTCTTTGACTTATAATTACGTGGACTGAAAAATAATAATATTTTGTTGCTAAATCATTGATGGTCAGATGTTCGTGTCGTTCATGTGTGGAGTTTCCTGTGTCGAGAGGGAATCGGTTTCGCAACGATGAATAATATTATTACTGGCAAGTATTTGTGAATATTTTGGCCGATAATATCTCTGAATATTTTTCAAGTAAGTCACTAAACCATCTAATAAAAGATTCTTAAAATAAGAAAAACGATTTTAACAATTGGAAACAAATTATGTGAATCACATGTATAATCCATGTTTATTGCTTAGTCACAATATTGTGCTTCTTTGGTTTAATCTGTTTTAGTGGATTTGACTTCGGCTCTTTAACAAACTTATTATTCGATTTAATTTTACCAATAAATATCTGCTTGTTAATTAAGATTTGTTTTTCACCTGCACATGTTTCCTTAATGCTTGCACTAGATCGAATATGTCTCAATATAATAGTTCTACATTCATTGATTTATGGTTAAGCATCTGAGAATTATGTTTCATCATCGATTTTTGTAATACTGATTTAATTAACATATTAGCATATTGTCTCAATAGAAGATGTGATTTGATTAGAAGATGTGAGATACATAACAATATTGTTTGGCATATCGTTATGGTTTATTGCTTAATTACCAATCGCTTGATTATACCTGGCTCATGATTTATTGTTTGGTATGATTCGTTATTTTAAAATAGCTATATTCATAATTATTTTCCATGTAGATATTAAAAGAAAAGAATATCATATGCAATGTTAGAGAAACATAAGCTATCTTTCACTCAAATAATCTGTTGTCCAAAAGACACATAACTATGTAAAGAGATTTAAGAAGTTTATGTTCTCTCTTTATGTTTGATCAAAATAATGAGCTAAATAATGTCTTGTTGATTATGCTCCATTCGGAAGTGAATGTGACATCTTATATGAAAAAGAGCAATCATACTAATAATACTAAGCCAAAGAAGTGACTATAAAAATTGTCTTGAGTGGTCAAGACCAAAATGTTTCTTGGTAGAAATTAAATTCTCACGAGAAGAGTGAAAAGAAAATAGTAACAAGTTGATTATGGTCCATTCCCTGAAGTGAATGTGACGTCTTATATATAAAGATCACAGTCAAAGCACTAAGTCAATGTGGCTATAAAGATTGTCTTGAATGGTCAATATTGAGATCGAAGAGTTTCTATCAAGAACTCATATTTTCACCAGAAATGAGAAAATAAAGATGGTACTATACAAGATAATACAAGAAACATATTGAATGCTTAAGAAGAACATATGTATATGAATACTCTAGAAGAACACAAAGATAGTATTTCCTACGGGAAAAAAATGGTAAGAGATAAGAGAGATTTCTCTAGATGAAAAAATCTAGTGTGAATACAATATTAAGAAGTGTAAAGCTGAGTGAAAGCTCCTGAAAAGCAGATATAAAATTTGCCAATGAGAACGCAATTTAAAATCATTGATGCGTTATACTCTCCCAAATGTCAAAGTTAAGTATTAAAGAATGTTGCTGATTCTAGAATGGCAATTCGAGATTGATGAACCTGAAGTTTCACCATCTCGAGGGGGAGAATTAGAGAATCTCACATATACAATAAGTGATATATCTAGAGAATCTCACATATACAATAAGTGACATATCTAGAAAGTTATGTTCACTAAGTTCTTCGAACAATTTTCAAAGGAAAAGTGTGATCACCATCATGTGATATTAAGACTACATGACTTGAAGTTTGTAAGTGAATTTAACTCAAGTTTGTAAGTGAATTTAACTCAATTATGTTGACAGATTATCTCTAGCGCAGAAAATCATAAAGCAGTCTTTTCTCTGACAACTCCCACCATTAGCTTTGAATTTTCTAGAAGTAATTTTGATTATGATATCCTCTTAAGGGAGTAAGTGATTAGCGAAGCAAAGGAAACCAGAAGTTTACTACGAATGTAAAGTAAACAAGAAGTTTACTAAGATTAAATAATTTGGCTTAACCGGATTAGTCATCCTGGTTTAATGATGATGCGAGAACTTATGAAATTTTATGTGGACATTCCTTGAAGATCTAGAAGATTCTTCTTAATGATTTATATATGTTACTTGCTCAGAAAACAATATGATAATCTGGCTTTCACCAGATAAATAATTTGGAATCTAATAGTTTTCTGAAATATTTACAAGGAAATGGTTATGGGCTGATCACCCACTATGTGACATTTAGATACCTTATGGTAATAATAGATGCATCGCTTCAATGGACGCATTGACTCGATTGACACATCAACTAGAATGTCACGTTTATCCTTGTTATAAATTTGCAACCTGAAGTTTGCAATATTACTTTCTTGATTAAGTTACAAGAGTATTTCAGAAGTCATGTTTGAAATCTGATTATTGGATGTCCATTAGAATAAGTGTTGAACATCCTGAAGCTCATGTTCAAACACGAAATTTTTAGTAGCATTGATTCGCATCAAGCCAATATCTAATTATTCTCCCCATAATTATTGGTTTAGGGTCAAAAACCAAATAGTTCTCATCTTAAATTTTTGAATATGAAAAGTGCTCCACCACAGCGCTCTAAGATAAGTCTTCAATGGAGGATAAAAATATATGTTGGATATGAATGATACTTCATAACACAAGTTTTAACCCTATGAAACTACTGCAAGTGCACAACAACGAAGTAGTAAATAAGGGATCGAATCCACAAAGACCAAGTGCTACACTACGAAAGTATGAGAGTGAAATTAAGCTAAGATGGTAAAATGGTAGTTGTTTGTAAAAATAATACGAATGACAAATAAATGATGTAACTTATGGATTAAAAACGTCAGGCTTTAGGGATATTCGTAGGAAATCAAAAATCATGAATTAGACATTTATTCAGGGAACAATTCAGCGCAGTCTCGAACTTAAACATAAATGTATAACCAATCCACTGTCGTGGTATCAATCACTTTATCTAGCAACCTAAGATTCTAAACTGTCGTTTGAACTTAGAATTCTAGACAAGCATTAACGAGCAGGTTTAATGTATTCACAAATTGCCTTAGCATCAGCTTTCGTTGGCTAAGGACAATTTGCTCATCTACGTTCTTTCAGGCATTTAATCGAACACTTTTGGTGCATTAAACGTCCTAACATCAGGAACTAGGTGATCAATCTAATTCAAGCAATAAGAACAACGATAGATGAAGACAAAAACAAATCCCTATCTATGTCTAATTCATCGATTCATGAAATCCCTTGAAACCCTAAAACCTAACTATAGATCTACTCAGACATGGAGATGAAGAAACAACAAGAAGAAGATGAAAAACTCATGATTAATAAAATAGAAATCCAATAGGGTTCAGAAATCTTCTCAATAATCGTAGAGTCAGAGATTCGTCTCCCTGGTGCTTACAAATTGCAAAAGCTCAAAGTCTGATAAAAAAATAAAGCGTAGTCTCACCATGGCTAAAAAAACGAATAAATAGGTCTAAGAACGTCTTGGTCAAAATCTCTTGCAAAAGCCCAGTAAAACAAGGAAATCTGAATTTCCTCATTTTTCTCGATTTTAATACGTGGATCGATCGATCTGCTCCTCAAAACTTCAATCCGAGCAGTCTGGTCGATCTTGAGGTGAACCGATACTTTGAATATAATTGGATCGATCGATCCGATAGTGGATCGGTCGATCTGGTCCGTTTTGATGCTCCTTTCCTCTTCTTCTTCAATTCTTTGCCCCATTTTGCCTTACACTTGTTCCAAACGTGTTTCGACCTGAAAAAACTCTGAAAACAAAGAAAAAACTCGATAAAACTCTGAAAATACACGTTAGAATGCGTAAAAAACGCAATACCTTAACTCCCCCAGACTTAGCTTTTTAAGCAAAACAGAAAACTAAACTCGTGAAAGAGGTTTGAAAACGTGGAAACTCAGCTTCTCTTTTGGGAACGTTTATTGACCACTAAATTCGTAATCCACGTGCTGCAAAGATGAATAAATCTAACCACCATGTACCTCTCCGCAGACATTTCCAGCCTCCCAAATTCATCCCAAAATTTTGCAGCACTGTCCACTATCCATCATTGCTAGCCTCATTGATAATCTCGATGTTAAGAGCCTTCTAGACTCATTCTCATATAATACCATGACAGATCACCAATACAACTCTTTGGTACTCTTCCTCCTCCCCCAGACTTATTCGATTCTCATTCTTCATTCATAACGGGACTCACTACTGTTGTTCCTTGTGAGGAGACAGGGTCGTGAGAAACTTTTCCGTTATAGTTTTAGAATAGCGCTCACTACTATTGTTCCTTGTTAGGAGACAGGATCGTGAAGACTCACTACTGTTGTTCCTTGTTAGGAGACAAGGTCGTGAGGATCTTTGCACTATTCTCAACCTTAGATCATTTATAACTTAGAAAAAAGGGAGGAGTACCATCATTTTTTCACACAAGGTGCATCTGTCTAGTACGAACGAAGAGTCAAGCTCTACAGACACCAATCATTCCAACGAGGGTGCAATTAGCTCAAGCCTAGTGGACCTTGTTGGAAACAAGAGACGTCTCTAGTTAACTGGTTGGCCTTTGGATTTTCCATTAGTCTGATTTGAATTTATTCTGCGGCAATGGTCAGTTAAATGAAATAGTCAGTAAATAAAGAGAAATGTTACATCATAGTTTCCTAACTATAATACTCTTGACTCAATAAAACAACTTGGAAAGAAAAACACCAAAATGACTCAAAAGAAATAAAACAAAGAAAAATGGCGTTAGTCCCAGCAAATACCCTCCCCCAGACTTACTTCACACTGACCCAATGTGAAATAAATCAGAAGAAGGATACGACTTACGCAAAAATACAGAAGAAGAAAATGTGAAAAGATAAAGGAGAGAGAGATACTGCAATCAATGGTCCTCGGAGCTGGCGCTGCGACTATCTCCTAATGCTCTCCGACGCCTACCTAGGCGTACATCGGTACTCTCATCATCCTCATCGGAAAACCTGTGTCCAGCAACACCAGGACCAGCTCTAGGGGCATCGTCTCCTCCCCGAGTCTCTGTAGTGCTAGGGCGAAAACAAGAAGGTGGGCGCGGGCAACTGAGCTTAGATAGCGCGTTCCACATCGTCGTCAACATTGAATGTTGAGCCCGCTGAGAAGTCTCTATCCACTGCCAACGAGCTGAATCTGGTCCATCTTGAAGAAAGGAAGGAAGATAATACTGACCATCATAAGCAGGGAGGAGTGGCTTAAATGAAGTAGGTGCTTGTGGAGCAAAATTGTCTCGTACTCTCGCCTCCTCGAACTGTGAAACTGATCCTCCTGAGGATCCACCACGACGCCTAGCAGATGGGGGATCTGGAAGGTAAAACTAAGGATCCAAATAGAACTCCAGGTTGTCCCTGGATGTGGGAGGTGTAAAGGCAGGGAGAGGAAGCTGGCAGCGTCGGAGAACCAGCGAGCGATCATAGAACTTATACTTAAACCCTGCATCACAGATGTTGTTGTTATTAAGAAACCTCTCATCGTAGTATTCAACCTTGTTCACACACTGAGGAGAAGTGAGGTCAATGCCATGGAATCGGAAAATGGGTATCAAGAGACTGCCAACACCCTCTATCTTGGCCTTCTGCAAAGTGTTAAGACCCCAGACTTTTTGTTAACTAACATGGCAGCAAATACCGCTCCCAAATTCGTGGTAAGCTCTGCAGGAACCTCTCTACCATAGATGTCATCAGGAGAAGGAAGTCCATAGTGTATCATCATCAGCTCAACTACACTAAGAGAACCTGTCTCCTCCTTCGCATTGAAGGAATGCCCAAGGATCTTGGCGAGAACCCGAATCACTAGATTCCTGATCAACTCAGCTTCGCGTTTCAAGAATTGGCACTGCAAAAAGGTCCTGAACCAATCAAACTCCACAACTCATCGGCCAAGGGAAAATTTGGGAATTTGCAGCTCGGTATGGTCCTGTCAAATCCATAGAGATCACACAAATCTGGTATGGAAATCTCATATAGAACCCCACTATAAAGGTAGGAGAGGGTTCCCTCATCTGCTTGGTGCAAAGCGATATCCTCGAACCGGAGCTCCACTGAGGCAAGAAATTATCGAACCAAATCAGGATAAAGGGGATACGTCTTATATGCCAAAGTCCCAAGTCCCATCCTCGTCAACATGGACCGCACATCCTCTGCAATACCCATTTTCTGCAATGTCCTTGGACATATAAATTGGGTAGGAACCATAGAGACCTGCCGGAAACCATTGTAGAACAGACTATTAAACTCATCCCATGCATGACCAGGCTTGCGGTAATAATACCCTGTCCTCTTCTGCACTACACTCAAGGTAGTATGAGGAATCTCCTCAACAATTCCAGACGGAGGGAAAGCTGTACCCTCGATGTGAGGCCAAGGCGCGCTAGTATGTTGGCCGTCTTGATCATGCTCCATCTCACCATGTGTGGGATTCGAAGATGTTGCGACTCCTTTTCCCTTTTCCCATGAGCCCCTTTTGAATTGTTGTCGTGTGGTCCGTACGGGTGCCCAGTGAGGGCCAACCTTGTTCATTCGACTTACCCATATCCTGGGAGGCGGATCGATCGATCTGATAGGAGGATTGATCGATCCAATTGCACAGAGTGGTCAGGTCGATCCTCACATGACCCGATGAATTTTGCAAATTGATCGTAGTATTGGATCGATCGATCTGTAAGCACCTTTTTTTTTTAGTTTTTTTTTTTCGAAAACCTGAAACACTTAGAACTAAAACAAAAAATTAGCAAAACAAACGACAAAAATGTTGAACTATGTACACTTACCAGTGAGTTGCCTCCCACTAAGCGCTTGTTTTAAGTCACGAGCTTGACTTGGATGCCGTTTAGGCTTGAGGTGGATCACTGAGATGAACTGTGTCTCCTTCAGCGAATTCAGAGTCAACGAGATACGACTTTAGGCGCTGACCATTAACCACAAACTCACCTCCTGCAGCGTCCAACAACACTACAGCTCCATATGGTCTCACCTCTTTGATGGTAAAAGGACCAGACCATAACTTGCCAGGAAAAAGTCTGAGGCGAGAATTGAAGAGCAACACCTGATCATTTGCAGCGAAGTTCCTAGAGATGATCTTCTTGTCATGATAAGCCTTTGTTTTTTCCTTGTAGATTCTTGAATTCTCATAGACAATATGACGAATCTCATCTAGCTCATTCAGTTGCACTAACCTCCTTTCAGAAGCAGACTTGATTTCAAAGTTCAGCAACTTAACAGCCCAGGCTGCTTTGTACTCTAGCTCCACTGGAAGGTGACACGATTTCCCATAGACAAGATGAAACGGTGTTGTGCCTAAAGGTGTCTTGTAAGCAGTCCTATATGCCCAAAGAGCGTCATCAAGCTTAATAGCCCAATCTTTCCTCGTAGAGCCTACAACCTTCTGCAAAATGCTTTTGATCTCCCTGTTGGAAATCTCAACTTGTCCACTCGTTTGAGGATGGTAAGGAGTGCCGACCTTGTGCTTGACACCATGCTTCTTCAAAAGACCTTCAAAGACCTTATTGATGAAATAAGAACCACCATCACTTATTACCACTCGAGGCACACCAAACCTCGGGAAGATCACAGATTTGAACATCTTCACAACGACCCTTGCATCATTGGTCGGGCTAGCCAGCGCTTCAACCCACTTAGACACATAGTCTACTGCAACGAGAATGTATTGATTTCCATAAGAAGATGGGAAAGGACCCATGAAATCAATACCCCAGACATCAAACACCTCAACCTCCAAGATAAAATTTTGAGGCATCTCGTTTCTCTTGCTAATGTTGCCTTGCCTCTGACACGAATCACACTTAGAGACGAAAGCATGAGCATCTCTAAACATAGTTAATGATGTACCATAAAGCTTCTATGTAGGGTTTATGCACTTAGATCTTTAAATTTATAACCCTAGGGAACTGCAAGTGCACAGTTAAGACAATTGTAGTACTTAAGGATCGTTCCGCTGAGGACTAAGTGATGAATGCACTACAAACCTATATGATTTCTAAGGGAACATATTATTTGGTTTTAGGGTTTTATGGAAGCAAATAACAAAGCAATAAAGTAAAGGGATAGATATCAATTAAGATTAGAATTCAAGCAATTCACAAAACATATACAAAACACAAGCAATCGATTTAGGATTTTAATACTAGTTGTTCTAGAACTCATATCACTAAGGTAAGGTCATCCCACTATCGTGATGTAACTAACCATCTATGTTTTGCACCGTAATAGACTCAACTATCGCTGGTTATTACAAGGTGAAAACATGCTTTATGCTCAAGATTGATTGTTCACTAAACTCCTTAACTAACCTATCGAATTGTTAAGGTTTCTAGCTCATCGAATACTAGGTCCGGAGATATAACAAGCTTTTGGAGAGTATATCAACCTAAGATCACTCCCTGGGTAGCTAGGCCAGTTCGTGCTTTGATTATAAATAAAGATGAAGAATCAATTCTAGAATAAAACTCTAAACGATTAAATACGTAAAAGCATAGAATTAAGAAAGTGCATAGAAATCAAATCAAAGCTAATACTCTAACATGTTTTGCAACACGTAGTAGCAAGAGTAAAGCACATAGACATTATAATTCGTTGATCTATCTAAGCGTAAGGATTTAGATCTTATCTCTTTGCAATAGGGCAAAGATCAATCTATCCTTAAAGGCTTCTAGAATCAAATAAACATGAAGAACAAGAGAAAAACGAAATACATTGTTTAAGTATTGATTTAGGCTGTTAAGGCCATCTGTTTGAGTTACTAGAGAGGCTAAAAGCAAGTATATATAGGGGTTCAAGGAGGCTTAAGTCGACTAGGGTTTCTTCGGGCAAATACGTCTTTTTGGTCGAAACTGAGGCAATTTCGGACACGATAATGGTTGGGTTGTGTGACCGGTATTAGAAGCTTCCATGACTCTTCTAGAAGGTCATAAAAAGGTCTGGATATCGGCCCATGGGCTGGCCCGGTGCTTGGCTCCATTTTGCACTAACTTCACTTCGAAGGCAGTTTGACATATCCTCACTGTTTCGGGTGTGTCTTTTAAAGTAAAGCTCCAATTAATGAAATTCCAACTCCATTAGAAATCTAACTCAAAGTGATATCTCCATACCAAGTTTCATTGAATTCCCAACTGATTTGATCCTCCGTTCTTCAGCGAACTTCTGGCGTATATGTTCTATCCAGTAGGAGAATGTGCATTATCTTCAAGATAAAGTGACTTGGCTTGGTTCCTTTGACTTGGATAAGTAGCTGCATCATAGATGACACTCTTTTTGCTCCATTTTACATCCTTTTGATGATAAAACCTGTTAAGACTTTAAAATCTACATATATGAGAAAACTACCTCTTTTAGTCCAAAAGCTTTATTAATATATATGAAAACCATACTAAAATAGATAGAAAAAGTGGTCAAATATAGGATATATCAACTCCTCCAGACTTATCTTTTGCTTGTCCTCAAGCAAAAAATAGTCAAGAATTGAGAATAGGTTTGAAATTCGGAGGAACTCACATATCTTTTGGATCGTTGCATCAAATTCTAAACCTGTAATCCACATAAAACAAGATTAGCTCATTGACATTGTCATCTTCTTCCATCACGAATTCGCAACATAGCCATACTCTAAATCTCTGTCCCTGCAAAAATCTCAATGTCAAATCAATTGACTCTTTCTACTCTCTTAGATTTAGTGAAAACTTCTCATCAAGAATATCATTCAAGGAAGACGGGCTAGGTATTGGGAAAGGCTGATTTTAGTGGTGAGGTTAAAAGTGTTTAGGGTTACCATAGACTCTGGGTGCGAGATATTATGCAAAATCGCAAGAGAGAATGGACCTGTTGATGTCCACAATTTCCCAACCGCTTCTTCACGTCTTTCCCCCCCAGACTTAGATTTTTTTCCGGGAAACACTTGAAATCTCTTCTACTCGTCTCTTCTTTTGTATCATGACATTCTTTGGGTATTCTTTGGCCATAAGACTCTGAGAATTACCGTTTTCCTTTCCCTTAGATTTTTTTTTCTTTTTATTTATTTATTTTTTTTTTCTTTTTATTTTTTCTCTTTTTTTTTATTTTTTTTTCTTTTAAAAAGGGGAAAACGGTATCTCTTTGATATAAGTCAAGTATAGGCACGAATTGTTACCATGTTTTACGCATCCAAGGAACGGCCAAGCTCTTTGAAATTTGTTCTTTGTACTCCACCATTCTTTACCAAATCGTCGCATCTCTAGTGATTGGAAAATTGCGTCGATCCTTTTCTCTCCGACGTTTTTGCACATATCTGCAAGTATGAAACTAAAAGAGAATGCATGAGGTCTGAAAGAAGGTAAAGGGTTTTTAGGTAGGGTACCAACTAAAAATGAGCTGGCCATTCATGACATTAAAGAGTGGTAAAAGAGGATAAGATGTCATGAATGTGTGATTCGTTTCCTTGATCTAACATCCTTAATAAGAAATAATCAAAAACCATATTAGTAGTCCAAATAGAGAGTCAAAATCATATCAATCAAAACAGTTGCAAGTAGAAATTTTCTGGACGGAAGCTCTATCATGAGATTTCTGAATCGATTGTCATGATCAAACCCTGCAACAATGGTTACATAGTCTTTGAAATCAAAACGTCAATTCTAGAAAAGTGTCATAATTCCTATATTATTATTTTTATGAAAAACGATTTTTTTTTATTTAAATAAATTTTGAAAAATCCATTGAAAACATAAAACCCAAACACTAACAAATATGTTAGTAACAACAATCCCCCCAGACTTAACTTACACCGTCTCCGGTGTAAAATGAAATCAAATTAAGGGAGTAATGATGAAAATTGATTTGAAAGAAGAATCAAAAAGATAAAGAATATAATGATAGTACCGGTGAACTGTAGATAATTCCGGCAAAAATCCTAGGTTGTCGTGATCAATCTTAGATCTTCGTTGTTTTTAAGCATTGGGTATCCCGTATGAATCGAAACCATGCTTTGTATTTCCAATGTCTTCTCTTTCTATCACATCTCGTTCGAATGGTGGATAATGCGTAAGACGATTGAATTGTGCGTCCACAATGGAATCACTTGAAAATCCTGTTTAAGAGCAACATATCCTTGCAAAAACACTTGAAATCACTTGTTAAATTCATCCTTGATCTTAGTCTTCAATACAATTGTATTGAATTCCAAGTCCAAGAGAAGGAAAAATAGATATTAAATAAAAAGAAATCAAAATAATGAATCCAAATTGTTAAAAACTATCAATCTAGGTGAAATCAATGAATGAATATGTCAAGATGTGAAAATTAGGTTTAAAACCATTTAAAGCTAACCAATGTTTTAATATCTAATACAAAAATTCATGAATCAAATAATACTCTTAATAATTTAATTAAGAATAGATAATTTGTTGGAAAAATTATCTATTCTGGAACGGTGAAAAAGCTTGAAGTTGCGGCTTCGTAACCTTCCTTGACGGTCTTGTTCAATCGGTCATAACTTGCTAACCGTAATAGCAAATCATGTTCTGCTTTTTCCTATAGCTTCATAAGACTGTCTCCTTCGTGTATACCAAATTTCAAAAACGTCCGGGTTGATATAGAGCTCCAGTCATTCCATGAACAGAACAAGTCATGTTCGATCTCCTTTTCATCGTTCTTCTCAAAAATACATTTGTTTGTATTTTAAAAACTTTTTGTAAAATCCTGAAAAATGCATAGATAGATAAAATAATGAATGAAAATATTGAGAAAAATAAAATCAAATCCAAGAACTTAGAATAAGCAAATTAATAAATTCAAAAACATAGATATGGGTTGCCTCCCTTAAAGCGCTTGTTTTAAGTCTTATAGCTCGACTCTCTGGGTTTTTAAGATTTTGGAAGGTCTTCTAAAGGCTTGAGGTTGCTTTTAGCATGTAAATAAGGTCTCTTTAAGTCGTGTTCTCCATAAGCTTCCCAAGGTCGATACAAGGTTGGATTGTATCGATTTTTGTGAGATAGTGGCGGTTGATGGAATTCATGAGGCATGGGGATGTAATCTCCAACTTCTTCACGAGAATAAGGGCTCGCCATTCTCTTTGGATTGTGATACTCCATTGACGAATCTCTGAAACACACAAAGATGAAAAAAAACAAAAAAAAACAAAAAATTAGAAAAATCAAAAAAAAGAAAAACAAACTTAGACTTAATCGTTATCAAAAAATTTGCAGACAATCAAACAAATGTCCCCGGCAACGGTGCCAAAACACTTGATGTGCCATAAAGCTTCTATGTAGGGTTTATGTACTTAGGTCATTAAATTTATAACCCTAGGGAACTGCAAGTGCACAGTTAAGACAATTGTAGTACTTAACGATCGTTCCGCTGAGGACTAAGTGATGAATGCACTACAAACCTGTATGATTCGGATTAAGCTAAGGGAACATATTATTTGGTTTTAGGGTTTTATGGAAGCAAATAAAAAAACAATAAAGTAAAGAGATAGATATCAATTAAGATTAGAATTGAAGCAATTCACAAAACATATACAAAACACATAAGCAATCGATTTAGGATTTTAATACTAGTTGTTCTAGAAATAATATCACTAAGGTAAGGTCATCCCACTATCGTGATGTAACTAACCATCTACGTTTTTCACCCTAATAGACTCAACTATCGTAGGTTATTACAAGGTGAAAACATGCTTTATGCTCAAGATTGATTGTTCACTAAACTCCTTAACTAACCTATCGAATTGTTAAGGTTTCTAGCTCATCGAATACTAGGTCCGGAGATATAACAAGCTTTTGGAGAGTATATCAACCTAAGATCACTCCCTGGGTAGCTAGGCCAGTTCGTGCTTTGAGTATAAATAAAGATGAAGAATCAATTCTAGAATAAAACTCTAAACGATTAAATACGTAAAATCATAGAATTAAGAAAGTGCATAGAAATCAAATCAAAGCTAATACTCTAACATGTTTTGCAACACGTAGCAGCAAGAGTAAAGCACATAGACAGTATAATTCGTTGATTTATCTAAGCGTAAGGAGTTAGATCTCATCTCTTTGCAATAGGACAAAGATCAATCTATCCTTAAATGCTTCTAGAATCAGATAAACATGAAGAACAAGAGAAAAACGAAATACATTGTTTAGGTATTGATTTAGGCTGTTAAGGCCAGCAGCTTGAGTTCCTAGAGAGGCTAAAAGCAAGTATATATAGGGGCTCAAGGAGGCTTAAGTCGACTAGTGTTTCTTCGGGCAAATACGTCTTTTTGGTCGAAACTGAGGCAATTTCGGACACGATAACGATTGGGTTGCGTGACCGGTATTAGAAGCTTCCAAGAATCTTTTAGAAGGTCGGAAAAAGATCTGGATATAGGCCCATGGGCTGGCCCGGTGCTTGGCTCCATTTTGCACTAACTTCACTTCGTAGGCAGTTTGACATATCCTCACTGTTTCGGGTGTGTCTTTTAAAGTAAAGCTCCAATTAATGAAATTCCAACTCCATTAGAAAGCTAACTCAAAGTGATATCTCCATACCAAGTTTCATTGAATTCCCAACTGATTTGATCCTCCGTTCTTCAGCGAACGACTGGCGTATATGTTCTGTCCAGTAGGAGAATATGCATTATCTTCAAGATAAAGTGACTTGGCTTGGTTCCTTTGACTTGGATAAGTAGCTGCATCATAGATGACACTCTTTTTGCTCCATTTTACATCCTTTTGATGATAAAACCTGTTAAGACCTTAAAATCTACATATACGAGAAAACTACCTCTTTTGGTCCAAAAGCTTTATTAATATATATGAAAACCATACTAAAATAGATAGAAAAAGTGGTAAAATATAGGGTATATCAGTTGGCGACCAGAAGCCAGCTTGCAGAGCCTTAGACACTGTCTTAAATGTAGCAAAGTGTCCTGCATAAGTTGAACCATGGCAATGAAACAGAAGACCCGGAACCTCTTCCTCTGATACACATCTTCTAAAAACCCCATCGAAAAACTGCTTGTACAAATATGGCTCGTCCCAGAAGTAATGTCTGATGTCTCTCAAGAACTTCTTCTTCATGTACCCAACAAAGTCCTCATGTTCCTTGTCTGCAGCCAAGTAGTTAGCGAATTCACCTAACCAAGGTATCTCAGGAAGGTTGGTTTCTCGTGGTGGTGCGGATTGCTCAATGTTGCCAATGCCGATGGCATACACGTGCTCCTCAGGTAGGCTGTCATCCAAAGGGACTCCTTCCTCTATACGCAATCTAGACAGATGATCTGCAACACAGTTCTCAACCCCTTTCTTATCCTTGATCTCCAAATCAAACTCCTGCAGCAGGAGTATCCATCACAACAGTCTAGGTTTGGCATCCTTCTTAGTCATAAGGTACCTCAAGGCAGCATGATCAGTGTGAACAATAACCTTAGACCCCACCAGGTAAGACCTGAACTTCTCAAAAGTAAACACGATAGCCAGAAGTTCTTTCTCAGTAGTAGCATACTTACATTACGCATCATCAAGAGTTCTACTGGCATAGTAGAAAACATGGAGCTTCTTTTCCTTTCTCTGCCCCAAAACAGCTCCAACTGTATAATCACTAGCATCAGTCATCACCTCGAAAGGCAATTCCCAGTCTGGCGGTTGGACAATTGGTGCGCTGACAAGTGCTCCCTTGATTGTGTGGAACGCCTCAAGACAATCGCTGTCGAAGTTTAACTTCACATCCTTGCACAAAAGCTGAGTTAAAGGCCTAACAATCTTGGAGAAATCCTTGATAAACCTCCTATAGAACCCAGCATGTCCCAGAAAGCTCCTAACCCCTTTGACATAGTCAGGTGGCTGCAGGCTTTGTCATCACTTCGATTTTTGCCTTGTCCACTTCAATTCCATTTTCTAAAATCTTGTGTCCTAAAAAAATCCCATCTCTGACCATAAAATGACATTTCTCCCAGTTCAGCACAAGATGTTTCTCCTCGCAGCGTTGTAAAACCCTGCACAGATTAGAAAGACAAACATAAAAAGAAGATCCATAGATAGAAAAATCATCCATAAAAACCTCCATTATGTCATCAATCATGTCAGTAAAAATCGACATCATGCATCTCTGGAATGTGGCTGGTGCATTACACAAGCCCAACGGCATTCTGCGATAAGCATAAGTGCCATAAGGACAAGTGAATGTAGTGTTCTCTTGATCATCTGGATGAATGAGAATCTAAAAAAAACCAGAATAACCATCTAGAAAACAGTAGTAAGCGTAGTTAGCAAATCTCTCAAGCATCTGATCAATAAAAGGCAAAGGAAAATGATATTTACGAGTAGCAGAGTTCAATTTCCTATAATCTATGCACATCCTATGACCAGTGACAGTTCTAGTTGGAATTAATTCGTTCTTATCATTCCTAACCACAGTCACTCCACCCTTCTTTGGTACAACATGGACCGGACTCACCCACTTGCTATCAGAGATAGCGTATATAATACCAGCCTCTAGAAGTTTCATAATCTCCTTCTTTACAACATCTTTAAGATTCGGGTTTAACCATCTCTGATGTTTAATAGAAGTGATTGACTCATCTTCAAGATAGATCATGTGCATGCAAAATCAGGTGAAATGCATGTGATATCATCCAGAAATAGCTTAAGGCCCTGCGATACTTTCTAAGTTCACACAAAAGCAAAGCAGTTTCAGCATTGATGATCACAGGATAAGTAGATTTAGGACCTAGAAATGCGTACCTTAGCCCGGATGATAGTGGTTTGAGCTCAATCTTAGGAGCTTTGAGCTTGCTCCATGAATTAGCTAATGGCGTAGGAAGAGATGCTGCAGAAAGTCTCTCTACAGCTCTATCTAAACTCGTATAAGCAACCATCTTCCCCATTGACTGGCTTGAGTCCATCATCTTAGCATACCCAGTCGCATCCTCACTCAAAAACCCATTCTCACTTGCAGACCTCGTCAAAGCAAACTCCAAAGGGTCATCAACTAGAAACTCTTCAGCAGCATCGTCAGAGATTTCTAGTTAATCATAGACCAAGAATGTCTGCCCATCCAGCATAGGCTTCTTAAGCAACTTATCCATTTCAAACTTCATGATAATATCCCCCAGGTGGAGATCTATTCGCCCATTCCTCACATCTATCATAGCACTAGCAGTGCATAAGAAATGCCTACCCAAAATGAGAGGCTCCTTTGGCTCATCATCTAGTTCGAGGACTACAAAATCTGCAGGAATCAACGCATTACCAATCCTCACATGTAGATCCTCTAGAACTCCAACGGGCAACTTCACAGAACGATCAGCAAATACCAAGGAGATCCTAGTGGGTTTGAACTCGGTGAATCCAAGGCGACTGGCCACTAAGTATGGCATCAGATTGACGTTTGAGCCTAGATCACACAAAGAACAAGCAAAGGTCATCGACTCAATCTGCACAAACAGAACAAATCTCCCTGGATCACCCAATTTTTTTTGCATCTTGTTATGAAGAACAACGCTACAATCCTTTGAGATCTTCACGAAATCATCCTCTGCAGAGACTTTACTTGTCACCAAGCCTTTCATATATCTCTTCATCGAAGGAATCATCTGGATTGCATCAACAATACTAAGCTTCACTGTAAGCCCATCCAACATCTTTTTACACTTCGCATCCTCTAAGTCTTTCCGTGACTTCTTAGGGCGAGTAGGATATGGAACCCTTGGAGCATAGATACGAGTAGGCAATGGTTCCTTTGCAGTGTCCTCTTTTGCAGACTCTCTCACTTCTTCAGGCTCTGCATTATCAGTCTTTTCCAGATTGATGGCTAGCTCGGGACTCTTTCCTTGTAATGCAATAGGATTCAACACCTTCACACTCCTAGTTGTAATGGCATTCACGTTCTCCATCCTAGGATTTTGTTCTCCTTTCCCAGGAAGAACCCCCTGTGGTCTTTTGATCGCCTCAGCCGTCTGAGCTACTTGAGTGTCCAACTTCTTCACATGAGAGGAAAGAGCTCCAAACTTACCATCGAGATCATTGTACATACTATCCACCTTGACATTGATCTCGTTAGAAGACTTTTGCTGATTCAGTAGAAGTTGCTGCATCAGAACTTTTAGTTCATCTTGAGAGTTGGTTGCAGAGCTCGTAGGAGCTTGGAAATTGTTGAATGGCTTTTTCTGCTGAAAGTCAACCTGAAATCTGCTCTGACCCGGATTTTGCACGAACTGTTTCTGAAAACCCTGCGAAATTTTTTTCTGGAAACCCGAATTTTGCACACCAGACTGTCCTGAAAATCCCTGAGAACCAGAAACGCCCACGTTTTGCACATACGTTTTTTCCTTTCCCCGAGTGACCACTTGTTGTGGATAAACTTCATCCTGTGGTTTTTCAACGTTTGTGCTCCTATAGGACAAATTTGGGTTGTTTCTGTAATTATGGTAGAAACCCTTGTTTTGCACGAAACCCTGTCCATTCACGTAGTTGACTTCCTACTGCTCATTAGTCCCTTCTTCAGTGTACTCCTGGTAGACAATTGGTTCTTCTTCATCTTCACAAAACTGTATACTCCTCTGATTCTGCTTCAGCAACTGATTGTGCTTCAGCAACTGATTGTGCTTCAGCAACTGATTGTACTTCTCATTCAGCTCATCGTACTTCTGAGACTCACTGCTACTGACCCGCTTCGACCTGTCATAATCAGAAGGGCAATTAACAGAACTTGAGCTAGGTTCTCGATCAGCTCAGATGCTGCCTGCTCCCCTCGAGTAATGAAGTTTCCATTGCTTGCAGCATTGAGTTGATTCTTAGATTCTCTGTCAACTCCATCATAAAATATGCTAATAAGCTGTCCTTCTGAATATCCGTGGTGAGGACACTCTCTCCGATATTCCTTAAACCTCTCATAAGCCTCACAGAATAACTCCCCTGAAAACTGCTGGAAAGATACTATCTTATTCTTCAGAGAAATTGTCTTGGATTTGGTGTAGAAATGATCCAAGAATGCAGCTCTGCATTGATCCCAAGTTGTCAGAGATCCAGGAGGTAGAGACTTGAGCCACCTCGAAGCCTTGTCTGCCAGATACAAAGGAAACAACTTGCATTTGATCCAGTCCTCAAGGACTTCATTTGCCTTGGTGGTACTGCAAATCTCCTCAAAATTCTCTATATGATCCATTGATTCTTCAGTAGTCCAATTAGCTGAGGGTGCAGTTGATAGTCGTTCCTGACAAGAATAGGCGGACATATAGCAGATCGGTTCTGATAGAACGTGTGAGGCGTGTTTACATCGCTAATCCCATGCTGAATCTGCTGCAACTGTCTCAACTGTTCTTGCATCCGTTCCTGCAGTCTATCAAACTTAGCCCTTGTAACCCCTGCAACCATCGGTGCATTGTGTTCGTCGTCTGAATCAACCATGTTTACATGTTTCGACATTGCTTTCGCTTTGTTTGCTCGTTCTATTCTTCCAAGTGTCAGGTTCTCAAAGTAGAGAAGGTTGTCAGAGCCTTCACTTCTTCTTTGCATACACCTGAAACACCCAAAAGAACAAAATAGAACTCGTTAGTAACTTCTTAGACTAAACTTCAAACTAAATTTTGAAGGTAACACAATTGGTTCCCGGCAACGGCGCCAAAAACTTGATAACACAGGTTTTAACCCTATCAAACTACTGCAAATGCACAGCAACGAAGTAGTAAATAAGGGATCGAATCCACAGAGACCAAGTGCTACACTACGAGAGTATGAGAGTAAAAGTAAGCTAAGATGATAAAAATGGTAGTTGTTTGCAAAATAAATACGAATGACAAATAAATGATGTAAACTTATGGATTAAAAACGTCAGACTTTTGGAATATTGGCAGCAAATCAGAAATCATGAATCAGACATTTATTCAGGGAACAATTCAGCGTAGTCTCGAACTCAAACATAAATGTATAACCAATCCATTGTCGTGGTATCAATCACTTTATCTAGCAACCTAAGATTCTAAACTGTCGTTTGAACTTAGAATTCTAGACAAGCATTAACGAGCAGGTTTAATGTGTTCACAAATCGCCTTAGCATCAGTTTTCGTTGGCTAAGGACAATTTGCTCATCTACGTTCTTTCAGGTATTTAATCGAACACTTTTGGTGCATTAAACATCCTAACATCAGGAACTAGGTGATCAATCTAATTCAAGCAATAAGAACAACGATAGATGAAGACAAATACAAATCTCTATCTATGTCTAATTCATCGATTCATGAAATCCCTTGAAACCCTAAAACCTAACTATAGATCTACTCAGACATGGAGATGAAGAAACAACAAGAAGAAGATGAAAAACTCATGATTAATAAAATAAAAATCCAATAGGGTTCAGAAATTTTCTCAATAATCGTAGCAGAGATTTGTCTCTCTGGTGCTTACAAATTGCAAAAGCTCAAAGTCTGATAAAAAAATAAAGCGTAGTCTCACCATGGCTAAAAAAACGAATAAATAGGTCTAAAAACATCTTGGTCGAAATCTCTTGCAAAAGCCCAGTAAAATAAGGAATTCTGAATTTCCTTATTTTTCTCGATTTTAATACGTGGATCGATCGATCCATATGTGGATCGATCGATCTCCTCCTCAAAACTTCAATCCGAGCAGTCTGGTCGATCCTGAGGTGAACTGATACTTTGAATATAATTGGATCGATCGATCTGATAGTGGATCGGTCGATCTGGTCCGTTTTGATGCTTCTTTCCTCTTCTTCTTCAATTCTTTGCTCCATTTTGCCTTAGACTTGTTCCAAACGTGTTTCGACCTGAAAAGACTCTGAAAACAAAAGAAAGACTCGATATAACTCTGAAAATACACGTTAGAATGCGTCAAAAACACAATACATCAATACTAAATATTTAGAACCATCCAAGAATGACTTATTTAAGGCTCGATTTGAAGATTCATTTTAATGAGTCAGTTTTTCCAACATTTGGGGGAGAAAATAAAATAGCTAGAAAAAGATATAAGTATCTATGAAGGGAACTTAACTAAAACGGCACATAAATTAGGTAATATAACTAGAAGTATATAAAAAATTTTTTTATTACTGATTTATTTTAAATGTCCAGCGTGCCCTTGTAATTACATCTGACAAAAAACCTAATTACAAGAATGCCATTACTTTTGAGTGCCACGTCAGATAAAATCAGGCGCCACATAGGAAATCGCTGACGTGTATTAATGAACTCAGCCGTAAAGCATTATGGCGGTATTGACGGCTGAGTTATATATACGATGTGGATGACTTTAAAAAATTGACTGATTTACATATACAAATAAGCCAAACGATACGGCTGAGTTACGAAACGTGGCTGATTTAAGATCTTCTGGCTGACTTAAGATTTATGTGACGGCTGAGTTTAAAATAATCTGCCTGATTTATGAGCTAATGGCTGACTTACGTACATATATGACGGCTGATTTGTACATCGGCTGGTTGAGATATGTTTCTCACGATGATGGAATGATCATCGACTGGCTGTGTTACTAAATGGACGACTTACCTATGGAAGGTAGTTACGACTGATTTAAGTATAATTAGCGTAAATCAGCCGTGTTTAGCTTGATTAATAGTAAACTCGGCCTTATTACGTCTGATTTATTAGCGAAAGATTAATTACTATAATTACTACAATAGCATTTATTTGACGGCTGATTTATTTAACGATACCGCTGACATAATATTTTCCAGCTGATTTACACCCTTTTATGGTCTCTTTTCGAACCCGATTTTTGTTGTTTTTATTATTGAAATAGTATTCACGTTGCAACTGACTTACATATGCATTTGATGACTAATTTAGCTAGGTTGATTTACGATTTCGTTTTGTGGCTCACTTGCCATATAAGCAAAAAATTAAGGACATTAAATCCGATTTTCCATGTCATCAGCTCCTATTTTCCATGTCATTGTTAGAGTTTTATGTTGTGACGTCGTGTCTTCTTCTTCTTCATCTATTTACATTCTTTATCATCTGATACCCAGAAACTTAATCGTCACCCTCTGCATCTATTTTCCTTCCTGATTTTTTTTTTCATTGATCTTTGATCGAGATCTTATGGATCCGGTAATTATTGTTTCCGGTAATTGGGTCATGAAAAACAGATACGTATTCAACGCTGACGGTAGAGGGTGTAGAGTTCTGTATTTAAATAATGAAACAACACACGACGAACTTGCGAAGGCGGTACTCGATGATTACGAATTGAACGAGTCGAGCCATCAGATTCAGCTGAGCTACATGTTCTCGAATAAAACTTTGAAAACAATGGCACACGATACTCCACCAGTTTACGTCTCTAATACTCGACAGTTGATAGGTTTTCTAAGCCTAAGAAAATTCGAACAGCTACGTTTCTGTGTAGAGATTACGGAGAAAAAGGAGAGCAAAATTAGTCTGAATGACGAAGTGAGAGAGAAGAAGAAAAGGTTATTCAGTTATGGCTCAAAAGTAGAATCTACATACGAAGATTACGGTGGTTTCAGTAATGATAATTGTCCTAGTGTTGAAACAAAATACGAAGATAAACGCGACGATGAAGACATGGATTGTGTAAGTAAAATTGAAGGTGAAGAATACGAAGTAGGCGGAGAAGACGAAGTAGGCGAACAAGATGAAGAAGATGATGAATTTGAAAGCCGATTTGATATGTTCGACGACTCGGATGGTGCTTCATTTGAAGATGATAACTTCAGTTCATACGGTGAGTCTCCAACACAAGACGAGAGCTACCGCCTAAGAAGAGAGCTCAGAACATGTCGGTGAGCGGATCGGAAAGGAATCTAGAGGTTCTAAGGTTGGAGATGTCTTCGTTAAACCTCGCGGTAGGGCAACGATACAAGAGTACGAAACGACTGAAACTTCTTACGGTGAGAGATCAATTTGATTTTGATGTAGACGTATCTAATTCGGACACACTCATTGTTAAGTGTTGGGTTGATGGATGTCTCTGGAGAGTTCGTGCTTCGACACAAGGGGAATTACCGGCATTTTATGTTCGTATTTACGATTCGGAGCATACATGTTTTGTAACTGAGCGTTCTAATCGATCTCGACAAGCAACACCAGATATTTTAGGCCAGTTGTACAGGGATTATCTCGGCGACGTTGGTCCGTCAGTTCGACCTAAGAGTGTCGGAATAACTACCAATAAGCATTTTGGTGTAAAGATAATTACTAATACATTTTGGCTGACTTATTTGTATAGTACAGCTGATTTTTTAGTACGTTTTGGCTGACTTATTTGTATGTTACAACTGATTTATTAGTACGTTGCGACTGACTTCTATTTCAGCTGATTTATTGGTACGTTGAGGCTGACTTATTTGTTTATTACAGCTGATTTACTGATTTACTTGTACTTTACGTTTTCCGTGTGGACAGATGGATTATTGGAAATCACATAGGACGCTAAAATTTGCAAGGAAAATCGATATGGGAACTCCTGAGAGTGGGTTTGAAGACTTGCCTCCTTACCTATATATGATAAGAAAGGCAAATCCGGGTATGGTTATGCGTCTTCAAATTGATGAGTTTGGAAGATTCATGTATGTGTTCCTTGCGTTTGGTGCGAGCATAAATGGGTTTTCTTTCATGCGCAAAGTTGTCATTGTCGACAATACATTTCTTAATGGTAAATACAAAGGGACACTTCTCACAGCACTAGCTCAGGATGGTAACTTTCAGATTTTCCCAATAGCCTTCGGTGTGGTTGACACTAAAAATGATGATTCATGGCACTGGTTTTTTACGCAACTAAAATTTTTGATTCCTGACGATGAGGCTCTTGCGATTATCTCGGACAGGCATAATTAGATAGGAAAAGCAATTGGAAATGTGTTTCCGTTGGCTTCTCGAGGAATTTGCACTTACCATTTATATAAGAACATTTTGCAACGGTACAAAGGAAAAAATGTCTTTCGTCTGGTGAAGAAAGCGGCAAAATGTTTAAGGGTTTCTGACTTTACTACGATGTTTGAGGAGATTGAAGCGATTAATCCTGAACTTCATGGCTACCTCCAAAGAGCTGATGTCCGACTGTGGGCACGTGTTCATTTTCCGAGCCAAAGGTACAATTTGATGACTACGAACAAAGCGGAATCAATGAACAGAGCACTGTCAAATGCAAGAAGTATTCACGTTGTTCGACTATTAGGATCGATACGGGTTATGATGACCAGATGGTTTGAAAAACAGAGAGAGGAAGCGAAATCGCAGCTAACCACGCTTTCGCGTGGTGTCGAGAAACTACTACATGTAAGTCAGCCATTGCAGTTCATAAGTCAGTCGTTATTGTTCCATAACCCAGCTTATATGATAAGCCAGCCGTAATGTTTTTTAATTTTTTATGTATTATAAATAGGGTCGTGTCATTGCCGCTAGACTTATGACGGTACAAAGGATTAATCCTTATCACACGGAAGTTACATATGGATCGTATTTGCATATTGTGAATTTGGAAACGAGAAAATGCACATGTCGGCGTTTCGAACACGAGAAATTACCATGCGTGCATGCAATCGCAGCTGCCGAGGACAGGAAAATTTGTCGTATATCCTTGTGCAGTCCTTACTACAGCAGTAGTTATTTGGTAAACGCATACGCTGAGTCGATCATGTCGATAGATTCAGCGCTCCAAGTTCCAAATAACGTTGCTAACCAACCGTACTTGCCCCCGCTTGTTCGTCAACAACCAGGAAGGCCTAAGAAAAGTAGGATGAAATCTGCTTTAGAAGTTGCCCTTGAGAACAAATGTCCTAGGAAACGACACACATGTTCTCGTTGTAAATAGTCTGGGCATAATGTAAAAACTTGTCCGATTTAAAAGTGTTGTTTGGATATGTATGGATTTGTGTTTTTGTTAATGCGATAAATCAGCCGTAAAGATTGAATTATTGTCAATAAACGACTGACTTATGATTACAATACAACTGATTGTCAATAAACGACTGAGTTATGATTACAATACGGCTGATTGTCAATAAGCGACGATGAGATTGGGTTAGATGAGGAAGACATTTTCTTTCAAAAATTTAGAAGAAGAAGATGGTAACTCGTCCAAACGCGTAAAAATTTAAAAACAAATCATAATATTTTAAGGGATTAGAGTTCCCAAGAGATTAATCATTACTCCTAGTATAGAGAGCCATATAACTGTCAGTATAACGTCTCGAGAGTACGAAATGTTGCGAGATAAAATTCAATAAATAATGTTTTTTTTTCCCGCCGAAATACGAAACATCGCGAGATAAAATTGAATAAATTATGGTTTTTTTCGGCCCAAATACGAAACGTCGAGAGATAAATTACACGTTTCGACTGACTTATATGCACCTAATGACTGACTTATGGCATGGTTTGGGAATGTCATAAATTTGGGTATGTTTGAGGTTTGGCTGAGTTATATACATGACAGGGCTGCGGTATGTCTTTGTTAGGACTGATTTGTGTTTTTGTTACAGCGATAAATCAGCCGTAAAGTAAGATTGAATTATTATCAATAAACGACTGACTTATTATTACAATACAGCTGATTTTCAATAAACGACTGAGTTATGATTATAATACGGCTGAGTTATGTAGACTTCTCGAGTAGTCTATGTCACTTTTAATATTTAAATTTGGCAAATTATAGTACTTAATCTATAAGGTTATAAGATTATTTGATGTGAAACTTGAGATTGGTAAAGATGATTTGGCAAATTGTATTTCAATTTCAAGATGATTTGCTACAAACAAGATATAAGTTCATTAAAACAAACCATAGTTATTATAGAGCTAGAGAGAGATTACTAGCTAGTCATCGGATCCATACTACATAGATTATGAGTTCACTAAAACAAGCCATAGTTATTAAACAACTTGGGTGGAAACTAGAGGCATCATGCCTTGATCTTAGAGCAGAACTTGAGCATAGGAGGAGATGCTTTGTCTTCCCAAACCAACTCCAGCACAAAAGATTCGTACGCCTTAACGCCAATAGCCTTGACGAATTTTCTAACTCTGAACCAAAGCGCAACCTCATATGTATGTCTGCCACACATAGATACACTGGCCACTCTACTCCATGCTTGTCCAAAAGAGTAATCTTCTTCCCTCCTGCTTTTTCCATCTGGTGAGCCCTAGTGAAGCTCACTGGAATATGCTGCATAAGAAAGAGACAATAAGCTCTTGACAAAGCATCAATAACGAAAAAAAATAAGGGAACAAAAATCTTTCAAGAGAGTTTACTTAAACTTACAAGTCTAGAATATTTGAGACTAGCTGGTGTGACAGTTAGTGTCACAAATCGGTTTTCACTTAGTGTAGATGATACTCTACTTTGACTACTCTCACCGGTTTTTCTCATCTTCTCTTTGCTGCTATGTTTTATGGAGATGTTGTCCTCTCCTCCTCATCCTCCTCCTCCCCCTCCACATCATCACCATCATCGACGTTGTTGCTATACTGTACATATTGAATCTCACATCAACTAGGTCTAAGACCAGTGATGTGGAACAAAAAATCTCCTTCGTGTCTGAAAATGATGAAGTCTCCGACTCGGATATCATGAGCACCTGCGAACTCTTTCCATCCAAAGGTGAGTCTCCGACCTTCCATCTTAATTTTCCATGTTTTCTCACACGCGTCCGACTTAAGCTCCATCATATTTCTTTTGTTTCTTCCTTCTATGTATTTCGAGAAGAACTTCACCGGAATGCTCTGCAACAAACACAAACCGTAAAGAAGAAGAAAGACATTGATATATATATATATATATATATATATATAGAGAGAGAGAGAGAGGGAAGAAGGGAGATTACATACGAGGTGGGAGTGGAAGCCAGGAAGAAGAGGTTGAAAGAAATGTGGGTTTGTAGGAGATTTACATACTTGATCCGCCATTGTCGAAGTTGGAAAAGGAGCTTCGAAGATAAGAAAAACCCTAACTTTATGAGTGTTGTTCGTAATCCTCGTCTTATTTATGGAGTATACTCTCTACATGGTTCGTACAGAAGGGAAAGAGAAAATACGGTGAAAAATCTTGAACAGAGGAAGTCGAAGAGACTTACATGGATCTTCTTTCGTGAAGTCAGCAGAGGAAGAATTCGGTGAATGATTTGGGGATCATGACGGAGAGGTCGTGATAGGTGATGGATGGAAATCAGAAATTTTGGTTCCGCAATAGAGGAGAAAGAGAGGAGCCGCGTTATTTCACAACCTAGGGTTTAGAGACAAAAGCCAAAAGTGGAGATTTTGTATGTTCAGATTTTATGGGTCATTTTTTGTAACTTTGCCTTTTAAAAACAAATCATAATTTACTTAAAACAGATAATATTTAAAAAAGATTAGAGTTTCCAAAAGATTAATCATTACTCCTAGTATAGGGAGCCATATAACTATCAGTATAGAGTCTCGAGAGTACCAAACGCGTGCGTAATACGATTACGTACATACTACACGGCTAAACTTATAGAAACTACACGCCTGACTTATTTTTTAAACACGGCTGACTTATCTCATGCGTGTCAAAAGTGAAGTCATAAACGGCATTTAGGCTGAGTTATGTTAAAGGTTAGGCTGAGTTATAAACGAAGTTTAGGCTGAGTTATGTTAAAGGTTAGGCTGAGTCATAAACGAAGTTTAGGCTGAGTTATGATAAAAGAAACAAATTCTGCATTAGAGTATTAAAGATACATAAACAGTAGAGTACTAAAACATAAGCATTACATAAACATAAGCATTAGATAAACATTTAGTCAGCCATATATTTTGCATTAACCTTTAGCCAATCAATTTCTGGAACTTCGACACTGGCCATCTTTTCTTCGGCTTCAACGAGTTCTGCTGCAAGTTTCTCCAACTCAGCAATGAAGTCAAAGTTTTCCTTCCCCATAATTTCTTCGAGCAAATCCATTTTCGCATTAATAGATTTCACTTCCTTCATAGCATCATGCAATTCAGCTTTAGCTTTCATCTATTCCTTCACCAAGAGGAGCAACGACTTGTAATGCTCTTCGGTTTCCCTTCTGGCCTTTTTAACATCATTTGGTCCATTGATATAATGCGTTTTTAGCGCATTCTAACCCTTGTTTTGTTGGTTTTTATCGAGTCTTTCACTCTCTATCGAGTCATTCTAGGTAATAAAGTGGCTGGAAACAAGGATTGGAGCTTACGGATTGGATTTGATGAAAAATAAGAAATCTAATCATTTTGGAATATTCTGGACGAAGGGAGCACCTAGTACAGAAGAGGGAGCACTTGTTCCCAGCAGATTTACTTATGGGCTTTTTATTAAACCCAATTTTGTAACCCTATCTTTGGGCCATCCGCCGTGGGCCTTTAAATAGGTCTTTCCCTGGATTTTTAAGGAGGATCACGCAGCCGCAACACAGCAGCAACAACACAACAGAGATTAACAAGTGAGAGAGGGAGAGATTCGAATACTTGTCTTAGAGTTTTGCTTGGAGATTTGTCTTCCACGTTTTCTTATTGAAGTTTTCTTAAACCATAATCTCTTTACTTTGATTTAATGAAGTTTCTCTTATCACTTGCTGCTGTTGTTTGTTTAATCATGGGCGAGTAATCCCCTAGTTAGGTTAAGGGTTTTTGATGGGATTAGAGAATCATAGCTAAGCATAGATAGGTTTTGAAACATCACTTGATATCTCCATCTAATGTCGAACGTATTGCCTAGGCTAATTTGATCACCTAGCCTTTGATTCTAGGTTGAATTTACTCATCAAAAGTGTTGTAAATTGCTGGAATTGACTTAGATGGGCGAGTTGTCTTTAGCCAACGACAGTTGAAGTTAAAGCAACCCGTGAACAAATCAACCCTAATCGTTTAATGCTCATCATTCCTTTTAACCTCAAACAACAGTTTAGGGTGTTAGATTGATTGTTGAAGTAGTTGATGCCACGACAGTGGATCCTCTTGAATCTATGGTTGAGTTCTATATTGGTTCAAAATTTGATAACCTGAATAATTGCTTGGTTTTGATGTCCTAATCCCTGAGATATATCCTTTGACCTAACGTTTTCCATCTATTGTTTACAACCGATTTTACTTTTATTTTGCTTTGATATTATCGTGACACTTTAAACAACCCTACATTGCTTAGCTGAACTTGTAATCCATAGGATTAGAGTGTATTGCTGGTCCCTTAACGAGCCTCACTATTCTGCATTCGAATTAGTGAACCTAGGTTTTAATCTTTTATAAACCGGAAAAGCTCTTTTATCAAATTGGCGCCGTTGCGACGGGAACCATCTCGATACCTCTAATTTTCGTTTACAATTTTAGACTAAGCACTAATCTCGTTCTTTTGTTCCTCTTACGTGTGTTTCAGGTGTATGAACTCAAGGACAACAAGGAGAAATCTTCAAACTCCCTTCGTCACTTTGAGTAACCCTAAGCTTGCGAGACTAGAACGAGAAAACATATGACAAAGGCCTAATCCCGCTGATATGGGCAATCAAGGCGACAACAACATGGCAGCTGAGCTGCAAAGGTTGCAAGAGCAGATGGCTCAGATGCAACAACAGCACGCGCGCGAACAGCAGCAACAACGCGCGCGTGAGCAGCAACGAACCATAGGGGATATGGACAATCCTCATGCTTATTACCGGAACCGAGCTGCCATAGTTCCTCCCGCTGTTGAAAGGAATGACTATGAGATCAAACCGCAGATGATATCGCTGGTTAAGCAACACTTGTTCCACGGACTGCCTACTGAAATCCCGATGGACTATATAGAGAATTTCGAGGAGATTTGCTCCACGACAAGCTCTAATGGGATGAACCCGGATTTCGTAAAATGCAAGCTGTTTCCGTTTTCACTCGTGGACAAAGCTTCTCGTTGGCTTAAGTCTTTACCTGCTGGATCCATTACGACTTGGGCACAATGCAGAGCTGCATTTTTGGATCACTTCTACACAAAATCCAAAACCGCGAGTCTGAGGAACAAGATCTCTTCCTTCCACCAACATTCTGGAGAGTCCTTCTGTGAGGCATGGGAAAGGTTTAAGGAGTATAAGAGAGAGTGCCCACACCATGGTTTCTCCGATGAAAATCTACTTGGCATTTTCTATGATGGCGTGGACTGGGACTATAGGAATGCGCTGAATGCTGCTAGCGATGGTGACTTTATGACCAGAACCAGGGATGGTGCATATAAGCTGATTGAGAACTTGGCTGCAAGTTTAAGTAACAAATCCCAAGAGTACGACAGGACTATGAAATCCAATGGAACGGATTCCACCAAGATCGATGACCTTACAGCCAAGATCAATTTGCTGCTCAAGGAAAACCAGAGGATGGTTCATTTTGCTGATGAAAATGGCGAACCACTTGTTGAAGAGATGGTTGAGGAAGGAGACAATGATCAGGAAGAGGTTAGCTACGTGAATGGCCAGGGTTTTGTGCAAAGCAGAGGGTTTTGTGCAAAGCAGAGGGTTTAACCAAAATTACAGGAATCATCCGAATTTTTCCTATCGGAGCACTAATGTTGAAAACCCACAGGACCAAGTTTACCCACAACAAACGAGCCCCCAGAACACGAAACCTCAAAATCAGGGTTTTCAGAAAACATTCCCTCAAAATTTCCAAGGAAAGACATTCGTCCCTTTTCAAGGTCGGAAACCGCAGTTTTCAAACTTTCAGGCTTCTGCAAGCTCTGGAAGTGGTTCTCAAGATGAGTTGAAAGGTATGATGCAGCAGATATTGAAAAACCAGCAGAAGTTCACCACTGAGATCAAAACGAAGGTGGATGGTATGTACTTGGACCTTAATGGTCGGCTTGAAGCAGTTTGTAACCACGTAAAGAAGCTCGACACTCAGGTCGCTTAAATGGCAGAAGCAATAAAGAGACCACAGGGAGTGTTGCCTGGTAAAACAGATGCAAATCCAAGGGAATTTGTGAACGCCATTGAGCTGAGAAGTGGAAGAGTTCTTCCCGGAGCCGTAAGGGCAGAAGCTGAAAACTGCCCAAAAGGAGCACCTGCTCCGGTAGAAGGAGCACCTGCTCCGGTAGAAGGAGCACCTGCTCCGGAAAGGAGAGCACCTGCTCTTGAAACAGAAAATGATGTTGAGGTTGTTGGACCAAGTTCTACTGTTGTAAGGCCAAATGAGATTATTGATAAGGTTCATTCACGTGTTTACAGGCCCCCTGTCCCTTACCCAGTACTTCCAAGGAAGTCGCAGAAGGATTTGGAGGAGGCGAAATGTAAGGAGATGTTACAAGATTTGACGGTTAAGCTGACATTGGCAGACGCGATTCAGATGATGCCGTCCATGAAAAAGTATGTCAAAGGCCTGGTTACCGGACGGATTCCTTCAGAGCAGAGTGCCATGGTTGTAAGTAAGAATTGTAGCGTTGTGCTACAAAACAAAGCCATTAAAAAGCAAGAGGACCCAGGTAAGTTCGTGCTTTCTGTTGATATTGGTCCTGTGCGATTTGCTTGTTCCTTGTGTGATTTAGGTTCTAGCGTAAACCTCATGCCCTATTCGGTTGCAAGGAAGCTCGGGTACACAAAATTTAAACCAACACGAATTTCATTAGTGTTTGCTGACAAATCTATTAAGTTGCCTGTAGGAATTTTGGAAGATTTGCAGGTCAGGATTGGGAACATTTTCATCCCAGTAGATTTCGTGGTGTTGGAATTGGACGATGAACCAAAGGATCCCTTGATTTTGGGACGTCCTTTCTTGCGCACAGCTGGTGCGATCATTGATGTAAAGAACGGAACGATTGATCTCTACCTGGGAGACATTATTATGGAGTTTGAGATGGATCGGATGTTGAAGAAACCAACCATTGATGGGTAGACTTTTGCCATTGAGGATAACCTTGAAATCTCAGAAGAAGAGATTGAAGAGATTCTTGCTGATGAACCCTTGGATGTGGCGTTGACAAAAGCTGAAAGTGAACATGGGTATTTGAGTGAAGACACTGTTGGTTTTGCAAGGATGTTGGATTCTGGTGAAATAGAAAAATCAACAAACTTTTTGAGACTTGAAACGGAGGGAGAAGACGGAGCACCTACTCCTGAAATCTCTACTAACGACCCTTGGAGCGAGCTGAAAGCTCCAAAACTTGAGCTCAAAACCTTACCAGCTGGGCTAAGGTACGCGTTTCTCGGTCCCAACTCTACATATCCTGTTATTATTAATGCTGATCTGAATAATGTGGAATTCGCCTTACTTTTATGCGAGCTTAGGAAGTATAGGAAAGTTTTAGGTTATTCGCTAGATGACATCCCTGGAATCTCACCTAATTTATGCATGCATAAGATACATTTAGAGGATGAATCTAGAACTTCTGTAGAGCACCAAAGGAGGCTGAACCCGAATTTGAAAGATGTTGTTAAGAAAGAGATTATGAAATTATTAGAAGCTGGAGTTATTTATGCAATATCTGATAGTAATTGGGTAAGTCATGTGCATGTAGTGCCTAAGAAAGGCGGAATCACTGTGATCACCAATGATAGGAACGAATTGATACCCACTAGGACTGTCACAGGACATAGGATGTGCATAGATTATAAAGAGTTAAATGCAGCAACTAGGAAGGATCATTTTCCCTTACCATTCATTGATCAAATGCTCGAAAGACTCGCTAACCACCCTTACTACTGCTTTTTAGACGGTTATTCAGGTTTCTTTCAGATTCCCATTCACCCGGATGATCAGGAGAAGATAACCTTCACATGTTCCTATGGCACCTTTGCGTACCGCAGGATGCCATTCGGATTATGCAACGCCCCTGCTACTTTTCAAAGGTGCATGATGTCTATCTTTACTGATTTGATTGAAGATATTATGGAGGTTTTCGTGGATGACTTCTCCGTCTATGGAAGCTCTTTTTTTGTGTGTCTATCTAATCTATGCAGGGTGTTGGAGTGCTGTGAAGAGAAACACCTAGTGCTGAATTGGAAGAAGTGTCATTTCATGGTTATGGATGGTATCGTTCTAGGTCATCGAATATCCGAAAGCGGCATTGAGGTTGGCCGAGCAAAGGTTGAGGTGATGATGAACTTGCAGCCGCCGGATTCAGTTAGAGGAATAAGGAGTTTTCTCGGTCATGCGGGCTTCTACAGACGTTTCATCAAAGATTTTTCAAAGATAGCGAGACCGCTCACTCAGCTCTTGTGTAAGGAGACCAAGTTTGCGTTTGATGGAGCTTGCCTTGAGCCGTTTCACACGATAAAAGGAGCATTGGTGAGTGCACCCATTGTTCAACCGCCAGATTGGGATCTACCATTTGAGGTAATGACAGATGCAAGTGATTATGTTGTGGGAGCAGTATTGGGGCAAAGGAAAGATAAAAGGCTCCACGTAATCTACTACGCTAGCCGCGTCTTGGATGAAGCTCAATGTAAGTATGCTACGACTGAGAAGGAGTTGATGGCAGTCGTGTTCGCCTTTGAGAAATTCAGGTCATATCTTGTGGGTTCAAAGGTCATTGTTCATACCGACCACGCGGCGTTGAAGTATTTGCTCACCAAGAAAGATGCGAAACCGAGGCTCTTAAGATGGATTTTGTTGCTCCAAGAGTTTGATCTACAAATCGTTGATTAGAAGGGTACTGAGAACGGGGTTGCTGATCATTTATCTCGCCTAAAATTCGATGAAACAGTCCCGCTTGATGATGCACTGCCAGATGAAAATGTTTATGCGGTTAGATCAATGTGGTCCAGACCCTTTACCATTAAGAAGGTCCGTTCATATGGAGCCGTGGTGTTGCTGGACGCCAAAGGCAACGAGTTTGTGGTCAACGGTCAGAGGCTTAAGTTGTACCTTGCTGAGACAAACGAAGCCGAAGGAGGATTCATCCCCTTAGGCGATGCACCAAAAGCCTAAATGGCTAATCAAGTCAAGCTAAAGACTTTAACCAAACGCTTGGTGGGAGGCAACCCACTAGTATGTTTTCTAACATTTTCAATTTAATTTCTTTTATTACTAACTTTGAATTTCAATGTAAGTTTTCAGGTCTTATAAAAAAAAAAAAAATTTGTGTTATGGAATAAACGAGGCAGATCGATCGATCCCCACATTACGATCGATCGATCTGGATGAGGAAATCGACATACAAACCAGCGGTCAATGTCAGGATCGACCTGTTCAGTCGATCCGAATTCCAGAGAGCACCTGCTACCCAGAACAGAGCACCTGCTCTCCAGGGTAAAATTTCAAAATTCGGATTTAGGCCCACCGAGAGGTAAGAATTTCCATGAACATTTTTACTTTCTGCTTTTCATTCTTATTTTCCTTTTCACTCTCTCTTTTCATATTCTCACACCGAGACGGGGTGAAGTAAGTATGGGGGGGAGTTGCTACTAATCTCGTTTATTTTGGATGTTTTTCTATTTTCTTATGTCCTATTTTGAGTCTTTCTTTTCATTTGTTTTATTGAGTCAAAATTTTGTAGGGAATTAGGACTTTATCTTATGATGATCTTTGAACTATCTATGTTTAACTTTCTCTCTAGTGACCATTTCTTCAGAGCATGGGTACAAGGAACAGCTGGAATACTTCAATGCACCATCTTCCAGGTTTCATATTGACCAAAAATTTCTCTCGCTATTGGCACTAGATTAGGGAAACGAATCATATTCAGGACTCCTTATTCTTTTTATCACTCTTGTTGTTCCTGAATAGCTAGCTCATTTTTAGTTAGTACCCTCCTTAACCCAAACCTCTTTTCAAGCCTCTTGCATTTTTGTTACTTCATTGTCATATGTGCAGCATATGCGCAAAAGGGCTGGAGAGAATTGGGTCGACATTGCCTTTAAATCACTCTTTCTGAAGAACGAAAGCACCTGATCCCCAGAAGGATCACCCGCTCTTATTTTCAGAAGATGGTCTTAGAACGAGCTGGAACAATAATTTCCGCAAAGGAGGAATGATATTGATGAGCTCCACTTGGGTATGTACAAGCAAATCTGATATTTTCGTGTTTGAGAGGCATACACTTGTAATCAAAACCCTCTTCATCATCAATCCAAAAAAAAAAAAAAAAATTTACAACAGATGATGAAGAGTGGTAAATCTGTAAAATTGGAAATGTCTCTCTACACAGCGAGTATACCCAAGGTGGACGATGGCTAGTTGAGATGTTGGAGAAATTTGGAGAAGAAAGAGTGGTTTAGAGAATGTGGATATCAATTTTGTGCAAAATCCTGCATCCTCTACGAAACATCGGGTAACCCTTAAATACTCTAACCACTTTTAAATCCACCTCTAAATGGCCTTAACCCTTTAGCGTCGTCTACCCTAAATGGTGCCTTTAGCGAGACCCTCACGCAACTTTAATGTGTTGAGTTTGTGTTTGGGAAATGGAACTTGGTTGGGAAATGTGTCGATGATGTTTTGGTAAAGCTTTGTTATTCGTAATTTGGATTATGTGGTCTGCAGATTGAAAGGTTTTAAACTCGGTTCACTGAGGATAAAAGAGTTCCCGCGTTTTCAAACCTTTCTCCTTCACTTGGTTTTGAATTTGTTTGAGAACAAACAAAGATCTAAGTCCGGGGGAATTGATATAATGCGTTTTTAACGCATTCTAACCCTTTTTTTGTTGGTTTTTATCGAGTCTTTCACTCTCTATCGAGTCATTCTAGGTAATAAAGTGGCTGGAAACAAGGATTGGATTTGATGAAAAAGAAGAAATCTGATCATTTTGGAATATTCTAGACGAAGGGATCACCTAGTACAGAAGAGGGAGCACCTGTTCCCAGCAGATTTACTTATGGGCTTTTTATTAAACCCTAATTTTGTAACCCTATCTTTGGGCCAGCCGCCGTGGGCCTTTAAATAGGTCTTTCCCTGGATTTTTGAGGAGGATCACGCAGCCGCAACACAGCAGCAACAACACAACATAGATCAACGAGTGAGAGAGGGAGAAATTCGAATACTTGTCTTAGAGTTTTGCTTGGAGATTTGTCTTCCACGTTTTTTTATTGAAGTTTTCTTAAACCCTAATCTCTTTACTTTGATTTAATGAAGTTTCTCTTATCACTTGATGCGTTTGTTTGTTTAATCATGGGCGAGTAATCCCCTAGTTAGGTTAAGGGTTTTCGATGGGATTAGAGAATCATAACTAAGCATAGATAGGTTTTGAAACATCACTTGATATCTCCATCTAATGTCGAACGTATTGCCTAGGCTAATTTGATCACCTAGCCTTTGATTCTAAGTTGAATTTACTCATCAAAAGTGTTGTAAATTGCTGGAATTGACTTAGATGGGCGAGTTGTCTTTAGCCAACGACAGTTGAAGTTAAAGCAACCCGTGAACAAATCAACCCTAATCGTTTAATGCTCATCATTCCTTGTAACCTCAAACGACAGTTTAGGGTGTTAGATTGATTGTTGAAGTAGTTGATGCCACGACAGTGGGTCCTCTTGAATCTATGGTTGAGTTCAAGATTGGTTCATAATTTGATAACCTGAATAATTGCTTGGTTTTGATGTCCTAATCCCTGAGATATATCCCTTGACCTAACGTTTTCCATCTATTGTTTATAACCGATTTACTTTTATTTTGCTTTGATATTATCGTGACACTTTAAACAACCCTGCATTGCTTAGCTGAACTTGTAATCCATAGGATTGGAGTGTATTGCTGGTACCTTAACGAACCTCACTATTCTGCATTCGAATTAGTGAACCTAGGTTTTAATATTTTATAAACCGGAAAAGCTATTTTATCATCCATGGTCATCCTCCATTGGACGCTTCATCATCTTCTTTGATTCTGCTGATGATGCTACATGTATATCGAAAATAGGATGTTAATATATAATGTAAACATATAAACAAATCAAGTTGCAAAAACGTGAATTACATATACTAGGAGAACAAGGAAAAACTAACTTGTATTTGAGATTGCAAAAGGATAAAACAAGTTAAAAGTTAATAAAAACGAATGTTCGGTTACTGAGTGTTCACTTGGTATTTATAGAAAAAAATGAAAATATATATTAGAAACTGTTCGGTTACTCAGTAGTTACCAAAAATACAATTAAAAACTGTTCGGTTACTGAGTGTTTAGTTTAGGATGAGTTATGACTGAGTTATAAGTGACATAAACGTGTTAAGGTTGACCAAAATATTAGAGTTCCTAAAAGTTCAATCATAACTCCTAGTTCCTAAAAGATTAATCATTACACCTAATATAGGAAGCCATATAACTCGTTAGTTTAGCATCTCGAGGGTATTAATATTAAAATTAATACTCTCGAGATGCTATAATATTCAATATGATTATGTACATATATTCAAAAAAAAATTAAATTGCGACTTTTCGGTTACCGAGTAGTTACAAAAAGCAACTGTTTGGTAACTGAGTAGAAAAACAATTGTTCGTATATTTTGAGTAAAGGCTGACTTATGACTGATCAACCAAAAAAGTAAATTTTGATGCGTTTTTGACCGTCAGTTTACCGTCTCGATATTACCAAAAAGTATGTCTGATTATGTACATATACACACGCATAATAAATGAAGCCATAGTAAATTCGGACTTGTAAATCAATTAATTCAGACTGATTGTGCAAAGAAGCGGCTGACTTAAAAGTGACGAATTCGTGTTTTGGCTGAGTTATGACTATTTTGTGCAAAAGAAGCGGCTGACTTATTGGTTTAAATATTCAAACACAAATAACTCGTCAGTTTAGCTAATCTATATGGCTGATTTATACATTCAAAACTCAAAAGATACGGCTGATTTATACATTCAAAACACAAAAGATATGGTTGGTTTAAAGATATGAAACACTAAAGAGATGGTATTTATAGACTTAAAACAATTTAATATCAACTCCTCGGTTACTGAGTAAAGGCTGACTTATGTGTTAGTCAGCCTTTACTCTCATGAGTAATTACGAAAAGCAAGTGTTCGGTAACTGAGTAGAAAAACAACTATGGTTTATGACTGGTTAATGACTGTTTAAATGGTATTTATAGATTCAAAAAAAATTAAATAGCGACTCTTCGGTTACTGAGTAGTTACGAAAAGCAACTGTTCGGTAACTGAGTAGAAAAACAATTGTTCATATATTTTGAGTAAAGGCTGACTTGACTGATCAACCAAAAAAGTAAATTTTGATGCATTTTTGACCGTCAGTTTACCGTCTCGATATTACCAATAAGTATGTCTCATTATGTACATAATCCCATTGCATAATAAATGAAGCCATAGTAAATTGCGAACTTGTAAATCAATTAATTCAGACTGATTGTGCAAAGAAGTGGCTGACTTAAGAGTGACGAATTCATGTTTCGGCTGAGTTATGACTGCTTTGTGCAAAAGAAGCGGCTGACTTATTGGTTTAAATATTCAAAACACAAATAACTCGTCAGTTTAGCTTATCTATACGGTTGATTTATACATTCAAAACACAAAAGATACGGCTGATTTATACATTCAAAACACAAAAGATATGGCTGGTTTAAACATTCAAAACACAAAAGATACGGCTGGTTTAAACATTCAAAACACAAATAACTAAAGGGTCTCATAACTAAATTACATTCAAAAACCAAAATTATCAAGGCCAAACTCTTCAAACATATCGACCAGATTCGCCTAAACTATAGAGTTTATCCAATCTGGCTTCTCGCTACCATGCGCACATATCCTCCTTAACGTGCGTATTTGAGTTCGAAATAGCGTTCTAGCCACCAGATTAAAATGTGTCCAAATCGTCAAAGTGTGTCTCGGTTCCCATCTGTATTTCCGCTACAAAAAAATAATAGAGAAATATTATTGTTGTTGATAAAATCATCAGGAAAGAAAGATATTAGTGTTGGCTTACAGCGAGTTTAAGAAACCATCGTTCCTTAAAATAATTGGGAATGAAGGGGTAAGTCGGCCACTCATGAACTCAGCCTTCTCGAAGAATCTCCGGGATCGCCTTTGAGAGCTCGTGTAAAAAATTGAACCACGTGATGGTTGTTTTATCAATAATACCAATACCAGGGTTTAGAACGGGGAGGTGATCTCGATCAGCAGAGTATAATATGGCATCGACACTGCTGATTAACTTGAAACTACAGTGTGGGATAACCGACATGTCGAAAAAGAATATGAAACAGATAGATTACAGGGAAGAGAGAAAACAGTGTTGGATAGAATGTGATGGGGGAGACAAGGTTTACGAGAAGGTAGATATATACAGATATATAGAAATATGAAACATCGCGAGATAAAATTGAATAAATAAATAAATAAATAAATAAATAATTCATTAAAAAAAATTGAATAAATAATGTTTTTTTTTCCGCCCAAATACGAAACGTTGAGAGATAAATTACACGTTTCGGCTGACTTATATGCACCTAATGGCTGACTTATGGCATGGTTTGGAAATGTCATAAATTTGGGTTTAGGGTTTATGTATCGAGTTCTTTAGAGTGACCAATCGCAAATTCAAAAAGAACATATATCTTAACAATTAGATACCATTCAGATAGTCTAGGTTTAGGTTATAAGAGCTTCAACGTAACTTTATAAAGTACTGAGTTATGTACACACGATATTAGGGTATGTTTAGGTAGTTGAAAGTACTGAGTTATATACACACGATGTTAGGATATGTTTAGATAGTTGTAAGAGAACTTATACCTCAATTGGGTATGTTTAGGGTATGTTTAGGGTATGTTTAGGGTATGTTAGGGTTTAAGGTTTAGGTTTAGGGTTTAAGGTTTAGGATTTAGGGTTTAGTATTTAGGGTTTAGGATTTAGGGTTTAGTGTTTAGGGTTTAGGATTTTATGAGAACAATGTGTATGTTTTGCTATACCTCTAGGAATTATGGTTTAGGGTTTAGATAGTTGTAAGAGAACCTATACCTCAACATTATTTCATTTATTTTATGTTTAGGGTATGTTTTGGGTATGTTTAGGGTATGTTTAGGGTATGTTTAGATAGTCTTAATTGGGACTCTATTTAATTTACACTTTTAATGAAAGCTTATCATGCATAAGTCAAATACAATACAATAAACGGGTTCATGTTTCGAATTGCCCAAACAAATTATAAGTTCCTTCATGGAGGATCTCTGATGCCATCTTTACCCGTATATCCTGAATATTCGCATCATTTATCTCATCGAAAGTTAGACCAAGCGCTAGACACTCGACAAACTTCAATGCATACACCCCACAGTCGCCAACTTGGACGTTTTGTGTATGTGCCTTTCCTCCTTCGGAATGGAAACTACTTGAATCTAGGTTCTCGGAGATTGGCAGGAACTAATTCGTTCATCATTGCAGGGATCATTTGCGTAAACGGCCTAAATGCATCTAGAATTTTCTGTTCACTTTTGGGTGTTACCTGTCCAATGATGGGATCGTAAGCATCGATCTTCTCCTTAAGAAGGTCCACGTGAAATGCCACCCAATGATCTCCTCTAGTATGTAGAACTCCGTACAAGTGATCGACATCTTCTAACCACTTCTTGTTTGTTGGCATGTCTGCGGGAATTTTGCCGTTTACTAACTCCTCATACCCAGCACCTTTGAACTTAAACATCTTTGGTTTGATCTTGAACTGTGGATAATCAATACACCATCCTGAAGTAAACCAAGGGTCCAAAAATCCAATTCGCTTGGAGTAGAATGGAGAGGGATCTAGCTTGGATTTTTTTATGAGGAGTCTCATATACGCAGCAATATGCTGTACAAAGAGAATCAAGTCAGCCCAAAATTAAACTTAACTCAGCCCCATATAATATATAACTCAGACATAAAGCATACTTAAGCCTACATAACTCAGACATATAATAAATAACTCAGACATTAAGTATATTTAACTCATCCCCAACACTATACTTACATTATCAAACACCCATCCATAATTTGGATTTGGCCAATACTTTCTCTCAGTTATGAGAATTCTGTAGAACTCGATATTCTCAGCAGCCTGTGTAAGTGGAACATCCCTAAAAAAATTAAACACAAGTTAGTTTAGGCAAATATTGCTAATAGTTGTATTAACACATGCTCTAAAGGGTCATACTTGAATGGCTTTAGATGATCAAAAAGTTTATCCACTTTAACCGGATCAACAGGTGAGAGAGGATCATAGATTGCCGGTGAAGGTTCATAATTTTTCCTCATGCACGTCGTTCCATTGTCTCCAATATAAGCAAAAACTCGTGCTTGAGGATCATTTTCTAGCCTCGCTGAAAACCCATCAGGAGATAATTGAACACTTGACACCCGATAAGCCTTAATTCTCTCAGACCTAATCCTTTCCTCTTCTTCCTCATCAGACTCCGGCAACAGTTCGTTATTTTGCGCGACAATTTTGTCGATGACATCCTCAATCTCACTATTGTTTCCAATCTGTTTCTTCTTTATCAAAGGTATTCTTATTGTATCGTTCGATGTTGTGATAGTCACTTCTGTAGGTTTCGGATCGTCATCGCCTTTACGATTCCTCTTTGTTCTTCTTAGTGGCACCTGTTGTTTTTTTAAAGCAGCGGCCTCCTTCCTCTTTAAAGCAGCGGCCTCCTTCTGATTTTTAACCTCAGCCTCCTACTTTTTTTCCTCAGCCAATTTATTTTTCTTAGAAGGAGAAATAGTAATGAAATCAACTGTTTCTTCGTCATTACCAAACTCCTCAGCCAATTTCTTTTGCAAATCAATAGTCTTAGGATCTTTGATATTCAAGTTCACTTCAGGACTTTTAAGCTGTATTAACATATAAACATAACTCAGCCAGAATAATAAGAATAAATCTGTCGTTATGTAACTATAACTCAGCCGTAAAAAGTAACCATAACTCAGCCGTCAAAAATAATTATAACTAAGTTGTACCGTACCTTTGGACTATTAATGGATTTCTACATGATGTTGATGACTTTTGAGACGTTATCATCCTTTTGGGAACTGTTCCGTGCCTCGAGAGCATTCAAACGCTCTCTCATTTGCATCCGATCATTCTCAATAAATGCAACTCTTTCTTCCACAGCAGCTCGGACTGTATCACCAATCATCTTCTTCAAATCTGACAACTCTCCAAATTTTGTGTTATAGGCGGTTAACTACGACTCAACACTCTCTATTCTACTAGCAAAGTTGTCAAAGTTGTCAAATCTTCTGACAAGATTTCCCAGGGTATTGCTTACTTCCTGGTTTTTCTTAGCTTTCTTCTGTTTTTTTGTCGGGGGTTGCTCGGAATCTAACGAAACTACAGCCTTCAGTTATTTCTTGTTCTCATTGCTCTTCATATCCCAAAAACCTCTAACAAACCTATCCGCATGTATGTCTGTTATCAAATTTACAAGTTGTGGGTCATTTTCTTCACTTAACCACTGCGGAAATAGCTATTCTACAGCCTCCTTCATAATCATTTTCTTCACACGCACCTGCATAGTAAATCAGCAATCAAGTAACTCATAAATCACACATCAAATGATTCATAACTCAGCCATCAAGTAACTCATAAGTCAGACATCAAATGATTCATAACTCAGCCATCAAGTAACTCATAAGTCAGACATCAAATGATTCATAACTCAGCCAAGTCAACCTTCTTACCTCACCATGATCTCTGATCTCCTCAGATATGGCTGTAGTAAGACTTTTACGTGTACGGGTTCCACCCCATCGCAAAAGAGAAATTTCGTTCTCATTGACTACTCTTCCAAAACGCTCTCCGAAGCAAGTCACAGCTTCGTACGTCCAAACCAGCAACACGTCCTTCATGCCGCTAACGGTGTACGACTTTCCTTGTGGATTCAACATCTTAATTGAACCAACCAGAACTTCGAATGCAGTCCGACCCCATGGATAAGTCCTCAAGGCTTCATCGTCGAATACTCTTTTTGCACTTTCAAAGGGTATTCTAGAATTATGATGCAAGCCATAAAGTCCCATGGCTTGAAGAAGCAACAACCCTAACCATTTCCGCTTTTCAAAACTCCAGCCTCGACAGACCTCTAATGATGGCCTCAGTTCATCTAACTTGGGTCCTACCCCAAGCGGCACATTCAACTCCTCCCAGAACGTTTTGTATTGCTCAGGTTCAATACTTTCTGTTGGCAGTGGACCTGTGTTAAGACCCGTGAGCACACCAAATTCGATTAAGCTAAACCTGAGAGGTTGATCAACAACGAGAGACCAAATCTCTTTCTTATGTACTCGCAGCTGTCTACATAGTAGATAGTGTACAGTCTTCCCATACCACACGAATTGGCTATCAACTAGCTTAGCAACTACTCTAAGAGGAATCCCACACATCATGTCCTATTGCGTCTCTGACTTTAGGAAAATCTCCCAAATGGACATTGTGATTAATTTTTTTATTTTCCAGATTAGAAGCCCTTTCAGCGTATAGTCTTGGAGTGTAATCCCTTGATTGATCTTCAGAAATAACCATCTGAACATAAAAGACATAACATATTACTGATAAATCAGCCGCAACAAAATTCAAACTCAGTCACAACAAACAAATAAACCAGCCACAACAGCCACAATTGCAATTGCACATATAAATCAGCCGCAATACAACACAAACTCAGCCACAATTGAACATATAAATCAGCCGCAACGTAACACAAACTAAGCCACAATTGCACATATAAATCAGCCACAGCATAACAATAAATCAGCCGCAATAAATAACTTAAACAGCCACTATCAACGATAAACAAGCCGCCACAGAATAATAAATTAGCCACAATACCGTTAATAAGCGACAAACACCTTCGATTCCTCAGATTATACTGAAAATAAAACGAAGGAAGATGAAGAATCCCCACTCCTCTGTTTATACTCACCTTCAACTAAAATCCAACTGTGAAAATGCAGAGCAGACGTTTCGACGACAACGGCGGTGAATGTTTCTTAGAAATCGACTAGAGAGAAAACACTGGAAGTTTCGAGGACAACACACGAAGTTTTTATTTTTCCGTCCTTTGAGTTTTCTTTTACGACTTGTTAACACGGTTAATCTTATTAGTGAGGTGGAACAGTGATTAGTGATGTAGATTAGTTAATTATTTTTTAATTATAAATAACCTCAATTAAAAAAATAATAACCTAGGGTGTTTATTGTAATTTACTAGGCTTTAAAAACTTTTGAGTAATTTCCAAAAGATGTATGTTATTCTAGTAATATAACAACTTTTCTATGCTATTTGAATACTTTTCTTATCTATAAATTATCAATGATCCTCAGACTAAAAGATGAGAATTTGAAGTCCAAAAGATAATTCCAAGTTTAAAATATTGATTGCCAGACACGTTTACTGATCCAAATAGAGTGATGAAATCACCTATCCAGCTGTATATGCTCTAATTAGAATTAATGTCCCAGAAGGACAATATCAGATTGCTAGTGAGTCTAAAGATCGTATGAAGTGTGATAGATCTATTTGGTTCTAAATATAAGAATCCTTGTAAAAGAAAATGAGCAGATAATTAGAATGACCAGATCGAGGAAAGAAAGATTTCGAATGATCTCCAGAATAGATCGAATGAGCTCTAGAAGACACATAAACATGACGAATAAAAATATTCAAGTACTTGATAATGAAGAGAGCTAGCTAGCTATGTCATGTTTGAAATAAGATGGAACCAAAAAGCAAATCGAAATCGTAATATTTTGCATGATATGAGCAGTTGATTTTATGAATAAGAAGAGGATCATGAAAATCTATTGAAAAGTGTACACAAAGTAATGATTGGCCAAATGGAATAGAATAAAATAGACGTATAATCTCTCGCAGAGAATTAGACCAGTAGTCTATGCACGTGAAGTTTAAAACCAGTGGAAGATAAATGAGTCTTTGTGTGAAACAATAGTGAAATTGTCACAAAGACAAGAAATATTTTATGAAGGGATATGTTCTCTTTTGGTGGATGCAATACTTATAAGTCTGGCAATATATTATTGAACACTCGATAATTAAATATGATTGCAATCCCTAAAGGATGTGAAAAATATAATCCCCGAAGGATTAATGGTAACTTTACTCAATCAAATGAATAGAAAATATGTAACATAGGGTATAATCAAGTATTTATCAAAATATTTTGATAAATTGATTCTTAATTGAAGATCATCGAAACTCTAGCAGAGTTATCCCAAGTAGTACTATGATAAAAGATCACTGGATAATGATATTTATGAAAATCCCATAAAAAATCAATGTAAGGAGATTTCGTAAATGATTTGCTATAATAGCAATGTATGTGATGATTTGAACACCACTATAACTCCTTAAGAGATTAATATCTGAAGAAACAATTTGAGAATATACCTTGGAAAGATAAATTTATCTTCAGATATCTCAAGTTAAACATCTACCGCAAAAGATGTTATTTCAATAAATCTTCAGAGGATTTTACAGAAAATGCAATGCGATTTTGTATGATAAAGGAAAAGATGGTATGGACCAGAAGTTCAATCATCTGAGATATCATATGACAATTATATGAGTTTTAAGGCTATGTTTATAGTAATTTTGAAAGATCGGAATTCATCTCCCGAAGAAGATTTTTCCGAGGGGGAGATATATAATGATGAGCGTGGATGTACTTTTTTCCCCTTATCATAGTTTTTATCCTATAAGGTTTTTCTGTGAAAAGGTTTTTAAGACATCAAAGGACACGCATATGATAGATACTTAAAGAGAACTATTATCATTACAATGATATATGAAAGTCTATCAATCTCCCAAATGAATATCATATACTTGAATGATATTGAGAGAAACAAAGAGAATGATAAGATAAATCATCTGAAAGACCCCTGAGTTGCAAAAGAAAGACAATGTACATGTTCTACAGATTCGTTCAAGTGAAGCTTTGACAGACTTATTTTCCAAGACACTTCTAATTAGTACTTTCAAGATGCAAGTTCAACATTTGGGTACATCATCATAAAGATATCAAGTAATGCACTCATCAGGGGTAGAAATAGCGCGTTGCACTCTTTTTCTCTTAGCCATGGTTTTGTCCCAATTGGGTTTTTCTGGTAAGATTTTTAATGAGGCAAAATCTTATGCGCATAGGAATATTTTTACTATAATGACATCCAAGGGAGAGTGTTATAAACCCATTTGTATGGATGCCCATTATAGGTCCATATTCTATAACGTTTTAGACTTACCTCTTCTCTAAGTTATACTTCCTTTCCAAGCTTTGTATTCCTATATATATTTGTGTTTCTCATGGAATAAAGACAACACAATTTCATCTCTCTTTCTCTTATTCATAACAATATCCATATATATATATATATATATATGTGTGTATATATTTATGTATATTTATTATTACTTTATTTATCATATAAATAAATTCTCAAAAACCCAAATATACTTTGATCCAATTTGTTTAGGTGTGTGACCTTGTAGGAACGCATAATATTAGTAATGGACTTACATACCCATAGATTAAGTGGTATCTAGTAAAACATTATAACCACCAAATATTATACGATTGCCAAAATTTCGATAGTACAACTTTAACTAAAGTAAAGTACAAATGATTTGAGAACATTCCTAACAGCAGCAATGGAATGTCATGGCATTTTCTTTTTTGGTATGATCGTTTTCTCATTACACTCTACCATTTTGTTAATTATTTGGCAGAAAAATCATACTCGAGACTTGTGATGGGTTTTTTTTTCGTTGGATTATAATCCTTTTTTTTTTCTTTCTGGTGGAGAGATTGTAATCCCTTTTAGGCGAGATGCGCGTTGAAGACGCTTTGGAGAACGACGAGGAGGCTTAAGTCTAGTCTAATACTCTTTTTTACTTTTGTTGTTCCGGTATCACCGTGAATGTTACGTTTCCCACCAATTTTCCCTTTCGGATTGAAACTTGGTATCTTTCTTTTGAGGAATCGATTCTCTATCAAGAGAGTTATTTTATCTCCTTAACTCACAAGTTATTAATCAATCGGAATAGATGTTAATCACGTTGCTGAATTTAGCTTTTGGAGACATTGCCACCATTATCATTGCTTTGATTTAATCAAGCCAACTTTTTCGCATTCACAAGTGATTATGACGTTATCATACTAACCATGCACACTGTCTGGGTTAAGCGTTCACCGATTCATGTCGAATTGAATTTTCTTGCTTAGTCCCAGATTGAGCATATTCGGGTTAAGCGTTCCGATTTGTCACTCCGTCATAACTGAGTTAAACTTGGATGCAATTTGCCTAAGGCGTATTCGGTGCAATGTTCGAGGTGAGCACATTGTCCAAGATGGGACATTGAATTCATTCCGAGATAAAATAAATTTTGGTAGCAAAGCGAAACGAGGCTTTCAGCTTATTCAGAGATGGATAAGTGAGATAGAAAATTTGATTTCAAGGCGTTCCCTATGATTCTTTCGATATTGACTCTGTCTATCGACATCCTATATATTCCCGGAATAACGGTTGTCATTAGTAACAACAATTATATATATATATATATTTTTTTTTTAAAGTTCGTCTCGGGAACGCTTGACACCTTCACTCGGACTTAGCTCGCATGAACACGTTTTTGGATTCGTATCCAAAGCAAGAGAGCTAGATCCAAAGGCGTCAATGTCATTGCCGGTATCTCCGTCGCCCAATCTGATCCAAGGCTGGTTATCGCGGACATAACTTCCAAATCGTCGTATTAGTGCTACGTCAAATATTTGATAGAAAAAGGGACTCGTAGTCGGGATCAAACTAAAAGCTCCTGATTTCTTTCTTTTACCAAGACAATGCTGTTTCGGGTAGATTTCGCCTTTGCTCTACAACGTTCGTTAAGATGAAAAACTTACGCCCTCATCTGGAAATTCCAATTATCATAATCTCTTTTTCTCTGCCGGTTAATGTCCGCTCAAAAATCGCCAAAAAGTTTAAATTCTTAGGGCATAGCGACGGCCAGTTCTTTCGGTTTGACTTTATATAACTTTTTCTCCGTCCTCTTTGCAGCACGAGAAGAATCTATTTTTAGTCTCGAATGTAGACCCTTTCTGTCCTGGTAACGAGGTTTCTCATTTTTTTCATGTAACAATTGTGCTTTAAGGCTTTAGCCTAATGGCTTTTGATCTCGCGTTTATCATTGAGCAAAAGCCAAAATGTGTGACGATGGGCCAAAACTCTCTTGGGACAAGCCCTTTTGGTTCGTATCCTGATCTGTTGATAATAGCTCTTTTTTGTATCTCTTATTCTTTTTTTCTTTTATTTTTTGAACTCATCAACCTCTGATTGGGGCTGCGATTTCGGGAAAGACTTTCGCCAAAGCTTTTGTTCTCTGACTATCGAAATGTAAGATGCCCTTGAACACCCAAAGAAATCTAGCATGTAACACAAAGTTACGGCAATCTCTGGCTCTTCCTCGTTCTTGGAATTCTACGACTTCTTCTCTTACTTTCATCTGAAGCGAAGAAATCCTTTTCAAGATTGGTGTTACACGTTCAGGTCGAGCGCTGCATTGAGATTGTCAAAACAGATCTCAATACTTTACTTCATGTCTTTATGACAATCCATGAAGTAACATTTACTGTTTCTTTGCTCCAAAGCATTCTGGAGCTAATATTTGGGTACTCATGATTCAAGAGAAAAGAGGAACTCATCCTCTGTACCTCGTTCCTTAGATATTGAGCTTAATACTCCATGAACGTGGAGCTTATGATAAAACAAATACACTTATTCTATTGATATCGATCCCTTTCCAAGATTTCAGAATCTCTAGTCTCGTGTTGGCAGTTGTTATTTGTCAGCAAACAATCTTTTTAATTCATTCTCCGAGAATTTTGGTTTCGTACGTGGATCACAAATAACATGAGATCTCTCATCACCTTGTGACACAAATTCATTTTTACATGATGTGTTCTTTCTCTTTTGAGGTCACGAACACAAACTGTGCTCGTCTTTTGAGAGGATGATCTCTTAATTTTTAAGAACATGAGCCTTGGCTGGATTTTTCTTTTGTGTGTTACATTAGAGGTAAATAAAAACGTCTCTAAGATCTGGAGCTCTATCGATGGCTATCCTTCATCTTACTCGAAACAAACTTCAACCAAGAAAATTGCTCTGCGAGCATGTCTTCAACAAATTACCTCGTTGTTGACGGTTTTTGATGGTGTTAAAGACAAAAGTCAAAGATCATTGAATATAACGTATGTATCCTTTCGCTCCAATGCGAATTCGTCGAAATATTTTTGATCTGATATGAAATCGTTGAAAAGTTTGGAGCTTTCGAACGTCAAAAGGCTAATTCACAGTTGCTTCTTTACGCCTTTTTTGTAAACAAAATCTCCTTCTTGGTATTTTGCAACGAATCTGAAATTTCCATGGAACATATATTTCCTTCTTTTCCACAGCATAAACTCGAAAAATAGTTTTATTGATATTGAGAAACAATTCTATGAAGAATCTGTTTTTCTTCTTCTTTATCACATATTCTCGGACGAAATTGTTGTCATTGACACCGAGAAACAAATGTTCGTGAATAATTTGTTCTTCTTTCTCTTTGTCACATATTCTTCAACGAATCTATTTTCGTGACATCGAGAAAGAAATATTGAGATCTCGCACCGGATTCGTGGTGCAAGATCCTATGCCAGCATAATCTTAGATGAGTTTCCATTAGCATTAAGGCATATATCATAATGACCAAGAAACGTAAATGATGCCTTATCCCGCAAAGTTTGATTGGTCAAAAGATGAATTGGGGATTCAAGGTGGCTTCGACTCCACCTTCCAGTCAGGTACATTTCAACACAACTTTCTATTTGCCATCAACTTTTCTTGATGGTATAAATCTATCTTCGAATACACTTTTGATCCTCCCAATCCATCCTATATCCTTCACTATCATTCCACTTAACCCTATAAAAATCTCTGGAATGGAAAAGCCAAACAGTAGTGCAACAAAGTATATTATAATATCATGGTAAAAGGGTATATATATTGATATGGTCGAGATGCTAGCTCGTACCTTTAGCACTTGCAACCAGGCTTTTCCTTATACCAAAGAAGCATTTCTCTGGAGATGTGAACCAGAAAGACCATTTTTTATAAGGAAAACCAAATGATGAAACCACAAAGAAAATTAGAAAAAGAACTAGTTACCTGTCTTACTATTGTGTCACCTTCAATTGGTAAATATCTTCATCATTTGTAACCTTCAATTGGTAAATATCTTCATCATATGTACTCCTATTTGGTTCATTTTAAGTTTGTCAACATAAACTACACTTGATAAAGAAATTCTCATAATATAAATTCTTTTGCAAGTAATACCTTATGTGGTAACTCATTATGGTCAATATTATCCGCCAAAACTTCACTCGTTAGATATGTATGCAAGGATGTTATCTTCTATGATAGCAGGTGTATTTTGACCAAGAAATCAGTGTACAGATCACAAAAGGAAATAATACACAATTAGATGCTCTCATAAGTAAAATCATCAAGGAAACACTCAAGTGGAAAGTTCAGGATGTTATACCTTTGGATTTCCTCCCAGAAATAGTGACAGAGCTTGGGCTAAAAATGAAATAAGAGAAAACTATTCAAATAGCATAAAAAAGTTGTTATATTACTAGAATAACATACATGTTTTGGAAATTATTCAAAAGTTTTTAAAGCCTAGTAAATTACAATAAACACCTTTGGTTATTTTTTTTAATTGGGTTATTTATAATTAAAAAATGATTAACTAATCCACGTCACTAATCACTGTTCCACGTCACTAATAAGATTAACCGTGTTAACAAGTCGGAAAAGGAAACTCAAAGGACGGAAAAATAAAAACTTCGTGTGTTGTCGTCGAAACTTCCAGTGTTTTCTCTCTAGTCGATTTCTGAGAAACATTCACCGCCGTTGTCGTCGAAACGTCTGCTCTGCATTTTCACAGTCGGATTTTAGTTGAAGGTGAGTATAAACAAAGGAGTGGGGATTCTTCATCTTCCTTCGTTTTATTTTGAGTATAATCTGAGGAATCGAAGGTGTTTGTCACTTATTAACGGTATTGTGGCTGATTTATTATTCTGTGGCGGCTTGTTTATCGTTGCTAGTGACTGTTTAAGTTATTTATTGCGGCTGATTTATATGTTCAATTGTGGTTGAGTTTGTGTTGTGTTACGGCTGATTTATATGTGCAATTGCAATTGTGGCTATTGTGGCTGAGTTTATGTTATGTTGCGGCTGATTTATGTGCCGTTGTGGCTGAGTTTGTGTTTGGTTGCGGCTGGTTTATTTGTTTGTTGTGACTGAGTTTGAATTTTGTTGCGGCTGATTTATCATTAATATGTTATGTCTTTTATGTTCAGATGGCTATTTCTGAAGATCAAGCAAGGGATTACCCTCCAAGACTATACGTTGAAGAGGCTTCTAATCTGGAAAATAAAAAAATTAATCACAATGTCTATTTGGGAGACTTCCCTCAAGTCAGAGACGCAATAGGACATGATGTGTGGGAACACATGAAGTAGTTTCCTCTTGGAGTAGTTGCTAAGCTAGCTGATAGCCAATTCGTGTGGTCTCGGAAGACTGTACACTATCTACTATGTAGACAGCTGCGAGTACATAAGAAGGAGATTTGGTCTCTCGTTGTTGATCAACCTCTCAGGTTTATCTTAATCGAATTTGGTGTTCTCACGGGTCTAAACACAGCTCCACTGCCAGCAGAAAGTTTTGAACCTGACCAATACAAAACGTTCTGGGAGGAGTTGAATGTGCCGCTTGGGGTAGGACCCAAGTTAGATGAACTGAGGCCAACATTAGAGGTCTGTCGAGGCTGGAGTTTTGAAAAGCAGAAATGGTTAGGGTTGTTGCTTCTTCAAGCCATGGGACTTTATGGCTTGCATCATAATTCTATAATACCCTTTGAAAGTGCAAAAAGAGTATTCGACGATGAAGCCTTGAGGACTTATCCGTGGGATCGGACTGCATTCGAAGTTCTGGTTGGTTCAACAAGGAAAGTCGTACACCGTTAGCGGCATGAAGGACGTGTTGCTGGTTTGGGCGTATAAAGTTGTGACTTGCTTCGGAGAGCGTTTTGGAAGAGTAGTCAATGAGAATGAAATTCCTCTTTTGCGATGGGGTGGAACCCGTACACGTAAAAGTCTTACTACAACCATATCTCAGGAGATCAGAGATCATGGTGAGGTAAGAAGGTTGACTTGGCTGAGTTACGAATCATTTGATGTCTGACTTATGAGTTACTTGATGGCTGAGTTATGAATCATTTGATGTCTGACTTATAAGTTACTTGATGCTCAGTTATGAAATCATTTGATGTCTGATTTATGAGTTACTTGATGGCTGATTTACTATGCAGGTGCGTGTGAAGAAAATGGTTATGAAGGAGGCTGTAGAAGAGCTGTTTCCACAGTGGTCGAGTGAAGAAAATGACCCACAACTTGTAAATTTGATAACAGACATACATGCGGATAGGTTTGTTAGAGGTTTTTGGGATGTGAAGAGCAATGAGAACAAGAAAAAAATGAAGGCTGCAGTTTCGTTAGATTCCGAGCAACCCCCCGCAAAAAAGCAGAAGAAAGCTAAGAAAAACCAGGAAGTAAGCAACAGCGAGATTGTGTTGCAGCATGGTAGTAAGGAGGATATGGGGAAAGAGACGGATTTGACGACCGTAGTGAATATCCTGGGAAATCTTGTCAGAAGATTTGACAACTTTGACAACTTTGCTAGTAGAATAGAGAGTGTTGAGTCGCAGTTAACCACCTATAACACAAAATTTGGAGAGATGTCAGATTTGAAGAAGATGATTGGTGATACAGTCTGAGCTGCTGTGGAAGAAAGAGTTGCATCTATTGAGAATGATCGGATGCAAGTGAGAGGCACAGAACAGTTCCCAAAAGGATGATAACGTCTCAAAAGTTAACAACATCCCGCAGAAATCCGTTAATAGTCCAAAGGTACTTTACAGCTGAGTTATGTTTATTTTTGACGACTGAGTTATGGTTACATCACGACTAATTTATTCTTATTAGTCTCGAGTGAGTTGTGTTTATATGTTAATACATCCGAACAAGGACGAGTTTAAAAGTCCTGAACCAGTCAACAGCCTCCTGCATAAATCTGTTTATAGTCCAACAGCCTCAAAGGTACGTTATAGCTGATTTATGTTTATTTTTTACGGCTGAATTACGGTTACTTTTGACGCCTGAGTTATAGTTACATAACGACAGATTTATTCTTATTATTCTGGCTGAGTTATGTTTATATGTTAATACAGCTTAAAATTCTTGAACCAGTCAATAAGGCCACTGATTTGCAAAAGAAATTGGCTGAGGAGTTTGGTAATGACGAAGAAACAGTTGATTTCGTTACTATTTCTCCTGCTAAGAAAAATAAATTGGCTAAGGCAAAAAAACAGGAGTCTGAGGTTAAAAAGCAGAAGGAGACCGCTGCTTTAAAGAAGAAGGAGGCCGCTGCTTTAAAAAAACAACAGGGGCCACTAAGAAGGACAACGAGGAATCGTAAAGGCAACGACGATCCGAAACCTACAGAAGTGATTATCCCAGCATCGAACAATACAATAAGAATACATTTTAGAAAGAAGAAACAGATTGGAAACAACAATGAGATTGAGGATGTCACCGACAAAATTATCGCGCAAAATAACAAATTGTTGCCGGAGTCTGATGAGAAAGAAGAAGAAAGGATTAGGTCTGAGAGAATTAAGGCTTATCGGGAGTTAAGTGGTCAATTATCTCCTTATGGGTTTTCAGCGAGGCTAGAAAATGATCTTCAAGCACGAGTTTTTCCTTATATTGGAGACAATGGAACGACGTGCATGAAGAAAAATTATGAACCTTCACCGGCAATCTATGATCCTCTCTCTCCTGCTGATCCGGTTAAAGTGGATAAACTTTTGGATCACCTAAAGCCATTCAAGTATGACCCTTTAGAGCATGTGTTAATACAGCTATTAACAATATTTGCCTAAACTAACTTGTGTTTAATTGTTTTAGGGACGTTCGACTTACAGAGGCTACTGAGAATATCGAGTTCTACAGAATTCTCATAACTGAGAGAAAGTATTAGCCAAATCCAAATTATGGATGGCTGTATGATAATGTAAGTATACTGTTGGGGCTGAGTTAAATATACTTAATGTCTGAGTTATTTATTATATGTCTGAGTTATGTAGGCTTAAGTATGCTTTATGTCTAAGTTATATATTATATGGGGCTGAGTTAAGTTTAATTTTGGGTTGACTTAATTCTCTTTGTACAGCATATTGCTGTGTATATGAGACTTCTCATAAAAAAATCCAAGCTAGATCCCTCTCCATTCTACTCCAAGCGAATTGGATTTTTTTACGCTTGGTTTACTTCAGGATGGTGTACTGATTATCCACAGTTCAAGATCAAACCAAAGATGTTTAAGTTCAAAGGTGCTGGGTATGAGGCGTTAGTAAACGGCAATATTCCTGCAGACATGCCAACAAACAAGAAGTGGTTAGAAGATATCGATCACTTGTACGGAGTTCTACAAACTAGAGGAGATCATTGGGTGGCATTTCACGTGGACCTTCTTAAGGAGAAGATCGATGCTTATGATCCCATCATTGGAGAGGTAACACCCGAAAGTGAACAGAAAATCCTAGATGCATTTAGGCCGTTTACGCAAATGATCCCTGCAATGATGAACGAATTAGCTCATGCCAATCTCTAAGAACCTAGATTCAAGCAGTTTGCGTTCCGAAGGAGGAAAGGCAAATACATCCCACAAAACGACCAAGTTGGAGACTCTGGGGTGTATGCATTGAAGTTTGTCGAGTGTCTAGCGCTTGGTCTAACTTTCGATGAGATAAATGATGCGAATATTCAGGATATACGGGTAAAGATGGCATCAGAGATCCTCCATGAAGGAACTTATAATTTGTTTGGGCAGTTCAAAACATGAACCCGTTTATTGTATTGTATTTGACTTATGCATGATAAGCTTTCATTAAAAGTGTAAATTAAATAGAGTCCCAATTAAGACTATTTAAATCAGCCCTAACTAAGACATACCGCAGCCCTGTCGTGTATATAACTCAGCCAAACCTCAAACATACCCTAAAATCGAGATAACTAATGTTGAGGTATAGGTTCTCTTACAACTATCTAAACATACCCTAACATCGTGTTTATATAACTCAGTACTTTAAACCTATACAATATGAATGGTATCTAATTGGTGAGATAAATAATGTTGAGGTATAGGTTCTCTTACAACTATCTAAACATACCCTAACATCGTGTGTATATAACTCAGTACTTTAAATCTATACAATATGAATGGTATCTAATTGGTGAGATAAATAATGTTGAGGTATAGGTTCTCTTACAACTATCTAAACATATCCTAACATCGTGTGTATATAACTCAGTACTTTATAAAGTTACGTTGAAGCTCTTATAACATAAACCTAGACTATCTGAATGGTATCTAATTGTTAAGATATATGTTCTTTTTGAATTTGCGAGTGGTCACTCTAAAGAACTCGATACATAAACCCTAAACCCAAATTTATGACATTCCCAAACCATGCCATAAGTCAGCCATTAGGTGCATATAAGTAAGCCGAAACGTGTAATTTATTCAATTTTATCTCTCGACGTTAAGTGCATATAAGTCAGCCGCAACGTGTAATTTATCTCGCGACGTTTCGTATTTCGCACAAAAAAAAAACATAATTTATTCAATTTTATCTCGCGATGTTTCGTATTTCTATATATTTGTATATATCTACCTTCTCGTAAACCTTGTCTCTCCCATCACATTCTATCCAACACTGTTTTCTCCCTTCTCATAATCTATTTGTTTCATATTCCTTTTCGACATGTCTGTTGTCCCACACTGTAGTTTCAAGTTAATCAGCAGTGTCGATGCCATATTATACTCTGCTGATTGGGATCACCTCCCCATTCTAAACCCTGGTATTGGTATTATTGATAAAACAACCATCACGTGGTTCAAATTTTTACACGAGCTCTCGAAGGCGATCCTGGAGATTCTTCGAGAAGGCTAGGTTCATGAGTGGCTGACTTACCGCTTCATTCCCGATTATTTTAAGGAACGATGGTTTCTTAAACTCGCTGTAAGCCAACACTAATATCTTTCTTTCCCGATCATTTTATCAACAACAATAATATTTCTCTATTTTTTTTTTGTAGCGGAAATACAGATGGGAACCGAGACACACTTTGACGATTTGGACACATTTTAATCTGGTGGCTAGAACGCTATTTCGAACTCAAATGCGCACGTTAAGGAGGATATGGGCGCATGGTGGCCAGAAGCCAGATTGGATAAACACTATAGTTTGGACGAATCTGGTCGATATGTTTGAAGAGTTTGGCCCTGATAATTTTGGTTTTTGAATGTAATTTAGTTATGAGACCCTTTAGTTATTTGTGTTTTGAATGTTTAAACCAATCGTATCTTTTGTGTTTTGAATGTTTAAACCAGCCGTATCTTTTGTGTTTTGAATGTATAAATCAGCCGTATCTTTTGTGTTTTGAATGTATAAATCAACCGTATATATAAGCTAAACTGACGAGTGATTTGTGTTTTGAATAATTAAACCAATAAGTCAGCCGCTTCTTTTGCACAAAGCAGTCATAACTCAGCCGAAACACGAATTCGTCACTCTTAAGTCAGCCACTTCTTTGCACAATTTAGTCTGAATTAATTGATTTACAAGTCCGAATTTACTACGGCTTCATTTATTATGCGTGTGTATATGTACATAATCAGACATACTTTGTTAATATCGAGACGCTAAACTGACGGTAAAAAACGCATCAAAATTTACTTTTTTGGTTGATCAGTCATAAGTCAGTCTTTACTCAAAATATACGAACAATTGTTTTTCTACTCAGTTACCGAACAGTTGCTTTTCGTAACTACTCAGTAACCGAAGATTCGCTATTTAATTTTTTTGAATCTATAAATACCATTTAAACACTCATTAACCAGTCATAACCCCTAGTTGTTTTTCTACCCAGTTACCAAACAGTTGTTTTTCGTGACTATTAATGAGAGTAAAGGAACTAATACATAAATCAGCCTTTACTCAGTAACCGAAGAGTTGCTATTAAATTGTTTTAAATCTATAAATATCATCTCTTTAGTGTTTCATTAACCTTATATCTCTAGAGAAATTTACTCAAATTTGCAGTGAAATCATAACTCAGTCGTACTATATCCACTTTATAATGGAAGTATTCCGTCTTACCGCCCTACCTGAAGAAATCCAAGCCTTAGTGGCCGAACGTGTGGCTGCTAACTCCGTTGCAGATCTATATAGATTGAGAGCAACATGCAAGTCTATGAGGGAACTAACATACCGGCCCGGAGTGTACGCATCTATAGATGTGTTTACCTTCCCTTCGTACATACATCTATCTAACTTGGTGATACAAGTTTGCTACGCTAATGGAAACCCGAGTACATTGTTCTTAGAGGGTGTACAGATGTTCTTCACGTTCGACCTCGAAGATGAAGGAATTGCTTTGATTAAGAGAGCAGCACATGCAGGATTTGAGTGTGCTTTGTACACATATGTAATGACACGCAAGGTATTTTGGAATACTGAGGAGTATTTCTCTCTTTTCATAAGGGAATCTCTTCAGAGGATAGGCAAGATTGTTAGATCTCTAGACTGGGGTTGGAGAACATCTCACACTGATGCGTTTCTAACGAAGAAGTATGAGTTCATGTCAAAGGAAATAACCTTGTTCTATAATTGCACATGTACATCATTGATGGACCGAGATTGGAATCTTTGGTACATTGAAGACAATAAGGAGAACAATTTGTGTGACCGCTGCTTTTGGATCAAAGAGTTAGGTCTTTTTTACCGTGATTTTAAGCCGATTATATATTGGCCGGACACTAGGCTTTGGGTGTTGTAATATAAACTAATGTTTCCTCCTTTATAATGTAATTCAGATCAGTTACGTACTTTTAGTACTATAATGCTTTGTTTCTTCGTTTATAACTTCACTTTTGACACGCATTAGATAAGTGAGCCTTCTGTTAAATATAATTCAGCCGTGTAGTAAATATAAGTCAGCCGTGTATTAAATATAAGTCAGCTTTTTCCTTCCAATAACTCCGACTTTCCACGATTTTGTCACTGGTAAGTCAAACAATTTATGCACAAGATAATTTGAATTTACTATAAGTCACCCGTGTAGTACCTATAGGTCAGCCGTGAAGTTAACCTCAAATTACACTTTTTTAAATTTACAATTTAATTGAATAAATATGGCGTGTGAATATATGTACGTAATCATATTACGCACGCGTTTGGTACTCTTGAGACGCTAAACTGACGAGTTATATGTATTTTTTATAGTATTTTTGGCAACTACTCAGTAACCGAACAGTTTCAGTAACCGAACAGTTTCAGTAACCGAACAGTTTCATTTTTTTCTATAAATATCAAGTGAACACTCAGTAACCGAACTTTCGTTTTTATTAACTTTGAACTTGTTTTATCCTTTTGCAATCTCAAATACAAGTTAGTTTTTCCTTGTTCTCCAAGTATATATAATTTACGTTTTTGCAACTTGATTTGTTTATATGTTTACATTATATATTAACATCCTATTTTCGATATACATGCAGCATCAATGGCAGAATCGAAGAAGATGATGAAGCGTCCAATGGAGGATGACCATGGACTAAATGCTGTTAAAAAGGCCAGAAGGGAAACCGAGGACCATTACAAGACGTTGATCCTCTCGCTCAAGGAACAGATGAAATCAAAAGCTGAATTGCATGATGTTTTGGTGGAAGTGAAATCTATTTCTGCGAAAATGGATTTGCTTGAAGAATTTATTGGGAAGGAAAAGGTTGACTTCTTTGCTGAGTTGGACAAACTTGCAGCATAACTTGTTGAAGCCGAAGAAAAGATGGCCAACGCCAGCATTCAAGAACTTGATTGGATGAAGTTTCATGCAAAATAGGGATATATGTTTATCTAATGCTTATGTTTATCTAATGCTTATGTTTTAGTAGTCTTATGTTTATGTATTTTTAGTACTCTAATGCTTATCAATTAAAGCTACCTTCGTTTGAATATAAATTCTTCGTAATAACTCAACCTAACATTTGATATAACTTAGCCGAAACTTCGTTCATGACTTCACTTTTGACACGCATTACATAAGTCAACCATGTATTAAATATATTATAAGTCTGTCGTGTAGCACCTATAGATCAGCCGTGAAGTTAACCTTAAATTACACATTTTTAAATTTAAATAATGGAGAATATATTATTTATTATGGCGTCTGAATATATGTACGTAATTGAAACGACCCGACCCAAAAATTTAAAATTTTTCTCTTCACATTATTATCATCACAGATAATAATCCTCAATTGGGCCAATACAAGCAACGCAGAAAACAATTAAAATCAACGATAACATACCAAATCAATAAATCCCATACTTTATTAATTTTCCTAAACCGTTCAATTCAATAAGAACAATATTCAATTCAATCAATTCCAGAATAATCCAATGACAACGATTTCAGTACTCAATAACCAGAATTCACTAGCAACCTAGCAATTCTAAGCAATACAACCAGACAAGCGAGACCCTAGATCATCCCCTCTTCCCGGCCATGATTCTACGATCACATTTTCTCTTTACCTTCAACACATGGCAAAAAGAGTTGCGTGAGTATTATCACAAATGCTCAGCGACGTGGTCATCCCGTCTAAAGGCTATTTATACACAAGCATAAACAATATATACAATACCAGGATGAGCATACACAAGCATTCACGAAACAATAAGCACGAACCAAACCAGGAACTCCATGTCGATCGACACAACCACTAGGTGTCGATCGACACAACCACTATGTGTCGATCGACACATAGCCCGTGTCGATCAACACACGCAGAACCCAGAAACGAGCCTATCCTCTCATGGCTCGAATCCGTCGTGATTCATCGAGTCTCCTGCACAATTTCACTCATAAAACACACGAAATCCACCAAGCAATCGCATTCTACCCATTCCTTACACTTATGTAAGCCTACGGTCAAGCACTCACCTCGATTCGGGAAGAAAAAGAGGATGAACACGAAGAACACCCGAACAGCCTCTGATTTCACCTTTCCCAGCCCCGAAATCGACCCAACAACGAACCCTCCTCGTTCCTAATAGCCTCCCACGCAATCACAAGCCTCAAGCACGATCAACCCTTCTCCATAAATCACCAGAACTCACTCAAACTCTCTGATTCTCCTTTTCTTTTTGATTTCTGGAAGAAAAAGTCGGCCAAACCTCACTGTTTCAGCCTTTTTATACAAGCCTAGGGTTTCCCTAAACCGGCCCACCAAACTGGACAATTAAACCGAACCTGTCGGTCCAATTTCAACCCGTGTCGATCGACATACAGCCCCGTGTCGATCGACACCCGTCCAAAAATTTGACTTCTCAAAAGTCAAAATACCCGTGTCGATCAACACACCTCATCCATGTCGATCGACACACCAACCAAATTCCACTATTTGGTTCACGGGTGTTACAGTAATCATATTTTGAAATTAATACTCTCGAGACGCTAAACTGACGAGTTATATGGCTTCCTATATTAGATGTAATGATTAATCTTTTGGGAACTATGAGTTATGATTGAACTTTTAGGAACTCTAATATTTTGGTCAGCCTTAACACGTTTATGTCACTTATAACTCAGTCATAACTCAGCCTAAACTAAACACTCAGTAACCGAACAGATTTTAATTGTATCTTTGGTAACTACTCAGTAATCAAACAGTTTTTAATTGTATTTTTGGTAACTACTCAGTAACCGAACAGTTTATAATATATATATATTTTCGTTTCTTTTATAAATACCAAGTGAACACTCAGTAACCGAACATTCGTTTTTATTAACTTTTAACTTGTTTTATCCTTTTGCAATCTCAAATACAAGTTAGTTTTTCCTTGTTCTCCTAATATATGTAATTCACGTTTTTGCAACTTGATTTGTTTATATGCTTACATTATATATTAACATCCTATTTTCGATATACATGCAGCATCAATGGCAGAATCGAAGAAGATGATGAAGCGTCTAATGGAGGATGACCATGGATCAAATGATGTTAAAAAGGCCAGAAGGAAAACCGAGGAGCATTACAAGTCGTTGCTCCTCTTGCTCAAGGAACAGATGAAATCAAAAGCTGAATTGCATGATGCTTTGGTGGAAGTGAAATCTATTTCTGCGAAAATGGATTTGCTTGAAGAATTTATCGGGAAGGAAAAGGTTGACTTCTTTGCTGAGTTGGACAAACTTGCAGCACAACTCGTTGAAGCCGAAGAAAAGATTGCAAAAGTCAAAGTTCCAGAAATTGATTGGCTGAATCTTGATGCAAAATATATGGCTGACTAAATGTTTATCTAATGTTTATGTTTATGTAATGCTTATGTTTTAGTACTCTAATGTTTATGTATTTTTAGTACTCTAATGCAGAATTTGTTTCTTTTATCATAACTCAGCCTAAACTTCGTTTATGACTCAGCCTAACCTTTGACATAACTCAGCCTAAACTTCGTTTATGACTCAGCCTAACCTTTAACATAACTCAGCCTAAACTTCGTTTATAACTCAGCCTAACCTTCGTTTATAACTCAGCCTAACTTTTAACATAACTCAGCCTAAACGCCGTTTATGACTTCACTTTTGATACGCATGAGATAAGTCAGCCGTGTTTAAAATATAAGTCAGGCGTGTAGTTTCTATAAGTTTAGTCGTGTATTTAAAATAAGTCAGCCGTGTAGTATGTACGTAATCGTATTACGCACGCGTTTGGTACTCTCTACTGACAGTTATATGGCTCCCTATACTAGGAGTAATGATTAATCTTTTGGGAACTCTAATCGTTTTTAAATATTATTTGTTTTAAAATATTATGATTTGTTTTTAAAAGGAAAAGTTACAAAAAATGACCCATAAAATCTGAACATATAAAATCTCCACCTTTGGCTTTTGTCTCTAAACCCTAGGTCCTTTCTTTCTCCTCTCTTGCAAAACCAAAACTTTTGATCTCCATCCATCACCTATCACGACCTCTCTGTCACGATCCCCAAATCATTCACCGGATTCTTCCTCTGCTGACTTCATGAAAGAAGATCCATGTAAGTCTATTCGACTTCCTCTGTTCAAGATTTTTCACCGTATTTTCTCTTTTCCTTTCTGTATGAACCATGTAGAGAGTATACTCCATAAATAAGAGGAGGATTACGAATGGCAATCATAAACTTAGGGTTTTTCTTATCTTCGAAGCTCCTTTTCCAACTTCGACAATGGCGGATCAAGTATGTAAATCTCCTACAAACCCACATTTCTTTCAACCTTTTCTTCCCGGCTTCCACTCCCACTTCGTATGTAATCTCCCTTCTTCCCTCCCCCTCTCTCTCTCTCTCTCTCTCTATATATATATATATCTCAATGTCTTTCTTCTTTTTTACGGTTTGTGTTTGTTGCAGAGCATTCCGGTGAATTTTTTTCGAAATACATAGAAGGAAGAAACGAAAGAAATATGATGGAGCTTAAGTTGAACGCGTGTGAGAAAACATGGAAAGTTAAGATGGAAGGTCGGAGACTCACCTTTGGATGGAAAGAGTTCGCAGTTGCTCATGATTTCCGAGTCGGAGACTTCATCATTTTCAGACACGAAGGAGATTTTTTTGTTCCACGTCACTGGTCTTGGACCTAGTTGCTGTGAGATTCAATATTTAGAGTCTACCAACAACGTCGATGATGATGATGATGTGGAGAGGGAGGAGGAGGAGGAGGAGGAGGAGGACATCTCCACAAAACATAGAAGCAAAGAGAAGAAGAGAAAAACCGGTGAGAGTAGTCAAAGTAGAGCGTCATCTACACTAAGTGAAAACCAATTTGTGACACTAACTGTCACACCAGCTAGTCTCAAAGATTCTAGACTTGTAAGTTTAAGTAAACTCTCTTGAAGGAGTTTTGTTCCCTTATTTTTTTTCGTTATTGATTCTTTGTCAAGAGCTTATTGTCTCTTTCTTATGCAGCATATTCCAGTGAGCTTCACTAGGGCTCACCAGATGGAAAAAGCAGGAGGGAAGGAGATTACTCTTTTGGACAAGCATAGAGTAGAGTGGCCAGTGTATCTATGCGTGGCAGATTTACATATGAGGTTGCGCTTTGGTTCAGGGGTTAGAGAATTCTTCAAGGCTATTGGCGTAAGGCGTACGAATCTTTTGTGCTAGAGTTGGTTTGGGAAGACAAAGCATCTCCTCCTATGCTCAAGTTCTGCTCCAAGATCAAGGCATGATGCCTCTAGTTTCCCCCCAAGTTGTTTAATAACTATGGCTTGTTTTAGTGAACTCATAATCTATGTAGTATGGATCCGATGAGTAGCTAGTTTTCTCTCTCTAGCTCTATAATAACTATGGCTTGTTTTAATGAACTTATATCTTATTTGTAGCAAATCATCTTGAAATTGAAATACAATTTGCCAAATCATCTTTACCAATCTCAAGTTTCACATCAAATAATCTTATAACCTTATAGATTAAGTACCACAATTTGCCAAATTTAAATATTAAAAGTGTCATAGACTACTCGAGAAGTCTACATAACTCAGCCATATTATAATCATAACTCAGTCGTTTATTGACAATCAGTTGTATTGTAATAATAAGTCAGTCGTTTATTGATAATAATTCAATCTTACTTTACGGTTGATTTATCGCTGTAACAAAAACACAAATCAGCGCTAACTAAGACATAACACAGCCCTGTCGTGTATATAACTCAGCCAAACCTCAAACATACCCTAAAATCGAGATAAATAATGTTGAGGTATAGGTTCTCTTACAACTATCTAAACATACCCTAACATCGTGTGTATATAACTCAGTATTTTAAACGTATACAATATGAATGGTATCTAATTGGTGAGATAAATAATGTTGAGGTATAGGTTTTCTTACAACTATCTAAACATACCACAACATCATGTGTATATAACTCAGTACTTTAAACGTATACAATATGAATTGTATCTAATTGGTGAGATAAATAATGTTGAGGTATAGGTTCTCTTACAACTATCTAAACATATCCTAACATCATGTGTATATAACTCAGTACTTTAAACCTATACAATATGAATGGTATTTAATTGGTGAGATAAATAATGTTGAGGTATAGGTTATCTTACAACTATCTAAACATACCCTAACATCGTGTGTATATAACTTAGTACTTTATAAACTTACGTTGAAGCTCTTATAACCTAAACCTAGACTATCTGAATGGTATCTAATTGTTAAGATATATGTTCTTTTTGAATTTGCGAGTGGTCACTCTAAAGAACTCGATACATAAACCCTAAACCCAAATTTATGACATTCCCAAACCATGCCATAAGTTAGCCATTAGGTTCATATAAGTCAGCCGAAACGTGTAATTTATCTCTCGACGTTTCGTATTTGGGCGGGGAAAAAAACATAATTTATTCAATTTTATCTCGCGACGTTAAGTGCATATAAGTCAGCAGCAACGTGTAATTTATCTCGCGACGTTTCGTATTTTGGCGGAAAAAAAAAACATTATTTATTCAATTTTATCTCGCGATGTTTCGAACTCTCGAGACGCTATACTGATAGTTATATGGCTCCCTATACTAGGAGTAATGATTAATCTTTTGGGAACTCTAATCTTTTTTAAATATTATTTATTTTAAAATATTATGATTTGTTTTTAAAATATTACGCGTTTGGACGAGTTACCATCTTCTTCTTCTAAAGTTTTGAAAGAAAATGTCTTCCTCATCTAACCCAATCTCATCGTCATTTATTGACAATCAGCCGTATTGTAATCATAACTCAGTCGTTTATTGACAATCAGCTGTATTGTAATCATAAGTCAGTCGTTTATTGACAATAATTCAATCTTTACGGCTGATTTATCGCATTAACAAAAACACAAATCCATACATATCCAAACAACACTTTTAAATCGGACAAGTTTTTGCATTATGCCTAGACTGTTTACAACGAGAACATGTGTGTCGTTTCCTAGGGCGTTTGTTCTCAAGGGCAACTTCTAAAGCAGATTTCATCTTACTTTTCTTAGGCCTTCCTGGTTGTTGACGAACAAGCAGGGAGAAGCACGGTAGGTTAGCAACGTTATTTGGAACTTGGAGCGCTGAATCTAACGGCATGATCGACTCAGCGTATGCGTTTACCAAATAACTGTTGCTGTAGTAAGGACTGCACAAGGATATACGACAAATTTTCCTGTCCTCGGCAGCTGCGATTGCATGCACGCATGGTAATTTCTCGTGTTGGAAACGCCGACATGTGCATTTTCTCGTTTCTAAATTCACAATATGCAAAGACGATCCATATGTAACTTCCGTGTGATAAGGATCAATCCTTTGTACCGTCATAAGTCTGGCAGCAATGACACGACCCTATTTATAATACATAAAAAATTAAAAAACATTACGGCTGGCTTATCATAAAGGCTGGGTTATGGAACAATAACGACTGACTTATGAACTGCAATGGCTGACTTACATGTAGTAGTTTCTCGACACCACGCGAAAGCGTGGTTAGCTGCGATTTCGCTTCCTCTCTCCGTTCTTCAAACCATCTGGTCATCATAACCCATATCGATTCTTATAGTCGAACAATGTGAAGACTTCTAGCATTTGACAGTGCTCTGTTCATTGATTCCGCTATGTTCGTAGTCATCAAATTGTACCTTTGGCCCGGAAAATGAACACGCGCCCACAGTCGAACATCAGCTCTTTAGAGGTAGCCATGAAGTTCAGGATTAATCACTTCAATCTCCTCGAACATCGTAGTAAAGTCAGAAACCCTAAAACATTTTGCCGCTTTTTTCACCAGACGAAAGACATCTTTTCCTTTGTACCGTTGCAAAATGTTCTTATATAAATGGTAAGTGAAAATTCAACGAGAAGCCAACGGAAACACATTTCTAATTGCTTTTCCTATCGAATTATGCCTGTCTGAGATAATCGCAAGAGCCTCATCGTCAGGAATCAATATTTTTAGTTGCGTAAAAACCAGTGCCATGAATCATCATTTTCAGTGTCAACCACACCGAAATCTATTGGGAAAATCTGAAAGTTACCATCTTGAGCTAGTGTTGTGAGAAGTGTCCCTTTGTATTTACCGTTAAGAAACGTACCGTCGACAATGACAACTTTGCGCATGAAAGGAAACCCATTTATTCTCGCACCAAACGCAAGGAACACATACATGAATCTTCCAAACTCATCAATTTGAAGACGCGTAACCGTACCCGGATTTGCCCATCTTATCATATATAGATAAGGAGGCAAGTCTTCAAACCCACTCTTAGGAGTTCCAATATCGATTTCCCTTGCAAATTTTAGCGTCATATGTGATTTCCAATAATCCATCTGTCCACACGAAAAACGTAAAGTACAAGTAAATCAGCTGTAATATACAAATAAGTCAGCCGCAACGTACTAATAAATCAGCTGAAATAGAAGTCAGTCGCAACGTACTAATAAATCAGTTGTAATATACAAATAAGTCACCCAAAACGTACTAAAAAATCAGTTGTACTATACAAATAAGTCAGCTCCAACGTACTAGTAATTACCTTTACACCAAAATGCTTATTGATAGTTATTCCAACACTCTTAGATCGAACTGACGGACCAACGTCACCGAGATAATCCCTGTACAACTGGCCTAAAATATCTGGTGTTGCTTGTCGAGATCGATTAGAACGCTCAGTTACAGAACCTGTATGCTCCGAATCGTAAATACGAACATAAAATGCCGGTAATTCCCCTTGTGTAGAAGCACGAACTCTCCAAAGACATCCATCAACCCAACATTTAACAATGAGTGTGTCCAAATTGGATACGTCTACATCAAAATCAAATTGATCTCTCACCATAAGAAGTTTCAGTTGTTTCTCTAAATCGGCTTTACTCTCGTATCGTTGCCCTACTGCGAGGTTTTGCGAAGACATCTCTAACCTTAGAACCTCTGGATTCCTTTCCAATCCGCTCACCGACATGTTCTGAGCTCTCTTCTTATGCGGTAGCGTCGGTGAACTTCGTCTTGTGTTAGAGACTCACCGTATGAATTGAAGTTATCATCTTCAGATGAAGCACCATCCGAGTCGTCGAACATATCAAATCGGCTTTCAAATTCATCATCTTCTTCATCTTGTTCGCCTACTTTGTCTTCTCCGCCTATTTCATATTCTTCACCTTCCATTCTACTTGCACAATCCATGTCTTCATCGTCGCGTTTATCTTCGTATTTATTTCAACACCAGGACAATTATCATTACTGAAACCACCGTAATCTTCGTATGTAGATTCTACTTTTGAGCCATAACTGAATAATCTTTTCTTCTTCTCTCTCACTTCGTCATTCCGACTAATTTCGCTCTCCTTTTTCTCTGTAACCTCTACACAGAGACGTAGCTGTTCGAATTTCCTTAGGCTTAGAAAACCTATCAACTGTCGAGTATTGGAGACGTAAACTGGTGGAGTATCGTGCGCCATTGTTTTCAAAGTTTTATTCGAGAACATGTAGCTCAGCTGAATCTGATGGCTCGACTCGTTCAATCCGTAATCATCGAGTACCGACTTCGCAAGTTCGTCGTGTGTTGTTTCATCATTTAAATACAGAACTCTACACCCTCTACCGTCGGCGTTGAATACGTATCTGTTTTTCTTGACCCAATTAACGGAAACAATAATTACCGAATCCATAAGATCTCGAACAAAAATCAATGAAAAAAAAAATGAGGAAGGAAAATAGATGAAGAGGGTGACGATTAAGTTTCTGGGTATTAGATGATAAAGAAGGTAAATAGATGAAGAAGAAGAATACACGGCGTCACAACATAAAACTCTAATAATGACATGGAAAATGACATGGAAAATAGGAGCTGATGACATGGAAAATAGGATTTGATGTCATTAATTTTTTGCTTATATGGCAAGTGAGCCACAAAACGAAAACATAAATCAGCCTAACTAAATCAGTCATCAAATGCATATGCAAGTCAGTTGCAACGTGAATACTATTTCAGTAATAAAAACAACAAAAATCAGGTTCGAAAAGAGGCCATAAAAGGGCGTAAATCAGCTGGAAAATATTATATCAGCTGTATCGTCAAATAAATCAGCCGTCAAATGAATGCTATTGTAGTAATTAATCTTTCGCTAATAAATCAGACGTTATAAGGTCGAGTTTACTATTAATCAAGCTAAACACGGCTGATTTACGCTAGTTATACTTAAATCAGCCGTAACTACCTTTCATAGGTAAGCCGTCCGTTTAGTAACACAGCCAGTCGATGATCATTCCATCATCGTGAGAAACATATCTCAACCAGCCGATGTACAAATCAGTCGTCATATATGTACGTAAGTCAGCCATTAGCTCATAAATCAGGCAGATTTTTGTAAACTCAGCCGTCACATAAATCTTAAGTCAGCCAGAAGATCTTAAATCAGACACGTTTTGTAACTCAGCCGTATCGTTTGGCTTATTTGTATATTACAGCTTGTTAGGTTTAGGGTAGTTCTAGGGTTTGATGAGAAATTAGTAGGATTGAAACCCTGTTAGGATTTATCTTTATGTTCTTCATCTAGATTGATTTAACTCTGATTTTAGGACTGATCAACTGAAATTGGATATCCTAGGTTGTTTTAATAGATACGAAAGTATTATTAACAACCGGACATAATCTTAGATGAGCAAAATTATCTATTCGCAAAGAAATTTGGCTTAGTAATTTTGTGAACAATTGAACCTGAACTTAATGCTTGTCTTTATTTACTGAATTTGCAAAGAAATTTGGAATTTAGGCATTTAGTCATAGATAATGTCTGTAACGAAAGTTGATTGGTTTTATATTCGTGTTTGAGTTCTAGAACCGTTCTTACCAAATCCTAACTATTTTTATCCTCATGTCGATCGACATGGACATCCATGTCGATCGACACAGGCGTATTTCAAGTCATTCCTGCGAATTACCCAATGCCTAACCTTTTGTCTAATTGATTTCAAGAACCTGATAATCATTCACTTGTTTACATTTGCTGTTTATTTTACATTTATCACATTTTATTTAGCATAATTTGAATTCATAATTGATTGTGTGAATTGATTCCCTGTGGATTCGATCCCTAAGTATTACATCGATCTCTTAATTTGAGAGAGTAGCTCAGGGTAAATTTGAGCATATCAAATTTTGGCGCCGTTGCCGGGGATTCAAAATCACCATTTGATTTTTGATTTTAGAGTTTTGTCTAAGTTTTTATTTTATTCTGTTTTGATACTTACTATTTTCTCTTTGTTTTGTGTGTTTCAGGTTTATGCATCATCGCGTTACCAGAAGCAACCAGAACGAAGAGCTAGTTGATCTCAACCTTGAGATTAGGAAATTGGAAAGAGCCAACCGAGCAGCAAGAAACACAGCCAATATGAATCCGTTGATTCTTATCAGAGGCAAAGATGGGTTTCTTCAGGACACTGAGGGTCGCAGACGCAATGCTCAGGGTCAGAGGATAGATGAGAAAGGGGTTGTTGTTCTAGAGGAACCAGCTAGGCGTGGGCATACTCTGTGAGAGTACAACAGGCCCGATGAGTTCTATGCCAACAGGGCAGCAATCCGACCTCCAGCCTTCCCGAGGAACGATTTCGAGCTAAAGCCAGCTTACTTCTCACTAGTGGCTCAGCACCCATTCCATGGACTTTCTTCTGAGCACCCCATGGATCACATTGAGAGGTTTGAGGACCTAACATCTAGCATTAAGGCTAATGGAGTATCCAGTGACTACCTCTACTGCAAGCTCTTTCCCTATTCTCTCAGTGGAGAAGCAGCCTACTGGTTGAAGCAGCTAGAGCCGGGCTCGCTGACTACTTGGGAAGACACCAAGAATGCCTTCCTCAACAACTTCTTCGATGAGGCGAGATCAGAGGATCTAAGGACTAAGATCTCTACTTTCAAGCAGGGACCGACTGAGGCATTTAAGGCTTCGTGGGGAAGATTCAAGTCCTACCAGAGGGATTATCCTCACCACGGGTTTAGTGATGTCCAGCTGTTGGGCATTTTCTTCAGAGGTATTGATTGGAGGTATCAGATGACCCTAGACTCTGCTAGCAATGGGAATTTCAACACCAGGTATCCGAAAGATGCGCTGATCATCATTGATAACTTGGTTTCCAGCAACAGTACCAAGAATGCAGATTTCGAGAGGAAGAAGCTGGGTGGAAACGTGGATGGCAGCCAAATCGCTGAGGTTAAGGCTAATATGGACTCTGTGCATAACCTTCTGGTGGGGAAGAAGACAATTCAATTTGCTCAGGAGGTAGAGACCTTCATTCCAGACCCCGTGTCGATCGACACGGAAGGATTGTGTCGATCGACACAGGATGAAAAGGATTGCAACTACGTTGGTGGAGCTGGTTTTCAAGGTCAAAGGTTTAGTAATCAGCAAGGGTATCAGAAGAATGACTTTCAGAAGCCGTTCCAGAACAACTACCAGAGGAACTATGGTTCTTCTTCTTACTAGACACCTCCTGCTCAGTCATCAGAGAGCAGCGAGATGAAATCTATGCTGGAGCAGCTCCTAGAGGGTCAACAGAAGTTGATAGTAAGCTTCAATGGAAAGATGGATGCAATGTACTCTGATCTGAATGGGAAAATTGAGGCCCTCAATCTCCATGTGAAGAAGCTAGACACCCAAGTTGCTCAAACTGCGGAGAATGTTAGAAGGCAAGAGGGATTTCTCCCAGCCAAGACAGAAACAAACCCGAGACTGCACGTCAATGCCATCACCTTGGGAAGTGAAAAGGAGGTTGAAAACGACGAGATTTCTGTACCAGACTCCGTGTCGATCGACACGGATGGCTTATGTCGATCGACACGGGTCATAAATCTCAACTTTGGGCCAAACGCAATCGGTGATGACGTTGACACATCCTCGATACAAGGATGTCGGTCGACACAGACCCTTCGTGGCGATCGACACGGGTCCCAGACGAGTCCAACCACTTTAAAACCTTCAGTCAAAGCAGAGAAAAGGGTCTACAAGCCAAAGATCCCATATCCACGAGCTGTTAGCATCAAAACACCAGAGGAAAAAGGAGGACATGCTCAACCACAGCTGAGAAAGTTGCAGAAGATACCGAATCCGGGGATGGTCGTTGTTCCTTGTACGATCAAAGGTATGAAATTCAAGAACTCTCTTTGTGACACTGGAGCTAATGTGAATGTCATGTCTGAGTCTGTTGCAATGAAGCTGGGGATTAAGGATCTGCAACCTTCGAAGATGTCTATCGCGATGGCTGACTTTTCTTCAACATCTTCAAAAGGATTCATTCCTGACTTGATGCTTCAAGTAGGAGATTGTCTAGTTCCGGTGGATTTTCAAATTATGGAGACAAAGAATGACAGGGAGAGGCCATTGATTCTTGGGTCATCATTCCTTGCCACTGTGGGTGGAATTGTGGATTTTCCCAATCAGAGAATCTCCTTCTCCAAGATCAACGAGAATGTCTTCTATCCCTCAGTTCGGTTTAAGGAGAACTTTTGCCTGACCGTTACAAATGGAGGAGAACTGAGTTCAGACCTTGGTGATATGAAGAAGGTCCCACGTGCTCCACCTTTGACACCACCCTCTTTGAGCTCTAATGGAGACTAGACTGTCTGCAAGGTAAAGCGTAAAAAGACTTCCAAACCTTTCTCCAGTTTCAGAATTCATCATATCCTTAGATTTAAGAGAGAAAGGAGAGGTCGTTATCCAAGAGATGGTGGGAAACACTATGAAGCTATTTCCCGGTGTTGTTCCTTTCACCGATCCACCATAGTCCTGAGACCTGACACAGTCAAGCTAATGACTGAAAACAAGCGCTTAGTGGGAAGCAACCCACTGGTAAGTCTACTTATTTTTCATTTTATTTTCCCTTTTGTTCACTAACTTTTCGTTTTGTTTTTAAGTATTAAAAAAAAAACGACGACAAGAGGAGAAAGAACAGTGTGTCGATCGATACACCTCACTCGTGTCGATCGACACGCACTTCACAGGTAAGTTCCCTTTCGTTTTTCTTTGGTGTTTTGTTTTATTTTCTTTTCTTTCCAAACTCATGCTTCAATCACACTGGGGACAGTGTTGGTTAAGTCTGGGGGAGGGAAACGACTAACGTGTTTTTCTTTGTTTTGGTTTATTTTGAGTCAAAATTTTGTTTTTATTGAATCAAAACAGTTGGAAACTATGACTTTTCTCTTGGTCTATTGGGTTGTTCTTTCAGTTGTGTGACCATTTTTCAGGATCGATTTCAGAGTCAGACTAATGAAAAATCCAAAGGCTGACCAGTTAACTAGAGACGTCTGTTACTTCCAGCATAGTTCGCCCAGGGTTCGAGCTAATTATGCGGTCTCCTCGGTGATTGGTGTTCATAGAGCTTGACTCCTCATTCATACCTGACAAGTGCAATCTCTGTTGAAAAGAATGGTACTCCTCTCCTTCGATCTAAAAAAAATTGATAAAAAAAAAATGAATGATTTGAGGTGATATGATAGCTCTTGAGTATAAGATGAGAAAATAGAATTCCAGGGAGTCAATCATCAATAGGTGATCACCTGGAGCTCAAAAGCAGCAGTCTGAGTCCCTTAGAACGGATGTAGAGGACGAGCGATCTCACGACCCTGTCTCCTCACAAGGAACAATAGTAGTGAAAGCACTGTTTTTGAGTTTCTGAATCGAATAAGTCTGGGGGAGAGAAAGAGTACCAAAGGTTGTATGGTTCACTAGTCATGGTATAGTATGGGAATGAGTCTAGAAGGTTCTTGGCATCGAGATCTTGGACGAGACCCAGCAATGAGGACTAGCGGGTTATGTTGATAAGTCGTGGATGAATTTGGGAGGCTGCGAATGTCTAAGGAGAAGTACATGGCGGTCTGACTTTGAGTTGGTTATGCATTATGTGGATTACTAGTTGAAAGGGGTCGGTTTAGTACTCCAAGGGAAGATAAGTTTCTGCGTTTTCAAACCTCTTTCACATTCTTAGTGTATGTTTTGCTTGAGGACAAGCAAATGCTAAGTCTGGGGGAGTTGATATATCATGGTTTTTACCCGCTTTTGACCATGATATAAGTCCTTTTCATAGAATCTTTTTGGTATTTTTCGAGTCTTTTTGAGTCTTTGTAGGTTAAAGGACGATTGGAGCTTAATGGAAGCATTTGGAGCATTTTGGAGTATCGAAGAAAGAATAGCCGAAGTGATCAAGTCGGACTCGAGTTTTATTGGTCCATGTCGATCGACACGGACCTGTGTGTCGATCGACACGAGTACTTCTGATTTGAAGATTGAAGAATTTCCTTTTCGGCCCACAAAGCCCATAAGCTTACAAGAAACTCAATCCGAATTTTAGAGTTTATATATAATTTTTCCCTTAGGTTTTGAGGGGGGATCTTGTTTTTTAATTAAGACTTGGAGATTCAAAGCTTTTAGGAGATTTCAGACTTCCGGATTCCATCGCTTTCGAAACTCTGTATCTCTTAATTTATCTCTTTTATGCAATTTTATTCATTCATAATGTTTACTGCATCTATGTCTGAGTAGTTTACTTGTTAGGTTTAGGGTAGTTCTAGGGTTTGATGATAAATTGGTAGGATTGAAACCCTGTTAGGATTTATCTTTATGTTCTTCATCTAGATTGATTTAACTCTGATTTTAGGACTGATCAACTGAAATTGGATATCCTAGGTTGTTTTAATAGATGCGAAAGTATTATTAACAACGGTACATAATCTTAGATGAGCAAAATTATCTATTCGCAAAGAAATTTGGCTTAGTAATTTTGTGAACAATTGAATCTGAACTTAATGCTTGTCTTTATTTACTGAATTTGCAAAGAAATTTGGAATTTAGGGATTTAGTCATAGATAATCTCTGCAACGAAAGTTGATTGGTTTTATATTCGTATTTGAGTTCTAAAACCGTTCTTACCAAATCCTAATTGTTTTATCCTCATGTCGATCGACATGGACATCCATGTCGATCGACACAGCCGTATTTCAAGTCATTCTTGCGAATTATCCAATGCCTAACCTTTTGTCTAATTTATTTCAAGAACCTGATAATCATTCACTTGTTTACATTTGCTGTTTATTTTACATTTATCACATTTTACTTAGCATCATTGAATTCATAATTGATTGTGTGAATTGATTCCATGTGGATTCGATCCCTAAGTATTACATCGATCTCTTAATTTGAGAGAGTAGCTCAGGGAAAATTTGAGCATATCATAATATTACCTAATTTATATGTTGTTTAAGTTAAGTTCCCAAATTATAACTAGTTGATATCATTTGGATGCTATGTTGGTTTTATTATGTTTCAGAGGGTCGTATGTTTCAACATAAATATTCATAATTCTCTACACTGCAAAATGACCCTAACTTGTTAATAGAGGAATAGTGTCATGTATTTAAACATAGAAATTAAGTCTCCTATGTATGTACTCCTATTTGGGGGTTGATTACATAAAAAGGCATTTTAAACTAAAGTGTTTGCAAGAAAATGCACTTTGCAAAGCAAGTGTACTTTGGACTTGTATATTATCCTTCCTACCCCTAAATAATTCATCTAATTACTAACTAATGTTCACAATCTTGTTTGCTCGTTAACTAGATATTATCTTCTTTTTTATTTATCCCATCTAAGCATGTTGCTAGATTCGGAACCAAGGAAGAAGAAGAAGAAAACGACGACTGTTTCTACGAGTCTCTCGATCGTATACTCTCTTCTGACGTCTGCGGTTGGTGATTTCGGCATCTCCGTCGTCCGCGGTTGCCCCTCCTCCACACCTCTCTCATCGGGAATCAAAGACAATGAAGCTTCTCCAGCATCGTCGAAGCTTGGGTCCGTCGCATAAATCGTAGTGAAGAATTGTGATTCTCCGGCATCGATGAAGCTTTTGAAGCCTTTGGGTCCGTACGTTTTGTCTCTTCTCTCAATTCAAAAGAGCTCTTTTTCGAGAAGGTTCCAGATCTAACTCTAATGAAACATACAAGTCCAAATTTGATTTAATTTTGCTTGAATCTGGTTTTGATATTTTTTTTATGGCAAACCAAAAGATTGACAAAATGCACACAAGGTGTTCGGGAAAATGCCACAAAGAAAAATCAGATTGTTATACACAAATGGTAACTCGCTAATGGATAGGAAGCATGTAGCGAGTTAGACATAGGGTTTCTGGGTTTGTCGAAACCCGCATCGTTGAAGATTGTGGTGTTATTAGCACATCACGTATGGATGGATGTTGGTGGATGGTCACACATGGATGATCCCGCGTGGATGGTCACACATGGATGTCCACAACTTCGACTGGTCACACATACCATTATGTCCACCAATCCGTATCCACGAGTAAGTTGGTTACATGTCATAGAAACACCAAGACGTCGAGGCAATGGTCGGGCTTGAATGGTCGGGTTTGAATGGTCGAGCTTGAATGGTCGTGCTTGAATGGTTGAGCCTTTGGATTTTTATGAGTTTACTCATACAAATGATCAAGTTTTGTTTTGCACCGGAGGAGACGGGAGCCGGTTATTCCACCGTTGATATTTATAGAAATATGGTTGCGACTAACCCAGAAAAGGCTTTTATCTCATGGACACAATGTCGTGGATGAGGATCGATGGACATAATGGGATGGGATTGTATCCATGACAATAGATCAAAGTTTGTTTTGAATTTTCTGAGAAAAATTTACCCTTGAATAAATGTACATAAACGTGTTTAAGCTTTATCCAAATAGTTATTCAAGATGTGTCATTCACAAAAATATAGCAATGCAATCACACTCATTGTCTGTTTGTATATAACCTATATATCAATGCTTAGTGAACACAAAATGATTCATGATTAGATCTGAAATTTAAGAACTAATATATCAAAGAACACCAAAATTTATATATCAAAGAACACCATTTTGTGTTGTTCATAAGGTTACACACAATATGGATTCAAACAAGTTAAACATGACTTAGTAAATTGACCATATTGCGTTGTCCATATGGTTAACACCGTTTGGATTGAAACCAGTCGAAGTTGTGGACATCCATGTGTGACCATCCACGCGAGATCATCCATGTGTGACCATCCACCAGCATCCATCCATACGTGATGTGCTAATAACATCACAATCTTCAACGATGCGGATTTCGAAAAACCCAGAAACCCTATGTCTAACTCGCTACATGCTTCCTATCCATTAGCGAGTTACCATGTGTGTATAACAATATGATTTTTTTTTTAGGCATTTTTTCGAACACCTTGTGTGCGTTTTGTCAATCCTTTGGTTTGCCATAAAAAAAATATCAAAACCAACTAGAAAGAAAATATAAAAGCAAGAAGGAAATTCCCAAGAATCCAAAATTGTGAGGTCAAGAAAGGTAACGAGAAAGCAAAAGAAGAGCTATCACCTACGAAGCTAATTAAGAAAAGCTTCCCACAAACCCATTGATGATTCAAAGAAAAAGCTCCAAAAATCATATCAGCTTATGAAAAAGAGAAGCTTCTTCTTCTTCTCCCTCGATCGTCGCCTAGTGATGTTGTTGTGGAGGCTGCGGCGGAGGAGCGATGGTCAACAAGCTCGTGGTAGTCGGAATCGTGGAGCCAAGATCCGAGAGAGCGAGATAGAGAGAGATGATGAAAACTTAATTTTTTCTTGTCGAAGATTTAGTTTCTTCTGGTCGAAATCCATCACTAATTCATCTCTAAAATTAGTTTCAAGTGATTTTGGAGATAAGAAAGAGATTTCAGAGAGATGTTTCGTTTATTGAAGTAGAATATGCGGAAGAGATAAAGTTAAAAGTTGAATTGGATTAAAATTGAATTGGATCTGGTTTGAGATAAAGTTAAATTAGAGGGGCAAATTCGTCAGAAAATACCTCGTTTTCTTTCCAAAGTCACTCTCCCTTGTATAGTGCCTTTAAATGTAAAGAGTTTCCAATAAAGTACCTTTTAGTGTAATTATCTCCCTATTTGGTTTATAGAGGAATAGTGTCACCTCCTTTTTCTCTTCAACTCTTCCAACCAAATCCTAACTCAAACTACTATACTGTTTTTAATTACACAAGATACAAAAAAATACAAGCTATTAACATCCTTTATGAATTGAAACAATGAGTACAATTGAACCCAGAAGTACTTATACCACATTAATTACTAATGCTTTCCCATTTTTGTAAAATTGTTTAACTTTTAAAGCATTTATAACAAAATTTAGTTCAGAATCTTTGAGAACTAAATTTGAAAAAAAAAAATTAGTCATAACAAAATAAGCAGTTTCTTACTCAAAAGGAAATTACTAAGAAAATATTGTTACTCATAATTGAACATAACTCAGAAGGTAGTCTGCCACATTTGTGCACATGAAGTTATCCCCTACTACAACACAACAAAGTCAAAGGAATCCACAAAATTAAATACAATCTTGCTCACCAATCCAACTAAAGTTAACTAAAAATGTAGAAAAGTAAGTAATGATCGTATCTCCCAAAACACACATTTCATGGTGCATGTTTCCATAAAGTAGCTCCTCCAAAATTGTTGATGCTATCCATAGTGCTACAAAACCATAATAAATAAAGTAAATTTGTCAATTTGTAATGTTATTGAATTACAACAAAGAAAGTATCAAAACTCAAAAGATCACACTTACCATTCATCATTAGAATGGCAGTACGTGTGATTGGTAAATTATTAGAGTCTCTAAACTTATTTGCCAAAAATCAACAATCAACTGACCAAAGCATCGATCAAAACATACTGAGATATTCATATTTAATATTTGCTTTTACTTACCTTGCAATCACTTTAGAATTTTTTGGAGTTGAGAAATTCCAGATAATAATCTCTTCTGCATTGTTCTCTAATCACCAAGACCAAAACCAAAATGATATCTTGTTAAAAAGATTCATAGATAAATAAAAATTAAATATTGCATTATCTATATCTTATCCACTGCAAATGTCTAATAGTAGTTAGTCTTAAACTTTGACGAGATGACAAATATTGTAGGAAATGTACACTAAAATAAAAAGTAGATTAAATGCGGGATGGATCAAATAGTAATAGAAAATATATATATATATATACATATATATAAATATAAATTTTTAATAAATACATATATAAATATATTTTTGGTACTCTTTAATGCGGGATAGAACAGTGCGGATCGTCATCGTTTATTCAAAGCGTTAATGTTTAGTTCTATTGGCAAAGTTTTGCCTTTTAACTTTGACTAAAATCTGCCAAAACAAATAGTCAACACAGTTTACCATTGACCATCTATTAGTCTGCAAAAACGATATTGACACACTTACCAACGACCAATTCTCATCTCTTGTCTTACCAAAATAATTGATTTGATCTTTTTTTTTTTTTTTTTTTGCGTTGAATGAGTTTTCTTTTTTTTTTTTTTTTTTTTCTTCTTTTTTGCGTTGAATGAGTTTTCGTTACATGCAAGTAGTGGATAACATTAAAAGTACGACCGGACAAATTATCCGTTAAATTTGATCTATTTATTTCGATTCGATTTGAAAAATTTGGATATCTATTTTGAATCAAAAAGAAATAAATAATAAAATTTAGTATATTTCTAAACCGAAACAAATCATAAATACTAACTTTTAAAATCTAAATATCCGATATGATCCATATATTATTTATACATACATATAATATGGTAAATTTATAATATATATTTACATTTTTTTACTTTCAAATATATTTGGCGAATATATTTATAGTAAAAATAAATATATACTAACTTTATTTGAAATATATTTCCTAAATAAAAAATATATATTTTATTTTTTATTGTTTTAATTTTTCAGTTTTCATTTTTTAAACATTTTATCAAATAATATTAGATTTATTTCAAATATTTATTGATTTTTTAGTTTAAATTTTATTAAATTTTTTTTGAAAACAGATATTTACGAAGATTTGGATATGTGAAAATATCTAAAAAAAATTTTTGATATTTGTAATATTCAAAATTTTTTAAAATAAAGTAAATCAGAAAATTAAATATTTAATCGTAAATACTGTATTTTTTTTTAAATATCCGATCTTCTGCGCCGCCAAACCGAATTGGAAGGAGTTGTTTTCTTCTTTAATTAAAATAATTTAAAAACTAAATTGAAGTACTCGTTTGCTAAATCTTATTAAAATCCTATTATTAAGCATTAGAATCAGTCAATAACACCTAGTCAAATTTTACTTTTCTAATGCAAGTATGCACATATCATATTTTATAGATTTGGATCATTTACAATTTCAATTTTTTTAATATAATTGTAAAAATTACTATATAACCTAAAAGATCTCACTGTGGAATTAATTTTGGTAACAGTTATTATAATTTTTCTTGTGCACACAAGTGGTTTAGACACGAGTTTGGGACATGGTAGAAATTCGCTCTCTTTTGAATTCAGTTGTTTCTTGAAACAAATTAATTTGCTTGAAAGTAAACTAGTAATGCGTGGAAGCTGAATTCCGCACTGAGTATTTGTATATGAATTTGGAGAATAAACTTTGGTGTTAAAAAATATCTATAAGTTCAACGATTAAAAAAAGAGTAAAACGGAATTTGATTTATATTGATATGAATCGAATATACAAAAAGATCTCGATTGAGATGTGTTACAAGCTGAAAATATAGTATTTAGCTCTCGCGTAAGTGATAAGTTTGCGAAATCTGCTCGAACTTCGTGTATTTATAGCTCAATTCAACTCCTCGATCCAGCTCCACGTATCTAGGTCGGTTTCTCGTATCTCGAGCACGTTCTTGGCATATTTCCCGCAAATCTCGCTCCTACGACTATGTTAACCGCCAGTTGGCATATTCACCGAATTCGTTCCTAGCTCGTCAGCTCTGCGCCAGTTGACCCAGCACTTTCAGATATGACTTGGCTTTTGACCGAATTATGTCTTCTATCCTAAAGCTGGGCTGCAGGCCCGTTTAATCTGGTCAAAATGAAATAAATGAAAGGCTTTGACTTGGACTTTTAGCGGGCCGGATTAGGTGACGAAACCTAATACAGCCCTAACAGTTGCCTCCATCCCATTAAGTATTAAGTAATAATACTTGATGGGCGGTCATTCGTTATTATCTTTTCGTATATCTAGCGTATATATCGCGGATGAATATACGCTATGATTTCACTTCAACGGCCCAGATCCCGAATCGACGGTCACGATTCAATTAATCAGAGTGAAAAAGGGAGGTGAAAGGAATTCACCGTTTCAACGGATGGATCTATCGGCCGTATAAAACCGCCTCTCACACGTCACCCTAACTTCACCTTCTCAGACTCGAATTTCAAGTTAAGAAAAGAACTTCTTCTCTCCTTTACTCTCAAACTATCATAGTTAACCTGATTTTACTTTGCAAGAACCTCGATTTCACTGGTCGAACCCAGATCTGATTTAACTTGGTAGCTAGATACCTCAAATATCTCTTTTGTTGCGGTAGTTAGAGATTTCCTTTTCTCGATTTTTCTTTAACCTTCGTCTCTCGCCTCCGCTTTGTCCCTTTATCATTTCAATGAGTTCCGTCGGACCCCGCCCTCAATTTGCTCCCCATCCCCGGTCGTCCATATCCTCCCAAGGTCTGTCCGATCTCCGAGAGGACCTGGGGTTTATGGATGAGGTGGAGTTATCACCGGCTAGTGCTGGTGATACGCTGGAAACCTTCAGGCCCGGGTGGTGCTGCGCGCATATGAGCTACTTCTCTACATCAGGGCTCACGTTTCTGATTCCCCTTTTTCTTATCCGTATTCTGAGATTTCTAGAGCACGCCTTTCCTCAGATGAACCCCAATTTCCTCCGCCACACCATCGGTTCCTTCATCTGATGTTATGAGGATGGCTGGGACATGTCCAACTTGGACTTCCTTGACCTGTATACGACTAAAAAGAATTTGAGGTGCCCTGGCTGTTTCTATATGTCGAACCGGGCTGGGTGGCAGATAGTCACTGGGACTACTTCCATCAAGGACACAAACTGGCAGAAAGAATATTTTTTCTTTATAATATCTCGTGCCTCCGTATCCTCTGTTGATGAGTTCAACTCCCTTCCAACTCGTTTCACTAGCTCTGTTGGTTAGGATTTCTCGTTTGCATGTTGGCTATGATGCTTGAGTTTTATCTTTTCTTAATCGCTTTTTCTTTCTTTTCTAATAGATAACCCAAAAGAGAAGGAGTTGAACGACGCGATATCATCTCGGATAGCTCAGCTGCACAACGGATCTGTCCATTGGAACTCGTTCTCTCTCAACAGAATCAAGGCAGCCTACGGTTTGTTCGAACATGTCAAAGCCTCTAAGCCAGAACCACTCTTAGGTCTCGATCTAGGGTCTTACCCTCTCACCGTCATTCCTCACCCACCTCGCTCTCTCACCGCTAAAAGAAGGAAGGGCACCTTATGTCCTCGTCCCTCAAGTATTCTCCCTTCCTCTGGAATGATTGCCGAATTTTCCGAGGGCTCTCGGATCGTGGTGGTCTTCTACTTTTTCTCTAAAGGATTCTCCTTTTTCCTTTTTCTTTTTTTTAGCCGCATCTCTGGTCTCCGCTTCTGACGCTACATCGTCATCCAGCTCTCAGCCAAATCTGACCATGTCTCGCAAAGCAACCTTTCGTCGCCCCAATGAGGTCCCAACTCGGTCCAGTGATTGGGTTTAGAGCGGAGATGTCGCAGTGGCTGTTCAGTCAGCCCTTGGGGCTTTCGTGGAGGTACCTCTCCCGGCAGCCCATGCGATTATCGTTGCGACCGCTCCAGCCCCTGCTCCCACGCCGGTGGTTCCTTTCGCAACAGAAGAACAAGCAACTCTCGGGGGTCGTCTAAGAACTCTCACCGATCGAAAAGGGTCGGATCCCATTCTCCCTGGGTTGACCAGGCCACCTCCGCTAGAACAGGAGCATGGACTGCCTCTCCCAACAGCCATGTTGTGAACATGCTTTTCTTCTGGTCTTACGGATGATCCAGAGGGCGTGGCTCACTTATTCCGCCATTGCAGGCCTGTTGGATTCCCAATGCCACTTGTCAAGAATATGATGCTCTGCGACCGCTACATCGCCATGACCTCTACGTTTGGGAAGGTTAGCCTATGTGCTTTTGTTTTAAACGTCTAGATCAATTCATCTTTGCTAATCCTTCCATTTTTTTGGATCTTTGGCCATGGAGTCGGCTAACCAACTGGTGATCGATGCTGAAGTCTGCCTCCATGACATCCCGCGGAAGGAGGAGGTTGAGGACATGAAGAAAGTCTTGGAGAGGATGGCTACCGAGGCTACTGAGCTTAGAGGAAAGGTTGCGCTTCTCTCCGACCAGTTCGACCAGGTCGTCATGCTTCAAGGAATGGTGGCTGACCTGGAAGGGAAACTTGCTCGTGCTAATGAGAAGGGTGTTTTCCTTCTCGAGGAGAGTCACGGTGCAATCTAGCAGTCAAACGACCTATTTGGGGTGAATTGGGGGCTGGAGATCGAGGTGAGCACCCTGAAGGCTGCTCGTGATGTGGAGGTGAAGGCGGCCCAGCGTGGCGGCCACTGAAATCTTGCTGGCGAATTTGATGTCGTCCTCCAACTTATAAGCGATAAGTTTAAGAAGAAAGAGGGTGAGATCACCGCCGAGATCCATCTCCAGGAGCTCCATGCGAACATCCAGCTGCTGGAGGAGTTGACTAAGCGATCGACTATCTTTGAGGAAGAGCACGAGAAGCTGATTGCTCAGCAGCTGGTGTTTGAAAAGGATTTCAACCTTTCGGTTAGCAAGTTGTCGCTTCCTCAGATTTCAAGCAGGTCATGGATGTTGACCAAGCAACACAGGATGCTGAGGGTTCCAGCGAGCAGGTTGAGCGCACTCGGGATGGTCCAGATGCTTTTGGCGCCGCTGGCGAGGCCTGGCCTCCTTTTCTATCCTTAATAATACTTTGAAAATTTTCTTTTTAGCTGTATTGAACTTATTTACATCGGTTTGCTTTCGGTACCCGATAGGGTTTTAATCCTTGCACTTACTACTTTGAGCTTTTAGTTGTTGTTTTTTATCTTTTTCTGAACTCGGCCCGCTGGGTCTTTTGAATGGCATTTTGGTTTCTATTTTAGCTTAGCTGTTTTTGAAATTTTTTAGTCTTTGATCACCGAACGAGTTGCCCAAGTCAGGTCAGCTTAGCTGATATCCTCGGATCAGCTCATCTTTTCGACGTGGGAGTCGAAATGGCATCTTTGCCATGACTTCGACTCATCTCAGCTTTGCATGTTCGACTTAGTATTTATATACTCATCTCAACTCCTCTCAACTCTGGGCTGAGTTACTTCGTATGTTTGAATTAAGTGACGATTTTGAGTCTAATTCTTTGTTGGCATGTTTGATTGTGGGAGGTGAGTTTCAGCATTTGCTAGCTCCTCCTTATGACGATGTTACTAATGTTGGTCGGCCGACGCTTATCGTAACGAAGCTGGGCTTGGCGCTTAAGTCCGTGTTTTTATGCGATCAAGTTGAGATCAACTTCGCTTGTAACGATGAGTTTATGCCTAAGGATGTCTTACTTAGGGACCGGCTAGGCCCTCGTGAGTTTGGGTTCTAATCGAAATGGTTTTGTATTATAGATCTTTGACCAATTTAGGTTCTCTACCTTTTTTAATTTTACAAAGATGTAAACAATGGACTATTCTCCTTCACCATGTAAAGCTCATCATCTCTGCTGAGGTGGATGAAATGGAGATTTTTTTGGGGTTGGTTGGGCTCGAGGGACGGGCTGCCTACGTACCCGGTAAAGGGATCAAGCTAAGATGTAGTTCGATTATTTATATCAGAATTCTAGTGATAGAATTTTTTGAGGTTCATGGCTTTCATGTCCTCCTCACTGTCTTTCTGTTCTAGAGTTTAATGAGCTTATAAACGCCATGGCGAACTACAGCGGTGACTCGGTAAGAACCTTCCCAATTGATCCCTAACTTTTTGGCACTTGCTCTTTTTGTGTTTTTTTGTACTTTTCGTAAGACGAGGTCGCCTTCTTTAAATCGCCTGGTTTTCACTCTAGACCTCTAGTAGCGAGCTGATGCTCGCTGGTAGTTCTGAATTCTAATAACGGCGAGGTCACGGTGTTTATCAATTACGTCTATTGCGTTTTAGAGCATTTCTTCGTTCAGCTCCTTGTTAGGGGGCACATCACCCTCCGAAGACTTGGTATCGCTATTTCAGCTGGTAACATTGCTAATATTCCGTAGGCTAATGAAAAAGGAGTTTTGCTGGTAACTTTCTTAGGGATAGTGAGACACGCCCATAGTACCTCTTGCAACTCCTCACTCCACCTCTCTTTCTTGGCGTTGACCCATTTTTTTAGGTTTTCTAACAGCGTTTTGTTAGTTGGCTCAGCTTGGCTATTCCCCTGAGGCTACGTCGGAGTTGAGTAGGTTAAGCGTATCTTCCATTTTTGGCAGAAATTTTTGAATGTGGTCTAGGTAAACTGGGTTCCATTATCGGTTACGATCTCGTATGGTTGTCTATGTCGGCATATGATATGTTTCCATATGAATTTCTTCACCTAGTCGGAGTAGATTTGTTTGTAAGCTGCCGCTTCCATTCACTTAGTAAAGTAATCAGTCAGGACGAGTAGGTATTCGACCTGTTTCGGTCCCGACTTAACTAGAGGTCCGACTATGTCCATCGAGCATCTCATGAATGGGTAAGGAGCTGAGATCGATGACAGCATCTCGGCTGGCTGGTGTAAGATTGGGGCATGCTTCTGGCACTTCTCGTATTTGGTTGCGAATGTGGCGCAGTCGACCATCATGGTAGGCCAAAAGTATCCATGTTTTTTATCCGCAATGCTAGAGCTCGTCCCCCAGAATGGCATTCGTAGGACCCGCTGTGACCTTGGACATCACGCCGTGGACCTCGTCCCCGTGAATACATGTTAAGCATGGTCTGGCCGAGCTTTTAATAACTTTCTTTCAATTATGTAGAAGCGCACGCTCTTTACTCAGAGTTTTCTGGCCTCCCATTTATCCTGGGAGCTGTCCCGTAGATAATGTATTCGAGGATTGGGATCCTCCAATCAGCGCTCGGTTTGGCATTATAAGCATCATCGACTTGTTCAGCCTTTTGTGAGTTGGTCGGGTTGTCCTGCTCCAGCTCATTCTCGGGGTTATCGGACAGCTCAGCTTCATCCTTCGACTGGATCGTTCCCGCTTGGGAGTTGGAGCTCGGTTGCGATTCCTTGGCTTTCTGCCTTATAGTTACCTTGTTTACTATGGCCTTGGTAGCTATAGAGATATTCGGCTTTTCTATCCCTTCTACCAGGATTATTCGCCGTACCACAGGGTTGAAAGTTGAGGCCAGAGCATCTAGTGCATCCGCTGACATATTTTTTCCTCGAGGAATCCTAGTTAATTCAAATTTTTTGAATTGCTTAGCTAGGTTCCAGGTCACACTCAGATATGCTTCCATGCGATCATCTTTGGCTTCGTACTCACCGTGGAACTAGCTTGTGCCGAGCTGAGAGTTATTGAAGGCACAAATTTCTCTAGATCCTATTCCTAGCGCTAGCTTCAGGCCGGCCAGGAGGGCTTCGTATTCTGTTTCGTTGTTAGAAGTGGAAAAACTGAGTCGGAAAGATTGTTCTAGCACCTATCCAGACGGGGAGGTGAACTTTACCCCAACTCCAAACCCTTGTTTTGAGGAGGTTCCATCCACATGGAGATTCCTTTTTTTCCTGGTTTGATTTTGTTAACGGCTTGTGGAGTTAGCTCGATTACGAAATCGGCTAGCACCTACGCTTTAGCGCTGGTTTTGGTTCTATACTCTATATCATATTCGCTTAGCTCGATGGCCCATTTGGCCAATCTCCCAGACTAGTTGGGGCTGGGCAAAATTGTTCGGATTGGGTGTGAAGTCATGACCACTATCGCGTGTGACTGAAAGTAAGGTCTTAACTTCCGGGTTGAGATAACTATGGCTAAGGCTAGCTTTTCCATAGCCAGGTACCTCGTTTCAGTGTCCAACAGGGACTTACTCACGTAGAATACTGGTTTTTATTTGTTTTGTTCCTCTCGGACCAGTACTTTGCTTACAGCCGCGGGTAAGACTGGGATATAGAGGTAGAGGGGTTCCCCTTCCATCGGTTTTGTTAGTATGGGCGGCTGACAGAGATAGGCTTTCAACTATTTGAATGCCTCCTCATAACTCGCGTCCCAGCTGAATCTTTTGTTTCCTTTCAATAAGTTATATAAAGGTAGACATTTGTGCGTGGACCTAAAATTGAATCGGTTCAGAGGTGCTATCTTCCCAGTTAGTCTCTGCATTTCTTGCATGGACTTAGGGGACGCCATTTCCAGGAACGCAGTTATTTGTTTGGGATTTGCCTTTATCCTCCTTTTGGTCACCATATAGCCTAAGAACTCGCCAGAGGGCACTCCAAAATGAGCACTTGGCTGGGTTCAACTTCATGTCGTACTGGTTGCAGACTACGAAGCAGTTCTGAAGGTGTGCTACGTGGTCTTCTCGAGTTACTGACTTAACCAACATATCGTCGATGTATACTTCCATACTTTTTCCAAGTTGGTCCGTAAACATTCTGTTGGCTAGTCTTTGGTAGGTTGCCCCAGCGTTTTTGAGTCCAAAGGGCATTACTCGGTAGCAGTAGGTGCCTCGATCAGTAATGAAAGATGTCTTCTCCTGGTCGTCTAGATTTATGAGAATCTGATTGTACCTGGAGAAGGCATCCATGAAGGAGAGGAGCTGGTGCCCCACGGTTGCCTCGACCATCCGGTTGATGTGTGGCAGGGGGAAGCTATCCTTTGGGCATACTTTGTTGAGGTCGGTGAAGTCAATGCAGACTCTCCACTTCTCGTTTTTCTTTTTGACTACCACCGGGTTGGCTAGCCAATCGAGGTATTTGACCTTCCAAATTGAGCCGATCTTCAAGAGGCGATCAACTTCATCGTTTACCGCTTTCGCGCATTTGGGTCCTAATTTTTGTTGTTTCTGCTTAACCGGTTTGTAGGTTGAGTTGACGTTTAGTTCATGGGAAGTGACGTCGATGTTGATCCCTTTCATGTCAGAGGTGGTCCACGTGAACGAGTTAACGTTTTCTTTGAGGAACTTTACCAGCTCCTCCTTGATCGGGGGTGGGAGCTGGGCTCCTATTCCCACGCATCTGTTAGGATAAGCCTCGTCAATGCACATCTGAGTGACTACGTCTCCTCTAGGTTTGGACATAAGCCGGTTGCTGAGGCTGGAGAGCTGATTGATGGTCTGCTCCGCCTGTTTCTGTAATTGCTATTGTGGTGATTTCTCAATTTACTTGTACCCGTTAAGGTAGCATATTCTGGAGGCTTTTTGGCTGCCTCAGATGGTTTCAATTTTGTTAGGTGTTGGAAATTTAACGCATTGGTGTAAGTTGATGGTACATCTTTCATGGCGTATATCCATGGCCGTCCAAGTATTGCGTTAAATGGAACTTGTCGGTCTATTACCACGAACTCGATGACCTTATGGATGCCTCCAGCTACGATGGATAGTCGGATTATCCCCATTGAGTAAGTGGTTTCACTGATGAAACAAGTTAGAGGGGTTGATTCCTCTTTCAGCTCAGAATAGCTTAAGCCCATTTTCTTGTAGGCATCGTAGAAGAGTAGGTCGACTGAGCTTTCGGTGTCTATTAGCACTTTGGACATAAGACATCTGTATAACTCGAGTTGTATGACGAATGCGTCATCGTGTGGTTTATCGAGGTGGGATGTTTCGTGTCTGGGTTCTTTACTAGTTGTCGGGGGCACATGCAAGGTGTCCACCCTAGTTTGATGTGTTCTTATAGAATTGACAGAATCTCGACACAGCTTGGATCCTCACAAGATGAAGTCTATTTTTTTAGCCGGGATTGAGGGAGCTGAGCCCCAACAAATTTTTGGGATTTTTGCCCAAGGGTGAACCGCCATCTTCGGTGCTGAGGGAGGTGATACCAATGATCTCATCGATCCACCGCAAATACTTAGCTCCCCGAATATGAGGTCGATTCTCTTTTTGGGAGCTGGTGGAGGAGATGACGTTGTCTCTTCCTCCACGGGTCTCTCCCTTTTGCCCTTGGATCAGTTTTTCTTTTGGTTGCGGAGGAGCCTGCTCTGCTTCAGAACTCTCTTTTGATTTTTTGGACTCGAATCCTTGCTCGAGAGTTGCCTTCAAGCCTAGTAGGTAGCGACACTCTTCTGTGGAGTGTCTCTTCTTCTTGTGGTGGTTGCAGAACTTACTTCCATCATAGACATATTTCTTGGTTTTAGCCCCGTCGATTGCGAAGACTTGCTAGGCACTATCGTACTCTTCTCTCTTGGTGAATTTTTTTGGAGGTTGCTACCCTAAGGGGTTAGCGTTCTCCTTGTATCTCTCAGCCAAAGAGGTTTTTTCCTCCTCGAGGATCGCGTAAAGAGATACGCGGTGCAACACATCTTCTAATGGCATGGTTGGGTGGATTGTCAGCTCCTCTCGGAATTTTGACGTGTGTTACAGGCCATTTTTCAGCGCACCTAAGGCGACTACCTCGTTCAGGTTGGCTATCCTGGCTTTAACTTCCTTAAATCGTGCAATATAGTAGGGGCTCGGTTGGTCCCTGGGCTAGTGTCCCAAAGACTGGCTTTCGAGGCCCTCGTTTTTATGAACACGAAGTATTGCTTGAGAAAAACATCTATTAGCTTACCAAAACTGCTTATTGAGCAGCTATTAGCTGATCAAAACTGCTTATTGAGCAGCCTGCAAACCATTGGAGGGTTGGTCCCGTTAGGCTTTCCGCGAACAGGCGACAGTGTCCAGCTTCTCTTTCGTCTTCAGAAAAATAGGCTCGCGTGACTGCCAACCTAAACGCCCTAACGTGTGCCTTTGGGTCGCTGTTCCCAGAGACCTCTGGGAATTTATCTTCTCGATGTCTCTAATCAGTGTGTTTGCTATCCATTCTGTAAAAGGGGTCCTCCGAGTTTCCTAGATGGCCCGCTCTATGTCCGGGGCTGAGCTTATTGCCCGTTGGACGCAGGAACATATTGTTGTCAATTGTTTCTGCGACGTCTTGGTGGGCTGTGGATGTTCCTGTTTGAGGCGTAGCTTCCATCCACCAAGCTAGAATGTTTTGGACATTCTCTAAGCGCGGCGGGGGTGGAAGAGGCTGCTCATTGATCCAGGTAGAATCGTTACGCGAGCTCAGACCGGGAATGTCCACGGTTATGGTCGATGAGCTTGCGCACGGGTTGAACACGGGGTATGTGTTTGCACTGGTAGGGGTGGCGAAGACCCTTGCGAAATCTAAACACGACCGAGGGGTTGTAAATCTGGGAGGAGTAATGTCCTCTTCAACAACCTTTCGGGGCTGAGTTTCTTGGGCGACCGACTGAGAGATCTCCCACATTTGAGCGAGGAAGGATCTCTCTTGTTGCTCGAGTCAGGCCTGGACGGTCCTGACCGACGCATCCTCTGTGTGGGCCTTTTCCACCAGGGTGGAAAGTAGTCGACGGATCTTGGTCATGTCGTCTCACGGCCGCACTTTTTCCCGACGGGGGATGGAAAGGCGGACGCGTCCTGGAGGCCTCTGGACGCTTGGTCCGTGGAGGCGTCGAGGTTCCTTAGCCAGACGCCACATGAGGGCTGGGATCGTCGCAGCGGGGGCTGAGACAGTGACCTTCGTCAGTGGGCATTGGTCAGTCTCGCCTGCTGCTACTAACCGGTTATCGGCCGGAGCCATAACGTTGGTTCCAGTTCTAATATGGTCCCGCGGCTGGCTTTCGGTGCGGTAGACTTTGATTTTGTCCATCTCTTCTCTAACAGATCTTAGGTCGAACTTATGTGCTAGACGTATCTATTTATTCCCCTTAGACGGCGCCAAATGTTGAAGTTGAATTCCTCACTAAGTATTTGTATGTGAATTCGGAGAAAACTTTGGTCCTAAGAAATATCTATAACCTCAACGATTAAAAAAAGAGTAGAGCGGAGCTGGATTTATATTGATATGAATCAAATATATCAAAAGATCTCGAGTGAGATGTGTTACAAGCTGAAAATGTAGTGTTTAGCTCTCGCGTAAGTGAAAAGTTGGCAAAGTCTGCTCAGACTTCGTGTATTTATAGCTCAATTCAGCTCTTCGATCCAGCTCCATGTATCCATGGCGGTTCTGCGTATCTTGGGCACGTTCTTGGCATATTCCCCGCAAATCTCGCTCCTACGACTGTGCGAACCGTCTTGTTGACTCGTTCTTAGATCGTTAGCTCTGCACCTGTTAACCCAGCGCTTTCAGAGCTGACTTGGACCTTTGACCGAATTCTGTCTTCTTTCCTAAAGCTGTGCCGCAAACCCATTTAATCTAGTCAAAATAAAATAAATGAAAAACTTTGACTTAAGGTTTTAGTGGGCCGAATTCGGTTATGAATCCAATCTCAACATAATGTGACAAATTTGTATTCCCAAAAACAAAAATATTTAGTAATGTGACATTCAGTTCCTAGGAAATTAAGCAAGTAAAACTTTAGACCTTTTAATGGAAAATCTGATAGACAAATATTTTTCGATGGACATATTTATTCCTGAAATTAGTTACAGGTTTTATATTGGTTGAATATGTACCATATCTAAATTTTAGATGTCAAATCTAATGGATCACCCATATTAATACACACAAAAAAAATATTATTATAATATTTCTTTTATATATCTATATCTATATTCTAAAATTGTAATAGATGATTGTTTGGCCTAGTGTACGTAAAATTATACAGCGGTAAAACTCATCAAGAACATGATTAAACAATATTTATTTTCTAGAGCAAGTAACAGTAATTTACTATTTACAACTCAACAAAATTCCTATATTTATCTAATGGCATTTTAAAATTTCCTATAACTTAAAAATATTATTTACCGATTTTGGTACTAATTTACGTACTTTATTTAATTAGTATTATTATATATATGGGAATCTCTTAATTTAGACAAAAACATTTAGGATTATTGTCTAATATATTAATGACTTATCTTCTATGTAGAACTCAGAAATATAATTTGTTTTTTGCTAAACAACTAAGAAATATAATTCTACAATGGTTTATATGACTTCATTGGTATTCTAGATTTTTTCAGTCCACAACTCATGATCTGCAACCCGTCAACTTACAACCATCAGTTTGCAACTCCTCATCCTATAGCTCGTAATATGTAGTATAGTATTATGCATTGGGTAGTAGTATGTAACTCGTTATCATGCAACAAGTAGATAATGCATTTTTTTTATATAAAAAAAAAAAAACTTGTAGATCATGCAATCTTTCATACTTTGCTACTCCATACTCCTTTGAAATATTTGTCAACTCATTGCGTTATAAGAAAAAAGCGCAAAAAGGATCATGTGGATCTTGCAACAAGGATTTTGAAGATCATGTAGAACAGGCTGTAACATCCCGATTTCAGGAAATATATGGTGCATGCGGAGATGCTTAAGAAAATTGATTTGGCTACCTATATCACCAAAGTGCACTAATCTTTTCCGTCACACATCCAGAGAGAACTCCAGAGTTAAGCGTGCTTGAGGTAGAGCAATTTAAGGATAGACGACCTACTGGGAAGTCATTTCCAGTACCGTGTGAGTGAGGACAAAACACGGAGAAAGATCACGTGGTGATTTGTAGGATCAGTAAACAAATTTTTCGAGCTTCCCGGCAAACACACCTACCGTCGGACAAGGATGGGCCCATGGGCCGAGAGTGGATGTGGGGCCCACTAGCAGGGGCGGTCGGAGCATTACAAGTGATATCAGAGCGAATCCTGACGAGTGTGTGAGTGACACTATCGGGGGTAACGATCCTGGTACGTAACAAGGACGTTGCGATCAGTTAGTGGGGGTGATTGTAACATCCCGGTTTCAAAAAACATGTGGTGCATGCGAAGAGGCTTAAGAGAATTGATTTGGCTACCTATATCACCAAAGTGCACTTATCTTTTTCTTCACACATCCAGAGAGAACTCCAGAGTTAAGCGTGTTTGGGCTTGAGCAATTTAAGGATGGATGACCTACTGGGAAGTCATTTCCAGTACCGTGTGAGTGAGGACAAAACACGGGGAAAGATCACGTGGTGATTTGCAGAGTCAATAAACAAGTGTTTCGAGCATCCCGGACTAACACACCGACCGTCGGACAGGGATGCGCCCACGAGCCGAGAGTGGGCATGGAACCCACTGGCATGGGCGGTTGGGACGTTGCAGGGCCGGTCCTAAGGACACGCCTAAGAAGCATAGGTTTTGGACCTCCAAAAATTTTTGATTGTTTAATATTAAAAATAGATCTCCGAAATTTTTTTTCTTTTGAGAAAAGACCTCCTAAATTAAAAATTTATCTATAAATTCTCTAAAATAATTTTTTGGATTAGGGCGCTCTAAATCTCAGAACCGACCATGAGTAGAAAGTATGAGCTATGCCGTATATAGTACAGACATGCAACCCCTCAAACTCAAACTTTGTATGTGTCTTTAGAGTAGTGTTGTCGATCAACAGGCGATCAAAACAAATAATATAGGTGAAGAACATTCAAATCCTAAACCCAACATTTATAATATGATATATACTAATACGGGCCATGTATTTTTTATATAAACAACCATTCTCTTTATGAGAAAGGGAAACTTTCATCATTTTACTCAATTTTACATTTTTCTAACACTTTTAAGATTCAGTTTCTCTCTTCTTTCTCTAGATTTAAAATTTTCCCTTCGCCTATGCCTACTCTCACTTTTCTTTTCGACTAGTCATCTTTGTTATATTATAACACTCTTTTTTTTTTCCACTAAAATGTCCCATAAACAGAGAAATACATTGTGGATATAATTCGTTCTAACTCGGTGTCACTCAACAACATTTCCTTCATATTTTTCAATTCTTTCCGGTTTCCGACTCTAATAATGCTATTTTATTTCACTAGTTTGAACGCCAAATTAAAGAGTTCTCAAAAGACACCCACTCTCACCTCCAAGTGTTTACCAAGATTACCACATATTTGTCTCTTTGTGCATGATATTTGCCCTCCACCGCACTTTTTTTTTTTTTGGTCAAAACCCTCCACTGCACTAAAATTTCAAAACGATATATATGTATATCAATAGTTTACAAAACATTAAACACTAGTTAAACTCCTACCATACAATGAGAAACTGTTATGTATTTCATAATTTTTTGATATGTGTCATTTTCCTTTTATTTAATCAATGACACTAACTAATTTTGTTTTGCTTTGATAATTTGAAGACAAATAAAAAAAAAACATATAGCAAAATGGATATATACATTCAACTAATAATTGCTTTTGTTTCTTTCATCTTTTGAAAATATTTTTTCATCTTTATTTACTATAACTGGTTTCACAAAACTATTATATTATTAATTATGTATTTTAAGTAATACGTAAAATATTATTGAGAACATTTCTAAACATTCTAAGCTATATTTTATTGACTTGTGGTATATGTTTCCAACAAAATTATAAATTGATGTTTTGAGAAAGTTTTATATTTTATTTATAAATATTTATCTTAAGTAAACAATTTTTTTCTCTTTCAACAAAATGCAAAGAATAAAAATAACGATACAATTAAAAGATAAAATTCATTTGATTTAAATATGTTACTTAGTCTTAATTGTTTGTGTAACTACAAAGATCAAGTTCAATTAACTTTTCAGTAAAAAATAAACGATATATTAAAAACAGCATACAAATAAAATTAGCCTTAAAAGCGCAAAGTTTAGATGAAAATTAAAAAATCAAATTGACTAGAAATCAATTTCCTACATTAATTACATGATAAAAAAAAAACCTGACCAAAATAATGATAATTTGTAAATTATGAACAACTAAACCTCACTATTAAAAAGTATTAAATCCCTTCGATTGGACAAAATTAAATTCTTACCAATAAATTTTTGATATGTGTCATTTTCTTTTTATTTAATCAATGAAACTAACTAATTTTGTTTTGCTTTGATAATTTGAAGACAAATTAAAAAAACATATAGCAAATTGGGTATATACATTCAACTAATAATTGCTTTTGTTTCTTTCATCTTTCGAAAATATTTTCTCATCTTTATTTTAACTGGTTCAACAAAATTATTATATTATAAATTATGTATTTTAACTAATACATAAAATATTATTGAGAATATTTCTAAACATTCAAAGTTACATTTTATTGACTTGTGGTATATGTTTCCAACAAAATCATAAACGGATGTTTTGAGAAAGTTTCATACTTTATTTATAGATATTTATCTTAACTAAACAATTATTTTTTTTTCTCTTTCAATAGAATTCAAAGAATAAAAATAACGATACAATTAAAAAATACAATTCATTTGATTTAAATATATGACTTAGTCTTAATTGTGTAACTACAAAGATCGAGTTCAATTGACTTTTCAGTAAAAAACAAACGATATATTAAAAACAGCATACAAATAAAATTAACCTTAAAAGCGCAAAGATTAGATGAAAATTAAAAGACCAAATTGACTAGAAATCAATTTCCTACATTAATTACATGATGAAAAAAACCCGACCAAATAATGATAATTTGTAAATTATGAACAACTAAACCTCACTATTAAAAAGTATTAAATCCCTTCGATTGGACAAAATTAAATTCTTACCAATAACTATACAAAATTCATTTATTGAAATAAAACTGAAAATAACATATTAATTTATTATAGTCATAATCTAATTTGATAATTTCTATATTTTATAAATACATTTTAATATGATTTTTAGTATGATACTAAATTCATAGTTTTAATATGAATAGAGAAACATAAAAGCATATAATTGCAAGGTTTTTCTAAACCTAAGTTACGTGATTTTTTTGGTATGGTTCTATCAACGTTACAATATTTTTAGTGATCAACTCACATATATATACATCTCACAAAACTTTGTTAGTTCATATTCAATTTTTATTAGTATGCGATCTTTTTTTTTTTTATAAGTAGCAATTGTATATGTCCAATCATTTGTTACAAGTGATTCGCCTATACCTAACAAATTTTCATAATATTAAATAAACAAATAGTCAATAAAGTACAAATTATTATATACTTTACCATGTTAAATTTTAAACTTATGCATAGCATGGGCAATCCCTAGCCTTATATAATATTATAAAGTTTTTTTAAACTTAAGCTACTAAAAGCTGTCATGTATTTTATAACTTTTTGACATGTATCATTTTTCCTTTTATTTAATCAATGACATTAACTAATTTTGTTTTGATTTGATAATTTGAAAACAAATAAAAAAAACATATAGAAAATTGGATATATACATTCAACTAATAATTGCTTTTGTTTCTTTCATCTTTCGAAAATATTTTCTCATCTTTATTTAATTTAACTGGTTCAACAAAATTATTATATTATCAATTATGTATTTTAACTAATACGTAAAATATTATTGAGAACATTTCTAAACATTCAAAGTTACATTTTATTGACTTGTGGTATATGTTTCCAAAAAATCATAAACTGATGTTTGAGAAAGTCTCATACTTTATTTATAGATATTTATTTTAACTAAACAATAATTTTTTTTTCTCTTTCAACAAAATTCAAAGAATAAAAATAGCGATACAATTTATTACAACTTAAGGGATTAAGATAATTTATTACAAATTCCCAACGTGAAAATCTTCAATTTAATTATTACAAAATTCAATAATTTATAGTTATTCATATAGTAAACTTTGTGTTATCATATACAACTTAAGGGATTAAGATAATTTATTACAAATTCTCAACGTGAAAATCTTCAATTTAACTTTGAAGACTTTATTATGTAAAAAATATTTCATTTATTGATTATGAATACTACATTACGGTTAGGTGACTAGTTACCGCACAACATCTATACATATATTTATGAGAAGATATCGTATAACGTTTAAACGTAGATTTACGATATCTCATTTACTAACTCTCCAATAAAATAACAAACAAAATTATCTTCATATTTTTCTTTGTAATCCTAAAACATGGTTGTCGTCGGTCTAAAACCAATATTAAATTATTATTTTTAATCATTGGACATGAGATATTCTGTTGTAACTCTCTAGCTACTTCGACATTTATAAATTTTCTTTCTCAAAAAACTTTCTAGTTTGCTATCTTCCATTCTAGATGATTTAATTCCATCAAATAATATTTTGTATATGAGGCCGTTACATTGAAAAAATTAAAAAAAAAACATAGTAGAAGATGGCAGTCGAAGTTATGATTATGGAATCATGTCAGTCCTTCGAGTACCAACTACAAACGAATTTGACCATGGTAACACTTCTTGTAATTGATCAGGCAATCGAGATCGTCACCAAATATACGAAACAACACTCGAAACCAATCATAAACTGATGAATCATATCCAACAAGTTTTGAAATCGGGGCTAGTCATGAGTATGTAGGGTTGTTTCCACAGCTGCAATGCAATCGATCTCAACCTCAATCTTAAGTTGATGCAAATCTCAAAATGCTTCCATGGCCCAACTCACGCATCAAAGCTCTCCTGAGATACATCAAGGAGATGGAATGGTTCGATTAGTAACTTAGTAGTGTTCTAAAATATGTTAGCCAAATAGACGTATATCGAGGACTATTGTATAGTGTATCGAGTATTGATGTATATGCGGACGTTTATATGAAAAATATGCGTTAGATAAATTTTTTAAGTATATATATATTTGTTTTTATAGATAGTAAAAAAAAATATTACCACGAATATTAGAGAAACGAACTAAATAATTTGACATTGACATAGTAGTTTTAATTCAAATAGTAAAATAACATAGTTGAAAAATTATATTAAACAACAATAAATATAATCATATCAACTATTTAATGAGATGATTTACATAAAATTTAAAAAAAATCTAAAGTGTAATGGAAGAATAAAGTAAAACAGAGAAAAAACTAAAAATTATTAAAGATGTCTTAAAGCCAAAAAAACTATTTAAGTACTACAGATTAAAATTAATATTAAAGAAGAAAAGTAGTATTTTTTTTTGTCAAAAAAGAAGAAAAGTAGTATATGGTTAAGTTATTTTAATTTTATAACTAAAGAGGTCTTTATGTTCCTTGTATTCTAATCATCTCCTTCGATTTTCCAAGTTTTCTCCTTTCTTCCCTTTAAAAAATCGATTTTTTCTTTGTTTCTTTCAGTCGCTCTTCTGCTCAATTGATCTTTAAGTTGGGTTTTCTCCATTTATGGAATACCATTGATCGAGATAAACTCTCAGGGTTCGTATTAATTTATCATCTCTCTCTCTTTTGTTTTTGTTTCAACCATTTCTCTGTCCTTTGATTTTTCTCAGTTTGGTTTTGTTTTGATGCAGAAATCGGCGAGTTCTTAACTTGTTTCTGATCCTTTCATTCAATCTCCTTTTGTGGTCCGATCATGGCTGTCGCTGAGAATGCTGGTCTGAAAGTGGACTCTTCTGGTCAGAATTTAGACAACAACACTGCTTCAGCTACCGAGACGAAGGCCCCATGTCCTGATGATGATCAGACCCCTAAATCTGATTCATCGAACCCTCAAGCCGGCGATTCGACTCCAGAAACGGATGATCGGACCAATGAGACTGCCAAAAAGGGTCAGACCCCAAATGGGTTTATCAAAAATGGTGTGGGGTCGAAATCGGAGAATGGAGGGAGTCTGAAGAGTGAGATCAAACATTTGGCTGATGCGTTTTCTAAGCTGAATCCGATGGCTAAGGAATTTGTTCCTCCTTCACTGGCTCGAAGTCAATCTGGGGTTTTGAGAAATGGATTAGGGTTTACTCACAATTTTGCAATGCAACCTCTTCTTGCAGATGGGAATGATCATTTCGCCACAAGGGTATATATATCCTTTAACCTTCTGGCTGGAATTTTGATCTCTGACTATTGTTTTGTGGATAACAAAGTATGTGTTTTGCTGTGTTTCCATGGACAATCTTGGTTCTTCACTTGTTTTCTGGTTGCTGAGTAAATGATCATTTTGTAAGTTTTGATCTTTATTAGCATATACAGATCTTTACATCTCTGGAATATGGATGTGTTTTGGTTGCATGATATATCCTTTTTTGATTAGTGTGTGAATTCTGATCTTTGTATTTGTCTTATCTTCTCTTAGATTTTTATCATACAGTGAGGTGTATAGAATAGGTTACTATAAAGTTTCGAGCTTTTTGTGTGTTTTTGAGCTTTTGTGTGTTTCTGTTTACCGTGATTTTCTAGCTTGTTTGTTGATTGAAAAAGTTTGTATGTTGATCAATTCAGCAAACTTGATAAAGGAAAAATGTTTCGAGCTTTATCGTGCTATTGCTTGATCACTGATTGAGAAGCAGTTTTACTTTGTTTGTGGTTAGTTATGTTTTACGTATTTGCTGTTTGCTTCTGCACTTGAGAAAATAGTTGCCTTTTCTGTGCAAAGTTCCTTTTTCTGTTAATGAGTTTTGAAGTTTTCGGGTTTGAACTAGAGAAAGTATACATCTTTTCTGTGGACACATTCTTCAAACAATGGTATTATCCGCTAGATGTGCGAAAGGAAAGTATGCAAGAATGTAATATAGATTATAATAGTGTGTTGGAGATAAATTTAGTAATTTGTGTGCTTCTCATTTTACCGTTTACTACAGAGAAAGAGTTTTGGCCAAGGGAAGCGAAGAATGAACAAAAGGACAAGCTTGGCTCAGAAGGAGGATGTAATCAAGAGAACTGTATACGTCTCCGACATCGATCAACAGGTAAAAAAAGGGGAATTCATTGGCTTTTGATAGCATTTTTCTCGTAAAGGAATCCATTTTATACCCACTGCCTCTCTTAATTTGTTTTGTTTGTAGGTTACTGAGGAGCAGCTCGCAGGTGTCTTTCTTAACTGTGGACAGGTACTTAAATGATCTTTAGTATTTTAAAATGTTTTGATTATCTGCAATAACTCGTTTCCTCATGATTGTTTTGTCATTTTGGGATTGAAAGGTTGTTGATTGTCGTGTTTGTGGTGACCCTAATTCTGTCCTTCGTTTCGCTTTCATTGAATTCACCGATGAAGGTACATTTCACGCCAACCATTCTTTACTAGTTGAGATTTTTGTTCAGTACTGTCTTTAGTAATCAAAAGATGTTGCTGCAGAGGGAGCTAGGGCTGCTTTGAACATGTCGGGAAGGGTGCTCGGTTTCCACCCTCTTAAGGTGCTTCCATCCAAAACCGCTATTGCCCCTGTTAACCCGACTTTTCTTCCACGGGTAAGTTCATATAATCGTGGCTAAACAGGGCTTAATCAAATCTCGAGCATAATGGTGATTTCTATCTTCTAGTCTGAGGATGAGCGTGAGATGTGCGTGAGGACTGTTTACTGTACCAACATTGACAAGCGGGTAATTTGATTTTTATTTGATGAGATCTCATCTTATATAGAAACCTTAAACTGCTCAAGTATTGGAGATACTAACTGTCATCAATGTCTGTTCTTGCAGATCACTCAAACTGACTTGAAAACCTTCTTTCAAATGTTTTGCGGAGAGGTAGGGATTGTGGCTTGGAATGCAACGGTTATTTTACGCTTTTATATGTATACTTGTGGATAGAAAATAAAAATACGTATACTTGTGTTTTCTGCCTGTAATAAATTCTTCGTATATATCTTTTTTTAGGTTCATCGTCTGAGGCTTGGAGACTATCACCACCAAACCCGCATTGCTTTTGTTGAGTTTGCGCTGGTAATTCTCTCCACCTACTTTTTTAATTAAAGTGTTCCCATTTTGGACATTATCTTTGGTGATTGAATAGTTTCAGCTGCTAGTTAAGATTCTACTATTTGCATTGCATGCATGTTTGATGTATTTAAAGAAACCAGGATTAGCGTTTCTAACATGATATGTATGTTGCATTCATAAAGCTTCTTACCTTTTAAAGACCGACTCAAGAGTTAGATGCATATACTTGAATATGAAGTTTACATAAAAGAGTCCAACGATTCAAACTTTCATTTTAGTTTCACTTTGAATTGTCCATGGAGATTCATACTTTGCTCTGTTGTTTCAGGCGGAAAGTGCAGTTGTTGCTCTTCACTTCAGTGGTACTGTCTTGGGTGCACTCCCAATAAGGTAAAAGATTTCGACATTTTTAACCTGGTTTTTATTTTTCTCATCATCTAGTTGTGTTTTTGCATGGTATAGGTTGTAGTTTTAGGCATTACTTAATGCAAACATGACATCGATAGATAGGAACTAATGGAAAGAAAGTGATAGGTCATATTCTCGACTTGGCTAACTCTTTACGTAGATTCTCTATCTGGTTCATTTGCATATCTTTCTTGGTGTCTACACATGTGAAAATATTTCCATGTTAAGAGCAATAATAGAATCTGGGAATATTGTATTCATATTTGTCTTGATTTATGTGTACCTGAAGGGTAAGTCCATCAAAGACACCAGTAAGGCCACACTTTCCTCGAGCTGAATGCAACTGAAATTATCACAATTCGGGAAATCCGAAAAATATATATAGAGAGAGAGAGAGAGAAGAGAGAATGAGAGAGAAAACAGAAGATGAAGAAGTCTAAAGAAGAAGGTACTTGAGGCGTTTTATGTTTATACTTTGAACCTTTTAGTTTTATTTTAAGTTTGATTCGCAGTCGCAGGGCCTGCCCGGTATCTTTGAACAATTTAAGAACTTATTATCTAAACTTTCTCCTCTCATTCTAAGATTGGATTTTTTTTTTCTTCTTGTTGTTGAAATACCCTTTTGGATATTATTATGAATTATTTAAGACATTTGGAGAAATTCGCTATCTTGAGAGATATATTTCTTCTTCTTGTCTGCATTCGGGTCTAGTTTGATTTTCTTGTTCTTTGAATTGTGCTGCTTAATTTTATGGTATTTTTATTTTCCCGGTAAAATATATTGTTCTTTTTACTAACTTTGAACTACTAAGTGCTTTACTTAGGATCAAGTAGAGATTACAGATTTTGCTCAATAACATTCAAACTTTCCTTTATTTGTCATTGATCAGATCCTCTGTGTTTGCTTCTCACCACTTCTGCATCTATATGCATGAAGTTTATTCAAATCTTAGGTATCTCTGTAAAGAGTGCTTGCTTCTGTAACTAGTAATGACAGTTGCAAGCACAAACCAATTACTCCAATATCTCAATTTGGTTGACTCTCTCAATGCAAGAGTTTGGAGTCAAATGTGAAAAGCATTTCCCTACGTCCACCTTGACCACCTTGAAGGTCGCCGAGACAGTGTTACGATTTCTCCTGCTCCTACATTGTAATCTGCACGTGACTTGTTGTTCTTAAAAATCCCAGCTTTTCCACTTAACTTGTGTCCGTTTGTTGGCATTTGCATCACCCTAGCTAATATCTCCTTCAAACTGGCCACGCTTTCCAATAATGATTTCACTGCGATGTCAAGGACTTGCCCTCCATCCATTGTTGGAACTGAAACTTCGATCATTACCGGAGGAGCAAGAAATTGTCTTCTGGAACACGACCTGACTCGCCAAACTTTTGTCTCTTTGCCTCTGGTTCTTCAGGACAACAAGACATTCAAGGCATTTGTGTTAGTCGCACAAGCATACTACAATGCTTTTGTGTTGGCTGGTCCGCCACCACCATTATAGCAGAATAGTTATCATCATCCATCTGAGCAAAGCAGTCGACACCCTCCACGAAAGCATACAAATCAACCATAGCCTCCTCCCCCACAAAATCATTCAAATCAACCATTCCCTCCTCCATCTTCTCCCATTGAAGACAGTGGAAATAACCCTCAAGAACGGAGACCGTATAAGCATCATAGGAAGGCCTTAATATTTTGGAATACGCATCAACAACCACATCATAAACATGGAACCTTCTATCAGTTGGCACCATAAAGGTAAGCAACTGAAACTGAGGTTTATTAACAACTTTCTTCATCAAATCCCGACAAAAGAGCATCCCATACCGCACCACAAACAGAGCCGTGAACTTAATAATAGCAATGTCCATGGGTGTGACCAAGTTAAGACATATAGACGGAACAAACAAGCCAGGTCTTACAGTTGGCTTACGTAAGGGAAGATGCTCAAGATCATGAGTAGCTGGAGGTTCATGTACATCATCTTGATTATGAGGATGGTGCACAAGAACATCAGGATGCATTTGCGTTAGCTGGTTCGTCATCACTGAAAAGCGTTGGATTGGAGGCATTCTAGCAGAATATTCAGCATCATCCATGCGAGAAATATAGTCAACACCACTCAAAAAAGCATGCAACTCAATCATAGAAGTCTCCTCTCCCTTTCTCAGCGTCTCCAACTTAAGACAGTGGAAAAATAACTCAAGAGCGAGCGCCCTACAACCATCACTTTTCTCCACCTTTTCGGAAGGCTCTAGTAATTTGCAATACAGAACAAGAAACCCATCATAAAAATATGTCCTGCTATCATCAGTGTGTTTCAGAAACTCAAACTCAGGCTCCATATACACTCTGCTCATCAAATCCAGCATAAAAGGCATCCCGTACCGTATCGCAAACTGTGCTGTGAGCTTAATAATAGCAAGCTCCTTGAGTGTGATCCTTGGAGGAAGAGGCAGAAACCTTGAACGATGGTGGAAGCAGCACAAGAAAACCAGGATGCTTACGTTCTCCCCGGCTCATCATAACTGTAAGGTGTTCATGCAGAATAGGCAGCAACATCCATGTGAGTAAAATAGTCAACACCAGCCACATAAGCATGCATATCAACCATTCTCTCAAGACGGAAGAAAAAAAACTCGAGAACGGTGGCCGGACAAGCACCAAACTGCTCTAATTTTTCGGAAGGCATTAATATTTCGGAATACTTATCAACAAGCTTACTGAAAATATGGAACCTGATTTCATCTGGATCCATTGACTCAAAATGAGGACATTCACGGTTAAAAAACATAAACTGGAATCGAGGGTCCAGAAGCACTCTCATCATCAACGCCTGACGAAAATGTCTCCCGTACCGCGCCACAAACTGTGCTGTGAGCTTAATAATAGCAAGCTCCCTGAGTGTGATCCTTGCAGGAAATACATCTGTAGTAGGATGGCTAGGTCTTAGAGGCGGAGGAGGAGACCCAAGATCGGGTTCTGCATCACCAACACACTCGCGAGGCATATCAGGATGCCGCATCATAAGAGAGAGAGGTCGAGGTGGTGGGGTGGTAGCAGAATAGTCAGGATCGTCCATGTGAGCGAAACAGTCAACACCAGACACGAGAGCATGCAAATCAATCACTGACTCATTCTGAAGACAGCGTAAAAAGCCCTCGAGTTCGGTATCCACAGGAAAAGCATCGTGAGGCAATAAGACTCTTTCATAGACAACAAGAAGCCCTTTGAAAAAACTGTACCTGCTATCACTTAGCTTCATAAAGCTTAATCGAGGGCTCATCGATGTCTCTATCAACTCGAGCCAAAAACGTTTCCCAGACAGTGCAGTAAGCTTAATAACACCAAGCTCCATGAGTGTGATCCCAGCAGGATATGAAAAATCAGTTAAAGGTGGAGGGTGCTCTCTATCTGGAAGCTCCTCAAGATCACTAAAAATAGATTCAGGTACTCTGAGATCAAGAGTTCCATTTCGGTACTGAGCAAGGTATTCGTTAACCTTTTTCCGGTAAAATGGGTGATAAGGATCATGGCTCTTCAAAAAGCTCAATCTTTTAATAGCCAATGGCTTCTTAAGAAGAAGAGAATTCACAGCCTTAAATTCCAGGAGCTTCTGCTCAAGCTCCAACCCCTTTTCCAACGACCCCATTCGACCAATCAAACGTGCTACTGTCTCAACGATCATTAGGATTTCTGGAGGTGGCTCTATCATTGCTGAACCAAGCTGCGTAATTCTCAAGAACCATATTCTGTATCTTGACCTAAATTATTAGCAGAAAAATAGCCCCAAAAGATGATTAAATCTACTGGAACAAGAAATCTTCAACTACTTAGGGTTTCTGATCCCATAGTTAGGGTTTTGGAAAGAGATAAGAAACAGTGACCGTACGTACCTTGGCAGGGAAGGAACAGTAACCGCCGCAAGAATTGATAAGAAGACCTAAACGCTTGGAAATCGAAAAAAGATTCCTCTGCTTTTATACGCTACGAAACAGATCGTTGTTCTTTCTTGGTTTTACTAATTGGGTTATTCAAGAAACCTTCTTCTGCAACAGACGACGTCGGAATAAACATCAGAATCGCCTGAAACTTTCCTCTTATTCTTCGCGCAAAAAAAATCTTTTTGAAATTAAAAAAAAAAAGTAAACAAAAACTATGGAGGAAAAAGGCAAAAGCACTTCACGTTTAGAGTTATTGGTTTTTATTACTGGTTTTTGTTATTTGAAAATTTCATTACTTTTTTTTTTTGGTCGAATGAAAATTTCATTACTTAGCAAACTATATAAAATTAATGAAAAATTGGAAATAAATGATGTTTTTTTTTAGAGTTTTTCCATCACCTTGTTTATTTAAGATTGATGAACTAAATTTTATATTCCCACTGGTCCCTGATTTAAAAAAAAAACTATACCAATGTCTGGAATATTCGTAAAAACAAAAACTAAATTTTATATTAATTGAAATTCTATTATACTCTTAATTAAATTCAACAGATTTAATTTTATAGACTAATTTACAACAAGATTGGTTGGTTTAATTGATTTATGGAAAAAAACAAACAATGGTTCCAATTGAAGCTAAGCTTTTATGAATTGTATTATTGTTTCTAAACATTTTTGGAATTATATCGAAAGATATAATTTGTCTCATGGAATGAAAGATACTATAATGTTCATACTAACAAAACCTACAAAAGATGTTAAAATGGAAAATATCTTTCTGAAATATCAACCTTTTAAAATGCACTGTTTTCGCATATTGAAAGTGTGACCATAAAACTAGAACGATAATCTTGAAATTAGAAAACATAAAAGCAGAAAAGAAATCAAATATTCACTAACCAAAAGGCTAACATCGTTCTTTTTCACTAATCAACGTCAAACTTAACAAGACTAAAAAATATGAGATTCGGTCCTAATATAGATAGACCCATCAAGTCAAACAAAATGTAAATGTACATTCAAATATTGTCTGCAACTCAACATACAAACCAACATGAGAAGCTCAATCAATCCTAAGGATCATAATACAATTAAACACGAGTAAACACGAGCCTCTTATAAGCTCAATCAATCCTAAGGATCAGAATGCAAATCAACATGAGCATCTAAGCTCAAACAATCTTAAGGATCATACTACAAACCAACATGAGCCTCCTATAAGTTCAATCTTATCAGAATACATACAAACACGACCCTACAAACTCAATCTTAAGTCTAGAAAAGAGTAAAGAGAAACTCAACTCTCAGAAACCACCGCGCCATGTGCTAGCCGTAAGCATAGTTCTTTCAGCAGGAGAGATAAATGATTTCTCATTGCTAAGTGCAAAGCATATAGTAAATTCTCAACTTTTATTACTGTCGTACTCCATAACTTTGAAAGATCAGTCCAATGCTCATAAGGAACATCAAAATTTGGAACTCTTCTCGAAACCTTATTTAAAATTCCAAAGAATCGTTATACTTCACTACCATTTCCTCCGTCTTCACGTCTAGCTTGAAAACAAACACTAATAGGACCTAGCGGTCAAACGATTCAACTAACAACCCAAAACATGTGAACTAATAACCACAAACATATAAATGCTAAACAAGCAATAAAATAAACAAAAACAAACTTACTTTTTCCATAAAAGCAAGGATCCAAGGAGAGATGGAAAAGAATAAAATGGCCGCTTAGTGTATTCTTCAAGTTTTCCACAAAAAGGCATTGGTGAGACCCACATATTATCAAGTATCGGTATATCAAAAAGTGATAGCCAATTTATGAAGTGCAGATTGATGTACTACTGTTTTATCTTTTCAAGTGCAGCAAATTGATGAGATTCTTCATCGAAATTAAGATCATGATGTGACGCTATCCACTTACAAGTTACGAAATCGGAGCAGAATGGTAAGATTGGATCTCGGTAACTAGTGGTATGCATATTGCACAAATTTTGACCACATTGTATGGTAAGTTGTTCGTTAGATAAATTGGTTATGTTAAACAAAAATACAAAATTATGTGTATATAGCAATTCAAAACTCTTCTTCTTCTTCTTAGTCTTTGACTTCTTCGTGGAATAGCCCAAATTAAACCAAATAGATCGAACACTTTAACTCAAATCCCATTCAAAAATTCCTTGCGTGAGATCTCCAATTGTACAGCTCCACATTTCGTCGTTGATGCCAAAGTAGTGGTAAAATCAATTTTTGTTTCAATGCATATTGGAGATGACGTTGTTATTATCGTTACAGTGGTTAACATAAAACTAATATCAAAAATATTAATAAGATAAGATGCAAAAAATCCAACATGACACAAAAGTAAAGAAAATAATATAAGTTACATATTCAGAGGATCCATTGGAGACTACTATATTCGCGTGAGATAACTTCAACTCCACTGAATAAGTAGGTGAACAAGAAAATTCTGCCTCAATCTTCTTACAATAATTTTTCTTGTCCACGTCCTAAAAGCAGACTTGTAAAGTATCACAACAACATGATTTTTTCAAGTTCTACCAACATATTGTATTTTAACTTCTTTCAAATTTCATGTTTTCCATAGCGTAAATTGTCAAACGAAACAAAATACAACAGTTTGTCAAACGGAAAAAAATTGGGATGCATTGTGATTTTGTGGACATGTTCATTCCCATAAAATTCTAAGCATCTATGAGAAAACACACAAACAAATGAATTTGTTAGAGACGAAACATGATGGGTTTAAATGACAACTAGCCAAAAGTAAAATTTGTTCGAAATTGATTGTTATTTCACAAAATCACTCCATAATCGCATGGTTGCTTTTGGTACGACAATATAACAAATGTTCACGAGGATTTGAAGTACTAATTTAACAGAATCGGTTAAAGGATAACTAATTGAACCAACGACAACTATAAATATCCTCTATATATTAATTGAGGAGACACTAAGTGAAAAAAATCTTTTGTGTTACTCAATGAATAATTTAAGAAAAACATCAATTAAATTAACCAATCAAAACATTCCAATTAATTTTATATGTCATGCTGGAAACCTCTACATATTTGCATTAATTTTTTAATATGTAGTCACAAATACACATATTACTAATTTATATTCAATTAAAATATAGCCTTTTAATATTTTAAACGTTATATAATCCAATGTTTTAACGATGGATCATTTACCGATGTCAATTATTTTATAAAAATTATATCTATGTCTATTCGAGTACCATAAGTAGTTGATCATACAAATATTTTTTTTTATAGCGTTTAATTATATCCATATTAGTCTAATTTAAACTGCGTTTTTGTTATAAACATAAAATTTTGCAAATCAAATGTTAATATCTTTTTCTCGAAACTCATTATTTTCACTTTTTATTATTTATTTAAGAAAATTTACATATTAATACGATATTATTTGGGTTGATAAGCTTATAAAAGTTTGAGAGAATCCATAATTTCAAACGCATTCGATTTACATTAAAAATGCTAAATATTATGTAGATTAAATTTTGTAAGATAAAATAGATTTATTTATATGGAAGATAACATATGATTTTTATAGTTTCTAATTTATTCTATATATAATAAAATTTATAGTTTTGGTTTTTAAATATTATAATTTCACGTTTGACGCGGGATGAAAATGTAATTTGTTTCATAAATGTATTGACCCAAGGTTTTTATGAAAATGTAATTTGTTTCATAAATGTATTGACCCAAGGTTTTATATAGAAATCTGCACCAAACAGTTATCAGTATAGACATCTTCAATGCTAAAACAACGTGACTATTCCAATGTCTAATTGTCTAAACTTATTCTAAAGTATGCAACTTTGTACCAAAATTATTTTTGATTTATTAGACGGTGAATTAGTAGGTAACCGTATTTACAATTGTCCGTTAGTTAATTAAAAGTTAATTACAGCCAAATTTGTTGTTGCTCAACACAAATGAAATCATTAGTGTCACACGTCGCCAAGCTCACGTGGGTGTCGTAGAGGTCACGTTTCCAGCTCTGTCGTTTTAACAAACCACCTGCATTTTCCATTTTTTCAACTCCATTTTTTTTTTGTCTTTAATTTAATTTTAAATCTTGCCTTTTTCTTTTTTTCCGATTCGGTCGTTTAAACATATTCCGTTGATTTCTGAAGCTTAACTATTCAACTTCGTCTCCTCACCGTCCGATGCTTTGACTTTTTTCACCGATCAAACTCATTTAGACCTTACCGTTTCCGGCGACGATGGGTCATTGTTACAGCCGGAACATTTCCACCGTCAAAGACGACGACGACATCCCCGCCGGAGCCGTCCAGTTTCCGAATCACCACCAGACTTCAATTCCGGACTCTCCGGTTGCTTCTGGTTTTTCCGAAGTCAACCCTTACACCATTAGTCCCTTTCAAAGCCCATTACCGGCGGGAGTATCTCCGTCTCCGGCGAGAACTCCGGGAAGGAAGTTTAAATGGCCTTTCCCGCCTCCTTCACCTGCGAAACCGATTATGGCGGCTTGGAGACGGCGACGAGGTGCGGCACCGCAGCCTCGAGATGGTCCGATCCCTGAGGATAGAGAGGAGGAGAATCACGGCAGAGACGGTGGAGCAGGCGGAAGCGGCGGTGGCGGAGTCGGAGAGAGGTTAGATAAGAATTTCGGATTTGCTAAGAACTTCGAAGGGAAGTATGAGCTAGGGAAGGAAGTAGGTCGAGGGCATTTTGGTCATACTTGTTGGGCGAAATCTAAGAAAGGGAAGATCAAAGGTCAAACTGTAGCAGTCAAAATCATCTCTAAAGCTAAGGTTCGTGTGTCTGTGATAATTTTGTGACAATGTGACTGTTTCATCAAAACAGAATCTCTGAAATCTGGGAATACTAGTTCTGTAAATTGTGACAATGTGATTGTCTAAAATTTGATAGTAATTGGGAACATCTAAATGATCAGATAGGTTTTTGTGTTTGTACATTGTGTGAAAAGACCTATATGATGGTGAATTGGGGGGTTTGTGGTGTTTCAGATGACATCAGCTCTATCGATTGAAGATGTTCGTCGAGAGGTGAAATTGCTGAAAGCTTTGTCTGGGCATAGTCATATGGTTAAATTCTACGATGTATTTGAGGACTCGGATAATGTCTTTGTTGTTATGGAGTAAGTATGCTTCCTATCATGCTTCTGTGCAGCACAATTGTCTTTTCCTTTCTTTCTTATGTAGTTAATGCTAACCTCATTGTGTTTAGATTTGGAAGATTCTTTAGGTTATAGGTAAAAGTTATATTTTCTCTTGTGGTTGCTGCTTTTGTTTGGCTTTAAGTTTCCTACAGTCTCCTCCCTAATGATTTCCTTTAGTGCAATGAACATTAGAGTTGTAATAGTAGTGCCAGTGGTATGAGAACGTTTAGGAAATGAGTTGACTTACGATATTGATATTCGATTTTGCCCTACAATATGATTCTAGGTTATGCGAAGGTGGAGAGCTATTGGACAGAATTTTGGCAAGGTAAATCAAAACTACTCATTTCTCTGTTTTTCTTTCTGTTAATTATGTATAACCTTGTACTATCAATTTATCTTACTGCAGAGGTGGTCGATATCCGGAAGCGGAAGCGAAGCGTATTCTTGTGCAGATTTTATCTGCAACTGCTTTTTTTCATCTTCAAGGTGTTGTGCACCGTGATCTGAAGCCAGAGGTACACATTATCCTTCTACTACTGTGAATATCATAAGTCTGTGTTGCTTGTTTGTTGTTTCTCAAACAAATCCAATACTCTTTGTATCCAGAATTTTCTCTTTACCAGCAAAAATGAGGATGCAATACTGAAGGTCATTGATTTTGGCTTGTCTGATTTTGTTAGATTCGGTAATCATCTATTTATTTGTTCCTCTTTGACTCTGCTTCTAGAACTTTAGTTGGGGACTAAGGAGTGAATGTTTTTTGTTTTAATCTTTAATCAGATCAGCGTCTCAACGATGTGGTGGGAAGTGCATACTATGTTGCACCTGAAGTACTCCACAGATCTTACAGCACTGAAGCAGATATATGGAGCATCGGTGTCATATCTTATATATTACTCTGTGGCAGTAGACCTTTCTACGGAAGAACCGAGTCTGCAATTTTTCGTTGTGTGCTTAGAGCAAATCCTAATTTTGAAGATTTGCCTTGGCCTTCCATAACTCCTATTGCCAAAGACTTTGTGAAAAGGCTTTTGAACAAAGACCATAGAAAAAGAATGACAGCTGCTCAAGCTTTAGGTAAGTTCTTTACCAGTAGTGTCAAACCAGAGACATTAATAGGTGAAATGTTTACATGAGTATTGTTAAATTTGCAGCTCATCCATGGCTTCGAGATGAAAACCCTGGTTTACTTCTGGATTTCTCGATCTACAAATTGGTGAAGTCTTATATTCGTGCATCGCCTTTCAGACGAGCAGCACTTAAGGTAATTGTCAGATAATCACTTGCCAACATCTTATCTTTTATCCTTGCAAATATAGATGATAGTAGATGTAAAAAAATGGTTGAGATCCATTCCGTTGTCCGAGTCTCTCAGATCTCATCAAGAATGTAACAATTTTCGTTGCATTCTAATCATATTTTTCATGCAAAATGTAAAAGAAGAGACTCACTTGAGAAAATATTTTTTCAGTTTGTTAGATTTTGCTCTTGGTAGAGTTGATTATATGTCTAGTATATATCTTTATTTCGCTGTCACTTGTACCACAGTCTCTATCCAAAGCTATACCCGAAGAGGAACTCGTGTTCCTTCAAACACAGTTCATGCTCCTGGACCCAGTAGATGGATGCTTGTATCTTCACAATTTCACTACGGTCAGTATGTGATTTCAACACTCATCTTCCCTGGTTCAGCAATAGGTCTTAATTCCATGGTTCTTCAATTGGTGAATCATTCTTCTGTCGAATCTAAACCGTCGATTATTCAAACTCTTGCAGGCTTTGACAAGATATGCTACGGATGCTATGATCGAATCTCGGCTTCCTGACATTTTAAACATGGTACGTACAAACGTATTGATTTTTGAGTCCCAGCGTTTTCTAGTCTCTGCATAATTACATCGGTAATACTCTTTTTGTTTTTCCCTTTTGTTGATTGAAGATGCAACCCTTAGCACATAGGAAACTTGATTTTGAAGAGTTTTGTGCGGCTGCGGTCAGCGTTTATCAACTTGAAGCTCTTGAAGAATGGGAACAGATCGCAACTATAGCATTTGACCACTTTGAACGTGAAGGAAGCCGAGTCATTTCCGTCCAAGAACTCGCCGAGGTATGTAGGGATTTCAATATAACTCTTGAGATTATTAAAATCGATGTCTTTCGCTTGAACCTTGGGTTTGCGCATATGCAGGAGATGAGTTTGGGACCAAATGCGTATCCTCTGCTCAAGGATTGGATCCGAAGTTTAGATGGAAAACTGAATTTCTTGGGCTACGCCAAGTTTTTGCACGGTGTGACTGTTCGAAGCTCGAGCTCGAGACCAACTAGGTGACTTCTAACTTGCAAATCAACCTAATTATCTAAAACATGAAGTTATTATACTGTGGATTCAAGACAAATACATGAACCGGAAAAAGGGGTACCTCTTCTGTATTAAGCATTTTGTTTTCAGAGGAACCATTCCAAACCAAACAAATAAAAAGGAATATATTTTTTTGTATTTAATTTCTGGCTTGTATAGAAGAATTGGATGGGTTGTTGTTGTTCGTTTCTGGTTTTGTTTCTTCTAAGCAATGGTATTAGAGGTGTAATAAATCAACGGTTTAGAGACAAGAAATTTATTTATGCTAATACACTTTGTAACACATGTACTTTTGTAACAACTGTTGCCTTAATAAAATTCTGGTTTTGGTTTGGAAAACTGTCGTTATATATTTGTAATGTAGGATTTTAAATCATTCCACTTTTATTTTTTATCACATATATTATATACATAAGAAATGGTAGCAGTATTTAATATTTTGCCCCAAAAGAAAATAGTACCATTTAAGAGTTATTTTTTGTTTTTTGAGAAGGGAGGTTTGGTTTAATAATCCTAAAAATTATGTTAAAAACTAACTCATGTTTTCAAGTTTTTTAAAACTAACTTTTTTACTTTAAAAGAACAATAATTCTTTCATAAGATTTTAGAATTTATAATTATAAAAAGAAAATTTGAAATAGATTGGATAAACTATTGACCACTATTACTCTAAATAACTCTCAAACTAGCACCAACTATATTGTTATTATCCTTGTTTCAATTGGCTATAACGATTAAAATATAGAAACAGAAAATCAACTTTTAATCAAACCTGTAAAATTATATCATCAAGTTGAGGTGGTAATGTACAAGTTTTTACATCAATAAACATTACATCAATTGTTTGTGGACGCCAGAATCAAATGACTCATATCTTTTATGATTGAGTTCATTGATGTTAAATATTGATTAATATTTTACATTTTCGAACATTTTTCATTATATTTGGGTATCTAAAGCTACAACTCTCTTTCTCTCAACCAATAAATAACACAAGACCATTTCTTATACTAGAACGTAAAGGTAAATTATTCAATCAATTATTATTATGCAAAATATAAGAACGACAGTGGGCCGAAAAAAGCTGTCAGCTTAATTTTAATAACCAACTATTTATAAGACACTGAATCAAATGAACTAAATATTTTTTAAGTTGAACACAAGTCATTAATTCTTTTTGGAGTTCATGAGTCTTTTTACATATGTAATTTTTTATAATTTTATATATTATATGTAATCTATATTTTTCTCTTGTAATTTGATCACGTGAGATTGATATCTTTTTTGTTTTGTAAATTATTGTATAATATAAATAATTATATTTTAAATTTTTTTTATATATTTGATTTATTTATAGTATTTTGATAATCTCAATTGCAAAAGAGAAAGTTATTTTTCAAAATTTTTAAAACATGGGTTAGTTTTTAAAATACACAAAATTTTTGTAATATTTTTACAAATTTCATCTTTTGGTAAACCGTGGACACTTAAGAGTATATTAAAACTCAAAATGATTTTATATTATGGTAAGTCAGTAAGACACTTGAAAACGATGTTGTTTTTGGGTGGATAATTTTTTCAAGGGTGGGATGTTATTTTATATGAGTCCATGTGGGTCGTGATGAGCCGTAGAGCTCTCAAAATGTCCTCGACTTGAATACATTCGCAAGGGAATAGTTGAAACTAGAGCTGCGCCTTTCCTCGTTGAGGGTTAGGATGTGCGCCGTAGTGAGTCTTAGCGAGATCGTAGATGGTTGGCGTCTTTCTTACGCATTGTCGCCTGACCCGCTTGTCAAAGAATTGACGAGGTAATCTCAGGACCGGCTAAAAGTTATTATGGATCTTAGGGTAAAAGGCCTTTTAAACTTGATTTTTTAAATGTTTTTTGCTATATAATTTTTCAATACATATTTTGTTACTAAAACGAAAAATACATTAAAAATACCCCTTTTTATTTTATTTCTGATTAAATATTTATCAAATTTTTTTAACTATTTATATAAAAAAAAAAAAATTAGGCCCCCTAATTATTGGGACACGTATTGGGGCCTTGGGGCGTCGCACCACGTGTCCCCCTATGAGCCGGTCCTGGGTAATCCCAACATTTTGACATCTTTACACGATGGCTTAAGGTTCAATTGTTCATGTAACACAAACAAAATGATTAAAGTGTTTATACAAGTGTCACTCTAAAGATTCTCCGGTGTTCAACTCATATAGAGTCTAAATATAGGACACATAGTCGAAGATATGGTGACAAAATGAGTGATAGTTCTGGATTGGGTCTTTTGGGATAATCCACAACCCAATCTGGTTGTATCGTGAGATTTTGGAATGAGAAAAATGGGAAATCCCCAACTACTCGGGATTGTTCGGGTTTGGTGTATCTCGATCCGGAAAAAGGATGTTTTAGGTCTTTTGGATTGTTTTTAGAGCGAATCTCTTTTCACGAATCAGATTTTTCCTTATTTTGGATCTCCTCCCTTGTGGGAGATTAAGGAATGTAAAAAGAAAATGGCTGACCTTGTTGGAGTTTTGAGTTGACCCGACGAGGTGGAGCTTCCGATTTGATAACTCATGTTGTCGACCATCACGTCATGCGGTCCGTGACCTATTTGTTTAGCCTTGGCTGGCTGGATTCGGCGCCTTGAGTCATGGGCCTTGTTTGTTATGGATAGGCATGCTAATGCGTACTTCTGGTTTTGGGACCTATAATTGTTGATTTGTACCTTAACAATTATCATGTGAGAGATACTCCGGTAGCATTTCTCGCACATGCATAATGAGTTTAACTAACACTTCATGAACATTAATAAACATTAAAAATTCAGATTCATACACGCTATCACATTTATAATGAGTTCAACACTTGAAGACATAATCAAACTAACACTTCAAGACAAATTCTAAACTAAGACCGGAGAAAAAGACAATGAGAGATGGGAAATCTATAATTGTCTTAAGACAATACAATATATATATATATATATACACTTTAACAAACAAAAAATAAAAACATACACACACACACACACACACACACACACACATATATATGTATATATTAGTTCATTTTCATTATACAAATATTTGAATATTTCAGAAAATAATAAAAGAAATTATGATCAAACTAAACCATATGTTCTTGCTACTTGATAACAACTATACTAATATTGAATAGGTTATGTGATTGGAAGGCACCGATTTTATCATGTCTTTCTATTACACGGCAAAAATATATTAGAATTAGTGGAGATTTTGACTAAAGTTCAATCGTTCACATCATATTTCAACTTATTTACGATTCATGCCATAATAAAAGTTTAACAAGGACGAAAGGAATAATAATAGTGTTGTACAAACAAAGAAAGTTATAATGTACATTGGATACTTCTTTTTCAAAAGAGAGATAAATGACATACATGTGTTTATCCACATACATATATTTCTAAAGAAAAAAAAAGTAAATTGTCACATTCATTTGTTTAGAACCATTTACTCACTTTCCCTATAAGAAAGCAAGACTCTTGCACTTGTATAATGCCATCATCATCACAGATTCACAATCATCATCTAGTTAGTTAGATGGCGCCGGTGAAGAGGAGGGTGTTTCAGTCAAAGAAGCAAATGGCAGAGGAGCTAGCCAAATACACGGCGGATCTCTCCTCCAAATTCTGCAAAGAAAGGGGAATCTTCACCGTGGTCCTCTCGGGGGGCGACCTCATCTCATGGCTCTGGTCTGTTTCAGGATTTATATGCAAAACAAAACTCTCTTACCACTCTCTAATACCAATCTCAAAATTTTGTTTTAATTCATCTAATAGGAAATTGTTGGAAGCTCCTTATATTGATTCAGTTGAATGGTCTAAGTGGCACATCTTTTGGGTCGACGAAAGGGTTTGTGGTTGGGATGATGATGATAGCAACTATAAACTCGCCTACGACGGTTTTCTCTCCAAGGTACATATATAAATTATACACAAATAAAAGAAAAATCTAAGTTTGACTAACTCGTAGTAGCCCAAAATCTACTTGGTTAAAAAATTGTCTCGTTGATCTTTTAGTTCGATTCTTGTTAAGTAAAAAGAAAAACATGTTTTTCGATAGAGAAATGTATAGTTAAGTTTGGAGAGATGCTTGACAAACTCTTTTAATTAACCTTTAAATAACATTGGTTTACAAACATTTGATATTTTATAACATTTGATTCTTGTTTAGTATAAGAAGAAATATGTGTACTTTTCGTTAACAAACATTTAATATTTTATAACAAACTAGAGATTGCCCACGCGATGCGTGGATTTAAAAATTAAAATTATAAAATATGCAATAATATTTTAACTTATTGATTATTTATGAATTGAATATTACAAACTTTGATGTTTATACTATATAATTATCTACGTTCGAAAACTAAATATTTGTAGCAAATTATTAATACAATGTTATATGTTAAAAAAAGAGATTGTTCATTAATAAAAATTTGTATATGAATTGACATAAACTTGTAGGAGATATATATTATGTAAGTTAATAAAAATGTAAAGTACAGTTAAGAAATATGTTTAATCTTCTTTTTTCTTGCATCAGACACGTTCATAAAAAGAAATTTATTGATCCGACAAGTTGTAGTACGCTTGGCGTCTCTACCAAAACATATGCATCATCTCAACAGAAATGTTAGAACTTATCTCTATGTTTATTTCTTTAAAATTTTGAATCGTAAAAAGAGAATAATTATTGCATGATTGTATTTTTGTCTTTCTTTTTGATCGTTTTGATGTGATTTTTTATCTTTCACATCGACTCATTGGTGAATTATATTATGTTTTTCTCGTCGTGATTATAGTGTGGAGAAATAATAAAAATAAAAAAAAGTTTTTATGGATTCACAATTTGTGGTGGAGTTGGTTTTTCTTTCAAAAGTCTTGGTTAATACTTTCTCTAGTAGAAATTTTTTTAATTGCACTAATTGTTTTTTATGTGTTATTAAGTTTTTTTGGTGTAGTATATTGTTGGGTTTTAATTTAATAATTGCACAAATTTTTGTTTATGTGCTATTAAGTTTTGTTGATGTAGTATATTGTTTGGTTCAATAAATAAATATATATTTTCCAAATTGTTTAAAATTTTATAATAACACATTTAATTTGGAATCATATTTTTTATGGGTACAAAAAAGAAAAGAAAACAATGGCTAATATATATTACAACTTATTGGAATTAACTAACATTAGAATTAGCTATTAAATTGTTTGAATTGATTGTCAAATTTAGTAGAAAAAAAAATATATATATATAAATTTTTATTTTTTTCTTAAATAAATAAATTAAAAAAAAACAAATGTCAAAAGAGTAGGTGACACATGACAGCCTCTCATAACTTTGGTTTGAAAAAACCTTACTATATTATATTATATTAGTTAAAAATATATAATCAATAAATAATAGGTTTCTTGAACCACGTAAAATAAATAAAATGGGAACTATTTTTGGAAAATAAAAGAAACAAAAGCAAATATCAATAGGATGTATATACTCAATTTTCTAAATACTTTTTTATTTGTTAAAATTATTATAGTAAAACAAAATTAATTAGTACCATTTATTAAAACAAATGACACATCTCAAAAAGTTATAAGACACATAGCAGTCTCTCGTAGCTTTAGTTTAGAAAAACCTTATTATATTATATAGTATTTTGTTTAGTTCAATAAATAAAATATATATTTTCGTGACAAAAAAAAATATATATATATATATATTTTTTCCAAACCGTTTAATTTGGAATCATATTTTTATGGTACCAAAAAAACGAAAGAAAACAATGACTAATATATATTATAATTTATTAGAATTAATTAACATTAGAATAGCTACTAAATTATTTGAATTGATTGTCAAATTTATTAGAAAGAGAAAAAAAGATATAAATTTTTATTTTTCTCTTAAATTAATAAATTAAAAAAAAAACACATATCAAAAGAGTAGGTGACACATGGCAACTTCTCGTAACTTTGGTTTGAAAAAACCTTATTTTATTATATTAGATAGTATTAAAGTTGCATTCATTGATGACAATACATAATCCTAACATACAGGTTCCGATTCCAGCCCAAAACATCTACGCCATCGACAACGGTCTTGGGGCCGAAGGCAACGCTGAGCTCGCAGCCGAACGGTACGAGAAGTGCCTCAAACAAAAGGTGAACCAAAACATAATCCGAACATACAAATCCTCCGGTTTCCCACAATTTGATCTCCAGCTTCTAGGAATGGGACCGGATGGTCACATGGCGTCTCTATTCCCGGGACATGATCAAATCAATGAGAAAGTGAAATGGGTCACACACATAACCGATTCACCCAAACCACCACCAAAAAGGATCACTTTTACTTTACCGGTTATTAATTGTGCTTCCTACAATGTTATGGCCGTGTGTGATAAAGAACAGGCTGATTCGGCTGCGGCTGCTCTTACCCATACCAAGGACTTACCAGCCGGTAGACTTACCGCGGATGTCGAAGTGGTTTGGTTCCTTGACCAAGCTGCTGCGTCTAAACTCCCTCATGGCTGGTGCTCAATCCTTTGATTAGAACGTTTCTGTTTTTGTCTCACTGAATCGGTTTGATATGGTTCGTTTATAAACCGTGTATCGCTACTACTTGTAATATTGTGTAGTGTGTACCATGCCAATTGATTTGATTCGAATCAATTGGTTTATTTTGGTTTACAAGTTTTCTCATCCGTTTTTTAATAATAATTGGTTCATCATTGGTAGAAGATTTAACCTACATGATCAACATTTCGATTAGGAAAAACTATCATTGATCAACAAACATGTCACTTAAAAATCAAAATATAATCAAATGAGTATCTAAATATTAATGTTGATTTTCGAGATCCTACGATCGAAGATAATAGTGACATAAGTAATGAAGTTATATGGACATCTTATGTCAGACACCATGATTGTGTCAACACCATGATACATAATTCACATGATGGATAACGTTATACATATCTATACATTAGTTTTATCCACGAATAATAGACAAAAACATGACACAACAAAAATAAGTAACATGCATTTTTTTTTGCAACAACATGCTTTTCTTTGTCGTTTTTTTTTTTCATATGTTTGTAGTATTATAAACTAAAAAGTGAGTTTTGACCCCAAAAAAAAAAAACCAACTAAAGAATGAATTACATTATACAAAACTACAATCCTACTAAAAGGGAGCCATAATCCCACCAAAGGAAAGCCAAAAAAAGATATTAGCTAAAGTGAAGCAACTAACAAAACCAATAGAGTAAAATAAAAATCGAAAGCCAGCTGATCCAAGAAAAAATGATAGATAGGCAAAACCACACAACCTTATTCAACTAGAAGGAATGAAATCGAATCTAGTCTCAATTTAATGCTCGTGCCCCAATCAAACTTTGAGGAGGGTGAGACAAAGGTTCAAAACCCAATCCGGATTCGATGAACTGATTTTTTTTTAAACTAGTGATCAACGATCTAATGGTTGCATAATACTCAAAACAGAAGACCCGATCAAAGCCTTAAACAAAGAGATGATAGCAACTAAAGAGTAACATAGAATCCAAAACTGAAACTGAAACTGCAGGCAAGAAAAAGATCACACAAATAGAGCCGGATCTGAGGGAAGTTTTATAAACATTTGAATGGCCCCCAACTTAGGAGGGGCCCCACTTAAAAAAATTATATATATGATATTGAAAATAGGAAAGTAGTATTATAAGAAATTATATAGAATAATTGAATAAAGTATTATACAAAAAAAGAAAAGAAAAACTTATTTTCCACTCCATCTCACGAATTTCGTTTTCCCTTTTCAAAAGAAAAGAGACGACACGACGATTCTAAAACAAAATTGAGAATAAGCTTTTGATTTTTTGGGTAAAAATCTATTTGATTTCTAGGTATATGTTTATTCTCTCTCTCTGTCTCCAATTAATCGATTATGCATCTATGATCTATCGACAAAATTCAGATTTGATATCTGATATCTCTTTCGACTTTAGTATTTCAAAACTTAGTTCTTTATAGTTTGACAACTGAACTCCAATTCTTATGCTTACTCAGCAGCACGAAGATGAGTTCGTTCATGATATATCTATCTGGAGCTGAAAAAAGAGAAAAAAGGAGAAAAGATGAAGAAATGGTGAAAGCTCTATATGGTTCTCTTTACAGGTATTATTGTAAGAAACCAAAATTTTCTAGAACCGATGAGAATGATGGAACTGCTGAGGTTGATGGTTCTGGCGTGGTTAATGAAATTGATGAGGTTGATGGAGCTGATGAGGTTATAGTTGATGAAGATCATTGTGAGGCTTTTGAGAAGTATAAAGAGGATGAAACTAGAGCCGAATGTAAAAACCCAGAGCAAAAAGAGAATCATAATAGGATTGAGATAGATGATGAAGATCTCAATCAAAATGTAGATGATGAGCACTTTACAAGGTATGATTCATCTTTGGATATAATGGATCCTGCAAATTGGGAAAAAATTGATCAAGATTTAAGAGATTATTTGGTTGAGAAAGGTCCTCTACCACCACCATCTAACGATTATATTTTTGATAACAATCCTAGTGGTAGACATTTTTCTCTTAGACATTACAAAAGAATTATGAAAAACGGAGATAGAGAACATAGACGTTGGATAGTCTATTCACCAACATCAAAAAGAATCTATTGCTTTTGTTGCAAGTTGTTCACTTGGTATAAAGATAGTACTAAACTAGCAAGCGTTGGATTCATTGAATGGAACAATGTCGTAATAAGGCTTGGCCAACACGAGAAGAGTCATGACCACATTATGTGCATGGGCCAGTAGATGGAACTAGAGTTGAGGCTGCAAAAAAAACAGACAATTGATAAGTTTGTCCAAGAGGAGATTAATAGAGAGAGGAACTATTGGAGAGAGCTGTTATTGAGATTATTTGCAGTGGTTAAGTATCTGGCTAAGGGTAATATTGCATTTCGAGGAACTAATGAGAAACTCGGTGAAGATAACAATAGAAATTTTCTGGGAAATATTGAAATGATCGGTGAGTTTAATCCAGTCATGCGAGAGCACGTTAGGCGAGTTAGAAAAGGAGAAACTCATTACACTTATCTCAGCCACATAATTTAGAATGAATTGATTGAAAGGTAGGCATCTGAAATCAAGCTTATCATCATTAAGAAGATTAAAGAGGCGCATTACTTTGGAGGAGGATTTCAAAATCAATTATTTCATCAAAATTGTGGATCAAGGTCTAGTCTCTTTTCAAACAAGGCTGGAACAGTTTCAAGAGTATGATAATAATTTTGGATTTTTGTTCAGTTTGCGAAAACTCAATGCATCAAGTGATGATAGTTTGAAGATATCATGTACTAACCATGAAGCTTTTCTCAAGCATGGAGCAAAATCTGATATTGATAGAAATGATTTATTCTTGGAAATCAAAGTCTTTATAGGGGTTCTACTAAAAGATTTAAAGAAGAATGCACAAGTATTGGATTTTTTGAAGAGATTTAAGGATTGTTATCCAAATCTATAGGTTGCGTATCAGATAATGCTCACAATTCCTGTTTCAGTCGCTTCGGCCGAAATAAGTTTTTCGAAGTTAAAGTTAATAAAGTCTTATCTATGGTCAATTATGTCGTAAGAAAGGTTAAACGGATTGGCTACGATATCGATAAAAAAAAGCCATGGTTAGAAATCTTGAGTATGAAAGTTTGATGAATGATTTTGCAAGAAAAAACGCAAAAATGTTATTTTTCAGCGTTGTTAGGGCAACTCCAACCAATACACTAAATTTGGTGTTGAAATCACACCAAATTTAGTGTTTTAGTGTTAAACTTTATTTTTTATCTCCAATCACAACACCAAATTTTACAATAAAAAAATATTCTCTATTATTATATTATTAAATTATAAATGTTGTTGAAGTCTACTAGTAGATTTCTCTATGAAGTCTACAGCAGATTTACTTATACATAATTCATTAATTATTAGATGAAAAAAATATATATATATATATATTTTAAAGTTTAGTGTCGTGAACAGTGTCACACCAAATTTGGTGTAACGCCCGTGAACCAAAAAGTGGATTTTGGTTGGGTGTGTCGATCGACACAGGCGTGTTTGTCGATCGACACGGGTATTTTTTTGACTTGTGTGAAGTCGGATTTTTGGACGGGTGTCGATCGACACAGGTGGTGTGTGTCGATCGACACGAGTTGGAATTGGACCGACCGGTTTGGTTCCAATTTCCCGGTTTGGTGGACCGGTTTAGAGAACCCTAGGGTTCGATATTTAAGGAAGAACAGTGAAGTTTGGACGACTTTTTCTTCCAGAAATCAGAAATCAGAAAGAAAAGGAGAATCAGAGAGTTCTGGTGATTTCTGGAGAAGGGTTGATCGATCTTGAGACTTGTGATTGCGTGGGAGGCTATTAGGAACGAGGAGGGTTCGTTGTTGGGTCGATTTCGGGGCTGGGAAGGTGAAATCAGAGGCTGTTCGGGTGTTCTTCGTGTTCATCCTCTTTTTCTTCCCGAATCGAGGTGAGTGCGTGACTGTAGGCTTACATAGGTGTAAGGAATGGATAGAATGCGTTTGCTTGGTGGATTTTGTGTGTTTTGTGATTGAAATCGTGCAGGAGACTCGATGAATCGCGACGGATTCGAGCCATGAGAGGATAGGCTCGATTCTGGTTTCTGCGATGTCGTGTCGATCGACACCATGGTGGTGTGTCGATCGACACAGTGGAGTCTGTCGATCGACACCTAGAGGTTGTGTCGATCGACACAGAGTTCCTGTTTTGGTTCGTGTTGCTTGTTTCGTGAATGCTTGTGTATGCTCATCCTAGTATTTTATTTATTGTTTATGCTTATGTATAAATAGCCTGTACACGGGATGACCGCGTCGCTAAGTATTTATGATAATACTCACGCAACTCTTTTTGCCATGTGTTGCAGGTAAAGAGAAAATGTGATCGTGGAATCATGGTCAGGAAGAGGAGATCATCTAGGGTCTCATTTGATTGGTTATATTGTTAGAATTGTTAGGCTGCTAGTAGTTTTGGAATTGGTTAATTGTTATTGTTGGATTGGAATTTGGATTTTTGGTTTAATGGAGTTGATTGGATTGAACGGTTTAGGAATTAATAAAGTATGAGATTTATTAATTGATGTTTTATGGTTTATGTTTAATGGTTCCTCGTTGCTTGTATTGGCCCAATTGAGGATTATTATTTGTGCTGATAATAATCTGAAGGAAAATTTTTAAATTTTTGGGTCGGGTCGTTTCATTTGGTATAACACTATTCACGACACACTAAATTTGGTGTTCCATTGGAGTTCATCCTACACTAAATTTAGTGTCTTAGTGTTACATTGGAGTTGGCTTTAGCTTTGTTGTTATTTTTTTTTTATGAAACTGTTTCTTTTTTATAATGAGTTTTTCATATGCTATTTTTTTTGCTGTATAATTATTTCACATTTAAGTTTTCATATTATAACTCTCTCTTTTCTCTCTCTAAAATTTCCTCTGATCAGAGACTTTCCGGTAATAAATTTCCGGTTGTAGTTCCGGCTGATGGTTATAGCTTTTAGCTATGATCATCGGTCCGGTTTGTGAATATTTAGGGTTTTTGTTTGTGTTTATAGTCTCTCTGGCTTGTTTCCGGTGGTTATTCCAGCCAAATCCGGTTTATAAGTTTCCGTTTTATCGGATCTGCTTTTGTATGTCTTAGATCTCTTTATCTATGTGTTTAATGATGTTGAAATCTATGGTCTTCTTCCATTTTTCTCTATTTTCTCCATTTCCGGTGGAGTAATTTCTTCGTCATGTATAGACACAACTGCTCACAACACATGAGGATGTTCGTGTTTCAGTCTACATCAAGTATGAGTGTAGCGGTGATGAAGCTTCCACGGCGGTGGTGCTAATCGGAGGAAAATTTAGGAGGAAGGAGTGATTTAGGCTTGGATTTCAACCTCTTTTGATGATGAAGAGATCGGCAAAAGGAAGAGGATTTACTGTCGCTTGGTGACGATCGGTGGCGAGTGGTCGGAGAATGACGACGATTTGGAGTTGAATCGGCGAAGATTATCGGAGCTAATGCGTGGGTGAGAGATGAACGTGTCCTGCTTTTTCTAACTTATAATTATAGGTTTAATCATGTCATTATATTAGATAATTATGGGTTAGATAACTTGTTAATTTTCGTTTAATCCTCTTGGGCCTTTTGTATCATTTGTTTAATGGGCTTTTAATATATAATATGTTGCCGACAAAAAAAAAGTTTTCATATTATAAAAATATTTTGTATAGACCCAAATATCTCAGATCCGGCTCTCCATCCAATGTCTAAACACATGTAGTCCTTGAGACTCCAGCCACGCTCTGCAAAGAAGAAACATCACCACAACCGATGGATCTCAGAGAAAAGGCAGAACAAATAACCTACAATTCACCGGAAAACGTCATGTACAGCACCGATATACACCACGGAACTCCAGAAAAACGCTTGGGAAGGCGCATACCCACCTCCAAAATCAAGATCTACACCAAATCTAACTTTTCAAACAAGAAAAAAAGTAGATCTGAGATATCTCTATTTCTGAAGAACCTTTGCCGGCGTAACACCTACAACCTTAACAGAATAGACAACTTACATACTTAACAAGCCTCACCACGACGGTAAAAGACGCCGCCACCGGAGGCAAAGAAAGGAACCGCTTTTCTTTATCAAAAAACCCAATATTTGTTTTTGAGAATCTAAAATCATTTTATTTTTTTTCTCAATACTTTACTATAGTAGTCGACGGCTGTGGAAGTTTTTGTTTTCATGTCCATTTACAAGTAATGAGAGATATTGTAATCCTAATTTTACCTTCTTAGATTTGTGTAACATTGCTCGGATAATAAGTGGTGTTGTTTGAAAAAGTTCCTCCTTTTTTTTTTCTCACAAACGTAATAATTGGTGTTGTTGCAAAGAAAAACTGAATACTAGAGTTCAAATTCTGGGTCTGATTGAAATGTCTTCTTAGAAGAAAAGAAAATAAAGAAAAATAATTATTCCAAACTTCTACCAATCAAGTCGAAATAAATTTTCCTCTACAAAATTGAAGTACAAATATTTTTTTTCCTTTTTCATCTCTCTTTTTAATTCTGCTCAATTCTTCTCCTAATCCATCCCAATCACACCCAATTTCTCTGCAAAAGGTTGAAAAATATATTGTAAATTTCGTTGGAAAAGAAAACCATCTAACATTTTTTATTTAGAGTAGATCTTAAAAACTACTCCTTCCGTTCCTAAATGATTGATGTTCTAGAAAAAAAAATTGTTTCTAAAAGATTGATTTTATCTATTTTTATGGAGTTTTTATGAAGTAATGATTATGAATTGTGATTTTCAAAGCAAATTAATTAATTTTGTTGAATTATTATCCGTTAAAATTTTTTGAAAATTATATAATACAAAAAATAATATATTTATAATGAAAAATTAATATATTTTCATAATATAATATGTAAGAAAACTCTAGAATATCAATAATATATAAACATATGGAGTATTTTATTAACCCATCATTCATTGCATATATTTTTTTTATCAATAGTAGTTTATACTCCTTCGGTTTCAAAATACTTATCATTTTAAGTTGTTTTACGTAGATTAAGAAAACAATTGAATTTCTGTTTTTTACTAATTAATATATTATTTTATTTGATATGCGTAATTAATAAGTTAAAAAATATGAATAAAAGTGGAGAAATTAGTTATACATATATATTGAAAATACAAAATGATAAATAATATGAAATAAAAAATTAAGTATAGAATGACAATTAATCTAAAACAATGAAAATACTAGAGTAACTCTCACGAAAGATGATGTAATGGCTGGTGTCATTAAAAAGTAGTAGATTCTCAATATTATTTTGCTTAAATTAAAGAAAATTCGTTAGTTTATTTTTGGTTGTGTGTAAACATATTAAGCTGGTTTCAGCATATTCTTGCCTTTTCCAATTTTAAATTTTAAAAAATTAAATAACATTTAGTTTTTGGGGGCAACACTAATATTTCAATTTATTATAGCTTATCCAAACGAAGCACTTATAAGTGCCGTTTATAGAAAAATAAAACAATACTTTACATTCCCTTTTTTATAAAACAACTGATCTACCCCTGATCTAGCTTTGGTATTTTATCTTTTCCATTTAACTAATATATCCACAACATTGAATTCACCAATCAGAACATATTTGAATTTTAATAAAACTATTTTATATTCAATTATTATGCATCTATGTTTTTTTATTACTTTTTTTCAATATGAGATGTCATAAACAGAAGGAATCTTTTGATGACCTACTAAAAAGGAAAGATTTTGTTAGACAAATTATTCTTTTGGTGAGTAAATGGTTAATAATCATACAAATCAACCAATTGTATATAAACAACGAAATAAATAGTCACATAAATCTAAAATAACTTATGATTGTTGTTTAAAAAAGGAAGAAGAAAGCTTATTATTTATACTCTATATAAAGAGTTGTCAAATTTATAATAAGTAAATAAATTTAAACATACACTATAGCTAAGTCATTTTCGTATGTTCAACATTCCATTTGACATCATCAAATACGTTAGAAATCTATGAGTTGAGTATATATATAACCTAATTTATAACCTCAACTAGGTGATTCTCCCGCGTACACGCGGATAAATTATTTATATAGTTTTGTTTTTAATTTTAGTATTTAAAAATGTAAAATATGTAGTTGTTCTAATTTTTATTATAGACATTAATTGTTGATTCTTTTGTTATTAAATTGTGGTCAATAATATCATTTTTATTAATAATATAATTTTCAGAAATTTAGTTTCACCACTTAGTTATTTTATGTATATAAACGCATCAAATCAAAATGTATAATAATTTCATACATTAGGATTAAAAAAATGTTAATTTTGGCTTGTCCGAATATCTTAAATAGAATTTAGAATACAAATAAAATTTAATATTTTAAAAAAATATATAAACATAAATTTTATAAATGAAACACAGATTAAAAAAAATGTTGGTTTTGAATTAAAATTTTTGTTTATTACTTTCAAATTGTATTACGTTAAAAAAAAATTCAAAAGAATAATTATAATTGTTGTTATAAACTTGAGAAATTTTTTCACAAACATATTTTAAAATTTTGGTAAGTCTTTATTATCAAAAAGAATATATATTCTATAATTTTATTATTACGATAATTAATTTTTAAACTATTTTTTTAAATGTATAACCAAATTTTTATATAATTTTAGAATAAAAATAAAAATCTGATAATATATTGATTAAAAACTATTTTGATTTATTTATGGTAACAACATAATTTTGTAGAAGATTTTATTATTAATTTAAATTGACATGTCACAATTGTTCAAAGCCATTTCATATTTATTTTTGGGAGAGTGAATGTAGAGATGACACATAAGCAATATCTAACAAATCACTTCCCAATTAATAGATAAAGGATGTGAAGAATAATTGTGTGAATATTGGACTATTTGTATATTTGGTAATGTTTTTTTAAATACGAATTTGATACATTTTTTCTTTATTTGGTTATATTTCGAAAGATTTGTAATGAAAAATTTATTAAAATTTTTTATTTTTAAAAATTTGTATTGAAGATAGAAAAGTTTGTCGTGATCTTTTATATATAGTGAAGCAAGTAGGTTTAATTGTGTCCTTTGATAAATTGGGTTAATAAAACGCATGGGCCAAAACATGACAACAACAAAAATTTTAAAAAATTGATTTTGGGCTAAAGCTAAAACGTGAACAAACAAAAGAAAAAAATACTTTGAGAATGATTTTTTGTTAGTGCAAGTGTCATATCATATTTTTCACCATTCCATGTCACATTAAATTTGTAAGAATGAATTTGGTGAAAACACATAAGCTATTTTAAAAAAATGACTCTCCAATTAATATATAAGGAATTCTTAAATAATAGTGATATGCTCAAATTTACCCTGAACTACTCTCTCAAATTAAGAGATCGTAGTAGTACTTAGGGATCGAATCCACAGGGAATCAAATGACACAATCAATTGGTGAATTCAAATTTTGCTAAGTATAAATATGTGAATGTGACAAAAATGAATAAGTAAAGCAAACAAATTTAAATTCAGGTTCTAGTAATCAATTGGACAAAGAGTTAGGTGTTGGGTAATTCGCAGGAATGATTCGAAATACGGTTGTGTCGATCGACACATATGTCCGTGTCGATCGACACGAGGATAGAAAATGGTTAGGATTTGTTAAGCACGGTTCTAGAACTCAAACACAATTATAAAATCAATCAACTTTCGTTGCAGAGACTATCTTTGACTTAAATTCCTAAATTCCTAATTTCTTTGCAAACTTAGTGAATAAAATCAAGCATTAAATTCAGGTTCAATTGTTTACAAAATTACTAAGCCAAATTTCTTTGCGAATAGATAATTTTGCTCATCTAAGATTATTTCAGGTTGTTAATAACACTTTCGCATCTATTAAAGCAACCTAGGATATCCAATTTCAGTTGATCAATCCTAAAATTAGAGTTAAATCAATCTAGATGAAGAACATAAAGATAAATCCTAACTCAATTTCAATCCTATCGATTTCTCATCAAACCCTTAAATCACCCTAAACCTAACAAGCAAACTACTCAGACATGGATGATGTAAACATTATGAATGAATAAATAATTTGCATAAAAGTGATAGAGTAAGAGATACAGAGAGTTGAAATCGATGAAGTCTGGAAGTCTGAAATCTCCTAAAGCTCTCCAAATCTCTTCTCTTTCAATATCTCAATTAAAAACTTGATAAGGTCTAAAATTCTAAGGAAAAACTATATATAAGGTCTAAAATTCGGATTGGCTTTTTGTAAATTTCGGGGCTTTTTGGGCAAAAACGGAATTTCCTCAAAACTTGTAATCTTCTCGTGTTAGACGGGCATGTCGATCGACACACAAGGTTGTGTCAATCGACATAGTCTTGAAAACTCGACTCCGACTTGATCACTTCGGCTCTTCTTTCCTTGATGCTCCAAAATATTCCAAAAGCTCCCATTAAGCTCTAATCGATTATTGACAAACAAAGACTAAAAAAGACTCGAAAAATACCAAAAAAACTCTATGAAAAGGACTTATATCATGGTCAAAAACGGGTAAAAACCATGATATATCAACTCCCCCAAACTTAGCATTTGCTTGCCCTCAAGCAAACACATACACTAAAAATGTGAAAGAGGTTTGAAAACGCAGAAACTTACCTTCCCTTGGAGTACCGGACCAATCATTTCAACTAGTAAGCCACATAATGCAAAACCAACTCAAAAACAGACCACCATGTACTTCTCCATAAACATTCGCAGCCTCCCAAATTCATCCACGACTTATCATCATAACCTGCTAGTCCTCATTGCTGGGTCTCGTCCCAGATCTCGATGCCAAGAACCTTCTAGACTCATTCTCATACTATACCATGTCAAGTGAACCATACAACTCTTGGTACTCTTTCTCTCCCCCAGACTTATTTGATTCTCTATACCTTTTTTTTTATTTAGACTGCTGAGACCCAAAAGTAGCGCTTTCACTACTGTTGTTCCTTGTGAGGAGACAGGATCGTGAGATCGCTCGTCCTCTACATCCGTTCTAAGGGATTCAGACTGCTGCTTTTGAGCTCCGGGTGATCATTTCTTGAGTACTGACTCACTGGAATTTTATTTCCTCATCTTATACTCAAGAACTATCATTTCACCCCAATCATCATTATATAAATAATTTTTTTTTTTAGAACAAGGGAGAGGAGTACCATTACTTTCACTAAAAAGTGCACTTATCAGGTATGAATGAGGAATCAAGCTCTATGAACATCAATCACCGAGGAGATCGCATAATTAGCTCAAAAATGTGAAAGAGGTTTGAAAACGCAGAAACTTACCTTCCCTTGGAGTACCAGACCAATCCTTTCAACTAGTAAGCCACATAATGCAAAACCAACTCAAAAACAGACCACCATGTACTTCTCCATAGACATTCGCAGCCTCCCAAATTCATCCACGACTTATCAACATAACTTGCTAGTCCTCATTGTTGGGCCTCGTCCCAGATCTCGATGCCAAGAACTTTCTAGACTCATTCACATATTATACCATGTCAAGTGAACCATACAACTCTTGGTACTCTTTCTCTTCCCCAGACTTATTTGATTCTCTATACCTTTTTTTTTACTTAGACTGCTGAGACCCAAAAGCAGTGCTTTCACTACTGTTGTTCCTTGTGAGGAGACAGGGTCGTGAGATCGCTCGTCCTCTACATCCGTTCTAAGGGACTCAGACTGCTGCTTTTGAGCTCCGGGTGATCATTTCTTGAGTACTGACTCACTGGAATTTTATTTCCTCATCTTATACTCAAGAACTATCATTTCACCCCAATCATCATTATATAAATAATTTTTTTTTTAGAACAAAGGAGAGAAGTACCATTACTTTCACTAAAAGGTGCACTTGTCAGGTATGAATGAGGAATCAAGCTCTATGAACATCAATCACCGAGGAGATCGCATAATTAGCTCGAACTTGGCGGATTATGCTAGAAGTAACAGATGTCTCCAGTTAACTGGTCAGCCTTAGGATTTCCCATTAGTCTGCTTTTGAAATTGATCCTGGAAGAATGGTCACACAATTGAAATAGATAATCCACTAAACCAAAATAAGGATCATTGTTTCCAACTGACTATTTTGACTCAATAAAACGTTTTGGACTGACTCTAAAAAACAAACACAAAGTTAGCAACCACCTCCCCCAGACTTAAACAACACTGTCCCCAATGTTATCAAGCATGAGATTGGTGAAAGAATCAATAGAAAAACGAACTTGTAAAGGAAAAATGAAATTTTACCAATGTTGGCCCCATGTCGATCGACACACAGGTATGTGTCGACCGACACGAGTTTTCTGAACTGGATCATGAGTTGTGCAGAGTTCGAAACGAAATGTGACCATGTCGATCGACACAACGAAACATATCGATCGACATAGGTTCTCTGTACCGATGCATCATATGTCTCATCGTTGAATTTAAGTGTCAAAGCTAAATCATTCTGCAAAACATAACTCAGTAGACATGATTAAGAGGAAAATACAGGCAAATCTCATTAGTTCGCAAGTTCTGAAATCCTAAAGAACCACATAACAAACTGTGACACAAAATCAAAATCAAAGTTAGTAAAACAAAAAATGAAAAATCTAATTAATGTAGAGTGAGTTGCCTCCCACTAAGCGCTTGTTTTCAGTCATTAGTTTGACTATGTCAGGACTCAGGCAACGGGTGGGTCGGTGAAGGGAATAACACCGGGAAGAAGCTTCATAGTGTTTCCCACCATCTCTTGGATAACAACCTCTTCTTTCTCCTTTAGCTCCATGGGAAGGATGATTCTGAACTTAGAGAAAGGTTTAGAGCTCCCCTTCCTCATTACCTTAGGTGCAGCCAACTTGCCATCACGACGTTCTATGGAAAAAACCACCTTGTTCGTAGTGTCATTTGTAGGGTTTGAGCTTCGTTTCCCTCCATTAGTAACGGTTATACAAGAAATCTCCTTGACATGGACTGCTGGATAGAAGACATCCTTGTTGATCTTCGAGAAGGAGATTCGCTTATTGGGAAAGTCCACTATTGCACCCACAGTGGCAAGGAAGGCTGATCCGAGAATCAATGGTTTCTCGCTGTCCTTCTTCATCTCCATCACGTGGAAATCTGCAGGAACAAGAAAATTCCCCACTTGAAGCGTTAGATCCTGAATGAAACCCCTTGGCGTTGTAGAAGAAGCGTCTGCAAACTCGATAGATGCCTTTGGGGTTCTAGATCAAGAATTCCTAGCTTCTTTGCAACAACCATGGACATGACATTCACATTCGCCCCTGTATCACAAAGAGAATCTCCTAATTCAATACAATTAACTAAACATGGAACAACAAACCTCCCTAGATATGCTAGTTTAGGCAGCTTCCTTAGCGACAGTTGAGGATGTTTCTCCGAAATCATGTTCTGAATTGCTGGACACACTTCCTTAGAAAGCATAACCTTGCATCCAGCATTCTCCACCTCTTGTCTAGACCTCTCCGAGTTCCTAGGATAAGGTATCTTAGGCTTATACACTCTTTCCTCTACAATGGCCGAAGGTTTCGACAAGATTAGGCTTGTATGGGACGCGTGTCAATCGACACTGTCCTTGTGTCGATCGACATGCGTCTTCTGCGTAGACCTCGTGTTGACCTCCGTGTCGACCCTAAAAAAAAATCACCGATTGCGTAGATTTCAGAATCAAGATGTTTAACCCGTGTTGATCGACATGGGACTGCTGTGTCAATCGACACAGGTTCTGGAATGCAGTTGTCTTCTTCTTCAACCTCCTCTTCACTCCCCAAACTGATAGCATTGACGTGTAGTCTCGGGTTCGTGTCGGTCTTGCTTGGAAGAAAACCTTCTTGCCTCTTGATTGACTCCGCATTTTGAGCAACTTGGATATCCAGCTTTTTGACATGGGCATTCAAAGCTTCAAACTTCCCGTTTAAGTCCTGGTACATAGCATCCATCTTCCCATTGAATCTCACAGTCATCTTCCGTTGACCCTCCAAGATCTGTTCCAACATAGATTTCATCTCGGTCTCTGATGACTGAGGAGGAGGTTTTTGATAAGAAGAAGAACCATAGTTCCTAGTGTAACTGCTCTGGAAAAGCTTCTGAAAGTCGTTCTTCTGATATCCTTGTTGAGTACCATACCTCTGACCCTGAAAACCAGCTCCACCGACATAGTTGCAATCCTTCTCATCCTGCTCTTCCTCTGGAATGAAAGTCTCAACCTCCTGAGCAAACTGAACAGTCTTCTTTCCCACTAGAGGATTATGCACAGAATCCAGCTTAGCCTTAACCTCAGCGATTTGGCTTCCATCCATGTTGTCACCAAGCTTCTTCCTCTCGAAGTCTGCGTTCTTGGTACTATTGCTAGAAGCCAAGTTGTCGATAAGAATCAGTGCATCCTCCGGATATCTGGTGTTAAAGTTTCCATTGCTAGCAGAATCCAGAGCCATCTGATACCTCCAATCAATACCTCTGAAGAAAATGCCCAACAGCTGAACATCACTGAACCCATGATGAAGACAATCTCTTTGGTAGGACTTGAATCTCCCCCAGGAAGTCTTGAATGCCTCTGTCGGTCCCTGCTTGAAAGTAGAGATCTTAGTCCTCAAATCCTCGGATCTCGCTTCATCAAAGAAGTTGTTGAGGAAAGCATTCTTGGTGTCCTCCCAAGTAGTCAACGAGCCCAGCTCCAGCTGCTTCAACCAGTAGGCTGCTTCTCCACCCAGAGTGTAGGGGAAAAGCTTGCAGTAGAGATAGTCGCTAGACACTCCGTTGGCCTTAATGCTGGATGCTAAGTCCTCGAATCTCTCAATGTGGTCCATGGGGTGCTCAGAAGATAAACCATGGAACGGGTGCTGAGCCACAAGTGAGAAGTAAGCCGGCTTCAGCTTAAAGTCGTTTCTCGGGAAAGCAGGAAGACGAATCGCTGCCCTGTTGGCATAGAACTCGTCTGGTCTGTTGTACTCTCCCAGAGTACGCCCACGCCCAGCTGGCTCCTCTAAAACAACAACTCCGTTCTCATCTATCCTCTGACCCTGAGCATTGCGTTTGCGACCCTCAGCATCCTGAAGAAACCCATCTCCACCTCTAATAAGAATTAACGGATTCATGGTGGCTGCCTTTCTTGCTGCTCGGTTAGCTCGTTCTAAGTTTCCAATCTCAAGGTTGAGATCAACAAGCTCCTCGTTCTGGTTGCTTCTGGTAACGCGATTAGGTATAAACCTGAAACATACAAGACAAAGAGAAAAGAACGAGTAAGTATCAAAACAAAAATAAAAAAAAACTTAGACAAAATTCTAGTATCAATAATCGATTGGTTAAATCGAGTCCCCGGCAACGGCGCCAAAATTTGATATGCTCAAATTTACCCTGAGCTACTCTCTCAAATTAAGAGATCGTAGTAGTATTTAGGGGTCAAATCCACAGGGAATCAAATAACACAATCAATTGGTGAATTCAAATTTTGCTAAGTATAAATATGTGAATGTGATAAAAATGAATAAGTAAAGCAAACAGATTTAAATTCAGGTTCTAGTAATCAATTGGACAAAGAGTTAGGTGTTGGGTAATTCGCAGGAATGATTCGAAATACGGCTGTGTCGATCGACACATATATCCCTGTCGATCGACACGAGGATAGAAAATGGTTAGGATTTGTTAAGCACGGTTCTAGAACTCAAACACAATTGTAAAATCAATCAACTTTCGTTGCAGAGACTATCTTTGACTTAAATTCCTAAATTCCAAATTTCTTTGCAAACTTAGTGAATAAAATCAAACATTAAATTCAGGTTCAATTGTTCACAAAATTACTAAGCCAAATTTTTTTTCGAATAGATAATTTTGCTCATCTAAGATTATTTCAGGTTGTTAATAACACTTTCGCATCTATTAAAGCAACGTAGGATATCCAATTTTAGTTGATCAATCCTAAAATTAGAGTTAAATCAATCTAGATGAAGAACATAAAGATAAATCCTAACACAATTTCAATCCTATCGATTTCTCATCAAACCCTTAAATAACCATAAACCTAACAAGCAAACTACTCAGACATGGATGATGTAAACATTATGAATGAATAAATCATTTGCATAAAAGTGATAGAGTAAGAGATACAGAGAGTTGAAATCGATGAAGTCTGGAAGTCTGAAATCTCCTAAAGCTCTCCAAATCTCTTCTCTCTCAATGTCTCAATTAAAAACTTGATAAAAACCTAAAAGCCTAAGGAAAAACTATATATAAGGTCTAAAATTCGGATTGGCTTTTTATAAATTTCTGGGCTTTTTGGGCAAAAACGGAATTTCTTCAAAACTTGTAATCTTCTCGTGTTAGACGGGCATGTCGATCGACACAGCCTTGAAAACTCGACTCCAACTTGATCACTTCGTCTCTTCTTTCCTTGATGCTCCAAAATACTCCAAAAGCTCTCATTAAGCTCCAATCGATCATTGATCTACAAAGACTCAAAAAGACTCGAAAAATACCAAAAACACTTTATGAAAAAGATTTATATCATGGTCAAAAACGGGTAAAAACCATGATATATCAAATATGACTAACAGATTATCACGGCACATTTAAAAGACTATATTAATATCATATTTGAATAGATTTTCATTTATTAAAGATTTCCATACTTTTATAATTGAAGTTTGTTTAATTTCGGAAATTTAGCAATATCAATAATTGAATAAAAACGATTATTTGTATATATGGTAAAATTTATTAAATAACATGATGTTGTCAAATTTATAATAAGTAAATAGATTTAAACATACATTATAGCTAATTCATTTTCGTATGTTCAACATTCCATTTGACATCATTAAATACGTTAGAAATCTATGAGTTGAGTATATATATAACCTAATTTATAACCTCAAGGGATTAAATTATATTGTTTCAATATTAGTGATCCGAATTTTTGAGTCTTAATATATTTGGAAGAAGATCCACTACAAATATGATGATCAATGTTGACATGTGGTTAAAAAACGCTATGGGCAAAAAGATCTAAAATCTTTCAGATTAAAAAAGTCAGATTGGACATATTTATAATAATGAAATATATATTTAAACATATAATATTGCTAAGTTATTTTCTACAAGTATGTTTCAGAATCCATTAGTTAAACATTAACTATTCAATTGCGCCAGAAAACTAGAGGATCGAGTTTTAAGATTCCAAAAAATTACGATGTGTATTCATATGATCTCTTATAAATCCTCACAATTGATTTATATCTATTTCAAACACATTAAAAATAAATAATTTAGAAAATTGTGACAAAAAAAGTTAATAATAAAAATTAAGCAAATTAAATATAAAATTATCATAATAATTTCTAAACATATATCTAAAACAAATCCGGTAGGTGTTTTTTTTTAATTGAATAATTGTTATTATTGAGGAAATTTATGTAGATTCATGACTTCACATGACAAAAATAACTATTTTTAACGTTAGTTATTTTTTAATTTAGCATCACTTTTAAAATGATCATAGAATTATAGAGTCATTTGTAAAAATGATGTCAAATGCAGTGAAGCTATAAAAAATTAGCATCATTTTTCAAAATGACACTATATTTCAGAGTTAGCATAACTTTTCAAAATGACGATAGTCAATGATTTTGCAATATTTTTACAAATGTTAAAAATGATGTAACGTTAACATCATTTCCTTTAAACGACCCAAAATTGATAATATATATTTAATATTAATATGAATCGGCTATTTAAAATAAATAATAAAATAATAATATAAGTGATCACCTAGAAGATAATGATAACAAAAGCTTAATATAATTGTAAGGTTATGATAAAGGTTATAATTTAGGAACACATCAACATCCATTTGCCGGTTTTGATGACGAACGAGACTTATAATAAAGTATTATCCAAATAATAAAGAGGGTCGAAGAGGTCAGACATATTAAATCAAATTAAGCCCTATTAGTTTTTCTAATTCCGGTTTTAGTCAGTTCCATTTGGTTTAACCAAAATGTTTTATCTTCATAACTAAGGTCAGATTATTTCCAAAACATTAACTAGTAAAAAGTAGTATCGATCATAGAAATAAATAGTAATGAATGCTTGTTTATACCTTTGAAAGGACTACTTTCTAGCTTAAAAGTTTTCAAAAACTCATTTTGCTACCTCGGGTTTTTCTAAAATGTAGAAAACAAGATTTGAGTTTTATCCTTTTTTATTAAAAATAAATATAAATAAATTTCTATTTAAAGTTATATGTTTGAGATTAATTTTGAAATCTGTCGATCAATAAATTAAAAATAAATAGTGTTTTTTTTGGAAAACAACAAACTCGCAAATGAATGATTTTGGATATGAAAAACTCTACGTTGAGTTAGTTGATGAGTTTCTCCAAATAAAAATGGTCAACACGGATCAAATGTTTTTCTAGTAATGATCCGTGTTAACCATTTTTATTCGAAGAAACTCAACAAAAACTAAAAAAACTAAAAAAGTATCATATAATAACTAAGAATTAACTTTATGAGCTAGAAAATAAAAGAAATAACTAAAAAAAATTCTTTTCTAAAATGACTTTATAAGTCAAAATCTTAGAAATAAAATAATTGTAAAATATATATTTTTCAATTTTAATATTTAATATTTTTTATGATTCACGGTAAAGTCCATAAACTGCAAGCACCAATCCGCGAATCGCGGCAGGTTCAGTCTGCTAGACCGTGGATAGGAAAAATGAAGTTCTAAATCACTTTATTACAGGACGGATCAAATTACAATCTACAGACTTTTGTCCGAATTGACAGTTCTACACATAACCAATAAATTTAAATTTAGTGGTTATCAGTGTGTCACATAAGAAAATGAGAATTTTAGTTATGTATTTAATTATTAAACGTTTGTTGGTTATTTGTGAAATTAACCTTATCTGTTTCTAACATTTTTGATATACGTTGTCTTTTCTTTTGTTGTCTGTCAATTTGTTATCTATATACGTTGTCTAATAAGTAACACTAGATTTTTGATCCGCGTTAAATGCGGAATTAGAATATTTAAAAATAAAAAATTATAATTTTCTATAGTATATAAAAGAAATTAGAAAAAAATATCAAGTAGTATATCTCCTATATAGATAAATATATTTTATCTTACAAAATTTAATCTGCATGACGTTTATATTGAATGTAAGTATTTTTTTTAATGTAAATCGAATACGTTTGAGATTATGGTTTCCTCAAACTTTTTTAAGCTCATCAACCCAAAACAATATTACGTCAATACATAAATATTCTTAAATAAAAAATAAAATAAATAATAAAAAGTGAAAATGATGATTTTCGAAATTCAAACATTAATGTTTGATTTGTAAAGTTGTATGTTTATAAATAATATGGATAAAATTTAAAGATATAAAAAAAAATAATTGTGTGATCAATCACATATACAGTTTTTATAAATTAATTGATATGGATAAATGATTCATCGTTAAAAATTATATTATATAACGTTTAAAATATTAAAATGTTATATTTTAGTTAGATTTAAATTAATAACATATGTATCGGTGAGTTCATGTTAAAAAATTAATGTAATTATGTAGATATTTCTACCATGATATATTAAATTAATTAGAATATTTGATTTGTTAATTTAGTTAATATGTTCCTTAAAATTCTATTGAATGACATATAGAAATTTTTTACTTAGTGTCTTCTCAATTAGTAGGGAGAATTGCAAAAATACCACAAATGAGCTCACTCTTTGCAAGCGTACCACCTTTACAAGCACTTTTGCAATTTTGCCACATCTTTATCACAAATGGACAACTTTGCCCCTGTCACAAAAACAAAATCTTACAATTCCTCTCCGATACCTTAATCGCCATCGCTCTAAAAAAATTGAAGCTTTTCAAAGACTAGATCGAAGATCTAAGTATTCATAGACGACAACGAAGGTTAAAGGTAATTTGATTAGCGATTCTCGATTTCTAGATCTAGATATGTTGATTTTGATTTGCGATTTCTAGATCTAAATCTCGATTTTGTCGTTTTGAGCTTGTACGATGAGATTTTGTAGTCGTTCAATAGTTTATTTGCATTTTTCAATAGTTTTTGATTAGCGATTTCTGGATTTGTGGATTTCGTTGTCGGACTTGGTTTGAATCTGTCAATATGGATAATTTTTTGTTCTTGATGTGCAATCTGGGTAATACTGGTTGTAATGATGTATTTTTTAAAAAGTTTTTAAACAGTCTTTGTACATCTAAATTTTAACGCAATTTTTGTTCTTGAACAAACTTGTTCGTGAAAGATTAAAATCCTGCATTGACAAAATTATTATTTTATAAAAGTTTTTAACAGTTTATAAAGAGTTATTATTTATATAATTGACATGCGTTTCAACAACTTATCATATGGATCAGACATATGATGAAATATTTCAGAGCTTGAAGATGCCAGACAGATTTACAAACCTGGTTTTGAACCTGACGACAATAAAACGGCGCAGTAACATGTCAACCTGCAATTAGGTGATACTGTCACAGTAACACTAGGACCTGAGTGATTCAAAAGGATTTTATAAAACTATTTATAACCTAGATTTACAAATTTATAAGGTTATATAAAGATTTTTAAGGATATTAAACGCTTTATAAAACTATTTGTAAGGATTTTAAATGCTTTATAAATTATTTTTATAAAGGTATTTGTACAAAAAAAATATTTTATTCGAAATATGAGATACAAGGGCAAGAGCAGGAGCAAGAGAAGGCGCTGGAGCAGTGAAACGAAGTTCGTTACTGTCTTCATCTATCAATATATTTGAATTCATTTGTCCCTACAAATACAGAGTTAAAGGCTTGACCAATCTATTTAGACAGAAAAGGTGATAAAACATTGAAACACAAAGTTAGTAGAACAAAACTGTAGAAGCAACAGTAAACTGATATTCGTTTCTAGTTTCGATGTTGCTTTGCTTTGTCATTGGATATGAGCTTGTTTGTACCTGTCGCAAAAAACATTAAACAAACTTGTTCGTGAATGCTAAAAACAGGAAACCACATATCTCATCCGTAAGTAGTTATCAAAACATACCTCATCCACATACACATATAAGTGAATGCGCTCTCCACTCTCTACAATTTGTTCATGAATGCGTGCAATTGTCTGTCGTTCCTAATATGTTCGTAAAGATGTGTTCTATTTGGTAACATGTAACTAAGCTTGTAACGCCCGTGAACCAAATTAGAATTTTTGGTATGATTTGTGGAGGGTGTCGATCGACACTTGCAATTTTTGGTTCGATCGGTTCGATTTTAAATCGCGCGGTTAACGGTGATTTGGGTTTAGGAACCCCAGGGCTCGGGTATATAAACGAGCAGCCTCCATTTTTACTCAGAACATTAGAGAAAAGGGTGATCTTTTGTGTTGAGAGAGAAAGAAGGATATTTCTGGTGGAGTTTGGTCGTTGAGGCTTGATTAAGACCGTAGGAGCGAGAAAGGATCGTGTTTGGCGATTTCGAGAGAAAAAAGAGAGGAATCAGACGTTCTCAGGGTGTGAAGGGAGTCTGATTTCGTGTTCTTCGTTGTTATTATCTCAATTCTTTTCGAAATCAAGGTGAGTGCATGACCATGGTTTATCTGGGTGGGTGGATTGTTAAAATTCGTTGTGTTTGTGTGGATTGTTGAATGATTGGTTTGTGATTGTGTTCGTGTGTGTATACGGATTGTTTTGGTGTGTTTGTTGATGTTTTCATTGCATCAATCGACTCGGTGCATGCTTGAAACGAACCAGAGAGGCGAAAATTCAATTTTGACGACACTGTGGCCAGTGTCGATCGACACTAGCAATTGTGGTGTCAATCGACACTTGAAGGGTGTCAATCGATACCGTTATTTTGTCGTATTATGTGTTGTTATGATGATTGGATTATGGTGTGTCTTAATAATCCATCGTGCATGTGTGTATAGTCGGTAGATGGGATGACCGTCTCACTGAGTATTTGTGATAATACTCACGCATCTCTTATAACCATGTGATGCAGGTAAAAGCAAAGAGTGACTGTGGAATCATGGCTATGAAGAAGAGGATGATCTAGGGTCTTGTGGAGTTGTGATTTGATGTTATTTATAATTGCTGGTTAGGTTGCCGGATATTCTTGGAATTATTGAATGGGAATAGATTATTGAATTGGTTTAATGAATTGGTTATTTGAATGGTTTAGTTGAGTTTTGTTTCCGCTGGTTGTTCTATTGGTTTGGATTAATGTTGAGAAAATGTTGAGAATTAGTATTTATGGGAACACTAATTCGATTATGTTTTAATTATGATAAAAAAGGTCGGGTTGTTTCAAAGCTTGACAAAACTTCCGCACACATCAATCCCAAAATCTTCTGACACAACCCGCAATAAATCAGTAAAACTAATATTTTCATCGACCAAGCTAAGAGATGATCTCTTTTCAACATCGAACATAAAATCCTAATGCTGTCATCCGTCATCCTCCATATTCCACACAAAGAATACAACTCAACCATTACGGTCTGTTAAAGATATTAAGGACGATTTATAAGATTTTTTAAAGGTTTATAAACATAATTGTCAATCAAAGAGAAACGATTTATAACTTAATTGTTAATTAATTAAACTTGCTCAGCCGCGTGTAATGTTAATCTCATATGTTTTATAAGCAATTTGTAAAGTTTTTTAACAGTTGTAACTTGATGATCAATAAAAAAGAGAAACATGTTATAACCTTAATTGTAACTCAGTGAGATACGATCACCAGAATTCCGACTCGACGACGGAAGCAAATTCCGACTCAGCGACGGAGGCGAATTCCTACTTAACAACAGCGCCGAGATCCGATTTCCAAAAAATCTGACTTTAACAGCAGTTTTCTCAGAAAATTCGAGATTCAGATCGGATACCCTAATCGCCATCAAATCTTCATTGTTGAGATCATATAGTAGCAAGCGAGATCCGATTGGAGATACGAATGAGAGAGAGATCTCTGTGTGAGAGAGACATATCGAGATCACAAAGAGACAGAGAGTCAGCGAGAGAGAGAATGAGATATAGTTTACAAGGAAGGTAATTTTGGAATACGAAAAAAAAGAATGACATTTTTGCAAAACTTTTAAAAATATGACATTTTTATAAAATAGCAAAGAATATGTGGCATTTCTTAAAAAATTTCTAATTAATATATAAAGGTTTTTCTTTTACCATTTTTTTTGTGCTCTCTAATAATAATATCCTGACAATAACATATTTGCTTTATATTTAAAAAAATAAGAGTTATCTAGTCAGGAAACAATGGATTGTTCCATATTTACTAAGTGGCAACAAAAATTAGAAATTGCATATTTGGTTTACAAAACGACGCTAATAGCCTAGATTTCGGATTTTGTTGAGTTGGGTAAACGTGTAAATCTAGACGCAATCTTATATAGTCTGCACCAACAAATATCATAGCCTCCTGTTCACGGCATAGGCGTATTTTGGACTACTGCAACACACAGTTTATGGTGTCAGGCTGTTGCATTAAATGCGACTAACCTCGAAAGATGGAAAAAACATATACATGTATATGTAATGTATATATATATACACTAACTTATAGTTTGCCATCTATATAAAGACATATCCGCCGAGTAAACATAGCTCATAACCAGCCAGACAAAGCATTCTTAACACATAAAATTTCGATTGTACTTCTTCTTATACAACCAACAAAAAGAATATCAGAAGATCCACAACTACCTCGTATCAGGTTTTTCTTCTCATCACTCTCTGTCTTTGTGATTAATGTTCTATTTAAAGCAACACTGAAGTGTATGTAAACGTTGAGCTAATTTATTTTTAAAAAACCTTCCATATCTCGAATATTAAAGCATTTCGTTTTTGTTTCTCTTATAGGATGGCGGTTTTCGTCAGGCTTCAGAGAGGCAACTGGGTAATGGCGCCTTATGGAAGGTGGGAATTCCGTGTTGAATCATCAGATCTGGGTTTAGCTGTAAACTTCCGCGGCGATGAGACATATCAGAGTTTGCTGGAAAACGTTAGACGCCGATACTTGCTACCAACAACTACTCCGGTGGAAATGAAATATCGATTACCGGCTTTATTCCCAGAACAGTCTGTTAACAGTCGTCCACCTTCGAACATCTTGTCGGACTCAGATGCGTCAATGTTCATGGCCATCCGATTTTCCTATCCACAAATAACTCTCTGTGTAATGGTCGGACCAGTTACTCCATATAATGAGTGTTATATATATAAGGGGGTGCATATTGAAGTGTGAAATCAACACTTACTGCATTCCCTTAAGCTTATCCTTCAACTTATCAAACTTCTCAACATATTTCTCAGCAGTTGGCTCACCAATTCCCTTGATATAAGCATCTCTAACACGGTTAAGCAATTGCTTATCACATTGATATTCCCCAACAAGAGAAGAAGGGATTGTTTTCAGTCTCTTACTCTTGCGACATAACACACCAACTCCAACTTCCTCAGCAGCCTCAAATGCAATATCCATCTCACACCCAACCGCAACAGTGCACATCTCCTCCTGCGATAGGTCAAGCGAGAATGAGGGAGGTGAACATAACAACGTCGAGACATACATCTGAAAACCTTGAAGACTAGCACTTCAAAATCTATTATACAAATGTTAACTTATAAGGCTACCAGTGTAATAGATTGGCTAAAATTTAAAAAATCAACCAATTCGAAAGTTATCCATTTCCAAAATTCTCAATTCAGCTAAGAGCCATCATAGCAGCAAACTTTCATCAAAATTAAGTGTACCAATGTTAACTTATGACACTAACAATATAGTAATTTGACTAACAGTAAAAATATCAACCAAACCAAAAGTTATCCGTTCACAAATTTCTGAATTTAACTAAGTCTCATTATATTAGGAAACTTTCAACAATGGTCAGTTATCTATCAATTTAACCTAAAATCCGTACTATATAAAAATCAAAAAGATAAATGAATAACTCTACTTCTTTACGTTGATTGCCACCTATAGCGTCAGTCGTCTGTGGGGAACCGTCAACAATACCCTTCAACGATGAAGCCATTAAAAATGTAAATGCTTAGACTAGAAAGTAATTCATACCACAAAGATACATAATTAAAAATTACTTACATTTACATCAACACCATCAACAGCAGTATTGTCTCCCACTTGAGAACAATTACCAGCATTCCCAACACGACCAACAACTCCAACCTAAAGAATTTAAAATCAAATCATCAAAACATAAGTCAGACAAAAACTACAATTTGTAGATCCAATAACAGCTCCAATGCAGCTCTTCTAACAGCTCCAATAATACCTGCAATGATAGTATTGGCCTCTTCATTAGTATTTCATATTACCTGTTTCTCAGCATGATTCCCATAAGATAGGTTGTTAACGTCGCTTTTCTCTCCAGGTACAGATGTACCCCTTTCTTTAGACACTGACTTGTCAATAGAACCACAAATCCTATCAATAACATCTGTTTTCATCTTTGTTATTTGCAAAGCCACCTCCTGTCCTATGTCAACATCAATTACATTGATAGCCGTTTTCAGGTCACCAATGACCTCCACACAATCATTAACCTTCCTCTCCAATTGGTTGATTTGCACAATAATCTTCGAACCAACAATATCAGCAATCTGAACCAAATCATTCTCACTCAAGGACATTCCTCCACCAGTACAACCACTACATTGTCCACCACTATCTATTTTCTTAACAGATTTATTTTTTTTCCCTTTTGAAATATTTTCTTCTGCCTCTTTGATCAGACGAACAACGTCAGCTCTCGTAGCACCTCCAACAAACATTGAGTTGCAAAATGTATGCTCCTCATTGATCAAGTTCAATAAATTATCCACTTTACAATCTTCAACCTCATCAGCATATACTAACGCAGCCTCATCAATCTCAGTTTCACCATCATCTGCTATGATACAGTCAACTAAAGTCTACATCAAAACAAAATAAACTATAATTAATAAATCAATAAACCAAACAAAAATGGATAACATACAAATTAACCATCTAAAAAAATAACTAGCAGTTATCTTTTCTTCATTGTGAAGCAGTCTTGCATGCTGAGTACTCAAACTTATCTTCTTCTGTGGAGGTTCATCATCATCCTCTTCTCCTTCTGACTCGGAAGATGTTGTTGAATTATCTTGCACAACATCAAGCAGTGCTGGCACAGCTTCCACCAGTACGAGTTGTAAAGCATGAACAAACCCTTTTAATGCAATTGTATTCTGAGATAGAGTGATCAAATTTCTTCCTTTGATACTTTTCATCAACATATCAAAACCAAGCCTCCCCCATGGATACCGAAAAAAGCATCAAGATCCTCGATTTCTTCAGCGTGATCTTTCGATATCTTAGGCTGATGCGTGGTAGGCATTAGAACCAAAGCAAGCAGGGCAAGACAAGCATACCTAACCCTCAAACCACTATCAGTAACAGTTTTTCTCTTCAGCATCTTGATTACAAATGATATAGTGATAGAATCAAGTTTACCAAAGAGCGAAGGCCAATACGGAGTCTCCGAAATGTGATTCTTCATCTTCTTGTTCGTTTTTTTTGGAAATTCCCCACAAGGCAACCCTGTCACAATTGCAAACTCCCTTAGAGAAAACCTAATTGGTCTACCGGAATAAAGGAACCAAACTTCATGCTTCTTCGCAATAATTAGTTGCCTAGACATTAGAAATCTTCCAAACCGTCCTGAATAAGAAAGTTTCTCCAAGATAGCGACGAACTTCCCAAAAGAAGAGTTACGAAGAACGGCACGCTCTTCTTCTTCAAGCGATTTCATAATCACCCTTATACCATTACAAGCACCATACGAAGTAACCCTTAACCCGACGGGCTCTTCTCCGGCAGCAAACATCCTCTCAGGCAGTTGGATTTCTCTCACATCTTCAGCCATCTGTATCGCAGATTTGCCGTTTCGGCCGCAAGGCGATATAAAGAAGACAAGAAACAGTAAAAACCTAAATCTCTCTCAACAAACAGTAAAACCACGAGGCGTGATGTTCGATAACTGTTCTCTTTCCTAAATTGTAATGAATAACCTTTTCTATATTTATATGATCCATTCATATACATTTATATCACATACATATGTCTACAAATTATGTATGTATATACTTTTATTTCAATAAGATTTCTGTAAATTTTTTACTGACACACGCAACCTGAGCCACTGCCTAAGCCTATACTACTCTACACTACCGCACACTAAGCAAAAATCGTATAGGGCCATAATTGGAACGAATAAACGGTGCATAGTTCAATTGTCATCCCACCAATTATGACATTATTTTTTTTATAGTGGTTGCAAATTCTCAAAAAATAATTCAAAGACAAAATATATACATGCGACTGCCTTTGTTGACCACATGCCGTATTGTTTTTCGCATCCATTTTTTGCTCATTTTTTCTTAATATAGTATAATATCCGATATTTTTTCTTGACAATTTTATGTCAGAGACCAAAAGATGATGCAACCACCCGAATCAATTCGATTAAATTGATAAACTGATCAACAAGATGATGCAAGTTTAACTTAACCAAAAACTCTTAATTAAGGAAGAAATTATTACGTAGGCGTAGGTTATGATTCAATTTTTTTAATTATTTAACTATTTTCATTTGACTGGTCGAAATATACCACGTTTTAAGTCCATTAGAAAACCTGATGAATAAGCTATTCGACAGCTATACTTATTCTAGGGGATTAGTCGGGTGGTAAAAACTCGGATTATTTTCTGATTAAAATTACGGAAATTTTATAAATCCACAATTGATTGGAACTTAAAATTGTAAATAAATAAATAAAATTCAACATAAAATGAATTTTTTCTTTCTTATTTTTTTAAAAACTATATTCATTTTTTATTCGAAAAACTATATTCGATTAAACTCGAAATATGAAACAGAAAAAAACACTAAACTGAATTATTCTTGTTTCAATTTTCAAAGTGGTTTTGGCTATAATTCTTCATGAATCCAAAAAAAAATCAAATCGGTAATCGGATCCAACACTCGGACAAACGAATAATTTGTGATACTTTGCATCTGGGATATTCTGAAACCTAATCCAAGTGGTTAACGAGTCAAATCCTTAAAGCTTAATAAATAATCATTGCCTAAACATTAATTTGATATGTATAATAGGGCACAGCATCCACTGTTTCGATTGAATAAGACAAAATATACTTAATGATAATGAAATCAAATCAGAAAGGGGAGACATACATCAATTTTTTATTATTATTTGATGTAAAGAAATTATTTATAACATAGCGTAGAATCAATTTAATCAGTGTTGTCTACAGATTTCAGTGATTACTGATTCTTTAATTTTACATCTATGATTCTTTATTTGTATTGTTATATTTAACAAACATTCAACATGTATTTAACAAAACAGCTATGTACCTCGATTCCTAAACAACAACAATATACGATGAAATATGAATATGATTTTTCAATTGCTAATTCCATGTGCTTGATTTGGTCGGTTCAAAACATGTGAATTATTTCAATGCACTAATTGGTAACCATTATCTCACGGTCGTTTCCAATCTATCAAAAGTATCTCCAAGAGTGATTGACGACTGATTAACGACTTTGATTGAGAATTTGTAAGTTGATTTTAAAACTTTGTAATCCAAATAATTAAACAAATTTTTTGAATGGTTATAGCGGACTAAACTGTTTATAGATTAGACAACATTTTCTTCATTAATTTATAAATTTTAGTCTACAATGATGCATATATAAAAAAAATTAAGCATATTACATTTACATTATTTTATTAGCTTAAAACATATTACATTATTTTGAATTACAAACGTCAAAGAAATAAAATGTACTCTGTAAAAAATAAATATAATGACTTTGATTGATAACATGCTTTGATTCATATATATATTTATTTATTATGGTAAAATATACCGTTTTAATATTTATCAATCACAATAAAAATGAGCAGTATAAGAAACAGTATTATTATATTTTTTATACTATTATCTTTTATTGTTTATCTCTTCCCTATACTGAGAACATTTTCATTGGGATATTTCATTGACACCCACACTAAAATAATAGTAATAAAATTATGAAAAAGATGAGAGAACAAGAGACTCATGGGTAGAATCTCTCAAATGAAATACCCATATGAGATTTATTCTACATTTGTGTACATTTAATTGATTCAATTTGTTTTTTTAACATTAATTTAATTGACATAATTTAATTCTATTAAAAATGATAATATTTAATTGGTAAAAAAAATTCAAAAGTATCTCAATGAAAGACTATGGATGGAAGTGGTCTACCTATTTTGATATCGTTATCATTTTCTTTCATTCTTTCACCATGTTATGTCACCGATTAGGGCCAATAATGTATAATTTTTGTAAGTTATGGAGCCTATAATTTCTTTACCATACTCTTTACTAAGGATTTTTCACGCGTTGCGTGGAATTAAAAATTAACATGATAAAAAATATAATAGTTTAGTTTATTGATTATTTATGAATTTAATATTAAAGTCATTTGATGTTTATCGTAAATAATTATTTAGGTTCAAAGACTAAACATTTGTAACAAATTATTGATACAATGTTATATGTAAAAATATCGTTCATTAATAAAAATTTGTATATGAATTGAAATAAACTTGCAGGAGACATATATTATGTGAGATAATACAAATGTAAAGTAAAGTTTAAAAATATGTTTGGTCTTTTTTTTCTTGCAACAAATACGCTCGTAAAGAAATTTATTGATCTGCATCATCTCAACAGAAATGTTGGAATGCGACTCTATGTTTATTTCGTTTGAACTTTGAATCATAAAAAAGAATAATTGTTGTTTAATTATATTATTGTTTTTTATTATTTTGCTGTGTTTTTTTATTTTTTACATCGATTCTTTGGTGAAGTGAATTATGGTTTTGTCATCATGATTAGAGCATGGAAGGAATAATAAAAATAAAAAGAGTTTTTCTTGATTCACAAAAGTTTTAATTGCACTAATTTGTTATTAAGTTTAGAGAAAAAACTTTAAAATCTTAGATTTTTAATATAGTATATTGTTGGATTCAATAAATAAAATATCTATTTTCCAAACCATTAAAAATTTATAATAACACATTTAATTTGGAATCGTATTTTTTTTGTCATAATAAAAAAAAAGCAATGTCTAATATATATTATAACCTATTAGAATTAACTATTAAATTGTTGAAATTAATTGTCAAAGTTATTAAAAAGAGAAAAAAACTTATAATTTTCATTTTTATCTTGAATAAATAAATTAAAAAATACATGCAAAAAATATAGGTGACACATAGCAGTCTTTCATAAGTTCAACTAAAAAACTTTACTATATTATATAAGATAGTTTTATATTTATTAATATTCAAAAACAATGAATTTATTTTAGTTTTCCCTACCATTATGTTTACATGAACAATTGAACATGATTTACTATTATCTTTATTTTAAGTTATTTTTTTTATTTTAGATAAATTTAATTTCTGACTATTTTCATTTATTATAAAAATAAGTCGTATCTAAAATTTTAATGATATAATTTTGATAGAAAAATCTCTAAAAATGTAAAGATGAACCTAAATTGAAGAGTCAACTGTTTTTATAAGAATATAATAAAGTACTTGAATTTTAAAAACAAAAAGAGAAGTACCCCAACCAGTCTCTTGTTTTTCTTGTTTTTCTTGTTTTTCTTTTGACCCAACCCTAACTACATTAATTAGTCTTTTAACTCTGATAATAGTTTACATATAGGGTGGTAATTAAAGCCAGATACGGTCCGAAATAGACAAGCCTCGGAAAAAAAAAAGTAAAGATGAGGAGGAAAATACACAAATAATAAAAGAACTGGGGCTAAAGTGACAAAAAAAGTAAAAACAGACAAAACATAAAAAGATGGTACTGTAACATTATAGGAGCAAATAAATGAAAGAAAAAGGGATTAAAGTGTAAATTCGAGGTTAGTGGGTTCGTGGGTCCATAAGAGAGAGTGCAAGAAACTAAAAGTCACAGAAGCCTCCCCAGTCGTATTACTCGGAAGAAAACTTTTTTTTTTTTTGTTTTTTTTCTGAAGATAGAAACTCCACGTTTCGTTTCTACAGAGAGAAAGAGAAAGCAAAAGTAACCGAGACGAAGAAGAAGCAAGCAAGTGGTTGAAGACAGAGGACGCGGCAGGCCATTTTTATTTTCAATAGACTTTGATCGGTCTCCGGCGGAAAAGTGGTGTTTGAGCGGCGGATGTACCTTCGTCTCCGGCGACGACTGTTGTTCTGTGTTTTTTTGACCTCGCTGGAGTTTTGAAGTTTTCGTCTTCTCTAATGATATTTATCAGAGCTCTCGCTCTGGTTGCTTGAGTTTGTGGTATAACACCAACGGTTGGTGAAATCGTGTTTTAGGACTTTTGATTAGGTTTGGGTTTTTTTTTTGATTTTTTGGTATAAATGAAAGCTTTGCGAAGAATTCAAACGAACTCATCGTCTTCTAATCCTTCATCGCCATTATCATCACCTCCTTCTACTTCATCATCATCATCTTCGTGGATCCATTTACGTTCTGCTCTCTTCGTTGTTGCATCTTCTTCTCCTGCCTCTTGTTCTTCTTCTTCTTCCGATCGGTGAGTCTCTCTAGATCTCTCTTTTGCTGTATTCTCTAAGCCTATTGAATTAGATCCTAAGATCTCCGATTGACTTGTTAGATCAATGTGATATATTTAACTAATTAGTGGATAAAATTATTGACATTTGTTTGGTCTAAGAATGAAGTATTTAGCTGAATCTGACTTATTAGATGGTCACAGTGCATTTAAAGCTCCTCATGGCTATTTCTGGATATTTTGTTTGTTTCTATTTCTTCTTCTTGACCTATGTTTCACTGTTTCAGGGCTCGTTTGAAATCACCATGGTCCCGGAGGAAGAGGAAAAGGCCACTTAGACTTCAGCAATGGAAAAGATTTTTCACTCCTGATGGTAGACTTCGTAATGGAGGTGTTGATTTGTTGAAGAAAGTCCGAAGTAGAGTGAGTCACAGCTTAATGGGTCTCTCTCTTCATCTCAATCACAACCATTTGCGACTTGTCGATTTTAAAGAATGTTTTTCTTTTTCTTTCCCTTGTAGGGTATTGAGCCGAGCATTCGGCTGGAGGTCTGGCCTTTCCTTCTCGGAGTGTAAGTATACAGTCTAAACTCTGTTAAGTTGCAACAATGCATCTATGAAAGAGTAGTTGTTTAATTAGAGGAAACTGAAAAAAAGTTGAACTATGATTGGCAAAGAGAAGCTAGTTTTTGTTTATGTTTGCTAATTTAGTTTTATGAAAACAGGTATGGTTTTAATAGTTCCAAAGAAGAGAGAGTTACTATAAGAACCCGGAGAAGGTGAGAGAGTCTCTTTACATTTTACTCTCTTCTTTTGTTCCTATTCTCTAGCTTATCTGTTTTGATTCTACAAATGTAGAAAGGAGTATGAGAGACTACGCAGGCAGTGCAAGCGGCTTCAAAAACACAATAACGGGGCTCTTAAATTAAACAGGGTCAGTGATACTATGCAAGATGAGTACGATTGGCCTCAAGTCCAAGACTCTGACAGTTCATGTTCTGATGAAGTTGTCAGTGCCCGTGAGTCTCTCTCTAGCGATGAAGACATCATTGAAGACATCGGGTACATGAGTGAAGTTTCATGTACAGTTGAGAGAGACGGCAGCAGTTCAAGACGAATCACCTATGCTACTATCTCTACACTCAATTCCGAGTCATCAGATTCAGATTCTTCAGATGAGAGTGAAGTGGTACAGGTATTTCACTCTTCTGGTACTCCGGATGTGAATAATACTTATCCAGCCAGCTCATCTGTCCCCCGGACAGAAGAGGATTTTGTGACATGGCAGCGTATTATCCGGCTAGATGCCGTGCGTGCTAACTCAGAGTGGACTCCGTATTCTCCATCCCAGGCGGTTATATCCGAGGACCGAGCACATCGCGCTGCTGAAGCAGTTGGGTTAAAAGATTACAATCACTTGGAACCGTATAAAATCTTTCAAGCTGCACGACTCGTTGCTGTTCTTGAAGCCTATGCTTTATATGACCCCGACATTGGATATTGCCAAGGGATGAGCGATCTTCTCTCTCCAATACTCTCTGTAATCCTTGATGACCACGAAGCATTTTGGTGCTTCGTCGGGTTCATGAAGAAAGCTCGTCATAATTTCAGACTCGACGAGGTTGGAATCAGAAGACAACTCAACATAGTCTCGAAAATAATAAAATCCAAAGACTCACAGCTTTACCGACACCTCGAGAAACTCCAAGCAGAGGACTGTTTCTTTGTATACAGAATGGTTGTGGTGATGTTCAGACGAGAGCTTACCCTCGATCAGACACTGTGTCTATGGGAAGTGATGTGGGCAGATCAAGCCGCGATCAGAGCCGGGATGGGGAAATCCGCTTGGAGTAGGATAAGGCAGCGTGCACCTCCCACGGATGATTTGGTGCTCTATGCAATAGCGGCCTCGGTGTTGCAAAGAAGGAAGCTAATAATAGAGAAGTATAACAGTATGGATGAGATTCTAAGGGAGTGTCATAGTATGGCAGGGCAATTAAATGTGTGGAAGCTCTTGGATGATGCACATGACCTCGTCGTTACTCTACACACCAAGATTGAACATTCCTTCTCATAAAAGAAAAATCGTGGGATTTGAATATCCCGCGACTGCTCTAAGAAAGTGGGGATTTTTTTTGGTGAGTTCCCTTGTTCCTTGCAGGCCGAATTGGCCGGTGAGTCTGAATCCTAGCCTAATGAAATGAGGCTGGAGATTGGAAGAGAAGAGACTGGTGAATAGAAAGAGGTGTGTGTAATTTAATTGAAAATAAATGTATGTGTGTGTTGTGAAGACTGTGAAAAGGTTGAGGGGCTGGTTTTGCAAATTCCATGGGGGAAGATTCTTTACTTGAGATATCAATCGTATGGAAGTGGAAATTGAGTTTCACAAGAATGTGGTTTGAATATTAAACCGGAGAGGAGAATCTTTATCCGGTTAAAGAAATATATATGTCAATATGTGTATTAATTATTATGGTTTGTGGTAAAGAGACATGTTGAGTTGACCGTAACAACGCGTTTGGTTTCTTAATTACGGTCAACATGTTGTGGCATCAAAATTAAGTTTCGTTTTTTCATTTTTGGTAACGCAACAAAACAAAATTGTATGTTTTCGTTCTCTGAAAAACAAAACTCTAACCCAACCGATTGGATTTTAAAAACTGTCGGACAAAATACCCCAAAATCACATATGAAAGTTAGAACATCATTCCATTTAAAGTGAAATTGAGATCACAATCCAAGTTTGTGAAGCCATCACCACCCCCATAATGCCAAGAAAATACAAACCACTGATTCTTTTTGGGAGTAATTCCCCTTAACTGGAGGTCCAAATTTACAAAAGACTTTTCTTCTCTCGGGCGATGAACTAGAAACCTTCTTGCCAAATCTACATCTGATTTCCTATGGTTTAGCGTCATGGCTGATCCAAACCTCCGAATCTCAGTCACGGTTCTATGGTCTACTTAGCGTACGATTCGTGGTGGTCTAGCCGTAACAGCCGCTGGTTCGTTCGGAAGGAAGATGATTGTGGAAGATCTAATCGCGCGTCAGATGCGTGTGAGTCGCCACGAGATATCTCACTGCGATTTCTTTTGTAGATATGCATGTTCTTAACTTCAATTTGGTTGATTGTTAGAACAATTTCGTTGTGGGAATCAGATTTTCTTAATCAGATTAGTGCTTCCATAAATTCGATTGTCGATTAGATATATACGTTTTTGATTTTGTTGACTTTTGGTTTGATTTGTATTCTCAGATTTTGTTTATTCTATACACCAGAACTCTGTATTTGGGATTAATACACTTCAATCGGTTTGTGTCTATGTGTGTAAGACTTGTTTAGAGTTTGTTGCAATTTCTCTGTATTGATTATAAATCTTTGATTCAACAGGTGTTTTTGTTCATAAACTCGAAATGTAAGAGGTACTTCCACAACAATTTGAAGCCTTCCAAGCTTACATGGACTACCATGTTCAGGAAGCAACACAAAAAGGTCTTTGGCTCTTGTTTTCTGTTTGGATTCTTGTTTTGGTTTGTGTGACTATGGTATGGTTTCTTTTTCCCGAAAACATTCACTAAATCAGTTTCTTTTATATGTGAAATGTTATTGACTCGAAATGGATATGATGATTCTGCAGTGATATCAAGGAGAGAATTAAGAAGACTAAGGACGAGAAGAAGGCAAAGAAAGCCAAGTTTGCTTCGAAGCAAAAGAATATTGCTTCCTTCTTTACCAATGAAGCAAGGTATTCATCTTTCTAAATCTCTCATTATATCATTGATGGCTTTTGGTTTTTGTTAGTTTTAGATCAAGTAAAGAAATAAGTATGTAATTGTGAATGAGTTTTTGTGTGAATGAGTTTCATGTTTTGTGTGAATGAGTTCATGTTCTGTGGCAATGAACGAATTTTTGTGTCGACGTCTTTTTAGGTATGGAGTTTGGCTTGAATAGAGTTTTGACTCAAATGAGTTTGTGTCATTTTGCAGGAGGTGCTAAATCACAGAGATGACAAGTAGAAACTGAAAGTGTGTTTCATATTCATATTCAGTTTATGTTTCAAATTTAGTTTATGTTTCATATTAGTTTTAATCAGTTTGTGTTTCATATTAGTTTTATTGAGTTTGTGTATTAATCAGTTTGTGTTATATTTAGATTTGTGTTTGTGTTTCATATTCATATTCTTAAGAACCTATTAGGTGATCTAACCAATGGAGGGAAAAAATATTACAAAATCCTCATGAGGTTCTTTAGTTGGATTTATGATAAATTAATATTACAAATATTGTTAAGAACCCCTAATGGGGTTGTACCAATGAAGATGGTCTTATATCTAACGCCAATCTATGTTAAGCGCCTCCACTCAAGTTTGTGTTGGTTTTCCTCCTAGTGGGGAAACCAATTTGGGTTTGGTTTAGGAAGAACCAAATTTGGGCCTATAGTCCATGAGATTATTATTGGGTAAGGGTTACGAGGGAGTATATATATGACTCTAAACCTAATTTTAGAGAAGGGAGAAACTAATTGAAAAGAGGCAATTTTCATAGGCTAAGAAGGAGAAAAACAGTTTCGTCAGGGTTTGTTCAAAAAAACATTTAGAGGCTTAAACGTGCTCCGACTGAAATTTTTTGGGTTAGCTTCGTGACTTAGTGGTCTTGATATTCAACGGTGGAGATTGTATTTCAACGGTTGGTTCGTCGCAGATCTGGATTTTAGCAAGGCTATTCGCTGCAGTTGCGAGTTCAAATTTCAGACTGTGTTGTCTTGAATGTTTGGGAAATCCGACGGTGAATTCTTCTTGGATTGAGCTGAAATTTGGCAGAGGTATTCCTGACTTGTTTTTATAAGATTTGTACGGTGGAGATCTGATTTGGTGACCGGAATCCTAGTGAATTTAGGGTCGTTTGGGACTGCTTGTTTCTAAGCTCTTGTATTGCTATCTTGTGGTGTTTCTTATGTTGGAGATTGCTCTTTGGAGCCTTAGTCTCTGGATCTGTTCTGTGGGAACAGGGAGGACGTTGTTGTAACTCAAATTTGAACTAGTGTATTTTTTGAGTGGACTACGGTTCCGTGGTTTTTACTTCTTACATCGAGGATGTTTTACACGGAAAATAATTTGTTATCTCATTTACCTTACCGTTTTGATTTGCTGTTGCCGGATTCTATATTTTTCTCACAGGTTCACATAAGTGTGGGGAATTTATTCCGCTGCGCCATTAGTGCTTATTATTTTTCCCCAATAGTTTGTTCAATGTGAAATTTAACTGAATCTTCCTTCCATTCATTCTCTACAAAATCTTCAGTTTTTGGCAGACAACTCTGGAGTCCACAATTTCAAATAGTCAAATACAATACTCTCGGTTGAAACTTATAAATTAGGTTGATAAGATTTGTGACTTGTAAGACTAACAAATTAGGACATTTTGCAATAAAAAAATTATTATGAAATAACGACACACTAATTATATGGTTTCCTTATTCCTTCTATTCTTCTCTTGAGGTAACTTGTGTTTTGCTGGGAGAAGTCTTAGGTTCTAGCAGTTACCATCCTATTAATAATATCACAATGTTTTAAATTTCTAAGAAAACTATAATATTTTAGATTCAAAATCGCGAAAGCTACTGACTAAGAGATGTATCTTAGTGATTTGTAGTAGTATCGTCGATATTTCACTGTCGGATATAAGATTCAAATATGCATAATGCAATATATATGTGGTGTTGACGAAAAACTAAAAGTACGTAAAACAATGAAACACATTGAACGACACACGTTATCGGAGTATAATATTTAATTTTCAAATACTATGTTATGATCCCGGAAAAATTGATTAATGATGGACATCACAAAGACTATTGTAAATCTAGCCATTCGTGATATTTCTAGTAAATAATTTCTAGTGTTTATGTGTCTTTTTAGTTAGTTATAACTTATAACGCTTGTTGTGTGTTGCCCAAACGCCCTTTGATATTGAAAGTTTCATGTAAATAATTGAAGCAAACAACTCGAATTATTTGTTTTTCTTACAGACAGATAATTAGTGGTTTGGAAATTTACGGCCAGACCCGTAACGTGTAGAAAATATAGTAGGGTTTGTTCTCAAGAGAGAAGAAAATTACGTAATAAGACTGGTATTTTACATGACTTCGTAACGTGTAGAAAATTTGAAATGAGAGAGAAGCTTGAAAACCACGTTAGAATATTCAAACTGACCTCTTTAACCAAAAAAAAAAGAATATTCAAACTGAAAACATGCCACTACGTATACGTTCTTCACAAAATCTCTATATAACCACACCTTCTCATTCTCATTTCTTGGCAACCAAGTCATATTAACCAAAGCATTACATCAAAACATTTAACACATTTTCTTTCTAAAAGAATGGCTTCGATTGTTTTCTTGATTCTAACCATTGTTTTGAGTTTCACAATTTCAGGAGCCACTTCTCGTGGTGGGCTATTTGAAGCTTCTGCTGCCATGGAGAAACATGAGAAATGGATGGCTCGATTCCAACATGTTTACTCCGACGAATCTGAGAAAACGAGTAGGTTCGAGATCTTCAAGAAGAACTTGGAGTTCGTCGAGAAGTTCAACATGAATACGAACAGAACGTACAAGTTGGATGTCAACGAGTTCTCTGATCTCACCAACGAGGAATTTCGGGCGAGGTACATGGGGCTAGTGGTGCCCAAGAGTATGACCGGAATTTCAACATCAAATTCCACCGAAACGGTGCCGTTTAGATATGAAAATGTCAGTGAAAGTGAAACCGGTGAGAGCATGGATTGGAGACAGGAGGGAGCCGTTACATCCATTAAGAACCAAGGCCAATGTGGTAATTAATTATCGAAATTACTCTAACATTTCTTTTAACAACATGCATTATACGGGATTGAACATTGGTGTAATAAGACACACATATATATATTACGATATATGTACATTTTATTAATATACAAATTACTAGGTTACATATACTATATATAGTCCGTATCCGTGTCACATTTTCAAAATGGAATAGGATGTTGTTGGGCATTCTCGGCGGTGGCGGCTGTGGAAGGCATAACAAAGATTGCCAAAGGAGAGCTTGTATCGTTGTCGGAGCAGCAACTCGTGGATTGCAACAGTGAGAACAACGGATGTAACGGAGGGATAATGTCCAAAGCTTTCGAGTACATAATCAACAACCAAGGAATCACCACAGAAGAAAACTATCCTTACCAAGGATCACAACAAACATGTGCTTCAACCACCGAATCAACGGATTCCGTTGCTGCTACCATCAGCGGATACGAAACGATTCCAAATAATGACGAGGAAGCATTGCTAAAAGCGGTGTCTCAACAGCCTGTTTCCGTGGCGATAGATGGGTCAGGGGATGCCTTCATACACTACTCCGGCGGGATAGTCGACGGAGAGTGCGGGACGAATCTGACTCATGCGGTCACGATTATTGGTTACGGGACGAGCGAAGAAGGAACGAAGTATTGGTTGGTGAAGAACTCATGGGGAGAATCTTGGGGAGAAAATGGTTACATGAGAATCAAGAGAGACGTGGATGATCCCCAAGGAATGTGTGGTTTGGCCAAACTTGCTTTCTATCCACTAGCTTGAATCCTTCTTATATTGTCCGAATATATATATGTAAACGGGTCCGTTTCGCAGTAATAGACAACACCCTCATCAATAATTGACAATATGAAGTCATATATATTCTAAAAGTTATGTTGGTGGAAAATCATGTATGTTGGTTGATCATATATTGATATGCTTATAATTATTTATCTTTGAGATATTAATATCAAAGACGCGGCTTACTACTAATCATGATATTCATAAGTTATTGACAGCTACTTGAACTTGCCGAGTCTTGTCAAATTGTTGATTTGTTAATAGTAGTTGCATAAAATATAAAAGAGAAACCAATCCAAGTCAAGATTATTAATTAAGTAGCTACATAGAGGAGAAACTAAAAATGACCATGAGTATCACACATAATTAAGTAAAGACGTCTTTTAAGAAAAGATTAACAAGCTTCCAAATATCCAAACATCAGTTAAACCTAGAATTATAAGTAGCTACAGATTGCATCATCTCACCAATTGCTTTGGTAAACATTTCCGTGCAACAACAAGGCTTGTCCATATCTCTCTCCCTCCCACACGTACACAAGGACAGAGTAAGGATTTCTCCTGCTCCCACATTGTAATGTGCTAGTGATCTGTCGTTGTCGTCAAACAACCCGCCGGCTTTTCTAAATAATACCCGTTTCTTTAGTGGGATTTGGATCTCCTCAGCTATTTTCTCCTTCAAACTCGCCACGTTTTCCGATAACGACTGCACTGTCTTCTCAATGATGTCTATCTCATGACCATCGACATTGACAACAGAAACCCTGAAAAATGTTACAACTCCTAATTATTAGACGAAAGAAACAAAGTAAAAAAAAAAAAAAAAAAAACATGTAAGAAAGAGCCCGAAAAAAACATTACCGGGTGTTGAGCAAGAAACTGGTCTTCTGGAACAAGACCGTCAAACTTTTGTCTCTTTGGCTCTGGTTCCAGAGAAGACATTCCAATTCCAGTTCCAATTCCACGAAAATCTTTCTCGAGAGAAGCATGCCAATCAGTCATAGACATGACCCCTCTCTGCCACCATTTAAACTCTTGGAGAGAATCCCACTGACCAAGAAGACGGAAAAAACGATCATGAATGGCTGCCATATAAGCGTCGCTCTTTCTCACCTTTTCTTGCAAATTATTGGGGGGGGGGGGGGGGGGGGGGGGGGGCTTAAATACTTGTGAATGAATACTCGAGAACAAACCGAGTGAAACGTGGGAACTTGCTATCAGTTGGATTCGTAAACTCAAACCCAGCTCTGGTCTTGAACCCGAGCCAGAAATCGTTCCCATACCAAGCCCCAAAATGCGTTGTGAGCTTCATAGTTCTAAACTCCTTTCCATTCATCCCTTTAGGAAGCCTACAATCTAGAAGATATGGCAGAACAATGTGTTGAGCACCATTATCATCATCCTTATTAGCTCTGTCTCGTTGCATCGAAGAATAGTAATTGATAGCCTTCTTAGCTGCAGCATCATCATCACAACTATGAGTATCTCCGTCTTGTTGATTCCAAGAACGGTACTCTGTAAGCTTCTGCTGGTAAAACGGGTGAAAGAGATCTGACATATAAAGCTGTATCTTGCATCATTTGCACTCAATTGCATCATCATCCCCCAACCACAATCCCCCTCCCCCCTTGGAAATGTTACTCGCCATGGACTCGATTTTGTTTCTGATGATATCGGAAGGTGGCTCAATGATTTGGGTACTAGTAGTATTCGTTGCTACATCATCACCAAAATCATCAACAATAGCTCCGGTTTCTTGAATCCTATATGAAATCCCTATTTTCGATTCCATGAAATCTCTATACATTCACTACGATCTACATGAAATCTCTATAAATTAACATAAATCTCACCATATTAGCTGATTTTCAGAGACTTCTTCAACCATCGAGAGAGAAGGGGATCGCGAGAGAGAGAGAGAACGCCAGACGAATTCCGAGTGATTCTGAATCAGAATTCACTGGATCGTCTCTGATTTTTATGGATTTCGAGTGATTCAAGCTCAAGAGAAGGGGAACGCGAGAGAGAGAACGGCAAAAGAAGAGAGAAAAGAAATTTTATTGTTTTTTAGAATTTTTTTTTGCATTTTGTATTTTCTCAGAACCAACCAAAACGTGACACGTATGCCATTTTTTGGGGTTCTATAAATGCTAAATTTAGAACCGATGTTATGGGTTTAAGCTGATAAGTTTATTTTTTAATTGTTTTTAACCAATTGGCAACCCATAAAAAATCTTTATAACCCACCTCATGCTCTAATATCCTAATTATATTCAATCTAAATTTGGCCCATCAAAATAGTTAGTATGATAAAGCCCATATAACTAAACTTACAAAGTCCCACGTGAAGCCCAAATCCTCTCCCATGCGTCTTCTTCACACACTCGCGTTACCTCTTCACCATTTGCTCATTTTTATTGCCTTCAGAATCATTGCCATGGATCATAATCTTATAAAACTTTTTTTTATAATACCTAACCTCAACACCAGAAATTTTTCTCATATAACCCTCTAACCTTTAATGAACTGGTAAATTACTAAATTGCCCTAAGCTAATTTAAAAAAAAAAACAAAAAAAAAATCGATATCTGTTTTCCGTTGGGTTATTGTTCTTCTTCTTCGGGTTTCGGCGGATTCATCTCACATTTGTTCAATTGAAGCTCAATCCAGAAGCTTAGGATATCCAGACCTTAGGTGAATGAATTGAGGTGCGTTAATGGTTTAAATTCGGATAGTAATTCAAGTTGAAAGATATCCAATTGGATTTGAGATTTTCTCCCATTATCTTGGATCGAATCTATTATCTTATTTGTTATCGACAGTATATGGGATGGGTCGATAATATCACGTAATGTAGACTCCGAGTTGTTGAATCGTAGAGGATTAGTGCATCTCGGGCAAGAATTGAAAAATGCAGACTTAGAATTGGTTCTGGGTAAAACTGAGTACAACTTGGCACAACTGGGTAGAAATGGGTAGTACAGATTTATTGGAAAAACTGAGTACAACTGGGTAAAACTGGGTACAATTGATATGATTGATTTTGTTATTTTTTTGGTTTTTTTTTCAGGAGACAATGAGCACAAGCCTATATTTTGATTATGGAGGACATTATGTAAAGAATGGGTATGAATGGATTTCAGCAGAAGATCGCATGTACTCACTATTGTTCAAGAGATTATCTGCGGAGGAGATTAGTTATTCGATGTTATTGGAAAGTATTTGCAAGAAGGTTGGGATAGATTCAACTACGACAGAACTGAAATTGAGTTTCATACCATTGGATACGAGACCTTTGAGAAAATCATATATCCTCGATGATGATGACGTTTATGTTTATCTAACGTCGATGGATGCAAATAAATGTAGAAGTGTATTGCATGTGGAGAAGGGTAAGGGTCTAGTTTCAAGAAGGAATCAGTTGGATAAGGGTCAAGTTTCAGGTAGAGAGGAAGGTAGTTCAGTTGGTTTGAATTACGAAGAAGTGGTTCCAAGAGGTTGTGGCAATGCTGGTGCTCTTACTCTTTACGAAACACCATTGGAAGAACATTCTGAGCCAGTGGATAATGATGGTCGTGAAGAGTTTGAAAATATATCTTCAAGTGATGATGAAGATAACGGAATGGATTACTCTTCAGATTGGAGAATGGATGACAATATGGAGCATGAATATATTCCAAGTGAAGAGGAAGGAAGGGATCAGTTAGCTCAAGGATGGGAAGATGGTATGGATTTGAAAGTTGGTCAAGAATTCAATAATAAGAAGGAAGTGAAAGCTTTTGTTGAGTGAGGTGCACATAAAAGTTGTTTTGCCTTCTCAACAAGCAAGAGTGAGAGAGATAGATATGTTTTGAAATGTCTTCAATTTGGGCAAGGTTGTCAATGGTATTTACGAACTACAAAGGTCAAGGATTCAGAGTGCTTTCGTGTTAACGTATACAACAACACGCACACATGCTCTCGGGCTAGTGCTAGTACAAGCGGTGACAATAGGAACAGAGCGACATCGGGATTAGTTGCTAGTCTTTTGAGAGAAGACTATCCAGGTATAATGAAGCCTCCATCTCCTAAACATCTCATGGGTTTGGTACAAAAAAAATATGGTGTCCCACCGTCATATAGTACATGTTGGAGGGGTAGGAATGAAGCTGTTAACGAGTTGCGTGGTGATCCAGAAGAAGGATACAAGCAGTTGTATTCTTATTTGTATATGCTAGAGGAAGTGAATCTTGGAACAAAAACAGTTGTTAAGTTGGATGAGGAAGGAAGGTTCAAGTATGTATTCGTCGCACTAGGAGCTTGTATTGAAGGATTTGAATCGATGAGGCAAGTTCTTATTGTGGATTCCACTTTTTTGAAGACTTGTTACGGAGGTGTGCTAATGATTGCTACAGCTCAGGATCCTAATCGTCACACTTATCCGATTGTATTTGCTGTAACGGATGGTGAAAATGATGCAAGTTGGAAATGGTTTTTCGAGACGCTCAAAACCGTTATTAAGGATAGTAAGGAGCTGGTTTTTGTGAGTGACAGAAACGCAAGCCTCATTAAGGCAGTGCGTGAGATTTATCCCGACTCTACGCATGGGTATTGTATCTTCCATCTATCCCAAAATGTAAGGCTAAAAGTTTCGCACGTCAACAAATAATTAGTTGCACAGACATTCAGGGATATTGCTCAGATTTATACAGAGCATGAGTTCCAAAGAAGGTATGATGATTTTAGAACACGATATCCTAAAGCAGGAGAATATCTGGATAAAAGCGTTGAAGTGTCAAAATAGGCGAAGTGCTATTTTTCCGGAGCAAGTAATTGTGTAGAGTTTTTAAATAAAGTGATTAAGGAGGCAAGACACTACAATTTGTTACCTACGATAGATGCGATTGTGCTCAAAATTTGCGAATGGTTTAACAAACATAGGAAAGAGAGCATTGTCTATGGAAACTACGGGAACCGGCTAGTGCCAAAGGTGAATAACATAGTCCACGATAGATGTGCGGAAGCGACTCATTTGATTGCGACCGAGCTAAACATGTACATGTTTGAGTATAGTGTGGTTGGACGGGATATGATTCATTATAAGGTGGATTTGCGAAAAAGGAAATGTAGTTGCAAAACTTTTGATATTGACAAGTTTTCTTGTGTCCATGCAATAGCCGCAGTCTGCAGCCTCATGAAGGAAGAAGAGAGAACGACGAGTTTCGAGATATTTGAGTTGTGTTCGCCAAAGTATTTCGTTGACCATTGGGTTTTTGCATATAGCAAGACCATTTATCCGGTGCCGCATAGGTCTGAGTGGAATATTCCCGCAAATATATAACAAAAAAGTATTTTACCTCCGAAGAAAAAAAAGATCGAAAAGGGAAGAAGGCATCCATCAACCGGAGAACCTCAACCTCAGTAAGTTTCTGCTTGTAATATCAATGTAAAGAATCTTCTGGACTCCTAAGAAAGTTGAGTTTCGGATTCTTATAATTGTTCATCATTCTCTTCTCATACTTGGACCCGTTTTCGGCAATGTAACGTGCTACTCTCTTCACAATTCGCTCATCATCTGAACTGATTTGCAAATCATTCTGCTTCGAACTTGACATTGTTTTTTTTTTCTTTGGAATTTCAGTCTTGACCTAAACAAAAGATGGACACAATAAACTATCAAAATCTACCGAAATAGGTTGAAATAAGGCGGAGATAAAAATTAGGTACAAAACATATGAATATTTGCATGGATACGATAAATATGAGAACCACCAATACCTCAGCCGGCAAGATACAGGCTCCGCCGCCATAAACGTCGTGCAGAAACGGAGAAGCAACGAAGAAGATCCACTGCAAGAGAATAAAAATACACATAACCCCTAAACCAAACTCTTATAAATAAATACACTTTTGATAAAGAAAAAAAGAAAAAAAACTAATGATTCGGTCAACAATGGGCTTCGTATTATACCGAACCCATTTAAGTAAGGAGACAATAAAATGTACGGGTAGTATTTTCTTTCTGCCGTTACCCTTATTGTTTCCAAAACCAAGAAATTATTCACATCATAATCATTTGTTAATTTATAACGTTACTTTTCGGTTTTATACATTTTCACTTATAATCATTTTAATAAATTGAATTTATGAATATTTTTTCTCCATAATTTTGCGGGAATCTGAACTTCTTATTATTGTAAAAACGACTCATTTCAACGTTTATATTTAATTAACAGAAAAACGCAAATTTTGCAATTTCTCATCAAAACACACAACTTCTCCGATTTTCCACCAAAACAATGGAGCTAGAATTATTAACAGCAGTTTAACAAGTTTGTCTACCCAGAAAACAATATAAAAATTATACAAAAAAAAATATATTATAAAGAAATGTAACTTTTACTTTGAAACAAAAATGTCACTAAAATCCTTTTTTATATCGTATATAAACATTGTTTGAATAAAATGTGACAAATACTATTGGATAATCAAAACGATAACTTTCACGGCGTCTTCTTCTTCGTCTTCTTCCCAAGAGGAGGAGGAGGAGCAAGAATCTTACTAGCATAAATCGCCATATCCGTCAAGATCCTCATATTCCAATTCGCATAAACCATCGGAGTCGGGTGAAAAAAACTCGTCCTACACATTGAAATATTCATAAGCGCAAGAGCTTGATAAGCTCTCATGAATCGATAATCTCTAAGATACAAATACTTCAACGCATTGTCTAAATGAGCGTCCACCAATCTATAAGCTTTCCTACAAGCATCGAACTCTGTTTTGTCTCGACGATCTTTCGCCTTCGGAAGAAGAGAACCCTCGATGTTATCAAGCGTTTCTATGGCGTTGATCCATGCTTTTGCCGCGGTTAGTTTCGCGATTGTTTTGATTGATGTGCGTTTTCTGATTAGCTGAGATGTGATTGATCGATTACAGAAGTTGAAATCGATTGTTTGTTTGCAGATTCTGTTGATTAGCTTTTGTGTTTTTGGGTCAGGAACGACGGAGATTGAAGATTTGAAGGTAATGCAGATGAGAAGAGAGATGAGTAGGTGAACGAAAGACATTGCTCATAAGGTGTTTGATGCTATGCGTAAGAGAAATCATATTTATATATATATATATATACAGTCTTTGTTTTTCTACATGTCTTTGTCTCTATAGAATGTATCGAATCTGTTCCAAAACGTAGTTGTTAAACCTTCAATCTATTATGATGTTGACATATTAAAAATTCGATTTATTAGTTTCCGATTCGGTCGATAGTTATCGCGGTTTTTGTGGTTAGTATGAGGAAGAAGAAAGAATGATGATGAAAATATGTTTGGTGTGATTTGGTTGAAGGCAATGATGTTATGCTTATAGACCACATTTTCTCAATTTCCTTTGGTTTGAAGTCTTTCCAAAGTAATTGGGTTTCATTTCTTTAATACTCCTATTTTGCCATGTTAGTTTAATAAACGGTTTAAGAACAAACTTAGCTCGTAAGTGAGGAGGGTGTTTATGTGGAAAATGTACAAAAACTGATATTTTGTTTGATGTATTGCTAGATATAAACACAATAACAATATTTAGATGCAAAAACAATTGAGCTTTTAGTGTTAGCCTAGTATGAATTAGATTTTACTTTACTTACTGCAAGATATTATCCCTTTATGATAGTCCATTGATTTGTAGAGTGTTATTGACACTTGGGTTTTGATCTGAATTTTAGTAAATGATTAGGGATTAAATTATAAAGGGTCCCGCGATTAAAACAATAAATTTGGTACATTGAAAACAATTAATAATTTGTCGCAGAAAATTAAAAAAATAAACAGATTTGATAACCAAAATGTGAGTGTGGTGATCAACCATATTGGTAGCTCAACCAATGATTCATCAACTCTATTAAAAATTGATTCCCAAGCAGCAAATAAGATAAGAAGAACTCCAAAAAGTGGGGGCAAAAAATTGTAAACTCTAAACGACAACGTTTTTGCCAAAAACCCCAAATTTCCAAAACGATGACGTTTTAGTCAAGCTTAAACCCACGAGACGTCAAGGGTTTAGTCGTTGTCGTTGACCATTTTGGTTTCTCTTTTCGCCATGTTTGGGTCGAGAGGTCTGTGTTGCAGCAGAATCTGGAACCATTCTCTGTTCCTCAAACTTCCTGGAAACTTCCGAGCTAATTTCTCGACGAATTCCGTAGCGAAGCAGAAACGGGTTGGGACCCATAATGGAACCTTCCATTGCGACGAAACCTTAGCTTGTTTCATCCTTCGTCTTTCGAGCAGATTCTCCGATGCTCAGATCGTACGGACCAGAGATCAACAGGTACTTGTTGTAATTGAGCGTATCTATCTGTGAATCTTGTTTCTTTGAGTTTAATTTCAATTTCCGAGAAATGGTTCGAGAATGGCAACACGGGTTGATATGGTTTGAGTTTTTTAATGTAAAATTCTTCAAAATTTGAAGAATTTCTTGTTGATTTGAGAAGTAATTGATATTGTTTGCAGTAATTGGTCATCGTTTCTTAGTTTGTACTTGATTTGTGATGTAATTGTAAGGTTTTGGAGAAGGTTGATGCGGTTCTTGATGTTGGAGGTGTGTATGATCCTGAGAGTGAGCGTTATGACCATCACCAGAAAGGCTTTACCGAAGTGTTTGGACATGGGTTTAATACTAAACTCAGTAGTGCTGGGCTTGTCTTTAAGGTAAATGAAGATACTTTCTTGTGATTTGGTGGTTAATTAGAGAAAATTTATGTTGATACTTTTGTGTTCTAGCATTATGGCTTGGAGGTAATTGCTAAGGAGCTTCAACTTGATCAGAAACATCCCGATGTGCATCGATTGTTTCTAGCTGTGTACAAAAACTTCATTGAGGTAATGCTTCTTCTTTTCGAAAGGTTGCTGTTTCAGTTTTGATGTTAGAGATTGTGGCCTAGTTCTTGAACTTTTCGTATGCTGTGATGTATTTACTTGTTTTTAAGGTAACTCGTTGTTGTATACAATTACAGGCAGTAGATGCTGTAGACAATGGCATCAATCAGTATGATACTGACCAGCCACCAAGATATGTAAACAATACGAGCTTGGCACATAGGATTGGAAGGTTGAACTTAGATTGGATTGAACCTGATCAGTCTAGTAGCAAAGAAGATGAAGCCTTTCATCGAGCAATGGAACTTGCTGGCTCTGAGTTCTTGGAGGTTTTTTCCCTTCTATCTTATCTAATTACCGTAAATCATGTGGTTCTAAATCTTCTTGGAAATGAGGTGCAATTAAGAAAAAATGCTAGTACTCAAGCCAAATCTAATGTGGAAATTGCTTTGAATGAATCAACCTAATGCGTTAGATACTATAACGAATATTGTCTACTGATCAATAAATGAAACTGATTTCATTGTCTTTGTTTCATAAAAATTGATTAGCATCAGATTCTGTTTGCTTGCCTATCTGAGTATGAATTGAGAATACAACCAGACCAGTCTCAAAAATCTTACCTTCTGCATCTACCTTTTGATAGTGTGTTCGTTTTCATGCGAAATCATGGTTACCAGCTCGGTCAATTGTTATGGAGTGTCTTGCACAACGACATGATGTAGACTCGAGTGGAGAAATCATGAAGCTCAGTAGACAGTGTCCAGTAAGTTAAAATTAGCTCTGTAGAGTTTACATATATTATCTGCATCATGGTTCGAATTTGTTAGATGGATTATAATTGATAATTGTGAAATTGACAGTGGAAACTCCATATATTTGAGCTCGAGGAAGAAATGAAGATTGATCCGCCCATAAAATATGTTCTTTACCAGGTACCACCGGGGTTTATGCAATGATCTAACCATGTTGTAAGATTTATCTCTTAAGAAAATGAGTGTGTGCATGTGGATTCTGTGCAGGATGATAGAAGCGAAAACTGGAGAATCCAGGCGGTTTCAGTTTCACCAGACAGGTTTGAGAGTCGTAAAGCTTTGCCATTTTCATGGAGGGGTCTAGAAAAAGAGAAGCTCTCAGAGGAAAGCTCAATCCCGGGATGTGTATTTGTGCACATGAGTGGCTTCATTGGTGTAAACCGGACCTATGAAGGTGCCTTGGCAATGGCAAGAGCCTCTTTGAATGCCTAGCTTTTCCGCATAACCAAAGACCGGTTCTTTGGTTTGAACCAGTTCTTATACATAGAATCAAGGTGGTCACTATATTGGTAAAGCGTTTTATAAAGATAAAGATTTAACTTCTCTTTTGTGAAGATCAAGAATTTATAGTTGTTATTGAAATGTCGTATAGAAATCTAACTTGCATTTCAAAGGGTAAAACCAACAAAAACGGGACCAAATTATCTATGAAGATTACATAGAAACGAAATCCTTGGCAAGATATAACCTGAGAAGGACCCCATAAGTCACAATGAATTCTTTCTAGGGGTTTAGAAGCTGAAAATTGAGAATCTGAAAACGGTAATCTACTGCCTTTCCCAAGCTTACATGACTCGTATATCTTCTTGGTACTCTGGCTTATTTGAATAGCTTTATTGGCTGATAGTTTATGTAAAACTTCATCAGAGGGATGACCCAAGCGTCTGTGCCATGTGTATTCACTTGCAGCTTGTTGTCTCGAAGAAAAGAACACTTTTAACATTTGGATCTTCCAAAAGATAAAGACCCTCAATGTCAGCACTTTCTTTGTTGTTGTGTCCTTAAAAGTAACCCCATTGCAATCAAATTCAAAGGAACATGGATAATCATGGGTAAGCTTTGACACTGACAGTAAATACTTGGCAATGTCAGGACAAACCAGAACATCAGTTAAAGGAAGGTTACCTGATGTAGAAGAGAGAAGTGCAGAGCCTGTGTGTGATTGGTAGAAAGGTTCCATCTCCTACCAGGACAGAATCTGATCCTGTGTAAGGTTGGGAATGTTGCAGGTGATGATGTGAGTTGATGACATGAGCAGTAGCACCCGTGTCCGGGAACCACTCTTGACCAGACAGATCAGAGACGTCTGTGATACGCATAGCTGCTAGAGCAGAGGGAATATGTTGAGGTTGATAACTCTTGTCGAATCGATGCCAACAACTAAGTGCCGGATGCCCAATCTTTCCACATATTTGACAAGTAGGCCTCTGATCTGAGCTTTCATTGGAACCATAAGAGGAAGACCTTGATGAGAGTATGAGCTACGTCCTCGGTTTCCTCAGTAATATTGACCTCAGTATCCTGGAGCTTGAGGCTGATGAGACAGATTGAAGGCTAGGTGTGGTGTGACATGAGAAGATGTGTTATAACTTTTGAGCCTGTGGTCAAAGCCAACAAGTCTAGAGACGATGTTTTCATAAGGTGGAGCAGGGATATCATCCATAGAGCTTTCAATGACAGTGATAATTGGTTCATAATCTCTTCCTAGACCGTGAATCGCAGCAAAGATTCTAGCTTTCTCACTCACAGGATGCCCAATAGAGGTAAGTTGATCACATAAGGTTTTTAACTTCTCCAAGGTATGCAGACATAGACTTATCTTGTTTAGAAAGGGTTTGGAGACGTCGTTGGAGCTCGAACAGTGTGGATGTTGAGACTCGAGTGAAGTGAGAGGCAAGGGATGTCCGTCCATACTTGATGAGCAGATTCACAGCCAACAACGAGACTCTGATTATATCTTCGGGCAGAGACCCTAAAAGCCACGCCTTTACCACTTGGTCAGATCTGTGTCACGCTTGATAATCTGGGTTTGGAGTTTCAGCTGTGTTCCATCAGTTGCAGGAGGAAGGTGATGAAGGAAGCTTCCTCGTGGGCTTAATGGGCTTTATTTGTTTGGGCTTTTTACTTTACCGAAACGCAGTGGATCACTATGTGTTGATATTCAGTCAGAGTCTTTAATGTTTGACTCGTTGGTGATACGTGTACCGTAACCGCGTTGTAGAGGATAATTTCCTTACTCGTCATGGTGAAATTGGTTTTGGTACAATCCCACACTCCACTTTTTGACATTTTCTCTTCTTTTTCTTCTTCTCCTCCGTAACTCTAAGAGTGAGTGAGAGAGAGAAGCAACAATGGAGGTTTTCTACTACTTGGTGTTCGGAGCCATGGCTGCCGTAGTTGCAGCGTTGGAACTAAGCAAGACAAACAAGGATCGGATCAACACTTCTTCTTCCTTCAATTCCTTCAAGAACAATTACCTCGTTGTTTTCTCTATTATGATGGGTACGTCTCTTCGCCATTATCGCAATTTCTTAATAATGAAAAACTCGTTTATACACATGCGTTCTCGAATTCCGTGTGAGATTACATAGCGGAATCACCTCTGTGATTCATCGGCACCTGCAATTTGATTGGTTTATCCTGTTATGGATCTGATCTGAGTAGTACTTGAGCTCTTCTTTTGGTTTAAGCGTCATCGACTTGGGTACTAGATCGAATCCAGAAACAGAAATAATTTGTGTATAGGTTTCTTCTGTTGTTCGTATACTGGTGGATTTTTTGTTGTATAGGCTTGTAGCAATAATTGATGTTAGTATGTTGTTCCTGGAATGCAGTAATGAATCAATTCATCATGCTGATACACTATTGATGATTGTGTTGCTGCAGCTGGGGACTGGCTTCAGGGTCCTTATGTGTATTACCTTTACAGCACTTATGGTTACGGAAAACGAGATATCGGTCAGCTATTCATTGCCGGTTTTGGTTCGTCGATGTTGTTTGGAACCATTGTTGGATCTCTGGCAGACAAACAGTGAGCAATCCTTCCTTTTTAAGTTCAAGTTTGTGTTATCAGAGGATAACTATGTTTAGGCATCTTTGTGTGTTCTGGATTTAGGGGTCGAAAGAGGGCATGTGTTACATACTGCATAACTTACATACTAAGCTGCATCACCAAGCACTCTCCACAGTACAGAGTTTTGATGGTCGGCCGTATCTTGGGTGGTATTGCTACATCTCTCTTGAATTCAGCCTTCGAATCTTGGCTCATTGCAGAGCACAACAAGGTAAGCCTTAGTTTGATTACTCGTATCAGCATGTGCATAGTAGTCAGTCTACATATTCGAACTGTATTTTGTTAGTTTGATTCCTGTGGAGATTCCCTTGGATACTTGTCAATGGCTTGATAAAAACATAGTTTTCCTCCAATCCATATCTGTTTCTCGATTAGTGTGATTAGGGTCATAATTTGGTTTGATCAAATGTGTCTAGATCAAAGCTTTCAGTGTCAATTGTCGATGGCTGTAAATTCCGTAGTATCTCGAAACTATCATTTCGAGACTTGGGAGCTTTTGAAGGCTTTTCTTAGTTTTAGCCATGACTGATGTGAATTTTTTGGTTTTCTGATCGACTATGCACAGAGGAACTTTGACCAGCAGTGGCTTTCATTGACCTTCTCTAAGGCTGTTTTCCTTGGGAATGGTCTGGTGGCTATTCTCTCCGGCTTGTTTGGAAATCTTCTTGTCGACACTTTTTCGTTAGGTCCTGTTGCTCCCTTTGACGCTGCTGCATGCTTTCTTGCAATTGGGATGGCCATCATATTGGCAACATGGTCTGAGAATTTCGGAGATCCATCTGACAGCAAAGATTTGCTGACTCAGTTTAAAGTTGCTACCATAGCAATTGCTTCAGGCAGGTTTAAAGCTGTTGATTCTGCAACTGCTCAATATGCTCTGTATCCATCCGTCCAATCCTGCCTAAAATTTGCAAGCTCCTCATTACCTCTAACACAGTCTATGGTGATTTCTCAGATGAAAAGATTGCATTGCTGGGCGCTATTCAGTCTCTATTTGAAGCCTCAATGTACACATTTGTTTTCCTCTGGACACCAGCTCTCAGCCCAAACGACGAAGAAATTCCACATGGCTTCGTCTTTGCAACCTTCATGTTGGCCTCAATGTTGGGAAGCTCCCTTGCAGCTCGTCTCATGTCTCGCTCATCTCTCAGAGTCGAAAACTACATGCAAATCGTCTTTCTAGTCTCTGCTGCTTCTCTTCTTCTTCCCATCACGACAAGCGTATGTCTCAGAGTCTGAAGCTTCGTTGTTACTCTATCTTTATACAATCTCTTATATGCACATTGACCCTATAATAACATGTGGCACAGGTCTTGGTGACGCCATCAAAGGTGAAAGACGAAGGCTTGTCGCTAACTAGCTCCATTCAGCTGCTTGGTTTCTGTGTTTTTGAGGCTTGTGTGGGAATTTTTTGGCCATCGATGATGAAGATGAGATCACAGTACATCCCAGAAGAAGCACGAAGCACCATAATGAATTTCTTCCGTGTTCCGCTCAACATCTTTGTCTGCATCGTCTTGTACAACGTAAGAATAAGTCATGTCTTCATCATCCTCTTCACACAATAAGAGAAATAGAAAAAAGCTAATGAGAAAAATCTGTTTCCGCAGGTGGACGCATTTCCGATCACAATCATGTTTGGTATGTGTTCAATATTCCTCTTTGTAGCCTCCATATTACAACGGCGGCTTATGGTCATCTCCGAAAAGCCAAGTGCGTTCCGTTCCCTACCATACTCTTCTTCTCTAACGCTTTTATATGCGTATAGAATCAGAAACTCTAAAAGAAACTATGGCCATTTATATTTGAAGTATTAGTTTTGTGGTAAATAAGGGATGTTCTAGTTAAATCTCTCTATGTTTATTGCAGAGGCAGGAGATTGGAGTCCAATGAACGAACGAAACTCTGAAGTTGATCCTCTTAACCTATGATCATGTTATTGTTCCACTCCTAAGCTCATTATAATTCCTAATTTCAGTTTTTTGTCAATTGGTTTGCTCTTCTTAGCTGTTACATGTATGGTTAGTGTAATGATGCTGGTTATTTTATAGGGTATGTAAACTTTATATTACCTTTACGCATAATTACTAATTACTTCTAAAAAGTCCCACAATTTGAGGAGGTCATCGATTCTACAAATCTCACAAGTTAGAATATTTTCTGAACTGTCTGACTCGTGGTGTGCGGTAAATTGAAGAAACACTGTCGCATAATACATTGAAAGAATTCTTATGTTTTCGTGTAATGTCATGAGACTGTAACATACAACAATTCTTGCAAGGAATTGCACATCTTGGATCAAGTAGATGTCTTTTCAACGGTAAGGAGCCCTGAAATAATCCAAAGATTTGAAGAAAAAAATCAGGTTTGTAAATGTGTAGTGAATGTCGCAAGAAGCAGAACGTGAAGTGTGTGAGGTTTGACGTATAATTCAAAAGGAGAGAGATTGTATTATGATTACAACCGGATATGAACATGATTTTGTATAAACCTAGGGTTAAATTTTAAATATTATAGAACTATGAAAGTAATTAAACATGCAAGTAAAGGTTAAACATTGCTTGTACTACAAGATTTCTGACGTTGGTACTTGGTAGTGACGGCGAATATCATTAGTGTTAATGTGTTACATTGAGTTTTAATGTTTTTCCTGGTCATTAACACGTGCGTGTAACACAAGTTATGGCACAAACAGTGGTATTGATATACGAACCATTATAATACTACAAAATCTATGTACATTAGTAGTTTATGCATTTTGTTTTTCCACAATTTTTGTGCGTGCAAGAAAGTGTTTATCTTTTTGATCATAATAAAGTTTTTAGACCTCCAAATCTCCTTGTTTTTGTAATAATTAATAGTACTAAGAAATTTATATATCTTAGCAGCTGGAAATGAAAGGATATGTACCAAAAGTAGATTGAAACGGAACAATTATTGGGTTCACCCGTAAGGGTGAAGACAATTTATTCACCCCCTCTCCATTAGCCAATCACAACTTAGTTAAATAATATATTAAATTAAATCACTAAAATAAATATGGGAACCACTAATTATCTCTCTCTCTTTCATGTGGTTTATGATTTAGGATTGGGGGTTTAAGGGTTAGGATTTAAGATTTAGGGTTTAGGATTTAGTATTTTGGGGTTTAGGGTTTAGTATTTTGGGGCTTAGAATTTAATGTTTGGGGTTAGGGTTTATTATTGGGGTTTAGAGTTTAAGATTTGGGGTTTATGATTTATTATTTAGGGTTTAGTATTTGGGGTTAGGGTTTATTATTTGGGGTTTACGGTTTAGGGTTTGGGGTTTAGGGTTTATTATTTAGGGTTTAGGGTTTAGTTTTTAGGATTTAGGATTTATTATTTAGGGTTTAAGATTTCGTAATTGGGGTTTAAGGTTTAGTAGTTGGGTTTAGGATTTTAAACCCTAAATCCCAAATATCAAACCTTAAGCCCTAAACCACAAATCTTAAACTCTAAACCCCAAATAATAAACTCTAACCCCAAATAATAAACCCTAACCCCAAATACTAAATCCTATACCCCAAATTATTTTATTCTTTTTAATTTGTTTAATTTTTAATTTTCTTTTAATTATTAAATGACATGGCACAATGATTGGCTAAAACTAGAGGGGAAGTGTTCACCCCAAGAATTGTTATTTTTTATGCATAATGATTTTGGGAAAACATAAATGTGATCAAAGAGATACATAATGCGTACTGCGTAGTTATCTAAGACCTATATGGGCATATACATAATGGTAAATACATAATTTGCTTACGCATTTCTTCTAACGGGCAACTACGTATTTATGCATATATATAGAGGCATCAAGCATGGGTTAGTTTCCAAACACAACAAAACAATTAATATATCTCTTGTGTTATCGGAAAAATGCTTTTGAAATTGAAGTTGGTGGTTCTCATATCGTTCTTACTCCTGCTTCCATTGTGTTCTTCAGGTAATTAAATTTTATTTAAAGAATGTTTATAAAAATCTAAGGATAGGAAATATTACAGTTGCATGATATATTAAAGGTGTTAGAAATTATAATTTGATTTTCGAAAAGGTTTTGTAAGTAGTTTTTAATACCCAAGATCTAGTCTGATTATTGCAGATTTCATTTTTCTTTTTTTTCTATTTTTGTCGTGATTTTATTCTTCTAATATAATAATATGGTTGATCACAATATAATCTATTAAAAATATAATTATTTATATGACGTCGCATATTTGTTTTTAGGGTTTGAGGAGTACCATGGAGTTACTCGTACCGACCAATATTCCTTAAACAAGGTAATATTGCATGTCAGTTCAAAAATAACCAATAAATGATAATTATTCTGAAAATTTACAATTATACAAAATTAATTGATAATTATATGTTATGTAGGTTGAAGACACTATTGAGGGGATCATGGATTATCCGGAACCAGGCCCAAACCCAAAACATGACCCGAAGAAGCCTGGACATCCTCCACCACCGTGACCGGCACAGAAGAAGTGGTAGTCATGATGAAGCAAAAATATGTAATAAACTCATGAAGAATTGGATCATTCCATCTTTATCATTATGAGACTATGTGATGTCAAACTAATCATTAAGATAAAAAAATGTTAAATGAAAGTACTGTTTTCATCCATGATTTTTGTTTTTATAACTTCGATATAGTAAATTGTGATTCGATAAATTTGATCGGAAATTAAAATTTACACATTTTAAACTTTCAATTTGGTTTTGAAAACACTTAAAAAAATGTTGAAGATTGCGTCTATCAATATTTGTCATTATCTGTTTTTCTCCTTTTAATTAAGAATCTGGAGAATACAATCGTGTTTAATTGAATCAAGAGTCAGCATAAAATCATCATGAGGTCAGAAGTCAGAACAAGTTTGGCTATGGTTCAACCAACAAGGTCTGGTAAGGCTCTACTATTAGTAGGAAAGGTAAAATCAACTTTTGATTATCTTGTCTATATATATTAACTGAAAAAAAAAAATAGAAAGAGAATACTATTAAAAAGAAAAAAAATCTTTGGTATCATTTGTAGAGCAGATTTTTTTTTTGGGTCAATATGTATCATTTGTAGATCAGATTAAAATATGTATCATGTAATAATTAACCTTTCAAGAATCATAAATTAATCATAAAAATAGGAGTCTAAAATTAATAATCAAAACACAAATTTTTTTAACAATCATATATTCGCAGAGTTATCTCTAGCTTCGTATATCACAAAACCAAAAAGTTATATTTAATTTTAAACTAATATATATAATTTAGATAGCCTAAAATCAAAACAAATGCAGCAAACATGTATTAAAAGTTTCATTTTACCTAAAAGTAAATAGAAAATAATATACAAAGTTTTCTATATTTTTTTTTGGCACTAATGAAAATTCTTTTTATTTAATTTAATGATAAGAATTTTGATTCGGTAGGTCGAAATAAATTCGATAAAATGAATATAGATTTCAATATTGATTTGTATTCTCTATGATAAAAAAAAAAAAATCTTGATTATTATATAAATTCTTGAATTTTCATGTACTTTTGACACAATCAATGTTACCAAACATATTCACAAACTAATTACAGTTAGTGAATGTTATTATCTAAAATAAATGATATACTATGAAGAATTCTATATAATAGTTATAAATTTTTGAATTGTATGTTTTTAAAATATTTCTTACACTTCAAATTAATTTAACTAGGTGACTCTCCGCGTTCTACGCGGATTAATATATTTTTTTATAGAAATTTATCATTTATTGTGAAAATTTTAAATAATGTTTTATTCAGATTTCTTAAAGTTTTGATTTTGTAAGTTTTTTTAAATTTAGGTTCATGAATAATAATTTTTAAATAAAAAACATATATAAAGATGATAATTTGATCTCTTTAAAGGATACTTATTTGATCTCTTTTATGTATGTTCCATTTTATAAATACTTACTAATTTCAAGAACATTGCATAAATAAAATTGAACGAATAAAAATATTTCACATGGCAATACTAATTGCTAAAAATAAAACATAAAGAACAAAAAAGATGAAATTTTTTTTTCTACATGTTTTTGTAACTGACGGACAAAAATGTATGATAGAAGTTTTAATTTCTTTATGTTCAAATGTTCAAATGTTCAATATTTTTTTGTCTTTATTATAAATTTTAGGAAAAAATATATTTTATATAAAAAGTTTTCTAATTTTTTTTGACAAAAGTTAATTTCTAAACAATTTTTAAGTGAAAACCGAAAATTTTATAAAATATTTCTAAACAATTTTTAAATAGAAAAAAAAATATTATAAAATATTAGATAATTTTTTTTTGCTTTATTTATAGAAATAAATATAAATATAGTTACTAAAAGATTTTGTTATGATTATAATTTGCCATGTCACATTTTTTCTAAGCCGTGTCACTTTTTTTTTGATTAAGAATGATTTTGGAGTTGACATGTAAGTAAACTCAAAAAAAATACTTCTCAATTAATATATAAGAGATTTCAACTATTCAAATTATAATTTTTCGTCTGGTGCGAATTAAAAATTATGTATACTAGGCATAATTGTTAGATACACTTCCTCTAAAATAATATTCCCATAGAAAAGCATGCATGTCATATTCTGAGAGGATATGAGGCTATAAATTGGAATCGAGGTCACCATGAGAGGACATCTTCTCCTTCTCAAAGACCTCTAGAAAACAAATTAAATGATAATACCAATATATAATCATTTTAACACACTACTTAAATCTAAAGAGTTACAATTTATACGCTATTTTAAAAATTATCAACAAAAAAATTGTTATATGATTTTCAAAAAGGGTTTATATAAATAATGGTAATAAACATTTAATACCTAAGATAGGCAGATTCTTACGGATTTCACACCTGAAGGTTTTTTTTTCAAAAAAAAAGTTACTCCCTCTGTTTCAAAATAGTTGTCATTCTAGGTTGTTTCACACATATTAAGAAAATATATTAAAAGTCTATTTTACCCCTAATTAATACAATGTTTTATTTGATATGAGTAATTAATAAGTTTAAAAGTAGGGATAAAAATAGAAAAATTAGTCATAAATGTGCATTGAAATTGCAGAATGACAACTAATTTGAAACAAAAAAATAAGGCTAGAATGACAAGTATTGTGAAACGGAGGGAGTATATTTCAGTAGAGAAACACCTTGTGATAAATATTTACATCTGGCCTATTTTGTTTTTCAGCGTTTGCGAAGGACCCTAACGATCAATATTCCTCTGACAAGGTAAGCAATAAAATAAACCATGTTCAACTCTTTATGGACTTATAATATTTTTAGTGTACATAATTTTACTCAAAAACAACAAGAAATGACTGGCTTTTTAAAAAAAAAATTAATTTGCAAATTATCCACAAGCAGCAAAAGATTTTTAATTTGTACGGGTTGTTTTCTATCAAATTTCATATACTTTTTTTGCGATATGATACTATGTTTTTCTTTTACACACTATTTTCTGTTAAATAACACTTTATTATTTACGGATAACACCTTTTTTACAATATCTTCGCTATTTGTTAAAACCGTTGCCACAAAAAAACTCAACCCCTTGTTCTCCACTCGGTTATTTTGCCAATTTGGAAATAGAATTTGGCTATCTACCTAATTAACCCTCGTAACTATAGTCATCATCATCATTTACATAAATCAAGTTATAGTAATTGTTGTTGGGGCAAAATATGTAATACAGGTGCAAGAGAGTATTGAGAAGCTGATGGACTATCCATCTCCGGGTGCAAACGAACCTGGACGTTCTCGTTATAGAAGTCCTCCTGGAAAGCCTCCCGCATCCTATATGAAGAAGAACCCATAATAGAGACAAAATTATGTAATATTAGTCTTTATTCTAATTATAATGCCTAAAAATTATTAATCTAGTAATATATGAATCTTGATTCGATAAATTCCATCTACTTGGTCCTATGATTCAAAAAATTACGTACAGATTCTCTTTTACTTCAATTTAGAAAACGCTACAAGAGATATTAATGATGCAACGTCTAATCATATTGTTATTTGTTTTCATATTCACTTTTTCTAAGGAATAGATCGTAATATATAAAAAATGTTTCAAAGATATGAATTAGAGAACTAGTTATTTATCTAATGTGCAAATGCTCTTTTTTTGTTTGTTCATCAATTTCATTTTTCATTTAGCACATCTAATTTTAACACAAATTGAAATATTGGTTGATCACTTTAAATCTTACTAATGGTTGACAATTTGACCTGTGTTGTAATCTAATACTTATATATAATGTGATATAAATAATCTTAATTCTCGTTCGAGCCAAATATATAGTCTTGTTCGAAGCTTGCTTTGTATTATGTGCCGCCGTCCATCCCGCGAAAGAAGTAATTCCACAACTTGACCATGACATCTTTTCACGGTCTTCACAAATTGTCGCATGGCAAAATTCAAAGAGTCATCTCTTTCTTCAAAAGGGCGTGATGCGCCTGTTGAACCCTCTTGTTGTTTTGCTTGACCAGATTGTTGTATGTTTCTTCTAGAAATTGTACTGGATGACGAGAGAGGAGATTCGATTTGACTGATCCGTATGTGGTTTCATCGATTTCGATTTGATCTGGAAGTGACGATCGATATGAACCAAATTCGGTTTGATCCAAAATCAGTAATGTCGATTTAATTAGAAATTGATCCTGTACTGGTTTATATCAAGACTAATCGCCAAAAACATTGTCGCGATAGAGTAAAAAAATATATAAAAGATATGAGTCAATACATTGATCATTGTCAACTGATTTTGAGTAAAATCCTATGAAACTCAACAATAATAACTTAAGGAAAAAAAATATATAATGAATGGCTAATGGTCAATAACTCGTTGAACAATTTATACATAAAGATTGTATTTTCATTCAAATATTTTTTTGTTAGATTTTGAATACATAAAAATCTACTGAGTTTAAACATTTTTGTAGTAATATATATGTTTATACTATACATTAGTATACTGGTTAAATAATTAAGTATATGTATATACAACTTTTACATTATAATTTCTCTTGTTTTAATAATTTTTCAGTATATATATATATATATATATATATATGTTTATACTATACATTAGTATACTGGTTAAATAATTAAGTATATGTATATACAACTTGTACATTATAATTTCTCTTGTTTTAATAATTTTTCAGATGATTAATTTATGTAATTACCTAAAACTTCATTATTTTATGTATTGAATCAACATTCCAAAAAGCTATTCATGAGTTATTTTTAATCAAAATACAGTTTGGAGACATTCAAATTTCTTTATTTTCTTAATTTTTTTCTAAATACGATTTAATAAATTTTGGAAACTAATTGATAATTTGATGCATGCACAAAAAGATATAACGCATAAATGCATAAGAAGATATATATATATATATAAGCATTGATTAGTTTCCAAACAATAACAAAATAATTAATCTCTTGTGTTATCGGAGAAATGCTTTTGCAAATGAAGTCGGTGGTTCTCATATCGATCTTGCTCCTGCTTCCATTGTGTTCTTCAGGTAATCAAATTTGCAGATAAAAAATCTTTTAAAACATCTTGGTAAATGAAAGATTACATTTCATGATGGTGTATTGAAGGTGTAATAACTATTATTTGATTTCAAAATAGTTTTACAAAAACCGGAGATCTACTCTGATTATTGCGGATTTCAGACGTCTAATATCATAATATGGTTGATCCCTATACGAATATTAAAAAATAATTGTTTACCTGAAATCGCATATTTTTTTATTAGGGTCTGAGGAGGACCATGGAATTGCTCATACCGAGCAATATTCCATAAACAAGGTAAAGCAATCTCATAATATAAAGAAATGCTTGATTTTCACTTTTTTTTTTTTTCTTTTTTCCTGTAATTTTCATCCCTTATACATTATTTGAGAAGTGATTTGTTAGAATTTGTTTATTTATCATCTCCACAATCAGTCTCCCAAAAATAATATGATATAGCTAAACAAAAAGATGACATGACAAATTTGTATAGAAATTTTCTATTTTAAATTTAGATTAATCATAACAAAATCTTTTACAAAAAAATTTCTTAAGTAAATTTACATTATTTTTTTGTCACAATAAAGTTTGAGGACATACATGTTCTTATAATAAAAATTTACCAAATTTTTTATAAAAAAATAATTTATTATGTTTTGTGAGAAAATATTCCCAAAATATTCCCAAAATTTATAAAACTCATGTATATACAATATTCCCAAAATTATAAAACCTATGTATATATGTCTATATATATATATATATATATACATTTTTTCGAAAAAACTTTGTTCAACATAGAAATATTCGAAAATGAAAAAAATATAAGTTATATATTTATTAAATGAATAATTTCACTTTAAACTAATGTTTTGAAGGATTAATATTTTATATAATAAACTTCATATTTATTTATAAAGAACACAAGAAAAAAATCTCAACATGAATATTTTTTATAATTTAGGTACTCTTGGATTTTTTTTATTACATAATATTATTATTATGTAATATTTAGTCAAAAGACCCAAATTTAATATTGAATTTAATAAAAAAAATGATCTAAAAGATTTAGTTGAGAAATAATTGATATTTTTATTAAACTTTAAATAAAAACCGAAAGTAAACATATATAGTCATTTATATTGAATTATGTTTTACTTTATATACTATTGTTCACAAATATAAATTATTTGAGAAGTGATTACGAGAGTTTGTTCAAAATTATATGTTACATATATGTAGGTGGAAGAGACTTTTGAGGGAATCATTGATGATTATCAAGAACCAGGTTCAAACCCAAAACACGACCCGAAAATACCTGGACAGCCTCCGGCCCGGAAGAACTGGTAGTTGTAATGAAGCAAAAATATGTAATATGACTCTATATTATATTGGATCATTCCATTTTTATCATTATTATATGTGATGTCAAACTTATTAATGATTTAAAATAAATAAAATGTTATAACTAAATTATATAATTATATTGTCAAAGAATTGGTCAAATTGTTAGTAAACTTGTGATTCAATATATTTGATCTATTGACCAATTTAGTTTTGAAACTTTTAATTCAATAAATTTGTAAAAATCGCATTCACATTTAAAATTAACAGTATAGTTCAGTTTACATAATCGATTTTCGTGACAACAACCTGGAAAAGATAGATACATTTTCTCTCTAGATTATAATATTTATATATTAAATAGAAAAAGAAAAGTTGGATACTGAAATTTTTCCGGTTATGTAAACCGGTTCAAACCAAGATTGTCCTTCAGTATTCGTCCAAGAAAGTGTAGAGATTTTCGTCTTTCTTGGTTTTTCGTCGACTAAGCAAAGCCTTGAGCAGTCGTTTGCTCTTGCTCGGTTGTTGATGCTCTGTTTCTTTCTGGTTTTCTTTCTCGAACGCGACCCGAACCGAAGCCGATCGTCTTGGTTCTGATGGATACTGAAAAAATGCAAAAGAAGAATCAAGAAGAGATGATGAAATGATGAAACAAACACTTTTTGGTAGAGTTGTGTTCGAATCGAAGTTTTTATACCCGTATAGGAGTTATAGCTCTGCTCTTGCTTGGTGTCGTTGGCCGGCTGATTGATGTTGACTTCCGCATAACAACTGATCCCGATCTTAGTAGCGGAAACCGGTTTGGTGAAGCCAATCTCTTATCTGATTATATCACACACAAACATGTAAAGAAAGATCGGCTATGTTGATCGTTATTCAAGGAAAAGACCGAGCTGTTGCGGATTTTACCTTGTTCTTTCTTTGAAATGGTGGAGGTAAACGAAAAGGTTGCTGATCGTCGAGGTGGTTGACGTGGAGGTGAAGTCTGAGATGTTGATTTTCTGCAAAGGCAATTAGATTGGAATGAGGTTAAAGATCATCTGGTTTCATTGCTTTTTGTCTTTGAGATGTTGGTTTTATATCATTTCTCGAGCAAGCGTTTGGAGTTTTTACCTAATGGGTCGTGGAGGCGTTTCGCGGATTGTAGCACGAATAGCTTTTAAAAAAGTAAGAGAGAAACCAAACCAAAACAAGAATCCAGGTTAGGAAGAAATCTTGAATCTTGAATTGTGTTAAACAGAAACATAGAAAATATTAAATTACCATTTCGGATTTGGTTCCAATCATCGGCATCCTCTAAACTGCTTTCAAAGTACTTAAGCTTTTCAAGATTGGTAGCGGTCAAAATTTCACCAGCTGATAAAGAATGCAGCTTTAGCTCATGAGTCTCCAAATGCGAAAAAGAAAGGGAGAGAAACAGAGAATTTACCGGGTAAGATGTATCGTTTATGGAACTTTGGAGTGTCAATTACAAGCGACTGCTGTGAACGCCCTTCATGATCCATATACTCTTGGCACATCCTTAACCTCTATCCACCATCCCATTGTTTTGTTTTTCGATATAAACATGAAAAAATGAAAACTCAGCAACCTAAACAAGAAAATCGATCTGACAAAGAACCTAGAGTAGGAACTTCTATATACCTGTTCGATGCAAGATACTCGTAATTCGGTGTCTGATACTTCATCGACCTTTTCATCGATAAAGTCATTGACTTTATACGTAACAGAGCCTAAATGGTCAATTGTATTCACCAGAGCCTTCACCGCATAATCTTTCAGTGTCTCTACAACTCTGCATTTAACACGAAAAGAAAGTTATTGTGAAAAACAGAGAAGAACAAAGGTTATTGACACAATCTGAGCTGCTAAAATCCAAACTCACATCTTCTTTTTATTGTCTGCTGAGTAAGATAGTTCGAAATACTCAGCTGCTGAGTACAACTGTGTTCGCAGATTCTTCAAGTCCTGAGAAAAAAGAAGCAGAGAGCATTTCATATACATTTCGAGTTAGGAATGTATTAGTAACAATACTTGGTTCTTGAGAATCAGAAACAGTCATAACTTCCATCAGTTTCACGCAATTGAACACACGTCATGCTCTTTCTAGTTCAGATGGGGACTTAAACAAATGATCATAAACAAATAAATAAAAGAGCAAACAAACAACCATACGCAAGTTTTTGCATATTCAATTCTACCTTAAGACCATCAGAGAAGAGCATGCTTTGCTGCATAGAGACCTCATCATAACTCGATGCTTCTTGGGACATGGGCATCGTAGCCGCTGCAATCTCTTGGTTTTTAACAAAAAGAGAGGCAGTGGAATCTCAAACCAGCTTTTCCTTGTCACTGCGGAAAAAGAATGAAGTTAAGAACCTCATAACTTATTGCTGTTTCCATCTAGATTTTCCAAGAACACTTGAAAGCTACATTCTTTTAGTTAACATATGAACAGAAACGATGGAAAAACTATAATGCTATAACAAGAAAGATGTAAGAAAATCCAAGCAATCTCTTACGAGAGAGTAATCTGAAACTGAAAACTCTTTTCAAGAAGAGTATAGATTTTATTATCAGATCAAATGTTTTAAGACCAATTACATTCTGTTGGGCAGAAGTGTTACCATCAAGGAAACAATGCTAACTAACGTATATGAATCCTCAACAAGAAAAACTATTTGCTTTGATCCAAATCTAATCTGATAAAAGAAGAAACAGACAAAGACTAGAATCCACAGCTCTCAAAAGCAACCAATAATTTGTTCTGAAAACAAATAGACCTTCTTTGAATCTTTCATTAGTACAGTTATTCTTTTTAAGTCTTTTAAAATTATTTCAAAAAACCTCACGAATGAAACTGAAAAAAAAAAGAGAGAAACTTTGGGAGAAATTGCAATGTTTTATAATTAAAGTATTACAATTTTTAACAACCACAGAATCAATAATACTTCAGACAATATTGTCTGATTTACCATGAACAACTCAAGAACACTAGAACTACTTTTTTTTTAAAACACTAAAACCCAGAAACCCTCAAGAACACTAAAATGCTTCAAGCAGAAGTAGCAAAAACCCAATTCAAATTCATCGGTTTAATAGTAAATAATGAAACTAATCGACAAGATTATAGAAACTAAAGAACCCAGTGACGAAAAGTTTCGACATTTCGACTTATTGCAACTGAAATTTCAGATGATGAGAGTGAAATCAAACCAGAGAAGTGTGATTATTCAGTCGGTATAACCGTCTCTTTCTCGTGTTCCTTTCTGGTCGAAGGGCAGATCCAATTTGTCTGAAACAATGAAGAAGATTTGAAGACAGTAACAGTTCGAAATTCCAAATGAGAAAACGAAATTGGGGTAATGTGTAGTATTGATTGGGTGGAGGTTTTAAGGAAGGAAGGAAGTGAGCAATGTTTGAGTTTTTGTTCGTCTCAGAAAAACTCGAAACCTCTCACTTTAACTCTCACTTTTTTGACCCATCATCATCATTTGCGGAGAAACGCTCGGTCTCTTTTTCTGTTGATTTTTTTTACGCATCGAATACAAAGCAACTTTTTATTATGAAAAGAAAATTAACAAAAAAAAAAGTATATAACATATATATATACTCTTATTTTTTGTTGGGTTTTTTGTAAAATAACCCGCCACAATTTTTTTTTTTATAAGATTACCTTTCAACTTAGAAAAATGCAAATCAATGCATTCAACTCTATGAAAACCTGCAAAATAACCTTCCATAAACTTTTTTTTTCAAGATTACCCTTCATTTTAGAAAAATACAACTCAATACATTCAATTCTATGAAAATGTGCAATATAACTCTTACCGTGTATATGTTTTTAATTTGTATATGATTGTGTATTTACCATCAACATTATGTCGTTTTGTTAATTTTAAAAAGAATAAAATTACGCATAAAGGAGATTCGAACCCATGATCTCTACTAAAAATCCAGACGACACAACCTTTTTGTCATGATAAACTTCGTTAAATTCACAAACGTAAAGAAATATAATACGATTTTCATTTTTCAACAATTCTAACCTAAAAGTTCAAAACTCAGAAACAAAAACTCAAGCTTTATACAAAAAATTAGCCAATGAAGCTAAAAGCGAAATCCAATTCAGTAGAACCCTGATTTTTTCTAGAAATTTGAAAATCCAGAAGAGAAAAAATCGAGTTTCAAACACAAAATAAGCCCAAAAGCATCGAAATGAAGTTAGAAACGAAATTCAGATGAAAAAACTGAAGGGAATCCTTCATGGAAAACATTCAGAGATTTTGAGGAAAAAAAAAGAAAATAGTGAATTTTGGTTTAGAGTCGGTGAACATCGTATTATATTTGTGTATGTTTGTGAATTTAACAAAACTTATCATGGCAAAGTGGATGGGTCTTTTGAATTTTTAGTAGAGAACATGAGTTCGAATCCCCTCTGTGTAATTTTGTTCTATTTCAGTTAGCAAAACGACGTAGTTTTGATGGTAAATACATAGTTATATACAAACTAAAAAAACATATACACAACTATTAAGGGTTATATTGCAGGTTTTCATAAAGTTGAATGCATTGATTTACATTTTTCTAAATTGAAGGATAATCTTGCAAAAAAAATATTATTGAAGATTATTTTGCAGGTTTTCATAGAATTGACTGCACTGATTTGTATTTTTCTAAGTTGGAGGATAATGTTGTAAAAAAATTATTGTGAAAGGTTATTTTGGAAAAAAGTCTTTTTTGTTCGGGTGGGATTTTGAAATATTTTCTGGGATAGTCGTAGGAACACTGAGTAAGAATTTCGTCCTCTGATAAGTGACGTATCTCTAGCAAATATGGTTTTTTGTAGTTTTTCCAGAGCGACCATACATACCTACAACGTCAGTTAATTTTTCGAGAAAATGAAAAGAGTTTCTTTGCTACAAACTCTACGACATTTAAGTTAGCTATCCCCTGAATAGTAAGTTTAATCGACAAGTAATGACAGAATTATGTTTGATGTTATGGGTGAATATTATATCACAACCATATGTCATTCGTAATGTGAATGGGGGAAGGTGTAAAAAAAAGAAAAGTAATTTTGAGGGAGAATAGATACAATTTTCACTATAATCAAAATTAACAACGAGATAATACTAGCCATGGTTTTCTTTTGTCTTTGTAAACGAAATTTGTAAGTCTTAATTTCTTTGTAAGTAACAAGCTTATGATCATGTCGTGCGTGCTTCAAGGATAACAATTTTATGTCCATTTTTTAACAAAAGAAATTTAAGAAAGGAAAAGAAAAAACAAAATGAAGAACAACAATGATTTAAGGGGAAGCACGTCTTTGGACAGCCGTGTAATTCTTTATTATTTTTTCTAATAAATATTATATAGGGAAATTAGGTCCTATATGAATTTTTCTTCTGTATGTATGTCATTCTTCTTTAACTCAGAATTATTATCACACAGATCCTTTTTCTGAGTGGTTACTATAATGAGAGCGATCATCATTTTGCGCAAATTTATATCATCAATTACTTCCTATCACCAGCAAAACTTTTTTGGTGCAACTAATTACACATGCGATTCATTTTCTTTCAATTGCATCATTTTTAATTTTTCATTTAATACAAAAACTGTCTGTCAGTCAGTCACATATTTAGTTCGTTTTTTGGTTAGCAATCGGATTTATCTTCAAATTTTTCATGTTTGAAACTACTGTTTTTAATAAAAAAAAATATCTTTAGTAAGGAATTTCAAACATGTAAGAATGATTTCTTTAAAGGGTATATACATCTTTTATTTGGAAATTTGATTACCTGAAGAACACAATATACCAAAATCGAAATCAATAACCAAAATTACGGGGCGGAGCTAAACCGAGTTAATCATAGGATTGGTGACGAAATATATAATTATACTGGTATTACTTAAACCAGTCCAGACCGGTTCGGTATTCTAACGATAAAGAAATCTAATTTTATCCGAAAGACCGATCCGATCGCCGTTGGCTGTTCTCCGTCGAACTTCTTTGATATTTTTCGCATTCTCCGATCTATTGTAGAACTCCTTTTCCACCTTAATTAGTCGGAACCCGGGATCTAATGGTTGCGTCGAAACCTAATTTATGCGCTCATTCGATCTTGATCCTCGATTTCATACAAACCAGAGCAGGCGCTAGATCTTTTCTTCACGAAACCGCATGTGTGCAATTTTATCCACAATGATTATTGCTATGAAAAAATGATTTAACTTCCAATCTAACAAATGAAAACCACATTAATTAAAAATGTTGAGAAATGATATAATGCGTTTTGGCGCATTTTAACCTTTGTTTTGTAGGTTTTTATCGAGTCTTTTATTTTATTTTGAATCATTTTAGGTCTAAAGGTAGCTAGATTAGAGGATCGGAGCTCATGAAGAGACTTAGCAAAAATAGAGGAAAAGTGGAGCTTTTTGGAAAGTTTGAAGAAAAGGGCACCTACTCCTGCTCCCGAAACCTACTCCGCAGAAGATCAATTTTTGGAAAGAGAGAGAGAGAGAGAGAGAGAGAGAGAGAGAGAGAGAGAGAGAGAGAGAGAGAGAGAGAGAGTAACACAGAGAGAACTCGAGAGAGATTTCTGATACATTGTTTTGAGTTTTTGTAAGATTTGAAGATTGTCTTCCACCCTTTAGAGAAGATTTCTAAACCCTTTACCTTTTTCATTATTTTATCCATGAATTCTCTTATCTCTCTTGCTGTTGTTTGATCTATCATGTTTGAGTAGTTCTCCTAGTTAGGTTAAGGGGTTCGAAGGGATTAGGGATTCATGAACTAAGCATAAATAGGATTCTATGTATATTGATATATTCATCTATTGTTGTTCTAAATGTCTAGACTAGCTTGATCACCTAGCCTCTGATTTTAGGTTTAATTTACTCATCAAAAGTGTTGTGAATTGCTTGAAAAAACATAGATGGACGATTTGTTCTTAGCCAACGACAGTTGATGCTAAGGCAAGTTGTGAACAAATCGATCCCATCCTCTATAATGCTTATCATTCTTTGTAAACTCAAACGACAGTTTAGGATGTTATATTGATTAATAAAGTGGTTGATGCCACGACAGTGGATCCTCCTATTTCTATGGTTGAGTTCTAGATTGGTTCTGAATCGTTGTCCTGAATAATTGCTTGGTTCTAGATGATCTAATCCCTAAGATATCCTCCCTTAGCCTACCATTTTTATTAATATTTGTTTAAATCGATTTTACTTAATTTGCTTGCTATTCGTGACAACTTACACTTAAAACCAACTTGATCGCTTAGCTGAATTTGTATCTCAAAAGATTAGAGTGTATTGCTGTCCCTTGGATCAAACCTCACTATTCTACATCGAGTTTCTGAGGTTTGAAGTTTATAGTAGAGGAAAAACTCTTTCTATCAAGAAACATAAGCAAAAGAATCTCTAGAGAGAAATTCAATTCTAAAACAGTAAGTAGAAAGCTAAAGAGTTTATTTAAATACAAGCTGGCATGTCTTTCAACCTCTGGCCGCACATTCTAACTCCTTGAGCATCCCATGTTTCTCTGCAAAGAATGTTGCCTTCTTTAAACGGGTGGCGTTTGCGAGGATGTACTTTGCAGTTTTCCTCTCTTGCTCTGTTCCATTGTAGTGTCTCCACTTGAAGGTCTCAAGATGGGATGGTAAACACTTAGGAAGAGAATCCGGTTGGTGAGAAACAAGGTTGACACTCGCCTTGACCAGGTTGGGCATATTTGCAAACCGTAGATAGTTGCTGAAGCTGTCTCTAATGCTAAAGAGCGTCAAAGAAGGTGCGTTAACGGCAAACCCATGAACACCTTTATGCTGAGACGAAGAAGTATAGATAGATAAACTGGTAAGCGTAGGCACGTCGATGGTAAATATATGAGCTTTGTTGCACTACCATTAATCAATCAAAACATTTCAATTAAGTCTATATATGCCATATTAGAAATCTTTACATATTTACATTAATTTTGTTAACATGGAAATACATGTGCGACAAATTTAAATCCAACTAAAATGTTAATATTTTAAAATATAAGTATATAACATAACTTTTTAACAAAGACTTATTCACCGATATCAATTACTTTATAAAAATTGTGCTATTGTTTATTTGGATATCGTATATGATTGATCATACAATTATTTTATTTTTTCTTTATTGATCAAAGGGTTTGGTTTTCATTCATTAAACCGGTGCTAGACCAAGATTGTTTGATACAATTTGTAGGGCTGATTTCGCCAATAGATCAGTCTCTTCATTTGCGATCTAGGGATAAACACAAACGATACATTGAGATCTATGGCGATTAGGTTGATGTCACACATGATTCCATAGATATCAAGTTGGAAGTTGTTCGAGTTGATCAAATGACTCAGTTGCTTAGTGTCGGAGGCCATCATGAAGAGCTTGAAATCCATGGAGACTGCCAGTGATAAGGCTTCTCTCATAGCCATTGCCTCCGCCATCAGGACCGAGCCGATCCAGTGTTTTATTTAGGAGCCTTGAGCCTTTACTCTCTCGCGGCTGTCTTTGATGATCCATCTCAGGCCCGCGCTCTGTCGATCCGTCTTCCATGAAGCATCAGAAGCATCAGATTTCTAGGAGTTCTGATGGTGAATCGTAGCTTGATGTCATAGATCCTTTGTTCTGTAGTTGTGCCGCTAGCCATTCAGAGGTGTCATGGATCGCTTTAGTTATAGTCTCTGATGCTGTAATCACTCGATTTTAGAGTCGGAGGCATGATCCATAGATATCAAGTTGGAAGTTGTTCGAGTTGATCAGGTGAATCAGTTGCTTAGAGTCGGAGGCCATCATGAAGAGCTTGAATCCATGGAGACTGCCTGTGATAAGGCTTCTCTCATAGCCATTGCCTCTGCCATCAGGATCGAGCCGATCCGGTGTTTTATTTAGGAGCCTTGAGCCTTTACTCTCTCGCGGCTGTCTTTGATGATCCATCCCAGGCCCATGCTCTGTCGATCCGTCTTCCATGAAGCATCAGAAGCATCAGATTTCTAGGAGTTCTGATGGTGAATCGTAGCTTGATGTCATAGATCCTTTGTTCTGTAGTTGTGCCGCTAACCATTCAGAGGTGTCATGGATCGCTTTAGTTATAGTCTCTGATGCTGTAATCACTCGATTTTAGAAAATCCGTTGGTTGCGTGATATTCACAAGAACCAAGCAATCCATGGAGCTAGTGGGCCGTCGCTGATTCCGGTTGGGGGGAGGCATAGTTGTTGATTCGCCTGGAGTAGGATCGACTGGAAATTGGGGTTCCTCTCGTTAGTTATCTCCTCTGTGAATGGGGCTAGCTTCCACAATTATTTTATTTTATATCAATTTATTGTATCCATATTACCCTAACTAAAGTTACGTTTTTGTTATATATTTACAACTTTACAAATCAACTAAAATGTAACATTTTAATATTTTATGATATTAGTATATAACATAATGTTTTAACAAATTTAAATCCAACTACAACTACAATATTATTTTTTTGATTTTTGTATGAAAATATTTTTACATACAAACGTGATATTATTTTTTTGGGTTTGATGAACTCATATAAGTTTGAAAGAAACGTAATCTCAAACGTATTTGATTTACATAAAAAAACGCTTATATTCAATCTCAAGTGTCATGTAAATTAAATTTTGTAAAATAAAATATACTTATCTACATATACCATTTGATCTTTGTTATTTTTAGTTTCTCCCGTGGATTATAAAAAATCAATCAATTTTTCTTTTCGAATATTTTAATCCCGCGTTTGACGTGCATCAAAAATCTAGTCTAGTCATATTGATAAAGATGGAATAATTCAATATAGAGTCATGGTACATATTTGACAGAATTGGCTAGGAAACGATATTAGGAGTGAAAATTAGATCCAAGATAAATTTGACCTTTCGAGCAAAAAACAAAAACAATGTCTTTCAAAATCTAGAAGTTTCTTACGTTAAACAATAATGTGTTTGTATTGTGGAAATTTCTACTTTTAATTTGCATTTTGTGCCAAGAGGTAGAAAACACCCGATCCAAACATAAGTTTATTTTATTTGAATGTTTGTCTCGGCTTTCTATCAAATTAATGTCCACGCTTTTGATTGATAGCAAAATGTGACTTTGATATCATTTTACAAAGCATTTTTGATAGGAAACAATTATCTAAGTAATCAACACTACAAAATTAAGTGCGAATAGTTTCATATGTCCGCATAGCTAGGAAGACATTATTTTTCAAAGTAAAATCCACATAGAGTATATATTGTTCATCAAACTGAAAGAATCAAACAAACAATGAAATTTTTTCCTATGTCTTTCTTTATACCGAAACAAAGCCAATGAAATTATGTAAAACAAACAACTCTCAGAGAGAGTAACAACAACACAGACAGTGTAACAACACCTACCAAGTGGCTTCTGTTCCTGCCTATGAAATTTCGATAATGCCTCTAGCATTATGTGACGGGGAGCTTGTCTTTCACGATCCACACTTTTTCACTCGCCATCTGCTTAGAAGATATGACCCTCTCGCCAAGTCATTTGCTGCTGTTCCGTTTGACAGTATACATGTAAACAGAGCTGTGTGCTTCTTTAGTAGCCTGTTCTCTCCAGCAACTGTAGTGGAACGACAAAGAGACGTGGCCAGATTAGCTGAGTTGGGGTTAAACAAGAAACACTTGAAAACACAGCAACTGCAGTGGAACGACAAAGAGACGTGGCCATATTAGCTGAAGTTGGGGTTAAAGAAGAAACAGATAACACAAAGACTGCACAACACAAAGACAGAGTGAAGGATTAGGAACTCTGTTTCAGAATCGTGTTTTGTTTGATATACGATGATAAGATTTTCTTTTCCTACAAGGTAACAAAAGATTTCGTTTTATAGTCCCAATCACCTTTTTTCTCTTTTTTTGGACTATTGTTTTACCCAAAATCCTATGTAAAACAGAAGCACTCATACTAAATTCATCCTAGCAAGATCATTTGAAGACAAGATAGGTCCTCTTTTTCTCCAAAGAAGAGAGTTCGTTCCTAAGGTTGTCATCTTCTTTTTGCTCCATCCTTTGGACCAAAGAGTCGATCCTCTTGATCACTAGAGCCAGACGGCCAGAGAAGCGTGCCATGGAGTTTATCACCCGAAAAAGTTGGTGAATGTCGAGTCCAACACTCCATTTGAGAGAAATCTTGATCAAAAGACCTTTGGTTGGCTCGATTAACCATCTCTTGTGACGGATAGAAAGCCGAGGAAGAAGTGCTCTCTTCTTGCACATCTCCACGACCATGATCGGAGGAGCTCCTAGAAAAGAAACAAAGAACCTTTTCAAAGAAAAAAGAAAAGAAAAAAAAACATAACTATATTTGAAAGAAGAAGAGAGAAGCTTTTACCTTGTTGATGCCCTTTAACGCCTTCACAAATATGGGAAACAGTGGTATGAGCTTGGGATGGAGATCAGCAATAGCAGTGTGCACCGCGGTAGTAGATACAACAGAGGGCTTGATGGCGGTGAAGCTCGCATCTGCAATAACAAGATGCGTGAGAGGGAGGTTAAGGTCAGTGTTGTTAATGAGGAAGTATCTAGTAAAAGGTACCATCTTGAGTCTGCACTATAATGGTGCTGACCGTCACGGGTAGCTCTTAACCAAGGCATATGTTGTATTGGTGAGGCGCAAACGTAAGAGAGTGATGGAGTTCATCAAGTTGTTTCCAAGGGCACTTGTTATAAGCAACTCGGCTTCCTCGATCTTGTTCTTTTTCTTTTTCTGAGAGTAAGCAGAAGTACGCATCTTAGATGCGAAAGAAAGGCAAGAGAGGGCAATGAGTGATATTTGGTGTTTTTAGACCATTACACTCATGATTTTGTCATATTTTGTCCACGACTTCATAGCATTTGCAACACATTTTGATCATTTTAGTCTTATTTTTGTGATTAGATGTATTTTAGAATTAGGACATGTAGTTGTGCACTTTTGTTCTTATTTAGGTTTAATTTAGGTACCTTTGGAGATATTGGAGCTATGTGGATGTAAAAGAAAGGAGAAAGTTAACAAATGGAGAATAAGGAAGCAATAGAGAAGAGATTTGAGTCAAGAAGGATGGATCAAAGATCGAATCAATGAAGAAGTCGGAGTGTTCATATCCATGTCTCATATCTACGTCACAACCTAGATATGGGAACCGAAATTTCTACAAAAGACACATAGTTCATATCCACGTGGTAGATATGAAACCCAGTTTTACCAAAGACCAAGATCCGATCCAATTCAAATTGGATTTACCCGATTCATCTTTATCTTTGTATAAATAGATTTTTAGAGGTGTAAGAACCTAAGTTTGATTTGCTCTTTACCTCTTTTAGCTTTGAAATTCTTTTCTTATGATTTATTTGGATGTTTCACATTTTCTTAATATAGTGAAGTTTTCTTTGTGATTTTGTCATTTTTTTATGATTATGATTGTGTTTTGTATCATGATTAGTGAGTAGTCTCTTAATGAGTTTTTGAATTTAGTAGATTAGGGATGTTTGATGGATTATTAGTGATGTCTAGGCTTAGATTCTTACGATTTTTAAAGATTAAGGTGTACTTAATGCTAGATCAGGCTTAATCAATCAAAATCTAGAACATGGACATTTTGTGTCCATAAGGTGTTTGATAAAATGTCTAGAAGAATTTTAAATCTTGCTTTTCATTCTTAACCAATGGGTATTGATTTTTAAGGTGTTTAGTTGGCTCTATGAACTTATGCTTAATGATTATTGATCATTTAATTGCAACTGAAAAATTAGCTTAATTAAATGGTGTAAATGAATTATTATCATGGGAATGGATTAGTGTACTTTGTGTGATTTATGTCATGGAATTGAGTTTGAATTGTAGTCCTAACATCATTAGTTAGTCATTAAGCATACAAAGTCAATTGCTTTGCCCAAAGCCCAAGCTTTCCCATATTTGATCAAGATATTTCTTTGTTAACTTTTCGGTGACTTTTGTTTGACTTCTAGTTGACTTTTGCAATTGAATTTGTTTATGCTTAGTTATGGTTTGATTAGGTCTTGTTTAGTTTCTCTTTAGAATTCTAGTCTTGTTTATCTTTATATTGCATTCTCATTTGATTGTTTCACTTAGTTTTATTGCATAATTAGGATTTGAAACACACAAAAACATCATTTAGCTTAGATTAATCAATTGCTTGCATTTTTAGTGTGTTATTCTCTACTCCTTGTAGTTCGATACAATACCTTGATTACTACTTGTTGCTTGCATTTGGGTACTAATTTGGGATTTAAAACTTTTATCTCAGCAATGAGCTCTATCTCTTGGCTCATGGTTTCTTCCATTACCTAAAATTAACACCAAGAAAGAAGAAGAAAACCTCATTATTAGATCGAAAGAAAAAGAGAAATTTGTAAAATTAGGACACATTGAAGTTGATTATGTTCCAATACACCTTTCTCATATTTTGCCATTTTTTCATTATTACCCTTAAACAAATATATTTAATAACAAATAAATGATTTTTAAACTTTTTAAAAATAAAAAAATAATAATAACGTAAAGAATAGTCATTTCTATATATTAAAATGTTGTTTTAGTTAAAAAAAATGTTGAAATTTGTTCTTTTTGTTTTCTTCTTCGCCTTGTAGAACTTGCAGAATTTACGTTCTACGACTAAGTTGCTTCTACGGATTGGTAGATTATTCGTTTTGCCGATTTCAACTATATCTACCAAGTGTAGAATTTGTGTTCTACTACATGCTTTGTGTTCTACATTTCCGCATAATATTTCTTCTACCATTTGTACAAAAATCTACCAAATCCAGAATACGCATTCTACCATTCTCTATATCTTCTACCATATCCAGAACATAAATTCTACCACATTATCTATCATCTACCAAATGTAGAATGTGGTTTCTGCAAAGTTAGTTTTAAAATTCTCTAAATCTAAGACCTAAATATTCTATTTTTCTAAAATGGAGTTAGAAAATATGTTTTCAGATTACGGTTTCTAGTTTTCTTCTTCGTTCTTCATCTTCGCTTCCTCTTATCTTCTTTGTTTCTTCATATTTTCTAATCTTATTTCTTCGTTTCTTGAATCTTTTTGCATATAGTTTCTTTATTTTGATTGATATGTTGTATATCTATGTGATATGTGGTGAATGAATATCGTACGAGTAAAGGGAAGGATCACTTGGTTTGGTTTTAATAAAATAAACCAAAATTACAAAACAAAAAAAAAAGAATTTATTTCGCTTTGGCCCGATTGGGCGCGTTGGGATCCTGGTCGGGCTAATGTCCCTGATAATTTCATGTTTCATCGTGCACGCCAGCCAGCCAGCCATTTCGATCACCTTGCTGTATAAATCGGGCTAACTTAAATTTTTTGGTTTTCATAATAATTTTTGCAAACTTTTATTTACATGAGAGACCATAAGCTCAACCTAGTTCCACTCAGAGGATGGGTTGGTTTATTCACGGTGAAAGCATATTGTTAAAGGCGAATAGAAATACAATATTAAAAGAAAATAAAAAGAAAAAATAATTAAATCTAGTAGTTTCAAACTTATTGTGTATTCACTTTTTTTCTTTTTTCTTTTCTTTTATTTATTTTTCAAAGATCAATAAAAACTATTTGTTAATATAAATAAAAGCTAAAAATGGGATGTTTTGAAACTAAATTCTAATGGGACATACTTATAGAGATAAAGGTGTATTGAGACATAATCAACTTCGATGTATCTTAATTTAGCAAATTTCTTAAAGAAAAATAATGGGCACTTACCTAAAATGAACGAGTGAGTCAAGGAAAGATAAAGATATAGAATAACAAGTTGCGAAATATATGGTAACAAGTAAATATATGCGCATTTAGTTCGGATATGGTGTTCTTGTCTGGTTTCAACTCAAAACTCCTCTACACTTGATCTAATCAAGAAGAAGAAAACATAAGAACTACCACATGGTGTTGTTCCAAGACGAAAACCCAAACTTTCATGGCAAAGTCACTTAATTCTAACACAAGACATAGTACACACGGTCCTAAACAGAGGAGCTAAATCGGGTGGTTGTTCCAGTGGGAAAAAAAGTAGATGATCTAATCGTAATTTTATGTTCCAAGGACATGTTTTTTCGAGTGCAATTCACTCGAAACTATGTTCCAAGACAAAACCCCAAACAGAGCAGCTAGAGACAGAGGAGATTGACTTACCAGAATGCCGTTTCTGGAGAAAATCTATCAAAAAGATTCATCGCAATGTAAGGGACGAACACGTCGGTGATTTCCTCGTACTGTAAAACAAAACAAAAAACCCCAATTCGTGAGTTTTGACCTAATCCCACGAACGATCGCACATAACAGAGAAACCACTTGGACAAAATCAAAACCGATTGCGAAGCTCAAGAACACAAACGTACTCCAAGCATCGCGTGAATTGCTGCTTTTCGAATTTGCACGTTCTTCGGATCTCTGTAGAAAAAACCCGGGGGCATGAAATCCGACTCCACCTTCAGATACTCATCGAGTTGGAGTTTTCCGGCGATCTCCGTTGGAAAGTAAGGATCATATCGAGGAGACATTTTCGTTTTCTCTTCTACATTCCGTCGTTTTTCTTCCTTTCTCTTCTACTTTCCGGGGAAAAAACCTAAAAACCTTTTTTTACGAGGATCTGTTTCTTGAGTGTGGAGAAAGCTGTGTGTACAGTCTTGGCAATTCTCATCTCATTTTACAGCAAGCGGGAGGATTTCGAATTCTCCCAAAACGACGTCGTAACTTCAAGGCTCTTTATTTTCCCTTAATCCCTTATATATTAATTGGAAATTGATTTTTAAAAAAAAGCTTATGTCTCTTCACCAAAATCATTCTCCAACTTTTAATGTGACATGACATTGTTAAAAAAGTGACATGACATTCTCTAATTTAGCTCATTCTCTCTAATTTATTTAGCCCAAACTCAATAACAAATTTAGCCCAAACTCAAGAAAAAAATTGGTCAAAAATCAACTATTAGCCAATTTCACAAATGAATGGAACAAAAGTGTTACACTTATAAATCGGCCAAAATCAATTATTAATCCAATTACATTTATTTATTAATGTAAATATAAAATCTAACCAATAATTTTCACTATATAAGGGATACATCACGGCCAAAAAATATATTGATATCAATTTAATTGATTGATTTTGTTTTTGATACCAATTCAATCGACTGATTTTCACGGCGTCTTAAACTGATTTTCTTAAAGATGGAATTTCCATCAAAAGTAAAAAGAATTTTTTTCCGGAATATCATTGTCTTTTTATAATCATTTTTTTGTAGTTTTGGCTTCTTTTTAATATATAGAGGATATCATTTCAGATAGTCGGAGATCTATTGATTTATTGTTATAAATTTCCATAAAATGGTATTTATGATTATATATTTTAATGTTTTAAAATATTAAATAATTTATTTGTATTCTAAATTCTACTTAAAATAGTCGGACAAGCCAATTTAATATGTTTTTTAACTCTTATGTATTAAAATTATTATATATTTTGATTTGATACGTTTACATATGTAAAATAATTAAATGATAAAATAAATTTCTAAAATTTATATTATTAATAAAAACGATATTATTGACCAAAAATATTATAAACAAAAGAATCAACAACAATGTATATAATAAAAAATCAAAACAACTACATATTTTACATTTTAAAGATTAAAATTAAAACTAAAACTACATAAATAATTTATCCGTGTGTACGCGGAAGAATCACCTAATTTTCACTTAAACGACGTTAGAATTAATAGTTTGTTATGAATAAGAGAAAGAGAGAAGGAAATGTGTTGTCTTATTCCATCAATAATAGAGAGTATATATAAGATTACAAATACTTGGGGAGGAAGTACAACTTGGAGAATAAGTAATTCTAGAATGTTCTAGAACATGGGCCTATAATGGACATCCACCTAATAGGTTTATAACACTCCCCCTTGGATGTCATTATAGTAAAACTAATCCTAATGCGTATAAGATGTTGCCTCATTAAAAACCTTACCAGGAAAACCCAATTGGGACAAAACCATGGCTAAGGGAAAAAGAGTGCAACGTGCTATTTCTCCTCCTGATGAGTGCATTACTTGATATCTTTGTGACGACGTACCCAAATGTTGAACTTGCATCAAAAAAATACTAACTGGAAGTGTTTTGGAAAATAAGTCCGCCAAAGTGATATATCATGGTTTTTACCCGTTTTTCATCATGATATAGTTCCGTTTTTATCGAGTCTTTTTGGTGTTTTCCTATTGTTTTAGAGTCTTGTAGGTCAATGATCGATTGGAGCATAATGGAAACTTTTGGGAGTTTTTGGAGCATCGAGGAAAGAAGAGACGAAGTGATCAAGTCAAAGTCGATTTTACAGACCTGTGTCGATCGACACGGACCTGTGTATCGATCGACACGAACATGTCTGACGAGAAGAGAAGAATTTCCTCTTGGACCCATGAAGCCCATAAGTTTACAGAAAAGCCCAGTCCGAATTTTAGACCTTATATATAGTTTTTCCTTAGGCTTTTAGGTTTTGGATCTTAATTTCTATTGAGACTTGAGAGAGGAGATTTGCAGAGTTTTTAGGAGATTTCAGACTTCCAGACTTCATCGTTTTTGAATCTCTGTATCACTTACTCTTTTATGCAATTTATTTCATTCATAATGTTTACTGCATCTATGTCTGAGTAGTTTGCTTGTTAGGTTTAAGGTAATTCTAGGGTTTGATGAGAAATTGATAGGATTGAAACTCTGTTAGGATTTATCTTTATGTTCTTCATCTAGATTGATTTAACTCTGATTTTAGGATTGATCAACTGAAATTGGATATCTTAGGTTGGTTTAATAGATGCGAAAGTATTATTAACAACCTGATATAATCTTAGATGAGCAAAATTATCTACTCGCAAAGAAATTTGGCTTAGTAATTTTGTGAACAATTGAACATGAATTTAATGCTTGATTTTATTCACTAAGTTTGCAAATAAATTTGGAATTTAGGAATTTAGTCATAGATAATCTCTGCAACGAAAGTTGATTGGTTTTACATTCGTGTTTGAGTTCTAGAACTGCACTTAGCAAATCCTACAGTTAATTATCTCTATGTCGATCGACACAGACCTTTGTGTCGATCGACACGATCAATTTTGATTCATTCCTGCGAATTACCCATAGCCTAACCTTTTGTCCAATTGATTACTAGAACCTTTATCATCATTCACTTTGTTTACGTTTGCTGTTTATTTTACATTCATCACTATTTACTTAGCATAATTTGAACTCTTTAATCAATTGTGTGTTTAGATTCCCTGTGGATTCGATCCCTAAGTACTACTACGATCTCTTAATTTGAGAGAGTAGCTCAGGGTAAATTTGAGCATATCACAAAGCTTCACTTGAACGAATCTGTAGAACATGTACATCGCCTTTCATTTGCAACTCATGGGTCTTTCAGATGATTTATCTTAATTATTCTCTTTGTTTCTCTCAATATCATTCAAGTATACGATATTCATTTGGGAGATTGATAGACTTTCACATATCATTGTAATGATAACATTTCTCTTTAAGTGTCTATCATATGCGTGTCTTTGATATCTCGTTAAAAACCTTTTCACAGAAAAACCCTATGGGATAAAAACTATGATAAGGGAAAAAGAGTACATCCACGCTCATCATTATATATCTCCCCCTCGGAAAAATCTTCTTCGGGAGATGAATTCCGATCTTTCAAAATTACTATAAACATAGCTTTAAAACTCATATAATTGTCATATGATATCTCAGATGATTGGACTTCTGGTTCATACCATCTTTTCCTTTATCATACAAAATCTCATTACATTTTATGTATGGTACTTCAAGACCAAACATATATGAGCATTTTCTATAAAATCCTCTAAGGATTTATTGAGATAACATCTTTTGCGCTAGATGTTCAATTTGAGATATCTGAAGATAAATTTATCTTTCCAAGGTATATTATCAAATCTTTTCTTCAGATATTAATCTCTTAAGGAGTTCTAGTGGTGTTCAAATCATCACATACATTGCTATTATAGCAAAACATTTACGAAATCTCCTTACATTGAAATTTTCTCGGACTTTCATAAATATCATTATCCAATGATCTTTTATCATCGTACTACTTGTGATAACTCTGCTGGAGTTTCGATGATCTTCAATTAAGAATCACTTTATCAAAATCTTTTGATAAATACATGATTATACCCCATGTTACATATTTTTCAATTCATTCGATTGAGTAGAATTCCCGGGTACATAATTCTGATACCAGTAATCCTTCGGGGACCATATCTTTCACATCCTTCAGGGATTGCCATCATATGTAATTATCCAGTGTTCAATAACATATTACCACACTTATAACTATTGCATCCACCATAAGAGAACATATCCCTTCATAAATTATTCTTTGTCTTTGTGACAATTTCACTATTGTTTCACACAAAGACTCATTTATCTTTCACTGGTTTTACACTTCAGGTGCATAGACTACTAGTCTAATTCTTTGCAAGAGATTATAAGTCTATTTTCTTCTTTTCCATTTGGCCAATCATTACTTTGTGTACACTTTTCAATAGACTTTTCTTATGATCCTCTTTTCATAATATCAACTGCTTACTGCATGCAAAATATTACGACGTCGATTTTCTTTTCGGTTCCATCTTATTTCAAACATGACATAGCTAGCTAGCTCTCTTCATTGTCAAGTACTTGAATATTTTTATTCGTCTTGTTTATGTCTCTTCTAGAACTCATTCGATCTCTTCTAGAGATCATTCAAAATCTTTATTTCCTCGATCTAGTCATTCTAATTATATGCTCTTTTTATTTTACGAGGATTTTTATATTTGAAACCAAATAGGCCTATCACGCTTCATGCGATCTTTAGACTCACTAGCAGTCTCATATTGTCCTTCTGGGACATTAATTCTAATTAGAGCATATACAGCTGGTATACGTGATTACATCACTCTATTTGGGTCAGTAAATGCGTCTGGCAATCAATACACTAAACTTGAAATTATCTTTTGGACTTCTAATTCTCATCAATTAGTCCGAGGATAATTGATAATTCATAGATACTTATATCTTTTTTTTTCCAGCTATTTTACTTTTTCCCCCTAATGTTGGAAAAACTGACTCATTAAAATGCAGTCTACGAGTCGAGCCTTAGATAAATCCTTTTGGGATGACTTTAGACACTTACTTATCATTCTTATCCAACATATATTTATATCCTCCTTTGAGGTCCCACCTTAAAGCATTGTGGTGGAGCACTTTTCATACTTAAAGATTTTCATATGAGAACCATTTTGGTTTCTGACCCAAAACCAATAATTATGGGGAGAATAATTAGATAAACATTGGCTTGATGCTAATCAATGCTACTAAACCATTACGTGTTTGAACATGAACTTTAGGATGTTCAACACTTATTCTAATGGACATCCAATAATTAGAATTCAAACATGACATCTGAAATACTCTTGTAATTTAATCAAGAAAGTAACACTGCAAACTTCAGGTTGCAGATTTATAACAAGGATAAACGTGACCTTCTAGTTGATGTGTCAATCGAGTCAATGTGTCCATTGAAGCGATGCATCTATTATTACCATAAGGTATCTAAATGTCACATAGTGGGTGATCAGCCCATAACCATTTCCTTGTATATATTTCAGAAAACTATTAGATTCCAAATTATTTATCTTGTGAAAGCCAAATTATCATATTGCTTTCTGAGCAAGTAACATATGATAAATCATTAAGAAGAATCTTATAGATCTTCATGGAATGTCCACATAAATTTTCATAATTTCTCGCTTCATCATTAAACCAGGATGACCAATCCGGTTAAGCCAAATATTTAATCTTAGTAAACTTCTTGTTTACTTTACATTCGTAGTAAACTTCTGGTTTACTTTGTTTCGCTAATCACTTACTCCCTTCAAGGGATATCATAATCAAAATTACTTCTAGAAAATCTAAAGCTAATGGTTGGAGTTGTCAGATAACAGACTGCTTTATGATAGTCTGCATTAGAGATATTCTGTCAACATAGCTGAATTAAATTCACTTACAGACTTCAAGTCATGTAGTCTTAATATCACATTTTGGTGATCACACTTTTTCTTTGAGAATTGTTCGAAGAACTAGTGAACATAACTTTCTGGATATGTCACTTATTGCATATGTGAGATTCTTTAATTCTCTCCCTCGAGATGGTGAAACTTCAGGTTCGTCAATCTCGAATTGCCACTCTAGAATCAACAACATTCTTTAATACTTAACTTTTGAGATTTGGGAGAGTATAACGCATCAATGATTTTAAATTGCGTTTTCATAGGCAAATTTTATATCTGCTCTTCAGGAGTTTTCACTCAGCTTTATACTTCTTAATATTGTATTCACGCTAGATTCTTTTATCTAGAGAAATCTCTCTTATCTCTTACCATTTTTATCCCGTAGGAAATACTATATTTGTGCTCTTCTAGAGCATTCATATACATATGTTCTTCTTAAGCATCCAATATGTTTCTTGTACTATCTTGTATAGTACCATCTTTATTTTCTCACTTCTGGTGAAAATATGAGTTCTTGATAGAAACTCTTTGATCTCAATATTGACTATTCAAAACGATCTTTATAGCCACATTCTTTGGCTTAGTGCTATTAGTGTGATCTTATGTATAAGACATCACATTCATTTCAAGGAATGGACCATAATTAACTTGTTAATATTTTCTTTTCACACTTCTAGTGAGAATTTAATTTCTACCAAGAAACATCTTGGTCTTGGCCACTCAAGACAACTTTTATAGCCACTTCTTTGGCTTAGTGTTATTAGTGTGATCTTCTCTTTTCTCATATAAAATGTCATATTCACTTCAGGGAATGGACTACCACCAGATGTGATTCATGAATCTTGTAAAAATCCAACAATTTCTACCATTCATCAAAGAATGTAGATATATAATATAATTATCTCATCACAATTGATTATGCTTTTATTAACATCATTATCATAAATCATCATCTCTACGTAAACGACATGCTAATATGCTAATTAAATCAGTATTTCAGAGACGATATGATACTGAAACATCTATATTAAAATACTTCAATCATGAGAATACCAAACCAGTGATTTGCAAATATTCGAACCAATTTAAACCAAATATTGAAACCAACGATTCTCTAAACCAACTCTAACCAATTTGAACAAGTGAATTATCAAACTAATTCAAAGGTAACGTTTAGAGTCTTTAGACTAATAAAATATAAATTGGTAATGATTGGCTATAATTAAATGATAAGTTACTAAGTATGAGTCGATTTATAATTCAATAAAACATGATTCTAAAGACTTGATTTTTACCTATCTCGATGGAACTGAGATGATTTTGGAGATAATTCAGCGAATGAAGTTGGAAACGGCATCGGAAAAGTCGGTTAGAGATTTCTGAAATCTCTCCAAATCAATGATATCCACACAACCGATCGAACTAACAAAATAACCAAACCAACAAATGTCAAATTATGTTATTCAAACTATAAAATAAATCATGTAATGATAAAGCAATCATGTATTATAGTGATAGCAGATCATATTATGATCTAGACATAATCATAAATCAATAAAACACGAACCATGTAACAATTAGTATATAAATATCATATAACGATGCATTAGATTTCCACTTTATAAATTAAATTAACCAAATCTTAGTTAGGTCATTATTTCGTCTTATTCATAATTGCAGTTGCATATTATCAGTTGAACAATAAAGGACTCTATATTTCGTAACATATAAAGTAACAACTATCACTTATAGCTTAACATATTAGACAACCATTCTGAGACAATCAATAAAGCTATAAAAGAAATTAAAACATGGATGAATCGTATGTAAAACATGTTTCGATCATTGCAAATCAAATAAAACCATGAAGCGTGAAAATCAGATTAAGCAATAGTCAATAATGAAATAAATAGTGAAACATGCTTTATCAAACCAATAAACCAGATCCATAATAAAACAGTACTTCAATACTCGATAACATAAATTAGTAAAGCATGAGAGAATCCAACTTATCTCGATAGAAACGTAGTGAAAGTAGGAGACTTTGAACAAACAGAGGCGAAACAAACGGCTAGGGTTTTTGTGCGTAGACGGCTAGGATTTCGTGTTCAAACGACTAGGGTTTTTGTTTTACTCAGTGGCTAGGATTTCGTGCTCAGACGGCTAGACTATCGTGCTGATAACGTGTTATGAATAAGACAAAGAGAGAAGGAATTGTGTTGTCTTATTCCATCAATAATAGAGAGTATATATAGGATTACAAATACTTGGGGAGGAAGTACAACTTGGAGAACAAGTAATTCTAGAATGTTCTAGAACATGGGCCTATAATGGACATCCACCTAATGGGTTTATAACATAGATGACTTTTTTACGTGGGTTTTACTTTTACGGTTTTACCTTCCTCGCCAAACAAAACCGGTGAATAACCAGGAAAACCTAAACCGGACGATGTTGGTTGAACTGTAGCCAAAATGGTTCTAACCTCATGATGTTTTTATGCTCAACTCGTGAGGGATTATAATATTTAAAAATAAAAATCATATTATCTATAATATGTAGGAAAAATTTAAAAACAACAAAAATAAAATAGTATATCTTAATATATAAAGGAAGATGCACACGATGAGAACGCAACACGTAAACAAAATTCTAACTCATCATATCGTGACATGTGCCTATATTTAATCAGATAATAACATGTGTTAACACTTAAAGCTAATTAAAAAATATAAAAAAGAAATGGAAAACGAATAAAACAATTGTCAAATAACTAATTAAATAGTAAAGAAGAAAATTTTTTATCATTCAAACTAATTATGAGAAAAAGAAAATTTCTAATAGTCCATATTAACTAGGTTAAAAAAATTAATAGTTTAAACTAATTATAAAAAATTGTCAAGTAACAAACCAAATAGTAAAAAAAGAAAAATTTTTATTGTTCAAACTAATTATGAGAAAAAGAAAATTTATAATAGTTCACACTAGCTAGATTAAAAAAAAAATCTAATAGTTTAAACTAATTATAAAAATAAATTAAGAAAAAAGATAGAGAGTGTAAACCATAAAAAAAATTAGAGAGAAAAAACTCAAGTAAAAAAAATATTATCGACGAGAGTTTTACACGTAAAAAAAATTATAACTCATCAAATCTTGACATGCATCAAATATTGATCAGATGATGACATTTGTTAAAAATTAAAATTAATTAAGAAAAAATAAAATTAAAAATAGAAAACTAACAAAATAATTTTCAAGCAACTAACCAAACAGTAAAAAATAAAAATTCTAATAATCCCAAATAGGTAGGAAAAAAAATTATAATAGTTAAACAAATTATAAAAATAAAATTAGAAAAGAATAGACTACAAAACAATAGAAAAACAAAAAAGTAGAGAGACAATATAAATTTTAATTAAGAAAAAATATAAATGATAATACAAAAGAAAATTTAATAATTAAAAGCAATAAATTAGAAAGAATATGAAAATCTCTAAATTTTATATTCACAAACATACTAAAGACAAAAAACTTTATAAACAATTATTTATAGAGTTTGCAATTAGACTGTAACGACCGCGAACCAAAAAGTGTGATATTTGGTCGTACGTCGATCGACGCAAGGTTAAATCGAACTGGATCGGTTTGATTTAAGTGTTGGTTTGCGGCCGGTTAAGGTGAAACCCTAGGGCTTCCCTATAAAAAGGGGTTGGCCGCGTTTTTAGTTTTCAGAAAGTTCCATAGAGTTTCTAGAGAGATTGTGAAAAAGGAGATTCGTTTGAGAGGTTCCGGGATTGTTTCCAGAGTGCTCGTTAACTGCGTTGGAGGAGGATTTCGGATTGGAGATACGTGTTCTTCGCCTTCTTCGTGGTTTTTCTCATCCTTTTCCTTCTAGATCTCAGGTGAGTGCGTGACCATAGCTTATCTGGCTAAAGGATTTGATAGGATGCATTTGTTGTGTTGTTTTGTGTGGATTCGTGCTTGTTTTTGGTGGATTTGTGTGCAGAGATCGATGTGATTCGATCCGGGATCGAACCATGAGAGGATAGGTTCGATCTTGGGCTCTGTGATGTTGCGTCGATCGACGCGGTTGCTCTGCGTCGATCGACACAGTGTGCATTGATCGATACATGGTGGTTGTGTCGATCGACACACGAGGCAGTGCATCGATCGACATCGGGGTTGTGTGTCGATCGACACACTGGAGGATGCATCGATCGACACATGGTGGTTGTGTCGATCGACGCATGCCTGTTAGAGGCAAACTTGTGTTGATTGTTCATGCCTTGCGTTATTGATTGTTCACCCTAGTATTCTATCATTTTCTTATGCCTATGTGTATAGCCTAGTAGATGGGATGACCGTCTCACTGAGTATTTGTGATAACACTCACGCATCTCTTATAACCATGTGATGCAGGTAAAGGCAAGGTGTGATCGTGGAATCGTGCCCGGGAAGAGGAGATGATCTAATGTCTCGTATTTTGTGGCCGTTGTGTTAGAATTGCTAGGATGTTAGTGATTCGAGAACTGCTGTTTAATTGGATTGGTTGTTGTTCGAATTGATTATTGGTTTTAATAATTTGAATTTGGTTTAGAATTCAGTAAAGTATGGGATTTATTGAATTGGTCTTGTTGCTTAAATTGTTTATTTGTTACGCATTATTATGTTAACCCGTTGAGGATTATTAGGATTATTATTTGTGATAATAATAATCCGAAAGGGAAATTTTTTAAATTTTACAAGTTGGGTTGTTTCAGTTTGGTATCAGAGCACTTATGGTTGTAGGGCGCGTGCAATTGATTGATTATGTGAGTTAGTCGATTGATTGTTGTGTGGGTTTGGAGTCCTAGATAATCTTCTCCGAGCTTTCAATGAGATTCCACGGTAAGTGTTGTTTGACTTTTCTGTTTTTCTAGTATTCTGCGGGATAGTGTAGAGAGATGGCTTGAGGTACTAGAGGCAGAGGTCGTGGGGAGCGTGGAGGCCGAGGTGGTCATGGTGGGCGCGGGGGCGGACTTGAGAGTGAGTCTGTTGCCGCGAGTGTGGCCCAGGAGACCACGCAGGAGGAGGTGGCTGATTCGCAGGCGTATCAGGAAGGGTCCGTGGGTGTGGCCACTGTGAGTGCCAGTGTGAGGACTGGTGGGACGGGTGTAGGTCTCGGTGCAGCGGACCCAGGTGGGGGTGCTGCTGCAGGTTGAGCCCAGGATTAAGATGATCGTCTAGTAGGTCTGCTACAGTTGATCCTAGAGCAGTTGCCAGGTGGGGTGCCGGCTCCGGGTCGAGCTCCGGGAGTGCAGTCGGGTGTGGCTGGTGTTCAGCCAGGTGTGGCTGATGTTCAACCATGTGTGGCTGGTGTTCAGCCAAGTGTGGCTGGTGTTTAGCCAGGTGTGGCTGGTGTTCAGGCAAGTGTGGCTGGTGTGCAGCTGGGTGTGGCTGGTGTTCAGCCGAGTGTGGCTGGTGTTCAGCCAGGTGTGGCTGGTGTGCAACTAGGTGTGGATGATGTGCAGCCAGGTGTGGCTGGTGTGCAGCTAGGTAGGGCTGAGTTGCAGCCGGGTATGGCTGGGGTGCAGCCGGGTGTGGCAGTTGCGGAAGAGCTCCCATCCTACCTTAGGATGATGGAGCAGATGCAGAGGATTGACACCGGGTTCTTCTCGGATGGTGCCAAGCCTGAGGAGGCAGATTTGTGGAGGAGTAGATTGGAGTGAAATTTCCAATCTCTCAGGTGTCCAGTGGGATACCGGGTGGACCTGGTGGTACATTACTTGGATGGTGATACACATCTCTGGTGGCGAGGTGTGGTGGCTAGGAGAGCTCAGGCGAGTATGGCCTGGGAGGATTTTGTGGCTGAGTTCAACGCCAAGTACTTTCTGCAGGAGGCGGTGGATCGCTTGGAGTTACGATTCTTGGAGTTGGCTCAGGATAGTCGGTCGGTCCGGGAGTTCGATGAGGAGTTCAGTCGGCTTCTGGTTCATGCCGGTAGAGATCTAGAGGGTGAGCAGACCCAGGTGAAGAAGTTCCTGAGGGGACTTCGACCAGATCTGAGGACTCGTTGTAAAGCGAGTAGGTTCGCCACGAGGCCGGAGCTAGTTGAGACAAATGCTGCGATTGAGGATGACCTGAGAGAGCAGGCTGTGGTGGTTAGTTCACTGGTGCAGCAGCAGAGGAGGTCGCAGCAGCAGGTGGGTCCGAGCAGGGGGGCAAGCCTGCGCAGGGACAGAAGAAAAAGTGGGAGAACACTTCAGGGGCCAGTCAGGATGGTTAGGGTGGTTCGGGTTGCTTTGGGTGTGGGAGCATGGATCACCGGGTAGCGGGCTGTCCGAAGAGGACTGAAGCTCAGGATACGTAGGTAGAGGCCCGGAATATGCGGGTGTGCTTTCATTGTAGAGAGTCGGGGAATATCAAACCAAAGTGTCCTAGATTGCAGCAGATGGCAGTGGCGGCAGTGCAGCCGGTGGCTCAGATTGCAACGGCACCACGGGTGTTCACTTCGGTGGAGGCGGGTGGTTCTAGCGCCATACCGATCATGGGTAATTTCAGAACTTGACTTGTTAAATTCTAATGTGATTGAATTTAGTCTGTTTTGAAATTTGTGAGTCTGTGCTAGAATTTTAGGGTTCTTAGGCACTTGGAAGTTTTGCAGGGACCTTAGTAGTGGGCGGTTGTGAGTCCAATGTTTTATTGATTCTGGAGCGACGAATTATTTTATTACTCCGGAGTGTACGGAGGGCAGCGGAATCCAGAGTGATTTCGATGAGCAGCCGGGAGTAGTTAAGATTACGGGTGGCAAGTCTTTAGCTACTTTTAGGCGGGCTCGAGGTGTGGATATTCAGGTGGCAAGCGAGTCTATGCCAACTTATCTGATTATTAGTACGGTGGAGCTCTACGATGTCATCCTTGGTTAGATCGTTACGAAGTCCATCTGGATTATCATCGCAGACGAGGTACAGGCATTATGAGTTTGTGGTGATGCCTTTCGGTTTGACGAATGCACCAGTAGCGTTCATGAGGTTGATAAACGGAGTATTCCAGGAGTATTTGGATGTGTTTGTGATCATTTTCACTGATGATATTCTGGTGTATTCGAAGAGTCCTGAGGAGCATGAGGGTCATTTGAGAGCGATTTTTGGGAAGCTGCGGGAGCATAAGTTGTACGCGAAGTTGAGTAAGTGAGTTTCAGCAGCGAGAGATGAGTTTTCTTGGCCATGTGGTGTCTGCAGAGGGAGTTTCTGTGGATCCGGCTAAATTAAAGCTATTAGGGGGTGGGCTAGACCGAGCAATGCCACCGAGATACAGGTTTTCTCGGACTGGCAGGTTATTACAAGAGGTTTGTCAAGGGACTTGCGAGTATGGTGCAATCGATGACAAAGCTAACGGGGAAGGATGTCCCTTTTGTGTGGTCTTCAGCTTGCGAGGAGAGTTTCGAGAAGCTGAAGGAGATGTTGACTAGTACACCAGTGTTGGCATCACCTGAGCCGGGTGAGCCTTACGTGATTTTCTCTTTAAAGATTTGGAGATCTTATCTTTATGGTGGAAAGGTGCAGGTGTTCACAGACCATAAGAGTATGAAGTATTTCTTCACTCAGCCAGAGCTGAACCAGAGACAAAGGCGCTGGATGGAGTTGGTCGCAGATTATGATCTGGAGATTGGGTACCATCCGGGTAAGGCTAATCTGGTTGCAGGTGCGTTGATTCGGAAGAGGGTTGATTCGGCTAAGGAGCGGGATATGGAGGCTCACAGGAGCCGTTGGGGTTAGAGGCAGCTAACCAGGCAGATTTGGTGAGCAGGATTCGAGTAGCTCAGGAGAGGGATCAGGGTTTGATTGATGCTTATAGGGTTGCGGGTTCAGAGTATCTGGTCTCGGCGAACGGGACGATACTTGTGAATGGACGGGTTTGTGTACCCAAGGATGAGGACCTGAGGCAGGAGATCCTGAGAGAGGCTCATGCGAGCATGTTGTCCATTCATCTGGGAGCGACCAAGATGTATCGCGATCTAAAGCGGTATTATCACTAGGTCGGGATGAACAGAGATGTCGCTAACTTGGTTGCAGCGTGCAACATGTGCCAGTTAGTGAAGGCTGAGCATCAGGTTTTGAGTGGTATGTTGCAGAGTTTGCCTATTCCAGAGTGGAAGTGGGACATGATTACAATGAAATTTATGACGGGGTTACCAGTGTCGTAGACCTATGATGCGATTTGGGTGATTGTGGATCGTCTGACGAAGTCAACACATTTTCTTTCCATCAAGAAGACCGACGGAGCGGCGGTGTTGGCTAAGAAGTATGTGCGGGAGATAGTGAGGTTACACGGGGTACCAGCGAGTACCATGTCAGACAGGGATTCGAGGTTTACTTCAGAGTTCTGGAGGGCATTTCAGGCTGAGATGGGCACTAAGGTGCATATGAGCACAGCTTATCATCCTCATACGGATGGGCAGTCTGAGAGGACGATTCAGACATTAGAGGATTTGCTGAGGATGTGTGTGCTGGATTATGGTGGTCAGTGGGCGGATCACCTGAACCTGGTGGAGTTTGCGTACAATAATAGCTACCAGGCGAGTATTGGGATGGCTCCATATGAGGCTCTATATGGGAGGCCATTTCATACACCATTATGATGGACTCAAGTGGGGGAGAGGAGCATGTTTAGTGCAGATTTTGGTTAGGAGATGATGAAGAAGATCCATGTCTTGAGGCTGAACATGAGAGAGGCTCAGGATCGGCAGAAGAGTTATGCCGATAAGAGAAGGAAAGAGCTAGAGTTTGAGCTGGGAGATCTAGTGTATCTATAGACAGCGATGTTGAGGGGTCCTAACAGATCCATTTTAGTGAATAAGCTAAGTTCGAGGTTTATGGATCCGTTCAAGGTTATGGAACGGGTCAAGCCAGTAGCTTATCGGTTGGAGTTACCTCAAAGTATGAAGGTTTTTCATAAGATCTTTCATGTGTCGATGCTACGGAAGTGTCTACATGAGTCTGAGGAGGTGTTGGCTAGGATTCCAGAGGATCTTCAGCCCAACATGACGTTGGCGGCGAGGCCTGTGAGGATTCTCAAGAGGAGAGTCAAGGTTCTACGCCGGAAAAGGATACCGTTAGTGAGAGTCGTGTGGGACTGTGATGGTATTAAGGAGGAGACTTGGGAACCAAAAGCGAGGATAAAGGCAAAGTTCTCGAAGTGGTTCGAGAAGCAAGTGGTGGCTTGAGTTGTCTTTTTCTAGTTTTCACAGTCTCTAATAGCATGTGGCTATGATTTATTATGTATTTTTCGTTTGGTGATGTAACGATTATACATTGTTAAGATTTAATAAGATGAGTTTTCTTATTAAATATGTTTATAAGATGCGAGTTCTTATAGTATGATTAGTGCGGTCATGTGTTGTGATGACTGGTGGGGTCATGTGTTGTGATGACTGGTGGGTCATGTGTTATGATGACTGGTGGGGTCATGTGAGGCTAGAAATGGAATTTCTATTTGAGTTAGAGCTTGTCCAATTGCCAGGGATGAGTATCTAGGAATGGAAGTTCTATGTGAGTTAGGACTTGTCTATTCTCTAGATGGCGCTGAGAAATAGAGGTTTTATGTGAGTTAGAACATGTCTATTTCCTAGGGAGAGTCTGGAAAAGAGGTTTTATGTGAGTTAGAACTTGTCTTTTTCCAGGGACTCTGATGGAAGCACCTAATGGGGGTGTTTCGGATAATCTAGTGGTGGTCATGGATGAGATGACGTTCCAGGTTAGGGAGTGTCATGATGGAGCCACGGGAGGCCATTTTAGTCGACATATGCTTATAATGCACGTCGCAGAGTTATTGCTCCACGGGATAGTGGGTTTCCTGTATATACTTGAGGGATGGTAGTTCTCTCCAGGGGATAGTGGGTTCCCTGCATATACTCGAGAGATGGTGGTTCTCTCTAGAGGACGGTGGGTTCCCTACATATTATTTGAGGGATGGTGGTTCTCTCCAGGGGATAGTGGGTTCCGTACATACCGATAGCTCGAGGGGTGACGACTCTGAGATTGGGTATGGTGTATATGTATATGAGTTATGAGCAATAATGTCTGTTACGTGATTGTAAGTATGAGACTAGATGAGCTTCATGGATCGGGAGATGATCTCAGGTGGTGCTGATCGGGTTTGGTCAGGAGGATAGCCGTAGTGAGACGGTGTTATGTGATGAAGCTGGATGAACTTCGGAGATCGGGAGATTATCTCAAGGGGTGTTGACCGGGTTGGGTCAGGATTACAGCCGTGGCGAGACGGAGCAATGTGACTAGTTAAGTTTCTGGGATCAGGTGTTGATCTTAGGTAGTGCTGGCCGGGTTGGGCCAGGAGTGGTGATACGAGTAAAGCGGGCTGGGTTAGGTTGGAGTGTTGATATCGGGTTTGTGACCGTAAGGTGACGATGTTGCGTGATTCGAGGTCGAATCCGTGTTCGTGGGGTAGAATTGTAACGACCGCGAACCAAAAAGTATGATTTTTGGTCGTGCGTCGATCGACGCAAGGTTAAATCAAACCCGATCGGTTCGATTTAAGTGTCGGTTTGCAGGCCGGTTAAGGGTGAAACCCTAGGGCTTCCCTATAAAAAGGGGTTGGCCGCGTTTTTAGTTTCCAGAAAGTTCCAGAGAGTTTCCAGAAAGATTGTGAGAAAGGAGAATCGTTTGGGAGGTTCCGGGATCGTTTCTGGAGTACTCGTTAACTGCGTTGGAGGAGGATTTCGGATTGGAGATCCATGTTCTTCGTGTTCTTCACGTTCTTCGTGGTTTTTCTCATCCTTTTCCTTCCAGATCTCAGGTGAGTGCGTGACCATGGCTTATCTGGGTAAATGATTTGATAGGATGCGTTTGTTGTGTTGTTTTGTGTGGATTCGTGCTTGTTTTTGGTGGATTTGTGTGCTGAGATCGATGTGATTCGATCCGGGATCGAACCATGAGAGGATAGCTTCGATCCTGGGTTCTGTGATGTTGTGTTGATCGACGCGGTTGCTCTGCGTCGATCGACACATGGTGGTTGTGTCGATCGACACACGAGGCAGTGCATCGATCGACACCGGGGTTGTGTGTCGATCGACACACTGGAGGATGCATCGATCGACACATGGTGGTTGTGTCGATCGACACATGCCTGTTAGAGGCAAACTTGTGTTGATTGTTCATGCCTTGCGTTATTGATTGTTCACCCTAGTATTCTATCATTTTCTTATGCCTATGTGTATAGCCTAGTAGATGGGATGACCGTCTCACTGAGTATTTGTGATAACACTCACGCATCTCTTATAACCATGTGATGCAGGTAAAGGCAAGGTGTGATCGTGGAATCGTGCCCGGGAAGAGGAGATGATCTAATGTCTCGTATTTCGTAGCCGTTGTGTTAGAATTGCTAGGGTGTTAGTGATTCGAGAACTGCTGTTTAATTGGATTGGTTGTTGTTCGAATTGATTATTGGTTTTAATAATTTGAATTTGGTTTAGAATTCAGTAAAGTATGAAATTTATTGAATTGGTCTTGTTGCTTAAATTGTTTATTTGTTCCGCATTGTTGTGTTAACCCGTTGAAGATTATTATTTATGATAATAATAATCCGAAAGGGAAAAGTTTTAAATTTTACGGGTTGGGTTGTTTCAAGACCGGCTAATTTGAACCTAGATGATTTAATAGGCGGTCTAAGCGTTTTACAAAAATACATAATATATTAGATATATATAATAAAATTTGTAAAAACCATTATTTATAAATAATAAATTTATATTGTGTTTATATTCATTATTTTCTAGCAAATTATATAGAATACTACGATTTATATATAAAATATTTATATTATTTTATTGTTATAATACAATAATATTTTAGGTAGCAAAAGCGTTAGTCGCCATGGTCTATAGAAGCCTAGCACCTAAGCGCCACCTAGAACGCTTTTAAGAACACTGAGCCTAATACTTAATATTCTAAATCCTAAAAAAATGTTTTGACCCCTAACAAACCCTAATACAACATAGTTAACCCAAACATAAATAATATAATGAATAAATAATTTTAAAAAATTGGCATTTTTGCAAAGATTTTGAAAATGTTGCATTTTTTAAAAATGACATTTGAAAAGTGGCAGTTCTCAAAATTTCTCTAGAATATTACATGGAAAATTGAAATTTTTTATCTATACTTTGAATGATAAAAAAAGGAAATTATATAAAATGAGAATTTATACATGTTATAAAATAATAATAATATATTTACTGTTAAGATCCAAAGTGTAAGATTTTACGAATATAGATCTCTATGAAAATAAATTGATGACATCAATAACATTTATCAATCATAGATTTTTATATATTGCTTGACAAAACTGTTTATAAAATATTGTATAGGTTCTTATGAAATTATTCACATAAATTTATTGTTTTATGATTTAACTCTATAATATTTTAATTGTTATAATATTTTATCACATATTTAATATAAATTCATAATGTGTAAGAATAGTTTTTATGTGTTATTAAGAATATGATTTGAATTCCATTTATGTATATATATATATATTTTTTTTTTCTCTGCATAATATGAATTATGATATGAGAATTAAGATATAAATAAAATTTTAATGGTTTAAAACTCATGTTTAAATATTTTGTAATTTAACGGATTACTAATTAAAACTTAAATTTTGATATTAATAATTTTTAATGTGTTTACCCGCGTATCAACGCGGATCCTAATCTAGTCTCCTATAAAGATAAAATATATTTTATCTTACAAAACTTAACCGACATGACACTTAAATTGAATGTAAGCGTTTTTCATGTAAATCAAATAAGTTAGAAATTACGGATTCTCTCAAACTTATTTGAGACCCCAAACCAAAAAAACTATTGTGTTAGTATTGAAATCTTCTTAAATAAAAAATAAAATAAATAATAAAAAGTGAAAATGCTGATTTTTGAAACTCATTAATGTTTTAATTTGTACAGTTGTTAAATATATAAAAAAACTTAATTTTAATTAGAGTAATATGAATACAACTAAACGATATAAAAGAAAATAGTTGTATGATCAATCATATATGGTATCCCAATGAACATAAATACAATTTTTATAAAGTCATTGACATCGAAAAATGATTTATCGTTAAAATACTATTATATAACATTTAAAATATTAAAATGTTATATTCTAGTGAATTTTTTTGAGAATTACTCATTATATCATTTATGTTTGGGTTAACTATGTTGTATTAGGGTTGAGTTTTGAGGCTTTAGGATTTGTTAGGGGTCAAAACAATTTTTAGGATTTCAAATTTTAATATATAGGTTTCAAAAATCTTAATTAGTGGCATTTTTGCAAATGGACAACCAACAGTGTAGTTTTGAAAATGTACACACCATAAATGATATTTTTACAATTGTCCATATTCTAATTGGATTAAAATTAGTATATATGTATTTGTGAATTCATGATAAAAAATTAATGCAAATATGTAAAGATTTCCAACATAGAGTATATAATTAATTGAAATAATTTGATTGATTAATTTAATTAATGTGTTTTTTAAAATCATCATTAAATAACATATAGAATTTTTTTAACTTAATGTCTTTCCAACTAATATATCGAGAATTTTTTTTTTTTTTACATAACAACTAATTTCTTTAAACTCTAACGTTAAACTACATCAAGCCTGCCCATCTGCCTCTATCTAGAAACTTAGCCAACTCGGGACTATCGAACACAGTCTAGGGACACAATCCGTAAAAGTGATAGCCTCCCTAGCTATCCGATCTGCCACCATGCTGCCCCCACTCGGATGAAACTTAGGCTGTGATTTGTAATCTGCAGAATTGCGTTTGAAAACATAATTCCGTATAGTTTTTTTCAACAAAAAAAATTGTGGAATACTGATAAAAACTCGAAAAAGCATACTTGCGTTTTAACTGAAAAAATAACAAGAAATTTTTATTAAGCAGATAAGTAACGTTATAATTGTTTTTTCGTGGAAAAGAATTCATTTTCTTTCGACCATAAATTAACTCTACGACCAAGTTATTTTGTTGACGTTGCATGCATGTAGTAAAAAGATAACAGTATTTTTTATTTATTACATGTTGAGTCCATAAATTGAGTATTTATATTTCCATATATTGTTCCATGTAAGTCTTTTTTGAATTAATTTTATGAGATTCAAATATAGAGAAATATTCTTCTTCTTTTTTGGAATGTGTGAAATATTGTAGGCAAATAATTTTATGTATTATTAATGTTTTTAAAAATAATTTATCTTTTTATAATATTTAAAATTTTATTATCATGATTTTTATTAAAATTTCACACTTATAAGAGTCTTTAATGATATATCAAATAATATCTGAGTATATAGTAAAAATTTAATTATAAATTTTTGTTTCAGGCCATACCGCAAAATTTATCCAATCGCTTAATAATTTTAGTCCGCAAGTTTTTATTCCGCAAAAAATAAGGGTTAATTAGCTTAATATTAGTTTTGGGGTAAATAATTAGGTAACTACCATGTGCATATTGAAATTTAGGTATCTAGGAGAGAGAAGAAAAAACTGGACTAATTTGCCCCTGCGGAATTTGACAAAGAAAAATAGGAAAAAAAGTCATATCAAATATTTATTGTCGATCATTTAAAATCCCTACAAACCACTAGAGATCTGGTATGCATTATAGTAGTCAACTATACAGATATATTATAGTAGTCAACTATACTGATATATATATATATATATATATATATATATATATATATATATATATAATATACTATATAGTAGTCAACTATACTGGTATATACAAAACTCATTAGATCTGGTATATATTATAGTATATATACATAGTAGTCAACTATACTGGATTATAGTAGTCGACTATTTTAGTATATATTATATGTAGTTCATTAGATCTAAGTGTTAAGTGTTAGTGAGGTTTCCCTGCGTTGATAACACATTTCTTTTATGTAAAAATATAGTTAACTATGTAAGCCTTATAGCTAACTATCCATATGTTAAGTATGGTTGACTATTGCTGGGTATTGTATATATATATAGTTAAATACGTTATAGCTAACTATCCCTGTGTTAAGTATAGTTTACTATTACTGGGTATTGTGTAGATATAGTTAACTACGTAAATCTTATAGCTAATTATCCCTATGTTAAATGCATGTGGAGAAAATCAGTAAAGATCGAGGCCGAGAAGCAAGTAACGAAGAAATTGAGCCGACGAAGAAACCCTAAACCAGTAGAGATCGACGAAACAAGTAATGAAAAAATTGAATATAAGAAAAGAGGAGAAGAAGAAGATGATGATGAGTATAGGAGAAGAAAAACAAAAGAATAAGAAAAAAATAAAGAAAAAAAAGATGATGATTATGATGATGATGATGATGAAGATTAGGGTAATTGCATAAGGGTATTTTTGAGATTTTAACTAAACTATGTGTTATTTACCTAATTTTGATTTAGTGATTGTTAGATGTTTAATTATGACTAAAAAGCCTAATATACATGCTAATTATCCAAAAAATAAAGCATTCTGCATATTCTTTTTTTTTCCGCCATCTTGCAGTTACGCAATGTTACCAATCGAAGCAGTAACCATATCGTCCCTCTTGAAGTCTTGATCATTTATTAAACGATTCCTTTTCCAATTTCTTATTCTAAAGGAGAAAAAAAAAGTATTGAAAGATTAATGACCATATACATTGCATCTTCAACATTTTTTCTTAAAATGTTTTCATAACCAAATTGAAAGTAAAATTTGTAAATTTTCCTATCAAATTTATCCAATCACTAGCTTACCGTATCCAAGTAACATAAAATTAACGACATTGTCAAGCTAAAAATGTCTAGTGAGTAGTTACTATTCAGTTTGTTTATTGTTCAATTATTGGCCGTATGACCAGTTTCCGTTTATGTCCATAAAGATTCTTACGTTACGCTATCATTAATAAAATCGTGACACTCAAATACATTAACATTTTGATTCGGGTCTAGATGAAATTTTTTTTTTGTTTTTTGTTTTTTAGAAGAAGTCTAGATGAAATTTCTAGAGATATATTTTTTAGCAAAATAAAAATAAATTTCTAGAGAGTATGGAAAACACTCAAAAGAATAAATTTGAGAAACTCGATCGCAACACTTTATACAAAAATTCTTAAGCAATACGTTCCTATTTTTGTCTGAAAAAAAAATAAAAACAATCCACAAGTAACTTGATCAGTTTAACAAAACTAACTCTTTAGCCTCGTTCCTATTTTTGCATAGGTTGAGTTTACCTTTTTGGTGGATCGGTTTAATCAGACCAAGCGATATGACCTCAACATTCAAGGACATCAAAGTAGACATGGGATATTTCTTGTTAATTAGACCGTGACATAAAAAATAAAATAAAAAACTCGACAACAAGTTGGTTTATTAATGTCATATACAATTATGTAACAAAGAGAATATATTTCATACAAGATAATTAACAAACCACACATGTAAGTTTTTATTCAAGAAAATAAAAGTTAAGATACCTCTTCTAATGATCATTCCTCCAGTCTCTCTTCCCAAACCCGGTAGGACTTTGACTTGGACTAACCGGTTTACGTCGTCGGATATCGATTTTTGGGTTAGGACTCCTAGGATCGGGATAACCGGTTGTTACTGCTCCACCCGAACTTGATGAATCACAACCCGATCCATTAACCGATCCGTTTTTGGTCGAGGAGTTCATAAAAGAAGTTCCTTGAAGCTTGACGGTCGTGCCTTGGTTTCGTACTTTAGCCTTTGCAGATACAGTTGGAGCCATATAGCTTGGTATATGGGTTGGGCTTTTCCGTTGCTTATGGGCTTGTCTATATGATTCTACGTCTATATACTCTCGATCAATTAGACCAATTATCTTGTCCTTGAGGCTAGTCGGAGTGGTCACGTCCATTTCGACCGTCTTTTCTGATACATCGTCGGGTGTAGTGGTCCCGGCCGTGGTTGCCGCTGCTGTGGGGAAAGGCGGATACGGAGGAGGATTGTACTGTCTGGGACCGGTACCCGGGCCGGTTTGATGGCCCATGTATGGTTGGGAAGACATCCAATGGTCAAGCCAATTCCAAGCCAATTGGGTTCTATCTGACCCATTAACAGAAAGCCCAAGTGCCTCGTCAGCATTTGTGTGTTGCATTTGTCGCTTCAGTATGTAAATCAAAATCATAAGGAAACATGTTAAGGAATTTTTGATTCTGAATAAAATCCTATTTTGAGGGAAAAACATTGAAAGGAAATAGAGAGGTGACCAACCTGGTAGGTGTATGCATAAGCAAGAGCCCTCTCTCTTTTCATCATTCCTTCACTCTTCTCTTTCTCCTGCATATATTCAAATTACATTTAACTAATAGTTTATAAATATTGTTGTAACTACTTCTATGAAAAAAAGTACGTAAGACTTTCCCACATTACCTTTCCTGGAGTTTGGTACAAGCTGGTTCGATTTACTTCGTGCAGTTTCTTCGGTTTCTCTCGTTCGGTTTGGAGGTTAGCAAACCCTACAAAAACCATAATTAACAAGTATTGTATATACATGTTAACCATTATAAATGTATATATATTGGGTGCTTTAATTTGTACCAAAATCATTTGAATGTACCGTTTTTTTGTTTTTCCATCCCGGACCGCTTCTCTTCTTCCTCAAATTGTTTCTTAAACCGGTCATGAGCCACTTGAAGCCTTCTTGCTCTGACTCGGCCTTGGACACGAACCAGAGCTTGCATACATTTCATAGTCATTTGCGCCTGTTTTCGTACGTGGTTGCCTCGGACCAATGCTTGTAACCTAACTAGTCCTTTTAAAGCTCGAAGTGCTCGTCTCGCCTACAATTGGGGAAAGAAAAATCACAAAACCGGTCATAATTTTGAACTAAATCGTATTATTTCATAAAATTTCTGGTTTGGCAATTAGTTTACAACGAATAAAGGAACTATCTTAATCAATAAATTGAGAATGCTAGACACATAATTCGGTTAACACCGTTTCAATCACAGTACCGAAATGAATTTCATTATACCGGTAAAGGTCAATAGTAAATTGGTGTGAGAGATGAACACTATTTACTAGTACTTGGTTAAAAAATAATCAAGGGCGAAAATTACCAAATAGCCCCTGTAGTGCGATTGGATGAGCACGGCGGCGCTATCTTCCTCCGTCTGGCGGTTGTAGCCGGCAAGCCGAACGACTTTAGCGGCGGCTTGTGCAGCTGCAACGGCCGCTTCGGCAGCAGCAGCCGTGGCTATAGCCACAGCCATGGCGTGTTTTCTCTCTCCAACGGTGGTTGCCGGAGTAGAAGCTGTGCTCTCGACGTCATGGGAGATCTCCGGCGAACTTTCCGCCGGAAAATTCTCGAAAGAAACAACTTCTTGCGTGTCATGTTGCTGCTGCCACCTGTCGGCGTTGTTGTTGCTGATGTTGTCCTCTCTCTGCATATATTAATTTAGATGAAATGTGACAATACTAATAACCATTTGAAAAAAATAACCATTTGAAATTTTTATTTCTATAAGCTTGTTAACTTCTGATTACTTCCTTCTAATTCAACTTTTTTACTATGACTACTACAACTATTTGATTCTGTACATATGTTATATTAGTATTACTAATCAGTATAGTAATTTGATAAAAGAAAGAATTCAAACAAGATTGATAAAGATTCAACTAAAATGTATAAGCTAGTCTAGTGATATATTGTCATCTTAGTCAAAACTAGAAAACTAAATTATATAGAGTAGTATATATATCATCATTATAGTAACTGAATAAATTAAAATGACTTCGAACCAAATTGATAAAGATCCAACTAAAATTATAAAGATATATTGTCAAGTTAGTAAAAACAAGAAAATCAGATTCAAACTCATTTATTTTCAAGACGCATGTATATTTATTTTTTTGCTTTTTTCTGTATAGCTAGAGATCTTGAGTTGAAAATTAACTCCCGAAACTTGTAGAAAACAAGATAGATTTATACTTTTAGAATGGCCAACCGTATTGAGAAAAGTGGAAGTACTAGGATTTTGATCCCATGCATAGCTTTATTTGTAAACTCTTCAATCATTAAGATTACCATGAGTTGGTTATATTGGCTATATATTAAAACGTATGTTTAGCTATCACGGCTAATCTTAGTCCAGAGTTTTAATACAATGACAGTAAATCTTGAGGTCCAAGATATAAAAAAGTGAGAAAGCTTGTGGGGCTTAACTTTGGATAGTGGTAAAAAAGGACATATACTATAGTAATGTGAAGATATGGTTAGCTATAGATACAAGTTGACATAAATATATATATATATATATAACTATAGGTGGGGAAATAAATGGGTGGAGTGATGGCGAGGGAACAAAGAAATGCACATGAAAATTGGGAGAAGGAGAAAAAAAGATTTTTTTAGGTGTCATGAAAATCATATTTCAATGCTCTTATAAGGAGCCTCCTTAGTCCATCTCTTTCACAAGGGGACCAATCTTTTTCGGCTTTTAATTCATAAATACGGTCTTTACATTTATTTTTTGTAACTCAACTTGTCATACATTTATAAGATGAAATATCGTATTATTTTTTCCCCTTTTAAGCTCTGATATACATAAATATATCTTACGAACACTCGTTATATCGTGCAAATATAAGAAAAATACATTCGTATAATCTAATATGAAAATAACAGAATTGTCCTTCTCTCGGTAGTACTATGTGTAATGAGTTAAATTTGTTCTGTAATTTTTCAGGTTAATAAAAATTGAGTTGTAAAAGTTAAAAATTGATTTGCCTACGTAAATTACGTATCTATGAGAATGTGTTAAGGCGTGCGTGTATATATATATATATATATATATATATGTAATATCAATACTCCCTCCGTTTCACAATACTTGTCATTCTATTCTTATTTTTTTGTTTCAAATTAGTTGTCATTCTGCAATTTCAATGCATATTTATGATCAATTTTTCTAATTTTGTCCTTAGCTTTTAGCTCATTAATTATTTTTATCAAACAAAATAGTGTATTAATTAAGGGTAAAACTGGAAATTTAATGGTTTTCTTAATTTGTGTGAAATCCTCTAGAATGACAAGTAATATGAAACGGAGGGAGTATTGCTTAAGTGAAGAAGAAAAAGACATTAAGCCAAAATTGCTTATTAATTAAGAATTAGCTACGCGGTCTTATTCTTCAAATTATGTTTTGTTAGAAGTCCTAAAATTAATTATAAACGCTGTGTATCTTTGTACTTTGACTACTAATAATTTTTCGTTCTTTTGGGTAAATTGGCTTTGAATGTTTCATGTTAAAAGTAAGATCGCAATACTTGCTTCTAAACAACCCACTTAAAGTTCTAATTTTCCCCAATATGTTGTGATACATATTGTAATGTCATAATGTTGCAATATGCATTAATAATTATAAACACACATACATATATATAAAATTAAAGGTGTAATTAGATTACCTTTGAGTCTTTAGGAGAAGATTTATTAAAGACTTTCTTCTTCACCGTCGAGAACCACCCACCACTCCCTTTCTTCCCCATTTCCGGCAAAATTCTTTGATCATAAGCTCTCTTAATACTGATCAAGTATTTTAAAATGCTTATAGTTAAAATAGCTCTAAAACGCAAGCAAAATGTATAACATTGTAATATACACTTAACGGCGTTTGCGTTTATATATAACATTGCCATATACCTCAACATGCAATCAATATGCATAAAAGTTAGACATATATGTGGGTGAATTTCAAGAACTTACATATTTTTGTAATATGATCAAGCCTCTGAAGCGATATTCTGGAGTTTAGATAGAGAGAGAAAAGAAGTGTGAGAGAGAGAGAGAAGAAGTGAGACAGAGAGAGTTAAGTTGAGAAAGAAGAGGAGGTGTGCTCATTTCACCACCGATAATGAAATCATTAACGGAGTCACGTGGGGTTCGGTTAAACGCCGTTAAGTGTTTAATTAATTTTACGAAGTTCACGAGGCTTCTTCTACTTTTTGTCTTTTTTGTTTATATTTTAACGCCAATCGTCTTTCTTTCTTCTGTATAAAGTCTTCTGACAATCGTGATGATCGAAAACAAAAGAAAAAAATTTGAAAAAAGACAATTGTGCTCATCGTTATATATAAAAAAAGTATTTGACTTTTCAGTCTTTTCTTAAATTTGTGGACTTGTGGACCTAATTCTGTATTTATACATATCTCTGATACGAAGATGTATATTTCGGATAAAGAGTATAAGTTAATAATGTTTGTATCAACTTAAAATATATTTGTATTAACTTAGGCTGAAATGTTTTTATCAAACGAATATATATTTCGTGAGTTTTGTGGGTTTTTTTCAGTTGAGCTCAATAACAAAATTTGGCCCCATACATATAATTTGCATTTATCAATAAGGTTAAAAATTTAATTGGTTACCATTGGTGATATGAGTTTAGATCTATCCGAATTCTGAAGCATTTATAAAATTGAATTAAAAATTAATCTTTAGGAATTAGGGGTGTAATATTGTAATCTATAGAAATTTGTTAAGGACTTGCAAAATTGATTTATTATTATATTTTTCTATATGTATATAAAATTATAACTGAAAAATACAAAAATGATATTGTGCAGCTGTTTTAATAACGGCGACCTAACTTCTTTATGCGGACCCAAGACCTACACCACCTCCAAATTGGACCACCTTTCGATTTCACTACTCATTGAGTCGCATACATCCACACGAGTCGCTAATCTATTTTTTTATGCATCAAATACTGTTAGAGATTAGTAAATCACGAAAATTGTAGAGATATGAGATTTATTCAATTATAAAAACATTTAATAGAACAAGTTTTTTTTTGTCATAAAAGTACTTCATTCATTAATTAAAAAATTGAAGTGAGAAATCTGGGAACCAATGAAGAATTGAAGTGCTAATGGTAGAAAAAACTGCATTCTTTAGGCGAGCGTTCCTAGCCAGTAGACCCGTCTTCTTGTTCATCTCCCGTCGACAATACCAAATAGTAAAGTCTTGAAACGACACGCGTAAAGTCTTCAACTCATCTAACTCGGTTATGAACCGAAGCCAGTTGTCTGGGTCCAACACCATAGATACCAACTCCTGTGAATCGGTTATAAACATCCACAATATATTTTCTTCTTTATTGGGCTTTCCATAGCCCAAAGGAGGCTATGTATCTCTGTGTGGAGTGGGGACATATTGCTCTTCGTCCCATGAACTCCTAGCAGATCCGTCTCTCCGTCTTGTAATTGTAAAATTCATCCCTATCCACTCGTGGAATCACCTTCTTTCCAAGACCCATCCATGAAGCATGTGAAGAAAGCTGCAAGCAATGACGGGGAGAAAGCCTCTTTGGCTCGGTGGGTCATCTCTATCTGAAGTATTAGCTAGGAACCAGTCCTTAACTTCTCCCCTAGCTATATCAAGAATCCCCTGCGAACTCCGATCTATGTTCTTGTATACTGATATGTCATGGTTTTTACCTGTTTTTGACCATGATAGGTCCGTTTTTATCGAGTCTTTTTGGTGTTTTCCTGTTGTTTTAGAGTCTTTGTAGGTCAATGATCGATTGGAGCTTAATGGAAGCTTTTGGAGCATTTTGGAGCATCGAGGAAAGAAGAGCCGAGTGATCAAGTCGGAGTCGAGTTTTCATGTCTGTGTCGATCGACATAACCCTGTGTCGATCGACACACATGTCTGACGCGAGAAGATTGCAAGTTTTGAAGAAATAAAGGTTTTGCCCAAAAAGTACAGAAGTTTACAGCAAAGCCCAATCTGATTTTTAAACATTATATATCTAGTTTTTCTTTAGGCTTTCATGTTGGGGGATCTTGTTTTTAATTGATATTTGGAGATTTAGAGATTTGGAAAGCTTTTAGGAGAGATTTCTATACTTCAGACCTTCAGATTTTGAACATTTGTATCTCTTACTCTATCTCTTTTATGCAATTTTATTCATAGATAATGTTTTCATCATCTATGTGTGAGTAGTTTGCTTGTTAGGTTTTGGGAAATTCATGGGTTTGATGAGAAATTGTTAGGATTGAAACTCTGTTAGGATTTATCTTATTGTTCTTCATCTAGATTGCTTTAACTCTGATTTTAAGATTGATCAACTGAAATTGGAAACCCTAGGTTGAATTAATAGATGCGAAAGTATTATTAACAACCTGGCCTAATCTTAGATGAGCAAAATTAGCTATTCGCAAAGAAATTTGGCTTAGTAATTTTGTGAACAATTGAACCTGAACTTAATGCTTGATTCTATTCACTAAATTTGCAAATAAATTTGGGATTTAGGAATTTAGTCATAGATAACCTCTGCAACGAAAGTTGATTGGTTTTATATTCGTGTTTGAGTTCTAGAACTGCGCTTAATTAAATCCTAATAGTCTTTTATCCTTGATTTCGATTCATTCCTGTGAATTACCCATAACCTAACTCCTTTGTCTCATTTGAATTTTAAGAACCTTGATAATCATTCACTTGTTTACTTTGCTATTTTTATTACATTCATACATATTTACTTAGCATAATTTGAATTCATTAGTTGATTGTGTGATTTGATTCCCTGTGGATTCGACCCCTAAGTATTACTACGATCTCTTAATTTGAGAGAGTAGCTCAGGGTAAATTTGAGCATATCAAATTTTGGCGCCGCTGCCGGAGAGTCAAAATCACCATTCGATTTTGATTTTAGAGTTTTGTCTAAGTTTTAATTTTTTTGTTTAGTTACTTCCGTTTTCTTTTGTTTTTGTGTGTTTCAGGTGCATACCTAATCGCAAGACCAGAAGCAACCAGAATCAAGAGTTAGTGGATTTTGTTTCCAAGTTAGGAGCTTTAGAAAGAGCCAACAGAAAAGCTACACGAGAAGCAGCAATGGAGCGTCTTCCGTTAGTTCTGTTTCGAGATGTAGATGGATTGTTGGTTGATGGTGAAGGGAACAGGCGCAATGAGCGCGGTCAGAAGCTGGATGCTGAGGGAAACGTGATCCCTGAACCGCGCGCTGAGGATAGACGTTTGGGCCATGAGCCAGTTGCTCGTGGGCAAACTCTGGGAGACTACAACAGGCCAGATGAGTTCTACGCTAATAGAGCTGCAATTCGCCCTCCAGCATTCCAGAGAAGCGATTTTGAGCTGAAGCCTGCTTACTTATCACTCGTGGCTCAGCACCCGTTTCATGGTCTTTCCTCTGAACACCCCATGGATCACATTGAGAGGTTTGAGGACTTAGCATCTAGCATTAAGGCTAATGGAGTGTCTAGCGATTACCTCTACTGCAAGCTTTTCCCCTACTCTCTTAGTGGAAAAGCAGCTTACTGGTTAAAGCAGTTAGAGCCGGGATCGCTGAATACTTGGGATGACACCAAGAATGCCTTCCTCAACAACTTCTTTGATGAGGCAAGGTCTGAGGATTTAAGGATGAAGATATCGACTTTTAAGCAAGGACCGACTGAAGCATTTAAGGCTTCTTGGGTGCGATTCAAGGCTTATCAGAGAGATTATCCTCATCATGGTTTCAGCGACTTTCAGTTGTTGGGTATCTTCTTTAGAGGGATAGATTGGAGGTATAAAATGGCTCTAGATGCTGCGAGCAACGGGAACTTCAACACTAGATATCCCGAGGATGCACTTGTGCTTATAGAGAACTTGGCTTCTAGCAATAGTACCAAGAATACGGACTTCGAGAGGACGAAGCTTGGTGGGAACGTGGATGGAAGTCAGATTGCTGAGGTAAAGGCTAAGTTAGACTCTATGCATAACCTTCTAGTGGGGAAGAAGTCTGTTCAATTTGCTGCAGAAGTGGAGACTTTCGAGCTTGAAGAAAGGGATGTCAACTACATCAATGGAGCTGGTTATCAGGGTCAGAGGCTTGGTAATCAACAAGGGTATCCGAAGAATGATTTTCAGAAGCCGTTTCAGAGCAACAACTACCAAAGGAATTATGGTTCTTTTTCTTACCAGACGCCTCCTGCTCAATCTTCTGATAGTGAGATGAAGTCTATGCTGAAGCAGATTCTAGAGGGTCAACAGAAGATGACTCTGAGCTTCAATGGGAAGATGGATGCCATGTACTCTGATCTGAATGGGAAAATTAAGGCTCTCAATCTCCATGTGAAAAAGCTAGACACTCAAGTTGCTCAAACCGCGGAGAATGTTCGAAGGCAAAAGGGATTTCTCCCAGCTAAGATGAAAACAAACCCAAGACTACACGTCAATTCGATCACTTTGGGGTGCGAAACAGAGGCTGAACAAGCTTTGGAGAAGGGTCTTAATGCAGAGCAACTCGTGAAGCTTCAAGGGGAAAAAGAAGGAGACGAGATTTTTGTTCCAGACTCTATATCGATCGACACAGAGCCCGTGTGTCGATCGACACAGGTCAAAAATCTCGATTCTGGAAATTTCGCAATCGGTGATTTTTCATCCAAGGTCGACACGAGGTCGACATAGAAAACAGCTGTGTCGATCGACATGGGTCCCAGTTTAGTCCAACCTCTTTGAAACCTTCGACCATTGCAGAGGAGAGAGTGTATAAGCCTAAGATACCATATCCTAGGTACTCAAAGCAGTCTAGACAAGTATGTGCAGCGATTCAAGACATGACTCCGGAGAAACATGTTCAACCATCGCTGAGGAAGCTGCCTAAACTAGCAAATCCAGGGAGGTTTGTTGTTCCATGTTTAGTTAATGGTATGGAATTAAAGAACTCTCTCTGTGATACAGGTGCTAATGTCAATGTCATGTCTATGGTTGTTGCAAAGAAGCTAGGAGTTCTTGATTTACAACCTCCAAAGATATCTATCGAGTTTGCAGACGCTTCTTCTAAAACTTCAAAAGGCTTTATTTCGGATCTAATGCTTCAAGTGGGAGATTATCTTGTTCCTGCGGACTTTCACGTAATGGAGATGAAGAAGGATGGTGAGAAACCATTGATTCTTAGGTCATCCTTCCTTGCCAGTGTGGGTGCAATTGTAGATTTTCCCAATCAGCGAATCTCATTCTCCAAGATCAACAAAGATGTCTACTACCCCGCAGTTCATGTTAAGGAGACTTCTTGTATGACCGTCCATGACGGAGGGAAGCAATGCTCAAACCCTGGAGATGACATTAAGAGCAAGATGACCTCTTCCATAGCACGTCGTGATGGAGACTTGGCTGCACCCAAGGTAAGGCGCAAAGGGAGCTCCAAACCTTTCTCTAAATTCATAATCGTCATCCACTTGGAGTTAAGAGAGAGGGGAGAGGTAGTTATCCAAGAGATGGTGGAAAACACTATGAAGCTCTTTCCAAGTGTTGTTCCTTTCACCGATCCACCAAAAATCTGAGCCCTGATACAGTCAAGCTAATGAGTGAAAACAAGCGTTTAGTGGGAGGCAACCCACTGGTAAGAACTACTTATTTTCGTTTTATTTTCCCCTTGTTTACTAATTTTTAGTTTTGGTTTTAAGTATTTTAGGATTTTACTAAAAAAAAAAAAACAACAGTGTGTCGATCGACACACCCTGCAACAGGTAAGTTCTCGTTCTTTTCAATTGGTGTTTCCTTCTATTTTTTTTGTTCTTTCACCAACTTTAGGCTTAATAACACTGGGGACAGTGTTGTTTAAGTCTGGGAGAGGTAGTTGCTAACTTTATATTTGTTTTTTAGAGTCAGTCTAAAGTGTTTTATTGAGTCAAAGATGTTGGAAACAATGACCCTTCCTTTGGTTTAGTGGATTGTCTTTTTCGATGAGTGACCATTTTTCCAGGATCGATTTCAGAGTTAGACTAATGAAAAATCCTAAGGCTGGCCAGTTAACTAGAGACATTTGTTACTTCCAGCATAATCCGCCGGGTTCGAGCTAATTATGCGGTCTCCTTTGTGATTGATGTTCATAGGGCTTGACTTCTCATTCATACCTGACAAGTGCAATATCTGTTGAAAGTAAGGTACTCCTCTCCCTTGTTCTAAAAAAAAAAGAGAAGAAAATGTGTGATATGATTTTCTTTGAGTAGAAAGCCAGTGAGTTATTACTCAAGATATGATCACCCGGAGGCTAAAAAAAAGCAGTCTGACTCCTTAGAACGGATGTAGAGGACGAGCGATCTCACGACCCTATCTCCTCACAAAGAACAATAGTAGTGAAAGCACTGTTTTTGAGCTTCTAAATCGAATAAGATCTGAGGGAGAGAAAGAGTATAAAAAGTTGTATGGTTGATTTGTCACGGTATAGTATGGGAATGAGTCTAGAAAGTTCTTGCATTGAGATCTAGGATGAGACCCAGCAATGATGACTAGTGGGTTATGTTGAGAAGTCGTGGGTGAATTTGGGAGGCTGCGAATGTTTGTGGAGAAGTACATGGTGGTTTGATTTTGAGTTGGTTATGCATTATGTGGCTTACTAGTTGAAAGGGTCGGTCCGGTGCTCTAAGGGAAGGTAAGTTTCTATGTTTTCAAACCTCTTTCACATTCTTAGTTTATGTTTTACTTGAGGACAAGCAAAGACTAAGTCTGGGGGAGTTGATATATCATGGTTTTTACCCGTTTTTTACCATGATATAGGTCCCTTTTTTCGAGTCTTTTTGGTGTTTTCCTGTTGTTTTAGAGTCTTTGTAGGTCAATGATCGATTGGACCTTAATGGAAGCTTTTGGAGCATTTTGGAGCATCGAGGAAAGAAGAGCCGAAGTGATCAAGTCGGAGTCGAGTTTTCATGTCTGTGTCGATCGACAGAATCCTGTGTGTCGATCGACACACATGTCTGACGCAAAAAGATTGCAAGTTTTGAAGAAATAAAGGTTTTGCCCAAAAAGCCTAGAAGTTTACAGCAAAGCCCAATCTGATTTTTAAACATTATATATATAGTTTTTCCTTAGGCTTTCATGTTGGGCGATCTTGTTTTTAATTGAAACTTTGAGATTTAGAGAATTGGAGAGCTTTTAGGAGAGATTTCTATACTTCAGACCTTCAGATTTCGAACCTTTGTATCTCTTACTCTATCTCTTTTATGCAATTTTATTCATAGATAATGTTTTCATCATCTATGTCTGAGTAGTTTGCTTGTTAGGTTTTGGAGAATTCAAGAGTTTGATGAGAAATTGCTAGGATTGAAACTCTGTTAGGATTTATCTTATTGTTCTTCATCTAGATTGCTTTAACTCTGATTTTAGGATAGATCAACTGAAATTGGAAACCCTAGGTTGAATTAATAGATTCGAAAGTATTATTAACAACCTGACCTAATCTTAGATGAGCCAAATTAGCTATTCGCAAAGAAATTTGGCTTAGTAATTTTGTGAACAATTGACCCTAAACTTAATGCTTGATTCTATTCACTAAATTTGCAAATAAATTTGGGATTTAGGAAGTTAGTCATAGATAACCTCTGCAACGAAAGTTGATTGGTTTTATATTCGTGTTTGAGTTCTAGAACAACGCTTAATCAAATCCTGACAGTCTTTTATCCTTGATTTCGATTCATTCCTGCGAATTACCCATAGCCTAACTCCTTTGTCTCATTTGAATTTTAAGAACCATGATAATCATTCACTTGTTTACTTTGCTATTTTTATTACATTCATACATATTTACTTAGCATAATTTGAATTTATTAGTTGATTGTGTGATTTGATTCCCTGTAGATTCGACCCCTAAGTACTACTACGATCTCTTAATTTGAGAGAGTAGCTCAGGGTAAATTTGAGCATATCATATACTTTGTCATTCTGTGCCTTTCATACATACCAAAGAATCCATAGGTAGCACCTTGTATTTTCCTCGTTGTCAGCCCGATTCGGCACTCGTGAAAGTAAAAAGTCCATATTACTCCAAAGGTTTTCCGTTGGGAAGACATCCGGGTTATGTGGAATATGTGACAAATCACAACATTGCCGTGCTTGGGCATGTAAACAACATGTGATTAACATATTCCCCTTCCCAACCACATCGACGGTAGCTCCGGTCCTGTTGGAGATGTCTAAACGCGTTCATTGACCGCCATAGCCCTAGAGAGAGCCTGCCATAAGAAATGCCGTATTTTCGGCGTCGTCCTCACTTTCTCCTTAAGAGAGTTTAGTGAGGGTTGTTGCAGGCTAAAACGTATAACTCATCATTCAGTTTCTGGCGTGCAACTTTATACCCATAACTAATTGAACAAGTCTTGGAGATATGTTATACAAAAAATATTTCTTGATATTTATGGAAATTGATATCTCTAATGTTCTTGTTGCAATTTTTGTAGCACTACAATTGTTGTGAATTTTGTAATGATAGAAGGATTGTTGGATTTCATGGACATGAAAAATATATATAAGAATATCTCTATCGACTCTTGAAGAATTGTTGGATTTCAAGTTTCGAAGTCTTTTTTTTTGTTTTATCAAAACATGTGACGTGGTTTGGTAGAACATTGTGTAAGGCTGATTTAGCTAAATTAGGGGTGTACATAAATAACTCAAACCAAAAAACCGACCGAACCAAACCGAATAAAGGGGTATCGGTTTGGTATACGTTCTTCTTAAAAAATCTATTGGTTCTTAATATTTATGTCCATAGGTATCAGGTTCGGTTTCGGTTTTAACCCATGAACCGAATCATAACTGATTTAGACCAAACATTATACATGAGTTATTAAACATATAGGGCCATTGCCCTAACCGCAGCCCGACTTTTCTTCTTCCAAACCCCCGCTTTTGTTCTTCTAACTTTGTGCTGCATTTTGTGGGTTTCATTCTGCACTTTAAACTTTAAAATCTTTGAACTATGATGTTCTTGTCTTTCAGTTTTTGGTTTTCTACTTGGTACGTATAGGTTCTAGATTCGGTATTCGAGTATCAACCGAACCATTATGTAATTCGGGTCTTTTATGGTCTTCGTAAATGTTATACTGAACCATACCAAATCAAATTTAAAACGAAACGTAGCGTATCGAAACCCATTCGGTCTTCTTATGGACCCTTTCTTAGTCAACCGAACAACCGAACCGTAACCGAACCATTAAACCGAATGCCCACCCTTGAGCTAAACCATCAGCCACAAGATTCATTGACCTTTGAACAAACTCAAAGGTCGAGATTTTGAGATTGAGAGAGAGTTGAGAGATATCTTCAAGGATTCCCGCGATCTCGAGTTTCTGAGTCTGTGAATTGATCATCTTGATAAAAGATTGTGAGTCGGAAGCCATTCGGAATCCTTGGAAACCCTTGGTTACATCATGTATCAAAAATTCACGAATGGTCATCGCTTCCGCCATGAGAGGTAAGCCTATATGGGTCACTGTTGTAGATCCTTTAAGCACGATTTGTTCCTCCTAGTTGTATATCACCCAACTTAGGCCTGCAATCTTCCTACCTTCTTTCCACGCTGCATCTGAGAAACAGCGGAAGGCTCGGGGTTTTAAATCATTGGGAGTCCGATCTGGAGGTATGGAAATTTGTCTGCATCTTGTTCCAGTAACCATTCTCTAGCATCCCTGATTGATTTTTGTAGTGTCTCCTCCACACTTAAGGCTCGATTGTTGAAGATTCGATTGTTCCTAGATAGCCATAAGTTCTAGCAGATATTGACTCTTGAAGAATTGTAGGATTTCAAATTTGAATATCGAAGTTGTCAAAAAATCTTATGTGCTTTGTTTTATAAGTGCACGTTTAGAATTTTTTTCCTTTTGACGTATTTGATTATCTTCCAAGCTAGTTTATATATTTAGGTACAAGGTTTAAACCGTTTAAGGTGGATTCCGAACATCTAATTTTACTAAGGTAGATTCAGACCATCGATCAAGTTAGATTCATTTTTTGTGTGTGTTCTACTACTTAAAGATTGGCCACACGTATCTAGTTTAGGGCTCAAGTTTTTCCATTAAGATTTTATTCATGATTAATCATTAGAACATCGATAAACATACCCGATTCTCTGATAAAATTTGAAATTACTGGATTTGGGTATGAAAGTAACTAGTTATATTTAAAAAGTCTAATTAGGAGTTGGTGATTTCGATATATTAAGTATTATATAGCATTTTGAACTAGTAAAGAGTTTTAAATTTTTTGAAGAGTTATATGGTTTGAAATTTATAATTCATATAGGAAAAACAGTTAAGAAGAAGATGAATAAAACTATACTTAAAAAAAAGAATATATATATATATATATATATATATATATATATATATATATATATATAATTTAGTTTTCGTTTGAAAGAAAGAAAAATATTTCTCAATCTTATTATATAAAATTTGATGCGTCAAACTTCGTAATTAACACGATCGTGACACGGTCCAGTCGATCGATTAGATTTTGACGCATGTTTAAAAAAATCCAATTAGATTTTGCCATATATCATATAAATTAATCTTATTCCTTTTTAAACTTCTATATTTTTATTATCAAATATATTATAGAAATCAACATTTATCAAGATTTTCAATTAACTTCTAATTAATAATTCATTAAAATAATTAGTTGATAAACATGGTTTATTTCTTTAATTTTTTTTCTGTTTTTATTATATGTTAAGTTTTGTTTTTTTACGCGAAATAAGTTTTAAGATTTTCTCATAGAATATTAGTTAATACATGTGTAAAAAATTTTTGAGTTCAAATAGACTTAGATTTACATATCAAAATCTTCATGAATTATAATATTTTGTCTTTATATTATAAGCTTTTGTGCTCTCTCAATCTTCTCACCAAACAGCTTTAAACTTCAATAATCTCTTCCACAAATTTTATTTCAGTTTTTTCATTAGAGAATAACATCAAATACTCTCTTATTTTATAGGTGAGATAGATTACAGCGATGTATTTTAGTTGGTGAGATTAATAAAAAAATTATAACTCATTTTTTTTTGTTTTATTATTTATAACATAGAAATCATCACATCAGTGGCTACTTAACCCAAGAAAAACATCAATATTTAAGATTAGACCAGTTAAATATAAAACATGTTTATCGTCGTACAATAGTACGTCTTATCAAAAAGTGGGACGCGAAAATTTTTATGAAAATAATGATATTATAGGAATAGATTTTCTATTATTTGATGAAAATGTTAGCATATTTTTATTTGAAAACTTTTGAAAAATGCCACTTTTCAAAAATTATTTATTCATTATATTATAACATTTTAGGGTTTAAGTTTTGAGGTTTAGGATTTGTTAGGGGGTCAAAATATTTTTCAGGGTTTAGAATTTTAAAATTTAGGTTTTACAGATCTATAATTTGTAGCATTTTTGCAAATGGACAACCTCATGTAGTATTTTTGTAAAGTGGCACACCAAAAATAGTATTTTTGCAATTGCCTCTTTTTATTTTATATCAATAAGAATCTTAATTTATTACTAATTACTTGATTAATGTCTAACTGCAATTTGATTTTATTTTTAACGCAGGAAAATACTTTTAAAGGTTTTTTGCATCATTCGCTTCTTGCAAAATTTATGAATCAATTATGTGCAATTTTAGTTTGCAATTAAAAATATAGGATTCAATTCGTCAAGATTTTGAAAAAATAGATATATGAGTAGCTACATAAAAAAAATCTAATTCAATTAGGAATTATAACAAACTAATTTTTTGGAAATATGTGACAAATTTAATTGAAAAAAAATAATATAATAAAAAAGTCAAAACAACTTAAAACTACTAAAATTATTTAGTATTAATGTTTTCAATTATATTTTATTTATTTTTCTATGTGATTTTATTTTATTTTTTAACTTTTTTGAATTTTATTTTTTCACAGGTTATAAATATTTTATCATAAATCCGCCTATATATGCGGATCATTTAATATATAAAACATATAAGATTGTTTATTTCTCGATTAATAAAAAAAACAAACAAAAAAACTCTTTTATGAAGCTTACTGGGCCTTTCAAATTTACTAAGGCGTTAAAAGCCTTTACGATTTTCCTGGACCTGTTTGAAGAAGATGATGAAATGCTGCTTACTAACGTAATTATATTAAAATACCGCAGAAAATATAATCGAATGTTAAAAATGAAAAATACATGCTGACGTGTTTCAGCCAAAAAGAAGGAGGAAACATTTGTGGCTTTTTCTTTTCCAAAGGAAGACCTTCAAAATTAAACCCTCAGTGAGACCGGAGAAGACGAAGCCGAATCACACACAGAGAGATTCTCCGGTCGTAACATTGAATCTGGGTTGCAATGTTTCCGAATGGTCAACAGGTTAGTTGATCAATTTTCAGTTTTGGTTTCCCATAAAACTGCAATCGAAATCAGATTCGTCTGAGAAAAAGAAGAAGAGTTTTACTGTTATCTCTCTTCACGCGATCGAATCTCTCTGAAATCTTGAGAAAAGACTCGTTTTTTTTACTCGAAGTTTCAGATTTATTCTCGAATTTTGTTTTTTGTTTTGTTTTAATTGCATGCGACCACATTGGATGAGTTTTGTTCTTCGCTATATACATATGGTTGAATGCAGTTGCGTATTTGTTCGTTTCTAGACTTTTGATTTAGTGTTTCTTCATACAATTGGGATGAAGAATCGGAAATTGTTTGTATTCATCATTTCCATTGTATTTAAGAGAGTTTATGTTTGGAGATTTCTTAACGAATTTTGAGGATTAGGGTTTATGAGGGAATGATATGTGTCTGTTGTAGATATCGTTTCATCCCACACCATTGGCTGTTCAAGATCCATCAACGATGATGGTTTTGGATCCAAAGCAAACACCTTCACCAGTTTCAAGAGATGGAACACAGAATGGAGGAGGGATTTCTCACGCTGAGTTTGCTCTGTTCAATTCCCAGAGGCTTCAATCTGATCTTGAAGCCATGGGTAACAAAATCAAGCAGCACGAGGACAACTTGAAGTTTCTCAAGTCTCAGAAAAACAAGTTGGATGAATCAATCGTCGATTTGCAAGGTATGAGTTTTGTCCTGCATATAACTACATTTAGCAATGGATTAAGATTTTCATGTGTATTACAATGTATATTGTTCATTTGTTTTGCAGTTCTTATGAGCAAACTTCATTCGTCCGCCACTCCTAGAAGCGAAAACCATGATACCAATCTCCAAGGTCCAGATATCAATGAACAGATCCTTCGGCATGAAACATCAGCTGCTGGAGTTTTAGGTCTGGTTGAATCTCGTCATGGCGCACAGGCTTCTCAGTTGACTATGACTAAAGGTGTTGTTGGCATAGTAGCGAAACTCGGGAAGGTCAATGATGAAAAGCTTAGCCAGTAAGTTCCATTTGCTCACTGTCCTTTCTTCAGATTACCTTAAATTTCCATGTGTCCCAATTTCTGTTACAAACCTTTCTTGCAATGGTTTTTGTAATATGAAATTAACTAGTATCTCTTTTGGTACTTCAAAAATGCAGGGTTTTATCGGATTATTTAGGGACTCGCTCAATGCTGGCAGTTGTATGCAAGAATTATGATAGTGTTAAGGCTTTAGAGATTTATGAAAACCAAGGCAACATAGATAGAAATGCTGGCATTCATGGGCTTGGCTCTTCAATTGGCAGAACGATTGAAGGCCATTTTGATGTCATCTGCCTTGAAAATCTGAGGTACTAATGTTTGTTTAAATATTTTATGATTTACAAATTTTGCTAGATACTTATCTTTAATCCTTTCTAATAACTTGATTTGGTGTCTTTTAGACCATATGTTGGTCAGCACATTGCTGATGATCCACAAAGAAGGCTTGATCTTCTGAAACCGAAATTGCCTAATGGTGAGTGTCCTCCCGGATTCCTCGGATTTGCTGTGAACATGGTACAAATCGATCCAGCTTACTTGCTATGTGTCACACCATATGGATACGGTCTTCGTGAGACCTTGTTCTACAGTCTATTATCCCGCCTTCAAGTTTACAAAACAAGGGCCGAGATGGTTTGTGCCCTCCCATGCATAAGTGATGGTGCTGTATCCTTGGATGGAGGAATCATCAGGGCAGCGGGGATCTTCACTCTTGGAAACCGGTAAGATTCTCATAACTTTCTCACCCGAAAACTTATTTCCCTCTTTGAGTTTTCTTCCTGTTTTTTCTGCTGTTCTGAAAGCAACGCAATTTTCAGTGATGAGGTGAATGTGAGATTCGCAAAGCCAACAGCTTCACGCGCGATGGACAACTATAATGAAACAGAGAAGCAAATGAAAGAGCTGAAATGGAAGAAAGAGAAGACGCTGGAGGACATAAAGCGAGAGCAAGTGCTGCGTGACCATGCTGTGTTCAACTTTGGCAAGAAGAAAGAAGAGTTTGTTCGATTCTTGGCTCAGAGCTCATCCACTAATCAGGTAGTAAAACGCTTCTGACTCTTTTATTATAGTGTGTAGATGAATCAACCAAAGTACACGTATTTAATATGTTCATTGAAGCATATTGAATCTTCCATATGATCATGTCTTTGTTTTGGTTTCAATTCAAAGCTTCTCTGTTTTGGTTTCAATTGAAGCAAAGGTTTTTATGGTTTAACATTTCTCTGATTATGTGTTGTATGCTCCAGCAAATGATATTACCCCCCAGATGAATAAGAGAGCAAGCAATGAAGCATGGAGCTCTGAATAACAGTGACCTTTGCTTCTAAAGGAATTCTCTTTTGACTTGAAGAACTTTTTCCCAGCTTAGCTTTTGATAAATTTCGTCCATGGAAAACATCTATCAGATGATTGAGTTGGATGAATTTCCTGGTAGGGCTAGTTTTGTTTATGTTAAGTGTTAATAACACTTGACCGTGTACATATGATGGATATTTGTTATCTAACATCTTGTAGCCTTTCTAGTCTCATGTTTCCATCTCTGGTTCCAAAACATCTGGCTCACTATTCATTAAAAACATTGTCAGAAATGTTACAAATTTTCCAGTTTTTGTTACACATGTATGCACCAGATTATGATAATGAACTCTATACACAAGACCGACCATCACAAAAAACAAAATGATCAATCTCGCTAGAGGCCATGTTTAACTGAAACCAGAAGCAAACTTGAATAAAGATTTTGCCAAGATTTTACCAAAAGATCGATCACGCTTATTGTACCAACCAAATCCCTAATTACATAAAAGCTAAACAATAGGAATATTATTAGAAACTCTAATAAACTCAAGCAAATGACTATTAGCAGCACGGCGGATTCTGACCATTGGATCCACCTGCTTCTTCTCCTTCAGCCACCTCCACCACGTCGACTTCTTCTCCTTGAGCCACCTCCACCACGTCGACTTCTTCAACAACACCATTCTCGTTCTCCCAAAGCAACTTTGGCGTTTCTTTCTTTTCTTCCTCTGGTTTTGGAGGAATTAATGAAGCTATGTTGATTTGTGTAGCCTTCTTCTTCGCTTCTGCTTTTTCTAACTCTTTCGCCTTTGCCTCTGCTTTCAATCTCTCTTTCTCATCCATAAGTTTTTGCAGATCATCCTCCCTTCCTTCTTTCCTCAGCTCTTCTTTCACAAACTCTTGCATTTCTTCGGTCACCCTAACCGTTTCGTCATCCAGCATCCCATCCACAACCTTAAGCATCTCATCGAGTCTCCCAGCTTCACTTAAAGCCCTCATGATGAATTTGTAAGCATCATCGTCCATCTTGAGCTTGTTCACCATCATATCGAAGAAGGATTTTGCATCATCGAGTTTCCCGGCTTTAAGTAACTGTTCTTGCAATCGGTTATACACCGCCAAATTTGGTCTTAGACTCGACTCAACCATCGTTTTGAAATATGCAGCTCCTTCATCTATCTTGTTTTCTTTGAAACAAGTATCCATTAACAACCCGTATGTATACTCATCAGGCTTCACCTTTTTCTCATCCATTTCACCATAAATCTTCTCGGCCTCAGCCAACAATCCGTTGTCACACAGCTGATTCATCAGATTGTTGAACGATAAAGTATCAGGACTACACCTAAAGTCACCCATTTGCCTGAAAACCTCCATAGCTTCCTCAAACTTTCCTTGTGCACAATACCCATTAACCATTACATTAAAACTTCCCAAATTTAAAACCAAAGTCCTGGGTGGATTATGTTCCTTTTTCATCGCATCAAACAATTTCAAGGCCTCATCAAACTTCCCATTCTCGCTCAAAGCCTCCAGCACATAGTTATAAGCCATACCGCTCATCTTTACATTTGAATTCTCTCCAATAGCTTCCTCATAAAACTCCATAGCTTCTTTCTCCATATCTTTCATGAAATATCCTTTCATCAACTGCCCATAAACCACACCATCACCAACAAACCCACCAAGCTTCTCCTTCAACTCCTCGTAAAGCTTTAAAACACCATCGGCATCAGAATTCTTCACACACCCCATCATTAGATAGCTATAAACAACAGGGTCTGCAACGAAACCTCTCACACTCATATCCTCCTTAATCTCCATGGCCTTTTCAAGACTGTCATTATCAACTAACCCTTTAACCAGAATCCTAAACGTAGCAATGGAAGGATTCACTGGTGCACCATCTATAAACAGCTTGTAATGTTCCAAAGCAATCTCGGGTTTTCTAACATCAAGATAAGCCTGGAAAATCAAATTGTATGTGATGATATTAGGAGCAATACCAGCTTGATTGATGAAACCATGCAACTGCAGAAGTGCCCCGTACTTCGATTGCCGGAGCTGCGCAGCTAAAACTGCGTTCACGGTGAATATCGTCGGTCGGCAATTCGAATACACGGAGTGACGCGTGAAGAGAGCAGCTTCTTCCAAATCGTTCTCACGAATCAATTTCAAGATCTGATTGTGGAGATCGAGGCGTTTCCCGGTGAGAACCGATACAGGATCCGGCAATTTCGGGACATTGGGGTTTTGGATAGGTCTAGGGATTTGAGATTGCTGTTGTTGTTGCTGGGATCTGTTGAAAGAGTTAATAGGTGGCTCCATACGAAGACGACGCTTACGACGGCGACGTTCAGCGGCGGCTTCTTCCTGCGTCGCGAAAGACATGTACCGGACGGCGACAAATGGCGGCGGAACACGAGGGCGGTAGGCTCTCGCGATTGATTGAAGGTGGGTCAAAAAGGCGGCTTTAGAAATCGACATGGTTGATGGAACTGATCCTTTATGAGGAAGATTTTCTCAGTGGGAGTGGAGGAAAAATATCAACTTTGAGAGGAAATGAGAGGTAGGGTTCTTCTTAGGGTTTTAGAAGAGTTTTGAGTTTGGTGATGATCAAGTTGTGGGGTTTGTTTGGAAACTGGGATAAGATATTTTGGTGTGGGAAATAGCGATAATGGACTGTTTTGGGCTTGAGGCCCATTACGTGAAGCCGGGCCAACTCGTTTTAATATTTCTAATCAACAATAATCCATTTGTGTGTCTGTGTATGTGTTTTTTTGGTCGAAGGGTGTGTGTTTTTTTGGTCGACACAATTTCAAAACTGTGACACCCGGCTCGCTTATTTAGCCGAGACGGTAAGTCATGAAAACAACCTATTAATTCTAACAGATAATTTTATAAAAACCAATACTTTATTCCATAACTCAAGTCTTAAGCAATTCCACATTAACCATAATTCCAACTTAATAAAACCTTCGCGTAAAAACCAATAAGAAAAATACTAAGAAAATTGTTTTAAAAAAATCCCAAAATAAATCCCGCCAAAAACCAGCACCCGGACAACATCCACCTTGAGCCACTACTCTGTAAAATCAGTATCACCTGAAAGGAGATAAGAAGGAGGGGTAAGTAATTCCGGGAAGAAATTACTCAGTGAGATTGTTACCCACAACAACTCTAATACTTGGAAACAATCGGCAATCAAACACGTTAAACCAGACATAGAACATGCACCACCCAACTTATTACTAGCAACATAACATTCTTATCTAACATTTCCACACCATAAACACTTTTACTTATACATTATCTCATAATGAAACATTTCACTTTTCACATTCTTTACTTTCTTTCCTTTTTCACATTCATTACTTTCTTTAAATTCACGGTGGAGCCAACCCCTTTCTCGTGTTTTGGGTCTGTCCTTCCCGTCATGGCCCTCTAAGGCCTAATGGACTACAACGGGCTTACATACGCGATCGTTCGTAGTCCAACACGCAAAGTTCTGTAACGGGCTTACGTACGCGATCGTTCCCAGAACTATCCTATACTCTAACAATCTCAAACAATACTTTTTATTCTTTAACTTTATTTAATTACCAAACAATTTCCACGCATCAAACAATTATTACTAACAATCAGCAAGCATCAAACATTCCTAGACTAGCACATAAAACAACATCATCACATTCCATCCCTAGACTAACATGTAAGAACATCTAGTGTTAACTAGTATTAAAGTAATCTAGACAACACCTTCACCTTAGCCTATTGGATGCTCAAATATGGAGGAGTGAACCTAGAAGGATGTGAATATGCGTTCTGGACGGTTGGCGTCTGAAAAATAGCGATTCAAGTCAAAATTAGCGTTTCTGGATTTTGACAGAATAAATGTTTTTTGACCAGAAAGAAACACCAATAACTCACCGGATTTAGATCAGATTGGAAAACCGAAACCTGATCTGAACTCCTTGTAACGTCACCTTTCCAACAGTACCAAAAACGTGTTCTAACTCGTTCTGTAACAGCCTACACCTTCCTCCAAAGTTAGCTCTGTGAAACTGGAGAACAGATTCGGATCAGACATTAGGGCAAACTTAAATTGCAGATTGCGAATTCATAATACCTCGGAATCAAAATCGGAAAATAGCCCCAGAATCTGTGAAGAGTCCTCTTTCCAACGGTATGTAGATCGTCGCCTAACTCCTCACGGTTCGCCGGGAAATCGCCCCGCAAGATCTCTGGTCGGATCAAGTATAAGAATTCCATATTCAGAAAACAGGATTTTTCCTGATATTCAAATACGATTTGCGAACAGACCATACCTTAGAATTCCAATCCGAGAGAAGCTACAGAAACTAGAATCCGAGATCTTTCCAATGGTACCAAGATCACGATCTAGGTCCTTCTGTGTTGCTGGGAATCCGGCTTTCAAATTAGCTACTCAGAAATGATATGAACTCGTCTCAATTTGTGTTTTAGAGAACGGCGGCTTTAGGTTAGTGAGAAGATCTGACCTCTCTCTCATCAATTTGTGGCATTTTATATGGAGGCAAGGAGATAATAGGTTAGGGTTTCATTTAGCACTTGGGCCACACGTAACGGGCTTTTTAGGTTTGGGGTTTTTGTGGGATTGGGCCATGACAAAAACAAATAGAATTTTACGATTGATTAACTAATTTAAAGCAATGTTGTTCACAAATGAAAAAAATAATACATTTAAAATGAGATGACCGGGCCAACGAATCGGCTTTTAAATTTAAAGATTGTGAACTCAAAGAGAGAAAAGCTAGAAACCCTTGCACGGAATTTGCCAAATTTATCTAAAAGAATAGAAAGTGCAGACCACTTTTCTAGAAACTGAGTAATGTTAAGATCTGGAAAATTTGTTCTAAAAGTGTGGTTACTAACTAGGCCATCAAATAGGCGGGCTGTCCATAGGTCAAGTCCAATTCGCAAGTTTTTTTTGCGGTTAAAATTTTGGCCCATTATTAAAATTGGTCAACTAGACATAAACCAAATGGATTTGTGGTCAAAAGCTGATTGATCCACGGTCAAAAATGGGCTACACAATTTTTTTTTTCCGGTCTTTCTAAGGTTTTTTTTACCGATAGCCTAAATTTTTATCTAGAAAAATGAACAATTGTTGGGCCAGGGCCTGCAACCTGTGCGATCTGGAAGCCCAATAAGCCTTTGCAGCCCAACTCATATTCTGACCAAGAGGTGGTCAAACAAAGGTCAGAAGAGAAAACCATGGTTAATTAAACCTAGAATGTACCTTCAACATTTTACTATAAATAGGAGAAAGATGATGTGACAATTCATCTATGATTCCTCGAAAGAGAGTACAAGGGACCAGAAAACATTCTTTCAGGACTCTGACTCACTCTGAAATGACACTTTCGGACAGCTACCGGTGACCGGGAAACACCTGAAAAGACATTCTTTACAACAGCTCGCAACGATCTTGAAGCCCGGGATCTTTCCGGACTACAATTTCCTTCTAGTTCATAGCGATCTGATAGCCCGAGATCTGTCCGATCTATCAATTCCGAACTGCTCTCTAGCAATCATATTCCGCACTCATTTCCTAATAGACGACATTCTCCGACCTCATACCTATTATAAATTCATTGTTCCGCTCTCGGGCTACAACAATTGGCGCACCAGGTAGGGAGTGGAGATTTTCTAACGCAAGGAATTATGAGTCCGGAAGCATCGACCAGTCGACCAGTTGACAACAAGACACCTCAGCAGGCCGCTGAAATAACCCATACAATCTCTCCAGTTATAATGACAGAAGGCACAGTCACCAACCAAACATCAGCTAACGAAGAAACTGCCCCCGCCGTGATCGAGCCTAGAAGAAGCGAACCCGCAACTATCACAAACGAGCAGGTCAACATCGCCACAATGTTGAACTCCCTCATGCGACGTTTTGATCAGCAGGACTATCTGTTTAGAAAAACGAACATCCAACTGGACGAGCTATCAAACGCCCAGAACGTTATTCAAGAACAGTGGGATTCTCCTCAACCAGCGCAGCAAATCCGAATGCACTCATACGCCGCAGAACGACACGAACGACCTATGAATCACCATCGGGTAATCAACCTCAATACCCATCGCAAAATTTGATTAGCTCTCAGCTCGGTCGACCAATTGCCCCACCCGACCATGACTCGTTCCAGGGATCCGAGATCGAGGCCCTGAAAGCTAAACTTTGAGATATGAACTCCCAAGTTCACAGGGCTCTTAGCTCAGCCCCCGAGATCGATCGCGTGCTGGAGGAAACGCAGTGAATGTCTTTCACGGAGCGGTTCACCTCCACTCCACTCAGATATACGTCAAAGCTTCGCCTGCAAACCTACGCCGGTGCCTCCAACCCAAAGCATTTCATAACCGCCTTCACCATCGCAATGGGACGAGTTCACCTGTCACAAGAAGAAAGAGATGCGGCCTACTGTCAATATTTCGTTGAACACCTAATGGGATCCGCACTCGACTGGTTCTCCCGGCTCGAACCGGCCTCCATCAACAATTTCAACCAACTCTCTACGACTTTCTTTAAGAACTACTCGATGTACATTCAAGATGGCGCGACAGACGCCGAACTGTGGGAATTGGCCCAAGGGTTGGACGTGATAGCAGAGTTGGACGTCCACGAAACCTCTGCCATCGGCGTTTTCTCAAAACGGTTTGTGGCACGAGTCACCCTTCCGGACCGACCTTGTCCTGAAAAAGCCCCTCACCCTCGAAGACGCGATGCACCGAGCAACGCGTTTCATCGTATTGGAAGAAGACCGCGCCGCTAACTCAAAAAAGTACTTGATGTGTGTCAAATTGTATTTATATTTTCCTAAACTTAGCTAACAACACACTCTAGTTGTTGTAGCATAGCATAGGGTCGAACCACAAGGAGTTAAGAATAGCAACACTAAGAATCCAAGTATTCGAATAAGCTAAGCAATTAACACAAGTTTTAACTTAATTTAACTAAAAGAGAACACATGGGTATGGTGGTTGATCCAAGGCAATTAGCTTTAAGTCAAGGTGCTTACTTTAAACAATCCTAAATTTCCATAAGTCTAGAACACTAATGAAGATCAATCCTCTCCCGAGGTAGAAACCCTTATGCAATCATGAACTAAACATCAATTCCCATTGGTTTCGTTCACTCAAACACACATTAAGCTCAAGTCTATTAACCATCTAGCAATCCTAACATCAAATCCCTTTGGTTATTCAAGCTAGAGCTATACTAAGTTTGATCAAACCTTCAATGAACACTTTCGATGCTATAGAAGGTTTAAGATCTAGATTAAGGTGATCAAATTCAATCTAGCATTAAGAACACTTAGCAAGCATAGAAGTCTAAGAATCTAACTATAAAACACCTTAACTCTTCAACTAATCACCCATGGATCATCCTAACCCATGGATTCAATATGAAACAAAATAAGAAATTCAAGAAAATGAAATGAAAGAAGATAAACAAAATAAAAACGTTGGATCATGAGGTTAACTATCATAAGAATGGGTTAACAATCAACAATGATGTCAAAGGTTGAATCAAACACTATCCTAGACAATGGAATATTCATTTTTAAGGTTAGTCCACGCCAATGGTAAAAACCTCTTTCCCTAATCACATTCAAGATCCGCGGTCAAGCATTCCATCTCAATGATTAGACAAGCATTAATATTCTCCCATTTTTGTCACAAGAGTTCATAGAACCACGGTCAAGTAGCTATGTGACCCAAGCTCACAACAAGTTTAGTTCAAGTATTTCCACAAACACCTTCCGGGTATGAAAATGCCTAGAGATCTAGATTTTGAGTGGATAAGTCAAAACTAGCATTAAGAACAACTTAAGTGAAGGATCTAACAAAGATTAACCATAATTATCATCATCTAACTATCAAAGCATCCTAATCTAGCATAATCCATGATCCAACAAAGACTACATGCTAAACATGATATGAACAAAATATATAAACATAAGAATAAAAGATAGAGGTGAAGAATCCTTCTCTAGAGTTGCATGAAGATGAAAATCCATCCAAAACATCAAAGAAGAGTTTGGATCAAAACCAACTCAAGAGGAAGGGAAACTTCCTCCATCAAAAATAAAAGTCTCCTCCACTCAAGAACAAGAAAAAGTAAAGTGAAGTTAAGTTCCCCTCAATAATGAGGTTGATACAGATATATATGGCTGAAAAATAAAGGTTTTTTTGCCATGAAACACGTTTTTGACCAAATAAAGTAGGAGTAGGTGGCTGATTTTTCGTCACAAAAAGTGCTGTCTTGAGGACTGGATCGATCGATCCACCCCTGGATCGATCGATCCAAACCTTTAGTAAGTGGATCGATCGATCCACCTCTGGATCGATCGATCCAGTTACTAAAGATTTTGCCCGATCGATCCTCCTCTAGCTGGATCGATCCAAGGATCCCGCGGATAAATCTGGATGATCAGATCGATCGATCCAGTTATGGATCGATCGATCCACTTGTTAAAGTTCTGCACTTGCTTCTTTTGCTCGCCAGACGGACATGTCTTCACTAAATCTTCAATAACTTTCGCAATACAGCTCCAAATGAGTTGAAACCACTTCCATTGGAAAGATAACTCAATTTCCTTTCTGGTCACAAAATATCAGATTAATCCGATCAAGGTAAGACCTTCAACAGAGATGATCTTTCAGCCGCTTTGTACTTCTCCTGCATGTGTTTTGCCCATTTGATCAATTCTTCTAGCCGCTTTGTCTCCAACTCACTCCAATGTCTCCAAAGTACCTAAAAAGGAACCAAAAATGCACGAAATGCAAAAAAATGTATCCTAGACTCTAAAATGATCCTAAGTATGAAATGAGACTCAAAACGATGAAAAATATGCAAAAATGTAAGTCTAATGACTACAAAAGCTAAAGAAAATATATACTAAATATGCTAAAATATGAATGCATCAACTCCCCCGGACTTGCCTTTTGCTCGCGCTCGAGCAAACAAGGAGAACAAACCGGTGAAGAGGTTTGAATTGGAGAATTTATAGCCAAGAGATTGTTTTCCAAAGATCAAGTTGCCAATGCAAGATAATACATCTCAATGCTACAAATAACCATCTACTCAATCAAACTTCTCATTCTCATCGCAACTTCAATGTTTTGCCTCTAAATTCAATGTCAAGTGATCAAATGCATCTTATCTACCAACTCCTTATGTTCATTAAGATTCAAAACCGTGTAGTCTTGCAAATGAGAATTCGATCTAAACCAATCGGCGGCTTGGTAAGAGAATAAGTTCAATGTGAAGTGAAGTGGTGTTTTAAAACATTTTAGTGACTTCTCTCAACATATGGCACAAGTCAACACACAAAAGCAATGGAGAAGGGAAACAATTGATGCATACAAGATGTTTTCTTCCATTCTACCCACCCCATACTCTTTGTTTCACTCAAAGTCACTCTTGTTCTCTACACCAATTACTTCATTTTTTTTTTCTTTTATTTCAAGGATAGAACCTAGGGAGATCTTTCTTATACTTAGACAATTACTCTTGCTTTACTTATCTCTACTCCTTTTGATCCTCTATATATATTCTTTTCATTTCTAGGAGCTTCTTTACTTCTTAACTTAAGAGTAATGTTTCTTTTTGTTTTCTCTCCTTAGACATCCGATTTTCGTTCTCTAAACCGTTTCGGTTTCACTTCTCTCCTTTTCATCTCTCCAATTCCTCACTTAAGCTCACACCCTTACTCACCCTCACCAATTCCCAAAACCGTAATATAAAACAATGAGACTCCAAAATTCTCTCAACCCACCTAGACTAGCCAATGAGACTACTCATAATGGAACAAAAGAACTTGTCGTTTCCATCTCTAAAGATTTTATGCATGAGGTGCAAATAGAAAAAGGCCTCACTCAACAAATTAACGGTGGTTTCAAATAAAAGCTAGGTGTAATCAAGGTGTGGTATCATCCTCATTCAAATCATGTACTTGAATCGGGATGACCATTCAAACCATTAGAGAGTGGTAAAAGGGATAAAAATGGTTGAATGTGTATAAGTGAACCATGGTTAAGGTCTAAAACTCATAAGCAAGAGAATTAAAATTCAATTTATGGTCTAATAAGGTGGAGTTGGTTTCAATTCAAACAAGTAATCAACAAGACTTAGAGAATTCTAGAGCGAAGAGATCAAAGATATGGAGAAGCATACTTTTCGCGGTTTATGAAGTCTAAAAGAGCATTATCGAGACATTCACAAAGAGAGCTATGTACTAAAAATTTCTACAAGGTATTTCAATCATTATTCTCCATATGAATGATGCAACTAAATGAAAAGAAAAATCTTTTTGTATTTTTCGAAATTTTTCAAATTTTTATGATTTTTGCGTTTTTATCGTATATACAATGCAATGCATGAGACTCAAAGATAAAAACAAAACAATTAAAAGATTCATTAGCAAATAATGTCCCTCCCCCGGACTTACTTCTCACCGTCTCGGTGAGAAAGTAAAATCAAAGAGAAAGACATTACGCAAGAGAATGAAAAATAAGTGAATAAAAATGGTATGTACAAAGGAAAAATGGTGGTACCTTGGAGAGAAAGAGAGAGTAAGGATGGTGTGACGGCTTGTTGGAGAGTGCTTGTTGACCATTATTCATGCTTGTTTAGTGTCACTAGCTTGACAATGGATAGACTTGGGAGGTCCCAAGAGGCGCGTTTAACGTCGCTAGCTTGACGGAGTTTCTAAAGAGAAAAGTTAGTATCAAAAGAAAAATAAACACTTAGTCTTAATCAAGTACCAAATCCTAATGGCTATTGCTAAACTCCCCGGCAACGGCGCCAAATTTGATGTGTGTCAAATTGTATTTATATTTTCCTAAACTTAGCTAACAACACACTCTAGTTGTTGTAGCATAGCATAGGGTCGAACCACAAGGAGTTAAGAATAGCAACACTAAGAATCCAAGTATTCGAATAAGCTAAGCAATTAACACAAGTTTTAACTTAATTTAACTAAAAGAGAACACATGGGTATGGTGGTTGATCCAAGGCAATTAGCTTTAAGTCAAGGTGCTTACTTTAAACAATCCTAAATTTCCATAAGTCTAGAACACTAATGAAGATCAATCCTCTCCCGAGGTAGAAACCCTTATGCAATCATGAACTAAACATCAATTCCCATTGGTTTCGTTCACTCAAACACACATTAAGCTCAAGTCTATTAACCATCTAGCAATCCTAACATCAAATCCCTTTGGTTATTCAAGCTAGAGCTATACTAAGTTTGATCAAACCTTCAATGAACACTTTCGATGCTATAGAAGGTTTAAGATCTAGATTAAGGTGATCAAATTCAATCTAGCATTAAGAACACTTAGCAAGCATAGAAGTCTAAGAATCTAACTATAAAACACCTTAACTCTTCAACTAATCACCCATGGATCATCCTAACCCATGGATTCAATATGAAACAAAATAAGAAATTCAAGAAAATGAAATGAAAGAAGATAAACAAAATAAAAACGTTGGATCATGAGGTTAACTATCATAAGAATGGGTTAACAATCAACAATGATGTCAAAGGTTGAATCAAACACTATCCTAGACAATGGAATATTCATTTTTAAGGTTAGTCCACGCCAATGGTAAAAACCTCTTTCCCTAATCACATTCAAGATCCGCGGTCAAGCATTCCATCTCAATGATTAGACAAGCATTAATATTCTCCCATTTTTGTCACAAGAGTTCATAGAACCACGGTCAAGTAGCTATGTGACCCAAGCTCACAACAAGTTTAGTTCAAGTATTTCCACAAACACCTTCCGGGTATGAAAATGCCTAGAGATCTAGATTTTGAGTGGATAAGTCAAAACTAGCATTAAGAACAACTTAAGTGAAGGATCTAACAAAGATTAACCATAATTATCATCATCTAACTATCAAAGCATCCTAATCTAGCATAATCCATGATCCAACAAAGACTACATGCTAAACATGATATGAACAAAATATATAAACATAAGAATAAAAGATAGAGGTGAAGAATCCTTCTCTAGAGTTGCATGAAGATGAAAATCCATCCAAAACATCAAAGAAGAGTTTGGATCAAAACCAACTCAAGAGGAAGGGAAACTTCCTCCATCAAAAATAAAAGTCTCCTCCACTCAAGAACAAGAAAAAGTAAAGTGAAGTTAAGTTCCCCTCAATAATGAGGTTGATACAGATATATATGGCTGAAAAATAAAGGTTTTTTTGCCATGAAACACGTTTTTGACCAAATAAAGTAGGAGTAGGTGGCTGATTTTTCGTCACAAAAAGTGCTGTCTTGAGGACTGGATCGATCGATCCACCCCTGGATCGATCGATCCAAACCTTTAGTAAGTGGATCGATCGATCCACCTCTGGATCGATCGATCCAGTTACTAAAGATTTTGCCCGATCGATCCTCCTCTAGCTGGATCGATCCAAGGATCCCGCGGATAAATCTGGATGATCAGATCGATCGATCCAGTTATGGATCGATCGATCCACTTGTTAAAGTTCTGCACTTGCTTCTTTTGCTCGCCAGACGGACATGTCTTCACTAAATCTTCAATAACTTTCGCAATACAGCTCCAAATGAGTTGAAACCACTTCCATTGGAAAGATAACTCAATTTCCTTTCTGGTCACAAAATATCAGATTAATCCGATCAAGGTAAGACCTTCAACAGAGATGATCTTTCAGCCGCTTTGTACTTCTCCTGCATGTGTTTTGCCCATTTGATCAATTCTTCTAGCCGCTTTGTCTCCAACTCACTCCAATGTCTCCAAAGTACCTAAAAAGGAACCAAAAATGCACGAAATGCAAAAAAATGTATCCTAGACTCTAAAATGATCCTAAGTATGAAATGAGACTCAAAACGATGAAAAATATGCAAAAATGTAAGTCTAATGACTACAAAAGCTAAAGAAAATATATACTAAATATGCTAAAATATGAATGCATCAGTACTCTCCCGCTAAACTGACAGCCCAAAAAGCCAAAGTAAAGGAGCCCGCGGAAAATGACTACGTTGAGCCTCGGCAACACCTCGACCAAGACTTTAAGGACACCAAGAAGAAGTTCACGACCAATCTAGTCGCGAAAAAGCAAAGCTAGACGCCGAACCCGGCTCAGAACCAAAAAAAGAAGTGGCCGTTCAAGTTTGTTCGCGGAGAAGAAAAAGAGTCGGACACCAGGTCATTCTGCGATTATCACCAAATCTATGGCCATTCGACCTACCAGTGCCGGAAATTAAAGGATAAGCTGATGGCAAAGTTTAGCAGCGAAGAGGTACAAGTCGATCTACCTCAAAACCAGTCCGATAAACGGCAAGCTGAGGAGCACGATAGGCGGCACGAGCAGAGGCCGGACAACAACGTCGATCTCCCCCTCCCTTCGAAACGATCCAGTGACGAAAAGGGTTCTGGCCAGGGTCAGCCCGCTTCAAAGCGTAAAATTTACATGATAATGGGCGGGTTCTAGACAACTTCCAATTCAGTCTGTTCCCTCAAGAAGCATGAAAAGGAAGTATCCTTGCTACAAAATTACCGCCTGCAGGCCGAGGTCGATATACCATTCACTTTTAGCGAGGCCGATACCAAGAACGTATCAATGCCGCACAACGACCCACTGGTCATCGAGCTGAAAATCGAAGACTGCGACGTCACTCGGGTGTTGGTTGATACGGGAAGTTCGGTCGACCTCATTTTTCTCGAGACGCTACGAAAGATGGACATAGGCGATGACAAAATAAAGTTCATGGTGGTGGATAAACCAGCAGTGTATAACGTTATAATGGGAATGCCCTGACTTTTCTCTCTCCGAACGGTGTCCTCTACCTACCACCAGTGCGCCAAGTTTTCGACCTCCATAGGAGTTTTCACAATCCGTGGAAGTCAAAAAGTCGCCATATCGTGTTTTTGTCACATAACAACAAATGCGTAGGGTCACCTGTAACATCAACCAATCTAGTGAACCGGCGAACCACAGCCCGCAACAGGAGGTTGTCATCCTAGTCAACATTGATGAGCGACACCCCGAGCGGAAGGTCAGGATTGGCGTCGAGCTTGAAGAACCACTACGACAACAGTTGATCCAGTTCCTAAGCACCATTGTTGCAACCTTTGCATGGTCGATGCAGGATATGAAGAGAATCGACCCAGTCATAACGACGCACGAGCTAAATGTCGACCCAGTGTATAGACCGATCAAACAGAAAAGGCGGAAGCTTGGCCCAGAACGGGCCCAGGCCGTGAACGAAGAGGTCGCCAAACTGCTCGAAGCATGATCAATCGCGGAAGTACACTACCCGGAGTGGCTTACCAATCCGGTCGTTGTTAAGAAGAATGGCAAGTGGCGAGTCTGTATCGACTTCAATGATCTTAACAAGGCGTGTCCTAAAGACAACTTCCCTCTCCCTCGCATAGATCAGGTCGTCGAGGCGACAGCTGGCAACGAAATTCTCTCTTTTATGGACGCCTTCTCGGGATATAACCAGATTATAATGCATCCCGATGACCGTGAGAAAACAGCGTTCATTACAGACCACAGAACATACTGTTACTGAGTAATGCCTTTCGGCCTCAAGAACGCTAGAGCGACCTATCAATGATTGGTAAACAAGATGTTCACCAATCAGATCGATGATACAATGGAGGTTTACATCGACGACATGCTAGTCAAATCCCAGAAGGCGATCACGTTTCCCACCTCCGAGACTGCTTTGCGATCTTGAACAAATTCGGAATGAAACTCAACCCAGCCAAGTGCACATTCGGGGTCACCTCGGGCGAATTTCTAGGCTACATCGTCACTCAGCGCGGCATTGAGGCAAACCCAAAGCAGATAACCGCAATCATCAACCTGCCTTTGCTGAAAAATAAAAGAGAGGTCCAATGACTTACAGGTCGAATCGCCGCCCTGAACAGATTCATCTCCCGATCCACAGACCGAAGCTTGCCGTTCTATTAATTGCTGTGAACTCCCATGGATAAAGGCTTCCTCTGGGAAGATTGATGTGAAGCCGCGTTTGAGGAACTCAAGGCCTACTTGTCTACACACCCGTGCTGACCAAGCCTGAACCAGGCGAAACGCTGTATCTCTATGTTTCTGTAACCAACGCGGCGGTCAGTGGGGTATTGGTGCGCGAAGACCGGGGCAATAAAAGACCAGTTTTTTATGTCAGCATGTCTTTAGAAGGGGCAGAATCGCGCTACCCCCTCCTCGAGAAACTTGCACTGGCAATCATCGTCGCAGCCTGCAAACTACGGCCGTATTTCTAGTCTCACTCGATCGTCGTGATGTCCACATAACCGTTGAGAACGATCCTCAACAGCCCGAGCATATTCGACAAGATGGCGAAGTGGGCGATAGAGCTTAGCGAGTACGACATCGAGTTTTGCAATCGTACCCGTGCCAAGTCCCAGGTCCTGGTCAATGTTTTAGTCAAACTACCACCGGTCTCCCCGGAGATTGGCTTAACCAATCCTGAATGGACTCTTCATGTCGAAGGATCTTCCTCGCGGTACGGAGCAGGCATCGGCATCCATCTCAAATCGCCAAATGGGGAAATCTTGGAACAGTCGTTCCGGTTAGAATTCAAGGCATCAAACAATGAAGCCGAGTACGAAGCTCTACTTGCCGGGTTGCGACTAGCAAAGGAGGTCGGCGCTTCAGAAATCCACGCGTATTGCGACTCCCAGCTCGCAACGGAGAATACGACACCAAGGACGAAAGGAAGGAGGCGTACCTAAAACTTGCCCGCGAGCTGACCAAAGGCTTCGACACTTTCAAAGTCACAAAGATTCCACGGGCAGATAACGCTCAAGCTGATGCACTCGCTTCCTTAGGGTCCAGCTCAGATTCCGATCTACGCCGAGTAATTCCGATCGAGTCAATCACCGAACTAAGCATTACTTTGCCTAAAGGTATCTGCAGCATAAACACCGTATCTGATGATCTGCCCGACACCATGGAAACACCCCCACAACAGACCGCCCGCATCCCAACAACGGACTGGCGATATGAGATCATCGCATACATTGTGTCTGGCGAACTCCCGAAAGACAAATAGACAGCGCGAAGGCTGAAGACCCACAGTGCGCACTACATCATCATTAAAGACGAGCTCTACAGATGGAACGCTGTTGATGTATTACTCCAATGCTTGGCTGGCGAGGAGACATTTTGGGTGATGGCCGAAACGCACGATGGGACTACTGGCAACCACTCCGGAGGTCGGGCTTTAGGGATCAAAATTAAGCGCCTCGGTTTCTTTTGGCCAACAATGCTAAAAGACTGTGCTGAGCACGCCCGTTGCTGCAAACAGTGCCAACGTCACGGTCCGATGATCAACTTTCCGACAGAACCGCTCTCTACAGCAACTACGCCCTACCCCTTCATGCGTTGGGCAATGGACATTATGGGTCCCTTCCCCAAGTCAAGGCAGAAGTAATACATCATCGTGGTCACGGACTACTTAACGAAGTGGGTCGAGGCCGATGCTTACGCGATGATACGAGCTACTGACGTGCAAAATTTTGTTTGGAAGTTTGTCATATGTTGCCACGGGCTCCCTTATGAGATCGTCACGGATAACAGCTCTCAATTCATCTCAGTGACCTTCAAAGATTTCTGTGCGAAGTGGAAGATACAATTAAGCAAATCAACACCAAGGTATCCCCAAGGCAACGGGCAGGCGGAGGCATCAAATAAGATAATCGTCGACGGTCTAAGAAAGCGACTTGAGGACAAGAACGGTCTCTAGGCAGACAAACTCGACGGCGTACTCTGGTCATTCCGAACTACTCCCCGACAGTCAACCAACTGTACACCGTTTTCCCTTGCCTACGGTCTAGAAGCAATGGCACCCGCCGAAGTAAACGTCAACAGCATACGCCGCGTAGAGATGACTGAGAACCCCGTTCTCAATGACGATATGCTTGTTGACAACCTCGACCACATCAAAGAGGAGCGAGAGGCAGCTTTAGCTCAGATACAAAACTATCAGCAGTTCGCAATGCGATACTACAACAAACGAGTCCGCAACCGGAGCTTCAATGTTGGCGACCTCGTCCTTCGAAAGGTTTATGAAAACACGGTAGAATACAAGGCTAGGAAACTCGGAGCTAATTGGGAAGGACCCTACCAGGTCATCGAAATCGTCCGACCTGGAGTCTACCGACTAATGACCCTAAATGGCGAAATGATCTCGCGGTCTTGGAACTCCATGAGCCTCAAAAGGTACTACTACGACACCAAGCCCCCAACACAAACAAGCCTGAAAATCGATCGAGCCCGCTGCTACATACCGTGGACAACCGATCACCTATCCCACTCCAAAAAAAAAACAAAAACACTCTACGAGCTCACTTTGTCACTTTTTGTAAATGAACTAGATTGGCTTGATCCCTATCACAATGGGTACGTAGGCAGCCCGTAAAAAGGCACATCTATTAATCAAAAAAAAAAATATATATATATATATATTCAGTTCGTCAACTCCTCGTCTATTTACTTATGCCTGCGATTAATCATCAAACTTATTTCACGCGCTAGTACTCCGAGTCCAGAAAGCTCCTAGCTCATTTCGCGTCAATGCTTCGGCCAAGTATTCGACCAAATTCCGTTCCACATGAACAAAAGTGGTTTGATCAACCACGTCGCTAGGACAGAAGCTTAAAAACTTCCCCTAGCGACCTGTAAGTCGGGACTAGACCTGCAACCTGTCTCGAAACGTCTAAGTACCCTAAGCCGAGTCCTCCTCGCATACTTAGTCATGTAACGGGTATTGTCACAAGCTGATCTCAGAGTCGCAGACAAAACGGGCACACTTAGAAAATCCTAAGTACCTTAAGTACGACCTAGATATACCTAAGTATGCAAGCCGGCCAGATCCCGCAAGCTTAGTCGAACGACAGTCTACGAACTCACCAAGTTACCAAAAGGTAAAAGCGTTAACATAAATGAAAAGTGTTATGTCCTTACAAACCAGAGTAATAAGGCCACAGGCGGCCTGGAAGCAAAAAAAAGAAAGAGAAGAAGCAAACAACAACAAAGAAAAGAGAGAAAACGCCTAAACATCCGGAATAACTGGGATTCCATCAAGAGGAGCGAGAACGCCACCCGTGGCCGAGTTTCTAGGAGCTGCATCAGGATCTTCGCGGCCAGTCATGTGAATCCCATATTCATCAAAAAGGGCCCCAAGGTCAGTTCGAAGAGGGATCGCGAGCAGAAAACGGAGAGGAGATATCACGAAGTCCGCCTCTGTAACCTCCTCTACGTCCAACGCCTCGAATTGATCCTCAAACTTCTTGAAATTCTCTTCGAGACCTTTCGGCTTGATGTCAGGAATGGCGATTCCTTCACCCGAAAAAACGGCCAGGTAGTCCTTAATCGCCATCGCTTGATTCATTAAGGCCGAAAGACGGTTTACTTCCTCGGAGTCTGAGATCGATTTCTTGATTCTACCCAACTTCTCGTTGCACTTCGCAACGATCTGGTTGATCTCGTACTCTCGGGAAGCTCGCAAGCGAGTCATCTCGCTGTCATGGAAGGTCTTAAGAGACTCCTTCTCCGCCTTAAAGACTCCTTCTCCGCCTTCGCCTTCTCAAGCTCCTCCTCAGCAAACCTCGCCCTCTGCCTCGCTTCCTCAGCTTTTGCGGAAAGATCGTTCATCGCAAGATTCTGCTTAGCGATCTGCTCTTTTAGACCGGCTACCTTGTCGGCCTCCGCCTTTATACCAGGAAAACCCTTTAGCTTCTCGGCGAGTCTCCGAACGCGATGTTCATACCTTAGGGTAAGCATGTTCGCATGGGTAACCGTCTTTCAAAACGAAACGACGAAAAGCTCAGTAAGCAAGGCCAGTATGGAAGGGAGTAAAAGATTACAAGGTAGGAGGCGAACACTTTGTACGCATCCCTCTACGCCAAAGATTCCGGATCAGGGAAATCATACTCCGCATCGCAAGGGATCCTGGAGTGCAGATCGGTGGATGCTCGCAAATTATCGCCAATATGCTCCCGCCCACTGTAATTGAAGGTCTGATCGTAGGCCTCTAAGTCTTCTGTGGTAGGATCAGCCTCGACCTCCGCCTCTCGCGCCTCCTCTTCTCGTGCCTCCTCAACAGAGCCTTTTTCTTCTATCCGCCATAAGTCCCCTCAGACGTCCTTTTCGTTCCCTCCTTCTTCTCCCGGATCTCCTTCGCGGTCTCCTCAAATATCACCGCCATCTTCTTACCAGCAATCTTCTTGGCAACAAAGCCCCGGCCTCTTTTCTAGCAAGGGCCTCGACCTACTCGCTAGATTGAGGACCGACCTTTTCAGTCATTGTATCGACCTCCTTCGAGCCCGCTATCTTTCCGGAACCAGACGCCCCGATCTCTTCAGTATAGTTCACCTTCTTGAACATGGCCTTCTTCTTAACCATCTTCGCCTCGTTCTTTTGACGAACTCTTTTGGGTTTCATCGGCGGAAAAGTGTAAGGACGCAGCGGAGCAAGCTCCAAGTCAAAACAGCCTGCAGGAAGCAAGGGAGTTTATTTAAATAAATAGCTTGATCAAAATCGAAACGCAGCAAGAAAGTAAAGCACCGATCTGTCAAAATCCGACCTATGCACCTTTGAATCCGCTGTTCGCGGAATCTTAGCCAAAGCTAAGGTGTCACGCTTCTCAGAACGTCAGTTAGCAAATCTTCTCTGGGTTTCAGCGGAAGAAAAATCCTGGGAACGACAGAATCTGCCAGCAAAGGAAAAAATTAGATGTCAACCCGGACAAGAAGAGTATAAACACATCGGAGGTTAAAACATATTGTATCTAATATTCCAGCCATCCCTAATAGGCCTTCTTGGATTTGCAACCGACGCTGCATCTATCTTCACAAAGAAGTAGTATTGTTCCCAATCCTCGGACTTGTCACTATGGGAGTCTGGGTCAACCAATTTAAATTTCGGACGAGCTGATACGTAAAAGCGACCCATAGGCCTCCTCCATTTGAAGTAAATCATCGCCTCAAAAGAGTCGCAGTCACATTCCAGCCCGTGCTCAGCGGCCAGCGTTATACATACCACGAAGTTACGAATCAACGCGTGGGTGAGCTGAGATATAGCTATGCCGCGACGAGCGCAGTACTCGATCAACAGTCGCGGTAATGGGAAAAACAGTCCGCTGTCCATAAAGAAGGATTCGTATAGACACATGAATCCTTTTGGAGGCGACCAGGGGCGGTCGCGATCTCCCGGGACTACGAACTCCACGCTGTCCGGCAAATCTCGGGAAGACCGCATAATCGTCAGCGACGTCTCATCGGATAACGTCTCGAAATCGTCACAACGCTTTAGCAATATATTGCGACCTAGGCCTGGCCCCAGAGAGTCCATCCCTTCCTGGGGGAAATCTGACAAATCAAAGTAGTCCGCACCTCCGGTACGACCTCCACCGGCTAGATCGCGAGCGGGAGGTCGACGCCTCGCCTTGCGAGGTTTGGGGTTGGCGGGCTCGGAGGTCTCGGCCTCCTCGTGGTCGAGCCCCCTCTGGGGGATTTCGACGGGCTCAGTCCCAACCTCCTGCCCCGATGCAGTACGATTAGTCGAGGTCGATACGGAAGAAGAACTACCGAAAGCTTGTTCGGAGGAGAAATCATTCTGGGAATCGGTCTGGGTCGGAAAAGCCATGGATCATATAAACACGGTGGTTTCTTTGAAGATGGATCGGAGAACTTAAAAAGACCAGATGATGGGACAGCAACAAAATTTATCAAAAGCAAGAACCAGAGAAGCTAGAAAGAGAGAGAAGAGAAGAAAATACCTTAGAGAGAGAAGTAGGACAAAATGAAATGAGAAAAGGAAGAGCGGAGACCCCGTTTTATAGATCCAGAGCGGAAACCAAAACGTCGCACCTCGAAAACTCTGAACTCCACGTGACAGAACAATCAAATGTCGACACGTGGCAAGATCAATTCGCCCAGGATCCAGATCGCAAATCCATTAACAACGAAGCTCGGCCCATCTCATTTCGTTGACTGGGGGGGGCTACTGTTGGGCCAGGGCCTGCGGCTTGTGCGATCTGGAAGTCCAATAAGCCTTTGTAGCCCAACTCATATTCTAACCAGGAGGTGGTCAAACAAAGGTCAGAATAGAAAACCATGGTTAATTAAACCTAGGATGTACCTTCAACATTTTACTATAAATAGGGGAAATGTGATGTGATAATTCATCTATGATTCCTCGGAAGAGAGTACAAGGGACCAGAAAACATTCTTTTAGGACTCTGACTCACTCCAAAATGACACTTTCGGACAGCTACCGCTGACCGGGAAACACCTGAAAAGACATTCTTTACAATAGCTCGCAACGATCTTGCAGCCCGGGATCTGTCCGGACTACAATTTCCTTCTAGTTCATAGCGATCTGATATCCCGGGATCTCTCCGGTCTATCAATTCTGAACTGCTCTGTAACAATCATATTCCGCACTCATTTCCTAATATACGACATTCTCCGACCTCATACCTATTGTAAATTCATTGTTCCGCTCTCGGGCTACAACAACAATGATCCATTTGTTTTTTTATTTTCGACAACAATGATCCATTTGTTATGTTGAATGATATTTAAAAGCTGATAAATTTTTGAAAACTATTAGTTTATTAGAAACTTCATAACATATACTTAAATAAAGGTAAAGTTAAATATGAAAAAAAAAAATCAGATTAAAATGAGAAAGTTGAGATTAATATAACAAGCTAAAAATTAGTTAATAGATAAGATCTTAATAGTGATGGTAAAGTAGTAGTGTTGAATAAATGGATCATGCAGAACAAATATACTTTTTTTTTGTTTAACCTTCTAATTCATTCATAAAATGTGTTCAGTTTCAAAGTTATACAAAGCTTGTTTAGCCAGAGAATCAGCTAACAATAACATTAAAGAAAGTTGTGAGCTCAGCTACGTCAGCCAATATTCCATGGAGTAGGGCGATTGTGTCCTTTGAATTGATCGCATTGATCAGTTGTGCTGATTGATTCAACCGTCAAGCTTTTGATGTTCTTCTTCACTGCATGTAGAAGGACTACTCGAATAGCCAGGCCCTCTACGCCTAATGGGGAGTCAACAAACTAGCTAGTTTTGGAGTGATGTGTCTTAGATTCCTACTAATTGTTTGCTATTGTCCATCCCAAGCCTGCATTTTTTAGGGGGGGGGGGGGGGGGGGGGAATTTAGCGGTTTGGGCTGTTTGCCAAGCCCGAGTTTTCTTGTTGGCCTTTGTCAATGTTTCATCACTAGTGCTTGTCATTTAAGAGTTTATTGTTTCTTGCCGTCCAGAGATGCCAACATACCCAAAGAGCAAGTAGTCATTCTCCAATCCCAGACGGTGGAGGACATTCTAGGTTTCTATCCAATAATGTGAAATTGACGGAATAAACGATGTAAAACAAACGAAACATAAAATAAATTGTGAATGATAATCCTAATAAATAACTTGATTCAACTTTTTAACGTGAAGCAAATTTAACAGTAGGTTAATTAAGTACTAACTAATAGCTTCTTTTTTTGTACTCAAGTTAAAGCTAATCTTAGGTCATCATTTTGTTATGTTAATTATTTTCTCAATAATAACTAGAATGATGTTTTACCAAAAAACCAAAAAAAACTAGAATGATGAAAATTAAAATGAACGATAACGCATAACGTAAGAGAACAGTCTGGTGTTTGGTATTATTGTCGAGTAATGAGCCAACGGAAATGGAATTATTGGAACCAAAGTTCCCAAAACCGTGGACCCCATAGTCAGTGTCGGTCGTGGGCCGTGACCTGTTGACTTCAGTCACATTGGTTCGTCTCAGACTCTCAGCTGTCACCGACACATCTTATTCAGTTTTCTATGTTTGAATATAAAACCAAGAAACGTTTGAATAATAGTATCGTTTTTTAATACTTTTCAAAACATTCATTCAATTGGCTAAAAAATTAATGTCGTTGGACTTTTCGTCCTAACATTAAAGTAAGAGGTAATATTTTATTTTATACAGCAAAGTAAACTTTATATTTCTGTTCAAAATTTATGTGAACTTAAACTAGTTTTGTACTTTCTCCGTTCCATAAAGATTGATGTTTTGAGTTTTTTTTTCCGTTCTATAAAGATTAATGTTTTAGATTATTAAATGATACTTTCTACAAACTTCAAGAAATATTAATTAAAAATATTTAAATTCTGAATTAATATTGGTTAATAGGTATTGAAAAATATTTAATATTAAAAAATAATACATTAATAACTTATCACTAATTGTTTCTTAATTTGTGTAAAAAAGCCAAAACATCAATCTTCATAGAACAGAGGAAGTATATATTTGGGCAAATGTAACTCATACCGAAATACCAAACCGCACCGAACCGAGAAAAGGGGTATGGTTTCGGTATAGGATATTCTAAAATACCGATTGGTTCTCATAATATATGTACCATTGGTATCGGTTTGGTATCGGTTTATACCGAAAACCGAACAAGAACCAAAAAATACCGAACATAACTCTTAAACCTACCCACTACCCAGCCCGATTTTTCATCTTACCCAACACCCCAACCCGACTCAAAAACTCAAACCTCCGTCGTTTGTTCTTCCTAAGTAAAACTGGCAGAACACAAATCCCCAATTCCACTCAATCCGCTCAGGCTCAATCCTCAATTCGACTTCGTGATCCCCTATCAGCCAGCTCTGTAATTCGATCTTAGGTAAGTATCATTATCATCTTCGATTCTTCAATAACCCTAATCCCCTATATTTCTTTGTGAGGTTTGAATACTATAGATTTTCAATTGTTTCTCTCTGATTTATCTTTGTAAGGTTTGATTCTTTGAATCGATTCGATTCTTCAATTGTTTCTCTTTGATATAACTTGTGTAATATTGAATAGTATGATACGTGTGTTCTTCTATTGTTTCTCTTTGAACATATGTTAAAGATCAGCAGCTTTTGTAGGTTTACTTTTGAAGTAAAGTATATGTGTAATCATAGAAAAATCAGGCTTAAGTGATTTGAATTAGTGAACTTCAATTATTGGAGATGAATTACTTTTATTTTCTCAAAAAAATCGATCTTGTTCTTGTGTCTTGACATTGATATAATCATGAAAGACCATATTTTTTGTATGTCTGCATCATTTTTTTTGCTTACTTTTCATTATTTTGAGACCTGAAATCGAAAATAATTGCTTAAACTCTAATTTAACCACCATTTAAACACTCCGTGTAGCATGGTTGGATCGTTTGGTTTTAATGTTTTCTTTTATTTTACACTACAATAGACTAAGAGTTTAAGTTATCAACTATCTTGTGTTTCAATTTGAGTTTAACAGATCGTTCATTTTGTTTCATTTTGCACTTTTAGGTTTCGGTACTTCAGTATTATACCGAGCCAAACCGAATCATTGAAAAGTTTGGTTCTTTTGTGGTCTTCTAATTGTGTAACCGAACCACACCCAACCATGGCGGTACCGAACCGAAAAACATTCAGTAATCATATGGTCCATCTATTAGTAGTACCGAAAATCCGAAAAACCGAATAACCAAACCGAAACCGAACCATGATACCGAATGCCCACCCATATCTTATATACACATCACTCATCGATTACTTCATCGCACTGAATTGAATCATATCTATTATAAGAAAATACGAATATTGTAAAATTATTCTCGAGTCACAATCTTATTGAATAATATCTCGTGAGATCACACAATTAAAAAGTTAAAAAATATATATATAGGATTAATCATATATATGCCCATTAATAAGGACGTAAGAATGAAACAATTCATCGTAAACAAAAGCATTTTATTTTCTTTTCCTCTACCTAAATGTTTAATCCAGCCAAGAACGAAACCCCGGTCGAAGGCAACCATGACGAACCATATATAAATTCCGCCACCGTAAACCGGTTTGCCTCGGCCGTCGAATTGATGACCCGATATCCTGGCCAATTCACACGTTGCGCAAGAACCGACCCGGGTCCAGTGTTCAAATACTCTCCATAATATAAAGTATCTAAAGCAAATGTTGTGTTCCACTCGAGCCATCCTCTAGTGTGTACATGGTTACCGATATACGATAACATATAAACCGTCCTAGAGAATAGCTTCCACGGTCGACCTAGATACGTCTGGACAGTACCGTTAGTGTTGTTACTCGCTAGATACGTTTGGAGATCGCCTGCAGCCAAAACCCTAGACGCATGTATCGATATTCCGGTGTTTTGGTTCGGGTCTTTTCTGTTTTGAGCCGTGATTGTGTTTTTCTGAAATGCCATGGGTTTACGTGCGTAGATGCTACAGTTTTGTAGCACTACGGCTGCATTGCCGAAAATAAAGTCGACCGTACCATAAATATCGCATTCACGAAAGAATTGGCGGTTTGAATGGACGTAGAGCGTGTCTTGGTAACCGATTATATTGCACCTGTAGATCACCGCGTGGTCAGCCCCGATGCGTAGAGCAACCGCCTGGTGCTTCTCTGGACCAGCCCAATTTTGGAATGTAATGTCTTTTGCAATAAATCCGGCTCCTGTCGCGGCTGGAAAAATAAAAGACAAAACAAGAAAAACACAATCACGTTTTGTATTACTAATTAACTTTTTTTTTTTTAAACAATTAACTCATCATCAAATGCAGAAATACCAAACTAAACAATAAACATATATTAAAACTATGACCGACAACATCCATTACATGTATGATATACCCGTTTGTTAATTTGTTAGGTTTGAGTTTTGTCTTCACAATTTTTTTTATTGATATGATTTGTGTTTAAATATAGATGCAACAAATTCTGTAAAACAAAACATAAGTTGGATATATATATATATATACACTTAAAATCAAGTACTTGTATTTTGAGAAATGTCTTTACCTAGAAATGTCATATGCAACTAGTGGTCTCTAACGCATCCAACCAATAATGAGCCATGACCCACCTCCAACTATATGTACAAATAAATGCATTTCTTCTCTGTCTCCCATCATGCATGTATATATATATACAAATATGTGGGTCAGTAATTGCGCGGCCTACCTCTAACCCTTAAGATACGTTCCATGTGAATTTGCATATCCTTCTAGATGTTCATATCCTCCAAATTGTCTATGTATATTTGTATATACCTATGTGGGAAATGCATTTACTGATGTACGTACGTGGAAGTGGGTAGTTAGGAATTAGATGAACGTATGTAATGTAAACTTTGTTATATCAAAAGAATGTTTTATTACTTGATTTGATTTGAGTAGTATGCATTTATTGTACATTAAGAATTACAACAAGATGCATGTGAGTTTGGTTGGATAAGCGGCAGCATCACATAGGATGTCCAATTCAGTTTAAGTGTGTCACCTAACCGAATTCAATCTAATCATATTGAAAAGTCAATCCAAAGAATATAAACTAAAACTTATTTGAGGTAGGCAATTTTGCTTTAAAACAGTAACCAAAGGCTACAAATCACTAAAAGATCATATCACATTTAAGTTTCTGTAAAAAAAAGGTTTTCAAATAAAATACGGAAGAATGAAATCCCAAACCAAATTCGAACTAAAACTAAGTGATTTAGAAGAATAAAAAAGCAATAAAAATAATGGTTATAATCCGGTTTCTATTGCTAAACCAAAACTTAACAAACAACTAAATTTGTTTGCATATTGTGATATTATTATATTTTAAATTTGTTCCAAATGTTTTTGAAGAAAAGATCCTGCTTTTTTTCTTAACAAATAACTAAATTCACCTAAGAGGTACATATTAGGTATCAACAACCATGAGTGAGAAAAAAGTTGGTAGTAGATAAAAATTTAGTGCTATGGAGGTTTTTTTTTTGAGCCGACGTGGTAGAAATGCAGAAAATGGGTGAATGACGTTTGTTTTTAAATCTCTTTGTGTTCAAAAATGGTTAAACAGAAAAACGATTACAAAATTCAGTGGTCCATAATATTAACTTTTATTTACTGATTCGAGTACATATTACTATTTACAAAGTTTACTTAAATCTAGCTTTCTTGAGTGGTCCATTATCCATATGAAGAATAAACACAAGTGGTAAAAGACAACTGATATTTTGTAAATGGTCTGACTCTAAGAGAATCAATCGGACACTTTAAATCCTATCAATCCGAAATCTATACAGCTAGCTCATGGCCCCCCTTCGCGTATCTGATTCCAAGAACTTTCCTCGAAATATATTTTTTTTCCAACCTAACTTAATATTTATATACCTATCTTCAGTCAAATAATGTTAATTTTAATAAATAAATATATATTATATAATAAATGTTGACCACCGTGAAGCTCTTTGTCATGTTTTTATTCTGTAATTACCACAAAAGGATCTTTTAGTTTTTCTATTATGGCATTAAAAAGATCTTTTGATTTTCGATCCTCCTGGTCTTATTATTTTCTATGATTCATGTCTTTGTTTAATGGATTGTTGAATAGCAACTGTTTAATGCTGTGTTTACGTGTTTAACCCTACTTTCTAACTATTTATCATAATTGTCGTATTATATGGAAAATGTTCACAAAGTGAAAAAGGAGTGGTAAAAGTGAAAGAAAACCTTACCAAACGTGGCCGTGTGGAAAGTGGTAATGTTGTCAAATATGCTTTTCCCTCCCGAAATGACCGTTTTACCCTTCCCATCCCCAACGAACATCAAATTAATTTTTTTTCTACCGACCTTGAGGTTGTTCTCTTCGTACCTTCCAAAAATACATAAACACAGATAAGATTTTTCACTGAGATAAAACACAATAATTACTATATCCCCTTTTCCGTACAAATGCTACTTTCATCATTCACGGACATAACAGTTGACATGTAATGTAAGTAAATGCGAAAATCTGAAAAGGGTAAAACAGTAAATTTACCTTCCAGCCTTTACGTAGATAATAGTCCGGCGAGTACTGTGTTCCGGAGCTTTCTTGATCGCTTCCGCTATCGTTTTGCACGTACCGTTACCGTCTTGCGATACGATGATATCAGCTTGTATCTGAGAAACCGGCATTTCAAGTAACTCACGCTCTCTTCTCTCCTCGACCCATGTCGGAAACTTCTCATCTTCTCTAACTTCCAGTAGCCTCCGGTTCTGTATCGGAACTCCGGCGAAATCGTTACTGTCTCCGTCTCCATTCGCGGCGAATATAGCAAGACAGTTGCTCACAAGCTCAGAAAGATTCTTTAGCGCCGCCGTCATCTGATTCTTTACTCCGCCGTCGTCCACGCCGTCGAATCCTTCCGCGCACGTGTCTTGGTTCGTAAGAGCCGTGCTTAGCCACGTGGTCACGTCTTGTGGCTTAGCTTGAGTACCGGAAGAGACGACGGAGGAGAGAGCGCGTGAGAGCGCGTCAACGGAATCGTCTAGTAGCTCGAGGCAAGAGTCGTATGCGGAACGGACACGTGGAGGCATGTCCAGGAAGGAGAAGGCAGAAGATGAATATAGAGCGTGGCTGAAATGGTGTAGCGTCATGTTCACCGTCACGTGTATCAGATCTTTAGCGGAGGAAGCGGCGAGTGAGCCGGGGAAGTTCATGAGTGAGTCAACGCATAACTCGGGGTAACGAGTTGACTCGCAAGCTTTTGAGATTGCTTGGCTTGGTTTCCGAGCTAGGCCTGGAACGTGTTGGCTGGATTTGACTTGTGTTCGGATTCCGGCGAAGATCGCGGCGGCGAGGATAAGTGCGAAGGCTAAGACGATGGAGGAGACAAGAAGCTTCTTTCTTCTCCGATTGGTGGTCTCCGGTTGTGCTGACGTGGAGCCTTGGTGGTGGTTCGGATTGGGAGAAGATGTGGTCGTGGTGGTGGTGACCGAACCAGTTGGTTTGGATGGTTCGAGCCTTTCGTATCCCATTTGTTCTTGTTCTTGTTCTTTGTTCTCTTTACTTTTGATTTTACATTCCAAATAATGTAAGTGTATATATATGAGTGAATGAGTGAGAGAGAGTCTTTGTGAAGTATGCAAGAGAGTGGTGGTGATTATTGGTGGGACACGCGTCATTGATTCATTTATTTAACTAAGAATAAAATTAATTTGTTTCGTTTTTTTTTGTGTGTTCTAGTTTTAATTGCTTGTGTTAGTCATCGTTTGTTAGTGAACTTTTTGTTATTTCGTCGACATGATTTTTTTGAAAAAGCAATTCAGAACATAAAAACCTACCAATCTTTTTTTTTTTAAAAGGCTTTCTATTAAAATCCTATCAATCTTTTAGAATGTTATTACATAAGAACAAAATTGATTTGTTTATTTTTGTTGTGTTCCAATTTTAATTGCGTGTGTCATTCGTCGTATGTTATTGAGCTTGTGTTGTTCGTCGACATGAAAGTTTTAAGTAATTCAATCTAGAAATTATATCTTTGTGCCATTATATTTCAGCAATTCATTTAAAAATAACATTACAATATATCAAAAAACAATGTTGTTAGGAGTTAACTGGTTATGAATAGTACGCTAAATTATTTCGGCTCGAAACCCATAGTACATTTTAAAACATTTACATATAAATCTTGAAATCCATATATTATATGTGGGCAATGTGCCTATTTAAGAGCATGAACTGGAACCTACCAACCAGTGTTAAACTTGATGAAATGGTATATTGAAACTATAAACTATTCCCAGTATTTCTATGATTTTTATTTTAAGACTATTTCGAAACAGTAGTAAACACTTAAACAGTAAACAGACATTAAATTAATTCTATATTTTGTTTCAACATCAACCTAACAAGAAAAATAAAATAATCAACTAATGCCAGAATGCGACTAGAAACCCCCCCCCCCCCCCCCCCCCCCCCCCCCCCCCATTGTTTCTGATTACGTAGACATCTCATGTTTTTTTGTTATATATGTTTTCAAATGTGACATAATTCTAAATCGAGGGATTTAAATTAAATCTAGCTAAATTATTCTAAGGGAATAGTGATGTACTTACATTTCCACGAATGATAAATCAAAACGATTGTTTCGATTTCTAAATTAACTTCGTGATGATAATTAACACGTAACTGATCGAACTTAGAAAAATTATAATACGGGACTTAGATAAATTCAATTACATAAATACGTAATTGTCTATTATGAATGTATTTAAACATTTCTTTTCTTAGATTTTTTATGCAGTGAGACTGGAGACGTACACAAACTCACATTTTTTAAAATATATAATATAATATATACATATGTTGAAAATGATATTTATCGATCGATTATGCAGGGATCGAAGACGAAAACCAGGGTCGGATCGGTCTTGATCGCAAAGGCTATCGCAATGAGAGAAGCCTTATCGCATGCCTTGAGGTTTAACCTCAAAGCTTTCACCATGGCTTCAGATTCACAACAACTGATCAATCTAATCAAAACCAACAAATCAAACCTAAAGATTTATGGAATCTTTCAAAACATAAACAAAATCGCCAAAAATCTAGAGATTTCTTTTGTGTATGTGAACAGATCCAAAAATGTAGAAACAAATCGGATCTCAAATGCTGCTTTAACTGATGTACCAATCATTCCTGGTTTACAACCGATTTAATGTTATAAAATCAGTATTTTCGACAAAAAAAAAAAAAAGATGTGTGTGTTATTATTAAAGTGATTATGCCATCTTTTTCAATATGCTTAGTGAAGTATCAGAACATGTTCAATAATGTTTGGAAAGTTCTGTTTCTCTTTTCTCTTTTAATTTTTAAAAGTTGCTAACTTAAGGAGTAAGTTATATGTATATATATCAGTTCAAATCTGAATTTCATATGAAGACTCCAAAACTAAACTACAATCGATTCTAAAATCCATGTGACAAGTAATTGTATCATCAAATTTATTTATATACTTAAGATTGATTTCATATGCCATAATAATAAATTTCTACAATATTAATGCTTTCTGGTTATATATCATAGTATATTATGAGATCCTAAAAATGGTATTACTATGAGTCAAAGAATGTAACATTTGTTATTTTTATCATCTAATAAACATTTGTTAAACGTAGTAGAAATTTCGCGAATAGATGATGAAAAATTATAATTTTTAAACAAAACTCTTAGGAACGCTCTTAAGAAATTATATATTTTTATCAAAAAAAATAAAAATATTAAATTAAATAGCTATTGAAAATGACCAAAAGATATAATAAAAGGTAACATAGTTAAATTCTGTTGCTTCAATGGAAAGACTCATAAGATCTCTCTAATTTCTAAATTTCGATTCCTGATTAATATAGTTTAGTCGTTTAGAGTTTATGGTGCAAAATTTTATAGTTTTTAGTGGGTTTTATATTAGTGACAAGTTCGCTGATTATTTAAAAATTATGCGTCTTTGAAAATTCTTGTTCGATTTTCATTTACAATGATTCAAGGACTACCAGTTAACAATACGGAGAGATAACAGAAAGCCCTTTCTAAAAAAATCAATACGAAGAGATGATGGGTCTTGGACTATCATATTATTAGATGTTTTATACAGTCAAAAACAAAACAAACAATCATTTTAGGAATATAGATTTCTGTAAAATATGCTCAACATACACAATCATAAAAAGAAATAATATAAAAAGTTACAAGTTTCAGTTAATTAGAAGCTTCTCTAGTACATTGTTTATACTTTATTTTTTCGTTGTAATCTTGTTACAATTGTCATGAAGAGTTTATTTTATTCAAGAGTCTCCTATTAACTCAAGTTTGATTTTCTATTTTATAGTTTTATCTCAAAGATATTATTTTTATTACGTGGATCACTTGAATTTTGTTTTTTTTTCCAGATAAAATAATATAATTTTTTGCGTTCATTTGTGGAAGTTTTTTTTAATTCAGTAGTTGACCAAAATTTCATTAGTGTTTCTACAGTAGAAGGTATAAGATTCGAGTTTCAGAAAATGCAGGTTAATGAAAACAATTTATAAAAAAATTTCAATGTGGTGCATATTGTCATGATTTCGCATATCAAAAATAAAATTGTTTTTTGTAAAATTATCCATAAAATTGTGTTAATAATTTGTAACAATTAACATTAGCGTTAAAAAAAAAGACACTCAACAGTCTTGATTCAATAATTCAGAAAGCTATAATTTGAATGTGTAAAATATTTTTTTTTAGAAACAGTGAGTAAAAATATCTCAAAACCAAATACTCATGTTGTAGGGATTATAAATGAATGCCAAAAAGGGATCAGTTAATTTTATAGCCCATAAGAGAAAAATAATCTTCTAGAATAAAGACCTACCAAAATGATCTTCTCTAAATTTACATCTAAAGCAACCATTAACAAAATAAAGTATTAATTTAAAGTCTTCTAGAATAGACCATGCTTAAACTTCTTCTTTCTTTAGCAATAAGTACTATGGGATTCAAATCGATCTAGCTTGTCTTATTTTATTTGTTTCACAGCGAGTTAATTTCATCACAAATTATGGTGTACCAACCCGTAAAGAGCCATAATCTAGAAAAGCTACTCCTAACTTATCTTTGTTCTATGACTTTGGATTTTCTGGCTTAGTCGATCTTAATTTTGTGAAATAAATATTAAATTATATTTTAACCAAAAATGTATTATTTATAAATTGCAATGATTGTAACTTGCCACTCAGAAAATCGAGATTGTTCGCAAAAAATCAAATTTTGAACTTTTCATTTCCCGATCATATATTCTTCAAATTTAGAGAAATCATGTCTGGAACCATTCTATGAGACCCTCACTAGAGATTTGGTCCATTATTCTGAGTAAGCTTAACCGATTTAAAATATTCTTATAAATGATTTTGGTAAGTTGATTTGGTGATAGCGGTTGTTTTCTATGCTTTTTGCTGTTGCGTTCTCGCCCATGAGTGGTTAATTGTTGCTTGCAGAGTGTATCGTATGATAAACATGCAGATGTGAGTAAAGTTTACAATATAGATCAGACAGATAAGCTCTGCCTAAGCCATGGTAAATTCGTTACCAAGTAAGTTCCAAGTGAATCGGCCCAAATTTTGATTTTTGAATATTTTGTTAATTCTTTCTATAGAATTTTTTTTTTTTTCACATTTTAGTTATCATGTAATATAAAAAACGCTGGTTTATAGTTATTTAAAAATATATCAAAACAGCTGTAATCAAAATGTATTAAAAAAATTTCGTAACCATGCATAATCTTTTTCATAGAACTAAGTGGTGGTAGACTAATGGTTCCCACTTGAAGAAAGAGTTGTTTTGTGGATCTAGACTAGTATTAAATTCTCTTCAAACGTGGAATTATCTAGCTACATCCATTTAGTCAGTCAAAATCGTGTCATACTTTAAGTCCATTAAAAAACATGCTGAGTGAACTACTCGGTAACTTCGCTCACCTTAGAAAAATTAGTCAGGCGGTAAGAGTCTGTATCAACTCTAGTTCTAAATATATATATATATATATATATATATATTTTATAGTAATATGTAGGTTATATATAATATCCAACCCTCGAATTTCTAACTCAAATTACTGACATCCCTAATATGTTCATAACTTCATATATATTTAGAGACCACAACGTTAATGGAAAAATGGTGAAAACGTTCGATTGTTTTTTAGTGTATTGGTGAAATTTGCGTAAACAATTGTTTTTACGTCTATTAGCAGACATTTACATATACAAATTTCACTGATTGATTTTTGCGATTTATATAGTAACAGGAAACATATATATGTTGTTTCCACGACCATTATAGATTAACAATTATTGATATATTCCAAGATAATGTGGTCAAGTGGTAAAAAAAAGAGATTGGGCAGGTTTGATCCACCTGCTACGCAAAACTACTCGAAACTAAGTCACATTATCCTGGATATCTACACGGATATGGATCCTTGTTTTCGGTCCATTTGCATATCCGAAAAGAGGGTATATCAATGGATCTCCTCCAAAAATTAATCTACACCTTTTAGCCTAGGATTTACCGTAAGTTATAAAAAACAAATTATTGATATATATATATGATATTGTGTTTGTGCTTATTCAAAAATGAAAATTTGGTACATAAGAAGTTAATGATTTGTCATCAATCAAAACTTATCACAAAAGTGTTTCATTTTTTTGGTTCCTCACTTTATAGCGACCTAAAATCTTAATCTCATATTCTTTTGAAATTTAAATATATTACATAGTGATTAGTTAATAATCCTTCCATATAATCATGCTACTTTTTATCGATCTGAACTTGCTTTTTGTCGACTATAACTTTTCCAGCTATATTATATATAGTTATATATAGGTTTCGTTCTAATCTTTAGATGATGTCATGTCATATATATCTATATAGTTGACATGGACATGTTAATTATATATATAGTTCATGGTTCGTAAAAATGAATGTATGGATAAAACAAAGAATGCAGTAATTGTTTATATATTTTTTATAGGATCAATTTCTCTAATGCCCTTCTAGGAAGTTGAGCCGAATTCAGTTATACATTCGTTTTAATTAATTATTTTGTTATTTTTTTTTAAAATGAAAAACGTAGTTAAAGACAGAGATGACCTTGAAAACAAAACATATTTACGCGATCCAACCATCATCTAACCAGATCATGGATATCATCCGATATCTATCGGGTCAGCCTACCCCAAATCAAAAGAAAGCGAATCGAATTCGATTATGACAGTTAGGTTTTTATTTTTATTTTTCGAATCTATCTCTTTTCCTCCTCTTCGGGTTGAAACCGTACGAATCGAATCATCGAAAATCTGGGTTTTGTTTGTTCCGATATTGTTTAAGAAATGGTTCGGAAAAAGAGTTTAGCTAAACAAAATCTAAATGACGCTGCTAATACAATCCGAACATCTGTTTTGGACCCAGAAATGAGAGGAACCAACACGAAGAGAGAAATCGAGAAGAAGAGAGGAACTGAGACGAAGAGAGGAACCGAGAAGAAGAGAGTAATAGAGAAGAAGAGAGGAATCGTGAAGAAGAGAGCAATAGAGAAGAAAAAAGAACAGAGAAGACATTCGTGATTCACAGACAATGGTAACTAGCTTCTGGATTTGTGTTCACATGAAATGTGTATGTGCAATTAAATAGGTTGGATTGTATTCTGGATTAACAGTGGAAAAGTAGGAATTCGGAACAGGGGAGAATTGCAGGAAAAGTATGTAGTTTAAAAATCTATGTTTTGGATTGCAGGAATCAGGAGAGAATTCAGAAGAGGAAATCTTTCTAATGAAACCTTTGATCATGTTCTTTACCCCAATGGAGTATAGTAAGTCATTTAAGATTTCAACAAGATGTTACATAAAGATGGCGGTTGAAACTTTAAACACTGCACTTTCTGCAGATGAGAGAAGATGGTTCTATGAGCATCCTCAATTTAAGCATTTCTTCCACATGTTTAAAGAATAAATCACAAGGTAAAGGCTATGTAGATGTTGATTTTGCACATGGCTTGTACATATAAGGGTAGGAATGCTGGTTTGTTGTAAATGGAATTCCTATTCGATATTCCTTAAGAAAACATGCGCTCATCTCTGAATTAGACTGTCATCAGTATCTTAAAGATTATGAGGAACTAGGCAGTATGAGGTTTGTGAGAAAGTATTTCAAAGAGGGAACAGTAGTGAGTGTAACGACTGCGAACCAAAGATTGTGATTTTTGGTCGTGCGTCGATCGACGCAAAGTTAAATTGAACCAGTTGGTTCAATTTAAGTCGACGGTTTGTGGGCTGGTTTAGGGAAAACCCTAGGGCTCCCCTATAAATAGATGGTGGCCGCGTTTTTGAAGAAAATTTAGAATTCCAGAAAGTTTCCAAAAGATTTTCAGAGAGTTTGAGAGAAAGGATTCGTTTGTGAGGCTCTGGAGATCGTTGCTGGTGCTTGTTGATCGCGTTTGGGAGAGGATTTTGGATTGGAGATCCGTGTTCTTCGTATTCTTCGCGTTCATCGTTGTTTTCTCATCCTTTTCCTTTCAGATCTAAGGTGAGTGTGTGACCATGGCTTATCTGGGTAAAGGGATTGATATGATGCGTTTGATTGTTGTTATTTGGTGGATTTCGTGTGGTTTTGAGTGGATTTGTGGAGGGGATCAATTTTGGTGCGATCTGGGATCGAACCATGAGAGGATAGGTTTGATTCTGGGTTCTTTGATGTTGCGTCAATCGACGCAATTACTCTGTGTCGATCGACACAGTGTGCATCGATCGACACAGGGTGGTTGTGTCGATCGACGCATTTGCAGTTGTGCGATTCTTGTTTGATTGTTCATGTTGTGCGTTGTTGATTGTTCATCCTGGTATTGTATCTCTTTCTTATGCTTGTGTGTATAGCCTAGTAGATGAGATGACCGTCTCACTGAGTATTTGTGATAATACTCACGCATCTCTTATAACCATGTGATGTAGGTAAAGACAATCTGTGATCGTAGCCGGGAAAAGGAGATGATCTAGTGTCTCGATTGAGTGGCTTATGCGTTGTTAGAATTGCTAGGGTGTTAGTAATTTTGGAATATTGTTTATGGTGATCTGAATTGAATATTTTGTTATTGATTTGAATTGGTTTATAGTTCAATAAAGTATGAGACTTATTGGATATTGTGATTAGTTAATTATTGTATTGTTTCCGCGTATTGTGTGTTTGACCGTTGATAATTATTATTTGTGATAATAATAATTTAAATCTGGGAAAATTTTAAATTTTACGGGTTTGGTCGTTTTATTTTGGTATCAGAACCCTTAAGGTTCTAGGGCGGATGCAATTGATTGATTATGTGAGTTAGTCGATTGATTGTTGTGTGGGTTTGAAGTCCTAGATCATCTTCTCCGAGCCTTCAATGAGATTCCACGGTAAGTATTGTGTGACTTTTCTGTTTTTCTAGTATGCTTAGTGTTCTGCTGGGTAGTGCAAAGTGGGGTGGTGAGAGTTATTAGAGGTAGGGGTCGTGGGGGCTGTGGAGGCCGAGGTGGTCGTGGTGGGCGTGGGCGCGGACGGGGACTCGAGAGTGAGTTTGTTGCCGCGAGTGTGGCCCAGGAGACCATGCTGGAGCAGGTGGCTGATTCGCAGACGTTTCAGGAAGGGTCTGTGGGTGTGGCCGCTGTGAGTACCAGTGTGAGGACTGGTGGGGCTGGTGTGAGTCCCGGTGTGGCCGGTGGTGTAGTGGGCCCAGATGGGGGTGCTGCCGCAGGTGTTTCCCAGGATCGAGATGATCGTCTGGCTGATTTTCTACAGTTGATTCTGGAGCGGTTGCCAGGTGGGGTGCCGGCTCTGGGTCACGCTCCGCGAGTGAAGCCGGGTGTGGCTGGTGTGCAGCCAGGTGTGGCTGGTGTGCAGCCGGGTGTGGTTGGGGTACAGCCGGGTATGGCGGTTGCGGAGGAGCTCCCATCCTACCTTAGGATGATGGAGCAGATGCAGGCACCGGGTTCTTCTCGGGTGGTGCTAAGCTTGAGGAGGCGGATGTGTGGAGGAGTAGATTGGAGCGTAATTTCTAATCTCTCAGGTGTCCAGTGGGATACCGGGTGGACATGGCAGTTCATTACCTTGATGGTGATGCACATCTCTGGTGGCGAGGTGTGGTGGCTAGGAGAGCTCAGGCGGCTATGGCCTGGTAGGATTTTGTGGCTGAGTTCATCGCCAAGTACTTTCCGCAGGAGGCGGTGGATCGCTTGGAGTTGTGATTCTTCGACTTGGCTCAGGGTGACCGGTCGGTCTGAGAGTTCGATGAGGAGTTCGGTCACCTTCTGGTTCGTGCCGGTAGAGATCTGGAGGGCGACCAGGCCCAGGTGAAGAGGTTATTAAGGGGACTTTGACCAGATCTAAGGACTCGCTGTAGAGCGAGTAGGTTCGCCACGAGGGCAGAGTTGGTTGAGACAGTTGCTGCGATAGAGGATGACCTGAGAGAGCAGGCTGTGGTGGTTAGTCCATCGGTGCAGCAGCAGAAGTCGTCGCGGCAGCAGGTGGGTCCGAGCAGGAGCGGCAAGCCTGCGCACGGACAGAAGAAGAAGTAGGAGAACACTTCAGGACCCAGTAAGGGTGGTCAGGGTGGTTCGGGATGCTTCGGGTGTGGGAGTATGGATCACCGGGTAGCGAGCTTTTCGAAGAGGAGTGAGTCTCGGGGTGCTCAGATGTGCTTTCACTGCAGGGAACCGGGGCATATCAAGCCCATGTATCCCAAGCTGCAGCAGATGGCAGTGGTGGTGGTACAGTCCGTGTCTCAGATTGTAGTTGCACCGTGGGTGTTCACTTTGGTGGAGGCTGATGGTTCTGGCGCCAGACCGATCATAGGTAATTTCAGAACTTGATTTGTTAAATTCTGTCATTGTTGAATTTAGTTTATTTTGGAATTTGTGAGTCTTTGCTAGAATTTTAGGGTTCTTAGGCACATGAGATTTGTGCAGGGACCTTAGTAGTGGGCGGGTGTGAGCCCCATATTTTGTTTGATTATGGAGCGACGAATTGCTTCATTACTCCGGTGTATGCGGAGAGCAGCGGGATCCGGAGCGATTCCGATGAGCTATCAGAAGTAGTTAAGGTTGCGGGTGGCAAATCTTTGGTTATTTTCGGCTGGGCTCGTGGTGTGGATATTTTGGTGGCGGGAGAGTTGATGCCAGTAGATTTGATTATTAGTTCGGTGGAGCTATACGATGTCATTTGGGTATGGATTGGCTCGATCGGTACATGGTCCATCTGGATTGTCATCAGGGACTAGTCGTGTTTGAGCGAGAGGCGGGGAGGTTGCTTTATCAGGGAGTGAGACCAACTTCTAGAAGTCTCGTGATTTCAGCGATTCAGGCCGAGAAGTTGATTGGGAAGGGCTGCGAGGCGTATTTGGCGACGATCGTGATGCCAGAGTTGGAGAGGTTGTAGTTGGGGATATTTGAGTTGTTCAGGACTTACAGGATATTTTCCAGTCATTGCAGGGATTACTAGCGTCTTGGTCTAATCCTTTTACGATTGAGTTGGAGCCTAAAATAACTCCTATATCCAAGGCGCCTTACCGTATGGCTCCAGCTGAGATGGCAGAGCTGAAGAAGCAGCTGTATGATCTTTTGGGGAAGGGATTTATCCGACCTAGTGTTTCACCGTGAGGAGCGCCGGTATTGTTTGTGAAGAAAAATGGTGGGAGTTTCCAGTTATGCATCGATTCACTGTGAAGAACAAGTATCCTCTGCCACGGATTGATGAGTTGTTGGATCAGTTGTGTGGGGCTACTTGGTTCTTCAAGATCGACTTGGTTTCGGGTTACCATCAGATTCCTATCGACGAGGCGGATGTTAGGAAGACCGATTTCAGGACGAGGTATGGGCATTTTGAGTTTGTGGTGATGCCTTTCGGGTTGACGAATGCGCCAGCAGCGTTCATGAGGTTGATGAACGGGGTGTTCCAGGAGTATCTAGACGTGTTTGTGATCATCTTCATTGATGATATTCTAGTGTATTCAAGGAGTCCTGAGGAAAATGAGGTGCATTTGAGAGTGGTTCTGGAGAAGCTGCGTGAGCAGAAGGTTTACGCTAAGTTGAGCAAATACAGTTTCTGACAGCAAGAGATGAGTTTTCTTGGTCATGTGGTGTCTGCAGAGGGAGTTTCTGTGGATCTGGCTAAGATTGAGGCTATCAGAGGGTGACCTAGACTGAGGATTGTCACCGAGATCCAGAGTTTTCTCGGGTAAGCAGGTTATTATCAGAGGTTCGTCTAGGGATTTACGAGCATGGCGCAGTCGATGACGAAGCTGATGGGGAAGGATGTCCCTCTTGTGTGGTCTTCAGCTTGCGAGGAGAGTTTTGGGAAGCTGAAGGAGATATTGACTCGTTACCCGAGCTGGATGAGCCTTACGTGGTGTATACGGATGCTTCGGGAGTTGGTCTGGGTTATGTGCTGATGCAGCAGGGAAAGGTTATTGCATATGCTTCGAGGCAGTTGAGGAAGCATGAGTGCAACAACCGTACCCATGATTTGGAGTTGACTGCAGTGATTTTTACTTTAAAGATTTGGAGGTCTTATCTTTATGGCGGGAAGGTGCATGTGTTTATAAACCATAAGAGTCTGAAGTACTTCTTTACTCAGCCAGAGCTGAACAAGAGATAGAAGCGCTGGATGAAGTTGGTAGCAGATTATGATCTGGATATTGGGTGCCATCCGAGTAAGGCTAATCTGGTTGCAGACACGTTGAGTAGGAAGAGGGTTGCTTCGGCTCAAGAGCAGGATATGAAGGCTTTGGTGAGCGAGATTAGCACGTTGAGGTTATGTGTTATCTCACAGGAGCCGTTGGGGTTAGAGGCAGCTAACGAGACAAATTTCCTGAGCAGGATTCGAATAGCTCATGAGAAGGATCATGGATTGATTGATGGTTCTAAGGTTGTAGGTTTAGAGTATCTTGTCTCGGCGAATGGGATAATACTTGTGAACGGGCAGGTTTGTGTACCCAATGATGAGGATCTGAGGCAGGAGATCCTGAGAGAGGCTCATGCGAGCATGTTGTCGATTCATCTGGGAGCGACCAAGATGTATCGTGATCTAAAGCGGTATTATCACTGGGTCGGGATGAAGAGGGATGTCGCTAATTGGGTTACAACGTGCAATGTGTGCCAGTTAGTGAAGGCTGAGCATCAGGTTCCGAGCGGGTTGTTGTAGAGTTTGCCCATTCTGGAGTGGAAGTGGGACATGATCACCATGGACTTTGTGACGGGGTTGCCAGTGTCGCGGACGTATGATGCGATTTGGGTGATTGTGGATCGTCTGACTAAGTCAGCACATTTTCTTGCCATCAAGAAAACCGACGGAGCGACAGTGTTGGCTAAGAAGTATGTGTAGGAGATAGTGAGGCTGCATGGAGTGCCAACGAGTATCGTTTCAGACAGGGATCCGAGGTTTACTTTATAGTTTTGGAGGGAATTCTAGGCTGAGATGGGCACTAAGGTGCATATGAGTACAACTTATCATCCTCATACGGATAGACAGTCTGAGAGGACGATTCAAACACTTGAGGATTTGCTGAGGATGTGTGTGCTGGATTACAGTGGTCATTGTGCGGATCACCTGAACTTGGTAGAGTTTGTATATAACAATAGCTACCAGACGAGTATTGGGATGGCTCCATATGAGGCTCTGTATGGGAGGTCATGTCGTACACCATTATGCTGGACTCAAGTGAGGGAGAGGAGCATGTTTGGTGCAGATTTTGTTCAGTAGATGACAGAGAAGATCCGTGTCTTGAGGCTGAACATGAAGGAGGCTTAGGATCGGCAGAAGAATTATGTCGATAAGAGGAGGAAAGAGCTAGAGTTTGAGCTGGGAGATCTGGTGTATCTCAAGGCAGCGATGTTGAGGGGTTCTAATAGATCCATTTCAGAGAATAAGCTAAGTCCAAGGTTTATGGGTCCGTTCAGGGTCGTGGAACGGGTTGGACCAGTAGCTTATCGGTTGGAGTTACCTCAGAGTATGAAGGCTTTTCATAAGGTCTTCCATGTTTCGATGCTACGGAAGTGTCTACATGAGTCTGACAAGGTGTTGGCTAGGATCCCGAAGGATCTTCAGCCCAACATGACGTTGGAGGCGAGACTTGTGAGGATTCTTGAGAGTAGAGTCAAGGTTCTGCGCCGGAAAAGAATACCGTTGGTGAGAGTCGTGTAGGACTGTGACGGTGTCAAGGAGGAGACTTGGGAACCAGAGGCGAGGATGAAGGAAAAGTTCTCGAAGTGGTTCGAGAAACAAGTTGAGGCTTGAGTTATCTTTTTATGGTTTTCAGTTTTGTGATAGCATGTGGCTATGTGTTGTATGTATTTTTTGGTTTGTGATTTAACTATTTATACATTTTTTTATTAAATGTATACAAGATGCGAGTTCTTATATTATGACTGGTGGGGTCATATGGTAGGATGACCGAGGGGGGGGGGGTCATGTGTTATGATGATGGGTGTGGTCATGAGATTGATGGGAGTCTAGTGGTAGAAGTTCTATGGGAGTTAGAGCTTGTCTATCGGCTAGAGAGCTAGGGATTGAAGTTCTAAGTGTGTAGGACTGTCTATCTTCTAGTGAGGCTATAAATGTAAGTTCTATGTGAGTTACAACTTGTCTATGTTCTAGGAGGTGTATCTAGGAATGGAAGTTCTATGCGAGTTAGGACTTGTCTATTCTCTAGATGACGTTGGGAAATAGAGGTTTTATGTGAGTTAGAACCTGTCTATTTCCTAGAGGGAGTCTGGAAACAGAGGTCTTATGTGAGTTAGGACTTGTCTTTTCTAGGGATTCTGGTAGAAACACCCTAGTGATTGGATTGTTTCAGATGGCCTAGTGATTGGTCATGAGGTGATATTCCGGGATAGGGAATGTCAGGATGGAACCACGGGAGAAGATTTTGGTCGATAGGTGCTTATGATGCACTGTACAGAGTTAATTGCTCCAAGAAATAATGATTTTTCCTGCATATACTTTGAGGGATAGGGATCTCTCCAGAGGATGTGTGATTCCTCTGCATGCCGATAGTCTGACGGACTGTGTGTCCTGAAGGTGAGAGGGACATGGAGCATACCGAGAGCCTGAGGGACGGCGATCACGAAGGTGGGAGGGGTATGATATACATCGAGAGCTCAAAAGGTAACGACCCTAAGAGTGTGAGGGGTGTATATAGATATAAGTATGAGCAATAATGTCTGTATTGTGATTGTAAGTATAAGACTGGATGAGCTTCAGGGATCGGGAGTGGATCTCAGGTGGTGCTGACCGGGTTTGGTCAGGATTGTAGTCGTGGTGAGATGGTGCAATGTGACTAGTATGAGACTAGTTGAGTTATGGGATCGAATATTGATCGCAGGTGGTAGTCGGGTGGGGCCAGGAGTGTGATATCAGTAGAGCTGGCCAGGTGGGGCCAGAGGGCTGATGTCAGGTGTGTTGACCGTGAGATGACGGTGTCGCGTGATTCGAGGACGACTCCTAGTTAGTGGGGGAGAATTGTAACGCCCGTGAACCAAATTCTGTGAATTTTGGTCATGCGTTGATTGATGCAAGGTTAATTTGAACCGGTTGGTTTGATTTTAATCATCGATTTGTGGGTTGGTTTAGGGTGGAACCCTAGGGCTTCCCTATAAAAAAGGGTTGGCCGTGTTTTCTGATGAAATTTTAGTTCCAGAGAGAAGAGGAAGAGATCTCTGAGTGTTCTTATTCCTTAAGACATGATTGAGGCTTTGGAGGCAGTTCTGTCCGGTTTTAGAAGAAGAGAGTAACGACTAGTAAGAACAGATCGGGTCGGAGCGAAACTTTCAGTTTTGGGTCTGCGATCAGTCCACTTCGAGGGAGGATTTCCGTCGAACCAAAAGGACTTAGAAGATGATCAGCATACCGTTGGAAAGCTCTCTCTGTCTAGTTTCTAGATCAGGTTTCCGATACGGATTCTGAGGGGTTTTTGGAGGAAGGATCGAGGTTTTGTTAGGTTATGAGGAAGAGAAGATAGAACAGATGCTGTAGGTGTTAGAGAGGTCTTTTTCGTGGTTGTCTTTGTCTAGAATTTATCCAGAATCAAGGTGAGTGCGTGACCATGGTTTATCTAGGTAATTGGATTGTCATGATGCGTTTTGCTTGAGGTTTGGAATGGATTGATGATTGATTACTAGTTGTTTATGTGTTTCGTGTTGTTGGATGTTCATTCTTGATTGAGTTGTTCGGTATTATGGTTTTCTTTTATGTCTGTGTGTATAGCTAAGTATTCATTGTTAATTGAGTTGTTCGGTATTATGGTTTTTCTTTATGCCTGTGTGTATAGCCAAGTAGATGAGATGACCGTCTCATTGAGTATTTGTGATATAATACTCACGCATCTCTTATAACCATGTGATGCAAGTAAAGACAAGGTGTGATCGTGGAATCATGGCTGGGAAGAGGAGATGATCTAGAGTCTAGGTCGGGTGATTTATATGCATTGTTTAGAACCGCTAGGTTGCTTGTTTTATGAAATTGTTTAATTGCTGAATTGAATTGGTTTCTATTGGTTATTGGTTATTTGGTTATTGGTTTGATGAATTGATTATTGGAATAATAAAATTGAGTTTTGCTTCTGCTGGTTGTTATGATTGAATTACTAAGTATTGAAGATTATTATTTATGAGAATAATAATCCGAGTAAAAATAAAAACGGGTTGGGTTGTTTCATACCTCCTCCACATGGGTTCTAAAGACTAAAGTGTGAAGTTCATCTTCTCTTGAAATCCATTCTACATGACCTTCTCTCTTGTCATAATGTCCCCCATAGTCAAAATGTATTATTGTGCAATGGTTGTTATTCATTGTCACCTGGAAAGGAATCAAAATGGATTCACTCAAAATCAAATTCCCAATATCATTATTTCAAACTAAACTTTATGTACGAATCCATAAACAATGGAAACATAGTTCAAAACTTATGAACAAGTATATGGTCTAACACAAATTCAAATGCAGTCACAATCGGATACAGTCCATCTATACTTACGAATCCATCAATTCACAAAATTACAAGACAGACACAAATTCAAAGAAACCAAGACAAATCGATCCAATCCCAATCAGTATACTCCCATTATTACGATAATCTTAATTAAAGACGACTGAGATGTACCGCGATGGACACAATGACGACGTAGCTCGGAGAAACGGCAAAGATCTGCGATGTAGCTGCGAATCCACCTGATGGTGGAGAGCTTCTAGAACACCACAGCGACGTATACTTTATGCGCATCTTACTTACATACGATGGGACGGCGACGTATGGTGATCAAATTCTCCGCTCTTTCGACTGATTGATGTTGATTTTCGATCGGGATTGATTTTGGATCGGGTTTTGCTTTTTTCAGGATCTAAAAAAACAAAAAATAACGAATATATTATTAATGAACAATTTTCTAATTGGTTGTTACACAGTCATCTCTTATTGGTTGAGAATTCAGTTTTTAATTCGTTTTTATTAATTGAACAAAAGGCAAAACCGGTAACACAATAAAACAAAGGTAAAAGAAATAGAAAAGATTACAACTAAATTCATCTTCTATAAGGGTATTCGAGCATTTGATCCTTTTTATACGTACGTACTACTTAACTTATGATTCGGTGGTTAAGCAAACGAAAAGTAGTCATCGGCAACTTTTGCCAAAACATAAAATAGATGCTTTTAAAAATAGTTGTAAATGATTCATAGAATCGAGTACGATTTACTCGGTAGAATTTATAGACCGAATTAATTAATCTTTCATTAATATACCGAATAAATCAAACTTTCATTAAGGTCATCTACTTTTACTATACCTTTATGCATACAATATATACAACTACATATATAAATATATCAAAGGGATGCATCAATCATCATAATAATATTTATATTTATATGTATATAAGTCCAGATATTTATATATAAGTTTCGTTATAATCCTTAAATTATGTCATGTTATATAATAGTAATATATCTGACTTAATTATATTTTTGGTAACATAATATCAACAACGAAGCAAACGTATAATGGAAAGACGTTATTTAGCAAAACAGTGATAATAATGATGGCGAAAATAATGATAATAATAATGACGATGGAAAAGACATACCATGTGATTTAGTTGTGACGATATGAAAACATAACCCACATAAAGACTTTTTCAAAAAAAAACTTGTAACACATAAAGATAAAATGTAAACAAAAAGAAAAAGAAAAAAAAAACAGACACGCAAAGAGAAAAATAGTACTTTACAAAATGAGTTCACTCAGTAATTTGTGATTCTTTTACCAAAAGTAGTATTCGATAGCCATTTTATACTAATGCAGGGTCCACAAACAAAAATATCCTCTACACATTGAATATACAAAACAGTGTTCTGATGGTGTGTTATCAGAGTAAGAAGATAGGGAAATAACTAAAACCTCTCAGAACATCTCCAAGGAGACTTAAAAGAGTTTTTCCAATATATTATTTTAACAATTTTAGCTATTTATTTAGATTTAAATTTACAAAAAATATATCAAATTATGATATGGACACATGCTATATGAGTATTTTTAAAAAGAAGAGGAATCTCTTCATTTGAGAACGTCTCTTTTTGTTTTTTCTCCCATTTTTGTGTTATTTTATAGTTTTTTTGTGAAAAACCCATTAAAGATATTTTTATTGGGAGTGTTCTTAGAACACCTCCATTGAAAAATTTTCAATAAATATCTCACATTATAAAAATAATAAAAAAAAATAGTAAGAAAGAGAATTACAAAAATATATCAAATGAGAAACTCTCAAAAAGATTTGAGATACCCACATAACACATGTATTTATAATCCAAAAATTAATTATTTAATTAAACAATAAACAATATTAAAATTATTAATATTATATTTGGTTAGATACTCTCATAAGATACTACAATTAATTATACTTTTTTCTTGTCAACATAGTTCATTATATTTTTTTTCGGAAAGATCCACACATTTTAACATGATTAATTCATTAAATATTTTACAAGAAAAAGACTCATTAAACATTATCATAATATAATAGTTTGTATATTTAACATAATATATTCTAATTTCTACATTTTTCACTTATAATATTTTTGCGTATATCGTAAAGTAGGCCTGGGCATACAGATATTCGTATCGGTTCCTATCGGGCACAAGTTATGTCGAATCTAGAAATTTGAGACCCATATAGGTATATGTAAAGTTTCGGGTCGGGTCACAATTAATTATACCCATAAAATTTGGGTACAGATTCGGTTCCAGGTTCAATTGTACCCGAAATCTACAAAAAATAATGTGTAAAATGAAAAATATTCGAAGCAAAAATAACACAAAACATTTGAAATACCAAATCTAAAATTAAAACTACTTGAAAATATGACAAAAAAACGATGTAATTGAGACATAAAAGTTCATTCGTACGAACCTGTACCCGAACCTATGTCCGCATGTATCACTCTAACTTATCCAATAGGGTAAAACATATATACTCACACCCGAACTAAACGTGGTTTTTCGGGTCAGTTCCAGATTCATGTATTCTTGTCCGGTTTTAATGCCTTGGCCTAGCGTAAGGTATCCGATTTGCTTTTTAAAACCATGATCGTATTATATAGAAGCAATGGTATTTAATACACTTATAGATAGTTATGATTAGTTGAGATAAATGCTATTATACTATGATAGATTATTAGGTACTAGTATTACGCACGGACATAGGTTAAATTTGATATAAGTGTAACAATTGAAGTATGTTATAACAACAAACATTCACAAACCATTAAATGGCATAATAAAAGACAAACGAATGGTTCAGGTTTATATTTTCAAACATGGTTTAAACAGATATATAACATTAAGAGAATGATGTTCAGAAGCTGGAGGGCTCTTGAAATTTCTGCTTCTGCAAATGATAAATTCTTGATCTCTTTCACATGTATGTTCATCTTTCAAAACCTGTGAAAGGATGTGCAAAGGCTGAGAACATAAACCACTCCCAGAAGAAAGGAATTGAAACCAAATCTTTGGAAATTTCATAAATGGCTTCATTTTGAAAGGGCAACAAAACTTATATTTAGAGGGAACTATTGTAAATACCAGAGGAAGACAAAGAAAGTAGTACATAAATTTTGTTGCTCAAATCAATAATTTTCTGCAAAATTAGAAGTGTTAGTCCACCAGCGGGAAAAACATCTTGGTTTCCACTTGTAACAATATCCTCACTTTCCTCCACTATTTGAGCCAAATCAAATATGCAACATATTAGTCAATTAAGTAATTAGTATCAAGTTTTCTCCAAATACGTTATCTGGTAAGACACATACTAACGAAACACTTTCATTCCACCTTTTTGAGTTTGAGATCCAAATGTAATTAGTAGAAACTTGGAAGACAACTAAATTAAACTTTAAAAAAGAAAGAGAAGCTACAGGTTGAAGCCTACAGCGATGTCAATAGATACCGTGAATATTTGAGAACCTTGAATCTGAAACTGATGAAAAATCCAGCATTTTGAAATTTGAGTTTGGAATAAACAGAGGAAAAGAAAAGAAACAGTAGTGGTGTAAGGAAATCAAAAGATGCAACATATGTATTAATTTGAACCGATGAAGAGAGGTTACAATGAAGGTGGGGTGATGGGAGAGAGAAGATTTTGATAGTGAGGAGAGTGGGGACGGAAGGTTTTGTTACAGTTAGATGTATAATTAAATAAATTGATTAATTGTATAATTGGAAAATTGTATAATCTATAATATAATAAGAGATCAGCACTTTTTATAAAGTGACACGTGGCGCTCTATCTATTCAACACCTGTCCACGTCTTTTAACAAAATCATGTTTTGGAAAAAAAAAAACTTTCATGTCGAAGACGAATCTAACTAATCTGACTTAGATTTGGTATGAAGACGAGAAGAGGTATTGGAGAGAGCTCGAGTCCAAGCGGCCAGACGACGCGACCGATTCTTTGTCTTCCTTCAAACGAGGTATTATCTACGCTCGATTCGATCTCCTAGTTCCATGTTGGTATTGCTTCAATCTCGAGGAGCCAATCAGGATTACTTCAATCCTTGACATATCCAAATCTGTTAGCTCTCTCTCCATCTTTCTCTTTACTTTATGGGTTTCAGGTTTCATCTCACAGTTCTTCTTCATCGCTTTTTCAATTTCAGCTGGACGGATTGCCCATAAAGCATTACCTTTGTGTGGTTGTTATTCTTGTTCAAATTATGCATTCCAATTGAATGAGTGTAGGACTAAGAACGAAAGTTTTGTGTTTTAGATGCTTGTTGGGCCTATACCTGCGGTCCATGCGATCTGAAGGCCCAGAAAACTGATAAAAGCCCAACCCAACACTTAACCATGGTCTGGTTAAGTGTGGAGTCAGATTCAGCACCTGAGGTTAATAAAACCTAGGATGCACCCTCATAACCTTGAACTATAAATAGAGGAATGAGGTGATGTGACAAGACATCTTTTGGAGAGCTTGAGATCGCCCCGGATCCCTAATTCTTCCAGAGAATCCTTCAAGAGATCGCCTCTCTCCAGAGAAAGCTACAAACCCCCTCTCAAGAATCAGCCCGCAGCGGTCTAAGTACTATTCTCTTTATCGACAACAATTTGGTAGCTCGGGTCTGTCCGGTCTGCCAACCCCGAAGCACTCTGTAATATACTTAGCTTAAACGCTCAGTCCTCAATACACGAAATTCACCGACCTTTACCTACTACAAATTCATTGTTTCCATATTCGGGCTACAACAATTGGCGCGCCAGGTAGGGGACTGGAGATTTTATTACGCGAGGAACTATGAGCCCGGAACCATCGACCAGTCTGCAAGTCGACAACATAACAGCTCAAGAGACCGCGTCGATAAGTCAAATAACCCCCGCCTTAACAATGGCAGGAGGAGCGGTCACTAATCAAACATCAGTTCAAGAAGAAGCTGCTCTCGTCGCGGTCGAGCCCATGATTAGCGAACCCATGACCGCCGCGAACGAGCAAGTTAACTTCACCATGATGCTAAATTCCCTCATGCGACGCTTCGATCAGCAGGACGATCTGTTCAGATAAACGAGCGTTCGCCTGGATGAATTGTCCAACGCACACCACACTATTCAAGAACAGCTAGATTCTCCCCGACCAGCACAGCAAGCGCGGGCACATTCATACGCAACAGAACGACAAGGGCGACCCCTGACTCACCATCGGGTAATCAACCTAAACACACCATCCCGAACACCGATCAGCGCTCAGCTCGGCCAACCACCCCCGTCTGACCAAAATTTGTTTCAAAGAGCCGAGATCGCAGCCTTGAAAGCCAAGCTACGAGAAGTAAACTCCCAAGTCCACCGGGCTCTCAGCTCGGCGCCCGAGATCGATCGCGTGCTGGAAGAGACTCAGCGAACACCCTTCACGGATCGAATCACTTCCACCCCACTCAGACATCCGTCAAAGCTTTGCCTGCAGACCTACGCTGGAAACTCCAACCCAAAGCATTTCATGACCGCTTTCACCATCGCGATGGGGCGAGTTCAACTGTCCCCGGAAGAAAGAGATGCGGCCTACTGTCAGTATTTCATGGAGCATCTAACCGGGTCTGCGCTCGATTGGTTCTCTCGTCTCGAACCATCCTCCGTCAACAGTTTCAACCAGCTATGCACGACTTTCTTCAAACACTATTCGATGTACATTCAGGACGGCGCGTCGGATGCCGACCTATGGGCGTTGGCCCAGGGGTCTAAAGAGTCCCTGCGCGACTATATGGCTCGTTTCAAGGCAATATTGGCAGAGTTGGACGTCCACGACGCTTCTGCCATCGGCGCTCTACAGAACGGCCTGTGGCATGAATCACCCTTCCGAACCGACCTGGTCCTCAAAAAACCCCTCACCCTTGAAGATGCCATGCACCGAGCGACGCGTTACATCGCATTGGAGGAAGATCGGGCAGCTAATTCTAGAAAATACCCTTCCGCTAAGCCAGTAGCCCGAAAAGCCCGAGCAAAAGAGCTCGTGGATGATGACTACATTGAACCCCGGCAACACCTCGACCAAGACTTTAAAGACATCAAGAAGAAGCTTACGACTAACCTGGTTGCAAGTAGGCAGGATCAAACGTCGAGCCTGGCTCAGAACCAAACCAAGAAGTGGCCATTCAAATTTGTTCGCGGAGAAGAAAAGGAGTCTGACACCAGATCATTCAGCGACTACCACCAAATTTATGGTCATTCGACCTACCAATGCAGTCAGTTAAAAGACAAACTGATGGCCAAATTCAACAGCAGAGAAGTACGGCTCGATCTACCTTCTAACCAGTCCGAGAAGCGACAAGCCGCGGAGCATGAAAAAAGGCACGAGCAGGAAGCATCTTTGCAACAAGATTGTCGCCTGCAGGCCGAGGTCGATATGCCGGTCATTTTTAGCGAAGCTGACACCAAGAACGTGTCAATGCCACACAACGATCCACTAGTCATTGAGCTGAAAATCGAGGACTGCGACGTCACTCGAGTGTTGGTCGATACATGAAGCTCGGTTGACCTCATTTTTCTCGAAACGCTACGAAAGATGGACATAGGGGCTGACAAAATAAAACCTAGCCCGAAGCCTCTGACTGGTTTCGACGGAGTAACGACAATGACATTGGGCACCATCAAAATGGCGGTCTACGCAGGAGGTATTACTAAGATTGTCAAATTCGTCGTAGTCGATAAACCAGCAGTCTACAACGTTATAATGGGAACACCCTGGCTGTTCTCCCTGCGAGCGGTGTCCTCAACCTATCACTAGTGCGTCAAATTCCCGACCCCCACCGGAGTCTTCACGATCCGCGGAAGTCAAAAGGTTGCGAGGTCGTGTTTCGTCACGGAGCAACAAATGCGTAGGGTCACCTACAACATTAGCCAACCAAGCGAGCCCGCGAACCTTAGCCCCCAAGCAGGAAACTGTCATCCAAGTCATCATTGATGAGCAACGCCCTGAACGACAGGTCGGGATTGGCTCCGAGCTCGAGGAACCGTTACGACAGCAGTTGACCCGATTTCTGAGCTCGAGTGTTACGACTTTCACGTGGACGATGCAGGATATGAAAGGGATCGACCCAGTCATAATAACTCACGAGCTGAACGTCGACCCAACGTACAGACCGATCAAACAAAAGAGGCGGAAGCTCGGTCCGGAGCGGGCCCATGCAGTAAACGACGAGGTCGCCAAATTGCTCGGGGCAGGATCGATCGCCGAGGTTCATTATCCAGAATGGCTCGCTAATCCAGTCGTCATAAAAAAAAAGAATGGCAAGTGGCGAGTCTGCATCGACTTCACGGATCTGAACAAGGCGTGCCCGAAAGACAGTTTTCTGCTTCCGCGCATCGATCAAGTCGTCGAGACGACAGCTGGTAATGAACTCCTCTCTTTTATGGACGCCTTCTCGGGGTATAACCAAATCATGATGCATCCCAACGATCGTGAGAAAACAGCGTTCATCACAGATCGCGGCACGTATTGCTATTGTGTAATGCTATTCTATCTCAAGAACGCCGGCACGACCTACCAACGTCTAGTAAACAAGATGTTCGCTAATCAGATCGGCGATACTATGGAAGTTTATATCGACGACATGCTCGTCAAGTCACGAAAGGCCGACGATCACATCGCCCACCTCGAAGACTACTTTGCGATCTTGAACAAATTCAGAATGAAGCTTAACCCGACCAAGTGTACTTTTGGGGTCACCTCGGGCGAGTTCCTGGGCTACATCGTCACACAGCGCGGGATCGAGGCCAACCCGAAGCAGATCGCTGCAATCATCAACCTACCCTCGCCTAAAAATAAGAGAGAAGTCCAGCGACTCACAGGCCGCACTGCGACCCTCAACAGATTCATTTCTCGATCTACGGATCGAAGCTTACCGTTCTACAAGTTGCTACGGACAAACAAAGAAAAAGGCTTCCTTTGGGATGATCGATGCGAGGCCGCGTTCGGAGAACTCAAGGCCTATTTATCTACACCCCCTGTGTTGGCCAAGCCTGAGCCGGGAGAAGCTCTGTATCTCTATGTTTCGGTAACCAACACAGCTGTCAGTGGGGTGCTCGTACGCAAAGACCGTGGTGAGCAAAAACCAATTTTTTACATCAGCAAGTCTCTTGACGGGGCAGAATCTCGCTACCCTCTCCTCGAGAAGCTCGCATTAGCGGTCATCATCTCAGCCCGCAAACTACGACCGTACTTTCAATCTCACACAATCGTAGTAATGTCCACGCAACCCCTGAGAACGATCCTCCACAGCCCGAGCGTGTCCGGAAGGATGGCGAAGTGGGCTATAGAGCTTAGCGAATACGATATAGAGTTTCGTAATCGAACGAGCGCCAAGTCTCAGGTCCTGGCCGATTTCCTCGTTGAGCTACCGCCGGTTTCTGCAGAGTCCGATGGAATCAGTCACGAGTGGACACTTCATGTTGATGGATCCTCATCACGGCACGGAGCGGGCATCGGCATCCGTCTCGAATCTCCAATGGGAGAGATTTTGGAACAATCATTCCGGCTAGAATTCAAAGCATCAAACAACGAGGCCGGATATGAAGCTCTACTTGCCGGACTACGACTAGCCAGGGAGGTCGGCGCTTCGCAGATCCACGCATATTGCGATTCACAGCTCGTAGCTAATCAATTCAACGGGGAGTACGATACCAAAGACGAAAGGATGGAGGCATACCTAAAACTTGCTCATGAATTGACCAAAGACTTCGACGTCTTCAAAGTCACAAAGATTCCACGGGCGAACAACACTCAGGCTGATGCACTCGCCTCTCTAGGATCCAGCTCGGACTCCGACCTACGCCGAGTAATTCTGATTGAATCAATCGCAGAGCCAAACATTACTCTGCCCAAAGAAGTTTGCCGCATAAACATCATTCCCGGTGATCTATCCGACGCCACCGAAACGTCTCCCCCACAGACCACCTGTCAATCTACAACGGACTGGCGACAAGAGATTATCGCATACATCATATCCGGTGAACTCCCAAAAGACAAGTGGGCGGCGCGTAGACTGAATGCCCACAGCGCGCACTACATTATCATTAAAGACGAGCTCTATAGATGGAACGCCGCTAATGTACTACTCCAATGTCTGGCTGGTGACGAAATTTACAGAGTCATGGCTGAGGCACACGAGGGTGCGGCTGGCAGTCACTCCGGAGGTCGGGCCCTAGCGATCAAAATTAAACGTCTCGGTTTCTTCTGGCCAACGATGCTGAAAGATTGCGCCGAATACGCCCGTTGCTGCGAACAGTGCCAACGCCACAGACCAATGATCAACTCCCCAACAGAGCCACTCTCCACAGCGACAGCACCCTACCCTTTTATGCGTTGGGAAATGGACATCATGGGTCCCTTCCCAAAGTTAAGACAGAAATTGTACATCGTCGTAGTAACAGACTATTTCACCAAGTGGGTCGAGGCCGAGGCCTACGCGATGATTCGAGCAGCCGACGTACAGAATTTTGTTTGGAAATTTGTCATCTGCCGTCACGGGCTACCATACGAGATCGTCACGAACAACGGCTCGCAATTTATCTCGACAACTTTTGAAGATTTCTGTGCAAAGTGGAAGATACGGTTAAGCAAATCAACGCCAAGATATCCACAAGGCAACGGACAGGCGGAAGCGTCAAACAAAATAATTATCGACGGTCTACGAAAACGACTCGAGGACAAAAAAGGACTCTGCGCAGACGAACTCGACGGCGTGCTCTGGTCATTTCGGACCACTCCCCGCCAGTCGACCAACCGAACACCATTCTCCCTTGCCTACGGATTGTTACTCTTGTAAATGAACTACGATTGGCTTAATCCCTATCACAAAGGGTACGTAGGCAGCCCGTAAAAAGGCACAACTATTAATATAAAAAAATCTTTTTTACATATCCAGTTCGTTAAACTTTGCTCATTTCCTTATGATTCCGACTTATCACATCTCGCGCGCTGACTCTCCCAGCCCGAAAAGCTCCGAGTTCATTCTGCGTCAATGCCTCGGCCAGGCAATTGACCAAATTATGTTCCACATGAACAAAAGTGGTTTGATCAACCACATCGTCAGATCCGAAGTTTAAAACTTCCACTGGTGACCTGTAAGCCGGGGCCAGACCCGCAGCCCGTCCCGCAACGACTAAGAACATTAAGCCTAGTCCGTCTCGCACACTTAGTCACAAAACGGACACTGCCACAAGCCGACCTCAGAGTCGCAGGAAAAAAGGGAAATACTTGTAAAAACCCAGAGTTTTAACACAACCTACCAATTTCAAAGTCTATAAGCCGGCTAAACCCCGCCAACTTAGTTAAACGATAATCTACGAGCTCACAAAAACTCCATAACAACTAAAGACAGAGTCTCATTCGGAACCCGTCCGGGTAGAAAATAAAGTTTTAAGTCCTTACAAGCAAAAGATACTAAGGCCACAAGCGGCCTGGAGGAAATAAGCAAAAAGGGAAACAAATTTTAGACCGCCGATGTAACCGGAACTCCATCAAGAGGAGCGAGAACTTCACCCGTGGTAACGTCCCTGGGTGCTGCATCGAGATCTCCTCCGATTGGGTCGATGTCCTCCTCGTCCTCAGCAGTCATATGTGTCCCGTACTCATCGAAAGGAGCCTCAGTGTCAGTCCGAGGAGGGATCGCCCGCATAAAGCGAGGAGGAGATATCACATAGTCCTCCTCGGTTATCTCTTCGACTTCTAACGCCTCGAGCTGAGTCTCAAACCTTTTGAAATTATCCTCGAGATCTGCTGGCTTGTCAATAGGCATGGCAATCCCCTCTTTCGATAAAATGGACAGGTAATCTTTGATCGCCATTGCTTGGTTCATCAAGCCTGAAAGCTTGTTCACTTCATCGTTGTCCGCGATCGACTTCTTGATCCTTCTCAGCCTGTCGTTGCACTTCATGACAATCTGATTGACCTCGAACTCCCGAGAGGCTCGCAAGCGAGCGATCTCAGCATCACAAAAGTTCTGCAGAGAATCCTTCTCCGCACTCTTTCTCTCGAGCTCTTCCTCAGCAAATCTCGCCCTCTTCCTCGCCTCCTCGAGCTCCTCCTCAGCGAGTCTTGCCCTCTTCCTCGCCTCATCGGATTTCGCGGACACATCTTTCATGGCCTGGTTGTGCGCAGAGATTTTCTCTTCAAGCCCAGCAACCTTGTCGGCTTTCGCCTTTATCGCCGGGAAACCCTTGAGTTTGTCAGCAAGTCTTCGAACGCGACGATCGTACCTTAGGGTAAGCATGTTCGTATGAGTAACCATCTACCAAAATAGAATGGTGACAAGTTTGGTAAGCAAAATGGGTACGAAGAAGCAGATAACTGCAAAGTGAGAGATGAAAGGGAGCTCACCTCCATCGCGCTCCCCGCCCAGAGTTGATACGCGTCCTTCTCCACCAAGTCATCCACATTTGGGAGATCGAGCTCTTCATGACAGGGAATCCTGGCGAGAAGATCGGCAGACGCTCGCAAGTTCTCTCTGATGTGTTCTTCCCCTTTGTAGGAGAAGGTCAGATCGTAGGCCCGCGTGACTTCAGTAGAAGGATCAGCCTCGACCTCCGTTTCCCGTGCTCCCTCGACACAAGCCTTCTTTTTCTGCCCGCTAGAAGCATCCGCAGACTTTTTTTTCTTTGCCTCTTTCTTCTTCTCCGAGATCTCTTTCGCGATCTCGGAGGAGACCGCTACAACCTTCTTCCCGGAGACTTTTTCTGCAAGACGGGCCCCGACCTCCGCATCAGCAGCTCCCCCGGTCTGCACACCCGAAGGGAGACCGACCCCTTTGGTCACGGATGCGACCTCCTTGGAGCCCGCGGACCCTCCGAGGCCGGACCCCCCGACCACGTCAGTCTAAGTATTCCTTTTGAACGCAGCCTTCTTCGTTACCATCTTCACTTCTTTCGGAAGACGAGCCTTCTTGGGTTTAATTGGAGGATAAGTGTAAGGACGCAGAGGAGCGAGTTCCAAGTCAAAACAACCTTCAATAAAGCTTAGGTTACGTCGACAAACAGCCCGGTCAAAATCAAAACATCGCAAAAAGTAGAACGCTGACCTGTGAGAATCCGACACCTACACCTCTGAATTTGCTGTTCGAGGAACTCCGGCCAAAGTTGAGGCGGCAAGTTTTTCAGAACGTCGGTCAGCAAATTTTCACCGGGCTTCGGCGGGAGAAGGATCCTTGGGACAACCGAATCTGCAAACAAAGGAGAAGATTAGATGTCAGCCCGGAGGGAGAGTTCAAAACACATCGGGGATTAAACATACTGTATCTAATATTCCAGCCAGCCCGAATGGGCCATCTCGGATTTCCGATTGACGCATCATCGATTTTCACAAAGAAGAAGTATCGTTCCCAGCTCTCGGACTTGTCGTTGTGGGAGTCCGGGTCTATCAATTTAAATTTTGGACGCGCTGATATATAAAAACGACCCGTAGGTTTCCGCCATTAAAAAAGAGTCATCGCCTCGAACGAATCACAGTCGCATTCCATCCCGTGCTCGGCGGCCAACGTCATGCACACCATGAAATTACGAATTGATGCGTGGGATAGCTGAGACATAGCTATGCCATGTCGGGCGCAATATTCGACCAGTAGCCGAGGTAATGGGAACCACAGCCCGCTCTCCGAAAAGAAGGATTCGTATAGACACATGAATCCTTCCGGAGGCGACCAAGGACGGTCACGGTCGCCCGGAACCCGAAACTCAACATTATCCGGCAAACTCCGGGCCATTCTCATAATCGACAGCGAGGACTCATCAGATAACGTCCCACAATTGTCAAAGCGTTTCAGAATGATACCGCGACCTAGCTCCGGTCCCGGAGAATCCATTCCTTCCTGAGGAAAATCCGATAAATCAAAAGAATCGGAGTTCTTTCCCTCTCCGATCCGACCTCCCCTAGGTGGACCGCGAGCAGAGTGCTGGCGCCCTGCCTTGCGAAACTTAGCGTCGGCGGGCTCGGAGGTCCCGGCCTTATCGTGGTCGAGCCCCCTTTGAGGAATTCTGACGGGCTCAGATTCAATCTCGTCCCCCGACGCAGTACGATAGTCCGAGGAGGATATTGAAGGCGAGCTAGTGGAAGCGTTGGGAGAGGAGAAGTCGTTCTGGGAATCAGATTTAGCCGACAAAGACATAGGGCAGACGAACACGGTGGACTCTTTGAGGATAGATCGGAGAATTTAAAGACGGGCTGACGAGACGGGCATAAAATAACTAAAAGCAAAAACAAGAGTGAGAAGCAGAAAACTACCTTAGAGAGAGAAGCAAGTAGAGTGAATGCGAAAGAAGGAAGCGAAAACCTCCTTTTATAGACCCAGAGCGGAAGCTGAAGCGTCGCACCTCGAACACCGCGAACATCACGTGACAGACCATCCAGATCTCGACACGTGGCATCTAGGCTCCAGATCGCAGAATCTATCGAACAACGAAACTCGGCCCATCTCGCTCGTTGACCGGGGGGGCTACTGTTGGGCCTATACCTGCGGTCCATGCGATCTGGAGGCCCAGAAAACTGATAAAAGCCCAACCCAACACTTAACCGCGGTCTGGTTAAGTGTGGAGTTAGATTCAGCACCTGAGGTTAATATAACCTAGGATGCACCCTCATAACCTTGAACTATAAATAGAGGAATGAGGTGATGTGACAAGACATCTTTTGGAGAGCTTGAGATCGCCCCGGATCCCTAATTCTTCCAGAGAATCCTTCAAGAGATCGCCTCTCTCCAGAGAAAGCTACAAACCCCCTCTCAAGAATCAGCCCGCAGCGGTCTAAGTACTATTCTCTTTATCGACAACAATTTGGTAGCTCGGGTCTGTCCGGTCTGCCAACCCCGAAGCACTCTGTAATATACTTAGCTTAAACGCTCAGTCCTCAATACACGAAATTCACCGACCTTTACCTACTACAAATTCATTGTTTCCATATTCGGGCTACAACAATGCTTCAATTAGATCATCAAGTACCTTTTCTCAGGCAAAGCGGGTACTGAAACCTGGGAGGGGGGAGTTTATCTATCTAACGATGGTGGAGTCTCATGTCTTAGGTACTTTCAACACCTTAACTCGTGTTACCATTATGTGAATCATTTCACGGTTATCACTTTCTTTATTGTGTTCTCTGTTAAGTTGAAATTCTTAGTTTTAAAGCTGCATTGCTTTTTTCCAAGTTTTGATTTGGTTGGATGATGGTCGTTCATTCATTCGCTCAAAAACACTCAAATCTTAACACGTTTATGGTAGTTGCTGAAAAAGAGAATTATGTTGTTTTGCAGAGGATAATCTATGTCTTTCATCTCTTATCTCTTCGCCGCAATGATAGTTAACTAAGATTTTCCTGAACTTGAGTTTCAGCTAAAGTATACATTATTTTTTATTACATATACAAAACTATTATTAACTGAAATTATAAAGTTCACTTCATTTTTTTTAGTTTTCTTAGCTCACTTTGATATGCTCTTCTCCTATGTAATACATGATTTGAAACTTTTATTTTAAGATTCTAGAATGTGTCAAGCCCTTGAGATGAGATTTGCAATAATGGCTCCAATTTATTGTACTGTCATGAAGATTTCCAACTTGGTAATAAAAGAGATTAAGAAGACCTTACGGAGGTCGTCATATTAAATTAATTTAGAGAAGAAATATAGGTAATCCGTGACTTGAGAAGACATCTCTCACCATCCATGCTATGTGCCTCGTGTAAATCAAAGCTTATATAATTTTCCATTGTTGCACATGTACAAAACGCACCACAAGCTATGGCTCACAAGTCACAACTATACGCTTATATTAATATATGTGTTCATCAGAAGATAGCTCATTTTATAGATTCTCGATGGGAAGTGCACTGATCAAAACAAATGATTTACTGTGTGTGTCTGTGTTTTGAATTTTATCATTTGGTCTATGTTCCATTTCTAAAATCTAGAGTCTAAATAATGTGCATGTTCAAGGATGAAATTCATAGCCGAATGATAAACAAATATAGGGCTCAAGACATCAATTAGGTTCACCAATACAGATATATTTTGTGTGATTTTTTCTCTGTTCTCTTATTAATCATATCGTAGCTATTCTCTATGATCCCACCAAAGAGCAACCCTCAGCTGAGACATGCAGAGAATGAATTTGTTTCTAACCTTTTGACCATTCCTGCAATGCATATTAATCCACAAATTTTGAAGGTACGCATACTTCCATAATCTTTTTTTTCAGCACTAAAGAATTATTCCATGACAATGTGAAAATTTGGCATGTACCTCAATCCCAACCTTTCAATGTAATGTTTTGGCAGGTGCCAAAGATATTTCCCTCCATACATGATAAGCTGGTGAACGAAGATATATTAATCATAGGCTTTCTTTCAGGAGAATTTGTTCGATCATATACATGCATTGACCAGACAAGACGTTGAAGTTAAACCGAAAAGCTAGACTTTTTTTTGTTCGATCTTAAATGAATTTTCAAACTTGAAGGATTGTTCTGGTTGGTTTTCTTTTACAGCAATGAAAATAAAAAATATATGACGGGCATGATGGAGAGATGCAAATATTAGAAGCTAAAATAGTTATTTGAGAAAGCCAATCGAGTATTTGATTTAGAGAGTAAAAAAGTTTTCTATGTGAACAGACACAAAGAGAATTGCAAGGGTTAGAGTCTTATTATAGTACAGATTGATAAAAAAAAACAGAAGAAAATGTATGATATACTATTCAGAAGAAAATTAACGATTATTTATTTAGCGGCATAATTGGAAAAATAGTTAAATTATTTTGTAGTTTTGCCAAAGTCATTTCTATGTATAAACTCATAGGTATTAGTTCATTTGCTCGTATAATTTTCCCTACGATAGAAGAACAAAACACTTTCATAATATATGGCAATGACATCAAAGAATGAGAAAATATATCATAGAAACTGAATATAAAGTTATTCTTAATTGAGTAAAATTGGAGAGGAACCAAAATGGTATAAGAATCATGTGTGGTTTTGAAGCACACTACAAGAACATACGTTCAAAGGGTAAAAAACATTGAAAGCTATTTAGAGTCAAACCAAACACCGTGAAAACAAAAAAATGGTTGATAGAAGTTCCAAGTCCAAAAAACAAATAAATATCTACTGTCAAACTAAATACAAATAATTAAAACGCTAAAATGGCAAGAAACAAAAAAAATGCATACTAAAAACCGTTGAGAAAGACATTTTACTACAAAAATTTGCGCGTAGCGCGGACTCTTATCTAGTTAGAAAATAAAAGAAATTGAGAATATTTGTGAGAAGGACACGTATAAAAATTGATGAGGCCTAAGTGTGAGAGTAAATTTAGGAGCCTCTCTCTAACTTGTGTTTTATAAGTATATGGATTTGGGTATTTTTGCGCGACTATATTGATAAAAAAATGATAAATAAGATTTAACTATTTTATTAGAAATTTACTTAGCCAAGATTATCTCACCGGTTTTTTTTCATCAGAATTTGATTTTATATATCTGCACTATAGAATTATTATTGAATGTGGAAAGCGTTACGTGCGAAGCCATGGCTATTCGAACGGATCTTGTCGGAAGATATTAAAAATATTTAATTATATATTATTAATACATTTTAGCTTAATAATTAAATATTATAATAAAAATAATATAACTAATTTTATGATAAGATATTTATTTATTATTATTACTTTTTATGATAAAATATTTAAAATATATATATATATATATATATATATATATATATATATCTATATTTTTTGAACTGAATGTTAAATTATATTCCAAAAAAAGACGTGTTTTACATGAACTGCAACATTGTTCGGAACAACTTTAGAAAAAAAAGAATTAAAGACACTCTTGTTTTGATCTTATCGAGTTCCAAACCATTGGTTTAGTCCCTCGTCATAAGCATTAATAATGATTAATGTGGATAAATTTTGTCTATCATGTATCCACTAGCATCATGATCGTGGGTGTCGAACCCATCAGAGAGCTCACGAAGGTTGATACCCGTCATCAATCCTTTCCGAGAGGCTTCAAACTAGTAAAAATTAGTAGAAACAAGTGCATCCCGTCGTTTAGTAAAATACGGATAAGTAATAGTTTTCATCGTTCGAGATAATATGCATCATGCAGACCATCTAAAATGGTACAAAACATCCTTATTGCGACGAATCCAATGAATTTGTTTTTATAGCGTATTGTAGGAACGCTAACTATGTGCTAAACCTGCATTACCCAAACAAGATTGAAGTAATACAACCAACCTAACATTATCTAACGAGAAAAATAGTCTGGAACTACAAGAACTCGTTAAATTTACTTGATGGTATCCTCTTTCTACTAAAATTGAAGGGAATTTAGCAGTAGTAACCAACAAAATTTTAAAATTAGCCAAATGACCATATATAGTGTATTTTCTACAATAAAGACAAAAAATATCTCTGGTGAAAAAGAGAGACGACAGCGTAAAACACGACGGCTATGTTGGTTGAGAAAGTGGGATCTTTCTACTTCATCTCTCTATATCTCTTTTTCTGGCTCTTGGAATCATAATTGTGCTACGGTGTCACCACCATATTGATTTTGACATGATCGATTTGAGATCTACGGTGTGTATTAGCTAGCTATGGCATCCCCTGAAAATTACGCTATGCAACGCAGCACAAACATGGTCGCAATAACTATTCCTTCGCAGTGTTACATAAAACTAGGCTCTATTTGCAGTTTATGAAGTGATCAACACTACTTCCCTTCAGAAGATGAAAGCATATCTCTCTCTCTCTTCACAACTTTCGCAGGTCATAAACTAGGGTTAAAATCGTCCAAATAAAATAGCCATAGTTTATTCTATTATGGATAAACTATGGCTATATTCTTATTTTTCTTGTCCAATATTGTTAGGTAGCAAATTCTCCCAAAATTGAACTCCTATTTTTTTAAAAAAAATTTGAACTCCTTTTGACTAGAATGGTAGAGGTTATAAAACACAAGTACATGTTTTTTCTTTTTTATCCGTCAATCAACGATGTCAATGAACATGCCCAAAAATGAAGATGACTACAACTTTCAACGAACACAGATAAATGTGAGAAATGATAAGTTAATAAAATTATCTTTTATTTATACATCTCATAGCTCATTAGATTTTTCATTTTTATTTTGTATTTTTAAAATATTACAAGACCACAATGGCTTAGTTTTTTCTATTTTTTCATTAATTAATTCAAGATTTTTAGCATAAAATATATTTATTCAGGTTAGAAATTTTATTAAAAATTATTTAGATTTATATTTGAATGATATTGGAAAAATATTTGTTACCATTAAAGAAGTTTCTATATTGTATTAGTTTTAGTAGTATTAGCGGGTGTATTCAATCTAGTATTTGAAAGGGTTTGAAATAATTTAATTTTAATGAGTTTTTAGATGAATTTAGGTGATTTAGGGAAGTTAATATAGTTTTAATTAAAATACTCTGGAATCCCAATCCCATCTAAAATCATGAGATTTGTTTTTTAAATATATTTAACTAGAAAACTCCACCAAAACACTTTAAAATCACAACAAATCTCTCAAAATCCATTGCTTAAAATATTTCTAATAACAATAAATTTTAAAGTGGATTTTATAGTCACACGTAGGCATGTCAATCGAGCTATCTCGCCCCGGCCTGACCCGCAACATGTATATATTTAAGTCCGACCCGACCCGGACAAGGCTTTTATAGATTTTTCGAACTTTTACTTAAAAAAAATAAAATTAAAAACAAAAATTATTACCAAAATAAATCCAAATTTAAACAACTACCGATATATATTTATCAAAATCTAATTTAATTAAAAGTAAAAGTTTGACCAAATTATGCAAATGTTAAATGAATCCAAAAAATCTATAATATAATAAGAGGCCAGCACTCTTCAGGAGGGACACGTGGCTGGCCCCTTTATCTGACACGTCGCCCACTTATGCAAAAACGCTACGTTTATCATTCTTCTCTCTTCTATACTCGCGACTCTCAGAAAACCTCACGCGACTCTTCTTCTTCTTCCTCGCTCCCAAAAAACTTATTTTCTTCAGACAATGACAGTTTTAGTTTCTCAAACAAAAAACTTGGTTTCGGCACCTGGCACCCAAAACCCTAATCTTCTCCGCAGTAGTGTCGGCTTCAGTTTCGGCCAAAAAATCTTGGGTTTCGACGGGTGAAGAATAGTTCGATTAGGATTAACAAGGAGAAAATTACAAAGATGGTCATGAGTACGACTCTACACTCATAGGAGCTTTGATCTGTTAAATTAGTCGATTCCTTCATCTAATATCTAAGCGATTCATTGTCTCAAGCAAGGTTCTATGTCTTGTCACTTTCTCTTCCATCGATTTAGATGCAAAACGAAAAGTTTATGCAACGCTTTGAAGATTCTAGGATTTGCCAGACCGTAGATCCAAACATGGAGATTTTCAGGTAATTGGTCCAAAAAAAAACTTCTAAAATGCTTAAAACTGAGACAAAAAGTAAAAGTTTTGGCTGCTCATGGATTTTAGCGACCATGAAGATTTAGGGAAAAGGGTGGCGATTGGAAACTCTGGAATGTTTAGACATGAAATGATTTTGCCTATGGGTCTTCGTGAGGATGTTCGAGTCATTGATTGGGATCTTTCTCTCGAAAGCTATGATTTTTGAATTCCGTCAACATATATCTCATGATCATTGCTACATATTTTTTGATTTTTATTCAATAAACCTGTAACGACCGCGAACCAAAAATTGTGATTTTTGGTCGTGCGTCGATTGACGCAGGTGGTGTGCGTCGATCGACACAAAGTTAAATCGAACAGGTCGGTTCGATTTAAATTATCGGTTTGCGGGCCGGTTAGGGTGAAAACCCTAATACTTTTCTATAAATAGAGGGTGGCCGCGTTTTGAGGGCTTTTAGAGTTCCAAAAAGTTTCAGAAAAGTTCCAGAGATTTTTATAAGGGATTCGTTCGTGAGGCTTTGGGATTGTTCTTAGTGCTCATTGTTCGTGAGTTGGGTGTAGATTCGGATCTTGGGGAGTATTCTTCGTGTTCTTCATCTATTTCTCATCCTTTTCTTTCCAAATCCAAGGTGAGTGCGTGACCATAGCTTATCTGGGTAAATGAAGTGATAGGATGCGTTTGATTGTTGTTGTTGGGTGTATTTCGTGTGGTTTTTAAGTGGATTTGTGCAGGGAATCGATTGTGATGTGATGTAGAGTCGAACCATGTGAGGATAGGTTCGATTCTTGGATCTGTGTCGGTGCGTCGATCGACACCGGGGTGGTGTGTCGATCGACATACGTGCAGTTTGTGCGATTCTTGTTTGATTTCTCATGCTTATCTCGTTGAGTGTTCACCCTAGTATTGTATCATTTTTTATGTCTGTGTGTATAGCCTAGCAGATAGGATGACAGTCTCAGTGAGTATTTGTGATAATACTCACGCATTTCGTATAACCATGTGATGCAGGTAAAGAGCAGGTGTGATCGTGGAATCGTGGCCGGGAAGAGGAGAGGATCTAGAGTCTCATGTTGGTTGCTTTATGAGCTTGTTAGAATTGCTAGGATGTTAGTAATTCTGAAATTGTTGTTGAATGTTTATTGGATTATAGTTTATGGATTGAATTGGATTAGTGGTTTCAATAAAGTATGAGATTTATTGAATGTTGTTATTGGTTATTAATTGTACTGTTTTCCGCAGTTTGTGTTGTTGACCTATTGAAGATTATTATTTGTGATAATAATAATCCGGAAGGGAAAAATTTTAAATTTACGGGTTGGGTCGTTTCAGTTTGGTATTAGAGCCCTTATGGTTCTAGGGCGGGTGCATTTGATTGATTATGTGAGTTGGTCGATTGATTGTTGTGTGCATTTGGAGTCCTAGATCATCTTCTCCGAGCCTTCAATGAGATTTCACGGTAAGTGTTGGTTGATTTTCTGTTTTTCTAGTATGCTTAGTTTCTGCTGGGTAGTGTAGAGTGAGATGGCGAGAGGTACTAGAGATAGAGGTCGTGGGGGCCGTGGAGGCCGAGGTGGTCGTGGTGGGCGTGGGCGCGGGCGGGGACTTGAGAGTGAGTCTGCTACCGCGAGTGTGGCCCAGGAGACCACGCAGGAGAAGGTGGCCGATTTGCAGGCGTTTCACGAGGGGTCCATGGGTGAGGCCGCCATAAGTACCAGTGTGAGGACTGGTGGGGCGGTGTAGGTCCCGTTGTGGCCAGTGGTGCGGTGGGCCCAGGTGGGGGTTTTGCCCAGGATCGAGATGATCGTCTGGCGAGTCTGCTACAGTTAATTCTGGAGCGATTACTAGGTGGGGTGCCGGCGCCGAGTCAGGCTCCGGGAGTGCAGCCGGGTGTGGCTGGTGTTCAGCCAGGTGTGGCTGGTATGCAGCCAGGTGTGGATGGTGTGCAGCCAGGTGTGGCTAGTGTTCAGCCAGGTGAGGCTGGTGTGCAGCCGGGTGTGGCTGGTGTGCAGCCGGGTGTGGCTGGTGTGCAGCCGGGTGTGGATGGTGTACAGCCGGGTATGGCGGTTGCTGAGGGGCTCCTATCCTGTCTTAGGATGATGGAGCAGATGCAGAGGATTGACACCGGGTTCTTCTCGGGTAGTGCCAAGCCTGAGGAGGCGGACTTGTGGATGAGTATATTTAAGCGGAATTTCCAGTCTCTCAAGTGTCCAGTGAGAAACCGGATGGACCTAGTGGTTCATTACCTTGATGGTGATGCACATCTCTGGTGGTGAGGTGTGGTGGCTAGGAGAGCTCAGGCGAGTATGGTCTGGGAGGATTTTGTTGTGGAGTTCAACACCAAGTACTATCCATAGGAGGCGGTAGATCACTTGGAGTTAGCTCAGGGTAGCCGGTCAGTCTGGGAGTTCGACGAGGAGTTTGGTCAGCTTCTAATTTATGCCGGTAGAGATCTGGAGGGTGAACAGGCCCAGGTGAAGAGGGTTCTGAGGGAACTTCGACCAGATCTGAGGATTCGCTGTATAGTGAGCAGGTTCGCCACGAGGGCGGAGCTAGTTGAGACAGCTGCTGCGATTGAGGAGGATCTGAGAGAGCAGGCTGTGGTGGTTAGTCCACCAGTTCAACAGCAGAGGAGGTCGCAGCAACAGGTGGCTCCGAGCAGGGGCGGCAAGCCCGCGTAGGGACAAAAGAGGAAGTGGGAGAGCACTTCAGGGGCCAGTTAAGGTGGTCAGGGTGGTTCGGGATGCTTCAGGTGTGGGAGAATGGATCACCGGGCAGCAAGCTGTACGAAGAGGAGTGAGTCTCGGGGAGCTCAGGTGTGCTATCACTGAAGAGACCCGGGGCATATCAAGTGATATACTCTATAATTTACCACTTTTACTATCTATTTTACTATAGTAATAAAGCTTTTTGACCAAAAGAGGTAGTTTTCTCGTATATGTAGATTTTAAGGTCTTAACAGGTTTTATCATCAAAAGGATGTAAAATGGGGCAAAAAGAGTGTTATCTATGATGCAGCTACTCATCCAAGTCAAAGGAACCAAGCCAAGTCATTTTATCTTGAAGATAATGCACATTCTCAAACTGGACAAAACGTATACGCCAGAAGTTATCTGATGAACGGAGGATCAAATCAATTGGGAATTTAATGAAACTTGGTATGGAGATATCCCTAGTTAGATTTCCAATGGAGTTGGAATTTCATCAATTGGAGCTGTATTTTGGAAGATAAACCCGAAACACTGAGGACATATCAATCAGCCTTCGAAGTAAAGTGAGTGCAGAATGGAGTCAAGCACCAGGCCGCCCATGGGCCGATGATCCAGACCTTTGCTGACCTTCTAGAAGCGCCATAGAAGCCTCTAATACCGGTCACAAAGCCCGACCGTTATTGTGACCGGTATTGCTTCAGTTTCGACTAAAGAGATGTTTTTGCCCGAAGAAGACCTAGCCGACTTAAACCTCCTTAAAACCCTATATATACTTGCTTTTAGCCTCTCTAGGAACTTAAGCAGCCGGCCATAACAGCCTAAATCAATACCTAAACATGTATTTCGTTTTTTCTCTTTTTCTTAATGCATATTTGATTGTTAAAGCCTTTAAGGGTAGTTCGACTTTGCCCTATTGCAAAGAGATGAGATATAATCCCTTACGCTTGATAAGATCAACGATTTATACTATGTCTATGTGCTTTACTCTTGCTGCTACGTGTTGCAAAACATGTTAAAGTATTAGCTTTGATTTGATTTCTATGCACTTTCTTAATTTTATGTCATCACATAATTAATCGTTTAAAGTTTTATTCTAGAATTGATTCTTCATCTTTATTTATACTCAAAGCACGAACTGGTTTAGCTACCCAGGGACTGAGCTTAGGTTGATATACTCTCCAAAAGCTTGTTATATCTCCGGACCTAGTATTCGATGAGCTAGGCATCTTAACAATTCGATAGGTTAGTTAAGGAGTCTAGTGAACAATCAATCTTGAGCATAAAGCATGTTTTCATCTTGTAATAACATGCGATAGTTGAGTCTATTAGGGTGCAAAACGTAGAAGGTTAGTTACGTCACGACAGTGGGATAACCTTATCTTAGTGATATGAGTTCTAGAACAACTAGTATTAAAATCCTAAATCGATTGCTTGTGTTTTGCATATGTTTTGCGAATTGCTTGAATTCTAATCTTAATTGATATCTATCCCTTTACCTTTATTGCTTTGTTATTTGCTTCCATAAAACCCCAAAACCCAAATAATATGTTTACTTAGTTTAATTCAAATCATATAGGTTTGTAGTGCATTCGTCACTTAGTCCTTAGTGGATCGGCCCCTAAGTACTACAATTGTTTTTACTGTGCACTTGTAGTTTTCTAGGGTTATAAATTTAAAACCTACTTGCATACAAACCCTCAGATCAAAGTTTTATGCACATCATCAAGCCCAGGTGTCCCAAGCTGCAGCAGATGGCGGTGGCGGTAGTGCAGCCAGTGGCCCTGATTGCAGCGGCACCGCGAGTGTTCACTTTGGTGGAGGCGGGTGGTTCTAGCGCCAGACCGATCACAGGTAATTTCCGGATTTGACTTTTTAAATTCTTTGATGTTTGAATTTTGGTCTGTTTTGGAATTGTGAGTCTGTGCTAGAGTGGTAGGGTTCTTAAGCACATGAGATTTTTGCAGGGACCTTAGTAGTGGGCGGATGTGAGTCCCATATTTTGTTTGATTCCGGAGCTACGAATAGCTTTATTACTCTGGAGTGTGCAGAGACAAGCGGTATTCAGAGTGATTCCGGTGAGCAGCCGGGAGTAGTTAGGGTGCAGATGGTAAATCGTTAGCTACTTTCGGGCGGGCTCATGATGTGGATGTTCTGGGGGCGGGAGAGTTGATGCCAGCTGATTTGATCATTAGTCCGATGGAGTTGTATGATGTCATTCTCGGGATGGATTGGCTAGATCGGTACAGAGTCCATCTGGATTGTCGTCGAGGACGAGTGGTGTTTGAGCGGGAGGCGGGGAGGTTGGTTTACCCTGAGTGAGGCCGACTTCCTAGAGTATGGTGATTTTGGCGATTCAGGCTGAGCAGCTCATTGAGAAGGGCTGCGAGGCGTATTTGGCGATGATAGTGATGCTAAAGTCTGTTAGAGATGTTGCAGTTAGGGATATTCGAGTTGTTCGGGACTTCCATGACGTTTTGTAGTCGTTACAGGGATTACCGCCTTCTTGGTCGGATCCTTTTACGATTGAGTTAGAACTTGGGACGACTCCGATATCCAAGATGCCTTACCCTATTGCTCCAGCAGAGATGGCAGAGCTAAAGAAGCAGGTGGATGATTTGTTGGGTAAGGGATTTATCTGGCCTAGTGTTTCACCGTGGGGAGCGCCGGTGTTGTTTTTAAACAAGAAGGATGAGAGTTTTCGGTTATTCATCGATTACCGAGGATTGATGAGTTGTTGGATTAGTTGTGGGGGGGGGGCTACCTTGTTCTCCAATATTGATTTGGCTTTGTGTTACCATCAAATTCCTATTGATGAGGCGGATGTGAGGAAGACTGCTTTCAGGATGAGGTATGGGCATTATGAGTTCGTGGTGATGCCTTTCGGGTTGACGAATGCGCCAGCAGCGTTCATGAGGATGATGAATGGGGTGTTCTAGGAGTATCTGGATGTGTTTGTGATCATCTTCATTGATGATATTCTGGTGTATTCGAGGAGTTCCGAGGAGCATGAGGTGCATTTGAGAGTGGTTCTGGAGAAGCTGCGGGAGCAGAAGCTATACACGAAGTTGAGCAAGTGCAGTTTCTGGCAGCGAGAGATGAGTTTTCTTGGCCATGTGGTGTCTGCAGATGGAGTTTCTGTAGATCCGGCTAAGATTGAAGCTATCAGAGGGTGACCTAGACCGAGGAATGCCAGTGAGATCCGGAGTTTTCTCGGGTTGGTGGGTTACTATAGGAGGTTCGTCAAGGGTTTTGCAAGTATGGCGCAGTCGATGACGAAGCTGACGGGGAAAGATGTTCCTTTTGTGTGGTCTTCAGGTTGCGAGGAGAGTTTCGGGAAGCTGAAGGAGATGTTGACGAGTACACCATTGTTGGCATTACCCGAGCCGGGTGAGCCATACGTGGTGTATACGGATGCTTTGGGAGTTGGTCTGGGTTTTGTACTAATGCAGCCGGGGAAGGTTATTGCATATGCTTCGAGGCAGTTGAGGAAGCACGAGTGCAACTACCCTACCCATGACTTGGAGTTGGCTGCGGTGATTTTTGCTTTAAAGATTTGGAGATCTTATCTTTATGGCAGAAAGGTGCATGTGTTCACAGACCATAAGAGTTTGAAGTACTTCTTTACTCAGGTAGAGTTGAACCAGTGATAGAGGCGCTGGATGGAGTTGGTAGCAGATTACAATCTGGAGATTGGGTACGATCCGGGTAAGGCTAACCTAGTTGCAGATGCATTGAGTAGGAAGAGAGTTACTTCGGCTCGGAAGCGGGATATGGAGGCGTTAGCGGGTGAGATTGGCACTTTGAGGTTGGGCGTTATCTCACAGGAGCTGTTTGGGTTAGAGGCATCTAACCAGGCAGATTTGCTGAGCAGAATTCGAGTAGCTCAGGAGAAGAATCAGGTTTTAATTGATTCTTCTAAGATTGCAGGTTTAGAGTATTTGGTGTCGGCGAAAAGGACAATACTTGTGAACGGGTGGGTTTGTGTACCCAAGGATGAGGATCTGAGGCAGGATATTCTGAGAGAAGCTCATGCGAGCATGTTGTCAATTCATCCGGGAGCGACCAAGATGTATCGTGATCTGAAGCGATATTATCACTGGGTCGGGATGAAGAAGGCTATCGCTAACTGGGTTGTAGCGTGCAACGTGTGCTAGTTAGTGAAGGCTGAGCATCGGGTTCTGAGCGGGTTATTGCAGAGTTTGCCCATTCCGGAGTGAAAGTGGGACATGATCACCATGGACTTTGTGACGGGGTTGCCAGTGTCGCGGACGTATGATGCAATTTGGGTGATTGTGGATTGTCTGACTAAGTCAACACATTTTCTTGCCATCAAGAAAACTGACGGAGCGACGGTGTTGGCTAGGAAGTATGTGCAGGAGATAGTGAGGCTGCACGGGGTGCCAACGACTATCGTGTCAGACTCTGCAACATGAACATAAGAGAGGCTCATGATCCGTGTCTTGAGGTTGAACATGAGAGAGGCTCAGGATCGGTAGAAGAGTTATGCCGATAAGAGTAGGAAAGAACTAGAGTTTGAGCTGGGAGATCTGGTGTATCTCAAGGCAGCGATGTTGAGGGATCCTAACAGATCCATTTCAGAAAATAAGTTAAGTCCAAGGTTTATTGGTCCGTTCAAGGTTGTGGAACGGATTGGACCAGTAACTTATCGGTTGGAGTTACCTCAAAGTATTAAGGCTTTTCATAAGGTTTTTCATGTGTCGATGCTGCGGAAGTGTCTAAATGAGTCAGAGGAGGTGTTGGCTAGGATTCCATAGGATCTTCAGCCCAACATGACGTTGGTAGCGAGACCTGTGAGGATTCTCGAGAGGAGAGTCAAGGTTCTGCGCTGGAAGAAAATACCGTTGGTGAGAGTCGTGTGGGACTATGATGGTATCGAAGAGGAGACTTGGGAACCAGAAGCAAGGATGAAGATAAAGTTCTCGAAGTGGTTCGAGGAGCAAGTGGAGGCTTGAGTTGTGTTTTTCGGGTTTTCAGTGTCTGTGATAGCATGTTGCTATGAGGTTGAATGTATTTTTCGTTTGTGTTATAACGATTATACATTGTTGAGATTTAAAAAGATGGGTTTTTCTTATTAAATATGTTTATAAGACGGGTGTTCTTATGGTATGACTGGTAGGTCATGTGTTTTGATGACTGGTGGGGTCATGTGGAGGTCTAGTGATAGAAGTTCTATGTGAGTTAGAACTTGTCTATCGACTAGATGGCTAGAAATGGAAAGTTCTATGTAAGTTAGAGCTTGTCCATTTGCCTTGGAGGAGTATCTAGGAATAGAAGTTCTATGTGAGTTAGGACTTGTCTATTCTCTAGATGGCGCTGGGAAATAGAGGTTTTATGTGAGTTAGAACCTGTTTATTTCCTAAGGGGAGTCTGGAAATAGAAGTTTTATGTGAGTTAAGACTGTCTTTTCTAAGGACTCTGATGGAAACACCCTGGTGATTGGGTTGTTTCGGATGGCCTAGTGATTGGTCATTGGCGCTGGGAAATAAAGGTTTTATGTGAGTTAGGACCTGTCTATTTTTTAGGGGGAGTCTGGAAACAAAGGTCTTATATGAGTTAGGACTTGTCTTTTCTATGGACTCTGATGGAAACACCCTGGTGATTGGGTTATTTTGGATGGCCTAGTGATGGGTCATGAGGTGATATTCCGGGTTAGGGAATGTCATGATGGAACCACGAGGGGTGATTTTGGTCGACAGGTGCTTATGATGCACATTACAGAGTTGATTGCTCCAGGGGATAGTGGTTTCCCTGCATATACTTTGAGGGACAGGGATCTCTCCAGAGGATGTGTGATTCCTCTGCGGCTGATAGCTCGATGGACTGTGTGTCCCGAGAGTGGGAGGGGCTGGAACATACCGAGAGATGGATGGACGGCGGTCTTGAAGGTGGGAGGGGTATGATATACATCGAGAGCTCAAAGGGTGACGGTCCTGAGATGCGGAGGGGTGTATATAGATATGAGTATGAGCAATAACGTCTGTAGGGTGATTGTAAGTATGAGACTAGATGAACTTCAGGGATCGGTAGTGGATTTCATGTGGTGCTGACTGGGTTTGGTCAGGATGGTAGCCGTAGTGAGACGGTGTTATGTGATTGAGATCCGGAGATAATCTCAGGCGGTGCTGACCGGGTTTGGTCAGGATTGTAGCCGTGGTGAGACGGTGCAATGTGACTAGTATGAGACTAGTTGAGTTCTGGGATTGGGTGTGGATCTCAGGGAGATGCTGGCCGGGTGGAGCCAGGAGTGTGATATCAGTGTAGTTGGTCGGGTAGGGTCAGGGGGATGATATCAGGTGAGTTGACCGTAGTGAGACGGTGTTGCGTGATTCGAGGTCGAATCCGTGTTAGTGGGGAGAGTTGTAACGACCGCGAACCAAAAATTGTGATTTTTGGTCGTGCGTCGATCGACGCAAGGTTAAATCGAACCGGTCGGTTCAATTTAAGTTGTCGATTTGCGGGCCGGTTAGGGTGAAAACCCTAGGGCTTCTCTATAAATAGAGGGTGGCCGCGTTTTGAGGGCTTTTAGAGTTCTAGAAAATTTCAGAAAACTTCTAGAGAGTTTCCACAGAAATTTGTGAGAAGGAATTCGTTCGTGAGGCTCTGGGATTGTTCTTGGTGCTCGTTTTTCGTGGGTTGGGTGTAGATTCAGATCTTGGGGAGTATTCTTCGCGTTCTTCATCTTTTTCTATCCTCTTCTTTCTAGATCCAAGGTGAGTGTGTGAACATGGCTTATCTGGGTAAAGGAAGTGATAGGATGCGTTTGATTATTGTTGTTGGATGTATTTCGTGTTATTTTTAGTGGATTTGTGTAGGGAATCGATTGTGATGTGATCTAGAATCGAACCATGTGAGGATCGGTTCGATTCTTGTATCTGCGCCGATCGACGCAAGTGCTATGCGTCGATCGACACACATGCATCGATCGACACCGGGGTGGTGTGTCGATCGACGCACGTGCAGTTTGTGCGATTCTTGTTTGATTGCTCGTGCTTGTCTCGTTGAGTGTTTACCCTGGTATTGTATCATTTTTATGCATGTGTGTATAGCCTAGTAGATGGGATGACCGTGTCACTGAGTATTTGTGATAATAATCATGCATTTCGTATAACCATGTTATGCAGGTGTGATCGTGAAATCGTGGCCGGGAAGAGGAGATGATCTAGAGTCTCGTGTTGGTTGTTTTATGAGCTTGTTAGAATTGTTAAGGTGTTAGTAATTCTAGAATTGTTGTTGAATGTTTATTGGATTATGGTTTATGGATTGAATTGGATTAGTGGTTTCAATAAAATATGAGATTTATTGAATGTTGTTATTGGTTATTGATTGTATTGTTTTCTGCAGTTTGTGTTGTTGACCCGTTGAAGATTATTATTTGTGATAATAATAATCCGGAAGGGAAAAATTTTAAATTTACGGGTTGGATCGTTTCAAAACCAGACCAACAATGATATTATACATTATCGACAACATCTGAAATTTGTTTGGAAACAAGGTTACCACAAGATTCGTTGTTCTTTGTCGATTACAAGCTGATTTCTTCTCACAACGATCTGAACTCCGGTTTCTAGAACGCCCTTGAACAGATCCTCTGATTATGAGCAACGTTTTAATAACAGAGCATTGTCGAAACTTGAAGTGAAAGAAAGAAAGAAAGAAAGATAAAAAAAATTGGTGAAATCGCAGATCTTGTCCTCTTTTCCATCTTCTGGAGTGACAGGCATGTATTCGATTAGTATCTAGATTTTTTAAATTGATTTATATGTTTTATTGAGCAACTAAAGTTTGTGACGTGCTGGTGAATTTTACAATTCGAAACTTGAGAGAGAAAATTTCTGATATTTCTCAACTTTTGGAATTCGAGTTTTTCTAAAAGGTTTAAGATGGTTTATTATGTATCATTATAGGTGAGGCCACTACAACAAACTTTCTCGAGAGTTTGAAAAGCTTGGGGCAAGCTTCAAGAAGGCTAAGTCAGTGTTAATTGCAAAAGGTCAGTGTTATTATAATTTTGTATGTAGCTCTAATGTTTGAGAGATGATCGATTTTTTTTTTACTTGTGTATTTGTGGTCGTTAAAGGTTGATTGTGACGAGCATAACATTGTCTGCTCTTAATATGTTAGTGGATATCCAACCATTCAATGTTTCCTAAAGGATAACTTGAACCCTTAAAGTAAACATTGTAACAAATTCCCAAAGCAAATCTATTATTGGATAGTGAATGATGTTTTCTTATTACAGGTATCACGGTCCACGCAATGCCAAAGCATTGGCTGAATATGTGAACAAGGAAGGGGGTCGTTTTGTTGATGAATGTACCGATACACGCGGAAAAAGCTGAGCTTCACTCATAAACAACGGATCCCATTTTTCATTTTAATTAAAATGTTCTCGAACTCATTCTAAATGCACTACCAAATCGTATCTCCAAATGATTAAACAAATTCTCTTTACATTTTCAGTCCATTAATACGCAACTGGTTATTCGAACAATTCACTTCACCCATTGGTTTACATGTTTAAATTAATGTGAAATGGTTTCTTAAAATTAAAATTAACATTTTTACATCACTAAAACGTTAATCTCTTCTTCTATTAACGACTCTCTCCTAACACCAATTAAACTACAATATTTCCATAGAATTTTATAATAAAGAAGATTAAAAAAAGTATGATATACAAACAGTTATTCAACATAGTAATATCGACCAAGAAAGGTTACTTACTCCAAAAATCACTAATACATTCACTCTTACATAAAATATGCATGCAACCATTAACAAATTACAATTGTAAGTACTAATACTCCATTTGTCTCCGTCACCGGAAACCATATAACACATAGTTTTTACCAATTATTATTATTTTATTTTTTTGTAGGAAAAATATTACACTAATCAACTAAAGTACAAAGCTTGAGTTACATATTAGATATACCATGATATTACATAATTTGAAGACATTGTTTTTGCATACTTAGCAAAGCTATCAACCTCTTTATTGACTTCTCTTCTAATATATTTAAAACTTGTTTCATTTAATGGGGCAATGAGGTAGAGAATATCTTTCAGATAGTCACTTACGAGAGAAGGCTGCATCTCCCTCACTTGCTCTCCTTTATGCAATATGTCTAAACCTTCATATATTACTTTGGAATCTCCATAGAAGGAAATATTCTTGTAGTCTATGTCTTATCATTTGCAAAAATGCTTCTCTGAGTGCAAAGGCTTCTGCCTCCAATGCGCTTGCCGAAGGCTCCACTGAAGTTGAACCTCTCATGATCATATTGCCTGCTTGACTAAGAAGCATCCATCCAATTCTTGTTATGCTCTTATCCAAGCGAGGCCCAAGACTCATATACAAAGCAACATAAATTGTGAGTTGCCATAGTTATGTCCAACATTGTATCCTGATTTTGGTTATCTTGGAGTTGGCTCTGCTTCTGACTTGTACTAATTTGAATATATGATTTCTTGCTATGTTTCAAAGTTTTCATCCATTATTGATAATCAACTAGAGCTTAGTGTTTACCAATTAAAACTCCAAAGATTAAACAACTTAATTTACAATATGTTTGAAAATCATAATTATATATTGTTAGAAACCATACCCCGCGCGTACCGTGGACTCTCACCTAGTTATAAATAAATAGTACTGCCAAATAAAACATAAGCAAAACATTAACAGTTTAGGCAGTAGAATTATGGTTTTCGGCCAAGGAAAAATATATAAAAATTATTTTAACTAATTTATCTTTAGAAAGTATCTTTAAACAAAACTTATTACTAAACTTATAAATCATATATTTATTCTTGTGTTTTTCGGGCTGGCCCGAGACCAACCGAGATAAAGTCCAAAAAATCAATAGCTCGATTGAGTTTAGCTCGAAAGGCCACATTTTATTTGGCCTTATTAATTTAGGTTAAAGTTCGGTATTTTTTAGGGCTGGACTGAACCGAGCTTTGAGCTTTGCCTTTAATTGACATGCCTAATCACAAGTTCAAGAATACTAGATTTTAAAATAAATTTTAAAATCCATGTTTAGATAACATCGGATTTGTTACCTTTATAATAATTATTTCAAATTGTAGATTGAATACATCCCTATTAAATTTTTTGGTCAACAATATGTATAATACGTGTTTGTTGAATTCAAGTGATGAGATAGTGGTAACACTAACACAAAAATAATTTATCAATAGTTCTCATTTTTAAAGTGTCCATTTAATTTAGGATTGATAATTATGTGAAGAAAAAGTTGGTGATATTCTCGATCAATAAAACTATAAAAGCATGATGTACCAATTAGACCTTGTACATGACATAATAGTATAAAGAATCACTTTCGGACTATAGAATGGGCTTACAATCACTCTCCACAAGACTATGGGCTAGAATATCAAATGGGTCCAACTCCAACTGCCGACTATTACAACTACAAGACCAATACATATGTTTCTAATCTGAATAACTCTAATCGACTATTGTACAACTACCGACAATAGCGGTTAGACACTAGTTTTGTTGTTTTCAAACATTACCCCTATATTGATTCCCATTTTTCTGAAATTATGTTGATTATAACTTTTACATTTGTTACATATAAATAAGATTTTTTTTGGCAGTACCTTGTAAACACTTGTTCTATATTTGAATATACTATATTTAAAGTGCAAATCACCTCTCCAAACAAAATTAAACTAAAAATATTAAGTATTCACTCTTAAAATCTCTAAACCACTGTCTATTTGGTTATATTTGAATATTATTTTTTTTTATTTTGAAAATTATTTGACTATTAATTATTTCACTTATATATATATAAGATTTAAGTAGTGGAGATAAATTAGAAAACATTATATGACCTTTATAAACAAAATACAAAAAGATTTATATGGAAATGGAAATATCCAGCTTAAGAAGACGGAAAAGTATTATTTTTTATTTTTAAAGCTAGAAATGATTAATTTTAAAAAAAAATCATTTACGACAAGAAAATCATTTAAATTTTGAAACAAAAACGATTGAAACACTAATCGAAAAAACATTGTTTTATAAAGACAAACGCAAACAAATGTGATTCTTAATGGGAACACTATGCTTAAACTTAGTATGCTTCTTAACAAATTGGTAGATAGAGTTTTAAAAAACATCAAAAATTCTAAAACAAAACACAATTTCTTATATTTTCAAAATACATTTTAAATTCCCCAAAAGCCACAAATTAAAAGATTTTTTAAACCTTAAGAAATTTTTTTGATCTTAACAAACTTTAAATCCCAAAAACTAAAACCTAACATAGCATCATGGCCGGCCCTAACCAATTTTTTTTTTTTGAGTGGTTTATAGATATGTTTTTGATTCGGGAGATTTTTTTTTGGCAAAAAAAGAAAAAAAAAATCAGGGGATTATTTTTAATATTAACAAACCAAAATATATTTGGGGTCTAAAGCCCACGTCTCTTGGGCTTGTCCTTATTTCCAGCTCTCCATAACATAGTTAACACAAACATAAATGATATTTTGAGTAAATAATATAATAGTAATGACATTTTTGAAAAAACTTTAAAATGATGGCTTTTTTGAAAAGTGGCATTTAAAAAAAAATATGATTTTTATAATAACTTGTGGTGGTCTTTTTGAAACAAAAATTGTGATTCTTTACTATAATTTGCTTTTCCTATATAATATCGGTGGCATTTTTTTAACGATCTTCTTGGGTTTTGTGGTGCCACACACACTTCGATGGCAAACCACGATCTCTGATGTTAACAAGCAAACTTACATGCGCGGTGTTGGGATCAAAACTCTCTCCGACAGTTATTTTCGATAAAATGACTAAGTATGGAAATAGGTATTGATGGGACAGTGCCGGAGACCTGGACAACTCGCCAGCAATGCTCATTTCCGCCAATCTCTACCATTTGCCGACCACTGCCGCAGAATGTTCCTTGCCGACCACTGCCGCAGAGTGCTCATCACCGAGCACTGCCCTGCCGACGTGCTTGACAACTCGCCGACGTGGTCGTCCTAAAGAGCTGAGAAATGGGCCGACTACTGAAGCTGGGCCAAGAATGTAGGTCCTTGATGGCAAGGTGTCGAGATGGAAAAGTCCGGCCCACGACGACGAAGCCCGTGGCTAGCACCGACTGTGATAAAAGAAAATCCCGAGGAATATGAAAAACTTCCTTATCTCTTATTTGTTAGACCTAGCCGACTTAGACTCATATATATATGTTTGAAACTCCTTTGTAAAAGGGATCCGCAATTTTTGGCACACACACTTAGCAGCAAATCAATAAAGCTTTCTTAACGCAATTTTCGTGTTTTTTGTCTTTGTTCTTAGTTGTTCTTGTGATTCTTTCCAGATATCTCGTTTCCTTTAAAACCCTTAACAAATTTAATTGAGTTGGTTTCGACCTCCACAATTTGGCGCCGTCTAAGGGGAAATTGAGACTCTTTTACACAAAAGAATCACGCGACAGATCTCGCAAAGATGATCGCTGACGTACCCGAGATTCCTAGAGAAGATCTACACAGAGACAAGAACCCGGCGGCGGAGAGCAGTGGAGCCAACAAGAACGGTGCCGACGACTCCGGAGCCAACAACTATGGTGCCGACGAGATCGGCGCAGACAAGACGGGCACCGAGAAGGACGTTGCCGACAACTCTGGAGCAAACCAAGCCACTGGGACGACGCCGGAGTTCATCACCCGAATGCAAACCATGCTGGAGACGCCGATGAAGAAGTCGGTCGGAGCAGAACGCGCGGAACGCAGCCGCAGAGAATGAGCGGAGGGCCCTAAACACGACGAGCCGAGCACGAGGAAGATGATCGGTCCTGACTCGGAGGTCTACTGGGCGTCTTGACCCAACTGTGTTGAACTTCTCAACACCAATCGGAGAATAGAGGATCCGAGGACTGCCACCAATCGACCCTTCACTTCCTACTGTCGAGCATTTCCCGACCGCAGGCGCACCCACCACCGACAAGTCGCCTCCGGTGATCAATCTAGACTACAACCAAAGCGACCAGCACGTTTCGGGAGACCATCCCAAACCTATAGCGCGAGCCCCAGCCCGACGAGGTAATACCCGACTCAAACGCGACCGAGACTTCGCAGACGAAGAAGAAGAGAATGTTTTTTGGGTCGAGCAGTCGCAACATGACGATGAGCACGCAACGCTGATCAAGGCCCGACAGGAGGCGTTGGCCAGGATGTAAGCATCAATAGATCGTAACGCATCCGAGATGAAGGACATGCGATCACAGATACATCGATTATCTAGTAGGGCCCCTGAGATTGACAGAGTTCTTGAGGAAGCCCAGACTACTCCTTTCACGGCACGGATCGCTCAAGCAAACATATCCGACTATGGAAAGGTGAAAGTCCCCACTTACAAAGAAAACGCCGACCCAAAAGAACATCTACTGGCATTTGCGATTGCCATGGGATGGGTCAACTTCAGAACAAACGAGAAAAACACCGGCAAGTGTCTCTTGTTCGTTGAAAGTCTCAAGGGACCAGCTCTCCAATGGTTCTCAAGACTTGAAAGAAATTCGATTGTTAGTTTCGAACAACTCTCTGCCGCTTTCCTAAAGCACTATGGCATATTCATGGAGCGAGAGACCTCCGATGCCACCTCTGGACAATGTCACAGGGACAGCAGGAAACCCTTCGGAGCTTCATCGAAAAATTTAAAATAGTTTTGTCTAAGATAGAAGGAGTAACCGATAATTTGCACTGAATGTCTTGAGAAACGCGTTATGATATGAGTCAGATTTCCCTAAGGAAATGTACGTCAACGCACCATCAACAATCCAGGATGCCCTCCATTACGCAACGGGATTCGCAAAGAACGAAGAAGAGTTCCGCAGATTAGCCCAGAAACATGGCAAGTCAAAGCAAGCTAACAATCCCACCACGGCCGCAAACCCACCTGTGACAAAGAAAACCAGCCAAAGTTTGAGTTTTTTCCAGCATGAAGGCGGATTCAAAGGCGCTCACAACTTTCAAGTCGACTCAACAAGCACTGGTCGAGGTCGAGGACGAGGTCGAGGCCGTGGACGAGGTCCTTGGAACAACACATGGGTAAGAGGTCAAAGCAACTTCGACGAAGCTGCATACTGCGATCTCCACCATATATTTGGGCATTAGACTGCCAACTGCTGTGTCCTTGGCCAAAAACTAGCTGCAAAGCTCGCAGCCGGCACACTAAAAGGAGATATCAATCTCAAGGACTTTGAACTCGGAGAAAACGCGAAACGTCCCGACGAGAATGATAACGAGACCCCAAAAAAAGGGAGAAGGAACGATGATCAAGATCACGGTGGTGCTCGCCAATAAATCAACTTCATCATGGGAGGATCTTGCCATTGTGCCGACACAGTTTCCACAATTAAAACATACCAGCGACATGCCGATGTCAGTGTAAACTGGTCCACGCCATCAACGTTCGCCAACGACATAATCACATTCGAAGAGTGCGAAACGGAAGGCATTGATCGACCACATAACGACCCCTTCGTCATACAGCTAATCGTCGATGATCACGATGTGGCACGTATATTGATCGATACAGGCAGTTCCGTTGACGTAATCTTTCGAGATACACTCCAATGGATGAGTATCGACCTCTCCAAAATCCATTCCTCACCTAGACCAGTCATAGGATTCTCTTACAAAACCACAATGACCATGTGGACCATCAAACTGCCCGTCCGAGCTGGTAACCTAATGAAAATCGTTCAGTTCTCCGTATCTGATAGTTCGGCCATTTACAATATGATCCTCGGAACCTCCTGGATCAATTCGATGTGAGCAGTGCCATCAACCTACCATTTGTGCATCAAATTCCCAACTTCTAAAGGCATCAAAACAATCTGGGGCAGCTAGAAAGAGTCTCGTATCTGCTTCCTCGCTGAGCACAAACTCAGGTATCCAGCTGTCGACCCTACTAAAGATGGAAAACAAAAAAAGATGAAGATAGACCGTGAGCAACTTAAGGGACAAGCCCGCCTCTTATAGCAATTACAGATCAACGAGGATCGCAGGAAGGAGGGTCCTATATCAACTTGCGATCCCATCATCTCAGTCTGCATTGTCGACGACCACCCGGAACGATGCGTGGAAATAGGCGCCAAACTCGACGAACAAATCAAAACCGAACTTATCTCCTTTCTCAAAAAAACATCAACACCTTTGCTTGGGCCGATGAAGATATGCCCGGCATCGATATCAACATTGCTAACCATGAGTTGCATGTCGATCCAACCTTCAAGTAGAAACGGCGGAAGCTAGGACTTAGAGGCGAGAACAACAACGTCGATGCATTGGCCGCCCTTGCCTCTACGTCCGACCCGGACTTGAGACGAGTAGTCTTGGTGGAATTCATTGAATTCTCCAGCATCGATCCGCTCGCTAAAACAAATGTCCTTACTCGAGCCCAAGCTGCGAAGAAGAAAAAAGGGCATGAAGAGGCAGCGGCTGCGAGAACAGGGAGCACGGAAGCAGAGGTCACTTCCAACTTACCTCTGTCCAGTCCAGAAGAGACACTTCCGCCAAAGATCACAAATCCAAGAACTCCCGCGACCATAATCCCCGCTAAGCTGCTCGTGGACAAAGAGCTACCTGCAGCCCAAATGGCACCTCCCAGTTCCACCGACGACACAACCACTTCTGCCCATGCACTCGACGAAGATGTCATCGTCTCAGACGAGGACTTCCATGTTGCTGAATATGGTTGCGATATCAAGTGGCTGGACAGAATCCGAGAGTACATCTCCGATGGCACCTTGCCAACACACAAATGGGAGGCTCAAAAACTCCGGGCATAAGCTGCTCGTTTCATTCTACTCGATGGCAATATCTTCAAATGGAGATTCTCAGGACCGTTCCTTTCTTGCGTTGAAGGACAGAAGGCACGCAAAATAATGAAAGAGGTCCACAACGGCTCTTGTGGCAACCACTCTGGCGGCAAAGCTCTTGCTATCAAAATCAAGCGTTACGGACATTATTGGCCTACTATGGTCAAAAACTGTGAGACCTTTTCGGCAAAGTGCGAGAAGTGTCAGTGTCACGCCCCTAAAATCCACCAGCCCGCCGAAATCCTTTCTTTGGTCACGTTGCCCTATCCATTCATGCGATGGGCTATGGGCATCGTTGGCCCGTTGCACCCATCTTGCAAGAAATGATACCTATTGGTCTTGACGGACTATTTTTCCAAATGGGTGTAAGCTGAAGGATTCGTTCGCATTTGCGACGCTTAAGTCGAAAGTTTTGTGTGGTGCAACATTATCTGCCAGCACGGAGTCCCTTACGAAATCGTCACGGATAATGGTTCTCAGTTAATCTCGGCCAGGTTCGAAGCTTTCTGCGAAAAGTGAAAGATCTGTTTGACCAAGTCTACCCCGCACTACCCTCAAGGGAACGGACAAGCTGAGGCCATCAACAAACTGATCATCGGCGGCCTTAAGAAACGCTTGGACCAAAAGAAAGGACTATGGGCCGACGAGCTCGATGGTGTGCTTTGGTCCCATCGAACGACTCCATGGCGGGCTACTGGAGAGACTCCATTTCTCTCGTTTACAGCACCAAATGCGTCATTCCTTCTGAAATACGTTTTCCAGGCGTCCGTCGGAGACTTTTGTCGGGTCAGGAGGCACTCAACCACCTTTTGATGATTGACAAACTCGACTTCGTCAACGAACGACGTGACCAAGCTTTGGTCCGTATCACAAATTACCAGCACGCCGCCGCAAAATACTACAATTCCAATGTCTGACCCCGCAAGTTTTCTGAAGGAGACTTAGTGCTATGTAGGGCTGGGCATATGGGTATTCGGGTCGGATACAGGTTCGGGTACTATCGGGTACAGGTTCTGTCAGGTATTGAATTTTTATACCCATACAGGTTTTCGGGTCGGGTACAGGTTCGAGTTTTTGGGTACAGGTTCGGGTACAGGTTCGGGTCTGGTCACAAATAATTATATCAAAAATTTCTGGTACAGGTTCGGGTACAGATTCTTTTACGTTCAATTGTACTTAAAACTATTTTTTTCTCTAAAAACTACAAAAAATAACTTATAAAATGAAAATATTTGAATAAAAAATAATACAAAACATTTAAAATACCAAATCTAAAATTTAAACTAGTTAAAAATGTGACAAAAAGTACCTAGTCCTTGGTATATGGGTATTCGGGTCGGGTACAGATTCGGTGTCTTATCGGGTACAGGTTCTGTCGGATCTAAAAAATTTATACCCATACAGGTAGGTATAAATTTTCAGGTCGGGTACAGGTTCAGGTTTTTCGAGTCGGGTACAGGTTCGGGTATTCGGGTACAGGTTTTTTTGCCCAGCCCTAGTGCTATGCTAAGTTTTCCAAAACACAGCAGAACGTAACGCCAGAAAACTCGGAGCTAATTGGGAAGGACCCTACATCGTCACCGAATTAGTCAAACAAGGCGTCTACAAACTCGCTCACACGACCTGTGAACCAGTCCCGCACTCATGGAATGCGCGACATCTGAAAAAGTATTTTCACTAAGATACTTTCCATTAACAACATGAACTACGAGACGGCTTGATCCCTAAACAGGGTACATAGGCAGCCCATTTTAGGATGGGTTCAGCTGTCCCCCCTCCTATAAAGGGGAGGTGGGTGGGTACGTATACTCGTATACTCCCAATTCCTGTAACCACTTTTCACAATTAATCAAAGGCATGATTTTGACTAAACTCGTTTACATATTTCACGGATTCTTTAAGTCTCACAAAAAACCGACATACATTTATCACATCCTATACGGATCAATTATCGTCTTAACTACAATCAGACATACATACACTCTCGTTGCTGCTGGCCACAGTGACAAATCTATATGAATACTACAGATATGACAAACACATCCTTCGCAGGATTAAAAGCGCGCTATACAAATGAAAATGTTCATTATCGAGCGGATATGTTCAAAGAGGAACACATGCGTAACCCGAAATGATCATTCTCAAAACCCAACTCACAAATCGTTGGTTCTATCGATTATATGTTCATTATCGAGCGGATTTGTTTAAAGAGAAACATGTGCGTAATCCGAATTGTTCACGTTAAACCCAACAAAAAAGACGTTGGTCGCTACGCGGTACATGTTTGGCTTGGAGCAGATTTGTCAATGAGAACTCGTCTGTAAACCAAAATGATCATCCGGAAACCCAATAATCTGACTATTGGTCCTACCCACAAAATGTGCTCATTTTCTGGAGCAGGCTCGTCAATTGGAACTAGCCTGTAAACCAAAACTCGGAGTCACGAAGTAAAACCCAACACACGAAACGTTGGTCGTATCACAAGTCAGACATCTAAGTTATTTTTGGAGCGGACTAGTTAAAAAGAAGTCGTCCGTAAACTATAATACTTTGCTCGAAATCCAATACACGAGCTGTTGGTCATTTCAAACATCTAAGTTATTTTTGGAGCGGACTAGTTAAAAAGAACTCGTCCGTAAACCAAAATACTTAGCTCAAAAATCAATACACGAGCTGTTGGTCATCTCAAACATCTAAGTTATTTCTAGAGCGGACTTGTTAATAAGAACTCGTCCGTAAACCAGGATACTTAGCTCAAAACCTAATACACTAGCTATTGGTCGCCTCAAAAGTCTTAAGTTAGTTTTGAACGGACTTGTTAAACGAAAACCTGTCCGTAAACCATACATCTTAACATCAAAACAACAATCTCAAAAGCCGCATCCATAAATTATCATGTATCATGTGTAGATACATAGTAAACAACACAAGGTTCAGAGCAATGTTCAAGAAAGCGCTAGGCGCTAAGCGGGCGATGACCCAATGCCTAGTGCCTAGAACGCTTAATCAGAGTCTAGGCGATGTAATAGCCGGTCTAAGCGTTTTACAAAAATACATAATATATTAGATATATATAGTAAAATATATAAAAAACCATAATTTATAACTAACAAATTTATATTGTATTTATTTTCATCATTTTATAGCTAAATATATAAAATTTTACGATTTATATAAAAAAAATTGGGAACTTAACTTAAACGGCACATAAATTAGGTAATATTACTAGACGTATACAAAACTTTTTTTATTACTGATTTATTTTAAATGCCCGGCGTGCCCTTGTAATTACGTTATGACAAAAAACCTAATTACAAGAATGTCATTACTTTTGAGTGCCACGTTAGATAAAATTCGGCGCCACATAGGAAATCGCTGACGTGTATTCATGAACTCAGCCGTAAAGCATTACGGCGGTATTGACGGCTGAGTTATATATACGATGTGGCTGACTTAAAAAAATTGGCTGATTTACATATACAAATAAGCCAAACGATACGGCTGAGTCACAAAACGTGGCTGATTTAAGGTTTTCTAGCTGACTTAATATTTATGAGACGGCTGAGTTTACAAAAATCTGCCTGATTTACAAAAATCTGGCTGACTTACGTATATATATGACGGCTGATTTGTACATCGGCTGGTTGAGATATGTTTCTCATGATGATGGAATGATCATCGACTGGCTGTGTTACTAAACAGACGACTTACCTATGAAAGATTGTTACGGCTGATTTAAGTATAATTAGTGTAAATCAGCCGTGTTTAGCTTGATTAATAGTAAATCGGCCTTATTACGTCTGATTTATTAGCGAAAGATTAATTACTACAATAGCATTCATTTGACGGCTGATTTATTGGATGATACAGCTGACATAATATTTTCCAGCTGATCTACGCCCTTTTATGGCCTCTTTTCGAACCCAATTTTTGTTGTTTTTATTACTGAAATAGTATTTACGTTGCAACTGACTTACATATGCATTTGATGACTGATTTAGTTAGGCTGATTTACGTTTTCATTTTGTGGCTCACTTGCCATATAATCAAAAAATTAATGACATCAAATCCGATTTTCCATGTCATCAGCTCATATTTTCCATGTCATTTTTCATGTCATTGTTAGAGTTTATGTTGTGACGCTGTGTCTTCTTCTTCATCTATTTATCTTCTTTATCATCTGATACCCAGAAACTTAATCATCAACTGGGTCAAGAAAAACAGATACGTATTCAACGCCGACGGTAGAGGGTGTAGAGTTCTGTATTTAAATGATGAAACAACACACGACGAACTTGTGAAGTCTGTACTCGATGATTACGGATTGAACAAGTCAAGCCATCAGATTCAGCTGAGCTACATGTTCTCGAATAAAACTTTGAAAACAATGGCGCACGATACTCCACCAGTTTACGTCTCCAATACTCGACAGTTGATAGGTTTTCTAAGCCTAAGGAAATTCGAACAGATAAGTCTTTGTGTAGAGATTACGGAGAAAAAAGAGAGCAAAATTAGTCGGAATGACGAAGTGAAAGAAAAGAAGAAAAGGTTATTCAGTTATGGCTCAAAAGTAGAATCTACATTCGAAGATTATGGTGGTTTAAGTAAAGATAATTGTCCTAGTGTTGAAACAAAATACTAAGATAAACGCGGCGATGAAGACATGGATTGCGCAAGTAAAATGGAAGGTGAAGAATACGAAGTAGGCGGAGAATCCGAAGTAGGCGAACAAGAAGAAGAAGATGATGAATTTGAAAGCCGATTTGATATTTTCGACGACTCGGATGGTGCTTCATCTGAAGATGATAACGTCAGTTCATACGGTGAGTCTCCAACACAAGACGAAGATTGACCGACGCTACCGCCTAAGAAGAGAGCTCACAACATGTCAGTGAGCGGATCGGAAAGGAATACAGAGGTTCTAAGGTTGGAGATGTCTTCACTAAACCTCGCGGTAGGGCAACGATAAAAGAGTAAAGCCGATTTGGAGAAACGACTGAAACTTCTTACGGTGAGAGATCAATTTTATTTTGATGTAGACGTATCCAATTCGAACACACTCATTGTTAAGTGTTGGGTTGATGGATGTCTTTGGAGAGTTTGTGCTTCTACACAAGGGGAATTACCGGCATTTTATGTTCGTATTTACGATTCGGAGCATACATGTTCTGTAACTGAGCGTTCTAATCGATCTCGACAAGCAACACCAGATATTTTAGGCCAGTTGTACAGGGATTATCTCGGCGATGTTGGTCCGTCAGTTCGACCTAAGAGTGTCGGAATAACTATCAATAAGCATTTTGGTGTAAAGGTAATTATTAGTACGTTGCAGCTAACTTATTTGTATAGTATAGCTTATTTATTCGTACGTTGCGGCCGAATTCTATTTCAGCTGGTTTTTAGTACGTTTATGCTGACTTATTTGTATATTACAGCTTATTTATTCGTACGTTGCGACTGACTTCTATTTCAGCTATTTTTTAGTACGTTTTGGCTGACTTATTTTGATATTTCAGCTGATTTATTGGTACGTTGCGGCTGACTTCTATTTCAGCTGATTTTTAGTACGTTTTGGCTGACTTATTTTTATATTTCATCTGATTTATTGGTACGTTGCGGCTGAGTTATTTGTTTATTACATCTGCTTTACTTGTACTTTACGTTTTTCGTGTGGACAGATGGATTATTGGAAATCACATAGGACGCTAAAATTTGCAAGGAAAATCGATGTGGAAACTCCTGAGAGTGGGTTTGAAGACTTGCCTCCTTACCTATATATGATAAGAAGGGAAAATCCGGGTACGGTTACGCGTCTTCAAATTGATGAGTTTGGAAGATTCATGTATGTGTTCCTTGCGTTTGGTGCGAGCATAAATGGGTTTCCTTTCATGCGCAAAGTTATCATTGTCGACGGTACGTTTCTTAACGGTAAATACAAATGGACACTTCTCACAGCACTAGCTCAGGATGGTAACTTTCAGATTTTCCCAATAGCCTTCGGTGTGGTTGACACTGAAAATGATGATTCATGGCAATGGTTTTTTACGCAACTAAAAATTTTGATTCCTGATGATGAGGGTCTTGCGATTATATCGGACAGGCATAATTCGATAGGAAAAGCAATTGGAAATGTGTTTCCGTTGGCTTCTCGTGGAATTTGCACTTACCATTTATATAAGAACATTTTGCAACGGTACAAAGGAAAAGATGTCTTTCGTCTGGTGAGCAAAGCGGCAAAATGTTTTAGGGTTTCTGACTTTAATACGTTGTTCGAGGAGATTGAAGCGATTAATCCTGAACTTCATGACTACCTCCAAAGAGCTGATGTCCGACTGTGGGCGGGTATTCATTTCCTGGGCCAAAGGTACAATTTGATGACTACGAACATAGCGGAATCAATAAACAAAATATTGTCAAATGCTAGAAGTCTTCACATTGTTCGACTATTATAATCGATACGGGTTATGATGACCTGATGGTTTGAAGAACGGAGAGAGCAAGCGAAATCACAGCTAACCACGCTTTCGCATGGTGTCGAGAAACTACTACATGTAAGTCAGCCATTGCAGTTCATAAGTCAGTCGTTATTGTTCCATAACCCAACCTTTATGATAAGCCAGCCATAATGTTTAATAATTTTTTATGAATAAATAGGGCCGTGTCATTGCCGCCAGACTTATGACGGTACAAAAGATTGATCCTTATCACACGGAAGTTACATATGGATCGTCTTTGCATATTGTGAATTTGGAAACAAGAAAATGCACATGTCGGCGTTTTGAACACGAGAAATTACCATGCGTGCATGCAATTGCAGCTGCCGAGGACAGGAAAATTTATCGTATATCCTTGTGCAGTCCTTACTACAATAGCAGTTATTTGGTAAACGTATACGCTGAGTCGATCATGCCGATAGATTCAGCCCTCCAAGTTCTAAATAACGTTGCTAACCAACCGTGCTTGCCCCCGCTTGTTCGTCAACAACTAGGAAGGCATAAGAAAAGTAGGATGAAATCTGTTTTAGAAGTTGCCCTTGACAACAAACGTCCTAGAAAACGACACGCATGTTCCCGTTGTAAACAGTCTGGGCATAATGCAAAAACTTGTCCGATTTAAAAGTGTTGTTTGGATATGTATGGATTTGTGTTTTTGTTAATGCGATAAATCAACCGTAACGATTGAATTATTGTCAATAAATGACTGAATTATGATTACAATACAGCTGATTGTCAATAAACGACTGAGTTATGATTACAACACGGCTGATTGTCAATAAACGACGATGAGATTGGGTTAGATGAGGAAGAAGATGAATATGGTAACTCGTCCAACCGCGTAATATTTTAAAAACATATCATAATATTTTAAAACAAATAATATTTAAAAAAGATTAGAGTTCCCAAAAGATTAACATTACTCCTAGTATAGGGAGCCATATAACTGTCAGTGTAGCGTCTCGAGAGTACGAAACGTGATAAAATTGAATAAATAATGTTTTTTTTCCCGGCGAAAATACGAAACGTCGCGAGATAAATTGAATAAATTGAGTTTTTTTTTCCGCCCAATGGCTGACTTAAGGCACGTTTCGGCTAACTTATATGCACCTAATGGCTGACTTATGACACGTTTCGGCTGACTTATATGTTGAAAGAGAACCTATGCCTCAACATTATTTATCTCGATTTTAGGGTATGTTTGAGGTTTGGCTGAGTTATATACACGACAAGGCTGCGGTATGTCTTAGTAAGGGCTGATTTTTTTTTTTGTTACATCGATAAATCAGCCGTCAAATGAATTATAATACGACTGAGTTATGTAGACTTCTCGAGTACTCTATGGATGGCACTGTTGATATTTAAATTTGGCAAACTGTTGTACTTAATCTATAAGGTTATAAGTTAATAAGAAATAGTTTCATCCAAAAGAAGCTTTAGTTTCATCCAAAAGAAAAAAAAAAAAAAACAAGCCAAAGTTTCATCAAAACAAAAAAAAAAAAAAGAGGGAGGGAAGAACTTGGTGGAAGGAAACTAGAGGCATCATGCCTTGATCTTGGAGCAGAACTTGAGCATAGGAGGAGATGCTTTGTCTTCCCAAACCAACTCCAACACAAAAGATTTGTACGCCTTAATGTCAATAGCCTTGAAGAATTCTCTAACCCCTGAACCAAAGCGCAACCTCATACGTATGTCTGGCATGCATAGATACACTAGCCACTCTACTCCATGCTGGTCGAAAAGAATAATCTCCTTCCCTCCTGCTTTTTCCATTTGGTGAGCCCTAGTAAAGCTCAGTGGAATATGCTTCATAAGAAAGAGACAATAAGCTCTTGACAAAGCATCAATAACGAAAAAAATAAGGGAACAAAACTCCTTCAAGAAAGTTTACTTAAACTTACAAGTCTAGAATCTTTTACACTAGCTGGTGTGATAGTTAGTGTTACAAATCGGTTTTCACTTTGACTACTCTCACTGGTTTCTCTCTTCTTCTCTTTGTCCTCCTCCTCCTCCTCCTCCCCCTCCACATCATCATCATCATCAACGTTGTTGCTAGACTGTACATATTGAATCTCATAGCAACTAGGTCCAAGACCAGTGACGTGGAACAAAAAATCTCCTTCGTGTCTGAAAATGACGAAGTCTCCGACTCGGAAATCATGAGCAACTGTGAACTCTTTCCATCCAAAGGTGAGTGTCCGACCTTCCATCTTAACTTTCCATGTTTTCTCAGACGCGTCCGACTTAAGCTCCATCATATTTCTTTCGTTTCTTCCTTCTATGTATTTCGAGAAAAACTTCACCGGAATGCTGTGCAACAAACACAAACCGTAAAGAAGAAGAAATACATTGAGAGGGAGGGAAGAAGGGAGATTACGTACGAGGTGGGAGTGGAAGCCGGGAAGAAGAGGTTGAAAGAAATGAGGGTTTGTAGGAGATTTACATACTTGATCCGCCATTGTCGAAGTTGGAAAAGGAGCTTCAAAGATAAAAAAACCCTAAGTTTATGAGTGCTGTTCGTAATCCTCCTAATACTTATGAAGTATACTCTCTACATGGTTCAAAATCTTGAACAGAGGAAGTGGAAGAGACTTACATGGATCTTCTTTCGTGAAGTTCGCAGAGGAAGTCAGAAGTTTTGGTTTCTCAAGAGAGGAGAAAGAGAGGAGCCGCGTTGTTTCACAACCTAGGGTTTAGAAACAAAAGCCAAAGGTGGAGATTTTATATGTTCTGATTTTTTTTTTTCGTCTATGATTAAAAGATTACTTATCTAATGCGTGTAAAAGTGAAGTCATGAACGAAGTTTCGGCTAAGTTATATCAAATGTTAGGCTGTGTTATTACGAAGAATTTAGGCTGAGTTATTACATAAACATAAGACTACTAAAACATAAGTGGCTGAATTATACTCCCTCCGTTTCGGTATGTAAGTAGTTTAAGCAAAATGGGTTTGTTTCACAATATAAAGTGTTCTCAAAACCCAAAGCAATAAAATAATTTAAATAAACAGTATTCCACTAAGAACTTAAATGCCTTGTCGTTAGTATTCAATGTTTTTTTAACACAACTTACAATGTTTAGTCAACTGACATTTATTAGTGTAAATTCACTATAAATACTACCGTAAGTGTTGTCTTACTTCCATTAGTTTTACTTTCAGATTGTTGGTATTACTTTCAAATTTTTATTAATTTTATTACTAACACTAATCTCTCTCTAATTAAATGTGCAGACAAAATGATTGTGTGCAATAAACAAAAAAACGTTTTTATTGCTGTTTTAGAAAAGGTTAAAATTTCTTAATACCCGCGTTTTTAAGCAAAACTACTTACATACCGAAACGGAGGGAGTATTTAATACACGGCTGACTTATATATACTACACGACTGACTTATATATACTACACGGTTGACTTATATATACTACCCGGCTGACTTATATATATTAAACGGTTGACTTATATATAATACACGGCTGACTTATATTTACTACACGGCTGAATTATATTTAACAGAGTGCTGACTTATCTCATGCGTGTTAAAAGTGAAGTCATAAACAAAGAAACAAAGGATTAGAGTACCAAAAATACATAACTGATCTGAATTACATTATAAAGGAGGAAACAGTAGTTTATATTACAACACCCAAAGCCTAGTGTCCGGCCAATATATAATCGGCTTAAAATCACGGTAAAAAAGACCTAACTCTTTGATCCAAAAGCATCAGTCACACAATTTGTTCTCATTACTGTCTTCAATGTACCAAAGATCCCAATCTCGGTCCACCAATGGAGTACATGTGCAATTATAGAACAAGGTTAATTCCTTTGACATGAACTCATACTTCTTTGTTAGAAACGCATCAGTGTGAGACGTTCCCCAACCCCAGTCTAGAGATCTAACAATCTTGCCTATCCTCTGAACAGATTCCCTTGTGAAAAGAGATAAATACTCCTCAGTATTCCAAAATACCTTGCGTGTCATTGCATATGTATACAAAGCACGCTCGAATCCTGCATCTGCTGCTCTCTTAATCAAAGCAATGCCTTCATCTTGGAGGTCGAACGTGAAGAACTTCTGTACACCCTCTAAGAGCAGTGTACTCGGGTTTCAATTAGCGTAGTAAATTTGCATCACCAAGCTAGATAGATGTATGTACGAAGGGAAGGTAAACACATCTATAGATGCATACACTCCGGGCCGGTCTGTTAGTTCCTTCATAGACTTGCATGTTGCTCTCAATCTATATAGATCTGCAACAGAGTTAGCGGCCACACGTTCGGCCACTAAGGCTTGGATTTCTTCAGGTAGGGCGGTAAGAGGGAATACTTCCATTACAAAGTGGATTTCTCTAGAGATTTAAAGTTAATGAAAATCTAAGCAGATGGTGTGGATTTCTCTAGAGATTTAAAGTTAATGAAAATCTAAATAGATGGTATTTATAGATTTAAATTTTTTTTACAATTTAAAACATTTAAAAAATTAAAAATTCGGCTACTGAGTAAAGGCTGACTTATGTGTTAGTCAGCCTTTACTCTCATTAATAGCGACTCTTTGGTTACTGAGTAGTCACGAAAAATAACTGGTCGGTAACTGAGTTGAAAAACAAGTAGGGTTTATGACTAGTTAATGAGTATTTAAATGGTATTTACAGATTCAAAAAAAAAAATAGCGACTCCTCGACTCTTTGTTTTCGACCGTCAGTTTAGCGTCTCAATTTAGTGTTTCGGCTGAGTTATGACAGCTTCGTGCAAAAGAAGCGGGTAACTAAAGGGTCAGGGTCTCATACGGCTAAGTTATAAACGAAGTTTAGGCTGAGTTATGTCAAAGGTTAGGCTGAGTTATGTCAATGGTTAGGCTGAGTTATGATAAAATAAACAAATTCTGCATTAGAGTACTAAAAATACATAAAAATTTGAGTCATAAGCATTACATAAACATAAGCATTAGCATTAGATAAACATTTAGTCAGCCATATATTTTGCACCAAACTTCATCCAATCAATTTCTGGAACTTCGACTTTGGCCATCTTTTCTTCGGCTTCAACGAGTTTATGAGCAAGTCGTCCAAATCAGCAAATAAGTCAAACTTTTCCTTCCCCATAATTTCTTCAAGCAAATCCATTTTCGCATTAATAGATTTCACTTCCATCATATCATCTTGCAATTCAGATTTAGCTTTCATCTGTTCCTTGACCAAGAGGAGCAACGACTTGTAATGCTCCTCGGTTTCCCTTCTAGCCTTTTTAACATCGTTTGCTCCATGGTCATCCTCCATTAGACGCTTCATCATCTTCTTCGATTCTGCCATTGATGTTGCATGTATATCGAAAATAGGATGTTAATATATAATGTAAACATATAAACAAATCAAGTTGCAAAAACGTGAATTACATATACTAGGAGAACAAGGAAAAACTAACTTGTATTTGAGATTGCAAAAGGAGAAAACAAGTTCAAAGTTAATAAAAACGAATGTTCGGTTACTGAGTGTTTATAGAGAAAAAACGAAAACTGTTGGGTTACTGAAACTGTTCGGTTACTGAATAGTTACCAAAAATACATTTTAAAACTGTTCGGTTACTGAGTTTTTAGTTTAGGCTGAGTTATGACTGAGTTATTAGTGACATAAACGTGTTAAGACTGACTTATTTATTAGAGTTCCTAAAAGTTCAATCATAAGAGCAGGTACAACGGAGTCTCTAGCATCAGTTTCTCATCAAATAAAAAAGTATAAAATAATAAAAAGTTGGAGAGAGAAGGGAATTGAGGTTCTTAAGTTTCTCATTTGAGAAACAGTTTTAGCCATTTAGAGACCCTCCACGAACATATGTTCATTTTCTATTGGATCCACGTTTTTCTATTAATTTAAAATTTAAACAAATAATGAAAATGAATATAATACTATTTTTTAGAGATTCATCAAGTCTCTATCCGTTGTACATGCTCTAACTCCTAGTTCCCAAAAGATTAATCATTACACCTATAATATAGGAAGCGCCATATAACTCCTCAGATTAGCGTCTCGAGAGTATTAATTTTGGTTATGATTACGTATTCAGACGCCACAATAAATCATATATTCTCTATTTATTTAAATTTAAAAATGTGTAACTTAAGGTTAACTTCACGGCTAACTACACAGCGAACTTATAATATATTTAATACACAGCTGACTTATCAAATGTTAGGCTGAGTTATATCAAATGTTAGGCTGAGTTTCGGCTGAGTTATATCAGATGTTAGGCTGAGTTTCGGGTGAGTTTCGGCTGAGTTATATCAGATGTAAGGCTGAGTTATATCAAATGTAAGGCTGAGTTATATCAGATGTTAGGCTGAGTTTCGGCTGAGTTATATCAAATGTAAGGCTGAGTTATTACGGAGAATACTAAAACATAAGCATTAGATAAAGTTAGATAAACATAAACATAAAAATATTAGACTACTAAAACATAAGCATTAGATAAACATATTTCCGTACTTAGCATGAAACTTTATCCAATCAAGTTCTTCAACGTTGGCGTTATACATCTTTTTTTTTTGCTTTAACGAGTTCTGCTGCAATTTTGTCCAACTTAGCAAGGAAGTCAACCTTTTCCTTCACAAAAGCATCATGCAATTCAACTTTAGTATTAATCTGTTTCTTGAGCGAGAGGATCAACGTCTTGTAATGGTCCTCGGTTTCCCTTCTGGCCTTTTTAACAGCATTTGGTCCATGGTCATCCTCCATTGGACGCTTCATCATCTTCTTCGATTCTGCCATTGATGCTGCATGTATATCGAAAATAGGATGTTAATATATAATGTAAACATATAAACAAATCAAGTTGCAAAAACGTGAATTACATATACGTGGAGAACAAGGAAAAACTAACTTGTATTTGAGATTGCAAAAGAATAAAACAAGTTCAAAGTTAATAAAAACGAATGTTCGGTTACTGAGTGTTCACTTGGTATTTATAGAAAAAAATGAAAACTGTTGGGTTACTGAAACTGTTCGGTTACTGCGTAGTTGCCAAAAATATTATAAAAAATAGAGAAAATTACTCAAATAGCATAGAAAAGGTTAATATGGTTAGCGTATTGAGAGTACCAAACGCGTGCGTAACGATTACGTACATATATTCACACGCCATATTTATATCATAGAGAATAGATGATTTATTATTTATATAATTATATGATTATTTAGGGTTTAGGGTTTTGTGAGAACAATGTGTATCTTTTGCTATACATCTAGGAATTATGGTTTAGGGTTTCGTTTAGAGTTTTGTGAGAACAATGTGTATGTTTTGCTATACCTCTAGGAATTAAGGTTTAGGGTTTAGGGTTTAAGAACAATGTGTATGTGTATAATTTCGTAGACGAGATAGGAAAGTCTTCAAACAGGAGATATAGTAGCAGACTTATCATACAAAACAGGAGATATAGTAGGAGAAATTTCATACAAAACTTAAAAAGTTCAATCTTTTATAGAAAGCTTGAGATAAAAGTCAAATTGGCATGCCGGTTTGCTACGGTGAGGTATCGGCTCTGTGTTTCTTCGGATTTGGTGGTTGAATTGGACTCTGGCGAGATGATTCGCCTTCATCTCCAGTTTTCGGCTTTTCCTCTTCGAACCGAGCTCTGTTCCTTTGAACGAGAAAGTTCTGGTAGTACCTGCACAACGATAAACAAACAAAATACAAGGAACATCACAGTTTGACAGTATTAATTTCACCAGGTTGAAAACAACGAAAATTTGACTTGTAAAGAATTCGACATTTCATAGATGATCTGGAAACTCTATGCACACTCTTTCGAGAATTGCCTCATACAATACACATAATGACAGAATTCGACACATAATGACAGAATTCGACACATAATAACAGAATTCGACATTCAATACAATACACATGTTGACTAAGAACTTACCTGAAAACTCTTTTGACAATTGCCTCATAGAACAAAAAACTCTCTCCGTTTCGTGACATTCTTTGGGCATAATTGTCGATGGCCCTGTCGATTGGTCATCTCACAATAGAGAAACAGATTTCAGATTAGTGCTACAAAATTTGAGATTGGTGTTTGAATCGACATGTATGCAGTTAGAAGTGTGTAGGTTTGTAATGGCAAGAAACAGGGTTGGTTCATGGAACTTACAAGAGATTTATTCCCATTATCGTGTAGTCAGCGATCTCCTGAGGGGCTTCAGTGGTTGTCGTTGGTTTGTAGAGAAAGGGAAAGAGAAAAGGGGTCAGACACTGAGAAGTAAGTCAAAACATGAAGATCTTGAACAGGGGAAGTCGAAGAGACTTACATGGATCTGCGTTGAAGTCAATGGAATATCCAACCCTCTCGGGTCTAGGGAACCGAGTTTCAGAGGTAGCAGAGGAAGTATCCGGTTGCAGATTTGGGGATCGTGACGGAGAGGCCATTATAGGTGATTGATTGAGATTTTAAGTTTTTATTTCGCAAGAGAGGAGAAAGTGAGGAGCCCCGTTGGTTGCTAACCTAGGGTTTTCTGAATACGTAATTATATTGAAATTAGTACTCTCTAGACGCTTCCTATATTAGGTGTAATGATTAATCTTTAGAGAACTAGTAGTTATGATTGAACTTTTAGGAACTTTTATAATTAATCTTTTGGGAACTAGGAGTTTCAACATATAAGTCAGCCGAAACGTGGCATAAGTCAGCTATTAGTCAGTCGCAAATGTATAATTTTGTCTCGCAACGTTTCGTATTTGAATATCTGTATATATCTACCTTCTCGTAAACCTTGTCTCTCCCATCACATTCTATCCAACACTATTTTCTCCCTTCTTATAAATCTATCTGTTTCATATTCCTTTTCGACATGTCTGTTGTCCCACCCTCTAGTTCCAAGTTATTCAGCAGTGTCGATGCCATATTATACTCCGCTGAGCGGGATCACCTCCCTGTTCTAAATCCTGGTATTGGTATTATTGATAAAACAACCATCACGTGGTTCAAATTTTTACACGAGCTCTCGAAGGCGATCCCGGAGATTCTTTGAGAAGGTTGGGTTCATGAGTGGCTGACTTACCGCTTCATTCCCGATTATTTTAAGGAACGATGGTTTCTTAAACTCGCTGTAAGCCAACCCTAATATCTTTCTTTCGGGTTTATATTATGAACAACAATAATATTTCTCTTTTTTTTTATTTTGTAGCGAAAATACATATGGGAACCGAAACACACTTTGACGATTTGGACAAATTTTAATATGCTGGCTAGAACGCTATTTCGAACTCAAATGCGCACGTTAAGGAGGATATGGGCGCATGGTGGCGAGAAGCCAGATTGGATAAACACTATAGTTTGGACGAATCTGGTCGATATGTTTGAAAAATTTGGCCCTGATAATTTTGGTTTTTGAATGTAATTTAGTTATGAGACCCTTTAGTTAGTTATTTGTTTTTTGAATGTTTAAACCAGCCGTATCTTTTGTGTTTTGAATGTATAAATCAGCCGTATCTTTTGTTTTTTGAATGTATAAATCAACCGGATAGATAAGCTAGTTATTTGTGTTTTGAATATTTAAACCAATAAGTCAGTCGCTTCTTTTGCACAACCGAAACACGAATTCGTCACTTTTAAGTCAGCTGTGCACAATCAGTCAGTCATAACTCAGCCGAATCCCGAATTCGTCACTTTTAAGTCAGCCGCTTCTTTGCGCAATCAGTCAGTCGCTATTAAGGAGAGTAAAAGCTGACTGACACATAAGTCAGCCTTTACTCAGTAACCGAAGAGTTGCTATTACATTTTTTTTATATCAATAAAATACAATCTCTTTATTGTTTCACAAAACCCTAAATATAAGTTCCTTCATCGAGGATATCTGATGCCATCTTCACCCGTATACCCTGAATATTCGCATCATTTATCCCATCGAAAGTAGTGCCAAGCGCTAGACACTCGACAAACTTCAATGCATACACCCCACAGTCGCCAACTTGGACGTTTTGTGGGATGTTTTTGGCTCTCCTCCTTCGGAACCCAAACTGCTTCAATCTAGGCTTTCGGAGATTGATAGGAACTAAGTCGTTCATCATAACTGGGAGCATTTGCGTAAACGGCCTAAATGAATCTAGGATTTTCTGTTCACTTTCGGGTGTCACCTGTCCAATGATGGGATCGCAAGCTTCGATCTTCTCATTAAGAAGGTCCACGTGAAATTCCACCCAATGATCTCCTCCAGTCTGTACAATTCCGTACAAGTGATCGACATCTTCTAACCACTTCTTGTTTGTTTGCAGGTCTGCCGGAACTTTGCCATTTAGTAAATCCTCATACCCAACAGCTTTGAACTTAAACATCTTTGGTTTGATCTTGAACTGGTTATAATCCATACACCATTATGAAGTAAACCAAGAGTCCAAAAATCTAATTCGCTTGGAGTAGAATGGGGAGGGATCTAGCATGAATTTTTTTATGAAGATTCTCAGATACGGGGAAATATGCTGTACAAAGAGAATCAAGTCAGCCCAAAAATTAAACTTAACTCAGCTCCATATAATATATAACTCAGACATTAAGTATATTTAACTCAGCCCCATATAATATATAACTCAAACATAAAGCATACTTAAGCCTACATAACTCAAACATATAATAAATAACTCAGACATTAAGTAAATTTAACTCAACCCCATATAATATATAACTCAGACATAAAGCATACTGAAACCTACATAACTCAGACATATAATAAATAACTCAGACATTAAGTATATTTAACTCAGCCCCAATAGTATACTTACATTATCATATAGCCATCCATAATCTATTGTTGGCCAATACTTTCTCTCAGTAATGAGAATTCTGAAGAACTCGATCTCCTCAGAATCCCTTTTAAGTGTAACGTCCTTAAAAAAATTAAACACAAGTTAGTTTAGGCAAATATTGCTAATAGCCGTATTAACACATGCTCTAAAGGGTCATACTTGAATGGCTTTAGGTGATCCAAAAGTTTTTCCACTTTAACCGAATCAGCAGATGAGAGAGGATCATAGATTGCCGGTGAAGGTTCATAATTTTTCCTCATGCACGTCATCCCATTGTCTCCAATATAAGGAAAAACTCGTGCTTGAGGAGGATCATTTGCTAGCCTCGCTGAAGACCCATCAGGAGATAATTTCACACTGGACTCCCGATAAGCCTTAATTCTGTCAGACCTAATCCTTTCCTCTTCTTCCTCATCAGACTCCGGCAATAGTTCGTTATATTCTGCGACAATTTTGCTGGTGACATCCTCAATCTCACTGTCGTCTAAAATCTGTTTATTCTTTGCTGGGATAGTCACTTCCGTTGGTTTCGGATCGCCTTTACGATTCCTCGTTAACCTCCTTCTTACTTGCCCCTCATTTTTTAAAGCGGCCTCCTTCTTCAAAGCATCGGCCTCCTTCTTCTTTAAAGCAGTGGCCTTCTTTAAAGCATCGGTCTCCTTCTTCTTTAAAGTAGCGGCCTCCTTCTTTGAAGCAGCGGCCTCCTTCTTCTTTAAAGTATCGGCCTCCTTCTTCTTTTTAACCTCAGCCTCCTGCTTTTTTGCCTCAACCAATTTCTTAGCAGGAGAAGTAGTAACGAAATCAACTGTTTCTTCTTCGTCATTACCAAACTCCTCAACCAATTTCACTTTGGTCTTATGAACTGGTTCAGTACTTTTAAGCTGTATTAACATATAAACATAACTCAGCCAGAATAAAAAGAATAAATCTGTCGCTATGTAACTATAACTCAGCCGTCAAATAGGTAATAAATCAGTCGTCAAATAGGTAATAACTTAGCCGTCAAAAGTAACCATAACTCAGCCGTCAAAAATAAACATAAATCAACTGTAACGTACATTATGCAGGGGGCTGTTGACTGGTTCAGGACTTTTAAACTCGTCTTTCTTCGGCTGTATTAACATATAAACACAACTCAGCCTAGACTAATAAGGATAACTCAGTCGTCAAAAATAAACATAACTCAACTGTAACGTACCTTTGGACTATTAACGGATTTCTGCGGGATGTTGTTCACTTTTGATTGGTTATCATCTTTTTGAGTACGGTTCCGTGCCTCGAGAGAATTCAGATGCTCTCTCATTTGCATCCGATTATTCTCAATAGATGCAACTCTTTCTTCCACAGCAGCTCGGACTGTATCACCAATCATCTTCTTCAAATCTGACAACTCTACAAATTTTGTGTTATAGGCGTTTAACTGCGACTCAACACTGTCTATTCTACTACCAAAGTTGTCAAACTTGTCAAATCTTCTGACAAGGTTTTCCAGGACATTGACTACGGTCGTCAAATCCGTCTCTTTCCCCATATCCTTGTAACTACTATGCTGCAACACAATCTCACTGTTGCTTACTTCCTGTTTTTTCGTAGCTTTCTTCTGTTTTTTTGCGGGGGGTTGATCGGATTCTAACGAAACTGCAGCCTTCATTTTTTTCTTCTTCTCATCGCTCTTCACATCCCAAAAACCTCTAACAAACCTATTTGCATGTATGTGTATTACCAGATTTACAACTTCTGGGTCATTTTCTTCACTCGCCCACTGCGGAAACAGCTCTTCTACAGCCTCCTTCATAACCATTTTCTTCACACGCACCTGCATAGTAAATCAGCCATCAAATAACTCATAAGTCAGACATCAAAAGATTCATAACTCAGCCATAAAGTAACTCATAAGTCAGACATCAAATGATTCATAACTCAGCCATCAAGTAACTCATAAGTCAGACATCAAATGATTCATAACTCAGCCATCAAGTAACACATAAGTCAGACAGAATAAAAAGATCCATAACTCAGCCAAGTCAACCTTCTTACCTCACCATGGTCTCTGATCTCCTCAGCTATGGCTGTAGTAAGACTTTTACGTGTACGGGTTCCACTCCATCGCAAAAGAGGAATTTCGTTCTCATTGACTACTCTTCCAAAACGCTCTCCGAAGCAAGTCACAGATTCATACGCCCAACCAGCAACACGTCCTTCATGCCGCTAATGGTGTACGACTTTCCTTCTGGATTCAACATCTTAATTAAACCAACCAGAACTTCGAATGCAGTCCGACCCCACGGATAAGTCCTCAAGGCTTCATCGTTGAATACTCTTTTTGCACTTTCAAAGGGTATTCTAGAATTATGATGCAAGCCATAAAGTCCCATGGCTTGAAGAAGCAACAGCCCTAACCATTTCCTCTTTTCAAAACTCCAGCCTCGACAGCCCTCTAATGCTGCCCTCAGTTCATCTAACTTGGGTCCTACCCCAAGCGGCACCTTCAACTCCTCCCAGAACATTTTGTATTGCTCAAGTTCAAAACTTTCTGTTGGCAGTGGATCTGTGTTTAGACCCGTGAACGCACCAAATTCGATTAAGCTAAACTTGATAGGTTGATCAACAACGAGAGACCAAATCTCCTTATCATGTACTCATAGCTGTCTACATAGTAGATAGTGTACAGTCTTCCCAGACCACATCAATTGGCTATTAGCTAGCTTAGCAACTACTCCAAGAGGAAACTGCTTCATGTGTTCCCACACATCATGTCCTATTGCGTCTCTGACTCGAGGGAAGTCTCCCAAATGGACATTGTGATTAATTTTTTTATTTTCCAGCTTAGAAGCCCCTTCAGCGCGTAGTCTTGGAGGGTAATCCCTTTCTTGATCTTCAGGAATTGCATGATATTCAGACATCTGAACATAAAAGACATAACATATTAATGATAAATCAGCCGCAACAAAATTCAAACTCAGCCACAACAAACAAATAAACCAGCCACAACCAAACACAAACTCAGCCACAACGGCACATAAATCAAACATAACACAAACTCAGCCACAATAGCATTGCACATGTAAATCAGCCGCAACACAACACAAATCAGCCACAACATAACAATAAATCAGCCGCAATAAATAACTTAAACAGCCACAAGCAACGATAAACAAGCCGCCACAGAATAATAAATCAGCCACAATACCGTTAACAAGCGACAAACACTTTCGATTCCTCAGATTATACTCAAAATAAAACGAAGAAAGATGAAGAATCCCCACTCCTCTGTTAATACTCACCTTCGACTAAAATCCGACTGTGAAAATGCAGAGCAGATGTTTCGACGACAACGGCGGTGAATGTTTCTCAGAAACCGACTAGAGAGAAAAAAGTAGAAATTTCGACGACAACACACAAAGTTTTAATTTTTCCGTCCTTTAAGTTTCCCTTTCCGACTTTTTAACACGGTTAATCTTATTAGCCTCAATTAAAAAAAAAATAACCAAGGGTGTTTATTGTAATTTATTAGGCTTTAAAAACTTTTGAGTAATTTTTAAAAGATGTATGTTATTCTAGTAATATAACAACTTTTCTATGCTATTTGAGTACTTTTCTCAAAAAAATTTATATTATTTTATTATTATAATACTATAATATTTTAGGCGGTAAAAGCGGTAATTGCCACGGTCTATAGGGGCCTAACACCTAGGCGAACACCTAGAACGCTTTTTAGAACACTGGTTCAGAGTCATGAGTGGATAAAGCCATCCAGGCACAAAACCAAAAGCAAGGTTCTAAATCAAGACCTATAAAGCCATCCAGGCAACAAAATAAATAAAGTCTAAGGAAAAAGCAAAAAACGCATAATCAAGCCGACATCGCTAGGTAGCAGTCCTCGTAGCACCATCCTTGGCGGAAACCACCTCGACAGCAGCTGGAATGATGACGGTAGCAGCGGCCTCCGGAGACTCGCCAGTCCCAATCTCATTCCCATCGTGGAAGAACCTTCCGTCCTCGCTGACCATGATGCCGTCAGAGCCATCTCCATAGGCCTCGAAGTCTCGCGATCATCACCAGAAAGCTCAGCATGCACTCGAGCGGAGGAGTCGGCCGCAGTCCTTGACGAAGACGCATCTCCATCACCAGCAAAAGGATAGGAATTTTTAAGCTCTGAGATCCGAACTCACTAATAGCCGCGTTGCCCTGATTCAAACCAGAAACATTGACGACGCCAACGCTTGCTGCAAGAGACTCCATGTGGTCGTCTAGGCGAGGAGCAACGATGGAGGCATACCCAGGAGGAGAGGGCAGAAGACTCCTCTCTAAGTCGCCTAGGATAGCCTCGAAGCGAGCATCGGCACCCCGCAATGTCCCGATGCGAGCCTCCAAACCTGTCTTCTCCTCATCGAGATCAGGCGGTGTCTCTCCCTTGAGAAGCATTACGAGCTCAAGGTTGCTCTCCATCTGACCCAAGTCAACCATGTCAGTGTAAGCCTCGCCCTTTACCTCGGCAAACTGAGCTTTTACATGAGCGAGCTTATCTTGAAAATGTGTTGACAGCTGACTCCTCGTATCTTCCATGGCACGCTGAACCTGTGTCCTCTGAGCCTCCTCGGATGCCATAAACTGATTTCGAAGCTTGATGATAGTCATTTTATGGCGATGCTTGCTGCCTTTCAGATACTCGGCTTGCTTCTTGATGGCATCATACTTCTTTTCAAGAGCCATCATCACAGGACAGTGCTCGTCAGCTTCCTTAGCCGCTCTCTCAACCTCGCCTTCTAGCCCGAAGATCTTCTTATGATCTTCCTCCGCCTGAGTCCTACTCAACCCAGCCCCTTGGTCATACTCGTATACCAGTTGGTTGATGTGAGCAAGAAACTGCAAGAAAAGAAATGAAGTCAAGAAATTACAAGGCAAAAAGACAAAGGATAAGGCTAAAAGTCAAAACCGCGAAAATAAAACTCACCGTAGTCCCTCGGAGGGCCATCTCGGCTTTAGGAACCTACTGCGTCAGCGTGTCCGGTGGAGTCATTGTCATCCCAGAGTGAATCACGCTAGAAAAGAGGATGGCCGCAGAAGAACGACTCTCGCAAATACCATCCTCGGCTGAAGAGATCGGGTTGCTATCAGGACCACTAACCTCGGCACGTTTCGTCTTCTTTGTAAGAGACTCCTCAGCGCCGGCCTTCCTTTTGGCAGAGCCATCAGGTTATCGGCCCTGGTTCTTCCCTCTCTTCTGGCCTACGCCGAGAGCGAGTACATGCCCAGAAGACGGTGCCACGTTAGACCTCGGCACAGGTTTTGGAACCGCGAAGCCCTTCAAAGATGGCTTCCGAACAGATCTTGGCACCGAGGAAAGCCAACACCCTCTGTAGTCGGCTCCTTCCCACCAACAGCATCGCCAGGAGGTTTCGCCAGAGCAGCCTCGGTGGCCTCCTTGGCCTTTGCAGCCTCAGCGGCCTCTCTCTCTCTCTCTTCCCCTCCAAGTCACCATCTCGTGCTCTGAAGAACTCGCTGATGAACCTGAAACTAGTAATCCTGTTTAGCGAGCTCGTGCCTTCTCCACACGCCTCAGGGAAAAGTGTGTCTCCCAGTCACACTTCCGGGATGCAAGGGCGTTGCAAAGTGTCCTCGAGTCTTCGGGATGTTTCGGGAAAGGATAAATCACTGCAAAAAAAGAGGAAATAACTTAAGTTAAAATTCTGAAATAATCAATTAAATAGTGCACAGAAAATCAGAGTACGCCGAGCCCTCAAAACTTTCTAAGGGGTCGGCTACCCTTTCTCCGCCACCGAGTCGAGAAGTCAACACTGTCGCCCAAGGTCTCCACACAAATCGGCACATAAAAGAAGAAGTCCATCCACTGGCGATCCTTGCTTAGAAACCCTTTGATGATGCGATAATTTTTCTGGTTTACCGCAAAGTAGACTAACTTGTCTTTGAAAGAGGATTTGCGAAGATCCAGCCACTTCAGAAGGTGTAGGGGTGTGACCTCCTCGTCAATCTCGTAACTCCGAACCAAAATCCCAATCAAATGATGGGGTCTCCGAGGAGTGAGTTGCGAGATAGAGATGCCATAATATCGCAAATACGATAGAATCACAAACGGGATTGGAAACCACAAGAAACACCCGTGAAAGAATCTCTCGTATAAGGTGAAGTATCCGTCCGGAGGGTTGTCGGCACGGTCTGAAGACGAAGGAACGAGAAACTCAATCTTTTCGAAAATGCAAAATTTCCGCCTCAACACACCCAAGGACTCCTCGCCAGACAGCGACGAACTTGGGGGACTGGGGACTTGTTTCTTTTTCTTGGCTCCATATTTTCTCAGGGTCGGCATGGCGTTTGTCGGAGAGAAAGTACCCCAACGAGCAATCACTCCCAAATAAGTGATTTCGGCTTCAGAGTTTGGCTCAGCTTTAATTTCAATTGGACTCAACGTCTCGTCTTCTAGCTCGTCCTCACGGGGAAACTCTTCTAGAGCATTCGAACCCATGGCACCAGGATCAATCACGAAATTTGACTCAGCATCAGAAACAGTTAACTCAACGCTAAAACCAAGACTCTCCATCTCTACAATCATAACAAATTCCTCTAAGTAACACTAATCACCAAAGGCATACTCGATGAAGAGACAAGGCAAGAGGATCTCGGCTTTACCTTGGGTTATGGTGAAGTCCTTGGCAACAATGGAGCTAGGCGAATCGTGAGGAACGAAGGACTTCGGCAACAGAGGAAATCCACTCCTCGGCAACAATGGAGCTCGACGAATCGCGAGGAACGAAGGACCTCGGCAACAGAGCAGATCGGGTCCTCGGCAGCAGGGGAGCTCGACGAATAGCAAAGAACAAAGATCAAGTCCTCGGCCAACGAAAGATCTCGGTGAATCGCACGAATAAAGGACCTCGGCCAAAACAATGGTCGGCACAGGTCAAAAGGTGTTGGCGGACCTTGGTGCCGAGGATGAGCGAGCGTCGTCCAGACCCATGCCGAGGATGAGGAGACGAGCGGCAGACCTCAACAAACTGTCAATCAACGTGCCGAAGAGTGGTAGAGTTGGCGTGTAGAGAACCGAATCGTCGCGTGCCAAGAATTGAATCGTCGCGTGCCAAAAATCGAATCGTCGTGTACCGAGAGTTGAATCTTCGCGTGCCAAGAATCGAATCGTCACGTGTCGAGAATCGAATTATCGTCGTGCCGAGGAGTGATGGAGTCGGTGTGCCGAGAAAGGAGTCGTGGAACCAAATCGTCGGCGTGCCGAAAACTGAATCGCTGGCGTAGTCGGTGTGCCGTGAGCTATCAAATCGTTGTCGAGGCGAGAACAAGGAACCGAAAAGTTATCGTGCCGAGAAAGGAGTCGAGATCTCGGCGGCGGTTGCGTATGACAGCCCTCGACAGCAGATTTCAATAGCGGTGGCAGCGAAAGTCTCGGCGGCGGCCGAACCAAAAAAATATATATGCAAACCTAAAAAATATATATGCATTCCAGAACATGTAAACTTGGCAATGACGGAATACAATACGAGTCGCAAATCACAAATTTGCATAGCTTTTACAAAACAAGCTCGAAATAGTTTCGAAAGCATTGTCGGGTTAAGCATCTTTAGAAACATGTAAGCTCGACAAGGTTAACGGGATGACAAATCTCAACAGACACAACTCTAGTCGAATCAGAAGAACAAATATGATTTGGAGCTGCAAGTGCGAAAAAATGCTAACTCGGCAGATTGAGCAAGTATCTTGACCCAACGCCATTTTGACACGAAGCTAAGTCCGGTAACGTTGATCTTGTCATCGGCTTCTTCAAGCTTGGCACTCCCTTGACAGGGACTACCAAGCTGGGGGGCTAACTGTTGGGATCAAAACTCCCTCCGACAATTATTTTTGATAAAATGACTAAGTATGGAAATAGGCATTTATGGGACAGTGCCGTAGACTTGGACAACTCGCCAGCAATGCTCATTTCCGCCAATCTCTGCCATCTGCCAACCACTGCCGCAAAATGTTCCTCACCGACCACTGCCACAGAGTGCTCATCGCCGAGCAGTGTCCTGCCGACGTGGCCATCTGGAGTGCTTGACAACTCGCCGACGTGGTCGTCCTAAAGAGCTAAGAAATGGGCCGACTACTGAAGCTGGGCCGAGAATGTAGGTCCTTGATGGCAAGGTGTTGAGATGGCAAAGTCCGGCCCACGACGACGAAGCCCATGGCTAGCGCCGACTGTGATAAAAGGAAATCCCGAGGAATACGGAAAACTTCCTTATATCTTATTTGTTAGACCTAGCCGACTTAGAATCGTATATATATGTTTGAAACTCCTTTGTAAAAGGGATCCGTAATTTTTGGCACAAACACTTAGCAGCAAATCAATAAAGCTTTCTTAACGCAATTTTCGTGTTTTTTGTCTTTGTTCTTAGTTGTTCTTGTGATTCTTTCCATAGATCTCGTTTCCTTTAAAACCCTTCAAATTCAATTGAGTTGGTTTTGACCTCCACACGCGGAAAACGAGTCCTTGAGATCAATCAAGGACACCCTATACATCTTCAATCTTCATCCACATTTGTGTTCGCTGATCTTGAGAATCCAGGTTGTGCTGCTTTTACATGAGAAGTGAAATCTACATCTCATCCTTGGTTGTCTCTTCCTTGTGCTCAACCGGTTTAGCTTTGATGTTTAGACCACCAACCAAGTCATTTGATTTGGTCTCGGTAGCCTCACTGGTCTATGTCTCCTCTACCTCAACTTCCTCATCGGCTACTGCATCAAGGCTGATTTTTAGATCATTTTTAACAGAATTGTAAATACGGGTTGCAAGCTATTTTGGGTCATTGAGTACAAATCTACTTTCGATTAAGTCGTCTGGTACATTTGTTGCGTTGTTTCTTTCACGCTTTCATCCTGAGAGTTTTGCAGGATTGATTTTTTGTAATCACTCGTTTGATTAAAGATAGACAGAATGCATAAGAAATGTTTGTTTACCTATGGGTCGCTTGCAATCCTATCCTTGAGTTCTTTGATGATAGGGTGTCGTAGATTGATTGCAAGGACTCATTTTCTGCGCATGTAAGCTTGCTTTTTAGCATCAGAGAGGGTTTGGGACGACATGATCCTCTCCATGTTTGTACTCAATCCAAAGTTGGACGTAAACTACACACGAAGTGCCAGCCATATGGTTGCTAATTTTGAGTGAATCAACGTTATCACTAGGGAATCAGAAAACTTTAGGATTTAAATGACATTTTTGAAAGTTCAGGCTTTTTTCGTCTATAATTTGAAAGTTTATTTTTTCGACATTTTTCCTTATTTTCAACACGTCGCCGTTTTGCCTAAATGGAGACTGCTAACGAAATTAATCTCGTTATTGTATTGCTAACGAAAACTTAACGACATGCCTCAAAATGGCCAAGTCAATGAGAGTTAACCATTTTCTTAAGAAGTCAACCAAAATTTTGAGATTTTAATGACATTTTGAAATTGAAGTTTTTTTCGTCTACAATTTGAAAGTTCAAGTATTTTTTTGATATTTTTCCACAAAACCAAACCCTAACATAACATAATTAATTCAAATATAAATGATATTTTAAATAAATAATATAATATTAGTGATATTTTAAAAAAAAAATTAAAATAATAACATTTTTAAAAAGCAATATCTCTAAAATGACATTTTTTAAAATTTCTTTAGTTATATATGGTGATATTTTAGCTAGCAAGCTTATTGGGTGGGGGTTGAGTCGTAGAGACTTGAAAGCACAAAAAAAAAAGATTGATTCCCAATTTTAAGGCGCATTGATAGGGAACTAGGGATACAATTTTTTACGAAATTATTTTCTAAATCCAAATCATTTCATCAGCATTTTCTTTAACATAAATAATATGTAAATAGTTAAAGAAGAATTGTCATACAAATTGACCATCAACTCATATTTTATTTTTCAAAAGCATTTGCTGGTTCTTTTTTCTATCATACATGTTAAAAATAGAGTGAATTTGTGGAATAACTCAAAAAAATTATATATTTAAAAACTATCCAATTGGTTAGAGAGAGATAGGAAAAGATAGAGAGAGAAACATGTGAAATTGGTTAGTTTTTAGATTATAATTTTTGTGTGTGTTATTTTTGCTAATTTCTCTTAAAAATATTAAAGTGAATAAGTAAATTTCTAAAGAAAAAAACTATTAAGCATTTAAGTCATTTGGTTTGACATACATGTATTATATAACATACTAGAGATTGTCCACGCGTTGCGTGGATTTAAAAATTAACATGATAAAATATACATTAAATTTAGCTTATTGATTATTTGTGTATTTACAGAATTTGATTCTTATATTATCTAAAATTATAAAGCCATTTGGAGATGTTCACAAATACCGCGATCCTCCATCGACTAATCTGGAAGAAAATCTTGGCAAAGTACTGCTTTTGCATAATGACTCTTCGCTACCTATTGTGGTTAGGTTGCTTCCCCTTTGGTTGGTTTGGATAATTTGGAAATCACGGAATGAGTATCTCTTTAATAAAAATAATGTTCATCCGAATGAAGAGGTAAATCGTAGTAAGGCAGCAGTTTGTGAATGGATTGTGGCTAATGATCTTGAGAGAGATGAAGTGCAATATAATGTATTTACCCGATCAAGTTTATGGGAACCTCCTCCTGTAAATTGGCTTAATTGTAACTTTGATATAGTAGCTTTCATCAAGGAAGAGATTCTATGGAAGTAGGATGGATTATGCGTGACCATTGAGGTAAGCATATCAAGTCTGACTATGCTAAACTTAGTCAAGTTGGTTCTCCTTTACAAGCTGAATCGATGGGTTTTCTTCATGTGGTTCAAGTAGTGTGGGCTTTAGGATTTCGACAAGTTTGGTTTGAAGGTGATAATAAGGAATTGGTGGCTTTAATCAAATACGAATGAAGATAATGTGGAGATTGGAAATGTACTCTATGATATTCGGTATTGGATTGCAAAGTTACCTTTATGCTCTTTGGAATACGTCAATCGTGAGAGAAATCATGTTGCGGATACATTGGCTAAGAAAGCTATAAGTTCTGATTTATTGTATGTATGCTTTGATTTGCCTCCATCTTGGTTGTTTAACAGTTTGTATTATCTCTTTACTATTTAATAAAGATCAGATGATAAAGTTATATAGCTTCTACAATTTTTTAACAAAATGATAGTTTTTTATATAAATTTATTTTTTATTCATGTCTTTATGAGTATTTACATAAAATACTCTATATAAAAATCAAAATTGTATGTGACATAATTTTTTTTTTTAGTTTTTTCATAACTATTTTTTATCTTATCAATAAATGAAGTTCATAACATTTTTTAAAAAAATACATTTTCTAATATTAGTTGCATAGAGAAAAAATCTAGTACAAAATTATCAATGGTTTGTCAAGATGAGTTAAGTTTGGCCTAAACTTACAAAATTTTTGTATTAATTATTGATATTTAATACCATATGTTACAAAACGTTACAAAAAGTTAAAAATATATATTTTTTAACTATGATAGTTTTTCGGAAGTTCTAATTAAGAAAATTTTGTAGAATTTGAAAAGAGATATTGAAAAATAATATTAGAATATGGTTTTGCATATTTTTAATTAATTTATGAAGAGAATTTGATATTAATTAAATATTTACTTTAAGTTAATATATTAATATTACATTTTTATTTTAAAGAATCAATGAAAAAATTCTAAAATCTAGAGGGACAAATGTCAAAATTAAGTAAAAATAAGGTACTAAAAATTAAAAAAATTTAACACTAAAAGTGACACATGGCAGCCTCTCAAAGCTTCACTTAGAAAAAATTTTAAAATATTATATTAGATGTATTAAAGAATTCTAAGATTTCTCCCAATTTTTCTTATTTGCAACTGTTGAAATAGTTTCTTCAGGGACATCCGATAAAATTGAAACGATACAGAGAAGATTAGCATGGCCCCTGTGTAAAGATGACACACACAAATCGAAAGGTAGTCCAAAATTTTAGGTAAAAAAAGAAAAAACTGGTGAAATATTAAAAATAGTTTCACTCAATTCCTCAAACTTTAAGTCAGTTAGGCCATTGTCAGTTTCACCAACTACTTAAATTTTATCAATTACTTGAACCATCGAACTTTAAACATTTGTTTGTGTCGAATGATCAAATGAAATGACAAAATGACAAGATTTACGGCTTGAAAAGTTTTTTCGTTTTAATTTTAACTGCATACATATTAAAATCTGTATAGAGGAGGTCATTTTGGGTATATCACAATCTGAGCTGATTTGCTAAATGACAAAATAATAAAACTTTAAATTAATAATTTATTACCTATTAGTAAATGGTTAAAAAAAAATAGAAAAGTTTGAAAAAAATTTAGCGTATAGTTTTAACTACCATTAAAAATAATTAAGAAAAAATTTCAAGAATGCCACTTTTAAAATGAGGTAATTGCAAAAATGTCATTTTTGAAATCCAACTTTTCAAAAATACCACTATATGTGTGGAAGTCGAAACTAGCACAATCAAAACTTGTAGAGATTTTCGTAGGGAACTGAATTTATAGGGTTTAAACCAACGCAATCGTAAAGAAAATTACTTTATTGCTATTCCGAAAATTTTAGCATACAAGTGTTTGTGTATTGATTTTCGGATCTCTTTTTTAAGGGTACATAAGTATATATAGTATTCAATGTCAGCTAGCCTAGTCCTAAACAATAATGAAATCTTTCTCTTCCTTTCCTAATTTTCATTTTTCTCAGGATCGCTTGAGTCGATTGTTTTTTTACTTGTCATGTGCCACTTCGGTCCATTTTCACTTAACCAAGCCGACATCGGTACCAATTGACATCGGTTTGCCAGTCGACATTGGTATGAATGCTGGTTGACATCGGCTTGACATGGGCCCCACATCGTCTTGACATCAACATCATAGCGATACGACATCGGCACCGCAACAATCGTGACATCGGTGCCAATCGGTCTCGACCTCGGCACCATATGGAGTTTCGACTTTGGCGCCGCTTACGCTCGATGTCGTTGACACATGACATCGGCGTCATGGTACGCGTCATGATCCGACTTTGGTGCACACACGTTCCAATCCGACTTCGGCACGCGTACATCCCATCTCGACATCGGCGCACTTCGTGACATGATCCGCGACATCGGCACACTCGTATCGCGGTACGTGATCGACATCGCATCGGTGCCATGGGTGCCTCGACATCGGCATCGGTGCCATGGGTGCCTCGACATCGGTATCATGACATCCCGACTTCGGCACGCGACATCATGAACTATGCACCACGACTTCGTAGAACGACATTGGTACCATCATCGACATTGGTACCAATGTTATTCGACATCAGCACCATTTGGTCGTGACATCGGCACACGGTCGTGTACGCAACATCGGAAACATCGGCGCCCTATCGGTACGCAACGTCGGCATCCGATTTCCATATTTACCCATTTTGTGACTATTGTTCTCTAGAGAAGGAAATCTGACCCCAACATATGTTGTGTATTTACAAAAATGCCACTAATTAAAGATTTTTAAATCTAAATCTTAAAATTATAAACCCTAAAAAATGTTTTTACCCCAAACAAACCCTAAACCCTCAAAACTAAACCCTACTACAACATATTTAACTCAAATAAAAATGATATATTGAATAAATAATTTTGAAAAAATGGCATTTTTGCAAAGATTTTGAAAAAGTGACATTTTTGAAAGTAAAATGCCAAAAGTCGCATTTCTCAAAAATTATCTTTTAAAATAAAATTTTGCAAAAATTCCACTTTGAGTTGTTTATTTTCAAAAATGCCATAAATTAAGGATTTTTTCAACTTTAAACTAGAAAAATAGCACCAAAAAAAAATCTTTAAACTATAAAAAATTGACTTTTAATTTTTTTTACCCTAACAAACCCTAAACTCCAAAAACTAGATTTTTACATAACATAATTAACCCAAACTTAAATGATATATTATTAGTGGCATTTTTAAAAATATTTTAAAATGATAATATTTTTAAAAAGTAACATTTTTCTAAAATTCTCAATAATTAAATAGTACTATTTTGCATATAACGACAACAATAATTACTACGTTAAACTATAATGTAGAGTTCCAATATAATATAGATCAAACTTTTTATTACAAAAAAAATATTAAGTTACTAAATATGATGTCTTACTTATGATCCACAAAGAAAAAACGTCCAATATATGTTTTTTTTTAATCTAATTTATTTATGGAACAATTACAAAAATGCCATTTTTTGTGTGCACATTTGCAAGAATGCCACTTAAGAATGTTCATTTGCAAAAATGCCACTAATTATAGATTTATAAAGCTTATATCTTAAAATTCTAAATCCTAAAAAATGTTGACCCCTAAACCCCCCTAAATCCTCAAAACTAATCCCTAATAGAACATAGTTAACCCAAACATAAATAATATAAAGAAAAAATAATTTTGAAAAAGTGGCATTTTTGCAAAAATTTCAAAAGTATGGTATTTTTGTAAAATGGCAGTTGAAAAGTGGCATTTTTGAAATTTCTCTTTATTTAGTGTACATATATATTCGGATTTCGGAATTGTGTCTTACTTAAACATAATTTTTCTTTTCAAATAATGAAAATATTTTTACAACTTTGACTATGTTTTTTTTAGCAAAAAAAAAATCTTTTACTATGTTTATATATTGGATTGGCTGCGTATTTCCCCACTACAAGTGCCACTACAACGATTTTACCCCATACTTTTTTCTCTTCAATTTCCTATACAAACTTTGTGAACCGATCAAAAAACTACACGAACTAAATACGCTGACACAATACATATGCGTATTTCCTCCGTAGAAGTGCAACTTGGTAGATTTTCCCCTATAATTTTACCTTTTTGTTTTACTACACAAATAATTTATACTGATCATAAAAATACATGAACTTCTTTATCTCTTTACCAAATAAAATTGGCTTAGCTAATTTCAAAATTAAGTTACGTAAACCGTAATAGCTCTTTAAATGTGATATTATCAACGGATTGTCCCGAACACCGGAAAAGATTATGGATCAAAGATCTGAAATTTCTATAGTTTATCAAAACAAAACAAAAACTTCAACTAAAATTCCGGAATATAATACATACAAACATATTAAATGGGTAAAAGTGGCTCCCATTCACCTACTTCAAAAAAGAAGAAGATAGATTACTATGACGTAGATTATATTCGTATAAAAAAACAACAACGGAGATTATAGTACACTTTAAGGAATTAATCAGTATTGTATGCAGCTATACAACTAACTCTGTATATAAATAAATGTAAACCAATTAAAGATATATGTGGTTGTGGAATATAAAGGCTGTATGGTGGTGGCTAGACCATGAAGTCGTTAATATGAATATGACCGATGATATATGGCTTCAATGGATTTTGTCGTCATCAGTAGGCATCGTGCCGTGTTAGACCAAGAAGTTTGAATTATTATTATATAGTGTTGACACTTGCCTATGTATTTTTTATGCGTGTGTATATTTTATTAGTCACTCGACATCTATTAACAGAAAACAAGATGCTTACTGACGTGGTCGATTTTGTGTGTTTTCTGTGTAACGGTCATATAATTGGCTTGTTTTTAGAACCAGAGAAAAGATCCGAAATTTTTACCATTCCACGAATATTTTAAAGTAAGTGTAGCCATTGAATAATCGGCTCATTAAGATTTTTAATGGGTCTACAATAGAAGCGGATTAAAAACATTATTTAATATAGGGCACATTAATACTTTGTACCATAACTAATATTTATATTATTGATATCTAAATAAAATTTCCCTTAATTACATATGAAAACAATATATAGTGTGGGCACATGTCATACATCCTCTCTCTCAATCTGCTGCTACTGGTTTAAAACGTGATACCATTCGTGTGGCTAAATAGGAGTGATTAATTTCGTAGGAACCTCTATTTGGCGAAGTAGAAATTTTGCCATAAAAGGAGCCGATTATCATCTGTTTGGATTTCTCTGTCTTTTTGATATATTTTCGCGTTTGATTCTGAAAGGTTTAAGAAATCTTTCTGGTTAAGACTGTTTTGAATTAGCTTGTTCTTTAGTTATGGTTTTTATTAGTTTTGTTCTAATAAATCTGGTTAAGTTTTCCACTAGTTTTAAAACCCGTTTTGTGTTTGGGTTTTGTCTGAGCTTCTGGTTCTAGGAACATTAAGACATTTCTGTAATCTGTCGGTTCATACAGTTTTTTTAATGAATTTCTATCCAACTAATATAACATGAAAAAAAATTACCACTTGTACGCAGTATCATTAACATGGATGTCGGATACCAAATTGATGGGATCAAGGATCTAAAATTTTTTCACGAATTATCAGTCTTTTTAAGGGTTAATTTTGTTAATAACTAAAATTTTTTAATAATTGGGCAACTAACCAAAATTGGGTTATGTGGCCTAATCATATCCATTAGATTTAGGGTTATTGTTTAGGTTTTTAAGTTATAGTTTTTTTTCTGGCTATTCAACCCAATTCTCCTTTTTAAAACCTACTACGTAAAAACTAAAAAGCAAGACAACGAAACTAGCCCACAAAATTCCTTACCATAATCAAAAATTTATAGAATATATGGAAACAAATTAACCCATCATATATATAAGTACTAATAAATTTCATATCAAAAAAAATATAAGCGCAATTATTTATTTTGTTTTTACTAAGTTATAAATACAAATTACCTTTTTATAATAAAGGGCACACATATATTTAAAGTTTGTGGGTCCAAGTTATTAAATTTTTGGGTTAGGAAATAATTAAAGTTTCTAAAAATTATATAAAGAGAAAAGTGGCCTAGCACAATTGGAGGCTATTATATTACGAGAGAAAGAATATTTAGAGGGAAAGAGAGAGAGATAGAGAGAGATTGAACAGCAAACCATGGAGATCAAGACACGACCAGACACATCAGAAGCAGCCGTGAGGAAAGAGGAAGACGAAGAAGAAGAGGAAGATCAGCCGCTTAGTCCGGCGGCGCGTGTATTCCACGCACCGGCGTTTAACTGCTACGTAATCACGGTGATCGGAATCAAGAGGAAGATCGAGCCAGAAGTTATTATGGAAGGATTAAAGCAAACTTTGATCAGGCATCCTCGTTTCTCCAGTAAATTGGTGAGTCCCATAAATATACATATATATATATATATAAATACGTTTAAAATATTTTTTTATGGTAAAGATAAAAGATTAACTTAATATATATGAAATATTTTAACTCGTATCTCTAAATGTTTTATATGGCAAAAGAATAGAATTCTAAAAAAATTCAAGTCTTTTTGATGGAAATGTTTTTCATTGACCTTTCTCCTAGTGCGTGATCGTCGAGTTTGGATAGTGTTTCTTGGCCAATAATCTTTCGTAGGGCTGTTGTTTTTTTCCTTTTTTCAACAGGCGGTTGTTTTTCTAATTTTGGTTTTTTTTTTCCATATATTCGTGATTCTTTATAGCAAATTTTGCTTAGAAATTTGTAACCTGTGAGGATATTTTTTGGTCAATGAAGTATATTCTAAGACTGTGTTCCAAAATGGGAGGATAACATTTAATTTTGGAATGTTTCCAAAAAAAAAAACAAACATTTCATTTTGGTTACAAAGTCAAATCTATCAAAAATGCATTTAAATAGTACAAAAGTAATACGTAAACGATATATTTAATTCTTTTTTAAATGATATCTTTCTTTTAAACGATATTAGGAATTTATATTTTAAAAAATTCGAATAAACCAAGTGATAGTGATTTAGTGATATAAAGATTTATTATGAATGCCTTTTTGGTAGAGTTCGACTTTTCTCCATGCGAGTTCAATCGTCTTTGGCCCATCCATAGATGCTTTTGGTGACAAGAAAACCAATATTTCAGTGAATTTCAAAAAATTAGTTTGGAATTTCTTTATTTAACCAAAAAAATACATGACCTTGAGTTTCATTATTAATTTTTCAGTTCATGAGCTTTTATGAGAATTCCAGTTTTTCTACATACAAATAATTTGCTCATATTTGATTTGATAAATTATTTTTATACTGATGTTATAAATTAAATATATATCTCTAAATTTTTCCTACTTCTATGTAATTTATTATCCATATGTGTAGAGTTAATATATTCATCTCCTTTAGTCATTACACAAATCTATTTAATTATCTGTTTCAAAATATAAGTTGTTTTGTTTCAAAATCCTAGATACTTTTTAATTTTATTGAATATTGTGTGAGCACTAGTATTTTGCAGTATTTTGTATGATTGGTCAAATTATTTTTATTAAATATATAAAATGATATTTTTTAGTAAAAAAGTAGTTTCTGAATATCAGCGTTTTTAGCTAAAACATTTTATATTTTGAAAGAGGGAGTACTAGTTTTGAGACTTTTACCATTAATTTTAAGCATTTATTGAAATAATCAATTACTTGAAGGTGACCAATGGGAACACGGATAGACAAACACAGAGATGGGTTCGGACAAACGTGGTCGTTGAGGACCATATCATCGTACCCGAAATCAAACCGCAAAACATAGGAAACGCAGACGCGTTTCTTGAGAGCTATGTCTCGGACCTCACGACGGTCTCACTAGACACCTCAAAGCCATTATGGGAGCTTCACCTACTCGATTTGAAAACCTCGGACGCTGAAAACGTCGCCGTATTAAAGTTTCATCACTCTTTGGGAGACGGTATGTCTCTTATGGCCCTTGTCCTCGCTTGTATGCGTAAAACATCAAACCCCGACGAGCTCCCGACACTACCATACCAAAATCGGTCTTCGTCCAGCTCATCTCGGTTAACTGCCGGTTCAAGGGGTGATTCCCGGTTCTTGTGGTTGGTTATGGTTCTATGGTCGGCGATTATATTGGTTATGAATACGGTTTGTGATGCTTTGGAGTTTATTGCTACGGCAATGTTCTTTAAGGACACTGAAACACCAATCAAAGGCGATTTCTGGTTAAGCAAGAGTAAACGGATGTGTTTGGTACATCGCACCGTAAGCTTAGATGACATAAAGCTAATTAAGAGTACCATGAAGATGGTAAGATATCTTCTCTTCATGTTTGTGTTTATTTATCAAAGCTTGATTTAAGATTTTTTTTTTCTTTTTGTCAAAGGTTGATTTAAGATTTATAAACAAAATATTTATTTATTTATTTTTCCGGTATAGTAGACCGTCAACGATGTAGTACTTGGAGTAACTCAGGCTGGTCTCTCGCAGTATTTGAAGAGAAGATACGGTAAAAAAATACATATATACATACATATGTGTACTTTCTGACATATAAATGTTAATCTATGGCATGTTATTGATGAGTGAATTTTAATAATCTTATGATAAATTAATAGGTGAGAAGAAGAACAAAGTAGGAGAAGAAGAATGCGAAAGGAATTCAAGTGTTATGCCTAAAAGAATAAGGCTAAGATCAGCTATACTTGTAAACTTAAGACCAACCACAGGAATCCAGGCAATTTCACATAAAGCCCACTTATTACTTCGTTTTAGTTTTGATTGACGACCATATAATATATACTTAGATTGTATAAATTTCATAATTAATATCTTTTTAATTGAAACAGGATCTAGCCGATATGATGGCCAAAAAGTCGAAGTGTCGATGGGGAAATTGGATCGGCTACATAGTCTTCCCGTTTTCTATCGGATTACGCGATGACCCGTTGGAACATCTCCGAAGAGCCAAGTCGATCATCGACCGGAAGAAGAACTCATTTGAAGCCGCGCTCACGTTCATCCTCGGTAAATTTATTGTCAAATCGTTTGGAGTTCAGGTTAGTTAGAATGATAGTTAGAACATTTAATGCCATTAATCGAAATCCTAACCCACCATTTATTTTTTTAATTGATCATAATTAAACCTATTCTTCTGTAAATGATTGTAGGTGGCAGCTAATATAATAAATAGAGCAGTATCAAACACAACTATGTCATTTTCAAACTTAATTGGTCCCATCGAAGAAATTAGCTTCTATGGACATCCCATCACTTACATGGCCCCAAGTGTTTATGGCCATCCTCATGTAAGTCTTTTTTTAACAAACGATTAACTTTATTTTAATTAGTGAATAAGATTTGACGATGATATCATTGGTCTTTGATTAGGCGTTGACAATGCACTTCCAAAGTTACATGGACAAGATGACGATTTCTTTGACCGTAGATCCAACGGTCATAAGTGATCCTCATCGGCTATGTGATGATTGGGAAGAATCTCTAAGAACAATCAAAGTCGCTGTCCAAGAAAGAGGCTCCGGTCCGGTCGGTCGGTAGGTAGATTGAGCTAAATCTTTTTTTTTTTCTTTTTTCTTATACAAAGAAATTAAAAAATCGAAAGGAGATATAGATACCATACACAGAAATTAAAGGGATTTACGACTTCAAAATATGTACAATTGTAATTCAGTTGAAATGTACAATATATAGAATCATATTGGTTCTAAAATGAGTTTGTCAATATATCATTACTTCGATGAGATCATTGGCTAAAAAGCATAGAGTATCAAACGGGCCTAAACATTCATTCAATCCGTCCATTTCAACCACCTATTTCATTCATTGGGTAACTAACGAAGCGGTTGAACTCCAACCACCCTAAATAGTGCAACCAATCAATCACACATTATTAAAGTTGGATATCTTCACAGTAAAATTGTGGGTCTAAATTACTAAATTTGTTAGGTTAGAAAATAATTTAAAATCTGCAAAAATTACATGACGAAAAAAAGTAGCATGCATAACACAATTGGAGGCTATAATAAGAGAGATCATAATTAAAGTTGTGAGAAAAAAATGGAAGAGAAATCTATGGAGATTACGATACGAGTAGACATACCAGACACAACCGCGAGCCACCAGGTGGAAGAGCAGGAGATACCGCTTAGTCCGGCGGCGCGTGTGTTCAACGCGCCGAAGTTAAACTGCTATGTCATTGCTGTTTTGGGAATCAAGAAGAAGATCGAGCCATATGTGGTTATGGAAGGATTAAAGCAATCTTTGATCAGACATCCTCGCTTCTCCAGTAAATTGGTGAGTCCTACATTACTTTTACATACATACAACTAAAACGGTTGAGCCAAAAACCAGTAGTGTATTTAGATAAGTAAATTATACTTGAAGGTGAACAGTGGGAACAAGAATAGACAGAAACAAAGATGGGTTCGGACAAACGTGGTCGTCGACGATCATGTCATTGTACCCGAACTCCAAACGCAAAACATAGATAACGAAAATGCAGACGCGTTTCTTGAGAGTTATCTCTCTGACCTCACGACGGTCTCATTAGACACGTCGAAGCCATTATGGGAGCTTCACTTACTCAATTTGAAAACCTCGGACGCTGAAAACGTCGCAGTTTTGAAATTTCATCACTCTTTAGGAGACGGTATGTCTCTCATGTCCCTTGTCTTTGCATGTATGCGTAAAACATCAAACCCCGACGAGCTCCCGACCCTACCATATCAGAAACGGTCGTCGTCTGGATTACCGGCCGGTTCAACGTGTGGATACCGGTTCTTATGGCTGGTTATGATTCTATGGTCTGCGATTATGTTGGTTTTGAATACGGTTTGTGATGCTTTGGAGTTTATTGCTACAATCTTGTTCCTCAAGGACACTGAAACACCGATCAAAGGCGATTTCCAGTTAAGTAAGAGTAAACGGATGTGTTTGGTACATCGTACCTTAAACTTAGACGACATAAAACTAATCAAGAATACCATGAAGATGGTAAGATTTCTTTTCTTTTTTGTGTGTGTTTATTATTATCATTATAAGATTAAAGGTTTTTATAAGATCCAATGTTATTTAATATGTTATCTTTCTGGTTTAGTAGACTGTCAACGATGTAGTACTTGGAGTAAGTCAGGCTTGTCTCTCGCAATACTTGGAGAGAAAATATGGTAAATATATATATATACTCTTTGACATGTTACATGTTAGAGTATCGATATTATTAACCAGTGAACTCTAATAATCTTATGATAAAATAATAGGAGAGAAGAAAAAGAAAGTAGGAAAAGAAGAAGAGGTAGAAACTAAAAGGAATTTAAACAATCTACCAAAAAGAATCAGGCTAAGATCAACTCTACTTGTAAACTTACGACCCACCACTGGAATTCAGGTTCACATAAAACTTACTTATCACATTGTTTTATTTATTTTTATTGACGATCATAAAATAAACTTGTTTTTTGTTTGTTTGTTGAAACAGGATCTTGCTAATATGATGGCTAAAGGATCTAAGTGTAAATGGGGAAATTGGATCGGCTACATAGTCTTTCCGTTTTCTATCGCATTACGCGATGATCCGTTGGAACATCTCCGAAAAGCCAAGTGGATCGTTGATCGAAAGAAGAACTCATTCGGAGCCGCGTTAACTTTCATCTTTGGTAATTTCATTCTGAAATTGTTTGGAGTTAAGGTTAGTTTGAATAATAAATATATCAAATTTGATGCCATCAAACCAAAACATATCTCACTGTTTATCTTTTGTTAGTTGGTCATTAATCTAAATTCTTATGAACTGAAAAATGAAAATGAGTGCAGGTTACAGCTAATATAATAAACAGAGCATTGTCAAACACAACGATGTCGTTTTCAAATTTGATTGGTCCCCTCGAAGAAATTAGCTTCTATGGACATCCCATCACCTACATTGCCCCAAGTGTTTACGGCCATTCTCATGCAAGTCTTTATATAACAAATGATATTATTAACTTTATATTCTAATTAGTGAATAAGATGTGACGATCTCTTTTGTCTTTGAATTTTAGGCCTTGACGATGCATTTCCAAAGTTACATGAACAAGCTGACGATCTCTTTGACGGTAGATCCAACGATCATAAGTGATCCTCATCGGCTATGTGATGATTGGGAGGAATCACTAAGAACCATCAAAGCTGCTGTCCAAGAAAGAGGCTCCACTTACTAGATTGAGCTACGACCTTCTTTTCTATATTATTTTTAATTCGGAGAAAAAGAATTAAACTTGGTGTAGAATCCTTATCCACAACTAGGTGATCAACCCGCATCTTTATTTTATTCCAAAAATTTTAAAAAATAAAATAATGTTGGTGTTTAATATTTTGATTTTATCATTTATAAAAATTAATTATACATGTTTGATTATTTAAAAATTATATGTATGCAAGAAAATAATATTATAGATGTAATATTTTGGTGATGGTAAGAAAGAAAAGGAATTCCACAAAAATATAGCTAAGATTAAAAGTGATTGTGAGTATTTGGAACTTTTTGAAATGAAGTTTAGACCAAGGAGTGATCTTCTTGTTTATGTCGTAGTCTTGCCAACTGTCTATGATTTTTCAAAAGACAAAATCACTTGTCCACTTCACAGATCTTTCCGTAAGATAATTAGTTTCATCAAAGTCACTTCTTTTTACCATTTGTTACACTCTTTGAGGTGAAAATTAATCTTTTGGGTATTATATCAAGGTAAAAATAGACAGAACAAATATTGATCAGTTAATTTTCTTTTATAATGTTTACTTTTGGATGTGATTAATTTTTCAAGCTTGTATACTATATACAATTCATTTCTACCATATCCAAAAAAATTTCCGCCTCATTCAATTTAGTTGCCTTCATTTTTCGTATGAAGTGTCAAAAGTGTGTGTCACCATTTAAATCTTCAAATAAACATTTTTTACTTTCTATAAATGTATCGACCAATATTCTGACCAAATTCTTAGCCAAAAATCTTCAATGCTTTCTCTACTAATTTATTATAATTTTTTAATAAAAATAAAATAGAATAATTTCACATTTCTCAAACAAAACCACTACATACGGCTCTCCATACGATACTTTCTCTACATACAATACTTTCTCTACATTCAAATAGCGAATAAAACATTGGCCGATAATCTCTAATAATTAATCGTATTAAAAATATTAAAGACAATTTTGTTATCAATCATTCCAATCTTCTCACTTTTAAAATAATATAATTGATTAATGTTGAAAAATATGTTTTGATAAGACAATATTATTTCTATTCAAGAAAACGTTGCGAATGTGATATTTTTTTTTTGTAAACGGATCAACTCTCCCTACCTAAACGAATCATCAATAGCAAGGTAAAAGAAAATACATTTTTACCTTTGACAGGCACTCTTTGCTTTGTTGATGTTGCGTGGAGCGATCCTTCTAACATTGCAGATTAAGATGTCTCAAACTTGGTTTTGACAAAAAAAAAAATCTCAAACTTGGAATTAAAATTATGTAAACTCAATCATAATATATATAGAAGCAAAAGACATATGAGAAAGACAATTGTATGGAAAAGGTAAGATAAAGAAGAACTTTTGAATAGGATTGAGATCTTTAAAATCATCCAATGCGCCAAAAATTAAAATCATAAAAAAAGATTAATTCTTTTCAGTAATCAAACAAAAAATAATACCAAGAGCCAATAAAATTATTGAGATCTCAAAACTAAACATGAAATAAAGAAAAGCCAATAAAATTATTGAGGTCTCCTAATAAACATTAATATATAAATACAGAAAAATAAATAAACAATAATAAAGTCTTAGAGATGTTTTACAGTCTGTGCAAAATCCCGTATCCATCTATTTCAAAGAATGTTCTTCGAATTGAAATGATTGGTCACAGAGCTAAGCTCTTTGAGTGTATACCTGTCTAAATGCTGTAACTCACTTCATGAAGATGGAACTGTTAGTTTTAGCAGAACACAAAGTAATAAAAAAAATATTTCAAGATACTAACCATTAACATCAAAAAATAAGTTATCAATACGTCGATATATCCACCAAAGAAATATTGCGCTCGTAAATATTACAGAATAATATTTAACTCAAGCTTGCAGCAAATAACGTGATGGACATTTGAGGAAGTTCTGATTCACCTAAAACAATAAAAGAAACACCAAAGAACTAAGCAATAAAATCAACTGGCGCAAAAGTAGAACATGGATCAATGAGAAGCAAACACTTTTGACAATGAACCGTGAAGATTTGTATACAAAATACTGATGCTCACTGTTGTATTGTTTAATGCAATATCAGAAGTTTAAATTTTTTATAAAAATAATATCGGAAGTTTTAAAAAAATATCAAATGATTATTTTGTTAGTCACCACCCTCTGGTAATATAGGTCATAGGTGGATGATCTATTAGGTTCTACAAAGTTCATAAGAATATTCTCTACTAGATATGGAGTTATCTATTAGATTTGGAGGTAACAAAAATACATTCTCAATTGTTATATATTTAAGGAATACCGTTGTTTCGAAAAATTAAAGTAACTGTTTTGCTAACTTTTTTTAACATATTCAAATCCAATATAGAAAATCTAAATGTTTGTTCTTACAACTGATTTTTTTTAAATTAAAAGATAATTAGACATATTCTTCTACACCAAATTTTAATTAATCTAAATATAGGATATCTTGTTAATGTTTGCTTCTAAAACAGAAAAAATCTTTGAAACTAAAAAGATGGAATTGACATATTTTTTGAAATAATCAATTAGTATTTTTTTTTTGTCAAATCAATTACTATTTAGATTTAATGCTAACAAATTTTAGTACCATGATTCGTTAGCAAATTTGGAGTTTGAACTATTAATTATTAGATGTATAAACATAGATTCATCATTTCATTGTATCAAAATCTGTTGTACAATATTAAAAATCTGTAGTTGCACTTAACTACATAATAAGCATAAAACAATTATGGATAGATGGTGGGTATATTCTAAACCGGTAACAGAACGAACTCTAGTGACACGAAATCAAGTTAGCTAATCAAGTGGTTGATAACCGAATTTGATTCAAACCCAAGTTAACTGGTCCGGTTTTAAAATTGATTATGATCGATAAATGTTTTCCAATAGTTACAAATTATAATTTTGAAATTTTAGTATAGAATGGCCAAAAACCATGCCGGCGAACCAGTTGATTTTAATAATTACGATGACATGTATTTAGATCTCATTTTGTATATGCATTTTCAAATATAATAAATCAATGATTTAAGTAGTTTAAGTTATGTCATTTTTTAAAGATATATTTAATTTATTACAAAATCGTAATAAAAACTGGTTAACCGTAAGTGCTAAATTGTATGTGTCCATATTTAAGGTAAGTGCTAAATTAAATTTATTACAAAGTCGTTGCTATGAATTAACTTTGTTGATGTTATATTTTAAAATATTAATTGAAACAATCCAATCTGTAAAATTTTAAAAAAAAAATTTTCGGATTATTATTATCACAAATAATAATTCTCAACGGTCAACACAAACAATGCGGAAACAATAACGATTAAATAATTAAACCAATCATCAAATTTAGTAAATCTCATACTTTACTAAATCTCTAACCAACTCCAAATTCAATTCCAATAACAACAAACAATCTCAACAACAATCCAGAATTCACTAGCAACCTAGCAATTCTAACAGTGCATAAACAAAACACCGAGACCCTAGATCATCCTCTCTTCCCGGCCTTGATTCCACGATTACAATTTCTCTTTACCTGCATCACATGACAAAAAGAGATGCGTTAGTATTATCATAAATACTCAGTAAGCCGGTCATCCCGTCTACAGGTTATACACACAGACATAAGAATCAATACAATACCAGGGTGAACAGACAACACGCAAACCACGAACAAAACACACAAGTCTGCCTCGAACAGACATGCGTCGATTGACGCAACCACCATGCGTCGATCGATGCATCACCAGTGTGTCGATCGACACGCAACCCCGGTGTCGATCGATGCACTGTTCCGTGTGTCGATCGACGCAACATCACAGAATCCATGATCGAACCTATCCTCACACGGATTGATCTTGGATCGAATTACATCGATCTCTGCACGCAAATCAACACGAAAATACACCAAAACAACACATCAATCGCATTCTATCAACCTTTTACCCAGATAAACCTACGGTCACGCACTCACCTCGATTCTGGAAGGAAAAGAATGAGGAACCACGAAAAACGCGAAGAACACGGCCTCCAATCCGAATTCTCACACCCAAATTGTGCAACACACAGCCCCAACACGCTCCTGGATCCTCACAACACGAACTCAAGCCTCCAGAGATCAAGAGCAAATCAGAAATCTCACAAACACTCAAAATCTCCCTAAAACCTCTGATTTTTCTCTATTTTCTGCCAAAAATCGGCCAACAACACGACCATATCCTTTTTATAACCCCACTATAGGGTTCCCTAAACCAATCCGCCGAACCGAACAATTGAAATCAAACCGGTTTGGTTCAATTCACCTTGCGTCGATCGACGCACACTACCTGCGTTGATCGACGCTCGACCAAAATTCACAGAAATTGGTTCGCGGTCGTTACAATTCTCCCCCAATAACACGGATTCGACCTCGAATCACGCGACACCGTCACCCTACGATCACAACTGATATCAACACTCTGATCCGCCTTGGTCAGCTCTACAAATATCCACAATCCTGGCAATCCGGCCAGCACTACTCGAGATCACACCAGATCCCCGAACTCCACTAGTCTCATACTAGCCATATTGCACCATCTCGCCATGGCTGCAATCCTGACCAAACCCGGTCACCACCACCTGAGATCCACTCCTGATCCCTGAAGCTCATCCAGTCTCATATTTACAATCACCCTACATACACTATTACTCATACTCATATCTATATACACCACTCACACTCAAGGTCGTCACCCTTCGAGCTCTCGATGTATATCATACCCCTCCTACCTTCAGGATCGCCGTCCATCCAGCTCTCGGTATGCTCCAGTCCCTCCCATTCTCAGGACACACAGTCCGTCAAGCTATCGGCTGCAGAGGAATCATACATCCTATGGAGAGATCCCTGTCCCTCAAAGTTTATGCAGGGAACCCACTATACCCTAGAGAGAACCTCACTGTCCCCTCAAGTATATCCAGGAGACCCACTATCCCCTGGAGCAATCACTCTGTAACGTGCATCATAAGCACCTGTCGACCAAAATCACCTCTCGTGGTTCCATCCTGACATTCCCTATCCTGGAATATCACCTCATGGCCAATCACTAGGCCATCCGAAACAACCTAATCACCAGAGTGTTTCCATCAGAGTCCCTGGAAAAGACAGTCCTAACTCACATAAAACTTCTGTTTCCAGACTCCTCTAGGAAATAGACAGGTTCTAACTCACATAAAACCTCTATTTTCCAGCGCCATCTAGGGAATAGCCAAGTCCTAACTCACATAGAACCTCCATCCCCAAATACTCCTCCTAGGACATGGGCAAGCTCTAACTCGCATAGAACTTCTATTCCTAACCTCACTAGAAAATAGACAGCCCTACTCACTTAGAACATATATTTCTAGCTACCTAGCCGATAGACAAGCTCTAACTCCCATAGAACTTCTATCGCTAGACCTCCAATGACCCACCAGCCATCAAAATACATGACCTACCAGTCATCACAACCCTTGACTCCACCAGTCATCACAACACATGACCTACCAGTCATCATAACCCATGAATCCACAAGTCATACCATAAGAATCACCTCTTAAACCCATCTTATTAAATCTCAACAATATATAATCGTTACAACACAAACAAAAAATACATCCAACTCATAGCAACATGCTATACAGACTCTGAAAACCAGAAAAAGATAACTCATGCCACTACTTGCTTCTCGAACCACTTCGAGAACTTTGTCTTCATCTTCGTTTCTGGTTCCCAAGTCTCCTCCTTAATACCATCACAGTCCCACACGACTCTCACCAACGGTATCCTCTTCCGGTGCAGCACCTTGACCTTCCTCTCGAGAATCCTCACCGGTCTCGCCTCCAACGTCATGTTGGGCAGAAGATCCTCCAGAATCCTAGCCAACACCTCCTCAGACTTATGTAGACACTTCCACAGCATCGAAACATGAAAGATCTTATAAAAAGCCTTCATTACTCTGAGGTAACTCCAACCGATAAGCTACTGGTCCAACCCGTTCCACCACCTTGAACGGACCCATAAACCGCGAACTTAGCTTATTCTTTGAAATGGATCTGTTAGGACCCGTCAACATCGCTGCCTTGAGATACACCAGATCTCCCAGCTCAAACTCTAGCTCTTTCAGTCTCTTATCGGCATAGCTCTTCTGCCGATCCTGAGCCTCTCTCATGTTCAGCCTCAAGACACGAACCTTCTCTACCGTCTCCTGAACAAAATCCGCACTAAACATGCTCCTCTCCCCCACTTGAGTCCAGCACAATGGTGTACGACATGATCTCCCATACAGAGCCTCATATGAAGCCATCCCAATACTCGCCTGGTAGATATTGTTATACGCAAACTCCACCAGATTCAGATGATCCGCCCAATGACCACCATAATCCAGCACACACATCCTCAGCAAATCCTCTAATGTCAGAATCGTCCTCTCAGACTATCCATCCGTCTGAGGATGATACGATGTGCTCAAATGCACCTTAGTGCCCATCTCAGCCTGGAACGCCCTCCATAAATTTGAGGTAAATGTCGGATCCCTGTCTGACACAATACTCGATGGTACCCCGTGCAGCCTCACTATTTCCCGCACAGACTACTAGCCAACACCGCCGCTCCGTCAGTCTTCTTTATAGCAAAAAAAAATGTGCTGACTTCGTCAAACGATCCACAATCACCCAAATCGCATCATAGGTCCGCGACACTGGCACCCCGTCACAAAGTCCATGGTAAACATGTCCCACTTCCACTCCGGAATAGGCAAACTCTGCAACATACCACTCGGAACCTGATGCTCAGCCTTCACCAACTAGCATATATTGCACGCTGCAAACCAATTAGCGACATCCCTCTTCATCCTGACCCAGTGATAATACTGCTTCAGATCACGATACATCTTAGTCGCTCCTAGATGAATCGACAACATGCTCGAATGAACCTCCTTTAGGATCTCTTGCCTCATATCCTCATTCTTGGGTACACAAACCCGTCCATTCACAAGTATCGTCCCATTCACCGAGACCACATACTCTGAACATGCCACCTTAGAAGCATCAACTAACCCTTGATCCTTCTCTTGAGCTACCCGAATCCTGCTCAGCGAATCTGCCTGGTTAGCTGCCTCTAATCCCAACGGCTCCTGTGAAATAACACATAATCTCAACATACCAATCTCGCTCACCAGAGCCTCCATATCTCGCTCCTGATCTGAAGCAACCCTCTTCCGACTCAACGCATCTGCAACCAGATTAGCCTTACCCGGAGGGTACCCAATCTCCAGATCGTAATCTGCTACCAACTCCATCCATCGCCTCTATCTCTGGTTCAGCTGCGGCGAAGTGAAGAAATACTTCAGACTCTTATGGTCTGTGAACACCTGCACTTTTCCGCCATAAAGATAAGACCTCTAAATCTTTAGAGCAAAAATCACCGCAGCCAACTCCGAATCGTGTGTAGGGTAGTTGTACTCATGCTTCCTCAATTGCCTCGAAGCATATGCAATAAGCTGCATCAGTACACAACCCAAACCAACTTCCGAAGCGTCTGTATACACCACGTAAGGCTTACCCGGCTCGGGTAATGCCAACACAGGTGTACTCGTCAACATCTCCTTCAGCTTCCCGAAACTCTCTTCATAAGCTATAGACCACACAAAAGAGACATCTTTCCCCGTCAAATTTGTCATCGACTGCGCCATACTCGCAAATTCCTTGACGAACCTCCGATAATAACCCGCTAACCCAAGAAAACTCCAGATCTCGGTGGCGTTCCTCGGTCTAGGCCACCCTCTGAGAGCCTCAATCTCTTGCTGCCAAGAAAACTCCCTCTGCAGACACCACATGGCCAAGAAAACTCATCTCTCGCTGCTAGAAATCGCACTTAATCAACTTCGCATAGCTTCTGCTCCCCCAGCTTCTCCACAACCACTCTCAAATACACATCATGCTCCTCAGGACTTCTCGAATACACCAGAATACCATCGATGAAGATGATCACAAACACATCCAGATACTTCTGGAACACCCCGTTCATTAACCTCATGAACGCTGTTGGCGCATTCGTCAACCCGAAAGGCATCACCACGAACTCATAATGCCCATACCTTGTCCTGAAGGCAGTCTTTCTAACATCCGCCTCATCAATCAGGATCTGATGGTAACCTGAAGCCAAGTCAATCTTGGAGAACCAAGTAGCCCCTCGCAACTAATCTCACAACTCATCAATCCGCGGTAGAGGATACCTGTTCTTCACAATGACTCGGTTAAGTCCCCGGTAATCGATGCACAACCGAAAGCTCCCATCTTTCTTCTTCACGAACAACACCGGCGCTCTCCATGGTGAAACACTAGGCCGGATAAACCCCTTACCCAACAAATCGTCCAGCTGCTTCTTCACCTATGCCATCTCTACTGGAGCCATACGGTAAGACGCCTTGGATATGAGAGTTGTGGGAGCCAAGACTAGCACACTTAGATTTGTAAGGGTTTTGAGAGGAATCGGAGATTTCTATGTTAAACTACACAAGAGAAAGATGAGCAAAGAGATGTATGTTATTGATGTGTATGATTTTTGTGAACAAAGTTGCGAATATCCCTCTCGAGGGTTTGTACATTGATATATATAATTCCCTAAGTCGGCTAAGCCTTTTTTCCTAAGAGATAAGCTTCTCATTCCTAAGTCTTCAAGGACTCTCCCTTTTTTTACGTCGGTCGTAGCATAGCGGGCTTTGTTATCGGGCTGGGCTTATTGCGCTTTGAGACCTCTGGTCTTTGTCGCTACCGTCTCCAGTGGCCAGTGTCATCACGGTCGCTTGATAGAGACATCGGGTTTATGGCACTGGCTTGGCGAGAGACGACATCACCAACACGGAGGACACCGCTGGCCTTGGGACATCTCCAGCACTGAGACATTGCTGACGCTGAGACATTGCAGCCACTGTGACTTTTTTGACACTGCTGTGTGTAGAGAGGACTCAGATAGCTTCCTTCTTGCATGGAACATACTTAGGAAATGAGAGTTGCTTCATCATCTTCTTGTTAGGAAATGACTTAGGGAAATCACATAAAATCTTATATGTTAATGCCATTCCGCATCTATGAGCTACATCTTTATAACTTTGGACTCCAATGTTGAGCGGGTGAAATCCGACCCCAACAGTTAGCCCCCAACTCAGTAGTGTTAGTGATAACGGTATCGAGTTTGAGACTATTGAATGCTGATGTGCCATAAAGCTACTATGTAGGGTTAATGCAATTAGGTTTTTAAATTTATAACCCTAGGGAACTGCAAGTGCACAGTTAAGACAATTGTAGTACTTAGGGATCGTTTCGCTGAGGACTAAGTGATGAATGCGCTACAAACCTATATGATTCGGATTAAACTAAGGGAACATATTATTTGGTTTTGGGGTTTTATGGAAGCAAATAATAAAGCAATAAAATAAAAGGATAGATATCAAATAAGGTAAGGTCATCCCACTATCGTGATGTAACTAACCATCTACGTTTTGCACCCTAATAGACTCAACTATCGCAGGTTATTACAAGGTGAAAACATGCTTTATGCTCAAGATTGATTGTTCACTAAACTCCTTAACTAACCTATTGAATTGTTAAGGTTTCTAGCTCATCGAATACTAGGTCCGGAGATATAAAAAGCTTTTGGAGAGTATATCAACCTAAGATCACTCCCTGGGTAGATAGGCCAGTTCGTAATTTGAGTATAAATAAAGATGAAGAATCAATTCTAGAATAAAACTCTAAACGATTAAATACGTAAAAACATATAATTAAGAAAGTGCATAGAAATCAAATCAAAACTAATACTCTAACATGTTTTGCAACACGTAGCAGTAAGAGTAAAGCACATAGATAGTATAATTCGTTGATCTATCTAAGCGTAAGGAGTTAGATCTCATCTCTTTGCTATAGGGCAAAGATCAATCTATCCTTAAAGGCTTCTAGAATCAAATAAACATGAAGAACAAGAGAAAAACGAAATACATTGTTTAGGTATTGATTTAGGTTGTTAAGACCGGCTGCTTGAGTTCCTAGAGAGGCTAAAAGCAGGTATATATAGGGGTTTTAGGAGGTATAAGTCGGTTAGGGTTTCTTCGGGCAAATACGTATTTTTGGTCGAAAATGAGGCAATTTCGGACACGATAACGGTTGGGTTGCGTGACCGGTATTGGAAGCTTCCATGAATCTTCTAGAAGGTTGGAAAAAGGTCTGGATATCGGCCCATGGGCTGGCCCGGTGCTTGGCTCCATTTTGCACTAACTTCACTTAGAAGGCAGTTTGACATGTCCTCAGTGTTTCGGGTGTATCTTCTAAAGTACAGCTCCAATTGATGAAATTCAAACTCCATTGGAAAGCTAACTCAAAGGGATATCTCCATAGCAAGTTTTATTGAATTCCAAACTGATTTGATTCTGCGTTCTTCAGCGAACTTCTGGCGTATATGTTCTGTCCAGTGGGAGAATGTGCATTATCTTCAAGATAAAATGACTTGGCTTGGTTCCTTTGACTTGGATAAGTAGATGCACCATAGATGATACTCATTATCTTCAAGATAAAATGACTTGGCTTGGTTCCCAACCACTTCTTCACGTCTTTCTCCCACAGACTTAGATTTTTCTCCGGGAATCACTTGAAATCTCTTCTAATCGTCTCTTCTTTTGTATCATGATATTCCTTGGGTATTCTTTTTACCATAAGACTCTGAGAATTACCGTTTTCCTTTCCCTTAGATTTTATTTCTTTTTATTTTTTTATTTTCTTTTTTCTTTTTATTTTCTTTCTTTTTTTTTCTTTTTCTTTTCCAAAGGGGGAAAACGGTATCTTTTTGATATAAGTCAAGTATAGGCACGAATTGTTACCATGCTTTACGCATCCAAGGAACAGCCAAGCTCTTTGAAAATTTGTTCTTTGTACTCCACCATTCTTTACCAAATCGTCGCATCTCTTAGTGATTGTAAAATTGCGTCGATCCTTTTCTCTCCGACGTTTTTGCACATATCTGCAAGTATGAAACTAAAAGAGAATGCATGAGGTCTGAAAGAAGGTAAAGGGTTTTTAGGTAGGGTACCAACTAAAGATGAGCTGGCTATTCATGACAACAAAGAGTGGTAAAAGAGGATAAGATGTCATGAATGTGTGATTCGTTTCCTTGATCTAACATCCTTAATAAGAAATAATCAAAAACCATATTAGTAGTCCAAATAGAGAGTCAAAATCATATCCATCAAAACAGTTGCAAGTAGAAATTTTCTGGACGGAAGCTCCATCATGAGGTTTCTGAATCGATTGTCATGATCAAACCCTGCAACAATGGTTACATAGTCTTTGAAATCAAAACGTTAATCCTAGAAAAGTTTTATAATTCCTATCTTATTATTTTTATGAAAAACAATTTTTTTATTTTTATGAACCCCTATATATACTTGCTTTTAGCCTCTCTAGGAACTCAAGCAGCCAGCCTTAACAGCCTAAATCAATACCTAAACAATGTATTTCGTTTTTCTCTTGTTCTTCATGTTTATTTGATTCTAGAAGCCTTTAAGGATAGATTGATCTTTGCCCTATTGCAAAGAGATGAGATCTAACTCCTTACGCTTAGATAGATCAACGAATTATACTGTCTATGTGCTTTACTCTTGCTGCTACGTGTTGCAAAACATGTTAGAGTATTAGCTTTGATTTGATTTCTATGCACTTTCTTAATTCTATGCTTTTACGTATTTAATCGTTTAGAGTTTTATTCTAGAATTGATTCTTCATCTTTATTTATACTCAAAGCACGAACTGGCCCAGCTACCCAGGGAGTGATCTTAGGTTGATATACTCTCCAAAAGCTTGTTATATCTCCGGACCTAGTATTCGATGAGCTAGAAACCTTAACAATTCGATAGGTTAGTTAAGGAGTTTAGTGAACAATCAATCTTGAGCATAAAGCATGTTTTCACCTTGTAATAACCTGCGATAGTTGAGTCTATTAGGGTGCAAAACGTAGATGGTTAGTAACATCACGATAGTGGGATGACCTTGCCTTAGTGATATGAGTTCTAGAACAACTAGTATTAAAATCTTAAATCGATTGCTTGTGTTTTGCTTATGTTTTGTGAATTGCTTGATTTCTAATCTTAATTGATATCTATCCCTTTACTTTTATTGCTTTGTTATTTGCTTCCATAAAGCCCCAAAACCAAATAATATTATCCCTTAACTTAATCCGAATCATATAGGTTTTGTAGCGCATTCATCACTTAGTACTTAGTGGAACGATCCATAAGTACTTCTTAATTGTGCAATTGTAGTTCCCTAAGGTTATAAATTTAAAGACCTAATTGCATAAACCCTACATAGAAGTTTTATGCATATCACCCATCTCATGAATGGATAGGGAGAAGTGACAGAAGAGAGCATCTCGGTTGGCTGATGAATCTTTGGAGCATGGAACTGACATTTCTCGCACTTGGCTGAAAACTTCACGCAGTCGCCTACAATAGTAGGCCAGAAGTGGCCATGTCGTTTGATCTTGATTGCCAATGCTTTGCCGCCCGAATGCCACAAGACCCGCTGTGAACTTCTTCCATGATCTGTCTGGCTTCGTTTCCTTCCACGCATGTGAGCAGAGGGACAGAGAATCTCCGTCAGAGGACATTACCGTCTAGTAAGACATACCGAGCAGCTTGGTTCTGTAGCTTGCGAGCTGCCTACTTGTTACTTGGAAGTTTCCCATCGGCAATGTATTCACGAATCTGGTCCATCCATTTTTTGTCGCAGCCGTACTCGGGTTCGCTAGCATCTTCATCCATAGGAACTGGCGAAACTGCTTCGTGCAGACGTGAACCGCCGACGGCAGAGACATCGGCGGCACAGACATTGTTGCCGCAGATATTGGTGGTGGAGACCTTGGCGGCAGAGACCTCGGAGGTGCCCGTCATTGGCGGATGCACTGGCTCTGCGTCTGTAGTGGACTCTTCCATCTTAACATCTTTGCTGCCTGCTGCAGGTGGTTCAGCAATGACGCTTGCTCGCTTAGCGGATTGGGATCGCGTGGAGATTGCGAGCGTCGCGTCTTGCTGAATGCTGGGGAACTCAATGAACTGGACAGGAATAACCCATCTCAATGCTGGATCACCTGGGGGAGCCGATGCGGAGGCAAGGTTGGCTAGTGCATCGGCGTTAATGTTCTCCCCTCGGGGAATTCGTGTCAATGTAAACTCCTTGAATGTGGAAGCAAGATCCTTCACTATCTTTAAATAAGCTTCCATGCGATCGTCTTTCGTTGAATACTTGCCGCTGTAGTGACTAGTAACCAGCTGCGAATCGCAAAATGTGCTGATGTGCTTGATGCGATGTCTTTAAACGAGTTGCATGCCAGCGATGACTGCTTCATACTCTGCTTCATTGTTAGAAGCCTTGAAGCCTAAACAGAAGGACTGTTCAAGGATCTTTCCTGTTGGTGAGGCTAAGCATATGCCTACTCCAGATTCGTTTCTGGAGGACGAACCATCAATGTGTAGCTCCAAATCTTGGGCTGTACGTCCAAGGTGGGAGATGTGGTCCTTCTCCTCCAATTATTTTACTAACATATCATCAATATATACTTCCATGGTCTTCCCTACCTGATCCTGGAACATCTTGTTCACAAATCGTTAATATGTCGCTCCAGCGTTCTTCATGGGCATTACCTTGTAGCAGTAGATTCCGCGGTCTGTGATGAATGTTGTCTTCTCACAGTCATCGGGATGCATCAAAATCTGGTTGTAGCCGGAGAAAGCGTCCATGAAGGTCAACAGCTTGTTTTTCGCCGTCGCTTCTACCAAGCGGTCGATGTGGGGTAGAGAGAAGCTATCTTTTGGACAGGCTTTGTTCAGATATGTGAAGTCCACGCAAACACGCCACTTCCCATTTTTCTTCTTCACCACGACTGGGTTAGCAAGCCAGTCGAGGTATTTGACTTCGGTAATCGATCCAACATGTAGGAGCCTCTCGACTTCGTCGTTGACGGCCCCTGCTCGCGCAGGGCCCAACTTCCTCCTCTTCTGCTTCACGGGTTTGAATGTTGGATCAACGTTGGGTTCATGACTGGCGATGTTGATATCGATCCCATGCATGTCTTCTGCGGCCTAGGCAAAGGTATTGACATTCTTCTTGAGGAAAGACACCAAGTCTTTTTTGAGCCCTTCGTCAAGCGTAGCACCGATTTTGACACATCTCTCTGGGTGCTGCTCGTCGATACAAACAAAGATTACCAAGCTCGCAGGTAGGTCGCTCTTCATCTACGCGACCATCCGCGAGCTGTAACTGTTATAAGAGGTCGGTCAGGTCTTTAATTTGCGTAGGGCTGGTTCTAGCTCTCTTCCACGACACTTGAGGTGTGACGTCGTCGTTCGCGCCTTCGATATTGTGGAGCTTATGCTCGGCCATGAAGCACATGCGAGAATCCTTCTGGTTCCCCCATATTGTTTTTACACCGATACTTTTTGGAAACTTAAGGCACAGGTGATATGTTGAAGACACAGCGCGCATCTGATTGAGCCAAGGAGTTCCCATGATTATATTGTAGATTGTGGGATGGTCGGACACTGTGAAGTCAACTATCTTCTTGACGTTGCCAGCTTGGACGGGTAGACAAACTATTCCCATTGTCATTGTTGTTTCTCCAGAGAAGCCTGTTACGGGCTTGGGCTATCCTCTGATAGTAGACAAGTCAATCTTCATTCGCTCCAGCGTGTCCTTGAAGATGACATCCACTGAGCTTCCGGTATCCATGAGAACACGGGTAACATTGAAATCGTAGAAAGCAGGTTGATCACCAAAGGGTCGTTGTGTGGATGGTCGAAACCCTTAGCGTCTTGCTCATCGAAGGTGATAGGGTCGCCAGAAAGTTTAGGCCTCGGCGCACCGCTGGTATGCTTCGATCGCGGGAACGTTGTCAACGTAGTATTGCGATCCCCCCATTATCACGTAGATAGTATTATACGGGTCCCCGTTTTCTGGATTATCATCACGGCGTTGGCACCTGGGGTTCCCCGCTTGTGGTTCGGCGTTAGCGGGGGCTTTCACCTCCTATGGCTTGAAGTCAGACAGGCTGAAGTCGCCCTTCAGAGTGCCACCAGTCAGCTTTTCTATCAGCTCCTGTCCTAGTTCGCGGCACTTTGCAGTCGAGTGTCCGCTTGTCTTGTGGAACTCGCAATACATCTTTTCGTCGTACTCCTTCTGGTCCCTAGTCAAGGTGTAGCTTCCCCTGCCGCGGCCTCGCCCTCGGCCGTAACCTGATAATTCCACTTAAAAATTATGAGCTCCCGCGGCTCCCCCTTCATACTGGATAAAGTCGCGATTGCCCTTCTTCGGTATAGCGGGGTTCGCAGCCTGAGCGGGAACGCTCGCTTGTTTAGTTTTTCTGCCTCTTTTTGCGTGGAATTCCTTTTCACTTCGAGCGAAGTCTGTAGCGCGGTGAATAGCATCCTGAATGGTCGTCGGCGGGTTGATAGTCAATTCATGCCAGAATAGAGATGGGCATCAGAGCGCTCCTCTTAAAGCTTCTAGTGCGGACGTGTTGCTGATACCATCCACCTTTGATAGTGTGTTCTTGAACCTTGTCATGAAAGACCGTAGTCTCTCATTCTCGCCTTGTCGATTTGTCCACAGCTCCGCGTCATAGATCTTTCGTTCCGCGAAGATGTTGTAATGCTGCACAAACATCTCTGAGAGTTGGTGAAAGGTGTGAATTGAGTTCTTCTCCAGCTTGTAGAACCATTGGAGAGTAGGCCCTTTGCGGCTTCCTACAAACAGCTTGCAGTAGCCGATGTCAGTTTTGGCTTCTCTGAAGTTTGCTCTCCCCAGAGCCACTTCGAACTCTATCAGATCGTCTACAGGGTTTGTGGTTACTTCGTAGATTGGTTGCTTGATTCTTCCAGGATTTGAGATTTTAGTCCTCGCGATCCGCTCGGCGAATGGCGTGTTCCGTGCCTTCTTGAGCATGCAGGCAATTCCAAGAGCCTTCCACGTGCTGCGATGCATCTGCGATTGGGTTGTTTTTAAGTCGAAGACAACCAGCTCCATCTGAGCTTTCAACTCTGCGACCTCCACGCTTCGAGACCGTCGTTGCGCCCTACGGTCCTGCTCCCTCTTGTATAGCTCAGCTACGGAGGGTCTGTCCTCATCGTCGGTGCGGGGTTAGTCTTCATCTTCCGAAGCATCTTGCGTGGCCTCAGATGGCGCGCGCGTTTCTCGTGGTCCGCCAGCTGCGTTGTCTGTCTGTGCGTGCCTTCGAGGAGCTGGTTGGTCCTCGTCCGAGATCTCCACGTAGTGTTCGGGAGATCTATCTGATTCCCATCGTGACTAGCATATCCCATATTTTACTTATTTTACTATATATTTTACTATGTTTTCTATGCATTTATCTACTGGTTTATACCTTTAAAGGTAGTTTTTCTTGTATTTGTAGTTTTAGAGTCTTAACAGGGAAATTAAGAAAAAATGAGAAAAAGAGCCAAAATAGGTGTAAACCAAGCTACAACAACTTTCATAAGCCAAAGACACCATCAAGAACCAAGAATTCACAAGAATCAACATTCTACCAAATTGGACAGAACGTATACGCCAGAAGTTCAGCAGTGAACGGAGGATCAAATCGATTTGGAATTAGATGAAACTTGGTGTGAAGATATATCTTTGAGTAATCTTCACAATGAAGTTTGAATAATCTCAATTGGAGCTGTGAGAAGAAAGTTACACTGGATTTAGTGAAGATACGTCAAGCTGCCTCAGAAATGAAGCAAGTGCAGAATCGATCCAAATACCGGGCCGCCTCATGGACCGATATTCTGGGCTGATGCCAGCAAAAATCAAGGCACTTTTGGCCTAATACCTGTCGTGATCCATGATCGAAATCCCAACCGACGTTGAAGCAGTTTTGACGTAAAAAGACGGATTTGACCTAAATGAAGCCCTAGAAGACCCTAAGCCTATATATACTTGTTTTTAGCCTTTTTTAAGGAGTAGTTTATCATACATTAGCAGCCACCATGAATTCTCTTGGTGTTCTTCTTTAGATTTGGATTCTAGAGCAATCCGGTGGATGATCTCGCTTTGTATCTCGATATAGAGAAGAATCCTCTTACCCTTACTCTTTAATTCAAGTTTATTTATCATGAATTCATCATCTATCTCTGGTTTTTCGTGCATCATGTCTGAGTAGTTTTATTTGCTAGGTTTTAGGTTTTCAATGAGTTTCATAATTCGATAATTGAGTGATGATTGTTTAGGGAATACATTAGAGTCTTCATCTTTACTTATACTCAATGCATGATTGGTTTACCGCGCATTTAGTGATCTGATCTTAGGTGGATATACTCTCCAAAAGCTTGTTATATTGCCTGAACTAGTATTTGATGAGCCAAAAGCCTTAAAAATTCGAAAGGTTAGTTAAGGAGTGCGGTGAACTTTATCAAACTTGAACTTTTAATGCATGTTTTCACCTTATAATAACCTGCGACAGTTGAGTCTATTAGGGTGTTTAAACGTAGATGGTTAGTTATGTCACGATAGTGAGATGACCTTAAATCAGTGCTTTGTGTTCTAGACGGTTCATAATTCCTAAATCCCTAAAATCAATCAATCTTTATTGTTGCATAATTCTCTACGAAATACCTAAGTCCTAACGCTTTTCTTTTATTGATTTCCATTACAATTCACATTCGTTGCTTGCTTACTTTATTTTCAATCACAAAAACGACAAACATATCTTGTTCTAGTTTAGTTTTATTCATTACAATTTGAAGTGTGGTTAATAAGTCGTTGTGGATACGATCCCTTTATCTATACTAACCGTGATTGCTGTGCACTTGCAGGTACTTAGTTGAGAGGTAAAACTCGACTCGAATCAAGTTTTTGGCGCCGTTGCCGGGGACTTCGAAGAACATCACTTTCAATTTTTTGACTAAAACTCAGTCTAGAACGCTTTAATTTCAGTTTTTCTTTTTATTTTGATTTTATTTCTTTCTTTTTCGACTTTTGATTTCTTGTTTTTTTTATCCTTTTTCTTGTGTTTCAGGTGTTTATGCCTAGTACTAGAAATTCTAATGAGAAAAATCTAGTTGTACCTGAGCAAGAAATTGATAAGCTTAAACGAGAAATTAGGAGATAAAGGCAACTAAGGATGGCCGATCAAACTGACGAGCACGTCATAAATGAGGAGGAACGAACCCTCGCTATTGCTGCTGCTGCTGCTGCTCTTGATAGAGAGAACCAACCCGTGGAGCAACCAATGGGTGCCCACCTAAACCCACCAATCCGTAATGATCCACAATCCTCCGGAGAACATTGTTAGGAATCTAGTTGGTGGAAACGATCAACATCTCATTCCACCTGGGAATCTGAGAATGCAACAACAAGTTCCACATCTCCAACCTCAAGGGAACCAAAATTTCCAACAACCCTTGCGTCAAGGACAAGTCCAACATCAAACTATCGGAGATGTCGATTCTTCCGATGCTTTCTTCTTTGATAGAAACCCCATCCGCCCACCTCTACCTCAAAGGAATGATTTCGAGATCAAACCTCAAATCATTGCATTGGTGAAACAAAACCAATTCCATGGGCTGTCCACGGAGCATCCTCTTGACCACATCGATACTTTCGAAGAAATTTGCAGTACGACTCGTGCTAATGGAGTTCCCGCCGACTACTTTAAGTGCAAACTCTTTTCGTTTTCTCTAAACGGTAAGGCACTTAAATGGATGAAGTCTCTACCTCCACGGTCCATCACTACTTGGGACGAATACAAAGGAGCTTTCTTGAATCAATTCTACACCAAACAAAGATCGAATTCTATAAGGAACAAGATCTCGAGTTTCAAGCAAGGACCAACCGAATCCTTCTTTGAAGCCTTGGAACGTTTCAAGGAGTACACTAGGGACTGCCCTAATCACGGTTTCTCTGAAGGAAACTTATGGAATCGATTACAAGCACCAAACATCTTTGAATAATGCGAGTAATGGGAATTTCATGACCAAGCTTGTACCGGAGGCAAAACTTTTGATTGAGAACCTTGCTGCTAGTGATGCTAATTGTTCTCAAGACTACAATAGGAGCATCAACACCACTAGATCATTAACCGATTCAACTCAAATTGCGGAGCTCAAGAACATGATTTCGCAACTACTTAAGAGTTAAAGAGGAGTTCATGCTGTTAAAGACATTAATGATACAAGTTATGATCCTAATATAGAAAATATTGGAGATGGAATGGAGGAGAATCAAGAGGAAGTAAACTACATAGGAGGAAATTATGGAAATCGAAATTTCAACAACAATGTCGAGAACCCTCAAGATCAATTCTATCCTCGACAAAACGTCAACCAAGGAGGCCAATATCAGTCCAAGCAACCATTCTTTTCTAAGAGAATGTATCAAGTGAAACCACCATTCAATCCATCCCAACCAACCGGACCGGTTTCTTTTGATGCTAAACTCGAAGATATGAAGAATCAAATGCTAGAAGCTTTCGGCCAACACAAGAAAGACGTAAACCAAATGGTGGACAATAGGTATTCGGAACTTAACACTAACATCGAGTCTATTGCTACTCATCTCTCTAAGATGGATACACAACTCGTTCAAACCTCAGAAGCTGTTAGAAGACAAGACGAAGAGAAAGCAAAGAAGTTTTGCAATGTTGCTTCTAATAAAGAAGAGGAGGTCGTGGTCACTCCTAAACCACTTAAAGAAGAAGTTATCTTGGTTCAAGAACCAAAAGAGGAACCCTTTCTCGGCGAATCTAAGAGAGCCTACAAGAGAAGACTAAAGAGGATACCTTTGGAAAAAGTCGATAATCCCGGAAAGTTTGTTTTTCCATGCTCTATCAATGGAAAGGAGATCCACAATTGTTTGTGTGATACTGGAGCAAACGTCAATGTCATGTCACTAGCCATGGCAAAAGAACTTGGAGTGGTCAATTTCAAATCATCCAAAGTTTATATAGAGTATGCCGATTTGTCATCCTCTACACCTTATGGAATGCTTGAAAACGTCATGGTCAAGGTAGGAGAGAGGATTGTTCCTACTGATTTTCAAGTGTTGGAGATGAAGACCGAAAATTTGAATCCATTGATACTTGGATTACAATTCTTAGCAACCGCCGGAGCCATTGTTGATTTTCCAAACCGAAGAATCTCTTTCGCCAATATTAACAAGAATTTCTTCTATGATGAAGTAGATGCTAAGCGTATACCAAGCTCGATTGGAGTAAAGGATATGAAGCCTAGTATAGACCCCAGAGATGCCAAGAAAGGAGTCAAAGAAGGAGATCCTAAAGCTAAAATGAAGATAGTTGCAAAACTGTCCAAAGAGAAGCATAAGGATATTTCCGAAGATATCAAGACAACTTTGACACCTATGGATGATGCTAAGAATGGGAACAAAGCAAAGGAGAAGTTTATCTTTGAGAACATGGTGATAAAGATCCTCGTCCCAAGAGAAGACGAGATCAACATGGAAACTATCAAGCGTAAGCTTGAAAACACTTTGAAGCTTTTCCCGGAAGCATTAGTTGTCAAGTATGACAATGGAGATTCACTCGGAGTCATCATAGAAGCCGAAAGATCAAAGCCTAATGAAGCTAAAGGAACAACCATTCCTTTAGTGGACCCGCCGGAAGTCTAAATCTTCAAAGGAGTCGAGCTAATTGACTTTAAACAAGCGATTTGTGGGAGACAACCCACATTTTCATTTTTATTTATGCTTAAATTAGTTTTTAAAATTTTAATTTTGGTTTTCATATGTTTATTTTACACTAATCTATTTTATTTTGATTTTTCAGGATTTATAAAAATACAAAAAAAAAAAAATCGACCGTCGGCTGGTACCGGTCACGATACCGGACCGCGGAAGACCAGTGTCGACCTTACCGCAACACGGGTCCTGTACCGGACGAGGTATCGGATGACGTCCTTGACCGGTATCGCAACCCAGCCGTCCCGCGACACGACAGCCCCCGTATCGGTCATGCGTATCGATCCAGAGTCGCGACCGATACTCGGACCACTTTGCATCGTCCCACGATACGCTGAAAACCTTACCGCAACACGATGATATCCGTCCTGCGACACGGTAAAATCTTTCCCACGACACGAGGCCGTTCGTCCCACGACCCACATCGGTCGTTTGTATCGGTCGTCCCACCCGACTGGTACTCGGGACATGTTTCCCCGACCTTACCACGACACGAAGCCGCAACTCTTACCACGATGCCCCGTCCCGTGTCCCGTACCGGTCATGCATATCGGACGACACGTTCGACCGGTATCGAGGCAGCCTTACCGCGATACGAGCACCACCCGATCTCGACCCACGACACGACCCATGACCGAGGTAAGTTCCGGTCACAATTTCGGTCGGTCCACCCAACCGGTATTCGACGAAAACCGACCCGGGTAAGTTTTTCGGTTCAATTTTAAGTTTCTTAACCGGTTCTAAACCGATTTAAACCGGATTTTAACCAAAAACATCATAAAATCTGATTTTTAAAGGTTTTACACACTTTTTTTTCTCATTTGCAAACACAACTTCATCTCTTTCTCTCTCAAATGTGTTCTTGAGCTCAAGAACCCTAAAAATCCAATTTTGGGGTTTTATCTCAATTCACTAAAATTTGTTTAGTTTTTCACTAGGAATTCAATTCCTAATCTCATATTTCACTAAACCCAAGGTAATTTCTCTCTAAACCCTCTTTTTGTCTAAATTCCAAGTTTATACATATTTTCAAATTTTCATAGATTTAGCTTGAATTGGCTAGGTTGTTGGAAAATCAATATAGGAATACTTAATTAGACTTGATATAAACATTATTGATGGGTTAATTACATAATTACAACCTTTAATTAATTTTTCACAAATTTGGATTTGTGCAGTCATAATTACAAACGAATTTGGGTGATTCATGGTTAGTTAATACATCTTTTATTATGGGTTTGTCATATATATATAGGATTGATATGAATTTTGACATATTCAACACTTAATTGCAAAAATTTTGTGTTTTTCAATTGTTATTAATCTTAAATCCGAAATTATGATTTAATTGGAGAAAAATTATTTTAGCTTTGGTTATTATTCTTACATATTTCTAATGTCTTGCTATGCTTTATTTTGATTCAATTCTCCATTGGAAGCAATTCTTTTGGAAATTGAGATTTTCAAGACCGTAACATACTTTTTCGAGATATTTCTTTTGTAGGAACTTCAATGGAGAATGAGATTGTTCCAAGAAAGTCTAAGAGAGGACATAAACCCAAGAAGCATCACGTGACCACTCACGATCATGAAGCTCAAGTCCCTCGCCCTACACGTTCTAAAACAAGATCGAAAAAGTAATCCAAGAAACATGGAAAGGATATTTTGGTGGAGAATAAAGAAGAACTTGGTTACCAACTAAGAGATGAGGAGGATGAAATCACTCAAGTAACAATGCAGTTTGTGGAGGTCACACAAACAATACCTCACACATCACCTCCTAAGAAGAAAAGAGGAAATCGCTACCTAAATCAACTATGGTTTTAACTCAAGCACCGAGTGTTATTATGAAGCATGTTGGACCCGAAATGAATGCTAACATGGACTACATGGCTGGTCTACAACAGTTTGCTATGCTTCCAACTCTTGGTATTGATTTCGAGACACTCGAATTACTCGGTTTTCGAAAGGATGTTGAATGGTATCTTGAACCATTGGGCCTATCGAAGTTTGTGACTATCTCTCACCCTACCTATGGAAGGCTTGAATGTGAATTTCAAGCCACGGTAACATTGTCTTACCCCAAGACAAAGACGACCATAGCAAAAGAAGGAATTCTTGCTTTTACGGTTAATGAGAAATCGTATACTTTGAGTATTGAAGAACTTTGTGATATTTTGGGACTTGAGTGTCATGAGAGGATCAAGTTCAGTGGTAGTGAAGCTCATTATGATGAATGGTCGAAGATAGGAAGCGATAGACTTAAACCCGGAAGTTCTAAGGCATCGAAGATTACACATCCGGCGATTCGTTATGTTTACTATCTACTTTCTCAACTCATTTTCAGTAGGAATGAGTATGGAGTGGTGAAACAAGAAGAGTTTTACATGCTAATATCACCGTTTGTGGAGAATCCCTAGAAGGTGAACCTCTCTTCACTTTTAGCTCGTAGAATGGTACAAATCAAGCATGATGCCGTTAAGGAGAAAATACCAAAGGGAGCATCGAGTGATTATGGTGGAACAATCACAGCCATACTACTTGCGTGTGGTGTTTATTTTCACCTCGAAGTACCTTTGATGGTTGAGAGTAAGCTTGATCTACATGCCCTTCAAAGGAAGCATTATCTTTGTGGATGGTACGAGCAATCTACAAATTTTGGATACCTTCTCAATCCACCATACGAGGAAGAGAACAAGTGTGTTCTACTCGCACATGCGGAAATCCCAGCCTTGAGTGAGGGTAAGACATACTTTCACCCCACTCGTTCCACATGGTTTTACCGTTGTCCCGAATGTCCTCTTGTTGGAGTTTCGCTCTACTATCAATCCAAGGCAAGGATGGCACGAAAATCAAGGACCACAAGGAGGTGGAATTTTCCAGCCTTCCACATCTCACACGCCACCCCAAGAGCACCACTTTCCAGCCGCTACACAAGCCGGTTTTGATGAATGGCTTCGCACTAGCTTTGAGGAAGAAAAGGAGAAGAGAATTGCTCTTGAAGCTACGGTTTCTAGGCAAGGAAAGATGATTTCTAAGCTTGTCAAAGCAGTCAAGAAATCAATTCCACATCTCTTTAGGCGCTCCTCTAGAAGCACAACCGCCACAACAAGCAACAATGAATTTGGTAGTCTTTCGCTCGTCTCTACATTTGAGCATGATGAGGATGTCGATGATGATGTTTCTAGTCATCCCAACACACGTGCCCTTGATGAGACCGCCACTGCCCAGTACGGACATCACTCATTAGTCCAGGCAACCGCTTCGGACGAGACAGAGATCGTCAACTACGAGTCCGATGGAGATCACTTTCACGTGATAGTTCCGGATTCACCAGAGTCTATGTCACCCGTCTTTTGAGCCGGGTGTATCGACTTTTATCTATCTTTTTATTATTTTTATTTTTATTTTATTGAGTCATCTCACCCTTGTGTGACTTTTTACACCGGGGACGGTGTAAGTTAAGTCTGGGGGGATTTATCGTACTAACGTCCTTTTTCTATTTTCTTATGTTTTGAGTCATTTTAATGATTTTCTTAGAGTCTTTTATTGAGTCGAAAATCATATGTTTCGAACTATGATATTTTCAGGAATTTATGCGTATTTTATGATCTAATGACCATTGTCACAGGGTTTGTCCAGGATATACGATTCAGAAACCTTTATGACTGGAACTCGCCCCATATAATTCGTCTCGCATAAGTTTTGATGAATCCAATTTTGACTCTATTTTATTTGACCACTAACCTGTTTTTAATTATTTCTCATTAAGGAGTTAGATCGGGGAAACGAATCACACATTCATGACATCTTATCCCCTTTTACCACTCTTTGTTGTCATGAATGGCCAGCTCATCTTTAGTTGGTACCCTACATAAAACCCCTTTACCTCTTTTCAGACCTCATGCCTTCTCTTTTTAGTTTCATACTTGCAGATATGTGCAATAACGTCGGAGAGAAAAGGATCGACGCAATTTTCCAATCACTAGAGATGCGACGATTTGGTAAAGAAGGGTAGAGTACAAAGAATAAATTTCAAACAGCTTGGCCATTTCCTTGGATGACTAATACCTGGTAATATTTCGTGCCTATACTTGACTCGTATCAAAGAGATACCGTTTTCCCCCTTTAATAAAAAAAATAAAATAAAATAAAATAAAATAAAATAAAAGAAGGGAAAGGGAAACGGTTGTCTAAGAGTTTTAACAATACCAAAAGAATGCCATGATATAAAAGAAGAGACGAGTAAAAGAGATTTCAAGTGATTTCTGGAGAAAGATCTAAGTCTGGGGGAAAAAGACGCGAAGAAAGTGGTTGGGAAATTGTGGATATCAACAGGTCCATTCTCTCTTGCGATTTTGCATAATATCTCGCACCCGGAGTCTATGGTAACTCTAAACACTTTTAACCTCACCACATATATAAGCTTTTTTTCAAATCCTAGCGCCGTCTACCCTGAATGATTCCCTTGATGAGAAATCCACCTATATGTTAATGAATGTAGAGAGTCAAATGAAGTGTAGTTGAGATTTTTGCAGGATTGTAATTAAAACATGGAGTAGGCTGCGAAGGTTATGAATGGCGTATGATGAAGATACCCTTGGATCGATCATGTCACATACGGTATTAGTGTCAAAGTTATTTTCAAATGGTTTTTCTAAATTCAAATTATTTTCAAACCTCTTTTCTATACTTGAATTTTGCTTGAAGACAAGCAAGGTTTAAGTCTGGGGGAGTTGATATATCCCATATTTTACCTATTTTACTATATATTTTACTATGTTTTCTATGCATTTATCTACGGTTTTATAACTTTAAAGGTAGTTTTTCTCGTACTTGTAGTTTTAGAGTCTTAATAGGGAAATCAAGGAAAAATGAGCGAAAAGAGCCAAAATAGGTGTAAACTAAGCTACAACAACTTTCATAAGCCAAAGACACCATCAAGAACCAAGAATTCATAAGAATCAACATTCTACCAAATTGAACAGAACATATACGCCAGAAGTTCAGCAGTGAACGGAGGATCAAATCGATTTGGAATTGGATGAAACTTGGTGTGAAGATAGATCTTTGAGTCAGCTTCACAATGAAGTTTGAATAATCTCAATTAGAGCTGTAATAAGGATATTACACTAGATTTAGTGAAGATACGTCAAGCTGCCTCAGAAATGAAGCAAGTGCAGAATCGATCCAAATACCGGGCCGCCTCGTGGACCGATATTCTGGGCTGATGTGAGCACAAATCAAGGCAATTTTTGCCCAATACCGGTCGTGATCCATGATTGAAATCCAAACCGACGTTGAAGCAGTTTTGACGTAAAAAGACGGATTTGACCTAAATGAAGCCCTAGAAGACCCTAAGCCTATATATACTTGTTTTTAGCCTTTTGTTAGGTATGCAGCCAAAAAATAGAGTATTTTATCATATAGGAGCAGCCACCACGAGTTCTCTTGGTGTTCTTCTTTAGATTTGGATTCTAGAGCAATCCGGTGGATGATCTCGCTTTGTATCTCGATATAGAGAAGAATCCTCTTACCCTTACTCTTTAATTCAAGTTTATTTATCATGAATTCATCATCTATCTCTGGTTTTTCGTGCATCATGTCTGAGTAGTTTTATTTGCTAGGTTTTAGGTTTTCAATGAGTTTCATAATTCGATAATTGAGTGATGATTGTTTAGGGAATACATTAGAGTCTTCATCTTTACTTATACTCAATGCATGATCGCTTTACCGCGCATTTAGTGATCTGATCTTAGGTGGATATACTCTCCAAAAGCTTGTTATATTGCCTGAACTAGTATTTGATGAGCCAAAAGCCTTAAAAATTCGAAAGGTTAGTTAAGGAGCGCGGTGAACTTTATCAAACTTGAACTTTTAATGCATGTTTTCACCTTGTAATAACCTGCGACAGTTGAGTCTATTAGGGTGTTAAAACGTAGATGGTTAGTTATGTCACGATAGTGGGATGACCTTAAATCAGTGCTTTGTGTTCTAGACGGTTCATAATTCCTAAATCCCTAAAATCAATCAATCTTTATTGTTGCATAATTCTCTGCGAAATACCTAAGTCCTAACGCTTTTCTTTTATTGATTTCCATTACAATTCAGATTCGTTGCTTGCTTACTTTATTTTCAATCACAAAAACAACAAACATATCTTGTTCTAGTTTAGTTTTATTCATTACAATTTGAAGTGTGGTTAATAAATCGTTGTGGATACGATCCCTTTATCTATACTAACCGTGATTGCTGTGCACTTGCAGGTAGTTAGTTGAGAGGTAAAACTCGACTCGCATTAGTGGCGGTGGGGGCGGCAAGTCGTCCAGATCCCTTCGAGTAGCACGGGATGTCGAGAAGCTGAGGCGATGCGGGTCGAAGCGACCCCTAAGTCTTGTGGTGTCGGGCCTCTTGCGCTTTCTTCGTGAAAGAGCCTTCAGCTCGTTTGTGGTCGCCTCGTTGAACTTTTTCTGCTCGCCAGATTCCTTGAGGAGCGTTTGCAGTATCTGCTTGACCTCGGTCATATCTCCTGGGTTTGCAGCGACGTTGGTAGCGGGGGCTTCGAAGGAGTTTTCCTTCTCTTGATGGTTGTTGTAAGACGAGCTACTGCTGGATTTTCCCTCTTCGCCGCTCATCTTCTCAGATACGGTATGTGACGTAGCTTTTTTGTGTGAGAAATTCTCCAATTCCTCTTAAATGGCGCCAAATTGTGGGAGCCAGGACTAGCAAAATTACATTTGTAATGGTTTCGAGAAAAAGCGGAGATTTCTAGGTTAAACTACGCAAGAGAAAATGAGCAAAGAGATGTATATTATTGCTGTGTATGATTTTTGTGAACAAAGTTGCGAATATCCCTCTCGAGGGTTTGTACATTGATATATATATAATCCTCTAAGTTGGCTAAGCCTTTTTCCTTATGAGATAAGCTTCTCATTCCTAAGTCTTTGCGGACTCTCCCCTTCTTTACGTCGGTCGTAGCGTAGCGGGCTTTGTTATCGGGCTGGGTTTCTTGCGCGTCGAGACCTCTGGTCTTCGTTGCTACCGTCTCTAGTGGCCAGTGTCATCGTGGTCGCTTGATAGAGACATCGGGTTTATGGCACTGGCTTGGCGAGAGACGTCACAGACGACATCGACGACAGAGACGACATCGCCAACACGGACGACATCGCTGGCCTTGGGACATCTCCGGCGCTGAGACATTGCTGACGCTGAGACATTGCCGCCACTGTGGCTTTTCTGACACTGCTGTGTGTAGAGAGGACTCAGATAGCTTCCTTCTTGCATGGAACAGACTCAGGAAATTAGAGTTGCTTCATCATCTTCTTGTTAGGAAATGACTTAGAGGAATTGCATAGAATCTTATATGTTAATGCTATTCCACGTCTATGAGCTACGTCTTCATAACTTTGGACTCCAATGTTGAGCGGGTGATATCCGACCCTAACAGGAGTCATCCCAAGCTCCAACTCAATCGTAAACGGATCCCACCGCGACAGCGGTAATCCCTACAACGACTAAAAAACATCCTGCAAGTCTTGAACAACCCGAATATCCTAAACTGCAACATTTCCAACAGTCTCTGGCATCACTATCATCGCCAGTCGTGGTGCTGCTGCAATCTGAGCCACCGGCTGCACTACCGCCACTGCCATCTGTTGCAACCTCAGACTCTTGGGATTGATATGCTCCGGCTCTCTGCAGTGAAAGCACACCCGCGTATCCCGGGCCTCAACTCGCGTATCCCAAGCCCTAGTTCTCTTTGGACAGCTCCCCACCCGATGGTCCGTGCTCCCACAACCGAAGCAACCCGAACCACCCTGACAACCCTGACTGGCCCTGGAAGTGCTCTCCCACTTCCTCTTCTGTCCCGGCGCAGGTTTGCCGCCTCTGCTCGGACCCACCTGCTGCTGTGACCTCCTCTGCTGCTGAGCTGGTGGACTAACCACCACAGCCTGCTCCCTGAGGTCCTCCTCAATCGCAGCAGCCGTCTCCATCAGCTCCGCCCTCGTGGCGAACCTGCTCGTTCTACAGCGAGTCCTCAAATCGGATCAAAGTCCCCTAAGGAACCTCTTCACCTGGGCCTGCTCGTCTTCAATGCCATTACCAGCATACATCATAAGTCGACTAAACTCCGCGTCGAACTTCCTTACTGACCGGTCTCCGTGAGCCAACTCCAGAAATCTCAGCTACAACCGATCCACCGCATCCTGCGGGAAATACTTGGCATTAAACTCATCCAAGAAATCCTTCCAAGCCATCTCGGCCTGCGCCCTCCTGGCCTCCACACCTCTCCACCAGAGATGTGCATCACCCTCCAGGTAATGCACCGCCAGATCAACCCGGTATCCCTCTGGACACCTGATAGAACGAAAGTTACGCTCCAGTCTCAGCCGCCACTCATCGGCCTCCTGATGCGAGTCGAGTTTTACCTCTCAACTAACTACCTGCAAGTGCACAGCAATCACGGCTAGTATAGATAAGGGATTGTATCCACAAGGACTTCTTAACCACACTTCAAATTGTAATGAATAAAACAAAGCTAGAACAAGATATTTTTGTCATTTTTGTGATTGAAAGTAAAGAAAGCAAGCAACGAATGTGAATTGTAATGGAAATCAATAAAAGAAAAGCGTTAGGACTTAGGTATTTCGCAGAGAATTATGCAACAATAAAGATTGATTGATTTTAGGGATTTTGGAATTATGAACCGTCTAGAACACAAAGCACTGATTTAAGGTCATCCCACTATCGTGATGTAACTAACCATCTACGTTTTAACACCCTAATAGACTCAACTGTCACAGGTTATTACAAGGTGAAAACATGCATTAAAGTTCAAGTTTGATAAAGTTCACCGCACTCCTTAACTAACCTTTCGAATTGTTAAGGCTTTTGGGTCATCAAATACTAGTTCAGGCAATATAACATCAGATCACTAAGATCAGATTACTAAATGCGTGGTAAAGCGATCATGCATTGAGTATAAGTAAAGATGAAGACTCTAATATATTCCCTAAACAATCATCAATCAATTATCGAATTATGAAACTCATTGAAAACCTAAAACCTAGCAAATAAAACTACTCAGACATGATGCACGAAAAACCGGAGATAGATGTTAAATTCATGATAAATAAACTTGAATTAAAGAGTAAGGGTAAGAGGATTCTTCTCTATATCGAGATACAAAGCGAGATCATCCACCGGATTGCTCTAGAATCCAAATCTAAAGAAGAACACCAAGAGAACTCGTGGTGGCTGCTCCTATATGATAAACTACTCTATTGTTTCGGCTGCATACCTAACAAAAGGCTAAAAACAAGTATATATAGGCTTAGGGTCTTCTAGGGCTTCATTTAGGTCAAATCCGTCTTTTTACGTCAAAACTGCTTCAACGTCGGTTGGGATTTCGATCATGGATCACGACCGGTATTGGGCCAAAATTGCCTTGATTTGTGCTGGCATTAGCCCAGAATATCGGTCCACGAGGCGGCCTAGTATTTGGATCGATTATGCACTTGCTTCATTTCTGAGGCAGCTTGACGAATCTTCACTAAATCCAGTGTAACATCCTGATCACAGCTCTAATTGAGATGATTCAAACTTCATTGTGAAGCTGACTCAAAGATCTATCTTCACACCAAGTTTCATCCAATTCCAAATCGATTTGATCCTCCCTTCACTGCTGAACTTCTGTCGTATACGTTCTGTCCAATTTGGTAGAATGTTGATTCTTATGAATTCTTGTTTCTTGATGGTGTCTTTGGCTTATGAAATTTGCTGTAGCTTGGTTTACACCTATTTTGGCTCTTTTTGTTCATTTTTCCTTGATTTCCCTGTTAAGACTCTAAAACTACAAATACGAGAAAAATACCTTTAAATGTATAAAACCGTAGATAAAGGCATAGAAAACATACTAAAATATATAGTAAAAGAGGTAAAATATGGGATATATCAACTCCCCCAGACTTAAACCTTGCTTGTCCTCAAGCAAAATTCAAGTATAGAAAAGAGGTTTGAAAATAATTTGAATTTAGAGAAACCATTTGAAAATAACGTTGACACTAATATCGTATGTGACATGATCGATCCAAGGGTATCTTCATCATACGCCATTCATAACCTTCGCAGCCTACTCCATGTTTTAATTACAATCCTGCAAAAATCTCAACTACACTTCATTTGACTCTCTACATTCATTAACATATAGGTGGATTTCTCATCAAGGGAATCACTCGGGGTAGACGACGCTATGATTTGAAAAAGGCTGATATATGTGGTGAGGTTAAAAGTGTTTAGGGTTACCATAGACTTCGGGTGCGAGATATTATGCAAAATCGCAAGAGAGAATGGACATGTTGATATCCACAATTTTCCAAACACTTTCTTCGCGTCTTACTCCCCCAGACTTAGTTCTTTCTCCGAGAATCACTTGAAATCTCTTTTACTCATCTCTTCTTTTTTATCATGGCATTCCTTGGGTATCCTTAAAACTTTTAGACAACCGTTTTTCTTTCCCTTGTTTCATTATTTTTTTTTTTTTTGTTGTTTTTGTTGTTTTTTTTTCTTTTTTTTTTATTAAAGGGAAAAAACGGTATCTCTTTGATACGAGTCAAGTATAGGCACGAAATATTACCATGTATTAGTCATCCAAGGAAACGGCCAAGCTGTTTGAAATTTATTCTTTGTACTCTACCCTTCTTTACCAAATTTATTCTTTGTACTCTAGTGATTGGAAAATTGCGTCGATCCTTTTCTCTCCGACGTTTTTGCACATATCTGCAAGTATGAAACTAAAAAGAGAATGCATGAGATCTGAAAAGAGGTAAAGGGGTTTTATGTAGGGTACCAACTAAAGATGAGCTGGCCATTCATGACAACAAAGAGTGGTAAAAAGGGATAAGATGTCATGAATGTGTGATTCGTTTCCCCGATCTAACTCCTTAATGAGAAATAATTAAAATCAGGTTAGTGGTTCAAATAAAATAGAGTCAAAATCGGATTCATCAAAACTTATGCGAGATAAATTATATGGGGCGAGTTCCAGTCATGAAGGTTTCTGAATCGTATATCCTGGACAAACCCTGTAACAATGGTCATTAGATCATAAAATACGCATAAATTCCTGAAAATATCATAGTTCGAAACATATGATTTTCGACTCAATAAAAGACTCTAAGAAAATCATTAAAATGACTCAAAACATAAGAAAATAGAAAAAGGACGCTAGTACGATAAATCCCCCAGACTTAACTTACACCGTCCCCGGTGTAAAAAGTCACTCAAGGGTGAGATGACTGAATAAAATAAAAATGAAAATAATAAAAGAATAGATTAAATTCGATACACCTGGCTCAAAAGACGGGTGACATAGACTCTGGTAAATCCGGAACTATCACGTGAAAGTGATCTCCATCGGAATCGTAGTTGACGATCTCTGTCTCGTCTGAAGCGTTTGCCTGGACTAATGAGTGATGTCCGTACTGGGCAGTGGCGGTCTCATCAAGGGAACGTGTGTTGGGATGACTAGAAACATCATCATCGACATCCTCATCATGCTCAAATGTAGAGACGAGCGAAATACTACCAAATTCGTTGTTGCTTGTTGTGGCGGTTGTGCTTCTAGAGGAGCGCCTAAAGAGATGTGGAATTGATTTTTTGACTGATTTTACAAGCTTATAAATCATCTTTCCTTGCCTAGAAACCGTATCTTCAAGAGCAATTCTCTTCCTCAAAGCTAGTGCGAAGCCATTCATCAAAACCGGCTTGTGTAGCGGCTAGAAATTGTTGCTCTTGGGGTGGCGTGTGAGATGTTGAAGGCTGGAAAATACCTCCTCCTTGTGGTCCTCTAGACCTCTCCTGTCGTGCCATCCTTGCCATGGATTGATAGTAGAGCGAAACTCCAACAAGAGGACATCCGGGACAACGGTAAAACCATGTCGAACGAGTGGGGTGAAAGTACGTCTTACCCTCACCCAAGGCAGGGATTTCTGCATGTGGGAGTAGAACACACTTGTTCTCTTCTTCGTAAGGTGGAGTGAAAAGGTACCCAAAATTTGTAGATTGCTCGTACCATCAACAAAGATAATGCTTCCTTTGAAGGGCATGTAGATCAAGCTTACTCTCAACCATCAAAGGGACTTCGAGGTGAAAATCAACACCACACGCAAGTAGTATGGCTGTGATTGTTCCACCAAAATCACTCGATGCTCCCTTTGGTATTTTATCCTTAACGGTATCATGCTTGATTTGTACCATTCTACGAACTAAAAGTGAGGCGAGGTTTACCTTCTCGGGATTCTCCACAAATGGTGATATGATCATGTAAAACTCTTCTTGATCCTCTCATGACACTCAAGTCTCAAAATATCACAAAGTTCTTCAATACTCAAAGTATACGATTTCTCATTAACCGTAAAAGCGAGAATTCCTTCTTTTGCTATGGTCGTTTTTGTCTTGGGGTAAGACAATGTTACCGTGGCTAGAAATTCACATGCAAGCCTTCCATAGGTAGGGTGAGAGATAGTCGCAAACTTCGATAGGCCCAATGCTTCAAGATACCATTCAACATCCTTTCGAAAACCGAGTAAATCGAGTGTCTCGAAATCAATACCAAGAGGTGGAAGCATAGCAAACTGTTGTAGACCAGCCATGTAGTCCACGTTAGCATTCATTTCGAGTCCAACGTGCTTCATGATAACACTCGGTGCTTGAGTTACAACCATAGTTGATTTAGCTCGCGATTTCCTCTTCTTCTTCTTAGGAGGTGATACGTGAGGTATCATTTGTGTGACCTCCACAAACTGCATTGGTACTTGAGTGATTTCATCCTCCTCATCTCTTAGTTGGTATCAATTTCTTCTTCATTCTCCACCGAAATATCCTTTCCATGTTTCTTTGATGACTTTTTCGATCTAGTTTTAGAACGTGTAGGGCGAGGGGCTTGAGCTTCGTGATTTTGGGTGGTCACGTGATGCTTCTTGGGTTTATGTCCTCTCTTAGACTTCTTTGGAACAATCTCATTTTCCATTGAAGTTCCTACAAAAGAAATATCTCAAAAAAGTATGTTACGGTCTTGAAAATCTCAATTTCCAAAAGAATTGCTTCCAATGAGGAATTGAATCAAAATAAAGCATAACAAGACATTAGAAATATGTAAGAATAATAACCAAAGGTAAAATAATTTTTTTTTCAATTAAATCATAATTTTCGGATTTAAGATGAATAACAATTTAAAAACACAAATTTTTTGCAATTAAGTGTTGAATATGTCAAAATCCATATTAATCCTATATATATATGACAAACCCATATTAAAAGATGTATTAACTAACCATGAATCACCCAAATTCGTTTATAATTATGACCTCACAAATCCAAATTTGTGAAAAGTTAAATAAAGGTTGTAATCATTTAATTAACCCATCAATAATGTGTATATCAAGTCTAATCAAGTATTCCTATATTGATTCTCCAACAACCTAGCCAATTTAAGCTAAATCTATGAAAATTTTAAAATATACATAAACTTGGAATTAGACAAAAAGAGGGTTTTAGAGAGAAATTACCTTGGGTTTAGTGAAATATGAGATTAGGAATTGAATTCCTAGTGAAAAACTAAATAAATTTTTGTGAATTGAGATAAAACCCAAAAATTGGATTTTTAGGGTTCTTGAGCTCAAGAACACATTTGAGAGAGAAAGAGATGAAGTTGTGTTTGCAAATGAGAAAAAGAAGTGTGTAAAACCTTTAAAAATCAGATTTTGTGATGTTTTTTGGTAAAATCCGGTTTAAATCGGTTTAGAACCGGTTAAGAAAATTAAAATTGAACCGAAAAACTTACCCGGGTCGGTTTTGGTCGAATACCGGTCGGGTAGACCGACCGAAATCGTGACCGGAACTTACCTCGGTTATCGGTCGTGTCGTGGGTCGAGATCAGGTGGTGCTCGTGTCGCGGTAAGATGGGACGATGCAGGACAGTACGCGTGACGGATGAGATCGCGGGTCGTGTTACGGTAGGGCTGCCTCGATACCGGCCGGGCATGACCGGTACGGGAAGCGGGACAGGGCATCACGGTTAGAGTTGCGGCTTCGTGTCGCGGTAAGGTCGGGGCAACATGTTCCGAGTACCGGTCGTGTGGGACGACCGATACGCGTGTCCGATATCGCGTCGCGGTAAACATTTCATCATATCGTGGGTCAAACGCAGCGTCGTGTCGTGGGTCGAGACATCGAGTCGCGAATACCGGTTGCGTGGGACGACCGATACTCGTGTCCGGTATCGAGCATCGTGTCACGATGAGAGTTTCCTCGTGTCGCGGGAAAGATTTTACCGTGTCGCGGGTCGGATATCATCGTGTCGCAGTAAGGTTTTCTGCGTGTCGTGGGACGGATGTCATCGTGTCGTAGGACGGATGTCATCGTGTCGTGGGACGGATGTCATCGTGTCGTGGGACGGATGTCATCGTGTCGTGGGACGGATGTCATCGTGTCGCGGTAAGGTTTTCAGCGTGTCGTGGGACGAGGCAAAGTGGCTTTAGTATCGGTCGCGACTCCGGACCGATACGCGTGACCGATACGGGGGCTATCGTGTCGCGGTACGGCTGGGTCGTGATAACGGTCGCGTGCGTCGTCCGGTACCTCGTGCAGTACTGACGTCGTGTCGCGGTAAGGTCAATACCGGTCGGGTCGCGGTCCGGTATCGTGAGCGGTACCGGCCGGCGGCCTATATTTTATTTTATTTTATTTTATTTTTTTTTGTATTTTATAAATCCTGAAAATCAAAATTAAATGGATTAGTGTAAAATAAACTTATGAAAACCAAAATTAAAATTTTAAAAACTAATTAAAGCATAAATAAAAATAATAATGTGGGTTGCCTCCCACAAAGCACTTGTTTAAAGTCAATTAGCTCGACTCCTTTGAAGATTTAGACTTCCGGCGGGTCCACTAAAGGAATGGTTATTCCTTTTGCTTCATTAGGCTTTGATCTTTCGGCTTCTATGATGACTCCGAGTGAATCTCCATTGTCATACTTGACAACTAATGCTTCCGGGAAAAGCTTCAAAGTGTTTTCAAGCTTACACTTGATAGTTTCCCTGTTGATCTCGTCTTCTCTTGGGACGAGGATCTTTATCACCATGTTCTCAAAGATAAACTTCTCCTTTGCTTTGTTCCCATTCTTAGCATCATCCATAGGTGTCAAAGTTATCTTGATATCTTCGGAAATATCCTTATGCTTCTCTTTGGACAATTTTGCAACTATCTTTATTTTAGCTTTAGGATCTCTTTCTTTAACTCCTTTTTTAGCATCTTCGGGGTCTATACTAAGCTTCATATCCTTTACTCCTATCGAGCTTGGTATACGCTTAGCATCTACTTCATCATAGAAGAAATTCTTGTTGATATTGGCGAAAGAGATTCTTCGGTTTGGAAAATCAACGATCGCTCCAGCTGTCGCTAAGAATTGTAAACCAAGTATCAATGGATTCAACTTTCCGGTCTTCATTTCCAACACTTGAAAATCAGTAGGAACAATCCCCTCTCCTACTTTGACCATGACGTTTTCAAGCATTCCATAAGGTGTAGAGGATAACAAATCGGCATACTCTATGTAGACTTTGGATGGTTTGAAATCGACCACTCCAAGTTCTTTTGCCATGGCTAGTGACATGACATTGACGTTTGCTCCAGTATCACACAAGCAATCGTGGATCTCTTTTCCATTAATAGAGCATGGAAAAATAAACTTTCCCGGATTATCGACTTTTCCAAAGGTATCCTCTTTAATTTTCTCTTGTAAGCTCTCTTGGATTCGCCGAGAAGGCGTTCCTCTTTTGGTTTTTGGACCAAGATAACCTCTTCTTCAAGTGGTTTAGGAGTGACCACGGCTTCCTCTTCTTTAGTAGAAGCAACATTGCAAAACTTCTTTGCTTTCTCTTCGTCTTGTCTTCTAACAGCTTCAGAGGTTTGAACGAGTTGTGTACCATCTTAGAGAGATGAGTAGCAATATACTCGATCTTAGTGTTAAGTTCCAAATACCTACTGTCCACCATTTGGTTTACTTCTTTCTTGTGTTGGCCGATAGCTTCTAGCATTTGATTCTTCATATCTTCGAATTTAGCATCAAAAGAAACCGGCCCGTTTGGTTGGGATGAGTTGAATGGTGGTTTCACTTGATACATTCCCTTAGAAAAGAATGGTTGCTTGGACTGATATTGGCCTCCTTGGTTGACGTTTTGTCAAGGATAGAATTGATCTTGAGGGTTCTCGACATTGTTGCTCCGATAGGACAGATTTGAGTAAGATCGAAAGTTGTTGTTGAAATTTTGATTCCCATAGTTTCCTCCTATTTAATTCACTTCCTCTTGATTCTCCTCCATTCCATCTCCAATACGTTCCATATTAGGATCATAACTTGTATCATTAATGTCTTCAACAGCATGAACTCCTCTTTGATTCTTAAGTAGTTGTGAAACCATGTTCTTGAGCTCCGCAATTTGAGTTGAATCGGTTGATGATCTAGTGGTGTTGATGCTCCTATTGTAGTCTTGAGAACAATTAGCATCACTAGCAGCAAGGTTCTCAATCAAAAGCTTTGCTTACGGTACAAGCTTGGTCATGAAATTCCCATTACTTGCAGCATTCAAAGATGTTTGGTGCTTGTAATAGATTCCATTGTAGAAGATATTCCATAAGTTTCCTTCAGAGAAACCATGATTAGGGCAGTCCCTAGTGTACTCCTTGAAACGTTCCAAGGCTTCAAAGAAGAATTCGGTTGGTCCTTGCTTGAAACTTGAGATCTTGTTCCTTATAGAATTCGATCTTTGTTTAGTGTAGAACTGGTTCAAGAAAACTCTTTTGTATTCGTCCCAAGTAGTGATGGATCATGGAGGTAGAGACTTTATCCATCTAAGTGCCTTATCGTTTAGAGAAAGCGAAAAGAGCTTGCACTTAAAGTAGTCGGCAGGAACTCCATTAGCACGAGTCGTACTACAAATTTCTTCGAAACTATCGATGTGGTCAAGAGGATGCTCCGTGGACAGCCCATGGAATTGGTTTTGTTTCACCAATGCAATGATTTGAGGTTTGATCTCGAAATCATTCCTTTGAGGTAGAGGTGGGCGGATGGGGTTTCTATCAAAGAAGAAAGCATTGGAAGAATCGACATCTCCGATAGTTTGATGTTGGACTTGTCTTTGACGCAAAGGCTGTTGGAAATTTTGGCTCCCTTGAGGTTAAAGATGTGGAACTTGTTGTTGCATTCTCATATTCCTAGGTGGAATGAGATGTTGATCGTTTCCACCAACTGGATTCCTAACAATGTTCTCCGGAGGATTGTGGATTGCATCATTACGGATTGGTGGGTTTAGGTGGGCACCCAGTGGTTGCTCCACGGGTTGGTTCTCTCTATCAAGAGCAGCAGCAGCAGCGAGGGTTCGTTCCTCCTCATTTATGACATGCTCGTCAGTTTGATCGGCCATCCTTAGTTGTCTTTGTCTCCTAAGGGCTCGTTCAAGCTTATCGATTTCTTGCTCAGGTACAACTAGATTTTTCTCGTTAGAATTTATAGTACTAGGCATAAACACCTGAAACACACAAAAAAGGATAAAATAAAACGAGGAATCAAAGTCGAAAAAGAAAGAAATAAAATCAAAATAAAAAGAAAAACTGAAATTAAAGAGTTCTAGACTGAGTTTTAGTCAAAAATTCGAAGGTGATGTTCTTCGAAGTCTCTGGCAACGGCACCAAAAACTTGATGCGAGTTGAGTTTTATGTCTCAACTAACTACCTACAAGTGCACAGCAATCACGGCTAGTATAGATAATGGATTGTATCCACAAGGACTTCTTAACCACACTTCAAATTGTAATGAATAAAACAAAGCTAGAACAAGATATTTTTGTCGTTTTTGTGATTGAAAGTAAAGTAAGCAAGCAACGAATGTGAATTGTAATGGAAATCAATAAAAGAAAAGCGTTAGGACTTAGGTATTTCGCAGAGAATCATGCAACAATAAAGATTGATTGATTTTAGGGATTTTGGAATTATGAACCTTCTAGAACACAAAGCACTGATTTAAGGTCATCCCACTATCGTGACTTAACTAACCATCTACGTTTTAACACCCTAATAGACTCAACTGTCGCAGGTTATTACAAGGTGAAAACATGCATTAAAGTTCAAGTTTGATAAAGTTCACCGCACTCCTTAACTAACCTTTCGAATTGTTAAGGCTTTTGGCTCATCAAATACTAGTTCAGGCAATATAACAAGCTTTTGGAGAGTATATAAACCTAAGTCAGATCACTAAATGCACGGTAAAGAGATCATGCATTGAGTATAAGTAAAGATGAAGACTCTAATGTATTCCCTAAACAATCATCAATCAATTATCGAATTATGAAACTCATTGAAAACCTAAAACCTAACAAATAAAACTACTCAGACATGATGCACGAAAAACAAGATATAGATGATGAATTCATGATAAATAAACTTGAATTAAAGAGTAAGGGTAAGAGGATTCTTCTCTATATCGAGATACAAAGCGAGATCATCCACCGGATTGCTCTAGAATCCAAATCTAAAGAAGAACACCAAGAGAACTCGTGGTGGCTGCTCCTATATGATAAACTACTCTATTGTTTCGGCTGCATACCTAACAAAAGGCTAAAAACAAGTATATATAGGCTTAGGGTCTTCTAGGGCTTCATTTAGGTCAAATCCGTCTTTTTACGTCAAAACTGCTTCAACGTCGGTTGGGATTTCGATCATGGATCATGACCGGTATTGGGCCAAAGTTGCCTTGATTTGTGCTGGCATCAGCCCAGAATATCGGTCCACGAGGCGGCCCGGTATTTGGATCGATTATGCACTTGCTTCATTTCTGAGGCAGCTTGACGTATCTTCACTAAATCCAGTGTAACATCCTGATCACAGCTCTAATTGAGATGATTCAAACTTCATTGTGAAGCTGACTCAAAGATCTATCTTCACACCAAGTTTTATCCAATTCCAAGTCGATTTGATCCTCCTTTCACTACTGAACTTCTGGCGTATACGTTCTGTCCAATTTGGTAGAATGTTGATTCTTATGAATTCTTGGTTCTTGATGGTGTCTTTGGCTTATGAAATTTGTTGTAGCTTGGTTTACACCTATTTTGGCTCTTTTTGCTCATTTTTCCTTGATTTCCCTGTTAAGACTCTAAAACTACAAATACGAGAAAACTACCTTTAAATGTATAAAACCGTAGATAAATACATAGAAAACATAGTAAAATATATAGTAAAACAGGTAAAATATGGGATATATCACCTCCTCAGGCTTGGCACCTCCCGAAAAAAACCCAGAGCCAATTTTCTGCATCTGCTCCATCATCCTAAGGTAGGATGAGAGCTCTTCCGCAACCGCCACACCCGGCTGTACACCAGCCACTCCTGGCTGTACCCTAGCCACTTCCGGCTAACCACCAGCCACACCTGGCTGCACAACAGCCAAACCTGGCTGAACACCAACCACTCCTAGCTGCACTCCTGGAGCCTGACCCGGAGCCGGCACCCCACCTGGTAACCGCTCCAGAATAAACTGCAGCAAACCCGCCAAGCGATCATCTCGATCCTGGGCAACACCTGCGGTAGCACCCCCACCTGGGTCTACCGCACCACCAGCTACACCGGGACCCACGCCATCCCATCCAACCCTCACATTGGTACCCGTAGCGGCCACACCCACAGATCCCTCCTGAAACGCCTGCGAGTCAGCCACCTGCTCCTGCGTGGTCTCCTGGGCCACACTCACGGCATCAGACTCCTCCCCGAGTCCCCACCCTCGTCCACGTCCACCACGACCACCTCGGCCTCCATGGCCCCCACGACCTCTGCCTCTAGCCACTCTAGCCATCACTGTGCACTACCCAGGAGAAACTAAAAATACTAGAAAACAGAAAATCAACCAACACATACCGTGAATTCTCATTGAAGGCTCAGAGAAGATGATCTAGGACTCCAAACCCACACAACAATCAATTGACTAAATTACATAACCAATCAATTGCACCCGCCCTAGAACCATAAGCGCTCTGATACCAAAATGAAACAACCCAACCCGTAAAATTTAAAAAATTTATGTTCGGAATATTATTATCACAAATAATAATCCTCAACGGTCAACATAAGCAATGCGGAACAATAACGATTAAACAATTAAACCAATAATCACATTCAGTAAATCCTATATTTTACTAAATATCTAACCAACTCTAAATTCAATTCCAATAACAATAAACAATCTCAACAACAATCCTGAATTCAATAGAAATCTAGCAATTCTAACAATGCATAAACAAAACACCGAGACCCTACATCATCCTTTCTTCCCGGCCTTGATTCCACGATCATAATTTCTCTTTATCTGTATCACATGGCAATAAGAGATGCGTGGGTATTATCATAAATACTCAGTGAGACGGTCATCCCATCTACAGGTTATACATAGAGGCATAAGAATCAATACAATATCAGGGTGAACACACAACACGCAAAGCACAAACAAAACACACAAGTCTGCCTCGAACAGACATGCGTTGATCAACCCAACCACCATGCGTCGATCGATGCATCACCAGTGTGTCGATCGACATGCAACCCCGGTGTCGATCAATGCACTGGTGATGCATCAATCGACGCAGTTGCTCTGCATCGATCGACGCAACATCACATAATTCAAGATCGAACCTATCCTCACACGGATCGATCCTGAATCGAATTACATCAATCTCTGCATGCAAATCAACATGAAAACACACCAAAACAACACAACAATCGCATTCTATCAACCCTTTACTCAGATAAACCTATGGTCACGCACTCACCTCGCATCTAGAAGGAAAAGAATGAGGAACCACGAAAAACGGGAAGAACACGAAGAACACGGTCTCCAATCCGAATTCTCACACCCAAATCGTGCAACACACAGCCCCAACACGCTCCTGGATCCTCATAACACGAACTAAAGTGATATATCATGGTTTTTACCCATTTTTGACCATGATATAAGTCCTTTTCCTAGAGTCTTTTTTGGTATTTTATGAGTCTTTTTGAGTCTTTATAGGTTGACGAACGATTGAAGCTTAATGGGAGCTTTTGAAGCATTTTGAAGCATCAAGGAAAGAAGAGCCGAAGTGATTAAGTCGGAGTCGAGTTTTCAAGGCTGTGTCTATCGACACGGTCCTGTGTGTCGATCGACATGAGCATGTCTGACGTGAAGATTGAAGAATTTCCTCTTCGGCCCACGAAGTCCATAAGTTTATAGTAAAGCCCAGTCCGAATTTTATACACTATCTATAGTTTTTTCTTAGGTTTTTAGGTTTTATATACAGTTTTTAATGGAGACTTGAGAGGAGAGATTTGGAGAGCTTTTGGGAGATTTTAAACTTCAGACCTTCATCAATTTCGAACCCTTCTGTATCCCTAACTCTATCATTTTATGCAAATTATTTATCTCATGATGTTTGTTTCAATCACCATGTCTGAGTAGTTTGCTTGTTAGGTTTAGGGTAATTCTAGGGTTTGATGAGAAATTGATAGGATTGAAACTCTGTTAGGATTTATCTTTATGTTCTTCATCTAGATTGATTTAACTCTGATTTTATGATTGATCAACTGAAATTGGATATCCTAGGTTGTTTTAATAGATGCGAAAGTATTGTTAACAACCTGATATAATCCTAGATGAGCAAAATTGTCTATTCGCAAAGAAATTTGGCTTAGTAATTTTGTAAACAATTGAACCTGAATTTAATGCTTGATTTTATTCACTAAGTTTGCAAATAAATTTGGGATTTAGGGATTTAGTCATAGATAACCTCTGCAACGAAAGTTGATTGGTTTTATATTTGTGTTTGAGTTCTAGAACTGTGCTTAACAAATCCTACGGTTTATTATCTCTGTGTCGATCGACACGGTCCTGTGTGTCGATCGACACGATCAAATTTCGATTCGTTCCTGCGAATTACCCAATGCCTAATCTTTTGTCCAATTGATTTCTAGAACCTTTATCATCATTCACTTTGTTTACTTTGCTATTTTATTGCATCATACATATTTACTTAGCAAAATTTAAATTCATTAGTCGATTGTGTGTTTAGATTCCATGTGGATTCAACCCCTAAATATTACATCGATCTCTTAATTTGAGAGAGTAGCTCAGGGCAAATTTGAGCATATCAAATTTTGGTGCCATTGCCGGAGAGTCAAAATCACCATTCGATTTTTGATTTTAGAGTTTTATCTAATTTTTAATTTTCTGTTTATTTACTTCCGTTTTCTTTTGTGTTTGTGTGTTTCAGGTGCATGCCTAATCGCAAGACCAGAAGCAACCAGAATCAAGAGTTCGTGGTTTTGTTTCTCAGTAAGGAGTTCTAGAAAGAGCCAACAGAAAAGCTACACGAGAAGCAGCAATGGAGCCTCTTCCGTTAGTTCTGTTTCAAGATGCGGCTGGATTGTTGGTTGATGGTGAAGGGAACAGACGCAATGCTCAGGATCAGAGGCTAGACGAGAATGGAGTTGTGATTTTAGAGGAGCCTGAGCGAAACGTTAATCAGCGCCAAGAGCCAGCTGGGCGTGGGCGTACTTTGGGAGAGTACAATAGGCCATATGAGTTCTACGCTAACAGGACTGCAATTCGCTCTCCTGCGTTAGAGAGGAGCGATTTTGAGTTGAAGCCTGCTTTCTTCTCAATTGTGGCTCAACACCCGTTCCATGGCCTATCCTCTGTGCACCCCATGGATGACATTGAGAGGTTCGAGGACTTAGCATCTAGCATTAAGGCTAATGGAGTGTCAAGCGATTACCTCTACTGCAAGCTTTTCCCCTAATCTCTGGGCGGAGAAGTAGCTTACTGGTTGAAATAGTTATAGCCGGGATCGTTGACTACTTGGGAGGACACCAAGAATGCTTTCCTCAACAACTTCTTTGATGAGGCAAGATTCGAGGACTTGAGGACTAAGATCTCCACTTTCAAGCAAGGACCGACTGAAGCATTCAAGGCTTCCTGGGTGAGATTCAAGGCCTACCAGAGAGACTGTCTTCATCACAGTTTCAGTGATGTTCAGTTACTGGGTATCTTCTTCAGAGGGATTGATTGGAGGTACCAGATGGCTTTAGATGCTGCGAGCAACGGGAACTTCAACACTAGATATCCCGAGGATGCACTTGTGCTTATAGAGAACTTGGCTTCTAGCCATAGTACCAAGAACGCAGACTTCGAAAGGAAGAAGCTTGGTGGGAACATGGATGGAAGCCAAATTGCTGAGGTTAAGGCTAAGCTGGATTCTGTACACAACCTTCTAGTGGGAAAGAAGACTGTTCAGTTTGCTCAAGAGGTAGAGACTTTCATTCCAAAGGAATATCAGGATGAAAAGGATGTCAACTACGTTGGTGGAGCTGGTTTTCAGGATCAGACGTATGGTAATAAACAAGGGTATCAGAAGAACGACTTTCAGAAGCCGTTTTAGAGCAACAACTACCAAAGGAACTATGGTTCTTCTTCTTATCAGACACCTCCTGCTCAGTCATCAGAGAGCGAAATGAAATCTATGCTAGAGCAGCTCTTGGAGGGACAACAGAAGATGACCGTAAACTTCAATGGGAAGATGGATGCTATGTACCAAGACTTAAATGGGAAGTTCGAGGCTTTGAACGCCCATGTCAAGAAGCTGGATATTCAAGTTGCTATAACCGCGGAGTCAATTAAGAGGCAAGAAGGTTTTCTTCCGAGTAAGAATGACACAAACCCGAGACTACACATCAATGCTATCACTTTGGGGAGTGATGAAGAGGTTGAAGAAGATGAGTTTTGCGCTCCAGACCCTGTGTCGATCGACACGGAAGGCTTGTGTCGATCGACACTGGTCGAAAATCGCAAACCTGGAGTTTACGAAATCGATAATTTTTCTTCGAGGATCGACACGAGATCCACACAGGCATGTCGATCGACACGGGTCCCAGACGAGTCCAAACACTTCGAAACCTTCGGTTCAAGCAGAGGAATGGGTCTACAAGCCCAAGATTCTATACCCATGGGCTATTAGTGTCAAAACACCTGAGGAGAAAGGGAGACATGCTGAACCACCACTAAGGAAGTTGTAAAAGATACCGAATCTTGGGATGTTCATTGTTCTTTCCTCAATCAAAGGTATGGAATTCAAGAATTCTCTTTGTGACACTGGAGCTATTGTGAATGTCATGTCTCAGTCTGTTGCAAGGAAGCTGGGGATTAAGGATCTTCAACCTTCAAAGATGTCTCTCGAGCTAGCCGACTTTTCTTCAACATTTTCAAAAGGGTTCATTCCTGACTTGATACTTCAAGTAGGAGATTGTCTGGTTCCGGTGGATTTTCACATTATGGAGACGAAGAATGACAGTGAGAGACTATTGATTCTTGGGTCATCATTCCTTGCTACTGTAAGTGCGATTGTGGATTTTCCCAATCAGAGAATCTCCCTCTCTAAGATCGACAAGGATGTCTTCTACCCCGCAGTTCGTGTCAAGAAGAATTCTTGTATGACCATTACAAATGGAGGAAAGCGGAGTTCATACCTTGAAAATAACACGAAGAAGATCCCATGTGCCCCACTTTCGACTCCACCCTCTTTGAGATCGATGGCGACTTGAGTGCCTGCGAGGTGAAGCGCAAAAAAACTTCCAAACTATTCTCTAAGTTCAGAATCATCATCCCCTTAGAGTTGAGGGAGAAAGGAGAGGTAGTTATTCACGAGATGCTGCAAAACACCATGAAGTTTTTCCCTGGTGTTGTTCCTTGGAAGTCTGGAGGTGGAGAGCGATCAAATGCAAGGCTATCAATGGATGAGGAAAACATGAGACCCCTCAAAGTTCCACCAAAAGCCTGAGTCCTAACACAGTCAAGCTAATGACTGAAAACAAGCGCTTAGTGGGATGCAACCCACTGGTAAGTATACTTATTTTCGTTTTATTTTCCCTTTGTTTACTAATTTTTAGTTTTGGTTTTAAGTGTTTAAGGATTTTATAAAAAAAAAAAAAAGAAGGCGAGACGAGGAAAAACCAGCGTGTCGATCGACACACCCTGCAACAGGTAAGTTCTCGTTCTTTTCAATTGATTTTTCTTTTTCTTTTCTTTCACCAATTTCAGGCTTGATAACACTGGGGACAATGTTGTTTAAGTCTGGGGGAGGTAGTTACTAACTTTGTGTTTGTTTTTGAGCGTCAGTCTAAAACGTTTTATTGAGTCAAAATAGTCAGTTAGAAACGATGACCCTTCTTTTGGTTTAGTGGATTGTCTCTTTCAGTTGTGTGACCATTCTTCCAGGATCAGATTCAAAGGCAGACTAATGAAAAATCCTAAGGTTGACCAGTTAACTAGAGACGTCTGTTACTTCCAGCATAATCCGCCCAGGGTTCGAGCTAATTATGCGGTCTCCTCGGTGATTGGTGTTCATAGAGCTTGACTCCTCATTCATACTTGACAAGTGAAATCTCTGTTGAAAATAATGGTACTCCTCTCCTTTATTTATCTCAAAAAAAAAAAATTAATGATTTGGGGTGAAATGATAGTTTTTGAGTATAAGATGAGAAAATAAAATTACAGTGAGTCAGTACTTAAGAAATGATCTCCCGGAGCTCAAAAGCAGCAGTATGAGTCCCTTAGAACGGATGTAGAGGACGAGCGATCTCACGATCCTGTCTCCTCACAAGGAACAACAGTAGTGAAAGCACTGATTTTGGGTCTCAATAGTCTAAGTAAAAAAAAAGTATAGAGAATCAAATAAGTCTGGGGGAGAGAAAGAGTACCAAGAGTTATATGGTTTACTTGACATGGTATAGTATGGGAATGAGTCTATAAGGTTCTTGGCATTGAGATCTGGGACGAGACCCAGCAATGAGGACTAGCGGGTTATGTTGAGAAGTAGTGGATGAATTTGGGAGGCTGCGAATGTCTAGTGAGAAGTACATGGTGGTTTGTTTTTGAGTTAGTTTTGCATTATGTGGATTACTTGTTGAAAAGATTGGTCCGATACTCCAAGAGAAGGTAAGTTTCTATGTTTTCAAACCTCTTTCATATTCTTAGTTTATGTTTTGCTTGAGGGCAAGCAAATGCTAAGTCTGGGGGAGTTGATATATCATGGTTTTTATCCGTTTTTTACCATGATATAAGTCATTTTCCTAGAGTCTTTTTGGTATTTTTGAGTCTTTTTGAGTCTTTATAGGTTGACGAACGATTAGAGCTTAATGGAAGATTTTGGAGCATTTTGGAGCATCGAGGAAAGAAGAGCCGAAGTGATCAAGTCGGAGTCGAGTTTTCAAGGCTGTGTCTATCGACACGGTCCTGTGTGTCGATCGACACGAGCATGTCTGACGTGAAGATTGAAGAATTCCTCTTCGGCCAACAAAGTCCATAAGTTTACAGAAAAGCCAGTCCGAATTTTAGACAATATATATAGTTTTTTCTTAGATTTTTAGGTTTTATATACAGTTTTTAATGGAGACTTGAGAGGAGAGATTTGGAGAGCTTTTGGGAGATTTCAAACTTCAGACCTTCATCGATTTCGAACCTTTCTGTATCCCTAACTCTATCTTTTTATGCAAATTATTTATCTCATGATGTTTGTTTCAATCACCATGTCTGAGTAGTTTGCTAGTTAGGTTTAGGGTAATTCTATGGTTTGATGAGAAATTGATAGGATTGAAACTATGTTAGGATTTATCTTTATGTTCTTCATCTAGATTGATTTAACTCTGATTTTATGATTGATCAACTGAAATTGGATATCCTAGGTTGCTTTAATAGATGCGAAAGTATTATTAACAACATGATATAATCCTAGATGAGCAAAATTGTCTATTCGCAAAGAAATTTGGCTTAGTAATTTTGTAAACAATTGAACCTGAATTTAATGATTGATTTTATTCACTAAGTTTGCAAATAAATTTGGGATTTAGGGATTTAGTCATAGATAACCTCTTCAATGAATGTTGATTGGTTTTATATTCGTGTTTGAGTTCTAGAACTGTGCTTAACAAATCCTACGGTTTATTATCTCTGTGTCGATCGACACGGTCCTGTGTGTCGATCGACACGATCAAATTTCGATTCGTTCCTGCGAATTACCCAATGCCTAATCTTTTGTCCAATTGATTTCTAGAACCTTTATCATCATTCACTTTGTTTACTTTGCTATTTTATTACATTCATACATATTTACTTAGCAAAATTTAAATTCATTAGTCGATTGTGTGTTTAGATTTCATGTGGATTCGACCCCTAAATATTACATCGATCTCTTAATTTGAGAGAGTAGCTCAGGGCAAATTTGAGCATATCAAATTTTGGTGCCATTGCCGGAGAGTCAAAATCACCATTCGATTTTTGATTTTAGAGTTTTATCTAAGTTTTAATTTTCTGTTTATTTACTTCCGTTTTCTTTTGTGTTTGTGTGTTTCAGGTGCATGCCTAATCGCAAGACCAGAAGCAACCAGAATCAAGAGTTCGTGGTTTTGTTTCTCAGTAAGGAGTTCTAAAAAGAGCCAACAGAAAAGCTACACGAGAAGCAGCAATGGAGCCTCTTCCGTTAGTTCTGTTTCAAGATGCGGCTGGATTGTTGGTTGATGGTGAAGGGAACAGACGCAATGCTCAGGATCAGAGGCTAGACGAGAATGGAGTTGTGATTTTAGAGGAGCCTGAGCGAAACGTTAATCAGCGCCAAGAGCCAGCTGGGCGTGGGCGTACTTTGGGAAAGTACAATAGGCCATATGAGTTCTACGCTAACAGCACTGCAATTCGCTCTCCTGCGTTAGAGAGGAGAGATTTTGAGTTGAAGCCTGCTTTCTTCTCACTTGTGGCTTAACACCCGTTCCATGGCCTATCCTCTGAGCACCCCATGGATCACATTGAGAGGTTCGAGGACTTAGCATCTAGGATTAAGGCTAATGGAGTGTCAAGCGATTACCTCTACTTCAAGCTTTTCCCCTACTCTCTTGGCGGAAAAGCAGCTTACTGGTTGAAACAGTTATAGCCGGGATCGCTGACTACTTGGGAGGACACCAAGAATGCTTTCCTCAACAACTTCTTTGATGAGGCGAGATTCGAGGACTTGAGGACTAAGATCTCCACTTTCAAGCAAAGACCGACTGAAGCATTCAAGGCTTCCTGGGTGAGATTCAAGGCCTACCAGAGAGACTGTCCTCATCACAGTTTCAGTGATGTTCAGTTACTGGGTATCATCTTCAGAGGGATTGATTGGAGGTACCAGATGGCTTTAGATGCTGCGAGCAACGGGAACTTCAACACTAGATATCCCGAGGATGCACTTGTGCTTATAGAGAACTTGGCTTCTAGCAATAGTACCAAGAACGCAGACTTCGAAAGGAAGAAGCTTGGTGGGAACATGGATGGAAGCCAAATTGCTGAGGTTAAGGCTAAGCTGGATTCTGTACACAACCTTCTAGTGGGAAAGAAGACTGTTCAGTTTGCTCAAGAGGTAGAGACTTTCATTCCAGAGGAATATCAGGATGAAAAGGATGTCAACTACGTTGGTGGAGCTGGTTTTCAGGGTCAGAGGTATGGTAATAAACAAGGGTATCAGAAGAACGACTTTCAGAAGCCGTTTTAGAGCAACAACTACCAAAAGAACTACGGTTCTTCTTCTTATCAGACACCTCCTGCTCAGTCATCAGAGAGCGAAATGAAATCTATGCTAGAGCAGCTCTTGGAGGGACAACAGAAGATGACCGTAAGCTTCAATGGGAAGATGGATGCTATGTACCAAGACTTAAATGGGAAGTTCGAGGCTTTGAACGCCCATGTCAAGAAGCTGGATATTCAAGTTGCTCAAACCGCGGAGTCAATTAAGAGGCAAGAAGGTTTTCTTCCGAGTAAGAATGACACAAACCCGAGACTACACGTCAATGCTATCACTTTGGGGAATGAAGAAGAGGTTGAAGAAGATGAGTTTTGCGCTCCAGACCCTGTGCGATCGACACGGAAGGCTTTTGTCGATCGACACAGGTCGAAAATCATAAACCTGGAGTTTACGAAATCGATAATTTTTCTCCGAGGATCGACACGAGGTCGACACAGGCATGTCGATCAACACAGCCCATCTGTGTCGATCGACACGGGTCCCAGACGAGTCCAAACACTTTGAAACCTTCGGTTCAAGCAGAGGAAAGGTTCTACAAGCCCAAGATTCTATACCCATGGGCTATTAGTGTCAAAACACCTGAGGAGAAAGGGAGACATGCTGAACCACCACTAAGGAAGTTGCAAAAGATACCGAATCCAGGGATGTTCATTGTTCCTTGCTCAATCAAAGGTATGGAATTCAAGAATTCTCTTTGTGACACTGGAGCTAATGTGAATGTCATGTCTCAGTCTGTTGCAAGGAAGCTGGTGATGAAGGATCTTCAACCTTCAAAGATGTCTCTCGAGCTAGCCGACTTTTCTTCAACATTTTCGAAACGGTTCATTCCTGACTTGATGCTTCAAGTAGGAGATTGTCTGGTTCCGGTGGATTTTCACATTATGGAGACGAAGAATGACAGCGAGAGACTATTGATTCTTGGGTCATCATTCTTTGCTACTGTAAGTACGATTGTGGATTTTCCCAATTAGAGAATCTCACTCTCTAAGATCAACAAGGATGTCTTCTACCCCGCAGTTCGTGTCAAGAAGAATTCTTGTATGACCGTTACAAATGGAGGAAAGCGGAGTTCATACCTTGAAGATAACACGAAGAAGATCCCATGTGCCCCACTTTCGACTCCACCCTCTTTGAGATCCGATGGCGACTTGACTGCCTGCGAGGTGAAGCGCAAAAAGACTTCCAAACCTTTCTCTAAGTTCAGAATCATCATCCCCTTAGAGTTGAGGGAGAAAGGAGAGGTAGTTATTTACGAGATGCTGAAAAACACCATGAAGTTGTTCCCTGGTGTTGTTCCTTGGAAGTCTGGAGGTGGAGAGCGATCAAATACAAGGATATCAACGGATGAGGAAGACATGAGACCCCTCAAAGATCCACCAAAAGTCTGAGTCCTAACACAGTCAAGCTAATGACTGAAAACAATCGCTTAGTGGGAGGCAATCCACTGGTAAGTATACTTATTTTCGTTTTATTTTCCCTTTGTTTACTTATTTTTAGTTTTGGTTTTAAGTGTTTAAGGATTTTATAAAAAAAAAAAAAAGAAGGCGAGACGAGGAAAAACCAGCGTGTCGATCGACACACCCTGCAACAGGTAAGTTCTCGTTCTTTTCAATTGATTTTTCTTTTTCTTTTCTTTCACCAATTTCAGGCTTGATAACACTGGGCACAGTGTTGTTTAAGTCTGGGGGATGTAGTTACTAACTTTGTGTTTGTTTTTGAGCGTCAGTCCAAAACGTTTTATTGAGTCAAAATAGTCAGTTAGAAACGATGACCCTTCTTTTGGTTTAGTGGATTGTCTCTTTAAGTTGTGTGACCATTCTTCCAGGATCAGATTCAAAGGCAGACTAATGAAAAATCCTAAGGCTGACCAGTTAACTAGAGACGTCTGTTACTTCCAGCATAGTCCGCCCAGGGTTCGAGCTAATTATGCGGTCTCCTCGGTGATTGGTGTTCATAGAGCTTGACTCCTCATTCATACCTGACAAGTGCAATCTCTGTTGAAAATAATGGTACTTCTCTCCTTTATTTATCTCAAAAAAAAAAAAATTAATGATTTGGGGTGAAATGATAGTTCTTGAGTATAAGATGAGAAAATAAAATTACAGTGAGTCAGTACTCAAGAAATGATCTCCCGGAGCTCAAAAGCAGCAGTCTGAGTCCCTTAGAACGGATGTAGAGGACGAGCGATCTCACGATCCTGTCTCCTCACAAGGAACAACAGTAGTGAAAGCACTGATTTTGGGTCTCAATAGTCTAAGTAAAAAAAAGTATAGAGAATCAAATAAGTCTGGGGGAGAGAAAGAGTACCAAGAGTTATATGGTTTACTTGACATGGTATAGTATGGGAATGAGTCTAGAAGGTTCTTGGCATTGAGATCTGGGACGAGACCCAGCAATGGGGACTAGCGGGTTATGTTGAGAAGTAGTGGATGAATTTGGGAGGCTGCGAATGTCTATTGAGAAGTACATGGTGGTTTGTTTTTGAGTTAGTTTTGCATTATGTGGATTACTTGTTGAAAAGATTGGTCCGATACTCCAAGAGAAGGTAAGTTTCTATGTTTTCAAACCTCTTTCACATTCTTAGTTTATGTTTTGCTTGAGGGCAAGCAAATGCTAAGTCTGGGGGATTTGATATATCATGGTTTTTACCCATTTTTGACCATGATATAAGTCCTTTTCCTAGAGTCTTTTTGGTATTTTTTAGTCTTTATAGGTTGACGAACGATTGGAGCTTAATGGGAGCTTTTGGAGCATTTTGGAGCATCGAGGAAAGAAGAGCCGAAGTGATCAAGTCGAAGTCGAGTTTTCAAGGCTGTGTCTATCGACACGGTCCTGTGTGTCGATCGACACGAGCATGTCTGACGTGAAGATTGAAGAATTTCCTCTTCGGCCAACAAAGTCCATAAGTTTACAGAAAAGCCAGTCCGAATTTTAGACACTATATATAGTTTTTTCTTAGATTTTTAGGTTTTATATACAGTTTTTAATGGAGACTTGAGAAGAGAGATTTGGAGAGCTTTTGGGAGATTTCAGACTTCAGACCTTCATCGATTTTGAACCCTTCTGTATCCCAAACTCTATCTTTTTATGCAAATTATTTATCTCATGATGTTTGTTTCAATCACCATGTCTGAGTAGTTTGTTTGTTAGGTTTAGGGTAATTCTAGGGTTTGATGAGAAATTGATAGGATTGAAACATTGTTAGGATTTATCTTTATGTTCTTCATCTAGATTGATTTAACTCTGATTTGATGATTGATCAACTGAAATTGGATATCCTAGGTTGCTTTAATAGATGCGAAAGTATTATTAACAACCTGATATAATCTTAGATGAGCAAAATTGTCTATTCGCAAAGAAATTTGGCTTAGTAATTTTGTGTACAATTGAACCTGAATTTAATGTTTGATTTTATTCACTAAGTTTGCAAATAAATTTGGGATTTAGGGATTTAGTCATAGATAAACTCTGCAACGAAAGTTGATTGGTTTTATATTCGTGTTTGAGTTCTAGAACTGTGCTTAACAAATCCTACGGTTTATTATCTCTGTGTCGATCGACACGGTCCTGTGTGTCAATCGACACGATCAAATTTCGATTCATTCCTGCGAATTACCAAATGCCTAACCTTTTGTCCAATTGATTTCTAGAACCTTTATCATCATTCACTTTGTTTACTTTGCTATTTTATTACATTCATACATATTTACTTAGCAAAATTTGAATTCATTAGTCGATTGTGTGTTTAGATTCCCTGTGGATTCGACCTCTAAGTATTACATCGATCTCTTAATTTGAGAGAGTAGCTCAGGGCAAATTTGAACATATCATCAAGCCTCCAGAGATCAAGAACAAATCAGAAATCTCACAAACACTCAAAATCTCCCAAAACCTCTGATTTTTCTCTGTTTTCTGCCAAAAATCGACCAACACCACGACTAGATCCTTTTTATAACCCCACCCTAGGGTTTTCTAAACCGAACAATTGAAATCGAACTGGTTTGATTCAATTTATCTTGCGTCGATTGACGCACGACCAAAATTCACATAAATTGGTTCGCGGTCAATATATTAAGGTTTATTTTGTTGGAATCAAATTTAAGTTTTGAGATTAATTAGATAGTTTAGTCATGTCAACATTACATTTTTTCAAGAACATGTCATCATTTATTTAAGAAATGTCATAGTTTTGTACTAATAGAATTAAAACAACTAAGGTTCTTTATTAATTGTACTTGCCTTTTAACAAGAAGGGGATTCATAAGAAAGATTTAAGAACAATGTTATTTTCGTAGGAAATAGTTTGTTTCCAAAGAATAAAAAACTGTTGAAAATTGCTCGTCAAATATCTTACGATCCATCAAAATTTTTGATAGGTTCTTAATTTTTCTAATTTTAACAATAAATAAGAAATAAATCCATCTAGAATATTTTTAATTATGACATAAATAAAATAATATAAAAACCGCATGACATAAATTTAAAGTATAAATGATTTAACTTTTAACCGAGGATTCCACATTTTTTAGGGCCATACAAATGTTTTTTTTTTTTTTTGCTAAAAATAAAAAAATATACTTAAACCCGGTTTTGAAAAGATGGATGGTAGAGGAAGATTGTACGACCATGATAAACTCTAAGAGCATCTCTAATGCATACACTAAAACTTCATTTTTTAAGTTTTTTTTTATTCCAATAAGATACACTAAAACTTCAAATTTGAATTTTTGACTAGTGATACTCCATATTCACTATTCAAAATTGCACATTTGAAGTTTCACTGTTCAAAACTTCACATTTGAAGATTCATCTTTGTTTTTGCATTTAAGTCCTCATGTTTCTATGTATCATATAAATAATTTTATTATTTTGTTGTTTATAATCTTAGTCCATAAATTTTATATTTTTTAAATATTTTTATACATATACCAGGTTTCAACAAATTTTATCTTGTAATCTATAAATAAAAAAGTAAAAAAATTTATTTATTACTTCGAAATTCATCGATTGATCATATATGAGAGTATTACAAAACTAATTTTAGAGAGTAATTTAATAGTTTATTTATAATTTGTAATGTGGTTTGTATTTTTTATATTATAATGTAATTTTTTATTAACTAATATAATTTGTAATATTCTTTAACATAGTTTTATAGTTATTTGTAAAAGTTTTATGATTTTAATTAATTATAAGCAATGTTGAGGACTATAATGTAAAATACAAAATATTTTGAAGTTTCATTTGAAGTTTTACCATCTATATATTATTTTTACAGCCTTTTAAGTTTGTTTCCAAACACTCCTAATCTAACTTTTTAAGTTTGTTTCCAAACACTCCTAATCTAGGATATTTGCCAATCAAAAATCGAAAATTCACTTTATGAAAACATACTAAATCGACAATAATGTATGATACACGAGTCTTAAAAGTTTTTTCCATATCCTAAATCTAAAATATTATTCATTCCTCCTAAATCACGGGTCTTAAAAACTGATTACCTATTAGATGATCGAAAATATTCATCATTCTTCCTAAATCATGGGTCTTAAAAGCTTATTCTCTCTTCCTAAATCGAAAAATCCCTCTATGGAAACAAATTAAATCGACAATAAACTCCTAAATCACGGCTTTTAAAAGCTTTTTCTCTCTTCCTAAATCGAAAAGTCCCTCTATGGAAACAAATTAAATCGACAATAAATTCCTAAATCACGGGTCTTAAAAACTTATTACCTATTAGATGATCGAAAATGGGAAAGGATTTTGATGTTTATGAAGTTTGTTATGTGGTTTAATGTCTTTTTTTTTTAAGTCTGTTAAGTTATCAGTTGTTGGTATTTTGTGTGGGTGTGGTATATTTGTATTACTATGATGTGCGTTTAACTTATCAAACAAGAATTATCCCATTGTCTTTTATATATTCGCTATTCTGAACAATCCGCTATTTTGTAGAACTACGTCATAGCATTTATATTCTCATATAAGAAACTGATGTATACAAAAATGAATCGTAGTCTATACTAAAGTTAGAGATTCAAACCAATTAAAACAAAGATAAAATACAAACAATACAAACGTTAAAATAAAGTAACCATTGTGATATTCTAACAATACAAATGTTAAAATAAAATAGATATAAAAATTTCGAAAAAAACATAGATCCGTGGTTTACCACGGGTTAAATCATAGTTAGAGAAATATACACACAATGGAAATGCTCTAAGGTGCTGAATGCTATATACAAACTTGATTGATATGTGCCAATTTAGAATAACGTCATCATACAAAACCTTCAAAAGAGTTTGAAAAGCTCTAGAGACAACTTTTGTAGAATCGTCTAAAGTAAAACAAACAAAGCGTATTGAATCTAGCTTTGTTAGTTTGTTGATGCAAATTAATAACAACACAATAGAGCTCTACAAAAAGTTAAGAGATATTGCAAACGAGTCTTATGCTTTTGAAAACATCTTTGAATCTTGATATGGTCATGAAAGTTTTGACAACTCTTCCCGCCAAGTTTTCTGAGCAATGATTGAGCCAACTAATGTCCTAAAGATGAAGCTTGAAGAGCTTATTAGATCCCTTAAAAACTCACGAAATAGAGATTAAGATACAAGGTCAAAACATGAGCTTAGCTGAAAGTGCGAAGAAGCCTTGCTCTTGTTTCAACATAAAAAAAGTGAAGATAATGATGAAAACCATGAGACCAAGATAAAAAAGATACATGAAGAAGCTAAGTTACTGAAAGTCAAGAATCTCTCAAAATCCAAAACCAAATAGAAGAGATGACTTAAGTAAATACAGAAGATCAGTTCAATGTCATATGTGTCAAGGTTTTGAGCACATTAAAGGCGGATAGTGTAAATCTTCACAAATTGTTTTTTTTTTTTCAGACAACGTGAAATAAGCGAGAGACAAAAAATAATGTAGAAGATGTCTATACAAAAACGTCATTTTCTTTATTATTGAAATAGGATACATTGTTGAAACAAAATTGTTAAAACATATGAGAATTACTCGAATGAATAAGAGTGTGCTATCATATGAAAATCACTTATAAAATTTTATTGATACATGCAACCAAAATGTTAAATATGTGAATCGAAGAAAAGTTACGAATTTTAGGGATATAGAGGATGAATTTCTTAATAATTTATTCTTTCAAAGATTTAAAAATAATGAGATCTACCGCCCATAACATATACAAATAAAATCTAATTATTTGCATCACATGCGAGCGTGGTGAACAATTATAGAAATGACATCTTGATGAACATTTCCTACAACACAAGAATCAACGAGGATCTGCTCTACTTGTACTGTATCTACATTAAAAATTTTTTACCCAAACATGTACATATGATAAACGACTTACAACTTTATCTATAAAACGTTGGAACCTCTATTAAGTTGCATTCATACTCTACAAGAATCTGCATTTTTGGAATTTAAACCTTATTGTATAGAAGCACTAAACCATTCATTATAAAATTCTTCAATAGCATTACGACTCTAAATGGTGACTATTAGGAATGTAAAGAAGAGGAATAACATAACATTCCTACTCATTTCTAATATTTTTTACCATTTATAAGTAATAAAGATTTCATGTCATTTATTTTAATTTCTAATAGTATTAGGGAATATATAACAAAAATATTTCCCATCTAATTTGACAAAAAACAAAAGGAATGCATTTTTATGTAGATACTTTTCTTTTATTATTTTAAATATTTATTTATTTTTTGTTACTATTTACAATGATGATTTGTTCTATTCCCTTTTTACAATAATTTTTTTTAGTTTGTTCCATACAGCTTTTTCTATTTCTTTTTCTCTTCATTCCTATTATTCTTCGAGTGGTCACCAGTTAGAGCACGACATTTGATTTTATAATTTTCAGAAGATTTGAATGTCAAAGAAATTTCGACGTTATTTAATTCATAATTTAAGAATTCACACTAAAATATGATGTTATTTGGGACAATTGCAAAATGTAATTTTTCTGCTTTGTTTTGAGTTAACCTTGTGGTTAATCCCCTAGGTTACCGAAAACATAGAGACCTAGGAAGTACATGTTCGATTCATGTTGGGAGGGGTCTGCTCTCCAAAGGAGAGTTAAATTACATCATCTAAACCTCTTGATCATAAGAAAAAAAAAACAGTTTTTGGTGTGTCCATCTTAAAAAATTCCATTAATTAATGGTTTTTGATACCTTAAACTTTAAAATTTTAAATGTTAAAAAAAAAATTTGACCGCTAAAAACCATAAACCCTAAAAACTAAAGAGAAATTTTGAGAAATGCCATTTTTGAAGTGTCACTTTTCAAATATGCCACATTTTCAAAATCTTTGCAAAAATGCCACTTTTTAAAAATTATTTATTCATTATATTATTTATTTTTGGGTTAACTATGTTGTATTAGGATATAATTTTTAAGGTTTAGGATTTGTTAGGGGTCAAAACTTTTAGGGTTTAAAATTTTAAAATTTAAGCTTTAAAAATCTATAATTTGTGGTATTTTTACAAATGTACAATCCAATATGGCATTTTTGCAAAGTGGCAGACCAAAAGTAGCATTTTGCAGTTGCCCCAAAACTAAATCATAACATAAAATATTTAACCTAAACCTAAATGATAAAATTATAGTGGCATCTTTGAAATTGTTTTTTAAAACATGACATTTCGGAAGTGGTATTTTCTGAAAACTCTAATGTTATTTGACTAGTAATTTTAGAAATATGTGGAAATTCAATGTTATATTATTAATTGTTAATTTCATTTAAAGATTTTTATAGGTTTGGCAGCAATAGTAAGTGAAGTACTAGAGAAATGACGTTGGTGAGTTGGAAAGAGAGAGGGAAAAAGAGATAAATGGGAGGGTAAAAAGTGGTTATTTCACGTTGGGGTGTGATATTTAGCGAAAGAAGAAGAATAAAATGGTAGATTTCAAAACTAATTGCAAATATATATATTTTTTATCAACAGTTTTATACACATAAAGCGGTTTAATAGTCCAAACCGGAAAAACGAAGTTTACATAAATAGTTTCGTGTGGTAGAATTTGAACGCTCCGTGCAAGCTTGTCCGCCTTCGTATTTGTTGGTCTTGGGGTGTGTGTAATGCTGAATATTCCAAAAAGATCCTAGCTCTTGACAAACTCACCGAGCTCTGTAGCGAAAGTCAGTTTCACCAATCATTGGGTGAAGTCATCATCTTCATTAGTTTCATGCTATCTGTTCCAAAACTACCTTCCACATCAGTTTCACTAACAAACAGTGCATAGCCCAAATTAGTTCTTCTAACTCAGCGTGTAAAGGAAAAGCTTCTTCGGAGATTTCGGGCTCCCACCCATATCGCCTCGCTGTTGCTTCGGTCACAATACCAACCTAGCCCTACATAAATGTCGGTGGCCTTCCATGATCCGTCAATGTGGCACATAAACCCTAGATCGTGAGGGTTAATTATCCCAGACTATGTCACCTTGTGATTGTTACAATTGGATTCCGTTTGGGTTGATTTCCATAACAAAGCCTCTTGTTCTGCCAGCTTTAGAGTTTCTAAACTTGTCATTATCATAAAATCTTGTCATTCTAAACTTTCTAAACATACCAAATAATCCATGGAGAAATACAGTCCTGAACACTATATAGGATTTGCTAAAATAGATAATCGATATTATAAAAGATCGATTTCCGTAGAAATACTCCTAGTGCGGATTGCAAAATAAATTATTTTTTTACTAATATCATGGCCAGCTTATGAGATGTGCCAAATGTGCAATGCACAAAACTTCACCTTTTTAATTATTTTTTATAGCAATAAAGACTTTAAATTTATATACAAAGGATCTAAATTTTCAGATTTATTAAATATACACTATTTTTGGAAAAAAAAAAGAATTGGCATAAGGCCAAATTTTAGTACTCATATGTTTTCAATGTGAAAAAGAGAATAATATAATAATGTAAAGTCTTCAAGTGAAATGAATAATAAAGATTGAAAGTTTCCAACGATTATATCAAGAAAAAGTTGCATAGCACAGTACGACTAATGGAGGCTATCCTTTGTATATTAATTGGGAAGTGATTTTTTAGAAAATGCTTATATGTTATTTCAATATTCAATCTTCCAAATAAAATATGACATGGCTAGAAAAAATTATGACATGGTAAGAGAGTAATTACTTCTTATTTTTTAAACTTTTGATTGTCATGAAAAAATCTTTGCAAACATTTATTTATGAAATTTTTAAAAAAAAATACAGATCAAATTTAACTTAAACAAATTTAAAGACACATTTGGCCACAAAAAAAAGACCAAAAGATAAATTACTATTGTGATTATAAATTAAAATTAAAAATATATATACGTAATCGTGCTCTGAAAGAACAAAAAGATAATGAAATATTGATTAAGATAACCTAATTATCTTTAACAAAATATACTAAAGTATTGTATATATTCGTGTTATTGTACATGGTGAGGCATTAAAAACTATAAATAATATTAGTTGATCAAAAATTTCTCTTAACATAATTTATATATTATATACATACGTGTTTGGGGTGAAGTTTTTCGATCCTAATATTTATTTTTAAGATCTTATACACGTAAACATATTTTTTGAACCAAACTTCTCTTTTCTTTTATTTATTTTCTATTTTATTGTTTGTTCTTTATTTTATGAATTTTAAAAAGAATGTGTAAAGACTTTATCTTTTTGAATGTTGTCTTCAACATTTAAAAAAGCTTGAAAATAATTGTTTTACCAATTTTTTCATCCTAATTCAAAATTTACTCCAAATCATGTTCATTTTAATTATATTTGTTTTGTTTTTTCAGAAGAATAAGAATTAAGTATAGTAGAAGAACACGAGGTACATAAAATATAACAGATGAAAAGAAATTCATTGAGTAAATTAAGAGGTAGAAGATGAAGATCTTTTGACCAAAAAAAAAAGAAGATGAAGATCTAAGAGGACTACAATTTTAATCAAACACCATTGGTAATATTTAACCATGAAACGAAATTTTTCTAATTAGTTTGATACCTAGGAAATGTAAGGGTCAAAATCCACCCCTTGGGAATCAATGCCTAAAGTTGGCTAAGTATGGAAAAGTTAATAGATTTTCCGCGGAAATCCTTTACGGGTTTTCCGCAGAAATTCTTAGCATGAAACCCACGAAAAAGACCTCATTTTTTGGTTTAACCCGACCCACGGCTAAACCATAAATCTAACCCGTGAAATGGCACAGACGAGCAATGGGCCGAGCCACGTGAATGGGCCGCAATATCGAGAAGTGGGCCGAGCCATGAAAAGGATCTACAGCGTGTAGCCGCCTCCGCAGAGAGAATCCCGCAAAATAAGAAAGGCATCCTTATCTCTTTGATATAAATCCTAGCCGCGAAGAGAGGCTATAAGTATGTTCGTGAAACCCTCATTGAGGGGGATCCGCAGCTTTTCACAGAAATACTTGTAAAATTAATTCAAAGTAACATCAATAAAGAAAACTTATCTTCTTATCTTTTGCATTCCGTGATTCGTAACATAGAAATCTCTTTTTCTCAAATCCTAGATATATTATATTGTTCAAGTTTCGACTCCCACAGAAAATTAGAAAATATTTCATCTGCGTATTACGCGGGCAATCACCTAGTAAAACATCTAAAAGAGGAGAAAATATTCGCAATTGAGATCGAAATAGAGAAAACAAAAATCCAACAAAGCAAGCAAAACTATGGAGATTAAGATACCCAAGGCAACTGTACAAAAGGAGGGAGAGGTGGAGGAGGAGGCGATGAGCAATCGCTTAGCCCGGCGCGTCTGTTCCACGCGCCGAAGTTTAATTGCAACATCTTATCGATGATTGGTTTGAGGAAGAAGATCGAGGCAGATGTGATTATCGAAGGAATATACCGAACTTTGATCAAACATCCTCGTTTCTCCAGCAAATTGGTTAGTCCCATACTTAAATATACATTTGTTATGGGTATAAAGAGAACCATATAATTATGTGTTTTAACCTTTTAAACAAACAAAAAATGAAACTGCAGTTTATCAAAAACATATACAAATCGGGATTGATCAAAGTGGATGTTAACTTTCCTTGATAGTTGGTGCGTGACTAGTGTCTTTTTTTGTTTGCTTGTTTACAAGTACATGAAATTCAGTGTTTTGAAAACCGGACCGGACTAGCTGGTCTGACCGGTCCAACTGGGAATCGGTTACTTGACCGGGTTCAAATTGAGTCAAAATTCGGATTTGAGTTAAACCGATAAAACCGGCCAAAAACCAGTAAAACCGACAAACCGGTTCTATACCAAAATCCGGTTCACAAAATTTAAATCAAAATTTTAAGTTTTTTAGTCAAAAAATTTAAAATATAATTTATAATCATTATTAATTTATTTTCAAATTTATTTTTATTTTTTATATTAAACAAAAAAATGTTTTATATATAAAATAGATTAAAATCTTGTTATGTACATGATGTAATGATAATTACATGATAAATTATATTTAATATTTTATTATTATAATTTGAAATGGTCTAATAGATTAGTTTTTTATAATTTTATTTTGATAAAAAGATGAAGTTATATTAGAAAAATATATAAACATTTTTTTTTAAATTAGTACATTATCTACTTTTATTAGTTTTAATATATATATATATATATATATATATAATTAAAAATATAAATATTTAAAAATCCGGTTGGACTGGTTGAACCGGTCCGACCAGCCAATCAATGACGATGCCGAATCGGTATCCGGTCCAATTTTCAAAACATTGATGAAATTCTATTGCCAAGCCAATATTTTACGAGATTATTTTCTATTGGTGTTGATATGAAAACGCATTTATTGATATACTTTATTATTACTTTCACAGGTTATTTAATTTTAGTACACTTTAATTTTAGTATACTTACCATCGATTATCGTTTAGAAATTAATATAAACACAAAACAGAAATGGGCATTTACAAAAATACCATAAATCAAAACATACTTTACAAGCGTGTCACCTCTTTATGTACTTTTGTAAATCTACCACCTTTTTGCCCAAAAAAGACAATTTTGACTCATTAAAGAAAAAAAATTTTTTTTCCTCTTTCTCTTTCTTCTTTCTCTACGAGATCTGATTTTTCTCTTCTCTTTCTCTCTTTTTCTCTTTTTCTCCATAACAAAAACAGATCTTTCTCTTTCTCTCTCAAGCTTTTGTAATGGAAAAATGGTGGTTACGGTATTGAAGAAGAAAACAAACATATCTAGATTTGAATCTCTCTCTCTCTCTCTCTTTCTTATATAGATCTAGATACGGATTTCATAATTTTTTTTTTTTGCAAATCTGGGTTTGTTTACAAATCTAAGGTTTTTGTTCGATTTGGCTTACATAATTGAGTTTTTGATTATTTCTAGGTGAATTTTGTTTTTGATGTTATTCTTACTAATCTAGGGTTTTGAACCTTTTTTTATAAAGTTTTTTTACAGTTTTTAAGAGGCTTATAAAATTTATAAAGTTTTTTATAGCTATTAAAAGGTTTATAAAATTTATAAAGTTTTTAAGGGTTTATAAAGTTTTTTAAAAGTTTTGTTAGACTGTTTAAATTTTTAAAACTTTTTTAAACAGTTAATAAGAGTTTTGTATATGTTTTTAAAAATTGAACAATTGAAATAATAATTTATAAAGTTTTTAAAAGGTGTATAAAGTTTTTAAAAGATTTATAAGAGTTATTTCACAATATTTATAAGGTTTTTAAAAGGTTGTATAAAGTTTTTAAAATATTTCTAAGGGTTTTTTACAAGGTTTATAAAGATTTATAAGGGTTTTTTACAAGGTTTATAAAGTTTTTAAAAGATTTTTTACAAGGTTTATAAGGTTTTTATAAAAAATTTATAAGTATTTTATAAAGATTTTATAATGATTTTATAAAGATTTTATAAAGTTTTTAGAAGGTTTTTATACGAACTTTATAAAGATTTTATAAGGTTTTTATAAGGATTATATACATCAATTTTATTTATAAAGATTTTATAAGGATTTTATAAAGATTTATAAGGTTTTTTACGAGGTTTATAAAGTTTTTAAAAAAATTTTTACAAGATTTATAAGTATTTTATAAGTTATTTTTAAGAATTATATACATCAAATTTATTTATAAATATTTTATAAGGATCTTATAAGTATTTTATAAGTATTTTATAATGTTTATAAGGTTTTTAAAAAGTGTATAAAGTTTTTAAAATATTTATAAGGTTTTTTTACAAGGTTTATAAAAATTTATAAGGGTTTTTTACAAGGTTTGTAAAGTTCTTAAAATGTTTTTTACAAAATTTATAAAGTTTATAAGGTTTTTATCAAGATTTTATAAGGTTATTATAAGGTTTTTATAAGATTTTTTTAAAGGTTTATTAGGATGTTATAAGGATTTTTTACGAGGTTTATTAAATTTTTAAATTTTCAAGGTTTATAAGAATTTTTTTACAAAATTTATAAATTGTTTAAAAAAAATTATTCATGAAACGACCCGACCCAAAAATTTAAAATTTTTCATTTCAGATTATTATCATCACAGATAATAATTCTCAATTTGGTCAACACAACATGCGGAAAACATAAAAAAATTAAACCAAATCAATCAATTCAATAATCTTATACTTATTAAATCTATCCGGTTCAATTCAACAATCCAATAACCAATTACCAATAAAATACAACTCAGAATTCACTAGCAACTTATCAATTCTACAACAGCACACAGCCATACGAGACCCTAGATCATCTCTCCTTCCTGGCCATGATTCTACGATCACATTTTCTCTTTACCTGCAACACATGACAAAAATAGTTGCGTGAGTATTATCACAAATACTCAGCGATGCGGTCATCCCGTCTACGGGTTATTTAATTATAGACATAACAATCAATAGAAATACCAGGATGAGCACACAAGCAAACAACAAGAACAACCAATCACAAACAATTACAGGGACTCTGTGTCGATCGACACAGCCACTAGGTGTCGATCGACATGACTCTATCCTGTGTCGATCGACACGACAACCCAGAAATGAGCTTATGCTCTCGTGGCTCGAATCAGTCGCGATTCGTCGAGTCACCTGCACAATTCAAACCACAAAACACACAAAACACCAAGCAAACGCATTCCATCAATCCCTATGCCCACACAAACCCACGATCACGCACTCACCTCGAAGAATCGAAATAAGAATGGGACCAACGGTTACAAAACGACTTGTGCACGACGAATCACTGGTTCAAAACCAAAACGGACAACTGTTCTGGAAACTAGACAGACACAGCTACGCGTCGGTATGCGGATCGCCTCCAGAATCCTTCTGGTTCGATCAGAAATCAACCCCGAACCCGACTGATCGCAGACAACCTATCTGCACAGGTCCATCGAGTTCAAACAGCCATAACTCGATGAATAATCAACGAAAAGACAAACCGTTTTCGCCTATAACAAGAGCAGAGATCGGAGAACTTACCCACCAAGTTTCACCCCAATCCTCCTCGAATTTCCTAGCCGTTTGCCCTCTCAAACACTCGAGCAGAAACTATCATTCACCCTCAATCACACACAACTCACAACCTCTCTTGATTCTCTCTCAAATCCTCCTCTTTCTCGGATTTTCGGCCAAAAAGAGACCAACACGCGTCTGTTCCAGCCCTTTTATACAACCCTAGGGTGTCCTCTAAACCGGCCCACCAAACCGGCAATCAGAAACCAAAACCGTCGGTCTGATTTTAACTCGTGTCGATCGACACACAACCCCTGTGTCGATCGACACCCACCAAAAATCCACTTTTTGGTTCACGGACGTTACAATTCTCCCCCACTAACACGGATTCGACCTCGAATCACGCGACACCGCCACACTACGGTCTCAACCACCTGACCTGCACCCGGCCAGTATCCTTCGAGATCACGCTCGAATCCCACAACCCGTCCTGCTAAGGCTACCACTCTCGCCTAAAATTCGACCAGATTCACCCGGAACATCAACGATGCACGCCCCATGGTCCGGATTAGGGCTGCCTGATTGACCGTTCAACAATCAAACAAGAACATGTCCGACCAACCGTTGACCCTGCATTGGACCAAATGATCGTACAACAATAAAAAAAGAACATGTACGACCATCGGCGTAACATATGCTACCAAGATTGTCCGAACCAAATCCAGACTCTAGTAATAACCCAGACTCGACGTCCACAACACACCCTGGCCCTCAGCCAGCACCACTCGTGATCACACCTGATCCCCGAGTTCTACTAGGCTCATACTAGCCTCATTGCATCGTCTCACCATGGCTGCAATCCTGATCCCACTCGGTCAGCACCACCTGAGATCCACTCCCGATCCCCGAAGTTCATCCAATCCCATACTCACGACCACACTCAGACGCTACTGCTCATATCTCATACTCATAACTCATATACATGTACATCACACTCACTCGCAGGATCGTCACCCCTTGAGTTACGTGTGCATGAACCCACTCGTCCCCTAGAGAGAACCACCATCCCTCAAAGTACATGTAAGGAACCCACTCGTCCCCTAGAGAGAACCACCAACTCTTGAGTATATGCAGGAACCCACTCGTCCCATGGAGAGAACCACTATCCCTCAGTATGCAGGAAACCCACCCGTCTCCTTGAGAAATACTCTGATACATGCATCATAAGTATCTGTCGAATGAAATCACCTCTCGTGGTTATCCGAAACAACCCAATCACCAGGGTGTTTCACAGAGTCCCTGGAAAAGACGATTCTAACTCACATAAAACCTCTTTTCCAGACTCTCCCTAGGATATAGACAAGTTCTAGCGCGCATAGAGCTTACATTTCCAGCCCCTCCTGGAACATGTACCATCTCATTTCCAGCCACTCCTGTAACGTGAACGATCTCATTTCCAGCCACTCCTGGAACATGAACGATCTCATTTCTAGCCACTCCTAGAACATGAACAAATCTCATTTCCAGCCACTCTTGGAACATGAGCAATCTCATTTCCAGCCCCTTCTGGAACATGAGCAAGCTCTAAACCGCGTAAAACTCCTATTCCTAGCCATCCTAGCCGATAGGCAAACTCTAACTCACATAGAACTTCTATCACTAGACCTCCACATGACCTACCAGTCATCACAAACCATGACATCACTAGTCATCTCATAAGAACACACGTCTTAACCACACATTTAATAAGGCAAACTCATCTTATTAAATCTCAAAATGTATACTCGTTACATCCACAATGAAATACAAAACATCAACATAGCAACATGCTAAAACAGACTCTGAAAACCAGAAAAAGAACTCAAGCCATCGCTTGCTTCTCGAACCACTTCGAGAACTTCCTCTTCATCGACGCTTCTGGTTCCCAAGTCTCCTCCTCAATACCGTCAAAGTCCCACACGACTCTCACCGACGGTATACTCTTCCGGCACAGAACCTTGACCCTCCTCTCAAGAATCCTCACAGGCCTCGCCGCCAACGTCATGTTGGGCTGAAGATCCTCCGGAATCCTAGCCAACACCTCCTCAGACTCATGCAGACACTTTCGCAGCATCAAAACATGGAAGACTTTGTGAAAAGCCTTCAAACTCTGAGGTAACTCCAACCGATAAACCACCGGTCCGACCTGCTCCACAACCTTGAACGGACCCATAAACCTCGGACTCAGCTTATTCTCTGAAATGGATCTGTTAGGACCCCTCAACATAGCTGCCTTGAGATAACCCAAATCACATCAAAAGTCCGTGACACCGGCAACCCCGTCACGAAATCCATGGTAATCATATCCCACTTCCACTCTGGAATGGGCAAACTCTGCAACATACCACTCAGAACTTGATGCTCATCCTTCACTAGCTGACACACGTTGCACGATGCAACCCAGCTAGCTACATCCCTCTTCATCCCGACCCAGTGATAATACCGCTTCAGGTCACGATACATTTTGGTCGCTCCCGGATGAATCGACAACATGCTCGAATGAGCCTCCCTCAGGATCTCTTGCCTCAGATCTTCGTCTTTGGGTACACAAACCCGCCCGTTCACCAATATCATCCCACTCGCTGAGACCACATACTCTGAACCGATCACCTGAGAAGCATCAAACAACTCTGATCCTTCTCCTGAGCAACCCGAATCCTGCTCAACAGATCTGCCTGGTTAGCTGCCTCTAACCCCAACGGCTCCTGTGAGATCACACACAACCTCAACGTGCTGATCTCGCTCACCAGAGCCTCCATATCTCGCTCTTAATCTAAAGCCGCTCTCTTCCGACTCAACGCATTTGCAACCAGGTTAGCGTTACCCGGATGGTATCCAATCTCTAGGTCATAGTCTACAACTAACTCCATCCAGTGCCTCTGTCTCTGGTTCAGCTCTGGCTGAGTGAAGAAATACTTCAGACTCTTGTGGTCTGTGAATACCTGCACCTTCCCGCCATACAAATAAGACTTCCAAATCTTAAGTGCAAAAATCACCGCAGCCAACTCCAGATCATGGGTAGGGTAATTGAACTCATGCTTCCTCAACTGCTTCGAAGCATACGCAATAACCTTCCCCTGCTGCATCAACACACATCCCAGACCAACTCCTGAAGCATCTGTATACACCACATACGGCTCACCCGGCTCGGGTAACGCCAAAACCGGTGTATAAGTCAGCATCTCCTTCAGCTTTCCGAAACTCTTCTCGCAAGCTGAATACTACACAAACGGAACATCCTTCCCTGTCAGCTTCGTCATCGACTGCGCCATACTCGCAACCCCTTGACGAACCTCCGGTAATAACCCGCCAACCCGAGAAAACTCTTGATCTCGGTGGCACTCCTCGGTCTAGGCCAACCTTTGATAGCCTCAATCTTAGCCGGATCTACAGAAACCCCCTCTGCTGACACAACGTGGCCAAGAAAACTCATCTCTCGCTGCCAGAACCTGCACTTACTCAACTTCGCATACAGCTTCTGCTCCTGCAGCTTCTCCAAAACCAACCTCAAAATGCACCTCGTGCTCTTCCGGACTCCTCGAGTATACTAGGATATCATCTATGAAGATGATCACGAACACGTCCAAATACTCCTGGAACACCCCGTTCATCAACCGCATGAACGCTGCTGGGGCATTCGTTAACCCAAACGGCATCACCACAAACTCATAATGCCCGTACCTCGTCCTGAATACCGTCTTTCGAACATCCGCCTCATCGATCGGAATCTGATGGTAACCCGACGCTAAGTCAATCTTGGAAAACCAAGTAGCCCCTCGCAACTGATCCAACAACTCATCAATGCGCGGCAGAGGATACATGTTCTTCACAGTGACTCGATTAATTCCCCGGTAATCGATACACAACCGGAAACTCCCATCTTTCTTCTTCACGAATAACACCAGCGCTCCCCACGGTGAAACACTAGGCCAGATGAAACCCTTCTCCAATAGATCATCCAGCTGCTTCTTCAACTCTTCCATCTCTGTTGGAGTCACAAGTATGGCGCCTTAGATATAGGAGTCGTTCCAGGCTCCAACTCAATCGTAAATGGATCCGACCGTGACGGTGGCAATCCTAACAATGACTTAAACACATCCTAGAAATCCCGAACAACCCGAATATCTCCCATTGCAACCTCTCCAATAGTTTCCGGCATCACTATAGTCGCAAGATACGCCTCACAACCCTTCTCAATCAATTGTTTGGCCTGTATCGCTGAAATCACGAGACTCCCGGAAGTTGGTCTCACCCCCTGATACACCAACCTTCTCGTCTCCCGCTCGAACACAACACGTCCCCGACGGCAATCCAGATGGACCCTGTACCGATCCAGCCAATCTATACCCAAGATGACATCGTACAGTTCCACCGGACTAATGACCAGGTCTGCTGGCATCGACTCTCCCGCCACCAGAACGTCCACACCACGAACCCGCCCAAAAGAAGCTAACGTCCTGCCACCAGCAACCTTAACTACTCCCGTCTGCTCTTTGGAATCGCTCCGGATCCCACTGCCCTCCGCACACTCCGGAGTAATGAAGCTATTCGTAGCTCCCGAATCAAACAACACGTGGGACTCACATCCGCCCACAACTAAGGTCCCTGCACAATTCCATGTGCTTTAAAACCCGATACTTTAACGCAGACTCACAATTTTCCAAACCGACTAAATTCAAAGAACTCCAGGATTAAAAAATGAAAAGCAATCAAGTCTGGAATTTACCTTTGATCAGTCTAGCGCTAGAACCGCCCACCTCTGCCAAAGTGAAGACCTGTGGCGTCGCTGCGATCTGCGCCAACGGCTGGACCGCCAACGGTTGCACTGCTGCCACTGCCATCTGCTGTAGCTTAGGACGCCTGGGATTGATATGCCCCGGCTCCTCGCAGTGGTAACACACCTGAGCCACCCAATCCTCTCTCCTCTTCGGACAGTACGCCACCTTGTGACCCATGCCACCGCACCCGAAGCATCCCGAACCACTCTGACCTCCCAAGCTCGGCCCTGAAGTGCTCTCCCACTTCCTCTTCTAACCCTGAGCAGGCTTGCCGCCCCTGCTCGAACCCGACTGCTGCCTCCTCTACTGCTGCACCAGTGGACTAACCACCACAGCCTGCTCCCTGATATCCTCCTCGATCGCGGCAGCCGTCTCTACCAACTCCGCCCTTGTGGTGAACTTACTCACCCTGCAGCGAGTCCTCAGATCAGCCCGAAGTCCCCCGAGGAACCTCCTCACCTGGGCCTGCTCGCCCTCCATGCCCCTCCCAGCATGTACCAACAGCCGACTGAACTCCAAATTGAACTCTCTCACAGTCCGACCTCCCTGGGTCAGGTTCAGAAGCCTCGACTCCATCCTATCCACCACCTCATGGGGAAATACATGGCATTAAACTCTGCCAAGAAATCCTCCCAGACTATCTCGGCCTGCACCCTCCTGGTCTCGACGCCTCTCCACTAGAGATGCGCGTCACCATCCAGATAGTAAACCACCAGGTCCACTCTGTATCCCTCAGGACACCTGATCGAGCGAAAATTACGCTCCAATCTCCGCCGCCACTCATCGGCCTCCTCAGGCTTGGCACCACCCGAGAAAAACCCGGTGTCAATCGTCTGCATCTGCTCCATCATCCTCAGGTAGAATGGAAGCTCCTCTGCAACCGCCACACCCGGCTACACACCAGCCACTGCCGGCTGAATCCCAGCCACCACTGGCTGCACACCAGCCCCACCTGGCTGCTCCCGGAGCTTGACCCGGAGCCGGTACCCCACCTGGTAACCGCTCCAGAATCAACTGCAGCAAACCCGCCAGACGATCATCTCGGTTTTGGGCCACACCTACGGGAGCACCCCCACCCGGGCCCCCCATACCAACAGCTACCTCGAAACCCACACTGGCCCCACCAGCCCTCACACTGGCACTCATAGCAGTCATACCCACAGACCCCTCCTGAAATGCCTGCGAGTCTGCCACCTGCTGCTGCGTGGTCTCCTGGGCCACACTCATGGCATCAGACTCAACCTGCAGTCCTCGTCCGCGCCCACCACGACCACCTCGGCCTCCACGGCCCCCACGACCTCTGCCTCTAGCACCTCTAGCCATAACTCTGCACTCCCACCAGATTATTAAGTACTAGAACAAAAACAGAAATCATACAACACTTACCGTGGAATCTCATTGAAGGCTCGGAAGAGATGATCTATGTCCCTAAACCCACACAACAATCAATCAATTATCACACAATCAATTAATCAATCACCCGCCCTAGAACCATAAGGGCCGCCCTAGAACCGTTGGGGCTCTGATACCAAACTGAAACGACCCGACCCAAAAATTTAAAATTTTTCCTTTCAGATTATTATCATCACAGATAATAATCCTCAATTGGGTCAACACAACATGCGGAAAACATAAAACAATTAAACTAATTCAATCAACTCAATAATCCCACACTTATTAAATCTAGCTGGTTCAATTTAACAATCCAATAACCAATAACCAATAAACTATAACTTAGAATTCACTAGCAACCTAGCAATTCTACAACAGCACACAGCCATACGAGACCCTAGATCATCTCTCCTTCCTGGCCATGATTCCACGATCACATTTTCTCTTTACCTGCAACACATGGCAAAAAAAGTTGCGTGAGTATTACCACAAATACTCAACGACGCGGTCATCCCGTCTACGGGTTATTTAAGTATAGACATAACAATCAATAGAAATACCAGGATGAGCACACAAGCAAACAACAAGAACAACCAATCACGAACAATTACAGGGACTCTGTGTCGATCGACACAGCCACTAGGTGTCGATTGACATGACTCTATCCTGTGTCGATCGACACACCACCTGGTGTCGATTGACACGACAACCCAAAAACGAGCTTATCCTCTCGTGGCTCGAATCTGTCGCGATTCGTCGAGTCACCTGCACAATTCCAACCACAAAACACACAAAACACCAAGAAAACGCATTCCATCAATCCCTATGCCCACACAAACCCACGATCACGCACTCACCTCGAAGAATCGAAATGAGAATGGGACCAACGGTTACAAAACGACTTGTACACGACGAATCACTAGTTCAAAACCAAAACGGACAACTGTTCAGGAAACTAGACAGACACAGCTACGCGTCGGTATACGGATCACCTCCAGAATCCTTCTGGTTCGATCGGAAATCAATCCCGAAGCCGACTGATCGCAGATAACCTATCTGGACAGACCCATCGAGTTCAAACAGCCATAACTCGATGAATAATTAACGAAAAGACGAACCGTTTTCGCCTATAACAAGATCAAAGATAGGAAAACTTACCCACCAAGTTTCACCCCAATCCTCCTCTAATTGCCTAGCCGTTTGCCCTCTCAAACACTCGAGCAGAAACTGTCATTCACCCTCAATCACACACAACTCACAACCTCTCTTGATTCTCTCTCAAATCCTCCTCTTTCTTTGATTTTCGGCCAAAAAGAGACCAACACGCGTCTGTTCCAGCCCTTTTATACAACCCTAGGGTGTCCTCTAAACCGGCCCACCAAACCGGCAATCAGAAACCGAAACCGTCGGTCTGATTTTAACTCGTGTCGATCGACACACAACCCCTGTGTCGATCAACACCCACCAAAAATCCACTTTTTGGTTCACGGGCGTTACAATTCATAAATAAACAAAAACTCATATATGTAACATAATTAGAATCAATAACTTAGATTTAACACAAATCAAAAATCAAAACCCAAATCTGTAACAAAAAATGATAAAATTCTATCTGGATCTATAACTGGATGAGAGAAAGAGAAAGAGAGAGAGAGATTATTCTTTTTTCTTCAACTTCAATCATCATTTTTGCATAGAAAACGAGAGAGAGAAATAAGAAGAAAAAAAAACAGATCTAAATCTGAGATACTTCAGATCTAAAAAGAAAGAGAGAGAAAAATTTGATTTGATTTTATCTTTTTCAACCTTATAATCACAATATTTTTTTAGAGAAAGATAAAAAGAAGAAAAAAAAATGATATTTGTTTTTTTCACGAAAGAAAAAGAGAAAAAGAAGAATAAAGATAAAAAGATTAAAGAAGGAAAGCAAAAAAAATAAAAAAATGATAAATTTGATTTTTGGTTTAATGAATAGTGTCACGGTTGCAAACAATTTTAAAGCGTGACATTTTTGTAAAGTAGCATGCGACATATGGCATTTTGTAAAAAATTTCAAATAGAAACGGAAAAATATATATGTGTTTCAGAGTTGTATGTAATTTGTATCTCTATGAAGTTTTGGATGATTAGTTAATATTTACGATTTTTTAATTTTTTAAGATCGAGGTAATTCTATTGGGGAAAAACACAAAAAAATCAATCAGATTTGCCGGTCAACAAATTATATAAATTGTAACCGAAACTGGAAAAATATTGTTCTGTTTCTGTAACACAAAATGATAATTTTCTATGTTAACAAAAAAAAATTGGCTGTAAATAGTTGCACTTTTAGGGAAAACATTTTAGGGAAAAAACATATTCTTCTCAAAATTTACTAGTTGAGTTGAATGTTTAAAATAATTGTTTCAATTCATTCCACGTTGATAAAAGGAACAAAAAAGAGAAATAAAAAAAAAACATTTTCTCTACCAAAATGGAGAGGAATACATTGAAAATTATTTTTTTTATATTTGTTCCACTTACAGTTATTTATTTTAGGGACAATTACAAAAATATATATTTTGAATTGTTCATTTACAAAAATACCATTATGGATTGTTACTTTGCAAAAATGCCACTAATTATGGTTTTTGAAACCTAAATCTTAAAATTCTAAAACCTAAAAAAAGTTTTGAACCCTATAAATCTCTAAACCCTCAAAACTAAACTCTAATACAACATAGTTTAACCCAAACATTAATAATATAATGAATAAATAATTTTAAAAAGTGGTATTTTTGTAAAGATTTTGAAAAGTGATATTTTTGAAAAGTAACATTTGAAAAGTGGCATTTTTTAAAATTTATCTTTCATTTTTTTCATCTGAGAGAACCATTTGCACACTGGAGATATTTTCATTGCAAGAAAACTAGCGGAAGATTCATTTTTGTTAGTAGTTTTTTTTTTTTTTTGAAAAAGATATTCTATTTAAAACAGGTGAAAGGATACAGCATGAAAAAATATATCAAAAGAACAACATAAGCAATGGCAAAATAAAACTATACGAAATTGCACAAAGGATACTAAAAGGCATATACATCAATACTATAAACAAGTACCATCCACAACCCCAAGAATATGTAGAGCATTACGATTCCAAACTACAACCACGGCTATGGAATAGCGAAGCCCAACAAGTACTCTCAAAACATAACAATGTATCCTAATAGCCAAGGGAATACACTGAGGCCAACCACAAGGACTTATCGAAGAGGAAGCATATCACTTATCCTTCGATCACATAGAGGAAGGCAAGCCACGACATCAAACCAAGGCTTACGAAGCAGAACTTGAAAAAGGACAAACCGCAAACGCTGAAAAGCAACCTAAACCACAAGATGCACATAAATGCAATGCCAATGCCGAACAAATACCAAAGCGATTGCTCTAACCCAGAATATAGATGCCAACGAACCAAAATATGCATCAGAAACCATAACCCAAGTAGCATAAACACCACTTAACAACAATGAACCGAGAATCGATCCTTAACTTCCTGTCAAAGGAAGACTTCAACAGGAAATAAACCATGAAGTGGTACCAGGCGGAGAAGGAAGAGGCCACTAGAACTTCAAAACTAGAAGGCAATTTAGGGAAAATGACGAAATCATCATCGCCTGAAGATCCTTAGAAACAGAGACAACAAAACCCAACCAATAACACACCGTGAAACGATCCGACCTGTAAAACTTAAAACTTTTTAGATTCGGATTATTATTATCATAAATAATAATCCTCAATGGTCAAAACACAATTTGCGAAATTCAACAATCATTAAAGTAATCAACACTATTCAATAAATCTCATACTTTATTGAAACTAACCAATTCCAAATCAATAACGAATTAACTCAGCAAAAACAATCCATTAAACCAACTCAACACAGCTCCAGAATTACTAACACCCTAGCAATTCTAACAACGCATAAGCCACTCAATCGAGACACTAGATCATTGATATACCCTATACTTTACCACTTTTACTATCTATTTTACTATGGTTTTTATATATATTAATAAAGCTTTTGGACCAAATAAGTAGTTTTCTCGTATATGTAGATTTTAAGGTCTTAACAGTTTTTATCATCAAAAAGATGTAAAAAAGAGAAAAAAAGTGTCATCTATGATCCAGCTACTCATCCAAGTCAAAGGAACCAAGCCAAGTCATTTTATCTTGAAGATAATGCACATTCTCAAATTGGACAGAACGTATATGACAGAAGGTCACTGACGAACGGAGGATCAAATCAGTTTTGAATTTAATGAAACTTGGTATGGAGATATTCCTTTGAGTTAGCTTTCCAATAAAATTGGAATTTCATCAATTGGAGCTGTACTTTGGAAGATACACCCGAAACACTGAGGACATGTCAAACTGCCTTCAAAGTGAATTGAGTGCAGAATGAAGCCAAGCACCGGACCAGCCTATGGGCCGATATCCAGGCTTTTGACAACCTTCTAGAAGCACCGTAGAAGCTTCCAACCGGTCATGCAAGCTGACCGTTATTTGGACCAAAATTGCCTTAGTTTTGACCAAAAAGGCGTATTTGCCAGAAGAAATCCTAGCCGACTTAAGCCTCCTTAAACCCCTATATATACTTGCTTTTAGCCTCTCTAGGAACTCAAGCAGCCGGCCTTAACAGCCTAAATCAATACTTAAACAATGTATTTCGTTTTTCTCTTGTTCTTCATGTTTATTTGATTCTAGAAGCCTTTAATGATAGATTGACTTTGCCCTACTGCAAAGAGATGAGATCTAACTCCTTACGCTTAGATAGATCATAGAATTATACTGTCTATGTGCTTTACTCTTGCTGCTACGTGTTGCAAAACATGTTAGAGTTATAGCTTTGATTTGATTTCTATGCACTTTCTTAATTCTATGTCTTTACATATTTAATCGTTTAGAGTTTTATCCTAGAATTGATTATTCATCTTTATTTATACTCAAAGCACGAATTGGCTTAGCTACCCAAAGAGTGATCTTAGGTTGATATACTCTCCAAAAGCTTGTTATTTCTCTGGACCTAGTATTCGATGAGCTAGGCATCTTAACAATTCGATAGGTTAGTTAAAGAGTCTAGTGAACAATCAATCTTGAGCATAAAGCATGTTTTCACCTTGTAATAACCTGCGATAGTTGAGTCTATTAGGGTGCAAAACGTAGATGGTTAGTTACTTCACGATAGTGGGATGACCTTACCTTAGTGATATGAGTTCTAGAACAACTAGTATTAAAATCCTAAATTGATTGCTTGTGTTTTGCATATGTTTTGTGAATTGCTTGAATTCTAATCTTAATTGATATCTATCCCTTTACTTTTATTGCTTTGTTATTTGCTTCCATAAAACTCCAAAAACCAAATAATATTTGGGAACTTAACTTAAACAGCACATAAATTAGGTAATATTACTAGAAGTATACAAAACTTTTTTTTATTACTGATTTATTTTAAATGCCCAGCGTGCCCTTGTAATTACGTTATGACAAAAAACCTAATTACAAGAATGCCATTACTTTTGAGTTCCACGTCAGATAAAACCCGGCGCCACATAGGAAATCGCTGACGTGTATTAATGAACTCAGCCGTAAAGCATTACGGCGGTATTGACGGCTGAGTTATATATACGATGTGGCTGACTTAAAAAAATTGACTGATTTACATATACAAATAAGCCAAACGATACGGCTGACTTACAAAACGTGGCTGATTTAAGATCTTCTGGCTGACTTAAGATTTATGCGACAGCTGAGTTTAAAAAAATCTGCCTGATTTATGAGCTAATGGCTGACTTACGAACATATATGACGGCTGATTTGTACATCGGCTGGTTGAAATATGTTTCTCACGATGACGGAATGATCATCGACTGGCTGTGTTACTAAACGGACGGCTGACCTATGAAAGATTGTTACGGCTGATTTAAGTATAATTAAAGTAAATCAGCCGTGTTTAGCTTGATTAATAGTAAACTCGGCCATATTATGTCTGATTTATTAGCGAAAGATTAATTACTACAAGCATTCATTTGACGGCTGATTTATTGGAGGATACAGCTGACATAATATTTTCCAGCTGATCTACGCCCTTTTATGGCCTCTTTTCGAACCCGATTTTTTTTGTTTTTATTACTGAAATAGTATTCACGTAGCAACTGACTTACATATGCATTTGATGACTGATTTAGTTAGGCTGATTTACGTTTTCATTTTGTGGCTCACTTGCCATATAAGCAAAAAATTAATGTCATCAGCTCCTATTTTCCATGTCATCAGCTCCTATTTTTCATGTCATTTTCCATGTCATTGTTAGAGTTTTATGTTGTGACGCTGTGTCTTCTTCTTCTTCTTCTTCATCTATTTATCTTCTTTATCATCTGATACCCAGAAACTTAATCGTCTTCTTCCACATTATTTTTTTTTCATTGATCTTTGTTCGATATCTTATGGATCCGGTAATTATTGTTTCCGGTAACTGGGTCAAGAAAAACAGATACGTATTCAACGCCGACGGTAGAGGGTGTAGAGTTCTGTATTTAAATGATGAAACAACACACGACGAACTTGTGAAGTCTGTACTCGATGATTACGGATTGAACGAGTCGAGCCATCAGATTCAGCTGAGCTACATGTTCTCGAATAAAACTTTGAAAACAATGGCGCACGATACTCCACCAGTTTACGTCTCCAATACTCGACAGATGATAGGTTTTCTAAGCCTAAGGAAATTCAAACAGATACGTCTTTGTGTAGAGATTACGGAGAAAAAGGAGAGCCAAATTAGTCGGAATGACGAAGTGAGAGAGCAGAAGAAAAGGTTATTCAGTTACGGTGGTTTCAGTAATGATAATTGTCCTGGTGGTGAAACAAAATACGAAGATAAACGCGACGATGAAGACATGGATTGCGCAAGTAAAATGGAAGGTGAAGAATACGAAGTAGGCGGAGAATCCGAAGTAGGCGAATAAGACAAAGAAGATGATGAATTTGAAAGGCGATTTGATATGTTCGACGACTCGGATGGTGCTTCATCTGAAGATGATAACTTCAGTTCATACGGTGAGTCTCCAACACAAGACGAAGATTCACCGATCCTACCGCCTAAGAAGAGAGCTCACAACATGTCGGTGAGCGGATCGGAAAGGAATCCAGAGGTTCTAGGGTTGGAGATGTCTTCGCTAAATCTCGCGGTAGGGCAACGATACCAGAGTAAAGCCGATTTGGAGAAACGACTGAAACTTCTTACGGTGAGAGATCAATTTGATTTTGATGTAGACGTATCCAATTCGAACACACTCATTGTTAAGTGTTGGGTTGATGGATGTCTCTGGAGAGTTCGTGCTTCTACACAAGGGGAATTACCGGCATTTTATGTTCGTATTTACGATTCGGAGCATACATGTTCTGTAACTGAGCGTTCTAATCGATCTCGACAAGCAACACCAGATATTTTAGGCCAGTTGTACAGGGAGTATCTCGGCGACGTTGGTCCGTCTGTTCGACCTAAGAGTGTTGGAATAACTATCAATAAGCATTTTGGTGTAAAGGTAATTTCTATTACGTTGCAGCTGACTTATTTGTATAGTACAGCTGATTTATTAGTACGTTGCGACTGACTTCTATTTCAGCTGATTTTTTAGTACGTTTTGGCTGACTTATTTGTATATTACAGCTGATTTATTTGTACGTTGCGGCTGATTTATTTGTTTATTACACCTGATTTACTTATTTGTACTTTAAGTTTTCCGTGTGGACAGATGGATTATTGGAAATCACATAGGACGCTAAAATTTGCAAGGGAAATCGATATGGGAACTCCTGAGAGTGGGTTTGAAGACTTGCCTCCTTACCTATATATGATAAGAAGGGCAAATCCGGGTACGGTTACGCGTCTTCAAATTGATGAATTTGGAAGATTCATGTATGTGTTCCTTGCGTTTGGTGCGAGCATAAATGGGTTTCCTTTCATGCGCAAAGTTGTCATTGTCGACGGTACGTTTCTTAACGGTAAATACAAAGGGACACTTCTCACAGCACTAGCTCAGGATGGTAACTTTCAGATTTTCCCAATAGCCTTCGGTGTGGTTGACACTGAAAATGATGATTCATGGCACTGGTTTTTTACGCAACTAAAAATTTTGATTCCTGACGATGAGGCTCTTGCGATTATCTCGGACAGGCATAATTCGATAGGAAAAGCAATTGGAAATGTGTTTCCGTTGGCTTCTCGTGGAATTTGCACTTACCATTTATATAAGAACATTTTGCAACAGTATAAGGGAAAAGATGTCTTTCATCTGGTGAAGAAAGCGGCAAAATGTTTTAGGGTTTCTGACTTTAATACAAGGTTCGAGGAGATTGAAGCGATTAATCCTGAACTTCATGACTACCTCCAAAGAGCTGATGTCCGACTGTGGGCGCGTGTTCATTTCCCGGGCCAAAGGTACAATTTGATGACTACGAACATAGCGGAATCAATGAACAGAGCACTGTCAAATGCTAGAAGTCTTCACATTGTTCGACTATTAGAATCGATACGGGTTATGATGACCAGATGGTTTGAAGAACGGAGAGAGGATGCGAAATCGCAGCCAACCACGCTTTCGCGTGGTGTCGAGAAACTACTATATGTAAGTCAGCCATTGCAGTTCATAAGTCAGTCGTTATTGTTCCATAATCCAGCCTTTATGATAAGTCAGCCATTATAGTTTATAAGTCAGTCGTTATTGGTCCATAACCCAGCCGTAATGTTTTAATAATTTTTTATGTATTATAAATAGGGTCGTGTCATTGCCGCCAGACTTATGACGGTACAAAGGATTGATCCTTATCACACGGAAGTTACATATGGATCGTCTTTGCATATTGTGAATTTGGAAACAAGAAAATGCACATGTCGGCGTTTTGAGTTCCCAAAAGTTAGAGTTCCCAAAAGAAATTAGAGTAATATTTAAAAAAAAAATTAGAGTTCCCAAAAGAAATTAGAGTTCCCAAAAGATTAATCATTACTCCTAGTATATGGAGCCATATATATGTCAGTATAGCATCTCCAGAATACGAAAAATCGCATGTTAAAATCGAATGAGTAATGTTTTTTTTTTCCCGCCGAAATACCAATCTACGCGAGATAAATTACACGTTTCGGCTGACTTATATGCACTTAATGTCGCAAGATAAAATTGAATAAATAAATATATTTTTTTTCCCGCCGAAATACGAATCGTCGCGAGATAAACCGGCTTACTTATATGCACCTAATGGCCGACTTAAGGCACGTTCAATATGACTTATATATTGAAAGAGAACCTATACCTCAAAATTATTTATCTCGAGTTTAGGGTATGGCACTTTTAATACTTTATACGGCTGAAGAAAAAAAAAAGCTTTAGTTTCATCCAAAAGAAAAAAAAACAAGCAATATAGTTTCACCCAAAAAAAAAAACACACAAAGTTCCATAACTTGAGCATCATGCCTCGATCTTGGAGCAGAACTTGAGCATAGGAGGAGATGCTTTGTCTTCCCAAACCAACTTCAGCACAAAAGATTCGTACGCCTTAACACCAATAGCCTTGAAGAATTCTCTAATCCCTGAACCAAAGCGCAACCTCATCCGTATGTCTAGCACGCATAGATACACTGGCCACTCTACTCCATGCTGGTCCAAAAGAGTAATCTCCTTCCCTCCTGCTTTTTCCATCTGGTGAGCCCTAGTGAAGCTCAGTGGAATATGCTGCATAAGAAAGAGACAATAAGCTCTTGACAAAGCATCAATAACGACAAAAATTGAATAACAAAATTCCGTCAAGAGAGTTTACTTAAACTTACAAGTCTAGAATCTTTGAGACTAGCTGGTGTGACAGTTATTGTCACAAATCGGTTGTCACTTTGACTACTCTCACCGGTTTCTCTCTTCTTCTCTTTGTCCTCCTCCTCCTCCTCCTCCCCCTCCACATCATCATCATCATCGACGTTGTTGCTAGACTGCACATATTGAATCTCACAGCAATTAGGTCCAAGACCAGTGACGTGGAACAAAAATTCTCCTTTGTGTCTGAAAATGACGAAGTCTCCGACTCGGAAATCATGTGCAAATGCGAACTCTTTCCATCCAAAGGTTAGTCTCCGACCTTCCATCTTCACCTTCCATGTTTTTTCAGACGCGTCCGACTTAAGCTCCATCATATTTTTTTCGTTTCTTCCTTCTATGTATTTCGAGAAGAACTTTTCCGGAATGCTCTGCAACCAAGACATTGAGATATATATATAGAGAGAGAGAGAGAGATGGAGGGAAGATGGGAGATTACATACGATGTGGGAGTAGAAGCCGGGAAGAAGAGGTTGAAAAAAATGTGAGTTTGTATGAGATTTACATACTTGATCCGCCATTATGGAAGTTGGAAAAGGAGTTTCAAAGATAAGAAAACCCTAAGTTTATGAGTGCTGTTCGTAATCCTCCTCTTATTTACATGGTTCATACAGAAAGATTACAGAAATATTACACTAATAAATGTTAGTTGACTAAACATTGTAAGTTGTGTTCAAAAACATTGAAAACTAACGACAAGGCATTTAAGTTTTTTAGTGGAATATTTAAAAAAGATTAGAGTTCTCAAAAGATTAATCATTACTCCTAGTATAGGGAGCCATATAACTGTCAGTATAGCGTCTCGAGAATACTAAACGCGTGCATAATACGATTACGTACTAACTACGCGGCAAACTTATTTTAAATACACGGCTAAACTTATAGAAACTAAACGTCTGACTTATATTTTAAAAACGGCTGACTTATCTCATGCGTGTCAAAAGTTACGCTGAGTTATGTTAACGGTTAGGCTGAGTTATGTTAAAGGTTAGGCTGAGTTATGTTAAAGGTTAGGCTGAGTTAAAAACGAAGTTAGCCTTAGTCATAAACGAAGTTAGCCTTAGTCATAAACGAAGTTTAGACTGACTTATTACATAAACATAAGTGGCTGAATTATATTTAAAATACGGCTGACTTATATATACAACACGGCTGACTTATATTTACTACACGGCTGAATTATATTTAACATGAAGTCATAAACAAAGAACAAAGGAGGAAACAATAGTTTATATTACAACATCCAAAGCCAATCCGGCCAATATGTAATCGGCTTAAAATCACGGTAAAAAAGACCTAACTCTTTGATCCAAAAGCATCGGTCACACAAGTTGTTATCCTTACTGTCTTCAATGAACCAAAGATCCCAATCTCGGTCCATCAATGGAGTACATGTGCAATTATAGAACAAGGTTTTTTCCGTTGACATGAACTCATAATTCTTCGTTAGAAACGCATCAGTGTGATACATTCCCCAACTCCAGTCTAGAGATCTAACAATCTTGCCTATCCTCTTAACAGATTCCCTTGTGAAAAGAGATAAATACTCCTCAGTATTCCAAAATACCTTGCGCGTCATTGCATATGTGTACAAAGCACGCTCGAATCCTGCATCTGCTGCTCTCTTAATCAAAGCAATTCCTTCATCTTGGAGGTCGAACGTGAAGAACTTCTGTACACCCTCTAAGAACAGTGTACTCGGGTTTCCATTAGCGTAGCAAACTTGCATCACGAAGCTAGATATATGTGTGTACGAAGGGAAGGTAAACACATCTATAGATGCTGACACTCCGGGCCGGTCTGTTAGTTCCTTCATATACCTGCATGTTGCTCTCAATCTATATAGATCTGCAACAGAGTTAGCGGCCACACGTTCGACCACTAAGGCTTGGATTTCTTCAGGTAGGGCTGTAAGAGGGAATACTTCCATTACAAAGTGGATTTCTCTAGAGATAAAGTTTATGAAAATCTAAACAGATGGTAAAGGCTGACTTATGTGTTAGTCAGCCTTTAATCTAAACAACTGGTCGGTAACTGAGTAGAAAAACAAGTAGGGTTTATGGCTGGTTGATGAGTGTTTAAATGGTATTTATATATTAAAAAAAAAAAAAAATAGCGACTCTTCGGTTACTGAGTAGTTAGAAAAAGCAACTGTTCGGTAACTGAGTAGAAAAAACAATTGTTCGTATATTTTGAGTAAAGGCTGACTTAGTGTTTCGGCTGAGTTATGACAGCGTTGCAAAAGAAGCGGCTGACTTAGTGTTTCGGCTGAGTTACAAACTAACTAAAGGGTCTCATACGGCTGAGTCATAAACGAATTTTAGGCTGAGTTATGTCAAAGGTTAGCCTGACTTATAAATGAAGTTTAGGCTGAGTTATGAAAAAGTAAACAAATTCTATATTAGAGTTCGAAAAATACATAAACATCATAGTTCTAAAAATACATAAAAATTTGAGTAATAAGCATTACATAAACATAAGCATTAGCATTAGATAAACATTTAGTCAGCCATATATTGTGCACCAAGCTTCATCCAATCAATTTCTGGAACTTCGACTTTGGCCATCTTTTCTTCGGCTTCAACGATTTTATGAGCAAGTTCATCCAACTCAGCAAATAAATCAAACTTTTCCTTCCCCATAATTTCTTCAAGCAAATCCATTTTTGCATTAATAGATGTCACTTCCATCATAGCATCTTGCAATTCAGATTTAGCTTTCATCTGTTCCTTGACCAAGAGGAGCAACGACTTGTAATGCTCCTCGGTTTCCCTTCTGGCCTTTTTAACATCGTTTTCTCCATCGTCATCCTCCATTGGACGCTTCATCATCTTCTTCGATTCTGTCATTGAGATTGCAAAAGGAGAAAACAAGTTCAAAGTTAATAAAAACGAATGTTCGGTTACTGAGTGTAAACTTGGTATTTATAGAAAATACGGAAAACTGTTGGGTTACTGAAACTGTTCGGTTACTGAATAGTTATGACTGAGTTATTAGTGACGTAAACGTGTTAAGGCTGACTGAGTTATTCTCATCAAATAAAAAAGTATATAATAATAAAAAGTTGGAGAGAGAAGGGAATTGAGGTTCTTAAGTTTCTCATTTGAGAAACAGTTTTAGCCATACCCTCCACGAACATATGTTCATTTTCTATTGGATCCACGTTTTTCTATTAATTTAAAATTTAAAAAAATAATGAAAATGAATATAATACTATTTTTTAGAGATTCATCAAGTCTGTATTCGTTGTACATGCTCTAACTCCTAGTTCCCAAGAGATATCATTACACCTATAATATAGGAAGCGCCATATAGCTCGTCAGATTAGCATCTCGAGAGTATTAATTTTGGTTATGATTACGTATTCAGACGCCACAATAAATCATATATTATATATTATTTAAATTTAAAAATGTGTAATTTAAGGTTAACTTCACGGCTGACGTATCAAATGTTAGTCTGAGTTATAGGCTGAGTTTCGACTGAGTTATATCAAAAGCGACTCTTCGGTAACTGAGTAGATAAACAATTGTTCGTATATTTTGAGTAAATGCTGACTTGACTGATCAACCAAAAAAGTAAATTTTGATGCGTTTTTGACCATCGCATGAAGCCATAGTAATTTCGGACTTGTAAATCAATTAATTCAGCAATCTGTCTACAAGAGGAGCGGCTGACTTAATATTGACGAATTCGTGTTTCGGCTGAGTTATGATTGCTTTGTGGAAAAGAAGCGGCTGATTTATTGGTTTAAATATTCAAAATGCAAATAACTCGTCAGTTTAAAGCATCGACACGGCTGATTTATATATACATCCAAAACTCAAAAGATGCGGCTGATTTATTCATGCAAACACACAAAAGATACGGCTGGTTTAAAGAGATGAAACACAAATAACTAAATTGTATCATAACTAAATTACATTCAAAAACCAAAATTATCAGGGCCAAACTCTTCAAACATATCGACCAGATTCGTCCAAACTATAGTGTTTATCCAATCTGGCTTCTCGCCACCATGCGCCCATATCCTCCTTAATGTGCGCATTTGAGTTCGAAATAACGTTCTAGCCAACAGATTAAAATGTGTCCAAATCGTCAAAGTGTGTCTCGATTCCCATCTGTATTTCCGCTACCCAAAAAAAAAAAAAAAAATTATTGTTGTTGATAAAATGATCGGGAAAGAAAGATATTAGTGTTGGCTTACAACGAGTTTAAGAAACCATCGTTCCTTAAAATAATCTGGAATGAATCTGTATGTCGGCCACTCATGAACCCATCCTTCTCGAAGAATCTCCGGGATCGCCTTCGAGAGCTCGTGTAAAAATTTGAACCACGTGATGGTTGTCTTATCAATAATACCAAAACCAGGGTTTAGAACGGGGAGGTGATCCCGATCAGCAGAGTATAATATGGCATCAACACTGCTGAATAACTTGGAACTACAGTGTGGGACAACCGACATGTCGAAAATGAATATGAAACAGATAGATTACAGAGAAGAGAGAAAACAGTGTAGGATATAATGTGATAGGGGGAGGCAAGGTTTACGAAAAGGTATATATATACAGATATATAGAAATATGAAACGTCGCGAGATAAAATTGAATAAATTTTGGTTAATTTTTTTTTCCCCGCCGAAAATACGAAACGTCGTGAGATTTTTTAGTACGTTTCGGCTAACTTATATGAACCTAATGGCTGACTTATGGCATGGTTTGCGAATGTCATAAATTTGGGTTTAGAGTTAGGCTGAGTTATATCAAATGTTAGGCTGAGTTATAGGCTGAGTTTCAGCTGAGTTATATTAAATGTTAGGCTGAGTTATATCAAATATTAGGCTGAGTTATATCAAATGTTAGGCTGAGTTATAGGCTGAGTTTCGGCTGAGTTATATCAAATTTTAGGCTGAGTTATAGGCTGAGTTTCGGCTGAGTTCTATCAAATGTTAGGCTGAGTTATTACGGTGACTGCTAAAACATAAGCATTTGATAAAGTTAGATAAACATAAACATAAACATAAGACTACTAAAGAATAAGCATTAGATAAACATATATCCCTATTTTTCATGAAACTTCATCCAATCAAGTTCTTCAACGCTGGCGTTATACATCTTTTCTTTGGCTTCAACGAGTTCTGCTGCAAGTTTTTCCAACTCAGCAAGGAAGTCAACCTTTTTCTTCCCGATAAATTCTTCAAGCAAATCCATTTTCGCAGAAATAAACATAACTTCCACAAAAGCATCATGCAATTCAACTTTTGTATTAATCTGTTCCTTGAGCGAGAGGATCAACGTCTTGTAATGGTCCTCGTTTTCCCTTTTGGCCTTTTTAATAGCATTTCGTCGATGGTCATCTTCCATTGGACGCTTCATCATCTTCTTCGATTCTGCCATTGATGCTGCATGTATATCGAAAATAGGATGTTAATATAGCTTCTAAACATATAAACAAATCAAGTTGCAAAAACGTGAATTACATATACTAGGAGAACAATGAAAAACTAACTTGTATTTGAGATTTCAAAAGGAGAAAACAAGTTCAAAGTTCAAAGTTACTAAAAACGAATGTTCGGTTACTGAGTGTTCACTTGGTATTTATAGAAAATACCGAAAACTGTTGGGTTACTGCGTAGTTGCCAAAATATTATAAAAAAAGAGAAAATTACTCAAATAGCATAGAAAAGTTTAATATGCTTAGCGTATCGACACTACCAAACGCGTGCGTAATGATTATGTACATATATTCACACGCCATATTTATATAATAGAGAATAGATGATTTATTGTTTATATGATTATATTAGGGTTTAGGGTTTAGGGTTTAGGGTTTTGTGAGAACAATGTGTATGTTTTGCTATACCTCTAGGAATTAAGGTTTAGTGTTTAGGGTTTAAGGTTTTGTAAAAACAATGTCAATCTTTTGCTATAGATATACGAATTAAGGTTTAGGGTTTCGTTTAGAGTTTTGTGAGAATAATGTGCATGTTTTGCTAAACCTCTACGAATTAAGGTTTAGGGTTTAGGGTTTAAGGGTTTAGGGTTTAAGGTTTTGTAAGAACAATGTGTATCTTTTGCTATACCTCTAGTAATTATGGTTTAGGGTTTAGGGTTTCGTTTAGATTTTTGTGAGAATAATGTGTATGTTTTGCTAAACCTCTACGAATTAAGGTTTAGGGTTTAAGGGTTTAAGGTTTTGTAAGAACAATGTGTATCTTTTGCTATACCTCTAGTAATTATGGTTTAGGGTTTAGGGTTTTGTTTAGGGTTTAGGGTTTAGGGTTTTGTGAGAACAATGTGTATGTTTTGCTATACCTCTAGGAATTAAGGTTTAGTGTTTAGGGTTTAAGGTTTTGTAAAAACAATGTCAATCTTTTGCTATAGATCTACGAATTAAGGTTTAGGGTTTCGTTTAGAGTTTTGTGAGAATAATGTGTATGTTTTGCTAAACCTCTACGAATTAAGGTTTAGGGTTTAGGGTTTAAGGGTTTAGGGTTTAAGGTTTTGTAAGAACAATGTGTATCTTTTGCTATACCTCTAGTAATTATGGTTTAGGGTTTAGGGTTTAGGGTTTAAGAACAAAGTGTATGTGTATAATTTCGTAGACGAGATAGGGAAGTCTTCAGTTTGGAGATATAGTTGCAGACTTATCATACAAAACATAAGATATAGTAGCAGACTTCTAAAAAAGTTCAATCTTTTACAGAAAGCTTGAGATAGAAGTCGAATTGGCGTGCCGATTTGCTACGGCGAGGTATCGGCTCTGTGTTTCTTCGGATTTGGTGGTTGACTTGGACTCCGGCGAGATGATTCGCCTTCATCTCCAACTTTCGGTGTCTCCTCTTCGAACCGATCTCTGTTCCTTTGAGCGAGAAACTTCTGGTAGTACCTGCACAACGAGAAACAAACCAAAAAACAGTATTAATTTCACAGTTTGACAATATTAATTTCACCAGGTTGAAAACAATGAAAATTTGACTTGCAAAGAATTCGACATTTCATAGATGCTGAATACACATAATGACAGAATTCGACATTCAATACAATACACATGTTGACTAAGAGTTTACCTGAAAACTCTTTCGAGAATTGCTTCATACGACAAAAAGTTTTCTCCGTTTCGTGACATCTTTCGGGCATAGTTGTCGATGGTCCTGTCGATTGGTCATCTCGCAATAGAGAAACAGATTTCAGATTAGTGCTGCAAAATTTGAGATTGGTATTGACATGTATGCAGTTAGAAGTATGTAAGTTTGTAATGGCGAGAAACAGGGTTGGTTAATGGAACTTACAAGAGATTTCCTCCCATTATCGTGTACTCAGCGATCTCCTGAGGGGCTTCAGTGGTTGTTGTTGGTTCGTACAGAAAGGGAAAGAGAAAAGGGGTCAGACATTGAGAAGTAAGTCAGAACCATGAAGATCTTGAACAGGGGAAGTCGAGGAGACTTACATGGATCTACGTCGAAGTTAATGATATATCCAACCCTCTCGAGTCTAGGGAACCGAGTTTCAGAGGTAGTAGAGGAAGAATCCGGTTGCAGATTTGGGGATCGTGACGGAGAGGCCATTATAGGTGATTGATTGAGATTTTAAGTTTTTATTTCGCAAGAGAAGAGAAAGTGAGGAGCCCCATTGGTTGCTAACCTAGGGTTTTCTGAATACGTAATTATATTGAAATTAATTAATACTCTCGAGACGCTTCCTATATTATCAGCCGAAACGTGAATTTGTCACTCTTAAGTCATAACTCAGCCGAAACATGAATTTGTCACTCTTAAGTCAGCCGCTTATTTTGCACAAAGCATTATATAACTCAGCCGAAACATGAATTCGTCACTCTTAAGTCAGCCGCTTCAGTCAGTCGCTATTAAGGAGAGTAAACGCTGACTAACACATAAGTCAGCCAGCCTTTACTCAGTAACCGAAGAGTTGCTATTAATTTTTTTTTAAATCAATAAAATACAATACAATCTCTTTAGTGTTTTAGTGTTTCACAAAACCCCTATTTGAACTGCCCTGACACATTATAAGTTCCTTCATCTAAGATCTCTGATGCCATCTTCACCCGTAAACCCTGAATATTCGCATCATTTATCCCATGGAAAGTAGTGCCAAGCGCTAGACACTCGACAAACTTCAATGCATACACCCCACAGTCGCCAATTTGGACATTTTGTGGGATGTATTTGCCGCTCCTCCTTCGGAACGAAAACTGCTTCACTCTAGGTTTTCGGAGTTTGGCAGGAACTAATTCGTTAATCATAAATGGGATCATGTGCGAAAATGGCCTAAAGGAATCACGGATTTTCTTTTCACTTTCGGGTGTCACCTGTCCAATGATGGGATCGTAAACGTCGATCTTCTCATTAAAAAGGTCCACGTGATATGCCACCCAATGATCTCCTCCAGTTTGTAGAACTCCGTACAAGTGATCCACATCTTCTAACCACTTCTTGTTTATTTGCAATTCATTAGGAGTTTTGCCGTTTACTAAATCCTCATACCCAGCTGTGAACTTAAACGTCTTTAATTTGATCTTGAACTGTATGTAATCCATAGACCATACTGCAGTAAACCAAATGTCCATAAATCCAATTCGCTTGGAGTAGAATGGGGAGGGATCTAGCATGGATTTTTTGATGAGGATTCTCATATACGCGGAAATATGATGTTCAAAGAAAAATTATACTTAACTCAGTCCCATATAATATATAACTCAGACATAAAGCATACTTAAGCTTACATAACTCAGACATATAATAAATAACTCAGACATAAAGCATACTTAAGCCTACATAACTCAGACATTACGTATATTTAACTCAGCCCCATATAATCTATAACTCAGACATAAAGCATACTTAAGCCTACATAACTCAGACATATAATAAATAACTCAAACATTACGTATATTTAACTCAGAACTCAGACATAAAGCATACTTAAGCCTACATAACACAGACATATAATTAATAACTTAGACATTACGTATATATAACTCAGCCCCAACAGAATACTTACATCATCAGACAGCCATCCATAATCTATCCTTGGCCAATACTTTCTCTCAGACATGAGAACTCTGTAGAACTCGATCTCGTCTGTACCCTTTGTAAATGGAACATCCCTAAAACAATTAAACACTAGTTAGTTTAGGCAAATATTGCTAATAGCCGTATTAACATATGCTCTAAAGGGTTATACTCGAATGGCTTTAGGTGATCCAAAAGTTTAGCCACTTTAATCGGATCAGCAGGTGCGACAGGATCATAGATTGCCGGTGAAGGTTCATAATTTTTCCTCATGCACGTCATTCCATTGTCTCCAATATAAGGAAAAACTCGTGCTTGAGGATCCTTTTCTAGCCTCCCTGAAGACCCATCAGGAGATAATTTCACCCTTGACTCCCGATAAGCCTTAATTCTCTCCGACCTAATCCTGTCCTCTTCCTCCTCATCAGACTCCGGCAGCACTTCATTATATTCTGCGACAACTTGGCTGGTGACATCCACAATCTCACTGTCGTCGTTTAAAATATGTTTCTTCTTTGCTGGGATAGTCACTTCCGGAGGTTTCGGATCGTCGTTGCCTTTACGATTCCTCGCTATCCTCCTTCTTACTTGCCCCTCCTTTTTTAAAGCATCGGCCTCCTTCTTTAAAGCATCGGCCTCCTTCTTCTTTAAAGCAGCGGCCTCCTTCCTCTTTAAAGCAGCGGCCTCCTTCTTCTTTAAAGCATCGGCCTCCTTCTGCTTTTTAACCTCAGCCTCCTGCTTTTTTGCCTCAACCAATTTCTTAGCAGGAGAAACAGTAACGAAATCAACTGTTTCTTCTTCGTCATTACCAAACTCCTCAGCCAATTTCAATTTGGTCTTACGAACTGGTTCAGTACTTGTAAGCTGTATTAACATATAAACATAACTCAGCCATAATAAAAAGAATAAATCTGTCGTTATGTAACTATAACTCAGCCGTCAAATAGGTAATAAATCAGTCGTCAAATATAGGTTATAACTCAGCCGTCAAATGTAACCATAACTCAGCCGTCAAAAATAAACATAAATCAATTGTAACGTACATTATGCAGGGGCCTGTTGACTGGTTCAGGACTTTTATCCGGTTCAGGACTTTTAAACTCGTCCTTCTGCGGCTGTATTAACATATAAACACAACTCAGTCGTCGAATAATAAGGATAATAAGGATAACTCAGTCGTCAAAAATAAACATAACTCAACTGTAACGTACCTTTGGACTGTTAACGGATTTCTGCGGGAAGTTGTTCACTTTTGATTGGTTATCATCCTTTTGAGTACTGTTCTGTGCCTCGAGAGCATTCAGACGCTCTCTCATTTGCATCCGATCATTCTCAATAGATGCAACTCTTTCTTCCATAGCATCTCGGACTGTATCACCAATCATCTTCTTCAAATCTGACAACTCTTCAAATTTTGTGTTATACGCGTTTAACTGCGCCTCAACACTGTCTATTCTACTACCAAAGTTTTCAAACTTGTCAAATCTTCTGACAAGGTTTTCCAGGACATTGACTACCGTCGTCAAATCCGTCTCTTTCCCCATATCCTTGTAGCTACTATGCTGCAACACAATCTCACTGTTGCTTACTTCCTGTTTTTTCGTAGCTTTCTTCTGTTTTTTGGCGGGGGGTTGATCAGAATCTAACGAAACTGCAGCCTTCATTTTTTTCTTCTTCCCATCGCTCTTCACATCCCAAAAACCTCTAACAAACCTACCCGCATGTATGTCTGTTACCAGATTTACAACTTCTGGGTCATTTTCTTCACTCACCCACTGCGGAAACAGCTCTTCTACAGCCTCCTTCATGACCATTTTCTTCACACGCACCTGCATAGTAAATCAGCCATAAACTCATAAGTCAGACATCAAATGATTCATAACTCAGCCATCAAGTAACTTATAAGTCAGACATCAAATGATTCATAACTCAGCCATCAAGTAACACATAAGTCAGACAGAATAAAAAGATCCATAACTCAGCCAAGTCAACCTTCTTACCTCACCATGGTCTTTGATCTCCTCAGCTATGGCTGTAGTAAGACTTTTACGTGTACGGGTTCCACCCCATCGCAAAAGAGGAATTTCGTTCTCATTGACTACTCTTCCAAACCGCTTTCCGAAACAGGTCACAGATTCATACGCCCAAACCAGCAACACGTCCTTCATGCCGCTAATGGTGTACGACTTTCCTTCTGGATTCAACATCTTAACTGAACCAACCAGAACTTCGAATGCAGTCCGACCCCACGGATAAGTCCTCAAGGCTTCATCGTCGAATACTCTTTTTGCACTTTCAAAGGGTATTCTAGAATTATGATGCAAGCCATAAAGTCCCATGGCTTGAAGAAGCAACAGCCCTAACCATTTCCTCTTTTCAAAACTCCAGCCTCGACAGCCATCTAATGCTGCCCTCAGTTCATCTAACTTGGGTCCTACCCCAAGCGGCACCTTCAACTCCTCCCAGAAAGTTTCGTATTGCTCAGGTTCAAAACTTTCTGTTGGCAGTGGATCTGTGTTTAGACCTGTGAGCGCACCAAATTCGATTAAGCTAAACCTGATAGGTTGATCAACAACGAGAGACCAAATCTCCTTGTCATGTACTCGTAGCTGTCTACATAGTAGATAGTGTACAGTCTTCCCAGACCACACCAATTGGCTATCAGCTAGCTTAGCAACTACTCCAACAGGAAACTGCTTGATGTGTTCCCACACATCATGTCCTATTGCGTCTCTGACTCTAGGGAACTCTCCCAAATGGACATTGTGATTAATTTTTTTATTTTCCAGCTTAGAAGCCCCTTCAGCGCATAGTCTTGGAGGGTAATCCCTTGCTTGATCTTCAGGAATTGCTTGATCTTCAGGAATTGCATGATATTCAGACATCTGAACATAAAAGACATAACATATTAATGATAAATCAGCCGCAAAAAAAATCACACTCAGCCACAACTAACAAATAAACCAGCCAAACACAAACTTAGCCACAACAAACAAATAAACGAGTTTGTGTTATGTTTGATTTAACATAACACAAACTCAGCCACAATAGCATTGCACATGTAAATCAGTCGCAACACAACACAAATCAGCCATAGCATAACAATAAATCAGCCGCAATAAATAACTTAAACAGCCACTAGCAACGATAAACAAGCCACCACAGAATAATAAATCAGCCACAATACCGTTAACAAGCGACAAACACCTTCGATTCCTCAGATTATACTCAAAATAAATCTGAAAACTCAAAATAAAACGAAGGAAGATGAAGAATCCCCACTCCTCTGTTTATACTCACTTTCGACTAAAATCCGACTGTGAAAATGCAGAGCAGACGTTTCGACTAAACCGGCGGTGAATGTTTATCAAAAATCGACTAGAGAGAAAACAGTAGAAGTTTCTACGACAACACACGAAGTTTTTAATTTTCCGTCCTTTGAGTTTCCTTCTCTGACTTGTTAAGACGGTTAACCTAATTAGTGACATGGAACAGTGATTAGTGACGTGGATTAGTTAATCATTTTTTAATTATAAATAACCTCAATTAAAAAAAAAATAACCAAGGGTGTTTATTGTAATTTACTAGGCTTTAAAAACTTTTGAGTAATTTCCAAAAGATGTATGCTATTCTAGTAATATAACAACTTTTCTATGCTATTTCAGTTATTTTCTCATAATATTTTCCCTTAGCTTAATCCGAATCATATAGGTTTGTAGTGCATTCATCACTTAGTCCTCAGTGGAACGATCCCTAAGTACTACAATTGTCTTAACTGTGCACTTGCAGTTCCCTAGGGTTATAAATTTAAAGACCTAATTGCATAAACCCTACATAGAAGTTTTGCACATCAATCATCTCCTCTTCCCGGCCATGATTCCACGATCACACTTTGCCTTTACCAGCATCCATGGCAAAAAGAGATGCATGAGTATTATCACAAATATTGAGTGAGAGGGTCATCCCGTATACTTGGCTATACACACAAGCATAAGAAATGATACAATACCAGGATGAACAATCAACAACACAATCACAAACAACCAATCGCATAATCGCCCAAATAGGCCATGCGTCAATCGACACAACCACCCTGTGTCGATCGACACAACCACCCTGTGTCGATCGACGCAACATCACAGTACCCAGGATCGAACCTATCCTCTCATGGTTCGATCTCAGAACACATCACATCGATCCCTGCACACAAATCCACCAAAAACAAGCATGAATCCACACAAAACAATTTCTTACACTGGATTTTTATTATTATTCTATTACCAATTATGAGAATTGTTACATTGACGTAACTACAACGGATAAGTATACTGCTTTGATCCATGCCAAACGATTCTATTTTGCCCCACGCTGAAGATCTCCTGCGACCCGACCCAAAAATTTAAAAAAAAATTCTCTTCAGATTATTATCATCACAGATAATAATCCTCAATTGGGCCAATACAAGCAACGCGGAACCATTAAACATAAACCATAGAACATCAATTAATAAATCTCATACTTTATTAATTGTTAAACCGTTCAATCCAATAAACTCCATTAAACCAAAAATCCAAATTCCAATCCAACAATAACAATTAATCAATTCTACAACTACTAGCAGCCTAGCAATTCTAACAACACGGCCAATCAATTGAGATCCTAGATCATCTCCTCTTCCTGGCCATGATTCCACGATCACATTTTCTCTTTACTTGCAACACATGGCAAAAAGAGTAGCGTGAGTATTATCATAAATACTCAGCGACGCGGTCATCCCGTCTACAGGCTATTTATATATAAGTGTAAACCATGAATACAATACCAGGATGAGCATACACAAGCATTCACAAAACAAGCAAACACGAACCAAAACAAGAACTCTGTGTCGATCGACACAACCTCTAGGTGTCGATTGACAGACTCTGCTGTGTCGATCGACACACCACCCTGGTGTCGATCGACAGGATGCCCCGTGTCGATCGACACACCACCCCATGTTGATCAACACACCACCCCGTGTCGATCGACACACCACCCTGGTGTCGATCGACACGACATCGCAGAACCCAGAATCAAGCCTATCCTCTCATGGCTCGAATCCGTCGCGATTCATCGAGTCTCCTGCACAATTTCAATCACAAAACACACGAAAAACCACCAAGCAATCGCATTCTATCCATCCCTTACACCTATGTAAGGCTACGATCACGCACTCACCTCGATTTTGGTTTGAAAGACGAAGAACGAAATAAGAACGAATGAACAACTCAACCCAGCCTCTGATTTCGTCCCCTCCTGGCCTGAAATCAATCTAGCAACGATCCTTCTTCGTTTCCCACACCCTCACGAGATCAGCCCTTCCCAGAAATCACCAGAACTCACTCAAACTCTCTGATTCTGACTTTTCTCTCTGGTAATATGCAAAAAAAACAGAGAAAACGCAACAGTTCACTTTTAAATACCTAACCCTAGGTTCCCTAAACCGGCCCGCCAAACCGGACAAATAAACCGAATCTGTCGGTCTGATTTTTAACCCCGTGTCGATCGACACACACCTCCTGTGTTGATCGGCACCCGTCCAAAAATCCGACTTCTCACAAGTTAAAATACCCGTGTCGATCGACATACACACCTGTGTCGATCGACAACCCAACCAAAATCCACTTTTTGGTTCACAGACGTTACAATCTGCATATATAATAATAAATCACAACTTTTGTTATTTGAACCCCAAACCTTCTGGTGTAGAAGCATTAATGAACCCTTAATCGACCACCGGGCCAAAGGCGGTTCCACTTATGAGAAGCGTTAACATTTCTCTTAGCAGGAAGATAGCGTAGATTTAAATTTTCAGTAATTAATACTATACACATAAGGAAATGGCACTGTAAAAGCGTTGAAGCTATTAAGAGGGAGGCTTTTGAGTTCGAGAGAAATGGAAGCAAGAGTGTAGAGAGTGGAAGACATATATACATACAATTATGGAGATTAATACTAGACGACACATATCAGAGGATGAGGAGGAGCGATCGCTTAGCTCGGTGGCGCATCTGTTCCACTCGCCAGAGTTTAATCGCTACATCATATCGGTGATTGGTTTGAAGAGAAAGATCGATCCAGATGTGATTATTAGAGGGTCTAAGGAAAATTTTGTTAAGCATCCTCGTTTCTCTAGTAAATTGGTGTGCATATACTTACAATAATACATATACTTACGAATCTATTATTTTTATTTATTTTTTACATATGAATCACTTAATCTCTTATATTGTAAGATTCCAAAATCTAAACATTAAAAATTTAATGACATAATTACTTGAAGGTAAGCGATGGGAACAATGGACAAAATCAAAGATGGGTTCGGACAAACGTGGTCGTCGAGGATCATATCTTCGTACCCGACATCAAACCGCAAAACATCAAAAACGCAGACGCATTTCTTGAAATTATGTTTCCGACCTCATGAAGATCCATATGGGAACTTCACCTACTCGACTTAAAAACCTCAGGCGCTGAAAACATCACCATTTTGAAGATCCATCACTCGGTAGGCGATGGCATGTTAGTCATGTCTCTCGTCTTTGCATGTATGCGTAAAACATCCAACCCCGATGAGCTCCCAAGTCTCCCATACCAAAACCGGTCTGGATCATCCCCGTTTATGACCGGTTCAAGGAGTAATTCCCGGTTATGGTGGTTGGTTAAGGTTATTTGGACGACGGTTTATTGGAGCTAATGAAGAAGACGATGAAGAAACAAAAATCTGTTATTATAGATAAGATTTTACAATGTGTTAATATAGAGTTGGTGTTAACATAACCACCAAACCAATCTATTTCTGAGTTTATCTAACCGAAACAAACCGGATAACATTTTATAGACTAATATCCTCCCTCAAGATGGCAAGTATATAGATTTCAAAGCCATCTTGCTAATAAGAGAGTGAAAATGCCCTGGAAACAAAGGCTTGGTAAAGACATCGGCAAGTTGAGATTCAGAACGTACATAGAGCGTCTTGATCAAGCCACTAACGATCCAGTCTCAAACAGTGTGAAATTCTCTCTCTATGTGCTTTGTACCCTCATGAAACCTGCATTATTAGCAATGTGAATTGCAGCAGTAGAGTCACAATAGAAAGCAACTGTATGAGGTTGATGACCTGAAATTCAGTGAGCAAGTCAACCAACCAAATCACTTCTCTAATGGCCAAGCCCATGGCTCTGTACTCAGATTCCACAAAGGAGTGAGAAGTCACTTGCTGTTTCTTTGATTTCCAAGATATGAGAGAATTACCAAGAAATAAATAGCAACCAGAAGTGGAACGACGCTTATCAGGGTAAGAAGCCCAGTCCGCATCCGTAAAAGCTTTCAACAAAAGATCAGAATCCACTGAGTAGAGCAAACCAAGGCTTATAGTACCTTTGAGGTAATGCAATACCTTATAAGCAGCCTGAATATGAGAATTCTTAGGAGCAGAAGTAAACTGACATAGCTTGTTCACCGCATAAGTAATATCAGGATTTGTGATGGTAAGATACATCAACTTCCCAACTAGGCGCCTATAAACCTGAACGTCATCAAGAACTAGTTCATCTGAATCCAGACAAAGCTTGATGCTTGGCTCCATGGGAATAGAAGAAGGCTTGCAAGCCAACAAACCAGCTTCATCAAGGAGACCAAAGACATACTTTCTCTGACAGATAGATATGCCTTGACTAGACCGAGCAATTTCAAGACTGATGTGCGAAAAAGCTACTATGTAGGGTTTATGCAATTAAGTCTTTAAATTTATAACCCTAGGGAACTGCAAGTGCACAGTTAAGACAATTGTAGTGCTTAGGGATCGTTCCGCTGAGGACTTAGTGATAAATGCACTTCAAACCTATATGATTCGGATTAAGCTAAGGGAACATATTATTTGGTTTTTGGGGTTTTATGGAAGCAAATAACAAAGCAATAAAAGTAAAGGATAGATATCAATTAAGAGTAGAAATCAAGCAATTCACAAAACATATGCAAAACACAAGCAATCGATTTAGGATTTTAAGACTAGTTGTTCTAGAAATCATATCACTAAGGTAAGGTCATCCCACTATCGTGATGTAACTAACCATCTACATTTTGCACCCTAATAGACTCAACTATCGCAGGTTATTACAAGGTGAAAACATGCTTTATGCTCAAGATTGATTGTTCACTAAACTCCTTAACTAACCTATCGAATTGTTAAGGTTTATAGCTCATCGAATACTAGGTCCGGAGATATAACAAGCTTCTGGAGAGTATATCAACCTAAGATCACTCCCTGGGTAGCTAGGCCAGTTCGTGGTTTGAATATAAATAAAGATGAAGAATCAATTCTAGAATAAATCTCTAAACGATTAAATACGTAAAAGCATAGAATTAAGAAAGTGCATAGAAATCAAATCAAAGCTAATACTCTAACATGTTTTGCAACACGTAGCAGCAAGAGTAAAGCACATAGACAGTATAATTCGTTGATCTATCTAAGCGTAAGGAGTTAGATCTCATCTCTTTGCAATAGGGCAAAGATCAATTTATCCTTAAAGGCTTCTAAAATCAAATAAACATTAAGAACAAGAGAAAAACGAAATACATTGTTTAGGTATTGATTTAGGCTGTTAAGGCCGGCTGCTTGAGTTCCTAGAGAAGCTAAAAGCAAGTATATATAGGGGTTTAAAGAGGCATAAGTCGGTTAGAGTTTTTTCGGGCAAATACGTCTTTTCCGGTCAAAAACTGAGGCAATTTCGGTCATGATAAGGATCAGCCTGCGTGACCGGTATTGGAAGCTTCCATGCCTCTTCTAGAAGGTCAGAAAAAGGTCTGGATATCGGCCCATGGGCTGGCCCGGTGCTTGGCTCCATTTTGCACTAACTTCACTTCGAAGGCATTTTGATATGTCCTCAGTGTTTCGGGTGTATCTTCTAAATTACAGCTCCAATTGATGAAATTCAAACTCTATTGGAAAGCTAACTCAAAGGGCTATCTCAATACCAAGTTTCATTTAATTCCTAACTGATTTGATCCTCCGTTTGTCAGCAAACTTCTTGCGTATACGTTCTGTCCAGTTTGAGAATGTGCATTATCTTCAAGATAAAATGACTTGGCTTGGTTCCTTTGACTTGGATGAGTAGCTGGATCATAGATGAAACTAATTTTGCTCCTTTTTACATCTTTTTGATGATAAAACCTGTTAAGTCCTTAAAATCTACATATACGAGAAAACTACCTCTTTTGGTCCAAAAGCTTTATTAATATATATAAAAACCATACTAAATTAGATAGAAAAAGTGGTAAAATATAAGGTATATCAACTCCCCTAGACTTTTCTTTTGCTTGTTCTCAAGCAAACAATAGTCAAGAATTGAGAAGAGGTTTGAAATTCAGAGGAACTCACATATCCTTTGGATCGTTGCATCAAATTCTAAACCTGTAATCCACATGAAACAAGATTAGCTCATAGACTTTGTCATCTTCTTCCATCACGAATTAGCAACATAGCCATACTCTAAATCTCTGTCCCTGCAAAAATCTCAACTTCAACTCAATTGACTCTTTCTACTCTCTTAGATTTAATGAAAACTTCCCATCAAAAATATCATTCAAGGAAGACGGGCTAGGTATTGGGAAAGGCTGATTTTAGTGGTGAGGTTAAAAGTGTTTAGGGTTACCATAGACTCCGGGTGCGAGATATTATACAAAATCGCAAGAAAGAATGGACATGTGATGTCCACAATTTCCCAACCACTTCTTCACGTCTTTCTCCCCCAGACTTAGATTTTTCTCCGGGAATCACTTGAAATCTCTTCTACTCGTCTCTTCTTTTGTATCATGACATTCTTTGGGTATTCTTTGACCATAAGACTCTTAGAATTACCGTTTTTCTTTCCCTTATATTTTTTTTCTCTTTTCCAAAGGGGAAAAACGGTATCTCTTTGATATAAGTCAAGTATACGCACGAATTGTTACCATATTTTACGCATCCAAGGAACGGCCAAGCTCTTTGAAAATTTGTTCTTTGTACTCCACCATTCTTTACCAAATCGTCGCATCTCTTAGTGATTGGAAAATTGCGTCGATCCTTTTCTGTCCGACGTTTTTGCACATATCTGCAAGTATGAAACTAAAAGAGAATGCATGAAGTCTGAAAGAAGGTAAAGGGTTTTTAGGTAGGGTACCAACTAAAGATGAGCTGGCCATTCATGACAACAAAGAGTGGTAAAAAAGGATAAGATGTCATGAATGTGTGATTCATTTCCTTGATCTAACATCCTTAATAAGAAATAATCAAAAACCATATTAGTAGTCCAAATAGAGATTCAAAATCATATCCATCGAAATAAATGCAAGTAGAAACTTTCTGGACGGAAGCTCTATCATGAGGTTTCTGAATCGATTGTCATGATCAAACCCTGCAACAATGGTTACATAGTCTTTGAAATCAAAACGTCAATCCTAGGAAAGTGTCATAATTCCTATCTTATTATTTTTATGAAAACTTTTTATTTATTTTTTATTTGAAAATAAATTTTGAAAAATCCATTGAAAACATAAAAACCAAACACTAACAAACGTGTTAGTAACAACAATCCCCCCAGACTTAACTTACACCGTCCCCGGTGTAAAATTAAATCAAATTAAGGGAGTAATGATGAAAATTTATTTGAAAAGAAGAATCAAAAAGATAGAGAATAAAATGATATTACCGGTGAGCGTAGATATTTTCGGCAAAAATCTTAGGTTGTCGCGATCAATCTTAGATCTTCGTTGTTTTTTAGCATCGGGTATCCCGAATGAATCGAAACCATGCTTTGTATTTCCAATGTCTTCTCTTTCTATCACATCTCATTTGGATGGTGGATAATGCGTAAGATGATTGAATTGTGCATCCACAATGAAATCTCTTGAAAATCATGTTTAAGAGCAACATATCCTTGCAAAAACATTTGAAATCACTCGTTAAATTCATCCTGGATCTCAGTCTTCAATACAATTGTATTGAATTCCAAGTCCAAGGGAAAGAAACAAAAAGAAATCAAAATAATGAATCCAAATTGTTAAAAACTATCGATCTAGGTGAAATCAATGAATGAATATGTCAAGATGTGAAAATTATATTTAAAATCATTTAAATCTAACCAATATTTTATTTTCTAATTCAAAAATTCATGAATCAAATAATTTTCAGTTAAATAATCATGAAATATGCAAAAATAAATTGGTTTATAAAAATTATGTGTGGAAAAATGATTTTAAAAATAATTAAAAAGAGTGAAAAAGGAAAAATTAACCTTTTTTTACCAAACGGTTAGGTGGTCGGCTTGGTGGTTCGAAGCGTTGGTTCGGTGGTCCTAGGCTCGTGACTCCGGTGGTGTGGTGGTAGATGGGGATGCGGTTTGGCCAAAACCGGTCTAGGTGTCGGGTGGCTAGTCGCGGTCAAGGATGGTTCGAGACGTGGCTCGGGTCCAAGGCGGTTCACGGCACGAGATGGTGGTTGGTGGATTTGAGTCGCGGGTCAAGGCAGTACCGGTCTAGGTACCAGTCGACGGTTCTGACCGATATCGGGTGGCATGTGTCGCGGTTCGGGGTGGGTTATCGGCGATGTGTTGTCGGGTGATCGGGAGGTGTGGACCGCGGGTAGGCGAAGTGATCGGGTGAGGTGGGTGGCGGGTAGGCGAAGTATCGGGGTAAGTTCTCCCCAGGAAGGTCTTGGGACGCGGTACCGGTCGGGTTGAGTGATCGGTACTTACGACCGGTATCGATCCGCGGGAAGCTTCGATGATCGGGGGGTTCGGGAAGGTGATCGGGGTACGTGGTCTCGCGGGAAGATGGATGATCGGGTTGCGCGGGGCACTTTTTCTCGGGTACCGGTCGCGATATATGACCGGCACGCGTGACCGGTACTCGGGCACTTTATGTCGCGGGGCGATCGGGGTAATGCCGGTCCAAATATCGGTCGGCGGTGTCAACCGATATCGGGTGGGACGGGAAGGTGCAGTATGGTCGAGACGGGTCAGTGTTGCGGGAAGGTCAGGGTGAAACGTCTCGAGTATCGGTCGGGTGGGACGACCGATACACGTGTCCGATATCGTGGGTCGAATAGCCTCGGGTCGCGGTAAAGTGTACCACGTGTCGCGGTAAGGTCTTCATCGTGTCGTGGGTGGCTTCTCGTGTCGCGGTAAGGTTCGGGAAGGATCGGGACGAATGCGGCAAAATGGCTTCGATACCGGTCGGGTGTGTCGACCGGTATTGTGTCCGGTATTGGGACACATGGGTCGCGGTAATATGTAGTGTCGAGGTAATGCTTCGTCGAGTCGCGGTAAGGTTTGGGTACGCGGGTCGGGGCATATCGCGCTGAATATCGGTCACGAAATCCGACCGGCACGCATGACCGTTATTTGAGCACTCGTGTCGCGGTTGATCGAGACGCGATATCGGTCGATGTCGTGGGTCTATATCGTGTCCGGTAGGGCCTCGTGTTGCAGTAAGGGCATCGCGTCGCGGTCCACGCGATTTTTTGTCGAGCTTTTTCTTCGTCTATACTCATCGGAATTGAGATCCAAAAGATGCTACAGATTCTTGAGAACGAGATCTTTCCAATGGTATATAGATTGTTGCCTGGTTCGTGGTGGCTTGAACTGTGAAAAATCTTGAAGATGCGGCTTCATAACCTTCCTTGACGGTTTTGTTCAATCGGTCATAACTTGCTAACCGTAATAGCAAATCATGTTCTGCTTTTTCCTATAGCTTCATAAGACTGTCTCCTTCGTGTATTCCAAATTTCAAAAACGTCCGGGCTGATATAGAGCTCCAATCATTCCATGAACAGAACAAGTCGTGTTCGATCTCTTCTTCATCGTTTTTCTCAAAAACACATTTGTTTGCATTTTAAAAACTTTTTGTAAAATTTTGAAAAATGTATAGATAGATAAAATAATGAATGACAATGTTGAGAAAAATAAAAACAAATCCAAAAACTTAGAATAAGCAAAGCAATAAAATCAAAAACATAAATATGGGTTGCCTCCCATAAAGCGCTTGTTTTAAGTCGGATAGCTCGACTCCTTGGGTTTTTAGGGTGGTGGAAGGTCTTCTAAAGGCTTGAGGTTGCCTTTAGCATGTAAATGAGGTCTCCTTATGTCGTGTTCTCCATCTTCATCGAATTGGTTGGGCTCATTGATCAACACTTCTCTTTTCTCCAAAGGAACGTATCGAGTTTGTTTAGCTCGAAATCCAAGCGGTGCGGCATAATGATAGACACGAGTGTCTATGTTAGTGAAGGATATCCGTCCTAGAGGATAGTCCATGATAGCTCCAATAGTTGCCAAGAATGGTCTTCCAAGAATGAAAGATGTTGAACAATCGTTCATCGTTGCCACTTCAAAGTCTACCGGAACGATGACATCTCCAATATTCAAAGGGCAATTGTGGATTTCGCCTAATGAAAGTGTAGATGCACCATTGGCGAGTGCAATTTGTATCTGTGATGGCCGAAGGTTGGTGATCTTTATCATTCTCACAAGAGATTCCGAAAGAACGTTGATTCCGGCTCCTGAATCACAAAGTGCATCGTCAAATTTGAAACCACGAATAGAGCAAGAGATGTTGAAAGGTCCTGGATCGAGGGTCTTGCAAAGGATCTTATAGTACTTGTGAGGATTCCTAGCTCGATCAAATAGCTCCTCAATCATGAAATCTTCTTCTTTGATTTGTGAGAAACACTTTCTCAAAGATGGTCGTTCTCTCCATACTTCTTCAAAGGTCAATTCTTGAGGGAGTTCTTTCACAAGAGAGTTGAATACTTGTAGCATCTCATCACTTATGAAACGTGTCCTCTTGGTGGTCCTCTCGGCAAGCTTTAATCCGTAAGGACGAGGTTTGACTGAAATTCTCGCCGTGAGCTTTCCTTTGCTCGTATTTGCCTTCTTCAATGGTCTTGAGACTTCATCTTCGTCTCGATTAGGGGTGGACTCGTCCTCTTTAAGGGCAGTAAGAGTGCAGCAAGTAACCTTAGGTGTAGACTCTTCTTCCATTGTTTCCAATTGAAAAGGAATTTGCACCGTTTCTTCGATGTTCTTCAAGCGATCATCTAGTTGCTTCACTTGATTGGAGGTGTTGATTGCTTCTTCTCCTAGCTTTGTTGTTGTGGCCGTGAGCTCCTTAGTATGGTGATCAAGGTCATAACGGATAGCATTGAGAGTTTGTACCGTTAGCCTAGTATCAGTCTCCAATTCTTCTACCTTTGAGGTGAGTTTGCCTTTGGTGGTTTTGACTTCTTCCACTGCTTGAGCACCTTGGTAAGCTTTGATAGCTACTGAGTTCAGCTCCTTGTTAAGCTTCCCAAGGTCCTCCTAAGTGTCCTTAACTGTTTCTTCCATTTGGTCATAAGTTTGATCAATCTTATGCTTGATATCGACGATATCGTCTTTATCTTCGTGAAGATGTCGAGTATGAACCTCTTCTATCTCCTCCAATCGGACCAAACGTGATTCAATTTTTCCAAATTGATCAATAAGGACCTCAAACTTCTCTTTAAGAGATGAATTTATGGTCTCGATCTTGGAATCGACATCATGAATGACTTTTTTAGTGTCTTCCATGAATCGATGCATCAAGGCTTCCAGTTTTTCTTCTTGAGGGTTTGAGTGGGGATGATGGTGATGGGACTGTGGTGATGGTGGCGGACGGATGTGATGAGGATGAGGGCGACTTTCTCCTCCATAAACTTCCCAAGGACGATACAAGTTTGGATTGTATCGATTTTTGTGAGAAAGTGGCGGTTGATGGAATTCATGAGGCATGGGGATGTAATCTCCAACTTCTTCATGAGGGTAAGGGCTCGCCATTCTCTTTGGATTGTGATGCTCCATTGACGAATCTTTGAAACTCACAAAGATTAAAAACCAAAAACAAAAACGAAAAATTAGAAAAAATCAAAAAGGAAAAATCAAAAAAAGAAGAAAAACAAACTTAGACTTAATCGTTATCAAAAAATTTGCAAGCAATCAAACAAAAGTCCTCGGCAACGGCGCCAAAAAACTTTGATGTGCGGTAAAGCTATTATGTAGGGTTTATGCAATTAGGTATTTAAATTTATAACCCTAGGGAACTGCAAGTGCACAGTTAAGAAAATTGTAGTACTTAGCGATCGCTCCGCTGAGGACTTAGTGATGAATGCACTACAAACCTATATGATTCGGATTAAGCTAAGGGAACATATTATTTGGTTTTTGGGGTTTTATGGAAGCAAATAACAAAGCAATAAAAGTAAAAGATAGATATCAAGTAAGATTAGAAATCAAGCAATTCACAAAACATATGCAAAACACAAGCAATCGATTTAGGATTTTAAGACTAGTTGTTCTAGAACTCATATCACTAAGGTAAGGTCATCCCACAATCGTGATGTAACTAACCATCTACGTTTTGCACCCTAATAGACTCAACTGTCGTAGGTTATTACAAGGTGAAAACATGTTTTATGCTCAAGATTGATTGTTCACTAAACTCCTTAACTAACCTATCGAATTGTTAAGGTTTCTAGCTCATCGAATACTAGGTCCGGAGATATAACAAGCTTTTGGAGAGTATATCAACCTAAGATCACTCCCTGGGTAGCTAGGCCAGTTCATGCTTTGAGTATAAATAAAGATGAAGAATCAATTCTAAAATAAATCTCTAAACGATTAAATACGTAAAAACATAGAATTAAAAAAGTGCATAGAAATCAAATCAAAGCTAATACTCTAACATGTTTTGCAACAAGTAGCAGCAAGAGTAAAGCACATAGACAGTATAATTCGTTGATCTATCTAAGCGTAAGGAGTTAGATCTCATCTCTTTGCAATAGGGCAAAGATCAATCTATCCTTAAAGGCTTCTAGAATCAAATAAACATTAAGAACAAAAGAAAAACGAAATACATTGTTTAGGTATTGATTTAGGCTGTTAAGGCCGGCTTCTTGAGTTCCTAGAGAGGCTAAAAGGAAGTATATATAGGGGTTTAAGGAGGCATAAGTCTGTTAGGGTTTCTTCGGGCAAATACGTCTTTTCCGGTCAAAAACTGAGGCAATTTCGGTCATGATAAGGATCAGCCTGCGTGACCAGTATTGGAAGCTTCCATGCCTCTTCTAGAAGGTCGGCAAAAGGTCTGGATATCGGCCCATGGGTTGCCCCGGTGCTTGGCTCCATTTTGCACTAACTTCACTTCGAAGGCAGTTTGACATGTCCTCAGTGTTTCGGGTTTATCTTCTAAAGTACAGCTCTAATTGATGAAATTCCAACTCCATTGGAAAGATAAATCAAAGGGCTATCTCCATACCAAGTTTCATTGAATTACCAACTGATTTGATCCTCCGTTTGTCAGCAAACTTCTGGCGTATACGTTCTGTCCAGTTTGAGAATGTGCATTATCTTCAAGATAAAATGACTTGGCTTGGTTCCTTTGATTTGGATGAGTAGCTGGATCATAGATGACATTCCTTTTGCTCCTTTTTACATTCTTTTGATGATAAAACCTGTTAAGTCCTTAACATCTATATATACGAGAAAACTACCTCTTTTGGTCCAAAAGCTTTATTAATATATATATAACAACCATACTAAAATAGATAGAAAAAGTGGTAAAATATAGGGTATATCAAAGACCAAGGAAATACTTCGAAGGACCCAAATCACAAAGTTTAAAGGCTTTGTGTCACGCCCCAACCCCGAAATCCTACCCGCGGAAAGGGAGTTATCGAACCATACGATCCTAGTTATACTTAGTCAAATTTCGGTTTTCATTTTACTTAGCCAAATTCAACTAAATTTTAATTTCAATTTCAATTCCAATTCCAATTCAATTCAGCGGAAGTCTAACAACTTAAACACGTTCAAAACATGCATAAATAATGATACTTAACGAGTCAACTTAATAAAATTCCATCAAATAATCTAATTCAAACAAGGTTCAACAAAAACAAGGGTTCCTTAACCAACTAGCAAACGATTCCATAATCCAAACGATCAACCTAGCGAATGTATGAAATCAAAAAAAAACCAACAAGTCTAACGAATGCAACATCAAACGTGAACCCAGCCTAAATCCATCCCTTCCGTTCCAGCTCGTCTCACGTACTCCTTAGCCACTTTTATCACCTGCAACCATGAAAGGGCGTATGGGCAAACGAATTGCTTAGTGAGAGCGGTCGTCCCGTCTCACCAGCTAATATCAAGAATCATCGTATAACAAACGAGCAAACATATCACAAACCAAACTTGAACTTTCGTTCATAACAAACCGTGTTGATCAGACACCAAACATGACATAATTGTGTGCATACCGTCATCAAACCGTATACCGAAGTATACCTATACACCAAAGTGTATCTGCTAAACCAAACCAAACAACAAACATGGCTTCACGAGCCAACATACAAACAACCCTAGACAATAGCTACGGTCATGCACTCACCTTAGCAATCGAATGGGTTCAAGAAAACCGTCCAATCCACCTGAAGGATCGACCACGAACCACCGATACTTCCCGCGTACAAACTCTACGGAAAATCTTCTACCCCCCCACTGAACCAAACCGAACCAAAACCAGATCAGAACCAAACCAAGGGTAAACTATCGATAGAAAAGCACCACAGGTAACAATTCTTACCCGAACTATCGAAAATCAGCCGATCGATCTACCCAACGATCGCACACCACAACCCTTCACGAAACTACTTCGATCCGTACCCATCAACACAAAAACACTGAGTTATGGTCGAACAAGGGTAAACAAATGGTGAAACACAAGGGTTCACGAAATTTACCCACACCCACGGATCAACAGAAACTACCCGCGACCCGACAGCACTCGCGACACGACAGAGACTCGCGACACGACGGAACTCGTGACATGACAGAGACTCGCGACACGACGCGATAGAACATGCGATACGACGGCGACCCGACAGAAACTCTCCCACAAACACGCGACGCTCTCTCTCTCAAAACTCACTAGGGTTGCGAAAAAATGAGAGAATAAGAGAGTGGCCCTCTCTTATATAGGCCCGCGGATCCGAGAGAATATTCTCCCCATAAATGTTCCGCCGTCAATACGCCATAAATACCTTCCATATCTGGCCGATACATAATCCCGCGCATTAACTCTCCCCGCGGACCCGTAACCTTCCAAAACTGGCCCGATGCGCGATCCTGCGCATTAACTCCCCCGCAGACCCGCAACTTTCCATATCTGACGTGACTTTAATGCTTCCCATGGACTCGTTCCCACCCAGACCACAAGTGGACTCGACCTGGTCCGCATTCGGCCCAACCCTTCTCGGCCACCTCGGCCCATCTATACTTAGAAAAATATTCCAAGACTTCACTTTTCCTTAGGCAATCTTGGCTTGCCCAATCCTCAAACCTCTCGACCCCGATCTCAATCTGGTAAGATTTCGGAGTATGGGTATTACAAGTTTGTCTCCCCCACTTAGCATTGATTCTTCCTCGAATCAGCTCACGTCTTCTTCTTAGGTGCTTCCAGCACTTGCTTTTCAAACCACTTAGGAAAATTCTCCTTCATTGCCGCCCCTGGTTCCCAAGTGACCTCTTCTTCACCATCGCAATCCCAAACAACCTGAACCAACTTAACCTTTTTCCTTTGGTCCGCTCGAACCCTTCAATCAATGATCCTGACCGGTCTACCTTCCACGGTCAGATTAGGCTGCAAATCTGTCGGAGGTTCAATAATCACCCTCTCACCGTTTACGATGCACTTCCTTAGCATCGAAACGTAGAACACCTTGTGAAAAGCTCTCAAGGACGGTGGCAACTCCAACTTATAAGCCACTGGACCTATCCTTTCCACAATCCAGAACGGTCCCATGTATCTCGGGCTCAACTTAGCCATCTGCCTAGACCGCTCCTTACCCTTGTAGGTAACTATCTTCAAATAAACCATAACACCAACCACAAACTCTAGCTCCCTATGGCGCTTATCCGCATAACTCTTTTGCCGGTCATGAGCTTCCTTAAGCTTCATCTTCAAGTTTCGAACCTTCTCACTCGTTTCATCCACAAATTTCCTACCAAAGATACTCCTCTCCCCCACTTTGTGTCCAACAAAGGGGTGTACGACAAGGCCTACCATACAACGCTTCATATGGAGACATGCCGATACTAGCTTGGTAGCTGTTATTATAAGCAAACTCGGCCAACGACAAGTGACTTTCCCAAGACTCACCCCAATCCAGGATTGCCGCCCTTAGCAAATCTTCGAAAGTCTGGATTGTCCGCTCAGACTGTCCATCCGTCTGCGGATGATAAGACGAACTCATATGAACCTGGGTTCCAAATTGTTTCTGCAACACCCTCCAAAATGCCGAAGCAAACTTAGAATCCTTGTCCAAAACTATGGTAGCCGGTACTCCATGTAACCGAACAATCTCCCTCACATAGATCTCAACAAGTTTCTCCGAATGTGCCGCCTTGGTCAATCGATCCACGATGATCCAAATCGCATCCTTATTGTTCAGCATAGGTAAACCCGTGACAAAATCCATCATGATCATGTCCCACTTCCACTCGGGCATCGGTAACTTCTGCAACAAGCCACTCGGAACCTGATGTTCTACCTTAACCATCTGACATGTCGGACAACTAGCAACCCACTTGGCAACATCACGCTTCATCCCAACCCAATGGTAGTATCTCTTCAGGTTACGATACATCTTCGTTGCTCCCAGATGAATGGAGAAAGACTGGTGTGATTCCTTCCGAATTTCCTCCCGTAATGCCTAATCACTCGGAACACACACCCGACCATTCACCAAAATCGTACCATTATTCGAAATCTGATACTCGGTCTTATCGTTCTGAGCCGCCTGATTCAACTTCTCATCTTTTTCCTGGGCTAACCGAACATGAGACAACAAATCAGCTTGATCTGCCGCTCCTAAACCCAATGGCTCCACATCATCTGTCAAAGTTGTAAGACGCAAAGTACTCACCATGCTCACCAAGGACTCCATGTCCTTCCCCGATGCTACATCCACCCGCTTACAGCTCAGTGCATCTGACACTGAATTGGCTTTACCTGGATGGTACTTGATAGACAAGTCGTAATCCGTAACTAATTCCATCCATCTCCGCTGCCTAAGGTTTAACTCTGGCTGAGTAAAGATATACCTCAAGCTCTTATGAACCGTGAAGACCTGAACCTTACCGCCATAGAGATAGGATCTCCAAATCTTCAAAGCAAACACCACAACCGCCATCTCAAGGTGATGGGTTAGGTAGTTCCCTTCATGTTTCCTCAACTGTCTAGATGCATAAGCGATCACCTTATCCCTCTGCATCAAAACACACCCAAGTCTCATCCTTGATGCATCCGTGTAAATCACAAAGGGTTCACCTGGCTCGGGCAATGCTAACACCGGCGCACTTGTCAGCATTCCTTTAAGTGTCGAGAAACTCCTCTCACACTCGGCTGTCCAAACGAACGGAACATCCTTCCCCGTTAGCTGAGTCATCGACTTGGCTGTACTAGCAAATCCTTTCACAAATCTCCGGTAATAACCAGCCAACCCGAGAAAACTTCTTATCTCCGAAGCATTATGCGGTCTCGACCATTTCTCAATGGCCTTGATCTTTTCTGGATCAACAGACACTCCCTTGTCTGAGACAATATGACCCAAAATTCCAATCTCCCTTTGCCAAAAGCTACACTTGCTGAACTTGGCAAACAACTTCTGTTCCCGCAACTTACTAAATACCTTTTCCTGATGGACTTGGTGTTCCTCTCGATCCTTCGAGTACACCAAAATGTCGTCGATGAAAATGATAACAAACTCGTCCAAATACTCCCTGAACACATTGTTCATCAACTTCATGAATGTTGCTGGTGCATTCGTCAGCCCAAATGACATCACCACAAACTCGTAATGACCGTACCTCGTCCGAAAGACAGTCTTACGTATATCCACCTCGGCTATCGGAATTTGATGATACCTCGAAGCCAAATCTATCTTCGAAAAACAAGTAGCACCCTTGAGTTGGTCCAGCAACTCATCGATCCTCCATAAAGGGTACTTGTTCTTCACTGTCACCCGGTTCAACCCTCGGTAATCGATACATAGTTTGAAACTCCCGTCCTTCTTTTTAACAAACAACACCGGTGCTCCCTACGCTGAACTGCTAGGCAGAACAAAACCTTTCTCCATCAACTCACTCAACTTCTTCTTAAGCTCGGCCATCTCAGCAGGCGCCATCCTGTACGGAGCCTTAGAGATCAGAGCCGTATCAGGCTCTAACTCAATAGTGAACGGATCTGACCTTGCCGGTGGTGGTCCTGACAACGACTCGAACACATCCTTAAAATTCCTCACCACTGGAATCTCACCCAACTCGACCACCGGTCCCTCTTCACCCGTGGTGATGGTAGCCAGATACGCCTCATACCCTTTCTCGATCAACTGTCCGGCTTGGATAGCTGACACGATCAAACCGCTTGGTGAAGTCTGAATCCCCTGAAACATGACCTTTGCATCATCCTTCTCAAACTAAATACGCCTTCGGTGGCAGTCCAAATGTGCCTTATACCTATCAAGCCAATCCATGCCCAATATCACCTCATAGGACTGAACCCGACAAATCCTCAAATCTGCTGGCATGTCGTTTCCATCATCATCACTGAGACGTTCCTGACCATCCCGTAGGTCATCATCACTTGGCCTCCTGCCACTCGGACCATTCCAAAATGATCCCTTGGTTCGTTCAGGAACCCACCCTTTCCTACCAAACTCGGGTTAACAAAACAATGTGTCGCTCCTGAATCGAACAACACATTGATTGCCAATCCGCCAATACAAACCGTCCCTACCCATTCGTATAGAATGCTAAGAACACAAACTAACAAACGACAAACTCAAACGACAAACTCAAATGACAAACGACAAATGACAAACGACACCCACAAACCAATTCATAAACTCGAACAAATTTACCAAATAAATGATAAATTACTAACCAGAGATCGGTCGCGAAGAACTCGGAGCAATAGCATCCCCAGCGATAGCGTACACCCTCGTCATCACGGCTGTCCCAACCGCTGGCCTCTTTGCTGCTGGCTGACTCCCACCTTGCTGAACCAGCTTCGAACAATTGGGCCTAATGTGCCCCTGATCACCACAATTGTAGCACGTCTTCTGAACCGTGCACTCACTCAGCCTATGTTCCATGCTGCCACAACAGAAACATCCTCCAGATGCCATCCTACACAAACTAGGATGCACCTTCCCACACTGCTGACACGCACTCCGGGTAGTGGCCACCTTACCCCCACCCTTATGCTTATCCCATTTCCGTTTCAGTCTGGAAACGTTCCCACTCTTAGCTTGCGGTGCTGTTGGAACCGCTAACTTCACCTCACCACGCTGCCTTGCCTCTTCCTCCAACCCGAATTCCAAGGCTGCCATCTTCTTTACCAGCTCGGTCAGAGTAGTAAAGTTGGACATCCCGACACGGTTACGAGGTCAATCCGCATCGCCCTCCTGAACCAACGGATACGAGCCTCCTCACCCTCCACGTGTCGTCCAGCATACTTCAGCAGTCTGTTGAACTCCACCTCGAGCTCTCTGATAGTCATCGTACCCTGACGCAGCTCCAAGAACTTAGTCTCCAAACGATCTGACGCTTCCGGTGGGAAGTACTTGGCTCGGAACTCACCACAGAAAGTAGCCCATGAACAATCGGGGTTCGCCATCCTCGCAGATACACCCATCCACCAATCATAGGCCTTCTCACCCAAGAAATGGACCGCAATGTCCTTCTTGTACCCCTCCTGACAACGAAAGGATACGAAGTTCCTCTCCACCCTCGATCTCCACTCGTCCGCCTCAACTGGATCAGAACCACCCTCAAACTTCTTGGTTCCCAGCTTAACCATATGCTCCATCATGGATAAGTAAGACGGAACTACCACAGCCGCCGCATCAACTACTGCCGGCTGTACCACCTCCACTGGTGGCTCCACAGCTGCAGGCGATTGGGCAACATTCGGCATCCTCGCCAATAGCTGGGCCAGCATGCCCATCACTCGCCCCACATCCTCTGCAGTCGGAGCAGCTGCTGCAGGCGGACCATTTGCTGCATTGTCACTCGCACTGTTGTTACCCACATCCTCAGCACTATGATCCTCCACTGGATCGGAACTCCTCGCTGCACTGCTCTCCGTACCACTCAGTAGCAGCCGGTGCCACATTCCTCGCCTTTCTACCGTTACCTCTAGCCATCTACAAACCAAACCAGATGATATACTAAGTTAGTTCACGACTAACTTAGCAACACATCCACAAACAATGAGACTTACCGTGAGACAGCGCTGGAAGGATGGATTTCTACAGCCCACAAACCCATTTATGCAATATAAAATAATCCTAGAATGAACCGTGCTCTGATACCAACTTGTTACGCCCTAACCCCGAAATCATACCCGCGGAAAAAGATTTATCGAACCATACGATCCTAGTTATACTTAGTCAAATTTCGGTTTTCATTTTACTTAGCCAAATTCAACTAAATTTCAATTTTAATTTCCATTCCAATTCCAATTCAATTCAGCGAAAGTCTAACAACTTAAGCGTGTTCAAAACATGCATAAATAACGATACTTAACGAGTCAACATAATAAAATTCCATCAAATAATCCAATTCAAACGAGGTTCAACAATAACAAGGGTTCCTTAACCAACTAGCAAATGATTCCATAATCCAAATGATCAACCTAGCGAATGTATGAAATCAAAACAAACCAACAAGTCTAACGAATACAACATCAAACGTGAACCCAGCCTAAATCCATCCCTTCCGTTCCAGCTCGTCTCACGTACTCCTTAGCCACTTTTATCACCTGCAACCATGAAAGGGCGCATAAGCAAACGAATTGCTTAGTGAGAGCAGTCGTCCCGTCTCACCAGCTAATATCAAGAATCATCATATAACAAACGAGCAAACATATCACAAACCAAACTTGAACTTTCGTTCATAACAAACCTGTTGATCAGACACCAAACATGACATAATTGTGTGCACACCGTCATCAAACCGTATACCAAAGTATACCTATACACCGAAGTGTATATGCCGTATACATAAGTATACCTATACACCAAAGTGTATCTGCCAAACCGAACCAAACAACAAACATGGCTTTGCGAACCAACATACAAACAACCCTAGACAATAGCTACGGTCACGCACTCACCTTAGCAAACAAATGGGTTGAAGAGAATCACCCAATCCACCTGAATGATCGACCACGAACCACCGATACTTCCCGCGTACAAACTCTATAGAAAATCTTCTACCCCCCACCAAACCAAACTGAACCAAAACCAGATCAGAATCAAACCAAGGGTAAACTATCGATAGAAAAGCACCAGGGGTAACGATTCTTACCCGAACTATCGAAAATCAGCCGATCGATCTACCCAACGATCGCACTCCACAACCCTTCACGAAACTACTTTGATCCATACCCATCAACACAAAAACACTGAGGTATGGTCGAACAAGGGTAAACAAACGGTGAAACACAAGGGTTCATAAAACTTACCCATACCCACGGATCGACAGAAACTACCCGCGACCCGACGACACTCGCGACACGACAGAGACTCGCGACACGACGGAACTCACGACACGACGGCAACACGACACAACAGAACACGTGACACAAAGCGACGGAACATGCGACACGACGGCAACCCGACAGAAACTCTCCCACAAACACGCGGCGCTCTCTCTCAAAACTCACTAGGGTTGCGAAAAAATGAGAGAATGAGAGAGTGACCCTCTCTTATATAGGCCCGCGGATCCGAGAGAATGTTCTCCCCATAAATGCTCCACCATAAATACGCCATAAATACCTTCCATATCTGGCCGATACGCAATCCCGCGCATTAACTCTCCCCGCAGACCCGCAACCTTCCAAAACTGGCCCGATGCGCGATCCTGCGCATTAACTCCCCCGCGGATCCGCAACTTTCCATATCTGATGTGACTTTAATGCTTCCCGTGGACTCGTTCCCACCCAGACCATGAGTGGACTCGACCCGGCCCGCATTCGGCCCAACCCTTCTCGGCCACCTCGGCCCATATATACTTAGAAAAATAATCCAAGACTTCACTTTTCCTTAGGCAATCTTGGCTTGCCCAAGCCTCAAACCTCTCGACCCCGATCTCAATCCGGTAAGATTTTGGAGTACGGGTATTACACTTTGCTCAAGTCAGATTTCAATTGCAAGACCTCATCATCATTGTTGCTGGCAATGATGATGTCATCAACATAAACAAGGACTGCCACATACTTTCCATCAAGATGACAAATGAAAAGAGTGTGATCAGAATGAGATTTCTGAAAACCAAGTGACATCAAAGTGGAGCTAAACTTGATGAACCACTGCCTAGAGGCTTGTTTTAAACCATATAAGGATTTATTTAACTTGCAAACTGCATTTTGAGGAAGAAACGTACCAGACTTTGGTGTGTAACCAGGTGGTAGCAGGCCTTATACCGCTCCAAACTTCCATCAGCAAAAAGCTTAAGTTTAAAAACCCATTTGCAGCCTATTGTGTGTTTATCAGGAGGCAGAGAGCATATATCCCAAATATGAGTGCTCTCTAGAGCCTATAACTCTTCATTCATGGTTTGCAACCACTCAGCAAAGGATTTAGCTTCCTTGAAAGAAGTTGGTTTAGACAATCTAGTAAGAGCACAGACATATATTTTATATGCATCTGAGAGATGATCATATGACATATAGGCAGCCAATGGGAATGGAATTTGTGTATCTGTCATATTACAATAATAGTCCTGCAAGTAGGCAGGAGTATGAGATATCCTTTTAGACTCTGAAACTGTAGATGAGTCATCAACAACAGTGTCAATAACAAGAGGCTTAAGAATAGTATCCACAACTGCAGGATTTGAATTAGACATTGCAAGGATAACTACAGAAGGAGGCAAGAATGTTGGAGAATAGAAGCTAGCAAGATCAGGAGATGACTGACCTGAAGTAAAAGGAAATATGTTTTCATGAAACACAACATTGCGGGAAATGTGTATTGCATTAGTCTCCAAATCAAGCATTTTATAACCCTTGGATCCTGCTGGATAACCCAAAAATACACATGGTCTTGAGCGAAGTTGAAATTTATGACGATTCTTGGTAGAAGTAGAGCAATAATCAAAACAACCAAAAACTCTCAAACCATTATAATCAGGGGCTTTAGAAGTCAAAACCTGAAAAGGAAACTTATCCTTGAGAAGAGGAGTTGGAGGACGATTTATAAACAAAACCGTAGTCAAGACACAATCTCCCTAATACTAAAAAGGAATGTGAGCTTGAAACATAAGAGATCGAGCCATATTGAGGGTGTTTTGGTGCTTCCTCTCAACAACTGAGTTCTGCTCAGGCGCCTCAGGACAAGAATGGTAAGCTCTGATTCCCTTCTGCTTGAACAAAGCTTTAAATTTCAACTCAGGAGCATTGTCAAAACGAACTCCTTTAACCACAGCTTTGTACTGAGTTGACACCATATTCAAAAACTCAGGAAAAATTGTCAAAACTTCAGACTTAGTCCTCATCAAATACACCCAAGTCACTCTGCTATGGTCATCAACAATGGTGACGAAGTATCTATAACCTTCAGCAGTAGGCACTAAGAAAGGACCCATGTGTCAATATGCAAAAGATCAAAGACATTCTCAACTATGTTATCCTTGGAAACAAAGGAAAGATGTTTTTGTTTGGCAAGTGGGCATATAGCACAATGAAAATCTTTATTACTTTGTTTAAAATCAAGTACATCTGTAATACAATCCGTTTTACTGAAAGATGGATGACCTAGTCTATTGTGTTAGATACTATAATCAACAACAATACTAGAACAGAGATAAGGTTGTGAAATAGCAGAAGAATCCACAAGTGAAGCAGCATCCAGAATATAGAGGTTAGCAATCTCATCACCCTGACCAATCATCACTCCCTTGGTAGGATCCTGTATGAGACAGAAATCTTTGTCAAAGATTACTCTATATCCTAAATCTTTAGTTAACTGACTGATACTTAGAAGATTTAATATGAAATCCGGAATGTATAAAACATTATGCATGACTATGGAATCAGTCAACTTAATTGTGCCAACACCAGCAATAGCAACACCTAATCCAGTAGGTAAAACCACTGTCCTATTCAAGGAGTCAGACATAGTAGTGAACAAACTCCTATCATGAGCTACATGGTGAGTAGCACCACTATCAACTATCCAAGATTGGGAGGACAGTGCATTTCCTGCTCTCAAAACCCCAACAAAGTATAAGGTATTAGAAGAGAAGGCCATACCAGGAAGTGCAGTGATAGTACCACCAGAGGTAGAAGCCATGGAGAGAGCTGGATTTAGGGAAGAGTGTAGCTGAGAGTTGAAATAGGCTATAACTCCCTCAATCTGATCCTTAGACAGTATGTTGATCATGCCAGAGCGATTAGTGTCAGTAACCGTAGTAGTAGAAAAAGCCATTTGAGCAACCACTGGTTTAGCAGAAGGTTGTGACTTAGTTGCAGGATAAGCTGACTTCTCTGGTGCTTTGAACTTGTGTTTAAAACCAATTGGATAACCATGGATTTTGTAACAAGTATCCACAATATGTCCTGTGTAACAACAATGCGCACATACAGGACGGTTTGATTTTTGAGATCAATAGTGAGTTGCAGCATTCACAAAAATGGAATCAGACGCAACATGAAAAGCACTAGCATTTGGAGCTGGAACAATGTTGTGTTGACTGTAATCTTGGTCTAGCAGATTATAGACTTCAGACATAGCTAGAACATGTTTTTTAATGATAATTTGGCTTCTAATGACAGCATAAGAATCATTCAAACCCGCCAAAAATTTAATGACTCGAGCATGATTAGCTTTAGTATATGTAGCCTTGCAAAAACTACAATTGTGACAAGTTTCCACACAATTAGTGCCATCAAGTTCATCCCATAATGTCTTCAGTTTTGTATAGTAAGTAGAGAGATCAAGAAATCCTTGTTACAATGACCAAATTTGTTGAGACAAATGATAGGATCTGGGAAGATTGGTGATATGAAATTTCGCCATCAAATCTTTCCAAATTTCAGATGCGTCATTGAAACGCAAAATACTCTTGTAAATTTGTTTGGAAACCGAATTGAGAATCCAAGATTTGACCATCGAATTGCAGCGAGACCAGATCCTAAAACTCTCATCAGATTCACTAGGTCTAACAATGGAACCATCAACAAAAGCGATCTTGTTCTTAGCATCTAGAGCAATCGTCATCGCAATTTTCCAATTATCATAGTTAGAGCTATCAAGTACCTCGGAAATGATCGCGACACAGGATTATCTCCACTCGTGATGTAGAATGGAGAATGGAAACTATCGCGATTAGCAAAAGAGGAGATCGAAACTCTAATCGGAGAATTTGGTGACGAATCTTCAGGAATGGGAGATCGTCTTGCTGAAGCTCTACAAGCAGTACGACGGGAAACTCTGCGTCCAATGGCCATTATAGCTCGAATTCAAGCTCAAATCATAGAGAAAAAGTGTGAAATTCGCGATTTTCGGCGGAATAACCAAGAATCTTTTACAGAAATTGATCAATCGTGAGAATCAACGATTGAATCAAGGTCAAACGAAGAAGAAATCAAAGGAAAACGAAGGATATAAAGAGATTTTCGATCTCTTGCTCTGATACCATATTGGAGCTAACGAAGAAGACGATGAAGAAACAAAAATCTGTTATTGTGGATAAGATTTTACAATGTGTTTATATAGAGTTAGTTTTAACATAACCACCGGACCAATCTATTTCTTATTGTATCTAACCGGAACAAATCGGATAACATTTTATAGTTTAATACGGTTATCTTGGCTTTAAACACGGTTTGTGATGGCTTGGAGTATATTGTTACGACGTTGTTCTTTAAGGACACTGAGACGCCCATCAAAGATAATGATTTCCGGTCACCGCAGAGTAAACGACTGCGTTTGGTTCATCGTACCGTAAGCCTTGACGATATAAAGCTAATCAAGAACGCCATGAATATGGTAAGGTTTCTCATTAGAAGGTAGCTCTACATTCTCTTAGTAAATCGTAGTTTATATCCCTAGAATTTTGATATATATATATATATACTCTTTCATCATCAAATATATCCAGAATCTAGAAAAATATTTTAAAAATTTTAAGTCAAAGAACTTTAAATTTATTTTGAAACAACAAAAAAAACTTTACATTTACTTGAATAACAAGTAACAATGCATGATATAGGCACATGTGATTTTCCATTAACTTCGTTTGTTTGAGATATATTCAAGAACAAGATGGCAATAATATATATCATGATGCGAAAATTTTGTTGAATGTGGTATACTGGTATACATAAATTACTTGGAAAGCGTCGACAAATTTAATTAGTTAGAAGAGAGATATTTTCAGCTTCCAAATATTTCTTCGAAAAAGAAAATAATGAGCTAATTAATGTGGAACCGCAAGAAGTTTAGTATAATTTTGTTTGTTTACTAATGAGTATTTTATATTCTTGTTTAGATCGTCAACGATGTTATCCTTGGATTAACCCAAGCTGGTCTCTCGCGATATTTGAAGAGAAGATACGGTAATTAAATTATGCGCTCTCCAATTTCAAAAAGGTTGTTAATGAGTATTGCATACTATTAACGAGTACAATTCAATAATCCTATGATAGAATGAATAGATGAAGATGTAACTAAAAGGAATAATCTTAGAGATAATTATTAGAATGATCTTAATAAATGGTCTAATTATTATAATAACCTTCACAAGTATCAAAATAGTAAAGGTTTATAAGACATAAAAATCAGGGTTATGTTTTGTTATTACAAAAATGCCTTTAAAAAAAAATTCAAAAACATAAAACGCAAACGCGACCGCGGAGGCTGTGGAAGCACCGGAGACGCGCTCGACGGAGGTGTGCCGCCGGATTTAGATAAAATCAGGTTAAAAATCACAAGCTAAGAAAAAAAAACTTAAAATATTTTGATTTTTGGTTAGATAAGAGATATATGATGTTAGATTTACTAGTTTTATGCTAAATCCAGCTGAAAACAAGTTAAAATACAGTAAAAACGAGCTAAATACAGATTAGCTGCCATTGTTAGGGTTTGACAGCTTATGGGTTGGTGAAGAAGATAAAGGGTAAATTACGATTTTATCATTTTTGAATAAGTCTACCACTACTATAAATAAGTCTACCACATATTATAAAGCTACCACTACTATAAATAAGTCTACCATTGCGCGAACCATCAATAAGTCTACCGATCACAAAATTAAATCTACCACTACTACTTATAAGTGTATCGCTCAAAAATAAATTTATCACTACTATAAATAAGTCTACGACTGCACAAACCATAAATAAATCTACCGATCATAAAATTAAATCTACTACTACTATAAATAAGTCTACCGATCACAAAATTAACTCTACCACTACTAGAAATAAGTCTACCACATTTTATAAATCTACCACCACTATAAATAAGTCTACCATTGCGCAAACATCAATAAGTCTACCAACCAGTTAATAAATCTACCATGAACGGTAGACTTATTCGCTTTTGGCGGGAAAATCTTTGCTGCTCATTAATGGTAATTTCGTAAATACGTTTTTTGTTATTAAAGGAAATAAGGGCAAAACAGATTTTAAAAATCTTTCAAGCTCATTAGAATAATTATGAAAGATTAGAACTAGAAATGTCAAAAACCCATTTATTAAAGGGATAATTACTAGAATGACCTTGATAAATGTCCTAATTATTAGAATGACCTTCACAAAATTTCAAAGTTGTAAGAAATGTGTATAAGACATAAAAACCAAAGTTATACTTTGTAATTACAAAAATGCCATTCAGATTTGAAAAAAAAAATGAAAAACTGCAAAAACTTTTTGACATAACCGCGACTTTTGTTTTTCCCGGAACTATTCTTCTTCTTTTTTTGTTTGAATCCGGCGGACACAGAGGCTGCAGAAGCACAAGAGAAGTGTTCGGCGGAGGTGTGCCACCGGATTTAGATAAAATCGGATTGAAAATCACTAGCAAAAAAAAAAAACTTGAAAACTTTTGATTTTTGGTTAGAAAAAGAATATATGATGTTAGATCTACTAGTTTTAGGCTAAATCCAGTTGGAAACAAGTTAAAATACAGTAAAAACGAACTAAATACATGTTGGCCACCATTGTTAGGGTTTGACAGCTTCTGGTGAAGAAGATGAAGGGTAATATACGATTTTACCCTTTTTGAATAAGTCTACCACAACAGATAATTAAGTCTACCACATCAGATTATTAAGTCTACCACATCAGATCAATAAGTCTACCACCACTACAGATTATAAGTCTACCCCCACAGATAAATAAGTCTACCACAACAGATAGTTAAGTCTACCACCATAGAATAATAAGTCTACCACAACAGATTATTAAGTCTACAATCACAGATTAATAAGTCTACGACAACAGATAATTAAGTCTACCACTGCAGATCAATAAGTCTGCCACTGCATATCAATAAGTCTACCACCACTACAGATTATAAGTCTACCACCACATATTAATAAGTCTACTATAACAGATAATTAAGTCTACCACCACATATTAATAAGTCTACCACAACAGATAAATAAGTCTACCACCACGTATTATTAAGTCTACCACCACAGATCAATAAGTCTACCACTACTACTACTACATATTAGTAAGTCTATCACTGCATATCTATAGAAAATAAGTCTACCGGCACTACAGATTATTAAGTCTACCACCACAACAAATAATTAAGTCTACCACAACTGATAATTAAGTCTACCACCACAGATTAATAACTCTACCACAACAGATAATTAAGTGTACCACAACAGTAAATTAAGTCTACCACCATAAGTTAATTAAGTCTACCACCACAAGTTAATTAAGTCTACCACCACAGATAGTTAAGTCTATCACCACAACAGATAATTAAGTCTGCCACCACAGATTAGTAAGTCTACCACAAGAGATAATTAAGTCTACCACCACAGATTAATAAGTCTACCACAACATATAATTAAGTCTACCACCACAACAGATAATTAAGTCTACCACAACCGATAATTAAGTGTACCACCACAGATTAATAAGTCTATCACAACAGATAATTAAGTTTACTACCACAACAGATAATTAAATATATCACAACAGATAATTAAGTCTACCATAACGATTTATTAAGTCTACCACAACAGATAATTAAGTCTACCGCAACAATAAATTAAGTCTACCAGCACAAGTTAATAAGTCTACCACAACAGATAATTAAGTCTACCACCACAACAGATAATTAAGTTTACCACCACAGATTAGTAAGTCTACCACAAGAGATAATTAAGTCTACAACCACTAAAGAATAAGTCTACCAAAAAAGAAAATTAAGTCTACCATTACTAAAGACGATTAAGTCTACCACAAATGATCAATAAGTCTACCATAATGAATTATTAAGTCTACCACTACAGATTATTAAGTCTATCACCAGAACAAATAATTAAGTATACCACAACTGATAATTAAGTCTACCACCACAGATTAATAACCTACCACAACAGATAATTAAGTCTACCACTACAGTAAATTAAGTCTACCACGTGAGCGGTAGACTTATTCGCTTTTGGCGGGAAGCTTATTAATGTCAGTTTCATAAATACGTTTTTTGTTATCAAAGGAAATAAGGACAAATCGGATGTTAAAAATATTTCAAGGTCGTTTTAGTAATTATAAAATTTTATGGCCAAATTAGTCAAAAACTTATTTATTAAGGTCATTCTAGTAATACTTTCTTTATTAAAGTCATTTTAGTAAATCTTCCATAATCTTTCCATAATCTTATGATAAAGTGCTTATGGTTATCCCCATGTAAGTTTATTATCTTTTTTTCTTTTTATCATTGTTCAACTCAATTAGACTAGTACGGATTATAAAGCAGATAATAATTCCATTTGTCATAACAGTTTTGAATGATGGTGGCGGAAAAAAGTACACAGTGGTGTAGAACATAAGAAAACGAAGAAAAAAATAGTTTCACTGCGAATCGAATTATTGTTTGTTTTCAAAATGGAACGGTTTTATTTAAAATGACCAATGTCACCATTCAAATCCGAAATCTATATTTTTTATCAGTCATCTCTGAAAACAGACATAGATTGTTCTCGTGTCATCCAACTCAGGATATACTTAACGGTTGACTAACTCCGTTTAACTCAATGTTGTTTTTGGCAATACGAGTATCAATTCAAGTAGTAAATTTAAATAATTATTTAATTTAGGTTGAAATAAGGTAGGTATTCAAATTCAGCTATAAAAAATCACAACGAAAGTAGTGATTTAAAGCCTTAGAAATGATTTAAGAAATTCTATCCCAAACCTCTTTAGTTTTGTTCTTTTACCCTCTTTAATTTTGTTCTTTTATTCCTGTTTGAGTTATGTCATCTCTATCAAAATCTAAAACACATTTAACTGGTCTTTGTTGAATTTGATTAGGCTTTGACGATGCATTGTCAGAGTTATACGAACACTGATCGTGGACCCAACGGTTATAAATGATCCTCATCGACTCTGTGACGACTTGGAAGAATCTCTTCAAAGTATTAACGCTGCTGTCCAAAGAAGGATCTCTCCGTCTATGGGATCACCTCAGCAATAGAGTGGCTTGGCTTCTATACAAAATGCTATGATGTCAAATTTGAAATTAAGATAAACATCTTTAATTGCAACTTCTGATTCCATGGGACGAATACATCTTTCGATTTAATTCCAAAAATGTGTAGAAACAATGATAATTAATAAAAAAAAGCTTAGCTTCAATTGGAACTAGCGTTGTGTTTTTCTTCCATAACAACTTGAAGCAAATCCTCGTAATGCTTCTGCCACTGATCATTCATCTGCAATGATTTTTCGTAGTCAAGTTTCAGTCTTTCCATTTCGATCTCCGTTGCTGCACAGCCTTGTTGCTGAAACAACACAAACAAATTGACAATTGTGAAAACAGAGTTTTACTGAGAAAAATTCATTGGTTTTCTAGAAACAGAGGAAACACAAACCTGAAGTTCTTTAACTTGCTCGTTAATAAGGTCAGCACTGAGGAAAGAAGAGTAAACAAGAGCATCACAATTTAGTGGCGGATCGACGGTTACTATACCATCTGTAGAATCTTCTCCTGATCTTTCATATTTCTCCAAAGGTGGTGGTAATGACAATGATGAACCATGTCTTTTCCAGGAAGATTGTGTTTTGTTGGAATTACCAAAAATCGCTTTTCTAACAACTTGAATGTTGTTCACAGGGCCTGTAAGAACAAGTTTGGAAAACAAAAATGGGTTAATTGAAAACCCATTTTGCATAAGTAAAACTCAAACAGAGAAAATGCTAAGAAAAATACCATTTCCATGGCGGAAAGTACGAACAGGACGACATGATGTGGGATCCCATACACGAACCCCACCATCTTCTGATCCAGAAATTAAAAGGTTTCCGTCTGTGCAGTATGCTAAGCAAGTAACAGCGTGGCTGTTCAGACAAAAATTATCAAATAAATAAGCTAGGGGTTGCCAATTTCTCAATACAAATCCATTATCTGAAAAATCAGATGCAACATGTTAAGAGATCTGATAAAAAACCATCTCAGATTCAAGAATTACTACAAACTAATGTTCAAATATATAAGAAAGCTCATAAGAACTAAAAAATTACTAAACATACTTTCAAACATAGATATTAAAATTCAGAAGATGTTAACAAAAGAAGGAGATACCTTTTTTCGGATACTGAACCAAGCACTTGTGTCCCATAATCACTTTTGGCATTAATCATGCCGATATAAATTTTGCTATCTCTGCCACCAGCGTAGAACACAGACCCACCAGGGTCCAATGCGAGTGCATTGATGGCTGAAGGAAAGATGATATTTCTCAACAACTTCCCCTTTGACAGACTCCAAACCTACGGATTGAGAAATCCAAACACGGTCATGAAATAAGAGCTATATCAGGGCATAAAAATCGCCAAAGATGGAGATTTTCAGATTCAAACGGTGAACAAGAAAGCTACATAAAACTGAAACTCCTTAACAATACAGGTCTGTCTACCAAACTTCACTGCAGTTAACAAATGCAGATAGAGTAGTGGTCCAAATAAGTACCTTGCATGTCCGATCTTCTGACGCAGAAACTATCATAGCATTACAGCCTCCATAGTCTACGACAATATCGGTTACAGACATTGTATGCTCATTAAAATTGTGTTCATAGAGAGTGCTTCCTTGTGGCCTCGGGAAATAATCAAATAGCCTAAATAACCACCAAGAGCAACGAATAAGAATAAAAGCAACGCCTTGATACAAAATATCAAAACCAGGCAGGAGACTACGCAAACCTTATAAGAGACCAGACTCTAACAGATCCATCTTGAGATCCTGAAACCAACAAAGAGTCGTCTCCAGAGAACACCAAGCATGTTACTGACCGGTAATGACCATGCCACTTCTTAAGCAACTTCCCAGTCGCAACCTATTTTCACCAATAGAACAAATTTAGCCATGAAACCCCAACATATGCTTAATCATTGGAAGTGAAATTAACATATATAAAATCTTACCTCCCAAAGATAAATCTCTCCAGAAGTTCCACCACCAACTATGTAAGTTCCTTCATTGTTAGCTGCAATAGCCTTTATTGGCTCCACTGGGAAGCTCCTCACTTCCACTTGAGGCTACAATCAAACATTTTAATCCCAAAGACAGTGTTTAGACAAAAAAAACTACATAATCATCCAAATTTCACTACTTAGCTGAAATCATAAAGTTCCCTAATTTCACTCCCACTAAGAAAATTTGTTTCGAATACAGTAAACTAGAAAAGTGGGTCTAGTTAGAGAATGAGAGGGAAGAACCTTGTTCCAAGCCCAGAAGAAAATCGAGCCAGAGGCAGCTGATGTGTTACGGAGCTGTGAGGCGGCGATGAATTTTTCTCCGACGGCGGTGAGGCCGTGAGCGGGAGAGGCGCACGTCTTAAATCGAAGCCGGTCTTCACCGGTTTTGAGATCCCAGCTTCCGATTCCACCGTCGATTGATGACGAAGCAATAACAGTAACCTCCATAGCTATCGTTTCGCTATCTCTCCAGGGAAGAAGAAACTGAATACAGAGAGTTTGGGTTTTATGATATCAAATTAGGGTTTATAAAATCTGTACTTGATTGAACAAAAATAAATAGTTTTGCGGAATATTCAAACTTCTATGAAAAGTAAGGGGTTATAATGTAAATTTAAGATAGTTAACATTTTATGGTTTTATTGAGATACGGTAAATGAAGGAAAACGTTTAGATTGGGAAACAATGGCGATGATAAGCTTTTCGCTTCCATCTCCCGCCAAACTTCCGATTTCATCTCGACCGTCCGTTCCAAATCGGATCAACGTCGCCGACCGTCTGATCCTCCGCCACCTCAATGCCGGCGATCTTCGTGGAGCGATCTCAGCTCTCGATCTCATGGCTCGTGATGGGATTCGACCCACCGACTCAGTCACTTTCTCTTCACTCCTCAAGGCTTGTATCCGAGCACGCGATTTTCGGCTCGGAAAACTCGTTCACGCACGATTAGTTGAGTTCGAGATCGAGCCTGACTCGGTTCTATACAATTCACTAATCAGTTTGTATTCGAAATCCGGAGATTTGGCACGAGCCGAGGATGTGTTTGAGACCATGGGGAGATTTGGTAAGCGAGATGAAGTTTCGTGGAGTGCTATGATGGCTTGTTTTGCTAATAATGGAAAGGAGCTCGATGCGATTGAGCTTTTTGTTGAGTTTCTGGAGTTGGGTTTGGTGCCGAACGATTACTGTTACACGGCGGTGATACGAGCTTGCTCGAATTCGGATTATGTTTCGGTTGGTAGAGTGATTTTAGGGTTTTTGATGAAGACTGGGCACTTTGAATCCGATGTCTGTGTGGGTTGTTCTTTAATCGATATGTTTGTGAAAGGAGAGAACAATCTTGAGAATGCGTATAAAGTGTTTGGTAAAATGTCTGAACTAAATGTTGTTACTTGGACATTGATGATTACTAGGTGTATGCAAATGGGATTTCCAAGGGAAGCAATCGGGTTTTTCTTGGACATGGTTTTAAGCGGATTTGAATCAGATAAGTTCACACTAAGCTCTGTTTTCTCGGCGTGTGCCGAGTTGGAGAATCTGTCTCTGGGAAAGCAATTGCATTCTTGGGCTATTAGATCGGGACTCGCGGATGATGTTGGGTGTAGTTTAGTTGACATGTATGCGAAATGTTCTGTGGATGGTTTGGTAGATGATTGCAGGAAGGTATTTGATAGAATGCAGGATCATAGTGTTATGTCGTGGACAGCATTGATCACAGGTTATATGCAGAACTGTAATCTTGATACAGAGGCTGTTAATCTCTTCTGTGAAATGATAACCCAAGGCCGCGCCCAGCCTAATCATTTCACTTTCTCGAGTGCATTCAAGGCGTGCGGAAATCTTTCGGATTCACGGGTAGGTAAACAGGTTCTTGGTCATGCCTTTAAAAGAGGTCTTGCTTCGAATAACTGTGTTGCAAACTCGGTTATCAGCATGTTCGTTAAATCGGAAAGGATGGAAGATGCTCGAAGAGCTTTTGAATCACTTTCCGAGAAGAACTTGGTCTCATATAACACCTTTCTTGACGGAACCTGCAGGAATTTGGATTTTGATGAAGCTTTTGAGCTTTTCAATGAGATCACTGAGAGAGAACTAGGTGTTAGCGCTTTTACATTTGCTAGCTTGTTGAGTGGAATTGCAAGTATTGGTTCGATAAGAAAAGGTGAGCAAATCCATTCCCAGGTGCTTAAACTTGGGCTCTCGAGCAATCAACCCGTCTGCAACGCTTTGATCTCTATGTATTCCAAATGTGGAAACATTGACACAGCTTCCCGAGTCTTCAATCTAATGGAAGAGCGTAATGTCATCTCATGGACTTCAATGATCACAGGTTTCGCAAAACATGGATTCGCTAAAAGGGTACTTGAAATATTCAACCAAATGACAGAGGAAGGGGTGAAGCCAAACGAGGTCACTTACGTGGCAATCTTATTGGCGTGCAGTCACGTTGGTTTGGTATCCGAAGGATGGAGACATTTCAAATCAATGTATGAAAATCACAAGATCAAACCTAGAATGGAGCACTATGCTTGTATGGTTGATCTTCTATGTCGATCGGGGCTTCTCACAGATGCCTTTGAGTTCATTAGCACAATGCCTTTCCAGGCAGATGTTCTAGTGTGGCGTACGTTTCTTGGTGCTTGCAGAGTTCACAGTAACACAGAGCTTGGAGAGATGGCTGCAAGGAAGATCTTAGAACTTGACCCGAATGAGCCTGCGGCTTATATACAGCTCTCAAACATATATGCTAGTGCAGGTATCATACTTCAAACACAAACTTTAAAACCCTTTCTTCTAACAATTAAACTTGTGTGAAGTGAAATTATGTTGCCTGGTTATTGTAGGGAAATGGGAAGAGTCTGCAGAGATGAGGAGGAAGATGAAAGAGAGAAACTTGGTTAAAGAAGGAGGTTGCAGCTGGATAGAAGTGGGAGATAAGGTTCATAAGTTTTACGCAGGCGATACATCTCACCCGAATGCTCACCGAATATACGATGAATTGGACCGATTGATTAGAGAAATAAAACGTTGTGGATATGTTCCTGATACTGATATTGTTCTTCACAAGTTAGAGGAAGAGGATGGTGAGGCAGCGAAGGAGAGGTTATTGTATCAGCACAGCGAGAAAATCGCAGTTGCATTTGGGCTTATAACCACTGGGAAATCAAGACCAGTAAGGGTGTTCAAGAACTTACGGGTCTGCGGAGATTGCCACAACGCAATGAAATACATAACGACGGTCTCTAGTAGAGAAATTGTGTTGAGAGATTTGAATCGTTTTCATCATTTTAAAGATGGGAGATGTTCTTGTAATGACTATTGGTGACTATTGAGATTTAGAGACACATGAGGCATTCTGTAACTATCTTGAAGATCATCAGACAAAATTGTTAATCCTATAAATCGCATGACGGGTTTGAGACCATGGACCGAGTGGAGATTGGCCTGTTCTGATCCTGGACAAATTAGGTCGGATCGATCTGCAGAATTACTCATTACAAGATCTCTATAAGAGGTCAAACCGTTAATGGTAACTAGTATTGGTATTAAGTAGCGTTGAATTGATTTCTCTTTTGAAAATTAGAAAAAGAAAGTCTAAAATTAAACTCTTTCTATTTAGATTCTTACCTTTAAATGTAGCCTACATTAATGGAAATAAGCTCACCCGTTAAATCATTTTCTAGCTTTTGCTTATTTTGGTAAAAGCAATACACGATCAAAATCTACAAATTTATAAGATTTTGTTTCTTTATGTATATCAGTTTTTACCATCTTATTGTCAATTGATTCTTTTTCACTTATAATATTGACTACCATTGTCTATAATTACTTTCATAAATCAATTCTTCGTCAAATACATGGAGCTCTCAAATTTCAAGGTAAATTTTCATGATTCTCTTATTATATACTATTTTCAAATACTGATCGTTTATTTGTCTTATCAATTAAATAATGTGAGATATCTGATGTATTCATTGTTCTTACAGATGAAGATGATTAATACAAGTCTTATGATACTAGTGGTATTAGCAATATCCGGTTTTCCGATGATGGAATCCCGTATACAACGCAATTTGGGATCAACAAACAATGAAAGCAAAATGGGTACTGAATATTTGGCGGTGAATTGTCGGAAACACAAGGCGGTTTTGACGGATTTTGGAGCTGTTGGTGATGGAAAAACCTCAAACACGAAAGCATTTAGAGAAGCCATAAAGAACCTTACTGCAAAGGTGGCTGACGGTGGAGTCCAACTCATTGTACCGCCGGGAAATTGGCTCACCGGAAGTTTTAACCTCACAAACCATTTTACTTTGTTTATCGAAAAAGGCGCAACTATTCTTGCTTCTCAGGTAAAATCTAGCCTATATAGGAATGTGTTAAAAAAAGAAAGGTTAATAACTCAATTTGAGATAAGTAATTGGTGTAAGAATATCATATATGGTTTCATTTTGATTTTAACAAACAGGATGAATCTGAATATCCTATGCTTCCGCCTTTGCCGTCATACGGAGATGCAAGGTTTGCTAGTTTAATCTATGGAAGTAACTTAACAGATGTTATCATCACCGGTAAGCACAACGAATACCAATTTTTTCATCATGGTATAGTTTAATGGATTTGAGATTGAATCATAATGTATATATGTTTATGATATTGTTGATTAGGTAACAAGGGAAGCCATGGTGGGTGAAGTATCGAAGTGGTGGTTTCAACAAAACATCGAGACCTTTATTGATCGAAATCATCTTCTCGGAACACATCCAAATCTCGGATATCAATTTGATCGATTCTCCGATGTGGAATATTCATCCGGTGTATTGCAAGAACGTCATTGTTAAAAAAATCAAAATTGTTGCTCCTATCGATTCTCCTAACACCGATGGAATTAACCCAGGTATGTTCTATTCTGTATTTCAAATGATGATTTAAAAGTTCAAATCATGGTACATGTATTTCAAATGATGGTTTAAAAGTAAAAAATTAGTTCAACAAAAAATTTATACCATATAACGATTTTCTACGATTATCTAATCAAAATGTCAATTTTTTCATTCTTATTGGTATTGGAATAACATACAGTATATAGCCACAAGAAATGTTTTTCTCTTTGACTTGGTTTAACACTCATGTTCTTGATTTGGCTCCGTAGATTCTTGCACGAACACACTGATCGAAGACTGCTCCATAACCTCTGGGGACGATTGCATCGCCGTAAAAAGCGGAATCGACCAATTCGGAATTCGCACCGCTATCCCAACACAACAGCTCTCAATCAGACGTCTCAGTTGCATTTCTCCAGACAGCGCAGGCATAGCTATCGGGAGCGAAATGTCGGGAGGAATAAAAGACGTCAGAATCGAAGACATTACTCTAACTGACACGCAATCCGCGATCCGGATCAAAACCGCAATCGGACGTGGTGGTTACGTCAAAGACATTTTCGCTCGTAGAGTTACAATGAAGAATATGAAATACGTTTTCTGGATGACCGGTTCGTATAAACTGCATCCCAAAGGCTTTGATCCCAAGGCGTTGCCTGAGATTAGCAATATCAATTACCGTGACATGAAGGCAGAGAACGTTACGATTTCGGCTAAGCTTGAAGGGATCAAGAATGCTCCTTTTAAGGGTATATGTATGTCGAATGTGACTCTAGCTTTGGCGCCTAAGGCAGAAAAACTGCAGTGGAACTGTACGGATGTCGCGGGGGTTACGAGCAAGGTTACACCGGCGCCGTGTAGTTTGTTGCCGGATAAGAAAACCAAGATGGACTGTGCTTTTCCGAATGATAAGATTCCGATTGAGAGTGTTGTCTTGCAGAATTGTTTTGCTTAGAAAATCAGTTTATTCTATAGGCTAATTGATCGCATAACTAATAAGATCAAGCGATTTATGTCCAATTTTACAATTTTGAAACAATAATTATGTTGCTAAACGGACCTTTGACCAGCGTAGAGTCAGGTTTAAACAAAACGATGTCGTCGTAAACGGACCTTTCAATTTTCCGGTTGCTAGATTCCGCAAATTGTGGGTCCTGGCACGCGCTCGACACACTCCCCTTTTATCCTTAACCACTTTTTTTTTTGTTTTTTCCCTGCAAAATTCGTCATTCTTCGTTTTATGAGTTGAGAAATCCGACTTTGTCTTCTTCTTCTTCTTCTTCTCCGCAAGAAAAGCGAAGAGATTATCTGAATCTCCACAAAACTCAAGAGGTATTTTTCTCATGCTCCTTCTCCTGTTTCTTTCTCGACAATGAGTTTCCGCTACATCGAAAACCGTGGCGGTGGATTTTAATTGATAATTTCTTCGAGAAAGGATTCTCAGATTTCGCAGTTTTCAACAGAGCTTGTATACGATTACGATTGAACACTTCCCCTATGATTGTTTCCTTGATTTTATTTTTTTCGTCTTAGCGTTTTCATGTCTTGTTTCTCGCTTTTGTGGTATATGCCTAGGTTTTCTTCTGGTAGCTTTGAATTTCACCTAACATCGAGATTGATCAATTTGTTATTTGTTTTGGTTCACTGTACGTACAGATGAGTTCTGCTACTTCAGTCACAAATCTCTGTACAACACATAACAATGTGAGTAAATCTGACTCCATTAACAGCCATTCAAGCTCGTAATTGGCGTATATTGCTTGTATTTCTCTCTCTACCATTCGTTATTCTTGAGAGATTTCACTTTGTGTTTTTGTTTCTCAGGTGATTCAATTAGTCGATATGGTAGCCATTGAATCAAACCACTTGTTAAGGGGAAAGATTCTTTGCTTCTCCGTCAGGCATCACATGAACAGCCAGCTTAAAAAGAGTTTTCCATTATCACTTAATCAGATGAAAATTTGTGTTCCGAGAAGTTTAGCTTTGGCCTCAGCGAAAGGGAAAGGCGAAGCTGAAAGTTGTAGCAGTTTGGATGCTATCTTTGGTGATAATACCTCTACAGAATGTACATGGAGTTTCGAATTTCCAGAGTCTAAAGTTGATTTTCCTCATCTCGAGTCAGAAGCATGTCTCTCTGGAGGAAGCATTGGAGATCAAAATGTGGCTACTGTACTTGAAAAACTTAATGCTCTTCGGTCACATCTATTAGCAGCAGAGAAATGGAATGCTTCTCGACTTCATTCATGTGACAGGTTCGTTGAAATTGAATTTTTAGCCATTTTATTATCGCTTTAGTGTTCTGATGCTCCCTACAAATCAAGTGTCATTACTACATATAGAAATATCAAATTTTGCATTGATATCAGGCCATATCCCTCTGCATTACTTATTTCTTCGGCTTTACTAGTACCTAATTTCTAATATTGTCTGTTGCAGAAAATATCTGGAATGTGCAACAAACTTAATTCATTATATGGCTTTGAGGTCCCTGGACATTGAGCAGCTCAACAGTTATCTTGCTTCTCTTGGTCTGTTAAGTTTAGACAACAACAATCTGGCTGTGCTCTCCAGCCTTGACACCTCCATTAGTCTGTTGATGAACTCTCTGTCCAGCAAACAAAATGCTGTGATGGAACCTTGGAATAATGCATCTCCCAAGCAGCCAAAGGGCAAGAGTACTAAGAAGAATGAGAAAGGAAGGGTCGAATCATATGAAGAGTTATTACTAGGTAAACTTCGTGAGCGTAGAAGTACTCATATCATGGTAACTGTTGGTAAAGAAGCAACTGAGAGTGAAACCTTTGTAACCGATATTCTTAAAATTGGCACTTCTGTTATTCGTATAAACTGTGCACATGGAGACCCAAGCATTTGGGGTGAGATCATCAAAAGAGTAAGAAAAACCTCCCAGATGCTAGAGATGCCATGCCGCGTTCTTATGGATTTAGCGGGACCAAAACTAAGAACTGGTACCCTGAAACCTGGTCCCTGTGTGATAAAAGTTTCACCCAAGAAAGATGCTTATGGAAACGTTGTTTCTCCTGCTGTGGTATGGCTCTCTCTCACAGGAACAGAAACTCCTGCTCACCTTTCGCCTGATGCTACTATATCGGTGCAAGACCATGATTTTCTAGCTGGTCTCCAAATTGGTGACTCTGTAAGACTATCTGACGCTAGAGGGAAAAAGAGGGTGCTTAGAATCTCAAAAGAGATTCAGGTTTTCTCCAGTACCGGGTTTGTGGCTGAATGTTTCGACACTGCTTATATTGAGTCTGGAACTGAGTTATATGCTAACAAGGGAAAGAAAGGGAGACGCTTGGTTGGACTAGTAGTGGATGTTCCTCCCAGAGAATCTTTTGTAAGGCTCAAAGTTGGAGAGTTACTAGTCATAACCCGAGAAGGATCGCTTGATGAACCTTCTGTAACTGTTGCAGGAGCTCATAGGATAACGTGTCCTTCCGGTTATTTGTTCAATTCCGTCAAGCCTGGCGAAACCATTGGTTTTGACGATGGCAAAATCTGGGGAATAATCAAAGGAACAAGCCCTTCAGAAGTAATTGTCTCCATCACACATGCTGGTCCAAAGGGTACAAAGCTAGGATCAGAGAAGTCCATAAACATTCCGCAGAGCAACATCCGTTTCAAAGGCCTCACATCAAAAGATATCAAAGATCTTGAATATGTAGGTTCACATGCTGACATGGTTGGCATTTCATTTATACGGGATGTCCATGATATATCCGTTCTTCGCCAAGAGCTCAAGAAAAGGAAACTAAATGAGCTGGGTATTGTTTTGAAGATTGAAACAGAAAGTGGGTTCGAGAATTTACCCTTGATACTGTTAGAGGCAATGAAGTGTTCGAATCCTTTAGGAGTTATGGTAGCTCGAGGTGATCTTGCAGTGGAGTGTGGATGGGAGAGATTGGCTTATATACAAGAAGAGATTATAGCTATTTGCAAAGTTGCTTGCGTACCGGTAATTTTGGCAACTCAGGTTCTGGAATCACTTGTCAAATCTGGTGTTCCAACTCGAGCTGAGATCACAGATGCTGCAAATGCCAAAAGGTCAAATCTTTTCTGCCAAAACCAATTAATCCTGCTAAAACTTATAGTTACTTGGTCTAATTTTGGATTTGGAAAATATGCAGGGCAAGCTGTGTGATGTTGAACAAAGGCAAGAATATCGTTGAAGCTGTTTCGATGTTGGATACTATTCTTCACACCAAGCTTATCTACAAGAAACGGGACTCTGAAAATCTACATTGCTCTGCTTCTCACTACAAAGAGAAGCTGTAGTTTGCTTGGCCAGTCCATATACTAGGTGCACCGGTTAAATTCTGGTTCAATGTTGGGCCTTCTGAAGCTATCACAGTTTCAAAGCAGGATTTAGACCCGTTCACAAAGCCCGGTATGCTGTCCTGCATTGCAATGTCTCTAGACTATATATGCATATTGATTATGTTCCATACCTTAGATTTGTTTACTGGTATTTCAAATCTCTAATATGATCTCAGTATTGACCCAAATCAAAAGCATACCAGTCGCAGAGACTGAGTGTTGGATCGTAATCAATCAGTCGTCTCTAAAAAATATAGTTGATTGTTTGAAAGTCTGTCCTTGTAAGTTTTAAGCCAATACCGTACTCCGAACAATCCTATAAGAAAGAGGTTCTCGTGAAAATCTTACATGGATTTAGAATGTAAAGGATTATTTATTTCTGCAAGAAAGAAGATGTTTGATTGTTCATCTCCTAACGTAGTTACAACTTGCACATAATTCATGAATAACTAATTATATATGTACTGGTGTCTGTCACTCAATCTGGCAAACTCTTGGACCAGAAGACGTTGGAGCTGGTGTGTATATATATTTAATGAAAGTTTTTGACAGGGATATTTGACTGTGGAAAACCTTTATTGGAAAGTAATGCATTATTTGATTTCTCTTGTTGTATTCCTCTCTCTTATCCAGTGGTCCTCTTCTCTTGCCTTTTTTTCTACATTGTTCTGTTTGCTTTCTGAAAGTTTGAGCAAGATGGGAAACCGTGTATCACTACAAATATCATGTGACCAAGCTCTAAACCATGCTTTGTGGTTGCTTATTTGGTGAACGGAATTACATTCTTATGCTGGAGGCAAATCTCGAGTTTTTCTGGAGAAAACTATGCAAGAACTCAAGGAGAGACGAGATGATCTGTTAACAAGAGTTTCTATAGAGGAAGATCAAGGTTTGCAGCGGCTAGCTCAAGTCCAAGGATGGTTTTCAAGGGTCGAAGTTGTTGAGTCCCAAGTCAATGATTTTCTTGAGGCTAAGTCAACCCAAACTAGAAGATTATGTCTGTGCGGATATTGTTCTAAGAGTTTCATATCGAGCTACAATTATGGTAAAGAGGTATTGAAGGAGTTGAAAGAAGTTGAAGGACTTGTATCTAAAGGGGTTTTCAAAGCGGTGGCGGAGAAAACTCCTACACCTAAAGGGGAGAAGAAGCATATCCAAACCACTGTTGGTTTGGATTCAATGGTTGAAAAGGCATGGAACAGCCTCATGAATGGTAAAAGTACAACTTTGGGTCTTCATGGTATGGGTGGAGTAGGCAAAACCACCCTCTTAGCTCGTCGTATCAACAACAAATTGCTTCAAGTGGTGAATGAATTTGATGTTGTGATATGGGTTGTGGTTTCTAAAGATATGCGAAACCAGGACATTCAAAAACAGATTTTGGGAAGAATAGGTCTTGACAAGGAATGGAAACAAGAAACAGAAAAGGAAAAGGCCTCTCAGATATACAAATATCCTTAACCGAAAAAAGTTTGTCTTGTTATTGGATGATCTATGGAGCGAGGTAGATCTGAACAAGATCGGAGTTCCACCAGTAACTCAAGAAAACAGATCCAAAATAGTATTCACCACTCGTTCTAAGGAAGTTTGCAAAGACATGGAGGTTGATGATGAGATGGAAGTTGTTTGTTTGTCACGGGACGAAGCTTGGGAACTGTGATACGTACGAGCAAAACCATCCGCCTATAATCTATCAGTACCGCAGGAAGAAGAACAAGAACCAGGCCCACTAGGATCTACCTTGGATCAGGGAAAATGGCTGCTTCTAGAAGGGTGAGTCACTCAGGACACGTCACCAAGGGAGGAGCATGGAGAAAGGTGTGAGGAGAGTATTTAGCAGAGAGTTTGTTGCATTTTATTGTTATCTAGCTTTTGGATCAAGTGTGAGAGGAGAGAGGAACTCCTAAGAATATTTTCTGTTCGTATAACGTTTTGGATCTTAAGAATAAAACAAGGTTGAACTCGCCATCTTTAACAAAACAAGCTTGAGCTCGCCAATTTTAACGAAACAAGTTAAGCTCGCCAACTTAAAAAAATAAAAAAAGTTGAGTTCGCCAACATTATGCTCGTCCAACTTTGAAAAATCAAGTTGAGGTCGCCAAAACTTTAACAAAACAAGTCGAGTTCGCTCACCTTGGACAAAACAAGTTGAACTCGCCAAATTTTTGACAAAACAAGTCGAGCTCGCTCAATTTGGACAAGACAAGTTCAGCTCGCCAAAACTTTAACAAAACAAGTTAAGCTCGCCAACTTTGACAAAACAAGTTGAGCTCGCCAACTTTGACAAGACTTGAGCTCGCCAACTTTGGCAAAACAAGTTGAGCTCGCCAGCTTTGATAAGACAAGTTGAGTTCGCCAATTTTAACAAAACAAGTTGAGCTCGCCAAATTTTAACAAAACAAGTTGAGCTCGCCAAACTTTAAAACCACTTTAAACTCGCCAGTTTCAACAAAGCAATCTTAAGTAGTCGAGCTAAACCTTGAAAAAACATGTCGGCAGCGTGTGCAAATGACCAAAATATTTCAGCTCAACATTGTTTCCATAAGAAGTTAAGCTCACAAATATTGATTTCATCCTCGAATTCTTTCAACTCGGCATTATCACAACTGGTATTACCAAGCTAGAGGGCTAACTGTTGGGGTCAAAATTCCCTTCGACAGAAAATCATCAAGAAAATGGCTAAGTATCATTTTCTTAGTGAGCTAACTAGCTGGATTGGCGAGCTGACCAGATGAATAAGCTAGATCGGCGAGCTGACTAGCTGAATAGCTGGATTGGCGAGCTGACTAGACGAACAAGCTAAAATGGCGAGCTGACTAGACGAACAAGTTGAATTGGCGAGTTGACTAGTTGAGCGGCATTGACGAGTTGCAAGCTGAAAAAGAGAGCTCGCCAAGAAACTCACTTCACTATGGGATGAGCTAGGTATGCTCACCACAAAGACGAGTTGGGCCAAGTTTAGAGTCTACGACGACGAGATGATAAGACGGCAAGCCCAAGATCAACATAAACAAGGTGGCGAGCTCAATTATCTCGAGGCCCAAGACACAAGTTGGCAAGGTCAAGTCCATAAGAGATACGCGACGAGCTTGAAGCCCATGAAGACAGAGTCTTTAATGATAGCTGATCTTTAATGATAGCCAACGTCGATAATAGGAAATCCCTAGAAATTAGAAAATCTTCCTTATCTCTTTAGTGGTTGACCTAGTTGACCTAAGCTTGTGTAAATAGGCATGCACATCTCTTGAAAAGAAAGAACTTTGGACAAGAATACTTTGTGAAAATCAATAAAACTTTCTTAAACAGCAAATATACATCTTTGTTCTCGTTTTCATTGTTTTAGCTCAAAGATCTCAACTTTCCTCTAAAAACCCTGACAAATTCGATTGTGTTGGTTTCATCCTCCACACTAAATATACTGTTTCAATCAACCGCTGAACAAGATCGGAATGGATTGAACAATCACCAAGCACCTGCGAAGCTTCTTTTCATTATGAGGACGAATGATAGAACTGTAAGATGATTGGTAGAACCAAGCAGTGAACAAGGACTGAGGGACAAAGTGCGTCTTAAGACAATTACAAGATGATTAGCAACATAAAGATGATTACAAAGTGCGTCCTCTCAATACACTGTAAAAAGTAAGACTAGTGAAATTAGCAACATAAAGATGATTAAAAATAAGGAAAAAGATAGGTAGTTAAATGTTTATCCATTTGTAAACCAACATATTACTCATAATTTAACAAGTGAAACATTACAGCATATGCAAATATATCAGTTTATAATCCCACATATTGAGAATCTCTTGCCTTGTTATTTTCAGTGGAAAACAATAAGTAAATTCTCTTGCTTACCCCAAAAACAACAACAAAAGGGCAATTCTTAAACGATACACAGAGCTTAGAGAAAACTCTATAAGACCGAAACCATTTTCTCCACATTGAGAAACGGAGAACGCAAAAAGGAAACACTGAAAACGAGAAATCTAGAAGTAAAATGAGTATTAGTACAATCTCGAAATCATGCATAAGATATTAAGATGAAAGAGAGAGACGAACCTGATCGGATTTTTTCACGGTGACGAAGAACACAATTCGAAAGGGAAAATTTGGGAGTTAGGGTTTTCGTGAGCAAACTACTCACCGAGCCTCGATTTATGAGGAGATTCATGCTCATGCTTTCTGGGTGGGTAAAGCAGAATGCACAATTTCATGACTGCAAAATGATTTGTACCCTGGAGATACAAAGTGAGCAGTATACAAGTTAATTAAAATAAATGGATTCAACTAGTGCAGCTCTTATCTAATCAATCCATCGACAAAGTCAAATTGTTTATGCTACGGTATCTCTTCCGGCTCACGATATATCAGATTTGGAAAGAACGAAATCATCGTCGACATGGTGAGCCTTCAAACACCTTAGCCATTGTCATCAAGTTCATCGATAAAGATATGCGCAATCGACTAAGCTCCATCAGGACCACCGGAGACCACGACTATGATGAGAGTCTAAGTGCATGGTTTGGATTTCGTTAAATTTTCCTAATCTTTTCAAAAGAATTTCCATAAACTCAGAATAATGACGTAGTTCATGTAAAAAAGATTTTTTTGGTTTGAATATAATTTAACATTCATTTCAAAAAAAAAATAATAATAATTAAAATAAATGTTTGGGTTTTTTTGCAATATCAAAATAGTTACTGGCCGCTGCATACTTTCAAGTTGCTGACATCTTAACACTTATGTTTAAAATATTTTCATATATAGCTCAACAGTTTTGAAATGGTACCGATCCACCACATACATTATAAAAATGTAATGTTCGTTTAAATGACGTTGACTCAAACGCAAACTAGAAAACGAACCTAGGAAAAAATTTGGATATCATAATTCCCATATATATCAACTGATATACCATCTTGTTGATAAGTCGCATTTTGTTTCTAAAGCTACTCTCTCCTCAAATTCGTAAGCTTGTTTGGTTTCTGGTCTGAAACCATTGATAACTCTAATTGTTTTGAGACTACTGTAGGTACCTTTTCAACTAAATTACTCGGGACTCGCCTCTAATGATTTCGTCTATTGTGACGTAGAAAAAGACAATTTATGGGACTCTATCCTCATTTGCATTAGAAATGTTCATCAATCCATCTTTTGTAGATTACACCATTTCAAGCGATTTTGGTTTGATCATACAATTTTCAAGCGCTGGAGAGTGATGTGATCAAAGAGTATATCACCCAGATGTTCACACCATGTGATTTTTTTGTTCTTACGTGAAAGAGTCACTCTTTTTTTTTTTTTGAATGAATGTTAAATTTATTCAATCAAACCAACATTTTTACATTGAAAAGTAAAACGTTTTGAGATTTTGAGGAAAAAAATTACATTAAACGATTTTTATAGTATATCCGATAGGATAGGATAGGATATCCGAAAAATATAGTATTTGTGATTCGATTTGTTTTTTTTACGGATATCTAATTTTCCGATTTGCTTTGCTTCGAAAAATTTTGGATATCCGAATTTTTTTCTGGATATTTGCGGATATTCGGATCTTCCCGGATATCTATTTTAAACAAAAAAAATTTTTTAAACACCATAATGTTTTTTTCAAAAAAAAAAAGTTTATATAAGATTTAAACTAATAAATCAATATATATGAAATGGTTCTAATTTTATTCGATAAATTATTTGAAAAATAAAAAGTGAAAGATTAAAACGGTAAAAAATGAAATATATATCTTTTATTTAATAAATATATTTCAAATAAAGTTAGTATCTATCTATTTTTACTATAAATATACTTTCCAAATATATTTAAAAGTAAAAAAATGTAAATATATGTTATAAATCTACCATATTATATGTATGTATAAGTAATATACGGATCGGATCGAATATTCGGATTTTTAAAGTTAGTATTTGTGATTTGCTTCGGTTTAGATGAATACTAAATTTTATTATTTGTTTCGCTTTGATTCAAAACGGATATCCGGATTTTTTGGATCTGATCGAAACGATTACCAAATCAGATCGAATTTAAAGGATAATTTACCACCGCTTAGTTCCATATCCTTTCTTCGATATCCTTCTGTACCACATTATAGCCATGTATTCAGGAACCTCTGCAATGCCAAAATGCTTCGTCACCGTAGGACGGCGAATCACTGCACACAGAGAGAGACAGCAACATCAGCAACCCACGAACCTGACCCAACCCACGAGATTCGTTTTGTAGTTTTGAAACTCACCGTGCATAAACCCAAAGGAGAATGTGACACCCGACTCGCTTACTTAGCCGAGACGGCAAGTCATGAAAACAACCTATCAATTCTAACGGATACTTTTATAAAAGCCAATACTTTATTCCATAAATCTTAAACCATTCCACATTATCCATAATTCCAACTTAATAAAATTTTCGCGTCAAAACCAAATAAATAAATAAAATACTAAGAAAATGGTTTTAAAAATCCAAACATAAACCCCGCGAAAACCAGCATCCGGATAACATCCACCTTGAGCCACTACTCTGTAAAATCGGTATCACCTGAAAGCAGAGAAGTAGGAGGGGTGAATAATTTCGGGAAGAAATTACTCAGTGAGATTGTTACCCACAACAACTCTAATACTTGGAAACAATAGGCAATCAAACACATTAAACCAGACATAGAACATGCATCACCCAACTTATTTCTAGCAACATAACATTCATACCTAGGCATTTTTGCACCATAATCTCTTTTACTTATACATTATCTCATACTTAAACATTTCACGTTTTACATTCTTTACTTTTCTTTCTTTTTCACATTCTTTACTTCCTTAAATTCACGGCGGAGCCAACCCCTTTCTCGCGTTTTGGGTCTGTCCTCCCCGTCATGGCCCTCTAAGGCCTAATGGACTACAACGGGCTTACATACGCGATCGTTCGTAGTCCAACACGCAAAGTTCTGTAATGGGCTTACGTACGCGATCGTTCCCAGAACTATCCTATACTCTAACAATCTCAAACAATACTTTTTATTCTTTAAAATCATTTAATTACCAAACAATTTCCACATATCATCAATCATTACAAACAATAAGCAAGCATCAAACATTCCTAAACTTAGCATATATAACAAACAACATCACATTCCATCCCTAGACTAACATGTAAGAACGTCTATTGTTAACTAGTATTAAAGTAATCTAGATAACACCCTCACCTTAGCCTATTGGATGCTCAAATATGGAGGAGTGAACCTAGAAGGATGTGAATATGCGTTCTGGACGGTTGGCGTCGGATTTAGATCGGATTGGAAAACCAAAACCTGATCTGAACTCCTTGTAACGTCACCTTTCCAACAGTACCAAAATCGTGTTCTAACTCGTTCTGTAACAGCCTACACCTTCCTCCAAAGTTAGCTCTGTGAAATTGGAGAACAGATTCGGATCAGACATTAGGGCAAACTTAAATTGCAGATTGCGGATTCATACTACCTCGGAATCGAAATCGGAAAATAGCCCCAGAATCTGTGAAGAGTCCTCTTCCAATGGTATGTAGATCGTCGCCTAACTCCTCACGGTTCGCCGGGAAATCGCCCCGCAAGATCTCTGGTCGGATCAAGCATAAGAATTCCATATTCAGAAAACAGTGATTTTTCCTGATATTCAAATACGATTTGCGAATAGATCATACCTTGGAATTCGAATCCGAGAGAAGCTACAGAAACTAGAATCCGAGATCTTTCCAATGGTACCAAGATCACGATCTAGGTCCTTCTATGTTGTTGGGAATCCGGCTTTCAAACTAGCTACTCAGAACTGATATGAACTCGTTTCAATTTGTGTTTTAGAGAACGGCGGCTTTAGGTTAGTGAGAAGATCTGACCTCTCTCTCATCAATTTGTGGCCTTTTATATGGAGGCAAGGAGATAATAGGTTAGGGTTTCATTTAGCACTTGGGCCACACGTAACGGGCTTTTTAGGTTTGGGGATTTTGTGGGATTGGGCCATGACAGAGAATATCATGCAACTCATCAGATAGCAATGTACAGCCTGCAACTTACACAAAATTAACCAACTTTTAAGATCATTACATCTGTGTTCTGAGACTGAGATTTATTGTATTCCTCATTTGGTGAAAATCATAACTTCACCTTTGGCAAAAGCATTCCCAAAAGGGCCACGGGGATGATAGATAACCGAGCCAGCTTTCTGAGGGTTACTATTACTAATAAGCCTTCATAGTCTACCATTGAATCACACTGCGATGCTCAACATTAAGAATTCTTTTATCATAACCAACCCCAACAAGATATACTTGTTATATCGAAAACAGTGTTATGTTTAAGTCTATCGTAACCACCATACCTATATCATCACAAACAATGCCACAATTTGGTCAATATGAGGAGGATATCACTGAGATTTTATTACATGAAATGACCTAACCATAATACTTATCACTAATCAGAATATCAAAGCATCAAGTATACATGCAAGAGGTTCTCTATCACAGGCGGTTCAAGCTACATTTACATACAAATTCTCCGACATTTCATGGCAACATAGACATTTGAACGAGTGTCCGCATGGAAATTTCCGGACGAACTCAACTTATGGTCCTTTACTTGTGCTAGCAACAAAATAAAACTTTTCAAGATGACCTAGATTCAACCAGAATCTAAAACTTCAATATGAACGGATTTTTCGGAATCTTGTAATAGCTATAAAACCAATAGCCTCATTAGAAATACCTAGATCGAATAGAGACAGTGTTTTCTGTTATTGTAAACAATAACTGAAAGTTATGAAGTCAAGGCCATTAACATAATATTCAATTTGAATTGTAATGTTGCAAAAGGTGCAAGAATGACCCAAAGAAATCAACAAACAGCTTGAAATTAAAGTCTATCACATAGTTAAAAGATGTAAAAAAGTGCTTACTCCATCACCAAATTGTTGAACTCCTCATTCTTCCTATCAAGAGCAGCTGGATCTCCTCCCTAGGAAAAATAAAGGAAACAAAGAGGTGAAATGAGGAGATAAAGCCGCTATGAAGTGTGGGAATTTTTTGGGTTAAGATTCGTCACGCGTATTACATGGTATCAAAGAGATCACTTATAGAGAAGAAATGTTATGGTAACTGAATCTCCATACATGATCTAGAGAGTGCTCCTAGCATCTGCAGGATCAGATATAACAAAAGCAAAATGCATAAATATAAAACACAAGAAAGATGCAAAATATGTTGATTTGTTATGGAAATCTGATTGTACATCACAAAAACATTTGCATCCAAAGCCACACAATTAAAAGTCATACAGACAGGCTCTCTATATTGACAAAAGAATTTCGATAATAGATGGTTATTAAGAAGAAAAGTATTATCCTTTTTTATCTAAATACCATCAGCCTTGACTTCCATCTTCGTTGAAAATCATGAGTGGGATTGTCACTCCTCGAATCAAAAGGGTGCATGGTAAGAACAATGGACCCCCACCTGCAATCACCAGGACAATCATATGATTGACAAGTATGAACTTGCAAATTGATGAGCACAACACAGAAGCGCTATTTAGATATCTTACCAGTTTAAGCCAGTGAATGAATGCACATTGTCAATTATCTGCTGAACGGCATCAAAATGAACCACAGAATCAATAGCGACATCGGAAACTTCACTGACTGCGAAGCCACATTTTCCATCACCGAATCCATAGGAGTTCCAGCAACATGATTCACTTCGCCACTACTCTCATCAGATCCTGGAACATGTGAAGTCGACAAATTTGAACAGCTTCCTCCAAGATGCTGAGAGAGAACGGAGCTGCTAAAGGAGCTCTGATGAAGAAAAGAGCGGTAATTGAGCTTCTCTTATCAGGACGCATGATACATCTGTAAGAAGGTTGATAGCAGCGAGTAGTGAACAAGGATCTGAGGGAAAAAGTGCGTCTTAAAGCCATTACAGAATCTACTCAAACCCTGTAAACAGTAAGACTAGTGAAGTTGGTAACAGAAATTAGATGATTACGGATAGAGAAAAAGTATAATAGAGAGGCTTGTTCATGCTTATCCATTTGTAAACTAAATGAAAGATTACAACAAAAGCATAATACACAGACTAGTTTTGATCACAACCATTTCTAAAGGATACACAGAGCTTAGAGAAAACTCTATAAACCAGACCCTTTTTTCTTCACATTGATAAACGCAGAACATGAAAAATAAATAAATGGAAAGACTAAAAACGAGAAAGCTAAAGGCAATGTGCAGTAATAATATCTCAAAAGATCCCCTTCATGATTTATAAGGAGATCCATGCTCATGCTTTCTGGATTCTGGGTGAGAAACAGAATGTACAATTTCCATCACTCTTGACTGTCGCGCGACGACTAAATGAAAAAGTCGAGGGCTCTTCTGATAAATACGATGGGCCCATCTCACGACAAATTCCAACGGCCCATGTTTAGCCGGTCTGATCCGGTTTAATTAGCTTTTAACGGTTAATCTTTATTACTGGTTTACTGACACTTTGCACACCGTTGGTGTCTAGATGATGAGGAACAAGCTCCATTTCAAAGCTCATGAAACGCATCAATGTCGGTCTTCGTCTCCGTCATTTTCCGACATTCATACTGTTTCAAACCCGGAAACTAGCTTCTTCTGCACGCAAACCAGAACCCGATTCGAAATCACCACATGGGACATCTTTTCATGACAATTTGCTGGGTCAGATACTTGACACTTACCCAGATCACAAAACCCTTAGAACAGTCCACTCAAGGATCATCATCGAATATCTACGCTGCAATTCGTCTTTAGGCGTTAAACTTATGAGAGCTTATGCTGTCTTAAAAGATGTGGCGTCAGCACGCAAGGTGTTCGAGGAAATTCCTGAAAGAAACGTGATTATCTTTAATGTTATGATCAGAAGCTACGTGAACAATGGATTTTACCGTGAAGGTATTCAAGTGTTTGGCACGATGTATGGATGTAATGTCAGACCTGATCATTACACTTTCCCGTGTGTTCTAAAGGCTTGTTCTTGCTCTGGGAATATTGTCATTGGGAAGAAAATCCATGGGTCTGCTACAAAGGTTGGTCTCTCTTCGACTTTGTTTGTTGGGAATGGTTTAGTTTCTATGTATGGAAAGTGTGGATTTTTAGCTGAAGCAAGGCTTGTACTTGATGAGATGACAAGGAGAGATGTGGTCTCTTGGAACTCGTTAGTTGCTGGGTATGCGCAAAATCAGAGATTTGATGATGCTTTGGAGGTTTGTAGAGAAATGGAATCAATGAAGATAAGCCATGATGCTGGAACGATGGCTAGTCTATTACCAGCAGTGACCAACACAACATTGGCTAATGTTATGTATGTTAAAGATATGTTTCTTAAAATGGGGAAAAAGAGTTCGGTTTCGTGGAATGTGATGATTGGTGTGTATATGAAAAATGCGATGCCTGTTGAAGCTGTGGAATTGTATTCCCGAATGGAAGCTGATGGGATTGAACCTGATGCAGTCTCAATCACAAGTGTATTACCTGCTTGTGGGGATACATCTGCTCTGACTCTTGGTAAAAAAATCCAAGGATACATCGAGAGAAAGAAGTTGATACCAAATCTGTTGCTAGAGAACGCATTGATCGACATGTATGCAAAATGCGGGTGTCTAGATAGAGCAAGAGAGGTGTTTGAGAACATGAAGTCCCGGGACGTTGTGTCTTGGACAGCTATGATCTCAGCTTATGGAGTCAGCGGGAAAGGCCGTGATGCCGTGGCATTGTTTTCTAAAATGCAAGACTTGGGTCTTGTCCCTGATTCAATTGCGTTTGTCACAACACTCGCTGCTTGTAGCCACTCGGGCTTACTAGAAGAAGGTCGGAGTTGTTTCAAACTCATGACAGATCATTACAAGATAAATCCTAGGCTAGAGCATTTTGCTTGTATGGTGGATCTTCTTGGCAGAGCCGGAAAAGTGGAAGAAGCTTATAGATTTATACAAGAAATGCAAATGGAACCGAACGAGAGAGTTTGGGGAGCGTTATTAGGTGCTTGCCGGATGCATTCAAATACAGATGTTGGTTTACTCGCAGCTGATAAGCTTTTTCAGTTAGCACCTGAGCAATCTGGTTACTACGTATTACTTTCTAACATATACGCAAAAGCTGGAAGATGGGAAGAGGTAACAAACATCAGATATCTAATGAAGAGCAAAGGGTTAAAGAAGAATCCCGGAGCAAGCAACGTTGAGGTCAATGGAGAAATTCATACATTCTTAGTAGGCGACAGGTCAAACCCGCAATCGGATGAGATTTACAGAGAGCTGGATGTTCTAGTAAGGAAAATGAAAGAGCTAGGGTATGTTCCTGATTCGGATTCCGCGCTTCATGATGTAGAAGAAGAAGATAAAGAGACGCATTTGGCTGTTCATAGTGAGAAACTAGCCATTGTGTTTGCTCTGCTGAACACAAGAGAGGAAGAAGACAACAATGCGATAAGAATAACTAAGAACCTTAGGATTTGTGGAGATTGTCATGTTGCAGCTAAGCTTATCTCAAAGATAGCTTGTCGTGAGATCATCATCAGAGACACGAATAGATTTCATGTGTTCCGGTTTGGTGTTTGCTCTTGTGGTGACTATTGGTGAAATCAAAATGTTAACATTACAAAAAAACGCAGCGTTTTGTTGGGAATGAAAGTACACATTTTTGGACAGCTTTATAATATCTTATTGGGTTACAACCAATGGGAATATGACACGTCATCACTGGTAAGAAAACTACTCAAAGAGATAGCCTAATCTGCAAATCCCTTCTCCAGCTTCTGAGCTCAGAGAGAAAGAGAGAGCGAAGGTTAGAGAAAGATTTACCGATGATTGAGTCGGTTATGTCCGTTCGGCTCTCCACCGGATTCTGCTCTTCGACGGCGATACTACGTAATCTTTCTCTCTCTCTCTGTTCAATTTCTGTTGTTTAAATTTCATCTTTGTAATACCTGAAAATGTGTCTCTCTATTCATTAGTCTCATAACTCTGCAGAGTATCGTCCTGCACCGTGCACGGAGGAGGGAGTGAGCTGCTTCCATTATGCCTCCCGACGCGTTTTTCAGCCTCAACGTCTCAACAATACTGCTGGGTACTGTAGTTTGCCTTTGTTTCGCCATCGAATTGTAGAATAGGTTTTATGGTTTTTGCCTACCTAGTAATTTGTTGGAAGCAAGTGCTTTCTTGTTGTGTGAGTCTTGGTAGTATCAAAGATGTTAGATTCTAGTTTTCGAATAGCTTTTCTTTAGTGTATACATGCTTAGTACTAATGCAATATGTTTCTTGTCAACTGTGAATGTTAAATTTAGCGCAAAGCTGATGTTACTTAATTATCTAGGACACTAAGTTAGATACTTTGTCAGTGAACCTCTGAACCAGTTCAAGGTCAAATCTTTTGAAATTTTACTCGGGGTTTTCTTCATATATGTAAATTCTCACATTCATATTATTACCTTTTGTTGAAAACAATGAACTGACTTATATGCGCTTCTCTATGAGCAGATTTCTGAAGTACAACAGTGACTGTTTAACAAGAAAACACCCGAGGAAGAATCGAACTCAAGCCACAGCTGAGTACTTAGATTCGGCTTCAGATCCAGAAAAGCAAACTGGGAAGTCAAGGTATCATCCTTCAGAAGAAGTTAGAGCCTCTTTGCCACAGAATGCTGAAGACTCAAGGCTGTCACCTGCAGAAACTACTAGAACCATCATTGAGGTGTTATATTGTGTCTTTCAATCAACATAAGCTATCTTTTAAGGAAAAAATATTGTTGGACCAATACCTCATTCTATATGCATTTTAGTTGTTCTACTTGCTCTTATTGTGGGGTTCTTCAGTATTCATCTATCAATATTAAATATCCCTCTATAGAGTCTTCGTATTTAGAGAAAATAATTTATCTTGACTAAGCCTATGTAAGCCTGCATTGTATACATTGTATTCATGGAAATATGTTTCACCATTTCTAGTTTTACTCTTTTATTTTTTGTCCAGGATTCGTTTTATACATCTAACATTTCCCGTAGTGTGTCATGTTCAGGTGAACAATAAAGGAACCTTGATGCTTACCTGTTCAGTTGGTGATGGAGTTCATGAGAATATTCTCTGGCCAGATATACCTTATATAACAGATCAAAATGGAAGTAAGAGAAAATTTAATCATTCTTAGTTCTCAGTGATTATTTAAACTACCTAATACCATCAAAAATTAAACTTAATAACCCTGATGCTCTGCAGATTTATACTTTCAAGTAAAGGAGGATGAGGACATCATGCAGTCTGTTACTTCTGAAAATAATTATGTGGTATGTTGCACATGACATGCATATCCTATTTGCATCATCTGTGCCTCAGAAACTTTTAAACAAAAGGGTGAATATTCCAAGCATTTTGAATCCTAGATTTCACAGAAGGAGAAATCTCTTCTTTTCTGTTACAGTAGCTAAAGCAGTTATCTTGTGACATTTTATTCTTTTCTTAACTTGCCATTCTTCTAAATTACACTCACAAGCATGCATTCAATATGTTTTTATTGATTAACTGACTATGCTGCTCGGTGTATTTTTTGCTCTACCTTATTCTGTATACATCCTTAAGAAGTTATGGTTACATTGCAGCAAGTAATAGTAGGTTTTGATACGATGGAGATGATCAAGGAAATGGAGATGATGGGTCTATCTGATAGTGACTATGATACTGAAGATGATGAAAGTGAAGGAGAAGATGACAGTGAGGAAGATGGGGATGATGGAGAAGACGAAGATGAGGAGGTTGAACAAAATTATTTTCACCTTTTATATGAAGTCATTAAGGAACTCTATGAGAGGAATACTTTTACAATGCCATAGAATGCTTCATTACCAACTGTATTCATGACTTCAGGAATGGGTTGCTGTTCTAGAGGATGAAGATGAAGGCAAAGATGATGATGAGGATGATGACGATGATGATGATGATGATGAGGATGATGATGAATCCCTTGGAGACTGGGCTAATTTGGAAACAATGAGGAGTTGTCATCCCATGTTTTTTGCAAAGAGGATTACCGAGGTTAACTTTAGTCTCAAGTTCTGAAAAATGTGTTGTGATTTTTTATAAAAGCGATATGGTAGATCTTGAAAACCTTCATGTATTTGCCAATTTTAGGTTGCTTCAAATGATCCTATAGATTGGATGGATCAGCCGTCTGTTGGCCTTGCTATCCAGGGACTGTTGAGTTATATCTTAGTGGAAGATTATTCAGATATCCTAAAGAAACTTGCTGATAGCAAATCGTCAAGTACTAACGGAAACAAGGATGCCGAAGACTTAGAAGAGAAGCTTGAAGACGTTGATAAGGTAGATGGTGACGAATCTGAGAAAGACTCATCGGAGATTGAGAAAAAGAGAAATGTGGTGGCGTTTTACAAGTTGGAGATGATAAGAATTCAGCTTATTTCAGCACAAGGAGATCAGGTTTGCAATAAAGCTTCTGTATATTTTTATGTAAATTTATCTCTGTTCTTGCGAAATTTGTTGCTTTTCAAACTATCCATTATCTGTATATCTGGAAAACTTTGTGTCATGCTTGCCCTTGTTTTTTTTTCGTTATTGGCAAATTTCATGGTTCCCGTTTTTGAGTTTCACTTCTTATCTAAAATCTGCGTTTTGTTGCAAGCTTATGCTTAGTAGTGTCTTTTAATATTTGGAACAGACTGAAGTTGAAGTGGAAGACGTCAGAAAAGCACAACCTGATGCTATTGCTCATTCATCAGCTGGAATTATAAGCCGCTTAGAAGAATCTGGTGATAAACTAACCGAAGCCCTGAAATCTCTGTGTTGGAGACATAACGGTATTCAAGCAGAGGTGAAATAGCTGCTACTTAACTCTAGAAGCTCTTGTTTGCGAATTGGAATTTTGGAATGAAATTTCTATAGGTTTTCATGAAATTTGTTTCCACGATCATGAATAAAATCCATACAATGTGAATGTACAAAGTGCAGGTTGTGTATGAAAATATGATCAGACCGTAATTTATATTTTGCAGGAAGTGAAGCTGATTGGGATAGATTCCCTTGGTTTTGACCTCAGGCTTTGCGCAGGAGTAAAAATTGAGTCATTGCGGTTTGCATTCTCGACAAGGGTAAATCAGTTCTCTATGTGATCTCTTAAAATCTTGTTCCTGATCTATGATACTTAAGAAACAGAACTAAACAGAACAATTGATGTTATTATAACATTTCATGTGAATCAAAACTCTTGCAGGCAACATCAGAAGACGATGCAGAGGGACAAATACGAGAATTGTTATTCCCGACAACACCCCCGCCGAAGCCACAAAAACCGAAACGAACAAGTCAGAAGGAGTGTTGATGCTGTAGTAATCTTCAATGAAGCTGCGCAGAGTAATACAGTTCCATGAACCAAAACCCAAACTGCAAAAGCATTTGTCTGTGGAACAAACATGAACAAGATCTTGGAGACTAAGCCCAATCTGTGGCTTTGAGAAATTTTTCAGTTGATTTTTGGACGCTGTAATATTGTGTTAAAGTGGTTTCAAGTTTGTGGTTACTACTGTGCACAGATTGAGCATTGAAGTTTCAACCCATTCCTTTAGAAAATGCGGTACTTATGTCAAAATCACCTTTAACCGGACCTTTTGTTCTGACTATCTTGATCTCGTGGGTTATTCCTCTATCCGATTTCTTTGGCTCTAATCTATAAATCTAACAATGCATAAGAAATTTTTCAGCGTAATAAACAATGCGTCAAGAGTGACAAAACTGAAATCAAAACCATACTAAAATGCAGTACAAGGAATCTGTAACCCAAGAGAGCCACAATGATTTCCACACAACATACAACCGAGAAAGTAACAAAGCCACTTGTAGATATTGGTTAGTTTCTCAAATGAGTATGTTGTTGCCGAATAAATAAACCACATAATCTTTCATCAACTCAGGTTGCGTGGATATGATTCGTGTTATAATAATTTGTATTACTATATGTTATTACAAAAGTAAAAGTTTATTCGGAAATAGTAGAGTTGTAGAAGAAAAGGAGAGTATGGTATATGGTAAGAATAAGTTGTCTAAAATCATATCATTTGAGAGACTTGGAGATGTTTATAGAGATGCCTTTGGGGAAGTGAGCACCTGGTACACGAATCACCTCGCAGTCTTGGGACAAAGAGAAATCATAAGCGGTCACAAGATGATGAAGCAAAATCGAAATCTGAAGCCTAGCAAACTCTGCACCAGCGCACTGTCTCATACCCGCTCCAAACACGATGAACGTTTTAGACACCGACCGCAACTCTTTCCCCTGCCCACCAAATTCATCATCAATACCATAGAATACCAACAAGTAGAAATTAACGATCTTATATAGTATTTTTGAGTATTGAAAAAGATAAAATAATACATAGAATAGAGACTAAGCCTATATTTAATACCTCCCATCTCCATGGATTAAACTCAAAAGGGTTTTCATAAATTTCAGGATCAAGATGAACCTCTGAAGGTATCATCATCACTATCCAACCTGCTGGAATTGTGTTTCCTGTTATAACAAATATTCCCACAAAAATGTTATTTTTTAATAATCTATATATACGATTAAGTAACGCATGATAACTACTACTTGCCTTTGATTTCCACATCATTCACCGCTTTTCTAAACAGCATAGGAGCCATGTTTGCTAATCGAAGTGACTCATTGATAACCTAGAGTGTAAACAAAAGATGCACCACGTGAATTTAACAATATATATATTCTACTAGCCTTGGACGAAAGTAAAGTGAAGTTACCATGTTGGTGAAAGTCATCTTTCTGTATTCTTCCCAAGTAACTCCACTTTCTTTATCTTCTCTGCTCGCAATGCTCGCCTCATGCTCTCTCTACCAAATTACATATAATATATACATATTAGCTTCTCATTACAAACAACTGCCATATGAACTTTGCATATTAGCCGGTGTGTCCAGTGGAAATCTACTCGGATCACGTGCTTAGATATGAAAAATATTACTAGCTTCTAATTCCATATACGGATAAGTACCTTCAACTCTGCGAGAACTTTTGGGTTTTCCGATATGAATATCACAGCCATGCAAGTGGCCTTCGACGTGGTATCTTGAATGATACAAGAAAGAGTGAATATTAGGGTTACAATCACTCATAGTTCACTAATAGTTCGAGGAAGTCACCATAGTTCACTAATACTTCGTATAAGCTTCCTTCTTTCTCTAACTCTTCTATTGCCGTGTCGAGGAAGTCACCATAGTTCTCTCTCGACGTTTTCTTCCTATTGTAAATACTAACATCCTTTAATACCTGCATCCCCTCTCTGCATGCCTGCATAAAATCCTATTATATTAAGTACTATGCGCTTGACATATAAAATAAAACTGTTATTAAAAACCCGCTTATACGAAGATCCTAATCTAGTTATATAGAAATCACAGTTTCATGTTTTACTCGCTGAGAAACAAAAAGACAAAAATCTCACCCGTAGGGTATTGTAAAGAGCCCTCCCGGCAGAGACTTTAAGATGTCCGAAACCAATCAAAAGTAAAGGCCTTAAAGTTTTTGATAAGCTTTACTTGAGTCTCTGGTTTGAGATTACTTATCATCTTTGGTGTCAAATGGGATGTTACCAACTACAAAAATCAAACAGGCTTAGGAGTGTGAGACATTAACTCAAACATCTGTAACAAAAATAGGTAAAAAGAAGAAGAAGATAGATTACACTTGAAACTGCGTCCTTAACGTCGAGTATTCCTTTGTTAGCCTTCCAACAAAGACACTCGCGTGTAACACGGTCCATATCTTTTATTATCTTCCGCTTCAAATTCTCAGAGCCAAAAAGATGTAGAGTGAGTTGTTTGTTTGATGTGCTTGTGGATGCTTCCTGTCTTGAAGAACAAACTATCTTTTCCCAATGGCTTTGCTAAACCATCCGGATAACTTAAAACGAAAGACTTGTTCTCCTGCCGTAAAATCTCCATGTTCACATCCATATCCGTCGAAACCACGGTTTTTACTCCAAGAATGTTCGTCCTAAACAAAGGACCATACCTGAAACACTCACACAACACACAAACATTTATATATAAGACAAACATACACGGTTTCATCTCTGTAAGGAAATGATTTATAGATATAGAGAGAGGAGATTGAATTTTCACCGTAATATCTTCTTCTTCAGAAATGGGTTGATCTCGTAGAATCCATGAGGCTTAAAGTAATCCAACGTCTCTCCGATGATCGGGAAGCCCATTGATCCCGGAGGTAACTTGCCACTAGACTTGGGGTTTGACCATCGGTAACACCAATGGCTAATCCTCACAACCACTGAGGCTACCCAGAATCCTGCGATCCAAAACAAGCTCATGTTGTTTTGTGTTTTTTGCTTGTGCACTTTAAACTATGAATTCGTGCTTCATATAAATAGCAAAATCCTATGTGATCTTTTTTTTTTTTTTTAATTATCAGGAGGTTCGGGGCCAAAACCCCTATTCCACAGCCTCCGAAATCACATGTAAAAAAACTGAAAAAAAAAAACATTTAACTTGCATTTGGACACAATTTATTGAAAAGTCGCCAAACAATTTGAACACAAAACATGTTTATAGTGTGATATAATGAATGTTTGGTTCAATTTAGTATTTGGTATAAATATGATAATGATATGGTCACATGTATTTTTAATTTTCCACAGACATTTCAAATTACTTTTTTAAAATTATTCTGATCACTGTGAAACATGTGACTGTGAGGAAGAGAACTCTTTCGCAGAAGTAGTTAATGCCATATATTACACCAATGATGGTTTTAACATTTTAATAATTTTGTTTAACTGTAGTAAATTGACTTTCTTAATCTAATATTTTTTTTATTACGTGCACGATTTTCTTTTACAATAATTAAATTATAAAAACATGTAATCAGAAAGAAAGTGATACATACCAAAACCCGACTAACTTTTTTAGACACTAAATGGTAAATACAAGGGAAAGTGAGACATACCAAAACCCAGTGGTTGATCAAAGGTTTATTAATGATTTTATATCAGAAAGTCTGTGGTTCGAATTTCAGAATATACGATTTATTATTATATATGCAGATTAATGGAAACAAGCTAGCAGGAGATATTCAGCGTGTGGCAAGGTAGAATCGTTTGGCGTGGATCAAGACGATAGACTTGTCTGTTGTGGAATTGCCGATGTAACAATTCTTATAATTTGTAATAGAATAATAATAATAAAAATGCATTGTTAAAAAAAATAGTAAATGCATAATACGAAGAATTTGAAGCAAATGAAGAATCAATTTGTTTTTGTTACCGGTTGGTGAAGTTGATGAATTTGATGAATTAACACTAAAAGACAAAAATTGATGAACAGAATCAAAGAATATGAAGAATATTTTTCTTTTGTTACCATTTGATTAGTTTGAAGAATTTGTAGAACGAGATGAATTTGAACAAAAAGACAAAAAGTGAGGAAATATCTTTCTTTTCCGAAACCGAAAACAAAAAACTGAACCGAATCTAAGTTGAAATCACCCGAATCAAATCGATTCGATTTTAAAAAAATATCCGAATGATTTTTAAATATCTAAAACCGAAAACTGAACTCGAAACTGAACCCAACCGAATTAAGACAATAGTCGAAGTATTAAATTAACCTAAAGATAGTTAGATTTAAGGTCTTGTATGTTCATATAGTTTAGACAAAAAAAATTGTTTTTTGGTAAATTCGAGTATTGTGGATATATTTAGATATAAATAACCAATTAAATTAGGTATAATTTTTACAATTTTTGTTATTTTTCACAGATTTTGGATAATTCGAGTTAAAAATAATTAAATCGAACTAAATCCTAAAAAATCAGATAATTATGAATATTTCAGATAATGTTTTGAGTATTTCAGGTAATGTTTGAGTATTTTGGGTAAAAAATCCAAAATATCCGAACACGAAACAATTTCAATTTTTTTCGGGTTTGTACATAAAACCAAAACCGATTCGAACCCTACAAAATCGGAACAGAAACAATATGTATGTTAATTTATTTTATCAATTTAATTAGCTACTTATAAGTATCATCAAAATTAGTCAACTAGATAATATTTTAGGAAATAAATAATCAATTTCTTAGGAATAGAAGGGGTATTGACTAAAAATGCCATTTAGTTTTTTTTCATAATTTTATATAAATCTATATATTATTTTTGCAGCTTTTTAATTTTGTTTCCAAACACTCCTAATCTATCTTTTTAAGTTTGTTTCCAAACACTCCTAATCTAGGATATTTGCCAATCAAAAATCGAAAAGTCAATTTATGGAAACAAATTAAATCGACAATAATGTATGATACACGAGTCTTAAAACATTTTTCCATATCCTAAATCTAAAATATTCTTCCTTCCTCCTAAATCACGGGTCTTAAAAGCTGATTACCTATTAGATGATCGAAAATATTCATCTTTTTTCCTAAATCATTGGTCTTAAAATCTTCTTCTCTCTTCCTAAATCGAAAAATCCCTCTATGGAAACAAATTAAATCGACAATAAACTCCTAAATCACGGATCTTAAAAGCTTATTACCTATTAGATGATCGAAAATGGGAAAGGATTTTGATGTTTATGAAGTTTGTTATGTGGAAACAAACTTCTTCCATATTTTAAATCTAAAATATTCTTCATTCCTTCTAAATCACGGGTCTTAAAAACTTATTACCTATTAGGTGATCGAAAACGTTCATCTTTCTTTCTAAATCATGGATTTAAAAGCTTCTTCTCTCTTCCTAAATCGAAAAGTCCCTCTATGAAAACAAATTAAATCGACAATAAACTCCTAAATCACCGGTTTTAAAAGTTTCTTCTCTCTTCCTAAATCGAAAAATCTTTCTTTGGAAACAAATTAAATCGACAATAAACTCCTAAATCACGGGTCCATATTATTATTTTTGCAGCCTTTTAAGTTTGTTTCCAAACACTCCTAATCTAGGATATTGCCAATCAAATTCCAAACACTCATAATCTAGGATATTTCCCAATCAAAAATCGAAAAGTCACTCTATGGAAACAAATTAAATCGACAATAATTTATGATACACGAGTTTTAAAAGCTTATTACCTGTTAGATGATCAAAAATATTCATCATTCTTCCTAAATCATGGGTCTTAAAAGCTTTTTCTCTCTTCCTAAATCGAAAAATCCCTCTATGGAAACAAATTAAATCGACAATAAACTCCTAAATCACCGGTCTTAAAAGCTTCTTTTCTCTTCCTAAATTGAAAAGTCTCTTTATGGAAAAAAATTAAATCGACAATAAACTCCTAAATCTCGGGTCGTAAAAGCTTATTACCTATTAGATAATCGAAAATGGGAAAGAATTTTGATGTTTATGAAGTTTGTTATGTGGTTTAATGTTTTTTTTTAAGTCTGTTAAGTTATCAGTTGTTGGTATTTTGTTTGGGTGTGGTATATTTGTATTACTATGATGTGCGTTTAACTTATCAAACAAGAATTATCCCATTGTCTTTTATATATTCGATATTCTGAATAATCCGCAATTCTGTAGAACTACGTCATAACATTTATATTCTCATATAAGAAACTGATGTATACAAAAATAAATCGTAGTCTATACTAAAGTCAGAGATTCAAACCAATTAAAACAAAGATAAAATACAAACAATACAAACGTTAAAATTAAGTAACCACTGTGATATTCTAACAATACAAATGTTAAAATAAAATAGATATAAAAATTTCGAAAAAAACATAGACCCGTGGGATACCACGGGTTAAATCCTAGTAATTATTATTTTCAATCATTAAGATTCAACATATCGTGTTGTTATCATTTAAGTTTGATATTATTCAGCAAGATTCCACAAGAAAATTCTAAAAATTCAGCAGATTCTGTAATTCTGTAAAAATTCAGCCGGTACCATTTACACCCTTAGTATAAGGTTTCAATTCATACCTAACATTTCTTGAGTTTTCACTTTTCAGTATCATTGATTTATGCGGAGACTCAACATATCATATCTAAATTCTTGTAACTTTTCTCGTTTTCGAGACTATATGCAACTATTTTGTTGTTGTTGTTGTTGTTCTTCATTGGTTTCACCCTGGGTCAGCTTCAAAACATCTATTGTCTTCGGTTTAAAAGACAATTGCAAAAATATTATTTTTTTCTTTGTCAACTAAACTATAAAATTAAAAGATGTCACTTTTGAAATCTTAAACCTTAGAATTCTAAACTTTAAAAAAGATTTTGACACTAATAAACTCTACACTCCAAAAATTAAACCCTAACATAACATAATTAACCCAAACATAAGTGACATTTTGAGTAAATGATATGTATACTATTAGTGGTATTTTTGAAAAAAAATCAAAAGTGTGGCATTTTTTAAAGTGTTATTTTTTTAGAATTCTCAAAAACCTTTGTGCTAAAACTCCCATTTTACTTACATTTGGACACAATTTATTAAAAAACTAGATTAGGATCCACGTTCATACGCGGGTAAACACATTAAAATCATCAATATAAATACTTAAATTTGAATTAGTAACCAATAGAATTTTAAAATATTTTGAAATACTATTTAAATGCGGATATTAAATCAGGAGAAATTTTGAAATATACCACTTTTCAAAAATGTCATATTTTCAAAATGTTTGCAAAAATGTCTTTCTTTCAAAATTATTCACTCATTATATCATTTATGTTTGAGTTAATTATGTTGTATTAGAGTTTAGTTTTGAGAGTTATGAGTTTTTATGGGTCAAAACATTTTTTAGGATTTAAAATTTTAAGATTTAGGCTCTAAAAATTCATAATTAGTGGCATATTTGCAAATGAACAACCCATAGTGGTATTTTTGCAAATGTACACACCAAAATTGGCATTTTTGCAATTGTCCTTTAAATCAGTAGAGATCAATTTATATCCTAATTTTCATGTCTAAATCAATAACATGCTGATTTAAAAACATATATAAGCGACATTCAAATCATATTTTTAATAAAAAAAAATATTTTTTGTTTATCCACTACGGAGATTTACTAATTATGTGATAAAATAAAAAAATAATTAAATATTATAGAATTAAATCTGAAAAAAGTAAAATTTATTGTAGTAGCCCTATAGAACTATAAATAATGCTATTAAACGTCACATAAGTACATGATTGATAATGTATACCACTGATGTCATCGTTTTATTTTACCCTCGAAACCTTATACAATTTTAAATCTTAATATTAAATAAATTACTAGTATTTTATAAATTTTTTATTTTATGCAATTTTTTTTCTAATATTGAAAAGTACCAATGTCATCTTAAGTAGAAGATTTCAATTTTCTTTGTGATATTATATAATCCTATTCATAAAATAAGTATGCTTATAGTCTTTTTTTGGTTTGATTGTATATATCTTAAAATTTTAAATTGAGATTTTCATATATTTTTTTCTTCTGATTTTTATCTATTTTTGTGTTCATCATTCGTCTTTTTTTTTTAATTTGATATTTCTATTTTGTATTACTTATGTCCTATCTATATTTCATCTTATTCTTTTGTTATAAATTAGTTTGGACTATTATAAATTTTTCATTTTACTAAATGGTTAGTTATTTAAAAGTTATTCTTTTAGTTTCTTATATCTATTATACTTTTTTTTTAATAAAGTTAAAGTGTTATTTCACCATTTTGTTAGTTTTTTTACTTTAAATTTTGTTTTTCTTAATTGATTATAAGTGTTAACACATGTCAACATCTAATCAATATTAGACAAATGTCGTGATCTAGTAAGTTATAATTTCGCTTATTTATCACGCTCATGTCGAGTACATTCTCTTTTATATAATACTAGGTTAAGATCCACATTGTTACGCGTGTAAATATATTAAAAAAAAATATTGGTAAACATATATCAATTTTAGTTAGTAACACGCTGAATTTTTTTTAGATTGAAATTCTATTTATACACATATATTAAATTAGTAGATATCAATTTATATCTTAAATCTTTTGTCGTAATCCATATCATGTGGATAAGGAAGTATATATAAGTGGAATTCAAATTGCTACAGAATAAAGAGAGAATTAGTGTGTCTTATTCTATAGAGAACAATGAGTATATATAGGATACAATAACTTGGAGAGAAGTAATAACTTGGAGAGAAGTAATAACTTGGAGAGAAAGTTGAACTTGGATAACAAGCTAGAACATTATAGAATATGGATTTCTAATGGGCATCCAATAAAATGGGTTTCTAACAGTCCCCCTTGGATGTCCATTATAGCAGAAGTATTTCTATTACGCATAAGATGCTGCCTCATTAAAAACCTTACCAAGAAAAATCAGTGGAAAAAACCATGGTTAAGAAAAAAAGAGTGCAGCGCGTATTTACTCCCCTGATGACTAGATAACTTAAGACCTTTGAGATGACGTAGTCCAATACCATAAACTAGCTTCTTGAAGGTAGCAGCTGGAAGTGCCTTTGTATAGAGATCTGTCGATTCTCACTTAAACGAATTTGCAAGACACGTACATCGCCATTCTTCTGTAGATCATGAGTGAAGAATAATTTTGGTAGAATATGCTTCGTTCTATCGCCTTTGATGTATCATTTTTTGAGTTGTCTTATGCAAGCTGCATTATCCTCATACAGAACTGTTGAAACTTCTTTTCCCGTAGATATACAGTAATTGTAATGCCCGTAAACCAAAAAAATGAATATTTTTGGTGGTGTCGATCGACACCATGGGGGTGTCGATCGACACTAACATTTTATCGGTTGACCGGTTTGATTTTAAATCATTCGGTTAGCGATTTTGGGTTGGGAAACCCTAGGACTTGCTATAAAACGCGAGCAGCCTCTTCTCTGCACGGAATAAGAGGGTGATAGGTGATTTTCGTGTGTGTGAGAGTTAAGAGGAGATTTGTGGTTGAGATTGTTCCCGGAGGCTCGATTAAGGCTGTAGGAGCAAAGGACGGGATCGAGTGTTGGTGATTTTGAGAGAAATAGGAAGAAATCAGAGGTTCTTAGGTTGGAAAGGGTCTGATTTTGGGGGTTTGTCGCTGTCCTTGTCTTTTCCGATGAGAAATCAAGGTGAGTGCGTGACTATGGCTTATCAAGATGGATGGATTGCTAAGATATGTTGTTATTTGTGTGGATTGGATAATTGAATGATTTGGAGGGTTTCTCCTTTGAGTATTCGTGCTGTTTGTGTGTGTTTTGTTGATGTTGTCCTTGCAGGAATCAAGTGGTGCAGATGGAAATCAAACCAGAGAGGAGGTTCGATTCTAGCGATTCTGCAGCCCGTGTTGATCGACACTAACATTGGTGGCATTGATCGACACCAGACGTTGGCTTGTTGTGTTTATTTTGATGGATTGATTTATTGTGTGCCTTGGTATTCCATCGTGCATGTGTGTATAGCCGGTAGATGGAATGATCGTCTCACTGGGTATTTATGATAATACTCATGCATTTCGTTTTGCCATGTGATGTAGGTAAAAGAAAAAGTGTGACCGTGGAATCATGGCTATGGGGAAAAGGATGATCTAGGGTCTTGATTTGTTATATTTGGTCATTGTTAGAATTGTTGGTTAGGTTACTGGTTATTCTGGAATTGTTGAATTGGAATGTTGTTGGTTTAGTTGGAATTGATTATTGGAGTGTTTTGATAAATTATTGAGTTATGATTTTCCGCTGGTCTTTGTTGGTTTGCTTGATGTTGAGAATTAGTATCTATGGGAATACTAATTCAATTATTATTTAATTAAAAAAATAGATCGGATTGTTTCAGGAATCTTCTCGTATGTGCTGTATTACAGATCGTAACCATACACATTCACGGCTAGCTTCATGTATAGCTAAATCTCTTAATGGTTCGAAGAAGTAGCTGCGATAGTTTGCTTCATCGAGAGCAAAAAATGGCTGTTCCGCCGCATGTGAAAAAATATCTTGTTTGTGATCCAACATTATGTGGATCAAATAAAAACCCTCCATCTGCAAAACCAATTAGGTCTTCCTTTAACGTGTTAGAATAGAATAGACACATATCTTTCGTACCCTGAAGATACTGAAATATATTTTTAATCCCATTCCAATGCCTTTCAGTTGGACATGAGCTAAATCTTGCCAACAAATTCACCGCAAAAGATATATCGGGTCTTGTATTGCTAGCAATGTACACCAATGCTCCTATTGCACTTAAGTATGGTACTTCAGGACCAAGAATTTCTCATTGTTTTCCTTCGGGTGGAAAAGATTTTTTCCACATCAAGTGCTCTTACAACCATAGCTACTTAACGGGTGCGCTTGATCCATATAAAAATTTTTAAACACTTTTTCAGTTTATGTTGTCTGGTGCACTAAGATTTCACTCTTTAGATGCTCAATTTGCAATCCCAAGCAAAATTTTGTCTTTCCAAGATCTTTCATCTCAAATTATTTCTTCAAATATTCCACTGTCCAGAAAATCTCAGCAGGAGTCCTGATGATGTTTAAATCATCAACATACACTGCAATGATAACATCTCCTTGCTCAAATTTCTTTATAAAGATGCATGGAGTAACGAGGTCATTCTTATAACCTTCTCTTAACAAGTTCACTAAGGCGATTATACCACATACGCCCTGATTGTTTCATTCCGTACAGGGATCGATTCAACTTTATACAATATTATTCTTGAGAACTTGAGTTCGTTGCTTCTGGCATTTTAAATCTTTCTGGGAATTTCATATAAATTTCATTGTCCAATGGACCATATAAATATTTCGTGACTACATCCATGAGGCGTAAATCAATTCTTACATCCATATGCCAGACTGATAAGGAACATGAAAGTAGTTGCATCCACCACGGGAGAATATGTCTCCTCATAATCAATTACATGTCTTTGTGAGAAGCCTTGTGCAACCAAACATGATTTTTATCTCACAATTCACCATTTTCATTATGCATTCGCACAAAGATCCATATATGTCTCAGTGGTTTTACACCTTTAGGTGTATGGACTACTTGTCCAAAAACTTATCTCTTTTCTAAAGATTTTAATTCTGCCACTATAACTTCTTTCTATTTTGGCCAATCATCTCTTTGTGTAGACTCTTCAACAGAATTTGGTTCATGATCCTCTTTTTCATCCATAACATCAATTGCTACATTGCTTTCATAAATACATCGACGTTGATTTGCTTTCGGTTCCATTTTATTTCAAACATGGTAAAATTAATTGAGATCTCTTTATTGTCAGAAAGTCTCTTCTAGAGATCCTCCAAAGAGGTTAGATTTCTCGGATTCGTCATTATCAACTTTTGTTCCTTTTCTTTCCCAAAGATTCTTATCTTTGGAACCGATCAGTCTACCACGCTGCATGCGGGCCATAGACTCACTAGCAGTTTGATATTGTCCTTCTGGAACATTAATTCTAACTTGAGCATTTACAGCTGGTATATGTGACTTGGTTACTCTCTTAGGGTCAGTAAATGCGTCTAGCAATTGATTTGTTAATCTTTGTAGATGGAATATCTTTTGTACCTCTAATTCACATTCCTTGGTACGAGGATCAAGATAAGATAATGATAATTCATTCCATCTAATGTCTTTTTCCAGCTGTTTATTTTTTCCTCCTAGTGTTGGAAAAAGAGACTCGTTAAAATGATAGCCTGCAAATCGAGCCTTAAATAAATTTCTTGTGGATGGCTCAAGATACTTAATTACCGAGGTGGATTCATATCCAACATATATCCATATCCTCCTTTGAGAACCCATATTAGATCGTTGTGGTGGAGCAATTGGAATATATACTACACATCCAAAAGTTTTTAGATGAGAAATATTTGTTCCTGACCCAAAATCATTTGTGATGGGGTGATCTGATGGTTACTAATTTGCTTGGTGCAAATCAATTCTGCTGCATGTAATATAGCATGTACCCAAGTAAATATTGAGAGTTTGGATTTCATTAGTAATGGTCAAGCAACCAACTGTAAATGTTTGATTAATGATTCGGCTAAACCATTCTGTGTATGAACATGAGCTACATGATCTTAAACATTTATCCCAATAGACATGCAATTGTCATCAAATGTCTGAGCGTAAATTCACCAGCATTATTAAGGCAGATTACCTTTAAAGGAAAATGTGCTCATAATTTTATCACCTGAGTAAGTAACCTCGCAAACGCCAGGTTGCAGGTAGATAACAAGGATACATGTGACTATCTAGTCAATCAGACCATAAAATATCTAAAGGTTCCACACGGTGGGTGAATCGGCCCACAAATATCTCCTTGTACACGTTCCAAAAAATCGATAGATTCAAAAGTTACTTTAGCTGGTGAAGGCTGAATGATCAATTTGCCTTATGAGCAAGCAGCACATGAGAAATCGTTATGAACAATCTTCTGGTTTTTGAAAATGGTCACGTGAATTATTGATTATCTTTTGCATCATTATTGAACCGGGAGAATATAACGCGTCAGTGATTTCTAATCACGTTTCCATAAGCAACAGTATACTTGCTCTTCCACAGCCTTCAATTATCTTTGAGCTACCCAAAATAGTAGTACTCACACTAGGTCTTTTCATTATCAAATGAGAGAAATCTCTCTTGTTTTTAAGAATGGTATGAGTAGTTGCACTGTCTGCTAAGCATAATTCTTCACCATTCATTACCAATCGAACTTGAGGAGTATTCATGCTCTTCTGATAAACAAATAGAATAAGAAAAATAACTCAATAAAATATCTCATTAAAATAACTAAAATTTAACAAGTTCTCAAACACATAAATCATATTGTAGAATATAAAATCATAAAGTAGAAATCAAAGCCAAAACAATATATAAAATGACAACATTTTTAAATAACCATGAATAAATCTAAGGGCTAACTATTCCCTTCAAGAGCAATGAAATTAGCAACATTCAGGGCAGTCGTATCAAGATAATCATCAATATCAAAGTCTTTTTCTTTAAGATTGTTTCAAAGAACTTTTAAATCTTTTATTGTCAAGTATGAACATAATCTTTAGGATATTTCACTTATTGTTTATGTGAGATTTCTTAATTCTCCCCTTCGAGATGATGAAACTTCAAGTTCATTCATCTCGAACTGAATTCATGTAACGACCGCAAACCAATTTCTGTGGATTTTAGTCGTGCGTCGATCAACGCGAGTAGTGTGCGTCAATCGACGCAAGATGGATTAAACCAGATCGGTTCGATTTCATTTGTTCGGTTTGGCGGATCGGTTAATGGAGCCCTAGTGCTCGGGTATAAAAGAGTGGAGCCGTGTTTTGGCCGCAGGTTTCAGAAAAATCAGAGAGTTTTAGAGATTTCAGAGGATTGAGAGAGATAAAGGGGTTATCGTTGATTTCCTTTGAGTTCTTGATCCTAAATGCTTGGTTTTGTGGTTTGGGAGGATCCAGGAGAGTGTTGGATCTGTGTTCTGCGCGATTTGAGTGAGGATTTTGGATTGGAGAACAGTGTTCTTCGTGTTCATCGCGTTCTTCATGTTTCCTCATCTTTTTTTTCTTCCAGAATCGAGGTTAGTGCATGACCATGGACTTATCTGGGTAAAGGATTGATAGGATGTGATTGCTGTGTTGTTTTTGTGTGGATTCGTGTTGGTTTTTGTGTGATTTGTGTGCGGGAATCGATGTAATTTGATCCAGGATCGAACCATGAGAGGATAGGCTCGATCCTGGGTTCTGTGATGTTGCGTCGATCGAGACACGAGACAGTGCATCAATCGACACCGGGGTTATGTGTCGATCAAAACACTGGTAGATGCATCGATCGACACATGGTGGTTGTGTCGATCGACGCATGCCTAATCGAGGCGAACTTGTGTTGATTGTTCGTGTTTGCGTTGTTGTTTGTTCACCCTGGTATTGTGTCATTTCTTATGTCTGTGTGTATAGCATAGTAGATGGGATGACCGTCTCACTGAGTATTTGTGATAATACTCACGCATCTCTTTTTGCCATGTGATGCAGGTAAAGACAAGGTGTGATCGTGGAATCATGGCCGGGAAGAAGAGATGATCTAGTGTCTCGATTTCTTGATGTTGTTTATGGAATTGCTAGGGTGCTAGTGAATTCTGGAATTGGTTATTGAATATTGGATTATTAATTTGAACTGGTTAGAATTCAGTAAAGTATGAGATTTATTGAATTAGTTTAATTGTTTTTTTTTTCCGCATTGTTTGTGTTGACCCATTGAAGATTATTATTTGTGATAATAATAATAATCCGAAAGGAAAAATTTAAAATTTTCGGGTTAGAATTGTTTCAATTCCACTATAAAATCATCCTATTTATTTTGAGATTTGGAAGGGTATCACGCATCAATGATTTCAAAATTCGTTTTCATAGATAATAATGTATATGTTCTTCGAGAACTTTTAATAACCTTTATACATTTGATATTGTACTCACATTAGATTATTTTATTGTCATATGAGAAAATTTTCTCTTCTCTCTTAATTACCATCTTTTTTTTTCTCACTTCTGGTGAGAATTATAATTCTTGAATGAAACATCTTGCTCTTGATTTTGACCATTCAAGACAATTTCTGTAGTCACTTCTTTGGCTTAATTTTATTAGTGTAATTTTTTTTTCTTTTTTTATATGAGATGTTACATTCTCATCGGAGAATTGACTAAAATCAATTAGATGTGACTCATGAAGAGAAATAAAATAACAATTTCTACCGGTTAATTCAAAGACCACTGAAACAACTAGTTAAAAACATGTGTTCATCCCGGTGTATTAACAAAGTAAATAAAACAATTTAATAAAAGTAAATAAAACAACTAGATAATTCATGCCGTGATAAATATTATGCCGTAGACATATACAAGTGATAAATAAAACTAACAACTTAAAATATTATGTCGTAAACATGTATGATGACAACATGTATGAATAATTGTCAAAGTTTGATAAAACACATGTCAACTCAAATACGACAGATTCAACAGGAGAAACACAAGTCAAAATCGAAATTTTACTTTATTATTTATAAAACCAATCGATCAATAATACTAGATGATATATCGAATTCTAAGACAAGTGATACAGATTGAAAACATTTTTTTTTTAGAGCGAATTAATAGAAGCATAAAGACAATTTCAATTAACAAGCAAGCAAGTTATAGACGAATGTTTCAAAGTTATAGGCAGCATGTGTATAATACCAAAACTTCAATTAACAAGCAAAGTAAATCATGTAAAAACAAATTAAATAAAATTGATATAAAACAAAGCGTTTAAATAATCAATATTCATGAGGATGATTCGTTTGTGTTATTCGATCAACAAGCATACACTTGTATGTTATCAATCGAATCACAAAGTTAACTCATATACTTTGATTATGGATCGGCTTAGAGATATAATTAAAAAAAGAGAGAAATTGGCGGCTAGGGCTTAATCACTGGCTAGAGCTATCGTGCTGATAACGTGTTATAAAGTAAAGAGAGAATAGAGAGAAAGAGAGGATTGGTATGTCTTATTCCATAGATCACAATAGGTCTATAAGATGAATAACTTAGAGAGAAGTAATAAATTGGAGAGAAAATTGAACTTTCAGAACAAGCTAGAACATTCTAGAATATGAGATTCTAATGGACATCCATTAAAATGGGTTTGTAACACAAATAATATTTTTAATAACAAAGAAAAAATTATATTTTTATCAATTATGAATAGTTATTAAGAGGGAATTTCAAATATGCCACACTCATAAATCATTTAATCAAACGTGCCACTCTCTTATTCTCTTTTTCATTAATGCCACATTTTATTAACAAAAAAAACAAAGGTATTAATTTTCCTTTTTCATTAATGACAATTTTTAAAAGATTTTTTTTTCTTTCTCTCTCATTTTTTCTCTTTCGTACGAATCTCTCTCTTTCACTCTTTTTTTGTTCTCTCTTTCTTCTGGAAAAAAATTCAAAATCTCTCTCTCTCTGTAACGACCGCAAACCAAGATTAGGGATTTTGGTCATGCGTCGATCAACGCAAGAAAGGTGCGTCAATCGACGCAAGGTAGAATTAAACCGGTTGGTTTGATTTTAGTTATCGGTTTGCGAGTCGGTTAAAAGGGAAACCCTAGGGCTTCCCTATAAAAGGGAGGTTGGCCGCGTTTTGGTTGATTTTTAGAGTTCCAGAAAGTTCCAAAGAGTTTTCCAGTGAGTTTTGAGAGAGGACTTGAGAGAAAAGAAGAATCATTGTTGATTTTCTTCATTTCTTGATCCTTAAAGCTCGTGGTTGTGTTGAGTGGCTCTGGAACTAGGATTCGATCTGTTCTTCGCGAAGGAAGAAGAGGATTTTTGGATTTGGAGATATGATCGAGTGTTCTTCGTAGTTCGTTCCTTTCCAGAACTAAGGTGAGTGCGTGACCATGGCTTATCTGGGTAAATGAATTGATAGGATGCGATTGATTGTGTTGTTTGTGTGGTTTCGTGCTTGTTTTGGTGGATTTTGTGCAGGAGATCGATGTGATGCGTTTGGAATCGATCCATGAGAGGATAGGTTCGATTCCTGGACTCTGTGTCAGTGCGTCGATCGACACACGAGCAGTGCATCGATCAACACCAGAGTTGTGTGTCGATCGACGCATGACATGTTGTACTGTTACTCGTTTGATTGATTGTGTTATGCATTGTTGTTTGCTCATTCTGGTATTATATCTTTTGCATATGCTTGTATGTATAGCCAAGTATATGGGATGACCGTCTCACTGGGTATTTATGATAATACTCACGCATCTCTTTTAACCATGTGATGCAGGTAAAGAAAAAGTGTGATCGTGGGATCATGGTCGGGAAGAGAAGATGATCTAGTGTCTCCTAATTGTGGTTTTTGTCTTGTTGTTAAACTTGCTGACTATGTTGATAGAATTGTGACTGGTTATGTTGGAATTCTTCTGTGGTCATTGGATTGGTTTATTGAATTGTTTAATTGGTTTATGTGATTTTCCGCTGGTTATGTTGACTTGTTGATGTGTCGGTTGATTGGATATTGAGGGTTAATGTTTACGGGAACATTAATTCGATTCCAATGTATATAAAAAAAAAGGTCGGGTTGTTTCAATTTGGTATCAGAACCCTTATGGTTCTAAGGCGGGTGCACTTGATTGATTGATTATGTGAGTTAGTCGATTGATTGTTGTGTGGGTTAGAGTCCTAGATCATCTTCCCCGAGCCTTCAATGAGATTCCACGGTATGTGTTTCTTTGATTTTCTGGTTTCTAGTATTCTTAGAGCATGTTTATCAATGATACAATAAAAATATCATAAGCTTAAGTATATTAATAAATATAATGTTAATGTGATTAATGAGTCTCATTAAGAATAGAAAAAAATGAAAGTGTTTATCAATGAAACTTTTTAGAGTTCATTAAAAAAAAATATTTTAAAAATTATTGAAATTTAAAAAAAGAATAACATAAAAAGGAAATGTGAATGACAGTGAAATAGTGTGTAATTTGAAATGTGAATATCAAAAGCAAGAAACCAGACAATAATATCAAACTCTTGTTGAAATACAGGGTATATCAGAAATGTTTTTCTTTCTCTGCAGTAACATATGTAGAATGATTCAATACAATAGTTGGAGTGGATTCAATACCCTGAGGAAGATTAAGAAGAAGCAGCAATTGTTAGCATAACTAACACAACTTTAATCTTTTATTATCATCTTCTTTGTCCTCTTTTACCAAACAAGAACCAAGAACGTTTGTGCTTATTAAAAATTAGGACATATCAAAAACGGATTCAGTACAATTTGATGACTCAGGCATGATTAAAACTGATTCACCAAGAACAACAGATAAAGACTTTGCAATGGCAATGCAATTCATTAGAGGCACAGAATAATTACTTAGCAAAGGGCTTCACTTTGTTCTATATAAGCTGCAATTACAAATCAAAACAAAAAATCTTGAGACTTTTTAAATCCAAAAGTTTCAAATAGGGGACCTTTTGTGTGTCATCGTGTGTATTAAACGAGTTCATGAGAACCAACGGAACCTTGCAACCATACTTGTTGTTGAGATTCTGTGAATGAGCAATATATTGGATGATTAAGAAACATTAAGGAGGTAGTAGAGCAGAGTAATAAAGAAAATGACGAACCTCAATCTGGATAACAATCAGATCAAGAAACGTCAAACCATCATGAACTTCAATAACGGACCTGCACAGAAAAAGCAAGATATAATTTCTTCACTTCCTGAATGTTGGCATAAATACTACATGACTGCTATACCAAAAGTTTTACAAGGAATTGTTCCCGAGCTTCAATTTGAATGTTCCCGAGCTTCAATTCAATTCAGATCTATATCCAATTCAATTCAATTCAGACCTAGGTTTCAATCGTTTTCACACCCAACTAGGAATTTCAGATTGAAATCAATTCCATAAATCACAGAGAATCAACTATTACCAAAAACAAAAACTGATAATATACGAAAAATATTGTTTGAGCATCACAGAGAATCAACAACATATAGATCGAAATACGAGATTTCACATCCAAAATCACATAACTGGAAATCGGTAAAGAGAGAGACGAACCTCAGGTAGCGTGAAACGAGGTTGATGAATCCGGTCCTCTCGTTCTCACGGTTGATTATCGATTCGAGCCGATTTCGGTAAAATAGAGATTTCTGATGACAGAGGAACAAGAGATTTCTGATGAGAGAAGAGAACACCATCGCCGAGGAGATTATTCTCCGATGACAGTCAAGAGAAAGAAGACGAAGCAGAAGAAAAAAATGGAGTCGGCAAATCGTCGTTCTGGAGAGAGAAGACAAAGAAGAAATGAGATTTTTTTTCAGATAGCGGGTCGAATCGCGTGCTGACACGCGTCCGTTGAGACTGATCAATGGTCTCAGCCCACTGAGACGGATCAAGTCCATATGAAACCATTTTAATTGTTTTTTAATCGATTTGGGCTCATGATACTCTCCCAAATCCATGGATAAACATGGTCTTAGTTCTGCTTCGGGTAGTGCAGAGAGATGGCTAGAAGGAACAGAGGTAACGGCTGTGGAGGCCGTGTTGACCATGGTGGTCGTGGAGGACGTGGACACGGTCGGGGGCTTGAGAGTGAGTCCTCCGCCGCGGTTGTGGCCCAGAGTTCCACGGAGGAGCAGGTGGTAGCTTCGCAGACGTTTTAGGAGGGGTTCGTGGGTGTGCCACTGTGAGTACCAGTGTGAGGACTGGTGTGGGTTCTGGTGTGGCTAGCGGTACGGTGGGTCCAGGTGGGGGTACTGCCACAGGCGTAGCTCAAGATCGAGATGATCGTCTGGCGGGCCTGTTACAGTTGATCCTAGAGCGGTTATCGGGTGGGATGCCGGCTCAGGGTCAGGCTCCGGAAGTATAGCCGGATATGGTTGGTGTGCAGCCGAGTATAGATGGGGTGCAGCCGGATATGACTTTTGTGCAGCTGGGTATGGCTGGTGTGCAGCTGAGTATGGCTGGAGTGCCGACGGGTGTGGCAGCTGTGGAGGATCTCCAATCCTATCTTAGGATGATGGAGCAGATACAGAGGATTGGCACAGGATTTTTCGCGGAAGGTGCCAAGCCTGAGAAAGCCAATGAGTGGCGGCTGAGACTGGAGCGTAACTTTCGCTTTATCAGGTGTCCAGATGGATATCGGGTTGATCTGACGGTCCATTATCTAGAGGGTGATGCGCAGCTCTGGTGGAGAGGTGTTGAGGCCAGAAAGGTGCATGCAGTGATGGCCTGGGAGGACTTCTTGGCAGATTTTAATGCCAAGTATTTCTCGCAGGAGGCGGTGATGCGAATCACATCGATCCCTGCACACAATCCACACAAAAACCAACACGAATCCACACAAAAACAACACAACAATCGCATCCTATCGGTCCTTTACTCAGATAAGCCCACGGTCACGCACTCACCTCGATTCTGGAAGGACAAAGGAATTGAAAACACGAAGAACAAGATGAACACGAAGAACACAGATCTCCAAATCCGAAATCCTCCTCCAAACTTGCAGAACACGGATCCAACACGCTCCTGGATCCTTACAAATCATGAACTCAAGCCTCTAGGATCAAGAACTCAAAAGAAATCAATGATAATTCCTTTATCTCTCTCAATCCTCCAAAATCTCACCAATTCTCTGTTTTCTCTCTGATTTCTGATAAAATCCGGCCAAAAATCGCGACTGCACACTTTTATACCCGAGCCCTAGGGTTCTGTTCACCGACCCGCCAAACAAACAATTGAAATCGAACCGATTTGATTCAATCCACCTTGCATCGATCGACGCATGACCAAAATCCACAGAAATTGGTTCGCGGTCGTTATAGACGCTCAAAAACTAAACCAACAGAGATCAATACTCCCGATCTCTGAGGTCTACTTCTAGTCCTATGCTTATAGCCACGTTTCAGACATTAACTTCTCCCAACTCATATCACACCTCTCACACTCTTAGGAACAAGTCCTTTGAGCTATCGGTGCACCATACCACTCACACCCTCAGGACACACAGTTTGTCGAGCTATCAGTATGCATGAGAAATCCTCATCCCCTCGAGAGAAATCCTCATCTCTCAATAAAATACAGGGGAAATCCTCATCCCCTCAGGAGAAATCCTCATCTCCCAATGAGTTGTTCGGGGAAATCCTCATCCCTAGAGCAATTAATTCTTCAACGTTAATAAGGATCTCCGACCAGAATTACCTCCCGTGATCCCACTATGATATTCCACTAACCCATAATACCATCTCATCCATGACTAATCCTCATGTCGACTTAACATGACATTCCGCTATCCCGGAATATCATCTCATCCATGACATATCCTCAAGTCAACTGTAACATGACATTCCACTATCCCGGAATATCAACTTATCCATGACCAATCCTTAGGTCAACTCTAACCAACCCAATCACCCAGGGTTCCTCACTAAGGTCTCTCAGAAATAGACAAGTTCTAAATCCTCATAAAGCTTCTATTTCCAGACCCTCAGAAATAGACAAGTTTTAAATCCTCATAAAACTTCTATTTCCAGACCCTCAAAACACATAACTCCACCGCAACCGCGACTCTTGGCTGCACCTCTGCCATTGGTGGCACCACTTGAGCCTGAACTGGTACCGCTCCAACAACAACTGTAACAGATCCGTCAGACAATCATCTCGACTGTGGGCTACACCTGCAACAGCACCCGCACCTGGGCCTGCCATCCCACCGGGACCAACACCGGTCCCACCAGTCCTCACACTAGCACTCGGACTGGCCACACCCACGTACCCCTCTTGAAACGTATGCGAATCTGTCACCTGCTCCTGCGTGGAACTCTGGGCCATACTCTCGACGGACTCACTCACTCGTCCCTGACCATGCCCACGACCTCCACGACCACCACATCCATGACCTCTAGTACCTCTAACCATTTCTTTTCACTACTAGAAGCAGAAACTAAGAATACTAGAAATTTCACAAAATCACGTAAACACTTACCGTGAAATCTCATTGAAGGCTCGAAGAAGATGATCTATGATTCCAAAACTCACACAACAATTGACTAAATCCACATTATCAATTCAATTCACCCGCCCTAAAACCGTAAGGGCTTTGATACCAAATTGAAACAACCCGACCCGTTTTTTTAATTCGGCTTATTATTCCTATAAATAATAATCCTCAACATCAGGTTAAAACATATAAACAACGAGCAAACCAATCATAACCAGCGGAAATCAACTCAATTCGAATAAACGATATCCATTAAATTCAAATGAACCAACAACCAATTCATTCAATTCCATAATTCAGCAACTTAGCAATTCTAAACAATCGCATAAACACAAATAAATGAGACTCTAGATCATCTTCTCTTTCCAGCCATGATTCCACGATCACACCTTTTTCTTACCTCGATTTCAGAAAGGAACAAGGGATAAGAACACGAAGAACACACAAAATCAGAGATTTCTATCACCCAAACTCGGATTTCCTTCTTCCCTCACGAAGAACAAGCACTAGATTTGATTCTAGAGCCTCAGAAATCACTATAACAAGCTTTCAGGATCAAGAACACGAAGAAATCAACAATGATTATTTCTTTCTCTTAATCCTCTCTAAAATCACTCGTTTTTTCTACAAAAACTCTGAAAAAACACAACCTCTCACGGCTGCTCATCCTTTTATATCCGAGCCCTAGGGTTTCCATAACCCGAACCGCAAATTGAACGATTCATAACTAAACCCGTCAGTTCAATTAAAGTTTGCGTCGATCGACACACCTCCCTTGCGTCGATCGACGCATCTCCCAAAATTCTAAATTTGGTTCACGGGCGTTACACAAGTAGGTGATCGCTTTTCAAAAGAGAACATCAATCCAACTATATTCTTATCTTATTTTTATGTTCCATCATTTTTTTTAATTGAATGTTAAATAATATGAAAACTGAAAACCTGTTTTACAATAAATGCTTCATAGATAGAGTTTTTGAATGTAAAATCGATCTATCTAATTTGTTCGAGTGTTAAGCCAAAACACTACACTCTCCTCAAGACCAAAGTGTATTCAGCTGATATTTCAGTGTTTGATCAATTGAGTAGCTTTGTGGGCGGGGAGGGTTACTCTCCATGCCTTCTCATATTCCTTTCTCTCCAAATGTTGTAGTCTACCGCTTGGAAGACATATCGTATAGTGAAGATATATATATATATATATATAACCTTGAGTGGTATCTAATGTGAAGGAAACAATGTTTTCCCAACTCACTGAATAGTTTTGTCCCATGATTTGAGTCAGGCCTTTCCATACTTCACTTGAATAACCACACTAAAAAAGAGGTTATTTCGAGTTTACACAATATAATTACAAATATACATTGTGTAATCTGAGATGAGTTTCACTGAAGAATTCTACCCACTAGTAGCTAATTTGTTATGCATAGATATCCACATGGGAAACAAGTATTTTGGTGAAGCATTTGGGAACCAAAGATGAGGATGCTCGTAGCGAATATGATTCCACGTATCATGCGTACTGAATGGTTTTTTATATTTTCCTTACTTCTCCATAAGGAAATATCATACTCTGTCGCTATCAGTTGACTCCTATATGTTTTGCCAATATTTCCTCTAGATCATTGAGTTGAGCTACTCGATATCGTCTCTTTCTATGCCTGAGAATTCCTACCGCAACCATAACATGCTTTGAAATTCCCATATCAATATAGCCCTTCACCCAATAACTCCGATAATCTTCCCATATTCGACCAATCATTATGCCAATATATGAGCTTGAAGCGTATTCAATAATGGTCACTGCACCAAATCAAAAGCTTTGGAAATATAACTCTTGTTAGAAAATAATGTGAAGAAACCGTGTCTTTATGATAATCTTTGACTCAATCTGTTGCTAAAAGCAAATTCTCCATTAACAATCAATCCTTGACGAAAGACATTTGAGTTATTAGTGATGAACTTCGGGAGAAGACATTTGAGTCGATTAGAAGTAAGTTTTGAGATCACCTTATATAAGACATTGCAGCATGAGATTGGCCGATAATCTTTCATTTGCTTTGCCCCTTGATTATTAGGAATTAGAGCTAATATTGTATAATTTTTCCCTTTAGGTAGAATGTCTGTTCGTAAGAAAGATTGGATTGCAACCGTAACATCATGACCAATGATTGTCCAAGCCAATTTGGAAAACTCACAAGTATATCAATCCAGACCAGGTGACTTATTTCCTGGCATGGAGAATAACACTTGCTGAATCTCATCTGATTTCACCTATCTTTTAAGAACAATTACTCTATCTCACTACAACGAAATGGTAGATGATTTCTCACATCTTCAACTGTTTTCCAGTGAAATTTCAGTGGAGGCTTATGACTAAGAAAATCTTTAAAAAGTCTATCTGCTTCCAATTTGATCTCATCCTTACTAGTTCTCCATTTCCACATTCAATTTCTCTGATAGTGTTTATAGTCTCACAAATTTTTACTGCATTGTAGAAAACCTTATTGTTTTGGTCACCAACATCTATCCACTGAAGTTTTGATCCCTGTTGATTGACCTTCTCCTCAAGACCAGCCACACAAATCCATCGCTTATAGGCTCGAGCCTCTTCCTTCATTGCACCCGGGCTTGGATTAATAAGTGTGGCTAGTTGTTTCTTACATAGATCATAATAAGCTTCCTCAAATTCTTGGTTAAGAGACCAAGCTTCTCTTCACTTACAGTATGAATTGGCTGTTTTAATTCTTTTGACTTTTTTGATAACCAGAACATAGCCGACGTGGAGTGACACAACTGATTTGTTCCATCACAAACTGTTTGAACCAGAGGAAGAAACTCCATTTTTCCAATGGCGTTCATGGATTAAATGTTTTTATTGGCCTTACTATATCCACATGGAGTTGTATCATACACCGTAGGTGATAAGACACTCGTCTTGCTTCAAACACTCCATAAGAATTTGAACAATCATGCAACCAACCATAATTTATTAACACACTCTCAAGCTTCTTACAAATTAGACACTCATCTCTTTTATTGCACTAAGTAGATTCCAAAAGTAACAAAGAGAAATTTCTCACCACATCTTGAAATTTCCTCATAGCGAAAGGTGTAGTTGATGTTGTTATATCAAAACTAGAATGCTCCTCTATGTCTCTAATTTCATTGAAATCCCACATAGGAATCCAAGATTTATTACGAAACATAGGACGAGCATGGTGATTATTGATATCCTAACATAAACTTCTTCTTCCTTCTAAAAAATTACACGCATAAATGAAAGAACAAAGGAATTCTTCCTCTGTACCATCCATCAGAATAGAGCATGTTATCATTTGATCCCTTTTGAACATAGGAGTCATCCTTACGGTTGATTTCCAAAACACCCTAATACGACCCAATCGATTATGCTCGTAGTTAGCCATGAAAGCTAGTCTTTAAAAGCTAAATTGATAATATTTTCACACTTATTCTCCTTGACTCTCGTCTCTGATAAGCATCCAAATTGCACTATCATTATTTATCTAATTCTAGATTTCAAAATGTTTTGTTGTTTTGTAATTATCCGCGCACATTCCAGAAGAAACTCGAAATTAATTATTTCATTGGGAGACCCTTTTACTCGAAGCATAGTGGATTGCCTCCATTGGTGCTTGAGCAGAGGTTTCCGATAGAACTCTATGGTTGGTCTTTGAATTTTGTGGTAAAGATTGACGTATAACAAGCTCCTCTGGTTTTGAGTTTTCTCCCTTTATGATCCCCTTCAATTTTGGTGACTTTTCCTCAACAGTAATACGAGCCTCTTTAACTACCACATTGTGATCTGTTGAAGTTTTTAGTATTTCTCCATCTTCCCCTGAAACACTTAAGATCGAGTACTTTGATGCTTGAGCTATTTGCACTTGTCCATAGACTAAATTCACAAAGTTCTCTGTTGGACGTCTACCCACTTTTGCAGGAGAAACTTTAGACCATTCACTTTGAATTTTGTTAGAATCTTAATCTCACTCTTGTACCATTGATCGTGCCCCATTTGAACTCATACCAACTACATAATCATGTTCCAAAACTCTATGTATAGTTATCTCCAAAGTTGAATCGCTAATATCGTTTGAGAACCATATTATACCGCCTTAATAGAGCACTGATTAGTCTCATATTCTATCCTTGTTGATGTTTCTTACATTGCAGTCTCCATCCCTTTCTAAACCATACACACTGTATCCATTGCCAAAAGTTTTACACTTTGGAGGCTGCCAAGAGTAAGTAAACTCCACCTCTGAAACCATTTCATTTCTTGTGAATTGGATTCTTTTAGGTAACTCTTTTGAAAGATCTACATTGATTAATCTTTTGCTATTTCAAACTCGAACAAGCTGCGATCTCATGATGCAATCTGATTGGATCACCAACTACACTTGTGATGAAATTCAACCCCTTCCATGAGAACATGTTTAAAGGTATCTTTTCAAATGAACCCACAATGAAACCGATTTTGTAACGCCCGTGAACCAAAAAGTGGATTTTTGGTGGGTGTCGATCGACACAGGGGTTGTGTGTCGATCGACATGAGTTAAAATCAGACCGACGGTTTCGGTTTCTGATTGCCGGTTTAGGGGACACCTTAGGGTTGTATAAAAGCGCTGGAACAGACGCGTGTTGGTCTCTTTTTGGCCGAAAATCAGAGAAAGAGGAGGATTTGAGAGAGAATCAAGAGAGGTTGTGAGTTGTGTGTGATTGAGGGTAAAGGACAGTTTTTGCTCGAGTGTTTGAGAGGGCAAACGGCTGGGCAATTCGAAGAGGATTGGGATGAAACTTGTTGGGTAGGTTCCCCGATCTCTGCTCTTGATATAGGCGAAAACGGTTCGTCTTTTCGTTGATTATTCATCGAGTTATGGCTATTTGAACTCGATGGGTTTGTGCATATAGGTTGTCTGCGATCAGTCGGCTTCGGGGTTGATTTCCGATCGAACCAGAAGGATTCTGGAGGCTATCTACATACCGACGCGTAGCTGTGTCTGTCTAGTTTCCAGAACAGTCGTCCGTTTTGATTTTGGACCAGTGGTTCGCTGTGTACGAGTCTTTTTGTAACCGTTGGTCCCATTCTCATTTCGATTCTTCGAGATGAGTGCGTGATCGTGGGTTTGTGTGGGCATAGGGATTGATGGAATGTGTTTGCTTGGTGTTTTGTGTGTTTTGTGGTTGGAATTGTGTAGGTGACTCGACGAATCGCGATAGATTCGAGCCACGAGAGGATAGGCTCATTTCTGGGTTGTCGTGTCGATCGACACCATGGTGGTGTGTCTGCGCTAGAGTGTCGGGTCTTAATGCACATGGGATTTGCGTAGAGACCTTAGTTGTGGGCGGATGTGAGTCCCACGTGTTGTTCGATTCGGGAGCTACGAATAGCTTCATTACTCCGGAGTGTGCGGAGGGCAGCGGGATCCGGAGCGATTCTGGTGAGCAGCCGGAAGTAGTTAAGGTTGCTGGTGGGAGGACATTAGCCACTTTCGGGGAGGCTCGAGGTGTGGACGTTCTGGTGGCAGGAGAGTTGATGCCAGCAGACCTAGTCATAAGTCTGGTGGAACTGTATGATGTCATCCTCGGGATGGATTGGCTGGATCGGTACAGGGTCCATCTGGATTTTCAGCAAGGACGTGTAGTGTTTGAGCGGGAGGCTGGGAGGTTGGTATTTCAGGGTGTGAGGCCGACTTCCGGGAGCCTTGTGATTTCAGCGATACAAACCGAGCAGTTGATTGAGAAAGACTGTGAGGCGTATCTAGCGACGATAGTGATGCCAGAGACTGTTGGAGAGGTTGCAGTTGGGGATATCCAGGTCGTTCGGGATTTTCAGGATGTGTTTCAGTCGTTGTTAGGATTGCCACCGTCGCGGTCGGACCCCATTTACGATTGAGTTGGAACCCGGGACAGCTCCGATATCCAAGGCACCTTACCGTATGGCTCCAGCAGAGATGGCAGAGCTGAAGAAGCAGCTGGATGATCTGTTGGGGAAGGGTTTCATCCGGCCTAGTGTTTCACCGTGGGGAGCACCGGTGTTGTTTGTGAAGAAGAAGGATGGGAGTTTCCGGTTGTGCATCGACTATCGGGGACTTAACCGAGTCACTGTGAAGAACAGGTATCCTCTGCCGTGCATTGATGAGTTGTTGGATCAGTTGCGAGGGGCTACTTGGTTCTCCAAGATTGATTTGGCTTCGGGATACCATCAGATTCCGATCGATGAGGCAGATGTTCGGAAGACAGCGTTCAGGACAAGGTACGGGCACTATGAGTTCGTGGTGATGCCGTTCGGGTTGACGAATGCGCCTGCAGCGTTCATGCGGTTGATGAACGGGGTGTTCCAGGAGTTTCTGGATGTGTTTGTGATCATCTTCATTGATGACATTCTGGTGTATTCGAAGACTCCAGAAGAGCACGAGGTGCATCTGAGGTTGCGTCTGGAGAAGCTGCGGGAGCAGAAGCTGTATGCGAAGTTGAGTAAGTGCAGTTTCTAGCAGCGAGAGATGAGCTTTCTTGGCCACGTTGTGTCTGTAGAGGGGGTGTCTGTGGATCCGGCTAAGATTGAGGCTATCAGAGGTTGGCCTAGACCGAGGAGTGCCACCGAGATCAAGAGTTTTCTTGGGTTGGCAGGTTATTATCGGAGGTTCGTCAAGGGATTTGCGAGCATGGCGCAGTCGATGACAAAGCTAACAGGGAAGGATATTCTTTTTGTGTGGTCTTCAGCTTACGAGGAGAGTTTTGGGAAGCTGAAAGAGATGCTGACCAGTACACCTGTACTGGCGTTACCCGAGCCTTATGTGGTGTATACAGACGCTTCGGGAGTTGGTCTGGGTTGTGTGCTGATGCAGCAGGGGAAGGTTATTGCGTATGCTTCGAGGCAGTTGAGGAAGCACGAGTGCAATTACCCTACCCAAGATTTGGAGTTGGCTGCAGTTATCTTTGCACTTAAGATCTGGAGGTCTTATCTGTATGGCGGGAAGGTGCAGATATTCACAGACCACAAGAGTCTGAAGTATTTCTTCACTCAGCCAGAGCTGAACTAGAGACAGAGGCGCTGGATGGAGTTAGTCGCTGACTATGACCTGGAGATTGGGTACCATCCGGGTAAGGCTAATCTGGTTGCAAATGCGTTGAGTCGGAAGATGGTAGCTTCAGATCAGGAGCGCGATATGGAGGCTCTGGTGAGCGAGATCAGTACGTTGAGGTTATGTGTGATCTCACAGGAGCCGTTGGGGTTAGAGGCAGCTAACCAGGCAGATTTTTTGACCAGGATTCGGGTTGCTCAGGAGAAGGATCAGTGTTTGATTGATGCTTCTAAGGCAGCCGGTTCAGAGTATGGGGCCTCAGCGAGTGGGATGATACTGGTGAACGGACGGGTTTGTGTACCCAAGGATGAGGATCTGTGGCGGGAGATCCTGAGGGAGGCTCATACGAGCATGTTATCGATTCATCCGAGAGCGACCAAGATGTACCGTGACTTGAAGCGGTATTATCACTAGGTCGGGATGAAGAGGGATGTAGCTAGTTGGGTTGCAGCGTGCAACGTGTGTCAGCTGGTGAAGGCTGAGCATCAGGTCCCGAGCGGATTATTGCAGAGTTTGCCTATCCCGGAGTGGAAGTGGGATATGATTACGATGGATTTCGTGATGGGATTGCCAGTGTCGCGGACCTATGATGCGATATGGGTTATCGTGGATCGTCTGACGAAGTCGACACATTTTCTGGCCATCAAGAAGACTGATGGAGCAGCAGTCCTAGCTAGGAAGTATGTGCGGGAGATAGTGAGGCTGCACGGGGTGCCAGCGAGTATTATGTCAGACAGAGATCCGAGATTTACCTCAGAGTTCTGGAGGGCGTTTCAGGCTGAGATGGGCACTAAGGTGCATATGAGCACAACGTATCATCCTCAGACGGATGGGCAGTCGAAGAGGATGATTCAGACCTTGGAGGATCTGTTGAAGATGTGTGTGCTTGATTATGGTGGTCATTGGGTGGATCATCTGAACCTGGTTGAGTTTGCATATAACAACAGTTACCAGGCGAGTATTGGGATGGCTCCGTATGAGGCTCTGTATGGGAGGCCATGTAGGACACCACTATGCTGGATTCAAGTGGGGGAGAGGAGCATGTTTGGTGCTGATTTCGTTCAGAAGACGACGAAAAAGATCCGTGTCTTGAGGCTGAACATGAGAGAGGCTCAGAATCGGCAGAAGAGTTACACCGATAGGAGACGGAAGGAGCTGGAGTTTGAGCTGGGAGATATGGTGTATCTCAAGGCAGCGATGTTGAGTGGTCCTAACAGATCCATTTCAGAGAATAAGCTGAGTCCGAGGTTTATGGGTCCGTTCAGAGTGGTGGAACGGGTCGGACCGGTGGCTTATAGACTGGAGTTACCTTAGAGTATGAAGGCTTTTCACAAAGTCTTCCATGTTTCGATGCTGTGTAAGTGTCTGCATAAGTCCGGAGGATCTTCAGCCTAACATAACGTTGGCGGCGAGGCCTGTAAGGATTCTGGAGAAGAGAGTCAAGGTGCTGCGTCGGAAGAGTATACCGTTGGTGAGAGTCGTGTGGGACTGTGACGGTATTGAGGAGGAGACTTGGGAACCAAAAGCAGCGATGAAGAGGAAGTTCTCGAAGTGGTTCGAGGAGCAGGCGGTGGCTTGAGTCTTTTCTGGTTTTCAGAGTCTGTTTTTAGCATGTTGCTATGTTGTTGTTATGTATTTCGTTGTTGTTGTATCGAGTATACATTTTTTGGGAGATTTAATAAGATGGGATTTGCCTTATTAAATGTGTGTAAGACGTGTGTTCTTATGGGATGATTGGTGATGTCATGGTTTGTGATGACTGGTAGGTCATGTGGAGGCCTAGCGGTAGAAGTTCTATGTGTGTTAGAGCTTGCCTATTGGCTAGGATGGCTAGGAATAGAAGTTCTATGCGGTTTGAGCTTGTTCATGTTCCAGGAGTGGCTGGAAATGAGGTTGTTCATGTTCCAGGAGTGGCTGGAAATGAGGGTGCTCATGTTCTAGGAGTGGCTAGAAATGAGATAGTACATGTTCCAGGAGTGGCTGGAAATGGAAGCTCTATGCGCGTTAGAATCTGTCTATTTCCTAGGAAGAGTCTGGAATAGAAGTCTTATGTGAGTTAGGACTATCTTTTCCAGGGACTTTGGGAGACACCCTGGTGATTGGGTTGTTTCGGATGACCACGAGAGGTGATTTCAGTCGACAGGTGCCTAAGATGCACGTTACAGAGTGATTGCTCCAGGGGATCGTGGGTCTCCTGGGTATACTTGAGGGGACAGTGATGTTCTCTCCGGGGGAAAGTGGTTCCCTTGCATATACTTTGAGGGGCCGAAGCCTCTCCAGGGGATGTGTGATTCCTCTGCAGCCAAGCTTGACGGACTGTGTGTCCTGAGAGTGGGAGGGCCTGGAGCATACCGAGAACTGGATGGACGGCGGTCCTGAAGGTGAAGGGGTACGATATACTTCGAGAGCTCAAAGGGTGACGATCCTGAGAGCAGAGTGTTGTATATAGATATGAGTATGAGCAATAGTATCTGTAATGTGGTTGTAAGCATGAGACTGGTTGAACTTCGGGGATCGGGAGTGGATCTCGAGTGGTGCTGACTGAGGGTCAGGAGAGTGGATGTGGATGTCTAGTCTAAGGTTTCTACTTGAGTCTGGAACTTTGGTTTGGACAATCCTGGTAGCATATGTAACGCCGATGGTCGTACATGTTCTTTTTTTATTGTTGTACGATCATTTGGTCCAATGCGGGGTCAACGGTTGGGCGTACAATTTCTTGTTTGATTGTTGGGCGGTCAATCGGTCAGCCCTAATCCGGACCATGGGGCGTGCGTCGTTGGTGTTTCTGGGTGAATCTGGTCTGGTTTCAGGCGGGAGTGTTAGCCTTAGTAAGACGGGTTGTGCGGTTCGAGTGTGATCTCGAGTGGTGCTGACCGAGGGTCAGGAGTTTTGAGGTGGATGTCGAGTCTAGGGTTTGTACTTGCGTTTAGAACTTTGGTTCGGACAACCCTGGTAACATATGTAGCGCAATTGGTCGTGCATGTTCTTGTTTGATTGTTGTGCGATCATTTGGTCCAATTGGGGTCAACGGTTAACCGTTCATGTTCTTGTGTGATTGTTGGACGATCAATCGGGCAGCCCTAATCCGGATCAGGGAGCGTTGCATCGTGGATGGTCCCAGGAGAATCTGGTCGGGTTTTAGACGGAAGTGTTAGCCTTAGTTAGACGGAATTGCGTGATTCGAGGTCGAATCTGTGGTAGTGGGGGAGAATTGTAACGCCCGTGAACCAAAAAGTGGATTTTTGGTGGTGTCGATCGACACAGGGTGGTGTGTGTCGATCGACACGGAGTTAAATCAGACCATCGGGTTGTTTGGTGGACCGGTTTAGGGAACCCTAGGGTTCGGGTATTTAAAGGATCAGACGGGTTTGTCTTCCTTTTTGGCCGTTTTTCAGAAAGTAAAACAGAGAGAAAGAAGAGAGAATCAGAAATCTTAGGATTTGAGTGATTGTTGGGTTGATTCGGGTCTGGGAAGGACGAATTAGAGGCTGGTTCAGTTTGTTCTTCGCGTTCTTCGTTCGTTCTTCGTCTTTTATCCGGAATCGAGGTGAGTGCGTGACCGTAGGCTTGTATAAGTATAGGGAGTCAATGGAATATGACTGCTTGGTAGTTTCGTGTGTTTGTGTGTGGATTTGTGCAGGAGACTCGACGGATCGCATCAGATTCGAGTCGTGTGAGGATTGACTCGTTTCTGGGTTCTGCGACGTCGTGTCGATCGACACGAGGCCTGTGTTCTTCGACACCTAGTGGTTGTGTCGATCGACACAGTGAGGCCTGTCGATCGACACGGTGTATTCTGGACTGGTTTTGTTGCTTGTTCGTGTATGCTTGTTTCTGTGTTCATCATGGTATTTTGTTGGTTGTTTATACTTGTATTTAAATAGCCTGTAGACGGGATGACCGCGTCGCTGAGTATTTGTGATAATACTCACGCAATTCTTTTTGCCATGTGTTGCAAGTAAAGAGAAAATGTGATCGTGGAATCGTGGCGAGGAAGAAGAGATGATTTAGGGTCTCAATTAGTGTTGTTTATAGAATTGCTAGGTTGCTAGTAAATTCTGGAACCCTGCGTTAGTGTTATTGGATATTGGTTGTTGGATTGAATTGGTTAGTAATTTAATGAAGTATGGGATTTGTTAAAATTGTTGTGTTGTTGAGTTGATTTAATTGTTGTATTCCGCATGTTTGATTGGACCGTTGAAGATTATCGTTTGTGATAATGATAATCCGGGTTTTTAATTAGAAATTTTTTTAAAATTTTTGGGGTCGGGTCGTTTCAAAGAAAGTTGAGACATGAAGTTACAAAGATCTGTGCCTCTGGTTTGGCTAAAAACCTACACTTTGAGGCAATTAGCTTCAACTGGTAAGCTTTCCAAGTTTGTGAGTATTCATCTATTGTTTTTATTTATTTATTTATTTACTGTTTTGCGTGCTTGCCTGAGAATCAAAAAAAGTTTTGTGATCAACTGATCATTGTAGTCATCAGTGTCGTCATCCAAAAACCACTTCTTGAAGGGAAAGATCATACTATGTGGTTTTTGGAGTTTAAATTTTGGTTATATTGTGTATTAGTTGTGTGTGAAAACTGACAATCATATTATGTAGTATATGTTATATGTTCGGGTTTATTAAATAAAATACTTGTGTGTCGTTCTACGTTGCATGGAATCGGAACCAGGTACGTGAAAGCGAAAGCGTATGGAAGCGCAGAAACGACTTTTAATAAAAAATTAAGAAGCGGATACGTGTTATAAACGTATATATACATATATATATATATATATGCATATTTCTAATTAAAAATCACACTATATTTACAAAATGTTAAGAAATACACAAATTCAATACTTTTTTATATAACTCAACAGAAAAAGTCAAAATAATATAATTTAAAATCAAAAATCTAAATCATCATCTTCATTCTCAATTTTTTTAACTCTATCACCAAACTCAAATCTTCGAAAATAATCTCATTCAAAACACTATTTTCTAAACAAGATAATTTATAGATTAAAGATTAAATTAGTTTGTATAAATGTCAAAGTATTAGATTAGATTTTTTATTTTGTATTTATAAAATGAGACATATCCAAAATATTTTTACTTTTCCAATTTATTTACAATACAAATTTTAAAAACGGAAGCGCAAGCTTCCAAAATAGAATCACAAGCTTCAAACGTACTTTTAGAGGTGGGATTTTGGAAGCGACATGGAAGAGAGTTTCCGAAAACTTTCGAGAGAGTCCGATTCTGACTCCGATTCGGAAGCGGGAAGCGGACCTCCAACGAAACTTCCGTGCTACCTAGGTATTGTCGTTACTTTATGGTGTGCTTAATGTATAGTAGAAACTCTATAAATTAATAATGTAGGGATTATGATATTTTATTATTTTACAAAATTATTAATTTATCAAAATGGGTTTTTATAATCCATAATCATCTAAAAGAAAATGCTTGAAACTTTAATTCTATTTTAAGTTATATTCTTCCTAAAAAAAATTATTTAAACTTTTTTTTATTGTTTTAAATGTTAAATCTTTTTCATATTATTTTAACTTGGATTTTTATTTTATTTTGGTGTATATAAACAAGGTGTATGAGAATAGATACATCTTTAAATGATTAAAGTAAAAAGAATTGATTTTCTTCTCTTTATATTAGTTTAATTTAGTTATCCAATAAATGTTTCAGTTCAAATTTTTTTGAATTTAAAAAGGATAAAAAAACACTAAAAATCACATATAAATGTGTTTTAGTTATCTTTGTATACAATTTTACATACTAAATATTTATTTTTAATATTAAATGGACCATATATTACATAGAATTTAAAAAAAAATTAGTATCTTATTAATTTATCAATTTATGTGAAATTTTGAACTAGCTAACTCTGGACCGAGAATATTATTAATTTGTTGAGTATTTATTTATCGAGTTTTTATTGTATTTAATAGTAAAACACTTCTTCAAGCACGTGTGAGAAAAAGGGATGAGAGTTTATGAATTGGGAAGTAGTAAAAATTAATTTTAAATGAGGTTTTAGATGATTTTGGATGATTTTGGATGAATTAAATATTTCAATTAAAATACTCAAAAATTCTATTTAAAACCAGGTCATTGTCATTCTATATTTTTAACTAAAATTCTCCACCAAAACGAGTGTCGTTAACTACATTGCATATGATTTAAGAAAGCTATTGCTTTATTTATAAGATAGAGCATTTTTTTAGCAAAGAAAAAATAAACCCTATACATACTAACGCGATATTTTTTTTGGGGTTTTGTGAGTTCAAATAAATTTGAAAAACCCCATAATCGTAAACATATTCGATTTACATTTAAAATGTCTACATTCAAACTAAGTGTTATGCATATTAATTTTTGTACGAAAAATATACTTATCTATATGAGAAATATCATTTGATCTTTGTTGCTTCTAATTTATTTTGTCTATTATAAAAAAAATATAAATTTTTATTTTCAAATATTATAATCCTGTATTTGACACAAGTAAAAAATCTAGTTATAAATTATCCAAATACATTTGGTTACACACAAATATATCAAAAAGTACAAAAAAATAAATTTGGCCGTTGCTCTTTCTTTGTAGTAATAAGGAAAACAAGAATCTTTGTTATTGTAGAAACTTCAACGAAAATGAGACAGATAACTGCTACCATGCTTTAGCTAGATCCGACCATTGGTGGATCCAGCGTAGCGAAAGCAAGTAACCGACGCCACTGTTCTTTCACCATCATTTGCATCAACCAACACAACCTGCGTCTTGGCAATGTAATCAGCCGCGACCCAAACCGAAATCGGCCTTGTAGAAGGGGATTCTACACCAGCTACATTTTATTAGAGACGTCAACTGCAACCGCAAATTCTTTGTTTCAAAAAAATTAAATCGTAACCGCAACAACGGGTATGTACCTGTCAAAATATTCACATAAAAAAATAAATGAAAGAGATGACTTTTCCTTAACAAACAAAATCTTGATTGTTTTACTCAAGATTTTTTTATTTGCATGTAATTTTTTTAGAAATATAAATGGAGATCCTCAATTTTGTTTGTAATTTACAAAGGACTGATAAAACTTGTTGTCTGTAGTAAAAGATGCATTAGTTATCATTTCACGTAAGTAGAATACAATTAAACAATCAAATCCTTGATCATATATCAATCTACTCAAAGCACTATTTTTTAAATGGAAGCCAATGTAATTCAACAGCACAAGTCGTACGTGGATCGGAGAGTTATTTAGGATATCCGAGAGAAGTAGGTCGGCTCGTGCCTCAGTAAAGAGAACTCCTTCGTCATTGCAATCGACGGAGACTTTGAATCCGTCCTGCGAATAGGTAGAAACAGGTGAGACTGTGAAAGCCAGAGAGATTTCTTGAGCCTCGGGATCACATTAATTATTGTGTTCTTACGTTTGATCAAGCTCACGATCAAATGGTAGTAGATCTTAGAGAATATAACTAGGGCGCAGTCTAAAATTAGTTTCAGGCTAGAATTCAAAAAAAAAAAAAAAAAAAATTTGAAGTCTCTTCTAGTTAGAAAAAATATAAAAAATTAACTACATGGTATTCCTATTTATTTACGATACTAAAAAATATCTTTGATCGTATTTTCTAAAATAATAACATAATTTTAATTTATATCGTTTCTAAAATAAAAACGCCAAATTTTATTATATTTCTAAATAGATAAGTGTAAATGTTAGGGAATTTTTGATCGATTAATTGCTTTCTTGTTAACTTAACAGTTACAATTTGATCACCAAGTTCTCCGAAAGTACCTCTCGTGTGGGAACCGTCTCCCACAAATTCCACTATCAAGCAAAGTGATTACACAAACGTTGTAAGGGTTCTCTTTGTATTCCAAGTGATAAGATGATGTATTGCGTTTTCGACACATTATAACCTATGTTTTCAAAAGTTTTTCGAATTTTTTCTATGTCTTTAGAGTCTTTCCAGGTTAAAACACGTTTGGATGAAGTTAAGGCAAAGGAGTAAGGAATGGAAGCAAAGATGCAGAAAATTGTCAGAAGTTAGGCACTCGTTGAAGTCCTTTTCGCCAATGGATCGAGGTAAAAATTTGACAAAAGCTAGAGCATTGAGTTAGCTTTCATCTGGAAGTTATTTGAGGTTATTCAAAACTCAAGAAGATGATCCCTCCTATCATGAGAAATTTTGATGTGCACAAGATCTCGAAAGAACGGTGCGATCGAAAGTTATGAACGTTTTAGTGAAAACATATCATTCTGGCGAGCAAAAGAAGTAAATGCAAAAAAGAGGACCAAATCGATCGATCCGTTAACCTGCCAAAAAGCTGCCGTAAATTTTGTGATCGACCGTTTCATGCAACATATCGATCGATCCTCCCTATGAATCGATCGATCCCTTCATTAAACCGGCCAAAATTGGAAATTTTCAGTATTTTCCTATTTCGACTTGGTTTTGTCAGAGAGATTGAACCAAAACGTGTTTGACCTACTTATTTCGTGTTTTTAGCTATTGTTGAGGCTACGCTTTATTTTCTCTACGTCTTTTGAGAAGAACTCTGAACCCAGTTGGATTTTTATTTTATTTGATCATGAGTTTTTCTTCATCTCGTTGTTGTTTCTTTTCTGCCATGGCTGAGTAGATCCATAGTTAGGTTTTAGGGTTTCAATGACATCTATCATTGAATCAGACATAGATAGAGATTTATCATCTGTTGTTTTCACATATCGTTAAACTCATTACTTAGACTGAATTGATCACTTAGTCTCTAATTTAGGGTTTAATCTATTCATCAAAAGTGTTATAGATTGCTTGCTAGAACATAGGTGAACAAATTGTCCTTACCCAACGAAAGTTGATGCTAAGGCAATTTGTGAACATATAGATCAAACATGCTCGTTAATGCTTGTATAGAATTCTAAGTTCAAACAACAGTTTAGAATTCTAGGTTGCTAGATAAAGTCTCTGATACCACGACAGTGGATTAGTTATACATTTATATTTGAGTTCGAAACTGCGCTTAATTGTTCCATGAATAATTGTCTGGTTCATGATCTCTGATTTCGTGCGAATATCCCTAAACCCTGACGTTTTTTATCCATAAATGTACACCGTTTTATTTACCTTTTTAGTTTTATATTGCAAACAATCATCATCTTTCTATCTTACCTTAATTTCATTCTCATAAATTCGTAGTGTAATACTTAGTCATCGTGGATTCGATCCCTACATCACTACAACATTTGATGTGCACTGCAGTAGATTATATAGGATTAAAACTCTTTGTTATCATAAGAGAAGGACAACACAACAAATAAGAAAGACAAAAAAAAAACTCTATCTCTCAAAGACATAGCATAGCGACTTCTCTTTCGCTCTAGGTTTCTTGTTTTTCTAGTCTCTCTCGCCTCTCTTGTGTCGTGTTAGGCTACTTGTCAAATATTCTCGCATTTTATAACAAACACAAGCTTCTTTGTTTCTTTTCCTTGTAACACAAACAAGAACTGACATTTGTAATTGGGCTCTACCTCATATTTGGCCCAAGGGAAATATAATGATCCAAAGTCCACATCTCAGAGTAAATTCATACCGCGTTTTTAAATTGCTCCTTTAAGTGTAGCGAAAACGAGTTTTCAAAATTTATGAAAACAGGTCTATGTCACACGTTATAAAAAAAATTCTCAAGAATCTTAGAAAACAGATTGAAAGACGTCTATTCAGATCTTATCTCTCCTAATCAATCTGCTTTTATCCCAAATAGACTTCGGGTAGAAAATATCATGCTAGCCACAAAGTCAATTCATGGTTACAATTGGAAATTTGTTTCTTTTCGTGCTAACAAATATCATATGAAAGCATCTTCAGTAACAATTAATACTCAGAGCCGACTCTCAGATTGTAAAGGCCGCAATCAGAAAAAAAACAAAAATTGGACAGAATTTTATAAAAAAAAAATTTCGAAAGTAGCATGCAAGGGTCGAACCTAGCACCTGGGAGTGCCACATTTCAAAATTTTATCACTACACTAATTTGGGAAATCTAGAGTGTGTGACGTGTATGTCAAAGCTTAATAAGGGAACAATTATATGTCTCATCATTTAAATAACACCAACATGGGTTGCTGCCATATATATATGGTAGGTGACTGTGAAAGATGAGTTAGGTATGATTAGCTTACAGAAGTCTAGCAAAATAAAACAGTTGTCTATTTTATTATTTTTCTCTTAGTAAATTTTTCTTTTGTTTTGTAAGTAAATAATTGTTTTGGTGCGATTAAGAAAAACTTTTATCAACCATGCTAACACAGTAACACTTCACTAATTTTTACGTCTTAGATTGTAAAATCCATAATATTCAATTATTTATTAATTTGTTATTATCTTCGCATACACAACACGATACAACACCTTGAGAAAAATCTAGTAAAGAGAGATCTAGAAGAAAATATTTTCAGGTAACATCTTGAGAGCGTTTTATTATTTCAACATATATGTTTATATTTCAACACAATACTCCGACAGCCACATATAGAGTAACTATATATTTTCACATAGAGCTAACAAATTCATCATTGATTTCAACCACATCGTGGAGTAGAGAGTTGGAATTCGCCACCCTACAATTCAACCTAATCTGTCCTTGTGTTCCGGTAGTTGGTGTAATATTTCCCATTCTATTCATCGCCTCGACAAAAGCATTGAAGAATGTTTGTGTACCATCAGCATATGCTCTCACCAAGGGGGTTGTGTCACTGGCATTAGGGCTAGAGAACAACTCTTGGTCGCTCTGGATAAGACCTTTACGTTCTTTGAGATTCACATAGTATTTGTTGTCGAAAACCGTAGGCGTACGCAGATCAAAATCCACCAGTACGCTTTGATTTCCATTACGGGGACATAGTCCACGAAGAGTTTGGAGGTAAGTAGTGTTTAGAGTAGGGTCAGGCAAACCGGTGTTGCTGAAGTTGTACAATCTGTTCATGATAAACCGGCACTGGTTTTTACCAAATGGTGTGACCACCTAACCAAAAAAAGACCATAAGATCGATAACAAACTCGCTAATTACAACTATATCAAATATAGATGGTTTATTTTTGTTAATTACCAGAGAGAGCAACAAGATCAGAAGGACGGTTGAGGCCAACATTACTAAATCTGTCCTTAAGTTGTGCAAGGGTGGAAGATGGACCTGGAAGATTTTGATTAGCGAGATCTAGAAATGCCTTTAAGCTGTCTCTTCTCCCCAAAGGAACCCTCCAAGAAGGACCTCCTGCCTATATAATACAAAAATGATTATTAGTTTATATAAAACTATTCCTATTATTCGGAATTAAAGTTTCAAAGTGTAAAGAGAAAAAAGACAAACATGCACTAGAAATTTATCGGTTTAGACAACCTCTTGTTTAATTTACTTAAAATGACGTTTATAAAAATCTACTATTTCTTTAAAAATATGAAGTTATTCTTTCCGGTTAACTAAAACAGTAATCTTATTTTATTTATTTTTTTAAATAGAACACTAAACCCTAAACACAAAACACATTAACGTTACTACCAAACGGTACGAAATTCTAATTTGCTTCATCTCTATTTGTCTAATCTCTCTATCTTTCTCTAAACTCGTTTGAAAAGTGTTAAAAAATTAATCTTATCTTTCTCTCTTCTTTATTTTGTCAAAAAAGTAGTCTTATTCAACCAAGTACTATATTCTTAACAGTGATGAAATTTAATATTCTCAATAATACTAAACGTGTCTAATTTTCTTGACGGGACACGCGTTTTGAATATCTATCAACTCGTTTAAAATACTTGTCATATAGTTGAAAGTTGTTACTAAATATAGATTGTGACGTTCTCAAACAACTAAAATATCAAAATCGTCGTGTTTGATATGTAAAGTCATGATTTGATATATTAAAAGTTCAAACTAAGAAAACATGATTTGATATATTTTGAAGTTCAAACTAAGTTCAAATATCAAAAACATTGTGTTTCTAACGATTAAAAGAAAAATAGAACTTACCAAAGTAACTAATTGTTGAGCTGCGATAGTGAGCATATCTGCGCATGAAACAATTCTCGGACATGCGCTTTCGATCGCGGCTTTCATTTTATCAATCACAGGAAATCCGCGAGCCGAATTTGCATTTCCGAACGCATCTTTCTCTGTTCGAAATGATGTTGTGTTGTCTAACAAGATTGATGCATCACAACCCTATCAAAAATCAAAAATATCATTTAATAAAACTATTAGTCAATGTATTACATCCATACTTAAATCTTTACTTTACCACCGGTAACACCGTGACACTGGTTTTATTTTTATTTTTGTCATCCATTAAAAGTGTTTGTTCCAGGAGCAGCAAATATCTTTTTCGAAAATTAAATCATTATTATTGTAAATGAAACTGAAGAATTAAAAAATTACTTTATAATCTGAGATATTCATTTTCTAACACCACATTATTGGTCAACGCGAATATTTATTTTTTCTAAATATTTGAGTGGTTTCGTTATCGGGTTCAGGATACACACGTGTGAGGAGTTTTGGTTGTTTACCAAAACAAGACTTGTCTACATCCCGCAATAATAAAAACAAATGATTGATGGGTCATAATTTCAGAGCGTGTTTGGCATGGCACCCTGATCTTACTCAATAATCCGTGATCTGAGTTTAATCATTTTTGCGTTATCATTGTGTAAGAAATTAATAAATAACTAGTAACCAATCATCATTGTCGACAGAAGTCAAGCATTCATTACTCTATACCACAAACCAAACATATGGCATGTAAGATGTAACCATGTGAAATGTTATGTGATTATTTTCTATAGATCAATTAAATTTGGGGGTTTTATTGATTTCTAACTCAAAACAAATAAATAGATTGGTATGTTCTTACTAAATTATTTTTATCATTTTCTATATGGGACAATATCACTTAACAAAATCAAACTCAAGTGACTTATATTATGTTTAATTGGATACCATTTTACTTTAAGTGACACTATCACACACAAAATACCAAGAAAATGAATTTTTTTTAATAACAAAACAAGAATTATTATCCATTAGTCTATACCCAGTCTTTCAATTATGTATATCCAAGTACCCTAAACCATTTTTTTTCCCATGTGATATATGAAAACCATTATATAAAAACAAAGGAGAGATTTTCTTTTTATTAACCAAGAAAATCCAAAGACCAACGCATATTTTTTGTTTAGGATTTTCATTATCGTGGCTGTACTTGTGTACTTCTCTCATTTGGATAGTCAGCAAGTATATCAGTTGAGCTACCAATACTAGACCTTAAACCTATATAAGACTCATTTGTTTTAAATCTTTTATTGATATTTTATGATCTTCTAAGAATTGATTTCATAAAACAAAAAATTTATGGAGCAATTGCAAAAAAACTATTTTTGGTATGTCATTTTGCAAAAATACCATATTAGATTATTTATTTGCAAAAATATCACAAATTATGAATTCTTAAAACCTCAATCTTATAATTCGAAACCCTAAAATTTTTTTGACTTTTAACAAACTTTAAACTCTCAAAACTATACCCTAATACAATATAGTTAACTCAAACATAAATAATATAATAAATAAATAATTTTTAAAAAGTGATATTTTTACAAAGATTTTGAAAAAGTAGTATTTTCAAAAAATAGCACTTAAAATTAACATTTCTCAAAAAAATTCAAAATTTATTATATTAATTAAATAGTTTTGCTTTATATTTGTGAAAAATTAGAGAAAATGTTTTTTTTCTGCATGTAGTTCTGTTATAGCAAGGCTATATTTTCTGAAGGCAAATTAACTTCTAATTTTTTTTCATAGTAAAATATGCGTCAAAAATCTAGAACAACACTTGTGAAATATAAAAACAATACTAAAATATATTTATATATATATATATATATATATTTTTAATTTGATACCGAGAGAATATTAACTAAAACTATGGACTATTGCAAAATACCACTTTTGGTGTGTCACTTTGCAAAAATACCACATTGGATTGTCTATTTGCTTAAACCCCTTAAACCCTCAAAACTATGCTACAAATTATGAACTTTTAGAGCTTAAATCTTAAAATTCTAAACTCTAAAATATGTTGATCTTAAAACCCCTTAAACCCTCAAAACTAAACTCTAATAACCCAAACATAAATGATATAATAAATAAATAATTTTGAAAAATGACATTTTTAAATTTTTTTGAAAATGTGGTATTTTTTTATAATGGCGTTTTTCAAAATTTCTCCTAAATAAACTAAAACAACTGTGTGCGCTGCACTAAAATTTAATATTTGTCATTTTTTTTTATAACTGATGTATTAATATCTAAAAGATGAAACACACAATAGAAATATAAAAAGAAAAAAAAATCTTACATTAACAAAGCAGTCGTGGAAGTGAAGACGAAGGATGCTCGCGGCGATACGAGGGTCCGATCTAAGGGCGTTGACAATGGTGTCTCGTACGATGTTAGTGACGTTTGGGCATGAATTGTCGTAGAAGGTAGGGATAAGTTGAGCATCGGACAAAGACGCAAGAAGCATAATACATCCCAATCTGAGTAAGGACGTTATTGTCCAAGTGGACGATGAAGAAGAGAATTGCATTTGTTTGTTTTTTGCAAGAAAAAGGAAACTTATCTAATTAATTGGGTTACTTGAGAAGAGATGAGAAAAGTCCATGTCTTAAGGAATCCTTTTATAGGCAAAACGAGTCTAAGTTAGAGGCTCTTTATTTTTTCTTTCTCTAACAACAAATGAAGGCTTCTCTTATTGTGAACTCACCTAACTCTTTTTTTCTTTTTCTGCTCGTTAATATTTACGAATATGTTTACAGAGGGGATGGATTTCTTATTTCTACAAAAAACGGAATAATAATAAGAATCTAAGACTATGTTAGATGAAGAAGATTATGATTTTAACACGTTACACACAAATCAACCAACTTACATAGCATGGAGTCAGGGTCAGTTTTGGAGAGAACCAAATAAAACATAGAACACCGACCAGAAATTTTAAATTGACAAGATATTTAATTCTCAAGTGCGCAGAATGTTACTGCTCCTTCCGATGTTACAATTGTTGAGTTTGAGTATATTCTCATTACTAGCATCCTCGTAGGTCCTCTGAGTATCCTCTCCGTCAACCTCTTCCATGAGGCCCTCCAATTAAGTTTTTTTTTCATAACCTCAAAATTTGGGTCCAAACTCTAATTTTCGTAGACCGGGATTAGTTTTTAGTTTATTTATATTTTGAAAATATCTTATTTTTCTTCTCAAATGGAGTCGAACTAGAAACATCCTTTTGTGAGTAAACCACTTTACCAAAAACCACTTGCTCCTCCCATTTTATTTACTGTTAACTACCTCTCTGGAAGTGTACTCTTTTTCTTTTTCCAAATGTCGAGCCACAGTTCCCAAAATTTGTTGCGTTTCACTACTAATCGCTAGAAAATCTAATTCTTACCATCAAAATTTACTTTTCTGTTCGGGTTATTTGATTAAAAATTATAGTTGGATTGAAACTAATTCCATATTAAATCAATTCATAGTAAGATAGATTTTGCTTTTGTTAAAATCAAGAAATTGAAAACCCTTAATAAAATTGAATTACTATCCGGATTGAGAATTCCCGGTTTGGAGGTTGGATCTGATAGATCGAATGTGAAGCTATTCTTCTAGAAAATCGTTTGAGCGGATAACCAGGAATAATCGTTTATCATTTTATGGCTACCATTTAGGCTCCATGGCTCAAGAAACTCTATAGCTTAGGGTCTCTACACCACGTCCACGACTTTTTTAATGGCTACCATGTAGGCTCCACGACTTTTTTGTTTGTTTCAGAGACGATTAGTAACAAGATCAGATATGAATGGTGTCTTTTTCGGCTTCCGCATATGGGGCAATAGTTGTTGAAAATCAAACCAAATATACGTAAAATAAATGAGATTACGTGCACGTATAGCGTTTTGGTTAAGATCACTACACCACATCCACATAAAAAAATATTAGCTGTATTAACGATTTGAAATATACGTTTCATCAACATTTGGGTCAAATGCTACATGATCACACAAATACATCTTATATTTTATGGAAAATAATTGTAAGAGTTGTCGTAAGAAAAGGGTAGTAAGAGCAGAGATCGTTACAATTATAGAGATCCCGTCAACATCACCTGATAAATTTAGAGGAAAAACTGTCTATTTCTCCACGAAAACTATGAAATATGTTTAAATGGAGTCCAAACTATGCCCTCTTTACAGATATCCCGGAGAAGATAGTTCGAAACATATATACCCATCGAATAAAAGTTTGAAGTCTATATATCCAACAAATTAAAGTTCAAAATTTCAAAACCCACCTGTTATTTATTTGCGTGCATGTGCAAATAAATAAGATGAACCCATAACGTATTCCAGTTCCAGTTCCGTAAAATCAAGTTGGATCAATGTTCACGTTCTCCCAACTTCTAAGATAAAGAAACAAAGAGTGTTTTTTGGTTCCACTCGATAACTACCTAGAGGAAACATTAATCAAATCTGATAGCAAAAGTTTTTAACCAAAAGACTTGATACTTGTGTTCTTTAAATGGCAACGGGCAGCGTCTTTACAAATTAAAGCACAAAGTAATCGAAGGAAAAATTCAAAAGCATATTATTACTAATTACCAACATCATCAGTGTTTATCTTAATCAACTCTGTGATTACAAGCATTACCCAATTTCTGGATGTCTACTTTTCAGCTCCTAACACTCCTCCACTTATCTAGATTTTGATAGAGATGCCAATTGTTAATTTGATAAAAATGAAAATTACTAAGTACAATATAATTATAACAAACATCAACTTCATCACATCAATGCAAAAAGATTTATTTGTAAAGATCTTCTCGTGGGAACTACGATCCAATGGAGGAAGTACTCAGTAGCAGTACCATGTAGACCTGCGCCGTACAAATTTTGTTGGTGATTGTGATACATTTTTGTTTAAGAAATGTTTACTAAACTTAATATTATATGTTTGGTACGAAAGAAAATCCTAATAGATCATGCAATAGATACGTATTATTGTATCAAAATCAACTTTCATTCATAATGTTTAATAAATATATTTCTCAGATGGGTAGCCAAACTAGTTTCAATTTTTATGCATGCGTTGATTCTTTTTTATATTTACATTTGCGTTTATGACTATAAATTTAAGTAATCTATGATATCAAATGAATTTTCATCATTTGGGTCACAACATATTCATCAGCTTAATTATTCTATAAGTTTTTTTTTTTTAGTTTGAAAACTTTGATTGCATTAAGGGTCAATTAGCCTAGTGACTATATTAGACACTAAAAAGAAGAATATAGCTATGCTAACTCACTAATTAAGTAACTAACTAAATGAGGTATAAGTTTCCCTTCCTACCCTTTTTTATTATCCTCTTGATCCCCCTCCGACCACCGGATCGGACCTTCGATGAGTTTGTGCTTAAACCGGATTATGTAGTTGGTCCGCGTTGCAGTTTCAAACTCCGAACGAGTCATGTTCTGCGGATTGATATTTTGGTGCTCGTGAGTAATGGGACGGAGCCCGAAGAGAGAAACAGAGAAGAAAATGGTGAGGAGAGATGATCTGCAAAGAAATGAATAAGCACCTTCATGGGCGATGGTTGAATTAGGTAGCAAGATTCACTGGAGAAATTGCTTCACTCCTATGTATTTGATTTTCTGGGCTTTGATGAACACGACAGTGTTGGTGGAGTGACTTTTAAACCGACTGGTTGGTTCATCTTAATCACATACAAACCGATTGACTATAATGATTTTATGTTTCTCACAACGAGATTGATTATAGGATAAAAAATCAATTACATTTTTCTTGCATTTGAACCATTATGCACGAAGGATAGATTTGGTAATATTGTAGAAAGTCTGCCGAATACTATAGCCATCAATTTGATATTGTTATTCACATAATTATAATATTTTTGATGGTTATTAGACCCAATTCTCCTTGCATTAATGTAAATTTTTAGGAGATTTGTAAAATTACTTCTCGTTAAAATTCGTTTTGTCCCAATGCCATTTTTTTATTTTTGACCATTTTTTGTCTAAACTACCCTTAACCCAATAAAAATAATTAAAAATAAAGAATTTTTAAATTTTTTAAAAATTTTATAATTAGAAACACCTAAAGAATAGTAATTTGTATATATCAAAATATTTTTATTAATTAAAAATAATGTTAAAAAATAATTGTATAGTTTGCTTCTACGGCTTCCAGAATCCACGTTCTACGTCTACTGGTCGATAGATTGTTGGTTTTGCTTTGTAGACTTATATCTACCAAGCATAGAATTTGTATTCTACTACTTGCTCTATGTTCTACATCTTCATAGAGTGTTTATTCCACGATTTGCAATAACAACTACCAAATCTAGAATACGTATTCTACTTTTCTCAATATATTCTACCACATATTCTATCATCTACCGAGTAATATAGAATGTGTTTTCTGCAAATTTAGTTATTAAATTCCCTAAATCTAGTATTTGAATATTTAGTTTTCTTAATCAACAATTTACAAAATATTTTTAAATATTACGTTTTGAATTTTGAATTTCAAAAACCAGTTTATTTTGAAAAATTCTAAAATCATTAAAAAAAATTAAAAGCTTCAAAAAAATTCATATGGTTACAAAATTTCAAAAATAATATATCTCATACAAATTAATTTTGTTAGAAATATTAAAAAAAAACAATGTTGGTCCACAAATATAGTTTAAAGGAGAAATATATCTTAAATAATTTAGTAAAAAATACATGAATAACATATATCACACTATTTTATAAAGAAAATTTGAGGATTTAAAAAAAAAAAATTATTTGGTTTTTGAAAATAAAAATTTGGAATAGAATTTAATTTTTACCTTCAAATTCATATTATTTTTTGTAAATGTAAGACTTTTTTTAGAAATTTTAGAATTTTTACAAATTCAATTTGGCTTTTAAAACTGAAAATTGAAACTGTAATTTATTTGTTAACAAAATTTAATTATTCTTGTTTTAGAGAAAAAAAAATTTAGGAATTGTTTGGGATTTATTTTGATTTTTTAAATTTGTTTTGAATTTTTTTTAACAAAATTTGAGAGTAAAATTGAGTTTTCCCAAAATTAGGGTCTAATAAGACATCTTCATGTGGTAGAAAATGTATTAGGATAAAATGAAGTTTAAAAAATGAAGTGACCCCTAACAAACCCTAAACCCTCGAAACTAAACTCTAATACATCATAATTATCTAAACATAAATAATATAAGGACAATTGCAAAAATGCCACTTTTGGTGGGTACATTTGCAACAATACCACTTAGGAGTGTTAATTTGCAAAAATACCACTAATTATAGATTTTTAAAGCCTAAATCTTAAAATTATAATTCTAAAAAAAGTTTTGACCCTTAAAACCCTCAAAACTAAAACATAATACAATATAGTTAACTCAAATATAAATGATATAATGAATTTTTTTTTGAAAAAGTGACATTTTGGAAAAGAAACACTTGAAAAGTGGTATTTTTAAAAATTTTTTAATAATATAATAAATAAATAATTTTGAAAAATGCATTTTTACAAAGATTTTCAAGATATGACATTTTTGAAAAGTGGCACTTAAAAAGTGACATCTCTCAAAATTTCTTTAAATTAATTGGGAAGTGATTTGTGAGAAAATGCTTATGTGTCATCTCCACAATTACTCTCACCAAAATAATTGTGACATGACATTTTTGAATCAATAACAAATATTCTGCAAATAAATTTATATTTGTTTCTCTAAATAAATCAAGAAAGTTTTTAATCAATATTTTAGGAGATTTTTCGTTTTTTCATTCTAAAATTATATATAAAGTTTTGTTTTCATCTAAAAATAGTTTAAAAATTGAATATATTTTTTTTGACAACCAAAATATTAAATTAAAATATGTCTCCATAATTGGTAATCCAATTAGGAGGAGAGTTGCTTACAACAAAATGAAATTGATTATTGTAATAATAAAATTCTAAAACATTCTTATAGAATATATATTATGTTCTAAATTAATAATAAAGACTTACCAAAAAAAATTTAAAAGAGTTTTTGATATGTTTTTTGAAAAAAAGTTCTCAAATTTATAACAATAAACATAATTATTCTTATGAAAAGTTATTTTAACACAAGACAATTTGAAACTTATAAAACATTATTTAATTTAAAAGTAACAAAAAAAACAATTTTAATCCGTGTTTCATTTATCAAAATTTATGATTATATATTTTAATGTTTTAAAATATTGAATAATTTATTTATATTATAAAGTCTGCTTAAGATATTCGGACAAGCTAAATTTAATATAATTTATACCTATGATACAATTTAAATAAATATGAATTGTACATATTTATTTAACAAATAAACACTCTTTAAACTACTGTTCTCGTTGATTTCTAGTTTTATAGTAAATTTCATATTTAATATATATAATTTTTACAATTTACATAAAATTAAAACTAATAGTCCAAATTCAATATTGAATCTAGCAAAAAACAATATTGATCTAAGACCTCTTTGAATAAATGATATTTTGATCAAAATGCATTGACAAATCAAAATCAAACCATACAATATTATCCATCGTAGATATTTTCTTATTAGATACTTTTATTCACAAATATAATAATCACACGGATTTAACTAAATGAATATTGAACACAATTGATCATGATAGTAATTTGGTGCACAGTAGTAGCTAGTAGTTGGTACAATGTGTTAACGGCAAGGTTGACACTACAACATCAATAGAAATGGAAAAATGTTTAAAAAAAAAAATCTTACTTTGTTATTAAAAGAAAATTGTAAATGAATTTATAGTCGATGTTATTAATGAAATTAGAATTAGTGCAAACAAACGAAAAAAATAAAATAATATTATTTCATATAAAGACAATTGAACTTAAATCCAATAGTTATTTTTAACCACAAAATAATACCTTTTTAATTTATATGATATCTAAACATATTTAACCACGTATAACGCGGGGAGTCACCTAGTTTCCTATTAACAATTATGACATATATCTTTCATATTAATGACTGCGATATGTAATAAATATTTCTATTTTAGAAAAAATTGTTGAAATTTATTTGTAAACCCTAATTTTGTTAAATACATATATTCATCCGTATAAATACAAAATGTAGATTTTACATGTGGTGCAAACTATTCTACGCGGGTGTGGTTTATTTTACTTGATGTCATATCAGTCTTTCATATTTTAATGGGTTTTTTGGATTATGAAATGTCCATGTAATATTATTCTAAAATATTTTTTGATTCATTTGTAATAATTGAAATTTTCACATGTTTGATTATTTTATTTGTTTGTATATGTGCAAAATCGGTTATATTATTTAATTTTAAAATATTAATAAACTCAAAGTTATATTATAATTAAAATAGTTTAGTGGTTATAATTAAACCCATGCATTAGCACGGGTACTAACCTAGTAATTAGTAATAGAAAACTATGATTATATTTCTTATGTTCATTTAAAAAAAAATTTAGTTTTGATGAAAGTTATGATTTTAATAGAGCAATTGCATATTTTGGCGAGGTTATATTAGAATTTGAACATTTTAGTTTATTAAATTTATTAATCAGTGATCAAGGAAAAACTTATTGAAAGAATTATAGTTTGAAGATTTTATAAATGTAATATTATGATAGGTTATTGAATATTAATTATAAAGTTTTAAATTGTTAATATATTTCGTAATTATAATATCAAAATCATAATTCAATGATTATCCAACCGCGCCCGCAACCACAAACACTAGAAGGAAGCAGTTTTTGATTTTAAAAGGTTTGGAGCGACAAATGATGGTATAAAGCGTTTACCATGATTGTTGTCAAACGCCAATAGCCAATAACGACTACCAACGCTGCGTTTGTAGGTTGGTAGCGTAAGAACCAATCAACCTCTAAGGATTATATGAATGCCGCTCGACCATAGCCAGTTTTCAATTGTACGATTTTAGTATGTAATCTGTCCCAAAAAAATGAATCGTAAACAAAAAAAAATATATATATATGTAACGCCCGTGAACCAAAAAGTGGATTTTTGGTGGGTGTCAATCGACACAGGGGTTGTGTGTCGATCGACACGAGTTAAAATCAGACTGACGGTTTCGGTTTCTGATTGCCGGTTTGGTGGGCCGGTTTAGGGGACACCCTAGGGTTGTATAAAAGGGCTGGAACAGACGCGTGTTGGTCTCTTTTTGGCCGAAATCAGAGAAAGAGGAGGATTTGAGAGAGAATCAAGAGAGGTTGTGAGTTGTGTGTGATTGAGGGTGAATGACAGTTTCTGCTCGAGTGTTTGAGAGGGCAAACGGCTGGTCAATTCGAGGAGGATTGGGGTGAAACTTCGTGGGTAAGTTCTCCGATCTCTGCTCTTGATATAGGCGAAAACGGTTCGTCATTTCGTTGATTATTCATCGAGTTATGGCTGTTTGAACTCGTTGGGTCTGTGCAGTTTGTTGTCTGCGATCAGTCGGCTTCGGGGTTGATTTCCGATCGAACCAGAAGGATTCTGGAGGCGATCCGCATACCGACGCGTAGCTGTGTCTGTCTAGTTTCCATAACAGTCGTCCGTTTTGGTTTTGGACCAGTGTTTCGTCGTGTACGAGTCTTTTTGTAACCGTTGGTCCCATTCTCATTTCGATTCTTCGAGGTGAGTGCGTGATCGTGGGTTTGTGTGGGCATAGGGATTGATGGAATGTGTTTGCTTGGTGTTTTGTGTGTTTTGTGGTTGGAATTGTGCAGGTGACTCGACGAATCGCGACAGATTCGAGCCACGAGAGGATAAGCTCGTTTCTGGGTTGTCGTGTCGATCGACACTATGGTGGTGTGTCGATCGACACAGGACGGAGTCATGTCGATCGACACCTAGTGGCTGTGTCGATCGACACCTAGTGGCTGTGTCGATCGACACAGAGTCCCTGTACTTGTTCGTGATTGGTTGTTCTTGTTGTTTGCTTGTGTGCTCATCCTGGTATTTCTATTGATTGTTATGTCTATACTTAAATAACCCGTAGACGGGATGACCGCGTCGCTGAGTATTTGTGATAATACTCACGCAACTCTTTTTGCCATGTGTTGCAGGTAAAGAAAAAATGTGATCGTGGAATCATGGCCAGGAAGGAGAGATGATCTAGGGTCTCGTATGGCTGTGTGTTGTTGTAGAATTGCTAGGTTGCTAGTGAATTCTGAGTTGTAGTTAATTGGTTTATTGGTCATTGGTTATTGGTTATTGTTTGGATTGTTGAATTGAACCGGTTAGAATTAATAAGTATGAGATTATTGAATTGATTGAATTGGTTTAATTGTTTTTATGTTTTCCACTATATTGACCCAATTGAGGATTATTATCTGTGATAATAATAATCTGACAGGAATTTTTTTTTAAATTTTGGGTCGGGTCGTTTCAGTTTGGTATCAGAGATGTGGATAAGCATAGGACTAGATGTGGACCTCAGAGATCATGCGGGTTGATCTAGAGTGGTGATACCATTTGGTTTGACGAATGCGCCAGCAGCGTTCATGCGGTTGATGAACGGGGTGTTCATGGAGTATCTGGACGTGTTTGTGATCATCTTCATTGATGATATCCTGGTGTATTCGGGGATTCCTAAGGAGCACGAGGTGCATTTGAGGTTGGTTCTAGAGAAGCTGCGGGAGCAGAAGCTGTACGCGAAGTTGAGTGAGTGCAGTTTCTGGCAGCGAGAGACGAGTTTTCTTGGCCATGTGGTGTCTGCAGAGGGAGTTCTGTGAATCCGGCTAAGATAGAGGCTATCAGAGGTTGGCTTAGACCGAGGAGTGCCACCGAGATCAGGAGTTTTCTTGGGTTGGCGGGTTATTACCGGAGGTTCGTCAAGGGGTTTGCGAGTATGGCGCAGTCGATGACGAAGCTGACAGGAAAGGATGTTCCGTTTGTGTGGTCTTCAGCTTGCGAGGAGAGTTTCGGGAAGCTGAACGAGCGGCTGACTAGTACACCGGTTTTGGCGTTACCCGAGCCGGGTGAGCCGTATGTGGTGTATACAAATGCTTCAGGAGTTGGTCTGGGATGTGTGTTGATGCAGCAGGGGAAGGTTATTGCGTATGCTTCGAGGCAGTTGAGGAAGCATGAGTGCAATTACCCTATCCACGATTTGGAGTTGGCTGCAGTTATCTTTGCACTTAAAATTTGGAGGTTTTATCTGTATGGCGGGAAGGTACAGGTATTCACAGACCACAAGAGTCTAAAGTATTTCTTCACTCAGTCGGAGCTGAACTAGAGACAGAGGCGCTGGATGGAGTTAGTTGCAGACTATGACCTGGAGATTGGGTACATCCGGGTAAGGCTGATCTGGTTGCAGATGCGTTAAGTCGGAAGAGAGTAGCTTCAGATCAGGAGCGCGATATGGAGGCTCTGATGACCGAGATCAGTACGTTGAGGTTATGTGTGATTTCACAAGAGCCATTGGGGTTAGAGGCAGCTAACCAGGCAGATCTGTTGAGCAGGATTCGGGTTGCTCAGGAGAAGGATCAGAGTTTGATTGATGCTTCTAAGGCGGCCGGTTCAGAGTATGTGGTCTCAGCGAGTGGGATGATACTGGTGAACGGGCGTGTTTGTGTACCCAAAGACGAGGATCTGAGGCAAGAGATCTTGAGGGAGGCTCATTCGAGCATGTTATCGATTCATCCGGGAGCGACCAAGATGTACCGTGACTTGAAACGGTATTATCACTGGGTCGGGATGAAGAGGTTTGTAGCTAGCTGGGTTGCAGCGTGCAATGTGTGTCAGCTGGTGAAGGCTGAGCATCAAGTTTCGAGCGGGCTATTGCAGAGTTTGCCTATCCCGGAGTGGAAGTGGGATATGATTACGATGGATTTCGTGACGGGATTGCCAATGTCACGGACCTATGATGCGATATGGGTTATCGTGGATCGTTTGACGAATTCAGCACATTTTCTGGCCATCAAGAAGACCGACGGAGCGGTGGTATTGGCTAGGAAGCATGTGCGTGAGATAGTGAGGCTGCACGGGGTGCCAGCAAGTATTGTGTCAGACAGGGATCCGAGGTTTACTTCAGAGTTCTGGAGAGCATTTCAGGCTGAGATGGGCACTAAGGTGCATATGAGTACCGCGTATCATCCTCAGACGGATGGGAAGTCTGAGAGAACGATTCAGACATTGGAGGATCTGTTGAGGATGTGTGTGCTTGATTATGGTGGTCATTGGGTGGATCATCTGAACCTGGTTGAGTTTGCATAAAACAACAGTTACCAGGCGAGTATTGGGATGGCTCCGTATGAGGCTCGGTATAGGAGGCCATGTAGGACACCACTATGCTGGACTCAAGTGGGGGAGAGGAGCATGTTTGGTGCAGATTTCGTTCCGGAGATGACGGAGAAGATCCGTGTCTTGAGGCTGAACATGAGAAAGGCTCAGGATCGGCAGAAGAGTTACGCCGATAGGAGACGGAAAGAGCTGGAGTTTGAGCTGGGAGATATGGTGTATCTCAAGGCAGCTGTGTTGAGGAGTCCTAACAGATCCATTTCAGAGAATAAGCTGAGTCCGAGGTTTATGGGTCCGTTCAAGGTTGTGGAGCGGGTCGGATCGGTGGCTTATCGGTAGGAGTTACCTCAGAGTATGAAGGCTTTTCACAAAGCCGTCTATGTTTCGATGCTGCGGAAGTGTCTATATGAGTCTGAGGAGGTGTTGGCTAGGATTCTGGAGGATCTTCAGCCCAACATGACGTTGGCGGCGAGGCCTGTGAGGATTCTCGAGAGGAGGGTCAAGGTTCTGCGCCGAAAGAGTATACATTTTGAGATTTAATAAGATGAGTTTGCCTTATTAAATGTGTGGTTAAGACATGTGTTCTTATGAGATGACTAGTGGTGTCATGGTTTGTGATGACTGGTACGTCATGTGGAGGTCTAGCGATAGAAATTCTATTTGAGTTAGAGCTTGTCTATCGGCTAGGATGGCTAGGAATAGGAGTTTTACGCGGCTTATAGCTTGCTCATGTTCCAGAAGGGGCTAGAAATGAGATTGCTCATGTTCCAGGAGTGGCTGGAAATGAAATTTGTTCATGTTCTAGGAGTGGCTAGAAATGAGATCGTTTATGTTCCAGGAGTGGCTGGAAATGAGATCGTTCATGTTCCAGGAGTGGCTGGAAATGAGATTGCTCATGTTCCAGGAGTGGCTGGGATCGTTCATGTTCCAGGAGTGGCTGGAAATGAGATTGCTCATGTTCCAGGAGTGGCTGGAAATGAGATTTGTTCATGTTCTAGGAGTGGCTAGAAATGAGATCGTTCATGTTCCAGGAGTGGCTGGAAATGAGATCGTTCACGTTCCAGGAGTGGCTGGAAATGAGATTGTACATGTTCCAGGAGGGGCTGGAAATGTAAGCTCTATGCGCGTTAGAACTTGTCTATGTCCTAGGGAGAGTCTGGAAAAGAGGTTTTATGTGAGTTAGAATCGTCTTTTCCAGGGACTCTGCGAAACACCCTGGTGATTGGGTTGTTTCGGATGACCACGAGAGGTGATTTCAGTCGACAGGTACTTATGATGCATGTATCAGAGTATTGCTCAAGGAGACAGGTGGGTTTCCTGCATACTGAGGGATAGTGGTTCTCTCCAGGGGACGAGTGGGTTCCTGCATATACTCGAGAGTTGGTGGTTCTCTCTAGGGGACGAGTGGGTTCCTTACATGTACTTTGAGTGATGGTGGTTCTCTCCAGGGGACGAGTGGGTTCATGCACACGTAACTCAAGGGGTGACGATCCTGCGAGTGAGTGTGGTGTACATGTATATGAGTTATGAGTATGAGATATGAGCAGTAGCGTCTGAGCGTGGTCGTGAGTATGGGATTGTATGAAATTCGGGGATCGGGAGTGGATCTCAGGTGGTGCTAACCGAGTGGGGTCAGGGTTGTAGCCGTGGTGAAACGGTGCAATGAGGTTAGTATGAGCCTAGTAGAACTCGGGGATCAGGTGTGATCACGAGTGGTGCTGGCTGAGGGCCAGGGTGTGTTGTGGACGTCGAGTCTGGGGTTATTACTGCAGTATGGATTCGGTTCGGATAATCCTGGTAACATATGTTACGCCGATGGTCGTACATGTTCTTGTTTGATTGTTGTACGATCATTTGGTCCAATGCGGGGTCAACGGTTGGTCGGACATGTTCTTGTTTGATTGTTGGACGGTCAATCGGGCAGCCCTTATCAGGACCATGGGGCATGCATCGTTGATGTTCCGGGTGAATCTGGTCGAATTTTAGGCGAGAGTGTTAGCCTTAGCAGGACGGGTTGTGGGATTCGAGCGTGATCTCGAAGGCAACTGGCCGGGTGCAGGTTAGGTGGTGGAGACCGTAGTGTGGCGGTGTTGCGTGATTCGAGGTCGAATCCGTGTTAGTGGGGGAGAATTGTAACGCCCGTGAACCAAAAAGTGGATTTTTGGTGGGTGTCAATCGACACAAGGGTTGTGTGTCGATCGACACGAGTTAAAATCAGACCGACGGTTTTGGTTTCTGATTGCCGGTTTGGTGGGCCGGTTTAGGGGACATCCTAGGGTTGTATAAAAGGGCTGGAACAGACGCGTGTTGTTCTCTTTTTGGCCGAAAATCAGAGAAAGAGGAGGATTTGAGAGAGAATCAAGAGAGGTTGTGAGTTGTGTGTGATTGAGGGTGAAGGACAGTTTCTGCTCGAGTGTTTGAGAGGGCAAACGGCTGGTCAATTCGAGGAGGATTGGGGTGAAACTTTGTGGGTAAGTTCTCCGATCTCTGATCTTGATATAGGCGAAAACGGTTCGTCATTTCGTTGATTATTCATAGAGTTATGGTTGTTTGAACTCGTTAGGTCTGTGCAGTTTGTTGTCTGCGATCAGTCGGCTTCGGGGTTGATTTCCGATCGAACCAGAAGGATTCTGGAGGCGATCCGCATAACGACGCGTAGCTGTGTCTGTCTAGTTTCCAGAATAGTCGTCCGTTTTGGTTTTGGACCAGTGGTTCGTTGTGTACGAGTCTTTTTGTAACTGTTGATCCCATTCTCATTTCGATTCTTCGAGGTGAGTGCGTGATCGTGGGTTTGTGTGGGCATAGGGATTGATGGAATGCGTTTGCTTGGTGTTTTGTGTGTTTTGTGGTTGGAATTGTGCAGGTGACTCGACGAATCGCGACAGATTCGAGCCACGAGAGGATAGGCTCGTTTCTGGGTTGTCGTGTCGATCGACACCATGGTGGTGTGTCGATCGACACAGGACGGAGTCATGTCGATCGACACCTAGTGTCTATGTCGATCGACACAGAGTCCCTGTACTTGTTCGTGATTGGTTGTTCTTGTTGTTTGCTTGTGTGCTCATCCTGGTATTTCTATTGATTGTTATGTCTATAATTAAATAACCCATAGACGGGATGACCGCGTCGCTGAGTATTTGTGATAATACTCACGCAACTCTTTTTGCCATGTGTTGCAGGTAAAGAAAAAATGTGATCGTGGAATCATGGCCAGGAAGGAGAGATGATCTAGGGTCTCGTATGGCTGTGTGCTATTGTAGAATTGCTAGGTTGCTAGTGAATTCTGAGTTGTAGTTAATTGGTTTATTGGTCATTGGTTATTGGTTATTGTTTGGATTGGTGAATTGAACCGGTTAGATTTAATAAATATGAGATTATTGAATTGATTGAATTGGTTTAATTGTTTTTATGTTTTCCGCATGCTGTATTGATCTAATTGAGGATTATTATCTGTGATGATAATAATCTGACGGGAATTTTTTTTTAAAATTTTGGGTCGGGTCGTTTCAATATATATATGATAATATATTCTTTGGACAGTTTGTCATAAGATTAAAAGGAATCAAAGCAAATTAAAGTGTATTATTAAAAAAGAGAGGCAATTATCCACTTAAGATACAACATTGATCAAATGGATAAGAGACTTTCATCTAGGATTTGAATCCCACAAACTCCATGGGATCATGTGACCAAAGACAGCCACTTATTTTCACACAGCATAAAACCAAGAAAGTAGCTAGTAATCGCCAAAAACAAATACAAAAACGGAACACATGTTGTAAATGCCACTGAAGAAAGCCACTTATTTTAAACACAACATCGAACCGAGAGTCACTTGCATGCACAGCCGTCAAGTTCTCATCAAATAGGTATATTGTCGAGGAACAGAGAAACCACATAATCTTTCATCAACTCAGGTTGCGTGAATATGTCAGTTTTCTTGTAAAAAACTTCCATGACCCTCGAGAGGTTTAAGAATCTCATGATGATAGGGAAAGGAAAAAGGCGAGGTCTCGTCATCAGTTCTTGGTTAAGACTCTTCCATATATCCAATACCATGAACTTGATCTCTTCAGTGGCTTTCTCCCGTGAAACATCATATTGCTTCATGTAACAATCAATGGCTGTCCCTACGTGATCTCTTTTCTTCTCAAACTGCATTAGTTAGATCATGAGATTGATTGTGATATTTTGTAATAGTTAGAATCAGGAACTTTTTATTTTTCTAAACAAACAAATTTGGACTTTTCGGGTCATTACTCCCAACAAGGCTTCAGGTTGGGCTCATGCGAGGTTCAGACCAGATTCATGTTGGATCACTTAGTAATTAGTTTCCATACGAAAACTCTGTTTAACTAAGTTAGTAGCTTATACAGATTTCGCAAAATCCTATTTTGTTATGCATATATATAAATTTCATTATTTTTGTTTCAAATATTGGTATATGTTTTTAGTCCAATCCTTTTTTTATATAGTTTAATCAACAAAAATTTCTATCGTTTTATATTGGTAAAATATGTTATATAGATCAGATCCGGCTATGTCGAACTAGACTGGCATGATTTACATTCATGTGTTTAGGGTGAGTTAAATATTTACCTCGCTACTCGCAATATCATCAGCAAACCGGGCTATTAAACAAGAAGTTACAAGCAGCGGTGGGAAAGTGCTTAACCATTCGAGCACATCAAGTGTGCCTTCATCCACCATTCCTAAAAAAGATATTGTTAACAATGTTAAGTAACTCCCCGTAAGAATTCCGTTCTCTGTGTACTCCTCAAATGTGGCCACATAGTCTTCGTTCAACCAATTTGCCTCTTGCATGTAGGATTTAGCCACTATCATCATCTGGTCATGAACACCAAATACATGAACACGTACTTATTACTTCTTATATCCTTGTTCAATATAATAAATGTATAAGATTTGTTTGTTATACCGATTTTTTGGCATAGGTGCCACATCCTGACCTTCCTTCCTTTTCCATTTCCTCCTCGAGTATGTCAAAAAAATCTAGCACAACACGGTGAAGGTACTTCATGCTCTCAGGGAGCCCTTCAATTCCGCTAGGATTCCACCTTAAAAACGCATCTGTTAATTGCTCGAGTTCTTCAATCGTGCCATACGCATCATATGTATCATCAACTACCGTCAAAACAATAATCATTATGGCCAATTTAATTCTTGCTTGTGCATAACATGGCTCAAAGTGTGCTCCAACTGCCCACAAGTAGCTTTCAACAATCCTAGTCCTTGCATAGGGCAATTTTGAGTCGAGGTTCAGATTTTTGTACCACCTATAATAGAACATATCAATGTTATCCATACCATTCAGGCCCTTTAATAAAATAACTAGGTGATTCTTCCATGTACACGCGGATAATTATTTATGTAGTTTTGTTTTTAATTTTAATTTTTCAAAATGTGAAATATGTAATTGTTTGATTTTATTATAGACATTGTTGTTGATTATTTTGTTGTTAATTTTTTTGGTTAATAATATCGTTTTTATTAATAATATGAATTTTCGAAATTTAATACCATTTAGTTATTTTATATATGTAAATATGTCAAATCAAAATGTAATACATTAGAGTTTAAAAAAAAACATGTTAAATTTGGCTTGTCCGAATATTTTAAATAGTATTTAGAATACAAATAAATTATTTAATATTTTAAAATATTAAAATATATAATCATAAATTTTATAAATAAAACGCAAATAAAAAAATTGTTGTTTTCGAATAAAAAAATATTTTTATTACTTTCAAATTGTCTTGCGTAAAAAAACTTTCAAAAGAGAAATTACATTTTTTTTTATAAACTTGGGAGTTTTTTTCACAAACATATTAAATTCACTTTTAAAAATTTGGTAAGTCTTTATTATTATTTTCAAAAGAATATATATTCTATAAAAAATGTTCTCTAATTTTATTTTTACAATAATCAATTTCTAAACTTATAACGCTCGCGAACCAAATTTTGGAAATTTTGGTGGTGCGTCGATCAACACAAGGGTCAAATTGAACCGGTTGATTCGATTTTTTATCTGTTCGGTTTGCGATTTGGTTAAGAAAACCCTAGGGTTTGCCTATAAAAGGTGAGCAGGCGCACTAAGGTCGTTTTTCAGAGTTTCCAGAGAGTTCCAAAGAGTTTTCAGAGAATTACAGAGAGGATTAAGAGAAGGGAAGAATCATTGTTGATTTATTCGTGTTCTTGATCCTGAAAGCTTGTGAGTGTGAGTGTGATTGTGAGGCTCTTCGCAAGGGAAGAAGGAAATCTGGATTTAAGGAGTTGGATTTCTGATTTTTATGTGTTCTTCGTGTTCGTATTCCTTTTTTCTTTTCGAAATCAAGGTGAGTGCGTGACCATGATTTATGTGGGTAATTGGGATGTCATGATGCATTTGATTGAGGTTTGGATTGATTTGATGATTGATGGTGTGATTTGAATGATTATCGTGTTATTGGATGTTTGTGTTGATGTTTTTGGTGCAAGAGATCGATACGTCGGGTCCTGGGACGAGCCATGAGAGGATAGGCTCATGTTCCACGGACACTGTGACGTGCGTTGATCGACGCAAGTGTTTTGTGTCGATCGACGCAAGTGTTTTGTGTCGATCGACGCAAAGTCTAAAATCGTGAATTGTTCGCAATTGTTCATTGTTGATTGAGTTGCGTGGTATTATGGTATTCCTTTATGCCTGTGTGTATAGTCGGTAGATGGAATGATCATCTCACTGAGTATTTGTGATAATACTCACGCATCTCGTTTTGTCATGTGATGCAGGTAAAGAAAAGGTGTGATCGTGGAATCATGGCTGGGAAGAGGAGATGATCTAGAGTCTCGTTTATGTGTATTTATGCGATTGTTTAGAATTGCTACGTTGCTGGATTGTTGAATTAGATTTATGAATTGGTTTATATTGGTTATTCGAATTGGTTATTGAAGTTATTGAATGATTCATTGTTTGAATTGAGTTTGATTTCTGTTGGTTGTTTGATATGTTCGAAAATGATGTAAGAATTATTATTTATGGGAATAATAATCTGAATTAAAAAAAAAAGGGTCGGGTTGTTTCAGTTTAGTTAATTTTAATTATTGAGTTTGGGCTACTTTTAATCAGGGATTAATGAGCTAAATTAGAGAGAATGTCATGACATATTTTAAGGGATGTCATGTCACATTGAAATTGGAAGAGTGATTTTGGTGATGACACCTAAGTGTTTTTTGAAAAATTACTTTCCAGTTAATATATAAGGGATAAGGGATCAAGGGCCAATTATAATTTTTCATGTTCTTACCATAAACGAGTTTCTTATATATAAGATGTCTGGTATAGTGGCACGAAAAATGGTACCTCGAAACTTGACCAAGCTCTTCACGGTGTAGCGTCTGCAGAATATTGAAGTCTACCTTAGCAAATTCAAGCAAAGTTTGGTCATGTGAATCTTCTTTTTCATAGTATGAGATATATTGTCTTGTTTCTATCCTTGAGATACCCCTAGGGTATGCATGCTTGAGGGCATTCTTGATGCGGACTGTGAGATGTGGACTAGATCGAGGAGCGAGTTCTTCCAAATGAGACCTAGAGAAAGCGAGAGCTTCATCGAGAATATCTTCACCATGAGTGCTCCAGTGTGCAGCTTCATAAAGGCATAAGAGACCTCTCGCATCTTCAGCTAGGTGCTCCTTAAAATCTCCATCCTTGTTTTTGAACTTGTCAAACACATCTTATAAGATCATGTAACTTTAGTAAATCAATACCAAGCTTAACAATTAACATTTCGTTTGGTATACATATTTATAATGCATATATATACACGATTCTTCTAACAAAAAGTCAAAAAATTTGTTTTAATCATAATTGATATATGTTATATAATAATTGCAAATACTAATTAAAATAAACTTAGTATTTTCACTAAGTTTCTGCTTCACTATGCGTTTCTCACTGTTTTGTATTAATTAGTATTATATTATTACTTATTCTTGTAATTTTTTTAACTCATCTTCATCTTTAGATTTAGATCATCTTGTATTCTAAATGATGTTGTTTAACAGGGGAAGAAGAAGATGAATAAAAAATGAATTCTTTTTTTTAAGAAAAAAAATTGTAGTAGAACGATAGTTATTTCAGATTTTGTTACCTTTTTTTTTTTTTTGCTAAATTGGATTTTGTTACTTACCGACAGAAAGCTTATAGCCGAACTGCCTAGAAACTTGAAAAACAAGTGAAACGGCATACATATCGGATTCATTCTCTTTTATCATCTGCATGAAATCATGAGTACCAAACAACGTCTCCAACTGTGCAAGGATTTCATGTTCAAAGTGATAGGAGACCCCAAGGCGACACAAAGCATCGATGAACTTAATGTTCTCAATCGGCTTCTCTTTTGAAGCCATAAATGAATCTTTCACAATTTCCTTCAGCGAATTCTGTGTTTTTTTGTTTTTCTCACTTTCCTATATATATGTCAAATAAGAGGCACGAGAGAGACATGACTTAGATTTTTTGAACAAATTAATGGAGCATGAACTCGATTATCCGATAAAGTAGTTTAAAAAAAAAAAAGAATTAAACAAAAAAGCTCGCATTTTTTTTAATCAAACCATAAACTGCATAAAAGGCATATTTATAAAATAATTTTTGTAAATCCGAAAAGGTTATAATAATTTAGATTCATAAATAAAAATAAATACTAAAAATAATTGAAAATTATCCAAATATATGTAGCTGAGTGTAATGATGAGAAAAAAGGTACATACAGGGTCGGAAATTGAAAAAGATGTCAAGGAATCTTCCCATATGTTCACCGGAAAATCAGCTAATGGCCGATCCATATCTTCTCTCTTGACTGCGGACGAACTGTTTACCGTCTCCATGCTTTTAAATGTTTATTATTTTAGAAGTGGACTTATAAATCCTCGAGGTTTTCCTTAATGTTTGCTAAAACTGTTGCTGCACTAACTATATATAGAGATAACATGAAATCCTTTTTGGGTGTGTGACTACAAGTGTGACTACAAGTCTAGAATTACCTTCAAGTAGCATAAACGTTTTACTTTCTCCCAAAAAAAAGTAGCTTAAACGTTTATGTGAGTAGATGAGTTTTTTGTAATAAGACTCATTTCACAGTTGTCAAAATCTGGTTGAAATTGTTTACACTTAATAATAAAAATCTAATCAAGCATCTTTAATTCAATTGAAAATGTATTAATAATCAAAACCTAGAGATCACAAGATCAAATTACACTTGCAATGAAATTTATAGTATATGTTGTCGTCCCAAATTTTGAGAAATTATAGATTTCGTTCCAAAACCGCCTCGTAATTTGATTAAAAACAAATCTGTTTGAATAACTAACATGTATCATAATTATATATAATATGTCGTGATTATGTTTATTGCAAAGCATATGCATCAAATTTATATGTAATATTATAAGTGTGTTTCTATATCTTCATAATAGTACACGCAAATTCATGAAAGCCACTACTTTAATTTTTAAACGTTGTGTAATTGTGTAAAATTCTCTTTGGTTGAATAGTTGATCATAGCTAAATTAATGATTGTATACAAAAAAGTTATGGAGTTCGGATTCTAGAGAGTGCTGACTATTACTATTTATGCAAATTAATATAGATAAGATTACGTGATTTTTCCAGCGTGAAACATGTAAAATCATGTAAAATCGTATATAAACGGTAGAGTTGACTATTGTAGAATTTATTAATATAACAATTCTAATCATTTTTAATTGAATAATAAACCCTGTTAAAAGAAACGATGTGTAATTATATTGGTCAAAACAGTGACTTTTTATATGTTGTTGAGCTGCTGTAAAAAAAATTGGTTTGAAATAAGACAGTTACAAACAGTAATTAGAGAAGGCGGTTCGGTAACAGAAGACGATTTAAATATAAAATTTATTAGTAACATTATAGTAATTAAAAAGAATAATTAGATAGAATGATGTAAAAGAATTATGTTTAACTGATCTTTTAAAAAAATACGATGCATTAACAAATTTTTTGAAATTAATAATATAAATTATTAGTAAATATTATTACAATTATTCATTATCAAAATAATGATTGTATAAAGCAAAACAACTATCCTTCTAACTATGATAAAATTTTAAATAATCATCAGTGATCAGCCCATAATATATATGCAATTGAATTACGAATTGTATATCCAATGTATAAATCTATACACAAATTTACATATACTAGAAAAACAAGATAATAATTACATAATCACATGCATATGAACAAAAAAAAAATATAAAAGATAATTGCAAAAATACTATTTTTAGTGTGTACATTTGCAAAAATAAGTTTAGAGTCTAAATCTTATAAGTTTTTTTTGAAAAATGTTATTTTTAAAAATTATTTATTCGTTATATTATTTATGTTTGGGTTACTATATTGTATTAGGGTTTAGGATTTGTTAGGGGCCAAAACATTTTCTAGGGTTTAGAATGTTAAGATTTAAGGTTTAAAAATTTATAATTTGTGGCATTTTTGTAAATGGACAACTCCATGTGATATTTTTGCAAAGTGGTATACTTAAAGTGGTTTTTTTTTTGCAATTGTTCCATCTTAAAATTTTAAACCCTTAAAATTAAATATTAATATAATATAATTAATCCAAATATAAATGATATAATGAATAAATAATTTTTAAAAAATAATAATTTTACAAATTTTTTAAAAATATAATATTTTAAAAAAACGACATTTGAAAAGTGATATTTTAAAAAAAAAAATAGTCACATGCAAACACTTTTCCAAAATGTGTACTTTTTAACTCTTGCACGCAAGCACCTATTAAAACGAGAGTTTGAGAAGCTCTATAAACATTTGTTTCATTTTGTCATATAAATCAAGTTTTTCAATCACTTCTTTCAAACATTTGTTTCGACCACTTGTTTAAATCATCATTTGATTGGTAACAAACAAAAGATTCAATCATTCCACTTTTATAAATTAGATATCCAATATAACCCATTATTTCATGTGTCATTGGATCCAATAACCATAAAAAATTAAAACCAATAAACTAATCAAAATGGTTTTATGTGGCAAAATTTTGACCCTTAAATTTAAGAGTTTTGGTTAATTTATTAGTTTGAAATTTTTATTTTTTTTTTGATTATTGAACAAATTCACCCTTATTTCATTACTATTTTCCACTTTTTATTTTTAGAAAAGAAAAGTACAATTGAAAGAATAGAAAATTTACTAACAATTTTATTTCACTTTAACACGACAATAAACACTAAAAGTTAGTTACTAGTCTAAACTGTTGATTAAAATTATACTCTCTTTGTTTATGAATGAGTGTTATTTTTAACTATATTCATGGGAATGAAGGAACTGTCAATATACATATATATATATATATATATATATATGCATCTGTTTAATATATCATTAATTTAATGATTATAATTTAAATTTCAAACAAATTTATTTTTAATGTGGGGTAAAATAGGAAATGCATTTTAATAGTTAGATTGAAAATGTAGAATGATATTTTAAAAAAAATAAAATATAACTTTAGACTGATATTTTTTGCGAAACGGAGAGACTAGTCTAATCAAAATTAGATTTGTATCTAATCATCAATAGTATGATATAATTTATTTTGGTTAAATATCGAAAATATGGAAATCTAAAATGAAAATGCATTTCTATGGATTTGAATGTCCCTTGTACATCGAATGTATAGCAAATCTCCTATCATTTTCAATAACTTGTGGCTGTAAAAGTTAGCGAACCAAGAAGAATCATTATTATTTTATGCCTTCCGATTAGACTCCAGGGCTGCTGAAACTCCATACCTAATAATGATTTTGTTTGTTTGTTTCAAAGACAACTTGTCAATAACAAACAAACAGATAGTTTGCCATGGCTGCTGCAATAGTGGTGTTGCTGAAAATAAAATGCCACGGTAGGTCCAATTATATGGATGATATGAGGCAAGAATATAAATGGTTATTTGTGTACTGAAAATTGTAAACGTAGAGGATCTGCAGAACAAACAGAAGTAATGAAGAGTTCGTGTGTTACTCAGAAGCTAAAGAAAAAGTCAGATGCTTAGGAAAAGTTAACATGTTGACTAGACGTGCGAGGTGGTACCTCGAGCCAAGAGCTGCGCAAGTGAAAAACTTACTCTGGAAGCTTGGTACAGTAAACAAAGAAGGATCTGACCCCTTTGCAAAAATCAAAGACAGCAAGTGGGGTTAGTTAGAGTTTTCAAGTGTTGATGGGACTCGCAACCAGAAAAAAAGTGTGTGGTGGTCTCCTATCAACAGTTGTGCAACAATGCTTTGCCCTTCGAATTTAAGGGGGAGCCAATGAATTAGGATTGCGTTGATAACTGATATAAAAGGAGGAAGAATAGTGTTATGTCACTAGTTCTTCCAAAAAAGCTCTTTGAAAAACTCAGAGACAGAAATAAATAAATTATTGTGTTGAGAGAAAAGGAGAGGCTTTGTAACTGTTATTACATTGCACTGTTGGGTAGATTAGAAACACGTTCAGGTTCGAGTCACGGTGTGTGTGATGTCGCATAACTCTGGGTAGAATAAGATTGTAGGATATGTTCTATAGAAGTGTTTGTGTAAAATCTATCTGCTGCAGCAACTGCATTGTATAAGCAGTTATTGTGTCCTGCGGGGAATATCAATAAAGACTGAGTGTTTTTATTGGAATTGATATGTCTCTTGTGAATTTCTCATTTTAGTATCAAGTTCTAGGATTCCTATTTTTACATTTGGTATTATAGCGCATCACCAAACCAAGGTATTGTTATTCCCTAATAGGTGAAGATCTTGCGACATCATGGAATCGTCTACAGAGCTCGTTGGTGCTAACAAGACTTTGTTGCCGGATACAAAAAAGATATGGTTACTGGAAAGTCAGGATGATGCAGCTTATTCGTGGAAAAGGAGAAGATGCATGGACTGCTGTTGAAGATAGCTGGGAACCTCTGTTTCAACTCTCGGAGGAAGACTTCAAAGTTCTCAAACCAAAGTCAAGCTGGACTATTGAAGAAAAGAATCTGTCCAAATTTAATGCTCATTCTATCAATACTATCTTTGGTGGTGTTGATGAAGATGAATTCAAACTTATTCAGAGCTGCACGTCTGCAAACAGGCTTGGGATATTTTTAAAAATCTTGTGAAGGCACATCCAGTGTGAAGAGAACAAGACTAGATCAGCTTGCCTCACAGTTTGAAAATCTGAATAAAACAATCCAACCCGTAAAATTTTAAATTTTTCCCTTTCGGATTATTATTATCACAAATAATAATCCTCAACGGGTCAACACAAGAATGCGGAACAATAAACAGTTAACAATCACACCAATTTAATGAAACCCATACTTTCTAAACCAATAACCAATCAATTCAATTCAATTCCAATAACAATAACAATAACATGGGTTCCAGAATCACTAACAACCTAACAATTCTAAGCAATACAACCATTCAATCGAGACACTAGATCATCTCTTCTTCCCGGCCATGATTCCACGATCACACTTTCTCTTTACCTGCATCACATAGCAAAAAGAGATGCGTGAGTATTATCATAAATACTCAGTGAGACGGTCATCCCGTCAAAAGGTTATACACACAGGCATAAGAATCCATACAATACTAGGGTGATTCAAACAACAACGCAAGCACGAAAAAATAACACAAGTCCTTCGCAAACAGACATGCGTCGATCGACACAACCACTAGGTGTCGATCGACACAACCACTAGGTGTCGATCGATGCATATACCTGCGTCGATTGACATGCAATCCTGGTGTCGATCGATACATCAGCCAGCGTGTCGATCGACACGCAACCCTGGTGTCGATAGATGCACTGTCCCGTGTATCGATCGACGCAACATCACATATTCCAGGATCGAACCTATCCTCTCATGGATCGATCCTGGATCAAAATACATCGATCCCTGCATGCAATCAACACAAAAACACACCAAAATAAACCCTTTACCCAGATAAACCTACGGTCACGCACTCACCTCGATTAAGGAAGGAAAAGAAAGGGAATTCACGAAGAACATGAAGAACGCGAAGAACACGGTCTCCAAATCCAAAATTCATACTCCCAAATCGCAAAACACAACCCCCACACACTCCTGGATCCTCACAATCATGAAACCCAGCCTCTAAAAGGATCTAACAACACTTAAAATCTTTCTGATTTCTCTCTGTTTTACTGATAAAAACGCGGCCAAGAACAACCTGAACCCTTTTATACCCGAGCCCTAGGGTTCCCTAAACCGACCCGCTAAACCGAATAATTGAAATCGAACCGGTCTAGTTCAGTCCAAATTGCGTCGATCGACGCACACCACCTGCGTCAATCGATGCACGACCAAATTTCACAAAAATTGGTTCGCGGTTGTTACAATTTTCCCCCCACAAACACGGATTCATCCTCGAATCACGCGACATCATCACCTTACGATCACACACCTGATATCATCCCTCTTGCCCAACCCGGCTATCTTTACTGATATCATATTCCTGGCCCCACCCGGCCCACATCCTCTGAGATCAACATCCGATCCCAGAACTCAACTAGTCTCATACTAGTCACACTGCACCGTCCCACCACGGCTATAATCCTGACCAACCCGGTCAGCACCCCTTGAGATCACTCCCGATCCCTGAAGTTCATCCAGTCTCATACTTACAATCACACTACATACACTATTGCTGATACTCATATCTATATACACCACCCCACTCTCAGGATCGTCACCCTTTGAGCTCTCGATGTATATCATACCCCTCCCACCTTCATGACCACCGTACATCCAGCTCTCGGTATTCTCCATCTCCTCCCACTCTCGGAACACACAGTCCGTCAAGCTATCGGCTGCAGAGGAATCACACATCCTCTGGAGATCCCTGTCCCTCAAAGTATATGCAGAGGATGTAACGCCCGTGAACCAAAAAATGGATTTTGGCTGAGTGTCGATCGACACAGGGTGTGTGTGTCGATCGACACAAGTGTTTTTAACTTGTGAGAAGTCGGGTTTTGGGCGTTGTGTCGATCGACACAGGTGATGTGTCTCGATCGACACAGGTTTAGATTATACCATCAGGTTTGGGTTAATTGTCCGGTTTGGTGGGTCGGTTTAGAGAATCCTAGGATTCGATATTTAAACAGAACAGGATGAGTTCTGGCTGACTTTTTCCATCAGAAACAGAGAGAATCAGAGAATTGGGAGAAAATAAGAAATCAGGGAGATTGTGAGTTTTTTGGATTGTTCTTGGCTTGTTTTTGCTTGTTCTTGAGGCTAGAAGAATATAGAAGATTGGTGCTTGGCGATTCCGGGGTTGGGAGAAGGAAATCAAAGGCTGTGTAGGGCCTGTTCTTCGAGTTCTTCGCTCGTTCTTCGTGTTCTTTCTCTTTCAATCTGAAATCGAGGTGAGTGCGTGACCGTAGGTTTATCTGGGTAAAGAAATCTATAGAATACGTTTGATTGCGGTTGTGTGGATTGTATTTCGTGTGTTTATTGATGAAATCATGTAGGAGATCGAATGATCAAATTAGGATTCGAGCCGTGAGAGGATAGGCTCGTTCCTTACTTCTGCGATGCCATGTCAATCGACACAGGTGCATCGTGTCGATCGACACCAGGGTGGTGTGTCGATCGACACAAGTGCAGTATGTCGCTTGACACCTAGTGGTTGTGTCGATCGACACAGTGCTCCTGAACTGGTTCATGTTTGATTGTTCATGTATGCTTGTTATTTGCTCATCCTGGTATTGTATCTTTTGCTTATACCTGTGTGTATAACCTGCAGACAGGAGGATCGTCTCACTGAGTATTTGTGATAATACTCACGCAACTCTTTTTGCCATGTGTTGCAGGTAAAGAAAAAATGTGATCGTGGAATCATGGCTGGGAAGAGGAGATGATCTAGTGTCTCGTTTTGAATGGTTGTATTGTTAGAATTGCTAGGTTGCTAGTAAATTCTAGAATTATTATTGTTTGATATTGGAATTGAATATTTTTTTATTGGTTGAACGGTTAAGCTATTTGATAAGTATGAGAGTATTAAATGATGATTGGTTTAATTGTTAATGGTTGTTGTTCCGCATTTCTTGTGTTTGGCCCATTGAGGATTATTATATGTGATGATAATAATCCGAAGGAAATTTTTTTAAATTTTGGGTCGGGTTGTTTCAGGGGAACCACCATCCCCTGGAGCAATCACTCTATAACGCGCATCATAAGCACCTGTCGACCAAAATCCCTTCCCGTGGTTCCGTCATGACATTCTTTATCCCAGAATATCACCACATGACCAATCACTAGCTCATCCAAAACAACCCAATCACCAAGGTGTTTCCATCAGAGTCTGTGGAAAAGACAATCCTAACTCACATAAGACCTCTGTTTCCAGACTCTCCCTAGGAAATAGACAGGTTCTAACTCACATAAAACCTCTATTTTCCAGCGCCATCTAGGGAATAGACAAGTCTTAACTCCCATAGAACCTTCATCCCCATATACTCCTCCTAGAACGTGGACAAGCTCTAACTCACATAGAACTTCCTTTTCTAGCCTTACTAGCCAATAGACAGTTCTACTCACTTAGAACTTCTATTACTAGACCTCCACATGACCCCATCAGTCATTTAAACACATGACACCACCAGTCATACCATAAGAACACACGTCTTATAAACACATTTAATAAGGAAAACTCATCTTATTAAATCTCAACGATGTATAATCGTTACCACACAAAATGAGAAATACATCCAACTCTTAGCAACATGCTAATACAGACTCTGAAAACCAGAAAAAGACACTCAAGCCACCACTTGCTTTTCGAACCACTTCGAGAACTTCGTCTTCATCCTCACTTCTGGTTCCCAAGTCTCCTCCTCAATACCATCACAGTCCTACATGACTCTCACCAACGGTATCTTCTTCCAGCGCAGCACCTTGACTCTCCTCTCGAGAATCCTCACAGGCCTAGCCGCCAACGTCATGTTGGGCTGAAGATCCTCTGGAATCCTAGCCAACACCTCCTCACACTCATGTAGACACTTCCGTAGACCTTTTGAAAAGCCTTCAAACTCTGAGGTAACTCCAACCGATAAGCTACTGGCCTGACCCACTCCACAACTTTGAACGGACCCATAAACCTCGTACTTAGCTTATTCTCTGAAATGGATCTGTTAGGACCCCTCAACATCGCTGCCTTGAGATACACCAGATCTCTCATCTCAAACTCCAGCTCTTTCTTCCTCTTATTGGCATAACTCTTCTGTCGATCCTGAGCCTCTCTCATGTTCAGCCTCAAGACACATATCTTCTCCGTCGTCTCCTGAACAAAATTTGCACCAAACATGATCCTCTCCCCCACTTGAGTCCAACATAATGGTATACGACATGACCTCCCATACAGAGCCTCATATGGTGTCATCCTAATACTCGCCTGGTAGCTATTGTTGTACGCAAACTTCACCATGTTCAGATGATCCACCCAATGACCACCATAATCCAGCACACACATCCTCAGCAAATCTTCCAATGTCTGAATCATCCTCTCAGACTGCCCATCCGTCTGAGGATGATACGCTGTGCTCATATGCACTTTAGTGCCAATCTCAGCCTGGAACTTCCTCCAGAACTCTGAAGCAAACCTCGGATCCCTGTCTAACACAATACTCGCTGGCACCCGTACAGCCTCACTATCTCTCGCACATACTTCTTAGCCAACACCGCCGCTCCCCGTCGGTCTTTTTGATGGCAAGAAAATATGCTGACTTAGTCATACGATCCACAATCACCCAAATCGCATCATACGTCCGCGACGCTGGCAACCTCGTCACAAAGTCCATGGTAATCATGTCTCACTTTCACTCCGGAATAGGCAAATTCTCCAACATACCACTCGCAACCTGATACTCAGCCTTCACCAACTGACACACGTTGCACGCTGCAACCCAGTTAGCTATATCTCTCTTCATCCCGACCTAGTGATAATACCGCTTAAGATCACGATACATCTTGGTTGCTCCCTGATGAATCGACAACACGCTCGAATGAGCCTCCCTCAGGATCTCCTGCCTCAGATCCTCATCCTTGGGTACACAAACCCGCCCGTGCACCAGTATCGTCCCATTCGCCGAGACCACATACTCTGAACCTGCTACCTTAGAAGCATCAATCAATCCCTGATCTTTCTCCTGAGCTACCCGAATCCTGCTTAACAAATCTGCCTAATTAGCTGCCTCTAACCCCAATGGCTCCTATGAGATAACACACAATCTCAACGTACTAATCTCACTCACCAGAGCCTCTATATCCTGCTCCTGAGCCGAAGCAACCTTCTTCTGACTCAACGCATCTGCAACCAGATTAGCCTTACCTAGATGGTACCCAATCTCCAAGTCATAATCCGCTACCAACTCCATCCAGCGCCTCTGTCTATAGTTCAACTCTAGCTAAGTGAAGATATACTTCAAACTTTTGTGGTCTGTGAACACCTGCACCTTTCCGCCATAAAGATAAGACCTCTAAATCTTTAGGGCGAAAATCACCACAGCCAACTCCAAGTCATGGGTAGGGTAGTTGCACTCATGCTTCCTCAACTGCTTCGAAGCGTATGGAATAACCTTTCCCTGCTGCATCAGTACACAACCCATACCAACTTCCGAAGCGTCAGTATACACCACGTAAGGCTCATCCGACTCGGGTAACGCCAACACTGGTGTACTCGTCAGCATCTCCTTCAGCTTCCCAAAACTCTGCTCGCAAGCTGAAGACCATACAAAAGGGACATCCTTCCCCGTCAACTTCGACATCGACTGCGCCATACTCGCAAATCCCTTGACAAACCTCCGATAGTAACCCGCCAACCCAAGAAAACTCCAGATCTCGGTGGCATTCCTCGGTCTCGGTCACCCTCTGATAGCCTCAATCTTAGCCGGATCCACATAAACTCCCTCTGCAGACACCACATGGCAAAAAAAACTCATCTCTCACTGCCAGAAACTGCACTTACTCAACTTTGCATACAGCTTCCGCTCCCGCAGCTTCTCCAGAATTACTCTTAGATGCACTTCGTACTCCCCAGGATTCCTCGAATACACCAGAATAACATCAATGAAGATGATAACAAACACATCCAGATACTCTTGGAACACCCCGTTCATCAACCTCATGAACGCTGCTAGCGCATTTGTTAACCCGAAAGGTATCACTACGAACTCGTAATGCCCATACCTCGTCCTGAAAGTAGTCTTCCTAACATCTGTCTCGTCGATAGGAATTTGATGGTAACCCGAAGCCAAATTAATCTTTGAGAACCAAGTATCCCCTCGCAACTGATCCAACAACTCATCAATCCGCGGCAGAGGGTACCTGTTCTTCACAATGACTCGGTTAAGTCCCCGGTAATCGATGCACAACCGGAAACTCCCATCTTTCTTCTTCACGAACAACACCGGCGCTCCCCACGGTGAAACACTAGGCCGGATGAAACCCTTCCCCAACAAATCATCCAGCTACTTCTTCAGTTCTGCCATCTTTGCTGGAGCCATACGGTAAGGCGCCTTGGATATAGGAGTCTTCCCAGGCTCCAACTTAATCGTAAACGAATCCGACCGCGACGGCGGTAATCCCTGCGACGACTGGAAAACATCCTGGAAATCCCAAACAACCCAAATATCCTCAACTGCAACCTCTCCAACAGTCTCTGGCATCACTATCATCGCCAAATATGCCTCGCAACCCTTCTCAATCACCTGCTCGGCCTGAATGGTTAAAATCACAAGACTTCCGAAAGTCGGCCTCACACCCTGATAAACCAACCTCCCCGCCTCTCGCTCGAACACAACCCGTCCTCGATGGCAATCCAGATGGACCCTGTACCGATCCATCCAATCCATCCCGAGAATGAGATCGTACAACTCCACTGTACTAATGATCAGATCTGCTGGCATCAACTCTCCCGCCACCAGAACACCCACACCACGAGCCCGCCCAAAAGTAGCTAACGACTTGCCACCAGCAACCTTAACTACTCCCGGCTGCTCGCCAGAATCACTCCGGATACCGCTGCCCTCCGCACACTCTGGAGTAATGAAGCTATTCGTAGCTCTTGAATCAAACAAAACGTGGGACTCACATCCGTTCACTACTAAGGTCCCTGCACAAATCCCATGACGCTAATGGAAACAACATAAGTTGACAGAAAACTAAGAAATGCTCAACAATGGATCTCAACAATTGGACAATATTCTCGCCATGGAAACAACTTAATCAATGCACTAGGGTCATGGTTATCAGGGGGTGTCCAGTTGTCTTAGAGAGTCTCAGGGTGAACAGAGTGTCTTTGTTAAAAGTTGCAGTACCACAAAAACTCTACAGAAGCAAGGTACTTTTGACGAGACTTCAACAGCTAAATCTGTTTGTACTGAGTCAAGGAATAATCATAGCTCAAGCTGTAAACCGCCAAAGGTTGATCTTCAGACAAAAAAGCACATGTGGGACTGAACTAGGATCTCGAAGGATATGCAGAAGCCAAATAACAAAACTCTAAGGAAAGTGGGACTGAACAAGAAACATGAGTCTCCTGTTCTCAAGGCTCGTGTTGAAGCAATGTGAGAAGACATGTCACATATGGAAGCAATGTTTCAAAAGGAAGAAGAAGTTTATGTTGCTTTGGAACTCGAACAAATGTTGGTTGAACCCACAAGGTTTATTTGTGTTTGGGTTACCAAGAAAGACCTCTATGGGAAATCATCTGGATTTGACAAAACTAATTGGGTGAGTTACTCTGTATTTAAAAAGGAGAATGAACATCTGGTGGTCAATATGGCGTGGATCAGTGACATTTTAGATAATGAAGAACGGTGGTACTTTGATAGTGGGTGCTCTATACACATGATTGGTGATAAGACTATTCTTAGCAACTACTCTGATTCCGTCAGGGGAAGTGTCATGTATGGAGATGAACAATCTAGACTTATTACAGGTAGAGGATCCACTGTCAACAAAAGTACCCTACATCTAGCTGAAGTGTACTTGGTTGAAGAACTAAATGTGAATCTGATCAGTGTGAGTCCGTTGTGTACAAAATGATTGAATGTTGTGTTTGTGTGAACCGAAACTAGCACAATCAAAACTTGTAGAGAACTAATTTCTAAGTTAAAACTACCACAAAGAGAATAAGAAAATTAGTTTTATTGCTGCTTAGAAAGTTTTAGCGTACAAGTCTTTATGAATTAATTTTTGGATCTCTTTCTAAAGGAATGTACATGAGTATATATACTAGTCTAGGTCGGCTAAATCTATTCTTAAACCACAAAGGAAAACTTCTTCTTCCTTTGCTCGTTTCCATTCTTAGGGTCGCCTAAGTCGGTCATTCCTTGGTGGGCCTTATTCGTATTTTTGTGGGCTTTTTTCCTTTGTCTCTTCGGCCCAGTGTCATTTCGCCAAGTCGATTCCTGTACGCATCAAAACGACATCAGCATCCATATGGAACAAATCAGTATCCATACGAAACATCATCACCCAGACGAGATGATATCGACACCCATACGGGACGACATCGACACCATACGGGACGACATCGTTATCTATACGGAATGACATTGCACCCATATGAGATTTTGGGTTAATAAATTTAGATCAAAATAGATAAATCAAAATCTCACTTTTTTGGTATAGAATGGACATAAACCATTTTTATTTTTTTGGTATATGATCAGATATGTTATAAATTATAATATAAGGTTGAGATAAATATCATATATATGTGTTTATCTAATCATGTATAAGTATATATATGTTTGTGTAAAAGAGGCGAGAGAGAGAAGAACTGATCTTCTTATTTTTAGAGCATCCGCATTGGTTATATTTTGTAGATGTCTTTAAATATAAAATTATTAAAAGTTGAGTAAAAGAAAGAAAGAGAATGTTTTTGGTTGAAATAATAGGGTGTATTGAAATATAAAATTAATAAAATTTGAGTAAAGAGAAGAGATAATGGATATTTTTGGAGTGGAAAGACAAAGTTGTGTCTGGGGAAGACAAAATTAGAGAGAGAATGGATGAAAGTTGGAGAGAGTTTAAATATAAAATTAACAAAAATTGAGTAAAAAAATAAAAAAAAAATATAAAGTTGAATAAAAAAGAAAGAAAGTGTATTTTTAATATTTTTTTATTGAGAACATCCACATTTTATGTGTAATGTGGATGGTCTTATTGATCTCTTCGAGGTACAAGGCGGTGAATCCTTTCTTGGTAACAAAGAAACCATTATAAAATGGTTTGATGGATAAACACTACTAATGATATAATACTTTAATGGATAAATCCTTATCTTCAATGACAAATAATAACAAGTGGGCGGACGTACGTATTATAAAACAAGGCACGTGCCCATACTGTTTTGATTTTTTCTTTTATTATTAATTCAAATTAACCAAAATTATATTAAAAATAATTTTAACCAAAAAAGTCCCTCCCTCTAATATTTTATAACCAAAAAAGTCCTTCCCTTTAACATTTTATAACCAAAAAAGTCCCTCCGTCTAACATTTTAACCGCAAAAGTCCCTCTTATAAAAATAATTTTTGTTTTGTTTTTTTTTTAACTAAAAAATTGGTCAAAGACTAGATTCTCCTTTATGAATATGCATAATAACCAACCTAACCATAAATCTATCGAATTATCCATCCGAATCCGAACCAAATTATACCATAATTTTATCTAAAATTTAAATAAACAAAAATAAAAACAATTCCCAAAAATCTCTAATTTGTTCTGTTCATCTGGTCTTCTTCAGGATTCTTCTTCACACTTTCTCCTCTCTTTGTCCTCTCAGTCTCAACATCTTTTCCCTCCGACTTCCTCCCCCCTCATACATAAAAATCCATAGATGACTTCAACAGAAATAGACCGGACGAGTACAACAAGGAAGTGGAGGAAGTAGACAACAAGTAGAACTATGACGTCGAGTACGATTCCTTGGCCGCCGCGATGGTGGCTCCAAGCGATGGCGGTAGTGGTGCCAAAGGAGATATCGCTCTTGTGCAGAGCACAAGCTTTATATCAACACATGGATGGAACTTGGAGATGGTGGCTGATTACAGGATAAATGAAGAGTCATTCCAAAGAATCAGCTTACTGGAATGCAAATTCTTTATCAGGAAACCGCCTCATCCAGATAGTGATGTTTATGATTTAAGAGAGATGTGCGAGTTCTCTGATTGAAAGAATCGTAGTTGTTGGGTTTGTTCTTCATCATGTCTATCACTCGTTCCTTTGATTAGTCTAGCTGTTGGGTTCGTTCTTCATCATGTCTATTCATTTACAGGTATTTTTGACAAAACATTATCGAGAAAGAATCGTAGTGGAAGAAGGCGCCGGAGACGAGGGAGAGGTGAAGAAGCGTAGCGAAAGACGACAAAGTTGATGAGAAAGAAGACAGGGGAGAGAAGAATCTAGTTAGGTTTTCGAGAAGCAGAGTGACGGTGATCGACACGAACTCTCGGTTTTTGGACTTTTCACGGTTGAGAGGTAATGGTTGTAACCATCAATATTAGAGTTTTTTTTTAATCTTTTGAGTTTCAACCGTATGAAAAGTGAACTAATTGGAAGAAAATTTGGGTGTTGCATGATTAAAGGACAAAGTTTTCTCTGGTGCATGTACTTCTGTTCATTTACTATCTCCAAAATTTGATCTCTCTTCATTTATGTGTTCTAGTCTACAATCTTAAATAGGATTAGATTGTGAGTATATATCAATAGATGTGATTATGTAAAAGAGATCATTTTCAATGTGTATTCTCTATAGGTAGATTTATATTGATGCATTGGATACAACTTGGTTTTTGTTATTGCAGATATATTAAGTGTAATACGTCTTCGAGGTATTGATCACTTTAAATATATTTGCTATCGTTTCGTATACTAAAATGTCTGACAACAACATAATCGGATGTTTCACATAACAATGAGGCTAGTAACTCATATATTAACCATATGTATAAGGTATAGTTATAGTAAAAATATATGTTTTGCTCTAAATTTTTTATATATATTTGTATGTTTCCAGTGCTGCCTAATTATCAAGTAGACACAGTCATAGGTACATAAACGAACGTAGTAAGGAAACAAAACGTAAAGACAAAAAGAGACAAAATTATCAACACAATCATATTCAGTCATACAACTCATAAATAGTCATACTCAGTTATACGTAGTTATACCTCGCAAAGAGAATTACCAAAATAACAACACACAGTCATACTCACTCATACGTAGTTATACCTGGCAAGCCTTTTCGGAACGAGTTAAGTTCTTCCTCAGGTATCATCCAACTTAACATATGTGGTATAAGATATATCGTCCTAGTATATGCCATTACCCTCTTCTCAACCGTATCGTATATGCCTCAAGTATCATCCAATATGACGGTATCATCCAAATATACATTTTAGCACATATCGTTTTGTACACCATCTTCCCAAGGAATAGATACAAGGCCAGATCCATCAATAACATCTTCTTGCTCATTATCTTCATGCATACCAAAGTTATCCTCATATCAACCTCTTCGTGATTTGTCATAAAAAAAATTTCAAAAAGTTATACCTAGTTATACCAGACATAGAGAACATACCATTATCCTCATCCCCTACAACAAAATCACTTTCTCGAATATCTCTTGTCGCTTCCACGCATCTCTGATTTTGATCCACAACTTTGATGAGCTCCACATGCAAAAGCTTTCTACAACCATCTCCATTCACTTGCATTAGGTAATTAAAAATGTCATCATCATTCGAAATATCTAATGGTGTCTAAAGATTCAAAATCATCGGAAAGTAACTGAGTTTCAGCTGCTTTGTTGCTTCATCTATCATGATCTTTTTGCTAATTCCATCAACTAACGCCGAATAAGTCACCTCCTCCGGCGCAATTTGTATCGATAAAGTCTGAATTCGATCTCCTCTTGAACTCCATCTTGTGTAATCACCTTCAACTGTGTAACATCCTCCATAATCAAAACTTATGATTTTGCAATTAATTGTCCCCTGAAATAGAATAATAAAAATAACAAATATCGTTAGTATATAATCAATTATATAACTATAGTACTATTTCAGTAATACCATTTACTCGCACTAATACCAGTATTACCAGTAGTACCAGTAATATCATTTACACTCACTAGTACCAGTTACTCTCACTAGTACCAGTTATACCTCTGCAGTTTCGGTTTATCCTCCGATTTCGTATGCTTTACAATGATTCACCTGCTATTTTACCACAAACCTATCACATTACTCTAATAGACTTACAAAACAAGTTCAATATCGGAAAACCCATACAAAAATAACAAATTCTCTAAAATCATAACAAACCTTTAAAAAGAGGTTCAAACTCAATCTAACCATAGACACGAAAGTTCATAAAAACGAAAGTATATAACCTCAATTTTGAAGATTCAATTGAGTAAGGAAAAAAGACAACAAATCCAGATAGGATGGCTTTGTTTTCCTTTGTGACAAGATAAAGAAGATCAAGAAGGACGACGAGGAAGAAGATGACAAACTTCTGACGATGGTGTTGTCGTGTCTAGACGAAGAGCACACGAGGAAGAAGCAGAACAAAATCAATGGATATCCATGTTCAAATTTGCTATGTTTCTGTTTATATTTCTAGGTTTGCAGAGAGAAAAATAAAACGAAAAGGAAAAAAAGTAAGCATGTGGAAGCTAGATAGGGTAATTTTTTTTTGTTTATTTATTAACTTTTTGGTTGTTGTATACTAATTTGGAAATTTATTAATTGGTTGGTGTCAATTAAATTGGAAGGGTTACAGTGGGGAGAATTTTTGGTGAGGGATGGTTAGAATAGATAAGGCTTGTTTGAATTTTTATTTTAGTTTTAAGGTGTTTTAGGTTTCAGTTCCCCAATTTACAAGTATTCAAAAGCCTACGTAAAAAACTATTTATTAACCCAAAATTCTTAGTTTTAAGAGTATTTTTAATGGTAGATATTTTATAGATATCTAAATAATAGAAAATAAAAAATATTAAAAAGAAGATTGAAAAATATGAGAGAAAGTGTGATGGTTTCTAAATATAAAAACTTTTTGGAAATTCTCATGTTACATGAATTTTGTTAGTGATTAATTTATTTTTGAATGTTAAAATTTAATAAAATAATTAAATTATATTAAAATATTAATAATATAATGTTTTAAAACTCACTAAAAAAGTTGAAAGTATGGATACGAAGCATCGTTGATTATTATTACAATTTTGATTTTTTCAACTACTTTTCTCTACTATTTTGAGTATTTCAATGAAATATCCACATTAAAAATGAGAAAAAGAACAAAAAATTCATGATAAAAATATATTAAATGAGATATCTGTGAAAAATTCATTGTAACATTGTCCTTATTTTATTGGTTTATTTTATTTTCTAACATTAATTTAATTGACATAAATAAATTATAATTAAAATGTTAATATTAAATTGGTAAAAAAATTTCATGGATATCTCAATTAGAAACTATGGATGGAGATGTTCTTAGAGCATTTCTAATAGTTAGAGACCAATCGAGTCTTTAACCAATACAATATTAATATTTTTCATAATTTTTGTTTGGAGAAATTTACCTTGTTTCTTTATCTCTATTGGAGAAACTCATGGAGATCTTTTTAGACATGGGCACAAACCGAGTACTTGCTAATTTTTAGGTACTTGTGGCTAGGCTTGTCTTGTTCAAGTAACAGAAATTTCAGTTTGATACTTGACTTGTTCGAAGCAAATACTTGCTATATCAAGTACTTGTCCAAAATCTTATTACTTGCAAGTACATTGACTCAGCTTGGTACTTGCCAAAATTATATACTTGGTATTTGAAGTACTTAAATATAAAAAAAATTCCATACAAATTACAAAACTTTCAAAGTTCAAACATTTTAAAATCACAAAACATTAAAATTCCAAAAGATATGGTACTTGCCAAAATTATATACTTGCCACTTGAAGTATTTAAATATAAAAAAATCTCCATACAAATTACAAAACTTTCAAAGTTCAAACATTTTAAAATCACAAAACATTAAAGTTCCGGTTCAATGTTGCACATCATAGTAGGAATATATGAATCGATAATCTCATAAATCACACAATAGGCTAAGGTTTTATTGGCCCATGAAGGAAAACATGAAGCAATGGGCTAATGCTATTTATTAGCCGATGAATATTACCTAAGCTAGCTTTTTTTGAACAATAATCAAGCTAATAGAGAATATTAATCAAGTAATATACAATGAGTATTAAGCCAAGTTATCTAAACGAATATCAAGCCGAGTAATAAGTCAAGTAGTAAATTTTTTTTACTGACTTGATACTTGGCCCGGATTTGCAAGTAATGTAATATGTTGACTTGTTACTCGATTTGACTGGGACGAGTACTTTCTTCAAACCGAGTACAAGATGAGTAGTGAGTACAAGCCGAGTAACGAGTATTTATACCCAGCCCTAGATTTCTTACTTATATACTATTAGTATAAATAATACTTTTTAAAAAAATACTTAATTATACTTTCAAAAAAAAATCATTAATAATTCTTTTAAACATATTAAATTGAATTTTATTTATAGTATCTATATTTATTTAAATATACTAAAAACATAAATATAAATCATGATCAATCTCTACTATATAAAAGTTGAAGCTATTAGCTCCTAAGGCCGTCCACATAGGATTTAAATCAACCTATAGTAGCATGCCGCGTCAAATATTTAGAATTATGTTAATTTTGTTTTGTTAATAATAATTGAAAAATAAGACATGATTTCCTTATATCATTATCTCATATTCCAAGTAATTTCTAAATTTTTGTGGATTTAATTTTTTATTTCAACTTTAGATTAGAAAATTTCCTTAATATAAAAATTGAAGCTATTAGCTCCTAAGGCCGTCCATATAGGATTTAAATCAACCTATAGTAGCATGCCACGTCAAATATTTAGAATTATGTTAATTTTGTTTTGTTGATAATAATTGAAAAATAAGACATGATTTCCTTATATCATTAGCTCATAATTCCAAGTAATTTTCAAATTTTTGTGGATTTAATTTTCTATTTCAACTTTAGATTAGGAAATTTCCTTAATTTAAAAGTCTTAAATATTTAAAAAAACGTTATTATTCAAGTTTACAAAAAATTTAGGAAAAGTATAGATATTTTGTTATAAAGGAAAAATTAATATCACATTCTAATCAATTATTATCCCAACAGAATAGGATATTACATTCATTCTCAATTAACTACAAAAGAGATCAGGAAAAATTCTCAACGATCCACAAAAAATAATATAATTACAATAGAGATTAGGAAATTTTATAAGAAACTGAAAAGATGAAATGTAATAAAGATGATGCTAGAAGAGCAATTGATATTGCAGAGAAGAACTTTTATAGTGATATAGAATGATTACGTTGGAGCGAAAAAAAATCGTTAACAAGATTAAGAATTAGTATCCTAAGCTTGATGGTTCAAAAAATTATTGATAATGATCCATGTTTATATCTCTGCATCAAAGAACGAAAAAAGAGAAGCTAATTGGTATGGAGTTCTCGGTATTGATCTCTCACTGATGATGAAACAATGAAAAAAATACAAAAATTTAACTTTTTTACTACATTCGGACAAGAACAAGTGTAAAAGCGCAGAAGATACGTTTAAGTTGGTTTTAGAGTATTATAAAAAAAAAGTGGTTGAATTTAGAATTCTGGTGTTTGTTGCCTGATAAGGCTAAGAGAATGTGCTTATGATCATAAGAGGAAATCGAAGACCGGGATGCAGAAACCACCAAACACTCATTAACCAGCTTCTACTAATGGGAATTGAAATTCAAAAGACGGTGTTGATCTGAGTGCTAGGCTAGAAGTAATAAGCCTACGCATCCACCATCTCCGTTTTCCAATGGACTCCATCTCTTATCTCTGCTCTTTCTCTAACGTCCGTTTTCGTTTTGGATCGAGGTAAGTAATCTAATGATTTATAATTAACTAATTTGTGCTTAATAAAGTCATGACAAATTACGGTGCTTTACTTATGCTTCAATATTCAATATAGCATATTGATTCATGGTGTATACTATAGATCTAAGGTAGATTGACTTTTGCTTGGTCTGTATTTGCATGTTTATAATATGTTGATTTTTGCTTTATTAATTAGTCTTCTCATGCTTTACGAGTCATGCTTTTTTTTTATATGGTATTGTTCTATCTTATGATATATCGTCACAAGTTTATTGCTTTATTACATCTATCAAATAAAGTATTTGTTTCACCGCGCGATAATTTATTTGCTTTGTTTGATGGATTTTGTGATTAATAGGGTCACATGTACTTTTAATTATTTGAGGCGAGGTTTGTCTAAGCATGTGATGTTATTTACATGATCTTCAAGTTCCTTAATTAGTTAGCAATCAAATTATTCATCAAATCTTTCTTCATGCTATATTTTGTTCTTTAAGACAATAACATATATTTAGATTGCAGGAAAATGAGACCTTAGAAACAAGGTTTTACACAAGGGATGTATGAAATTTAATAGAATACATAATATATAGATATCCTTTTTTCTATGATACTCAATTTCTTTTGTACTGAAATTGATTTGTGTACTAAAACAAGATCCGCATAAAGAAGCATATGCAAGTTCATTCAAAGAAAGCATGGATGCTTGAATGAGAGGAATATAAACCTTTTTGACTTTGGTTTCTAAATATATGCAATTTTGAAGTTCGTGTTGTTTTTTTCTTTTTTTTCTTTGGATTTTACAAGGAGCAAATCCATTTTTCTCCCACCAAAGTCTATCTCAGAAACTACATTTTACGGAAGTCATTTTGGAACAACATTGTGTTATGTCTATTTAGATTTTGTTTTAAACGATTTTTTCTACTACTAAGTATGAATGGTAGTTAACTATACTTTTGTGTAGCCATTTGAACATGGAAATTGAAGGTACATGTTTGTACAAAAATGAGAACTTTGGAAAAAATTCTCTTGAAAGACGATGACTTTGCAAGTTTGAAAGAAGAAGATTCTTAATTGTCATCAACTTTTTACAAGTAAAAAAAAAATTGGTGATGAAGAGGAACTGAGAGAGCGTTTGGATAAACATTTAGCCCATGATTATTTAAAAACAAACTGCTGAATTTCCAGCAAATTGCAGATTGTAAAAGAGTGGAAAGCTGCTCAAGATGAGCTGCCAAAGAGAAGTGTCTCCATGCTTTCAAACTACAATGGGAATATGCTAGGGAACGGTACGGTCTCTTTTACTGATGCCGCTTAGAGAAGAAAGTGCACAAGGGGACTTAGGATGGTTTTTCAAGAATGAAGCTTAGAACATTAATGAGGAATATGTCGACTCCATATCAAATGTTCCATCGGTCTTTGCAGCCGAATCATGGGTTGTGATCAATGCACTACAGAAGGCTCGAGAAAAAGGTTTTGAGACCTTACACGTATGCTCCGATTCTCAGATTTTTTTTAACCTCATTTGAAAGAAGAAATCACATATGGAGATATATAACCTTTTTTTGAGATTAGTATGTAAGCTACCCATTTTAGGCAACTTTTGTTTCTTTTTGTTCCACGAAAATCCAATATGTTGACGGATCCGTTATCTAAAATAACGTTTTCAGCTCTTGATTGTCATCTTCTTAACCAACAAAAAAAAGAGTGGGTGACAAACAAAACTTGGCAATAAAAAGAAAAATTGAGGTTGGTTTCAGTGAAACACATACATCTCTTTCTCTATCACGAGGCCTCTCTAATAAATTATTTTTAAAACCGTTATATTTAACGAGGTTTTTAAGTCTATTTGGTTGCATTTTGGTAAAGTCATTACTTTTTCAACATTTTTTCACTCATTGATTTTGATTGATGTATTTTTTCATCGATGCTAACTTAGCAGCAACATCATTTTGTGACAGGTTATATGGTGTCTGTAAATAGAATCCTATGGCTGCAATAATTGGAAGATTAGTACTACCTCTTTATTATACTATCTAGCGGTGAAAATTCAGTTTTATATGACCACCTTCATGAGAGGTGAACCCTTACGTAAAAATGTCATTTTTGGTGTGTACATTTGTAAAAATACCATTTTGGGTTGTCCATTTGCAAAAACAACACTAATTATGGATTTTAAAAGATTAAATCTTCCGACAAAAAAAAAACATTAAATCTTAAATTCTAAACCCTAAAAATGTTTTTACCCATGTAGCATCAAAACTAAACTCTAATACAACATAATTAACATAAACACAAATAATATAATGAATATATATTTTTGAAAAAGTGGCATTTTTACAAATATTTTGAAAATGTGGCATTTTTAAACAATGGCACTTGAAAAGTAGTATTTTTTAAAATTTCTTTTAATTTTTATGGTAAATTAATTTTATTAATTATCTACGATTGTTTCACTTTTTACCATAACACTTTGTATTCGTAAATGTCTACGTCTACCTAATTTAAAAATTAGCAAGTCTAAATATATATATTAAACGCGTATATTGGTAACACAAACCCTCCCGTAGCGTGGGTACAAAATCAACCAATAGTGTTATGCCATGTCAATATTTAGAATTAAATTAATTTTTTTTTGTTATTAATAGAAAACTTCCAATTCTTTTAAATTATTTAGTATAAGTTAATTTTTTTGTTTTGTTTGTAAATAGAAAACTTATATTTGTCTAAATCATGATTTGTTCTATTATTAGTGTGACCAAAAAAAAAAGGAAAATGTGTCATAGCAATTTACAAAAATAAAAAAATAGATGTCATAACACTTTTTTAGAAAAACACAAGACAATTCTAAAAAGGAAATTAAGTGTATATTTGCTAATAAGAAAACTCAGTTGTATATTTATATATCAAACCATCTTAACAAAATTATAAAAAATGTTAATTTTCCATTCTCCAACTATGTGTTGCATTATATATAGTGAATTGGAGTATCAATATGCATAATTTATAATGTTATTGTATTTATTAGTTTTTTTTAAAATAAAATTTAGGTTTATTAAACTAATGTCTATGTTCTTTTGTAATAATTATTTTTCACGTATATCTTTGTGTTCTTTTTCTGTTTTGATTCTTTTATTTTGTAGTTACTGTTATTTGGTAGTTTATATTTAAAGCACATAGATACATTTTTGAAAATCATTTTTTCTGCAAAGATTTATTATTAATTAAATAAATATAATTTTATATTTATTATTATTATTAATCAATATATAAAATTTTATATTCATACGTTTATGTGGAAGTATATCATTAATTATTAGAATAAAAACTACATATGTTTTTCGCGTGTGTAATGTATTGCTATATATATATATATAAGAAACTCTTCATATGATTTTCTTATAGATGTGTATGATTTTCTATGCAAAGAGTGAAACAACCCGACCTAAAAATTTAAAATTTTCCCTTCGGATTACTATCATCACAGATAATAGTCCTCAATAGGCCAAACAAAAACGATGCAGAAACAATACAAATAAACAATCAATAAATCCCATACTTTATTAATCACTAAACCGTTTAATTCCATAAATCAATTCCAATAACCAATCAAAATAACCAAACAATAACCAAGTATCAATTCCAGAATTCACTAGCAACCTAGCAATTCTAACAACAAGGCCATGAAATACCCTCCAGAACTCTAAAGTAAACCTCGGATCCCTGTCTGACACGATACTCGCTGGCACCCCGTGCAGCCTCACTATCTCCCTCACATACTTCTTAGCCAAAACTGCCGCTCCATCGGTCTTCTTAATGAAAATAAAATGTGCTGACTTGGGCAGACGATCCACAATCACCTAATCGCATCATATGTCCGTGACACTGGTAATCCTGTCACGAATTCCATGGTAATCATATCCCACTTCCACTTCGGGATAGACAAACTCTGCAATATACCACTCGGAATCTGATGCTCAGCCTTCACCAACTGACACACGTTGCACGCTGCAACCTAGTTAGCTACATCTCTCTTCATCCCGACCCAGTGATAATACCGCTTCAGATCACGATACATCTTGATCGCTCCCGGATGAATCGATAACATACTCGAATGAGCCTCCCTTAGGATCTCTTGCCTCAGATCCTTGTCCTTGGGTACACAAACCCGCCCGTTCACAAGTATCGTCCCATTCCCCGAGACCACATACTCTGAACCTACAGCCTTCGAAGCGTCAATCAATCCCTGATCCTTCTCCTGAGCAACTCGAATCCTGCTCAATAAATCTGCCTGGTTAGTTGCCTCTAACCCCAACGGATCCCGTGAAATCACACACAATCTCAATGTACCAATCTCGCTCACCAGAGCCTCCATATCCCGCTCCTGATCTAAAGCAACCCTCTTCCGACTCAACGCATCTGTAACCAGATTAGCCTTACTCGGATATACCCAATCTCCAGGTCAAAGTCCGCAACTAACTCCATCCAGCGCCTATGTCTCTGGTTCAGCTCTGGCTGAGTGAAGAAATACTTCAGACTCTTGTGGTCTGTGAACATCTGCACCTTTCCGCCATAAAGATACGACATCCAAATCTTTAAAGCGAAAATCACCGCAGCCAACTCCAAGTCATGGGTAGGGTAATTGCACTCGTGCTACCTCAACTGTCTCGAAGCATACGCAATAACCTTTCCCTGCTGCATCAGTACACATCCCAGACCAACTCCAGAAGCGTCTGTATACACCACGTAAGGCTCACCCGGGTCGGGTAACGCTAACACCGGTGAACTAGTTAATATCTCCTTCAGCTTCCCGAAACTCTCCTCGCAAGCTGAAGACCACACAAAAGGGATATCCTTCCCCGTCAACTTTGTCATCGACTGCGCCATACTCGCAAACCCCTTGACGAATCTCCGATAATAATCCGCCAACCCAAGAAAACTCCTGATCTCAGTGGTACTCCTCGGTCTAGGCCAACCTCTGATAGCCTCGATCTTAGCCGGATCTACATAAACTCCCTCTGCAGACACCACATGGCCAAGAAAGCTCATCTCTTGCTGCCAGAAACTGCACTTACTCAACTTCGCGTATAGCTTCTGCTCCCGTAGCTTCTCCAGAACCAACCTCAAATGCACCTCGTGCTCCCTCGGACTCCTCGAATACACCAGAATATCATCTATGAAGATGATCACGAACACATCCAGATGCTCCTGGAAAACCCCGTTCATCAACCGCATGAACGTTGCTCGCGCATTCGTAAACCCAAACGGCATCACCACAAACTCATAATGCCCGTACCTCGTCCAAAAGGCCGTCTTCCTAACGTCCGCCTCATCAATCGGAATCTGATGGTATCCCAAAGCCAAGTCGATCTTAGAGAACCAAGTAGCCCCTCGCAACTGATCCAACAACTCATCAATGCGTGGTAGAAGATACCTGTTCTTCACAGTGACCCGGTTAAGTCCCCGGTAATCGAAACACAACCGGAAACTTCCATCCTTTTTCTTCACGAACAACACCGGCGCTCCCCATCGTGAAACACTAGGCAGGATGAAACCCTTCCCCAACAGATCATCCAACTGCTTCTTCAGCTCTGTCATCTCTGCTGGAGCCATATGATAAGACGCCTTGGATACAGGAGTCATCCCAGGCTCCAACTCAATCGTAAATAGATTCGACCGCAATGGTGGCAATCCCAACAACGATTGAAACACATCCTGGAAATCCCGAACAACCCGAATATCCCTAACTGCAACCTCTCCAACAGTCTCCGGCATCACTATCATCGCCAGATACGCCTCGCAGTCCTTCTCAATCAACTGCTTGGCCTGTATCGCTGAAATCACGAGACTCACGGAAATCGATCTCACACCCTGATTCACCAACCTTCCCGACTCCCGCTCGAACACAACCCATCCTCGATGACAATCCAGATGGACCCTGTATCGATCCAACAAATCCAACCAATCCATACCCACGATGACATCGTACAACTCCACCAAACTAATGACCAGATCTGCTGGTATCAACTCTCCCACCACCAGAACATCTTCACCACGAGCTTGCCCGAAAGTAGCTAACGTCCTGCCACCAGCAACCTTAACTACTCCCGGCTGCTCACCGGATTCGCTCCAGATATTCGTAGTAATGAATCTATTCGTAGTAATGAAGTAATGAAGTAATGAATCTATTCGTAGCTCCCGAATCAAACAACACGTGGGACTCACAACCGCCCACAACTAAGGTCCCTGCACAAATCCCATGTGCTTTAAGACCTCGACACTCTAACGCAAACTCACAATTTCCAAACAGACTACATTCAAACACCACAAAAATTTAAAAAGATCAAGTATGAAATTATACCTGTGATCGGTCTGGCGCTAGAACCGCCCACCTCCGCCGAAGTGAAAACCCGTGGCGCCGCTGCAATCTGAGCCAAAGGCTGCACCACCAATGACTGCACTGCTGTCACCGCTATCTGCTGCAGCTTCGGACAATTGGGCTTAATATGCCCCGACTCCTTGCAGTGGTAACACACCGGAGCTCCCCGAGTCTCACTCCTCTTCGGACAACTGGCCACCTTGTGATCCAAGCTCCCGCACCCGAAGCATCCTGGATCACCCTGTCCTCTCTGACTCGGCCCTGAAGTGCTCTCCCACTTCCTCTTCTGACCCTGAGCAGGCTTGCCGCCCCTGCTCGAACCCGTATACTGCTCTGCTGCTAAACCGGTGGACTAACCACCACAGACTGCTCCCTGAGGTCCTCCTCAATCGTAGCAGCTGTCTCCACTAACTCCGCCCTCGTGGCAAACTTACTTGCCCTGCAGCGAGTCCTCAAATCAGCTCGAAGTCCCCCTAGGAACCTTCTCACCTGGGCCTGCTCGCCCTCCATGCCCATACCAACATGTACCAGAAGTCGACTAAACTCCAAATCGAACTCCCTCACTGTCCGGTTTTTCTGAGCCAGGTTCAGAAACCTCGACTCCATCCGGTCCACCGCCTCCTGCAGGAAATATTTGGCATTGAACTCAGCCAAGAAATCCTCCCAAACTATCTCGGCCTGTACCCTCCTGGCCTTAACACCTCTCCACCAGAGATGCGCGTCACCATCTAGATAGTGAACCGCCAGATCAACCCGGTATCCCTCTGGACACCTGATAGAGCGAAAGTTACGCTCCAACCTCCACTGCCACTCATCGGCCTTCTCAGTCTTGGCAACGCCCGAGAAAAACCTGGTGCCAATCCTATGCATTTGCTTCATCATCCTCAGGTAGGATGGAAGCTTCTCTGCAACCGCCACACCCGGCTACACACCAGCCACTCCTGGCTGAACTCCAGCCACACCTGGCTGAACTCCCGGAGCCTGACCCAGAGCCGGCACCCCACCTGGTAACCACTCCAGAATCAATTGCAGCAAACTCGCCAAACGATCATCTCGGTCTTGGGCCATACATGCGGCAGCTCCCCCACTTGGGCCTGCTGCACCACCAGCTACACGAGGACCCACACTAGCCCTCACACTGGCACTCGTAGCAGTCTCACCCACAGATTCCTCCTGAAACGCCTGCGAGTCCGCCACGTGCTCCTGCGTGGTCTCCTGGGCCACACTCGCGGCATCAGACTCACTCTGCAGTCCTCGCTCACGCCCACCACGAACACCTAGGCCTCCACAGCCCCCACGACCTCTGCCTCTAGCCACACTAGCCATCACTCTGCACTAACCAGCAGGCTACTAAGTACTAGAAAAACAGAAAGTCATAAAACACATACCGTGTAATCTCATTGAAGGACCAGAAGAGATGATCTAGGACTCCATACCCACACAACAATCAATCAATTAACTCACATAATCAATCAATTGCACCCGCCCTAGAACCATAAGGGCTCTAATACCAAAATAAAACAACCCACCCCCAAAATTTAAAATTTTCCCTTCGGATTACTATCATCACAGATAATAGTCCTCAATAGGCCAAACATAAACGATGCGGAAACAATTAAAATAAACAATCAATAAATCCCATACTTTATTAATCACTAAACCGTTCAATTCCATAAATCAATTCTAATAACCAATTAAAATAACCAAACAATAACCAAGTATCAATTCCAGAATTCACTAGCAACCTACCAATTCTAACAACAAGGCCATGAAACTGAGACTCTAGATCATCTACTCTTCCCGGCCATGACTCCACGACCACATTTTCTCTTTACCTGCAACACATGGCAAAAAGAATTGTGTGGGTATTATCACAAATACTCAGTGAGAAGGTCATCCCGTCTACAAGTTATACACACAAGCATAAGCAAGAAATACAATACCAGGATGAGCATACAACAAGTATACACGAAACAATCAACACGAACCAGTACAGAAGCTACTGTGTCAATCGACACAACCACTATGTGTCGATCGGTACACAACACCCGTGTTGATCGACACACCACCATGGTGTCGATCGACATGACATCGCAGAACCCAGAAAACGAGCCTATCTTCTCATGGCTCGAATCCCATCGCAATTCATCGATCTCCTGCACGAAATTCATCCATAAACACACGAATCCAATCCAAACAAACACAAGCAATTGTATTCCATCTAATCCTTTACCTAGATAAACCTACGGTCATGCACTCACCTCGATATGAGATTGAAAAGAGGAAGAACGACGAAGAACACGCGAAGAACAACCATGAACAGCCTCTGATTTCGTCCCTACAAACCCGAGATCACCACAGCAAGGATCTCTTCTCGTTCTAACAACCTCTCAAGACCAATCCTCTTCAAGAACACTCAAATTCTCTCTCAGTTCTCTCTGATTCTGATTTCCTCTCTATTTCCTCTGATTTTCGGCCAAAAACCACAAAAGCGACTGTTCACGCTTTTATACTGGAACCCTAGGGTTCCCTAAACCAGTCTGCTGAACCGGATAATTGGAACCAAACCGATCGATCCAATTTCAACTCGTGTCGATCGACACACTCCACTCGTGTCGATCGACATAACGCCCAAAACCCGACTTCTCACAAGTCCAAAACACACGTGTCGATCGACACACACACACCCTGTGTCGATCAACACCCAACCAAAAATCCACATTTTGGTTCATGGGCATTACAATTCTCCCCCACTAACATGGATTCGACCTCGAATCACGCGACTCCGTCTAACTAAGGTTAACACCCCCGTCTAAAACCTGATCAGATTCACCCGGAAACATCAACGATGCAACGCTCCCTGGTCCGAATTAGGGCTGCCCGATTGATCGCACAACAATCAAACAAGAACATGCACGACCAACCGTTGACCCAAAATTGGACCAAATGATCGCGCAGCAATCAAACAAGAACATGCACGACCAACATCGCTACATATGCTCCCAGGGTTGTCCGAACGAGGTTCTAAACGTAAGTAAAAATCTTAGACTAGACATCCACATACACACTCATGACCCACAGTCAGCACCACTCGAGATCACACCTGATCCCCGAGCTCCACTAGTCTCATACTAGCCACATTGCACTATCTCACCACGGCTGCAATCCTGACCCCAACCCGGTCAGCACCACCTGAGATCCACTCCCAATCCCTGAAGTTCATCCAGTCTTATACTTATAAATTACACTACATACACTATTGCTCATACCCATATCTATATACACCACCCCGCTCTCAGGATCGTCACCCTTTGAACTCTTGATGTATATCATATCCCCTCTGCCTTCACGACTGCAGTCCATCCAGCTCCAGGTATGCTCCAGCCCCCCCACTCTCGGGACACACAGTCCGTCGAGCTTGTAGGCTGCAGAGGAATCACACATCCTCTGGAGAGGCTTCGGCCCCTCAATGTATATGCAGGAGAATCACACATCCCCTGGAGAGAACCTCATTGTCCCCTCAAGTATATCCAGGAGAATCATACATCCCCTAGAGCAATCTCTCTCTAACATGCATCATAAGCACCAGCCGACCAAAATCACCTCTCATGGTCTTATGAAACAACCCAATCACCAGGATGTCTCCACAGAGTCCCTGGAAAGACAATCCTAACTCACATGAGACTTCTGTTCCAGACTCTCCTAGGAAATAGACAGGCTTTAACTCACATAAAACCCCTATTTCTCAGCGCCATCCAGGGAATAATAAGTCTTAACTCACATAGAACCTCATCCCTAGATAATATTCCTAGAACATGGACAACTCTAACTCACATAAAACTTCCATTTCTAGCCTCTCTAGCCGATAGACAAGCTCTAACCCACATAGAACTCTATCGCTAGACCTCCACATGACCTACCAGTCATCACACTCCATGACTCCACCAGTCATACTATAAGCACTCACATCTTATAACACATTTAATAAGGAACAACTCATCTTATTAAATCTCAAAATGTATAATCGTTACAACAACATCAAACGAAAATACATACATCTCATAGCCATAAGCTAAAACAACTCTGAAAAACCAGGAAGACACTCAAGCCACTGCTTGCTTCTCGAACCACTTTGAGAACTTCGTCTTCATCAATGCTTCTGATTCCCAAGTCTGCTCCTCAATACCGTCACAGTCCCACACGACTCTTACCAACGGTATACTCTTCTGATGTAGCACCTTGAATCTCCTCTCGAGAATCTTCCCAGGTCTCGCCGCCAACATCATGTTGGGCTGAAGATCCTCCGGAATCCTAGCCAACACCTCCTCAGACACTTCCGTAGCATTGAAACATGTAAGACTTTGTGAAAAGCCTTCATACTCTAAGGTAACTCCAATCGATAAGCCACCGGTCCGACCCGCTCCACAACCTTGAATGGACCCATAAACCTCGGACTTAGCTTATTCTCTGAAATGGATCTGTTAGGATCCCTCAACATAGCTGCCTTGAGATACACCAAATCTCTCAGCTCAAACTCTAGCTCCTTCCGTCTCCTGTCGGCATAACTCTTCTGCCGATCCTGAGCCTCTCTCATGTTCACCCTCAAGACACAGATCTTCTCCGTCATCTCCTAAACAAAATCCGCACCAAACATGCTTCTCTCTCCCACTTGAGTCCAGCGTAATGGTGTCCTACATGGCCTCCCATACAAAGCCTCATATGGGGCCATCCCAATAGTCGCCTGGTAACTGTTGTTGTACGCGAACTCTACCAGGTTCAGATGATCTGCCCAATGACCACCATAATCCAGCATACACATCCTCAACAGATCCTCCAAAGTCTGAATCGTCCGCTTAGACTGCCCATCTGTCTGAGGATGATACGCTGTGCTCATATGTACTTTAGTGCCCATCTCTCTCAAGTAATTAAATTGAGTTATTCTAACATTTTTTAATTTCTTAGATCGATTGAATAAATATGTTTGAAATGTTTTTTTTTAACAATTTTATTTTCGAAAAACTACAAAAAAAGTTAATTGTGAAAGAGTTATATAATTATCAATTGATTTTAAATTTATATGTTTATATATAACAAACAAACTAAAAAAATACAATTTTAAAAAAATTTAGAACATTTGCCAATTAAATTTTTAAAACAAAATTTAACAATGTGAAAATTTTAACAAAAGAAAAGGAATGTGATAAACATCGTAGGATTGTAGCTAAATAATTTGTGGTATTCTTGATTCTCATATACAAATGTTCTACTATGAATTACAAATGAGATATGTCCTAGGCTTTAATTATCTCATAAGCCTAATCCAATACTAATTTAGACCAAAGCGAGTCCGAAAATCTTTTGATGAGAACATTGTCATTCTTGGTTGTTTGGTTACCATCTGTAGACGATGTTAAACATAAAATAAGTGCATGTATTATTTTTAAAGAAGTAGAGATATGTGATTATATCTCTTCCCAAGACTTGGTATCCAATTTTTTAAGCTTCTAGATGCCATATAATCAAAGTTGCAAGGTCACGTCCATCGTCAACAATTATTTCAATTTTAAAACTGGATATAGAGTCATAAGCATTTTTACACAATCACCTCCCAAATAATATATATAGGGGATTCTTTACACATGCAAAAAATTTCTAATACATATTATTTTTTATGGTAAATTCATTTTTTTTAATTTTCTACAGTTGTTTCATTTTCTACCATTATACTTTTGCAAAAGTATATGTCGACGTCTAGCTAATTTAAAAATAAACAAGTCCAAAATTATTTTAAACTAATTGATAAAACAAACCCACACGTAGCGTGGGTATAAAATCTAGTGATATATATGAAAGTATAATAACCCTCTCTCACAACTTGACACGTCAGCACTTCTAGAGATGACACGTGGTCTTAAAAACGTGGAAAACGCTTCATCGCTTTCTTCCACTTCTTCCTTCGGTTTCCTCTAGCTTTTTAGTTTTCCTTGCTTTTTATTCACCTTCTATCTTCCATAATTCCGAGATCATCAAATCCACGCACCTCTCTATAAGAGCATCTCAATATAATGGATGGCTCAACTGAGATGGAAACCCTAATTCATCTTGCCATCTTTCAATCCGTGTGGTAAATCATTCGTTGTCAATGGCTCATGCGCAGCTCTGCTTCACGACTCCCACATATACGGGAAGAGCAGGATAGAGGGTATTCCAAATCCTAATCAATTTTGAGATCCAAACAACTCTACTTATAGCTCAGGTTTATTTTCTTGCTGTAAATTCATCAACTTTGCATTCTTAAGAGTTGGAGGACTCAATTACATACAACTATCCGGGATTTACATTCGAGATGCGGTCTCACTGAATCTCATGATTTCGTTTTTGATTCGGAATCTTAATAGAAATTTTTCTGCAGTTTGTAGAATTTGACTAGTATGTGAGACGCTAGAGACAACAAAAGCTATGAGGAGGAGCTTCTAGACTATGAGAAGGAAGACGAGAAGGCCTCAGATGAAAGGGTAAGTATTTGTCTTTACTGTATTGATAATGAACAACAACTAGACATTGGCTATGGGGTATTTCTTCATATCTCCAAATCTATTCATTGTTCAACTAATTATACATTGTGGCTTTACATGAAATTGTAAGTTGTTGATTTAGACTAACTAGCGGCGGCTGATGTTCATTGTCTTTCTCAGCTTTACAAGCTTACTTTAAGCAAATAGGATTATGATTCTGTATAAAAGTTGGTAAGAAATTCGTGGATTTAAGTTAACTTGGATTATTCACTTGATGCTATAATTGAAGCCAGAAACATACAACCTCAGTCTTATTCCTTCTAAGCTTAAAGAACACACCTTTTAACTTATACCCATTTAGGATTTCGACGAATATGTAGTCTTTTGGTGTGATGAATGTACTTATTTCTTACAAAACAACTTTGATTTAGTTTACTTTCAAGTTTTTGAGAATGACTGAATTAGTTTAGCGTTCTAAATGTAGTTTTAGAAACTTTCCCAAATCTTAATAGTGGTTAAAGTCACTTGACGCTTTGTGGATCGAAGTGAAAAGTCTGATTTGTTATCAACATAATTTTTATGACTTTTTCCGGTGTTTGTGGTATCTTTTTTAAATGCTCATCTTATTCTCTTACATGATATTTTGCATGTTGTAAAAATTGTATATGCACCACCCCAATGTGATTCACGCTTAGGCAGATAAGGCAAGACATCAAACAAAACCCGCGCGTATGCGCATAGTGATACATCACTTTCGAAAATGTCAAATTATAATTTGTACTTTTTCAAATCTCATATTTATTATATAATACATTTTTGTTATAATATCAATTAAAATAATATTAATTTCATATTTTATTATTTTATTAATTTTAATTAATATTAATTAAAAAAATTAAAATATATTAAATTTAGGCATAATGGAACTTGATATATATAGATAATTATATTTTATGATTTATATAAATAAAAATAAAAAATAATAATACTATATAAACTTTTTAATTAGCATTGTAAAATATTATGTATTTAATGTGTCACTAGTTAGAAAGTGTCTCAACAATGAGTTTCTAAAGAGTTCTTCATGAGGAACTGATTCTAACATTTGTTTTATTGTTTTTTTTTTTTTTTTAGAATAAATTCCCTTAAATACTCCTTTAGAATTCTCCATTGGAGATATTCTTATTCCAAAAAAAAAAATTAAAAAAATGTTCGTTAAATTTTAACATTCACCGCAATCGCATTAAATTAATAGTTTATATTTTAGGGATAATTGCAACAATACTTTTTTTGATGTGTCTATCTTAAAAAATACCACTATAGATTGTTTATTTGCAAAAATACCAATAATTAAAAAAAATTAAACCTGAAATCTTAAAGTTCTAAACTTAAAAAAAAGTTTTAATCCCAACAAATTTTAAACCCTCAAAACTAAAACCTAGTACAACATAGTTAACAAAATATAAATGATATAGGAACAATTGCAAAAATGTCACTTTTGAGTTTTTTTTATTGATAAAAATACCATTATGGATTTTTCATTTGTAAAATACCATTAATTATGAATTTTTAAAATAGTGAGAGGCTCAAATGCCACTATTTGTAAAAAATGATCACATGTACCATCTAATAATCTGAATGCCACTTTTTCATTTAATCGGATTTAATCCAAAAAAAAAAGATCCCATGTGGCAAGATTCGAACCGTGGCTGATAAGGAAGAAACACTACACTACACTAACCAATATAATATTAATAATTTTTGTTTGGAAAAATTATTAATATGGGGATTTAATAATTTTTATTAATAATATAATTATTAATAATTTTTTTACCTCTATTGGAGAAACTTATGGGGATTTCTTTAGGCCTGGACATAAGATGAGTATTTGCCAATTTTTAGGTATTTGTGGTCCGGCTTGGCTTGCTTAAGTAACAGAAGTTTTGGTTTGATACTTGACTTGTTCGAAACAAGTATTTGCTATATCAAGTACTTGTCCAAAATTTTATTACTTGCAAGTACATTGACTCGGCTTGGTACTTTTCAAAATTATATACTTGCTACTTTAAGTACACAAGACTCAACCACTACACTAACTCAACATTGTACATGATGCGTTTTTATTAGTAATAGATATTGATGACTTTTAAAATCATTTCCATAAAATTATAATATTAAAATCCCAAAATCTAAACCCCAAAATCAAACTCCTAATATCTAAACCCAAAACCTACCCCAAAATCTATACCCTAATTTTACAATAGTTATGTAACGCCCGCGAACCAAATTGGGAATTTTGGTTCGGGTGTCGATCGACACCAGCTCGAATTGAACCGACGGGTTCGATTTTTTAGCATCAGATTGCGGCTTGGGTTAAGAAAAACCCTAGGGTTCGACTATAAAAGTTGATAAGTCGTGTTTGTGTTGCGTTTTGAGAGAAAATCCGAGAGTTTTGAGAGGATTGAGAGAAGAGAAGGATCATTGTTGATTATTTTGGTGTTCTTAATCTTAAAACCTTAAGATTGTGATTGTGAGGTTCTTGAATTGGGTTTTGGTGTGTGTTTTTCGTGGAGGAAGAAAAAAATCTGGTTGTAGGGAGTTGTAGCCTCTGATTTTCGTGTGTTCTTCGTGTTCTTATCATTTTTCATTCCTCAATCGAGGTGAGTGTGTGACCATGGCTTATCTGGGTAATTGAAGTGTTTATGATGCATTTGATTGAGGATTGGAATGATTGGTGATTGATGATTGTGTGTTTTGGATGTCTTTCGTGTCTGTATTGACGTTTTTGTGCAGGAGATCAATACGTTACACCGGTGGCCGAAGGACATGGACCTTCTAAGCATTGTGCGGGTCAATCATCATACGCCAGAATACGATTGGATATGTAATTATCTTAATTAAATTAGTTTATTAGATGATTTGATTTATGTATTTTATATATTTATTTACTCTATATTTTATTTTTATATTTGTTTTTTTTAACAGGCTAATGATGGTGACCTTCCTCCGATTATTAAAATGATGGAAAAAACTCATCGACGCAAGGATGGGACGTTTGTTACCGCTCAAACGGAACAAACGTTCAACGACTACAACACACGAGTAGCAGAGCTAGAGACACAGTATCTCCGGGTGGTAGTTCTGTTCAGTCTACATTGGGTCTTGCAGATTTGGATAAAATTTACGAAGAGGTAATTTTTTTGGTTTCTTTATTATAACTTATTTTTATTATAATTTTAACAATTTGATTGTATAACATTTACATTTTATAGGTTGCACCAAAGAAGATAGGACGGACGATGGGTGTTGGATCCATCAGGGATGTTCCAGCAGCTTCTTCGACCGCTCGGTATAATTATACTCCGAGTTCTTCTGAGCCGCAGTTGCTAACGCAGTTGACTGCTGCTAATGCTGAGATTGAACGGCTAAAGACGGAACAAGAAAATCTTCGGACAACCAACACCACGATGCAAAGCCAACTCTCGACATTGACCAATCTCATGAACATTATTGCAGTGAGTAACCCGACTTTAGCAGCTGCCTTGGAAAAGTGTCTCGTCCTCCACCTCCTCCTCCACCGCCTCCTCCACCTACCGGTCCAACGCAGTTCGAGGAAGAAGCCGAAGCTATGATTCAACAAGATACCGTTAACCTAAGGGTCCAACATTAGAATTTAGATTTGAATTTCTATTTCATTGTTTTTAGACAATTTAAATTTTCATTTTCGGATAATTTAAATTTGCATTTGTATTTCAATGTTTTTAGACAATTACAATTTTTATTTTTGAATTTATATTTAAATTTTTATAATTGATTTTAGAATATTTTCAAAATAAAAAATATTTTTTTCAAAAAATCACAATTCGACGCTAAATCGATGCAATATATCTAAAATATAGAGTCGAATTAGAGTCGAAAAATGTCGTTGGTCGAAACTAGGTAGACGCTAATTATTGCATCGATTTAGCGTCGCTACGTAGACGCTAAATTAGCATCAAATTATTGCATCGAAACTATGTAGACGCTAATTCGATGCTAAATTAGCGTCAAATATATTTTGACGCTTATTTAGCGTCGAATTTGCATCAAAATTTATACATCGCAAATTTAACGTCGAATTTGCGTCGAATGAGGTTTAGCGTCGACGTTTTAGTGTTGAAATATGATTCGACGCAAAGACGACGCGAAGGGGAGTTAGAGTCGAATTAGCATCGAATTTTGCCGATGCTAAAACTGTGTTTTTTTGTAGTGAAACATGCAAATAAATATATTTAAGTACTTGACAATGAAGAGATCTAGCTAGCTATGTCATGTCTGAAATAAAATAGAACTGAAAAGCAAATCGACGTCGTAATATTTTGCATGCTATGAGCTGTTGATATCATAAATGAAAAAAGGATCATAAGAAAAGTCTATTGAAAAGTGTACACAAAGTAATGATTTACCAAAATTGAAAAGAAGAAACAAACATATAATCTCTTGCAGAGAATTAGACCAGTAGTCTATGCACCTGAAGTGTGAAACCAGTGGAAAACAAATGAGTCTTTGTGTGAAATGATAGTGAAACTAGTGAAATTGTCACAAAGACATAATTTATTATGAAGAGATGTATTCTCTTGGGGTGGATGCAATACTTTTATAAGTCTGGAAATAAGAGAAGAAACACTGGATAATGACATTTATATACAATCCTTGAACGATATATTCCTTGAAGGATTAGTGATATGAAAGTTATACTCTCTGAAGGATTAAAGATAACTCTACTCGATCGAATGTTGAAAAATATATAGCTTGAGGTATAATTATTTAAACGTGTACCCATGTAGATTTATCAAAAGATATTTGTTGATCAAAGTGATTCTTAACTAAACATCTTTGAAACCCTGGCAAAGTAATTACAAGTAGTGCAATGAAAATAATATATGATAAAAGATTACTCGATAATGATATTTACATAAAAATTCTAGAAAGATTTAATGTAAGAAGATTTGTGAAAAGATTTGTTATAATTGCAGTGATGTGATGATTTGAACATCACTAGAACTTCTGAAGAGATTAATATCTGAAGAAAAGATTTGGAAAAATACCTTGAAAAGATAAAATTATCTTCAGATATCTCAAGTTTAACATCTAGCAAAAAGATGTTATCTCAATAGATCTTTAGAGGATTTTACAGAAAATTGCTCATATATGTTTTGTCCTGAACTACCATACATAAAATGCGATTAGAGAAATTTACTGATTTATTTCATGATTGAAATATGTGTTTTGTATGACAAGAATAACATCAACAAATTGTACAAGACAAATGTTTAGAAGATTGTACATGAAAGATATTTAGGCCTGAACTCCAAATAGACCAAGATATGATCTTATATGAGAAAGAATGTTATGGAACAGAAGTTCAATGAAATAAGAAATCATATGACAACCATACGAGTTTGTTCATTAAAGCTATTCTTATAATAATTTCATATGAGATAAGTATATATGATCATAATTTATCTCCTGAAGAAGATGTTTCTGAGAGAGAAAAATATAATGATGAGCGTGGATGTAATCTTTTTCCTTTATCATAGTTTTTATCCCATAGAGTTTTCTATGAAAGGTTTTTAAAGAGACATCAAAGAACATGTAAATGATAGACACTTAAAAAGGAATGATATCATTACAATGATATATGAAAGTCTATCAATCTCCTAAATGAGAAACAAAGAGAATTAACCTGTGTCTAGTTTTACCTTAGACAAGACAAAGACTAGCTGCAAGTGCACGACGATCGAAGTAATACTTAAGGGTCGAATCCATTAGAGACTGATAGGACACTAAAGGTTTTCAAAAGAGAATTAAGTTAGGATAAAATATGGGGGTTGTGAAGATGTGATTAAATTAATGTCGATAATAAAGCAATGGAAACAAATGTTAGGCAGCAGGTAAATCTTAGGGTTCATAGAGAAATTTATTCAGGAACTAGTAACACGGATATAGTTAAGTATGCAATCCAGTCGTAAATTAACCATAGTATTATCATATCAATTATTAAACATGTCTAGCAACCTAATTCATTTAGGTTATAAAATTGAAAAGGTAAATATGCTGCAGAAGTTTATACAAATCTCATCTAGTGTAAATCTAGCAAAAAGGGATTCCTAACTCAAATTCGCTTAACAATATTAGTCGACCGGCTCTCGCAAGGAATACTAATATATCAATCAACCTAAATACTCGTTCTCGCAAAGCAATCAGATGGATGATATGCATTAAATGGAATAAGATTCGATATGTTAACATGATCCTTAACAAGACTCTCGTAATGATAAAGTTCAAGCTCATCTATACTAGTTCCAATTGATCACTTATGACTCCCTAACATGAATGTTGTAATGAAAATGTTCAAACTCTTAAAGATCCTAACTCGATTCTCATAATGATAATAATCAAACTCGTAAAGATCAATCTAGATTTAACCACAAGATGGTTAAACTAGCAAGATGCAAGAGATGAAAATATAGATGAAGACTCCACTAAATTCCTAAGCATGAAATATTTCTATTTATCAATCCAAGAATAACTCCCCTTGAAAACTCTTAAACCCAACAATAAAACTACTCAATCATAGAAATGAAGATCATAGCAAGAGTAGAATGAAAAGATAGCATAAATTAAGGGAGTTTAGAAAGCTTCTCTCTGCTAGTACAAAGGTTGAAGAATTTTTTCCTTGAAGATCAATATGTAAAAGCTCGATAAAAACCCTAAAACTAAAGAGTTCGAGCCAAAGGCTCTCCCCCAAAGAAAACTTGTAACTATGGCGGCAGTGGCTGTGAAGGTGGTGCTGATTCTTGTGGCCTCCTTTTGTTTAAATAGGTGAAGAAGTTGTTGGGGTCGAATTTCCCCTTGGAGAACGACAGTCATAAAATAGCTAAGTATGGAAACCGTGCCGACGCCGTGCACATCGCGTATTGATATCGTGCGCATCATGACATGAAGTCGGTCAAATACATGAGGTGTTGATGTCATGGCAGTTGGTGCCGATGTCGTCCATGGTGCCAATGTCGTTCAACGTGGTTCCGATCTCGAATGACCTCAGCGCCGATGTCAACGAACGACGGTGCCGATGTCGCAAGGAGACGCCACCAATGCGGACAAATGATGGTGCCGATGTCGTGAGGGGATGGCACCGATGTCATGGTGTCGAAGTGGTTCCGATGTCATGCTAATGTTGTTGCACCGAAGTGGTTCCGATGTCAATCTCATGTGGCGCCGATGTTGACTACGTGTGATGACGATGTCGGTCGATGCGTGACAATGGCGAATGGTGGTTTGACTAATCGGAAATGGACTGAAGTGGCATGTGACGAGGCCCACGAAAGGACCAACACAAGCAATCTAAGGAAGAATGGAAATCGCAAGAGAAGGAGGAGGATTTCCATTATCGCTTAGGGATAGACAAAACCGCCTTAGGTTACTATATATACATGTACATAACCCTTAAGAAGGGAACCCCAAAAAATCGATACACAAACACTTGTACGCTGAAGCTTTCCGAACAGCAATAGAACAAGTTTTTCAAGTCTCTTTACGTTTGTTTGCGTTGGTTTAACCCTAGAAATTCAGTTCCCTATGAAAGTCTCTACAAGTTTTGATTGTGCGGCTTTGGACTCCCACAATTTGGCGCCGTCTAAGGGGAATTGAAATTTCTGACACAAAAAACCACCGCAAATCCGATACGAAGGAGGATGTCTAGTGAAGAAACAAACTCTGCGGGTACTACCGGGGGAAGAGAGAAAGAGCAGTCACCACAAGTAACCATAGACACGATGCCCGAAGCCATGACCCAGATCAAGGCGATGCTTGAAACGTTGGTGAAGAAGATATAAGATCACGATAAGCAACACGCGACCGCCAACGCCTGACTAGAAACCCTAGCGGCTGCCAACCGGAACCAAGATGGAGGGTCGGGCCAAGATCGACCACGGAGACAGTTATGACCAATCCCCCTCGAATTTACAACACTGCAGAGGACCCGAACGGGAATACCTCCGACACGTCCTACAACCGCGACCGGTGAGCAGAACCCGGAGGTTCAAAGAGCTGGTACCCGGAACGAAACCGATGCTGAACCTATGATAGATCTGGATGAGGAAAATCCAGCACGAGATCGTAACGCCGATATTACAGAGCATGTGGATCCAACAGCGACAGCCCCGACCGGCAACGAGCAACAACAATTTGAGGATGAAATTGAGGAAGAAAGGGTCATCTTTGGGCGCAACAAACCCGGTTCGAGAATGAACGAAGAGCTGCGATCCGATCCTAGAGAGAAGAGATGGCCGCACTTCGAGCGGAGATGGATCGAACAACCACCAACTTGAAAGTTGTTCAATCGTAGATGCATAGGGCCATTAGCAAGGCACCGGAAATCGACCGCATTTTGTAAGAGGCGCAAACTACTCCGTTCACCTCGCGTATCACAAGAGTGAAAATTACAGATCCCGGAAAGATTAAGGTCTCGATCTATGAAGGGAATAGTGACCCTAAAGACCACATAACGTTATTCGCAATTGCGATGGATCACGCTAACTTCCGGGAAGGCGAGAGAGATGCAGGACAGTGCCTTTTGTTTGTTGAACACCTGAAAGGGCCTGCCCTTCAGTGGTTTTCCAGACTTGATCAGAATTCAATTGACAATTTTGGTCAGCTGACCGCATCATTCCTGAATCACTACTTCATATTCATAAATCCTGGAGTTTCTGATGCGGACTTGTGGATGATGTCACAGGGGCAGAATGAGACGCTTTGGAGTTTTATCGGTAGATTTAAAACAGTTATGTCTTAAGTAGTGCACGTTAGCGACAAGGCCGCTCTGCTCGCCCTGAAAAAAGCACTTTGGTACACTTCGGATTTTAAAAAGGAGATGACCGTGAATACTCCCTCGATAATAGAAGATGTTTTGCACCGGGCTTCCGGATTCATTAATCAGGAGGAGGAGACTACGTTGTGCGACGAGAGGCACGAAAAAACAAAGCAAACGAATCAGCAACCACAAGCTCAATAGCATCAGAATACCAAGAGGGGCAATCACACGACCGGTTTCATCCACCACGAAGGAGGATTCAAGGGAGCACACAATTTCCAAGTGGAATCCACTGGACGAGGTGAAGGACAAGGTCAAGTACGAGGAAGAGGTCAGGCATGTGGCCCTGGCCGGGGTCGAGACCCATGGAATACGTGGGTAAGGAAGGAGAGCAGTTACGACGAAACGGCATATTGTGACCATCATCATGTCTTTGGGCACTCAACCGCGAATTGCCGGGTTCTGGGGTTAAAACTTGCTGCAAAACTAGTGGCAGGAGAGCTTGGAGGAAACGTTAGCATTGACGATTTCACAATGGATGTTAACAATAATGGTACTGATCCGGCAGGCAAGGAAGGTCAGAAACTTCTAAGACAAGAGAGTGAAGCCCAGCCACCAGAACCGCGAAGGCGTATCAACATGATCATTGGCGGATCGTATTATTTCTCGGACACCGTTTCCTCCATCAAAGCCTTCCAGAGGCGAGCTGGCATTAGTGTAAACCTCCAGATCCCATCTACTTTTCCCAATGATGTCATTACCTTCGAGGAAAATGAAACAGTTGGGTTTGATAAGCCTCATGATGATCCTCTCATGGTCAAAATAGTCGTGGCCAACTGTGACATAGCTCGGGTGCTGATTGATACTGGAAGTACGATGGACATAATCTTCAGGGAAAAACTTAAGCGAATGGACATCGATTTAGCCACGGTCAAACCATTCCCGAAACTGGTAACAAATTTTTTTGGAGAAACGACGATGACAATAGGACTGATCACGCTACCTGTTCGGGCCGGAGAAGTAACAAAAAACATTGAGTTCTCCGTCTCTGATCATTGTGCTATCTATAATATGATATTGGGAACCCCTTGGCTGAATTCGATGAGGGCAGTTGCGTCGACCTATCATCTTTGCGTCAAGTTCCCAACGCCTAGCGGAGTGAAAACCATTTGGGGAAGTCAGAAGGAATCCCGAATGTGCTTCCTAACAGAGCATAAGCTCAGGAAACAAGTTACAGACCAAGTGTCAAAGCGGAAGAAGATGAAGACGGATAGAGAGCCGGTGAAAGGGCTCAACAAACTCTTATAGCAATTACAGATAACGGAGGGTCGCGCAAAAGAAAACAAACCAATTTGTGACCCCGTTATCTCGGTCTGCATAGATAACGAACATCCGGAGCGATGCGTGGAGATCGGTTCCACACTCAGCGAAGGCATTAAAAAGGAACTTGTCTCGTTTCTTAAGGAAAACGTTGGTACTTTCGCGTGAACTGCCAAAGATATGCCGGGTATCGATATCAGCATCGCGAGCCACGAATTGAACGTTGATCCGAGCTTCAAACCGATCAAGCAGAAAAGGAGAAAGTTTGGACCAGAAAGGGTGAAAGCGGTCAATGACGAAGTAGAAAGGGTTCTCAGGGTTGGTTCAATCAGAGAAGTCAAGTATCCAGATTGGTTGGCAAATCCCGTTGTAGTCAATAAGAAGAACGAAAAATGGCGCGTTTGCGTGGACTTCACAGATTTGAACAAGGCATGCCCGAAGGACAGTTTTCCTTTGCCTCATATTGATTGCCTGGTTGAAGCAACAATTGGCAATGAGCTACTATCATTCATGGACGCTTTTTCGGGATACAACCAAATTCTTATGAACCTGGAAGATCAAGATAAGACAGCGTTCATCACGGACAGAGGAATTTACTGTTACAAAGTAATGCCATTTGGGCTAAAAAAATGTGGGAGCCACCTATCAGCCCCTAGTCGACAAGATGTTCGCTAACCAACTAGGAAAAACGATGGAGGTGTATATTGATGATATGTTAGTGAAGTCGTTGAGCAAACAAGACCACGTTGAGCATCTATGGGAATGTTTTAAGCGGCTGAACTCGCACAATATGAAATTGAATTCGACGAAGTGTAGGTTTGCGGTAAGTCTGGAGAGTTCCTAGGTTACTTAGTCACTCATCGTGGCACTGAGGCGAATCCGAAGCAAATCGACGCACTCAAGAATATGGCTTCTCCAAAAACCAAACGAGAGGTGTAGCGGTTGCCCGGAAGAGTTGCGGTGCTTAACCGCTTTATTTCACGGTCAACCGATAGGTGTTTGCCGTTCTATGATACTTTGAGAGGCAAGAAGGACTTTAATTGGAACGAGAAGTGTGAGTCAGCATTCCAGCAATTAAAGGAGTATTTGGCGAACCCACCGATACTTGTAAAACCAGTGGATGGCGAGCCATTTTTTCTGTACATTGCGGTTTCTTTAATGGTCGTTAGCGGAGTGCTTGTTCGAGAAGAAACATGAGAGCAGAAGCCAATTTTTTATGTCAGCAAGAGTCTCGTCGCCGCTGAGATAAGGTACCCGCTAATGGAGAAGTTGGCGTTAGCCGTGGTCATGTGCGCTAGAAAATTGAGACCGTACTTCCAGTCGCACCCGATCTTTATACTCAGCACTTTCCCCTTTAGGTCTGTTCTGCATAGTCCAAGCCAATCGAGAAGACTGTCGAAGTGGGCCGTCGACCTTAGTGAGTATGATATTGAGTATCGAGGCCGGACTTGTAAGAAGTGTCAAGTTTTAGCGGATTTCCTAATTGAGATTTCAGAGGAAAGTCCTGAAGGAGAAGAACCAAAGCCGATTTGGAAGCTCCATGTCGACGGATCATCACTAAAAAGCGGCTCAGGAGTGGGAATAAGTATGGCATCTCCAACAGGGGAGCTCCTGGAGCAGTCATTCCGTTTGGGATTTCATGCATCAAATAATGAGGCAAAAAATGAAGTCCTCATTGCTGGAATGAGGTTAGCCTTAGGATTGAAGATCGAAAACGTACACGCGTTCTGTGATTCCCAGCTCTTCGTAAACCAGTTCAGCGGCGAATACGAGGTAAAGGAGGATCCAATGGGGTTATATTTGAAGATTTTAAGGGTTTGGCTGGACAGTTTAAGGAGTTCACCCTGACGCAAATCCCATGGGGCGAAAATGCTTCAGCTGATGCGTTAGCAGTCCTCGCTTCGACATCGGATCCGGATTTAAAACGAATCATACCTGTCGAGTTCATCGAGCACCCCAGCATCATGACAACCGAGACCGTGAACATAGTAACTCGGTCAGAAGCCACCAAACATACGAAGGAAAGCACAAAGAAAGTTTTGATAAAGACGACATCGACTTCGGCTCCACGGAAGACGACTTCGGATCGACAGGGTTCAGATCGACAAACATTGACTTCGGATCCGCAGAGGACGATTTTTGTGGCTGATGGAATCGAAGTCGTGACGTCGGGCCAGGCAAGATTCGATGTCGGCAAAACTGGCATATGCCCACTTCGGCGTAGACTGCGAAGTCGATAGGATCCGGGACCAGCATCGGTAGCACATCAACTTCGGCGCCAGTATGCTTTTCCACTTTGGAACCAGGGACAAGTCCGGGGTTACCTGGATCTGAAGTCACCGTCCACAGCGATCCCGACCCAGGACAAGAAGATGCAGTTATGACGGAAGCCAAGAATAATTTGACTAGCAATCCACACGGTAATCATGATGTTTTCCCGATGGAGGAAGATAATCAACTTCAGGGAGATCCTGACGAGTGTCTCGATCCAACCGCTAACGAAGAGGAAATTTTGGAGGGTCACGATGATGTAACCAATCTGGAATACGGCTGCGACAAACCGTGGCTTGGTGACGTTCGCGGTTATATCTACGATGGTGAACGACCTTCTGGAAAATGGGCAGCCCGCAAACTCAATGCTCAGACCGCATGTTATATTCTGTTAGATGGAGAAGTTTTTAAGTGGTGTTTCTCCGGACCATTGCTAAAATGCGTAGAAGGCGAGACAGCTCAAAAGATCATGTAGGAAGTTCATAGCGGCTCTTGCGGAAACCATTCCTGTGGACGAGCGTTGGCAATAAGGATCAAACGACACGGGTATTATTGGGCAATAATGATAAGGGATTGCGAGATGTTCTCGACTAAATGCGAGTAATGCCAACGTCCAAAAATTCATTAACCTACAGAGATGCTTTCATCAATCACCTCACCTTATCCATTTATGCGGTGGTCTATGGACATCATTGGTCTGCTCCATCCGTCCCGACAAAAGTGTTTCTTGCTGGTCCTAACCGACTATTTCTCTAAGTGGGTGGAGGCAGAGGCATATGCGTCCATTAAAGATGCCCAAGTAGAGAGTTTTGTGTGGCGAAATATCATATGTCATCATGGCTTGCCTTATGAAATTGTCACTGACAACGGATCACAGTTCATCTCCGTTCGATTTGAGGCGTTCTGTGACAAATGGAAGATTGGGCTTAGCAAATCAACGGTGAGGTATCCTCAAGGAAACGGACAAGCCGAGGCAACCAACAAGTCGATCCTAAAAGGGCTGAAAAAGCGGCTTAAGGCGAAGAAGGGGAGATGGGCAGATGAGTTGGAAGGAGTTCTATGGTCACACCGTACCACTCCAAGACGAGCAACAGGAGAAACTCCCTTTGCCCTTATGTACGGAACCGAATGCATCATCCCACCGGAAGTGCAATTCCCAGGCGTGCGAAGAAAACTTCTGCTAGAACAGGAAGGACTGAACCATCTCCTGATGCTCGATACGTTGGACGTTATCAACGAGAAGCGTGATCAAGCCCTTATTCGAATACAAAACTATCAGAACGCAGCGGCAAGGTACTATAACTCGAAGGTTAAAATTCGCAGATTTCAGAAAGGAGAATTGGTGCTGCGGGAAGTCTTTCAGAATACAGCGGAACTAAACGCTGATAAGCTTGGTGCTAATTGGGAAGGACCTTACAAAGTTACAAAGGTAGTCAAACCCGGAGTCTACAAATCAGCCAACACGGCTGGGGTTTCGGTTCCGCGTTCATGGAACGCTCGACATTTGAAGAAATACTATCACTAAGTCATTTCTAAACAAACTACGGGGTGGCTTGATCCCTACAAAGGGTACGTAGGCAGCCCGTCTTCGAATGGGTTCAGCTGCCCTTTTCCCTTAAAAGAGGGGGGAGTGGGGGTACGTATACTCTTATACTCCCATTTCTCAAAAGATTTGAACATCCATCACGGATCAACCAAATCAATATTTGAACATCCATAACGGATCAACCAAATCAAAACGAGACACTTAACTTTTTCGTTACTGCTGGCCAAAGTAACGCATTGATTTCTTTTACTGACAGATCTGACTATCACGTACCAAACGGGATATTAAGCGCGCAACAATTGTTAACGGAGCAAGTTCGTTTTACGGAAACCAGCTTGTAAACCGAAAATGCTCGTCATAAACCCAACATACAAAACGTTGGTTATAATGTGATTGTAGCTGGATCAGATATCATAACATTCCCATAAGCCGGGTTCAATCATTAAAAAAAAACCCAACAGACGAAATGTTGGTCGAAAATCAAAACATGTTACTGAACATAACCATCTTGCAGAAAGCAAGGAAAACATCTTACTAAAAGAAATAAAGCCGTCAAGGCACAAAGTTTACATAGATAAGGCCATCTAGGCAATGAAACATAAGAGAACTAAAGCACGAAGCAAACATGGAGGCGAGGAACCGTTCAAGGGACATTGACTAGGGGGCAACACCTCCTTCGCCTCCACCATCACATTCGACTTCCTCGACCTCGGTTCCATCTCCGTCAACATCAGATTCGACACCATCTTCATCAGTGCCGGTCTCGACAACATTTCCACCGTCATAGCCATAGCCTTCAGTGCCGTCGAGTTCGCCTGCGAACCCACGCGGATCAAGCAGGCACATACCAGAAGGACCCCAGTTTGACCCAGAGGGGAAGTGAACTCCGATTTCCGCTGCCTGAGTCTCAAACGGATTGACATCGAAGATGCAAGCGTCATCGTAAGCAAAAGGAGAGACAACCAAACCGTGTTGAATCTCAGCAAACAACACGTCGTATTCCTCTTTCCGCCAACAAATTTCTCCCTCCACTCGGAAATTTTAGCAACTTCATCTTCCAAGGTAGGAGCGTCATCACGCTGAAGCTTCCGCATGAGCTCGAGATTCGCATCAACTTGAGCGAGGTCATTCATCTTGTCCACATACTTCCCAAGAGCCCTGAACTTCTCTTTGGTCCTCTCTATCTTAGACTTGAACTTGCTCATCAAAGAACGTACGATCCTCTTTGTGGCGGTTTTGACTTTAGACTCGGTAGAGTTTTTCTCCAATGTGAGCTGGTCCTTGAGCGACTCGATCTCAGAATCTTTCTGGGTGCCCGAATCATGCAGTTCGTTACAAATCTTCTCTAATGACTCCATGTTAGCCTCCAAAGCTTTTCTCTGTCCCACTTTGGCTTCCCATTTGGCTCGAGCTTCTTCGGCCGCCTGTTCGACCTGTTCAGCCTCCCGCTTGGCGCGACGATCGTACTTACGTGCCAGCTTGGTAACGAAATCAATGAACCGGGGGAAATGACAAGTATATGAGTTTGGAACAACGGTAAGGATATAGGCAGCTCATAAGGAAGAAAGGATCACCTTGATTCCATCAAGCGACAGCCTACCCTTAACCGAAGCTCTTGTTTCGCAATATCGGGCGTCATCAGGCCACCCTGTGAAGCTCTAACCATGTATTGCATCACCCCTTTTTCCCTTCTCTGCAGCAGACAAGGTACGCTTCTGAGGAACCATGTTTCTCCTTATAACAGGCTCCGTTACTTTGGCAACATTACATTCCGGCGTCAAAGAGACTTCAGATAAGGAGCGACACCCAGGACAATTTCCAGCGGAGGACTCGGAGCGAAGCCGAGGACGAGGGGCAGCTGCGACATCGACCACCATGTTCTGAACGCCGCCTTCGGACTCACTAGCCAAACGGCGTGCCTCGACCTTCTTCATTTCGCAAACTGATGGCCTCTTCTCCATAATTGCTTGCGACGAACTATTTGATGAAGGGGAACCAACAAAGTAGCAGGCTCGAGCGTCTTCGATTTGTTGGAGAGAAAAGTCTTCCTGCCAATTGCAGTGCTCGGACGCAAGTAACTCTGCTAGCATGAGAAAGTCTAGCGAAAACCTCGGAAATGGATTGATAACTACAAAAACAACAAACAGTGGTACCGTGTTAGTATACGTCCAACGGATCAACAAAAAACTAAGACACAACTCTGGCTCAACTACCCTTTCTTCTCCACTTCCTAACTATCATTTCGATCCACCGGGGACCGACCGATGCTTTAATTATCGGGACATAGAAGAAGTAGTCGATCCAGTAGCTATCTTTACTTGGGAAACTACCGATAATTGAACGGTTCGCCTTAGCCAAAACTAAATAGACGTGTTTTTCCTTAGGACATGACACTCGGACATCCAACCAGTTCAGAAGATGGTAAACGTCAACCTCTTCATCACATTCGATGCTTCTCACTAAAATACCCATCAAGTGACGAAGACCGCGGAACTTATCTGCGCTAGGACAAGCTAATACATCCATAGGAACTCGAGAATAACTTTCGGAATCGGAAAGAAGTACAAGCACCAGTTGAAACAGCTCTTACACATGGTAAAGCAACCTGAAGGGGGATCCCATGCTCGATCCGAAGACGAGGGGAGTATCATTTTGATCTCCTCCGAAATGTTGAACTTACGCCTCAACTTCCGCAGAGATTCTTCATTGCACAGTGTGGAGTCCGGAGGGTCATGCCTATCACGTCTAACCCCTTATCCTGGGAGCCTTACGCCTCGGGGGCTTCGCCGCATCATGCATCTCATTCTCCGTATCTCGTCAAGCCATTTCCGCCAAGGAAACCACGAATTCATCTTCAAGTTTTGCTCTCCTAAGATTCATAGTGTACACATTATGATCATCCCTACTGCTGCCCCGATTAATTTCCAACTCGACGTCGCGACTACATGGAAGAGACCCGACTTTGGCACGATCGGCCCGATTTTGGGCACGCGTTCGACACTACTTCTGCGCGCGTTCAGCACGACTTTGGCGTGCGTTCGGCACGACCTCGGCACACGTCCCACCTCGACTTTGGCAAGCGATCGGACGTCCAGATCAATTGGCACGACTTCGGCCCGCGTCGTGATCGAGTTCGGTCTGTGTATTGATCGACTTTGGCCCGCGTCACAGTTGACTTCGGTCCGCGTCACGCCCAACTTCGGCCCGCGTCTCGATCGACTTCAGCACCGACACGGCCCGACTTCGGCGGTAAAAAAAAAAACTTAAGCTAAAATGGAGGAGTTAGAGAGAGAAAGAAGGGTTACCTTCTAGAGAGAGAATGGAGAAGTGAAGAGTGAATGAAGAGTGAAGGAGGAGTGGAGTATTTATAGGTGAAGATGACATCATTATCTCTTGGGAAACGTCCGGTAGCAGCACAAGTGTCAGGAAGATCAGTAACGTTAAGTCCAGAAGACACTGGATTAATTCAACAGACAAAAGCGAATGGACGGTTCGCGGGGCCAAGCCATCATTCATCAGAAGATCAACATAATTGAACAGATGTTTTATGACTGCTAATCACCTGGTTAACACAAACCGCTTCGCCACTATTTTCATAGTACCGAGCTGGGGGGCAAACTGTTGGGGTCGAATCTCCCCCTGGAGAACGACAGTCATAAAATAGCTAAGTATGGAAACCGTGCTGACGCCGTGCACATCGCGTGTTGATATTGTAACACCCGTGAACCAAAAAGTAGAATTTTGGTTGGTGTGTCGATCGACATGGGTGAGGTGTGTCGATCGACACGGGTATTTTGACTTGTGAGAAGTTGGATTTTTGGACAGGTGTCGATCGACACAGGTGGTGTTTGTCGATCGACACGAGTTGAAATTGGACCGATCGGTTTGGTTCCAATTGCCTGGTTTGGTGGGGCGGTTTAGGGAACCCTAGGGGTTTGATATGAAAGGCCATGAACAGTTGTTTTGGCTGAGTTTGGGCTGCAGAATTCTGAAATCAGAAAGAACAGGAGAAATCAAATGTTTTGAGTGTTTTTTGGAGTGTTCTTGAGGAGAATTGCGTGTGAGGCTATTAGGAACGAGGAGGATTCGTTTTCTTGGTTGATTCGGGTTTGGGAACAACGAATCAAAGGCTGTTCATCGCGTTCTTCGTTGTTCTTCGTCCTTTCAACCAAAAATCAAGGTGAGTGCATGATTGTGGGTTATATAGGCATAGGGATTAGATGGAATGCGTTTGTTTGGTGTTCCTTGTGTGTTGTGATTGGAAAGTGAAGGAGACTCGATGAAATCCGATGGATTCGAGCCATGTGAGGATAGGCTCGTTTCCTGGGTTCTGCGTTGTCGTGTCGATCGACACCAGGGTGGTGTGTCGATCGACACGGGGAAGGCTATCGATCGACACCATGGTGGTGTGTCGATCGACATGGGACTGCCTGTCGATCGACACCTAGAGGTTGTGTCGATCGACACAGGGCTTCTGTCCTGGTCGCGTTGGTTGTTTCGTGTGTGCTTGATTGTTTGCTCATCCTGGTATTGTATCTTTTGTTTATACCTATATATAAATAACCTGTAGACGGGATGACCGCATCGCTGAGTATTTGTGATAATACTCACGCAACTTTTTTTGCCATGTGTTGCAGGTAAAGAGAAAATGTGATCGTGGAATCATGGCCAGGAAGGAGAGATGATTTAGGGACTCGTTGTGTGTTATTTTTTTATGGAATTGCTAGGTTGTTAGTAATTCTAGAACTTGTTGGAAATGTTGATCTGTTATGGTTGAACCGGTTTAGTAATTTAATAAAGTATGAGATTATTGAATTGGAATTTGTGATTGATGATTATTGTTTCCGTGTTGCTTGTTGTGTTGACCCAGTTGAGGATTATGATTTGTGATGATAATAATCTGAAGGGAAAAATTTTAAATTTTCGGGATGGGTTGTTTCAGATATCGTGCGCATCGCGACATGAAGTCGGTCAAATTCTGCGACACTTGGTACCGATGTTACGAGGTGCTGATGTCGCCCAAGGTGCCGATGTCGTTCAGCGTGGTTCCAATGTCGAACGACCTTGGCGCCGATGTCGACGAACAACGGTGCCGACATCGCAAGGAGATGGCAACAATGCGGATAAATGACGGTGCCAATGTCGTGAGGGGATGGCACCGATGTCGATCGTTGGATGTACCGAGGTCGCCGCAGACCGATGTCATGGTGTCGAAGTGGTTCCGATGTCATGCTAATGTCGTTGCACCGAAGTGGTTCCGATGTCAATCTCATGTGGCGCCGATGTTGACTACGTGTGATGACGATGTCGGTCGATGCGGGACAAAGGCGAATGGTGGTTTGACTAATCGGAAATGGACCGCAGTGGCATGTGACGAGGCCCATGAAAGGACCGACACAAGCAATCTAAGGAAGAATGGAAATCGCAAGAGAAAGAGGAGGATTTCCATTATTGCTTAGGGATAGAAAAAACCGCCTTAGGTTACTATATATACATGTACATAACCCTTAAGAAGGGAACCCCGAAAAATTGATACACAAACACTTGTACGCTAAAGCTTTCCGAACAGCAATAGAACAAGTTTTTCAAGTCTCTTTACATTTGTTTGCGTTGGTTTAACCCTAGAAATTCAGTTCCCTACGAAAGTCTCAACAAGTTTTGATTGTGCAGATTTGGACTCCCACAGAAGTCGGCTAGGTATATCCTTAAGAGATTTAGGGATATTTATCGACGATTTGGAAATATGTCTTTTTCGTATTTTGAGCGTATCTTCATATCAAATATGTTGTATGAATCTGAGATCCTTGTCTATCTTGTGGAAAAAGTTGAGCTTAATCCAACAGTGGGAACATTTTCATCTGAGACGAAAGATCTGCCGAACAGAATCTGTCTTTTCTTTAAAAAAGCTTTTTTCCCCTCCTTTTAGACCCAAAATGCTCTAATTACCTACAAAGGCTTTAAGACCCACAGAATACTAGAAATAGCAATTAAATGTCAAAACCAAGTTATTTATTAATTAAAAACCCATTTAAAACATAGTAAAAATCGATAAAATATAACATATATCAACACTCCCAGACTTAAAACTTTGTTTGTTCTCAAACAAATGCAAGCATAAGTATAGAAAGAGGTTTGAAAATCATGAGAACTCACTTATCTTGGGAACTTAGCCTTGTCCTATTGACTCGCGACATACGAACAAATCGCCTAGGACGGTTTCATCGAATTCCAGCACAACCATCACAAGTCTCTTCCATGAACCTCTACCTACAAAAACCTCAACTTTACATCATCCAATTGCCTATATTGACAAAGTGATGGTGGTATCTCTCTAAAGGATGTCATTCGGGATAGACAATGCTAGGTATTAAAGGTTTATAAAGGTTGAGTTAAGAGTGTTTAAGGGTTACGAGGTGCTCCGGAGGATGCAAGTATTATGAAAAATCGCAATAGAGAACAGATTCATTAATGCCCACAGTTTTCAATCACTCTATGATACTCCCCCAGACTTAGATAACAAATAAAAGCAAACACCGTTAGTAAATGAGGAATCCCCCCCCCCCCCCCCTTAGACTTAAATCGCACCGTTCCAGTGATCTTTCATCTGAGACGAAAGATCTACTGAACAGAATCTGTCTTTTCTTTAAAAAAGCTTGTTTCCCTTCCTTTTAGACCCAAAATGCTCCAATTACCTACAAAGGCTTTAAGACCCACATAATACTAGAAATAGCAATTAAATGTCAAAACCAAGTTATTTATTAATTAAAAACCCATTTAAAACATAGTAAAAATCGATAAAATATAACATATATCAACACTCCCAGACTTAAACCTTTGTTTGTTCTCAAACAAATGCAAGCATAAGTATAGAAAGAGGTTTGAAAATCATGAGAACTCACTTATCTTGGGAACTTAGCCTTGTCCTATTGACTCGCGACATACAAACAAATCGCCTAGGACGGTTTCATCGAATTCCAGCACAACCATCACAAGTCTCTTCCATGAACCTCTACCTACAAAAACCTCAACTTTACATCATCCAATTGCCTATATTGACAAAGTGATGGTGGTATCTCTCTAAACGATGTCATTCGGGATAGACAATGCTAGGTATTAAAGGTTTATAAAGGTTGAGTTAAGAGTGTTTAAGGGTTACGAGGTGCTCCGGAGGATGCAAGTATTATGAAAAATCGCAATAGAGAACAGATTCATTAATGCCCACAGTTTTCAATCACTCTATGATACTCCCCCAGACTTAGATTATTCTATGGAATCTCCACAAACCTGTGAAAAGTCTCCAGATGTCTCTGAAAATCGTATCCAACTCTCCTCCTTGATCAATATCTTTCCTTGAGATTTTTAGCTGCCCTTGAGACTCATGTGTGATCAATATCCTTTCCAAAAGTTATGAATTTATTTTTTAAATGGGGAAATTGATCTTATGATGATGAGAGTCTTAAAAGCACAAACAATTACCAGGCATTGTGAAAATCCCAAGAGATAACTAAGCTCTCTGAATGTGCGATGATTGAAAAAATGTGTCGGTTCTTTTTCTCTCCGACGTTTTTACACATGTCTGCACATATGACAATGAAGAACAAGAGTGCATGAGGTTTAAAAAGAGGTAATGGGTAAAGGGTAGGTATTAACTAAAAATAAACAGGCCATCCAAGATTCAGAGAGTGGTAAAAGGAATAAGAAATATTGACTGTTGGTTCGTTTTCCTAATCTAACCCCCTCTAAAGAGCAAATAGTGAGATGGACGATCAATGTATAAGCCAAAATCAGATCCGCTGAAATCTCTGCGAGCCAAGATCTTCTGGGGACCCTTCCAATCATGTGATTTCCAACTAGTCTATGCTGAAGAACATGTCGCAGTGGTGGCAAATCTCTGAAACCAAGCATTCCCTCAGAAGATCATAATTTCCTACAAGTTTTGACTCAATACAATGGTTTTGATTCGATAATTTTTTTTTTAAATTACTTGAAAAACCACCAAAAGAAAACAAATAAAAGCAAACAACGTTTGATGATCGATCGATCGGGTATGGTGTCCAATCGATCATTGAGCTCCTAGAATTTCTAGATGTTTGATTTACACAGTGATCGATTGATCGTGATGGTGTTCGATTGATCATTATGCATTACGTGCTGAAATTTGTTTTCTTTCTGAAACACTAAGTAAAACGGTTAAAAATAAAAGAAAGCTAAAATTAAAGACTAGTCTCTCACGAGTGGGTTGACTTCCACTAAGCGCTTCTTTTTTAAAGTCGTTTAGCTCGACTTTTGGACACGATGCTAATCATGAGAATCGAAAGGTTGAGCCAATGCACCATTTGTCCTTCTCTTATTTTTGCAGGAAACAAAACGTGCAAGATATCACACAATTTTCCATATAAAAGTGAATTAATTCCCTACAAATAAGTATACTGCAAGCATAGCAAATATCTTGGAATGGTCCTTGGTTAGATGGTCTTGACAATCAAATGCATTTCGTGGAAAGGTAAAATCAATCTTAGGCTCAACCGATGTTTCCAAAAAATAGTCAACCTCATCCTCATTAGTTATGTATAACTCAATATTCTCATTACTAGAATCTATCTCAACCTTAGAGTTCTCTATCTCTTTTAAGATTGTATCCATGTGAAACATATATTCTAGGTAAGATTCATCAAGTATTAAAGTTTTTAGATGGTGATCATGAATATCCAGAGAACGCATATAATCTAACTTGAAACACATTTGGTGATGATTCCTAACAAGCTTCTCAACCCTAAAACAATTTTGAATTTGTGTTTCACTTATCAAATCATAGCATTCATAAATGAGAATAGGAGTTTTCAAACTAGAAGATGCATCATTAATGCAAAGCATGTGAATATTCTCATAATCAATAAGTTCAAAGGTTGAATCCGGTGTACCTTTTAGTTGGCATGGGTTGAATCCAATATATTACCTCTTTGAGTTAACGAGCTACTTTTATCTCATAAGGTGTGAGCTTCCTCTTTTCTAGTGATGCTCGATGTGATATGAGGTTCAATCTCAACTCAACCGCTAACTCACTCTTGGTCATAGTTGGACTTTCTTTGGAACGCTTGTCTAACTCCACGTTTTGTTCTGGCGTTAGCACGTTTTCATAAAATTGTGGCTCCACCTTTAACTTGCCTTACATGTATTCTTAATTTTGTCAAGGACTTTCCTTCAGATTCCTCAATATCATGGTGTTGTAAGTACGAAACTACTTCTCGAAGGGTTGGTATATTTTCATCCTTACAGAGGGGGTCAAGAATTTTTAAGGTAGCTTTGTCCATACCGTCAATGAATTCACCATCATCCATTGAGGAAGTCTATTCTTTCTCAAGTACAAGTACCTGAAACGCACAAGAATAAACAAAAGAAAAAGAAAATTAGAAAGCAAAAATAAAATAAAATCCTAGTCTTAACTCTTTTCTTTGTAACGCCTATGAACCAAAAAGTGAATTTTTGGTTAGTGTGTCGATCGACACAGGGTGTGTGTGTTGATCGACACGAGTGTTTTTGGACTTATGAGAAGTCGTGTTCTGGGTGTTGTGTCGATCGACACAGGTGAGGTGTGTCGATCGACACGGGTTAAAATTGAACCGTCAAGTTTGGTTTTTGATCGCGCGGTTTGGCGATCGGTTTAGAGAACCCTAGGGTTTGATATATAAGGGAAATCGGTCGTGTTCTTGCCATTTTGGCAGAAAACTGAGAGAAAATCAGAAATCAGAGAGAATTGTGAGAGCTTTGGTGATTTCTTGAGGAGGATTGTTCTTGGGGCTTGAGGAACAAAGGGGAGGATCATTGTTGGTGATTGTCATGGATATGAGCAGCAATCAGAGGCTGTGTAGAACCTAATTTGTGTGTTCTTCGTTGTGTTCATCGTTTCTTCATCTTTTCAATCCGATTTCGAGGTGAGTGCGTGATCGTAGGTTTATCTAGGTAAAAGACTCGATAGAATAGTTTGATTACGGTTGTGTGGATTGGATTTCATGTGTTTGTTGATGAAATCGTGCAGGAGATCGATGGATCGCATTAGGGTTCGAGCCGTGAGAGGATAGGCTCGTTCATTGTTTCTACGATGTTGTGTCGATCGACATAATTGCTTTGTGTTGATCAACACGGGTGCATCGTGTCGATCGACACCATGGTGGTTTATCGATCGACACAAGTGCAGTATGTGGATCGACACCTAGTGCTACTGAACTGGTTCATGTTTGATTGTTTGTGTATGCTTGTTGTATGCTCATCCTGGTATTGTATCTTTTGCTTATGCATGTGTGTATAACCTGTAGACAGGAGGACCGTCTAACTGAGTATTTGTGATAATACTCACGCAACTCTTTTTGCCATGTGTTGTAGGTAAAGAGAAATTGTGATCGTGGAATCATGGCCAGGAAGAGGAGATGATCTAGTGTCTCATTTAAATGGCTGTCTTGTTAGAATTGCTAGGTTGCTAGTAAATTCTGGAATTACTATTGTTTGTTATTGAAATTGAATATTGTTTTATTGGTTGAACGGTTTAGCTATTTGACAAGTATGGGATTATTGAATGATGGTTGGTTTAATTGTTAATTGTTGTTGTTCCGCATTGCTTGTGTTTGGCCCATTGAGGATTATGATCTGTGATGATAATAATCCGAAGGGAAAAATTTTAAAAATTTTGGGTTGGGTTGTTTCATTTTGGTATCAGAGCCCTTATGGTTCTAGTGCGGGTGCAATTGATTGGTTATGTGAGTTAGTCAATTGATTGTTGTGTGGGTTTGGAGCCTTAGATCATCTCTTCCGAGCCTTCAATGAGATTCCACGGTATGTGTTTTATGACTTTTTGTTTTTCTAGTACTTAGTAATCTGCTGGTGAGTGCACAGTGATGGCTAGAGTGGCTAGAGGCAGAGGTCGTGGGGGCCGTGGAGGCCGAGGTGGTCGTGGTGGGTGAGGGTGAGGACTGCAGAGTGAGTCTGATCCCGCTAGTGTGGCTCAGGAGACCACGCAGGAGAAGGTGGCAGACTTGCAGGTGTTTCAGGAAGCGTCTGTGGGTGTGGCCGCTACGAGTGTCAGCATGAGGACTAATGAGGCTAGTGTGGGTCCCAGTGTAGCTTGGTGCAGCGGGCCCAGGTGGGGGTGCTGCCGCAGGTGTGGCCCAGGACCGAGATGATCGCTTGGCGGGTTTGCTGTAGTTGATTCTGGAGCGGTTACCAGGTGGGGTACCAACTCCGGGTCATGCTCCAGGAGTTCAGCCAGGTGTGCAGCCAATGGTGGCTGGGGTTCAGCCGGGTGCGGCTGGTGTTCAGCCAGGAGTGGCTGGTGTACAGCCGGGTGTGGCGGTTTCAGAGGAGCTTCCATCCTACCTGAGGATGATGGAGCAGATGCAGAGAATTAGTAATGGGTTTTTCTCGGGAGGTGAGAAGCCTGAGGAGGCCGATGAGTGGCAGCTGAGATTGGAGCATAACTTTTACTCTATCAGGTGTCCAGAGGGATACCGAGTTAATCTGGCGGTTCACTATCTAGATGGTGATGCTCATCTCTGATGGAGAGGTGTTGAGGCCAGGAGGGTACAGGCCGAGATGGTCTGGGAGGATTTATTGACTGTGTTCAATGCCAAGTATTTCCCGCCAAGTATTCGGTTGGAGCTGAGGTTTCTAGAGTTGGCTCAGGAAGACCGGTCGGTGAGGGAGTTCGATGCTGAGTTTAATCAACTTCTAGTACATGTTGGTAGAGGCATTGAGGATGAGCAGGCCCAGGTGAAGAGGTTCCTGAGGGGACTTCGAGCTGATTTGAGGACTCGCTACAGGGCGAGTAGGTTCACCACGAGGACAACTGCTGCGATTGAGGAGGACCTCAGGGAGTAGGCTGTGGTGGTTAAACCACTAGTGCAGCAGAATAGGAGGCCGCAGCAGCAAGCAGGTTCGAGCAGGGGCTGCAAGCCTGCTCAGGGACAGAAGAAAAAGTGGGAGAGCACTTCAGGGCCGAGTCAGAGAGGACAGAGTGGTCCGGGATGCTTCAAATGTGGGAGCTTGGATTACAAAGTGGCCAGTTGTCCTAAGAGGAGTGAGGCTCGAGGTGCTCAGGTGTGTTACCACTACAGAGAGCCAGGGTATATCAAGCCCAGGTCTCCGAAGCTGCAGCAGATGGCGGTGGCGGTAGTGCAGCCATTTACAGTGCAGCCGTTGGTTCAAGTTGCAGCGGCATCGTGGGTTTTCACTTCGGCGGAGGTGAGTGGTTCTATCGCCAGACCGATCATAGGTAAATTCCAGACTTGACTTTTAAATTCTTTTGGTGTTTGAGTTTTGTCTGTTTGGGAATATTGTGAGTCTGTGCTAGAGTTTTAGGGTTCTTAAAGCACATGGGATTTGTGCAGGGACCTTAGTAGTGGGCGGATGTGAGTCCCACGTGTTGTTTGATTCGGGAGCTACGAATAGCTTCATTACTCCAGAGTGTGCGGAGGGCAGCGGTATTCGGAGTGATTCCGGTGAGCAGCCAGGAGTGGTTAGAGTTGCGGAAGGCAAGTCGTTAGCTACTTTCGGGCGGGCTCGAGGAGTTGGTGTTCTGGTGGCGCGGGAGTTGATGCAGCAGACCGATCATTAGTCCGGTGGAGTTGTACGATGTAATCATAGGTATGGATTGGCTGGATCGGTACAGGGTCCATCTAGATTGTCATTGAGGACGCGTGGTGTTTGATCGAGAGTTGGGGAGGTTAGTTTATCAGGGGGTTAGACCGACTTCCGGAAGTCTTATGATTTCAGCGATACAGGCCGAGCAGTTGATTGAGAAGGGCTGCGAGGCGTATCTGGCGATGATAGTGATGCCGGAGACTATTGGTGAGGTTGTAGTTGGAGATATTCGGGTTGTTAGGGATTTCCTGGACGTTTTCCAGTCGTTGTTGGGTTTGCCACCGTCGCGGTCGGATCCATTTACGATTGAGTTGGAACCTGGGACGACTCCGATATCCAAGGCATCTTACTGTATGACTCCAACAGAGATAGCAGAGCTGAAGAAGCAGCTAGATGATCTACTGGGAAAGGGTTTCATCTGTCCTAGTGTTTCACCATAGGGAGCGTCGGTGTTGTTCGTGAAGAAGAAGGATGGGAGTTTTCAGTCGTGCATTGATTATCGGGGACTTAACCGAGTCACTATGAAGAACAGTATCCTCTGCCGCGTATTGATGAGTTGCTGGATCAGTTGCGAGGGGCTACTTGGTTCTCCAAGATCGACTTGGCTTCGGATTACCATCAGATTCTGATTAATGAGGCGGATGTTAGGAAGACTGCCTTCAGGAAAAGGTATGGGCATTATGAGTTTGTGGTAATACCGTTCGGGTTGAAGAATTCGCCAGCATCGTTCATGAGATTGATGAACGGAGTGTTCCAGGAGTATTTGGATGTGTTCGTGATCATCTTCATTGATGATATCCTGGTGTATTCGAGGAGTCCTGAGGAGCACGAAATGCATTTGAGGATAGTTCTGGAGAAGCTGCGGGAACAAAATCTGTACGCGAAGTTGAGTAAGTGCAATTTCTGGCAGCGAGAGATGAGTTTCCTTGGCCACGTGGTGTCTGCAAAGGGAGTTTTTGTAGATCTGGCTAAGATTGAGGCTATCAGAGGTTGGCCTAGACCGAGGAATGCCACTGAGATCAGGAGTTTTCTCGGGTTAGCTGGGTATTATCAGAGGTTCGTCAAGGGATTTGCGAGTATGGCACAGTCGATGACGAAGTTGATGGGGAAAGATGTTCCCTTTGTGTGGTCTTAAGCTTGCGAGGAGAGTTTGGGGAAGCTGAAGGAGATGTTGAGGAGTACACCTGTGTTGGTATTACCCGAGCTGGGTGAGCCTTACGTTGTGTATACAGACGCTCCGAGAGCTGGTCTGGGATATGTATTGATGCAGCAGGGAAAGGTTATTGCGTATGATTCGAGGCAGTTGATGAAGCATGAGTGCAACTATCCTACCCATGATTTGGAGTTGGTTGCGGTGATTTTTGCTCTAAAGATTTGGAAGTCGTATCTTTATGGCGGAAATGTGCAGGTGTTCATAGACCACAAGAGTCTGAAGTATTTCTTCACTTAGCCAGAGCTGAACCAGATACAGGGGCGCTGGATGGAGTTAGTTGCAGACTATGACCTGGAGATTGGGTACCATCCGGGTAATGCTAATATGGTTGCAGATGCGTTGAGTTGGAAGAGGGTTGCTTCAGATCAAAAGCGGGATATGGAGGCTCTGGTAAGCGAGATCAGCACGTTGAGATTGTGTGTGATCTCACAGAAGCCGTTGGGGTTAGAGGCAGCTAACCAGGCAGATTTGCTGAGCAGATTCGGGTAGCTGAAGAGAAGGATCAAGGATTGATTGATGCCTCTAAGGTTGCGGGTTCGGAGTACGTGGTCTCGGCGAATGGGACGATACTTGTGAACGGGCGGGTTTGTGTACCCAAGGATTAGGATCTGAGGTAGGAGATTCTGAGAGAGGCTCATTCAAGCATGTTATCGATTCATCCGGGAGCGACCAAGATGTATCGTGACTAGAAGCGGTATTATCACTAGGTCAGGATGAAGAGGGATATAGCTAATTGGGTTGCAGCGTGCAACGTGTGTCAGTTGGTGAAGGCTGAGCATCAGGTTCTGAGTGGTATGTTGCAGAGTTTGCCTATTCCGGAGTGGAAGTGGGATATAATTACCATGGATTTTGTGACGGGATTGCCAGTGTCACGGACCTATGATGCGATTTGGGTTATTGTGGATCGTCTGACCAAGTGAGCACATTTTCTTGCCATCAAGAAGACCGACGGAGCGGCGGTGTTGGCTAGGAAGTATGTGCGGAAGATAGTGAGGCTGCACGAGGTGCCAGCGAATATTGTGTCAGACAAGGATTTGAGGTTTATCTCAAAGTTCTGGAGGGCGTTCCAGGCAGAGATGGGCACTAAGGTGCATATGTGCACAGCGTATCATCCTCAGATGGATAGGCAGTCCGAGCGGACGATTCAGACATTGGAGGATCTGCTGAGGATGTGTGTGCTGGATTATGGTGGTCATTGGGCGGATCATCTGAACCTGTTTGAGTTTGCATACAACAATAGTTACCAGGCGAGTATTGGGATGACTCCATATGAGGCTCTGTATGGGAGGCCATATCGGACACCATTATGCTGGACTCAAGTGGGGAGAGGAGCATGTTTGGTGCAGATTTTTTTCTGGAGATGACGGAGAAGATCCATGTCTTGAGACTGAACATAAGGGAGGCTCAGGATCGGCAGAAGAGTTATGCCGATAGGAGACGGAAGGAGCTGGAGTTTGAGCTCGGAGATCTGGTGTATCTCAAGGCAGCAATGTTGAGGGGTCCTAACAGATCCATTTTAGAGAATAAGCTGAGTCCGAGGTTTATGGGTCTGTTCAAGGTGGTGGAGCAGGTCAGACCGGTAGCTTATCGATTGGAGTTACCTGAGAGTATGAAGGCTTTTCACAAAGTCTTCCATGTTTCGATGCTGCGGAAGTGTCTACATGAGTCTGAGGAATTGTTGACTAGGATTCCAGAGGATCTTCAGCCCAACATGACGTTGGCTGTGAGGCCTGTGAGGATTCTTGAAAGGAGAGTCAAGGTGCTACGATGGAAGAGTATACCGTTGGTGAGAGTCGTGTGGGATTGTGACGGTATTGAGGAGGAGACTTGGGAACTAGAAGCGTTGATAAAGACAGAGTTCTCAAAGTGGTTTGAGAAGCAAGCAGTGGCTTGAGTGTCTTTCTGGTTTTCAGAGTCTGTTTTAGTTCGTGGCTATGAGTTGTATGTATTTTTGTTTTGATGTTGTTGTAACGATTATACATTTTGAGATTTTGAGATTTGAGATTCTTATTAATTGTGTGTAAGACGTGTGTTCTTATAGTATGACTGGCGAAGTCATGGGTTTTGATGACTGGTAGCTCATGTGGAGGTCTAGCGATAGAGTTCTATGGGAGTTAGAACTTGTATATTTGCTAGGGAGGCTAGAAATGGAAGTTCTATGTGAGTTAGGGATGTCCATTTTCTAGGAGGATTATCTGGGGATGAAGGTTCTACGTGAGTTAAGACTTGTTTATTCCCTAGATGGCGCTGGGAAATAGAGGTTTTATGTGAGTTAGAGCCTATCTATTTCCTAGGGGGAGTTTGGAATAGAAGTCTTATGTGAGTTAGGACTATCTTTTCCAGGGACTTTGTGGAAACACCCTGGTGATTGGGTTGTGTCGGATGACCACGAGAGGTGATTGGTCGACAGGTGCTTATGATGCACGTTACAGCGTGATTGCTCCAAGGGATAGTGGTTCTCCTGGATATACTTGAGGAGACAGTGAGGTTCTCTTCGGGGGAAAGTGGTTCCCTTGCATATACTTTGAGGGGCCGAAGCCTCTCCAGAGGATGTGTGATTCCTCTGTAGCTGATTGCTAAACGGACTATGTGTCCTGAGAGTAGGAGGGGCAGGAGCATACCGAGAGCTGGATGGACGGCAGTCCTGAAGGTGGGAAGGGTATGATATACATCGAGAGCTCAAGGGGTAACGATCCTGAGAGCGGGGTGGTGTATATAGATATGAGTATGAGCAATAGTGTATGTAGTGTGATCGTAAGTAAGAGACTGAATGAATTTCAAGGATCGGGAGTGGATCTCAGTGGTGCTGACCGGGTTGGTCAGGATTGCAGCCGTGGTGAGACGGTGCAATGTGGCTAGTATAAGGCTAGCAGAGCTCGAGGATCGAGTGTGGTTTGGACGTCTAGTCTACGTTTTTTACTTACGTTTAGAACTACGGTTCGGACGACCCTGGTAGCATATGTAGCATCGTTGGTCATGCATGTTCTTGTTTGATTGTTGCGCGATTATTTGGGTTCAATTCTGGGTTAACGGTTGGTCGTGCATGTTCTTGTTTGATTGTTGTGCGATCAATCGAGCAGCCCTAATCCGGATCAGGGAGCGTTGCATCGTTGATGTTTCCGGGTGAATCTGGTCGGGTTTATATGGGAGTGCTAATCTTAGTGGGATGGGATCGCGTGATTCAAGGTCAAATCCGTGTTAGTGGGGGAGAATTGTAACGCCCGTGAACCAAAAAGTGGATTTTTGGTTGTGTGTAGATCGACATAGGGTGTGTGTGTCGATCGACACGAGTGTTTTCAGACTTATGAGAAGTCATGTTCTAGGTGTTGTGTCGATCGACACAGGTTAAGTGTGTCGATCAACACGGGTTAAAATTAAACCGTCAGGTTTGGTTTTTGATCGCGCGGTTTGGCGATCGATTTAAGGAACCCTAGGGTTCGATAATAAAGGGAATCGGTCGTGTTCTTGGCCGTTTTTGGCAGAAAACAGGGAGAAAATCAGAAATCAGAGAGAATTGTGAGAGTGTTGGTGAGTTCTTGAGGAGGATTGTTCTTGGGGCTTGAGGAACAAAGGGGAGGGTCATTGTTGGTGATTATCGTGGATAGGAGCAGTAATCAGAGGCTGTGTAGAACCTGATTCGTGTGTTCTTCGTTGTGTTTATCGTTTCTTCATCTTTTCAATCTGATTTCGAGGTGAGTGTGTGACCGTAGGTTTATCTGGGTAAAGGAATCGATGGAATACGTTTGATTGCGGTTGTGTGGATTGGATTTCGTGTGTTTGTTGATGAAATCGTGCAGGAGATCGATGGATCGCATTAGAGTTCGAGCCGTGAGAGGATAGACTTGTTCCTTGTTTCTGTGATGCTGTGTCATCAACACGACATTCATTGCTTTAGACACAATTGCTTTGTTTCGATCGACACAGATGCATCGTGTCGATCGACACCCTAGTGGTGTGTCGATCGACACAAGTGCAGTATGTGGATCGACACCTAGTGATTGTGTCGATCGACATAGTGCTCCTGAACTGGTTCATGTTTGATTGTTCGTGTATGCTTGTTGTATGCTCATCCTGGTATTGTATCTTTTGCTTATGCATGTGTGTATAACCTGTAGACGGGAGGACCGTCTCACTGATTATTTGTGATAATACTCACGCAACTCTTTTTGCCATGTGTTGCAGGTAAAGAGAAATTGTGTTCGTGGAATCATGGCCGGGAAGAGGACATGATCTAGTGTCTCGTTTGAATTGCTGTCTTGTTAGAATTGCTAGGTTGCTAGTAAATTCTGGAATTATTATTGTTTGTTATTGGAATTGAATATTGTTTTATTGGTTGAACGGTTTAGCTATTTGATAAGTATGAGATTATTGAATGATGGTTGGTTAATTGTTAATTGTTGTTGTTCCGCATTGCTTGTGTTTGGCCCATTGAGGATTATTATCTGTGATGATAATAATCCAAAGGGAAAATTTTTAAAAATTTTGGGTCGGGTTGTTTCATTCTTAAACCTAAAGGCGATGCCACCAGTCCCTGACAACAGCGCCAAAAACTTGACGTGTGTCTAGTTTTAGCTTAGACTAGACAAAGACTAGCCGCAAGTGCACGATAATCGAAGTAGTACTTAAGGGTCGAATCCACTATAGACTGGTCGGGCACTAAAAGTTTTCGAAAGAGAATTAAGCTAGGATAAGATATGGGGGTTGTGATTAAATGAATGTCGATAATAAAGCAATGGAAACAAATGTTAGGTAGTAGGAAAATCTTAGGGTTCATAGAGCAATTTATTTCGAAACTACTAACACGGATATAGTTAAGTATGCAATCCAGTCGTAATGAACCATAGTATTCTCATATCAATGATTAAACATGTCTAGCAACCTAATTCATTCAGGTTAAGAAATTGAAAAGGTAAACATGCTGTAGAAGTTGATACAAATCTCATCTAGTGTAAATCTAGCAAAGGGGAATTCCTAACTCAAATTCACTTAACAATATTAATTGACCAGCTCTCATAAGGAATACTAATATATTAATCAACCTAAATACTCAATTCTCACAAAGCAATCAACTGGATGATATGCATAAAATGGAATAAGATTCGATATGTCAACTCGCTTTGGCGTTGACTCACCTCAACTTCAATTCACCTCGGCATCAACTCGCCTTGTTGCCAACTTGCCTCGGCGTAACTTCACCTCGACGCTCACTTGGCCTCGTCACGGTACCATCCAACTCACCTCGGCGACAATTCACCTTGGTGTAACCTCACATAGACGTTCTCTCAGCCTCGTCACGGTACCTTTTTTGTCACCTCGGCATCGATTCACCATGGCGTCGACTCGCCTCGACGTCAACTCACCATGGCGTCACCTTGCCTTGGTGTCAACTCACCACGACATCAACTCGCCTCGACTTCCTTTTCAATTTGTTTTCGTAACACCAAACAACCTTGGATTTGTTACACCGCGTCAAATCTAGTGAAATCCTCTTTACCTCTGTTCAACATCACTAGCCAAGGCAATTTGGCTCACCTCGTCAAAACTGATACTATCTTGTTCCCTTCTTTTAAAAAAAAAAGGGAGTGAATACTTATACTCATATACTTCCATCTTTATAATAGACTCTATGTCTAATTAAAGCAATTTTTCAAAACAAAAGTCTTCAAATGACATCTTTTACGGATTACTAAAGCCTTATCAAAACAGGCATCCTACTCACATCCTTTATGGTTTACTAAAACCTTCACAAATCAGGTATCTCAATCATATCCTATACATATTACTCAAGTCTTAACAAAACAGACATCTCAATCACACTTTACATGAACTACGGGATAGCTTGATCCCTGTAAAGAGTACGTAGGCAGCTCGTCTTCAGATGGGTTCAGCTGTCCCCCTTCCTAAAATGAGGGGGAGCGGGTATGTATATCATATAATCCCAATTCTTGTACAATTTTTGCGATCAATCGAACGCAAAAATTCACTCAATCTCGTCTACATCCCTCGCGGATTGTCTAAGTCTTGACAAAAAAAACATCTCGATCACATCCTATACGGATTACTCACAGTCTTAGCTAAATCAAACATTATATAGTTACTCTCGTTGCTGCTGGCCACAGTAACGAACCTATACGAATACTTCGGATCTAACTATCACATCTTTCGCAGGATTAAAAGTGCGCTATACAAATATATATGTTCATTATCGAGTGGATATGTTCAAAGGGAAACATGTGCGTAATCCGAAATGTTCATTCTAAACCCAACATACAAATTGTTGGTTATATCGCTATAACTTTATTATCGAGTGGGTATGTTCAAAGAGAAACATGTGCGTAATCCAAAATGTTCATCATAAACCCAATAAACAAATTGTTGGTCGCAAAATGATAACGTGCTCGTTCTTGGAGCGGACTTGTTAATAAAAACTCGTCCATAAACCAAAACGATCATCAGAAAACTCAATAATCTGACCATTGGTACTACATAACGTGTTCGCTTCTCGGAGCAAGCTTGTTGATTACAACTTGCCTATAAACCATAGTCGTCGTCACAAAACAAGATCCAACATACAAATTGTTGATCGCGTCAGAATCAAAGTTATTTTTGGAGCGGATTTGTTTGAGAGAACTCGTCCGTAAACCATAGTACTTATTGAAAAATCCAGCGAATAATCGCTGGTATCAACACTCAAAAGCTTTTCACTTTGAAATAGACTTGTTAACATAAGCTAGTCTGTCAAACAAAGTAATTGACAAATAGCTCGACAACAGCAAAACTACGATCTCGTCCTAATAAGGAAGACGCTTGAACAACTTATCATGTTATCTTTACTCTTGATATCTCGAATCGAAAATTTGTTCTATCATAAGTGAGAATCATCACAAAATCCAAATCCAGAAGATAACAATATCAAAAGCCATGTTCATAATTCATCTCGCATCATTCTTCAACACGAGGGATGAAGCCAAGAGTTTTACTCGGCGTCAGAGAGAGCCAACTCGACAAAAAACATTGGACTCGACATCGACTCAACCACAAAAAAATCCTTCTATGCGATAAAACTTGCCAAGGAAAGACGTCACAAAGAAGAGAACTTCTCAAAGAGAGATCTCGGCGGGATATTCTTCATGAACTTTATCTTGGCACAAAGAGAGACCTCACCAAGAAAAGACCTTGCTAAAGAGAGATCTCGGCAAAGGGAACTCGGCAGGACTTTCTTCTTGAAGTTGATCACGCTAGAAGAGAGACCTCGGCCAACTCTCAAATCAACATTGGCGAATAAAAAATCAGCTCGACAAATACAACTAATTTAAGCTTCACGTAAGCTTGGAGGCAAATCAAACTTGGCGAGCTCCCAAATTCTCTTCGATACAACAAGCTTAGGAAGCACTAGACTCCTTCTTGACACAAGACCACTCACCACTTCAACAAAAATTTGAACCAAACTCCGTGAAAATCAAGCTTTCCACCTCGGTACTAATGATCTAAATGACTACCTCGAAAATATACTAACGAGCTTGGTCCAAAAATTAATAACAAGATCTTTGAGTCAAATTTCTAAAAAAGTTGAAATCTTATCATTCGAAATTGTGGTTAGCAAGATACACCCGATTTACTGAAGACATGTCGGGCTGCAGGAATGTGCTCGTTTCTGCTGAGCTGGAGAGATAAGCTCGGAAAGGGGCATGAAAGACCTCAGATTAACATGAAACTTTTTTACAAGATAGATAATTGAGTAAGCTTTCATCCAAAAGAGTTTTCAAGTCATTCGGACCAACGAGTAGAGAGATACATCAGTTCTCGCAAGATATGCCGAGCTGAAGAAATAACCTCATTTCTGCCGAGGTTGAGAAAAGAGCTCGGCAAAGAGCCTTAAATGTTTTGGATTAAACTGAAATTTTAATATAGTATAGATAATTGAGTAAGTTTTCATCCAAAAGAGCTTTTGAGTCAGTTGGACGAACGAGTAGAAAGATACATCAGTTCTCGGAAGATATGCCGAGCTGGATAAATAACCTCATTCTTGCCGAGGTTGAGAGAAGAGCTCGGGAAAAAGCTTTAAATTTGAGTACAGTATAGATATTTGAGTAAGATTTCATCCAAAATAAATTTGAAGTCATTGGGATCAACGGTCAGAAATTTATGACAATTATCGTGGATACTTGTCAATATGGCCGACGTTACTAGCTACGAACTGGCGAGTTTGGCAACCTTGAGCTCGTCGCAAAGATGGCCGAGCTCACCACGAACACAAGGTCAAATTCTCCATCGAAGACAAGGCCAACCTCGTCACCAACTACGAAGTAACACGCTCAAATGTCGAGCCAAATGTTTTAGCTCGACCACGAATTGGGGAGTGCTCAACCACGATTTGGGGAGTGCTCTACCACAAATTGGGGAGTGCTCGGCCACGAGTTAAGGAGTACTCGGCCACGATTTGAGGAGTGCTCGGCCACGGCCTCAAGTCGAAGTCGATGTGAGGTGGCCGACCACGGTGACAAGGGCCGACGCGAGATGGCCCACCACGGTGATGAGGGCCGACGCGTGACGGCCGACCACGGTGACGAGGACCGATGCAAGATGGCCCACCACGGTTGTAACACCCCCAATCATTTATAGACCGGGAACGCCACTGACAAACACTTAGATGTCCGATCAAAGGTTCCCGGAACACATCCTAGTTCCTTATACCAGACTTCTAAGCGTTCATCCCCACCGAATACACTCCAAGGCTTGCCAACCCGAGACATATACGACGGTTGGTTCGTCCAGAAAAGACTAATATCATATGAAACCCGAGTTGCGCAGAAAACATAATTTTATATATCTTTTACATAGGTTTCAAACATGTTTACAATTTTACACGGATTCGAGTCTAATACTCAAAACGTTTATGTACATATTAAATATTAATTATTTACAAAAAGCAAGAAAATCTACCATTAATTTCCTAATGTTCCTCCATGTGGGTCCCATGATCTACCCACTAAGGTTGCCTGTAAAATAAATTGGAGTCGTGAGCACTAGTTGTCCAGTGAGTCTAGGGTTTCCCTAAACAATTATCATTATCTAACCAACCCAAATAAACAATCAACACGCAAGCATGCAATTCAATTCGTTATGTAAGATATATCATGCATTAACGTTATATATCACTAAGGCCTTACGCGTTGATTATTCCCTACACGTGAATCCAAAGACATCTTTCGGACCAAACCACGAAGGTTGGGTCTTGGGATCCTTAGTCATTCTGGTGGCCTAATCGATATTTACAAGAACTCAAGATTCAAGGCTTGCCCTGGAAGAAGGGGGGAAATACGCACCAGTTTGGAATACAGAGCAGCGGCTACTGCAGCAACTAGAAGCACAGCACTAATGGCTATACCTTTGAGGAAGCCGCTTCCACGGGAGAGTCTCCCCGAGATCTCTTTGCTGTACTTGTCAGCCTCTTTGTAAAGAAAATGATTGGCTCCTCCTCTTTCAGTGATGTGTTTTTTATTCTACAAACATCACAAGTTGGGTCAGAGATGAAATTTAGAGTGAGAGCAGTAAGAGGCATTACCTTTAGCATGAAGCTCTTCATAGTTCGATTGAGAGTTAGAGTATCACTCGGTGATGACGGTAGTTTAAGGAAATGATCCTTTCAATCGTCTACGAGCTTTTTAAGAAGAGCAACACTAGCTTCAAGATATACACTTTGTCCCAGTAATTGCAGCAATCAACGTTCCTGGTCACACACCAAATAGCGATTGATGTAGCTTCCTTGGCCAAAACAAGATTTCTTTCCCTGACTAATTTCAGAGAAAAAGTGAATAACTGTTGAGAGAGTTGTTTCGTTGCTTTCCTTCCTGGTGCATTGGCAAGAGCCAATTCCTTCAACAAGGGATAAATTGCCTCAAACCTCTCTGCATCGTCATGCATCACACGGCCCTAGGCTGTAATCCCGTCTCTCCGTGTCTTCGTGCCTTGACCAAAATCTTTATTGGTTAAGTCAAGGCCTTAAGGGAATATCAAACCGCGTTCGATCACAAGTTTATAAGTTTTACTAACACTTAAATTCTTTGCAAATTTATAATGCTTTGAAGTTTTCATGCTTGTGTTTTACACAAGTAAATCACTTAGGCAATTCTAACAAGTGTAAACAATTTCGCCGTTATGAACCTCTACGGCTATAACATAGAACAAACAACATGCATTCTCGTGTGTCCTACTCATCTAACACCCGGCAAAAACATAACCAAAGACTCACCTTTTACTTAGGAAATGATCGCAGTTTTGCCTTAGTTTTCCTTTAGATCAGCACGGAACTTCCCTCGGACTTTCTCTAGATCTTTCGGACTAACACACGATCAGGTCAGAACGGTCGGAGACTTGCTTGTGGCAATTCTCGTTCCTTTGGAACCTAACGGAAACTGAACCCATGTTCATCACAGATCCGGTCATTTTATCAAGAGGCGAAGGTTAGATTCATGATCATAACATGAATATAAGTCGAAAAGGAACTCATTCAGACTCGGAACACTTACCCTAGGTTTTCACAGAACGGCCCTAGAGAATGGACTGAACAAACGGACAAGAGAACAGACTGAACAGGCGGATTGATCACGGTAAGGTATAGAAAGGGGTAGATGGAACGGTTGGATGTTCTGATCGGATAGACTGGTTTTATTCGGACTGATCGGACAGAAAGCTCGCGGGCTGATAGTATCGGAACAAGGCAAGAAATTTTGTGTGTTCTGCTTACCAACGGGTTAACCTATTTATAGACGTGGGCAAGCAGGTGAAGCAGGTGGATAGATCACTGCCACTTGCCCAGGTCGCTTCACCCAGCACTGCCTAGGTTACGACCAGGTGACCAGGCGTGTGGCTGACACAAGCCGGTGTGTGTCCAACACACGCAAGCACAACTCGAACATGCTCCTCATTGTGGCCTTCCCACGGCCGGAGCAAGCACCCTGCTTAGTCACCAAGCAGCTTAGTCACTGAGGTGCTTGGGAAGGTTTTCGGCCAAACGGTGCGCATTTGGTCCAGCCTTCTCGCGGACTTTTACCTTGGTCGGTCTAAGCCACAATACGGGTCACTACAATGGTGACAAGATCCGACTCAAGATGGTCAACCACAGTGACAAGGGCCGACGCGAGATGGCCGACCACGGTGACTCGTGCGGCCGACGACGCTGAGATCTCGGTAAATCGATTCGACGCCGAAGTCGTCAACAGTGATGGAACTGCGGCGACGAGGTGGGGGACCTCGGCGGCAGTGCAGATGACGGTTCTCGGCAACGGTGATGGTGGCGAAAGCGTTCGACGGTGGCGGCGGCGCGCAATATAAAAAATAAATAAATACGAGTTGGGCTAAAATTTTGGAAGCATATTAGCTCGACAGAGTGATCAAATAGTTTGACCTGACGTCATTTTAGTACAAGGTTAAGTCTGGTAACATCAATCTCGTCCTCGGCCTCTTTAAGTTTGGCACTCCCCTAACGGAAAACTACCAAGCTGGGAGGCTAACTGTTGGGGTCAAAACTCCCTCCGACAGTTATTTTCGGTAAAATGACTAAGCATGGGAATTGGAAAGAAGGAGACTGGGCCGAGTTCACTCTGGAGACATGGACATCTCGCCGGACTGAACTGCTTCCACCGACCACAACTACAACCGTGTCGAGCACTGCTGCCGAGCACTGCCTTGCCGACCACTGCTGCCAAGCACTGCCTTGCCGAGCACTATCGGGCCAAGCACTACCTCACCGACTGATGCTACCAAGTGCTCTTTGCCAAGACACTGCATTGCTGACCAACAAGATGGCCAAGGTCGCCGTCTGGAGTGCTCAACAAACCGCCGACATAGTCATCCGAAAGAGCTAGGCTGTGGGCCAAGTATGGTTTAACCCACTTAGCCTGTTACACGACAATGGGCCAAAGACCACAAGTCCAAGACGGCGAGATGGCAAGGCCAAACCCAGAACAATGAAGCCCGTGACGAGCACCGACGTCCATACAAGGAAAATCCCGAGAAATAAGGAAATCTTCATTATCGACTTAATGGAGAACCCTGGCCGACTTAGACTTGTATAAATACTCTTGTAACTCCATTGAAAAGGAGATCCGCAATTTTACGCAAAAACACGGAGTAAAAATCAATAAAGCTTTCTTAATAGCAATTTCATATCTTTTGTTCTTGTCTTGAGGTTCTAACTCAAAGATCTCGTCTTTCCTCTAAAAACCCTAACAAATTCGATTGTGTTGGTTTTACCCTCCACAACGACTCTCGTAATGATAAAGTTCAAGCTCATCTATTATTAATTCCTATCGATCAGTTATGACTCCCTAACACGACTCTCGTATTGAAAAGGTTCAAACTCATAAAAATCCTAACCCGGCTCTCGCAATGATAAGAATCAAACTCGTAAAGATCGATCTAAATTTAATCGCAAGTTGGTTAACCTAGCAATATGCAGGAGATAAAAGTATAGATGAAGACTCAACTAAATTCCTATGCATGAAATATTCCTATTTATCAATTTATGAACAACTCTCCTTGAAAACCCTTTAAACCCAACAATCAAACTACTTAATCATAGAAGTGAAGATCATAGCAAGAGTAGAATGAAAAGATAGTATAAATAAAGAGAGTTTAGAAAGATTCTCTCTACTGGTAAAAAGGTTGAAGGATTTCTCTCTTGAAGATCAATACGTAAAAGCTCAATAAAAACCCTAAAACTAAAGAGTTCGAGCCAAAGGCTCTCCCCCAAAAAATACTTGTAACTATGGCGGTGGCAGTGAAGTTGGTGCTGATTTTTGTGGCCTCCTTTTGTTTAAATAGCTGAAGAAGTCGGCTAGGTATATCTCCAAGAGATTTAGAGATATTCATCGAAGATTTGGAAATATGCATGTTTTCCGTATTTTGAGCGTAACTTCAGATCGCACCGTCGGATTCCACTATGAAACATGTTGTGTGAAGCTGAGATCCTTTTCTATCTATGGGATCATCTTCATCTGAGGTGAAATATCTGATGGACAGAATCTGTATTTTCTTTAAAAAAGTTTGTTTCCCCTCATTTTAGACCCAAAATGTTCCTATTTACCTACAAAGGCTTCAACACCCCCGAAAATATTTGTAATAGCAATTAAATGCCAAAACCAAGTTATTTATTAATTGAAAACTCATTTAAAACATAGTAAAAATCTGTAAAATATGACATATATCAAGAATGATCAAGATGGATCATCTGAAAGACCCATGAGTTGCAGAAGAATGACGATGTACATGTTCTACAAATTCGTTCAAGTGAAGTTTTGGCAGATTTATTTTCCAATATACTTCCAGTTGGTACTTTTAAGATACAAGTTCAACATTTGGGTACGTCGTCACAAAGACATCAAGTTATGCACTCATCAGGGGGAGAAATAGTGTTTTTTTTCCTTAACCATGGTTTTATCCCAATTGGGTTTCATGGTAAGATTTTTAATGAGGCAACATCTTATGCGCATTAGAAATTTTTTTACTATTAATGGCATCCAAGGGGAAGTGTTATAAACCCATTAGATGGATGTTTATTATAGGCTCATATTCTAGAATGTTTTAGAATTACTGGTTTCCTAAATTCTACTTGTTGTCCTAGTATTTGTAATCCTATATATACTCTCTATTATTGATAGAAAAGACGCACCCAACTCTCTCTCAATCACTCTTTATTCATAACACTTTTTTTTGTTTCATAAGTAGATATAATATATGCTTGGCTCAACAATATTGCCTTTTATAGATGCTTTAAGCTCAATAATTAACTAATTTACTTTTAAGATTTTAAATAATACTTAGTAAAACCCATAATATTCATTTTTTCTATAGCTTCTTGTACAAAACACGGCACAACACCTAGTGATACATGTCTAGAAAATAAGAGATCCAAAAGAAATTATTCTTAAGTACCATCTTGAGAACGTTTTATTATTTCAGCATATTGTTTTATTATTTCAACATATATACTCTGATAGCCACATATGGAGTAAACTTTATATTCTCACATAGAACTAACAAATTCATCAGCAATTTCAAGCACATCGTGGAGTAAAGAGTTGGAGTTCACCACCCTACAGTTCAACCTGATCTCTCCTTGTGTTCCGGTAGTAGGTGTAATGTTTCCCATCCTATTCATTGCCTCGACAAAGGCATTGAAAAATGTTTGTGTACCATCAGCATATGCTCTCACCAAGGGGATTGTGTCAGATGCATTAGGGCTTGAAAACAACTCTTGGTCGCTTTGGATAAGACCTTTAAGCTCTTTGAGATTCACATAGTATTTGTTATCAAAAATTGTAGGCGTACGCAGATCAAAATCCACCAATACGCTTTGATTACCATTACGCGGACATAGTCCACGAAGAGTTTGGAGGTACGTAGTGTTGAGGGTGGGGTCGGGTAAACTGGTGTTGCTGAAATTATACAATCTATCCATGATAAACCGGCACTGGTTTTTACCAAATGTGTGGCCCCCTAACCAAAGAAAGACCATAATATCAATAACAAAGTCGCTAATTACATTTGCAACTATATAAATTGTAGTAAAGTTTGTTTTTCTTAATTACCGGAGAGAGCAACGAGATCAGAAGGACGGTCGAGGCCAACATTTCGAAAGCTCTCCTTAAGTTGTGTAAGGTTGAAGGATGGAGCTGGAAGATTCCGATTAGCGAGATCTAGAAATGCTCGTAAGCTGTCTCTTCTTCCTAAAGAAACCCTCCAAGAAGGACCTCCTGCCTATAATATAATAATCGTTATATTTAAAAAATTAATATCTTGGAGAAACTATTCTTATAATTTATTATAAAACAAAATATTATTCTTATAATTCGGAATAGGTTTCAGAAAAAAAAGACTAAGCATTAGAAATTCATCGGTTTAGACAACCTATCGTTTAATCTACTTATTTACTCAAAATAAAGTTTTTCAAATCTCTACTGTTTTCTTTAAAAACATGAAGTTATTCTTTTTGGTTAACTAAAAAAGTAATCTTCTCTATTTCTCCTTTTTTGGTCTTTATCTAACCAAGTATCCTGTGATGAGATTTAATATTGTCAATAATATTAAACGTCAAATTTTTTTTGACGGAACCACGCGTTTTGAATATTTCTCGATTAGTTTTGAATAAAAAGTTACTAAATATAGATTGTGACGTTCTCAGCCAACTAAAGAATATCACAATCACCGTGTTTAACTCTTCGTGTTTGATATGTGAAGTCATGATTTGATATATTAAAAGTTCAAACTAAGAAAACAACGTTTGAAACGAATAAAAGGAAAATGGATCAATGGTGTTTACCAAAGTAACTGATTGTTGAGCTGCGATAGTGAGCATATCTGCACATGAAACAGTTCTCGGACAGACCCTCTCAATCGCGGCTTTCATTCTATCAATCACAGGAAATCCACGAGCCGAATTTGCGTTTCCGAAGGCATCTTTCTCTGTTCGAAATGATGTTGTGTTGTCTAACAAAATCGATGCATCACAACCCTTAACAAAAATCCAAATACCATTTAACAAATTATTAGTCTAACTGTATTACATCCATACTTAAACTTGTTTCCATTTTCGTCATTCAATCCATTAAAAGTGTTTGTTCCAGGAGCAACAAATATCTTTTACGAAAATATAAAATCATTATATGATATTAAAGGATTAAAAAATTATTATAAAAACTGAAAATTCATATTCTAACACCACGTTACTGGTCAACGCGAATATTTATTTTTTTTAGTGGTTTTGTTTTGGTTGTTTACCAAAATAATAAAACAAATGATTGATGGGTCATAATTTCAGACCGTGTTCGGCACGGCACCATGATATCCTAAATAATGTAACACGGGTAATTCATGTTCGGTGAATCCGTGATCTGAATTGCATCATAAATATTTTGCATTATCACTGTATAAGAAATTAATAACTAACCAATAACCCATCATCATTGTCGACTAAACTCAATTGTTCATTATTAAATACCAAAACCAAACATATGACATGTGAAATGTTATATGATTATTTTCTCTAGATCAAACCCGTTAGCCAAGTGACTTTTATTAAGGATACCATTTTATTGGTATTTTATGATCTTATTTTCTCTAGATCAAACCCGTTAGCCAACTAACACCAGTCATTCACAAAATAACAAAAAAAAAAGGTTCTTTTAATAACAAAACAAAAATTAATTATATATTTCAAAAAAAAAAAACAAGAATTATTATGGATTGATCTACCAATTTTCAGGACCGTCTAAGAAGTGTGGCAAGTGGTTCTATCGCACAGCACAGGACCCACGTAAAATATTTTAAAATTCTTTAAGAAAAAAAAATCTAAATTATTTTTGTTTTTTAATTTCTCTTGAAAAAGATCCAAATTTTTGTTTTTGCCTAGGGTCTTGCAAAAAATTGAGATGGTATATATGCAAGTAACCTAAACCATTTGATGTATTTTTCAACAAACCATATGAAAACCATGATATTAAAGGATCTTGAATTTTTATCCACCAAAAATTCCAAAGACCAACGGAGATTAATGATTATTTTTCATTATGGTGACCGAATTCGTGAAAACAACTCCCCCATTTGGATTAGTCAACTAGTATATCATCTGAGCTACCAATACTATATAAAACTCATCTGTTTTAACTTTTTTTATTGGTATTTTATGATCTTGTAAGAAAATTAAAAAATATATTACACTAGTTAAATAGTTTTGCTTTATATTTGTTAAAAAAATTAGATAAAAAGTTTGTTCGCATGCAGGTTGTTCTGTTATAGCAAAGGCTATACATATTTCTTAAGGCAAGTGCGCTTCTAATTGTTTAAAATGAATCCAGGAAAAATATTGTAAAAGAAAACTATCCAACTAGACAAAAATTATTTTACCACCCAATGATTTTATTTATCAAATTTTTTTTTTTTTTGTTCAAAACATTTATTTGTCTAAACTGATGTATTAATATCTAAAAAATGAAACATACAACTTTTTCAAAAAAACAAAAATGAAACATAGAACAGTACAAATATGAAAGATATATAATATCTTACATTAACAAAGCAGTCGTGGAAGTGAAGACGAAGGATGCTCGCGGCGATACGAGGGTCCGATCTAAGGGCGTTGACAATGGTGTCTCGTACGATGTTAGTGACGTTTGGGCATGAATTGTCGTAGAAGGTAGGGATAAGTTGAGCATCGGACAAAGACGCAAGAAGCATAATACATCCCAATCTGAGTAAGGACGTTATTGTCCAAGTGGACGATGAAGAAGAGAATTGCATTTGTTTGTTTTTTGCAAGAAAAAGGAAACTTATCTAATTAATTGGGTTACTTGAGAAGAGATGAGAAAAGTCCATGTCTTAAGGAATCCTTTTATAGGCAAAACGAGTCTAACTTGGATGCTCTTTTTTCTTCTTCTCAATTGAAAGCTTATTCTCTGAAACAGCAAATGAAGGCTTTCCTTTTTGTCAATTATTTCAACTAACCCTTTCTTTTTGCTGGTTAATATTTACCGATATATATAAAGAATCTAAGACTATATGTTAGATGAAGAAGATTATGATTTTAACACGTCTGTACTATTTCAACTAACTATACATATACATGTATATATATATATTAGGTATTTTTCCATGTTTTGCTCTATGACAGGTAAATTTAAGAAAAGTGGAGGATTCTGATGGTATATTGGTAATTTATAATCATTATTAAAAATTAATGTATATACATTATTGATTTTATATTTTAATGGATTTGGAAATTTTATAGAATTTGAAAATATTTAAAAATATAAAGGTTTTACTTCGGATTTGGTTCTTTATATTTTTTATTTGGAAATCCTTCTAAATCCATTCAAATCTACTTTAAAATCAAATCCAAATCAAATCTATAAATAAATCCGTAGATTGAATAACACGTGATTTGAATTAGTATTTATAAATCATATAACCAATAACACTGGATTTGAACATGGATTTTAAAATCACAAAACTAATAACATTAGATTTTGTGTGGATTTCCAAATCCATTAAAATACAAAAACCAATAACCCACACCAAATTTTATGCATTGTTTATTTATATATCGTTGGAATCCTATTTTAGTAAACAAAGGGACCTTATGATAGACATGAGAATAGGTTTATGAAAGATAGGTTTAAAAATATGAATCAAAAATGAGAATAAACCATTGGGCTAAGAGGCAAAGCCTTTTGTTTTGGTTTAATAGGCATGAAAAATGTCCCACATCCCTTAGGGGAAACTTTTTCATGTTGTATATAAGGGAGCAAGCATATGTAGTGTTCAAAACATTAAGAACATACACCATGCATGAAAAGAGGAACAAAAGGGAACCACACGCGCATTGAATCGAACCGGGCCTGGGCGAGGGTGTGGGCGTGGTCATGGTATTGGTCTTGGTCTTGGTAGATAGGCCTTTGGCCCAATTAGCTATCTTTTTGGACCATTTCTGCCAGACATAAGACGATGCCGTTTTGGAGTGTCGTAGTCCCTGTTCCTGTCGTAGTCCCTTCTACCACGCAAACCGCAGACTCTAATCTTTTCCCAATAGTGCAGATTCCATCTCGGAATTTTGTTAGTGTTCTTCCTTATAAGTTTGACGGAATTTCCTTCAAGATGTGGCAGAAGAAGATGCACTTCTACATGGCTACGTTGAATCTGGAGAAGTACATCTGTGAAGAGAAACCCTATCTCCCATTGGATAATACTGATCCTCGGGCACTTGCGAACGTCCACGCTTGGGAATACGGTATTTTTTGTAAAGGGTACATCCAAAGTCGTCTAATAGACCCGCTGTTCAATGTCTTCTGCAATGTTGAAACTGTAAGTGTAGAAGAATCTGTTGAAGCAACAGGCAACTGAAGCAACAAGTAGCTGCTGAAGAAACAAAGTGTTCGTGTGCTACACAGGAGGTGGAAAGAATAATCAGAAGCTAAGAAGAAAAGTCTTCTTATGATTTGGAAAGCTACATCGGGTTGAGAACCGCACTAACGGGAAGCTTGCGATAGAAGCTGGGTTTAGGAAACAAGGCGTTCTGACACAAGTGCACAAAGTCAAAGTGCAAGTGGGTGTACTTACCGTTGAGCAAAGGTTGATGAGACTTGTTTTCTGACATAAACAAGAACAATTCTGTTGCCTTTTCAAATTAAGGGGAAGCTGTTTTTAGGGCTATAGGAGTTGCTGGTTGCTACTACTATAAAAGGAGGAGAAATAGCGTATAGGTCAGCTAGTTCTTCCAAAAGAGATCTTTGAAGAACTCAGAGACAGTGAGAGCCATTTGATCTGTTGTGTTAAGGGAAAAAGATAGGTTTCATAATTGTTGTTACGTTACATTGGGTAGATTGGAAACACGTTCAAGAGCGAATCACAGTGTGTGTGATGTTGCGTAACTCTGGGTAGAATAGGTTGTAGGATCTGTTCTATAGAAGTGTTTGTGTAATCTATCTGTTGCAACAGCTGTATCGTGTATCACCTGTTGTGCCCTGCGGGGAATAGGTTGTAGGATCTGTTTTTATTGGGAAATATATGTCTCTTGTTGATATCTGTTTAGTATCTTGTGCAACGGTTCCTGCTTTTTCATTTGGTATCAGAACGGATCACCAAATCGAAGAATGTCTCTTCCTCAACAGGTGAAGATCCTGAGACAAACTGGACCTATCCGCAATACTGAAATAGAAATTGACCTAACAACGTTACGGAGCGATGATGTTGTTGCGAGTGTGGAGGAATTGGGCACTATATAACAAAATGTCCAACTATCAAACGAAGAACAGCTAAGTCTATTGGGTGCAAGGGTGTTGGCCACTTCATGTCTGAATATCTTAATGGAAGAAGAAAGGAAGTCACACATGAAGCTGTGAACCGTGTTGCATTCATAACTTCGTCAGAGCATTCTGGGAGTCCTAATCACTCAGACTAGGAAGAAAATGCAAGTGTCATAGATCCTCAGAAAGACTATTCCAGCCTCTATAATAGTTGGACTCAACGAAGTAATAACAAGTTTCAACTGGCTCATGCGAGGCTGAATCTTGCTTCTCACAAGGAAGAGGGTGTTGATTCTGACAATGAAACAGAAGACCGTCTTACATACTATGTGTCATATCATAAGTCAGGCATTGGGGGATTGACTAAGACTGTGCACACTGATTTTGCAAAGGAAAAGGGTGATTCAGGGATCACAAAAGGTGGTCTGTGTGATAAACACAAAACAATCAAGATGATGGGTGTTGAGTCTAAGCGTGTGGAGATCAAACAGCTTGTTGAACTAAGAAATATGCCTTGTAACACTCTCCAGACAAAGGATGACATCATGTTTTCTCAAACACTATGGGTAAATCTACTCTCAAACCGATTCATTTTGTTAAATCTAAGTCTAGAATAACTACCCTGTGTGAGACTCTGGTGTATCAGGAGAAGTCTAAGGTTAGGTAAATTAAAACAAAAGCAAGTAGAGCTAAATTCAAAGGATGTTTTTAATGTGGGAAAATTGGACACAAGTGACAGCGATGCTTCAAAAGAAAGAAGAGGATTCAATATCTATGGAACCTGAACCTATATTGGAAGAAACCTGCATGGTATGGTCACGTATGGGTTACAAAGAAAAGTTTGTACGGAAGACAAATTGTGGATTCAGACCACATCAGATATAGAAACAGTTACAAAGAGGCTGACAGCTAGTTGATAAGAAGTCAGCAGACTGTCCACGGCAAAGATGAAAATCTCAAAGCTAATGTTTCCTATACCACAGCCTTTTCAAGAGACAGTAAAGCTTGGTACTTCGACAGTGGCTGCTCAAGACACATGACAGAAGATATTGACAGTTTTGACAACTTCTCTGCAACTGGAGGAGGGCGTGTCACATTTGGTGATGGAGGCAAAGGGGACATCAAAGGTAAATGATGCACTCTTGGTGATAATCATCCTCAGTTATCAAATGTGTACCTTGTTGAAGGTCTTAGGGCTAATCTGATAAGCATAAGTCAATTGTGTGATAATGGTCTGAAGGTTGTGTTCACTAGTGATAGATGTGAGGCTCTTAACAAGAACAACAACCCTATTATGTTGGGAGAAAGATCAGGCAACAACTGCTACATCTGGAAAGAAGATGATAGGTGTCTATCTGCTACTAGTGTTAATCTTGAGCTATGGCACAGGAGACTGGGACACATGAATACTCAAAGTTTGGTCAAACTTATCCATGCAGGGGTTGTTCGTGGTATACCTAAATTGTTGAGCAGATCTGATATCATCTATAAAGCTTGTAATCAAGGGAAATAAATATGAGTGCATCACAAGAAAGCTGCTGAGATTTCATCAAGAAATATCCTTTATCTGCTTCACATGGATCTCATGGGCCCTGTCCAAGTGGAGAGTTTAAGTGGTAAACGATACATTCTTGTAATAGTTCTAGATTCACGTGGGCAAGATTTCTCAGAGACAAATCTGATGCTCTTGATAACTTTAAGATTCTTGCTCTTCAACTTCAGACCAAAAAGGGAAACATAAAGCAGATCAGAAGTGATCATGGAGGAGAGTTTGAAAGTGGTGCTTTTGATAAGTTTTGTCATGCTCAAGGAATAAGACATCAGTTCTCTACACCACGGACTCCTCAAAGGCGGAGTGGTTGAGCGTAAGAACAGGACAATTCAGGAGATGGCTCGGGCTATGCTACATGGTAACAATGTTGCAATCAGATTCTCGGCTGAAGCTATGAACACTGCCTGCTACATAATCAACAGGGTTTATGTTAAACCGGTCACAATGACAACTCCCTATGAGATCGTGAAAGGGAAAACTCCAATCTATATTATCTACATACGTTTGGGTACGTGTGTTACATCATGAATGACAAAGAGTATCTTGGAAAATTCGACTCAAGGTGCGATAAAGGTATGTTCCTTGGGTATGCATCCGACAGCACAGCCTATCGTGTCTTCAACAGGAAGACTGGAAAGATTGAGGAATCCATCAACATTGTGTTTGACGACTGTCATCATACCAACTCAGATTCATTCGTCGATGACTTTAATGACGTATCACTGAATCCACCTACTAACCAAAGAGAAACTCAAGAGGCTGAAGAAGAAACCTCAGGCTCAACTGGTGAGGTTCAGAGGAACTCCGAAGAGGAAACTAGGATGAGAGTTCCCAGAAATCACTCGTAGTCAGATGTGATTGGCAGTCTGTAGGGTGGAAGAGTTACTCGAGGAAAATAGAAGAATTATAGGGAAATGATTCAGTTCTCGTGTTTCGTCTCTTTAATAGAGCCAAAGGATATCAAGACTGCCCTAGAAGATGAATTCTGGTTTGAAGCATGTCATGAGGAGTTAAATCAATTCACCTGATATGATGTGTGGGACTTAGTTAAAAGACCCTCAGATGTCAACATGGTTGGAACTAAGTGGATATTCAAGAACAAGATTGATAATCTTGGAAACATCACTCGGAATAAAGCTCGGTTGGTTGCTCAAGGGTACTCTCAGATAGAAGGCATTGACTTTGATGAAATGTTTGCTCTTATTGCATGTCTTGAATCCATCATATTATTGCTTGGTTTAGCTTGTGTTCTCAACATCAGGTTGTATCAAATGTCAAGAGTGCATTCCTCAATGGAATTCTACAAGAAGAAGTCTTTGTTTCTCAACCTCCAGGTTTTGAAGATCTGAATCATCCTACCTCTGTGTAAAAGCTCGAAGGCCTTATAGGCTTAAAACAAGTTCCCCGTGCTTGGTACGACCGACTAACTCAGTTCTTTCTGGAGAAAGGGTTCAAACGAGGTAGTGTTGACAAGATTCTGTTTATACATGAGAAAGGCAAAGATATTCTCATAGTTCAAATCTATGTTGATGACATAGTCTGTGGAAGCACTAAGCCACAACTGGTGAACAATTTGGTGGAAACCATGACCAGAGAATTTGAAATGAGTCTGGTAGTAGAACTTACATACTTCCTGGGTCTTTAGATAAAGCAGAGTAAGGAATCAATCTTTGTTTCTCAAAGTACTTATGCCAGAAATCTGATTGGGAGATTTGGTCTTCAGATGTGTAAGGCAGCTAGAACTCCAATGAGTACTACCACCAAGCTGTGTAAGGATGAATCGGGAGAGTCAGTTGATGAAAAGCTTTACAGGGCTATGGTAGGAAGCCTCATGTATCTTACTACAAGCAGACCTGATCTTTGTCTGAGTGTGGGAGTCTGTGCCAGATTTCAAGCAAAACCAAAAGTGTCCCACTTGAATGTAGCAAAACGTATCCTTAAATATGTTAAAGGCACTTTGAATCATGGGTTGTTTTATTCAAAGCGAACTAATCATAATCTTTTAGGGTTTTGTGATTCAGATTGGACAGGCAGTATTAATGACCGACGAAGCACCTCAGGTGGTAATTTCTTTATGGATAACAATCTAATTTCATGGCACAGCAAGAAACAAAATTCTGTTACATTGTCCACTACTGAGGCTGAGTACATTACAATGGGAAGCTGTTGTTGGGGTCAAATCTCCCCCTGGAGAGCAACAGTTACAAAATGGCTAAGTGTGGGAATCATGTCGGCTCGCGAACGATGTCGTGCACATCGGGACACGAGGATCGCGTATCGCGATCCGAGGGTCGTGTACCACGACACGAGGATCACGTACCGCGCGAAGCAAGTGGAACCGATGTCGCGAGGTGAGCCGATGTCGCGGTACCGATGTCGCGGTACCGATGTCGCGGTACCGATGTCGCAGGACCGATGTCGCGGTACCGATGTCGCAGGACCGATGTCGCGGTACCGATGTCGCAGGACCGATGTCGCGGTACCGATGTCGCGGTACCGATGTCGCGGTACCGATGTCGTGGGACCGATGTCGCGGTACCGATGTCGCAGGACCGATGTCGCGGTACAGATGTCGCAGGACCGATGTCGCGGGACCGATGTCGCAGGACCGATGTCGCGGTACCGATGTCGCGAGGTGAGTGGTGCCGATGTCATACTTCCGAAGCGTCCACCATCACAGTCGATTGGTGGAACGATGTCGATCGGTACCGTGCCGGAGGCAAAATGGACCGAAGTGGCGTCAGACCGAAGTGGGCTGCAAAGAAGCCCAACAAAGGACCGACATAATCAATTCCGGGAGGAATGGAAATCTCGAGAAAGAAGGAGAAGATTTCCATTATCAGTTAGGAATAGATAGGCCGACTTAGATTACTATATATATTCGTGTACATCCTTTGAGAAGGGGATCGAAAAATCAATTCACAAAGACTTGTACTCTAAAGCTTTCTGAACAGCAATAGAACGAGTTTTCAATTTTCTTTACGGTTGTTTGCGTTGGTTTAAATCATAGAAATTCAGTTCCCTACGAAAGTCTCTACAAATTTTGATTGTGCGGGTTCCGACTCCCACAATTTGGCGCCGTCTAAGGGGACTCTTGAAATTTCTGACACGAAAAACCACCGCCAATCTAATACAAAGGAAGATGTCTAGTGAAGAAACGAACTCTGCGGGTACTACGGGGGGAGGAGAGAAGCAGCAGTCACCACCAGTAACCATGGACACAATGCCCAAAGCCATGACCCAGATCAAGGCGATGCTTGAAACGTTGGTGAAGAGGATCGAAGATCACGATAAGCAACACGCAACCGCCAACGCCCGACTAGAAACCCTAGCGGCTGCCAACCGGAACCAAGCTGGGGGGTCGGGCCAAGATCGACCGAGGAGACCGGTACGACCAATTCCCCTCGAATTTACAACACCGTAGAGAACACAAACGGGGATACCTCCGACACGCCCTACAACCATGACCGGTGAGCAAAACCCTGAGGTTCAAAGAGCTGGTACCCGGAATGAAACCGAATCAGAACCTGTGATAGATCTGGATGCGGAAAATCTAGCGCAGGGTCGTAACGCCGACAATACTACACCGACCCGCAACGAGCTACGACAATTTGAGGACGAGATCGAGGAAGAAGAGGGTCGTCTTCTGGCGCAACAAACTCGATTCGAAAGTGAACGAAGAGCCGCGATCCAGGCCAGAAAGATGAGATGATCGCACTTCGGGCAGAGATGGATCGGACAGTTGCCAACTTGAAGGTTGTTCAGTCACAGATGCACAGGGCCACTAGCAAAGCACCGGAAATCGACCACGTTTTGGAAGAAGCGCAAACTACTCCGTTCACATCCCGTATCACCGAAGTGAAAATTACAGATCCCGGAAAGATTAAGATCCCGATCTACGAAGGGAATAGTGATCCAAAAGACCACATCACATCGTTCGCAATTGCAATGGGTCGCGCTAATTTCCGGGAAGGCGAGAGAGACGCCGGACAATGCCTGTTATTCATTGAACACTTGAAGGGACCTGCCCTTCAGTGGTTTTCTAGACTCGATCGGAATTCCATTGACAACTTCGGTCAACTAACCGCAGCATTCCTGAAACACTACTCCATATTCATAGATCCTGGGGTTTCCGATGCGGATTTATGGACTATGTCGCAAGGACAGAACGAGACTCTTCGGAGTTTCATCGGAAGATTCAAGACCGTTATGTCTAAAGTAGAGCACGTTAGCGACAAGGTCGCCCTACTCGCCCTGAAAAAGGCACTCTGGTACACCTCGGATTTCAAGAAGGAGATGACCGTGAACACTCCCTTGACAATAGAAGATGCCCTGCACCGGGCTTCCGGGTTCATCAATCAAGAGGAGGAGACCACGTTGTGCCGAAAGACACGGAAAACCGAAGCAAACAAATCAGCAACCGCAAGCTCAACAACATTAGAGTACCAAAAAAGGCAATCACACGCCCGGTTTTATCCAGCACGAAGGAGGATTCAAAGGAGCACATAGTTTTCAGGTAGAATCCGCTGGACGAGGTCAAGGACAGGGTAACTCACGAGGAAGAGGTCAGGTGCGTGGCCGTGGCCGTGGCCGAGATCCTTGGAACACCTGGGTAAGGAAGGAGAGTACTTACGACGAAGCTGCGTATTTGAACACCATCGCGTCGTTGGGCACTCAACCGCAAATTGTCGGGTTCTAGGTTTAAAACTCGCTGCAAAACTAGCAGCGGGAGAGCTTGGAGAAAACGTTAGCATTGACGATTTCGCCATGGATGTCAACAATGATGGAACCGACCCAGCTGACAAAGAAGGTCAGAAGCGTCAGAGGAAAGAGAACGAAGCCCCACCACCAGAACCGCGAAGGCGCATTAACATGATTATGGGTGGATCACGTTACTGCGCAGACACTGTTTCCTCCATCAAAGCCTTCCAAAGGCGAGCTGATGTTAGTATGAACCTCCAGATCCCGTCTACTATTAAAAACGATGTCATTACCTTCGAAGAAAAGGAGACGGTTGGGATTGATAAACCTCATGACGATCCTCTCGTGGTCGAAATAGTCGTGGCCAACTGTGACGTAGCTCGGGTGTTGATTGACACTGGAAGTACGATGGACATAATATTCAAGGAAACACTCAAGCGAATGGACATCGACTTAGCCGCGGTCAAACCATTCCCGAAACCGGTAACAAATTTTTCTGGAGAAACGACAATGAAAATGGGATTGATCACACTACCAGTTCAAGCTGGAGGAGTAACGAAGAACGTTGAGTTCTCTATCTCAGATCACCCTGCTATCTACAATATGATATTGGGGACTCCTTGGCTGAATTCAATGAGGGCAGTTACATCAACCTATCATCTTTGCGTCAAGTTTCCAACACCAGGTGGAGTGAAAACCATTCGGGGAAGTCAGAAGGAATCCCGAATGTGCTTTCTGACAGAGCATAAACTCAGGAAACCAGTAACGGATCAAGTATCAAAGCAAAAGAAGATGAATACGGATAGAGAGCCGGTGAAAGGGCTCAGCAAACTATTATAGCATTTACAGATAACGGAGGGTCGCACAAAAGAAAGCAGACCACTCTGTGACCCCGTCATCACGGTCTGCATAGACGATGAACACCCGGAGCGATGCGTGGAGATCGGTTCCACACTAAGCGAAGACATCAAAAAGGAACTTGTCTCGTGTCTTAAGGAGAACGTCAGTACTTTCGCGTGGGCTGCTGAAGATATGCCGGGTATCGATATCAGTGTGACAAGCCATGAGTTAAACGTTGATCCAAGCTTCAAACCAGTCAAGCAGAAGAGAAGAAAACTCAGACCTGAAAGGGCGAAAGCGGTTAACGACGAAGTAGACAGGCTTCTCAGGGTTGGCTCAATCAGAGAAGTCAAGTATCCGGATTGGTTAGCGAATCCCGTCGTAGTGAAGAAAAAGAACGGAAAATGGCGCGTTTGCGTTGATTTCATGGATCTGAACAAGGCATGCCCAAAGGATAGCTTTCCTTTGCCTCATATTGATCGCCTAGTCGAAGCAACAGCCGGCAATGAGCTACTGTCATTCATGGACGCCTTTTCGGGATACAACCAAATTCTTATGAACCCCGAAGATCAAGACAAGACAGCTTTCATCACGGACCGAGGAATCTACTGCTACAAAGTGATGCCATTCGGGCTAAAAAACGCGGGAGCCACATATCAGCAACTGGTCAACAGAATGTTTGCTAACCAGCTGGGAAAAACAATGGAGGTGTATATTGATGATATGTTAGTAAAGTCGTTGAGCAAAGAGGATCACGTCAAGCATCTGCGGGAATGCTTTGAGCGGCTGAACTTGCACAACATGAAACTGAATCCGACAAAGTGTAGGTTTGCGGTAACATCTGGAGAATTCCTTGGTTACTTAGTCACTCGCCGTGGCATTGAGGCGAATCCGAAGCAAATAGACGCACTAAAGAATATGGCTTCTCCGAAAACTAAACGAGAGGTGCAACGGTTGACCGGAAGAGTCGCAACGGTTGACCGGAAGAGTCGCAACGGTTGACCGGAAGAGTCGCAGCGCTTAACCGTTTCATTTCACGCTCAACCGATAGGTGTTTGCCGTTCTATGATACTTTGCGGGGGAAGAAGGACTTCAATTGGAACGAGAAGTGTGAGACAGCACTCAAAGAATTAAAGGAATACTTAGCAAGTCCAACGATACTTGCAAAACCAGTAGATGGCGAGCCACTTTTTCTGTACATTGCGGTCTCTTCAGTGGCCGTTAGCGGAGTGATTGTTCGGGAAGAAATGGGAGAGCAGAAGCCAATTTTTTACGTCAGCAAGAGTCTAGTCGCTGCAGAAATAAGGTACCCGCTAATGGAGAAGTTAGCACTAGCTGTGGTCATGTGCGCAAGGAAATTAAGACCTTACTTCCAGTCACACCCAATCATGATTCTCAGCACTTTTCCCTTGAGGTCAGTCCTTCATAGTCCGAGCCAATCAGGAAGATTGGCGAAGTGGGCCGTCGAACTTAGTGAATATGACATCGAATACCGAGGCCGGACTTGTAAAAAGTCTCAAGTTCTAGCGGACTTCCTTATTGAGACCTCGGACGAGGGTCCCGAAGAAGACGAACCTAAACCGATTTGGAAGCTACACGTCGACGGATCATCATCAAAAAACGGTTCAGGAGTGGGAATAAGAATGGCGTCACCGACTGGAGAGCTTCTGGAGCAGTCTTTTCGATTAGGTTTTCATGCGTCGAATAACGAAGCAGAATATGAAGCTCTCATTGCTGGAATGAGGTTAGCCTTGGGATTGAAGATCGAAAACATACATGCTTTTTGCGATTACCAGCTTGTCATAAATCAGTTCAGCGGCGAGTATGCGAAAAAGGAAGATCGCATGGGATTATATTTATAGATTGTGAAGGATTTGGCTGGACAGTTTAAAGAATTCACCCTGATAAGAATCCCTCGGGGCGAAAACACTTCGGCTGATGCGTTAGCAGTTCTTGCTTCGACATCGGATCTGGATCTGAGACGGATCATACCAGTCGAGTTCATTGAACATCCCAGCATCAGGATAACCGAAACCGTGAACGTAATAACTCGGTCCCAGGCAACCAGGCACACGAAGGGTAGCACAAAGAGGGTTCTGGCAAAGAGGACATCCACTTCGGTTCCATCGGCCACGTCGACTTCGGTTCCATCGGCCACGTCGACTTCGGCACATCGACTTCGGTTCCATCGGCCACGTCGACTTCGGTTCCATTGGCCACGTCGACTTCGGTTCCATTGGCCACGTCGACTTTGGCTCCTTCAGTCACGACTTCGGCTCCATCAGTCACGACTTCGGTTCCGGACCTGAAGCTGATGACATCAGAACCTCAGGACATACAGGATCCGATGTCGGCAAAACCAATGTCCCCAACAGTTGTCCGCCCACTTCGGCACCAGAATGCCCTTCCACTTCGGAACCCAGAACGAGTCATGGTTGTCACGGATCCGAAGTCACCGTCCGCAATGATCCTGGTCCGAAACTAGAAGATGCAGATATGACGGAAGCTGACGAGTATCCTGATCCAACCGATGACGAAACGGAGATTATGGAGGGCCACGACGATGCGATCAGTCCAGAATACGGCTGCGACAAGCCAAGGCTTGGCGACATTCGCAGTTACATCTATGATGGAGAACGACCTTCTGGCAAATGGGCAGCCCGTAAGCTCAAGGCTCAGGCCGCACGATATGTCCTGTTAGATGGAGAAGTTTTCAAGTGGTGTTTCTCCGGACCGTTGCTAAAATGTGTTGAAGGCAAGGCAGCTCGGAAGATAATGGAAGAGGTTCATGGCGGGTCTTGCGGAAACCATTCCGGAGGACGAGCATTAGCAATGAGGATCAAACGACACGGGTATTATTGGCCAACAATGATAAGGGATTGCGAAGTGTTTTCAGCTAAATGCGAGCAATGCCAACGTCACGCCCCGAAGATTCATCAGCCTACAGAGATGCTCTCATCGATCACCTCACCTTATCCGTTTATGCGTTGGTCAATGGACATCGTTGGTCCGCTCCACCCGTCCCGGCAAAAACGTTTCATGCTGGTCTTAACCGATTACTTTTGTAAATGGGTGGAAGCAGAGGCATACGCGTCCATTAAGGATGCCCAGGTAGAAAGTTTTGTATGGCGGAATATCATATGTCGTCATGGCGTGCCTTATGAAATCGTCACTGACAACGGATCGCAATTCATCTCCGTTCGGTTTGGGGCGTTCTGCGATAAGTGGAAGATTAGGCTAAGCAAATCAACGCCGAGGTATCCTCAGGGAAACGGACAGGCCGAGGCAGCCAACAAATCGATCCTTAAAGGGCTGAAAAAACGACTCAAGGCGAAGAAGGGGAGATGGGCTGACGAGTTGGAAGGAGTGCACTGGTCGCACCGCACCACACCAGGACGAGCAACAGGAAAAACCCCATTTGCCTTAGTATACGGAACTGAGTGCATTATTCCACCAGAAGTACAATTTCCGGGTGTACGACGAAGACTTCTGCCAGAGCAGGAGGGATTAAATCATCTTCTGATGCTTGATACATTGGATCTTGTCAACGAGAAACGTGACCAAGCACTTATTCGGATTCAGAACTATCAAAACGCTGCAGCAAGGTACTATAACTCGATGGTTAAAACTCGTAGGTTCCAGGAAGGAGAGTTGGTGCTGCGGGAGGTCTTTCAGAATACAGCAGAGCTAAACGCGGGCAAACTTGGTGCTAACTGGGAAGGACCTTGCCGAGTCACCGAAGTAGTCAAGCCCAGAGTCTACAAATTAGCCAACACGGCTGGCGATCCAGTTCCGCGTTCGTGGAACGCCCGGCATTTGAAGAAATACTATCACTAAGTCATTTCTAAACGAACTACGAGGCGGCTTGATCCCTGCAAAGGGTACGTAGGCAGCCCGTCTTCGGACGGGTTCAGCTGCCCCCCTTCCCTAAAAAGGGGGGACTGGGGTACGTATACTCATATACTCCCTATTTTTTCAGTACTTGAACATCCATCACGGATCAACCAAGTCAATACTAAACATAAACGTCTCGGAGAAAGAGATAAAGCCGTCAAGGCACAAATTCTACATAAGATAAAGCCATTTAGGCAGCGAAACACACGAGAACAACAGCATGAAACAAATATGGCAGCATGGGACCTTTCAGGGGAGATTGACTAGGATGCAACACCTCCATCACCTTCACCATCACAGGCGTCGTCCACGACCTCGGTTCCATCCCCACCAGCATCGGATTCGACACCGGTCTCGACGATATTTCCATCATCATAGCCATAACCTTCAGTGCCATCTGGTTCGCCTTCGAATCCCGTACCGGTATCCTGGGCGCCACACGGATCAAGCAGGCACACACCAGCAGGACCCCAATTTGACCCGGAAGGGAAGTGGACTCCAATTTCCGCTGCCTGAGTCTCGAACGGAATGACATCAAAGCTAGAGAGATCATCGTAAGGGAAAGGAGAGACAACTAAACCGTGTTGAATCTTGGCAAACAACGCGTTGTAGTCCTTGTCCCCGCCAACAAATTCCTCCCTCAACTCGGAGATTTCAACGGCTTCACCCTCCAAAGAAGGAGCATCATCGCGTTGAAGCTTCCGGATGAGCTCGAGATTCACATCAACTTGAGCAAGATCATTCAACTTGTCCACTGACTTCCCAAGAGCCCTGAACTTTTCTTTGGTCCTCTCTATCTTCGACTTGAATTTGCTCATCAAGGAACGCACAATCCTCTTCGTGGCGGTTTTGACCTTAGAGTCGATAGAGTTTTTCTCCAATGCAAGCTGGCCCTTGAGCGACTTTATCTCGGAATCTTTCTAGGCGCCCGAGTCGCGCAGTTCACCACGAGTTTTTTCCAACAACTCCAAGTTAGCCTCCAACGCCTTTTTCCTTGCCACTTCGGCTTCCCACTTGGCTCGAGCTTCTCCGGCTGCCTGTTCGACCCGCTCAGCCTCCCGCTTGGCGCGACGATCGTACTTCCGCGCGAGCTTGGTAATGGAATCAACGAACTGGGGGAAATGACAAGTATATGAGTTGGGAACAGCGGTAAAAATATAAGCAGCTCATAAGGAAGAAACGTCACCTTGGTTCCATCCAGCGACAGCCTACCCTTAACCGAAGCTTCCTTTGGGGGGGCAGAGAGAGCCTCTTGTTCTGCAATATCAGGCGTCATCAGGCCACCCTGTGAAGCTCTAACTGTATACTGCATCACCTCTTTTCCCTTTTCTGCGGCAGACAAGGTACGTTTTCGAGGAACCATGTTTCGCCTTATTACGGGCTCCTTTACCTCGGTAACGTTACAGTCCTGCGACAAAGAGTCTACAAACTCGGGACGACGCCTGGGGCGGTTTCCAGCAGAGGACTCGGAATGACGCCGAGGCAAAGGGGCAGTTACGGCATCGACCTCCATGTTCTGAACGCCACCTTCGGACTCGACAGTCAAACGGCGTGCCTCGGCCTCTTTCCTTTCGCGAACTGATGGTCTCTTCCCCATGGAGGCTTGCGATGAACTGATGGATGAGCGTCTTCGATTCGTTGAAGTGAAAAGTCTTCCTGCCAATTACAGCGCTCGGAAGCAAGTAACTCTGCAAGCGTGAGAAAGTCTAGCGGAACTCTCGGAAATGGATTGATAACTGCAAAAAATAACAAACAGAGATTATGTTAGTATACGTCCAACGAGTCGACAAAAACGAAGACACGACTCTGGCTCAACTGACAAACAGAGATTATGTTAGTATACGTCCTAACTATCTTATTGATCCACCGGGAACCGACCGATGCTTCAGTTATCGGGACATAGAAGAAGTAGTCAATCCAGTAGCTATCTTTACTAGGGAAACCACTGATGATTGAACGGTTCGCTTTAGCCGAAACTGAATAGATGAGTTTTTCCTTGGGACGAGACGCTCGGACATCTAGCCAGTTCAATAGATGGTAGACATTGACCTTTTCGTCACATTCGATGCTTCTCACAAGAATACCCATCAAGTGACGGAGACCACGGGGACTTATCTGAGCCAAAGCAAGTTGGTACATCCATAGAAACTCGAGAATGACTTCCGGGATCGGAAAGAAGTACAAGCACCAGTTGAAACAGCTCTCGTACATGGTAAAGCAACCCGGAGGGGGATCCCAGGCTCGATCCGAAGACGAGGGCAGTATCATCTCAATCTCCTCTAAAATGTTGAATTTACGCCTCAACTTCCGCAGAGATTCTTCACCGCACAGTGTGGAATCCGGAGGGTCAGGAATATCATGTCTAACCCTTATCCTGGGAGCCTTACGCCTCGGGGGCTTCGCCGCAGCACGCAACTCCGTATCTCGCCTAACCATTTCCGCCAAAGAAACCGCGAATTCATCTTCAAGTTTCGCTCTCCGAATATTCATAGTGTACACGTCATGGTCGTCCATACTCTTTGATCAAATCGACTTCGGTACGGCGCGTCCCGTGACTTCGGGCCACGACCGGATTGACTTCGGCACTCGACGCCGACTTCGGTACCACGAACTATCCGACTTTGGTCCGCGTCTCGCCCGAACGACCGATCCACCTCGGCACCGCAAGGGACAGCAGGACTTCGGTACCGACGAAAAGCGACTTCGGAACCACACGCATCGCGAGCCTCGACTTCGGAACCACAACACTTCGGCGAAACAACAGGCGACTTCGGTGTACGTCCCGTCCAAACCGACTTCGGCGCGCTCTCGACCGATCGACTTTGGAGCGAACAAATCTCGACTTCGGTAAGTCTACCTCGGCTCCACAATCGGCCGCGACTTCGGTGCCACGGGCAGGGCGCGACTTCGGTGCCACGGACGGAACGCGATGCAAGGTCGACCGGACTACGGATCGACGTCGGACCGAGAGAAATGGACCCGATGTCGGTACCCAAAAAAAAAAAAAAAAAAAACTTAAAGTTAAAAGTAAAAAGAAGAGAGAGAAGGAGCTACCTCTTTGAGCTTCTAGAGAGAGAATGAGGAGAAGTGAAGAAGTGAGGGAGAAATGAGAAGAGGAGGTGATATAATATAGCAAAAGATGACATCATCATTTCTTGCGAAACGTCCGGTACCGATACAGCTGTCAGGAAATTCAGTATCATTGAGCCTAGAAGACATTGGATGTCATGCTTCCGAAGCGTCCACCATCACAGTCGATTGGTGGAACGATGTCGATCGGTACCGTGCCGGAGGCAAAATGGACCGAAGTGGCGTCAGACCGAAGTGGGCTGCAAAGAAGCCCAACAAAGGACCGACATAATCAATTCCGGGAGGAATGGAAATCTCGAGAAAGAAGGAGAAGATTTCCATTATCAGTTAGGAATAGATGGGCCGACTTAGATTACTATATATATTCGTGTACATCCTTTGAGAAGGGGATCGAAAAATCAATTCACAAAGACTTGTACTCTAAAGCTTTCTGAACAGCAATAGAACGAGTTTTCAATTTTCTTTACGGTTGTTTGCGTTGGTTTAAATCATAGAAATTCAGTTCCCTACGAAAGTCTCTACAAATTTTGATCGTGCGGGTTCCGACTCCCACAGCTGTTGTACTCAGTTACTCTGGATGAAACAAATGCTTGCTGACTATGGTATGATCTCATAAACTCTTCTAATTCACTGTGATAACATGAGTGCAATCAACATTTCAAAAAATCAGGTGCAGCACTCTAGAACTAAGCATGTAGACATTAGGCACCATTTGATTAGAGAGCTTGTTGAATATAATCTTGTCAAAATCACGCATGTTGCTTCTGAGAATCAGTTAGCTGACATTTTCACTAAACCGTTGGATGTAAACACCTTTTATAAGTTAAAAACTTCTCTTAGAATTTGTGAACACTAATTGGTTTACCTGATCTCGGTGTGGTGTAGGACAGGATTATGTGATTGGATTTGCAGGTGCTTTTAATCCCTTATACAGACTACCTTTAAAAACCTCTCATTGCAAGTCAACTCAGAAAAAAGAACTGCTCATCATACATGTTCAGATTTGTCTCTTTCTCTTGTCTTTTCCTCTTTGTTGGGTTATCAAAGAAAAAGAAAATCAAAAGAAAGAAAAAGAAGAAAGAAAAAGAAAGTCAAAGAAAAGGTAAAAGAAAAGAACATAACAATTTAGTGAAGTTTATAATGGTCCAATTCGAATGTGCTGGGAAAGGGTTTTTTGTTCTATGCCAGAATCTCTCTTGACAGATTCTGAACATGTATGCTGATGTGAAGACTATTCTGAGTTGATCACTGAGTGTGAAAGCTCCTCTGTGAGAAATAGCTACATCAGTGGGCTGGTGAGTTGATCACCTTCATTAAGTGTGACTTGCAAATCTGATCACATCTTTAGTCTTACAGCTTATGGATCAGATAACAATTGTTGGTGTTTGCGAGTATATTTGTGCATATAAGCATAATCAATTATTTTCAGACCTACGTTTCTTACTATCTTTATTTCTATTTAGTAATTCAGTTCTCAGAGGAAACTATGTGATGTTGCCTTGGTTCTTTGAGTGATTTGTCCTGAGTGGTTGCATCACAGTTTATGTGTCTGGGCTGATATGAGGCCGTTAATGGGCTTAGATATTTCATGCTATATTAAAACATCTTTAACGGTTCGGAAGATTTTTTTTTTTTGCCTTTCCTGTTCTTAATGTCTTATCCGTCTTGAAACTCATGTTGACCTTGTGTCTTTACTATGCCTATAAAATCTAGATCTATCACTTAGAGCTTATCCAATTCTCATATATCTCTGCATCCTTGAGTGTTTGTTCTTCTCTCTTTTGGCTCTTGCTTGTGTTGTGTGATCCTTCTCCTGTGTAGATATTACCATGGCTCCAAGTTCAACCCCCCAGAACCTTACCCTGTCTTTCTTGCTTGTTACGGTGGAAACCGTACGAAGGTGTTTGCTCGTGACTGTGAGCATCCAATGATCAAAGAGTATCCCTGGAGTCCGTGCATTGATCGCCTCGTTACTACTGCTGCAGTTAAGAAGTACGCCTCCTTGTCTGGCCGGACGTTCATCGATATGGGTACTTTGCCTTTGGGAAAACCTGAGTCCAGGCTTGTTCAAAACATTATGGAGTCTTCTGGTCTTATTCCCAATGTGGTTGAAGTAGGACCGTATGTAGAGGAGATTGTTAAAGAGTTCTATGCTAACATTAGAGACATTGAGTATCGCGACTATGGGCGTCACTGTGTGTATGTAAGGGGCACCATGTTTGAATTCCTCGGATCGTCAATGATCTCTTTCAGTTGCCACATCCACCGTATGACTTACATAACCCTGTTGTGCATACTCGCGATTCTCTAGAAGACATTGCCTCTTTACTCTCTGATGGAGTTGTTCGAACTTGGGAAGATCTTACTCTGACTCACCTCAATCCAGTTATGGCACTTTTGTACACAATCTGCTGTAGGAACTATATTCCCACTACAAATGAAGACACTCTTCAACAAGAGCAAGCACGACTTGTGTACATGGTGGTTACAAATCAACCGGTTAACTTTGGAAAGTTAGTCTATGATCAGCTCTTTGCCAGCAGGAACGCATCCTGCTCTACCCCACTGGTTCTTCCGAATGTTGTTTATCAACTTTTGAGCTATCAACGAACTGTGCAACCTTGTGAATGCGACATCGTCTCTCTTCTGTTGGGAATCTTTCAAGTTCCTCAAATGCTTCGCTATCCAGTGTTTGATCCCTTTTTGTGCAAACACACATCCCTCACAGAGGATTTTGCGTACTTGAAATCTCTGGTTCGTGGAATTAAACTAAAGATCTCAGGTAAACCTCTCTGTTCTCTAGTCGTATTTCCTTGTGTTGATATGGTTATTTTTACATGAGCATGCAATCCAAGCAGGGGGAGAACCAAGAGAGCTCTACGGGCGTATGGTTCCATAAGAAGGATTAGAGGATCATGTAGCGGTTAGCGATGATGACTTTGGAGATGATCTAGAATCATTTTTCGGATGTGGTGGGGTCGTGTATTGTTAGAACACCTAAGTTTTTTGGTTGTTTAGGTTAGGAGAATGAACTTGTGCTCTGCATGTAACAACTCTTTTGGGTCTGTATAATTATGTTATGAACCTTTCAACTGTGGTACTCAATTATCGAATTGCTTATTCTATTATTTGGGTTGAGATTGCGGTAGTGTTTCATGAGTGTTAGTGTGAGGATTGGTTTGCAGAATGTACTCGGTGTACATTCATTTGTTCTTTGTGCAGGTTGCTAGGATTGTCATACTCAAGTAAAAAGGGGGAGATTGTAAGTGCAGAAGAATCTGCTGAAGCAACTGGCAACTGAAGCAACAAGTAGCTGCTAAAGAAACAGAGTGTTCGTGTGCTACACAGGAGGTGAAAGGAATAATCAGAAGCTAAGAAGAAAAGTTTTTTTATGACTTGGCAAGCCAGGTGGCACATCGGGTTGAGAACCGCTCTAACGGAAAGCTTATGATAGAAGCTGGGTTCAGGAAACAAGACGTTCTGACACAAGTGCACAAAGTCAAATTGCATGTGGGTGTACTTACCATTGAGCAAAGGTTGATGGGACTAGTTTTTCGACATCAACAAGAATAGTTATGTTTCCCTTTTAGATTAAGGGGGAGCTGTTTTTAGGGTTATAGGAGTTGTTGGTTGCTACTACTATAAAAGGAGGAGGAATAGCGCATAGGTCAGCTAGTTCTTCTGAAAGAGATCTTTGAAGAACTAAGAGACAGTGAGAGCCATTTGATCTGTTGTGTTGAGTGAAAAAGATAGGTTTCGTAACTTTTGTTGCATTACAATGGGTAGATTAGGAACACGTTCAGGAGCGAATCACGGTGTGTGTGATGTCGGGTAACTCTGGGTAGAATAGGTTGTAGGATCTATTCTATAGAAATGTTTGTGTAATCTATCTATTGTAACAGCTGTGTCGTGTATCAGCTGTTGTGTCCTACGGAGAATAGCAATAAAAACTAAATATTTGTCTCTTGTCGATATCTCTGTTTTGTATCTTGTCCAACGGTTCTAGCTTTTTCAGAAAAATCTAAGGAACCTTGGGACTTTCTTGACAAGAAGTATCGCTTAGAGGATGCTGGATCACATAAACAAGTTGTGGCAAAATTCAAAAACTACAAGATGGTGGACTCTCAGCCCTTGATGGAACAAGTTGACGAGTTGCATAATCTCCTCCACGTGATACACGCTGAGGACATGAGGCTATGTGAGACCTATCAGGTCGCTTCTGTAATTGAGAAGCTTCCTTCTAGCTTCTTGACGGAGTTAAATCTATCTAATTTTACTCAATTTAAAACAACCTAAACTACAAATGCACAACCAATCGATCGTAGTACTTAGGGATCAAATCCACACAGAATTGGAAACAATCAATAGCAATTTAAACTAAGAACTACGCTAAGTCAAGTAAAGGGTTTTGAGAGTGATCAAACGGTAATTAAATTTGGTTTTAAACGGTAACTAAATTCGGTTTTAAACAATAATAAACAAACATTGGGCGTTCGGGGATTCTCAGGGTTTCACAGTTCGAACTATTCAGGTAATTCCTAAGAACAATTGGTTCAATTTTCCTCTTAGAACATGAACGCATATTAAGCTAAACAGGCTCTCGATATTATTAGCTACTAATTCAAAGTAGTCTTATCATTCTACTCTTGCAGCGGTAAAGACTAAGGTCTAATGCAATTGCAAACAGATTTAATTGTTCATTTAATTCTAAAGGTCTAACTCTCGTCTTCCTAAATAATCAAACTCATCAAACATCATTTTCAAACAAGTAATAGAACGGTTAGAACTCTATACTTTATCTACAACATATGGTTGGTCACTCCCTTGGTGTTTCATAGAGGCTGGAAAATGCCTTCCACTGCGAGAATCATGTTGATGAGCGAATGGGTTAGAGAAACCTTGTTCTTGAGCTAGCATCTCTTTGATAGAAAGCGGCCTTCTTGAATATTCACATGTATTGAGCTTATGTGAGCGAGCCATTGGATCCAAAAACCCATGCTCTCTTCCTTCAGCGCGCATCATGATTTGCGCCATCTCGGCTCTACTTTAACCTCCATAAAAATTAAAAGTCATTGTTCCAAGCAAAATACCTAAAACATTAATAAAGAAAAACTGGAATTAAATTGTAAAAGAAATAAAAACTTAATCGAAATTTTTAATCGAGAGTTAATGGTGCTTGCTAATTCCTAGGCAACGGCGCCAAAAACTTGATGGAGTTAAATCTATCTAGTTTTACCCAATGTAAAACAACCTAGGCTGCAAGTGCACAACAAATCGATCGTAGTATATAGAGATCGAATCTTCAGAGAATAAGGAACACTCAATACCAATTTAAACTAAGAACTACGCTAAGACAAGTAAAGGGTTTTGAGAGTGATCAAACGGTAATTAAATTCGATTTTAAACAATAATGAGCAAATATTGGGCGTTCGGGGATCCTCAAGATTTCACATGTCGGACTATCCGGGTAATTCCTAGGGACAATTGATTTGATTTTCCTCCTCGAACATGAACGCATAGTAAGCTAAACAGGCTCTCGCTATTATTAGCTACTAATTCGAACTAGTCTTATCATTCTACTCTTGCATCGGTAAAGACTAAGGTCTAATGAAATTGCAAACAGATTCAATTGTTCATTCAATCCTATAGATCTAACTCTCGTCTTTCTAAAGAATCAAACTCATCAAATATCCTTTTCAGACAAGTAATGGAACGGTTAGAACTCTATACTTTATCTAAAATTAGTTTCAAGGTGATCAAGCCCTAAAATGTGTGTTAAGCATGAATCAAGATGAATAAGTACTCTAAATCTAACAAAAGTGTCACCCTAGTTCATAAATCCTATCTATCGAACCATGAAAATCCCTCGTATTAATTTTCCTAGAACCCAACAAAGGAACTACTCAGATATAGCAAGCAATCCATGAAAATACTTGTATTCATTAAGAACAATAGAAAGAGGGTTTCGAGAAACTTCTCTAAGGATTACAAAGAGGGTGAGAATTCTTCTCCCAAAATCCAAACAAGCAAAGTAACAAGTAGAAAGAGATGAATGTCTTAGGACTTGTGAAGAACCAAAAACTTTGAAGTGGTGATGGTGGTGAGCGTGGTGGTCTTCACTTGAGGCTGATGAGTCTCTTTTTATAGGCGTAGAAGTCGGTTAGGGCTTTTTCCAAAGGATTTAAGAGAAAATCTTTTTAAAAAAAATTCCCAATCTTCTCGGGTGTGGTGATCGATCAATCACCTCCTCTTATCGGTCGATCACCGTGTTGAAGCGTCTGTCCATCAAAAATAGTGAATTCATGATCGGTCGATCGCCTATGATGATCAGTCGATCATGGGTGAATATCCTGAACTGCCTTTAGCTTGATCCTTACTCGAACAGATTTTCTTAGATTGAAGATATCTCAAGACCTAACCGTCGGATTGTGGTGATCAATATTCATTTTAAAGGTGAGATCCTCCTCTACCTCATGGTAAACTATGAGATTGATCTGACAGTGAGAACTCCTTCATCTGGGGCGGTATATGTGACAGTCATGATTTGTCCTTCCTTGAAAAGGTTTGATTTCACTCCTTTTAGGTCCAAAATGCTCTAAAAGCCTGTATTGACTTCAAACCCCACGAAAATGCTAAAAGTAGCATGTTAAGTCTAAAAACCATTTATTTCTTTATTAAATACATATTAAAATAATAGAAAAAGGGTAAAATATCGTATTTCTCCAAATTCAAGAATTACCTTAATCTGAAGAGGAAATGGATAAGTTTGGAAGACTTGATTATATGACTTTGGATTGAGTCAACAAACCGAAGAAACATTAAAGCTGGTGTGAAAAATTCTCGAACCCAATGCGAATTTGGCGGAGCACCAGAATGCTAGTAACCAAGGAAAGGGGTTAAACAAGGGGTGTCTAGACAAAAGAAGGGGAAAAGTCGCTCCTCATAATTCTCTGAAATACAAGAAGAAGGCTGGTCAGACTTGTAAGTCACGGTTCTTAGGAACGTGTCACAATTGTGGCAAGGTGGGACACATGTCTTTCGAGTGTCGCAATAAAAAATCTCTAAAGAATGTATAAAGCTAATCTCACTGAAGTTGACATGTGTGCGGTTGTCACCGAGGCTAACGTTGCTGAAAGTCATCCAATGAGTTAGTGGTTCGATACCGGTGCAACCAGGCACATATGCATTGATATGCTCAAATTTTTCCTGAGCTACTCTCTCAAATTAAGAGATCGATGTAATACTTAGGGGTCGAATCCACAGGGAATCAATTCACACAAAAGACTAATGAATTCAAATTATGCTAAGTAAATAGTGGTGAATGTAAAATAAACAGCAAATGTAAACAAGTGAATGATGATAAAGGTTCTAGTAATCAATTGGACAAAAGGTTAGGCTATGGGTAATTCGCAGGTTTGAATCGAAATATGATCGTGTCGATCGACACAGACATCTGTGTTGATCGACACAAAGGATAAAAACGGTTAGGATTTTATTAAGAGCACTTCTAGAACTCAAACACGAATGTAAAACCAATCAACTTTCGTTGCAGAGATTATCTATGACTAAATCCCTAAATTCCAAATTTCTTTGCAAACTTAGTGAATAAAATCAAGTATTAAGTTCAGGTTCAATTGTTCACAAAATTACTAAGCCAAATTTCTTTGTGAATAGGTAATTTTGCTCATCTAAGATTATATCAGGTTGTTAACAATACTTTCGCATCTATTAAAGTAACTTAGGATTTCCAATTTCAGTTGATCAATCCTAAAATCAGAGTTAAAATAATCTAGATGAAGAACAATAAGATAAATCCTAACAAAGTTTCAATCCTATCAATTTTTCATCAAACCCTAGAATTACTCTAAACCTCACAAGCAAACTAATCAGACATAGATGAAGAAAACATCATGAGATAAATAATTTGCATAAAAGAGATAGAGAATGTGATACAAAAGGGTTTGAAATCGACGAAGGTCTGAAGTCAGCGAAATCTCTCCCAAAGCTCTCCAAATCTCTAAAACTCTAAGTCTCAATTAAAAACTAGATAAAAACATAAAAGCCTAAGGAAAAACTATAAATAATGTCTAAAATTCGTATTGGCTTTTCTGTAAACTTCCGGGCTTTTTGGGCAAAACTGGAATTTCTTCAATCTTCTCGTCAAACATGATCGTGTCATCGACACACTAAACCGTGTCGATTGACACATACATGTAAAATCGACTCCGACTTGATCACTTCGGCTCTTCTTTCCTTGCTACTCCAAAATGCTCTAAAAGCTCCCATTAAGCTCCAATCGTCCCTCAACCTACAAATACTTGAAAGGACTTGAAAAATACCAAAAAGACTCTATAAAAAGGACTTATATCATGGTCAAAAACGGGTAAAAACCATGATATATCAACTCCCCCAGACTTATCCTTTGCTTGCCCTCAAGCAAAACATACACTAAGAATGTGAAAGAGGTTTGAAAACGCAGAAACTTACCTTCCCTTGGAGCACCAGACCGATTCTTTCAACTAGTAATCCACATAATGCAAAACCAATTCAAAACCAAACCACCATGTACTTCTCCATAGACCTTCGCAGCCTCCCAAATTCATCCACGACTTATCAACACAACCCGCTAGTCCTCATTGCTGGGTCTCGTCCCATATCTCAATGCCAAGAACCTTCTAGACTCATTCTCATATTATACCATGTCAAGTGAACCATACAACTCTTGTACTCTTTCTCTCCCCCAGACTTATTTGATTTTCTACTTTTTTATTTTATTTTATGTATGCTGAGACTCAAAAGCAGTGATTTCACTACTGTTGTTCCTTGTGAGGAGGCAGGGTCGTGAGATCACTCGTCCTCTACATCCGTTCTAAGGGATTCAGACTGCTGTTTTTGAGCTCCGGATGATCATCTCTTGAGTACTGACTCACTGGAATTTTATTTCTTCATCGTATACTCAAGAACTATCATATCACCCCAATCATATATATTTTTTTTTTAGACACAAGGGAGAGTAGTACCATTACTTTCACTAAAAGTTGCACTTGTCAGGTATGAATGAGGAGTCAAGCTCTATGAACATCAATCACTGAGGAGACCGCATAATTAGCTCGAACCCGGCTGATTATGCTGGAAGTAACAGATGTCTCCAGTTAACTGGTCAGCCTTAGGATTTCCCATTAGTCTGCCTTTGAAATTGATCCTGGAGAAATGGTCACACAACTGAAAGAGACAATCCACTAAACCAAAAGAAGGATCATTGTCTCCAACTGACTATTTAGACTCAATAATACATTTTGGACTGACTCTCAAAAACAAACACAAAGTTAGCAACTACCTCCCCAGACTTAAACAACATTGTCCCCAGTGTTATCAAGCCTGAAGTTGGTGAAAGAATAAAAAAAGAAAATGAACTCGTGAAGGAAAAATGAAATTTACCAATGTTATCCACATGTCTATCGACACAGAGGACCGTGTCGATCGACACGAGTTCTCTGAACCGGGTCATGAGTTGTGCAGAGTTGTAGACCAAATGTGACCATGTCGATCGACACAATGAACCGTGTCGATCGACATAGGTTTTCTGGACCAATGCAGCATGTGTCTCATCGTTGAATTCAAGTGTCAAAGCTAAATCATTCTGCAAAACACAACTCAGTGGACATGATTAAGAGGAAAACACAGTCAAATCTCATTAGTTTGCAAGTTCTGAAATCCTAAAGAAGCACAAAACAAACTGACTCAAAGAAAACATGAAAATGGACTCAAAGTTAGAAAATAAAAGAAAATAAGTAAAACGGAAAAAGGATAAACGGAGAGGATCTAGTCTTCCTCCTCAGATGATGATGAATGATGCGGTGGAGTAGGTGGGCAGGGTCGATCGACACAGGCCTTTTTCCGTCTATATTTTTTTTTTTTGAAACACCAAAATCAAAATCAAAGTTAGTAAAACAAAAAAAACAAAAAATCTAATTAATTTACACTTACTAGTAGGTTGCCTCCCACTAAACGCTTGTTTTCAGTCATTAGCTTGACTGTGTCAGAGCTCAGGCAACGGGTGGGTCGGTGAAGGGGACAACACTGGGAAACAACTTCATAGTGTTTCCCACCATCTCTTGGATAACTACCTCTCCTCTCTCCCTTAACTCCAAAGGAAAAATGATTCTAAACTTAGAGAAAGGTTTGGAGCTTCCTTTGCACCTTACCTTAGGTACAGCCACCTCGTCATCCCGACGTGCTATGGAAAAGGGCACCTTGTTCGTAGTGTCATCTTCAGGGTTTGAGTTCGGCTTTCCTCCATTAGTAATGGTAATACAAGAAGTCTCCTTGACATGGACTGCGGGGTAGAAGACATCCTTGTTGACCTTGGAGAAGGAGATTCACTTATTGGGAAAGTCCACAATCGCACCCACAGTGTCAAGGAAGGATGACCCAAGAATCAATGGTTTCTCGCTGTCCTTTTTCATCTCCATAATGTGAAAGTCCGCAGGAACAAGACAATCTCCCACTTGAAGAATTAGATCCGGAATAAAGCCCTTTGGAGTTGTAGAAGAAGCGTCTGCAAACTCGATAGATGCCTTTGGAGGTTCTAAATCAAGAATTTATAGCTTCTTTGCAATGGCCATAGACATGACATTCACATTGGCCCCTATATCACAAAGGGAATCCTTTAATTCAATACCATTAACTAAACATGGAACAACAAACCTCCCTGGATATGCTAGTTTAGATAACTTCCTCAGCAACGGTTGAGCATGTTTCTCCGGAGTCCTATTCTTAATTACTGCACATACTTCTTTAGAAATCATAACCTTGCATCTAGCATCCTCCGCCTCTTGTCTAGACCCCTCTGAGTTCCTAGGATAAGGTATATTAGGCTTATACACTCTTTCATCTACAATGGCCGAAGGTTTTCAAAGGGGTTAAGCAAAACTGGGACCCGTGTCGATCGACACTGTCCTCGTGTCGATCGACAGGATTTTTCTGTATCGACCTCGTGTCGACCTTGGGGAAAAAATCACCGATTGCGTAAATTCTAGTTTTGCGATTTTCGACCTGTGTCGATCGACATGATCCTTTCGTGTCGATCAACACAAGGTCTAGAGCGAAAATCTCATCTCCATCAACCTCCTCTTAATTCCCCAAAGCGATAGCATTGACGTGTAGTCTTGGGTTCGTGTCAGTCGTGCTCGGAAGAAAACCTTCTTTCCTCTTAATTGACTCCGCGGTTTGAGCAAGTTGAATATCCAGCTTCTTGACATGGGTGTTCAAAGCTTCGAACTTCCCATTTAAGTCTTGGTACATAGCATCCATCTTCCCATTGAAGCTTACGGTCATCTTCTATTGTCCCTCTAGAATCTGCTCCAGCATAAACTTCATCTCACTATCTGAAGACTTAGCTGGCGGTGCTTGATAAGAAGAAGAACCATAATTCCTTTGGTAGTTGTTGTTCTGAAACGGCTTCTGAAAGTCATTCTTCTGATACCCTTGCTGATTAACATACCCCTGACCCTAAAAACCAGCTCCACCAACGTAGTTGACATCTTTTTCATCCTGATCTTCCTCTGGAATGAAAGTTGTGTACAGAATCCAGCTTAGCCTTAACCTCAGCAATTTGGCTTCCATCCATGTTACCACCAAGTTTCTTCCTCTCAAAGTCTGCATTCTTGGTGTTATTGCTAGAAGCTAGATTTTCGATAAGCACAAGTGCATCCTCAGGATATCTAGTGTTGAAGTTCCCATTACTTGCAGCATCTAGAGCCATCTGGTACCTCCAATCAACCCCTCTGAAGAAGATACCCAGTAACTGAACATAACTGAACCCATGATGAGGACAATCTCTCTGATAAGCCTTAAATCGCACCCAAGAATCCTTGAATGCTTCAGTCGGTTCCTACTTAAAAGTCGAGATTTTTGTCCTCAGATCCTCAGATCTTACCTCATCAAAGAAGTTGTTGAGGAAAGCATTCTTGGTTTCCTCCCAAGTAGTCAGGGAACCCGGCTCTAGCTGCTTCAACCAGTAGGCTGCTTCTCCACCCAGAGAGTAGGGGAAAAGCTTGCAGTAGAGGTAATCGCTAGACACTCCATTAGCCTTAATGCTAGATGCTAAATCCTCAAACCTCTCAATGTGGTCCATGGGGTGCTTAGAGGAAAGACCATGGAACGGATGCTGAGCAACAAGGGAGAAATAAGCAGGTTTCAGCTCAAAATCGTTTGTCGGAAAAGAAGGAGGACGAATCGCTGCCATGTTGGCATAGAACTCGTTAGGCCTGTTGTACTCTCACAGAGTGCGCCCTCGCCCAGCTGGCTCTTGGCGCTGCATAACATGTCGCTCAGGCTTGTCCACAATCACTACTCCATTCTCATCTAGCCTCTGACCATGAGCACTGCGTCTACGACCCTCAGCATCTTGAAGAAAACCATCGTCACCTTGGATAAGAACTAACGGATTCATATTGGCTATCTTTCTCGCTGCTCGGTTGGCTCATTCTAACTTTCCAACCTCAAGGTTGAGATCAACTAGCTCTTCGTTCTGGTTGCTTCTGGTAACGCGATTAGGCATAAACCTGAAACGCACAAGACAAAGAGAAAAGAACAAGTAACAAAACTAAAATAAAAAACTTAGACAAAATTCTAGCATCAAAAATCGATTGGTGAAATCGATTCCCCGGCAGCGGCGCCAAAATTTGATATGCTCAAATTTGCCCTGAGCTACTCTCTCAAATTAAGAGATCAATGTAATACTTAGGGGTCGAATCCACAGGGAATCAATTCACACAAAAGACTAATAAATTCAAATTATGCTAAGTAAATAGAGGTGAATGTAAAATAAACAGCAAATGTAAACAAGTGAATGATGATAAAGGTTTTAGTAATCAATTGGACAAAAGGTTAGGCTATGGGTAATTCGCAGGTTTGAATCGAAATATGATCGTGTCGATCGACACAGACATCTGTGTCGATCGACACAAAGGATAAAAACGGTTAGGATTTTATTAAGAGCACTTCTAGAACTCAAACACGAATGTAAAACCAATCAACTTTCGTTGCAGAGATTATCTATGACTAAATCCCTAAATTCCAAATTTCTTTGCAAACTTAGTGAATAAAATCAAGCATTAAGTTCAGGTTCAATTTTTCACAAAATTACTAAGCCAAATTTCTTTGTGAATAGATAATTTTGCTCATCTAAGATTATATCAGGTTGATAATAATACTTTCGCATCTATTAAAGCAACCTAGGATTTCCAATTTCAGTTGATCAATCCTAAAATCAAAGTTAAAACAATCTAGATGAAGAACAATAAGATAAATCCTAACAGAGTTTCAATCCTATCAATTTCTCATCAAACCCTATAATTACCCTAAACCTAACAGGCAAACTACTCAGACATAGATTAAGAAAACATCATGAGATAAATAATTTGCATAAAAGAGATAGAGAATGTGATACAAAAGGGTTTGAAATCGACGAAGGTCTGAAGTCAGCGAAATCTCTCCCAAAGCTCTCCAAATCTCTAAAACTCTAAGTCTCAATTAAAAACTAGATAAAAACATAAAAGCCTAAGGAAAAACTATAAATAATGTCTAAAATTTTGATTGGGCTTTTCTGTAAACTTCCGGGCTTTTTGGGCAAAACTAAAATTTCTTCAATCTTCTCGTCAGACATGATCGTGTCGATCGACACACTGAACCGTGTCGATCGACACATACATGTAAAATCGACTCCGACTTGATCACTTCGGCTCTTCTTTCCTTGATGCTCCAAAATGCTCTAAAAGCTCCCATTAAGCTCCAATCGTCCCTCAACCTACAAAGACTCGAAAAATACCAAAAAGACTCTATAAAAAGGACTTATATCATGGTCAAAAACGGGTAAAAACCATGATATATCATGCATGGAGAAGTCGATGTTCTCTATCTACAAGAAGAACAAGAGCGACCAGCAACTCTTCATGGGGAATTCTGCTATTTTGAAGATTGCAGATTATGGGAAGGTTGTTCTGAATCTTATCTCGGAGCACGAGTTCACCTTGACAAACGTGGTCCACGTGTCGGACATACGAAAGAATCTGATCTTAAATCTCTCGTGAGTAAGCATGGATTCTCCATCAAGATCGATGCAGACAAGCTAATGTTGATCAAGAATGGGATGTATTTGGGAAAAGGGTTTGTTTATGATGGGTTGTTTAAGATGTCTGTTAAGTTTGTGATTCGTACCAATGATGTTAGTAACAATGATGTAACTGAGGCTTCCAACTCGAAAAAGAAGAAAATCAATAAGAAACTAGTTGCTTATGCTGCAGAGTCTTTTAATTTATGGCACGAACGTTTAGGACATGTTAACTTCAAGTCTATGAGTACATTGATGAACATGAACTTAATTCCAAAACAAAAAGTAAGCAAAGATAAATGTGAGGTTTGTGTTCAAGCCAAACTAACTAAAACACCATCACCAAACGTTGAAAGAACAACAAAACCTCTAGGATTAATTCATACGAATTTGTGTGATTTAAAATTTGTTCACATTAGAGGCGGGAAGAAATACTTCGTAACCTTCATCGATTATTGCACTAGATTCTTCTATGTATATTTACTACGTAGTAAAGATGAAGCTTTGGAGAAATTCAAAGAATACAAATTGGAAGTCAAAAATCAACTTACAATAGTAATAAGTGATAGAAGAGGAGAATATAATGAACTGTTTGATGCATTCTGTAGACAACACGGTATCATTCATCAAACAATTGCTCCTTACTCACCAGAATCCAACAGAGTTGCAGAACGAAAGAACCGAACTCTTAAAGGCATGATGAATGCAATGTTACAGGAATCTATGTTAACCCATAACATGTTGGGGGAAGCGCTGCTTACCACAAATTATATCCTTAACAAAATACAGCATAAAGTTATTGGAAAACCTCCATATGAACTTTGGAAAGGTAATGTACCTTCGTACAAATACCTGAAAATGTGGGATGCCTGGCAAAAGTTGCAGTTCCACCTCCGAAAAAGTCACAATAGGACCTAAGTCGGTAGATTCGTTTTCATCAGATATGCGCGTAATAGCAGTGCCTCGGTTTCTAGTATATAAATCAGATTTACCATATATACATGCAAACACTATAATGGAGTCAATGAATACTTCATTCTTTGAAATTGTGTTTCCATGTAAAGATAGGGGAAGTAACAAACAAACTCGTGAAGAACGAGATGCTTGTACCTCCGGAAACGAGGCAAGTAGTTCTGGCATTGCTACAAACAACAAAGAAGAAGAAGAAGATGATGAACCTAGACGAAGTAAAAGATCTCGTAAAGAGAAAACATTTGGTTCTGATGTTTTGGTAGTTTTTCTAGTAGAAAATGAGCCCATAATTTTTCAGGAAGCAATGTCCACACTAGACGCGCCTTCTTGGAAAGAAACCATCAATAGTGAGATGGATTCCATCTTACAAAACAATACATATGAGATAGTCAATCTATCGCAAGGGTGTAAAGCTCCTGGGAATAGATGGATTTTCATAACTAAACTGAAAACTGATGGAGCGATAGACAAGTACAAGACTAGGCTTGTGGTACAAGGATTCAGGCAACTAAAAGGCTTGGATTTCTTTGATACTATTCATCGGTAACGAGAATAACTTCCATCAGAATACTCATAGGTGTTGCTGCACTGCGAGGTCTTGAAATTCATCAAAAGGACGTAAATACTGCTTTTCTAAATGGGGATTTAGAAGATGAAATTTATATGAAACAATGAGAAGGGTTTGTTATCTCAGGACAAGAACACAAAGTGTGTTGATTAGTGAAATCACTATATGGACTTAAGCAAAGTCCTAAACATTGGCATGACAAACTTGACAACGTAATGATGTCAGATTGTTTCAGTAAAAATGAATGCGATAAATGCATATACTACAAAACTACTCCCAAAGGGTATACTTTGTTGTGTCTATATTTAGATGATATGCTCATCACTGGTATTAATAAAGATATTATCAATAAAACTAAAGGCATGCTCAAAAGAAAATTTGACATTGAAGATATGGGGTTAGCGGATGTAATTCTCTGAATTTAAATTATAAGAACTTCCGAAGGAATTACACTAACTCAAGATCATTATGTTGAAAAGGTACTTGAGCGGGTTAAGAACTATTCAAATGAGACTGCAAAAACTCTTGTTGACCTTCAACTTCACTTGACGAAAAATTCAAGTGAACCAGTGTTACAGTTAGAATATGTAAGAGTGATTGGAAGTCTAATGTACTTAACAAATTGTACTAGACCAAATTTGGCACACTCAGTAAACGTGCTAAGTCATTATACGAGTAATCCATGTCATACTCATTGGAAGGCCATAACAAGAGTGTTGAATTATCTTCGATACACCAAAATTTATTAGCTGCACTATCGGAAAAAAAAAACCAATAGTATTAGAAGGATATAGTGATGCACTTGGATTTCGGATTCGAGAACTCAAAATCAACAAGCAGATATGTCTTTACTCTGGCGGGCGCAGCAGTATCCTGGAAATCTTCCAAACATACTATCTTGGCCAGATCAACCATGTAGTCAGAGTTCATAGCATTAGCCAAAGAAGCAGAGTGGCTTCAAAACTTTTTGGAAGATATCCTGATGTGGGAAAAACCAGTGCCAGCAGTACGTGTAAATTATGATAGTCAATCATCTATTTCACGGGCTCTGAGTAATCTATATAATGGCAAATCTCATCACATTAAAAGGCGACATAAGACCATTAGACAATTGATCTCAACTGAAATTATTACGATAGATTATATCAAATAGGCATAGAACTTAGCTGATATGTTAACCAAAACTTTGTCGAGAGATCAAGTTGTTAAATCATCAAGAGGAATGAGTTTAAAAGCCTATAAATAAAGATGACGCTTGATGGACATCTACTTGACTGGAGATCCCAAGACGTAGGCTCAAAAGGGATAACGAAATCAACCTAATTCATAATTGAACACTGTAAGACTAAGTGTATACCCAATTTCTAGGATGATATGCAATGTTATCTGTGAGGGATAAGGTTAAGCATTGACTTTTAATGATTCCATAACTTTGAGATATTAGTGGAGTAATACAAGATGCTTCTGAAAACAAAATTAATGGCAAATTACCTAGTGAGTGTGAAATGGAGCCGTTTCTAGGAGAATGAAAGTAAAGCTATATTCTCCAAGTTCGCTCATTAATAACCAGGAATTGTTCAAAGCCAAAATAAACATGATATATCATGGTTTTTACCCGTTTTCGACCATGATATAAGTCCTTTTTATACAGTCTTTTTGGTATTTTTTTAGTCTTATACGATCTCCCAAAGGAACGCACACTCTTCTTGGTCTTTAAACGGATAGATCCTTGGATAAACAAGGCGGGGAAGCGAATGGCTGCGTCGAGGGCTATGGACGGCACTCGGTAAACCAGTACCGAAGGCTAACCACCTAAGGAACGAATGAACTCTTCGGCTAACCACCTCGGAGTTGGCGTGAACACAAGGCTAACCACCTAGTGATCCGTTGTGATCAAAGAGCTAACCACCTAATGACCGGTTTGATTTCGTTGGCTAACCACCAAGAGATCGACAAGTTCACAAAAGAACAAGAGAGAAACTTCTTTAAGAAAGATTTTATAAAAGTGAATGATTATTCTCAAAAGAAGTACATGGTTTATATAGGGGGAGAATTAAAGATAAAAGTACTAAAAACAATGCATAGAAAATAACAAAGTTATTATTTTTTTTTACTAAGACTAAACCCAATGAACCTTGACTAATAATAACTCCAAGTGTGAACACTTCTTGGCCTCCACGTTCAATGCATCTTCAAGTCAAAATTCCATGCAATTTTAGTCTTGATATTTTCGTGAAATTGGACCGTAAAGGGGAAGCATAAGTCGTGCCTCATTAAAACCTCTACTCGAAAAACCCATTGGGACAAAACCGAGTACAGGAAAAAGAGTACAACAACTTATGCTTAACGACCAACCTCAAGAAAATATCGTAGCCGAAATTGAGGTAACGGCATTGTGCATAAGCTGATCTTCTTCCTCGATCCGAATGTCATTAAGTAACTTCTGAACAGCTCCGGCAAGCTTCCTTGTCTTGGACCGCGTAACGGGACCTTCGGGTATAATCAAAACGTCCTCATCCAAAGCATGCTCGTCCATGATCATATCAGAGTCTTTTTTAGTCTTTACAGGTTAAAGGACGATTGGAGCTTAATGGAAGCTTTTGGAGCATTTTGGAGCATCAAGGAAAGAAGAGACGAAATGATCAAGTCGGAGTCAAATTTTCAAGGCTGTGTCGATCGACACGAGCATGTCTGACGCAAAGATTGAAGAATTTCCTTGATGGGCCCATGAAGCCCAGAAGTTTACACAAAAGCACAGTCCGAATTTTAGACACTATATATAGTTTTATTTAGACTTTCATGTAATCATCGAGTTTTTAATGGAGATTTGAGAGAGAAAAGATTCGCAGAGCCTTTAGGAGAGATTTCGAGACTTCCAGACCTTCAAATTTCAAACCTTTGTATCTCTTACTCTATCTCTTTTATGCAATTTTATTCATTCATAATGTTTACTGCATCTATGTCTGAGTAGTTTGCTTGTTAGATTTAGGGTAATTCAATGGTTTGATGAGAAATTGATAGGATTGAAAACCTGTTAGGATTTATGTTTATGTTCTTCATCTAGATTGATTTAACTCTGATTTTAGGATTGATCAACTGAAATTGGATATCCTAGGTTGCTTTAATAGATGCGAAAGTATTATTAACAACCGGACATAATCTTAGATGAGCAAAATTCTATTCGCAAAGAAATTTGGCTTAGTAATTTTGTGAACAATTGAACCTGAACTTAATGCTTGTCTTTATTCACTAAATTTGCAAAGAAATTTGGAATTTAGGGATTTAGTCATAGATAATCTCTGCAACGAAAGTTGATTGGTTTTACATTCGTGTTTGAGTTCTAGAACCGTGCTTAATAAAATCCTAACATCTTTTATCCCTGTGTCGATCGACACAGACCCTTGTGTCGATCGACACGATCGTATTTTGAATCATTCCTGCAAATTACCAATAGCCTAACTCCTTGTTTAATTGATTACTAGAACTTGATAACCATTCGCTGTTTACATTGCTTGCTATTTTTACATTACACTCATACTTAACTACTTAGCATAATTTAAATTCACTAATTGATTGTGAGATTTGATTCCCTGTGGATTCGATCCCTAAGTACTACTATGATCTCTTAATTTGAGAGAGTAGCTCATGGCAAATTTGAGCATATCAAATTTTGGCGCCGTTGCCGGAGAGTCAAAATCACCATTCGATTTTTAATTTTAGAATTTTGTCTAAGTTTTAATTTTCTGTTTATTTACTTCCGTTTTCTTTTGTTTTTGTGTGTTTCAGGTGAATGCCTAATCGCAAGACTAGAAGCAACCAGAATCAAGAGTTAGTGGATTTTGTTTCCGAGTTAGGAGCTTTAGAAAGAGCCAACAGAAAAGCTACACGAGAAGCAGCAATGGAGCGTCTTCCGTTAGTTTTGTTTCAAGATGCAGCTGGATTGTTGGTTGATGGCAAAGGGAATAGGCGCAATGAGCGCGGTCAGAAGTTGGATGCTGAAGGAAACGTGATCCCTTAACCGCGCGCTCAGGATAGACGTTTGGGTCAGGAGGTACTTGCTCGTGGGCATACTATGGGAGAGTACAACAGGCCAGATGAGTTCTACGCTAATAGGGCAGCGATTCGCCCTCCTGCGTTCCAGAGGAGCGATTTTGAGCTAAAGCCTGCTTTCTTCTCGCTTATAGCTCAGCATCCATTCCACAGTCTTTCCTCTGAGCACCCCATGGATCACATTGAGAGGTTCGAGGACTTGGCATCTAGCATCAAGGTTAATGGAGTGTCCAGCGACTACCTCTACTGCAAGCCTTTCCCCTACTCTCTTAGTGGAGAAGCTGCTTACTGGCTGAAGCAGCTGGAGCCAGGCTCGCTGACTACTTGGGAGGACACCAAGAATGCTTTCCTAAACAACTTCTTCGATGAGGCGAGATCCGAGGATCTGAGGACTAAAATCTCCACTTTCAAGCAAGGTCCGACTGAAGCATTTAAGGCTTCCTGGGGAAGATTCAAGTCCTACCAGAGAGATTGTCCTCACCATGGGTTCAGCGATGTTCAGCTGTTGGGCATTTTCTTCAGAGGTATTGATTGGAGGTATCAGATGGCCCTTGATTCTGCTAGCAATGGAAACTTCAACACCAGGTATCCAGAAGATGCACTGATTCTTATTGATAACTTGGCTTCTAGCAACAATACCAAGAATACAGATTTCAAGAGGAAGAAGCTGGGTGGAAACGTGGATGGCAGCCAAATCGCTGAGGTTAAGGCTAAGCTGGATTCTGTGCATAGCCTTCTAGTAGGGAAGAAGGCTGTTCAGTTTGCTCAGGAGGTTGAGACTTTCATTCCGGAGGAAGAGCAGGATGAGAAGGATTGCAACTATGTTGGTGGAGCTGGTTATCAGGGTCAGAGGTTTGGTAATCAGCAAGGGTTTCAGAAGAATGATTTCCAGAAGTCATTCCAGAACAACTACCAAAGGAACTATGGTTCTTCTTCTTACCAGACACCTCCTGCTCAATCTTCAGATAGTGAGATGAAGTCTATGCTAGAGCAGATTCTAGAGGGTCAACAGATGATGATCGTGAGCTTCAATGGGAAGATGGATGCCATGTACCAAGATCTGAATGGGAAGTTCGAAGCTTTGAACGCCCATGTCAAAAAGCTGGATATTCAAGTTGCTCAAACTGCAGAGTCAATCAAGAGGAAAGAAGGTTTTCTTCCAAGCAAGATTGACACAATCCTGAGACTTCACGTCAATGCTATCAGTTTGGGGAGTGAAGAAGAGGTTGAAGGAGAAGACGGTTGCGTTCCAGAACCTGTGTCGATCGACACAGAGGTCCCGTGTCGATCGACACGGGTTAAACATCTGAATTCTGAAATCTGCGCAAATGGAGAGTTTTCTTCTAAGGTCAACACGAAGGTCAACACGAAGTCTATGAAGAAGACTCATGTCGATCGACACAAGGACTGTGTCGATCGACACGGGTCCCAGACGAGTCCAACCACTTCAAAACCTTCAGTCAAAGCAGAGAAAAGGGTCTACAAGCCCAAGATCCCATATCCACGAGCTGTTAGCGTCAAAACACCAGAGGAGAAAGGAGGACATGCTCAACCACAGCTGAAAAAGTTGCAGAAGATACCGAATCCAGGGATGTTCGTTGTTCCCTGTTCGATCAAAAGTATGGAATTCAAGAATTCTCTTTGTGACACTGGAGCTAATGTGAATGTCATGTATCAGTCTGTTGCAAGGAAGCTGGGGATTAAGGATTTGCAACCTTCGAAGATGTCTCTCGCGCTCGCTGACTTTTCCTCAACAGTTTCGAAAGGGTTCATTCTTGACTTGATGCTTCAAGTAGGAGATTGTCTGGTTCCGGTGGATTTTCAAATTATGGAGACGAAGAATGACAGGGAAAAACCATTGATTCTTGGGTCATCATTCCTTGCCACTGTGGGTGCGATTGTGGATTTTCCCAATCAGAGAATCTCTTTCTCCAAGATCAACGAGAATGTCTTCTACCCCTCAGTTTGGTTTAAGGAGAACTCTTGTCTGACCGTTACAAATGGAGGAGAGCCGAGTTCAGACCTTGGCGATATGAAGAAGATCCCATGTGCTCCACCTTTGACTCCACCCTCTTTGAGATCTAATGGAGACTTGGCTGCACCAAAGGGGAGACGAAAAGGAGGCTCTAAACCTTTCTCTAAGTTCAGAATCATCCTTCCCTTAGAGCTAAGTGAGAGAGGAGATGCAGTTGTCCAAGAGATGTTGCAAAACACCATGAAGCTCTTTCTTGGAGTTGTTCCCTTCACTGATCCACCATAGTCCTGAGTCCTGACACAGTCAAGTTTATGACTGAAAACAAGCGCTTAGTGGGTGGCAACCCACTGGTAAGTGTAAATTAATTTAAATAGTTGCTAACTTTATGTTCATTTTTTAGAGTCAGTCCAAAACGTTTTTATTGAGTCAAAATAGTCAGTTGGAAACTATGACCCTTCTTTTAGATTATTGAATTGTTTCTTTTTAGTGGTGTGACCATTTTTCCAGGATCAATTTCGAAGGCCGACTAATGGAAAATCCTAAGGCTGACCAGTTAACTAGAGACGTCTATTACTTCCAGCATAACCCGCCCAGGATTCGAGCTAATTATGTGGCCTCCTCGGTGATTGGTGTTCATAGAGCTTGACTCCTCATTCATACCTGACAAGTGCAATCTCTGTTGAAAATAATGGTACTCCTCTCCTTCGATTATAAAAAAAAATGGTAAAAAAAAAAAGAATGATTTGGGGTGATATGATAGTTCTTGAGTATAAGATGAGGAAATGAAATTCCAATGAGTCAGTACTCAAGAGATGATCACCTGGAGCTCAAAAAGCAGCAGTCTGAGTCCCTTAGAACGGATGTAAAGGACGAGCGATCTCACGACCCTGTCTTCTCACAAGGAACAATAGTAGTGAAAGCACTGTTTTTGAGTTTCTGAATCGAATAAGTCTGGAGAAGAGAAAGAGTACCAAAGGTTGTATGGTTCACTAGTCATGGTATAGTATGGGAATGAATCTAGAAGGTTCTTGGCATCGAGATCTGGGACGAGACCCAGTAATAAGGACTAGCGGGTTATGTTGAGAAGTCGTGGATGCATTTGGGAGACTGCGAATGTCTATGGAGAAGTACATGGTGGTCTGGTGAATTGGTTCTGCATTATATGGCTTACTAGTTGGAAGGGATCGGTCCGGTACTCCAAAGGAATGTAAGTTTCTGCGTTTTCAAACCTCTTTCACATTCTTAGTGTATGTTTTGCTTGAGGGCAAGCAAATGCTAAGTCTGGGGGAGTTGATATATCATGGTTTTTACCCGTTTTCGACCAAGATATAAGTCCTTTTTATACAGTCTTTTTGGTATTTTTCGAGTCTTTTTGAGTCTTTACAGGTTAAAGGACGATTGGAGCTTAATGGAAGCTTTTGGAGCATTTTGGAGCATCGAGGAAAGAAGAGACGAAATGATCAAGTCGGAGTCGAATTTTCAAGGCTGTGTCGATTGACACATCCCTGTGTGTCGATTGACACATCCCTGTGTGTCGATCGTCACGAGCATGTCTGACGCAAAGATTGAAGAATTTACTTGATTGGCCCATGAAACCCAGAAGTTTACACAAAAGCACAGTCCGAATTTTAGACACTATATATAGTTTTTATTTAGGCTTTCATGTAATCATCGAGTTTTTAATGGAGATTTGAGAGAGAAGAGATTCGCAGAGCCTTTAGGAGAGATTTCGAGACTTCCAGACCTTCAAATTTCAAACCTTTGTATCTCTTACTCTATCTCTTTTATGCAATTTTATTCATTCATAATGTTTACTGCATCTATGTCTGAGTAGTTTGCTTGTTAGGTTTAGGGTAATTCAATGGTTTGATGAGAAATTGATAGGATTGAAAACCTGTTAGGATTTATCTTTATGTTCTTCATCTAGATTGATTTAACTCTGATTTTAGGATTGATCAGCTGAAATTGGATATCCTAGGTTGCTTTAATAGATGCGAAAGTATTATTAACAACCGGACATAATCTTAGATGAGCAAAATTATCTATTCGCAAAGAAATTTGGCTTAGTAATTTTGTGAACAATTGACCTGAACTTAATACTTGTCTTTATTCACTGAATTTGCAAAGAAATTTGGAATTTAGGGATTTAGTCATAGATAATCTCTGCAACGAAAGTTGATTGGTTTTACATTCGTGTTTGAGTTCTAGAACCGTGCTTAATAAAATCCTAACGTCTTTTATCCCTGTGTCGATCAACACATACCCTTGTGTCGATCGACACGATCGTATTTTGAATCATTCCTGCGAATTACCCATAGCCTAACTCCTTTTTAATTGATTACTAGAACTTGATAACCATTCACTGTTTACATTGCTTCCTATTTTTACATTACACTCATACTTACCTACTTAGCATAATTTGAATTCACTAATTGATTGTGTGATTTGATTCCATGTGGATTCGATCCCTAAGTACTACTACGATCTCTTAATTTGAGAGAGTAGCTCAGCGCAAATTTGAGCATATCAAAACACAATAGAGAACTGATCTCTACAAGAAAATGTTGCTATGCGGTAACTATTGTCTCAGTTTATATTAAAGTCTGGGCGGTTTAAGACATCATGTTCACCTCCTGGCCAAGTAAACCCAACATATATTAAATATGATTGGTTCAAAGCTGAAAAATGCTACCTCTTAGATATAGTTACATTTTGTATACTCTCGAAAGTTTGTCTAGTCTAGTTTATTCAAAGTTGTGTATATTCTAGTCAAGTCTGTCTGGTCTAGTAAAGTCGTCTCTAGTTTATCGAGTCTGTTGAGTGTTCATATGTTTAGATTCAATTCTATTCATGTGGAGGATTGTTGGAACCATTTTTTGAGTAAACAAATGGACCTTATGATAGGCATTTGGTTTATGGAACATGAGTTTAAAAATGTGAATGAGAAATAAGAATAAGCCATTAGGCTAAGAGGCAAAGCCTTGTTTTGGTTTAATGAATGCATGAAAAATGTCCCACATCTTTTAGAGGAAACATTTCATGTTGTATATAAGAGAGCAAGCATATGTAGTGTTCAAAACATTAAGAACATACACCATGCATGAAAGGAGGAAGAAAAGGGAACCACACGCGTGCTAAACCGAACCGGGCCGGGTATGGTCTTGGTTTTGGTCTTGGTAGATGGGTCAAAATTTTGGACCATTTCCGCCAGACATAAAACGCTGCCGTTTTAGAGTGAAGATAAAATTTTGTTCAGTTTTATTATCAATAAAAACTGACGTAATAGTCAAAGATCTTCTCCAGATTTTCGGCTAACGTCTCCCACCTCTCTCTTTTCAAATCATGGTCAAGAGATTTTCGGGATCCTCAACTTCTTTTCATCTCATTTCTATCATCTCTGATATTAATCTAAGAACGAAAACAAACAGTAATCTCTCTCTTAGTTATCAGTAAGTTTCTTTAGTCGAGAGTATCGTAGAAATAGTTCGATAGAATCGTCATTCGAGTGGTTGTATCCTGGGATCATGGAAACTGTTAATTCCGTCACACTGCGGGTGATTCAAAGGGTTAAGGAAAGAGATTCGTCTCGCCTCCACTCTTCATCTCTTCCCTTAACGGTTTTATTATCGCAGTTTTATCACATAAGAACGTAGTGGTCCATATTTTGGTCCTACATATATTATCGTAAAGTTGCCGATTATTGAAAATTTTAAGGGTGAACGATTCGTTCTTTGGAAAGCAAACAAGAACGACGCACAAATGCACCAACTTATGTAGCATGGAATCAGGATTTGCCTTGGAAAGAGCCAAATAAAACATATATCTCCAGACCCCTAAAATTTTAAATAGTCAATATACATAGATATTTAGTTCTCCAAACGTAAAAGGAATTACTAAAATTTATGTTTAATCATCTATCAGCGCTAACAATGCGTGGAGTGTTACCGTTTTCTTACGAAGTATTAAGTATCACGTTACATTTTGGGCACAGTTTGAGTATCTTCTCATTACTAGCATCCCCGTAGGTTCCTACAGTATCCTTCTCGTCGACGTGCTCCATAAAGTTCTCCAGTTCAATTTACTCTCAACGAAAACACATTTTACCTTTCCGGAAGCTCTAATCTTTTTTGTTCCAGAAGTTTATCCGTAATTCTCTAATTTCGTAGCGGTTCCGTACTAATCACTAAAACATTCAACTCTTACCATCAAAATTCAGTTTTCTGTTTGGGTTATTTGATTAAAAAATTATAGTTGAATGGAAACGAATTCCATATCAAATCAATCCATACTAAAATGGATTATGTTTTGGTTAAAATCGAGAAATTGAAAATTCTTATATGAAATTGAATTACTATCCGGATTAAGAGTCCCCGGTTCAAAATTTGGATCTGCTATATCGGATGTGAATCTATTCTCCTATAAGTACCTTTTTGTGGCTATATGAGCGGATAACCGGGAATAATCGTTTACATTTCATGGCTTCCGATTAGGCTCCAACGGAGCCGCTCCATGGCTCAAGAAAATTCATAGCTAATAATGATTTCTTTTTGTTTCAAAAACGATTAGTAACGAGATAATATGAATGGTGTCGTTTTCAGCTTCCACTGCTCCAACAATAGCTGTTGTTGAAAATAAAACCAAATATATATATAATACTAAACGAGATAACGTGCACGTATAGCGTCTTGATTAAGACACACCACATTAAAAGTATTAGCTGTCTTTAACTATTTGGAATATACGAGTTATCAACACACGTGAAGTCTCACCTCGGTGCACTCCAGCATCCAGTCCCGTCTCAAAATATTGATGGGCGGTAAGCGAAAAAATATTTTGAACCCTTTTTCTATATAATTTTTTTTTTTTTAGTTTTTTTCAATCCTTCTATTTTGATAAACTTTCAAAAAAATTAAAGTGGACCTTGAGCATGGGCCTCTCTCGCCACTTCCTAGAGCCGAACCTGCCAGCACCTCAGAAAAAAATCTACTCTATAACACTTTGGTACATTTCTACCGTAGTCAATCGAATCGGCCCATAAAATATATGTAAAAAAAACAAACAAACACGTGAAGTTGTATCCATTTGGGTCAAATGCTACATGAGCTACATTCGCTTATAGACATTAAGATCTTGTGAAAATATTTTTTTTATTGAAAAAGAAAAAAGGGTACGTGTGTTGTCGTAAGAGAAGACTGAGATCCTCAATTATAGTGATGGCGTCAACATCCTCTGACGACGACCAACGGCTCAAAAAAAGCGGATCTGTATTACTCTATTTTTCACATTCGCTAATATATTACTCCATTTCCTACTCTAAAAAATAATAGAATAAACATATTTATTTTTTTCTATTTATTAATAATTACTAACAATACACTTTATTTATAAAATTTACAAATTAAACCCTTTTTCAAAATCAAAGTTGTAACATTATATTAACTTACAAATGTATGAACATATTAACTTAAAATTACAAATGTATGTACATATTAACTTAAAAGTAGGTAGTTTCTTAATAAATAAATTCGTAATAACATATATTAACTTAGACATACATATATTTTTTTAACAAACAAACTTGAAAGTTATTAAAATTGACTTCCAAATTGATTTGAAATATAAGGGTAATCCACATATCACATGTTTGAGAAAAATAATCCAAAGGAGTAGTGAAATTACAAATACATCATTTATGACCAAACAAAAAAACAGAGGTCATAATGATTATTTTAACCCTAGCAAAGTCTGCTATGTAATATAGAAGTCTACCAGAAGACTTCCGCCAAAAATCTAATTGGTAGACTCTATGTGAAGACTACTTTTGTAGTTCAGTAGATTATCAAAGCAGTATACTATATAATTATATTTTAAATTTAAATTTATAAATTAACAAAAAATATTTTGATAAAAAAATTTTGATTGATGACCCTACTATAAACAATTGTGAAGTATGAAAAATAAAATTTCACAAATTAAATCTACTTAGACAAATTAGGTTATGAATGATATACATACTATACTAAACAAAGAGTTACCAAATAAGGTACATCATAACATTTGTTTGGATATTGATGTGGTGACATTTTGGTAGTTATTATTGTTTGATATTTATAATTTTCATCAGTTTATTTATGGTTGTAGTGGTTTAGTTTTAGGAATTAGATTCTTATTTATAGTTTAGGGTTTAGGGATTGGATGGTATAGGGTTTAGTTCTACAAATCATAGTGTAGTGTTTGAGTTTTAGAGTTGAATTAACTATTAGGGGATGTTAAATTTTGAGTTATGTACGTCATTTGGCGTATGTGTCCGAGCTACGAGTATGAAATATGGGTAATAATTTTACATTTATACGTTGCAAACATGTTTTTACACTTAGGGTTAGAGTTAGAGTTTATTATTTTTATATTTAAAATGTCAAATTTGCATAAAAGTGTTAACTTGTGAATATATTATATGTTTTGAATGTTTGGAATAAGTTTTGGTATAGGGTTTCGAATAATCATTGAAAATAATCGATTTATGTGAAGTAGACTTCAAATCTACCTCAATCAGTTGACTTCATGTGAAGTCTACTTAGAGTTTAGGGTTTCGTCGAGAGTTTAGGTTTCGTTGCATTTAGAGTCTAAAAACGAAGTTTATATACGAAGTCTACTAAACCAGATTTTGAAATTGAAGTCTTAAACTCAAATTCAGATTAATTTTTTAAATTGAAATCTTAAATTCAAATTCAGATTAATTGGGGATATAAATATACTTTTAATAGTCTAAAGTTGTGATTTAATATGTAGAAAGTAGACTGCATTTAGAAGTCTACTAAACGAATTGAAACTAAAATTGAAATAAAAAAATTGAAACATATGAAGGCAAATTTGAATTTTTTAAAACATTTTAAAAATTTGGAATTATTTTTAAAAAATTTTAAAATATTTTTAAAAAAATTTAAAACATTTTAAAATTTAAAATTTTTTTTTAAATTTTTTTACAATTTTTTAAAACATTTTTAAAAATTTTAAATTTTAAACAATTTTAAGTAGATTTCATAAATAAATCTACGTATGAAATCTATTTACGAAGTCAGATTATTTATAACCAAACAAAACCAATCAAATCGTGTATTTAACCAGAACCAAATTGAACCAATTTATTTACCCATCCAAATAAACCGAACTTAACCAATTTATTTATCCAACCTATAAAACTTCAAAATGTGGTTTAGATGGAAAAAAAATTACAACCTAATTTCGCGTCTCCATCATCACCGTCGGTACCGGTTCATGCGTCGTTGGCTGGAGAAGAAAGGTAATCTCTTCAGTCTTTGATTCTGAAATCTCTATTTCTCTCCTTGAATCGGAAATCTGTATTTCTCTCTTTCTCTCATCTCTTTGAATCCAAAATATCTTGAACTCTTTTTGATTTTACTCTCTCTGATTCGAGAATCTAACTTTTTTTATTTCACTCTTCTTTGCAAATCTATTTGCCGCCGCCGGTAGACTTCTCCAGTAGACTTCTCCGGAATTACTTCTACAGGATACTTCTCCAATACACTTCAGACGATGGATGTGGCTAGATTCCCATCAAGGATGTATTCCAAAGGAGATGAGCCTGATGCGGAGAAAAGCATAAACTACTATGCTGGAAATAAAGATTTGTTTGCTGCTCTAGCCAAATGGTTATTGGAAGATGAGTGGGAAGAGCTTTTACTCTCTCCATTGGGTGTGCTGTTATGGTTCCATTCTCTCGACTTTCACTGGGCATCGAAGATGGTTCATTATATATTAACTGCTCAGCTAGAGTGCAAGAAACCTAATTCTATATGGATTATGATTGGATGCAAGCCATTGAGATTTTCATAAATTCTTGTGATTTGATAAACTCATAAACTTTCATTGAAAAGAATATAAAAAAACGAAAAAACATCACTAAAATAATTATTTATCTCTTAAAATAAAATCATTTAAAATTTGAAAGACTATTTTGTAAATTAAAAAGTTCAACTCCAAAATGGATGGGAAAATGTGATTACTACATATTTGGAGGAAAAAATAGATTTATACCGTTTTGGAGTTTAAAATGGAGTGGAATTTGATATGATTTTAGTCCAAAGTAGAGTTTGGAGTGGATTTTGAACTAGGGTTGGAGATTCTCCAAATATATTTTTAATTGATATTGAGCGAGGATATAAATTGTGACGTTTCCATTTTAATCACTAAAAATCACAAATTGTATTATTATAAAGAAAAATATCTAATTGTCTTAAATATTTGCAAGAAAACACGCTTAAACAAACTTTACTACTTTTGAATTGTATACCTCGTTAACAAATTGCTCTTAAAAAAAGCAGCGATGTTGACAAATTCTTGTAGCTCTAATGTTTTTTTTCTAAATCAAATATACTAAGGATTTACTGGTTTAGACACAGCGATTGTGAGAGTTTGCCATTCATACGACTGGCGCAGCAGTTGAAAATTGATGCGTTTATGATTGATTGACTATCAGATGCGGTAGCGGTTAAACATTAAATTAACGATATAAACACATTATATGGTTTTGAAAACATAAAAAACATACTATTACAATAAAATATAAAAATAATTAATTCAATATAGTTAGTAATAGAATACCATGAGTATGCTTTTTATGTTTATTTTTTAATTTTTTGTTGAGATGAAAGTTATGATTTTAATAGAGAAATTTTTTTACTTTGGAGAAGTTAGTGTTATATTTTGAACATTTTAGTTTGCTAGATTTATTAATCAGTGATCAAGAAAAAAATATTGAAAAAATTATGGTTTGAGAAATTTTTAAATATAAAATTATGATAAATATTAAATATTAATTAGAAAGTTTCAAATTGTCGATATATTTCGTAATTATATTATCCAAATATTAATTTTTAATTTATTATATTTATTTTAATTTATAAATAATTTTGAGAAATTTTAAGAAATGCCACTTTTTAAGGGTCACTTTTCAAAAATGCTACATTTTCAAAATCTTTGCATAAATACCACTTTTTCAAAATTATTTTTTCATTATATCATTTATGTTTAGGTTAACTATGTTGTATTAGAGTTTAGTTTTGAGGGTTTAAAGGGTCAAAACATTTTTTAGGGTTTATAATTTTATGATTGAGGTTTCAAAAATTCATAATTAACGGCATTTTTGCAAATGGACAATCCTAAGTGGCATTCTTCCAAATGTACACACCAAAAGTGGCATTTTTGCAATTGTCCCAATAATTTTCTCTTTAAAAAAAACAATTTTTATTTTTTTAATTACTCAACTGCAACCGCCAATACTGCTCTGTGTCGCTTCAAACCTCTCAAAATCAAAAGTTGCTTCCCTCGAGCGTTTCGCATTATTGTTGTCAAACGCCAACAACCGCTACCACCCGTAAATGCAGCGTTTGTGGGTGGTAGTGGGTGATCCAATCAAGCTCTAAATAAGAAATATGACACCCCTAAACCAGGCTTTGTAAAGTTTAATTACAACCCTGACCCATTAGCTAAACCTAAACCTGTTTCCCAAAAAACCCGGTGATTAATGTCTAAACCCTAGGGATAAAGCCCAAAGGAAGTGGGCCAGACCCAAAGGGAAAATAACCCTAGTAAACATAATTTGGATATTTACCCACAAAACCTAGGGTTTCCTATGCCTACACTATATAAGAAGGAAGAGAGAGGATTTTAGGGTTTAGAGGAAGAACATTCATCAGCGAAGCTCTGCTGGATTCTCACCAGAGCCACTGCCGTCGAGGAAGAGCAGTCGTCGTGAGGGTGGTGGAGTCGTCGTTGCCTAAGGAGGAGGAAAAGGCAGTTTTGTCCCATTTTAGAAGAGGAGCGAAACAGACATGCAAACCAGATCAGATCGAAGTTAAACTTATAATCACCAACAACTTTTCAAATTTGAAAGTCTATAAAAAAAAATTGGACATGTGGTTGAAGTTGCAAATTTTTAACAAAGCTAATCTTTTGTGAGAAAAAAAACTTCGGTATCATCAGTCTGGATCCAAACTCCACAAATTGAAGTAATTAAATTGGATTCTTCTAATACATTTTAATATTTAACGTCGATTGATTAACAAATAACTTTGGGACAATTGGAAAAATACCAATTTTGGTGTGTACATGTGCAAGAATGCCTTTTAGGGGTGTCCGTTTGTAAAAATACCACTAATTATGGATTTTTAAAGCATAAATCTTAAAATTATAATTGACCCCTAAAACTCTTTAAATCCTCAAAACTAAACCCTAATACAACATAATTAACCCAAATATAAATAATATAATGAAAAAATAATATTGAAAAAGTGATATTTTTGCAAATATTTTGAAAATGTGGTATTTTTAAAAAGTAACACTTGAAAAGTGGCATTTCTTAAATTTCTCAATAACACTTTTTGGAGGATTACAAAATTAGTTAAACGTGAAATAGTTATATAATCAATTGATTCTAAATTTATATGTTAACGTATAACAAATTAATTAAATACAACTTTTGAGATTCTAAAATGTTTACCAAAAAAATTCAAAACCTAGTTTCAAAACCCAAAAATTTTAAATTTATATCGAGAACCCAATTTACATATCTTGAATTTCATTTTATCATTTCATCCGTTTCAAATTTTCAATCCAAGTTAAAAGGTTTGTATTTTGGTATTTAGGCTAGTCCAAAAAATCTACCAAATGCCCCCGTGCACTTTTGAGAGAAAACAAAATCGTATAACTAGATCCAAAGTCAGCTTTAGAACAAATCTTTGACAACCCTACTCACAAACCCATCTCAAAATCTCCAACCAAAATGGATCAAAATCTTGATACCAAGAAAAAACAAAACCAGATCCACCATACTTATTGCTTCCTTCCTCTTCCTTTTTTCACAGGCTGTGTCTCCATCTGTTCTTTCCCGGTGACTTCAGAGAGATCAACTGCATTATACAAACCAACAAATATAAATAAACAGGCTAGGCTTTAAATCCAATAGTCAGCGAGGATGCTACACTGATGTATAAAAGACCTTTCCAACGTTAATATAAGAAAGATTCACATTCGATCATTTAGTTCCATTCTTTTTTTTAGTTCGGTAGGCGGAAAAAAAATGATGGTAGAGAAAAGAAGCTATAAACCCGATAGCCTATCAGTATGTTATAAGATCTCTCGTAAAACAAAGGATATTTCCACTCCAACATTAAGATATGATGCACATTCGAATGTGAAATTCCATTCTTTCTTTAAGTTTGGTAAGCGAAAAATGAAATTTTACCATCAGGTCCTCTGGCCATGAGGGTGAAAAATATGTTATTTAGTTTCTCCATCTTCTTTGCTTCTTGTGCTTGGTCTGTCTTGAACTTGAGACACTAAGTAAGAAAAAAGTTGAAACAAAAATCTATTATTAACATAAAACAAGAGGGCTACAACAGAGGAGCTAATAAACCACAGAAACTGATGCAATACTTTATGTAAAACCTTGCCCGTCTTGACAAGGTCTAAAGTATCTCACTTTGCCTAACAAACACAAACATGTTTCAACGTCCACCAAGATAAATTGCTCTCAAGAGTGAATTAGAGCTGCTAAGCAATATCGAAAATGTAGCCTAATAGAAAATGTGTTTTACCAATGTGACTACGAAAAAAAAGTACAATATTGAAACACCAACCAGCTAGTAATCATCATGAAAACATAGATCATCACATTCTCTAAATCAGTATTATACCACCAAACTATCATCCTGATAAGATATCAAATATCAAATTCCATACAATTGCAATTCCAATGGAGAAGCATCTACTATAAACAAACAATTAGGAGCAAAGACCATAGAGAACTGGACTCAGTCAATTACTTTACCTCTTTGTTATCAGTAACCTTGAGAACCAATTTGCCGTCACAGTGTCTGTACTTCATCACATACCGAGTCTGCACCACAAAAATTGAACCCAAATCTCGAATTCATCAGAAACAAAAAAAAACTATGTAGATTCATCAAGTTCTATCTAGAAACGAAAAATTGCACACACAATCCCCAGATTTCGAACAAACACGACAAGATTCGAGTCAATTGTCGAATGCCCAATACAAAATCGAGTGATTATAACCCAAACACCATAAAATCAAGCCAAATAACTCCAAAGTAACCGTGATGAATGAGAGCAACAAAAAAACCTACAGATTCGGGATCAGCTCGGAAAAGCTGAACAGATCGATCCACGAATTCGTCCCAAGAAGCGATATAAACCATCTCGATTCAGCTAAAACGGCGATCGGATTTGGGGCGATTTGATTGTCAAAAATCTCCGGGAGATTCAGTTTGCGAAGTAACCTCGTCGGAGAAGCCAGAGAAAGAACATCAGTACGCGGCTTCGGAAACAAATAAAAAACATGACTAATGATCAAACCGGAATAGACCTGATAAAACCGGACCGGTTCGTTATTGTTAAGACTTTTAAGTGGTTCTTAGTAAAACCCTAACCGTTCTTCTTCGAATCTATGCAATTTGTTTTCTTCTTCGCAATCTCTGAATCTCACTGTTCTTCTTTACCATCATGCTCTCTCGTTTATTCCTTAGACCTTCGAATCTCCGTCTCGTAACCCTAGCTTCATCCAAATCGAACAACTCTCAGATCTTGTCCTCGTTTATCCGACCGCTTTCCACTAACAGTAGCGGCGGCGGGAATGGCAACGGAAATGGGGATAATCGGAGTGACGTTCCTTGGAGTTTTTCTGGTGTAAACGATGATAAGTCCAATCCCTTCTCTTCCGAAGATCCTTGGGCTTCCTCCGGAGTTGCAGGATCCGGTTCAGCTGGCGGAGAAGGTAAATGGCCGGAGGAGCCTAAGCGATGGAATTTGAAAGAGGTAGAGGATAAGTCTGTGTTCGATACCGGCGGAGAGGTGGAGCAAGGGATTGAAACCGGACGTGAGAGGAGAGCCAATGGCTGGGAGGAGACTAAGCGATGGAATATGAAGGAGGGAGAAGATGAAGTCGTGTTCGGTACGAGTGGTTTTGGAACAAGCGGAGAGGTGAAATCCAATGAATGGGAGGAGTCTAAGCCATGGAATTTGAAGGAGGAAGATGAGAATGTTGTGTTTGATATGGGCGACGAGATGCCTCTTAGCTTTGAAACAAGCTTGGAAAACGCGGAAGAAGAGCGTGCGAAGAAAGAGGCTATTGAGAAAGAGGAGAAAGAGCTCACTGAGATTATCAAAGGTGAGATTCCTGAATTTGTTAGCTGGTTCTTAAGTTTCGCTTTAACTTTGGAAATGTGTCTAGATTTGGAACAAGGGGGCAAATTAGTAGAGCTAATTATGATGGAAAATTTGATCACATGATTTTACCTGGTTAAGAATAGGTTTGGATTTGATGAATCATTCGAGTAGCAAGGTTGTGTAATCAATCTATTGATAGGCATGTTCGGTTAGGTGGTTTCTGTTATATGCGTTTGCTATAAACAATGCTCAGTTGGATGAGTTGATGAATTTGCTATTGTGATCAAACGGGTGATATTTGACTCCGCTGTTAGTAAACGAGGACACAAAAGTAGAATAGGTTTCAAAGTTGTACTGATTCGTAACTTACTATTGCAGGTCCTGATCGAGCATTTGGAGACCTTATTGCTAAGTCGGGTATAACAGATGAACTGCTAGATAGTTTGATAGCCTTGAAGGATTTCCAAGGGGTTGAAGGATTGCCTCCTCTGACTGAGATTGAAAACATGCGGCGTGAAAAGAGTTCAAAGAAGTCCTCAAGAGCTGAGATAGAACTCCAGATGCAAGAGGACATTGCCAAATCACGTGTGAGACAGGTGGATGAAACAGGTAGAGCCTATGGAACCGGAAGAAGAAAATGCAGTATTGCCCGTGTTTGGATTGCGCCTGGGAAAGGGAAGTTCCTTGTTAACGAAAAAGAATTTGATGTGTATTTCCCTATGCTTGATCATCGCGCTGCTCTTCTGCGCCCGCTTGCTGAAACCAAAACCTTAGGTAGTTGGGATATTAAGTGCACTGTGAAAGGCGGTGGTACTACAGGTAAAACCCCTCAACAATCACCTCATATTTTTTGGTTATGGTCACTAAAAGCTTGAAAGCTCTATTTACACTAGCAACTGTGATTTATACGCTAGAGGATTTGGTCATAAATGAACAGATTAACAGCATTTAGATCCCGTTCTAACTGTGGTTAACTGTGCACAAAATGTTTGGTTTAAAGGTCAAGTAGGAGCTATTCAATTGGGTATCAGCAGGGCATTGCAAAACTGGGAACCAGATATGCGAACATCACTCCGAAATGGTAAGCAAGATACTACCTGCATCTCAGCGTTAAAATATCTATGTGGTGCTTATGATGTTCTTCAACAGAGATACACATATTTGTCTGATCGATGCTTCCATTTGATAGCCAGTATATCTGTTAGATTGATTGATCTTGATAGCTATATTTTTTTTGTCTTCGATATGTTTCAGCCGGTTTCTTGACAAGAGACTCTCGAGTTGTGGAAAGGAAGAAACCTGGAAAAGCCAAGGCAAGAAAGAGCTTCCAATGGGTCAAACGTTAAATCCGGAAACGCGTACAATATCTTCTCTTCGTGCCTGTCTTCATTTTCATTTATTCATCTACTTATACCGGGTTTAGAAGAATCACCGGAAAATAACTTGTTCTTGTTGGTCCGATCCCTTAGTTTTTCTTGTACCAACACATTCCTCTGTTACGACTCGAATCTTGGAAACTCACACTTGAGCTTCGTGGTTTGTGAGTCAGGGACACATATTTCGTATGTTTTGTTCCGATAATTTGTCCTTGCTATTTCAAAAGGTGCATTGATGTTCAAAATCATATACAATGATCAACTCATTATATGAATCGAATTCTTCACTAAATCCTGATTGCTTTTCTCCAACATGTTACATTAGTCAAACAAGAATTGGTTTCATTTAGTTATCAAAAAAAAAAAAAAGAATTGGTTTCTTTTTTGTTTAGTTGTTTGTTGTTTATATATTTCCAATTTTAAAAACTAAATGACCTGATAAAAAACCTAATTGGATGAACTCTCTACCATACCAACCAAATTTGGCAAACATGAACCTATGAGTGTGTTAAGACTTTCCATAAAAGGCCTACGGGTACGGGTAGATATTAACACATTGTTGATAATTTGTTTTTCTCACTTGGAGGTCTTATTTTGTATTACGTGCAAGCAATCCACTCATTTATTTTCTCGATATGTCTTCACTCCCACTACAAGTACATACAAAAGTAACAATTTCCCAACAAAATCCTTAGATATCTCTTTTCATAGCAAGCAAAAAAAAACACTTCTTTATTTCATTTTCATTATAATAATATATCACACGAAGAACTATATATATAATAAGGTGGTACATTCTTGTCGTTCTCATTTCCTTCTCCCAACATTTTATACGAAAAATCTCTCTATTCAACAAACAAAACAAATTTTGCTTTATTCAAGATCTCGAGGGATGGGCATAAAAGTTTCATCAAAGATCAAAAGGATTCTCGCATCCACAGGTCTAATTCATATTTAGGCTATTTTCATATTTTTTTAAATTACCAGTTATTTCTTTTTATAATCATGAAAATACGAATTTAATTTGTAACCAAGAAAAATTGATGAATATAAAATCGAATTTCCTTCTAAAATCGAAATAGCTTCCGGGACTTCAAGTCCCAAAGTTGGTGATGACGTGGATGTTCTGGAAGAATATGCAAACGCCTTTCGTACAGAATCATACAATCAGTTTTGGACACGTGTTATGTGCCTACGCCGCAAAAAATCCACCGTGTCTTCTTCTTCACCAATCGAATCATCCTCCACGTCAGCTCGTCTCATGTCGTACCGTCTCTTCGCACATAATCTCCTAGACCCTGACTCGAACACCATCAGCCGGATCCTGGATCTATCCCGGGTCGGACGATCCACCAGAATTCTTCTCTCCGATTACTTCTTGGAGACGGCAAACGCTGTCTTGCTTTGCACGCTACTACTCAAAAACATTCACCGTCTTCGTTCTAAATACGAATCTTTAAAACCTAAATTTCAATCGGAGAATAATAATTCGTTGCCTTTAGTGGATCAATTCACGGAGCTATCAAGATGGTTCGACCCGTTTACCTCGTCGGGTTCTCGGATCCAGTTAACCAGATCCGACTGTTTAAACCTGCTAAAACGGTTAGAGTTGAGCCGAGACAAGACACGAGCCAAGCTAAAACTCATCAAAGGACTAACTCATAGCTCAGGGATTCTTGTTTTGGCTCTAGCCACTACATTGATTGTAACCATAGCTTCTCACGCCTTTGCTTTGTTTATAGCCGGTCCGACTCTTTTAACCGGTCGATTCAAACCGGTCGGTTTAAGGAATAAGCTGACGAAGAATGCGGCTCGGCTCGATGTGGCTGCGAAAGGGACGTACATTTTAAGCCGTGATTTGGACACCATAAGCCGATTAGTGACTCGGATTAACGATGAAGTGGAGCACGTACGAGCCATGGCTGAGTTTTGGGTTGGGAGAGGATCAGGTTGGGTTCGAGCCGGTGAAGAAGTGGCTCGAGAGTTGAAAAGATGTGATGAAAGCTTTAGTGAAGAGCTTGATGAGCTTGAAGAACATATCTACTTGTGTTTCATGACTATTAATCGGGCAAGGAATCTTGTTGTTAGAGAGATTTTGAATTCAGATGATCCCCCTGATTGTTCATTAGCTCCCAAATCCAAATAGAATTGTATTATTTATTTTCTTTCTCCTGTCGATTGTGTTTTCTTTTTAAATTTTATTTACCAATCTATTATATTTGTATCATCATCAATTATTTTAAAATTGTATTTTCTTCTTAAACCATTTATGTTTTTATTTATATTCATTGACATCCGGATCTCATGATCTATATACTATGAAAAAAAAGGTCGAGGATTCTACGTGGTGATCTCTCATCGATTTTGAGTTGGTTGATTACATGGATATCCTTGATTTGTTAATTGTGGTTGCCAACATAAAGTATTATATTTCTACATGCTGAATTATCAATGTCCTTTGAGACCGATTGTTTGATTTTAGAGAAAATGAGTAAACTTATTGATCAAGGTTTTGACCAGAGTATATTTTTAGAGTTTATGGTTCTCTCGGTGCTTGAAAATGTTTTGTCTTCTCCATATTACTATATCTTTAGAGTGAATAGTTTTATATGAGGGACTATTGAACTCAATCACTTGCTGCCGTTACTCTTCAGTTTTCTGTTGAGGTCTATCTTGTAGAGGTACTCAAATTGAATTAGTGATCGATTTCTTGGTTTCGTCATAAACCTAATTGGTTACTTTCAATTACGTAAATCAAATAGTTCAAACCGCACTCAACGGTAGGGCATTTCCCATTTTTATAGGAAATTTTGTACCATAAACAATGGAATCTCCAATTATAGCCCTCTTGGATGTAAACTATATCTCTTCTCACCATCCCCATAGTGTGTTGGACAAATGTATGCATTTCGATTAGGATCGTATTCTATGGTTACGATTCTACCATATATGTCTTTTTCATTTTGCCGAAAATCTATTTTACAGTATAGACGCTTATGACCTCCCCCTCTATGTCTTATAGAAATGATTCCTCTGGCATTACGGTCTTTACCACAATGATGCTGCCTATATATCAAATTTTTTCGTGGATTGGATTTCTCTTGGCTGTCTACGGCTCCATTGCGTGTGCTCGGGGTAGAATTTTTGTATAAATGTATCGTCATGCTATTAAGTATTTTGATTTAAGTTATTCTCTTTCTAAGAGGTGGAATAGAATAACCTCGTTAAAGCGTAATGATCATACATTTGTAATGCATTGTATGTGCCAGAATATGTCCCATTCTTTTAACCTTTTTGGGGAGTCTATGACTATTCATAGCTATTACCTTGACACCAAAGAAGAGTTCGACCCACTGCTTTATCTCTGTCCTAGTTGATCCTGATTCGACATTAAAAGTATATTGATGTTTCCCCAATAACCGAATACTTTTGTCTGTAAATACTGCATATTTGATTCCATCAATAAACCTATTTTCTTCCCTATATATGAGTTCTATCCTAAAAAAGAATGGTAGTTCAAACTGTTCATATGTTATGATATGAATATACCACACCGATTAGTTATATATAGATGATGAGAAAATTTCATTGATACAGAGCCAATCCCAATAAACTTATTGGAGGATCCCATTAGCGTGCATCCAATAGGAACTGAATCTACGAATTCGCCAATTATGAGTTGGGCGCTTTAACCATTCAGCCATGGATGCTTAGTGGGGATCCTAGTACATGGTGAATAACCAAATTCCAATTGTAATGAAATCTTTAGGATAAATCAATGCAATTTAGGAGGAATCAATGAAAAGACATCAATTCAAATCCTGGATTTTTGAATTGAGAGAAACAGTGAGAGAGATCAAGAATTCTCACTATTTCTTAGATTTATGGAGACTCAATTCAATTCAGTGGGATCTTTCATTCATTTTTTTCTACCAAAAACATTTTAGAAAATTATTGGGCCCTCGAATTTATAGTATCTTACTTTTGCGCAATTCACAGGGTTCAACAAGCAATCGATATTTCACGATCAAGGGTGTAGTACTATTTGTAGTAGCGGCCCTTCTAAATCTGATTGATAAAGTTCCCAATGAAAACTCGATTGATTTCCAGATGATAATTCTATTTATCGAGTCTCCGTAAAGATTTTCTGGATGATAACTCTGAATCATAAAGTTTCGGTAAAGATTTTCTTGATAAAAAAAAATTGGGTTAATAACCAAAAAAAATTATAATACAAGAAAGAAAAAATGGTAACTTTGTGAGTTTTAATTTTTTTTTGAGTCATTGTTGCTAATTTCCCAAAAAGTATTTGTCGTGGCACGGTAAAGATGTTTTTCCATGAAGAAGACTTGATTTATCGATAAGATTTTTCCGGATGAAACCGTGTCCTGGTAAAAATTTCGGATGAATGAATTAGTGTCAAACAAACTCTATAAATCTTTTGTGAAGATGGGAATTCCGAGAAGATGATAAGAGGTTTTGCTTTTGAAAATTCAATGGAAACATCAACAACTATTCTTTATAAATCATAACAAAATAACACAAACATTTAACAGAATTCCACTAACACTACACAACTAGATAAAACCGACAATGTTTAGCAATATAACACGTAGACAGAAGTTTGTGATAACAAAATGCATAGCTTCAAAAGCATTTGGCGAATAATACAATAGAATTTCCATTAATATTCAAAGTGATGGTTAAGGAACTATGAACAGAACTCTACAAATCCGTATGATAAAGAGATGTCTTTGATTGGTTTATCAAAGAGAGACAAGAATATCACTACACACATTGATCAATCAAAAAAAAAATTGGAGTCAACAAACTCTAGTATTATTGTCTTGGTCTGTAAATTAGAGCTAGGCAAATTATTTGTTAAATTCGATCTGATTGGGTATTTGTTTCAATCTGATCCGAAAAATTCGGATATCCGTTTTCAATCAAATCAAAGCAAATAATAAAATTTAGTATTCGTCTAAACCGAATCAAATCACAAATACTATTTTTAAAAATCTGAATATCCAATCCGATCCTTATATTACTTATACATACATATAATATGGTAGATTTATAATGTATATTTATATTTTTTACTTTTAAATATATTTGACGAATATATTTATAATAAAAATAGATAAATACTAATTTTATTTAAAATATAGTTATTAATAAAAAATATATATTTCATTTTTTACCGTTTTAAACTTAAACTTTTTATTTTTAAACAATTTATCAAATAAAATTAGACTTACTTCATATATTTATTGATTAATTAGTTTAAATCTTATGTGAAAATATTTTTTTGAAACAATATTATAATGTTTTAATTTTTTTTTGTTTAACACAAATATCTGCAAAAATCCAGATATCTACAAATATCAAAAAAAATCTGGATATAAATATCCAAAAAATTTCAAAACAAAGCAAATCGTAAAATTAAATATCCGTCGAAAACAAATCCAATCACAAATACTTCATTTATTGTGGATATCCAATCTTCCTAGTTGTTGAAATACGTTTACACAGAGCTTACTCTCAATGGAACTTCTTTCTAAAAAACAAACTGACAATGGAAACACGAATTTATAGCCCTATAGAGAATCGATGCAAATTGAGAATATTTTTAAACAAGTGGTGATCAAACTAATCCAAAAACATAGGTTCTCAGGCGCAAGAAACTCAAAACTGAAAACATGTTTCAAAGTAACAACTTTTAGGTAAAGAAGAAAAAAGTCTAAGCAGCACCCTTTCCCTTCTTCTTCTGGATCTTCTTCATGTAGAATTCCAACTCTTTACCTTCCAATATGTATCTGTTTCAGAAGAAAGAGACCATGAACAAAAAATGTATCAAGTAGAAATCAACAAAACAAGATATAGATTGAAAGCACGAGATTAATACCCATCAGCACGTCCACACTGGCCAGGCCTTGATGAGATACAAGCCAATAAACGACCGCTAGAAAATTGGTCCTCAATGTGCGAATCGAGATTGCGACCTTCTTGACGCTCCTTGATCTTTCTCAGGACATGGTTGCTCTTCTTGGTCTCCTCAACAGCAGCTGCCTCTTCGACTTCCTGTATAAAACAGTATAAAGTAACGTAAGCTTCATTCTACTAATACAAAATTATGATTAGCTTCTTTGGTTAAATTGAAAGACAACAGAAGTAAATACAGAAATGATTTTTCTTACCTCTCCTTCCTTCTTGGTGGCAGAAGCAGCGGTCTTCTTCTTACGGCCAACTTCAACACCGTAGTGGCTGAGATACCACTGCTTAAAGGGAGCTGCGTCTACCTGAACAATGGCACTCTTAACAAGTGTTTTAGTACGCACAAGTTCATTGTTGGATGCATTGTAGACCACATCAAGGACTCTGGTCTTGCGGGTAACTGCTTCACTTCCCCAAGAGTAGTTACCAGTATCAAGCCTCAACGCACGCCATTTGACATTACCTCCACGAACTCTGATTCTTCTGACAGTCTTGTTGCTTGACAGCTTGGTGTTGGCAGGCTGCCTTCCCATCTCATACCTTGATAAACCAAAAACACAAGCTTAAGAAACCACAAGTATAGCAGCCTCAAAGATATCATGACTGGATTCCCCAGCTCCAGAATTGTGAGATTCTAAATAAACCAAACAAGCCACTATCAGAGAAACACTAGAGAAAGCTGCAAGAATTAGACGACGAATACAGTACTATGAACATTTCCACCAACACTACATTTCCTGACATTACAAGTCTAAATTCCAAGCTTAACACTAATGTTCTGACAAGGACGGATAAATCATTCCCACTTATTCTCTAACACAAACCCAAGCAGAAGGGAAGATAAATCGAAAGAGATCTTAATAAGAGCAAATAAAAAACCGTACTTTCGCTTCTTCCTCCATAGCTTCTGCTTCCCTCCAGTAGCACGCCTCTTGTGGATGGAGTCACGAGAAATACCTAACAAAAATCAGGCTTCATTATCAGCATCGAAACATTCAATACGATACACAGAAAAGAAGAACAGAGATCCACAAAGATGGAGAAACCGAATAGCGATCAGGTAGAGAAAACATTCGTACCCATTGTTGTCTCTTAGGATTTCTCCAGCCGCGCAGGATTGAGAGTTGGAGACGAAGAGCCAAGTAAAGAGGAGACTGTCTGTTGTATAAAACCCTAATCCGTAGCTGCTTCAGTTTTATAAATAAGGCCTATTACTTGGGCCTGCATAATTTAATTACTTGGGCCTCCATAATTTAAACCCAATGTTCTGATTTCTGATTTTTTCATATGTTTTTGTTTCGTTTTGTCATCTCATAAAGTTTTCTTTTTGTTACCTCGTGTTTTTTTTTTACAATAATTTATCTCCTAATTTTCTTATTCAAATATATACCTCTAAAAATACTAAAATGTTACCAAATATTTGATTTAAATCAGAAAAATAAAATTTCTATAAGATATTACTATTAGTCCCTGATTTTATTCCTTATCAAACGAAACTAATAACAACAAAAACTTTAATCACAAATTAAATAATTGATAATGTAAAACAAATAGATCTAAAATATATATGTAATCGTGAACTTGAAGAACAAGAAAATATATTGATTGAGATATTTGTTTTAACAAAAATATTTGGAAACATTAAACCTAATTATTATTATAAGCTATATTCTTCATTTCTAATTTATTTTGTTTCCAACAATAATATTTTTCTAATTTATTTAAATTCTAAAAAATATTTAACCGCGTATAACGCGGAGAGTCACCTAGTATTCGATTAAAATATTACCTAGGTACCTGTATGTTTAAAGTTAATAATACTACTATTTGATTTCCAAATCATTAAAAAAAGAATTTTTTTAATCAAATTGGCTGCTCTTATAAATTTTAACCAACAAACTCTACCTATATCAAATTACTAATACCCATTATATTTGTATCTATGTTGCTTCTCGTTTACTTAAACAGTTATACACTTGCAAGAGAATATGACCTGTGATATCCAAGAGTTCAGCTCCTGGTGCACTAAGGTCCCTGAACAATAGTCAATTGAGTCTGAGTTTTCTTTTTTATTTTCACATACTATCAGATTTAATTGAATGTGCACCATCATTTGGTCGAAAAACATAAGTTCCATGAGCCTGATAAAAATATGAGAGCGGTTTAAAACAAGACAAGAACAGAGGCAAATAAATAAGGTTGTATGAGGGGCTGAGCTACATGTGGATCCTTGTCAGTTCAATTGCTTCCAATGTAATAAGCATATGATTTTTCTGCAGTAACCTGAATTTACCCCAAAATCATAATCATATAATGTTTACACATTCAAATGGAAAAATAGGGAAGCTTAGATTAAAATAAAAGTTTGGATGATATAAATTATAACATTGAAATCTTATTATATAAATCTTGATGCGTCAAACGTGATAATTAACAAGATCGTGACACGTGTCGGTCGATCGGTTAGATTTTGACACGTGTTAAAAAAATTTCAACTAAATTTTGCCATATATATCATGTAAATTTTATTTCTTTTTTAAATTATATATTTTTGTTTATCAAATAGATTATAAAAATCGATATATATCAAGATTGTTCTTCAATATTAATAATACATGTGTAAAACTTTTTAGTTCAAATAAACTTAGATTTACATACCCAAATCATCATAGATTATAATAAGCGTCTGTGCTCTCTTAATCTTCTTACCAAACAATTTTAAACTTCGATAATCCCTTCGACGAATTATATTTCAACTTTATCATTAGAAAATAACATCAGTTATCCTCTTATTCGATAGCTGAGATAGATTACAACGATTTAGTTGTAGTATTTTCATTCGCTTCCTGCAAATTGCAAGCTAAAATCTTTGTGAATCATTCGCTTTTTGCAAAATTTGGAATTAATTATGTGAATAAATCTTATTAAAATTTACAATTTTAGTTTGCAACTAAAAATATAAATAATTCGTCAAAATTTTAGAAAAATAGATATATTAGTAGATAACCTAATTCAATTATGAATAGAATAAAAAACTAATTTTATGTATTCAAATAGGAAACTAAGTATTTAATTCAAATTTTTATAAAAAAAAATTGAGTAGTGAAGTAATAAATACTAAATTACTTCATATATGAATAGAAAAAAACTAATTACGTAACAAAATTTAAGATTTATTTGGAAATCAAATAAGATAAACGACCAAGATAAAAAAAAATTTAACTCTTAAAATATTTTATATCAAGATTTTTAGTTTTATTTTGTTTATTTTCATGGGTGATTTTTTTATTTATCTTTTTGAATTTAATTTTTTCACAGGTTATAAAATATTTTATCACAAATCCGAATATTTGCGGATCCATTACCTAGTTATAATATAAATTGATGACTAACAATTTAAGGCTTATGTTTAAATAGTATTTTAAAATATTTTTGTAGTTTAGCAAGTAACTAAATAAAACTTAAGTATATAAATATATATAATTTTTAATGTGCTTATCGGCATATCAACGCGGGTCCTAATCTAGTAATAATATAATAGATAGATTAACAAGTCTTGTAAGAAAACAGCTAAGCGTATTTCCTTACATTTATGAGAAATTTTGAGAAATGTTATTTTTCAAAAATGTCACATTTTTAAAATCTTTGCAAAAATGTCATCTTTTCAAAATTATTTACTCATTATATCATTTATATTTAAGTTAATTATATTGTATTAGGGTTTAGTTTCTAGAGTTTAGGGGTCAAAATATTTTTAAGGTTTAGAATTTTAAGATTTAGATTCTAAAATTTCATAGTTAGTGGTATTTTGTAAATAGACAACTCATATTGATATTTTTACAAATGTACACATTAAAAATAATATTTTTGCAATTATCTCTACATTTATTCATATTTTTTAACATTTGTCAAAAAAGTAAGTTTTCAAGTGAACCTTCTCAAACTACCTTTTCCAGAAGCTTGTAGACAACCAATTGGAGATTCGTTTTCCGGCGTCCGGCTTTGCCGGCGTCGTGTTTTTTTTTTTTTTTGGTTTGTATGTAAATATGCGGTTTCCTCCGGTCTTACTCGGTTTAGATTTTCCGGCTAGTTCCGACTCTTTTTCCGGCTAGAACCGGCTCCGATCGGGTTTCGATTGGGGTTTTTTCGGGTTCTTTTTCGTTTAATCAGGCTCTGATCTCTTTCTTTCGTGTTTTCATCCATTGTTCTCAACCGCTTTTCTCCTTCAAATTCTCTTTGATTTTGCCAATTGTTGTGGAGTAATATCTTTGTTACTTTATGTCCTTTTGCTCATGACGCAGGAGCAATTTAGGATCTCAGATTACATCAATGTTTTGGGTGTGATCAGTAATGGAGCTTCCATGGAATTGGTGATTTTTGAAGAGTTTTTTGAAGTGATTCTAAAACTAAATTCGGTTGAATCGATGATTCCTGGAAAAGAGTTATGAGATCGGCAAAAGGGATGAAGCCTCCCATCGTTGCTGAGATGGTTAGCGGCGGCTGATCGGAGCAAGGTGGTGAAGAGAATGTTTTCTGGCGATGATACAGAGAAGACAAAACATGATGGTTCCGAAATGATCATCTCTTTCACGTTTTATTTTTTTGTGCTGGATTTGTATTCTTTTATGGGTTTTTCTCTTTTGTAATTGGTCACTGGACTTTTTTAAATTTATTGAAATTGCCAACTAAAAAAAAACATTTGTCAAAAAAATTCCCCGAAAATTCTTCACATGTGTCTATGGTACGCTTTTCGAAAATTGTGATTTATTCAAATATTATAAAAATTTACAGGTCGAGAAAATAGGAATATTTGGTTCCAGTGGGTAGGAGAGACTATTCACTGGAAAAGAAGAAGCTCCCTTATCTTCCAATTAGGTAAATCGGTTGACTCATAACCGAGTCAGCGACTCGTCCGACGATTCTAATTCGAGGAATCTCACGAGTTCCACTTTTATATATATATATAAAGCGGCTTTGTACGAAATTGAATATATGCTTGTAGAAAGTTAAATTGAGAGAGAAAAGAGGCGAAAAATGGGTAGTATCGGTGGAGACGAACTGTTCTTAGATGTGGAGGAGACGATCTTCGTCGCGGTGGCGGAAGATGTGGAAAGGAGCAAAACAACGGTGTTATGGGCGGCGCGAAACTTTGCCGGCAAGAAGATTTGTTTGCTTTATGTTCATCGACCTGCTCGTCCGGCTTCGTGGAGTGAGATCTTCTCTCTAGATTACTTGTTTGTGGTGACTATGGTTTTATTGGATTTATAGATCTGTTGAATTAGAAATCGGAAATTTCGTGTTTTTTACCGAGAATTTCGGGACTTTGAAATTATTCTGGGAGAATTGCATAAACCCTTGAAATATATTGTGCTCCTATGATTAAACGTATATAAACATTTTCATGATCAGCCATTTAAGAATCTGGAAAAAGAAAACAAAGATTTCTGTGTAAAATTGAAGTGGACAAGACCGGAATGATGATGAACGTAATTTGGCTATAATGTAAATAAGATTAGGTACTACTGGTTTTTCTCTACTTTGTTAGACTCTGTTGCTTTGACTTGATGACTTTAGTTGTTGTTTGTAGCATTTTGTTTTCATGTTTACCACTCCATCGCTAACTTCTGAGAATATTTTATTTGCCTACAGCGCACAAGAAACTTGTTGGTGGTACCTTTAAAAAACATGCTGTCAAGGTGATCGAGCGCGTCGATAAACAAAAGGTGGATGAGCTTATGGATTCTTATCTTCAGATTTTATCTGAAACTGAGGTATTAAGTCTCTCTTCTTTTTCGTTATGGTAGATATAATTGTTCATATAAAGATATAACCTAAATGGAAATACCTTGTGTCCTGTTTTTTTGGGTCCTTGTAAATGTAGAGTTTAGACTCTTTACATGTTTTTAGGCATTCTTAGTCAGGACCATTTTTATATATGACAAACTAATGAATTGACATAGTTCTTTTTAGGTTCAAACCGATAAACTTTGCATTGCAGGGCAAAATATTGAGGAAGGCATTGTAGAACTAATTGCGCGACACAGTATTAAGTGGTTGGTAATGGGAGCTGCGTCAGATAAGCATTACTCATGGTAAGATATGGTTATCTATTTTATATTATACGGTATAAATGTTCTTTATCTGACCTCCGAAAAATTCATATATCAATTTAAATTTGAAATGCCAGGAAAATGACGGATTTAAAGTCCAAGAAAGCCATATTCGTTTGCAAAAAAGCTCCTGATTTCTGCCATATTTGGTTTCTGTGTAAAGGTTACCTTATCTTTACAAGGTAATTCTTTTTTTCTTTTGAAGGTTGCAAAAAGAGTGAATAAGATGTCCTCAATCATCGTCTTTCCCAAGTTAAACTGTTAGGATACATCTCTAGAAACTTCAGTATAATATATTACGGCGAGTGACTTTGGTTCTTGGATTTAGTTATACATATAACTAAAAGAGTCATTCTTAAAAACAGGGCAACAAATGAGGATAGTAGTAACAGTCAAACAATGCCTCCCCTAGTACAGCTGGAGTCGGATAATGAGACAAGGAAATCAGAAAAATTGGAATCCTCTTATATGAGGAGAAGATTAAGATATTGGCGTAGCCTCCTTGAACAAGGTAGCGCTTGGCTTGGATTTTGCAAGGTCCCTCTGGATATCATTTCGTTTGCTATCAGTTGCATTCTGTCTCTGTATGGTAACTTTGTTACAGAATTGTGCAGATAGTGAGAAAGACACAGGTCAACTGGAGAGAGAAAAGGTGGAACCAAGACCAGCTCCTCATTTCTCTTCAGGTTCGGGTTCTTCCTTTGGAGAGCCAGTTGGTCCAGAGCCGGCTGGACCAGAATCAGTTGGGTCAGATACCTCAAGTGCATCAAATATTGAGGTAGGAGGAGTTTGCTTTGTCTTTACTTTCATCTTACATACTGATTATACTGGTCATGTAGGAGCTGTAATTCCCTTTAGTACTTCCTTTGCGTGAAAGACTATTTTGGAAAATAATTACAGGGGCTGGGTTGTCTTCAAGTTCTTGATATAGAGATGTTTTAAAATTTTACTCTATTGAAACGATTTATGAGAGTAGTTTTTCTTTTCAATATATTGAAAGCTCTACTCCAAGTGGACATGATGCTGCCACTTCTTAGTATAAGCATTGAATCTGTATGGTAATCGTATGATCCTGTGAAATTTCAGGAGAAGAAGCGTGAAGGAAATGTAGCGCGTGAAGTTCATAGGTATGATAAAGCCATGCATGATATCGGCCAATCAGAGAGAGCTGTCTATGGGGAAGTTTGGAAGGAATGGAAAGAGGATGACAGTACCATGGAGGCTTTATGCAAGGTTATGTGTCCAATCCATTTTTCAGTTAATTGGAGATGATAGTTTTTCAAGTGATAGTATCTATCCATTTCTGCTAGTTATGCAATAGCTCGTCTTGTTACCACATGCAAAAAGGCTTGACATAAATACATATTTCACTGGGGACTCCTCGTACATTGCTAACATTACGTACATAACTTCTTCATTTGATCAAAACAACAAATGTGTGTTTGGATCCCAACAAATGAAAAGCGAAAGAAGTGTAGAATCTTAAGATGAGCAAGCTTTTGAAGTCAAGAACTATAGCTGTCAAGAACTGCTAGCACTTTGTCAAACATGTTTCTCCCTGTTTATTTTTTTGTTTATTGTTTTCCATGCCATCTCACAGGCTAAAGCATTGGACGGCTTATGCATTAAAGAGGTGAGTCGGAGAAAGAAATTGGAGGAATCACTGGAAAAAGAAAAGGAGGAAGTCAAAACGATAATAGAACAAAACAATGGATTCATGAAAAAACTTCAGATGGTTCAGAGTCAGAATCTTAGCATGGAGAGCCAGATCAGGAAACTGCGACACTTGGAAAAAGAACATGGTGAGAAATTTGATACGGCAATGGAGCTCTTGAAAAGTTTCAGGCAGAAAAGGGATGAGATCTGGGTCGATCATGAGAATGCGATAAAGGAAGTCAAAGCATTGAGAAGATTGATAAAAGAAGACCCTGGAGAGTCTTCCGGGTCACAAATGCTCGATTATTCTTTTATGGAAATCAATGAAGCTACTAATGAATTCGATCCATCCTGGAAACTTGGAGAAGGCAAATACGGAAGTGTCTACAAAGGGAATCTTCAACATCTTCAAGTTGCTGTAAAGATGTTGCCCTCATATGGCTCCCAAAATCACTTTGAGTTCGAGCGTCGGGTAAAGGACCTTATCTATATATAATATGGCTTAAACATATATGAAAACATCCTCCTCACAGTTTTTTTTAAACAAATTCTGATTGTTTTTTGAATTTCAGGTGGAAATTTTAAGCAGGGTAAGGCATCCAAATCTGGTAACATTAATGGGTACTTGTCCAGAGTCTCGGTCTCTCATTTATCAATATATTCCTAATGGAAGCCTCGAAGACTGCTTTGCATCCGAGATCAACGTTCCTGCGCTTTCATGGGAATCTCGGATCAGGATTGCCTCTGAAATATGCTCTGCCCTTTTGTTTCTTCATTCAAACATTCCTTGCATCATTCATGGAAACCTAAAACCGTCCAAGATTCTCCTTGATTCCAATCTCGTCACCAAGATTAACGACTATGGGATCTCTCAGCTGATCCCGATTGATGGAATCGACAGATCTGATCCGCATGTAGATCCACATTACTTTGTTTCCGGTGAAATGACGCTGGAATCAGACATATACTCGTTTGGAATGATTCTCCTGCAGCTTCTCACCAGAAGACCTCTCTCTGGCATACTGAGAGACGTCAAATGCGCTGTTGAGAACGATAACATCAGCGCGGTCCTGGACGATTCAGCTGGAGACTGGCCAATCACACGAGGAAAAAAGCTAGCCAATGTAGCCATCCGTTGCTGTAAGAAAAACCCGTTGAACCGACCAGACTTAGCTGTGGTTCAACGGTTTATAGATCGAATGAAAGTCCCAGAAGTTTCTTCATCAGAATCATCATCATCATACGCAAACCAGAAAGTTCCACCACGCCGGCCTCCTTCTCATTACCTCTGCCCCATTTTCCAGGTACATTTTTTTTAGAGTTTCAATGCCTAAACAGAGTTGAAACATGTTTGTTTGTTGTGAACACAGGAAGTGATGAAAGATCCTTTAATAGCAGCAGACGGATTCACTTACGAAGCAGAAGCGATTAGGGAATGGTTAGCGAATGGGCACGATACATCGCCGATGACAAACCTGAAGATGGAAGACTGCAATCTCATACCTAATCACGCTCTTCACCTAGCTATCCAAGATTGGCAAAACCAATGGTGATTTACCTTTGGCTCTTTCTTGGAGACAAGTATTTGCTACATTAACTCCCAATTTTTTGAGATTGTCACTTTGTAAATTCACCCCCAAGCATATGGAAATTGTATAAGGCCCACATAATTCGAAATGAAGGTTACTTGGTGTCCACTGGTTTTACAATTTAAACATATTTAAAGTTGATAACAATCAATCATCCTCTCTTAGTAGTGTTCATCTCAAAGTCTTCAAAATTTGTCTTACCTAACAATTTCGACTCAAAAGTAGGGCACAGTTATACGATGTCGTTCCAGTTGCCCGCCAGAAAGAAAATTGAAAAGTAGAGGTAGAGAATATAAAGCGTTGAATAGATGTTTTTTACTCTTAACATTGACATTTGACTGTTAGGTATTTGGCAAATCAAAATTATCAGACATACTTTGCGTCCTCACTGCTGCAGAATTTCACCAGTCACAATCATCATCATCATCATGGATTTCAAAGATACCGGAATTAACCGCTCGGATACTCCCATCTCCGATCAAGACCACTACCTCCGACAACAGAACAACTCTTCCTCAGACTCTGACCTTGTCTGTCTCCGTAGGCAGATATTCGAAGCGGTTTATCGGAAAACCGATTTGATTAGAGCGAATTACGAGTTGTCTCACGAGAGAGATGAGCTTAGGCGAAGAAATCGGGAGCTCGAAGCTAGAATCTCGGAAGCGGCCATGATTATAGAGGAAATGAAGAGAGATCTGGAAGTTTCTATAGAAAGAGTCAGTGAATTGGAAGGAGAGACCAAGGATAAATCAAGACTTCTTTCGAAAACTGCAGAATCCTTACGATCATCGATCCGATGTTTAAACAAAGATAATATTCCAGAAACAGAGGAAAATAATTCGGAGTTTATTTTGGAGTTAGTGAAGGAGGTTGAAAAGAAGGTAGAGACGTTCATGGAATCTATGGAGAAGAAGAAGATTGAGCTAAGTAGAAATGTGGAGTTCTTGGAAGAGGAGAATAGAGACATCAATGTCATGTTAAGAGCTGCTTTGTCTGAGAAACAAACCGCAGAGAAACAATTGAAAGAGACGAATGAGCAAAAGAGACCGACGTTGCTACAAATCGCAGAACGAGGGTTACAGAGTATTGGGTTTGGTTTTGGGTTTAAGGAAAGCTCAGAAACTGGTAATCTCGCCAAGGACGAAGAAGAAGAAGAGAATGGTGTGGTATGTTCATTACTTGATGTTCATTATTCTTGTGATTCTGAGTTTTAGCAACAAGAACCAATCAAAGGTTTGAGTATAATGAAATACACTTAAACAACAGGTTGTAGCAATAGACAAGACAATGAAGAGTCTACGGAAAGAGAATTCGCAGCTGAAACTTTCATTGGAAGAATCAAGGTTAGCTTTCCCCCCCCCCCCCCCCCCCCCCCTTAAACTCAACACATAGACGGAGATGCACAAGAAGCAAAAGAAAGGGTAAAAATGTCATTTCTTGATATGTGACAGGTTAGAAGAAGAGCGGTTAAAGAAATTCACAGAGTTACAAACTCAGAAAATAGCAGAGAACACAGTTTCTATCGACAAGCTGCAAAACCGAGAGAGGTTTCTAACTCAAAACGTAATGTTATCGATCACGCCATTATTTATGTTTTCTTGATTTTTGTAGTGAACCGCTTACTCAAAGAGAGTTTTTGTTTTACTGAACCAAAGGTGGAAGAGATGGTGAAAGTAATAAGAGAAGCCGATTCAGAAGTAAGTAGATGGAGAGAAGCTTGTGAGCTGGAAGTGGAAGCCGGGAAGCGTGAAGTCGAAGAACGTGATCAACTCGTAAGCTTCATTTCCTATTCCAAAACTGAAACCTAATCCAAAACCGATATAAAGAACCATAATTAACACACAAAAAATCATTGTTTACAATTCAGATAGCGGTTTTAAAGGCAGAGGTTGAGAAGATGAGATCAGCATTAGCCATATCAGAAGGTAAACTAAGACTGAAAGAAGAATTAGCCAAAGCCGCAATGGCCGCAGAAGAAGCAGCTGAGAAATCGATTCGATTGGCCGAGAAAAGAATAGCTGAACTTCTCAACCGGATTGAACATCTCTACCGCCAATTGGAAGAAGCAGAGCCTACAGAACGCAAACGCGGAAAGTTTAGGTACGTTTGGTGTTGGCCGTTGTGGCGTTTCCCTACCGCTGCTACTGAAAGTTCTTCATATATGAACAACAAAGCATTGTTACGATATGGTGCTTGATCTATTAGTGATTTGCACAAGAGTTGTGGAGACAAAATATTACCATAGAAACTCTATTTATTTAGTATAAGAAAGACATAAATCTTTTGCAAAAAACCCCATTACAACATACGAAAACGTTTAAGATCACCCAAAAATATATCCATTATTATTGAAATAAAATAAAGCAAATAGATCAATATTAACCATCAAACCTATCTTTTGTTAGTGGAGAAGCAATGCATCCATAATTAGGGGTGGACATTCGGTTGGTCGGTTCGGTTTCAGTTTAGTTTTTTGGTTTTTTGGTTGTAGCTAAACTGAGTCCATATAAAACCGAATTAGTTAAATGAAACACAAGACATCATATTGAAAGAGTTTTGAGTCTAAAATTCATAATGAAACATAAAATAGAACACAAAATCTTCTCTATTCACTCTATCTCTCTTCTCTCTCAAACAGTACCAAGCATGATTTCAACAAGAGCTCAAAGATGAGTCGGCTGGGTAGGTTATAGATTAGTTTAGGGTTTTTTGGTTTAAACCGAAACCAAACCTATAACCTATGGACTATAAATGTTGAGGACCAATAGGTATAATCCGAATATCCGGAACCGAACCTATACCCCTTTTCTCGTTCGGGTCAGTTCGGTTTTTTGGTCATGGATTTTTTTGCCCACCCTAATCCATATTGTTACATGAATAGAAAAAAAGAAAAGGAAATAAATTGATGGAAAAAGTCCCCCCAAACTGACTCTCTCTGTCTAATTTTTTTTTTTGCTCTCCTTCCCTCTAAACTTGCTGGCCGTTGAGCGGCTCCGGCGTCTGCCGGAGTTGCAACCCCGATCTCCTTTCCTTGCTCTAGTAGTTTATAGTTCCTCCATTCTCGGTTCTCATGGTTTTTAGATCTAGGTTTATAGATCTAGATTTTAGATCTAGTTCCATGGTTTTTTTCTCTTTGGAAGGGGGTTTCCTCTTTGCTTTTTAATGGCTGGTGTGGCCCAGAGTGGTTAATTTAGAAGGATTTTGTCTCAGTTTCAATCCTTTGATTCCTCTCACGGATTGTTTCTGTCGGTGGTGGTTTCAAGCGGTTGCCTTTAGGCGTAGGCTTCGCTTTATCCCCTAGGTGATGGGTTTGGGAGGACAGGTTTGGTTTTGTCTTGGTTGGGGTTGCAATCTTGTTTCAGAGAGTTGGGATTTGTGAGGTCGTGTGTGTCAGATAACTAATCTTCGAGGTTTGTTTGACGGTGCGACATAGCTGCTCTCGCCTTGATGCTCGCTTATCTTCCTTCAACTCTAGTTTTGGCTCGACTCTTTTCTAGTTCGACGTTGACCGGACTTAGCTTTGTGGTGGTGCTTTTGCTCCGATCAAAAAATGAAGATTTTGGTTGTCTTGTCGTCTTTGATTTCCTTTTGCCTTGACACCTTTGATTGATTTCTTTACTTTTCGTACTCTTTGTGCTTCCTCTGCATAGGAATTATGAGTGATTGTTCATCGCTTCTTTTCGCGCAATGGTACCTTTTGTAAAGCCCAATCCCTATTTTGTCTTCTCGATGGTGAAGAGTCTTATCAGATGGAATCACTTTTCTCGGCTCTGTGATTAAGTGGATCAAGCAGGTCTCGCTTGGTTGGATTTTTCTTCGGAAAAATTATGGATCCGGTGGTCTAGGCGAGGTGTTTCTAAATACTTTTGATTTATATATGGAACCATTTGCCCATTGTTTTAGTCTATATTTTTAATTTATGTATCTTTGTAGTTTGTCTAGGTCTCATATTGGCTCTAGGGATTTCTCGTTTGTCCTTTGCTTTGACGTAGGAGGAATGATTCCCTTGCCGGTTTGTAATATCGGTTCCAAATTTCAATCAAATCTTCTGGATGACAAAAAAAAAATTTGATGTAAAAAAAAAAATGAGATATTTGATTGTATTATCAATTGGTTATTTGACTTTTGTTTTCTTCTGCAAAAAATTACAGCTACAACAAATGTGTCACACTGTCACCCATAGAAAATGTTCTTTATTATACCTATTGCGAACTTATAATAATCTTCGAAACATACAATTAATTGTGATTTAAATTAATATAAAGATGATTAAATTTAAGAGATGTATACTTAATATGGAGACAATGGTGACTGAATGTGTGTATATGTAATTAAATTGTATTTGAATATGAGGATATGTTCGAAATCATATCAGCTCAATCCGGTTAATGGGGGATCAAGACTACGAAAAGGGTTCAATCCAATGGTTTGGCTCTCGTCTACCTAATTAAACTTTGAGATTTTTTTTTTTTTAAACGTCTATGGATTTATTACGATCGTGTAAACACGAGAAGCAGAAACATAAGCAAAAGTTGTTCAAAGAAACAAAGAACATAAACAACTTGAGAATAAACACCTCACCCAATGACAAGGGCACAATAGATGTTATCAACAAGTCTCATAAGCAATTAAATTATGTAACCATGCTGCTCCTCCTCGTGCTACATACGAGCTAAATCGTCCATCTCGCAGCACACTTTGGGAAATCACTCTTGCTATAGAGTTTGCCATGGTTGACTCCAATTCGAAGGAGCATTGACGAAATCCTACTTTCAAGCTGAGAATGTAATCAGTGAAGACACGGTAATGCGGCCATTCTCCTGGTTTTAGCAAGGCTGCGATCATGGCCGAGCAATCCGATGCAATCACCACATCCGAAACCTGAAGATCTCTCAGACTTTTCATTGCCCAAAATCAAAACCCAGAACTGCGATGATTTGTTTGCGAGAGCATGTGAAAGTCTCTCTTGAGTGGAATAAAATTGATCCATGATGGTCACAAGCTATCCAAGCTCCTCCACAATGTACCTTGGGATTCCTTCAATTGCCATTAACGTTGCATTTGACTATGTTCGGTTCTGGTTTGAGCCATCTCTGCTCTGTTTCTCGTCCTACCAGAGTCCTCTATTCTACGGTATTACCGTTGTGCACTTCTTTCCATGTTTTTGCTTCCTCTAATCCTTTTTGCACTAAAACATTTGCAGATTCATGTATCCCGCTCATAAGAATCGCATTCCTATTCTTCCATATCATCCACAAGACCCAGGGGATTGAATCCGAATTAAGCACCAAAAGTTCCTTAGATTTTATCAAATTAAAAATAAACTCCATGTTACCTTCCAAAGATTCACCAAAACCATTCTGTGGGGAGGGAAGTCCAGCAACTTCCCATATTTGCGTTGCTATATCACATTGGAAAAGAACATGGTTGATATTTTCCGTGTCACTGCCACATAGCTTACAGCTCGTATCCATTAGTAATCCACATGAGGTAAGTCTATCAGCCACCGCAAGAGCTCCGGCTAGTATTCTCCACATAAACATCTTGATTTTGGGCAATGTTAGGATCTTCCAAACTCTGCGTTTTAGCTCTGTCCGATGCAAAGCTACTGGACTTGGAGGCAACGGTGGGAGAATAGGGTGATTTGTAGACAACCAATGACCACTTTTGACTATATAGGATCCATTATCTGTATAAGCCCATATGAGCTTGTCGTCAACTCTTCCAATAGGCATTTCCAAAATCCTTGCATCTTCTAAAGTGGGAAAAAGATCATTCTCTGTTTCCACATTCCAAGTGTTTGCAGTAGTTATTAACGCATAAACGTCGAGATTGAGATCTATGAGACTTTGTTTATTTATAGCCCCCCTTGGATGTGAATCCATTATCTATTTCTCTAGCCAGACCTTGGTCTTCTTTCCATCACCGATCGATTTTATCAGGCCATGATTTAGTAACTCTCGACCATGAAGGATACTACACCAAGCAAAAGATGGACGATAACTTTGCCCGCACTCTAAAAAGTCACGTGTTGCGTAATATCTTCCTTTGTAAACAAGAGCTAACAGATTTTGGTTCGTTATGAAGTTTCCAAGCTTGTTTCGCAAGCAACGCTTGGTTGAAATCACTTAGGACTCTAAATCCAAGACCACCATTCTCTTTCGACTTGCACAACTCTTTCCACGCCACCCAATGAATCTTCCTTTTCTTCTTACATGAATTCCACCAAAATCTAGACATTGCGCTTGTTATCTTTTGACAGTGGTGTTTAGTCAATCGAAACAAGACATTGCATAAACCGGTAAAGCCATCACAACTGACTTTAGGAGAACCTCCTTTCCCCTAAGAGAAAGCGTTTTGGCATACCAACCTGTCAGTCTCTTGTCAAGCTTTTCACCAATGAAGGCTAGTAGTTTATGTTTTGACCCACTAAAACATTCGGGTAATCCCAAGTATGTACTCGTTCCTCCTTCTTTCTCAATACCTATCAATCTCGCCATCAATCTTCTCATGATCAGATCTATCTTCTCAATTACTTGACTCGATGCGTCTCCATATAGCTTCAGACATCTCAAGAACTCCGTACATTCCTTCAATGTTGACCGGCATAGGAATAAACTATCATCTGCGAATAACAAGTGTTGAATCGCGGGGCATTTCTTTGCCAATCTCATTCTCGTAATCCTTCCATCTTTCTCGGCTTTGTTCATCACATGAGCCAAAGCTTCGGCACACAAGATGAAAAGAAACGGAGATAGCGGGTCTCCTTGTCTAATTCCTCTAGACGGAGTGATATGACCAAAAGATTGCCCATTCAACAACAACGTATACGTGACTAATCAGACGCAAAACATGATCCATCTAATCTATTTTTGATCAAAACCCATACCCTTGAATAGTTCTTCCAAGAAGTTCCATTCAACGTGATCATACGCTTTTGACATATCTGTTTTAATCACAATGAAATCCTCCTTACATAACGGGTTGGTACGCATGCCATGAATCATTTCGTGTGCTATCAATAGGTTGTCTGAGATCAGTTTCTCTGCAACAAAGGCTCCTTGAGATTGAGATATCAGCTTAGGCAAAAACTTCTTTAATCGGTTACATAGGAACTTCGAGACTATCTTATACGTTACCGAGCATAAGCTTATTGGTCTTAAATCAGTCATGGCATGAGCATTTGGAGTCTTCGGAAGTAGATTTCCTCTTCTCTAGAAGCTTTTTCCAGATTTATTTTTATCTCCTGCAACAAGTGCAAGTTCGGATTTAGCTTTGATGATTCCACATCCAATTCGTCTCTCAATCTACGTAATTGCTCTTTTGAATTGCAGTTGGATCTTATTTTCTACTTAGCTAGTTCTGTTCTGTAATCTACTATGCGATCCGTTACTGAGCGGTTCCCACCTTGACCATATTTGTTCCAACCTTTCTTTACTACAGTTGTAATCTCTGGTTTCGAACACCAACGTTTGTCGAACCAGAACCTCCTTTTCTTAATTGTGTTATCCTCTGCTATCTTTGTCAAAAGGGGTCGATGGTCTAAAGCATATCATGCTAGATTTTTACTTTGTACTCGTGGGAATAAACGTAACCATTTCGTATTCCCAAAGGCGCGATCAAGTCCGCATTGTATTCATACCTTCTCCTTTTCACCATTCAATAACATGATCTCTCGTCTACCCGCCCATGATAGTTTGTTGCCTGAGCTAGGAATTTCTTTGATACGACAATCTCTGAACAAACTAAATGGATAAAAGATGCCTCCTGCCGAATTGGGCCACCAAGTTTTTCGGAATTATTAATTATTTCATTAAAGTCCCCTGCTAAGAACCATGGTGCTTCTCGGTTCACTCCAATACTTTTATAGTTTGTCCCATACTACTCTTCTACGCTGCCTCACCGGGTCGCCATAAACAAAGGTCATAAAGTATTTCACAGAGCCAATAGTGATTTATGTGTCAATGATTCTATTATCCAAGTATAACACATCCACCGCGTGTGTTGTCTTCCAAAACAACGCCAAACCACCACTAAGACCCACTGGATTTACCAGAAAACTGTGGTCGTAACCCAACGATATTTGAACACTTAGCACGTGATCACTAGAGTTTTTAGTCTCTAGGAGAAACAAGAAATCTGGGAGATGTTCACGACACATCTCCTCTAGGCATCGAATTGTCAAACCTGCAGCTTCGTCAACCCCTAACAAATCCAAACGAGCGTCGTCATATATCCTTACTGGATGGTTTCTGGTGAACAATCAAACCTGCAGCTTGTTTGGAGATTTTTGATGAAACCACAACATCTTCAGTCGCCTTCCTCTTATTCAACTAGTCACTTCCTTCGGCACCCAACTCTGTCTGTTTCTCCATCTTAAAATTTATGTGAATATTCTTCATTTGTCTTGACCATGATTTCTTGTTCTCTCTTGAGACATTGTTCCGACTGGTACTTGAGACGGAAGTTGTGTCTCCACATCCAATCTGGAAACTTGGCATTAACACTGCAAGCTGAATTTTTCCAGCTCCATTTTGATTCATTGTTGCTTGTATTTCTGTGTTAACAACCGTAACACTATAATTCTCACCCACTTCTCCTTCTTTTTTGTTTTCAAAACCCGGAACGTACTTTGCTCTAGATGTTTCTTTGTCCGCATCATCCTCAACTGATTTATAGTCAAAGACCTTTCCTTTGTCTTTATTCATGTTGACAGTCAAGCTAGGTGACGCCTCTAATCTTAGACACGCCTGTTGTGCTATAACATCTTTAGATAACTCATCTAGAGTCTTCCTCATTTTGTATTCTCTTAACCGTCTTTCCTCAGGATCAATACAATTCATGTACATTCTCATATCCTCAAAGACTTCAGGTACCACCATTGATGACGATGGTTTAAAACCCGGCGGAACTGTTGGGGCTAGCATTGGCATGATCTTATCAGCAAGATCAGTGTGGTGTTGTCTGTGGTACATGGTTGGAACCTTCGCCTCCTCTCTCCCCATACTCTGTTTATTACCTTTGTTCCTCTGTCCCTGCAACAGGGGACACCGCTGTTTTTCGTGTGTTAGCTTCATACAATTGAAGCACTTCTTCCTTACACGCTCATACTCAATCCCCACCATAGTCACTATTCCGTTCGGTTGCGTCAGTGGTTTGGTGTCTCGTAATGGTTGCGTTAGATCAACTATCACCAGGACTCTGACATAGTCATATAAGTGAGGCTTTTCTAGATCGTAGGCTATCAACTTCACTTAACCGATTGTAGCTGCAACTCGGTCTATTGTTTTGAGAGTAAAATAATTCACCAGAATTTTGTGCAGACGTATCCATATTGGAGCACTTTGAAGGAAAGTTGGTGGAGGGTTTTCCACCCAGCGTTCCATTGCTATACCCCAGTCATCAAAGGTCCAAAACCCACTCCTTCTCACCGTCTCCAGGTCAGTTTCTAACTCAAAAGTGAACTGGAAAGTGTCTTTTGTTAGAGCAGTACCTCTAACTCTCTCATAGATCCTCCATATTTTTGGCAGCGTACGCAGCATACGTGCCATGTTTTGACACTCCGGATTGAGTAGACGGCCGATTAAGCTTTTGGTATTGACTCCCATTGTGATGTATCCTTCTTCTTCTGTTAGGACTATTGGAATATCCTCTTCAATAGACATGGCTTTCAAAGCAATGTTTAGATCTCCGTTCATAAGGAGAAGAAAGAGTGTTCTCTGTATGTTGCACCCGAGATTCTCAAGAGGCGGATGTGTAATATGGTTAAGAACTCTCGAGAACCCTAGTAAAACTTTTTTAGCTCGTTGAGATTTAAGGCAAATAATCTTCAATACCGAAAAATCTTCCAAATTTTTTGAAGAAATATGGAAAACTTCCATATTGAATCGATGAGCGGCAAGGCATATTGCCTTCCGAATGTTAACTCCATTTTGATTGATCAAGGCAAAGCCTCTAATCACCAGAGAGAGTTCTAAGCGATGTGTCATTTGTGATTTGTATTTAAAAACTTTAAGATTAAAAGTTATACTCTTTTATCTTACCTTTTAGGATTTTTTCTTTATTCTTCGAAACACTCATTCATAAACAATTATTGTAAAAATAGTTTTTTAAACAAATATAATAAATTCAAAAAAAAAAAAAAGAATACCAGAAAGTCAAACGATCCATAATTCAAGTCATGATTTATAATCGAGTAATGCCTTCGTGTTATCTTTGTTTCAATAAAAAGAACAAAATAGTGGTAATGTGTTAAACTATAAACTATTTGTGGATCAATTTTTAGAATATAAATGAATTGTAAACACGAACAAAATTGGCAAAAAAAAAAACATTTCAGGTTTGGTTTGGTTTTGTTCGGTTTTAGTTCAGTTTGGTTTTGTTCGGTTTGATTTAAAAAAAAACATTACAATAATATAAAACCAAAATTTTAAAAAAAAATTAGGTAAATTCAATTATTCAAATTTTAACTAAAGAATTAATGTTTTAATGAGAAGAATTAACCTAACTAATTATATTGACAAAAAGTAAAAAAAGAAAAAAAATAATCTAACGTGATCTAGTAGATATAGATTTTAAAAACAAATCTATAATATTATTCAATATTTTTTCCGTTTCTTAATATAGGATGTTTTGCTTAAAATCACAAACATTAAGAAATGACTTTTTCTTTCAAAAAGTAAAATTTAATATATTAATTAAAACAATTCAGTCAACTATAAAAAAAACTGCAAAAAATTATTGATCGCACAGTATTCAATAAAACTAAAAAGTACTTAGAAATATGAGAACATTTTATATTATGAAACAAAAAAAATCTTCAAAACATCATATATTAAGAAATGGAGAAAGTATATAATTATTTTATTAAATTAAAAAAGCACATTTGTTTTTTAGTTTGGTTTGGTTTCGTAGAAATTAAATTCAACCAATAGTTTGTGTTTGGTTTTGACCGGTTTGAATTTGGTTTAGTTCGATTCGGTTCGGTTAATTTGCCTTCCGCTAAGAAAATGAATGAAATATAGATAATTGGGTTTGCAGAACAATATTTTGATTTTATTAGTCAAACTGCAGTTAATATTGAAATGACCGTTGCATTGCATCATTTATACAGCAAGCTTTGACACTAGTAAAAATTGGAAACACATTAATAGCCTTTAACGAAAAGGGGAAAAAAAAGGAAAAAAGGAAAAAAAAGGAAAAAAGGAAAAAAAGGAAATTTCTATATCTACATATACCTATCATGTACACGATTGACGATCAGTATTTTTTCTGTATTCATCTTTCTTCTCTCAAACAAGTGTGAAATTTGTGTTTACTGTGTGTTTCTAAAAAAATCCGAAGTGTGATTAATTTCTTTGTGTGTGTTCTGAAAAAATGGGTATAAAGTTTCGCACGCATCTTTCGAGTCATCGTCTTCATCAACGTGTTTCCTCTATGTACCCTTCGATGGTTTTCTTGTCAGGATCCTCTAGTTCCGATGTCGTTGGCGGCATGAAGCTCGGATCGAGATCGGAAGAAAATTTGGAGAAACTAAGTGATTGCATGGATAATATGAATGATGATGTATCGAAGCTTTTTATGGAATGTCATCAAACTGATTTTGGTCAAGACCCGGAATTACTTCGTCTTCTCAACGAGTATTTCACAAGCAGCAAAGGAGTATCAGATCTCTGTGAATCTCTAAGACAATATCTAGACAGAGCCGAACACGAAGAATGCGACTTGATCGATGGAGCTTTGTGTGATTTCGAAGAGGAAAAGCTAGCTTACGGCGGTTTATTAGAAGCTAGTTTTAGGAAAACAATTTCTCATCTCAGAAGTTTCAACAATTCCGGTGACAGAGACTGCGATTCCGGTTTTGTCTCCGGTGATTTAATCAGATCTGTCATGAAGAACTAGCAAGGATGATCGTTAAGCTAGAGACGACGATGAAAGAAATCGATAAAAAGCTGAAACGCGTACGTGGATGCAGAGCAATCGTTGCTGCGGCGTTGCTAGCTCCAGTGATCGCTGTCTTATTTGTGAGTAAAGTCGTCGCCGGAATATTCGGTTCTGTTCCGATAGAAGCATTGACTACATTTGCAGCTTCCAAGTGGAAAAAATCAACCCAATCATTGAAACGAGAAAAGACGGCCATGACTTCAATGGAGAGAGGAACAATGGTGGCTCTCAAAGAAATCGAGAAGATTAGTAGACTCGTGAGTAGATTGGAGAATGTTGAGAGATCCATTCGAGTAACGGCGGAATTTGCCGTTAAGAAACGGTCTCCGGTGGTTGTAGCTATGGGAGGTATCGAGAAGGAACGAAAGAGATTGAAGTTGGCGCTCGTTGACCTAGACAGAGAGACCGGAAGGTGTAACGGTTTCGCCGAGTATGGTCGTAGTTTGGCTCGAGAGAAGATCGTTGAGTTTCTCTCTCGCGGCGAAAAAAGCTCAAAATAGTAACAGTATATATTTTGATTATGTTCTCGATTGTTTTATTTGCTTGAATGTCTTGTTAAGATTGCTTGTAACAACTTTGTTTGAATTGTACCCTGTAAATTTCAATTTCGATTGTACTCAGTCAGTGTACAAGAAAACCAAGCACTCTCAAGTTTTTTTGTTTCTGTGTCAAGGAATTACAGATTTGGAGATTCAATCTTAAATCCAAGAGATCTCAAGTTTGATTGTTTGTGTGCAAGATAACAGGAACTACAGATTCCATTGTGAGAATTATTGCTTTCTCAACCTCAATGAGCAACACAAGCAGCGACATCTGCTGCTCCTCTGTTGATTGAAACGTTGATGAATTTCATCGCTTTTTGGAACGCGCCAGTGAGTATAGGAGATGTGTGCAAGGCGTCTGACATTTTCGTTTGGAACTCGGCTTTCGTTTTCGACAAGATCTTGTAATGTCTATATAACCAAAGAAGGACAGAGTTATAATAGTAAGACACATTAGAATTTTGATTTAAAGAGAGGTAAGCTAATCAAATTTGTGCACCTGATAAATACAATATAAAGAATCTGATAAACTCTCTAGCTATGATTTGAGAGGAGGCCAGTAATGTGCACTCAACAACAAGTGTCTCAAAGCCAGTGGATGATACTTAGCAGTGACCTACACAGATTGAACAATCTTACATTAGCCATCATGAGAAATACCCAGAGTAAAACTCAATTTATACGGACCAATACTTAAAACTCAATTTATACCTTTCTAATAGTTTTGAACTTCTTCTTTGATTTTGCCATCTTCTCATGCCCATTATGCAACCAGTAATTCAAACCACTATTTTCACAAGCTGCATATGGTCACTAACACGAGGCTGGTAGGTTAGAAGGAAGCACTGAATAGCAGCCATATCTACGAGATACTCCTCGGAGAAGCGGTTACTCAAGTCCAACGGATTCTCTCCATGCTCATCATTAGCCCTAATAATTACCTCTACAGGTCCGGGTTTTTAGAATGTTTGTGAAATTGCTTCTCACTACTATGAAGTCTCTGATGCCTCGATCATATGCTAAATTCTACAATGCAAGAGAAGAGCAGAGAATGCTTCAGTGTATAGCATCGAGGAGTGTACCGTTACTTTCTTCCTCGAAAACTTTTGGATTTCACGTATAGCATCGAGGAGTGTACCATTACCATTTTCTCAAAATAAAAATCCAGTGGGAATCATTTAATAGAATACAAGATCCAGCAAAATGGTAAAGCACTACCTCAGAATCGATTGCAAGTATAAATAAGAGCCCACTGAAGCAGAGCTAATCATTAAAACAGAGTAAAGAGTGAACATTTTACATAACCCGCCAAATCACAATCCAGCAATCAAACAAGTCGAGAGAGTAACACTATACACAAAGCAACTAAGATCCGACATGTAATCTCTCTATACAAAGATAAAACTCAATTCCAATTTCAATTCCTACCACAAGGAAGGATTTGTGGGCTTTGTCCTGAATAATAACCGCAAGGAGCAAGAAAGACGCGAGAATTTGTGAATCAGAAATCGTGACGGTGACTGAGAAAGATAGACAAAACAAAAACGAATCGTTTCGGTGAAATAGCAACACGACGTAGTTTTGGGTGAAAGAACTTAAGAGAAGCCCGTTTAGGATTGTTTTCTAATCTTTCTTGGTCAAGAAACTTTTTAATGTCCAAGAAAGCCATATTCATTTGCAAAAAAAAAGCTCACGATTCTTACCATATTTGGTTTATGTGTAAAGGTTACCTTATCTTTACAAGGTAGTTTTTTTTTTTTATGTTCTTTTGAAGGCTTCAAAACGAGTGAGCAGGATGTCTTCAATGATCAACTTTCCCAAGCTAAACTATTAGGATGCACCTGTAGAAACTTCGAGATAATATGTTACGGCATGAGACTTTGGTTCTCGTATTTAGACACTCTTAAAAACATAGCAACAAATGAGGATAGTAGTAACACTCAAACAATGTCTCCCCGAGTACAGTTGGAGCCAGAAAATGAGACAAGAAAATCAGAAAAATTGGATATGAACAGAAGATTAAGATATTGGCGTAGCCTCCTTGAACAAGGTAGCGGTGGGCTTGGATTTTGCATTGTACATCTGCATATCATTTCCTTTGCTATCAGTTGCATTATGTCTTTGTCTAGTAACTTTGTTACAAAATTGTATAGATAGTGAGAAAGACATAGGTCAACTAGAAAGAGAAAAGGTGGGACCAATACGAGCTCCTAGCTCAATTCTCTTCAGGTTCCGGTCTTTCTGTTTTGAGAGCCAGTTGGTCTTGAGCCGGCCGGACTAGAATCAGCTGGCTCAAATACCTCAAATATTAAGGTAGGAGAAGTTTGTTTCGTCTTTGCTTTCATCTTACATATTGATGATACTAGTCATGATATGCGGCTTCCGAATATTCAGACTCCAAATATCCGGATCTGGATCCGAAAATAATATTAGAAATAATTAAAATCACTAAAATTACTATAAATTTTAAAAAAAAAAAATCTAGAAAGTAAGTAGTTAAAATTTTGAGACAAAGTGCAAGAACTCGAGAAACGATGGTAATGTGCAAATTGTCGATGAACAATGAATCCAGATCCCTTAAAACACGCGAAGACGAAACGCGAGAACTCAGAAGAACGATGATAATGTGCAAACGTTTGAGATCCAATCCCTTTCGACAATGTGCCTCCATTTTTAGTATGTAATCGAAAGAATTCGAGCTTTCTCCAACACTAAACTGCCTAAACCCTTCCTCTCTCATAACCTCGTTGACTAACATCCAACTCAGCCACTTTGATTTTTCCGCTCGCCACATTTTGAATGAACCTTAGTTTGTTCTCGATCATCAACACCTTGTCATTCAAAATCTTTAACATAAGTTCTTTTTTCCTCCTATATTGTTTAAGCATGTGGTTGCAAAAGTCCTCAAAGACTGAAATATATTGTTAAGTTAACGCATCAATCATTTACTAAGGATAAAAGATAAAAAAAATTGAGTCCCATACTTTCAAGTGAATTCTTATACTTCTTGATTTCTCCGGCTGAAGTGATGACGGATTTGACAAGCGTGCAAGTCACATCTACTCCAATTGGAAGTGACAAGGGACCGATTATGAAAACAACATAAAACGTCACTGAGAAGCTCATCACGAATTGATCTTTATGCATTGATGACTTTAAGTTGATGTTTGTTTATGTACATTCATACTTAAAAAGGTTTTACAACTATCAAGCCAACGATTGAAGTTTCTCTCAACATCAAAGATTCATTCAAAGATATTTCTACATCATCAGTGCAATAATATTTTTTTATTAATTAGGAAAAAAACTCTTTGTGTAGCACAAACAACTAGCCAATTACGTTTTTGATATTAAAAATTGTGTATATTCAACTAGATTTTTTTCTTTTATTGTTTACAACAGTGATGAAACCATTTTTTATACAATAAAAGTAGTAGCTAAGATAATGAAAGGTAAACATCTAAACTAGCTATATAACAAATACTAGGAGGCTAATTAGGTGAATGACAAAAAATGTTGGGATTTCTTAGCAAAACAACAGGTGGTTTGCTAAGGTTTATATTAGTTTGCTAATTTGTCTACAAATCTTTGCTACACAACCCAATTTCTCACAAATAGGCAATGGTGGCATTAATATTTAGCGTGACGTTTTATTTTACACATCTATGAGTAATTGTTGTGATTGATAAACTAATGGTCGCTTGAATTCAATTTTCTTATATATGCTATAGGTATTGCAAGGTAAATTTAAATGATACATAAACAATAACATGTAGTAATAGATGAAAAAGAGACAAGAGTTTGAAGCATTATAATCGGTAATAATGGAAGAATTCTGTAATTAAGAGGTTTGTGGTTTTTTTAGATTTGAAGAATAATATGGCTATATCTTAGGAGAATATATAGACTAATTAGGAACAACATTCTCTACTTATAATCCTCCAAAAAAATGGTGTCTCTTTTCAAAAATGAGCAAATAACTGAACATAAAGCATGTTTTCTTACTTCTTGACGAATTGAAAATAGTTAGTGCTAATAGGCTGCGATTTCTTAGTTTTTTTACTTCTTGATGAATTGAAAATGTCTTGAGAGCACTTTATCTTAGTGGATTTTGAAGCATGTTTGTATTTTGTAGTAAAAACGTAATACTTTAGAAATTGTTGCATCAAGTTGTGTGGTTGATTAGCTCTCTTCTTGTTGCATCCCATATATAAGTTATCTTTTGGAAATTATAGGCTCCATGTGATCAGTCTAATATTTGTTCATGAGTTATGAAGATAGGTACCAATGTCCCAAGAAATATCTAAATTTAGTTGGTGCAACGTTAACAACATAATGAGTATCTAGTACCTTAAGACGAGAAGAACGGTGAACAGAAGATTTGAATTTAGTCCTCATTTTTTCGTTGCAAAAAATATTCATAACGTGGTTCGATAATTTGTGTTTCGTTGCTGATTAACAAGCCATGATAAGAAGACCCTTAAGGTTTTGATGAGAGTAATTACTCTCAATATCTCAAATATATAATGACGAAGGCAGAGTGTATCAAAACTTATGATGACCTAAATTTCGGTTAACACAAAATGAATAAAATTATATTCTGTTTGTCACCATATATAAATCTTACTGATTATATATATATTGCAAAATTCATGACTTTCAAATATTACTATCTCATTTTCACTCACTCTTTTATGAGGAGACAAATATTTTCTAAACTTTCTTGCCTTTTTTGTTCATGTAATGTTATGGATGAAGGAAAATTATATTTGACTAGATATCGAACAAAAGATGTTATTTTCTTGCCAATTTCGAAAGGAAGAGCAAATATAAAAAAAAAATTGCACTCACAAATTCATCATAATTGTTTTAAACAAAACAAATATGATAATGGTTTTAATAGAATACAAAGAGAATTCCTCTAATATAAATTACATTATGTTTTGATTTGTTTGTTATCCGTCTTTTGTCATATTGATGATCAAACAAATAGTATTTTGGGTTATAAAGCTCTTCTAGTTTGGTTCTAAATAAACATGCATTGTATAATTGATGATCATAGAACAATTTCAATGTCTATCATTAGTAATCTTGTTATCATTCTACATATCCAACTTAGTACAACAAGAACAAGAAGGTTGCCTCAAACGGCACCGTTAAAGAATGAAAACTCTGTCGTTTGAGGAAAACATATTATACAAGTCAAATGGACCCCACCACACACTCGGTGACAAAACGTCGTCGTTCAGGGAAACAGAAAGGAGTAAAGTCTCTGGCAGCCAAAAAATCACGAGTCGACGACGACGATGGAAGAAGAGAAGAAGAAACCAGAAACTTTTCCGGTGAAGAAGATATCTTCATCGTGCGACGTAGAAGCGTTGAAGAAATGTTTGGAAGAAAACAAAGGAGATCAATCCAAGTGTAAGTCTCATGTCGAAGCTTTCAGATCTTCTTGTTCTCTTCCTCCTCCTCAACTCAAGAAAAAACCCTAATTTCGATTTCAGAACTAGTAAGAAAAAAAACCAATCTTCTGTAATAAAATTCAGACCAATGTGGTCTGTATGATAATTGATTATGTAATGAACAATCACATACATAGTCATAGATAGATATTTGATCGATCGATCATTGACGCAATTCTGGTTTCTCGAATGTCAAGTTACCAGACTCGTCTCTCTCAAAGAGACTTTCGATCAGCTCGTCCCAACTTACTCCACGGTTACGTCTTCTCTTGTACGATTGAGGAATAGAAGATGATGATTCACCAACCATTGGTGCAATCTTCTCTGTTTCTTCTTCTTCTTCTTCCTCGGTTTCTTCTTCTTCGGTTTCGCCTTCTTGAGCTTTGTCAAATGTTCCGTACTCAGAGGACACTGAGTCAGCGTGAGGAACGTCTAACGTTACTGCTCGTCTTAACGCTGCTCTATACTCCAAGTTGTGCTCTCTAGCTAATGATTCTTGTCTCTCCATCCTTTGCTTCTCTGGTATCTCCATTGTCTTCTCTTTCTCCAACATTAGCTGAAGAAATTTGCGAATTTGCGTAATAAACGGTAAAGAGGGTTTCTAGTCGAATGAGGTTGGTGAAGACTTACCTTGAGAGCTCGCTGAGCTTCTCGTTCGATCCAGATGATGGCGTGGTCTGAAGTTGCATTACAAGAAAGAACAATGTGTTCGAACCTTCCGTCCACTGGCACTGCGGTTTTCACAACCGGCGGATGTCTTCCTAATCTGCATGAACCAATTACCGAAAAAGGGTCAAATGCATAAAAACTTCATATATCTTCACATGACAATGTAATCTGACACAAGACATCAAATTGCAAGAAAAAGAGTCTATCTATAGATGTGTATGTCTGTTAGTACCTGCAAGGCTTTCTTTCAACGATGTGATACATGCGACCAGGAGCGTAAAGCCGCCTAGGATCTTTGAGCATCTTGTGTTCTGGAACACATGTATCCTTCATGCACCTTATACACAACAGACATGGCAAACTGTCCACACAAAATCAAAACCCAAACCTCTTTACAAGTTAAGCAAAAGCAAAGTAATAGAAGATGTTTGTGTTTAGAAATGATAAAATCGTCCTACCAAACAAAGTTAACTAACAAAAGCTCTCCATGATGAGAACACAGAGTACCAAAAGCTCTAAAATGTTCCAGAAGAGCATGCAAGAACAGATTTTTTCGGGTTATATTTGCTAAACTTAGCAGATCAGACTTTAGAGAACATTGTGCGCGACCATCGTTAAAAGCTTCGAAAAGAAAGGAACATACTTTCATAAACCCTTTGCATATAGAATGGTTATGACTGTCCAAGAAAACACAAATGATCTTTCATTATTTGAGACATAATTAGATAGCTTTACCAGAAAAGAGACTTAAATATGTCTTCTAGAGGCGTAGCTGTCCTCGGCAAGAAATCATCCTATGCAGCAAACAAAACAAGTACTTTAGATTCAACACTTTAGAAATGAACTTGGTCATTTGAAGTATAAACCAAAAACGTGTATCAGAAAGTTAAGACACACCTGAAGCACAACAGAGTTGATCACATCCGCATATCTAACAGCCAAATTCAACGACATACACCTCGCAGGCGCAATAGCGAAACACCTGACTCTCTTTCTATCGATATTCCCCAATCTATCCGGATGACGAACTACTAACAAAGCCAACATTGTAGCTACACCAGACCCAAGTGAATGTCCAGCAAAAGTCAGAGTATAACTCGGATACTTCACCACCAATTCTTTCAAAACTTTACATTCCTCATCTAGCAACCATCCCGCAGACTTCAACAGCCCGTTGTGCACATATCCACCATCGAATTTCCTTTTCCCGAGCTTATTATCCATAAGCAGAGCGTAATCACTCTCTTTCGCCAAATTCAGCCCCCGGATCGCGACAACTACATCTTTATGATCATGATCCAGATACAGTATATAAGCAGGAGCACGACCCTGAGTGTCTTCATAAGTCTTCCTTAGAAGCAACCAATCAGGGTTAATCCCATATCCTTCTGGTGGCTCCCACACAGGGTTCCGGATATCCTCCTCGTAAACCGCTAAAATGTAACGACAGAGCCGAGGAACCGGTTCGAATTCATCAGTTGTTGCAAGCCCCCAGTCTTTACTGTCGTGACCAGCCGTGTAAAGACAGCGTTTGTAAGCCCAACGTGCACAACCAAGACAGTAGACACATTCAAGAAGAGGGCAACAACCACATAGAATCGACATGAACAGATCAGATTCGTACAGAGTTATAACAACATCATTTCCAAAGAGCAATGAAGCAAAGCCATAAGGATTGACGATCAAAGCATAAACTTTAATGTTCCAAACCAATAAATTTTGAAACTTTAGTAAACCAGACTGAAGAATCTTGGCACAAGCTCAACTCTGACTTGAAAATGTAAGAATTGGACTAGAAAAATACCAAATACCAGTGTATAGAAATAGGAAGGCAAAAAGTCAACTTTTTGAATCAAGAGACAATGTAATAAAGATTCATACTATGATGAAACTGAAGATTGAAGTCATAATTGCTCCTCTATAGAGAGAAAAACATGGGAAGAGGATTAGATCTCACTACCAACACAGTAATTTGTGGGGGTTTTTTGTGTTCTCTTATGAATTTTCCAATTCTCTTTTCTGGATAAAATCAAAGCGAGAGAAGATAAGCTTAAGCACAAATCCAGGACTGTGAATTTGAGGGAAAACTGAAGAATTTTAGAGTGGAAAAAGGAAGAGGAAATGGGTTTCACGCCACTGAAGGAGAAGGCAAACTCGCCGAACTCGTGCTCGCTTTACTTTCTGTATTGTGGAGGAATACGGCAGTGATTTTGGGTAACAATTGCTGAGCTTTGGAATTGTGTTGTGTTGTGTTGTGTGAAGTGAAGAACAATAAAAAAAAAATACTATTTTCTTACAAGTTTTAGTTTTTTTCTTTTTTTTTTCCATCTGTTGATATTTTTGACAAGTTTTAGTTAATTATGGGTTATTGATGATACTTTGTGAGTTATCTGAGATTTTATGATTTTCAAAGTAGAAGAATAAATTGATATATAAGTTTTGATCCAAAATTTATTATTTTTCTTTGTAGATCTAAATTTCCATTTAAAACAAATTACAGCAAATGTAAAAAATTCATCTTAATTTCAACTAAGTTAATATATATAAATAAATTAGGTGGTAGTTAGTGGCTTACCAAGCGGTCAAAAGAATAACGGAGAATCGGACCAATTGCAATAAATCTGTGGAGGATCAAATTACAAAACTTCTTTTTATTGCAAGCTCAAATTTTCAATCAATATACTTTAGTGAAGACAAATACAAAAGCTGTATTATGTTTTTAAAACAATGATGTGAAACTCTCTTGTTCTTCCTCTATTTGCCCAATATTGGAAAAGAAATATTATGTGGAATTTAATTTATTTGTTTGTGCTAACAATTTTCAAAAAACACGTTTAAGATGGATGATAATATTTGCATGATCTTGAGCTTTCTTAAAGTTTTCACCACTTCTATTCATTTTTGTTATGGACGTCATGAAACACCTGATAAATTCAAGAGGTGTTAAAAAGTAACAGATTTGCATCTGTAAGTTAAGTGTATTACTAATTTGCAGTTACAGTTTCATAACATTTGAGTAACCCCATTGGCGTTTTCATTGCTAAAACCTTTTGTTTTGGTGCAGTTAAATACATAGCTAAGGAATTCTCATACATATGCAAAAATATACACTTAAAAGTTAAATTTCTCTTTCCTAGTTTTTCCTTGCTCCTTGAGTTATCTTCTGATTCTCTTCCTCAAAATGTCACCAAGAATTATACATTCCCCAATGGCTAAAACAGCATAGTAAAAGTTCAAGGGTTTACTCGGATTCGAACATTAGGTCGCATGAATTCGAGCCCTGACCACACTAGCCAACTACTTGAGCATCTCACCTCTCTTTTTCCACTTTTCGAGATCTTCGGGTTTGATGGGTTTTGTGTAGAAAGTTGCCTTTTTCAACCGTCATGCGTTCTTTAGGATGTACGTGGCCGCTTCTTTATCGTTTTCTTGTTGCCATTCATACCTTTCCACACGAATGTTTCACGATGGAACAACAAACACCCCGGTACACATTTCGTTGGATCCATTTCAAACCCACCAGATCATTATTACAATCCCTACTAGGCTGAGATCAAAGCAATAGATATGATATTAGATCATCAAAATACCTGAAAGTCTAGCTCTGTAAGAAAAAAACTAATGAAATTGCTTACCTCAATGAGCTTGAGGATCTGCAATTTAGGAGAACTATCGAGCATGACCGAAAGTAGATTCCACCACTTTCTTTTGTTTGTACCTAGCTCCAAGGATACCAGCTGATAGAAGATAAACCAGTAGGATAGTTAATCTGTGCATGGGACAAACATTAGTAATTTAGAAAAACAATGTTAGCCCAATTGCACGGAAAAAACCACCGCGATAGTTTGAAAACCATGTACTTACCTTTATGGATGATAAGGTAAGATGTTTGGCTAAGTTAGAGATACTAGAATGTTCTCATTGGTTATATCAGAAGCATCAATGACTTTTGCCTCCAACAGCTCTGGCGCATTCTCAATCACACAAAACTCAAGACTCTTGAACCCTTTGATGTTCAAGTATTTCAAAGAAGGGGCATTTATAACATAGCCTCCACCACCTTCTCCTGAGTAATCTTCTTCTATGGTTAGCTTCTGTAATGATGGAACCGCAATTGCTACTTCGTCTCACGAACAAATCTTGAAAACTAGGGCAACCACATAAAAGGTTGGAAACAGACTCTCCCTCTTCGAATCTTACATAGTCAAGGTGCAGCTTTCTAAGAGATTTCAAGCAAACCCGAGAAGGAAAGTCTATAAGACTATTGGAAGGTGTAACGCTTTTGTCGAGTTGGGCCGTAGTTTGGCTCGAGAGAAGATCGTTATAGTTATGAAATTTAACAGTATAGATTTTGATTATGTTCTTGATTGTTTCGTTTTCTTGAATGTCTTGTTAAATTTGCTTGTAGCAAGTTTGTTTAAATTTTAACTATTCTTGAAGATTCAATTTGAAATCCTATAAACCTCAATTTCGATTATAAGTGACACTGACTCAGTGTGCAACAAAACCAGAACACTCTCAAGATTTATTGTTTTTGTGCATTGATGTGCTTAAGTTGATGTTTGATTCTATTAGAGCATTATTATCGGTGATAACCTTAGGGTATCAAATCATTAAAAAAGATAGAAAAAAAAAACAAAACAAAAAAAATCTGTTGAATTTATATGAGGCATCTCACGCAATAGATACGGTTAATACGTCTCAGCGGGCCATAGATCGCTTTTTTATTTTTTTATTTGAAGAAGAAAAAGAAACCAATTATGTTTCTCATGTTAAAAAAAATATTTATTTTTAGTTTGAATTTTCTCTCATTCCTTACAACAATGATAAAACAATTTATTTTATATAATAAAGATAGTAGCTAAGATGATGATATGCGTAATCTTATGTCTTCTTACCAACATGATTAGATATGATCTTATGCCTCAGCTACAATGACGCGTTCTCCAAATGTTACTTCTAGCATGGTGTTTGACACCGAATTAGACCTCAGCTTCGTTGAAATTTCCCAACTAACACACATCGATCCTTGTAATACTTCGCCTTAAACAAATTTGCGAACAAAGTATTAGGATGTTGTAGTAGACGCCAAGCTTGCTTTACGAGTAAAGCATCATTAAATTTTTCAAGATCTTTGAAGCTCATAATTGCATCTTCTTCCAAGAAATCCACCTTGAGTCTTGCCCCACCAGAACCGAGATATCAGACTTGTGAGCTCATTTACAACTTTGGAAGGTAATTAAAATCATGACGTGGAGTAAACCGGCATTGAAATCGCTATAGACTTTAAGAGGATTTCTTTTCCAGCTAGTGACAGCAGTTTTGATGTCCACGAATAATCTTTTGTGACTCTTCAAGAAGGTTTGGTGACCATCGGGGAACAGTCACCAACCATTCGGCGAAGGACCAAGGAGCCCGACGGAATACCAAATTCATGGGTTCCTCAGATTAGAACAAAAACTGGATCTTGTTCGGACCCAAAGCCTTGGCATCTAGTTAATCATGGCCCTTAGGTTTTCCTTTTTTGGATTAATCGGAACAACCACCACCAAGTATCGATTTGAAGTCGTGGCTGAAAGGGAAAGCCACGCAAGTCTTGAACTTAATCAAACTTAGAAGTAAAGTGTAAACAGTGATGTTGTAGACAATCACAAACACCAGCATTGGCCAGCAATGATAACTGAAAAACATTTGCTTACTTGAAAGTGTTGTCAATTAGACACACTCGATTAGAGAGAACATAACACAGACATAGGATACTGAACCTCGTTTACAACAAATTCAAAACACGGTTTTTTTTTTTCCTTTTCTTTTACAGAAAACCTTGAGTCTCTTACCTCACAACCAACACAGTATTTGAGCTTCCAAGAAGCGGCGAAAAGTAAAAAACAGCTTAGGACCACGACAGAGTACAAGGAAAACAAATGAGCCCCACCGACCGAACTTTTATGAAAAAACTCACATCGAACTTAAAGATCTTGAACGATGAATCACTGACAATTGCAACTCGATCACCACTGTTAATCCCAGTAAAGATTCTGAGTCATTTCAAATAAACAAAAACATGAGAAGTGAATATAGCAGAAAAGAGCAGTATCTGCTTTCGCTTCTCTTATAATAAAATATTTCAGACACAATAACACCTATAAACCATTCTCCTGTAGAGCTTGCATATAACCACTTACTTTGACGGGAAAGTCTATTTCGCTTATCAACCTACATTTCACCCAATCAAAGAAGAATACAGAATCATTTGTGCACATTCCCAATAACGTCCCACCAAAAATGTACTCTGCTGATACGCTTGTAAAAGTTATTTTAAAAAGTGGTATTTTTGCAATTATTCCTTAAAAAATCTAATTATTTAGAAATATGTGAGTAAAAATCAAAATGATATAAGAAATAAAATATGACAATAAAATAGATAAATATGACAATAGAATAGCTTTAATCTAATTTTGTTTTTTTATCTTTTTTGTGTTTGATTTGTTTTATAAGGGCTATAAAATATGAGTAAAAGTATTTCAAAACAAATATGAAAATAAATTTATCAATATTTTGAAAAATAGATATACGAGTCTTTAGGAATAGAAAGTGAAAAGATACGTAACTATGAATGAGAAAATGTGATAAAATTTAATTCTAAATTAATTAACAAAAACATCAAAATTAATAAATAAATATTATGCTTCTCAATTAATGGTTTTACAACAACGTTATCACTTTTATATTATTAACTTAAACGATTGATCTAATTTTATTTTGTACAATTAAATATTTTATTTTTCACAGATTTATAAGAGATCAAATTACAGAACCCGCGTATACGTTCTCACTTTTATATTATTTACTTAAACAAGTGATCTAGTTTTGTTTTGTACAATTAAATATTTTATTTTTTCATAGATTTTTAAGAGATCAAATTACAGAACCCGCATATATGCGGGTCCTTAATCTAGTAACAAAATAAAGTAGATATGATTGAATGTGTTGTTAGAACAACGAGTAACCATCCTTGTCGGGAGTTTCTAGTTAAGAACTCTTAATTAAATAATAAAAATAAATAAAAAAGCAAGAGAAAGGATGAGAAAAAGTAGGAGAGAGGGAAAACCGTATCTTCTTTAAGAGATTCCTAAAAAACTATGGGGATACCTTTTTCTCTCATGAGTGGTCCAATTTTTTTTTTTTTTTTAAAAAATTAATTATATAACAAATTATAAAAAGTAATATATATGTATAATGGGAGAGTTTTCTCTCCATTTAAGGTGTCCACATAAGCCAAAGTTTTTTTAACAATAAATTTTATTTTAAATTTTCAATTAATTATGTTTATGTATATTAATTGTTACTTATAACTACTAAAAGTTTGTATGATATTAAAAAAGAACATAAGTAAATAAATGATTTAAAAGTCATAGATATATACAAGAATATTTGAGTATTTTATTGTTGTAAATATTAAATTACAACATGAAATATATTCATTTATATTGTACTTCATTTGATAGTAGTATAAACATTATGAGTTTATGATAAAGATAGATGTTTTACATATTTTGGTCTCAAAATTGGAAATATGAAAATGAATATATATATATATATATATATATATATATATATATATATAAGAACAATTGAATAAAAATGCAGATAAACGACATGAGAGAATCAAAGAAAAATTAAATGATGTTAATTATTTAAACATCGTAATTGTGTATCAAGCAATTGTTAGGAGAGTGAAAGTCTAAAGAGAAAGAGGATATTTTAGTTCGGTAAAAGATATTAAACAAGAATAGAATACAAGGTGAAGAGGATATTTTAGTTCCGTAAAAGATATTAAACAAGAGTAAATACAAGGTGAAATTTTGATATCTATGATTTATTCAAAATATTATATTTGATTTTTAGAAATATAAAAGAAAATTCTGATTAATAAAGCAGTTAATTGTTAAACACAAAATTATATATATATATATATATATATAAAACAAAGTCTCAAAGAAACATATTTATTTTCAAATAGGAACTATCGTATCGATATGAAAATAATTGAGCATCACTTCATATTTTTATACAACATAAATAAGAGAAACAATTAATTTTATTTCAATTCAAAATAAATATTATTTTATATCTATAAAAATGGTGGTTTTGTCAATTATAAGTATAAAACTACTAGATTAGTTAAACTTTTTGTCACAATAATTAATAAAATTCTAAAATTAAACTCGTGCATCGCGCGAGCCATAATCTAGTGTTTAAAGTTGTCGAGTATAGATATCCATGAGAAAAAATGACACCAATGGTATATATTTATGATCATTGATTTATATGTGATTTTTAACAAAATTCGATATATATATATATATATATTTTTTTTAGGTCTTTAATTTAACTCTACAAATATTTAAATTATTTTTACAATTTAATTCATAACTAGATATATATATATATATAATTTATTTCTTTGTTATTAAGAATATGATTTGAATTCTAATTATATATATTTGGATCCGTATGATATATATTAGAGCATGAAAATCAAGATATAAATTAATATTTTATGATTTAAGAACTATGTTTAATAGTATTTCAAAATATGTTGAAAATTCAACGAATTACTAATCAAAACCTAAATATTTATGTTAATAAGTTCTAATGTGCTTACCAGTGTATTAACGTGGGTCATTTGAATTTTAAGAAACTCATTTGAATTTTCAACCGATAATTATGTAAGGACGTGTGGTGAAGGTTTCACCAGATATGGCCACTATTTTGCCATGCATAGCTACGCTAATTTTTAGCAAAAAGTTATAATAGGAATCACGCAGCTTTCTTTACACGAAAGGGTCAAGCGATGAAGGGTCGTTTATTGAAGGGTCAATATGTAGATGCAAATTTTGTCTATAAAATTTTTTGAGTTCGATAACGTTCAGAGCAGATGGCAAAGAAAAAAACAAACTCTCTTATAAAGAATTGGGCAAAGAGCAAGAGAAAATTTTTTTGAAGAAAAGAGTTATATTTTTGTTTTTTTTCGTTGATAAATGTTTTTTTTAAAACATGTAAGCAAATTAACTGGAGATGTAATAATTGCTAAAACAGTTTGCTTCTTCTACAACAAAATACATAGAACTTGTGCATATGCAAAGATATACACCTCAAAATGTCATCTAAAGTTGAGAATTTTACATTTCCCAATGGCCAAAACAGCATAGTAAAGAGTTGAAGAGATCATTCCGATTCAGATTGGAACACGAGGTGACATGAATTTGAAGCCCTCACCACACTAGATCATTCGGATTCGAACACGAGTTGACATGTATTTGAAGCCCTGACCACACTAGCCACCTCCTTGAGCATCATCTCACGTCTCTTTTCCAACTTTACCACATTTCCGAACTCTTCCGAAATGATGCGTTTTGTGGAGAAAGTTGCTTTCTTCAACCGTCTTGCGTTCTTTAGGATGTATGTTGCCATTTCTTTCTCATTTTCTCGTTGCCATTCATATCTTGTCCACACAAATGTCTCAAGATGGAACAACAAACATTCCGGTACAGATTTCGGATGTTCCCATTCCCAGCCCCGACAAGCTTCTCTAAAATACCAATGTGGGTGAGATCAATGGAATTAACATGATATTAGATCATCAAAGTACCTGAAACTGGATCTATGGGTAAAAAACCATTGAAATTGTTTACGTCCATGAGCTTGAGGATTTGCAGCTTAGGAGAATTATCAAGCATGAGAGAAAGCAGATTCCACCACTTTCTTTTTCTTGTATCTAGCTCCAAATATACAAACTTATGGAAAATATTACCAGTAGGATACTTGATCTGTGCATGAGGCAAACATTAGCAGAAAAAAACATTGTTAGCCCAACGTTTAGCAAAAATCTAAATCTTAAATCTTACCTCTAAGGGTGATAAGCGTAAGGTAAGACGTTTCGTTGAAGTTAGAGATGCCATAAAGTTCTCATTGGTTATTCTAGAAACGTCTGTGGAATTCTCTGTTGGAACTTATTTTAACTAGTGATTTTTGTCATTTTTCCGGCAAAGTCGTTGTCCAAAATTACCGGATTATGAGTTCATTGGAAAGTTTGCAGTTTGGACTGCAACTTAGAATGCTCATAAGTTAAAATTGAAGTATTAGTGAATGAGAAATGTGAGGTCAAAACACTACAAGAAAGGAGGGTTAAAACCGACGGAATTACCGACAAATAACCGACAAAAACGAATCCGTCGGTTTCCCATCGCTTATAAACCGACAAAATAACAGACCAAAAATTAATTTGTCGGTAAACCGTCGGTTTTTAACCGAGAACTGGTCGGCCATCGGTTTTTCGTCGGTTTTACCGACATAATTACCGACGAAATGTTGAACCGTCGGTTAAACCGCCTTACCGACGGAAAACCGACGGCGAATTACCGACGAATTCTTTGTCTGTCGGTTTTACCGACATGTTTAACCAATTACCGGTTTACGCGTAGTTCCCATTATAAACAACCTCGTTCATTATGTTATCAAAACATATTTTCTCGACAAAATAACTCATTATCTTCGTAAAAATACACAATAATCAATGTCTTATTTCCGGTCATGGATGGACCAACCGATGAAGGATCCGGAGTCAAATGCAATAAATGATGATTACGCACGAGGTGTTGGAGAGTTTATGGATATAGCTTGTCGGCAACCATCTGTCCAAAAAACTGGTATGTTGAAATGTCCATGTTGTATTTGCCGGAATTCTCGTAATGTTAGGATTGATTACGTCTGGAGTCACTTATATACCAATGGATTTATGGATGGTTACAAGATTTGGTTGCTCCATGGTGAAAGACCAGAATATGGTAGTACTAGCGAATCATCATATGTTATGAATAGGATAGAGGAACATAGAACGAATAGTGTAGATTTTGGTGTTGGTACGGTTCAGATGGTGAATGATGCATATCGAGAACATATAGTGACGGTGGAAGAACCTAATTTGCATACGGCTGAAGAACCAAATTTAGAGGCGAGAAGATTTTTTGATATGTTAGATGCATCTAAACAGCCATTATATACATGATGTAGAGATGGTCATACTCCTTTATCATCTGCAAGTAGATTGATGTCGATAAAAACAGACTACAATTTGGCAGAAGATTGTGAAGATGCCATAGCAGATTTTATGAAAGACATCTTGCCTGAAGATAATCTTTCTCCGGCTTCATACTACGAGGTTCAAAAATTAGTATCTGGTCTTGGATTGCCATATCAGATGATTGATGTCTGCATCGACAATTGTATGATATACTGGAGAGAAGATGAAAACCTGAGGAGATGTAAATGGTGTGGTCAACCCCGATTCAAAGAAACAAGCGGGAGATATCCTATCCCACATAAGAGGATGTGGTATTTACCCCTTACAGATAGGTTGAAGAGGTTATATCAATCTGAGCGTACAGCAGAGGCGATGAGATGGCACACAGAGCACACAACAAAAGAAGAGGAAATTACGCATCCTTCTGATACGGAAGCTTGGAGACATTTTCAGACTGTATATCCGGATTTTGCTTATGAGCGAAGGAATGTATATTTTGGATTATGTACAGATGGTTTCAATCCGTTTGGCAAGCATGGAAGACAATATTCTTTGTGGCCAGTAATTGTAACACCTTACAATTTACCTCCATCGTTGTGCATGCGTCGAGAGTTTTTGTATCTTTCGATTCTCGTTCCCGGTCCTAAACATCCAAAGAGATCACTTGACGTTTTTCTACAACCATTGATTTATGAGTTGCAAATGTTATGGGAACACAGCGCTGAAGCATATGATATATCTTGCCAACAAAACTTTCAGATGTGAGCGGTACTTATGTGGACGATAAGCGACTTTCCTGCTTATGGTATGTTATCTGGGTGGACGACACACGGAAAGTTATCTTGTCCTTATTGTCAAGATAACACAGATGCATTCTAATTGAAGAACAGACGAAAGACATGTTGGTTTGATTGTCATAGAAGGTTTCTACCTCCGCGTCATCCTTATCGTCGTAGCAAGACTTTGTTTAGGAAGAACAAGCGAGTGAATGATGTTCCACCTCCTGCAGCAGATGGTGATGATATTTTGATTCAGTTACGGGATTTTGGAGCATCGAGGACTCCTGATGTTGGTGGGCAAGGGCATTCAAATTTATTTGGTGCTGGTGTGAATCACAATTGGCACAAAAAGAGCATCTTTTGGGATTTGCCGTATTGGAAAGACCATTTGTTGAGGCACAATCTGGACGTCATGCACATTGAGAAGAATTTCTTCGACAACATTATGAAGACCGTCTTAAACGTACAAGGGAAAACAAAGGACAATTTAAAGTCTAGATTAGACTTAGCAAATATATGTTCACGACCGCAACTCGAAGTATTGCCAGATGGGAAGTGTCCAATACCGACATATTTTTTAGAAGTACCAAAAAAGCAAGCGTTCTTCGACTAGATTATTCGTAGTGTCAAGTTTCCTGATGGTTACGTATCCAATTTGCGAAATTGCGTTGACCTTGCAGAAGGAAAGTTTAGTGGAATGAAAAGTCATGACTGTCATGTTGTGATGCAACGCCTACTTCCATTTGCTTTTGCACATCTTCTTCCACAGAACGTTCATGAAGCTATTGCAGGTAAATTATATTTACCCAGTAATTTTTATAATTAATTAGGCCATTTACTTTATACCAATAATTTTTTATAATTAATTAATATTTTTAATTATGTAGCTGTTGGTAGTTTTTTCCGAGATATATGCACAAGATCACTTACAGCTGACGGTATCCGCAATTTAGAGGCAAATATTCCGTTGATCTTATGCAATCTCGAGAAGATATTTCCACCGTCATTTTTTGATGTTATGGAACATTTACCAATTCACCTCCCTCGAGAAGTAGCATTAGGAGGCTCTGTTCAATATCGATGGATGTATCCGTTTGAGCGCTATATGTTCCATTTAAAAAAGAAGATAAAAAAACTTAAGCAAGGTCGAGGGTTCCATTGTCTCGCAGAGTATAAACGAAGAAGTTTCACACTTTGCTGCATATTACTTTCCATCTGACGTTCAAACAAAGAGTCGTAAGCCTTCTCGGCACGATGATGGAGGCGAACGACCAAGTTATCATGTCTACGTACCTAACTTGTTTACACAAATTGGTCGCTTAAGTGGGAAAGGAAAGAAACGTCAACTTTCAGAGCAGGAGTACACGCATTTGCATAGGTATATTCTCAACAATTGTGAGGATATTATGTATTATGAGAGGTAATTAATATTATGATTTTTTAAAGGTTGTATTTTTATAAAATACTAATAAGTTTGATGTAGGATTTACATGGCCTTAATACGTACCTACTACACGGGTTACACTGAAGAACAACTTGAGAAAGTAACAGAGGGAGATTTTTCTGTTTGGCTTGCATTTTATGTAAATGTTATATATATTTATTACTTTTAAAAAATTACATGTATGAAATTATAATTAAATTGTAATTAACTTATCACATGTAAAAGAAGAGGTAGAGAAAGGTCAATCATTTTCGTCATGGTTATTAGAATTCATAAACGGGCCTAACTACAATGTAATTACATACCCGAGATACTGTACGAGGGGATACGCATTTAGGATTCATGAGGAGGGGTCAAAGAGAACAACAGTGGATTATGGTATCTCATCGACATCTGATGATATTGTGTATTATGGTATCCTTAGAGAGATACTAGAAGTTCGGTATCCTGGCATGATCAACTTAAGGTGCATTGTATTCCTCTGTGATTGGTACAATCCAATTATTGATACTGGTGTTCGAATTGACAAATTCGGAGTTACATCGGTCCACTCACGACGAAGACTAATGAAATATGACCTTTTCATCCTTGCATCACAAGCAGATCAGGTATAAATATGTGGTTCATTATTCACATAAATTAAAGTTTTATGAAATTTATTAATTTTTGCGAAATAACATTTTCTTATAAATTTCGGTTTGCTACATTCGATACCCACAAGTCATAAATCGGATAGATCATTGGTTGACCGTAACACCTATAAATCCAAGAGGAACAATATATGGAGTTGTCGATCATGAGCCTTTGCAACCTAGCGGAAGTGGTTTAATGGCCCCAGTTGAGCATTCTCTTGAAGTCGACCTTGTAGTTGACTTCACTACTTTCACAGATGATAGAGTTCACGAAGACTCTGAGCAATCAGTAGGAGAGTTTGACGATGATGAAGACTCAATTCCTTCTGATTATTCTACTGATTCCGCGTAGTTTATTATAATTAATGTGTATTGGATCATATTATTATTTTAATCCCATTATTATTTTAATTTTCTTGATGTTATATAGTATTTTTGAATACTTTGTAGACTTAAATGATAAATAAACATTAAATAAACCTAATTTTAATAGTAAACCCCAAACACTTACAACTATTTATACCCGAAACCCTAAACTCTTAAAAATATTTATAACCTAAACCCGGACATCGTCGGTTTTCCGTCAGTTTTTAGTTACAATAACCGACCGAAAACCTACGGTTTATACCCTAAACTCGATTCCGTCGGTTTTCCGTCGGTTATTGTAACTAAAAACAGACCAAAAACCGACGATGTCCGGTTTAGGGTATAAACCGTCGGTTTTCGGTCGGTTATTCTAACTAAAAACCGACGGAAAACCGACGCACTTATAATTAGGAATCAAAATATAAACTCATGTTATCAAATCAAGTAGTTTCTAACTTTTATTGATGTCTCCAACTACCGTAGACTACATACCAACATTTAAAAAGATATAAAATAGATGCATTTGTAAATTCTTATGAAATGCCAACAAATGGTATAAGTGTTATGTATACTTATATAGTTATATTTGTGGTTTGCATTTCATTTATTTTTAAAATGTTTAAAGAATGATATAAGTAGATCGTGAAACCTCTAAATTAGAGAGTTAAATGGTAAATCATCATTAAATAAGTCTAATTTTACTTCCAAACCCTAAACCCTATAAACCCTTAATCCGTCTGTTTTGCGTCGGTTAATTCCGTCGGGTTTCCGTCGGTTCTATGAATTTATTTCCCCACGTACATTTTCCCCAAAAAATTCCAACCCGCGCCAGTACTTACATTTGTTCAACCATCCGTCGATTTTTCCTCGGTTTGGGTAATAAATTAATTATTTTTTTAGATAACCGACGAAAGGCATATATGTCCTCGGTTTTCCGTCGGTTTTGGGTAATTTTACACAAAATAAAAACCCAAGATCTGTTGTCTTCCTCGCCATTATCGCCCATGTCTCTTCCTCCTCGCCTCCTTGCCATTATCGCATAGACTCGATTCATTATCAACTTGATTTTCTCTCCATCATTATCCTCCTTCTCCTCCTCCATCGTTCTCCTCCTTCTCCTCCGGTACAAAGCGGAAACTCGAAACCAAAATCTCGTTCTCCTCTTTCTCCTCCGGCACAAAAATGTAAGATTTCTTCCTCTAACCGAAAATCCTAGAGATTTCTTTGATTTGGTTAAGATTAGTTATGTAAATTTTGGTTGATTTGGTATGTAAATCTCGGCTTTTTAGTTTTGGTTAATTTGGTTGATTTGGTTGATTTGGTTTAGATTAGGTATGTAAATTTTGTTTGTAGATAGTTTAGGTTGATTAAAGTTATGGAAATTTTGTTTGTAGATAGTTTAGATTAATTAAAGTTTTGTTATTTGTTGGATCGTAGGTTGATTTTTATTTATATTTTTTTGGTCGATTTATAAAGTTTGGACATTTATAAAATTTATTAGTTATTAAATAAGAATAAAAAGCTAAGATTTAATAAAATTTTAAAATATATAAAATTGACAAGTTCTATTTTTTTGGTTGTTTTAAATAAAAATATGTATTTGTGATTTTTTTGTGAATTATATATTTTGTTACTAATTTAATAATTATTAAAACTATTTTGATTTTAGAATTTTTTTTTTAAAAGGACGAAATAGCATTATTTTGTGAATTTATATATTTTAAAATTTCATTGAACTCGATGATTTTTTCGTAATTTTAACATTGATTTTTTTGTAATTTGAAATTATTTCAATAATGTTTTATTTAACATTTTTTTAATTTATTAAAGGGATTACGGTGGAAATTATATGACGAGTCAATTGGGCCGCTCGACCCAAGCACCGACGGATAGAACGAGTGGGTCGCAATCCGCTACTCAGAGCGATACTCCTGTTCCACCGATGGAGATGAATATCGAGGATTTCGTGTCGCAGCCGGGACGAGAACGATTGACAGTTCTGGACCCTGACCGACGAATATACAAATCTACATGGTAAGTCCATTTTAAGTTTTTTAATATTTGTTTTCAAATTAATGAAATCTCATAGTTTTTAACATTTTTGTTTCATGTTTTTAGGTTTGGATATTCGCACAATGGCATTTCAAAGTGCTATCTGCGAATGATGCAAGGACTCTTGAAGGAACCCTATCCACAATTCAATCTCATACCAAAAACAGAGAAAAATATTTGGTACAGACAATTTGCTGTAAGTAAATTTTAAATAATGATTTACGATTTTTATTTAATTTTAAATACTAACAATTGTTTATTTTATTCTTTGTAGCAAGAATTTACCTGGGATAGGAATATAACGCAGGTTCGTATGGCGTTTGACAAGGACATTCAGAAATATTATAGTGGGCAAATTAACGAGTGGAAGCAAAGGTGGCAATTGGGGAAAAAACCAAGGAATGTGAACGAAAATGTGTTTAAAGGGTTGCAGCTTTATTGGGAGAAACCGGAAATAAGTGCAACATCAACGACAAACTCTAAGAATCGGTTAAGTGATAGAGGTGGAAAAGGAATTGCTAAACACAATTCTGGACCAGTGAGCTTCAAGACTCGTGAACAAAAATATGTAAGTGTTTCAACTTCTTTTTATTTTATTTTTTTATTTTTAATAATTTTCTAACTAATCGTGTTTTTTAAATTAATAATAGTATGAGGAAAATGGTGTGTATCCTTCACATTTATATATGATGGAGCATATGCACACCAACAAAAAAACTAAACAAATAGACGATCCTGTTGCAAGAAAAATTCTTGAGTCTTCGAGGAAGAGGATTGTGGAGTTTGCGGAAAGCCAAAATTCGACTCCAGAAGACGTACCCATAGAGGTTATCAACAACATCGTTAGAGAGGTAATTTAAAAAAAATTAAGTTAAATTTGATTTTTTTATATTTATTATTAAAATTTACTAATCCTTTTCCATAACAATTTATAGGAAGCACCCATAAAAAGGGTCGCATTTTTGGGTTAGGAAAGCTAACGGGAAGTCGGGGATCATTTTCATCTGCTCCATCTTGTGGTATCGACCACGCCGCCCTCGAGGAATCTCTGAAAGAAAGGGATGAGCGGATTGCAGCTTTGGAGAAGCAAATGGAAGACGATCGAGAGGCGAATAGACGCAGTTTTGAAGCTTTCAGACAGGAGATGCTTGGTTTACGGATGAACCTGCCTCCAAACCCATACTCGCCTAATAACCCAACCCCTTAGTTTTTTTTTGGATAATTTCAGAATTTAATATTTAATATATTAATATTAATTATAATTTTAATTATATTATTTCATTTAATTGTTTTATAAAAATATAATTTTAAATGTAAAATTAATTAATATACCAGAAGTTTTGGAAAGCCGGTTTGGAAAACATATTCCCGTCTGTTTTGCGTTGGTTTTTAAAAATAATCCGTCGGCTATCCGTCGGTTTGGAAAACATATTTCCGTCGGTTTTGCGTCGGTTTTTAAAAATAATCCGTCGGTTATCCATCGGTTTGGAAAACATACTCCCGTCGGTTTTCCGTCGATTTTATTTCTCGGTTAACCGTCGGCTAAAGGTTATCGCCTATCCATCGGTTTACTGTCGGTATAACCATCGGTCTTCCGTCGGAATTATTGGACGGTTTACTGTCGGTTATTCGTCGGTTAAGGTTCGTATTACCGATGAAAAACCGACAGAATTGGTTTACCGACCAGATAGAACCGACAGGAATATTGCGTCGGTTTTCCGTCAATTAGGCTCTTTTCCGACGACTTACCGACGAATAAGCTTGTCGGTTATGCGATGTTTTCTTGTAGTGAAGTATAGTGTGTGTGACACTTAAAATCAACACACTTAACAAAGTTCCACATTGCTAAGAGAGAAAATAGTTGAGTGGTATATATATTATCCTCTCCTATCATGTTTACAAATGAGTAGCATGGTGCATGATACATGTGAGAAATGGGAACCACACGCGCGCGTCGCCGGCTCGGCGTGGGCTTGGGCTTGGGCCAAAGGTCCATCAAGATTTTTTTTTTTTGAAACTTTTTTTTATTAAGTTTCGACCCAATTTTTTGGCCCAATTAACCAATTTCGGCCCACAATTTTATAACCCAACAGTTGCGACTGACCAATTGGGTAACCGATCCCTTCTCCGGTTTTATAAACCGAGTCCCGCCATCTTCATCTTTTCCAACGTTTTTCTCAGAAATTTCAGACACAAAAGTTTCAAAATCTCCCACAAAGTAAGTATACCGAGAGTATACGTAGATCTTTACGTTCATTAGACTTCGATTTCGAGTGTTGTGAATCGTTGATAGTCACAGTTTTATCCTGGGATTCGTAATCGCATTAATCCGTCACACTACGGGCGATTTTTCTGAATTAAGGATAAAGATTTTCTCGACTCTGTGTCCGGTTTTAAGATCGAAATTCTGCGTCTTCTTAATTCCTTTCTCTTTTCAATTCGTCTTTTTCAATTTGGTTTTTGCGATTCCTACATTCTCAATGAGACAAAACTCAAGATCACTTAACCTTTCAATGTTTAAGTATTTCAAAGAAGGGGCATTAATTACATAGCCTTCACAACCTTCTCCTGGACAAAAATCTTCTATGGTTAGTCTCTGTAATGATTGCAACGCAATAGTGAAAGTCTTCACATCGATATTGCTTGTTCGTCTCACGACAAAATCTTGAAGACTAGAGCAGCCACATAAAAGGTTGCAAACAGATTCGTCGTCTTTGAATCCCACTAAGTCAAGGTGCAGCTCTCTAAGGGACTTGCGACTTTAAGCAAACCCGAGAAGGAAAGTCTAAAACAATACGATGCTTGAGTTCCAAGATCTCAAGTGTACTATTAGAGCTAAACAAAACACTCGGGAATCTGATTGTCCCTTTCTTCCTACGGTTAATATCGAGTACTAATTTACGCACATTGCGCGTAAATGCGATTCCAATCAATACTGCAATCTCTAACGCATCACACTTATCTTCAATTCCCAAATGCAAACTCTCTAGAAACGGAGCTTTATGTGAGCTAAGAACCCTATAAACATCTTCTGAAAATGCAAGGTGATGATGACAAGAATCAAACTTGAGATTTGGCACCATTTTCCAAAGAGATGTCCAACGTTTAGAAAAAACAGGCTACAACATTTTTTGTTGGAAGTGAAGATAATATCTTCACAAGCAAATCTCAGGCAACGCACTGATTCTGTCCTCATTCACATCATCTCCATTTCTAAAACTCTCACCACCGATTTTGCTGTCAGAAACCAAATAACCAGAAGATATTTCAGGATTCATAGAAATTAGGGCTGGATCTTCACAGCTATACAAAACCATATATACATATAGAAAGGGATTCTGAGGGAAAAACATACCATTGTTGTTCCATATTGGTAAAAAGAAATCCTTCAAATTTACGAACGTTACAGCTAAAGCTTAGAGATGATAATGGTGACGAATCACAAAACCCTAACAGAGAGTATAATCTGAAGAAGAAAGAGGAGTCGATAGGTGTGAGAAAATTAGACCGATCGGTTTTCTTTCGTTTAAAAATAGAACCGGCACAAAAAAGGCTTTTCTTTTAATGGGTTTGTTTGATCTCAGCCCATAGAGGCCCAATATGATTCTGTTAGGTTTACAGGTTACAGTATATATACCCTTAAACCTAGACTCTCTGCTAAGCCGCAGGAGGAAGAAGAGGAAGTTGTATCTGTGACTTGTGAGTTCTCATCTTTTCTCTGACTTGTCGTCTCTGATTCTCAAGGTAGAAATTTAGGTTTGTAAATGTAGAAAGGCATGTATTGCTTCTTCGTTTCTGAATTCGATCTTATGTTGTTCTTCTAGCTCCTGGAATTTTCTGGGTTCGTTGTTTTGTGTTCATTCCGGGTATTACTGTGCTGATGCAAGTGCTTTGAGTTGTTGTTTGTTCTGATTTAGTGATTTGGAATGAGGAAAACTACAGTTTCGTTGATAAAGTTATTCGTTTGATTGACGTTGAATCTCTCTAAGGGTAGTGTGACTGTGAAGCGATTTGTTGATGCCGTCATTTCACTGTAAATGGCATACAAAATTTTTGGAATCCCTAGAAAATTTGGTAACAAGTCTCACATTTAGTAGTGGTTTAACATGAGGGTGTTCTAGATCCTGGAGATATTACGGAATGAGTTAGCTTTAGAGCGTGAAGTAACATCATTTGATTTCTCATGAGTTTACTTGTGGTTTTGAATGCGTGATTCACATGTTTCCTTTTGCCATTTTGTAGCTGAGGTGAAGAAATGAAGCACAACAATGTTATCCCGAATGGACATTTCAAGAAGCACTGGCAGAACTATGTCAAGACCTGGTTCAACCAGCCTGCCAGGAAAACCAGAAGAAGAGTTGGTTAGTAATGTCACCATTTTCCTTTTGCCATCTTCTTTTGGTCTTAGATTTTTCTCATTTCTCTATTTTTATGTGTCTCACCATTGTAACACTGTAATCTCTCTGTATCTAACTACTTTATGCTACTTTGTTTGATCAGCGAGGCAGAAGAAGGCTGTGAAGATCTTCCCCCGTCCCACTGCTGGTCCTCTCCGCCCTGTTGTGCATGGTCAGACTCTTAAGTACAACATGAAGGTCAGAACGGGTAAAGGATTCACTCTTGAAGAGCTCAAGGTTTGTAACATCTATATGACTTTTTCTTGTAGTTTTATTGATTCATTTCTTGATGAATATTTGTTGAGATTGTTACTTTTGTTTCTGATTAATCAGGCTGCTGGAATCCCCAAGAAATTGGCTCCCACAATCGGTATTTCTGTTGACCATCGCCGCAAGAACCGTTCTTTGGAGGGTCTTCAGTCCAATGTCCAGAGGTTGAAAACCTACAAGGCTAAGTTGGTCATCTTCCCGCGTCGTGCCCGCAAGGTCAAGGTACTCTTTCGAAACAAGAGTCTAGTAGTAGCTTTTGTGTATTGTTTAGATTGGATTTCGATCTGATCCCAAGTTGTTATTTTTTGTTATGTGTCAGGCTGGTGATTCTTCTCCTGAAGAGTTGGCCAATGCAACACAAGTCCAAGGAGACTACATGCCTATTGTCCGTGAGAAGCCTACAATGGAGCTTGTGAAGCTGACCTCTGACATGAAATCATTCAGGGCTTATAACAAGATCCGTCTAGAGCGCACAAACAAGAGACATGCCGGTGCTAGAGCCAAGAGAGCTGCTGATGCTGAGAAAGAAGAGAAGAAGTGAGGATCCTTCTTTAGGTAGAAGCAACTTTTACTTAAATCGTCTTTTGGACCTTTGAATTTTGGTGTCTCAGACTTGTTTTTGTTTCGTCAGTGTTTTCCCCTTAAAACCTTTGATCTTGCTTCTAGTTACTTCTGGATTATGGAAAAAGATCTTATCACACATCTCTATTTCTTAAAAGTTTGTCAGGTGATTACATATTTCAAATTGCAAGAAACTTCTTTAGATTCAGAAGAAACTAAATTTGGGATATTGAAATAGTAATGCTTTGTTTTAACTTCTACGTAATTTTAGCTTTGAACAATAAGTTACTTTTGGCAACATTTACCCTTCTAATGCTTGACCCATGTCTAATTACAGAAAGGATTAATTTGCAAGATAGTAAACCAAAAAAAAAAAAGAAGAAAATTAAGAAACTAGCTAAAGTTGTTTCATGTCGAAAATCAGTCATTACAAAAATTCTACAATTTAAAAACTAGTTAAACATACAGAAATGTTAAAATATTTTCGAAATGTACAAGGAAATCTAAACAACACATTTATTGTAGGGCTCTTTATCAGTATCGATGACAATGTGAAGAGAAAGAAAAACAGAACTAAATTGACCAAATAAAAAATGAAAAAAGAGAAATGGGTTTTCAATTTTAGAGTTTAGAAATCATGAAAAAGCATAATGGCATCATCGAGTTTAAACCTAGTGGAAGAGAGCAACATCCTCTTAGCTTTAATTTTGTTCAGTCTCTCTTTTAATGCTCCTTCCAGTTTGTTCAATGGCAGTAACAACAACTGTCACAAAAAAAACAAATAACACTTTATTTACCATTAGGATCATCATGAAACCCATCAAAATCTAACTTTTCTTAGTAATTTCAAAGTGTGACTAACCTCTTTCTCGGAATCTAACTCATGGGTCAACCTCAGACTCAGGTTTAAGGAAGCATGATACATCTCATCCAACATTTGCTTTGACACAATCAGCTTGTTAACCTTCCACAATAGGAACGGTACATATACACCCGTGACCGCCAGTTTCTACAACAACAAAATACAGATCAACCAATTTTCTTTAGTTTAAAACTGATTTGATTTCAAAGATATGCATACCTGCATATGTAAGTATCCATCCTTCCACATCTTCAAAAGGATTTGAGGTGTGTCTTTCTTTTCAGTGAGCGCGGCATCGGCAATCTTAACAGAAAACAACAACGGTACAATTGTTAAGAAATCACTACTACCTAAAAGGATGTTTCTATACTAATCAGAAGAAACGAGCTTTAACCTTATCGGTCTCAACAAAACGACCTTCCTGCGATAAGTATCTGAACATTCTGAAAGCTTCTTTCCCGTATCTTCTCAAAACTACTGCTTCCATCTAAAAACATCTCTAGTTGGGGTGGGCAAAATATCCGAAACCAAAAAACCGAACCGAACCCGACTCAAAATTACCCGATCCAATCCGAACCCGATTTTCTAAAATATCCGAATGGGTTCTAAACATCTAAAACCGAAAAATCGAATCCGAATCCGAACCGAAAACCGAATGGGTATACGAACTACCCGAAACATAAATTAACCTAAAGATATTTAGATTTAAAGTCGGGTATAGCTTAGGTATTTTGTTTTGTTTTTGGTCAATTTGAGTATTATGAATATATTTGGGTAAAAATAACTAATTTATTTTAGTATAAATTTTAAATTGTTGTTATTTTTTGGATAATTTGAGTTAAAAATAAATTGAACTAAATCCAAAAAAAATCGGATAGTTATGAATATTTTGGATAATTTTTAAATATTTTGGGCAACTTTTGAATAGTTCGGGTAACCGAAACCGATCCGAACCCGACCCGGAATATCTAAAAACCCGAATGGGTATTATATACCCGATAACCGAATTAACCGACCCGATACCCGATCGGTTACCTGAATGCCCACGCCTAATCTCAAGTTCAGTTTCAGAAATATTTCAGGGAAGGAAAAAAATATGAAACACACCTCATCTTTCTGTGCTAAGCTGATAATGGAAGTAAAATCTGCAAACGAAATAGCAAAAACAAATTAAAAGGAAGTCTGAATCCAAGTATCAGTTGACCAGATTTTGGATAGAGTTACTATACCAACTATGTATGAATCATCCACTTCAATCACAAATGCTGGTAGATATGAAGATGTTGCACTCAATTGGTCAAGGCATGCTTCAACTCGCTCTTGTAACATAGTGCGACCTGCTGCTGTCCTTATAACCTCTTCATAAATAGAACCAACTGACATTGGAACTGAAAAGAAGATATTGTTTCAAAGACAAAAGAAGCAAATTCAGTTACCCATTAGACTTTCATAGGTGATTTTATAGTGGAGCGGTGTAAGATACTGAATGAAAATGAGGGAGCATCTCGGATATTACCCGACTTGGCAGTTTTCACCTTCTTCTCCTGAGACCTTCCTACTTCTAACATTGCCCTCAAGACAATGGCACATCCTTCATCCCTGCGCTCTTTCACTATCTCCACACAAGCCTTAAAAAGGAAACAGGTGATCTTAAGATTCATAATAGTAACAGAGCCAAAAAGATAAATTAGGAGAAAAAGACTTCAAATGCCAATGAACAAGAGCTTTAAGCCTCATCAAACAACAACCTTAAAGAGAAACGCGGGTAACTAACCTTATGTCTAAGGTGGCGGATGAACTCCTCGAAATTAGGACGCCAAATTACTTCATTTCTCGAATCTGATGACTCCACATCACGTTGTTTACGCTGAAATAAATTTTGAATCAAAGACGAACATCAAAACAAAAGGTATTCAGTGCTACATCATTGAGAAATGTATGCTTATAAGATATCCAAAACTGGTTATGGTAAGAAAGAAGATACCTTCCCCTCAGAGATGTTGCTATCATTGTCGGCTAAAGATGAACTTGAACCTTGTTCGAATATAAGTGGAAACCTTATAGCGTCAACTGGAGTTGCTGCTTCAAGAATACGTTCCTCTAAGCTTTCCGGTTCTTTTATAATCTGCATAGCTCACAGAGATTGTTTACTAATATCGAAAAGAATAAACAACCGAATTGAGAGTCATGTCGCTGCACTAAGAGTATGATAAAACTATAAACTGACATATCCAACAATGCATAGAGCTGTTAGTTTTCCTACTGACGTAATATACACCAGAAAGACCTTATCAAGTACCTGGGTAGCTCTAGTGCCTCTCTTTTTTTGACCCGACTCTTGTTCTTTGTTTCCAAGAACAGGTTCGGGAGAAGGAATGCGCTCAACAAAACGGGCAGCAACCAATTTCCGAAGAGAATCTCTGATCACTTCTGAACCTATCGTATTTTCAGAATCTGATAGTGTATGAAAAAACATATGTCAGAGATCAGCATCCACTCGGTTTGACGCATTTTTGTGAGCAAATAAGATGCACAACGACCAAACCCAAGTCATACAATTAGAGCAAGCTGTGGGAATATAACACAAGAGATACAAAAGATAACGGGACTGACCTCTGTCTCTTTCTATCAGCTGTCCCAAGGTAAGCCTACCGTTACTAAGTAAACCATCAAGAACTGCGCCGCACTGTACACATAGATCAAAAGTATAAAGATTGGCGCGTAACCAACTTAGTCAAACACTGAAAGAATGATGAAGACGCAGGAATAAAACCTGAGACCCAAGTTCTTCGTTTACAACCCTCGAAAACTTGTTATACCTCATACGATGAATAATGTTGTTAAACAGCACAAAGTACTGTACAATAGCTTTGCTCTCGGAACCATCTACATGTCAAAAGCATAAAAAAGAAAATTCTCATGATTTCTCTTTTTCCCTGTTTGCTACTAATCACAAAATCCAAGGCATTTCCATTACCAAGTAACAAAATTTCTACAATCAAATCCCACAATCACAATGCAGTCTAAAAACTGAGTGATTCCAAACTGAAGAGCCAAGCCAAACCCACAAGAAAACTAGACTAACCACGAGGTTCCACAGAAAAAGCTTGAACGCAATTATGCTGAATCAAGAGATACAAAATATCCTTGACTTTGTTATGATTGATCTCTGATTCCGCTAAACGAGAGATGTCTCTCGAAGAAAGAGGTCCTTTACGAAGAAGACATTCACAAACTTTCTGCAAAGAAAAAAACCAAAACCCATTACAAAGAAATCGTAAATTTCAATAATCTCAGAAAGGGTTTCAATTTACCGATACGACGGAGCCAAACTGGACGGTGATTATGTGAACGGCGTAGACAATTCCAAACTCAGACGTATCCATGATTTGTCTTCTTTAGCAAATTCGCAAACTTTATTAACGATTGCTTATACAGGAAAACTCCCTAAGAACAAGTGTCGAAATCTTTAACCGGTTTCGGTGAGTCGGTGACTGCTTTCGCCGGTGGCGGGAGGTTTGGTCGTAAAGTTGTCAACTTTTGTTTCTTCGGTAGTGAGTTTAACCTAAAGCCCAATTTGATGCAAATAAGGCCCATTTTTATTTCTTGGGTATAACGATAGTCTAATGGTTAGTTAAGTATTCTTCAGGTATTTTAAAGTTTATCGATTCATGTTTCACAAATTGGTATGAATTCTTTTTATGTGTTTTCTCTTTATCAAATTGGTAGGATACTAAAATTCACATTATAATAAATTTATTCATCTTTAAATTGCTCCATGTTAAGGTCGACCAGAAGTGGAGCGCTTTCATAAAACATAAGCAAGAAATAGTGCATTTTGGAGATATTGATGCACTATCATATATATAGAAACAGGGAGTTTTGCACTACACAAACTTGTCATCATATTGCCAATGACGTATTTTGAACTCATTGGGCATCAAGGCTTGAAGATGATAGGAGTAAACTCAAGTAGAAATTAATTTGTTCATATTTATTGGGTTCAAGACTGTTTGAGCAGGAAAACTTCGGTGTTTTCTTCTGATTTCAGTAGCACATGGACACATTCAAGCTGTATTATGGGCTTGTGCTACTTAACAATCATCAAAGACATTCCTTAATTATTATGAAATATGATATATGAAATTTTTTTTTATAATGGTTGAAAAATGATAAATTTTTCTATATATTAATTGAGGAGATACTAATTGAAAAATCATAGATTTTAAAGTAAACATCAATTAAATTAATCATTCAAAACATTCTAATTAATTTTATATTATGTTGGAAATCTCTACATATTTACATTAATTTTTAATATGAACTCATAAATACATTTTTTACTAATTTATATATAACTAAAATATAACTTTTTAATATTTTAAACGTTATATAACCCAATTTTTAACGATAAATCATTTATTGCTGTCAATTATTTTATAAAAATTGTATTTATGTCTATTTGAATACCATATGTGATTGATCATACAATTATTTTTCTTTTATATTGTTTAATTTAATCAATATTACTCTAATTAAAATTGTGCGTTGTTATAAACATATAACTTTTCAAATCAAATATTAATATCCTCTTTTTCTAAAATCATTATTTTCACTTTTTATTATATTTTTGATTTTTGATTTAAGAAAATTTACATACTAACGCGATACTTTTTTGGATTTGGTGAACTCAAAAAAATTTGAGAGAATATATAATCTCAAATGTATTCTATTTACATTAAAACGCTTATATTTAATTTAAGTGTCATGCAGATTAAATTTTGTAAGATAAAATCGATTTATCTATAAGAAAAATATCATTTAATCTTTGTTGTTTCTAATCTCTCTCGTATTCTATAAAAATTACAATTTTCAAATATTTGACTCTGCATTTGACGCGGGTCAAAAATCTAATGGTAGGGTAAATAGATGAACAAACCCAAATCAAATTCTTTTACGTAGGCGATGGCCTACAATGAACATCATATATGACGTTTTTAGTAACTTTATATAATGCTTTCATATATACGAAATATCAACATTTCTTTCTATTATTTCATTCACATCCATAATTTTGATATTTTAAATCTTGAGAAATTTTAAAAAATGCCACTTTCCAAATGCACTTTTCAAAAATACCATTTTTTCAAAATTTTTGCAAAAGTGCCACTTTTTCAAAAAAAAATATTCATTATATAATTTATGTTTGGGTTAACTATGTCGTATTAGAGTTTAGTTTTGAGTGTTTAGAGGGTTTTAGGGGTCAAAACATTTTTTATGGTTTAGAATTTTAAGATATAGGTTTTATAAATCTATAATTAGTGGCATTTTTTGCAAATGAACACCCCTAAATAACATTTTTACAAATATGCACACACAAAATGGCATTTTTGTAATTGTCCCTTAAATCTTTAACTAGGTACATTTAACATTTCAGTTATAAATTTTACAGTGACTTTCTTAAGTTAGACCACTTGTAAGCAAAATGGTCCACCATTTATACCCAAAAAAAAGCTTTAGCCTGCTACATTTGAGCAATTATTTGAAATTATACTCATTATTCTATGAATCAAAGCTAATACATAGGCCCAAAACTGCAAGTTGAGTTAAGAAATGGCCAGGTGAGCCGATAGTACTCCCAATACCTGGAAAAGATCATGGATAACTATGATCTGAGTACAAAGAGTGGTTGAGTTAAGAAATGGCCAGGTGAGCCGATAGTACTCCCAATATTTGTCACTTGCATCAGTTTGCAGAATACGCGTTCCTGTAGAAGGAATCTTTAGGGGCGGTAGCTTCTGTACCTCTAGCTTTAGACTTTTGACAGCGTCGGTTTGTCGAGATGTCCATTGTGGTGGATGTTTAGTCAGCATCTTCTGTAGCGGTCTTGTCAGTTGTGATAATTGCGGGATAAAGTCACTCACGTAATTGATTATGCCAAGGAATTGCTGGATTTGTCTCCTTATGAGATTTTCATCAGAAAAATCTAAGAGTGCTGTAGCAAGATGGGCTTGCGGAGTGAATTCACCATCTTTTATTTGCATGCCCAGAAAATCGATGTTGGGCTGGGCTATGACCATTTTCTTGGCTGAGAGCATGATTCCGTATGCTTGGACTGTACTCTGGAATTGTTGTAGCAGTTGAATGTGTTCCTTTTCATCTGTTGAGAAGAGCAGGATGTCATCGATATAGATCAAAGCCGTATGTAGAATAGGCTTGAATATCCTTAATATCGCCTGCTGGAAAAGTGACGGTGCAGTTTTGAGGCCGAATGGTAAAACATTCCATTCGAGATGTCGGTTTGGTAGACAGAATGCCATTTTGTATCTTTCCTCAGGATGAACTCCAAGTTGCCAAAATCCAGATTTTAGATCAAACTTGGAGAATATCGTAGCTCCTTGAAGGTGTTGTATGAGTGCCCTTTTGTTTGGTAATGGGAACTTGACATCCTGTAGGTACTGGTTCAGGGTTTATAGTCTATGACTAATCGTAATTTCCCCCTAGCTTGCTCGGCATGGTTATTGACGTAGAACGCCTTACATGCCCATGGAGAATTGGTTGCCGATACTATTCCTTGATGAACCAGTTGATCACATTCTTCATTTGCCTATTGTAACAGAGTAGGCGGCATTCCTGCATGGCTCGCCTTCGTCGGGGTTGTGTGAACATTTTCTTTGAACGGTAGCGAGACGTAGAACTCCTTGTTGAGCCAAAGTGGGTGATTGCACTTTTGGGGGAATTCTGTATGTGAATCGGCACATGATCCCATCGTAATTTCTTCCTTGATTTGCTCGAACATTTGCGCGGACTTAGCGAACACAGAACCTTCAATGGCAAATAATCTTTGTATTGTGGTGAAGGCTTTGTAAAGAGCTTTCCATTTTATTCCGCGTGGTTCGATAGAGATATCAAAGTTTTTCTTCAGTAATGAATATGAATCCCATCCTAAGATGAGATCTTTTCCTGGTTCAGCGGAGCCTAGTACTTCAGTAGTGATTTGACATCCAGGAAAAAGCTTGATAGTTATTGGTCTGGACTTGAGCTTGATTGTTAGAGTTCCTGAAGTACTCACCTCCACTTTGGAGTAGTGAGAATCGGTTTGACTTTACACACACGAAAAGGTTTACCGGTTATAGCTCGAATAGCTTTGATCGACTCCCAGCTAAAGTCATACCAACAAGCCTGCATCGGAACGGTACAAACAACGCTAAACGCAAGAACATTATTTATAACATTGTTTCCCAACTTTAACGTTTCGTTACTAAAGACGCTTAAGGTGCAGCTGCAGCTGATCGGAGCTCCTATGCAAGAGAAAAGTGTCATAGCGACACTACATCACCAGATCGTCTTCTGGGTCCAAGATCACGCTCTCGATCTTGTACTTCCCTCATCCGACGAGGCTCTATATCTCGAGGTCACATCTGCATCACAAGCACCCAACGCTATCCAGATACCTCGCCAAATTTCTCGCGAAGAACTTCTTCGGCGATTACCAGAGTCATGGGTGACAAGCTACGAAAAGTTACATCAAGCTGCCCAGACGCCGATCCAGTCTTCAGATGTCAGTTTCCATTCCCGTAACGATGGAACAACTGAGATTAAATTCGAGAAACCCCGATCATCGTCAGCCCGGAGACAATTATTCACTCAATACCTTCTAATTGATGATCGAGAATTCTATGGTCGACCTAAGCCTCAAGTCATGAAACCCATTTCGTTCAACCGAGACGGAACAATCTGTTATCCTTTCCAGGATTCAGACGGACATATCTACTTCGACGTCGTAACTGTACTGCTTGTCAAGATGCTTATGACAACTATGAATCGGATGAAGAAAAACGCAGACGACGACGTAAAAGGAAGGATCCTCTCTACAAAAGGTATCTCGAAGGAGATCCTACTGTCGGCCCACTCGGTGATGATAAATATGACTTTATAGTCCAGTACTCCGACAAGAAAGAGGAACCCAAGCAAATCCTGATGATAAATCCAGATGGTTTTCCACCACCAGAAGATTTCACCAGGAACAATATTGCTCATAGTCCAAAGATTCTCTCCAAAGCCGTCAGCTCGACTGGCCCAGACCAGTTAAGCCAAGCACAAAAGGTTCTTAATTGGCAAACGGAGAATTCGCTCGTCCAAAATCAACTACTCTCGACGATAAATCACAAAGTTGATCAACTGACGGACAGCTACAACAAAAGGCTACACATCCTCCAAGACGCTATCAAAGAAATACATGGTAGACTCGACAACCTCCATCACGAAATGATGTCAATGGCACAGCAAATGATGGTAGGAACAACTCAATTCCGCAACAAAGAGATAGAGACGGCTAGTCTCAAAACCCAGCTCAAAGATCTCCAACGATGTCTGGAAAGTATGATCCAGAATCAACCAAAAGCTGATCCATACTTCAGTCCTTACGGAAGTATGTCAGGGATGCCTATGTTCCAAGGATCTTATTCTCCTGGATTCTTTTCTGGCTACCAAAGTCCAAAACCAAGAAATCCAGCGCCCGACTTCTTATCATCAGACGAAGCCTTTGTGGTTCAAATCCGTTTTTTTTTTTGGACTAAGCAAATACATGCATATTTCATGACTAACCCGAACTATAATTTTTGTTTCAAACATTATTTATGTGAATAAAATTTGTCTAGTTGTGTTATGTTGGTTGTTATAGCTTGGAAATTGCGAATCATTGTTTCTTAATTGATAACATAAATCCAAAGTATATGTACGAAAATTATAGCGATATTTTCGATCAATATATAGTCCATTGTTTGATATGTTTTACTTTATTTTATTTGGGGTGGCGGCGTTCATTGTTTGAATATATATTCGAGAATTTGAAGCATTTGATAACGCAATAACCATTTGTATAGTGTGGACAAAATAAAATTGATTAACTTCAAAAAGATATATCTCTCTTCTTCTTTGTTTTCTTTTAGGTTTCTTTTCCGTATCTAGCACTTTACTTCTAATCAAAATTTCTGGAAAAAACAAAAAAACTAATTCCAAATGCGTACAATAACAGGAGTTTATGCCGCTCACCTCATTTCTTATTAATATAAGATTGTCTTCCTTTCAATTTATAATATAAACGTGATTGATGAATGCAGTTAACAAACAAAAACTTAACCTTTAAAATTTATTAAAGTGATTAGTGCTGCGTACGTCGGAGCATCTTTGATCCGTGATAATCCGAGTCAAAGGCACATGTGCAGAAAGGCCCTAAAAATGATTAAGGACTTAATTAGCTATTTTTAATGAAACTATAATCACTCTATTCTATCTCCCAGTTACACATAACATCGCATTCGGTTCAGAGAGGTTAATACCAGAATAGTAAACCGAAATAAAAAACCCACCTCTTCAAAAACCGAAGCGTCGGTTTAGTAGACCAGCGACACCACACACACAAAAAAGAAGAAGATATATAGAGATAATACTGTGACCACACGATCATAATCAAATCCATTACGATGACGCCACGTGGCGTCGTCTCTTACGCATTTTGGTTTCTGCATAATTTATTGAATAAATTTATAAATACTGCGTTTTCGTTTCCATCGTTCTCATCGTTGCTCGTGTTTCTTCTTCTGTTATTTTAATCTTCCAGAGCAAACGGAACCATGGATAGCGATACACTCACCGGATTATTGAAAAACGTCGCCGGAAAATTCCCCGATCGTCGAGCGCTCTCTGTTTCTGGAAAATTCGATCTCACTCACGCCCATCTTCACGATCTAATTGAACGCGCCGCCTCCCGCCTTGTCTCCGCCGCCGGAATCAATCCCGGCGATGTCGTCGCTCTCACCTTCCCTAACACCGTCGAGGTAGTTTTTTCTATTTTGGTATTCCTTTTCGATTTGAGCTTCGGTTTTTGCGGAAATGGTGTGTTGATCAGTGATTGTTATGGAAAAAAACTTAATTCGCTCCTTACTTGAGAAAATTTGAATTCCTAGATTCGGATTATGCTTTTTCATGATTGTTTCTTGATTTTGATTTTGTTTTTGTTTCTTAGTTTGTTATAATGTTTTTAGCGGTGCTAAGAGCTCGTGCCACGGCGGCTCCTTTGAACGCGGCGTACACGGCGGAGGAATTCGAGTTTTACCTCTCCGATTCAGATTCGAAGCTATTGTTAACATCTCAAGAAGGAAACGGACCGGCTCAAGAAGCAGCTTCGAAGCTAAACATCTCTCACGTCACCGCCACGCTGCTTGACGCTGGCTCGGACCTTGCTCTGTCCGTGGCGGATTCCGACTCGGTCGTTGACTCAGCGTCGGAACTCGTTAATAGCCCGGACGACGGGGCTCTCTTCCTCCACACTTCAGGCACCACGAGCCGTCCAAAGGGTGTACCGCTTACGCAGCTCAATCTAGCATCATCTGTTCGGAACATTAAATCGGTTTACAAACTAACCGAGTCTGATTCGACTGTGATCGTTCTCCCTCTGTTCCACGTTCATGGATTGATGGCTGGATTGCTTAGCTCGCTTGGAGCTGGTGCGGCTGTGACTCTCCCAGCTGCTGGTAGATTCTCAGCAACAACGTTTTGGCCAGATATGAAGAAGTATAACGCTACATGGTATACTGCTGTTCCGACTATTCATCAGATCATATTGGACCGCCACGCTAGCCACCCTGAGTCGGAATACCCGAAACTCCGGTTCATTAGGAGCTGCAGTGCTTCTTTGGCTCCGGTAATGCTCTTGTTTCCAGTCAATTGTTGATGTGTTTGTAATTCATGGAGAACCTTGGATTTCTTTGCTCCGATTCATCAACAATTTTTTTATCTTGGTTTTGGTCAGGTGATATTGTCCAGGCTTGAGGAAGCTTTTGGAGCACCGGTTCTAGAGGCCTATGCAATGACAGAAGCAACCCACCTGATGAGTTCCAACCCCTTACCGGAGGAAGGTCCACACAAGCCTGGGTCTGTTGGGAAACCGGTGGGTCAAGAAATGGCGATCCTCAACGAGAAAGGCGAGATACAAGAGCCAAATAGCAAGGGTGAAGTTTGTATAAGAGGTCCAAACGTGACAAAGGGTTACAAGAACAACCCAGAGGCCAACAAGGCAGGTTTCGAGTTTGGGTGGTTCCACACTGGTGATATCGGTTACTTCGATTCCGATGGTTATTTGCATCTGGTGGGTCGGATCAAAGAGCTTATTAACCGTGGAGGTTAGTCTCATTTACTGGATGTGATGGCTTTACTGTTTCACAAGAATACTAGTCTATGTCAAGCTGCTTATATGGATCAATCATTTATTTGCATCGTCTCAATGAGTGGTTAGACTTGTCAAAGAACAAATAAGAAATGAGGAGATTATAGAAACAAGTCAAAGAAAGAGGCTTCTCTGTGTGCAGTATTATTTTCTTTTGTATCAATTACTTTGAATTTCTGTGTACTTAACATACAATCTCTATTTCAGGTGAGAAGATATCCCCAATTGAAGTGGATGCAGTACTCTTAACTCACCCCAACGTTTCTCAGGGAGTTGCGTTCGGGGTTCCTGACGAGAAATATGGCGAAGAGGTAAACAAAATTGGTGCTTAAAGTTGCTCTATTTTGAACTATAATCCGAACTCATGATTTGGTCTCCGTTATTTACCATGCCTTAATGCTGTTTCGAGACTGTGACTAGATGTTTTGAATCAGTTAATAACAAAGATTTATCTCTTGGTTTATTCGTTTATCAGATTAACTGTGCGGTGATTCCAAGAGAAGGAACAACAGTGACCGAAGAAGACATTAAAGCTTTTTGTAAGAAGAATCTGGCAGCTTTCAAGGTACCAAAGAGAGTGTTCATCACTGATAACCTCCCCAAAACTGCCTCCGGTAAGATTCAGCGCCGTATTGTCGCGCAGCATTTCCTCGAAAAACCCTGAAAATCTTGCTCGAAGAAGAATCTGGTAGCTTTCAAGGTGATGAGTCTTATAGTTTTCACGCAAAGTGGTTTTGCTTTCTCAATTTGTTATGGTGCTTTTCATATGTTTCATGGTTAAAAGTGAACAAGGTGGTAAAGGTATAGTTAAATTACAAAATTGGAAATAAAGTTGACAAAGAGTTATTTAAGATGGAAAACTGGCTATTTCCACACGAAAACTTTTAAATATGTCTGTAAACCAATAAAATATTACCTTCTGTACACAACTCCACCAATTATAAATTACATGTGTATATATCCATAAACTGCAATTTCAATCTGGTTTTATAACAAAACCAGATATAAACCCAGAAAATCGTTTGTTAACCGAAACAAAAACACAAAACCGAAACCCAAACCCAAATTGCATTAAAACCGAAAGCGAACCAGGTTTTATTACCCAAACCCATAACTGCTCAAACCCGACCCGACCCGGTTTTGGTAAAAACTCCCAAAATTGACCCGATGAACCCTAACTCTCTCAATTTAAAATTTCGGGTGAATTTTAAATTGATGATTCGTTATTCTTCTTACGATTCGTTAAATTGATGGAACAATCTATGTCTTCGATGACGATAATCGACTTAGAACTCGTTTTCATGAACAGTTTCCTTAGTTCCGAGTTGCTATGAACCTCGGTGAGTTTGAGATCGTAAATGTCGTAACCAAGGTAATTAGCCATGGCTGCAATCATACGACGATTGAATCGTTGTTGTTTGAGAGACCGAATGTGATTGAGGAAGAGTTAACGGCGCGTGTGAGGGTTAAACGGTTTCTGGCTATTGAGACGAAGGAACTTAGGTAGAGTTGAACGGTGTTGTAGAGTTCATTGGTGTTGACTTCGTCGATTTCTTTGGGAGAAAACAGAGGAATTTTTTGGGAAAGGTGTGAACTTTATGAATGAATCAAGGTGAGGGAAGAATAAAGGATTCTGGGTTTTGAGAAATGAGGAGAGATCAATGATGGGTTTTGTTTGATGTGTTGATTTTTAGAGATTTTTCTTTCTGATTTTCCCAGAAAATTTTGAGAGAGAGGAAGAGAAAAAGGTGAAAGCATTGAGAGATAGAGAAGAGAGAAGAAGATGGGTCTGTCTCAATTTATAAAGGGAGAGTTTATTTTGTTTTCTTTGACAAATTTTTTCGAGAAAACTTTACAGAGAAAAGAAAATATAAAAAGAGAGAAGCTTTGAAAACCTATTTTATAAGTAGCCTGGTGATGGTGAAAGAGGATTTCAAATTGGGTAATAAAAACTGGTTCGGTTTCGGTTTTAATGCAATTTGGATTTGGATTTCGGTTTTGGGTTTTTGTTTCGGTTAACAAACGATTTTCTAGGTTTATATCTGGTTTTATAACAAAACTAATCAAAATCGCGGTTTATGGATATATACACATTTAATTTCCATTTTGTGTGTATATACACATGTAATTTATAACTGGTGGAATTATGTACAGAGGGTAATATTTCGTGGGTTTACACGCATATTTGAAAGTTTTCGTGTGGAAATAGACAGTCTTCCCTATTTAAGATATAAGAAAGGAGTTCCTTTCATTTTCCTTTTTTCTTGTGGGTGTTGTCGCTGCGTTGTTTGTGAAAGATGCTCTTGAACTAGTGCGTATAAGCCAATTCGACAACTAAAGGCGCGTACCTACCAAACGGATAAAGCCAAGGTCGCCAATACACTTTAAAGTTTAAACTATTCTAAAACTGAACATGACATATATGTACACATTTTCAGCTTAATCCCAAGAAAAAGCCAACTGTTTAGTGGAGTGGTAGGGTTGCTTCCATCATGTTACCATGTTTTGTTTTCTAATGGTTCCAGTTCCAACTTGGCAAAAAGGAAAAAGCTTCCCAAGATATATATTTTTGAAGTTGTGGCAAAACATTAAAAAAATACTATCATACTTTCAATATCATCAAAGAGTCATTTTCTCTGAAATGACAATCATTCGCTGTTAAACACCAATCATAACGAAGAATACAGACTCTACGGGTTTTACTAGACCCAAAAGGACAAATGAGATCAAACCGTACAAATCCAAGACGTGAACCGAACTAGGGAAATAACCAAACCGGAAACTTTAAGCTAAAGCCTAAAGGCAAAGATGATGCACTACTGATAATAGTTCACACACAAACACAAACGGAATAAGAGAGAGAACTATACGAGGTAACTTTTTGCTCTTCGATCATTGTTATTGCTCCTCTTGGACATTTTCTTCTTCTTCGTCTTCATAATCATACCCTTCTTCCTCCTCCGCGGTCGCGTCTTGATACTGCTGATACTCCGAGACCAGGTCGTTCATGTTACTCTCTGCTTCTGTGAACTCCATCTCATCCATTCCTTCACCAGTGTACCAATGCAAGAAAGCCTTTCTTCTGAACATAGCAGTGAACTGCTCGCTCACTCGCCTGAACATCTCTTGGATCGAAGTCGAGTTTCCTATGAAAGTGGATGCCATTTTCAGACCTGTAGGTGGGATGTCACAGACAGTTGACTTCACATTGTTGGGGATCCATTCCACAAAGTAAGATGAGTTCTTGTTCTGAATGTTGATCATCTGTTCGTCTACTTCTTTCGTGCTCATTTTGCCTCTGAACATTGCTGATGCGGTTAAGTACCTGCCGTGGCGCGGGTCAGCTGCACACATCATGTTTTTGGCATCCCACATCTGTTGGGTGAGCTCGGGAACGGTCAAGGCACGGTACTGCTGGGAACCACGAGATGTTAGGGGTGCGAATCCAACCATGAAGAAGTGTAGACGAGGGAACGGAATCAAGTTAACCGCAAGCTTTCGCAGGTCGGAGTTGAGCTGACCCGGGAAACGGAGACAGCAAGTGACACCACTCATTGTTGCAGAGATGAGATGATTCAAGTCTCCAACTGAACAAGACACAAAAGCCAAATTACGAATACATTGAAATCCGCATTGCATGTTACATATATGTAGTGTTTCTTGTTTCCTCGTTCTATCTGTAACGTAGTGATGGGATCATGCAAATCGTCTAATTTCTTACTCTAAGTTCTGAATAAGATCTTAGTGGCTATAAGGATGGATTAAAACATGACTAAACTGGATCTATGAGAGTGCATATTCACTGAAATTCAAGAGGCACTCACAGCTAGGAGTGGTAAGCTTGAGAGTCCTGAAGCAAATGTCATAGAGAGCCTCGTTATCAAGAACCATACACTCATCTGCATTCTCCACGAGCTGATGAACAGACAAAGTTGCATTGTAAGGCTCAACAACAGTGTCAGACACTTTTGGAGATGGAAAAACAGAAAATGTAAGCATCATCCGATCTGGGTACTCTTCTCTGATCTTCGAAATCAACAAAGTTCCCATCCCCGAACCAGTCCCTCCTCCCAACGAGTGGCAAACTTGGAATCCTGAAGATACACAGAAACATTCAATATATGAATCACAAAATCCAATTGAATAACAAGAGTTAGCACAGTCAAATCCGAATCGATTCGAAGCTTATAAGGAAGCAAAAGACATATATAGAGAGGGTTTTTGAGAAGAAGATTTTTGAACCTTGCAAGCAGTCACAATTCTCAGCTTCCTTACGAACAACATCGAGAACCGAGTCGATCAACTCAGCTCCTTCCGTGTAATGTCCTTTCGCCCAGTTGTTACCGGCACCGGACTGACCGAAGACGAAGTTATCAGGACGGAAGATCTGACCGTACGGACCGGATCTGACGCTATCCATCGTCCCAGGCTCTAGATCCATCAAAACGGCGCGTGGAACGAACCTACCGCAACTTGCTTCGTTGTAGTAAACATTGACTCGTTCGAGTTGCAAATCGTTGTCTCCTTGGTACCTCCCCGTCGAATCGATTCCATGCTCGGCGCAAACCACTTCCCAGAACTTAGCACCGATCTGGTTACCACATTGACCTCCCTGAATGTGAAGAATCTCTCGCATTTTTTTCCGATGATTTCACTGAGTCAGCGACCGAGTTTTCTACAGAGAGTAGAGTAGCAAATTTGAACGGTTTGTTGTTACTGCGTGCGATGCAATCGAAGAAGAAAGGGAAAATGGAATTTAATAGTGCGGACTGCGAAGATAACGGAGGATGGATTTTTTCCCTCGGTACGATAATTTCCGGTTTTATTTTAACCGGTACACAAGATCAATATAGAATTAAACCGGATTTAGTGAGTAATCACTTGGCAAAATTAATAATCTTCAAATTGTGAAACAAATATTGGTTTTTCTTAATTATATTTATGTAAACCAAATTGAACTCAACCGTAGCCAACGCTAAACGAACCGTCACAATGCCACGACCGTAAAGTAGCGGTTGTTTGGCGTTTTTTTCTGGTATATAAATCGTATTTGGCATTTTCAAAACGTTTTTTTTTCTCTTCTTTTTTGAACGCATGTTTTTATTGATCTTAAAGATTGGTACATCTTTTATAATAAGCAAATGATAGAGATATATAGGAGAAACATGATAATTACAAAACGAACCAAAGCTTCTTATTCTTCTTTTTACACCTTAAAATCTATGCAATATCCTCTCTTTTTAAACATCTTTACGCAATATCCTTTCTCTTTTTTAACATCTTTACGCAATATTTTTTATATCCACTAACTAAAAACCAAATAAAAATTTTATCAAAAAAAAAAAAACAAATAAAAATATAAATTCGGAAAACCAAATATTTTTTGTAGTAACATTATCATAGTATTATCCATTTCAAATCTTGAATCCAATGAGAATATTAAAATAAAATAAAAATAAAAATAAAAGAAAAGATATGATTGCTAGTGGAAGTTCTCTTATTCCAATGGTTGATTAGAAGTTTATTAATGCTTTTACACCAGAAGAAGTGGGGTTCGAATCTTAAAAGATGCGATTTATTATTATATTTACAAATTAATGGAGAAAAGCTTACAGGAGTTCTTCAGCGTAGAACAAGGTAGAATCGTTTGACATAGATCAAGGCGGTAGATTTGTCTGTTGTGGAATCGTCGATGTAATAATTCTCATAATTTGTAATAGAATAATAATAAAAATACAGTGTTAAAAAAAATATATATATATATATATACATACATGATTGCCATAGTGTGTAATATCAGTATCATGATGCGGTTTAAAACAGTACCGTCCAAATCACTCTATAATAATGAACTCTAAATCTGAGATCGGGGACCATTGTAATGCGAAAATCAAAAAGAGACTTTTATATATATATAATGACTATTAACTAATATCCCAGTGACTAATCCCACCATCAATATTACAATGACTAATCCCATAAAGCTACATTCTTATTAGTATGAACACTTCTTCCATAATATACCCAGAGTTATAGAAACAATTGGATCAAAAACTCAAACAACACAAACCGATTTTTGCTTCTTAATAAGAATCGGATTCGGTTTATAATTTAGATGAACCGTTCGGTTTCAAGAAACCGTCTTCGTCTCTCAGATCAAATTAAATATGGAAGCAATAAGTTAAATACGGGCTTTAAAATATAAGTGGGCCGTAGCCCATATATCACTAAGTTATCTTATTGATGTGAAATGTCCCACATCGGTAGTATTGAGAAGAACGTTGTTGTATATATATGTCTGAGATAGCAACCTTGGTCACGACCTTACTTGAACAGGATCAGTTCTATAGGTTCGTACCTCTGTATCCTTGATTTCTAAGGAGACAGGCCCTTAATCCTGGTTGATGAACCATGACCGTGCGATCAGAGCGTGATTAACGGCCAAGATCGTCTTTCGATGCATCCGGTGCTGTAGAGGATCGTTACTCGGCTCGGTCTGATCCTTGCCGGGGTGGTCGCACGGCGGTCTGACAGGCTCCCTTTTTTCTCTATCTTTCTTCTTTTTTTGTTTCTAGATTCTGTTTTCTGGTCTGGGTTTAACTTGTTTTCTAGTCTTTTCAAAATCTTGTTTTCATTTTTTATATTTATGCAGTGTACTTGTGTTATGCCACATGTCCCTAATACAATGAAAGGAAATTCTACACAAAAAAAAGGGCTAAATCGCACATTTTCTAGGTTCTACTACTCGATACAATTCTGAGAAATATTTCGTGTGATTTTCATACATGACAAAATAAAATCAGCGTACGTTATATATGCGAAGTGCTTTTCCTCTACACAACAAAACTTTATACGTGAATCTGATTTTATGAACCGGTCTGGTTCTGCTTCCTCCAGTAGTTACTTTCCCACTGTTCGATTCTACTAGTCGTACTCTGTCTCCTTTTCAAAACCGAGAAAAACGACGCCGGATCATACGGAGGCGGCATTGTGCAGGGACCAGTCTCTGCGGGGTGTTTCACGAGCGATTCCATCATAAATTTTCGCTCATTACCATCCCTCGGGCAAGCCATTGCCTCTGAGCAGACCTCAGTCGCGTTCTGAGGAATCTCGGGTTTAAACCGGAGGAGTTTAGAGTATTGGGTTAGGAGATGGTACATGTAATCGTAAACATAGTCCATCTTTAGTTCTTGTTGCACAAACTCACCCGCCTTCTTTCCGATGTCTTGTGCCTGGTAAGAGAAAAACACCATGAAAGGATAATAATCATACGTAGTCCCGATTCTTCATTAAACATTTATGAAATGCTTTAAAAAAAAGCGAGCCGTGATTCATCAAATGCAGCGAAGAAAGATTGAATTATCTACTACTGGTTTGAGTAATATCATACCTTTAGCATGTGCAAGTTGCCCCAATCAACCGCGAATTTGATGGAGCGGCATTTGTCGTCTTCTTTGACAGGCCAATAATGGTGACCTGGAAACAGACCTCGTGTGAAGAAGTCGTAGTAATGAGGTTTCACCATTAACGTCACCGAGTCACAAGCCAGAATATACTTCTCGCTCACTGACCACGCAGACCCTTCTATGTAAATCTTGTACCTGCATAACAAGTTTTTTGCATTAGCCATTTCCTAGAACCCAATACTAATGCAAGGGCTTCTCTAAAACATTTACATGCTACCACCTGTGATGGCATTGGTTCGCCAAGGCTGATTGCTTGTAACCTTCTTTTGATTCCTTGACCCAATCCTACAATGAACACACAAGTTAAAGCACGCAGAGTGAAGTATTATTCAAACATTTACCAATATCACAATTCCAAAACTCCCAACTTTTGTACTAAATATAGTACACCAACCCGTAAAAACCAACAATTTTCAATCATGGATCAACCTATTGTAATGGTGACTAGAACAGCTATAGCTCCTAATGTTCTCCAATAAAAGCGTTTAAATGCTGGTGTTCAGAGAGCCATGCTTATGTCAACAAGACCCAAGACAAGTCACACTCAAGTTTCTTAACCTTTAAGTAAGCACACCACTGGGGGTTTCAAGCAATTGGAATTGATTCCAGGACCCTCTTAACTAATTGAATCATAGAACACGAACAATGTAGCATATGTTCAATTACCTGCTGGTACAAACGAGCTTTCCAGTCATACCCCTCAGAGACATTACATTTCATAAGATCTTGTCTTGTCTCAGCAACCGTCGGATTCCCTTTCCAGTAAGCATAAGGTTCTCTGTCTAACCATTTGCTCCTCTGGTTCCCTTCTCTAAGTTCTTTCAATAGACTCTCCCATGGCTTTATATTCACCTCAGCCCTACAAAACCAAAATGCATTTCTCATCTCTAATCTCTTCACCTATGCATGGAAACTTCTATAAACAACTCTCAAAGCTATTTCTTAAACTACCAAGTACAAATACTATGGGGTTTCATTTGTCAAATCCAAAACAAAACTAATGCGGTAAAATTGCAAAAACCTAAAAGCTTAGGGAAGAAGAAGAAAGTGTTTACCATCCCCAATAGGACCAATCGGGAAATACGATGTCGAGCGTCTCGTTGTTCCCACAGTAACGGAACAACGGCGGTGGCATCGGCGTTGATTGATCAACTCCGGCGAATTCCGCCGCCTTCACTACCGGCCAGTCAACGCAATCAAACATGAGCTCGAGATCCGGAATCTTTCCCGGATATTTCCGTAGAAGCTGTACGAATCCCCAGATCGTGAACACATCTCTCGTCTGAAAAGCTTCACGAAACTTCTCGACGTAGATCCTCCCGTTGACGATCACAAGCCGGAAATTCGCCGTCGCATTTGCGCGCTCCAAGGCTTCCCTCGTGATCCCTGTCTTCTCCCACGGCCGTAGATCCTCGTGGATCCATCGGAAGTAGTCGGGACACGTGGCGGAAGGAGAATAACCCGGGGAGTCATCTACTCTGGCGCCGGATCGGAAACTCGTCGGATAGTTGTTCCTTGGGCAAGTTACGGTGTCGTTGCCGGAGTAACCGGCGCAGTTTAGCGTGAACTCTTTAGGCTTTTCTGTGATTAGCTTAGTGGCCTGAGGGTATTTTGGTGATTCCGTCCTTTTTTGGCTCTCCGTCACGGTCGCCGTTTCTTTCTCGATCAGAACCTATAGTAAAAAGGTAAAAAAAAAACAAAAAATGTAAAAACGGTGTCGTTAGCGGTGGGTAGATATTGACTATATGGCAATCACTTGATTAAGGTCCTATGTAAACACGTGTCAAACTCTCCGTGACTTTGTTTGACACAAAGTAATGGTGACACGACAAATCAGGCGCCAATGAGTTTGGCGCCACCACTACCAAATTCCACGTGGCAAACGGACAAACGACAAAAGGGAGTGTCGTTTTGAAGGAAAGTGCGTACGGAGGGGTCGAGGAGGAGGCGCGTGGAGAGAAACGCGCCGAGGAGGAGGAAGAGGAAGAGGGAGAAGAAGGCGTAGGATCGGTTGGAAGCGCCGGTGCTGGTTTTGACGAGGGGAGACAAGATGGTATCGAAATGACGATAATGCCCTCCCGATGATGATGATCCATACGACGTCGGCGAGTTTCTCATCGTCGCTCCTTGATGTTGCATGCCCCCCCAAGAGACGGCGAGATTTGATGATTATGAAGAAACGTGAAAATGAGGAGGTGAGAGAGAGAAGGAGAAGAGGAAAAGGGAAAGAAAACGAAAGGACAGGTTGCAGAGAAGAATAATGTGAACCAGAACGAGAGAAAAGGGTTGGTTAAAAGTTTAAACTAACTTTCTTTTAATGTTTTCAAGACATGAATGGTGTGTACCTCGAAAATGTTTAAGCTTCTCATTGAAATGGGTGACAAAAAGTATCTAAACTTTTTTTTATTTTGGGGGTCAAACGTATCTAAAAATATTGTTATACACACAAATATCAGGGATTGCTTAACAATAAATAAAATAAAAATTGTAAAAAATCAGACTGAATAAGAGAGACACGGGTCTTTGCGAAGACATTTTTCTGATGGTAAGACACCTTACGTGTCACTCCGAGATTGGTTGATTCTCTCTGGACTCTCTCTCACTCTCTCCCGATTCATTGATTCTTCAAAACCTGTCTCGCTCTCTGTTGCCGATTTTCGTTTCTTTTCTTACCGTTCGAATCTAAAACAAAGGTATGTCTTCTTGAATCTGCTGATTTTTCTCAACCAATTTCTCAGTCATTTTCAGTCTAGGGTCTTGGACGATGGTTTGCTAAAAGAATATGTGGTAAAAACGATGACTTTGGTACATAATCGTAAAATGCAAAACACAAAGCTTTTTGGATCTTTTGTTTCTTTTATATTTGTTAACTCTTGATGGGAAGATTTGATGATTCTCCATTAGATACTTACATGCCCGCCAACTGTTTGTTTATATGCCTGAGAGAAAAAAAAAGTTCATATATTTTTCATTCAGATTGTGTTCAATGTGTAATGTCAAAAATTGAAACAGATGGGGAGAGTTCCGGTTGTGCAGTTTGCGTCAGGTGGGATCACGACTCCGGCTGATACAGCGTTGATGATGCAGCTTGGTTGTGATGGGGTTTTCGTTGGTCCTGAGGTTTTTGATGGTTCGGATCCGTTTAAGAAAGTTAGATGCATTGTTCAAGCTGTTCAACATTATAATGATCCTCATGTTTTGGCTGAGATGAGTTCTGGGTTAGAGAGTGCTATGGAAGGTTTAAGCGTTCGTGGTGACAGGATTCAAGATTTTAGCCAAGGTACTAGTACTAGTGTTTGATGCAACATGAGAAAGTTGTAATTTTTTTGTGTGGGTACTCTCTGTTTTTTATGCGACTTGAGAAACATCATCTTTTGTGTTTTTTGTTTTGTTAATGCTGGTGCAAATCATATCTTCTTTGTTTAATTAATGGTACTTCCACAACATGATTTTAATGGTTATATAACCACTCATGGTACATTTCAGACATTATGTTTCCCTCCTGCAACACCGAGAGAGAAAATGAGCTGATATTTATGATCATAGCTCATGGTATTATGGTCAAATTTGCAGACAAAATGCATAAACCAACTTCGAGACCTATGTTTTTACGAGTATTTGAATATGAAACTCAATCCTCGAAATAGAGCATTTGCCAACAAAAAATTCAGTATAAAGGCTAATTAGCGAGTTGAAGAAAGATCATACCTTATCGTACTCCTTCTTACCAGACTTGGGTTGCTTCAAAGGCTTTAATTTCCCTCCTGCAACACCGAGAGAGAAATCGATCAATGAAGAATCATATTACATGTCCCCCAAATTAAAAAGTTGATTTTACATGACATTTTACAAGGAATCATTGTCAAACAAACATACACGATTTATGACTATAATTTGTGTTTTCTTAAAATGTACTATAATTACAATTTATAGTTTCATTTTCTTATTTTGCATAAAATTTTTTTAAATATTTATTACTTTCTATTATTATACTAAAAACACATTTTCTATTTAAATTAATTTTTTATTCTAAAGACACCCATATTTAAAGATCACCAGTGGAATAAAAGAAATGAATACAAAGTTAATGAGGATGCTTAGATTAAATTAATATTAAATTATGTTTAAAACACTGTTTAGGGGATGACTAATGTGGATGGTCGATATCATAGTTTGGATACTGGTGATTTCTTTTATAAAAATATAAAAATAGAATAATGATGTGAAACAACAGCATCGTACAAGTGTAAAGTGAGCTGTTCTAGAAATAAAATCTTAAAACGTTACTAAGTTTTATCTTGGTTTTAGTATAAAAATAAATATACAATAAATTTTTCTTGAATATTAATAAATTCTAACTGTAACAGTTTGGAATATGTAATTTTCAAAAGAAAAAAAAATTGGAATATGCTTCAATATACAACAAAATAGCTGAAAATGATAATTCAGTTCTGCAAGAAAATGGTGATTAAAAAGAATATAGAATCACAAAATATGGGATGAATTTCGCCAAATGTATGATGATATTAACATCTATAAGGCCTAAATTGAGGCCCATAGTCATATCAAACAAATTTAGGCCCAGAGGATCAAGCCCAAGCCTGAAACAAAGAGATGAATCTTTCGTTTTGATCATCATATCATTGTTATCAAAAGTACCACAATCAAATAAATGAAATTATAGGCATAAGTTCATATCTTTTCCCGGTTTGGTTCATATTTAAACATCAAATTCGAAAAAGTGGCGACAAGTAACAAACTGGGCATTTGATGTGGACCACAATAAAGTACAATGGAGACACATGTGAATTCGAGAAAATGGACCCTTTTGTTTATCCCTTTTTAAATATCCTATTGTAGACATGACATTTTACATTACATACATGGAGCTGTCTTGGTCGGAGTTCTCTATTCAATAAAGGGTTGAAGGAAGCCTGAAATATCACTATTTTTACATACAATAATCAAAAGATTCAAAACCGTTTCAATGAGATTTTTTGAATGTTTAAATATTCATAACCAATTAATATCATAATCTTGGCTCCACTAATAAGTTATATGAAAACAGAATGATGGAGAAAAAATAAGCAAATAACACGAATTATGGATGAACAAATCTTTTTAGGAGTGCCCTCTTTGACAATTTTTGAATTAAAGCTCATGCTTAATAACTATCCATGTCCCTACCTTAATCACGACTTCACATCCAAAAATCAAACTTAGCTCTTCATTATTTTCTTTTTATTTATACAAAACTGAGTTTCGTAATTCCTTATATATTAATTGAAAAGTGTTTTTTTTTTTTAAAACGTTTAGATATCTTCACCAAAATCACTTTCTCAATTTTAATGTGACATGACATCCATTAAAATATAACATAACATTCTCTCTAATTTAGCATATTAATTCCTAATTAAAATTAGTCTACACTCAATAATTAAAATTAGCCCAAAATCAAAATGAGGATGAAAATGATGGCTTCATTGATGAAGTTAAGAAGTGATTATCAAAAAATAATCTCACGAAATAGAAAATTATTTTTACATGTTTTCTTCCGATTATTTGATTAGAGATTTTAGTTATTGTTACTTTTAAAAATAATTTCTTTTTGGATTTTAATGGATCTTACTTTATTTCTAAAAAAATATGTTCAACAAAAAAAATCAATTAAATAAATCGATTATATTTTGTTTCGGTCCAAATGTAAATTTATGTATCATCATCAACTTCAAAGTTAAAAAATATGACAATATTTACTAAAATCTACACAAGATTAATCTGACGTTTACAAGATTATGGAAGTCATTATCTCCACAAATTTGCCTATCCGAAATTGAAAAATATCTCAGAACTAAAATGTATGAGCAACTATAAATTTAAAAGTGTAGAATTTGGCTACTCTGAAATTTATGTATCATCGGTTCTAATTTTCAAATGTGAAAGTCTTTGATCATTGGAAATATTGAAAACTTTTAATAAAAAAATTGCATTTTTTTATATTTAATTAATAATGGACTTATTATGGTCCGGAATTTATGTATCATAATTCCAAATTTAAAAATATGAAAATCTTTAGTAAAATCTACACAAGAAAAATCTTGTTGAAATATTTCAATTAAATAAGAATTACCATATTCTAATTAATTGATTGACGTTTACAACATTCGAATTTTTAAAACCACTATTTATAATTAGAAAACTAGGATAATCGTTAAGAATATCTTCACAAAATCGTTAAGGTAGTAAAGTCTCGGAAATATTTCCATGGAAATGTATTAAAATACATCGTATATTTTATGGAGATAATCTTAACAATTTCAATTATTTATCCCCACATATGTGATTTGTGAGAAAATATTTATTTATCATCTCTACAATCACTTTTACCAAAATAATTATGACATGGCTAACAAAATTGTGACATGACAATTTTGAATCCATAACAAAATCTTGTACAACTAAATTTATATTTATTACCATATATAAATCAAAATAGTTTTTAATCAATATATTATCAGATTTTTGTTTTTATTCTAATGTTATATACAAATTTGGTTTCTCATTTAAAAATAGTTTAGAAATTAATTATTGTAAAAATAAAATTAGAGAACATTTTTTATAGAATATGTATTATTTTGAAAATAATAATAAAGACTTACCAAATTTTTAAAAGAGATGTTGATAAGTTTGTGAGAAAAAACTTTCCAAGTTTATAAAAAAATGTAGTTATTCTTTTGAAATTTTTATTACGCAAGACAATTTGAAAATAGTAAAAATATTTTTTTATTCGAAAGCAACAATTTTGTTTATCTGCATTTTATTTATAAAATTTATGATATATTTTAATGTTTTAAAATATTAAATAATTTATTTGTATTCTAAATACTGTTTAAAATATTCGGACAAGTCACATTTAACATGTTTTTTTTAATGTATTACATTTTGATTTGATATATTTACATATATAAAATAATTAAATGATAAAACTAAGTTTTTGAAATTCATATTATTAATAAAAACGATACTATTGATAAAAAAAAATCAATAACAATGTCTATAATAAAATCAAACAATTACATATTTCACATTTTTAAATATTAAAATTAAAAACAAACTACATAAATAATTTATCTGCGTCTACGCGTGAGAATCACCTAATATATATCAATGAAGGTCAAGTATCTAAATTCTTAACTCAAACCTCGTCATTTATTTAAAACCTTTAGTGGTTAATCAAAATTTTATGACTGAGTTTGCGATTCGTTTATTGTGCTGTCAAAAAACCAAGTTACTCGAAACGCTCTTTGATATATTTATCAAAATTACTTCATCATGCATGATTGACGATGCCTCCAAGAACTTTCATGTAATTTAATAAACTTAATAAACCAAAAAAAGATAATATAGTTTATAGGTTTTCACGATTTTCGTTATTTTCCTAAATGTGATTTCTCAATTATCAGTGACATTATTTCATTACTAAAGTAATATTAAAACATGATAGGATTTGAACTAACAAAGTAGAGCAAAAGCTTTGAAATGTTATCTTCTTTATAGTAGGGACTACTTCCATTATCAATAACAACGAACATTTAGCGATTTATAAATTTATATTTACTAATTTATAAATCCGTGTAGACCATATATATTTCATTGAAACTTTATAAATTTATATTTACTAATAATGAATTATCAACACATGTAAGTAACCTAGTGGTTGCCAATATGAACAATTTTAAAAGAAATGGTGCTAACCAAACGATCATGGGTATGTTGGTTAAAAACAAAGATTTCTTTTTCACTTATCTTTCTTTAGGGACAACGAAAATTTGCAAACGCTTAAAATTATTTTGACACGGGAAGGTATTATAGTATTATAACTAACGATTCTTGTTTCTAACTTCAAAAACTCTAAACTATATATACTCGACAAAGAAAAATATAAGTTAATACTCCATATATTAGTAAATATCGGAAGAGAGTGAGAGCGATATGATTTGGGACAGAGAAGAAAACCTAAAGCTCACACCTTTTTTTGTTACTATTTCACGCGTGTTGTGTTCTTCCTTTGTCTCCCTATTTCACAACCCAAGAACCCTTTCCATTATAACAAATACTATAATAAAATATGAAAAGAGTAATCAAAATTATACTAGTCTACAATTACACACATATACATCATCTAGCTATATATATGCATTCACAATATGGAGCCTTTGTGCTCTCAGAACTAAGTAGGCTTGGAGGTGAGAGTTTCATTTTATAGGGGATTAAGCTTGGATTGAGTTTCCAAGAATGTCTGTGAGTAAACTATCTTACTCTAATCTTCTTACTTATTGTCCTTTGTTTACAATTACACACAGATATTCCCATTTTTATATGTCATGTATACATATATCAATATACATAAAGATGTGAATATTCAATAAGTGAGATATGTGTTTGTAGATGGCAGTGGAGATAAGAGTTCCAAATTTGGATTGTGAAGGATGTGCTTCTAAGCTTAAGAAGACTCTACTCAAGCTCAAAGGTATTGAAAGCTTGGTTCATTCTAAGCATGAGTGCTTAGTACGGATTTTGGTTTGCTTTTAGAATGTCAGTAACCAAAGTAAGACAAAATCTAATACGAATGAAGCAATTAAATATTTTAATTTTCATACAAATTTTAAGTTTTGTCTCGGTTTATCCATTTCGATGATACAATAAATTCATTTAGATTGATACAATACATTCATTTCAAACAAATGAAGTTTTGGTTTAGTTCACTTATCCGGATTAAACATCTCGACCAAATCTTAACCATTCCGAAATATCGATTTGCCGCGTGGTAAGATCTTGTAATTAATTTCTCCGGTTGTTATTGGTTTATGTGTAGGAGTGGAAGAAGTGGAAGTAGAGATGGAAAGCCAAAAAGTAACGGCTCGAGGATACCGGTTAGAGGAGAAGAAGGTACTGAAAGCGGTACGACGGGCTGGTAAGGCGGCTGAACCGTGGCCATACCGGTCTGGTAATAGCCACTTTGCATCTTTTTATAAATATCCTTCTTATGTGACCAACCACTATTACTCCGATGCACGCCGTACCGATCCAACCGGCATTGTCCACACTTTCTTCCACACTCCGGCCGTTTATTCTGTTGCCGTGGCCGGCGATGAGATCGCGGCTTCCCTGTTTAGCGATGATAATCCTCATGCTTGTACCATTATGTAATCTTTTTTTCTTATATATATACAAAAATATGTTTCTTTTCATCTTCCTTGTCCAAATTTGTGTTCTTTTTCTTTCTATTTTGTATAACAAACATTGAAATGAGAAAGTAAATCTAATACTAGTTGTGTTTTAATAAAAGTGTTCAATCTAGATAAATCCGAACTAAACTAATGCTAATAGCATCCGATTTGGAAAACGAATTGCAATATGATCAGAATGTTTTTTAATATTTTTTTATCTATCCGAGAAATGAAAACTAAAAACAAACCAAAAACTTAATAACAAAAATGTGATCAAAACTTCAATGTGCACAAAAAGGTGATTTGAGCTTTTACCGGCTTCGTGAAAGGGAGATAGTTGTAAACTAATAAAGTCTCTATGTTCGATATGAAATGTAAAGGATGTCCATGAGAGTTTTTGGTTAGAAGACAATACGATGTTATTTACCGTTTGATTTTTATGGGTTTAGTTTGTAATTCTCTTCATTGAGTTTAGTTAGTTTTTATAGGTGAAGTTTTTTGTCGAGGCTTTTTTCCTCGTACAAGATCTATCGTTTGCTTTACATGTTAGTTTCTAGTCAATTCTGGCTATCAATTTGATTTAAGTTTTGCAGTACAAAGTTTTCAACGGCAGCTTTATTGAAGAAATTAACTCAGAACAAATTTGACAAAGACAATCAAGAAAAGAGATTTATCTAAATTAAGAGAATTGTTTTCACGTTATCGTAATAGCTATTGGAAGTCCGGCTGCTATTGTGGATTTGGGAACACCTAATGGTCTATTTTCGATTCGAAACAAGATCATATTGATATCGCTAATGTGTCGTCAATAATTATTGTCCTCACTTGATTTCTGATGCGGAAATGACCATTATTTTCTCTTTGTATCGCATCGAATTTCTTCATTAATGCAATTTGTTCTAAATCAGTTTCAATAAAATAAAGTGTTAAAAAAAAAAAAATTCAAACTGCACTGAATTATACCAAACTATTCATATTAGATTTGGTTTATTGTTTGGTATAATAATAAAATAAAGGGATTACTGCAAAAAAACCCTCAAAATGATCAAAGTTTGCGTATATACCCTCAACGTGATTTAAATGCAGGTCAACCCACCAAGTTTCGGTCAACCTGTTATACAACCCTCGTCTGTATCGATGACCTGGCAATGTTTAATGGCGTTTGTAATAGTTGACGGAACTTAAAACGAACCGTTTTAATAACATAAAACAACAAGGTGTTTTAAAATTCATGTTGGTTTTTGCCCCTAAAAACGACATATACAAACACAGACAAAAAAAAAATAGAAGACAGAAAATCGATTTGGGGAAATTGGTTTTAGGGTTTGATATGAAATCGATTTGGGGAAACATTTTGTTGATGGTTTCGTGAAAGTGATTTAGGGGAGAATCGATTTGGGTTTACGGTTGATTTGGGGTTTTATTATTCAGGTTGAATTGGGGTTTGATCGGGTTTGCAAATTGATTTCGGATTCAGATTGATTTCGAAGAAGAAGAGTTTCGGATTTGAGAGTTCTGGGTTCGATTTTGTTCTGGGTTCGTGTATGTTCTGCGTTTATGGTTGTTCTTGTCTCGGGTTTGATAGCTCGGTTTCTGGGTTTGTTTTTGTTCTCGGTTTGATTTTGTTCTGGGTTCGATTTTGTTGTTCTTGGCTCAGGTTTTATAGCTCGGGCGGGTTTGATAGGGTTCAATTTTTTTCTCGGGTTGGAGATTTGAAGCTTTCATTGAATTTTTCTTCTTCGACTTCTCCCGTCCTTACTTGTCTTCTTGAACTCTGCTTCCTCTACCCATTTCTTTTTTTCCTCTCCTCTGATGAAAATTTTCAGACATGAGATTACTGCAAAAAAATGGGTAGAGGAACAGAGAGAGTGGCACTCAAGAAGTCGATTCCAAGCGAGTACTGAACAGTCATACAATTTATTAATTCGTCATTAATAAATGGGTAGAGGAAGCAGAGTTCAAGACAGAAAATCTTTGGACAATTTTTTTTATTTTTAAAACTTGTTAAAACTTAAAAGGCATGAGTTATAAGCTGCTTCTCATGCAGTGAGAGACGTATGTTATTGGAGAGAGAGAGAATCTCAGTCTCAGTTTGTTATTATTGATGTGGTTTCAGTTGAAATCAAACACACAGAATAAAATTACAAAGAGAGATCGATAAACCTAAATCCTCAATTTTATTTAACCCAAACCCGACCCAGCATTACTATTTGACCCACCCAACCCAACACTACTATTTGACCCGACCCGATCCAACATTTATAAAAACAGCAAGGTTTTCACCTTTTAGAATGACTCAAAACGCAATGTTTTATATTCTGTCATCAATATAACGGTGAGGGTTGTATAGCGGGTTGACCGAAACTTGGTAGGTTGACCTGCATTTAAATCACGTTGAGGGTATAAACGCAAATTTTGACCACTTTGAGGGTTTTTTTGCAGTAATCCCTAAAATAAAAGGTTTGGTTTATTTTTGTTACTATATTTTCCACAATCAAATATATTTTCAAAATGTCCCGAAACCCAGTTCTAACCACCTTAGTTACAAGTGTTTTAGCTACCATGATAAATCACATAACTGAAGTTTCCGAAAAGTAAAACTCTCAAACGAGTTTTAAACTGAAAATCAGTGAAAAAACACCTGATAAACTGTCATAAAGTAACCAGCATCAGTAGTTCAATGAGCAAACCACCCAACCATCAAAAGAAAGAATTTAGAAAGGTTATGAATCCGAACATCCACGATGCGAAAGTGATTAATGTAAGATTATTAAGTGGGGTCACATATGTTAATATCAAATGTGTTAGGGTCATTAATTAATTAGCCTAATTCTATAGTGGCCACATTTATAATAAAGTAAAAGGTTATGGGTATAAGTGTTATGAAATATTAATATATGAATACCTTTAGTAATTTCTAATTTGATGAAGGGCCGAATTAGAAATTTATACTCTATACAAAGGAGGGTTATGGTCCCCAAGCAACCCTAGCCGAAAATACAGAAACTCTTTGCATCCCATCACCAGAGAACTAAAGTCACATAGGGTTTGTTTTGGAAGAGCCATTCCTAGAATTCAGAAAACAAGTCATGGATCCAAAAGGTACGCTTCCGCTTTTTTTCTTATTATTCAGAGATTGACATGAGTTTATGGTTTATGTGAAATCATAAAATATAGTTCTAACAATTGGTATCAGAGCATCATGTTCAGTTTATGTTTAATAATCAGGTTTATGTCTAGATTTAGTATTCTGGAATCTGTGGATTAAATTTTGATTAGATCTAAAATATTTAAATGTTTAGATCTATTTCTAGAATCAATGGAATTAAGTTTTTGATTAGATCTGGATTATATGCATGTTTGAATCTGGATCTAAAAATTGGCTTTTGACGGCTGATTTTTTGTGTTTATGAAAACCCTAAATCAAGAGGTTGAAGACAAATTCGTATGGGCTTGTTTTGTGGTCTGGCCCAAATTAGTTTTCTGATTTAATTATTATTCTGGGCTTACAAATTTATTCTGGCCCATTTTCTTTAGTTTTAAATCAGTTGGGCCAGATTTCACACAAAACAGTAAATCAGGTCCAATCCAACTTTTAATCAGGAATTAAAACGTTGAATCTAGGACTTGAACCCAGGTCGCGTGGTAAAAGCTGGCGCCGCTTCAACCATTCTGCCACTTCGGAATTCTTGCATAAAAAGCCCTCAGACTCATTATTATATGTCTGCGCAAGAATAAAATTCAGTTTTAAATCAATAAATAAATTTGATTGTATAAGTTTAATATTTTTTTTTTTATGGATTAATTAAATCAAGATGTCACCAAAGTGATCTCTCTTGAGGATATTTTTCCATGAAAATATTAAATAAAATACGTATATAAATTTTATGCGAATATTAAATCGGCCCAAAGGAAGATTTATATTTGGCCGAATTTACATATGTATATGTGTGTATATCCATGCGAATATTAAATCGGCCCAAAGGAAGGTTTATATTTGGCCGGATTGCATACATACATGTGATGATAAACATGTGACGATTATTGGGAAAAACCATGTGAATAATAAATCGGCCCAAAGGAAGGTTTATTGTGCATTATTGTCAATGTTTGATCATTACAACAAGAGTACCGCTAGCAGTTAATATTACTGTCCAAAGACTTGATATTGATAATGCACTTGGTATCTTGAGATGGGTTATACAATCGTTTGTTGTTTATTATTGATTTTTCATTTTAGTAGTGAGTTACTAATAAAGATTGTTCTTTTTTGCAGCAAATTTTGCTACAGTATCTGCAAACTTAGGTTCAATTCCAACATTTTCTGGTTCCGGCTACAAGGAATGGAAAAGTAAAGTTAAAATTGTCCTTGGGTGTATGGATCTTGACCTTGCGTTAAGGATGGAACAACCTGCTTCTCCTACAGATACCAACACTGCTGAGTATAAGACGGTTTGTGAGAAGTGGGAACGTTCTAATCGTATTGGTTTAATGATCATTATGGACACCATTCCAGAAACCTTTAGAGGTAATGAGGGGACCAATGATCTCAAACAGTTCTTTGCTGAGATGGACTTGCAGTTTGCAAGTAGTGATAAAACAGAAATAAGCACGCTTCTGTATCGCTTTAGTACCATGAGGTATCACGGCAAAGGAAACATAAGGGAGTACATTTTAGAAATGTCAAACATCGTTTCCAAACTTAAGACACTCAAGACTGAGCTTTCGGAAGATGTGCTCATATTTTTTGTCTTGAACTCTCTTCCTCCTCAATTCAATAAGTTGAAATCCAATTACAACACACAGAAGGAGAAATGGTCTCTTAATGAGCTTATTTCATATTGTGTGAATGAGGAGGAAAGGATGAAACAAGAAAGGTCTGAAAGTGCTCATATGGTAAACACCTCTAAGGGTCAGGGTAAAAGAAGGAAAATTGAGACCATTAAGAATGAGGCTGCTAAAGGTCCATCTCAAATGAAGCATGCTAAGGTTGAAGATACATGCTTCTTTTGTAAGAAAGCTGGACATATGAAAAAGGACTGCCAAAAGTACCATGCTTGGCGTGGGAAGAAAGGTATGTTTCTTGCTATGGTCTGTCCTGAGGTGAACTTAGTTGAAGTACCCAGAAACACTTGGTGGTTAGATTCAGCTGCAACAACTAACATCAGTGTTTCATTGCAGGGTTGCCTGAGCTACCGAAAACCAACTGAAGCTGAAAAAAGCATTCATGTGGCTAATGGTTTTATGGTGCATGTGGAGGCAATTGCGCATTTTAGACTGTTTTTTAGTACTGGTCATTTTCTAGATTTAAAAGACACTTTTGTTGTACCGTCAATTAGACGGAATTTGGTCTCTGTTCCTTATTTAGACGAATCTGGTTATTCTTGTCTAACTGGAAATGGAAAAGTTTCTTTGTCTTTAAATTCAGTTTTAATTGGAACTGGTAGACTTATGAAAAATCACAGTCTTTATCTGCTTGACACTCTGGCTTCTCATAATGAAAGTTTAAGTGTTGAATCAAGGGGTACTAAACGAAAATTTGAAAATGCAAATACAGGAAATCTATGGCACAAACGCTTAGGTCACATCTCTAAAAATAGAGTTGAGAGACTTGTGTCAGATGGTATATTAGATTCTGTTGACTTCACAAATTGTGATGTCTGTGTGGATTGCATTAAAGGGAACAGACTAAACATAAGAAATTGGATGCATATAGAGCTACGGAAGTTCTTGAGTTGATACATACAGATATTTGTGGACCTTTCCCTAAGGCATCTTGGAATGGTCAACAATACTTTATATCTTTCATAGACGACTACTCTCGATATGCATATTTATTTCTTATTAATGAAAAGTTAGAGTCTTTGGATGTGTTCAAAAAGTTTAAGGCTGAAGTTGAAAACCAACTTGAGCGAAGGATAAAGACTGTCAGATCTGATCGTGGTGGTGAATATTACGGTCGGTATGACAGTTCAGGTGAACAACGTCCAGGACCATTTGCCAGATACCTAGAGGAGTGTGGAATTGTCCCACAATACACTATGCCTGGGTCTCCTAGTATGAATGGTGTATCTGAAAGACGTAATCGCACTCTTAAGGATATGGTAAGGAGTATGATTTGTCATTCCACCTTACCAGAATCACTCTGGGGAGAGGCACTAAAGACTGCAGCTTACATTCTTAATAGAGTACCAACTAAAGCAACTGCAAAGACACCTTATGAGCTTTGGACTGGAAGAAAACCTATTCTAAAGCATTTTCACATTTGGGGATGTCCAGCTGAGGCTAGGCCTTATAGGCCATTTGAGAAGAAATTGGACTCCAGAACTGTGAGCAGTTACTTTATTGGTTATTCTGAGCGATCTAGGGGCTATAAGTTTTATGATCCCAAACAGAAGAATATTTTTGAGACGGGAACAGCTACATTCTTTGAGGATGTTGAATTTAGGGGGAGAAATGAGGTTAGATACATCATCTTTGAGGAAGAATCGGATTCAGGTTCTAACCCGGTTCATATAATTGCTTTAGATAAAGAAAATCTGGAACCTCAAGTTGATACTGAAGTCTTTCCTCCAAATGAAGATGACAATGTTATTGAACATGAAGGTCAAATTCTAAATCCTCAAGAATTAGTGCAACAAGAACTAGTGCCTTTGCGGTGATCCACTAGGGAAAGAAAAAGCGCTATTCCAGATGATTATATAGTGTTTCTTTTGGAACAAGAGAAAAATCAAACCCAGTTGGAAAATGATCCTATCAATTTCCGTGAGGCCATGGGTAGTTCCAATTCAGTTAAGTAGGTCAAAGCTAGTGAAGAAGAGTATCAGTCAATGCTAGACAATCAAGTTTGGGACGTTGTCCAATTACCAGAAGGAATGAAAGCCATTGGTTGCAAATGGATATTTAAGACCAAAATGGATTCAACTGGTAATGTGGAGAGGTATAAGGCTCGTCTAGTAGCTAAAGGCTATACTCAAAAGGAAGGGATTGACTATAAAGAAACCTTTTCTCCAGTTTCATCAAAGGATTCTTTTAGGACAATCATGGCCCTTGTTGCACAATATGACTTAGAACTTCATCAGATGGATGTCAAGACAGCGTTTCTCAATGGAAACATTGATGAGATGATTTATATGGAGCAACCAGAAAACTTTGTGATAGGTGATCCAAAGAAGATGGTATGCAAGTTAAAGAAATCCATCTATAGACTAAAACAAGCTTCTCGTCAATGGTACCACAAATTTCATGAAGTAATCATCTTTTTTGGTTTTGAGGTGAATTTGGTTGAAGATTGTGTATATCAAAAATTCAGTTGGAGCAACTGTATTTTCCTTGTTTTATATGTCGATGACATACTTTTAGGCACTAACGATATGGCTATGCTGGTTGAAACCAAGGGATTTCTTAATAAGAATTTTGAGATGAAAGATCTTGGTGAGGCATCTTTTGTTTTAGGGATCGAGATTCATCGAGATCGTTCTCGAGGAATTCTTAGATTATCACAAAAGAGTTATATCGATAAAGTACTTAAAAGATTTGGAATGCATGATTGCAAACCAGGAGATACCCCAGTCGCTAAGGGAGACAAATTTTGTCTCAAACAATGCCCTAAAGGAAAGTTGGAAATCCAGGAGATGCAAAAGATTCCTTATGCATCGGCAGTAGGGAGTCTAATGTATGCTCAAGTTTGTACGCGTCCAGATATAGCGTACATAGTTGGAGTTTTGGGCAGATACTTAAGCAATCCAGGTATGGACCATTGGAAAGCAGCCAAAAGGGTCATGAGGTACCTGCAAAGAACAAAGGACTACATGCTCACTTATCAGAGATCCGAGAATTTGGAGATCTTTGGATATTCTGATTCTGATTTTGCTGGATGCCAAGATAGTAAAAAGTCCACTTCAGGCTATGTTTTTCTGTTGGCTGGTGGAGCTGTTGCTTGGCGTAGTGCAAAGCAATCATTAGTAGCTTCCTCCACAATGGCAGCAGAATTTGTAGCAGTTTTTGAGGCATCTGACAGGGGACTTTGGCTGAGAAATTTTGTCACTGGGCTGCGAATTGTTGAGGGGATCGAAAGACCACTAAAGTTATACTGTGACAATAAATCAGGTGTTATGTACTCCAACAAGAATAGGAGTGCGACAAAGTCCAAGTTTATTGAAATCAAGTTCCTGGTTGTTCAGGAGAGAGTACAAAGTGGAGAGATTTCCATAGAACACTTAGGGACAAACTCCATGATAGCAGATCCTCTTACAAAAGGAGTTACACCGAAGGTCTTTCATGAGCATACTACTCGAATGGGTGTTTTAGAGTTGGATGATCATTTGGTTTAGTGGGAGTTTTCCCATTCAGTTTTTTGGGTTTTATGTTTTAGTTGTGTTTATGCACATTTTTCTTATCTGATCAGAAATAAAGTTTAAGTTTAAGTATTCGGCTTACACTTTGTACAATAAAGTTAAAAGATCTCATTAAAGTAGGACCAGTTGAAAATCGACATGTGCTAACCATTTTTCATGTGATTTTCATGCTACATGTTTCATAATTGATCTATGTCATTTGGTTATATTGATTTCAGTGATCATGGAAGGCTTAGTTATGATTGATATGACAAAAGCCGCCATGATCCTATGTTGTTGTAACTGATGGACGAGATTGTTTTATGCTCCGGGAATTAATGACATATTTGAGCTCATAAGGACTATCACATTTTCAGGCACATATATGACCTAGTGGGAGATTGTAAGATTATTAAGTGGGGTCACATATGTTAATATCAAATGTGTTAGGATCATTAATTAATTAGCCTAATTATATAGTGGTCACATTTATAATAAAGTAAAAGGTTATGGGCATAAGTGTTATGAAATATTAATATGTGGATACCTTTAGTAATTTCTAATTTGATGAATGGCCGAATTAGAAATTAATACTCTATATAAAGGAGGGTTATGGTCCCTAAGCAACCTTAGCCGCTTCTGTTCTTATTATTGAGAGATTGACATTAGTTTATGGTTTATGTGAAATCATAAAATATAGTTCTAACAATTAATATTATTAACATGCTCTTATCTCCGACAGGAAGAAATTATTGACCATTTTGGTTAACAATACAAAAAGAGGTATTATAAAGTTATAATAATTTTTATTGTGTCAACAATTTTATTATAGTTATCATAAAGTTTTTAATTCATCTTGATCTTTCACTATACTTCAAACAGAGCACTTCTTCAAGACAACACTCTCAATCGGAATCAAATCCGATGGAAACTCGCAGTCCGCATTCTTCGCCGAAGCTTTCTTCTCTGGCAACAAACTACAAGGCTCGGGTTTAACTCTGCTCGTAACTCCAGCCACATTCGTGCAGTTCCACTGCACTTCCTTAGGCTTAGCCGACAAAGCTATAGTCACATTCGATATACAAATCCCCGTAAACGGATCTTTCTTTATCCCTTCGAGCTTCCCGGACATTGTAACGTTCTCCGCGGTCATATCACGGTAATTGATATTAGTAACTTCCGGCAACGCCTTGGGATCGAATCCTTCGTCAGGGTGCTGATTGTAGTTTCCACTCATCCAGAAAACGTATTTCATCGTCTTCATTGTTACTCTTCTTGCGAAAATGTCCTTGACGTAAGCGCCACGTCCTGCAGCGGTTTTGATTCGGATAGCAGATTCCGTGTTGATTAGAGTCACGTCTTCGATTCTAACGTCTTTGATTCCTCCGGACATTTCGCTTCCTAAGGCTACTCCTGCGCTTTTTGGGGAGATGCATGTGAGCCGTCGGATCGAGAGTTGCTGTGTTGGCATTCCGAATTTGATACCGTATTGGTCCCAACCGCTTTTGACGGCGATGCAATCATCGCCTGAGACTATGTAACAGTCTTCAATCAGAGTGTTTGTGCAAGAATCTGAAAAAGACCAAACAAGAGTCGTTTAAACATACAGAAACAGAGGAGGACAATGCGCCACGTCAGATCTCTAGCATGCCACGTAGGATATTAATATTGCCACGTAGGATCATTCCGTTATTATTATTTACCTGGATTGATTCCGTCGGTGTTAGGAACAGTGACCGGAGCAAGAACGGTGACGGATTTGACGATGACGTTCTTACAATAGACGGGATGAATATTCCACGATGGAGAATCGATCAAAGTAATGTTCGAGATCTGAATATTTTCAGAGAACAAGAGCTCGATCAAATACGGCCTAGTCACTTTAAACTGCCTCTTTTTGAATTTGTCCCACCAATACTGTCCTTGTCCATTGATCGTCCCGTTGTTACCGGTAATAACCACGTCGGTTAGGTTTGTACCGGAGATAAGACTGTTGAATCTCCCGGTCCCAGTTCCATCTCTTCCTTTTCCGTACGATGGCAATGGAGCGATCACTGGCCATTCAGATTCATCCTACAAATGTTAGTAATTTAAATTTCCATAAAATTGTCATGGATCGAACCGAACCGGATGCATTATGCATACACTCGTTTTAATGCATTTAGATATGTGTATGAGTTTGTGTAATATGGACAAATATACTTCAGAAGATGGATAAATCTCTACGCCTCTCGATTTGATTTGGTTAAATCAGTTTAGCTTGTAAAGTATCTACAATTATGGATGTTTGATTAGGATCCAACACGATCTAAACCAGAAACTGATACAAGAACTAAACCGAGTCTTCCAACGCCTAAAACTTAATCCTCATCAAATCGAAATTTAGGTTTCATATAGTGATATTTTTAATCTAAAAACCAAACCTAACTAACATCAAAATCATATCAAACAACTTATTTTTAATTCAATTTCACTTTGATCTAATTCAAAACCGTATTAGACACATTCCATATTACCAGAGATGCAAGGATGGTGGCGCCTTGTTGGATGAACAAAGTGAAGTGGCTGGTTAGGTTAAAACTTCCGGTCAGCCATTTTCCGGGAGGAACTACGAGTTGAGCTCCCCCGTCGTTCGCCATTTGGTTGAGCTTGCTTATGGCTTTTTTGAAAGCTTTTGTATTAGAAGTTTTCCCATCTCCAACCCCTCCAAAATCAGTTAGCACCGCGCTGTGTTTCCGACAATTTAATGCTGAAAATTTAACACCGGAAGTCGCCAAATTTTGGTGACTCCGAGATTCAATCCCCGGGAAACGGAATATAGCCAAAAAGACTAGAATACTACAAACTAGCCTAATCATCTGCACAAGATAGAAACATGCAAGAAGATGATTATTGGACATTAAAACTAATATTTTCGTAAAGATATCACATATTCTATTGGTTTAGATGATTTTGATCTTCTATTATTTTGATATAAATATTGTAGAATTTATGCAGTATTCAACATCGAATAAAATATATTGTCACAAAAGAACGAACAAGAATACATTTTAGCATATATATATATAAACTTTTCTTTACCATAAGATATTTGAAGGACCAAAAGATGAACAGAGGTCTTCGTTCTGTTTTTTTTTTGTTTGTGTGAAAACTGAAAACAAGAGGATTGAGTAATATTTATTTATATTTTTTTTTTCCAAATTGAAATCACGTACAAATTTGTTTACTAAATTGTAATATTGGAAATTAACAAGTTTCCTACTAAGAAAACCAAAAGTATAAAATAAGGAAAGATCATAATCGAAAAGACTAAAATATCTTTCATATGACCCATTTGTAATAAACTGATTTTGTTTCCATTTATACAATAATACAATTCTAAAGTTAACCTCATCTTGGGATTAGTATTCTCATCGCTGATCTGATTCTTGCCATTTAAATTTGGACAACTAAATATGTAGAGATATGTAATTAATATGTATTGTTGTAGCCCGAATGTGGAAACAATGAATTTGTAGTAGGTAAAGGTCGGTGAATTTCGTGTATTGAGGATTGAGCGTTCAAGTTAAGTGTATTACAGAGCGCTTTGGAGTTGACAGACCGGACAGACCCCGGGCTATCAAATCATTAACGATTTGAGAAAGAATAGTGTTTAGACCGATGCGGACTGATTCTCGAGGACGGGTTTGTAACTTTTCTCTGGCGAGAAGCGATCTCCTGAAGGATTCTCTGGGAGAATTAGAGACCTGAGGCGATCTCGAGCTCAGTCCAAGATGTCTTGTCACATCACCTCATTCCTTTATTTATAGTACAAGGTTATGAGGGTACATCCTAGGTTTTATTAACCTCAGGTGCTGAATCTAACTCCTCTCTTAACCAGACCGCGGTTAACTGTTGGACTGGGCTTTTATCAGCTTTCTGGGCCTCCAGATCGCATGGACCGTAGGTACAGGCCCAACAGTAGCCCCCGGTCAACGAGCGAGATGGGCCGAGTTTCGTTGTTCGATAGACTCTGCGATCTGGAGCCTAGATGCCACGTGTCGATGTCTGAGTGGTCTGTCACGTGATGTTCGTGGTTTTCGAGGTGCAACGTTTCAGTTGCCGCTCTGTGTCTATAAAAGGAGGTTTTCGCTTCCCTTTCTCGCACTCACTCTACTTGCTTCTCTCTCTCTAAGGTAGTTTCTGCTTCTCACTCTTGTTTTTGCTTTTGGTTGTTTTATGCCTGTCACGTCAGCCAGTCTTTAAATTCTCCGATCTATCCTCAAAGAGTTCATCGTGTTCGTCTGCCCTATGTCTTCGTCGGCTCAATCTGATTCCCAAAACGACTTCTCCTCTCCCAACGCTTCCATTAGCTCGCCTTCGGTGTCCTCTTCGGACTATCGTACTGCGTCGGGGGACGAGATTGAATCCGAGCCCGTCAGAATTCCTTAAAGGGGGCTCGACCACGTTGAGGCCGGGACCTCCGAGCCCGCCGCCTCTAAGTTTTGCAAGGCAGGGCGCCAGCACTCAGCTCGCGGTCCATCTAGGGGAGATCGGATCGGAGAGGTAAAGAACTCCGATTCGATTGATTTATCGGATTTTCCCCAGGAAGGAATGGATTCTCCGGGGCCGGGACTAGGTCGCGATATCGTTCTGAAACGTTTTGACGATTGTAGGACGCTATCTGATGAGTCCTCGCTGTCGATTATGAGGATGGCCCGGAGTTTGCCGGATAGCGTAGAGTTTTGGGTTCCGGGCGATCGTGACCGCCCCTGGTCGCCTCCGAAAGGATTCATGTGTCTGTATGAATCCTTCTTTTCGGAGAGCGGGCTGTCGTTCCCATTACCTCGACTACTGGTCGAATACTGCGCCCGACATGGTATTGCTATATCTCAGCTATCCCACGCATCAATTCGTAATTTCATGGTGTGCATGACGTTGGCCGCCAAGCATGGGATGGAATGCGACTGTGATTCGTTCGAGGCGATGACTCTTTTTAAATGGCGGAAACCTATGGGTCGTTTTTATATATCAGCGCATCCAAAGTTTAAATTGATAGATCCGGACTCCCACAGCGACAAGTCCGAGAGCTGGGAACGATACTTCTTCTTTGTGAAAATCGATGATGCGTCGGTCGGAAATCCGAGATGGACCATTCGGGCTGGCTGGAATATTAGATACAGTATGTTTAATCCCCGATGTATTTTGAACTTTCCCCCCGGGCTGACATCTAATCTTTTCCTTTGTTTGCAGATTCGGTTGTCCCTAGGATCCTTTTTCCGTTTAAACCTGGCGAAAATTTGTTGACCGACGTTCTGAAAAACGTGACGCCTCAACTTTGGCCGGAATTTCTCGAACAGCGAATTCAGAGGTGTAGGTGTCGGATCCTCACAGGTCGGTGTTCTACTTTTGCGATGTTTCGATTTTGAACGGGCTGCTCGTTGACGTAACTTATGCTTTATTGAAGGTTGTTTTGACTTGGAACTCGCTCCTCTGCGTCCTTACACTTATCCTCCAATTAAACCCAAGAAGACTCGTCTACCGAAGGAAGTGAAGATGGTAACGAAGAAGGCTGCGTTCAAAAGGAATACTTATACTGACGTGATCGGGGCGTCTGGCCTCGGAACGTCCGCGGGCTCCAAGGAGGTCGCACCTGTGACCAAAGAAGCCGGTTTTCCTTCGGGTGTGCAGACCGGGAGGATTGCTGATACGAGGGTCGGAGCCCGTCTTGCAGAAAAAGTCGCCGGGAAGAAGGTTACGGCGACCTCCTCCGAGATCGCGAACGAGGTCCCGGAGATGAAGAAAGAGGCAAAGAAAAGAAAGTCCGCGGGTGCTTCTAGCGGGCAGACGAAGAAGGCTCGTGTCGAGGGAGCACGGGAAACAGAGGTCGAGGCTGATCCTTCTACTGAAGTCACGCAGGCCTACGATCTGACCTTCTCCTACAAAAGGGAAGAACACATCAGAGAGAATTTGCGAGCGTCCGCCGATCTTCTCGCCAGGATTCCCTGTCATGAAGAGCTCAAACTCCTAAATGTGGATGACTTGGTGGAGAAGGACGCGTATCAACTCTGGGCGGGGAGCGCGATGGAGGTGAGCTCCCTTTCATTTCCTACTTTGCAGTTATCTGCTTCTTCGTACCCATTTTGCTTACCAAGCTTATTGGCGTTCTGTTTTGGCAGATGATTACTCATACGAACCTGCTTACCCTAAGGTATGATCGTCACGTTCGAAGACTTGCTGACAAGCTCAAGGGTTTTCTGGCGATAAAGGCGGAAGCCGACAAGGTTGCTGGGCTTGAAGAGAAAATCTCTGCGCAAAACCAGGCCATAAAAGATATGTCCGCGAAAGCCGATGAGGCGAGGAAGAGGGCAAGACTCGCTGAGGAGGAGCTCGAGGAGGCGAGGAGGAGGGCAAGATTCGCTGAGGAAGAGCTCGAGAGAAAGAGTGCGGAGAAGGAGTCTCTGCAGACCTTTTGTGATGCCGAGGTCGCTCGCTTGCGAGCTTCTCGGGAGTTCGAGGTCAATAAGATTGTCATGAAGTGCAACGACAGGCTGAGAAGGATCAAAAAGTCGATCGCGGACAACGATGAAGTGAACAAGCTTTCGGGCTTGATGAACCAAGCAATGGCGATCAAAGATTATCTGTCTATGTTATCGAAAGAGGGAATTGCCATTCCTGTTGACAAGCCAGCAGATCTCGAGGAGAATTTCAAAAGGTTTGAGACTCAGCTCGAGGCGTTTGAAGTTGAAGAGATAACCGAGGAGGAATATGTGATATCTCCTCCTGGCTTCATGCGAGCGATCCCTCCTCGGACTGACACTGAGGCTCCTTTCGATGAGTACGGGACACATATGACCGCCGAGGACGAGGAGGATATCGACCCAATCGGAGGAGATCTTGATGCAGCTCCCAGGGACGTTGCCATGGGTGAAGTTCTCGCTCCTTTTGATGGAGTTCCGGTTACGTCGGCGGTCTAAAATTTGTTTCCCTTTTCTGTTTATTTCCTCTAGGCCGCTTGTGGCCTTGGTATTTTCTGCTTGTAAGGATTTAAAACTTTATTTTCTGCCCGGACGGGTTCTGAATGAGACTCTGTCTTTTGCTGTTATAGAGTTTTGTGAGCTCGTAGATTATCGTTTAACTAAGTTGGCGGGGTTTAGCCGGCTTACAGACTTAGAAATAGATAGGTTGTGTTAAAAACCCTGGGTTTTTACAAGTATTTCCCTGTTTGCCTGTGACTCTAAGGTCGGCTTGTGGCAGTGTCCGTTTTGTGACTAAGTGTGCGAGGCGGACTCAGCTTAATGTCCTTAGTCATTGTGGGACGGGTTGCGGGTCTGGCCCCGGCTTACAGGTCGCCAGGGGAAGTTTTAAACTTCGGATCTGACGACGTGGTTGATCAAACCACTTTTGTTCATGTAGAACGTAATTTGGTCAATTGCCTGGCCGAGGCATTGATGCAGAATGAGCTCGGAGCTTTTCGGGCTGGGAGAGTCAGCGCGCGAGATATGATAAGTCGAAATCATAAGGAAATGAGCAAAATTTAACGAACTGGAAATTTTTTTTTTTAATATTAATAGTTGTGCCTTTTTACGGGCTGCCTACGTACCCGTTATGATAGGGATCAAGCCAATCGTAGTTCATTTACAAGAGTAACAAGGTGAGCTCGCAGAGCCCTTTTTTTTTTTTTTTTTTTGGTGGAGATGCGGGGTAGGTGGCTGGATACCGCGATCTGTCGAGGCAGTCTTCAGGTGTTGTTTGCACTGAGGAACTTGGTGTCGTAGTAGTACCTTTTGAGGCTCATGGAGTTCCAAAATCGTGGGATCATTTCACCGTTAAGGGTCATCAGGCGGTAGACTCCGGGTCGGATAATTTCAGTGACTTGGTAGGGTCCTTCCCAGTTCGCGCCGAGTTTCCCGGCCTTGTATTCGGCTGTGTTTTCGTAAACTTTTCGAAGGACGAGGTCGCCGCCATTGAAACTCCGGTTGCGGACTCTTTTGTTGTAATACCGCATTGCGAGCTGCTGATAATTCTGTATCCGGGCTAGAGCTTCCCCCCGCTCTTCTTCGATGTGATCGAGATTGTCGATAAGCATTGTGTCATTGAGGATGGGGTTTTCGGTCATCATTACGCGGCGTAAGCTGTTGACGTTTACCTTGGCTGGTGCCATTGCTTCCAATCCGTAGGCAAGGGAGAATGGTGTTCGGTTGGTCGACTGGCGGGGGGTGGTCCGGAATGACCAGAGCACGCCGTCGAGTTCGTCTGCCCAGAGTCCCTTTTTGTCCTTGAGTCATTTTCGTAGACCGTCGATAATTATTTTGTTTGACGCTTCCGCCTGGCCGTTGCCTTGTGGGTATCTTGGTGTTGATTTGCTTAACCGTATCTTCCACTTTGCACAGAAATCTTCAAAAGTTGCTGAGATAAATTGCAAGCCGTTGTCCGTGACGATCTCATATGGTAGCCCGTGACGGCAGATGACAAATTTCCAAACAAAATTCTGTACGTCGGTAGCTCGAATCATCGCGTAGGCCTCGGCCTCGACCCACTTGGTGAAATAGTCTGTTACTACGATTTCTGCCTTGACTTGGGGAAGGGACCCATGATGTCCATTGCCCAACGCATAAAAAGGTAGGGTGCTGTCGCTGTGGAGAGTGGCTCGGTCGAGGAGTTGATCATTGCTCCGTGGCATTGGCACTGTTCGTAGCAACGGGCGTATTCGGCGCAATCTTTCAGCATTGTTGGCCAGAAGAAACCAAGACGTTTAATTTTGATTGCTAGAGCCCGACCTCTGGAGTGGTTGCTAGTCGCACCCTCGTGTGTCTCAACCATGACTCTGTGATCTTGTCGCCAGCCAGACATTGGAGTAGTACATCAACGGCGTTCCATCTATAGAGTTCGTCTTTAATGATAATGTAGTGCGCGCTGCGGGTCTTCAGTCTACGCGCCGCCCACTTGTCTTTTGGGAGTTCGCCAGATATGATGTATGCGATAATCTCTTGTCGCCAGTCCATTGTAGATTGACAGGCGGTCTGTGGTGGAGGTGTTTCGGTGGTATCGGGTAGATCGTCGGGAATGATGTTTATGCGGCAAACTCCTTTGGGCAGGTAATGCTTGGTTCTGCGATTGATTCAATCAGAATTACTCGGCGTAGGTCAGAGTCCGAGCTGGATCCTAGAGACGCGAGTGATTCAGCCTGAGCGTTGTCCGCCCGTGGAATCTTTGTGACTTTGAAAACGTCGAAGTCTTTGGTCAATTCACGGGCAAGTTTTAGGTATGCCTCCATCCTTTCGTCTTTGGTGTCGTACTCCCCATTGAATTAATTAGCTACGAGCTGTGAGTCGCAATACGCGTGGATCTGCGAAGCGCCGACCTCCTTAGCTAGTCGTAGTCCGGCAAGTAGAGCTTCATATTCGGCCTCGTTGTTTGATGCTTTGAATTCTAGCCGGAATGATTGTTCCAAAATCTCTCCCGGTGGAGATTCGAGATGGATGTCGATGCCCGCTCCGTGCCGTGATGAGGATCCGTCAACATGAAGGGTCCACTCGTGACTGATTCCATCGGACTCTGCAGAAACCGGTGGTAGCTCGACGAGGAAATCGGCCAGGACCTGAGACTTGGCGCTCATACGATTACGAAAATCTATATCGTATTCGCTAAGCTCTATAGCCCACTTCGCCATCCTTTCGGACACGCTCGGGCTGTGGAGGATCATTCTCAGAGGTTGCGTGGACATTACTACGATTGTGTGAGATTGGAAGTACGGTCGTAGTTTGCGGGCTGAGATGATGACCGCTAGTGCGAGCTTCTCGAGGAGGGGGTAGCGAGATTCCGCCCCGTCAAAAGACTTGCTGATGTAAAAAATTGGTTTTTACTCACCACGGTCATCGCGTACTAGCACCCCTCTGATCGCTGCGTTGGTTACCGAAACATAGAGATACAGAGCTTCTCCTGGCTTGGGCTTGGCCAGCACAGGTGGTGTAGATAAATAGGCCTTGAGTTCTCCGAACGCGGCCTCGCATCGATCATCCCAGAGGAAGCCATTTTCTTTGTTTGTCCGTAGCAACTTATAGAACGGTAAGCTTCGATCCGTAGATCGAGAAATGATCTGTTGAGGGCCGCATGCGGCCTGTGAGTCGCTGGACTTCTCTCTTATTTTTAGGCGAGGGTAGGTTGATGATTGCAGCGATCTGCTTCGGGTTGGCCTCGATCCCGTGCTGTGTGCCGATGTAGCCTAGGAACTCGCCCTAGGTGACCCCAAAAGGACACTTGGTCGGGTTAAGCTTCATTCCAAATTTGTTCAAGACCGCAAAGCAGTCTTCGAGGTGGGTGATGTGATCGTCGGCCTTTCGTGACTTGACGAGCATGTCATCGATATAAACTTCCATAGTATCGCCGATCTGATTAGCGAACATCTTGTTTACCAGACGTTGGTAGGTCGCGCCGGCGTTCTTGAGACCGAACGGCATTACACGATAGCAATACGTGCCACGGTCTGTGATGAACGCTATTTTCTCACGATCGTTGGGATGCATCATGATTTGGTTATACCCCGAGAAGGCGTCCATAAAAGAGAGGAGTTCATTACCAGCTGTCGCCTCGACGACTTGATCGATGCGCGGAAGCGGAAAACTGTCTTTCGGGCACGCCTTGTTCAGGTCTGTGAAGTCGATGCAGACTCGCCACTTACCATTCTTCTTTTTGACGACGACTGGATTAGCAAGCCATTCTGGATAATAAACCTCGGCGATCGATCCTACCTCGAGCAATTTGGCGACCTCGTCGTTTACTGCCTGGGCCCGCTCCGGACCGAGCTTCCGCCTCTTTTGTTTGATCGGTCTGTACGTTGGGTTGACATTCAGCTCGTGAGTTGTTATGACTGGGTCGATCCCTTTCATATCTTGCATCGTCCACGCGAAAGTCTTAACATTAGAGCTCAGGAATCGGATCAACTGCTGTCGTAACGGTTCCTCGAGCTCGGCGCCAATCCCGACCTGTCGTTCAGGACGTTGCTTATCAATGCTGACTTGGATGACAGTTTTCCGCTTCTGACTGACGTTCGCGGGCTCGGTCGGTTGGCTAATGTTGCAGGTGACCCTACACATTTGTTGCTCCGTGACGAAACACGACCTCGCAACCTTTTGACTTCCGCAGATTGTGAAGACTCCGGTGGGAGTCGGGAATTTGACGCACTGGTGATAGGTTGAGGACACCGCTCGCAGGGAGAACAGCCAGGGTGTTCCCACTATAACGTTGTAGACTGCTGGTTTATCGACTACGAAGAATTTGACAATCTTGGTGATACCTCCTGCGTAGACCGCCATTTTGATGGTGCCCAGCATCATTGTCGTTACTCCGTCGAAACCGGTCAGAGGCTTCGGGCTAGGTTTTATTTTGTCATCCCCTATGTCCATCTTTCGTAGTGTTTCGAGAAAAATGAGTTCAACCGAGCTTCCTGTATCGACCAACACTCGAGTGACGTCGCAGTCCTCTATTTTCAGCTCAATGACTAGTGGATCGTTGTGTGGCATTGACACGTTCTTGGTGTCAGCTTCGCTAAAAATGACCGGCATATCGACCTCGGCTTGTAGGCGACAGTCTTGTTGCAAATATGCTTCCTTCTCGTGCTTCTTGAGAGAGCGGACCGAATTGGAAGGAGTTCGAAACCCGCCCATTATCATGTAAATTTTGCGTTTCGACGAAGGCTGGCCCCGACCAGAGCCCTTACCGTCGTCGGACTGTTTCGGAGGGAATAGGAGATCGACGTTGTTATCTGGCTTTTGCTCGTGCCTTTTTTCATGCTCCTCGGCTTGTCGCTTCTCGGACTGGTTAGAAGGTAGATCGAGCCGTACTTCTCCGCTGTTGAATTTGGCCATCAGTTTATCTTTTAACTGCCTGCATTGGTAGGTCGAATGACCATAAATTTGGTGGTAGTCGCAGAATGATCTGGTGTGAGACTCCTTTTCTTCTCTGCGAACAAATTTGAATGGCCATTTCTTGGTTTGGTTCTGAGCCAGGCTCGATGTTTGATCTTGCCTACTCGCGACCAGGTTAGTCGTAAGCTTCTTCTTGATGTCTTTAAAGTCTTGGTCGAGGTGTTTCCGGGGTTCAATGTAGTCATCGTCCACGGGCTCTTTTGCTCGGGCTTTTTGGGCTACTGGCTTAGAGGGAGGATATTTTCTAGAATTAGCTGCCCGATCTTCCTCCAATGCGATGTAACGCGTCGCCCGGTGCATGGCATCTTCGAGGGTGAGGGGTTTTTTGAGGACCAGGTCGGTTCGGAAGGGTGATTCATGCCACAGGCCGTTCTGTAGAGCGCCGATGGCAGAAGCGTCGTGGACGTCCAACTCTGCCAATACTGCCTTGAAACGAGCCATATAGTCGCACATGGACTCTTTAGACCCCTGGGCCAATGCCCATAGGTCGGCATCCGACGCGCCGTCCTGAATGTACATCGAATAGTGTTTGAAGAAAGCCGTGCAAAGCTGGTTGAAACTGTTGACGGAGGATGGTTCGAGCCGAGAGAACCAATCAAGCGCAGACCCGGTTAGGTGTTCCATGAAATACTGACAGTAGGCCGCATCTCTTTCTTCCGGGGAAAGTTGAACTCGCCCCATCGCGATGGTGAAAGCGGTCATGAAATACTTTGGGTTGGAGTTTCCAGCGTAGGTCTGCAAGCGAAGCTTTGACGTATATCTGAGTGGGGTGGAAGTGATTCGATCTGTGAAGGGTGTTCGCTGAGTCTCTTCCAGCACGCGATCGATCTCGGGCGCCGAGCTGAGAGCCCGGTGGACTTGGGAGTTCACTTCTCGTAGCTTGGCTTTCAAGGCTGCGATCTCGGCTCCTTGAAACAAATTTTGGTCGGACGGGGGTGGTTGGCTGAGCTGAGCGCTGATCGGTGTTCGGGATGGTGTATTTAGGTTGATTACCCGATGGTGAGTCAGGGGTCGCCCTTGCCGTTCTGCTGCGTATGAATGTGCCCGCGTTTGTTGTGCTGGTCGGGGAGAATCTAGCTGTTCTTGAATAACGTGGTGTGCGTTGGACAATTCATCCAGGCGAACGTTCGTTTGTCTGAACAGATCGTCCTGCTGATCGAAGCGTCGCATGAGGGAATTTAGCATTATGGTGAAGTTGACCTGCTCGTTCGTGGCGGTCATGGGTTCGTTAATCCTGGGCTCGACCGTGACGGAAGCAGCTTCTTCTTGAACCGATGTTTGATTAGTGACCGCTCCTTCTGCCATTGTTGAGGCGGGGTTATTTGACTTATCGATGCGGTCTCTTGAGCTGTTACGTTGTCGACTTGCGGACTGGTCGATGGTTCCGGGCTCATAGTTCCTCGCGTTAGAAAATCTCCAGTCCCCTACCTGGCGCGCCAATTGTTGTAGCCCGAATGTGGAAACAATGAATTTGTAGTAGGTAAAGGTCGGTGAATTTCGTGTATTGAGGATTAAGCGTTCAAGTTAAGTGTATTACAGAGCGCTTTGGAGTTGACAGACCGGACATACCCCAGGCTATCAAATCATTAACGATTTGAGAAAGAATAGTGTTTAGACCGATGCGGACTGATTCTCGAGGACGGGTTTGTAACTTTTCTCTGACGAGAAGCGATCTCTTGAAGGATTCTCTGGGAGAATTAGAGACCTGAGGCGATCTCGAGCTCAGTCCAAGATGTCTTGTCACATCACCTCATTCCTTTATTTATAGTACAAGGTTATGAGGGTACATCCTAGGTTTTATTAACCTCAGGTGCTGAATCTAACTCCTCTCTTAACCAGACCGCGGTTAACTGTTGGACTGGGCTTTTATCAGCTTTCTAGGCCTCCAGATCGCATGGACCGTAGGTACAGGCCCAACATGTATGGATTTAATATCATTGAGAATACTAATCCCAAGAAATTATTGACTACTATTATTCAGAAACTAGATTAGGAACCGCGTTTATACGTTGGTAAACATATTAAAAATTATTAATATCAAAATTTAAAGTTTTAATTAGTAACCCATTAAACTATAAAAATATTTTGAAATATTTAAACATGGATCTTAAACCATTTAAATTTAATTTATACTCCCTCCGTATTATATTAGTTGTCATTCTAGCTTTAAATTTTTGTTTCATATTACTTGTCATTTTGTATTTTCAATAAACATTTATGATCAATTTTTACATTTTTAGCTTATTTATCACTCTTATCAAATAAAACAGTGTATTAATTTGTGTGAAAAGACCTAGTATGACAACTAATTTAATATGGAGGCGGTATCTTAATTGTCATGTCCTAATTCATATTTATCCTTGTTAAATTTTACACTTTTGAATCTTAATAGTAAACATATTATTATGATTTTACGTAGTGACGTACTTTTCATTAAAAACATTTTATACAGAATTTTCATTTTATATAATTTCATTTTTTAACATTGAAAAGTATAGGTAGAAATTTTTTATTTTTTGTAATATTCTATAAATATATTTACGTATTTACAAAATAAGTATATTTATAGATCTTTTTTTCTTTGGTATGTTTGTTCATACAAACTTCAACATTGAAATTTTCATATTTTTCCTATTTTTTTTTTAATTACATAATTAATTAAAATTTATATTTTCTCTCTATTTTTTTTAATTGTTGATAGTCTCTTTATTTTCTTTCATAGTTTTATTTTTATAATTTGTTTAAACTTTTATAATTGTTTTTTCCTAGCTATTTGTGATTATTAGAAATTTTCCTTTAATTATTTTTTTCGTTTTCTATTTTTAATTTTTTAAATTAATTTTAAGTTTTAACAAATATCACGATTTTGTTTACATTTACTAATTCAAAGACAATAAAACCATAATTTATTGGTTTTAGAAATACAAAATATCCTTATAAAGTTCTTCAGATTAATATAATGTTTTCTATGTTTTTGCCCAAGGAATTATTTTGTATCTCTAATTATTATTTATTAAAGTTATAAAATAAAAAAATTAATATATTAATTTTTAGATAAATACAATAAAAGTTGCTTGCTAATTTTAAAGAAACAAATTTTACATTAAAAATATACTTTTAGTTTATTCCTTTCTCCACATTTAAGTTTGTTCTTTTTATAATAAGTAATATGAAATCTATTCACTTGACAAGAAAATAAATGCAACATCTCATATGGTGTAAAACTAGTTACTATCTAAAAAAGACAAAATGGAGCAAAAAAGGGTTAAATAAATAGATAAAGTGGCTAAAACCACTATCTAAAAATGTTTGATAAAAAAACTTAGGCAAGCATAAAAATTATATCTTTTTTTCTTATTATAAAGTTTTATCTGACCGAGATAGAATATCGGATCACACGTTTTAGGTTCAATCGAGTTCTAATCCATCGGTAGGAACATGTACATAATCCAAATGTTTTTCACCTAACAATCTTATTTTCATATTGCCAGTTGGCCGACAAGTTATCCTCGAAACTCAAGATGATATCACTAATGTCGAGATGCATCTTATGATGTTATATATTGGATGCCGGAAGGTTTCTCAGAATTACTTTTGTTGCTTTAAGTGGAGCATATGATAGTTGGTTTACCACTCACATGCACAAAATTAATAATATTAACAATTTGATCGAAGAAAAGTTTGAATATTTTGATTCCTATTGAAAGTGAAAGTTCATACCCCATTTAAATTTTTGATACATCTGGATCGTGCGTTAGGCTCTCCATTGGTTTATCCTTGATCGTTTGACCAGTCATATCCTTGATTATACATCTTGATCGTTTGAAAAGTTTTTCTTACCGGTATGGTCATACCATTCGAACACGAAATGTAGAGATAGATGACCCTACTTGTATAAATTAAGAGGATAAACTTATCTCAAACATATATATATATATATATATATATATATATATATATATATATTCTAAGAAAATTAAATTTGAATGAAATTGTATTATAAGTGATAACTAATTTGGATAACAAATGTTTTTTTATCAACCCAATTACTTCATAAAAATAAAATAAAGAGAATATCATGATATGTTTGTGTCCAATCCAGAGAGAATAAGTTTAGAAAGATAGTATGGTTTAATTTTAACTCTAAAATTTGGCTAAAGAAATTTTGAAATGAATCAACTAGTCTAAGAGATTGGAAAAAAAAAAGGACGAGCCAAAACAAGACTACTACTTTAAAATGATATTTGAAAACCATAAAACTAATAAAACCTCAAATTTAATTAAATACCAAATACCAATAACCCTAACACACTCATATACAAACGACACTTATACGTGATAAAAGATGTGAAAAGGGCAGCCACGTTGAGGCATTTAATTTTAACAAACTTGATAAATGGTAAAGCCTTTTTAGGTTATGAATGCAAAATGGTCCCTCACCACCAAAATCTCATTCAAATTAATTAGCACTGCGTCGTGTCTTTCATTGCTTCTCATTATTACATAACAAATATGGATTCACTATAATATTCTCCCTAACCAGTTTAACTAAAAATATAGATAAATCAATACACTTTCATTGCTTTTGTACGGCAGATCATAATAAGTTTAGAATAGAATTAATTATAGTCAAACAAAGACGACAAGAAAAAGCCAAACATAATATTTTCTACGTCTAAGTGATCTATTGATATTTGCTCAACCGGTAAAGGCATACCCCAAATAAATGTATGTTAAAATCGCATATTTCGTGAGCTAAATATGACCGTAAGTATCCTTTTTGGAAATCTACATATAAGAAAATCACATGTTCATACAAAAATATTTCTATATATCCATCCGTTTACAAAGATATTTGTGGTTGTAATTGTAAAGAGAAATAATAATATGATCATATTCTTATTTTTCTTTAACAAAAAAAAAATATTCTTACATTTCTTTTAACAAAATCCGATCATTTAATTTCCTTTTTTACTGTGTAAGAATGATACTTTTTATTTAAAAAAAAATGATACTTTTTTTGTTTTGTCCCCCATTAAGAAACGAAAAAAATAGATAAAAAATAGAAAATAATGGTACATATAAAATAATGGTGGAAAGTCCAAAATCGATCAAAATTGTATGGTGTCCATCCAAAATATATAAGCCGACATAGAGTTTTATATGTTCGGTATATTTAGACGTACATATATGTATAGCTTTCGATAAGTTTTTTTTTTAATTAAAAGTTGTGTATGAAATGTATATATAGATGCTTTATCTAAGTCATCTTCGCATTTTCTTTTGGTTAGAAGATAAGAGAGTTTTTGAGTCACACATCTGAAGAAACGTACATGGCTTTTCATGTTTTTTTTTTTTTTTTTACTGGAAGATTATTTATTATTACAAATCCAAACATACAAAATATAATATAAAAGATAGTCCGAGAGTTTTACGAGGAGCAGTAACCCGAAAGATTACCGGGGAGCAGAATCCTAAATATTACAGGGGAGCGTAACCTTAAAGATTACATGGGAGCGTAACCCTAAATATTACAGAGTAGCGTAGATGAAAACAACATAAATCTAAAAATCAAAGTTACCACGAAATAAAAATACAAAAGAAACAGTCGAATCCAACGGATAGCGTATAAAAAACAGAAGACGCGGATCAACGAAGCTCACCAAATATCGACCTGGTTGGGGGGAAACCGCGGAGAAAGAGTTCAAATACGACGATCAACAAAACCCAGAAGCCAAGAACGGGAATCTAAACACCTACCCACTTAATCTTCACCCAAAGAGTCTATCGAAAACTATGCATCTCCACAAGAGGTTAGCCTTATTAGAACCGACAATGGAAGACCTAGGGCACGAAGACTAATTATTGACTAAACTAAGGACGGTAGAAGGAGCTAGAGAAAGTGACCCGAATATAACATATGCTAACTGACGATTACCCAATCTAGACCAACACCATGGACACACAAACCGAAGAAACACGAGTGCAATCACATACTCTTTAAGGAGAGGAAAACAAGTAATTTCTAGACCTACAAAACACTAGCCAACACAACCAAACCGAACCTACAAAACACTTCTGGCCCACAAGCCAGAGAAGCCCACATCACTACACAAAGGCCCATATTTCCGAGCCATAGCCGGCCCAAAATACAAGCCCCAACCCTAACAAACCCGATCAAACACCAACCTGCCGCCGGCTTCTCCATCAATTATAATTGTTCAATTATCTTTTGTAACACTAACACTCGTTCAATTATAATTGGATTTGTAGATGAGCAGCTAGGCTTCTTCTTCAATTGACTCAGAGCTGTTATGGCTGCTTCAATCTCAAGAAGGATTTTTCGCAGTTTTGGATCTTTATCAGCTCGCGGTTATGGAAATGGTTTATGTTCTCTTCTTTCTAGTGATGTGAAGGTTGGTGTTTATCGTCACTTGCGTATAATCAAGTTCTACTTTCTACTTGACTGATTCTCTTTCTGAGATTTTTGTGTGCAGTATGGAATGTCTTTACTTTCCAACCGAAAGCTATCCTCTTCTATTTTGACTCCCGACTCAAGCGATGATTCATTTCCCTCTGATTTACTTTTGAAAAAAACGGTGATTGGTATGTACATGTTTGGCTACAAACTGACTTCAGGCTAATTCCAATCTCGATATCTTTCATGTTGCTTGCTGAGCTTTTTGTACCTTATCTTGGGAATCTTTGAGTTCGTTTGGGTAGAGAGTGAGTAGTGGTGTTAGGAATGTGCAATTACTCTGTGTTCGGATAATCGTTTTCTAGGCCTGACTTAGCTTTTTAATGAAGGTTAACACTGTTTTGCATACCTTTGTTCTGGTCATGTTGAGCCCTGTAATTTCTCGCTTTCTTGTGATTGAACTTGAGACGTGATCAAATTTCTGAACAATGATGGTTTCCTTGTTGCTACTCTCATTTTGAAATTCTGGACAAGTTTTCATTGGGTTTGTTATGATAATTTCCGTAGGACAATATCAAGACTTGGTCATTCCGGTGACAAACTTTCAGAATGAAGACAAGGGTTTCATGGTTTTAGCAGGTGATGTCTTTGATGTTCCAATAAGGAAAGATATCATTCACAATGTTGTGAGATGGCAGCTTGCGAAACGCCAGCAGGTAACTAGTTAATTCTAGGCCAAATGAGCATTAATTACTCCCAAGCAAACAATCAATAATTAGTTTGACACATTTGGTGGATGTTCAGGGAACTCATTCGACCAAAACATTGAGTGAGGTTAGCGGAACTGGTAGAAAGCCATGGAATCAGAAGGGTACAGGTCGAGCTAGACACGGTACACTGCGTGGTCCACAGGTAAATCAGTTTTGGATTTTTAAGGTTTCTCGCCACCAAATAGTTGTCTGATTGAACTTTATCGAACTGTTAGTTCCGAGGTGGTTGTGTAATGCATGGACCCAAACCAAGAAGCCATGCGATAAAGATGAATAAGCAGGTTCGAAGGCTTGGATTGAAGATAGCACTGACAGCTCGAGCCGCAGAAGGAAAAGTCAGCTGCTTTCTCTCCTTCAATCATAACTTATTATGCTCTTGATTTTCCATAACCGTGCCTTGTTATTAGACTGGTCTAATTGTATCCGTTGATGAGCTGAATGTTTTTTTGGGAAATTGATGCAGCTCCTCGTGTTCGATGATTTGGCATTGCCAACGCATAAAACAAAGAACATTGTGAAGTATTACGATGACATGGAGAACACAAAGAAAGTCCTCATTGTAGAAGGTGGTCCTATCGAGGAAAAGCTAAAGCTAGCTACCCAAAATCTCCACTATGTCAACATACTTCCATCAATAGTAAGTTACATAATCCCCATATCAAACTTTGCTGTTTTTCGATTAGCCTGTTACAGCGAATCTTGAATCTTGTTTGTGTAACGCTTTGCAGGGGCTTAACATTTACAGCATTCTGCTCCACGACACGCTTGTGATGTCCCGTGATGCTGTGAATAAGATTGTTGAGCGTATGCACACTCCTATTAACCGTTAACAATGTCTTAAAATGGCATTATCAATAAGAAACTGCATTATCACAAGGAAAAGAGATCCAAGAAACTCCGCCTGTAGTGTCTGTACCGGCAATTTATATCGGTTAATAGTTATTTGGTATTCTCCTCCACGACTATCACACTGGCCGGTTTATGGTGTGTTGGCTTCTCGGTCTGGTTTTTCAATCTGGAATGTTGAAGGATTGAGTTTTTAGATATTAATGGTTTTTATGTTTTTTAGTAATCGTGGAATGGTATTTTTTACGTTACCAATTGAAGAAAGTTAAAGAACGTAGGTTTGCATTTGATTGGAATTAAAAACATTAATAAAAATCAATTAAGTAAATAAATGGATATCTAGCAACTTAATTAAGGAGAAGCTGCATGATAAAGTTCTTTTCATTATAGTATATACTTTGTTGAGTGATTTCAAACACGTTTGATTATGCATCGGATGAATTTTGTAGTTTTTGTAGTTTTTTGGTTAAAGATGAATTTTGTAGCTGATATAAGTTTTTTTTTCTTAATGATCGGATCATCTCAAATCAAAATCCAAAGTAATTCTCAAAACTCATAAAAATCAAGATATTTTTGCCATTTAAGCATCTACGAGTTTGATCTTTGATCAACATGGCAAATCCTCGACAAGCAGAAGCCACTAATCCATTACACTTGCTTGTCGATACCATGAACATTTTATTTTATAGTTTTTTTTTTTTTTTAACTTTTTATTTTATAGGTTGTAAATAAAAAAAGATGTGAAATGGAGTATGTGGACCTTGTGTTGAGCCCGACTGCAATGGAATTCGCCATGAGTTAGGGTTTCTTGGAGGATTCTGTGTAGCAGAAAAAAACCTATGGACTGGTTATTTTACGAATTACCTCTTCTTTTATTTTTTTACTCTAATCTAGATATTTTGCAATTATGATATTTCCTATGATTATTGTCTTTATTTATTTGGATGGTGTAAGGAAGGTTAGGGACTATCTATCTATCATTAATGGTATTTGCTTTTTTCGTTTTTCTTTGGATGTTAAATCGTCCAATAATGGTTTAAAGAAGAAAAACATTAAAGGATAATCCATTTTATTGAAAACAGAACTACAAATCTCATGAAGAAAGACTTGTCGTCTCATAAGTGGTTTGAAAAATATTATTTTATTCATTAAAATAACAAGTCTAAATGTATAACCTTTAATTTCTAGTGGTTTAGTACACATTGATTGTAATCAAATATATCATCAAAAATTATATTTCTTTGAATGCATATATTTTGGGAACCTTTTTACATAAATTAATTCCTTAATTTGTTATCCAATCTAGAAGCTTATAGTTTACATAGGAAACATCAACAAAATATGATTTTCAAAGTAAAACATCTTTTCTTAATATTCAAAGAGCGGAAGTAAGGAAAGCAAAAAAATTGGAAACCTAGGAGAGAGTGAACCAAACACGTATAGTAGAGTGAAGAAACCGAGTCATTCTTAAGTTTTTTTTTTTTTTTTTTTAACTCTTTTTTATTAGATCGGCATAATTTATCTCAAACTCTTGACAGACTAACATTATCATAACTTTTGGCGTAACATTGGCATGGGAGCTAGTCTTCTATAATGCATAACAAGCATATACTTTTTTAACCTAATCTCTATTTTGTAATCTAATATTTTTTAACTGAAATCGTCAAACATCCCTAACAAAAAAAGAATTTTGGTACCCCAAATCGAAAATAATCAGCTGTTGTTGATTTTTTTTCAATTTTATGAAGATCAAACCATTACAAATGATTAAAGTGATAATCTCAATTCCAAATCTAGCTCTTGATTGTCACTGGATCCCGAGTTTTGGTTTCCTGATCCCAACGATTTACTTCTTCTTGTTGAATTTGGATCCTATTCAAGACAATTTTTTTTTAAAAAAAATTATTAGAATCATTTATATACAAATAATCAATAACGACTTACAACACTTTAAACATGATTAATTAACCAACGTTTAACCATGACATGACTTCATTGAACCATGGCTCCTGCACTAAACTAAAAGAAACCGAATATCCTAATGAATTGGATCCTACTTCATGATAAAATTCGATTAGAACATCTTTTAAAAGAGTATTGAGCATGTGAATGAACTAAAAATCCAATCCCTTAATTATGACACAATCATGTGAAATAATATTTTTTCTAATTAAGACATGCATGATGCATATATATGCGTGAGAGTACATAGTAAAGAACCTCGTGGTAATGTCTGGTGATGTTTGGTTCCAAAGAATGTTGGCTCTCTAAGATGCCGTAGCTTGGGTTCCAACTATTTTGAACAAAAAAAAGTAACATTTTATAAGACAAACAATATATATAAAATAAATTCACGTATACATATTCAAATTTATAAACTTACAAAAGACAGTGAAAGGTGATCTTATTGTACTTCATGGTTGCTCTTTCGTATTGATCACTGTGTACACCCATCTGCCAAGAACAAACAAAACCATTAAATGTTGATATATTTTCGTTTAAATTAGTTTTTTCCCCCATTGTTTTTGTTTTGTTTCATGATTATTTTAAATGAGTCATGTTATTGATGGAAACATAATCGACCAAATCTTGAAGTAGATTTTCCCTATTAGGGTGGAATATTTTGATCAAAAGTAAATAATTGATTATATCAAGTTAGATTAGGAATCCAAGTAGTATTCTTCTTTATCAATCACACGCATGACTCATGAATAGATCATTAAAGGGCAATATATACCATCATGTTTGGATAGAAGCCATAAGGAGTTGATGTTGGCAATGGTGATGATGATGATGCATATGTAAACGATGGTGATGATGATGGTATGGATGAATATCCTCCCTGCATCCTTACATACTCCTACATTCATAGTCACATGCATATGGCGATCTAATTAATATACAAATTGTACTCATGAAAATAACAACTTATTTCATAACATATAAATTTCTAATAACTGCACATCTTAAGAAATGGGTGGTCGTGAACTTAACAAACATAGGCTATAATAACTTGTATGAAATCTGCTGTACTCAAGATTTCATATGACTATTTTTTTGTTTTGATAAAGTATATTTTCTAATCAGTTGAATCCAGAGAAAAAAAAACTATATGATCAAAATTGCGATTAATTGTATGTATAATTAGTCGATATAGTAAATAGCTATATATATAACTGATTGAATGATTTGTGTTTAGTTATAGTTATAGTTAGATCTGAAAACAATAATACACACGACAAGAAAAGAAAAGAAAAACCCTATAGATTTCATAAAATTTGCCATCAAATCATCTTTAGTTCATGGGACAATTTATTAAAAGTTGGTCGGATTCTTATTAGAGATCCAATGACTCGAAAAAGAAACCTACGAACTCCAAGATCAGATAATACGTATATATATAGTTATTATACGTATGTGTGTGTATGTTAAATGTTACCTGAGGATATGAAGAAGGATTATAACTGTTACAACTCATTTCGCCATGTAACCTAAGCTTCTCCAGTTGTGCTACTCCGAGACCTCTCTGTGGCTGCTTCGGCTTATCGGAACCATTCATCTTTCCTCTTCTCGTCGCCGGAGAAGAAGACGACGACGTCGGAGACGATGAAGATCCTCTCATGTTTGGTCTACCAAGAAACTACTTCCCATGTTTCTTTGATCCGATTTTAAGTATAGCTATTCCGATCTTGAAGTACACGAGAAAATCAAGAAGTAGAGAGAGAGAGAGAGAGAGAGAGAGAGAGAGAGAGAGAGAGAGAGAGAGAGAGAGAGAGAGAGAGAGAGAGAGAGAGAGAGAATGACTTTTCTTGTGTTTGGTTGGCTTTGAGCTAAGGAATCAGAGAGAGATCTCTGTCATGGTGAAATGGTGATCTCTTTTTTTATAAGCTGTTTTTTTTTTAAATTAAAATTTATTTTTAAGTTTTGTATTTAAAACCTTAGTATAAACTACTGCATCGCTGGATCAGATTGTGTCCAGATTTCAAACGCACGCAAAATACATTACATTACATAGATTTTATGCCCTTATTTTGATTTTACAACTCTCTTTTTATTTTTATTTTAATTAAATCATTTAAACTTTTATTAATTACAATGATTGTGCAATTTAATAATAATAATGATTAGCTTAATTTTCTTAATTATTTTTCGCTTTTGGATGACTTCCAACACAAAAGACTTCGAAGTTGATTCGATCATCTAATTATTTAGCTCTCCTTGTCTTCGATCTAAACTCAAATAAACAATATAAATTGGACTTTCTTTTTTGCTATTACAATATTGTTTTCATATTGACCCACGTAACGAACAGCTGAATCTTTTATATAGTATAGTCTACGATTTTCTTTTCCATATTTTCGATTTTTTTTTGTTTTCCTTATCTCCGAATTCACGGCAAATAGCAAAATAGAATTCAAAAAGTATTTCAAGTATTTTCCTTTCACTGAAATATCAGTTTCAAATACTTAATAGATTTGGGTTCGGATTTTCATGCGATATGATAGTAGATCTTATATCTATATATTAACTGCTAACAATATCACAGCATTTAAAAACATTTCCTTAAAGATGCTCAAGTATAAAATACTGTATAACGTAACAGTATGACTTAAATGTACTTATATATTACGTAATATAGGGAGATTTCATTAGATTCTTATTTTGATACGTATAGATAGAGTCAATAAATCTTCTTTGGAGCTAATTGAAAAATCTTATCGACCTTTAATTGTCAACTAGACAATAATTACGTATATGCGATACATGAAATAATATCAATTTACTTTTTATATAAGAAAACATTTATATAAGGATTTGATCAAGACGGTAGACTTATCCGTTGTGGAATTGTCGATGTAAGAATTTTAATAATTTGTAATAAAATAATAATAAAAATGCAGTGTTAAAAAAAAAAAATTTAAATTATGATATCTATAAAATTTAAATTATAAATGAATAAAAGGGGTGTACTGGATCGAGCATTTGGGGACTAGGGTGATTTGAGTTTTAATTAACAAAATTTTAAATAATTTTGATGATTAAAGATGCTTTAAGGAAATTGTTATGATTTAATATTAAAATATTCTGTAATCCCATTTAAAACTATGAGATTTATATTTTTTTTAATTAATAAATCTTCTAAAATCCTTTAAAGTCATTAAAATCTCAATACTAGAAACATTTTCTATAGTAGTGGATTTGAAAATATTTTTAAAATTCACTAGTTTAGTAAGACTAAATTAAAAAAAAACGTTTGCAAGTCATATATTCAATTTTTGTTTTATTGTCAATGATAGCTTTATTGATTAAGTGGCAAACAAAAATAGGTCAAGGGCATGCGAGACATGTTTTGCAATCGAGCCAGCCTTAATAATTGCTTCTTAAGAAATAAAACGTAAAGAAATCATTAGAAACAATAAAGACAACATACGAATGTCCTAAAAAAGATGATATGGAGCTCAGTAGAGTCCCCCTCTTCCTTGATAATCTTGACTAAGCCTTGGCAATCCGAGAGAACATGGATCTTAGGGAAACCCACATGAGACAGACCGGGTCATATTACCCATGCTTCCGCTACATCTTTCTTTTGGTCAGACTAATGACACTTCATTAGATCCACAATATTATAGAATTAATCTGCTCTCATTCCACAAAGAAGAGAAGACTCTCTCCACGCAACATCAACGAAAAGCAAAGGATGCCCGTCTTTGTTAAGGGGGAATTTTATATAATCTTATGGTTGTGGGTTGGTTTATATAAATCTGTGAGTCTGTCACTACTTTCGTCTCAACGGAAAATTAAATCCAGAACACAAAAAGCCAAACTTAATGTATTATCACTACGTCATCAGTCATTGGTTTTTTTAATAAAGAAAGTGGTGCACTATACTGAAAACCAAGGGGATGATTATAACATAATAACAACTTCTATAGGCTAGAGACTACAAATAAACTACAAATGACGTTAAGAATACAAAAAAAAGTATACGTCACCGGGTCTTCACACTACAAAAAAATAGTGATATTAACATAATTTGCAATGTTCATTTTTGTCAAAATTTTGCAACAGATTTTGCAATATTAATGCAATAATTAATACACGACGACGAAGAAATTATGTTCCGAATGTTTGTTACCAATTTGCAACTGTTTTGCGAAATGTAAAAAAAATTCTTGCAAAATTAGTAAAAAACACATATTTGCGAAGTTACAACGTGTATTCATTATTGCATTGACATTATTGTTTTCAAGAAAATCTATTTATTTTATTATGACAACAAAATATGTTTATTTTAAAGATTACATTTTTAAGTAAGTATAGAAAACATAAAGAATATGTTTACGTAAAGCTAAAGTATATGTGTTTTCTATACTTACTTAAAATTTTTAATCTTTAAATCAAACATATTTTTGTCATAATAAAATGAATAGATTTAATGATTTTATTTGCTAATGAACCAATTCAAAGATACATCCCACTTTTATAGAGATATCGCAAGCTTCTACAAAAATATGGAATCAAAGATTTAGATACATCCTAAAACAAAGATACAGTTAGATTGTATTGTTCCTTATATAAGATCTGTTTTTTTTTTTTTTTTTCCAAACACCAAAATCTCTATAAGTAACATTTCTTTAGTGATAACATAATTCATTTGATATAGATTTCTTTCTTTCTGAAACTTAATAAAAACAGATTTCTTTCTTTGGAGTGTGTTAGTTTTGTTCATCTTCTATGAGTCCTTTCTCTTTTGGTTTCATGTTTAATTTTAATTTATGTTTTTCTAAAAAAAAAAAAACAGGTGGATCCCATGGCAAATGACGATCAAAATCAACGTGAAGCTCAACCAAATGTATGTCATAGGTGTTCTTAATCAAACGAGACTGAATGGAATGCAGTGGTAAATGATTTAAAATTTTATATTATTAGAGTTATTCGATAAAAAAAAAAAGATTGTGTATTTGTCTAGGATCTCTTCTTAGTGAACTCTCAATCTACAGTGGATTTTTGACTACCATTAAAAGTCAATCAACAAATGATGAGGCTCTCAAGTGAAAAATTGAAGAGAATGTAGAAATCAAATAAAGGCTCAAGAGAAAATGATGGGTTATCGAGCCTAACAAATAATTGTTGGTTGTTTTCTACAATTTTAGTATTTAAGGATTGTTAGATTTTGTAATATTTAATTAATTAATAAAGTTAAACGTTTTTTTTCTTTGTTCGTTGCTTCTTATAAATTAATATATTATAAAAATAACTAATAAAAATAAGAAATTAATGTTGACAAAAAACAATTTATACCATGAATTTTTGATATTTGTTTTTAATATAATTCAAATAGTATATTTAATTGTTTTTTTTGTTGCTATTTATTTGTATATAAAATATATCATTGTAACACTACTTGCTATTTACTTTAAGTAGCAATGATTTGCAATAATTTAGAGTTGCAGAAATTGTTGTAATTATACCATAAATTTGTTTCAACTTTTTTGTTGCACTATTGCAACAAATAAACAAGTAATAACACTGTGAGAATTACAATAATTTTGTTTTCTATTGCAAATAACACTGTTTTTTTGTAGTGTTATTTGGGAACTCCAAGAAGATAAACAGTTCTAATGTTCGATACACCTATCTACCAATGATCGACAAAGAAAATTGGGAGTTGTGGACCAAACACTCTTTACAAACCAGTCGACCAAGCTTGCCAAAAAATTGAAAAAATTGAGAAGATTGACATTGAATCGAAACCATATACATCTTTCGAAAGTAAATCTGAATGAGAGTAGAACACAAAACCATGGCCGCATAATAACTGAAACACCCCAACCCGTAAAAATTTAAAATTTTCGACCCAGATCACTATTATCACAAATAGTGATCCTCAACGGTCCAATATAACAATGCGAAATAATAACTCAACCAACACATCAATTAATAATCCTATACTTATTAATCACTCAACATTATCAGTAGCAACAATTCAACAACCATAAATCACGGTTCCAGAATTACTAACACCTTAGCAATTCTAACATAACAACATGAAATACGAGACACTAGATCTCCCCTCTTCCCGGCCATGATTCCACAATCACAACATAGTCTAACCTACATCACATGGCAAAAAGAGATGCGTGAGTATTATCACAAATACTCAGTGAGACGGTCATCCCATCAACAGGCTATGTATATATATATATATATATATATATATATATATATATATATATATATATATAAGCATAAGCAATGATACAATACCAGGATGAACAATCAACAATGCACCACACACCAACCAACAAGAAAAACCGCACAAACACGCAAAAACAGCCTGTGTCGATCGACACGCGTAAACCGTGTCGATTGACACACCCTGCCGACACTCATGACCATCGGCACACCACCCCGGTGCCACACGATACTTTTGTCGACACTGTGTCGATCGACACACATTTCAAGAAACAAGAACACACGAATTTCTGCACATAAAACCACCAAAACAACACGTAATTCGATCCCAAACAACACACAATTGTATTCTAACACTTCCTATACTTATACAAGCCTATGGTCATGCACTCACCTCGATTGAAAAGGAAAAACGGATTGTGGGGGTCGGATTTCTCCCATACGAGATCGATATAACGACGAGATCAACTTTGCAGCGTCCTGACGAAATTGGATCAAGTCTGCAAGGACCGAATCTGAATCTAGGCCCAAAATGACATTAAACCCATTGACAAAATGGGCTTAATAGATTAATGAACCTAATTTTAGTATATTGCTTAATGGGCCAGACCCATTTATTAGCTGGCCTATTTTACTTACAAGTACTATATATAGTTTATTGTACTCACTCAAAAGGGGATCGATTCATTCCTTGTAATCAGAGCTTAACAGAAACAGCAATAAAACATATCTTCGACTTTTGCTTTGTGATTCATACTCAGAAGACTCGTTTTCTCCTTTCAACCCTTGACAAATTCAACTGTGTAGGATCCGCCGTCCACAGTTTGGCGCCGTCTAAGGGGACACGACAGATCTTCTTACTCGAAAGAATCACCGCACAAGCGACACCGAAGATGACTGACGAACGCATCGACAACACCGACGCTAGATGCATCGACAACACCGAAAGCAGATGCATCATGAACAATAACGACAACCGCGTCGATGACACCGGTGACAATCACGGTAACAAGGAGGTCGAAACCAATCTTACTGCGAACACTACGCTGAACATCAACTGAGCTGTGATGGATGCGACGCCTGCACTGGACGTACTGAACCAGATCAAGACAGCGATGGACGCGATGCTCAAGAGGCACGAGAATCAAGACAAGGTGAACTCCGCAGTGACCGAGAGACTCGACATCCTCACCACGGCAAGTCGAGGCCGAGGCCAAGGCCTGCTCAGGCGACCAGGAGGGCGAATCACACCGACTGTTCTTTTCTCTACGCCAGACAGCGCGCCTAGATCAGGAACCTTCCAGCCGCTGCATACCACCTCGGAGACGGGCGAAGGAAGCCAAGCAAGGCGGACCACCAGACCTCTGGAGAACAACGCAGCAGACGCGCAAACAATATACGGTGCACCACAGGTCGTCAACCTCGACGAGGACGTGCCAACCGAGGTCAACACAGCAAGGCGTGCAGATACTGGACGCACTAAGGTACACCGAGTCAGGACGACCCACGATAACGAGGAGACCGGGCACGACAACGTCAGTGACGAAGATCTCGTTTGGATTCGGCAGCTGGATAACTGACGTGACGCGGCGCTGTTCGCCCAGAAGGCTGAGATAGCCGAGATGCGCAGAAGGATGGAACAAGCAGCCGAGGATATGAAGGCAGTTTAGTCCCAGATGCATCAAGCTATTAGTAAGGCTCCACAGCTAGACCTGGTGTTGGAAGAGGCGCAGAACACCCCGTTCACTACCACAATCACCAGGGCTCACGTGTCCGATCCAGGAAAGATAAGGCTACCAACATACGAAGGCAAAACTGACCCAACAGAACACATTACAGCCTTTATAATCGCAATGGGTCGAGCTAATTTTAAGGCAGACGAGAAGGACGCAGGAAGATGCCTTCTATTCATCAAGCACCTGAAGGGACCGGCTCTACAATGGTTCTCCCGGCTAGAGCGGAATTCCATAGACAACTTCAAGCAATTAACAGAGGCATTCATGAAGCAGTACGCCATATTCATGGAGCACCAGACTGAGGACGCTGATCTATGGACCATGAACCAAGGACAAAATGAAACGTTGCGGAAATTTATCGATCGTTTCAAAGCAGTCCTGTCAAAGATTAGAGGGCTAACCGACTCGGCAGCCATCCAAGCTTTGAAAAATTATTGTGGTACGACTCGGACTTCCGCAAAGAGTTGGCATTGAATGCCCCCTCAACTATCCAAGACGCCATGCACCGCGCCACAGAATTCACAGCAAACGAGGAAGACGTAAAAATTTTGGCCGCCAAATATAGAAAATTAAAACCAGCCAGCCAACCCGGCCTGACGCAGCCACAACATCAGCCCGGTAACAAGAAGGCAAATCAAACACCTGGCTTCGTGCAACACGAAGGAGGCTTTAAAGGAGCACATAACTTCCAGATAGAGTCGTCTGGATACGGTCGAGGCTGAGGCCGAGGCCGTAGCCGAGGAAGGAGCAACACCTGGGTGAGAGGTCAAAGCTCGACAACTTCATCGGACACTCCACTGCGAATTGTCGTGTTCTGGATCTAAAACTTGCAGCAAAACTGGTAGAAGGAAAGCTCGGCGACAATATCAGCATCAAAGATTTCGAGATGGATGTCAACACTAACAACCCTGATTGCACAAATGGGGATAACCCAAAGCGAGGAAGAAGAGATGACGAGCAGCCGCCGCACAAACCAAGGCAGCGGATCAACATGATAATGGGTGGATCTCGCTACTGTTCAGACACGGTCTCGGCTATCAAGGCATTCCAAAGACGTGCAGATGTTAGCGTCAACTTCTCGGCGCCTTCTTCCTTCCCAAACGATGTTATCGCGTTCGAAGAGAAGGAAACAACGGGCATAGATAGACCACATGACGACCCACTCGTTATCGAACTCATCATTGACAATCGCGATGTCGCACGAGTCTTAGTGGACACTGGCAGTACGGTAGACGTAATCTTCCGAGATACTCTTAACAGGATGAAGATTGACCTATCTAGAATCGAGCCATTTCCTAAGCCTCTAACAGGTTTTTCTGGAGATACAACGATGACGATGGGCACAATCAAGTTACCTGTCCAGGCCGGCGAAGTCATAAAAATTGTCGATTTTTTGGTAGCCGACCAACCAGCGATTTACAACGTGATCATGGGAACGCCGTGGCTAAACTCCATGCGCGCTGTGGCATCAACCTACCACCTCTGTCTGAAGTTCCCTACCCCGAGGGGAATAAAGACAATCCTAGGCAGTCAAAAGGAGTCTCGCGTGTGCATCATGGTGGAACACAAGCACCGACACCCCGTCACTGAAACAACTTCAAAAGAGAAACGTAAAAAAATAAAGATGGATCGAGAACCGGTGAAGGAGCTCTCTCAACTCTTATAGCAATTACAGATTAACGAGGACAGCAAGGAGCAAGTTCGACCGACATGCGAACCCATCATATCAATCTGCATTGACGATGTTAAACCCGAGCGGTGTGTCAAAATCGGGGCGGGACTTGATCCTGCAATCAAGGAAGAACTCGTCTCTTTCTTAAAGAAAAATGTCAACACTTTTGCATGGTCGGCTGACGACATGCCTGGAATCGACATCAAGATAACAAGTCACGAGCTGAACGTCGATCCGACTTTTAAACCGGTGAAGCAAAAGCGCCGAAAACTAGGACTTGAATGGGCAAAGGCCGTCAACGATGAGGTGGAACGACTCTTAAAAGTTGGTTCGATCACAGAAGTCAAGTATCCAGATTGGCTAGCCAATCCAGTCGTCGTCAAAAAGAAAAATGGAAAGTGGAGAGTTTGTGTTGACTTTACCGATCTTAACAAGGCGTGTCCGAAAGATAGCTTCCCACTTCCGTACATTGACCGACTGGTTGAAGCAATAGCAGGGAGCAAGCTTTTATCATTCATGGACGCTTTCTCGGGGTACAACCAAATTATGATGAACCCAGACGACTGCGATAAGACTGCCTTCATCACGGATCGCGGAATTTACGGCTACAAGGTGATGCCTTACGGCCTCAAGAACGCTGGAGCAACATACCAACGTCTGGTAAACAAGATGTTCGCCACTCAAATCGGCAAAACAATGGAATTTTACATAGACGACATGTTGGTGAAATCCCTGGAGGACAAAGACCACATCTCAGACTTGGCGGAATGCTTCGAACATCTAAACCTGTACAATATGAAGCTAAATCCTACCAAGTGCCGATTCGCAGTTACATCTGGGGAGTTCCTTGGCTACTTAGTCACCCATCGAGGTATCGAGGCAAACCCGAAGCAGATTGACGCCCTCATCGAGATGGCTTCGCCAAAGAATAAACGAGAGGTACAACGACTGGTAGGAAGGGTAGCTGCTCTCAACCGATTCATTTCCCGCTCTACTGACAGGTGTCTACCATTTTACGATGCTCTACGTGGAATAAAACATTTCGAGTGGACCGAGAAGTGTGAGGAAGCATTCCAGCAACTGAAGAAGTACCTAGCCACACCTCCTGTTCTTGCAAAACCAGTCGAAGGGGAACCATTGTTTCTGTACACGGCGGTCTCCCCTACAGCGATAAGCAGTGTACTAGTTCGAGAGGAACGCGGTGAGCAAATACCGATTTTTTATGTCAGTAAAACCCTTACCGATGCAGAAGCACGGTACCCACAAATGGAGAAACTAGCACTGTCCGTCCTCATGTCTGCTCGAAAGCTGCGACCGTACTTTCAGTCCCACTCAATTATTGTTCTAAGTACACTCCCGCTGCGATCCATCCTTCATAGTCCAAGTCAGTCCGGCAGGCTTGCCAAGTGGGCTATCGAGTTAAGTGAGTACGACATAGAGTATCGGGGACGATCCTGTGCAAAGTCTCAAGTATTAGCTGATTTTTTTAATTGAACTTCCGGAGGAACGCAGTCACATCGACAACCAAGACTCGCCTTGGGGACTCCACGTTGATGGGTCATCCTCTAAGAGTGGCTCCGGGGTAGGCATCTGTCTGACATCACCATCCGGCGAGATACTTGAGCAGTCGCTTCGACTAAACTTTCCCGCATCCAACAATGAAGCCGAGTATGAGGCCCTCATTGCTGGCCTAAAACTCGCCCAAGGACTTCGAATTGAACGAGTAGACACATTCTGCGATTCACAGTTAGTCGTCAACCAGTTCAATGGGGAATACGCAACAAAAGACGACCGTATGGAAGCTTACTTAAAGGTCGTTAAAGAATTGGCTTTGCAATTCACACATTTTTCACTGACCCGAATTCCAAGGGGGGAGAATACTAACGCCGACGCATTGGCAGCCCTCGCGTCTACGTCTAACAAGGGCTTGAAGCGAATCATTTCGGTGGAATTCATCGAGCACCCGAGCATCACTCTGCCACAACTAGTTAACATCCTTACCCGGTCCCAAGCATCCAAAAAGCGAAGGGGTTAGCAGAAAGAGTCGCGAATGGAGAAGACATCGAGATTGAAGAGCCAGTCATCGCACCATCACCAGTTCGGCGGAAGAAACGACCGCATAACTTAGTTGATTCTTCTAACGACGACGACGCGGCCCCACATGGGAAGGAGGTAACCATGCAACAAGCACCAACACCTCTCGACATCGAACCCGATCTCCCGCTAGCCGAGGCGAATCAAACAGCCAAAGCCACCCCTCCCACAGATTCACTTAAGTCTGATAAGACAGCCACTACAACCGAAGTGGTAATAGACCCTGCCAAGCAGTATGAGTTTCCAGCAATGGATACTGACCCGATAGAGAGCCTCGACATTCCTTCCATTCCTGCCAAGAAAAAAATTGACAAAAATTTTGCACCAGCCCATGACTCGATAGTAATCAACGACAAGCCCACACCGGTGGCCAAAGCTACTCCCATAGAGGTGGACTCTCACGTCGCAGAATATGGGTGTGATACAAGTTGGCTTGGTGCCATTCGAGACTACATCGACAAAGGCGAAGTCCCTCCTGACAAGTGGGCTGCTTGCAAACTTAAGGCCCAAGTCGCTCGCTACACTCTACAAGTGGCATTTTTCGGGTCCACTGATGCTCTGTGTTGAAGGTCAAACTGCTCGAAAAATTATGGAGGAGATACATGGTGGTTTCTGCGGGAATCATTCTGGTGGACGAGCATTAGCTATCAAGATCAAGCTACATGGCTACTACTGGCCGACGATGATTAGCGATTGCGAGAAGTTTTCGGCTAAGTGTGAGAAATGTCAACGCCACGCCCCAAAAATTCACCAACCTACTGAAATGCTCTCCTTGGTAACCTCGCCATACCCGTTCATGAGGTGGTCTATGGACATCGTTGGTCCCCTTCACCCTTCACGACAAAAGCGTTTCTTGCTAGTCTTGACCGACTACTTCACCAAATGGGTAGAAGCAGAAGCCTATGCTTACATTCGGGACACCCAGGTTGAAAATTTTGTGTGGAAAAATATCATATGCAGACATGGTATCCCATACGAGATTATCACGGACAACGGTTCTCAATTTATCTCTGGAAAATTTGAAGCCTTTTGCGCGAAGTGGAAAATCCGGCTCAACAAGTCTACTCCACGATGTCCACAAGGGAACGGCCAGGCCGAATCAATCAACAAGTCAATTATCCTTGGCCTCAGGAAGCGCCTGGATGAGAAGAAAGGCCGATGGGCTAACGAACTAGAAGGCGTGTTATGGTCGCATAGAACAACTCCAAGACGAACAACCGGCGAGACACCCTTCGCCCTCGTTTACGGTACAGAATGCGTCATCCCAACCGAAGTCCAGTTCCCCACCATCCGACGCCAGCTCTTGCCGGATCACGAAGCACTTAACAACGTCATACTACTCGAACGACAAGACACAGCTGATGAAACCCGAGACAAGGCGTTAATCCGGATAATAAACTATCAGCAAGCTTCTGCAAGGTACTACAACTCTCACGTTAAGGAACGACGGATCCAGGATGGAGACTTAGTACTGCGCAAAGTTTTTCAGAACACAGCTGAGTGGAACGCAGGCAAGCTCGGCGCTAACTGGGAAGGCCCTTACAAAGTCACTAAGGTGGTCAGACCAGGAGTCTACGAACTAGCCAACATGGCAGACATTCCGATACCACGCTCATGGAATGCTAGGCACTTGAAAAAATACTACCACTGAGACATACTACCTGAACTACGTGGCGGCTTGATCCCTGCAAAGGGTACGTAGGCAGTTCGTCTTCGGATGGGTTCAGCTGTCCCCCCTCCTAAAAAGGGGGGGGGGAGTGAGTGCATATACTCGTATACTCCCACAATCTTGTAAGAAATTCTATGATGAATAAAAGCTCACAAGTTTGTTTTTACAAAGTCTAGTATACGTCTTTTACAGACTAAGTACTAACAAAACAGACATCCAATTTCTTTTTTCATTGCTGCTGGCCACAGTAACGAACTCTAACACTTACTTCAGATCTGACTACCACACCCTCTGCGGTTTAAAGCGCGCTATACAAATGATTATGTTCATTACCGGAGCGGAGGTGTTCACAGGAACAACTCTGTAAACTGGAATGTCCATCACTAAACCCAGCAAACAAATCGCTGGTATCATCGCAAAGTTTTCATTATAGGAACGACTATGTTAATGAAGAACACGACCGTAAACCGAAATGATCACTAAAAACCCAACAACTCTATCGTTGGTCATCAAGCGATAACATGTTCATTTTTGGAGCGGGCGTTTCAGTAAAGACTCACCCGTAAACCAAGGTGATCATCAGTTAACTTATAACTGGTCGCAACATTTTTATAATCAATCTTTAGGAGCGGACGAATCAACAACAGCCCGCCGGTAAACCATACTTGCATCAAAGACAGTAAAAATCAACACAACGATGTCAAGAGCTAAAGACTTAGCAACGAAACAATTCATCCAAAAGACAAGAACAAGAATCATAAAAGCTGCTTCCATAAATTTCATCTCTAAAAGGACGTAAATCAAAACAAAAGGATAAACACCATCCAAGCTGAATCAAATACTAAATCCAAAATCAAAAGTGCGATAAATCGCCAAAAACAACTAAGACGCGATCTCCTCAGCATTATCAACAATCTCAACGTCCTGCTCAGAATGACCTTCGGCCGCAGAATCTGACGAGCCATCTTCACTCGAAGAATCAGAAGAACTCGAGCCCGAAGCAGCGTCCAACTCATTAGTTTCACCGTCGATGGTATTAATGGAAGAAGGCTTAAGGATCTCCTCAAGTTCGCGCACATGATCGGCAAACACCTTGTCAGCAAGTGCCAGGCCCGCCTTCTGCTCCTTAAGAGCAGTGAGCTCGTCGCCAAGATCCGGCGCCTGATCACTCTGAAGCAACTCGACAAACTCAATGTTACTCCGTACTTCGGCAAGATCAATTATGTCCTTCCTTGGCTGGCCATCGATTTCTCCAACCTTCTTTCTAGCACAATCGATCTTCGCTTCGTACTTCACTGACAGTTCGCGCTTCGCCTCTTCCACCGCTTTCAGCACAGCCGCATCTTGAAGCTTAGCAGCAATGCTTAAGTGGTTGGTGAGGTCGACGACTTCCTTCTTCAAGCGCGTCTTCTCAGCTTTCGACTCTGTAAATGTTCCATTTATCTCACGATGCTTATCCTCGGTTTCTTTTAGAGCAGCTTCGAGCTCAAGGATGCGGTCTTCTGCAACCTTTTTTTTATTTTTAAAGTTGTCACAAGCCGTCTGAGTGTTAGCAAGCTGACGAGTATCCGATCGGGCAGATACCTCATAATCGATAGCAAGCTGGTTAAGTGAGGACAGGAACTGCGATAAAAAAAAGTTAAAGGGTCAGAAAGAACGAAAAAGCAGATCACGATCCTATGGAAATTGTCAAGAAACCGTACAGTCATACAGTGGAGAGCCGTGTCTGAGTAAGAGGTCCTCTTCGACATCTCTTCTGGAGGTGGAAATACAGTGCCTGGAAAGACGATCCTGGACAAATGTAGTGCCGCCCGTGCAGCATCACCTAGAGATTCCTTCGTACCAGAAGGAACAGTCGAAGCCATCGCCACACGGTCGCGTCGAAGAGATGAAGCATGCCCCGATCTGTTCAAGTCGTCTCCCCCAGCGTTGTCTCTATCCATGTCTTCTCGGGAACGCTTGCGAACTGCCTCAACATCGTCGTCCCTACTCCTTACATCATCATGACGCTTCTGCGACGACTCAGGACGACGATCAGTTTCGACGGCAAGATTTCGCTCTAACGCAGGGCGATGCGGTTTGGGCGCAAGGGTTCCTGTAGTACCAGCTCTGAGGACTGACGTCGACGGTCCAGGTTGTCGGAAAACTCTCGCATTGGATTTTGCCTCGATAGCTCTCCTTTCACGAGCAGACGGTTTCCCCGCGTTGTTTGACATCTCTGGTGAAGACTCCAGCAAAGTAACACCGAAGCGACACTCACAAGCTTCTCTGACTCTGCCTAAAGAAAAGTCCTCCTTCCCGCTACACTTCTCAGCAGCAAGTTTATCGCGAAGAACAAATAGGTCAATCGGCAACTTCGCAATGCGGCTCAAAACTGCAAAAAAATAAACAAAGGAAGAGTTAAAATAACAAATCAAAAGGAGTAGACAAGCGAGACTGCACGCACAAAAATATATCTAAGTCAAAAAGCAGTAGTACAGCAGGATCGGCTACCGCGAGTCCCCCATCTCTCTCGAATTCTATCAAGGTGATCGCCGCCAACTGAAGCTTCATTAATTTTCACAAAGAAAAACTTTTCCGCCCAAAAGAGATCTCTGCTAGGATGATCCACAATAATTTGGAAGTCAGGCTTTCCCTGGAGAAAATAACAAGGTTTTCCCTTGGAACCAGTCTTGTTGGCCTTCAAGAAACTTAACAGATGATCAACCCCGACCTCGCTGTCACATTCATAGCCGCGCACCATAATCCCAATCAAATGACGCATCCCGCGAGGCGTGAGCTGAGCAATAGCCAGATTAGTCCTCCACAAGTAGTCAAGGATCGCACCAGGGATCGGAAACCACATGAAACATGCATGAAAGTAAGTTTCATATAAGGTGAAGTGGTCTCTTGGTGGATGATCAGCTCGTGCATCTGAGCACGGAACAACTAACTCGATCCCGCAGGGAATGCCGAAGCAATCGATAAGGGATTTCAAAGATTCCGGAGTTGACATTGTAGATCCTGGCGGGTTAGGTTCTCTTCGCCCTGGCCTCCGCCTCAGAGCAGCCGGCGAAACCACGATCTCGTCGCTGACCTCTTCAACCACAACTAGAGCATTGGAGGAGGCCGATCTCGTCGAACTGCGAGTATCAGACTCTGGAGAGAGAACCATTTTTCGTCCGAGAAGCTAAGGATCAGCAACCATATCTCCGGAATCATCTAAGTCACGCGAACTGTCGAGCTGCGAGTCCACAGAATCGGAAACCATCCACCTCTCTGCTGTACCAAAGAGCAACGGTCTGAATCAGTATCACTCCACAAAGCTAGCGTTGTCACCAAATCATCGAGCCGTCAAGTCACTAAGTCACCGAGTTAAAAAAAAAAAAAAAAAACGGCCGAGTCAACTCGGTCATATATGTGATATCGATTTTTTGCAACATCTCTCCTCGCCGCACACCTCTCTCTCTCCTTGCCATGCTTTTGTGTCCTCCATGTTGCTGGACATCGAGATCTCTCCTCGCCGTCAACCTCCATCACGAACCGTCGCGAACCGTCAACCTCTGTCGCGAACCGTTGCGAACTGTCGACCTCCATCGCGAACCGTCGCGATCTCGAACCAGTCGATGGACCATCGCGAACCGACGGAGGCAGATGACAAGACTATCGCGAGATGATGGCGCCGGAGAGAGATGACGGCGGAAGAGGAGATCGGAGGGAGGAATCGACGGCGAAGAAGAAAACAAAAAAAAAATAATAATAATAATAAAAGCAACGAAGAAACAATAAAGTAAGGAAGCAGAAGGGGAGATAATTTTTTACCTTTTGCCGAGGAAAAGTGATTTGGTAAAAAATAAGGTCCTGGATACAGGCTTATTTATACTTGGAGAATTTCCCTAAATCAGTTTGGTTTTGGGAATATTCCTGGAATCTTCCAGCGGGCCTCAAAGCCCGTTAACGCAACAAGACCAGCAACCTCCTCAGTATCCTAAGACATTGAAAAAGAAGATAAACCCAGAAAAACGTTCGATGACAAGACGTTCACGCCTGGCAATTTCGTGGTCCAACATATCGATCTCAAACTCCATAAACTTTTACCTTGGCACCATCGTGACTCGATACTGCCAAGCTGGGGGGCTAACTGTGGGGGTCGGATTTCTCCCATACGAGATCGATATAACGACGAGATCAACTTTGCAGCGTCCTGACGAAATCGGATAAAGTCTGCAAGGACCCAATCTGAATCTAGGCCCAAAATGACATCATAATGGGCCTAATTTTAGTATATTGCTTAATGGGCCAGAACCATTTATTAGCTGGCCCATTTTACTTACAAGTACTATATATAGTTCATTGTACTCACCCAAAAGGGGATTGATTCATTCCTTGTAATCAGAGCTTAACAGAAACAGCAATAAAACATATCTTCGACTTTTGCTTTGTGATTCATACTCAGAAGACTCGTTTTCTCCTTTCAACCCTTGACAAATTCAACTGTGTAGGATCCGCCGTCCACACGGATGATCAAGGGCTCAAGAACACCAAGAGCACGATCACCCCAAAGAACTCAACGCACACGACGAATGGATGCTCCAAATCCGAATCGGAAAACGGCTCCGGAAACTAGACGGATCAAGCTACATAACAGTATGTAGAACGTCTGCTAATTCGCAACGTTTCGACAGGAAAACTCCCTCGAAGTTGACTGCTCGGGACAAAAACTTCACAGACCACCCAACTTTAAACGAACACAACTAACAATCTAACCGACCGATTGACAAACGGATTTCTCCTACATCAAGAACAACGACAGGAGAACTTACCAACCATGTTTCACTCTGATCCATCGTGATCTTGCCCGCCGCTTGTCTCCTCCAAAACCAAACAGAAGCTGCCTCTCCAAACTCCCAAGAACACACTTTTCCTCACTCAACACTCTCTCAAACCTCTTCTCTATCAAATTCTCTGCTCAAAATTCTGAATAATGAACTACTACTGACACTCCATGTTTATAGGTGAAAACTCGATTTATACCAAACCAAAACCGCCTAAAACTGCATAAAACCGAACCATTGGTTTGTCTGCCAACAGTGTGTCGATCGACACACTCCCTCTGTGTCGATCGATACACGACCAAATATTCCGTAATTTGGTTCGCGGTCATTACAATTCTTCCCCACTAACATGGATTCATCCTCGAATCACTTGAAACCACCACACTACGGTCAACACAACAGCAACAGCCCTCTGGTCTAACTCTGCCAGCTTTGCCATTCTCCTAACCCCGTCTTACTAAGATTAATACTCTCATCCAAAACCCGACCAGATTCTCCCAAAAAACATCTACAATGTAACGCTCGCTGATCCGGATCAGGGGTGTCCGATTGATCGCACAATAATTAAACAAGAACATGCACGTCCAACCGTAGACCCCGAGTTTGGATCAATTGATCACACAACAATCAAACAAGAACATGCACGACCAAAGAGGCTACATATGTTTGCCAGGGTCGTCTAACCGAGGTCCAAACATGAGTAAAATCCTAGATAAGACATTTAAAACCTCTTAACACTCCTGACCTATTCGGCCAGCACCACTCGAGATCACACATCTCATATCAGCCCTCCGGTCCAACCTGGTCAGCTCTACTAATATCCTCACCTCTGGCCCTATCCGGCCAGCACTACTTGAGATTACTCACATTCTCAAAACTCAACTAGTTCCATACTAGTTACATTGCACCGTCACCATGGTTGCAATCTTGACCAAACCCGGTCAGCACACTAACTGAGATCATCTCTCGATCTCAATCACATAATGTAGGGGTCAGATTTCACCCACGCGAGATCGATATAGCAACGAGATCAACTCCGCAATGTCCTGACGAAATCACAACAAGCCTACAAAGGCTCAGCCTGAATCTAGGCCCAAAATGACATTAAGCCCATAAGCAAAATGGGCTTAATAGAATAATGGGCTAAATTAGATTTATTGTTTAATGGGCCATGTCCATTTTATTAGCTGGCCCATTCTAGATATTTCACTATATATAGCTCTTCATTATCACCCAGAAAGGGGATAAAGAATTCATTAGCAAAAACTCTTGTAACAGCTTTCTTCACAGCTTAATAAAACCTCTCTTGAGATCTTTGCGTTTGGTTGCTTTACGTAGAACTTTACAAACCCTGAAGAATTACTTAGATCGTGATTGTGAGATTCTACCGCCACAATTTGGAGCCATCTAAGGGGACGTAAAGTTTCTTACTCAAAAAGCACCACCGCGCCCAAGAGAAGAAATGACTCTCGAAGGAGACAACAGCGACAACAGTCAGCAACAGATCGCAACAGATGGATCCGCGGCTAAGGATCTAGAGATAAACGCGAACAAGCCCAAGGACGTCACCAATCCTCAGACCAAAGAGAGCGCGCCCGACGGACACAACACTGCAGGGGACAAGACTGTAGCAAATCCGTCGCAGCTCGCGGCGGAGATCACGCAGATAAAGGGAATGTTTGAAGAAATCCTGAGGAAAACAAGGGAGCAGGACAACTTCAACAATACAATGAGGAACCGGATGGATTCTTTAACCGCGGCAAGCCACATTAAAACGACAAGGTTTACACCCCACGCCGTGGACCGTGTCGCCCCAATAGCGCTCAACTTCTCCACACCTTCGGAGGCCCAGCGGCTTCGTCGACGTCGTCCGATTGACCTCAAAACCGAGCCGACTCCCGGAAGTGGTGGACGAGACATCAACAAGGGTAAAGCCATAGCTGGCGACTCTGCATCGGCAGGAAACCCCACACAGCCTGGCAGTTTAGCATCGGCCGGGAAAACAGCAACACGTGGCGGTTCGGCATCAGCTAGCAAGCCTGCGCCAGAGGTTGATCTCGAGGATGAGGTCGAAAAGGATGACTCCGACGATCCCAATGAACCAGGACAAAAGTCTGCAAGACAAACCTATCATCCTGAAGACGAGCAATACGCCTTCGAGCTTGCTGAAGAGGAAGAACGCCTCCGCTGGGAGAGACAACAGATTGCCGAAGAGGAAGAACGTCTCCAACGGGGAATGCAGCGCGCCGCTGAAATCCGAAGAGGCGCACCACGGGTGCGGCAAGACGAACTGGAAGAGTTGCGCACCTCTATGCGCCGAACCGACATGGACCTAAAGGCGATGCGCTCACAGATGCATCGAGCGATCAGCGCGGCGCTAGAAATTGATCGAGTACTTGAGGAAGCACAACGCACGCCGTTCACAGCCCGCATCTCTAAAGCAACGCTGTCTGACCCGGGAAAAATCAAGGTGCCGACCTACGAGGGTACGTCTGATCCAACTGACCATATCACTGCCTTCACTATAGCAATAGGGCGAGCCAATTTCAGAGAAGATGAAATGGATATCGGTCAATGTCATCTGTTTGTGGAACATCTCAAAGGACCGGCTCTCCAATGGTTTTCGGGGCTTGAGAGCAACTCCATCGATAACTTCAACCAGCTGTCTGAAGCCTTTCTCAAGCAGTATGCAATATTCATAGAACGGAGAACTCTAGGCGCCGATCTGTGGACAATGTCGCAGGGATCTACTGAGACTCTCCGCAATTTCATCGAACGGTTCAAAACCGTCTTATCAAGAGTGAAAGGCATCGATGACTCATCCGCCCTTGAAGCTCTGAAGAAAGCGCTTTGGTACGAATCAGACTTTCGAAAGGAAATAATCGTGAACGAGCCAACAACTATCCAGGATGCTCTCCATCGTGCCACCAAGTTTGCAAGAAACGAAGAGGAGATGAAACTGTTGGCGGAAAAGCATGGAAAGACAAAACAGCCCAGCGCTCCCTCTCACAATCAGAATAGCCAAGGCAACAAGAAGAACAACCAAACGTCTGGATTCGTGGAGCACGAAGGAGGATTTAGAGGTGCGCATAATTATCAAGTGGATTCTCCCGGTTACGGCAGAGGACGGGGCCGAGGACATGGAAGAGACACAATGAGCAATACATGGATCTCGGATCAAGACTCTTACGATGAATCGACTTACTGTGACTATCATCGCATCCATGGGCATTCAACTGTCGATTGCAGGACTCTCGGTCGAATGCTTGCCGCAAAGCTGGCGGCTGGCCAACTTAAAGGGGACTTCAACCTCAAAGACTTTGAGATGGAAACTAAGGACGAGGCAAACGGCGAACCCCCAAAACGTGGGAGGCGTAGTAGTGAGAGTCTACCTCCGGAAACCAGACGGCGAATACACTAAGTTACTTCTAACAATCAAACGAACTACGAAGCGACTTGATCCCCTAATAGGGTACGTAGGCAGCTCGTCTTCATATGGGTTCAGTTGCTCCCTCCTTCAAAAAGGGGGGGAATGGGTACGTATACTCGTATACTCCCATATTTATACACGACTTGCCGTTTAAAAAAATGTCAAAAGCCAAGTTTTTACTTGCAAATTTATCAAAAGCCAAGTTTTTACTTGCAAATTTATCAAAAGCCAAGTTTTTACTTGCAAATTATCGAAAGCCAAGTTTTTACTTGCAAATTTATCAAAGGCCAAGTTTTTACTTGCAAATTTATCAAAAGCCAAGTTTTTACTTGCAAATTATCGAAAGCCAAGTTTCTACTTGCAAATTTATCAAAGCCAAGTGTTTACTTGCACATTTATCAAAAGCCAAGTGTTTACTTGCACATTTATCAAAAGCCAAGTGTTTACTTGCACATTTATCAAAGCCAAGTGTTTACTTGCACATTTATCAAAAGACAAGTTTTTACTTGCACATTTATCAAAAGTCTTTCCCGAAACAGACTTCCTTTCATCACACCATTACTGTTGGCCATAGTAACGAACTCTTTACATCCCCAGCGGGTAAAGCGCGCTATATAAATTCAGTGTTCATTGCTGGAGCGGACTTATTCACGGGAACATATCCGTAAACCAGAATGTTCAACTCAGAAACCCAGCACACAACAAATCGCTGGTATAAATTCAGTGTTCATTGCTGGAGCGGTGTTGTTCACGAGAACATATCCGTAAACCAGAATGTTCAATTCAGAAACCCAGTTCTCTCGCAGACGCGCGGACACAACAAATCACTGGTCAAAATCTTGTGTTCATTGCTGGAGCGAATTTGTTCACGGGAACATATTCGTAAACCAGAATGTTCATCTAAAAAACCCAACAACTTTGTTGGTCATTACGCAATAACATGTTCATCTTCAGAGCGGGCGCGTCGACGCAAACTCACCTTGAACCAAAACGACCATTCCAACTCGAATCAATGTCTCAAATAATGCAAGGCAAAAATGACGCTGAACAAAAGGACAAACATCATAAGCTGAATCAAATACTAAGTCTGAAATCTAACTAAAGCGCGATCTCGTCAACGTCGTCGACAACGTCATCGACAATCTCAATGGCTTGTTCAGAAGAAATCACCGGCGTAGAGTTTTACAAATTATCATCGCTTGACGAATCAAAAGAACTCGAATCCGAGTCAGCCTCCTCTTCAACGACACCAGCGTTCGTCTCCACAACTCGATCATCAGTCGTGCCAACAGGAAAGTCCTTAAGGATCCCTTCAAGCTCACGCACATGCTTAGCAAATACCTCATCCGCGAGCGATAGGTTTGCCTTTTGCTTCCCAAGATCAATGAGCTCTTCACCAAGGGACGATCTTTGGCGCCAGTTCACGCTTTGCTTCATCAACAGCTCGCTGCATAGCTGCATCATAAAGATGGGCTTCGTCAAAGTCGATGTTCGCAGGACCTTGTCGTAATTCACCTTGTGATGTCGTCGTCTTCTCCACTTCGATGCGCAAGCTTCCCTTAGTCGTTGTCCATCTTGTCAAAATCAGGGACCTTATCGCTGTTCACCACGCGATGCCGACGATGTCTCCACCTTGCGATGTGGGATTTCTTCGGTCGTTGTCCACTTCATCAAAATCACAGACCTTGTCGCTGTTCACCTCGCGTTACCGACGACGTCTCCACCTGGCGATGTGGGTTTTCCTCTCCTTGTCCACTTCCTCAAAATCAGGGATCTTATCGCGGTTCGCCTCGCGACGCCGATGTCTTCTCCACCTCGCAATCCATGCTCCTTCACTTAGTTAGTTCGAAGCACCATCTTTCTCACCCGATCGAATCTCGCCTCACACGCCCATTATGTGATGTCGTCGTCTTCTCGTCGTCACGGTGTAAGCCTATCCACTTCACCAGACTGGGTCTTCACAAGACCCCGTTAGCACATACCTTTTAGCTGCGTGAAAACCTTGTCGCAAAGGCCTCGCCATCAACGAACGCCACCTAGCCGGAAAAACTGCAATCTCATTGCGAACTTCATCTATCGCAATTAGAGCATTGGAATAGACCGGCCTCGTCAAACTGACGGAGTAGGATTCTGTAGAAAGAACCATTCTCCTTCCAAGAAGGAAGGGATCAGCGACCATCTCCCCGGAATCGTCTAAGTTAGAAATTGTCGCAGCGGTGTCCTTCGCGCGCGAGCCGTCAAGCTGCGAATCCATGGAATCAGAGACCATCCTTCTAACTTTACCTCTCCGCTATGCCAAATGTCAACGATTCGAGTCAGTTTCACTTCACAAAGCCGGCCTTCGCTACCAAGTCATTGAGTCGCCGAGTCAAAAAAAAAAAAAAAAAAAAAATATCAATCGGCCGAGTCGACTCAGTGGGTCAACTCGACCGAGTCAACTCAGTGAGTCAACTCGGCCGAGTCGACTCACTAAGTCAACTCGTCAGCTCTCGAAGCCGGGTTTCAGCCGCCGATCTCGCCTCGCCTCGCCATCAAAGAACGTCCCCTCGCCTCGGCTCGCTCGTTGATAAGCAAGCCGGAGGCGGATCTCTCTCCTCGCCGCGGATCTCTCTCTCCTTGTCGTTTTCTCTCTCTCACCTCGCGAGGTGGTCGGAGCTCGTCGGAACCACGATCTTCACCTCCGCCGTCAACGCGAACCCCTACTGCTGCTGCTGGTCCAGAAGATCAACTCGCCGTCGACGCAAACCTCTCCTCGTTGGACAAGACACGAGCCACGAACCGACGACGATGGCGATGACGACGAGCGACGACGACGGTGCTGGCTGTTGTCAGGTGCTGCGACGATGACAGATGGGCCGGAGACAGACGGTGGCGGAGGAGAGAGAGGCGGCGGCTCCATCGAAGATCGGCGGCGGCCACACATAAAAATCACAAAAAAAAAAAAAACCAAGAGAAGAAGAATAATAATAAAATAAGGAGCATCAGATGTGATTTTTACCTTTTGCTTTGCTGAGGGAAAGTGATTTGGTAGAAAATAATGTCCTGGTAGCAGGCCTATTTATACTGGGAGGATTTCCTAAAATCACTAGGTTTTTGTAAAAATTCCTAAAATTTCTCAGCAGGCCTCAAAGCCCATCAGCGCAACAAGGTCAACAACCTCCTCAGTCTCTTAAGACAATAAAAAAAAACAAGCCCAGGAAAACACGCAGACATCAACTCGACGCGAAATAACAAGAACTTCCCGAGTTCGATGACGAGACGTCCACGCCTGGCAACTTCGCAGTCCAACATATCGATCTCAGACTCCAGAAACTTTTACCTTGGCATCATCATAACTCGATACTACCAAGCTGGGGGGCTAACTGTAGGGGTCAGATTTCACCCACGCGAGATCGATATAGCAACGAGATCAACTCCGCAATGTCCTGACGAAATCACAACAAGCCTACAAAGGCTCAGCCTGAATCTAGGCCCAAAATGACATTAAGCCCATAAGCAAAATGGGCTTAATAGAATAATGGGCTAAATTAGATTTATTGTTTAATGGGCCATGTCCATTTTATTAGCTGGCCCATTCTAGATATTTCACTATATATAGCTCTTCATTATCACCCAGAAAGGGGATAAAGAATTCATTAGCAAAAACTCTTGTAACAGCTTTCTTCACAGCTTAATAAAACCTCTCTTGAGATCTTTGCGTTTGGTTGCTTTACGTAGAACTTTACAAACCCTGAAGAATTACTTAGATCGTGATTGTGAGATTCTACCGCCACACATAACACCGTCTCACTACGGCTACCCTGCTGACCATCCCAGTCAGCACCACCTGAGATCATCTCTCGATCTCAGTCACATAACACCGTCTCACTAAGGTTGACACTTCCATCCGAAACCTGACCAGATTCTCCTGGAAACACCAACGATGCAATGCTCGCTGATCTAGATTAGGGTTGTCCTTTTGATCGCGTAACAATCAAACAAGAACATGCACGTTCAACCGTAGACCCTAAATTTAGACCAATTGGTCGCATAATAATCAAACAAGAACATGCACGACCAAAGAGGTTACATATGTTTACCAGGGTCGTCTAACCGAGGTTCCAAACATAAGTAAAAACCTTAGACTAGACATCCACATACACACTCGATCCCAAAGCTCCACTAGTCGTAACTAGCCCCATTACACCGCCTCACCACAGCTGCAATCCTGACCAACCCGGTCAGCACCACCTGAGATCCACCCCCGATCCCTGAAGCTCATCCAGTCTCATACTTACAATCACACTACAGACACGATTGCTCATACTCATATCTATATACACCACTCCACTCTCAGGATCGTTATCCTTTGAGCTCTCGATGTATATCATACCCCTCCCACCTTCAGGACTGCCATCCATCCGGCACTCGATATGCTCCAGCCCCTCCCACTCTTAGGACACACAGTTCGTCGAGTTATCGGCTACAGAGGAATCACACATACCCTGGAGCAGTCACTCTGTAATGCGCATCATAAGCACCTGTCGACCGAATTACTTCCCGTGGTTTCATCATGATATTCCCTAACCCAGAATATCTCCCATGACCAATCCCCCGGTCATTCGAAACAACCTAATCACTCGGGTGTTTCTCTCCCCGGAGTCCCTAGAAAAGACAGTCTTAATCTACATAAGACTTCTGTTTCCAGACTCCCCTAGGAAATAGACAGATTCCATCTCACATAAAACCTCTATTTCCCAGGGCCATCTAGGGAATAGACCAGTCCTCACCTCTGTAGAACCTCCATCCCCAGATACTCCTCCTAGAATATGAACCAGATCTAACTCACATAGAACTTCCATTCCTGGTCCCTCCCACATGACCTCCCCAGTCATCACCAACATGACCCTCCGAGTCATACCACATATGACCTCCCCAGTCATACCACATATGACCTCCCCAGTAATACCATAATAACCCTGTCTTATAAGCACAAATAAGAAAAAAACCCATCTTATTAAATATCAACAATGTAAATCGTTACAACCCAACGCAAATACATATAACACATAGCACACGCTATTACAGACACTGAAAACCAGAAAGACACTCAAGCCTCCGCTTGCTTCTCGGACCACTTCGAGAAATTGTCTTAATCCTTGCTTTTGGTTCCTAATTCTTCTCCTCCACTCGCCGTCTGCTGCATTTTTAGACATTTCGGCTTGATGTGACCCAACTCACCGCATTTATAACAGAACCGAGTATCCCGAGCCTCGACTTTTCTAGGACAGCTTGCCAATTTGTGAAACATGCTCCCACACCCGAAGCATCCCTGACCACTCTGACTCAATCCCGAAGTGCTCTCCCGCTTCCTCTTCTGCTTCTGCGCAAGCCTGTCACCCTTGCCAGGACTCACCTGCTGTTGTGACCTACTCTGCAGCTGAACCGGTGGACTAACCACCACATCCTGCTCCCTGAGGTCCTCCTCTATCGCAGCAGCTATCTCTACCAGCTCCGTCTTCGTGGCAACCTACTCGCTCTGTAGCGAGTCCTCTAGTCGTCTCGAAGTCCCCCTATAAACCTCCTCATCTGGGCCTCCTTCTCCTCCATGCCTCTATCCGCATGCACACCAGCCACTCCCGGTTGAACACCAGCCACTCCCAGCTGAACACCAGCCATACCTAGCTGCATCTTAGCCATCCCCCACTGCACCCTAACCATCCCCGGCTGCACCCCTGGAGCCTGAGCCAGAGCCGGCACCACTCTCCGTAACCTCTCCAGAATCATCTGTAGTAGACTTGCCGTTCTTCTCGATCCTGGGCAAAACCTGCGGCAACACCCACACCTGGGTCCACCGCACCACCGGCCATCTTGGGACCCACACCAGCCCTACCAGCCCTCACACTGGTACTCATGGCAACCACACCCACGGACCCCTCCTGAAAAGTATGCGAATCAGCCACCCACTCCTGTGTGGTCTCATAGGTCACACTCACAGCAACGGACTCACTCACAAGTCCTCGTCCACGTCCCCGACCACCACGACCACCTCGGCTTCTACGGCCCCCATGATCTTTGCCTCTAGTATCTTTAGTCATCTCACTCTCTGCACTACCCAGCATAACACTAAACATACTAGAAAAACAGAAAGTAACCGAAAACACATACCGTGGAATCTCATTGAAGGCTTTGAGAAGATGATCTAGGACTCCAAACCCACACAACAATCAATTGACTAATTTACACAATCAATCAATCATTACACCCGTCCTAGACTTGCTAGAGCTCTGATACCAAATTGAAACACCCCAACCCGTAAAAATTTAAAATTTTCGACCCAGATCACTATTATCACAAATAGTGATCCTCAACGGTCCAATATAACAATGCGGAATAATAACTCATGTGACACGTGTTAGTTTATATGATGACGATGAATATTCTTTTTGTGCATGACCTAAATATATACATATATACATATTTTTTAATTATTGTTACACGACTAATATTTCATATTGAATGTATTCGACAAATAACCTATTCATCAACTTTTTTTTTTATAAATATGCAATATGACACTATTTTGTTGGTCAAATAAAATTTGTTAAATAACTTCATATTTAAAAAAAAAAGTCTTATGTCTAAATTATATGACAATTTTTCAATAAATAAAACCTATTAGTCTATTACCACTTAATCAATATGTATATATCAATTCGATAAAAAGAAAAATTGCAAACTACATAATCCAGTAGGGTCAATTTACAAGAATACGAATATCTAATATAATAAAGTAAGATTTTTTCAAACCAAAGTTATGAGAGGTTGCCATGTATCACCTACTCTTTTGATATGTGTTTTTTTTTTAATTTATTAATTTAAGAGAAAAATAAAAATTTATATCTTTTTTTCTCTTTCTAATGAATTTGACAATCAATTCAAATAATTTAGTAGCTATTCTAATGTTAATTAATTCTAATAAATTATAATATATATTACTCATTGTTTTTTTTTTTTTTTGTACCATAAAAATATGATTCCAAATTAAACGGTTTGGAAAAAATATATATATATATATATATATATTTTTTTGTCACGAAAATATATATTTTATTTATTGAACTAAACAAAATACTATATAATATAATAAGGTTTTTTCTAAACTAAAGCTATGAGAGACTGCTATGTGTCTCATAACTTTTTGAGATGTGTCATTTGTTTTAATAAATGGTACTAATTAATTTTGTTTTACTATAATAATTTTAACAAATAAAAAAGTATTTAGCAAATTGAGTATATACATCCTATTGATATTTGCTTTTGTTTCTTTTATTTTCCAAAAATAGTTCCCATTTTTATTTATTTTACGTGGTTCAAGAAACCTATTATTCATTGATTATATATTTTTAACTAATCTAATATAATATAGTAAGGTTTTTTCAAACCAAAGTTATGAGAGGCTGTCATGTGTCACCTACTCTTTTGACATGTGTTTTCTTAATTTATTTATTTAAGAGAAAAATAAAAATTTATATATATTTTTCTCTTTCTAATAAATTTGACAATCAATTCAAACAATTTAATAGCTAATTCTAATGTTAGTTAATTCCAATAAGTTGTAATATATATTAGTCATTGTTTTCTTTTCTTTTTTGTACCCATAAAAAATATGATTCCAAATTAAATGTGTTATTATAAAATTTTAAACAATTTGGAAAATATATATTTATTTATTGAACCAAACAATATACTACATCAACAAAACTTAATAGCACATAAAAAAAAATTTGTGCAATTATTAAATTAAAACCCAACAATATACTACACCAAAAAAACTTAATAACACATAAAAAACAATTAGCGCAATTAAAAAAATTTCTACTAGAGAAAGTATTAACCAAGACTTTTGAAAGAAAAACCAACTCCACCACAAATTGGGAATCCATAAAAACTTCGTAATTATGGTAATCCATAAAAACATGATTAGTACAAGATTTTAAGTCAACACTCTCAACATGAATCTTGGTATCTGGAAATCCACATTCAAAATTCAGTATCCTCTCAACAGGAATCCATGAATCCATGTTTTGAAACATATTCATCTTTTGGAATTGGTCCGTCACGGACGGTCATCAAGAAAACGTATTTCGATGTCTTGATCCTAAATTTTCGAGCCCAAATGCCTCCCATGACGTAACCGCTATGACCCATCACGGTGTCATTTTTGAATGCGGATTGTGTATTATATAGGGTTATGTCGTCGATTATGACGTCTTTGATTCCTCCGAAAATTTCGATTCCTATGCCAACCCCTGCACCGTTGGGGGAAATGCATGTGAGCCGTCGGATTGAAAGCATTTTTAAAGGGATCGTGACATAGAGCTCGTATTGCCGTGTTCCACTCTTGAGGCCAATACAATCGTTACCGAAGGTTACGAAGCAATCTTCTATTAGTGTGTTGGAGCAAGATTCTTCGTAACCAATCAAAACAATATCACACGCGTTGTTATCTTGTATACGAACTTTTTCCCTTGTACAATTTAGTCATTCATGGGAATGGGATGGAGAACGATGACACTAATATAAACAAACTAGATAAATTTTAAAAAATGTCACTTTTCAAAAATATCATTTTTTTAAAATTTTTTGCAAAAATACCATTTTTTCAAAATTGTTTTTTTCATTATATCATTTATGTTTGGGTTAACTATGTTGTATTAGGGTTTAAAGATTTTATGGGTCAAAACATTTTTTAGGATTTATAATTTTAAGATTTAAGCTTTAAAAATCCATAATTAGTGGCATTTTTGCAAATGGATACTCCTAAATGACATTCTTGCAAATGTACATACCAAAAATAACATTTTTGCAATTGACCCTATAAACTACTACGCATTAAAAAAATTATGATTTTTTATCATACATCGTATAAATTTAGTTATATATATATATATATATTTTTTTTTTTAAATGAAGAATCTCAAATATGAGAATGGAATGAATGTTGTAATCTAATTCTTGTTTCCATTTTATGTGCCTTTTTATTAAGTTTTTCAAAAAATCCTCTATATTTTAATTGAGGAAATTCTAAGTGAAAAATCTTATGTATCACTTAATGAAGATTTTAAGGGACACATCAATTAAGTTAACCAATCAAAATATTTTAATTAATTTTATATGTCATGTTGGATATCTCTACATATTTACATTAAAGTTTTAATATGAACTCACAAATATATATGTTACTAATTTAAATCAAACTCAACTATAATATTTTAATATTTTAAACGATATATAACATAATATTTTAACGACGAATCATTTACTGATGTCAATTACTTTATAAAAATTGTATTTATGTCCATTTGATACCATATGTGATGATCATACAATCTTTTTATATATCATTTAATTGTATCCATATTACTCTAATTAAATTTGCGTTTTTGTTAGAAACGTACAATTTTACAAATCAAACATTAATATTTGAATTTCGATGATCATTATTTTCACTTTTTATTATTTCTTTGATTTTTTATTTAAAAATATTTACCGATATTTTTTGGGCTTGGTGAGCTAAAATAAGTTTGAGAGAACCCATAATCTCAAACGTATTCGATTTACATTAAAAATGTTTGCATTCAATATAAGTGTCATGAATATTACATTTTGTAAAATAAAATATATGTATATATATGAGAGATATACCGTTATTCTAATCCCGCGTTTGACGCGGGACAAAAATCTAGTATAATAATATTTACCAGCATATTGAATATGTGGTCTTAATATCCAGAATTTATATTCCGACATTACATGGGATGATTCCATGGGTGTTAGGAGAACCTACACGATTAGCAATTTTAACTTGTCTAATGATGATATGCATGAAATACACATGATGAATACTCCATATGGGAGAATCGTTAAAATTTAGTTCGAGATCAGAATGTTTTCGGAGGATTCAATCTCGATCAACAGGGGTCTTTGTATCGACTTGATCCACTTCGATACTTCTCCTACCATGGATATCAAAATGGGATACAATAGATCAAAAGTTTACATTAAACAAAAAAAATCTAAACATAGTAGGCATTACCTGGGAAGCAAGGATAGTTGCACTTTCTTGGATATGCAACGTAAAATTGCTCGTGAGATTGAAACTTCTCGTGAACCATTTCCCTTTCGGGACGACTAGTTGGGCTCCACCATCGGCCGCCTTCGCAGTAAGGTTTCTTATGCCTTCTCTAAACGGTTTCGTGTCCATCACCAATAGCTCCAAAATCCGACAAAATCGCACTGTGTTTTCGGCAACTAAAAGTGTAATGTTCTACTACTTCCCTAGCAGGTATATGTAGCCTCATTGAGCGATCCATCTGTGGTGAGTTTTTATCTATTCTAACGGATTTCATCACCGAAAAATTGAATATCACCAGAACCATTAGTATACAAAAACTTGTCCGAATCATCTTTTAAAAAAACAAATAAATTAATCAGTTATCTTTTTGTATTTATGTAAAATTGAAGATATAAGGATATATACTGCTATTTAACTTTAAATTTGAGAGTTTAACGAAAATATGAGAGGGATTACAGAAAATAAGTGAAACCAAAAATAGGAGCAAGTTTTTTTTTTTTTCTTTTTACGGAATTTCTTAAGTTTTATCCCACGAATTTTTAGACGTATCGCTTTACCAAAATAAACAAAATAAAGAGGTCAACACACGAATCCATATCCTCTTATTTCTTGTAGAGGCGACATTTGAACGACATCATAAGGCATTATGATTAGTGTTGTTAATAATAATAATGCCTATAAATGTCGCATTATGATTATTGTTCAACACTAATCATAATGCCTAAAAAATTTTGTGAAACAACTGGGCAAGACTAAAGACAAAGGGAAAACCACAAGGATTTGGAAAGAAATGAAGAAAATATGTTAGTGGAAGAGCTTTTCATCCCTAACACAACAAGATGGGACGTGGAGAGGATCAGAAATACTTTACCAGCCTTTGAGCAGGACATACTATGCCTCAAGCCTAGCATATTAGGAGCTGAAGATAAATTTGTCTGGCTGGGCAATTCATCGGGCAACTGCAAAAGAAGGAACTACAACTCTGCTACAAGTAGTCAGTTGGATCCGGATTTCAAGTGGATACCTGATGTATGGAACTTCATACCTCTCCCAAGACAAAACGTTTCCTCTTCCCCTTGGAGCACAACTAGCATCCAGAGGTCTATCAGAGCAAGCAAAATGCATCCGATGTGAAACTGCAATCCACCTTTTCTTTCAGTGCAATTTTGCACGAGAGGTTTGGAAACTTGCTCCATTAAAAGAGGCGATCAACCGAAAAGGGACTCAAAACTGCAGCATCCTCGACCTACAGGAATCAGCTTGGGCCCAATCTCTCCATGGATTTGCTGGAATCTCTGGATTGCACGAAATAATCTCATCTTCAACAACCGAACCTACACCATAGAAGAGACGATCACAAAGGCAATATGCGATGCTAGAGAATAGAATCAAAATCAAGAACCAATTCCTAAGGAACATAACAAACCTCCAACTCGAACCAGTCGGAATCTGCAATCATGAGGGGAATATCCTCGCTAAGGGATCGGGCACGGCAACGAACATCATATCGCCTCTAATGGCGGAAGCCATGGCTATAAGAGAAGCCCTGATTTATACGTCAAACCTAGGACTGGAAAATTTCACCCTTGCATCCGATTCAAAATCCCTAATCGATCTAATCAAGACAACAACGGAGAAACCATAGATTTACGGGATACTACAAGACATCTACAAAATCTCCCTAGATCTTTGAGTATGTTCAGAGATCGAAAAATACAATCGCTGATGAACTAGCAACATCAGCCCTATCTATGTTTTCTTTCAACCTGGTTTAACCCGGTTCAGTAATGAAATTTATCTTTTGACTAAGGATGGCCAAAATATCCGAAACCCAATCAAACCCCATTTTCTAAAATACCTTAATGGATTCTAAACATCTAAAACTCAATCCGAATCCGAACCGAACAAGTATCCAAATTATCCGAAACATAAATTAATCTAAAAATATTTGAATTTAAAGTCGGGTATATTCATATAGTTTAGACAACTTTGTTTTATTTTTGGTAAATTTGGATATTATAAATATATTTTGGTAGTAATAATCAATTTAATTATGTATAAATTTTAAAAAATTTGTTATTTTCGGATAATTCGATTTAAAAATAATAAAATTGAACTAAATTCAAAACAAAAAGCTGATAGTTATGAATATTTCGGATAACTTTTAAATATTTTAGGTAACTTTTGAATATTTTGGGTAACTAAAACCGAACCCGATAAAAACCGAACCGAAACCGAACAAAAATTTCAAAATATCTGAATGGATAGCATATTCCTAAAACCGAAAATCCGATAACCGAATTAACCGACCCAAAACTCGAACGGTGATTCGAATACCCATCCCTACTTTTGACCCAAAAAAAAAATTGTGAAATTAAGTATATATTAAATTATAAATAAAATGATACATTTTGATGTAAACGTAGTCTCCACTATATTCTTGCGTTACTAAATCCAACTCATCTGATACAAAAACTTTTAACACTACTCATAATGCCTATAAATTTGACAGAAATCGTAACAGTAATCAACACTAATCATATAGGCATAATGCCTACTCATAATACATAATGCCTACAAAAACTTTCATGATACCTTATTGGTATAGTATCTAACACTAATCATATTTCTTGTAAAATAATTGTGCGTTAAAACTTAAAATTAAGTAAAAAAAGTAAAATTAATAATAAAAAAAAAATTATAATAGTTTAAATAAATTATAAAAATAAAACTAGGAATAAAAATAGAGAAACTATAAATAATAAAATAACCAAAATTAAAGAGGAAATATAAATTTTTAATTAAGAAAAAATTATGAATGATAAAACAAAAAAAATTTTAGAAATTGAAAAACAAAAATTGGAAAGAATTTGGAAATCTCAATGTTAAAGTTTATATGCACAAACATACCAAAGAAAAACAATCTATAAATATTTTACTTTGTAAACATAGTTATAGAATATTACAAAGAAAATAAAAATATTCTACCTATAATTTTCAATGTTAAAAATAAAATTATATAAAATAAAATTTTATACATGTTACAAAATAATAATAATTTATTTTCTGTTAAGATCCAAAAGTGTATGATTTGACGAGTATAAATCTCTATGAAAAATAAACCGATGAATGACAAATATCAATCATAGATTTATATATAATGCTTGATAAAACTATCACAAAATATTTTATAGGTTTTTATGAGATTATTCACATAAATTTTTGTTGTTTTATGATTTAGCTCTATTATATTGTAATATACAGTAAAATCTCAATAAATTAATAATGTTGGGACTTTGAAATTTTATTAATTTAGAGAAATATTAATTAATCGACAAATTAATACTTACTAATTTATAGAGAGATATCTGCTTTAGGTAATAAGTCTCTTTAAAAAAAATCAAACGAGTTATATTAAAAATTTTAACTAATCCATTTGTCAAAATGATATGCATTAACTTGAGATTATGATTTATAATTTTAATTATCGCAATAGAATAAATGTTAATATCGTAATATACTATCCATATAAAAATGATATATGTTATTAACTATTAAGTACAAAATTTAGAAAAAAGCATGGTTATTATTTTTAATGTTGATGACAAAATCAGAAACGATATATATTATTATATATTTGGAAAGAGTTATGTGTAAAGAATCAATTATCGTGTACATAATTTTTCACAAGTTTTGGATACCAAGAAAACAATCATAAAATTTTTTTGATGTAATAAATAAAATAAAAAAATCATTGAAACCATATTTTAATACATTATCATAGTTATAGTTATATATGCATAATTATACATGATTATTAATTTATACTATTATTAGGACTATATTTTACATAGGAGTTTCATAAAAGGTATTATCTTATTATCTTATCGAATTTTGTTAATTTTTACATTGGTTCGACTCGGGACCAGAAATATTTATTAATTTATGATAATTATTAATCTATAGAATATTAATTTATAGAAATTTTACTATAAGTAGTAGCGGATAGATATCATTGCGTTAATACTAAATTGTGTGATAGTGAGGAATTTGCCGTGAAGAGATGATATATTTTAGGTGAACGATGGCCTTCATTTTTTTTAGGTGGAGCGTTGGTGGGTTGAACAGAGAGATATCTCGTGGTATTGGGAGATAAGAAGTTTGCGTATATCGCTCAAAGGAACATGATCAAGAAGGGAACCGAAATACATCAAATTTAATATCCCAACCAATTTATCTGACAGATTAGCTCAAGTTTGTTTAACAAGACGAAAAAACATTAACAAGACTCAAACTGTTGAACGACGGAATCAGAACATAAATTGAACATAAACAGAGTTAAAGAGAGATTTTACCCTCGATTTTGTTGATGTCGTTGTCAATCAAGAGAAGGAAACAAATATTTAGCATTAATTTACTAGGGCATATCCAGGGCAATGAAATAAGAACATAAACATGTAAAGAGGGATTTTATCCTCGATTTGGTTGCTGCCGCCGTTAGCCATTGCTATAAGGACGAAAAAGGAAGTGAAGGACAATTAGTTTCAAACTATATACATCAACAATTATCATTGCAAAGAAGAGATATAAATCTTACCAGAAAATTTAGTGTGAAGATTATACATTATTGATCGACTAACATAATAGATGCTTAAGAATTGTTTTGTTTTGGGTTTACGACGACAAGAGTCTAGAGTGCGTGCGATTTAAACTTAAATAGAAGTGAGTTTTTACAGTCGATGTTATATATGCCGTTGGATGAGGATCGTAACCTCAAAGGACCCAAGCTTCAAACTTTTATTCAAAAAGACCCTTCATATAAAACTGATTTTTGTTTTGATTTTTTTTTAAATCAAAAACCGGTTAAATACCAAATAACCTTTAATTAATCTGCATAATTACCAACCCAACCACACATCCGAACCCGAAACCCGTGTTCTAACCTGGATCCGAGTAATAATCGGATCTTATTGTCAAAATCCGAAATCGAAAACAACTCCGCTCCCATTTTTTAGTCCTTCTCTTCATCTTCATCTCTCTTTGCGAAAAATTCAAAACCAAACCGTTACAATCCCGTCTCCCGTGTTCTTCTTGTTCGCCGGCGTTCCATCTCCTACTCCATCACCGTCTGTTCAAGGTGAGTGTCAATCTCTTGAATTTCAGAAAATGGGATGGGTTTTGATTCCGATTTCGAATGGGTTTCGATTTCGAATTGGTTTTTGGTTGCAAGAAGGGGTTTTTGATTTCTAAAGCAGATGTGTCGGGTTTTGATTTTGATATATGTATCGGGTTTGAAATTAGGGTTTGAAGAAAAATCAATTTGGGGTTTTGATTTGTAGTGTGGTTTTGAGGTTTGTCGGATTTTGCTATGAAGAAATGTAGGTCCAGAAATGTATGGGTTCGGGTTTGAACTAGGATTTTAAGTAAAACATTTTGATATGTTATGTCGGATTTCAAATGGGTTTTCGGATTTGATAGGACCGATTTGATATGAATTGGGAAAAGATAGTTTTGTGTCTGTTTTGACTTGGGATTTGTTCGTTGTTGTGGATCGAAAGCCGGATTGAAACTAGGGTTTTAAGTAAAACTAGGGTCTTTGTCTTGTTCTTCTGCTTTCTCTGTCTTAGGATTTCGAATGGGTTTTGGGTGTTGATATGAATTGGGAAAAGATAGTTTTGTGTCTGTTTTGATTATGGTTTTGTTCGTTGTTGTGGATTTTGCAGAAATGGGTCCTAAGATGAGGGGAGGAATTTCGAGGGGGAAAAGGACTTCAAAGGAAAAGAGTTCCAAGGAAGGGACTTCATGGACTTCAAAGGATCTGACTTCAAAGGATCCGACTTCAAAAGCGTCAAGTAGTAGGGATCCAACTGAAGTAGCTCTTGCTCAATCTGAAATTGAAGAATCCATTACGATTTCGGAGGTATGTGATTAAAGTGATTAAATGAAGTACTATATAGTATAAGTGTGGATTAGTACTTAGGAGAATTGGTACTACATAGTATAAAAGTTAGTATTTAGAGGAACTGGTTCTAAATATTCAGTATAAACCGTATAAAAGTATAAAAGTTAATGTTTAGGTGAACTGGTTCTACTGAGTATAACTGTTAGTTGAACTGGTATTACTGTGTATAACTGTTAGTAATAAGTCGGAATGGTACTACTGTGTATAAATGTTAGTATTAAATAGAACTGGTACTACTGATGAGAACAAATGTTTTGATTACAGGATATATCTGATACTCTACCGATGCAGCCTTTGCAGATGTTCCACCCACCGAGCAAATATAACGCGGTATGCAAGATCCAAACAAGGTGTGATTTGGCCACCTTCTTAACGATGATAGAGGCACCAGAATTTAAACCAGAGTTGGAGTGGTTTAAATCTCACCCGTAGTTTAAACACCTTTTCCACATGGAGAGAGAAGCAAACCGTAAGCTCCAGGGTTTGTTTATGCTGCTGGTTCGAACTGTAAGTGTAAATAAGAAGACAAATCTTTGGTTTGTGGTGAATGGTATTCCAATCCGGTACTCTCTGAGAGAACATGGTCTGATCAATGGGTTTTATTGTCATGAATACTCCGAAACAATTCATCTGAATATGAAGTTGTATGCTGTGGAGGTCGAAACCAACTCAATTGAATTTGTCAAGGGTTTTTAAGGAAACGAAATCTCTGGAAAGAATTCACAAGAACAACTAAGAACAAAGACAAAAACACGAAAATAGCGTTAAGAAAGCTTTATTGATTTGTTGCTAAAGTGTTTGTGCAAAAAGTTGCGGATCCCCTCTTTGGGTGAGTACAATGAGCTATATATAGTGAAATCCAAAATGGGTCAGCTAATAAAATGGGCTTGGCCCATTAAGCAATAAATCTAATTTAGGCCCATTATTCCATTAAGCCCATTTTGCTTATAGGCTTAATGTCATTTTGGGCCTAGATTGACCTCGTCGCTATATCGATCTCACAGGGGTGAAATCTGACCCCAACAGTTAACCCCCAGCTTGGTAGTATCGAGTTATGGTGATGCCAAGGTAAAAGTTTCTGGAGTCTGAGATCGATATGTTGGACTGCGAAGTTGCCAGGCGTGGACGTCTTATCATCGAACTCGGGAAGTTCTTGTTATTCCGCGTCGAGCTGATGTCTGCGTGTTTTCCTGGGCTTGTTTTCTTTTTTATTGTCTTAGGAGACTGAGGAGGTTGATGGTGTTGTTGCGTTAATGGGCTTTGAGGCCTGCTGGAAGATTTCAGGAATTTTTCCAAAAACAAAGTGATTTTAGGAAATTCTCCAGATATAAATAAGTCTGTTTCCCTGGAGTTGTTTTCCACCAATTCACTTTTTCCCTAACCAAAAGGTAAAAAAAAATCATCTCTTTTCTGCCTCTTTATTTTTTTGTTATTTTTCGTAGGGTTTTTTTTTCTTCTTCGACAGACCGCCGGTTTCACCTTCCAAATCGCATCGCATCTGGACCTTCGTTGCCGTCGTTGTTGTCAGATGATTGAAAGAAAGAATCGGAGAGATGCCGGCATGAAGAGACGAAGCGCGTGCCGCCCGTCCGCCGATGAAATCGTGATGAAGACAGGAGAGAGTTGGCAGTTTGAGATCGAGAAAGGGAGAGAGAAAGAGCGTGTCGGCAAGGCGGATCGAGAGGAAGAGCGGCGAGGCGGATCGAGGCGAGGCGAGAGCAAAAAGGAAAAATGGCGATTCGAGCTTTCACCGAGTTGACTGAGTTGACTCAGTGACCGAGTTGACTCGGTGACTGAGTTAACTCGAGCACTGTTTTTTTTTTTTTTTTGCGACTCAGTGGTTCAAGGACTTGGTAGTAAGGCTGGCTTTGTGGAGCGAAATTGATTCGGATCGTTGATCTTTGGTACAACGGAGAGGTGAATTTAGGAGGATGGTTTCTGATTCCGCGAACTCGCAGCTTGACGGTTCGCGCACGAAGGACACCACAGAGGCTATTTCAAACTTAGACGATTCCGGAGAGATGGTCGCTGACCCTTTCCTTCTTGGAAAGAGAATGGTTCTTTCGCCAGCAGCCGACACTGGTAGTTTGTCGAGACCGGTCTACTCTGATGCTTTAGTCGCGATTGATGAGGTTATTGATGAGATTGCTTTTCGTCCGGCTGCCAAGAAGCCGAGAGCATAGCGGAGAGAAAATTATCCGCCTGGATCCACAATGTTAACTCTAAAATCTTTGGATTTCCTCAATGCTTGCTTTGGTTTTCCCGACAAAGTCGAGCTAGTCGTTCTTTGCTTAGATGCCCGGGCAGATCATCCTCCAGAGGGCTACTACACTCTGTATGAAGCATACTTTTATGTGTGCTTCCTGTGGTTCCCGATCCCTGACGCTATTCTTGACTTCTTATGGAGGACCAACCTTGATGTTGCTTAGATCACGCCTAGCAAGATGCGCCACTTGGTCGGGATTATGGTACGCAGCTATGAGTGTGGCTATGAAGTCGGAGTTGACCATCTGTTGAGTTTTCTGGAGGTTAGAAAAACTGGCTCCAAGGACAAACTCCTGTATTTCCTTAAGGGCAAACCGGATCTCCAAGTCGTCGGGGAATTTCCCAACATAGATCGCTTTTGGTCGGAAAAGTTTTTCTTTGTGAAAATCAATGAAGCATCTATTGGTTGCGATCATCTGGACATGCTTCGAAAGAGATGGGGGACTCGCGGTAGCAGATCCTGCTGCGCTTTTGTGTTTAGCTTACCATGCTTTGATGGTTTTTAAAGTCACCATTTATTTGCTTGCCTACATATAGAGGTTCGCGATTCTAACCATTTTCTCTTGTTGTTGTTTTTGCAGCTTTGAGTCGCATTGAGAGGTTGCCGAGTGACTTATTTGTTCTTCGCGATATACTTGCTGCTGAGAAGTGTAGCTGGAAGGAAGACTTTTCTTTATGCAGAGTCAGAGAAACTCGTACTCGTCGCTTTAGAGTTACTTCGCAGATTTCTTTGCTAGAGATGTTGGACAACGTGAGGAAACCCTCTGCTCGTGAGAGGAGAGCTACCGAGGCCAGAAGAGGATATAATGCGAGAGTGTCAGTTCCAAGAGCAAGCACTGCTATGACCCTTGCACCCAGGCAGCGTCGTCCAGCGTTGGAGCGAAATGATGTCGTAATCACTGATCGTCAATCTGAACCTTCGTATAGGCATCATGATGATGCGCAAGGAAGGGATAATGATGCTGGGGCAAGTCGTAAGCGTTCCCGAGAAGACAGAGGCAAAGATATTGCTGGCGGAGAAGACCCAAGCAGATCAAGGGGCGCATCGACTCCTCGACGTGATCACGTGGCGATGGACTCATCCTTTCCTTCCAATTCGAAAAGATCTTTTAGCAGTGCCGAGCTGGCGGCGTCGCATTTGTCCAAGATCGTCTTCCCAGGCACTGAGTTTTCCCCTCCAGAACAAATGTCGAAGAGGAGTGCTTACTCAAACATGCCCCTCGACTGCATGACGGTAAGACTTCGTGGCTACTCTTGTTGGATAACGATTTCTTTCTTTTTGATTTTCTAACTTGTTTTGCGTGATTCATTTCTCTGTTTGGCAGTTCCTTTCTTCGCTTAATAAGGTTGCGATTGACTACGAGGTGACTGCTCGCTCACTGACTCGTCATCTTGCTAACGTTAAGAAGGCTTGTGACGATCACAAGAAGTAGAAAAGGGATGCGGAGGATCGCGTTGTTATTCTCGAAGCTGCTATGAAGGAAATCGAGGATAGGCGTCGCGAGATGGATGGAACATTTACAGAGTCTGAATCCGAGAGGAAGCGTCTTCAGAAGGAAGTCTCTGACCTTATCACCCGCTTAGATGTTGCTGCCAAACTTCAAGATGCGGCTGTGCGACGAGCTGTTGACAAAGCGAAGAGTGAACTGGCGGCGAAGTATGAAGCGAGGATCGTCCATGCTACGGAGAAGATTAGAGCAATCAATCGCCAACCAAGGACTGACATAATTGATCTTGCTGAAGTCCGGAGTAACATTGAGTTCTTAAAGTTGCTTAAGAGTGACAAGGCGCCCGATCTTGGCATAGAGCTCGTTGAGCTTGAGAAGCAGGAGGTAGACCTATCACTCGCAGACAAGGTGTTTGCTAAGCATGTGCGCGAACTTGAAGGGATCCTTAAGGATTCACTGGTTATTGCGACTGATGATCGAGTTGAGGAGTTGGATGCTGATGCCGTTGAAGAGGAGGCTGACTCGGATTCGAGTTCCTCTAGTTCGTCAAGCGATTATGATTTGTCAAACTCTGTGGCAGCGACTTCTTCTGAGCCGGTCATCGAGATTGTTGACGATGTTAACGAGACCGCGCCTTAGTTACGTTTTTTTTTTTTAGCGTTCTCGCATTTTTTTTTACTTTGGATTTTGTATTTGGTTCAGCTTGGAGGGTGTTTATCCTTTTGTTCACCGTCATTTTTGTCTTGCATGCTGTTATTGAATTGTTTGTTTCCAAAGTTCAACTGTATTAAAGTTAGGACCAGCGATAGGTTAGCAGGGTTTTCTGATGAACTTCTTGGTTTACAGGCGAGCCTCCGTCGACACACCCGCTCCGAGAATGAACACGTTATTGCATAATGACCAACGATTAAGTTGTTGGGTTTTTGAGATGAACATTTTGGTTCACGGATATGTTCCCGTAAACAAGTCCGCTCCAACAATGAACACCGAATTTAGACCAGCGATTTGTTGTGTGCTGGGTTTAGAGCTAAGTATCTTGGTTTACGGACGAGTTCTTATTAACAAGTCCGCTTCAAAAATAACTTAGATGTTTGAGGCGACCAATAGCTCGTGTATTGGATTTCGGGCTAAGTATTCTGGTTTACGGACGAGTTCTTTTTAACAAGTCCGCTCCAAAAATAACTTAGATGTCTAACTTGTGATATGACCAACGTTTCGTGTGTTGGGTTTTGCTCTGTGACTCCGAGTTTTGATTTACGGACGAGTTCCAATTGACGAGCCTGCTCCAGGAAATGAGTACGTTTTGCGGGTAGGACCAATAGTCAGATTATTAGGTTTTCGGATGATCATTTTGGTTTACAGACGAGTTCTCATTGACAAGTCTGTTCTAAACCGAACATGTATCGCGTAGCGACCAACATTTTTTTTGTTGGGTTTAAGGTGAACATTTCGGATTCCGCACACGTTTCTCTTTAAACATATCCGCTCGATAATGAACATATATGCGATAGAACCAACGATTTGTGAGTTGGGTTTGAGAATGATCATTTCGGGTTACGGATATGTTCCCTTTTGAACATATCCGCTCGATAATGAACATTTTTATTTGTATAGCGCGCTGTTAATCCTGCGAAGGATGTGTTTGTCAGATCTGTAGTATTTGGATAGATTCGTCACTGTGGCCAGCAACAACGAGAGTAAGTGTAAAACGTCTGATTGTAGTTAAGACGAAAACTCTTCCGTATAGGATGTGATAAATGTATGTTTGTTTTTGTGAGACTTAAAGAATCCGTGAAGGATGTAGACGAGTTTAGTCGAAATCATGCTTTTGATTAATCATGAAAAGTGGTTACAAAAATTGGGAGTATACGAGTATACGTACCCACTCCCCTCCTTTTTAGGAGGGGGGACAGCTGAACCCACCCGAAGATGAGCTGCCTACGTACCCTGTTTTAGAGATCAAGCCGTCTCGTAGTTCATGTTGTGAATGTAAAGTATCCTAGTGAAAATATTTTTCAGATGTCGCGCATTCCAGGAATGCGGGACTGGTTCGCCAGTCATTCCGGCATTACGTTCTGCTGTGTTTTGGAAGACTTCGCGTAGCACTAAATCCCCTTCAGAAAACTTGCGAGGTCGGACATTGGAGTTGTAGTATTTTGCGGCGGCGTGTTGGTAATTTGCGATGCGAACCAAGGCTTAGTCACGTCGTTCGTTGACGAAGTCGAGCTCGTTAAGCATCAAAAGGTGGTTGAGTGCTTCCTGACCCGGTAAAAGGCATCGGCGGATGCCGGGAAATCGTATTTCGAAAGGAATAACGCATTCAGTGCCATAGATGAGAGAGAATGGAGTCTCTCCAGTTGCCCGCCGTGGAGTCGTTCGATATAACCAAAGCACACCATCGAGCTCGTCGGCCCATAGTCCCTTCTTTTGGTCCAAACGTTTCTTAAGGCCGCCGATGATCAGTTTGTTGATGGCCTCAGCTTGTCTGTTCCCTTGTGGGTAGCGCGGGGTAGATTTGGTCAAACGGATCTTCCATTTTTCGCAGAAAGCTTTGAATCTGGCCGAGATGAATTGAGAGTCATTATCTGTGACGATTTCGTAGGGGACTCCGTGCCGGCAGATAATGTTGCGCCACACGAAGCTTTCGACTTGAGCATCGCAAATGCGAACGAACCCTTCAGCTTCCACCCATTTGGAAAAATAGTCCGTCAAGACCAATCGGTATCGTTTCTAGCAAGACCAATGATGTCCATAGCCCATCACATGAATGGGTAGGGTGATGTGACCGAAGAAAGGAGTTCGGCGGGCTAGTGGATTTTTAAGGCGTGACGCTGACATTTCTCACATTTCGCAGAAAAAGTCTCACAGTCCTTGACCATAGTCGACCAAAAATATCCGTGACGCTTGATTTTAATAGCAAGAGCCTTGCCACCGGAGTGGTTTTCACAAGAGCCGTTGTGGACCTCCTTCATTATTTCGCGCGCCTACTGTCCTTCGACGCAGGAAAGCAATGGTCCTGAGAACCTCCACTTGAAGACATTGCCGTTGAGGAGAATGAAACGAGCGGCTTGCGCCCAAAGTTTGCGAGCTTCCCATTTGTCTGTTGGCAATGTGCCATTGGAGATATACTCTCTGATTCTGTCCAGCCACTTGATATCGCAACCATATTCGGTGGCTTCGGAGTCGTCATTCGCGATGATGATATCGTCGTCGAGTGGAGGAGCAGAAGTAGTTGTGTCGTTGTTGGAAACGGGAGGTGTCGTTTGGGCTGCAGGTGGCTCTGTATCTACGAGCTGTTTAGCGGAGACAATGGCCTCGGGAGTTTTTGGACGTGTGATCGCTGGCAAAAGTGTCTCTTCCGGACGAAACAGAGGTAAATTAGAAGTTATCTCCTCTTCTGTGTTATTTGTTCCTGCAGCCGCTGCCTCTTCTTGCTATTTTTTCTTCTTCTATCGATCCGACGGGCAGAAGTCTTTCCACCTCGTCATTTACTGTCTTGGCCCTCTCAGGTCTTAGCTTCCGTCGTTTCTGCTTGACGGGTTTGAAGGTTGGATCGACATGCAATTCGTGGTTAGCGATGCCATTATCGATGCCGGGCATATCTTCGGCGGCCCAAGCAAAGGTGTTGATATTCTTTTTGAGGAAGGAAACAAGCCCAATCTTGATTTGGTCGTCGAGTTTGGCGCCTATTTCCACGCATCGTTCTGGGTGGTCATCGTCGATGCAGACTGAGACGACGGGATCGCAAGTTGGCACAAGACCCTCCTTCCTGCGATCCTCGTCGATCTGTAGTTACTATAAGAGGTGGGCTTGTTCCTTGAGTTGCTCGCGGTCTATCTTCATCTTCTTTCGTTTTCCTTCCTTCGTAGGAACGCCGGCTGGATTCCTGAGTTTGTGCTCAGCGAGAAAGTAGATACGAGACTCTTTCTGGCTGCCCCATATTGTTTTGATGCCTTTAGGAGTTGGGAATTTGATGCACAAATGGTAAGTTGACGGTACTGCTCGCATCGAATTGATCCAGGGTGTTCCCAAGATCATGTTATAAATAGCCGGATTATCAGAGATGGAGAACTCAACAATTTTCGTAAGGTTGCCAGCTCGGACGGGCAGGTTAATGGTCCCCATAGTCATTGTGGTTTCGCCAGAGAATCCTGTGATTGGTTTGGGTGAGGAACGGATTCGGGAGAGGTCGATACTCATCCGTTGGAGGGTATCTCGGAAGATCACGTCAATGGAACTGCCTGTATCAATCAGTATGCGTGCCACGTCGCGATCATCGACGATTAGTTGAATGACGAGAGGGTCGCTATGTGGCCGATCAATGCCTTTCGTTTCACGTTCTTTGAATGTTGACGGTGTAGACCAGTTTGCGCTGACGTCGGCACGTCGCTGGTATGCCTTAATTGCGGACACTGTGTTGGCACAGTGGTGAGATCCTCCCATGATAAAGTTGATTCGTTGGCGAGCACCACCGTGATCCTGGTCATCGTTCCGTCTTCCTCTCTTCGGGGCCTCGTTATCATTCTGGTCAGTACGTTCCGTATCTTCTTCTAGTTCAAAGTCCTTGAGACTTATATCCCCTTTAAGTGTGCCGGCTGCTAGCTTTGCAGCTAGTTTTTGGCCTAGGACACTGCAGTTGGCAGTCGAATGTCCAAATATACGGTGGAGATCGTAGTATGCAGCTTTGTCAAAGTTGCTTTGACCTCTCACCCATGTGTTGCTCCAAGGACCTCGTCCGCGGCCTCGGCCTCGTCCTCGTCCTCGACCTCGATCGGTGCTCGTTGAGTCGAGTTGAAAGTTTTGAGCTCCTTGGAATTCTCCTTCGTTTTGGACAAAGCCCGAACCTTGATTGGTTTTCTTTATTGCTGGTGAGTTTACGGCCGAGACGGGATTGTTGGCATGTTTCGACTTGCCATGTTTTTGGGCCAATCTACGGAACTTCTCTTCGTTCTTTGCGAACCCTGTTGCCCTATGGAGGGCATCCTGGATTGTTGATGGTGCGTTGACATACATTTCCTTTCGGAAATCTGATTCGTACCATAATGCATTTCTAAAGGCGTCCAGTGCAGATTTGTCGGTTACTCCTTCTATCTTGGACAAGACGGATTTGAACCTTTCGATAAAGCTCTGGAGAGTCTCCTGCTGCCCTTGTGACATTGTCCAGAGGTCGGCGTCAGAGGTTACACGCTCCATGAATATGCCATAATGATTTAGGAAAGCGGCAGAGAGTTGTTCGAAACTATCGATTGAATTTCTTTCAAGTCTTGAAAACCATTGGAGAGCTGGTCCCTTGAGACTTTTGACGAACAAGAGACACTGGCCTGTGTTTTTCTCGTTTGCTCTGAAGTTGACCCGTCCCATGGCAATCGCAAATGCTAGTAGATGTTCCTTTGGGTCGGCGTTTCCTTCGTAAGTCGGGACCTTCACCCTTCCGTAATTGGATATGTATGCTTCAGCGATCCGCACCGTGAAAGGAGTGGTCTGGGCTTCCTCGAGAACTCGGTTGATCTCAGAGGCCCTGCTAGATACTCAATGTATCTGCGATCGCATGTCCTTCATCTCCAATGCGTTTCGTTCTATCGCTGCTTACATCTTGGCCAACGCCTCCTGTTGGGCTTTGATCAGCGTTGCACGCTCGTCGTCTTGTTGCGACTGCTCCACCCAGAAAACAATCTCTTCTTCTTCGTCGGCGAAGTCTCGGTCGCGTCCAAGTCGAGTGTTGCTTCGTCTGGATGGGGCACGCGTTTGAAGTTCGCGATGGTCTCCTGAGGCGTACTCATTGCTGTGGTTGTCGTCTAGGTTGATCACCGAGGGAGATTTGTCGGCGGCAGGGACGTCAGCGGTCGGGCTATGTTCGGCAGTAGGAAGGGAGGGGTGGATTGGTGGCAGTCCACGGATCGTCTGTTCGCCGGTTGGTGTCGAGAAGTTCAACGTCGTTGGGTCAAGGTGCCTAGTGGACTTCCGGGTCGGGATTGATCTTCCTCCTCGTGTTCGGTTTGCCATGTTCAGGGCCCTCCGCTTGTTGTCTGCGGCTGCGTTCCGTGCGTCCTACTCCGCTGACTTCTTCATTAGCGTCTCCAGCATCGTTTGCATCCGGGTGAAGAACTCCAGCGTTGCCCCAGCGGCTTGGCTTGCTCCAGGGTTCTCGGCACCATCCTTCTTGGCGCCCGTATGGTCCGCGCTGGTCTTGTCGGCACCGTCGTTGTTGGCTCTAAGGTTGTCGGCACCGTTCTTGATGGCGCCATTGCTCTCCGCTGCTGGGTCTTTGTCTCCTTGTCGATCTGCTCTGGGAATCTCGGATACGTCGTCGGTGGTCATCTCTGCCATATCTGTTGTCTGGTGATTCTTTTGTGTAAGAGAGTCTCAATTCCCCTTAGCGGCGCCAAATTGTGGAGGTCGAAACCAACTCAATTGAATTTGTCAAGGGTTTTTAAAGAAACGAGATCCCTGGAAAGAATTCACAAGAACAACTAAGAACAAAGACAAAAACACGAAAATAGCGTTAAGAAAGCTTTATTGATTTGTTGCTAAAGTGTTTGTGCGAAAAGTTGCGGATCCTCTTTTTGGGTGAGTACAATGAGCTATATATAGTGAAATATCCAAAATATGCTAGCTAATAAAATGGGTTTGGCCCATTAAGCAATAAATCTAATTTAGGCCTATTATTCCATTAAGCCCATTTTGTTTATGGGTTTAATGTCATTTTGGGCCTAGATTGACCTTGTCGCTATATCGATCTCAAAGGGGTGAAATTTGACCCCAACATATGCCTACACATGTAAGTTTAAGTAGAGGCAATTTCCTAAGAAGACATCTATAAGTGTCAAAGATGTCAAAGCCAAGCTTCTTTCGATGAAGAAGAGTTCTTCTGATCGCCTGAGCATGATGATCTTGTATTTCTTGAGCGCGGTACTTGCAAAAAAGGCTGGGGTTGGTTCAGCTATAGATCCATTCTTTTTTAGATTGGTTGAGGATCCGAATTTGTGTAGATCATTTTCATGGGGGCGAATGACCTTTGATGATTCTGTCAGGGATGTTTATTACTTGATGGGAAAGATGGAAAAGATGACGGGTGCTGTGGAAGAAAAATTGACACTTCCTGGATTTGTAATTCTTTTGGTGGTAAAGATATTATTCTTTGAATCTATAATGTTTTAAATCTATTAATGCTTTAACATTTAATCTTTGACGTTTTATATTTCTATATGTAGGTTCTAGCTTTCGAGTGTATATTAAATCTAAGGAGCTCATTCAGAGTAGATATTAAAGAGGCAGACGAAGACTGTCCAAGGATGTGCAAGCGGAAGTTTCGAGCTTGTAGTTTGAAAGGTTGGCCAGTGGAAGAGATATATAACTCGCTTGGTTCTACTAAGGTATTAATTTAACTTAATTTTTAATTATAATTCGTTTTGGTTATGTTAATAGCTGTTTTGTAACATTGACAGGATATTCATAGTATCTTGGAACCGGAAGAAGAAGAAAAAGCTCTTTGTGCGCGCATCTTTGATGATGATTTAGGTTATGATGCTTTGGATATGTTGCCAAACAGCTGGAGCCAACATCTTCAAGACAATAAGAAGATATGTTGGGAAAAGATGTACGAGATGGATGTGGATTCCCAAAAGCCTAAGGAGACGGAGCAAGAGGAAGAAGAAACTGTTGAACCAGAGAGTGCTCATGGGATTGTTCAGCTGTTGAAAAAAATGGAAAAGAGGCTGACCACGAATATGAAGGAAGGGTATGATAAGCTGAAGTCTGAGATTGAGGGTTTAGAGAAGAAGGTTTCAGGTGTAAGTAACAAGGTGAAGGATCTCGAAGATGAAGTATGGAGAGGTGGTAGAGAGGATGGCTGGGATTTCGGATTTGAGAGAGATGAGGGAGTTGAGGTTACCGGAGACAAAGGAGAAGAAGGAGAGAAAGAAGGAGAGAAAACAGAAGATGAAGAGAAAGGAGAAAAAGGAGAGAAAACAGAGAAAGTAACAGAAGAAGAAGAGAAAGGAGAAGAAGGAGAGAAAACAGAGAAAGGAACAGAAGAAGAAGAGAAAGGAGAAAAAGGAGAGAAAACAGAAGAAGAAGAGAAAGGAGAAGAAGAGACAGAAGAGAAAGGAGAAGAGGATGTTATTGCTTATGTTGTGGAACATCCAGAAGAGACAGAAAAAAAAGAGAAGGCTATGACTCTTTTCTCGGGTGAGGTTACTTATCCACCTGTTATAACTGAGATTGAATCAGAAGAAGAAGAAGCTGAAGCAAAGAAGAAGAAGCAGAAGACGGCTGCTAGGGAGAAGAAGCCATCTGTATTCAAGAGACCACCATATACAGCAGATGGGAAAAGGAGAACCACGAGGAACGCAACTGCGAAAGAGGATGATGGAGCTGTGAAAGCGGGTGGATCTAAGAAAAGGGTTGGGACGAAAAGGAAAACGACCGGGGATGGAGTAGCACGCATGAAGACAAAGAAATAGGCATGTGTAATGGTTAGGAAGTCTACTGATGTTCTTTTGTTACTGATGTTCTTTTAGGAAATGACTGCGTATGACTGTGTTTTGTTATAACTACGTATGGTTTCACTGCCAGGTATGACTGTGTTTTGTTATTTTGTGGTTTTTAGGTACTTATGCATTGTCGGGATTTAAGAAAAGTACAACTCATATTTTATTATGTTTTGGATTTGGTACTACTAGTAATACTGGGTACTACTATGTATTACTAGTAATACTGGGTACTACTGTGTGTCAACTATGATAAAAATTATGCAACTATTAAGATTAGCAAAACACGTGTATCACATTTTTCATCAATAATTGTAATAAAAATATAAAAAACATTTAACACATGTGCCGCAAAACTAGTTAAAAATAATGTTTATTTTACTCATAGTTATACTTAGTTTTCGAGTAGGTATGGCTTGCACATAGTTATATTTCGACTGTTTTCACGTATAACCAGTAGTAAGTACATAAGATTATAACTTTTCTAGTAGTATTAACCCAATTGATCACTTTAAATATATTTCCTATCATTTCGTGTACTAAAATGTCCGACAACACCATAACCGGATGTTTCACATAAAAAAGTGGCTACTAACTCATTCATGAACCATATGTATAAAGGTATAATTTTAGTAAAAAAAAATGTTTTGCTCTAAATTCTTTGAAATTATTCGTATGTTTCCAGTGCTACCTAAGTATCAAGTAGACACAGTCCTAGGTACATAAATGGACATAGTAAGGAAACAAAACGAAATTTGTAAAAGAGACAAAATACTTGAATACAGTCATATTCAGTCATACATAGTCATACAACTCATACATAGTCATACTCAGTTATATGTAGTTATACCTGACAGAGATAATTACCAAAAAATAACAAAACACAGTTATACGAAGTCATACGTAGTTATATCTGGCAGTGAAACCATTTGTAACTAGTTAGGTTCCTGGACATTGGATTCTGCAAATTGGGATTTTGTACACATCCCCTTCCTCTTCCTTTTCCTCCATGTTCTCCAGGTGATAAGTACCGTGTTTGTTGAGGAGGTCCTTTCTTAGTTTCGTGGGGCGGAGGAAAGCCTTTCCGGAACGAGTTAAGTTCTGTCATAGGAATCAACCAAGTTGACATATGTGGGACAGGATATATCGTCCTAGAATATGCCATTACCCATTGCTCAACCGTATAAAACTTAGAGGCAAACTCATAACAACGGACCTCAGTCCCTCCGCTTAATCGGATGATACCTTGTATCGCATACACGCATGGGTACCTATCGATATCAAAACACTTGCAACTGCAAGTTTTGTCCTTCAAATTAACCACATAATTCTTCCCATCTTCTCCAATGACATTGTACTCCAACGACCAGCTGTTTAACTCTTGCGATAATAGCTTCTTCCCAATCGGTATTATACTCTCTAAAATGTTGTTCACATAAGGCACCAGCTTCTGTGAGTCCGGTACTTCAGTGAATGCCTTCCGATGCTTGTTGAACCATTCAGCTATTTTTTTTATGACCATATCAATCATAGGCAATAACGCGTACTTCCTTGCTTCAACGAAAACATCATTGATTGATTCTACACTATTGGTGGTTGCTATGTTGTATATTTCTCCTGGAAAATAACATCTTGCCTATTTTTCCACCTCAACACTTTTATCGAGATACACGGCTGCAGTAGGATACCTTCTCCTGAACAAACTATAAAGTCTTATGAACACATCCTCTGTATAAGCTTCCGCGCATTTCATGAATTGCCCTGCAACTGTTTTTTTTCAGGGTATTAGAAACGTTTCCTTTCACATTCTGAGACAAATGGTATATACAATACCCATGGTGAGCCAACGGGAACACCACACGTATTGACTTGATGAGGGATACATTTCTATCAGATATAAACACCAGTTCACGCTCGGATTGCTTGGCTTTTTCAGGATCATCCTCATCCTTTATCACTTGTTTTAATTTATTCATAAACCACATCCAATTTTCTTCTTTCTCACCATCAGCTACACCGAAAGCAATTGGATAATGGTGATGATTAGGATCTTGAGCCATCGCAACGATTAGAACTCCACCATATGCATGCTTAAGGTGAGTGGCATCCACAATGATGACTTTCCTCATGGATTTGAACCCTTCAATACAAGCTCCCAGCGCAAAGAACATATACTTAAACCTATTATGTTCATCCCATTCTACACATGTTTGTGTACCCTCATTCATCTTCCATAGCATATACAAATACGACTCCAACATCAGATAACTTTGCTCAGGACTTCCCCTCACAGTATTAGCAGCTTGTTGTTTTCCCCTCCAACACGTAGTGTATGATAGGTCAACACTAGCTTTTGTTTTAACAAGTTTCATCAGATGTTTCGGCTTCGGAGTCTCCAAACTACCAGGATACTCTTGCTCCAAAATAGAGGCAACTATTTTTGCTGACCCTTTCCTTCTTTTTATCCTTGTACTTGCATCAACTCGAGAGCATGTATGCATCTTCTTGTAAGTTACAAGTGACCAACGATCTGAATTCTTAATCGCAACAACCCGTACATACCACTCACAACCTTTATTTGCTGCCACACATTTCAGCACATATCGGCTTCTACACGTCTTGTCTACAATGTACTCAAAACAATTTCGATGTGAAGCTACTTGAACTAAGAGTTGCACTTCAGCTTTACTTCCGAATTCTTGACCCAATGTCATATCTACACCATCTTCCCATGGAGTGGATACAAGACTAGATCCATCCACAAAATGTTCTTGCTCATTATTTTGTTCATTATCTTCATGCATATCAAAATGTTCTTGCTCTTCGTGATCTGTGATTAAAAAAAAAACAGTTATACCTAGTTATTTCTAGTTATAGTAGACAGTTATACAGAGTTATACCTAGTTATACTAGACAGACATAACACACAAAACTAATCAAACAGTTATACGTAGTTATACCTAGTTATACTTGACAGACAAAACACACAAAACTAATCAAACAGTTATACGTACGTTTTCCCAGTTATACCAGACAGACATAACATACAAAATGAGTAACACGTATACCTTGATGTACCAATGCATGGTGTTCCAATGATTCGTCTGTGTGAAAAGTTATCATATCATCATCCCCTACAACGACATCACTTTCTCCAACATCTTTTCTCACTTCCACACATCTCTGAGTTTCATCCACAACATTGATGAGCTCCACATGCAAAAGCTTTCTACAACCATCTCCACTCACTTGCATTAGGTAATTAAGAACCTCATCATCATTCGAAATTTCTAATGGTGTCCAAAGATTCAAAATCATCGGATAGTAACCAAGTTTCAACTGCGTTGTAGCTTCATCTATAATGATCTTTCTGCTAATTCCGTCAACCAACGCCGAATAAGTCACCTCCTCCGGTGCAGTCCGTATTGCTAAAGTCTTAATTCGATCTCCTCTTAAACTCCATCTTGCGCAATCACCTTCCATTGAATAACATCCTCCATAATCAAAACATATGATTGTACAGTTCATTGTCATGTCCCCTGCAAAAGAATAAGAAAATAACAAATATCGTTAGTATGTAATCAATTGTAGTACTATCCTTTTAGTAATGTCATTTACAGTATAGTATTACTAGTAGTACCAGTATTATCGTTTACTCTCAAAAATACCAGTTGTACCAGTTATTCTCGATAGTACTTTTTCTCCAGTTAGCCTCAGTAGTACCAGTTATACCTATAAAGTTTTGGATTACCTCCGATTTTGTTTGTTTTATAATGATTCAGCTGCCACAAAACCTATCATATTACCCTAATAAACTTACAAAACAAGTCCAATACCCAGAAACACATTGGATATCCAATATCCAAATTTAATTTACAAACAAATTTCCAAAACTAGAAGAAAACCTAATGTAACCCTAAACATGAAAATTGCTAACAATGAAGTATCATACCTTAATTTAAAAGACTCAACTGTGCAAGAATGATTCAACTCTTAATCATTAGCTCTGTTTTTCATTCCAACGACATGAAGAAGAAGACGGCCAAAGAGGAAGCCTTGGCTCTATTTCATCGAGATGGAGAAGAAGAAGGATGATAGCAAAGAGATGATGAGATGAAGAACAAGAAGAAGGACGAAGGGGAGAGATAAAGAAGAAGCTCTGTTTATCCCTCTGTTTTCTTTTTTTTTTGCAGCGTAGAGAGAGGGAGAGAGAGAGGAGAAAAGCGACACGGCGGGGAAGAGAGAGGAAGAGAGAGAGAGAGTTAAGTGGATTGTTTTGATTGGTTGATATTGTTTTTGGTTGGTGAATTAATTAATTTGTTTGTTGGGTTATTTAATTGGGTGTGTATATATAATAATAATAAAAAAGAGGGGTAGAGTTGAGAGAAAAAGAGTTGAGGGGTGGTTAGGTTAAAGAAGGGTGTTAAGAAATTTTTTTGATGATTTGGGCTCTTTGAGGTTACAGTCCGTTGGATGAAACTTATTAACTAAGCTCCAACTGTTTTTAGCTGTTGGATGAAATTTGTAGACTAAGTTCTGTTTTTCTTTAACCCAATCTTTAGCAATATTATCGCAAAATTATGGTTTCCCACCAAAATATCTATAACTTATTTTCCATCAAAATGTAAAATTCCATTTTTATGTCAAAATATAAAATTATATTTTTCTCGTTTTCTTGTTAAAACATGATTATTTATTACAAACATAATAAAATTATTTCTATTGTATACAAATTTAAATAAAATTAACAAAAATGTTTGATGGTAATTAATCATAAACAAAAACATACAAAACAGTTAGAGTCCGCGTGTATCCTGGAATTTCTAAGTTTTTTCCTGGACTTCCCTACTGATACTAGCGTATTTTCAAGGTATTCTAAACAAGAGATTTTTATACTAGGGCTTTTCAAGGCTAGGATAATGTAGGGTAATTTAACACAACACAACATCTCTAGATCTTACAGACATGTAGCTTGTCGACTAAGAGCGGTTTTGTAGGAAAAAAAGAGTCTAATCGTTGTAAATTTCTCTCTTTAAGTTCCCTCTAGCGTCACCTCTTCCCATCCTCCTTCAGTTTGCCTCTCTAACGTCCGGTGTGCTTTCGGCGTTGTGAGAAGGTTCTTTTTCCTTCTCTTGTTTTAAACTTCATGGAGGATTTGGTTTTCAGGTCAATTTGCGGCTCTCAAATGTTTTTAATTTGTTTTATGAGATTGTAATACTGTTTTCAGGTCGGATATGCATGTCATTTTTAGGATTTGATTATTAATTATAAACATCTCTAGATAGCAAATCTACCACAAATCGCAAGCAGTTGAGAATCAATTACAATCAATGAAGACCGCGGAAAGAGCAAAAGTCGTGGAACAAACAAAACTCACAAGTCAAAGACGAAGCTAGAGGCAACCATGAAAAAATAAACCCAAATACGACGAAAAGCATGATCAATACCACGAATGGGATTCTAATCTCAAACCCACCTAATTTTCACCCCAATAAATCTAAATTTAGAATTTTGCATCCTTTCAAAAGGTTAGCCGTACAAAAGCTGATCATAAAAGACCTAAAGCGAAAACTGATTATTAAGTAGTATACTAAAAGCGGTGGGGGAAGGAGATTGTTATGGAAACACCAAAAAAGATGCGAAACAAAGCTTATCCAACCGACACAATGACTACGCACATATAATCTGCTGAAACCCAAAATCACTCATATCCTAGCGAGCGGAAGACTAGTAGGACTAAAGCTAAACGACTAGGCATAGGGAACAAATAAAAGGGCCTAAAGTTATGAGTAATTGCAAAAATACCATTATGGATTGTTCATTTTAAAAAAAACCACTAATTAAGGATTTTAAAATTCTAAATCTAAAAATTTTAAACTCTAAAAAAGGTTTTTGATCCCTAACAAACTTTAACCCCTCAAAACTAAACCTGAGTACATAATTTTTTAAAAATAGTATTTTTGGAAAAATTTTAAAAAATAGTATTTTTGGAAAGTGGCATTTAAAAAAATTACGGAATATAATTTTGTTTATGTAGCACGCTAACGTTGAACGCTATCATAAATTTAATATTCTTATTTGGGTGCATTTTAGGAATTTGTGGAGACTAATGATCGTGCACAACAATAAACTGGAAATAATAACATCACATTAAAGGAAAAAACAAATAGAAAGACATTCTATGCCAACGAGAGACAGGACATTGCTTAATCCAGCTCACTTTTCGTATCGTCTGTAATTTCTATTAAATAATCGAATTTTAATTCATTCTGAAATTAATCAGAAAAGTTCTAAGATTGTTGTTTCTATCATAACATTTTGTAGCTACCTAACAAAGACATGACTCAAGAGGAGCAGAAGAAGGCCACGGAGCCCGAAACCACCGCATCGGACCCATCATCACCGTCCACGGATGAGAAATCCGATGATTCTAAAGCTATAGTTCTCGTCGTCGCAAGTAAAATATCATTTATTTTTTGAAAAAAAGAATTGCATACATTATTAAAATTGTAGAAACTATTTATATCTCAACTCTTTCTAATTAATTAACAATTGAGAAAGCTACATAGTCTCTTTTTTCTCCTCATAATTTAGTTGTTATTATATTAAACAAATTTCGGCAAATGTTATTATCTTTCTCTAAAAATTTGGAGCAAGAACTATAAACATTTAGATTGTTTATTTGTTGTCATTGCAGAAGAACCGGAAGAAGAGAAGAAAGAAGGTTCAGTTCACCGAGGTAATTAAGGAATTAGATCATGATTGGTACATAATCAATAAATAAAAACAATACATTAAGGGGAATAGGCAAATGTTACATTCTATACTGTCATTTAATTTTACCGCATTGTTATTGTTAATTTTTTCCTTGCATTTTCTAACTATTTTTGTTGTGTATGTAAAATAAATGGTGTGAAGATGCTGTTTTGGTTAGACTCGAGGCAGAAAAGAGATTGTCTCTCATCAAAGCTTGGGAAGAGGCTGAGAAATCCAAAGTGGAGAACAAGTGAGTTTTTTTTTGGAATGAAAAATTAGAGAAAAATATTTTTGTATATAATGCTAAGTTGATTACTTTATGATACAGAGCTCAAAAGAAGCTTTCTTTAGTTGGAGCTTGGGAAAACAGCAAAAAAGCCTCTGTAGAAGCTGAGCTAAAAAAGATTGAGGTAAATGGATTATTCATATTTTTTTCTTTTTGATTTTATATGAAATGATACCACTTTTTAGATTCTTCTAATTTATGCTTTGGAAATGATGAAAATATTTAGGAGCAACTAAGTAAGAAGAAAGCAGAATACGTAGAGCAAATGAAGAACAAAATAGCTCAAATACACAAAGAAGCCGAAGAAAAGAGAGCGGTGACTAAAGCTAAAAGAGGGGAAGATGTTCTCAAGGCCGAAGAAATGGCTGCCAAGTACCGTGCCACAGGAACTGCACCAACAAAGCTATTTGGATGTTTTTAACTGATATGAAGAAATGATTTTTGTTGTTGCTTTGGTTTGATGGCCTCATTTGTTATTAATTTGAAGAAAATAAAGGAATAGAAGGTTTTATTTGATTTTGTGGTTTAGGTGGTTGTTGTTAGTTTAATAATTTGGCAACTTCAGTAAGCAACAGGACCATAATGTAAACGTCGGTCTTATTATGTTCGGGGTAACATGTTTGCTTCTTTTCAATTCTCTAAATGTAACGAAACTCCCAATTATTTTGTTTTTAGTTTTTTTTTTAACTTTTTTTTGGTTCCTCAACTCTCTATTTCATAGTACTAATAAGCCTTATCCAAAACAAATCTGTTAGGGTTTTTAACAGATCTAATGCTTTGATCTTAATTAGATTTGAGATGAACTTAGCAAAACTAAAAGACACAAGAAATTTTTTCACCCAGTTCCCTTTCGGTACCTCTGGGGTGGGAACCATCTCCCACAACTTCACAATCAATCAAGGGTTTACACAAACGCTAGCTTGCGTTCTCTTTGTGTATTAGGTACAAATCACAGAATAAAGCAAAAGAAGAAGAAGACAACTTGAATCACAACCACAACAAAGAAGACTCGAACTTCTTTATGGTTCTCTCTTGGATTCTCTCGTCTTTTCTCGCTTAACCACTATTGCTCTCTATCTCCTTCTGTGCTTTCTTTGTAACCTCTTTCTCTTGCTTGTATCTTCAAAGCTATGGGACGTCTTCCTTTTATAGCCAACAACGTGTCTTTGTATTTCCCTTTTGCACTTGTAATTACCTTTCTTCTAGTTTCCTTTTTGTTAAAGAAACCGACTCGAGGCATAAAAGAAAAACAAACGTATTGGACTATCTCAATGCTTGGGCCAGAATATTGATTTAGGCCCATTTCATTTACAAAATCAATGTACTAATAAGCCTTATCCAAAATTTTAATTAAAACATATCGGATCTAACTTTTTCTTAGTGGTCACGAAAACATGCAATTTTAGGTATTTTAAATCTGATCCATGATACAAAATGTAAAAACAAACAAATGTAAAAATCTTAATTCTATTGAAGATAGCTTTATAACGAAAAAACAAAAAAAAATTAAATTTAGATTTCATTTCAATATTCTTTTTCCGAAACCAAAAAAATACCAATCCCGACCAAAATTATGTCAAATTCAAAGACTCCTAAAATTTAAGCAGGCCTTGTTTTATTTAGAGTATTCGAGCAGTAAGGCCCAAATATAAAAGGCCCAATAAGTTTTCGTGTATATAAAGAGTGTTGTGAACTAGGGTTTTTCTTTCTCGAAGCTTAAGTCGTAGCTGCCGCACTATCGTCTCCTTCATCCTCACCTCAAGCTTTCACGCGGGAGCAAGCATCAGCCATGGCGGAACAGGTTCTTTGATCGTTTCCTCCTCCGTTTCAATCCATCGATTCATATCCATTTCGTGATTCTCATGGTCTTTTTATTTATTTTGTGTTGCCGATTTTTCAGACTGAGAAGGCTTTTCTTAAGCAACCCAAGGTCTTCCTCTGGTAATTTCCCGAATCGATTTCTCTCTCTTTCAATGTAAGATTACGCTATTTTAAGATTCCAAGTTATTTACATTGGTTCCTTGTTCATCAGCTCGAAGAAATCTGGAAAGGGAAAGCGACCTGGGAAAGGAGGAAACCGATTCTGGAAGAACATTGGTTTGGGTTTCAAAACTCCTCGTGAAGCCACTGAGGGTTTGTTTGCTTCTTTACTCTCTTTGGATTTCATTTTAAGTAATATATAGTTCTATAGCCTTCAAATTCACTAAACCTGGCAAATTCTTAAGGGTTGTTGATAGTATCTTGCTTTGTTGTAAGGTGCATTCTTTGATTTAGTAGATTGGATCTGCATTACTCTGTCCACTAGATTTTGAATTCGTGATTGGGAAATGATTCTAGTATGGGGTCGAACTACTGGAATTAAGAATCATAGCATGATGCAATAAACAAAAAGCTTTATTAAGAACCTGTGTATATCTTTTAAGTCGGATTCTGAGGTTATTGTGTTTGTTTTGCTGTGTAACAGGAGCTTACATTGACAAGAAATGTCCTTTCACTGGAACTGTCTCCATTAGAGGTCGTATCTTAGCTGGTACTTGCCACAGTGCCAAAATGCAGAGGACCATTATCGTGCGAAGGAATTACCTCCACTTTGTCAAGAAGTACCAGAGGTATTACATACATATATACATGGCTCTGTATCTTCACTTACTCGATATCGCTTGTACATTGATGTTTAAGTAAAGTATCATCCTTTTCTTCTTCAGGTATGAAAAGAGGCATTCAAACATCCCAGCTCACGTCTCACCTTGCTTCCGTGTCAAAGAAGGAGATCATGTCATCATCGGGCAATGCAGGTTAAGATTCCATTCAGACCAACAACAATGTTTATATTGATTCTGATTTCTGTACAGTTGATTTGATCATCTTTTGTTATTGATTTAATTACAGGCCATTGTCGAAGACTGTCAGGTTCAATGTGTTGAAGGTGATACCAGCTGGCTCTTCAGCTATCGGAAAGAAGGCTTTCACCGGCATGTAAGGCGTTTTTGATGTTAGTTTATGTTTCTGGATAGTGCTGAATTCTGTTATTACCCTTTATCTATGGAGATTTTAGCGTTGAAGTTTCAGATTTTAATGTTTTAATGCCACCCATTTTGTTTAATTTGCTATAAAATTTTCATCCCAATTTGAGATACTCGTTTATACATCTGAGTTTTGTTATCTTTCTTGCGAAGTCAAAATCCGGTTATAATCATTCGGTCCAACCTAACACTGGTCTGATCCGATGGATAATGATTTGGTAGAATAGATGTTTTATTAAAACTCTTTTTGTATATCGTTTTTCAAATAATTACATACACGACATAAAAAAAGGGTAAACATAAAAGTATTTTGAACTAGTATATAAATAAAATCTAACTAATGTTTGTTATTTACTCTTTTTTATTCTCTTCCTACGAAATTAGCCACAAACTCTTTTTCCCTTGGACTTCTGTTCACATTTACATTGATCGGTGCTCGTTGATGAGACCGTCGAACAAAAAATTGTCGGAAAAGGAAGTACAGAATTCTATCTCGGATATCTCACCCAGTAAAAATTCTGAATTTGGTATACTAAAATCATCCAGCGAGTTGTTACCCGAATAATGCGGGTCACATGTTCCAACAAATTCTTTCTTTTCCGGTACAATATGGTCTTGAACATAACTGGAGTTTTGAGGTGATTGATCCATAATCAAACTTTGATCTAACCATTCGGAGAACACGAGCTTTGGCGAAAAGCTTGAGATTTTAGCATTAAATGATTCTCCGACATTGATCAATGAAGATTTTCCGGTTGTACACTGCAAGGCCTCAAGTGAATTTGTGATTGAAGGTGTTTGAGTCTTGCTTGTGGTTTCATTTTGTGTCCAAGTTACAGTCTTCTTTAGATTAGAATGCCAATAGTTTTTTATCTCGTTGTCGGTTCTTCCAGGTAAACATTTCGCTATTTGAGACCATCTTGTAAAAAAAAAAAAAAACAATTATCATTGGGACAAATATGAAAATAGTATAACTAGTCTATCTCATTATTTGAAAAATTCAACCTATTTTTAAAATTTAGAAGTGGTTATATAAAAAATTAAAATGACTTGGCTGACAAAAATAAAATAAAATAATGACTTACTTGTTACCCAAGATGGAATGGAGTGAGAAAAGTATGGTTTCCTCTTCTTTAGTGAATAAACTTTTCTTAAGTCCAGGTCTTAAGTAATTAACCCACCTTAATCTACAACTCTTCCCATTTCGCTGCAATCCTGAATATGTCAAACAACTAATCATTTAGTTTAAGTAAGTCCTAATCAAGTTCCAAAATTATTTATTAAACCTGATACATCCCACCATACTTATATACTGAAATGAAAATTTCATCTAACTCAGAAAATAATGGTAACTGTAAAATGATCAACTAACTATAAAATGAATTATAATGTTACTTTTTTCAGAAGGAATAAGCAAAGCTTAAGATATTTATTTAAAATTACCAGCTTGAATAGGAATATTACTCCAGCATCCATGGCCATATTTGAGCACATGACTCCTAAGCTTCTCATCTTCTTCTGGTGACCATAATCCTTTCCTCTGCGTCTCCTTTGATTTCAATTTTCGGTTTGATTTCTCTGATTTAAACACCATTTTTTAAACCTATATATATACGTATATGATACTGAAAGGATGTATATATAAATATATGTAGATTGGAGATGGCAGTCTTTGACACTAATACGTGGTTTGAAAGGAGGAAATATATAGGCAATTTTGGAAGGGACGTTTTATGTATTTTAATACAATAAAACAAGATTAGTAACAAACAGAGTTTTATAATTTACAATAATATTGAATTGTTTACATGAAAGAGGGATTGTTCAACACGAAAAAACTTTTCGAGATATATCCCGCATTTGAAACACTGCATCAAATCTATAATAATTTAGGTGGAGCCATTCCCTTTGAATTTAAGTGTCAGAATTTCAATACGACAATGAACTTAATTAAATTAAAAAATAAATTATTTTCATGTACAGAAAAAATCAATACATTTATATTTATAATTGCATATGAAAAAATCAGTTCTGTAAATTTATCTTTGTGTTTGCTTGCCTTTTCATATTATGTTAGGGCTAACCTAATAACAATGCCACAGCAATATTGTGGTGACTGGTGAGGTTATTTATTTGCTTGCAATAAATTTGCTTTCGGTAAAACATTAAGTGGTTGCAATTGATTAATGCACTTGATTAACCTCCAAAATTTTGATCATAACAAGATATAATCGTTTGTACCCTAATATTGTTGTTGTATTTCCACTCGAATTCAAATTCACACACTTGTTTGTTGACAAATTTTTGTTCTAAAAAATTGTTTTGTTCTCTCCATGTTGTTAATCTTTAAACGGTATAGTTGGTATACTTATAATGATACCATAACAAATAATTTTTTTTTTTGATAAACCATAAAGTTTCGAACCTTAGCTCATGATCTTCCCAGTATCCAGAGACAGTATTTGTATATTCCGATTTAAAGAATAATTTTCCATCCAAAGAGGATTTGAACCTGAAACATAGGGGAACCAACTGTCCCTATCCCTTTGGTAACAAATGATATTAGTACGACCAAACTGATCCAATATTTTAATAACATCCTTGTTAACTAGATGATTGATTAGTGACTAGTCAATTAGTCGGTAATAGTTGCCGCCAATAATGTTTATATTTTTGTTGTAGTTGTAATGTTTTATTGATATATTGTAAGTTTGTAACTATCATAATAGTAAAAAAAAATATATATATATATATATATATTTTTCATATTTTTATACTGCACTAAACTTTGACTAAGTTTGTAACCATTAAAAAATTATGACGGTTAAAACGACTAACTGATTAGTCGAGCAATTTTTAGAACATGAATTAGTGGATATTTTCAGTAATTCCACCACCACCATGCGTTAAATAAGATTTAAGTTAAATAATTAGCAAATAGAAATATTATATTCAACTGTGAACTACCATGTGAACTATTCTTATTGGTTATGAATAGAAATATTCTAATTCAACTGTTCAAGTTAATTATTTTCCATGGATAAAGTTGAAGAAGACTTTTGCAATCTTTAACTAACACATACTTGCCTTCCTCAAGAAAAACTCTTTGTAAATAATGAAATACAAACAGATATTTGATTGGTGAAGTGGCTTTTGGTTTTGTCCTTAGCACTAATTATTGGTTTAACATCAGTTTAGAAAAAGAAAAAAAAAGAACATCAGTTTAGACGACTTGATTATTTTGTTTCCGTCATTAGGCTAACAAGATGACATATATAATATATTTACTTATCACCTTATTATATAAATGTCTGCTAAATAAAAAGAAAAATCACTGAACATGAGTGAAATATTTGTGGCACTTATAAGGACCGTTCTATATATTATTTACAAAAAAATTATTAAATATTTTTTAGACTGCCTCTACATATTGATATTGATATTGATATTTGATTAGAAGATGCCTCCACTGAGCAAAACGTCTGTGCAACCGACACTGGGATGACGTTAGCTGCGGATTAATTATTGTGACATTGCTATTAGAAAATGATTATATAATCTATTGTTTAAATTCAAGATTGCGATATCATTTTCTCTTCTATGACTTATTAGCATGTTTTGTTAGAGTATAACGAATTTCGGACCTAATCATATAGTGATATATGATCGCTTTAGATATTATTTAGAGAAACAAAAATGATAAACTTAAATTTGATTGTGTGTCACCACCGTATGTGGCATTCTTGAATTAATTAGGTTGAATAAGAAAAAAATGTTTACATTTTACTTATGACATAAAATTAATCGTTTTTCATATCAGTTTCATATGTAGTAAAACTAAATAGCAAATAAAACATGTCGTAAATTTTGCTATAAATTCTACCGAAGGTTTCCTAAAAGTTTTATAAAATTTTTGTGTTGAAAAAAAATTAAAATTAACTTAAACGATCTAAAATTATAACAAAAACTCTAAAATTTTCATTTAACGATATAATATAACTTAAAAAAAAAAAATCGTTATCGAGGAAATAAAACAAGTATTGTTTTGGTGTCAACCCTTTGCCCCCATTTGCGGATAGAAATTGACCAAATATCAAATTGTGATAGTAAGAGGTTTATACTTCTTCTCTTTTAGTCACCAAGAGGTGTCGCTTAAGGAAAAGTTTTGATTAAGAAACAGAAGTGTTTCTATTAAACAGTGACAATATACATTAATAGTTTGGCTTATATATGCTTAATTTTATAAATTATCATCGCCTACGGCCTACCAGCCTATGTAAGTGTATATATTTCACACGTTGAGCAAAGAAATTGAGTCAACTATGTATTAAAAATGGTGGACCAATCATATATGTACTAATTTCTATTCATTTTTTGTTTGTTTACTAATCACACTGATACAAACATGTTTTCGGATCGGAATTGAATCATATTACAACAGCATCACTGATACACACAAACACACAGTTAAACCATAATCACCGGTTGTTCATTTTACATGATGTTTTGTGACTAAAATCGTTTGGTTGCAAAGAAAATCCCAAACTAAACCTCGCGAAAGGGAGACAAAAGCCTTCTGATTTTCTTTGTAACCAAATGATTTTAGTCTCACTTTCGAACTAATCATCGACTTCTACATCCGTCATACACAAACTATCTAGTGGCAAGAAAAAGAAGTATCGAGTCAAGATTAATCTCTAATCTAGAATAAGAAGACAATATATAATGATTACTAGAGATCTGGACAAATAAGATCTCTAGAGGCCAAAAGCTGAAGAAGTATCGAATAGAGATTGATCTCTAATCTAGAACATAAAGACAATCGTCATATTCGTTAAACTACCATCACTTGTTTATTTTTGGATCTTACTTGTCAACTACTACATATTTTCAGTTTTCACTATTAAATCATTTTTAATGCCCAACAACATATCAAATTAGAAGTTTTCACAGTTAAATCTAAGGTTTAATTCAAGTTCCATTTATAACTAAATCTAAAAATAATTAGTAAAAAAATTACGCTATATTTAAAATTTCGTTATTCTGATAAAAAATATACTTTAACTAAATTAAAACTCACTTTAGTTTTATTTGGAGTTTTTTTTCCGATATCTGAATTGAAAACCTCTAGCTAAAATTGCAAACCACACAGGGTTGAAAACCATTGATGGAGTTGGTGGATTTATTACACTTTAAATTGAGATTTCTGTAAACAAGCAACCGCTACCAATTAGTGAGAATATTTACCTGTTCGACAATCTTTTATTTATAATTGTGTTTTTGGAAATAGTCTCTCATAAATTAATTTATTGGTAAATATGAAGATCGTCTTATATCGAAGGCGAATATGTTGAAGAAAATTAACAAAGTTGGTATTCTGTTAGCGAATGACTTTTTGGAGAAAATCATCGTTAAAATAACTTTTTTTGTTTTTTTTCAAAAGTTTAATTATGTAATTTGTTGTAATTCTCTTATTTTATGTATGCACTATGTAACTTTAGTTTTTATATAAATATAAGATAGATGTTAAAAAAATTTTTTTAATTTATTGGTACATTTTTGACTTGTCATTATGCATGCATATAAAAAGAATTTGCTCATTGATGATGCATGCATAAAACTATATTTAATTAAAACCATGATATAATATTAATTGTTTCTCTAATATCATCGTAATACACATTTAAATTCAAATCCGCTATGTTGACAAAAAAAAAATCCAATTATAACCTTCATAATTCATATCATTTTGTTTTTATTATTCTACATAAATAATGATATTGTATGTTAAAACTCAAAACTTTCTAAGCGATCCATTTTTCTATTATTTTGGTAAAAAAAAAAAATCATGGAAAAAAAATTAGTATTTTTGAAATAACTTTTTGTTTTTACCAATTAATAGACTTTGTTTTTACCAAAATAAAATAGGTTCCCATACCTTTTTGAGAGTGTTATTTATATGAGATAAAAGGAGTTATCTATACTTATAATTGTGAGGTTGAAAATCTTATGTGTCGTCTTCAAAATGAGTTTAACACTTTATTTACCTATATTATCTTTAATGAATCGATATAATTACATATCCATGCCATCGACCATCTATTATATTATATATGATGTTAAAAAATTATACATGGCGGTCTATTATCGCCCTAATTACTATTCTTGCCATCGATTTTCCTTTTACCAAAATACTCTTAATTTGTTGGACGTGTATTATTATTGGGTTTGTATACATGTGGCCCATAAACAAAAAGAATTTTATAGAAAACCCTAGCCGATACGTTTATGATTTCTTATATACGAATGATTTTTTATAGTTCTAGGGTTTAGTCCACTTTATGTATTTTTACTTTCTTCTCTGTTGCATTTTTAGATTTTTTTTCTTCGTTTTTGTGTGTCTGATTTGTTCTTCTTTGTTTTTTCTGTGTGTTTGTTGTTTATTTTCAGTTACTGATATGATTTTATTTTTAATTTTCTCAAATACATGAGCAAGCATTAATCCCGTGGAGCAGACAATGAAATAACTAAGTGAACTATCAAGACGACGTGAACCTCTACATACCAAATCAGGAACATCACGTAGATGCTATGTACATGTCACGTTGTTTCTTAGGGTATGGAGGATCCGGTTTCTGCTATAGTATTCAGTGGGTTCAATTGGGAAGTTTTTTGTTACTCTCATCGTTTTCCTTTTTGTTCCGCTGTTTCTAATAATCAGATATTTTTAATTTTGATTTTTGTTAGTATATTTGGTTTGAATAAGTTATGATAAGCGTGAGTTTCTGTTTATTAGAGAGGATTGATCTGAAAAAAACTTTCCATGTGACTGTGTTCTGTGGTACTCTTGGGTTCATATAGCATAAGGAGAATTCTAAAAATAATTAACTTGACATAAGCTGAGTATTTTCATTTTTTCCTGGTTTTTGGTAGTTTGTCATAAAAGCTCGTGGGAATCCAGTTTTTGACTTTTGAATGTTAGGGTTTAAACGTTTAACTTGAATAAGGACTTAACTTATATTCATGTTCATTTGATTTGTAGTACAAACCAGCAAGGATGCTCTTTTTGTTTTTGGAGGTAATTAGAAGAAAAAAACTTTATCATCTTATAATTGCTTAGCGATGATGTTTTAATATCGGCAATTTGTCTTAGTTTTAATTATTTTAAATATTCTTATATATATATATAGGGTTTGTATTGTTTTGGAATAGGACTCATAGTTTGGTGATAATCATCGTCTTTTTTAACGTATGTTTATTCTCATGTTTGCCTGTTCTTATTCCGATATTTCTATGGGTTTTGGAATAGTTGGCGACAGATTAATTTGCTGTACTCAGGGCCGGCCCAAAGGTTTTTGATACTTAAAACTGGAAAAAAAAAAATTTAAGCCCATTAAAAACATACGTTTGGGGTATAAACTTATGATCACTTCTATCAGTATGAAAGTTTGTTCTTTTGTGATCCCTGAAGTGGTTTAAAAGCTGTTAAAATCTCTTAAATAAGTGCAAGAACAGGAACATTGAGAACATGCTAATTTTGTCTCATAATTATTATTGAATAGAGTGTAGGAATATATAGAGATATCAATTACGATTTTTCTTAAACAACGAAGTATAGATATATCTTTGTTCATAGGAGCCTTAGCATGGGAGATTTGATTGAAAGTGTTTGAATTTTCAACATGACTTGAATATTATTTGGATATTTGGTTGCGGAGAGTTATGGCCCATTGCACTGACAACAGAATGTCCTCAACAGATAATATATATAAAAAAAAATATTAAATAACTAAGAACATAAGAGAAGAACATCAAACCTATAGAGCAAAACCAAAAAGCTAATAATGAAAGTAAATCACGTTTACAACGGACAAAAAAATCATGTATATGTATCTTCTTTTCCTTCCACAATGCTCACTTTAATTTATAAAGATAAGCAAAAATCTCTCTTTCTTATGTTGTTGGTACTTAGGCTGAATGGGAGTCTCGGTGATGCTCCTTCACCACCTTACGTTTGTGTCTTTGGCCATGACTATAAAAAGAGTCATGGACATTGGATAAGGTTGTTTTGTACTTACCAAAATCGATTTTTACACATGGTCAATTGTATGTTGACGTGTCAAAGGTAACTTCAAGATTTGGCTTGAAAATGTTGGTCATGGATAAAGATCAGAAGCATCAAAATAAAAACTTTGACTGTTTGTTATCGGGTATATGATTTATTCTTTTACTTGTGTATTGTTTTAAATTATTATCATTCTAGACGGGAAGATGAGGTGCAAGATGGATTTCTGTAAGTTATCTGATGGAAAAACAAAATAACCAAAAGATGGTATTTTAGAAATAAAAATTGATCGCCGTTGTATCGGGTACATAAATTATTCTCTTACTTGTGTACTGTTTAAAATTATTATCATTCTAGATGAGCTGAGCTGCAAAATGGATTTATGTAAGTTTTGTGTGATGGGAAAACAAAAATAACAAAAATAGATAGTATTTTAGAAATAAAATTGATCGTCATGGTATCGGATATATGATTTATTCTCTTACTTGTGTATTGTTTTAAATTATTATCATTATGGACGGAAAGATGAGCTGCAAGATGAATTTTGGTAAGTTCTGTCACTACAAGAAAACATCGCATAACCGACAAGCATATTCTTCGGTAAGTCGTCGGAAAAGAGTCTAATTGACGGTAAACCGACGAAATATTCCCGTCGGTTTTGTCTGGTCGGTAAACCAATTCCGTCGGTTTTTTCTCGGTTATTACTGAGGAAAAACCGACGAACTTTAACCGACTAATAACCGAGGAAAAACCGACAAACGTTAACCGACGAATAACCGACAGTTAACCGAGACAAAAAACCGAGGAAAAACCGACGGGAATATGTTTTCCAAACCGACGGTTAACCGACGGATTATTTTTAAAAACCGACGCAAAACCGACGGGAATATGTTTTCCAAACCGGTTCCAAAACCTCTGGTATATTAATTAATTTTACATTTAAAATTATATTTTTTATAAAACAATTAAATAAAATAATAGAATTAAAATTATAATTAATATTAATATTTTAAATATTAAATTCTGAAATTATACAAAAAAAAAAAAACTAGGGGGTTGGGTTATTAGGCGAGTATGGGTTTGGAGGCAGGTTCATCCGTAAACCAAGCATCTCCTGTCTGAAAGCTTCAAAACTGTGTCTATTCGCCTCTCGATCGTCTTCCATTTGCTTCTCCAAAGCTGCAATCCGCTCATCCCTTTCTTTCAGAGATTCCTCGAGGGCGGCATGGTCGATGCCACAAGATGGAGCAGATGAAAATGATCCCCGACTTCCCGTTAGCTTTCCTAACCCGAAGATGCGACCCTTTTTTATGGGTGCTTCCTATAAATTGTTATGAAAAAAGATTAGTAAATTTTAATAATAAATATAAAAAAATCAAATTAAACTTAAATTTTTTTAAATTACCTCTCTAACGATGTTGTTGATAACCTCTATGGGTACGTCTTCTGGAGTCGAATTTTGGCTTTCCGCAAACTCCACAATCTTCTTCCTTGAAGACTCAAGAATTTCTCTTGCAACAGGATCGTCTATTTGTTTAGTTTTTTTGTTGGTGTGCATATGCTCCATCATATATAAATGTGAAGGATACACACCATTTTCCTCATACTATTATTAATTTAAAAAACACGATTAGTTAGAAAATTATTAAAAATAAAAAATAAAATAAAAAAAAGTTAAAACACTTACATATTGTTGTTCACGAGTTTTGTAGCTCACTGGTCCAGAATTGTGTTTAGCAATTCCTTTTCCACCTCTATCACTTAACCGATTCTTAGAGTTTATCGTTGATGTTGCACTTGTTTCCGGTTTCTCCCAATAAAGCTGCAACCCTTTAAACACATTTTCGTTCACATTCCTTGGTGTTTTCCCCAATTGCCACCTTTGCTTCCACTCGTTAATTTGCCCACTATAATATTTCTGAATGTCTTTGTCAAACGCCATACGAACCTCATGCGTTATATTCCTATCCCAGGTAAATTCTTGCTACAAAGAATAAAATAAACAATTGTTAGTATTTAAAATTAAATAAAAATCCTAAATCATTATTTAAAATTTACTTACAGCAAATTGTCTAAACTAAATATCTTTCTCTGTTTTTGGTATGAGATTGAATTGTGGATAAGGTTCCTTCAAGAGTCCTTGCATCATTCGCAGATAGCACTTTGAAATGCCATTGTGCGAATATCCAAACCTAAAAACATGAAACAAAAATGTTAAAAACTATGAGATTTCATTAATTTGAAAACAAATATTAAAAACAGTCCAAGGTGTCTTTCAAGACAAGTGAACACACGACAAGAGTCTTTTAGACTATGTCCATTCTAAAGTACTATGTTTATTTCTTTTAGTAGCATAAAACTCAGCCATACTAATTTCCATCATGGGCCAATCTTTTTACTAATATTCCAGTCTATTAATAATAAAATGAGTACATTGGTCTAGACCTCTCCATGGACTCTGAGTTATCCAAAAAAATAGAAAAAAAAAGAATTTATGTGAATGGTAAAAGAATTCTTATATAGTTAATTTTTTTTTTATCAATTTGTGATTGGTTTGTGTTGTATCTAAGTATAATTTTTGTACAAAAATCATTGTTGTGATCTGAATGTGTTGAAACATAGTAAAAGTGTATGGGGTTTGTATTTTCTTTTACATTGACAAAGAGATTTACGTGGCAAAATTATTTGAAAAGTAGTAAAGATGTTCTCTAAAGAAAAAGAAATTCAAGTATAATGGTTTTATGGTATTCATGTTTATAATTGACCTAAGTAACAATTAACATATACAAATATAAACATAAAAATATAAAAAGCCAGAAACGAAGGAAAAGAAGAAGGAATAATAAGATGAAGAAAAAGATGGAAAAAATTGGAAAGAAGTTAGAGAAGATAAATATGATGAAAAAAATCAATTCGATGAAAACCAATAAATAATCTAAGGGAAGTCAATATTAAACAGAAACTTCAAAAGATATTTGTAATAAAAATTGGTTTGTCAAGGTTTGTGATAGTTACATAAAGAATCGAAAAATAAAAAATAAATAAAAAATTTTGAGCGAAATGTCATAGACTCACAATGACATAATAATAGTATTACTCTAAGGCAATCAAACTGCTTATAAAGACGTTAAATTATGATACATTTGATCTCACATTATCTAAATATAACCAAAATAATAAGTTTAGAATCCAAATCATATTTTAGTATGGTTTAAATAGATTTGTTAAATGTATATAGTAAACGGAACATATCTAAATTTGAAATTAACCGAGAAAAAAATAAAGAAATCTCAAAAACTAAAATAATGGTCCGTTTTGGGTCTTTGACATATGACCATGTGGCAAAATTTTGTGTTAGTTTAATTTTTTTGGTTATCCAAAATTTACATCAACTATCAACTAAGAATTTTTTTGTTAAACTTAGTTTCATGAATGAAATGTAAATTAACCGTTCATTTAATTTACAAGAGCACGAAATTCTCAACGACTATTCCAATATGATTTTCCAAGATTTTATTCTAGACATTTAACATATGCATTTAGGTTGTTACAATTGTTACGATTTAGACATTCATTCTAGGGTTTAACGTTTGTACTCAAAGAATTTGACGGCGTAGAGTTATCAAAAATATGAAATTTTACGTGTTCGAATTCGTATTTGCATTTAAGTTTTGATGCTAGAGTTTAGGATTTTTAATGTTTATGTAATTTGTGAAGGTTTAAACTCCCATGTTAGGGTTTATTGTTCATTAGTTTTCAAACAACTTGATGATATAGTGTTAATTAATAGTTTTAACTGTTTGCTTTAAAAAACATTAATATAAGTTATAAGTAAATAAAAACATTTGCGGTAATCAAAAATGATAAATGGCCGTATTAGAAGAATAGAATAACAATAATCAGGACCGACCCAAAAGTTTTTAACGCCTAAAGCTGAAAAAAAAAATTAAACCCATTAAAAACATAAAAAAAAGCCTAAAAGAGCAATATTTTAGTTTTGTAACCATTACACTACAACAAACTTTCTAAAGTTGATGTCCTCAACAAATATATTTTTTTATGCCTAAATCCCTTGCTTCATGGGCTTTAGCCACGGGCCGGGCTTGACAATAATAATGAAAAAATCAAAATATCAGAAACTATAAACTTAATTATCCTCAAGATAAATAAATAAATATACAAAATAATGACTACTTATATGATATAAAATGGCAACATGTTCGTCAGATGTTTAATAATGTTTAGATGTTATGACAATCTAAAATGGATATATGCTTCCAAAATTAATGTAAACTATATGGAAGTTATTTAACAATGCAATCAAATAACTTCGAACAAAAATTACGTAAATTTTGCTCTACAACAACGCTAAATCATATATATAAACTATATTTTGAATAAAAATTATTAACTAAATTTTTTCTCGACCCAAAATTAGGTGTTTGTTAATTTAAATAAATAATTGGTTTGTGGGCGACAAAAACAAAAAAATGGTTTATGTTGAACGTAAAGATTCAAATTACAATCTTAAAGTATTTGTTTTGTAATTATTGTCCCGTGCAAGGCGCGAATACCTGCCTAATAACACATTATATGGAACTATTCGTACATTGCAATGATCATCGTCCTCTTTTGGTTCAGAGGATGATGTCTTTCCTAATATTCTCAAGAAACATCCTAAACTCTCTAGCTTTTCTGCTGTGCTCTTCATCATCTGTCTCTGAATCACTCAGCTCAATCACAGCCTCAAGTTTGTGATCATGGCTCTTCTGCTCTTGATAACTTCTTGACACACTCCTTGAACGAGCTTCAGGACAAGGGCTTATCAGATCAATGACTTCTGTTTCTGGATACAATGAACATGAACTTGGGCCAACACTGAATCTATCCGTGGTTGACCAATCATTGTTGCAATTTTCTTTAGCAGGTGAATCGATTAGACACAAGTAATCATGTTTCTTGGAATGTTGTTGTTCTTTCTCTTGCTCTACTTCTTCCACGGTGCTTGTCACTGCAGAGGTTGAGTTGAGAACAAGGTGTTGGAGTTCTAGGCTGAGTTTGATAAGAGAAGAAGATTTGGTTGGTGAACTTATTTCCTTCTGTTTTGATTTAGTTTGTTTTTGTTTCCGCTTCTTCTTCTTTGCTTCCATTTTCTCCTTGAACTCTATGATCATCTCAGGACAAGCCCTGAAATAAAAACAAGAAGGATATATAGGCAAAACTAATGGTAGACCAGTTATATTGAGTGAAAACCAACCAACAAACCCGAACCATCTTTGGTGTTCTGTGACAAATAAATAGGAAGCAATTTGGCTGCAAGTATATCTAGTAATATGATTCATTTCGATGCATAAGTAGATCTAGTAGTATGATTCGTTTTGATGTTCCATAGCTCATTTTCGGTTAACTGAAAACCTTTACTGTCATTATTTGCAGCTTTCTGGAAACCAACAATCACTCTTCTATGAAATTTCTATAGCCAAGCCAAACTAAATCACTGAACTGTAGAGTTTGTAGTACCCGGTTTAGCCACACCTGACTGTATATTACCTGAAGAATTGCTTTTCTAGACACTATTTCAGTTCATTGATTCATCATGAATCTAAGTTTTGCATTAGAGGCCAAACAACACAGCTTTTATCACTGTCAACCACTTTGAGCTACGTATTAAGATCACTAGTCAACTTTATTCCCTGTCTTGAGTAAATAAGTGAATGTCAGATTTTGATCATTACCTTTCTACAAGATCTGCAGGAACAATGGACGTCTCTAACCCTTCGAGATCATTCCATGAGACTTCAAAGCTTTCTCGTCCCTGTACTTTGCGAGTCTTTATGATCTCAGACACCGGACACTTCTCTGGCATCTGTGGCTGCAGAAAGATTTCTTCCACGTGTTAACACAAGTTCTTGTTTAAATTCCAACTGAATTATGTAAGTTAACTTTAAGCTGCTGGTTTCTTCAAACTCAAAACAAAACCAAACGCCAGACCAAGAGAAACTTTGTGTTAGAATCAACAACTTCCCTTACCAAATCCATAACCTTTTTATGTACCATATAAATTTGATGAATCATCATGTTATGTAGTAAAATTCTAACGTGAATCCCGAAATGTTGGTGTGATAAAAAATCTAGTATTGAAATTGTCTTTCTCATCTTTCAATCAAGATTATAATCAAGATCCCAAGATAGATTGGAGAATTTTCGTAGAGATCTCCTAACTCTCCCAAAGGTAAAAGGCTATGGTCAAAGATCCTTACTCTGTTTCTAGTTCTCTCTATTTATAGTCTACCAAGCTGCTTCAATGATTGACTGCGAAATTCTTGAATTCAATAACCGAGACATGATTCTGGGGAACTAAAATCTATACCTAATATGTTGCAGGGAGAGAAAAAAAAGGTACCTTGTCGAGAGGAAGGTTAACGCCAACCTCAACTGATCTTGATTGCAAAATAGCGAACCTTCTCAGATTTCTTTCAGCAATTTTAGGAAGTATGTATTCATCTAAATCAAAGATAGAAAAAGAAGAAACGTTGGTTTCACAATTGTTTCTATGCAACCTATAAGGAATGAGAAATCTGTATAAATCCAAAGTAATACCTGTTTTTTCAGGGGGCCACTCAAAGAACTGATGGCATACCTCCTGAAGCTTGGTGCGCTGGAAAGAGAATGCAGCTAGAGCCCTGCAAAAACTGTATTTAAATTAGATCACTTCCATCCAAATCTGAACAGACATTAGCTTTTATCAAGTTCACTAATCTCCAGGGTTAACAGATATTCCTATTATAAACTTGTTCCTTGATTTATTTGAGGAACTTGAGGAAGCTTTTTATTGCATCTTTAGTTTCCTTTGTGCTCTCTTGTTAGTTTTAAATTATCAGTTTAACACCAACACAAGCTACACTAATTGTTAGAACCTTTATACATAGAAACTGCAAAACAAGCACCAAGACTTAATTCAGCACAAAATCGGTGACAACCAAGAAATGGAAAGAAAGATTAACCTGGTAACTGTATTAGAGTCTGCTGGGTGGCACTTGGGGTTCATGAACGCATCAATCACCTCTTTTACCTGTTCCAGTCCTTCTGGATCACGATTATTTCCTAAACCAAGTTGCAATATGGAAAGAGCTTCTATTAGAAAAACTATCCATGGAAAAACACCAAAATCAACTAACTGCATAAGCAAAGCATATCACAAAAGACAAGACGAAGCTGTTGCTTCAAATACCATTTATAACCACCAAGGGCAAGGTCCCCTTTTTACTACACACAGGAGGCCTAGCTTGCTTCTTTGAATTTTTTGGCTTCTTCACAAAGGAAAGTCCTTCTGATGAAACTTTTTGAAGGATAACATTTTCTCCAACAGACCGAACAATCTCACAGGCTTTCTCCTGGTTACAGAAGAAAATCAGCCATGAGTCTGTAATAACCCAACTCATAATGAAACATGCAAACTAGAATAACATAAAAACCCTATAGATATTTAAGAGCTTCAGTTATCAACACACCTGACGAATACCACGAACTCCCTGAGAGTAGTCACTGCCAAGCAGAAGCGCCAGAGCTATCTGGAACCTCACCGAAGAAATTGTTGTATAACAAGTATAAGTGACCATGTAATCTGATGAAACATAGCAGACGTCTAAAGTTCTTTGACGTATGGAGCAATAGACAACAATCTGTAGCCGGTTTTCTCGTCAACTAATGCAACTAAAAGTAATTGATCCCTTAAAGCTACAATGTTGCAGTGGAACCATACATACACAGGGCATCTATTTCGCATGAGTCTATTGAGAAAACATTGTAGGTTAAATGATTAAAGGCCACCTTTTGCAAGTAAGCATTCATCAGTCGTGCTTTTTCCGATCATACCATTTTACAATAGCACGTGCAGCCTCGTCAAAAATGAAAGTTCAGGGTTAAGTATGTAAAGCTAATGAGGTAAATAGACTCATTAAGTTACCAATGAGTTCCGTCCAAGCCCAAGGTTTTTCTTGATGTCTTCCATCTCATAGCAAACGACGTAACCTCCATCACCTAGTTCACAGCAGATTAATTAAGCCATATATAACACCATTAACCATATCGGGGGGTAAAAGAAACCAAAACTACTAAAAGAGTTTCTCTCCACTCACCAAGGCATATCTCTCTGTATACAGTCTTTGCACCGAAAAGGAAAATATCTGAATCAGAGCTAAAACAGGCGTCCTGTTGATCATGAATGAAAACCATAATATACTACAGACTATTGAGTTAACACCATGACGAACAAGAAACTGCAAAATGTTTCTTACACATAAGGATTCGAAGTTTAGCAGAGCGCATTGTGCCTCAGCTTCTTCAACCCTGGATTTGAAGAAAAAAACAGAAGAGAATATGTTTATTGGGTCTCTCAAACCAGTGACTACACCATATATGTTTGCATGTCCATGTTCTTGTAAAAATCCATGTACTTTGTATAAGTAAAGGCAAACACTCAAACCAAAGTCTCATTGTCAATTCTATGTGCAGTAAAGTTTTCACTTATGAAGAATTACCCGTCTAAACAAAGTATCCCCAGCGTTGATGCAATAACCTTTGCCTCTTTTATCATGCAAGAGAACTCAGATCCCATATTTCTTTTGAGTGAAGTCTCTTTCCCAGGTTCAACGCCATCGTCAGCGACCTGGCTGACCCATAAAGCATTAATCGAAAAAAATATTCCGATAAGTAGCCCATCATATGCAACAAGAAAAGCACCAGTGCCTCATTTGGCATCATTGTACCTCGAATCTTGATTTCAATCGACGCCTGTAAGTTGGTACTTTGATTCCAGGAATTGAACCATCTACAATTACAAAACACATGCCAAAAGCATAAACAAAGCATGTCAGAACTCATTTGATCACTCATACTTGTGCTAATACCATATTCGATACATCCATAACTCTACCAACTCACAGTGACAACAATACAAAACCCAAATCGTGCATCTGGTGGCAAGTTCGCAACAGTTACCTGAGACTAAAATGACGGTGCAGTTTAGGGCAATTAGGGCTCGGAGACGATGAAAGAAACTCCGGAGATAAACCTTTTCTTTAGTGGCGCAATACGATTTGTTCACTTTATGCAATTCCACCATCCAACACGAGAGATCTACGCATACCCTTTTGTTTCTACAGAAATCAACCTTCTTTTAGAGAGGGAAAAAAACCCAGAATTTTTGGAGAAAACTGAAACTCACAGAAGATGATCGAGCGGGTAAGTCTTCTTGCAAGGCTCCAATACATCCCAAAGATACTTCACGCCCATTACCTTCTTCCGCTTCCAGATCCCCCAATTTCTTAAGAGAGAGAGAGAGAGAGAGAAGGGGGAGAAAATAAATTTGAATTCTGAATATTTTCAATTTGAAATTCAATTATTGATTGGTTCATGTATAAATTGAGAGAGGGTGATTTTTCATTTTTTTATAAAATAAAATAAACGTCGATATTGTAATTCGAAACTCCCATAAAATAGATGTCGTTTATCATAAGATTCGAAAAGTACACATTTTTTATTGAGCTTGATTCTTCCTCCTTGAGCTGCTATATAACACTTAAACCCTGAAAAATCTCACTAATTTCTCGTGATTTCATCGACTTCTTTCACTCTTTTGCAGCATCACCATCCTTCTTTTCCGTGGTTTCCTCCGTTTTCTCGTCTATGCTTCTACAAGTTTCATCACGGGTAACTGCGGAAGCTTCTTCACCATTGTTTGTAGACGGACTTTCTTCTTTGTCGGCTTTTGTTTCAGAAGGTTCTTTGCTTTCTTCATCTTTCTTCTGAATGGTTCCGACTTTGACATACTTGCTCATGAACTTGTACTCCCAGTCTTGCAGCGCCTCTAGCTCAAATGCACCCAGACCCGAGATGTCTCCCGTCAAGTCCTGTTCCTCAAATGACATCTTTGCCAGAGCTCGGCTTGCATCTTTCCCTGCAAACAGAGCATATGGCCCACCTGGTCCATAGAACATCCTGCAGGGGAAAAAAACACGTCATGTGAGTATGTGACCACTAATAGTTAAGTAGAGTCTGGAGATTGAAAAACTATGGTTTGTGAATATGATTCATATAGATATGCAGTAGAGCTGATGAACTATGTGCAAGCAAAACCATCATATGCATATATATATATCGGCATGTATGCTTCAATGTGCATTGATGAGTGTGTCTGTGTACTTCGGTCTAACGATTAACAAGGTTATGTGATATGATAAACTAAAGCAATAACTTCATCTACCTGAAAAACTAATTATCAAGATGTTTTCGGGTAACTGCTGACAAATCAAGGATCATTATAACTGCAACGGGGTTATCCACCAACAATGCTAGCCAAAACTTAATATATAAATGTCATTGTAGAACACGAAAAGTAAAAACAAATGCGGATAGTTAATCAAAGAACGAATCTCTTCCACCCACGACCGGATACATAACATAAAACATCACTAAACCTGTTAACACATTAGCAATATGGAAGCAAAACCTTTCACGAGTTTGTATGTTATCATTCTCTACTAATTTCTGAATACAGGTTTTTCCAATACTGGCAAAAGCAAAAGATTTTATTAGCTAACTTGAACAAAATTTTATCAGTGCTTCTCTAATAATGGTATTGTTCCAAGAAAAGAAATAAGAAAAACTGACTGACTCCAAGGTTGTAAAAGCAAACAAAAAAGAGAATCAAAAGCAGAGTGCATAACATTATGAAGAAAAGAAGGAATATTCATCAGAACCAAACAGATTCTCAGTTTCACGAAAAAGAATCACTTAAAAGAAAATCCATCCATACAACAATGAAGAGATAATGAGAACCAGTGTGAGAAAATCATTAGTAATAGAAACTTCAAATTATAATCAAACAATCAACCAATTATCTCCAAATATTCACCAAATAAACCCAAGTTCTAACTATAATCACTGAGATTTCTTAGATCCCCAAATCTCGAACCTAAGAATCTGGATTCAATCGTTTCTGTTATTTCAGGAACAAGTAAAAGATAATCAAGTATGTATACCTGCTCTGGGTAACATCGTAGATCTGGCCCTTGATGGCCATGAGAAGGGGCTTTTTGGAATCGGAACCGTCATAAAGCTTAAGCTCGTCCTCGGTGATTTCTCCGAGCTGAATAGGCGGCGGAAGAGGCTCGGACTGCGGCTGAGCCTCCATAGAACGAGGACGGTGTTCTTCAGGAGAGACGAAGAAACCGGAGACAAGTTGATAGACGGCGAAAGCGAGAGCTAATACGGTGAAAAAAGCAGCCGGAGAAAGTCCAGTGTAAGCTGTAATGGTTTCCTTCAACGTCTCCCATACTTGCAGAGCCATGATTGAGAGAGAGAGAGAATCGGTGGTCTCTGGTGGTCAGAGCCAAAATCTTCTGTAACGTTGATAATTTATAAATTTATTTATTCGAGAATTAATAGAAAATAATTATATAAAATTAAATGGTCAAATACGCAACAAGTATTTAACAGTGCCGTGTATAAATGACCGTTGGTGGAAAAAAGTTTGTTGATGTAAATTTTATAATCTGAAAGTTGGTAATAATAATTTGATGTGTATATCATATTAATTTATAATGGGAGCTGGCTGAGTTGACCAAAACGGCGTCGGTATTGCCGTAGGAGGAGAAGAGTAAGTAGGTGAGAGAGGTAGATTGTTAGCAAAATACATGTGCCTAATATCTCACCTTATTGTATTAACTAAAAACAATTGGAAGCTGTATACTGTAGTTTATAGAAATATACTCAGTGTCGAATTTATTCATTTATGAAATCTAGATTTTTAAGTTTGGGATAACATATTATTAGCATAAGGGTTCATTTCTTCGATAAAATATAATGTACCAGTTCACCATTGACCTTGTGGTTATTACTCCACACAAGCCACTTTTAGTTAGGTAGCTAATTTTGTTTTTTAATTATCCAACAAATTAACCCTTAGCATAATTGGTGTAATTTTTTGTGTGACAATGAAATGCATGTAACATGCATGCCGCTTCATTTCTTGTAAGTTATGAATTACCGTTTTTTATTTTCTTTTTCAAAAATTAGTTTAATTTTTCTTTTTTGTGATAATTGAATTCTTGTAAATCATCATTTCAATCTTTGTTCAACACTTTTTCCTCTCTCTATGTCTACTATTCCCAAACTATGGTAAAAAAAAAAAAAGAAGTCGAAATTGTTTATTTATTTTCTAATAGTATCAAGGTTGGTGATCCATAGTTTGATCACTACATACAAACTTTGGCATTGCCTACATATATATACACACATTCGTAATAACCAAAACAACACTCAACACAGTAAAAGATGAAGAAGAACAAGTCAAGTCTTGACTCTTGAGAGAGCTAAAATCACAACAACAACAAAAACATCAAAGATGAAGAGAACTCACTTCATCAACCTTCCACTCTCCTTCTTCATACTTATACCATCTCACAATTCCTTCATCATTCTCAGTTCTCTGACACATCACACAAGTCTTATGCTCCATACATGTCAAGAACTTCTTCAGCCTCGACGCTTTCTCCATTATCGTCTTATCCAGCTCTCTAACAATCACCTTCTGCTGCGGTTGCCACCCGCTGTACTCCACCAGGTGGGAGTGCGATATGTTGAGCACTTCTAGGTTTTGTAATCCGTCGAGGATTTTTATGAGGGCTTCACGCTTTATCGCAGAGCATCTAAGGCTGAGTGTTTTGAGGTTTGGAAGGCACGTGATGAGGGTGTTTGCGAAGAAGATCTCGAATGGACCCATGATCTTCAGCTCTTTGAAGTTCTTACAGTTCTTTGCGATTTCTGTTAAGAGATAAGGCGGGTTTGCGATGCTCGGCATTGTTAATGACTCGAGATCTTTCCAGATTCTTATCGCTTTGCATATTCCAGTCTTCTTTATTCTGTTCCAAGCCGGAAGGACGACCCGCCTCAACCCTGGACACCTGCGGAAATTGGGCACATCAGGTTTTCAAACTTTTAGTATTTAATTGGAAGATTCAACACGGTTCAAATTCCGCAGTTTCGACTAAGGGTGGGGATATATAAACTGAACCGAACCAAATACTAAACCAAATTTTGTCTAAATACTGATGGTTAGTAATTTTGTTTATCTCAAATTTTGTGCAACCAAACCTAATAAACAGAAATCCATTCAAATTCATTCATTACTCTTTCCAAAACCAAAACCTAATCAAACCGCATCAAATCAAGTCAAACCAAAATTTTGTTCTACTTGATGTAGAACTCTCCTAACCAATTTAACAGAGAACCGCAACCGAATTGACATATCAAATGCTCATCCCTAATTCCAACAATCATGTTAGGCAAAAAGGGCTAATTATGGCCATAGATCAACCATAGTTAACGAGTTTTAGCAACTTTTTCATACAGTTTTTATGATGGAAAAATCTGGAAGACAAATCACGGGAAGAAAAGAAAAAAGACGTACCTTTCCGCGGTGTAAGTAAGCTGATCATCACTCAGAAACAAGTTGAAATGGAAAATCAAGGTCCTCATGTTTCCTCCGCTAAGATTCATGGAGAGTTTCAGGATCCTGGTCAGGGCCTCATCAGATCGGCGTTCCACGTAGACATAAGGCTCCAACGGGATCTTGATGAAACTAGATCTCATGTGAGACAAATCAAGCGTCTTCCACAGAATCGGGTCGCAACAAGCAGCTCTCCATCCTCTACAAACATGAGCTAATCCTGAAGTCAACTCGAAGACGCTAAACTTCTGGAAAATTCTCACTAAGATATCAGTGTCCAACTCTTCCCATCTCCTCACTCGACGACTCTCGTACTCTTCTTCCATTCTTGCTATTCCCTTAAGCAAACAGAGGAGCGTTAATAAACAGTTTGTATCCTTGAGAATGATTCCTTAAGATCTTATTAAATAGGAAAATCAAGAGCTTTTAAAGACCAATCAAATTCTCTTATTCAATAAATACGAGATTCTAATCATTCAATTTTCCCCAACCCTTCAATTTCCATGATTCAATGAATTAGTATTGATATCAAAAACGGACCAAACAGAACACAAAACGTTTTTCTAGTTTCTTGGATGAGTTCTCACAAAAACAGAGTAATCAAATCTTTTATATAAGCAAATTCCCTCAAAGTCCGACCATAAAAAGAAATCCTACTTACACAAGGAATTGGAATCAAACACAAACCCAATTAAACCTAAACACACTCGATAACTATCTAATACAAATACGTAATCAAACCTTTCAATATGAGCTACTTCCAAAACTGAATTAAGCGAAGGAAAAAAAAAACACAAGTAAAACAAGAACAGGGAGAATTATACAATATCGCAAAGAATCAACGAACTAGATACGAAAATCCTGAAAACAAATCAAATTCCAATTATTGGATGTTTGATCAGAGAGCTAAAGAAAAACAGTAGAATTCAACACAAAGACATGTCAGAAGAGTCTCAAACTCTGAAAAATATTTGTCAAAAGTAATTTCAAGATCGGCCATTAATGTAAAACACATCACATCAACACAGACCTATAAAACCAAAAAGAACACATAATTTCCTCGAAATTTTAAGACAGAACAGAGAATTTGAAAAACTCAGAGGACTTCAGATCAATCGTAAAACTCAGTAGAGACACAGAACTAGGCCAAAATTTATCAATTCGAAAATCCAGAGGACTAAGATCGAAAACCCCCAAGACTATAGAGACAAATCGATCTGATCTCTTGACATTCCCCAAATTCACTCCAACTGAAAAAACACATAGATCTCGAATCGCCATTTCTCAAATGAACAATCGAAACCAAGAAATGATTTAGATCAAAGCTGAATCACAGAAAAAGAATCACTGAAGGAAAATTAAGAACCTTTTCGAAGAGCAAAATCGTTGGCTTAGCGGCGAAGACGATGACGACGACGACGACACCGTTACTAATCTCTCTCTCTCTCTCTCTCTCTCTAGCCAACGAAAGTAGATATGAAAAAAGAAAACGTTTAATCCGGTTTAATCCGGTTTATCATGTCTCAAATGTGATTTTGGTTTGACGGAAGTTTTCGGACAGAACCGGTTTTAAAAAAACGTTTCAACCGGTTTAATTCGGTTTATTTTGTCTTGAAATCTGATTTTGGTTTGACGGAGTTTTCGGACAGAACCGGTTTAACACTAAACCCTCCTTATCTTTGGGACCAAGGATCTCTTTGAGGTTGACTTATAAAAAGTAGTTAAATCGGACGGTGTAGAACACTCTGAAGAATCTAACGGTTGATATGTAACTTTGTTAGGTTGGTGACAATAAAAAAGAGAAGAGATTGTTGCTTTCTTCTTCATTTCCTCCTATCTCTTTCTCCCAGACGGGCCGACCATTAAAAGGAGTCTCTCGCTTTCTCGCACTTCTCAATCCAAAGGCTTACACGGTAGGTAAAACTAAAACCCTTTTGTTTCTTTGTTACACTCTTCTCTTATTCTGTTTTCTTTTGTTTCATTTACTCTTGTGTGGGTTTAAGGGTTTTTGTTTCTCTCTGTTGTGTTAACTTTGAAAGGTGGAGTTTTGTTTTTTGGGTGGTTTCATTTTGAGTTTTAGGGATTTGGGTACTCTTTCGTTTGGTTGTGTTGATTTGAGAAAAAATGGTTGCTTTGAGATTAGGGTTGTGTATTTGGCGTATTGATTTGTTTAAAGATAAATGCTTCTTCGGTTGGTTACTAGTTACTAGTGATACTGTTCTGCTCTGAGATGGTGAATTGAAATGGTGCATTTATGTGCCTGAGCTCTTTCTGTAAATGTGTTTAAGAGGATTAGCTTGATAGGCCACAGGTTAAAAGAATTGTCTTTTTAGTGAAACTAAATGTCTGAGATCATTTCCAACCCACTGTAAGTTAGCACTTAACAACATGAAACTACCTGGATTTGGTGTGTTTACTCGTTTTCTATTTGGTTAGAGAAGATCTAAATTTTAGTGAAAGGTTTGGTATTTGGTACACAGAAGTTTTCGATAAGTTGTACCTTTGTCTTTTTTTTTTTTTTTTTTTTTATGTTTGCGTTTTGTAATCATCTTTGCACTGAATAAAAATCCTAACTTTATCTTGGTCTTGTCTTTTATTTTTGGTCTTAACCCATATGGAGCTAGAACTTATGATTTATAATTACCCAATGCAGCCTCCAACTCTGCATTATGGCGAGGCTCTTAGCTCATTCTACAGCTGTGGCTCATTTTACCGCTGGTCCTTTACTTTGCCCCTTAAGGTATGATCAGTCCATCAAATACAGAAAACCAAGAACGTGTGTGAAGATGATGTACAGTTTACAAGCACCTGTTTTGAGAATTCAGAGCTTCTCGGGGCTAAGGGCTTCCAATGCATTGGATCTTAAGGCAAGGCCTGATCAAGATTTCCTTTCTAAGACAAAGCTTTCAATCTCGTCCAGGAGAGCAAAAGCTAGCCGATGTGTGCCAAAAGCCATGTTTGAGCGGTTTACCGAGAAAGCAATTAAGGTCATAATGCTGTCTCAAGAGGAAGCTCGGAGACTTGGCCATAACTTTGTTGGGACTGAGCAAATACTGTTGGGTCTAATCGGGGAAGGGACTGGGATCGCTGCAAAGGTTCTTAAATCCATGGGGATCAATCTTAAAGATTCTCGTGTAGAGGTGGAAAAGATCATTGGAAGAGGCAGCGGATTTGTGGCAGTGGAGATCCCATTTACTCCTCGTGCAAAGCGAGTCTTGGAGTTGTCACTAGAGGAAGCTCGACAACTTGGTAAGGATCTCTTTCTGTTTATTAGTATTTAGGCTTGGAGGTTGTTATATGTTGTGTTCTTACATAAGCTTTCGTGACTGATGAAATTTACTTGTTTCTTATCAATTTGGCATCTTTTTGTTATTTTGAATTCTAGGCCATAACTACATTGGGTCAGAGCATCTTCTGCTTGGTCTTCTTCGTGAAGGGGAAGGTGTTGCAGCTCGTGTCCTGGAGAATTTGGGTGCAGATCCTACAAACATCCGGACTCAGGTAAATGCAATAATTCTGAATTATCACAAATCACAAACATGTTATGTCTTAAGAAACAATTTCTTAATTACATTTTGGATTCTAATTTTACAGGTTATACGAATGGTTGGGGAAAACAATGAAGTGACAGCAAACGTTGGTGGAGGATCCAGCGGAAACAGCAAAATGCCAACACTAGAAGAGTATGGGACTAACCTAACTAAACTAGCAGAGGAGGTAACAAAAATGGCTTACTCATCTTGAAAAAACTCTCAAGAAAGTGTCATGTTAATACATGATTGAAGGCTTTTGCTGAAAATTTGGTTTTTTTCTTTCTGTTGCAGGGTAAATTGGACCCGGTTGTTGGAAGGCAACCACAGATCGAACGAGTGGTCCAGATCTTGGCTCGAAGAACCAAGAACAACCCTTGTCTTATTGGAGAACCTGGAGTTGGTAAGACAGCAATAGCTGAAGGACTCGCCCAGAGAATTGCCAGTGGTGATGTTCCCGAAACAATTGAGGGAAAGACGGTAAAATTTTCCCCCATTGGATCATTTGCGCATGTTTGCGTTTTAAAGTATTTACCTTTACATTTTGTCCCGTCAGGTTATAACCCTTGATATGGGTCTTCTAGTGGCTGGAACGAAATATCGTGGAGAATTCGAGGAAAGATTGAAGAAGCTTATGGAAGAAATCAGGCAAAGTGATGACATAATTCTGTTTATTGATGAAGTGCACACGCTTATAGGTGCAGGAGCCGCCGAAGGAGCGATCGATGCTGCTAACATCTTAAAGCCAGCCCTTGCAAGAGGTGAATTGCAGGTAATTTTCTCATTCTTTTTATTGGTTTAGTGATGTCAAAATGTTAATTAATAGAACTGGAAACTCAAGTTCTTACGAGATGTTCTTTTTCTGTTTTGATGGTTGTAGTGTATTGGTGCAACTACAATTGATGAGTACAGGAAGCACATTGAGAAAGATCCAGCATTGGAGAGACGGTTCCAGCCTGTGAAGGTACCTGAACCAACTGTAGACGAAGCTATACAGATCTTGCAAGGTCTGCGTGAGCGATATGAGATCCACCACAAGCTTCGGTACACCGATGAGGCCTTGGTTGCCGCTGCGCAATTGTCACATCAGTACATCAGGTTTTGTTTTTTAATTTTATTTCTGGTCTTTCACCAATGTCTTAGACAAGTTGCAGCATTATCTCAACCCAATTTCTTCTCTTGAATGATCAGTGATCGGTTTCTTCCCGACAAAGCAATTGACTTGATTGATGAAGCTGGATCTCGGGTTCGGCTACGCCATGCTCAGGTTCATATTAGCATGTCCCTTGCATTACCAAAAAAATGTCTTTTATATCTATGTGATATGATTCAGAATGAAAGTTTTATTTGTTTAGGTCCCTGAGGAAGCTAGGGAACTTGAAAAACAACTCAGACAGATCACTAAGGAGAAGAACGAAGCTGTGCGAGGCCAAGACTTTGAGAAGGTATCGTCTTTGCGATTTTCTTACCGTCTGTAAACCAAAGATTAGTGATAACAGTTCCCCGAATTCTTCTTCGACAGGCTGGTTCTCATCGTGACCGAGAAATAGAGCTCAGGGCTGAGATAGCTGCTGTTTTAGCCAAAGGCAAAGAAGTGAGCAAAGCTGAGACTGAAGCTGGCGAAGGAGGACCTACTGTCACGGAATTCGACATCCAACACATTGTTGCCACCTGGACGGGAATCCCGGTAGAGAAAGTCTCGTCTGATGAGTCTAGCCGTCTTCTCAAAATGGAGGAGACCCTTCACACAAGAATCATTGGTCAAGACGAAGCCGTCAAAGCCATTAGTCGTGCCATCCGCCGTGCGCGTGTTGGACTCAAGAACCCGAACCGTCCGATCGCCAGTTTCATCTTCTCTGGTCCAACCGGTGTAGGGAAATCAGAGCTTGCCAAGGCCTTAGCTGCTTACTATTTCGGTTCAGAAGAAGCAATGATCCGTCTAGACATGAGCGAGTTCATGGAACGACACACGGTTTCGAAACTCATCGGTTCACCTCCCGGTTATGTTGGATACACAGAAGGAGGTCAGTTAACCGAGGCGGTTAGACGCAGGCCGTACACACTCGTTCTCTTTGACGAAATCGAGAAAGCCCATCCCGATGTTTTCAACATGATGCTTCAAATCCTAGAAGATGGGAGACTAACCGATAGCAAAGGAAGAACCGTCGATTTCAAAAACACGCTTCTGATCATGACTTCAAACGTAGGAAGCAGCGTGATCGAAAAGGGTGGTAGAAGAATCGGGTTTGATCTTGACTACGATGATAAAGACAGTAGCTACAACAGAATCAAGAGCTTAGTGACTGAGGAATTAAAACAGTATTTCCGACCGGAGTTTCTGAACAGGTTAGATGAGATGATTGTTTTCAGACAATTAACGAAGCTCGAAGTGAAGGAGATTGCTGATATAATGCTCAAAGAAGTTGTGGTGAGGCTGAAGGACAAAGAGATTGAGCTTCAAGTGACTGAGAGGTTTAAAGAGAGAGTAGTGGATGAAGGATTTGATCCGAGTTACGGTGCGAGGCCGCTTAGACGTGCGATTATGAGGCTTTTAGAAGATAGCATGGCGGAGAAGATGCTTTCAAGGGACATTAAAGATGGAGACTCGGTGATTGTTGATGTTGATGCAGAAGGAAGTGTGGTTGTGTTGAATGGTAAAAATGGAAGTGGTGGTTTTGTTGCTGAAGAAGCCTTGGAAGATTCATATCCTTACTTGTAGAAGGAAACAAGTGTTCTAGAGATTTTTCTTCTTTTTCATTTTTTAAGTGGTTATTGAATTGTTGACCAAAAAAAAAAAGTGGTTACTGAATTGTGTCTCGCTTGATTCGTTTTTCTATTTTGACAATATCGTTTCTGGATTTGGATTACCCCACAAAAAGAAAGTAGGAGTTGAATCGAGTTATTTGCATTGCTTCTTTCTTTTCCCAAAACTTGGACTTAAATTGCGCATAAGAGTACCAAAGCTTACAAAGTCAAGCGTGGAAAGTAAGGGAAAAAACAAAAAATGGCACACATAGATTCTTTGTGAAACTTACATGAAGAGAAATATACAAAACGAAAATTTCATCTACCAAAGAGAGGAAGAACATCAAATTATAAGAGAGGAAAAGACTTTACTACGAATCAGTATCGAGGTCGTGATTCGAAGGAGAAGAAGTAGGAGATGGAAGCTGATCAATTTCTCGTCGAGAAGCTTCCCATAACTGTTGCTCTATTCCCAGTTTCCGTAGCTCTATCAATCCTCTTTCCACTGAAGACACGAAATGTGAAAACTTTAGTTTATTGTTATGTGTATAGAGATACTCGAGCAATGGAAATGAAATGGCTCAAGTCTGATTTTACCATCCAAGGAATCGTGAGAAGTAGCAGATTTCCCGCTGCTACGGCTTATCCATAACTGGACACGTTCTTCTGCGATGTCTTCTTCCACACCGTGTAACTTAGCTCTGCCCCAGAAGTACATCAGCCATGCCTGCAATATGAACTGAGGAATCAACACAGTTTTAATTGAAACTCATAAGCAAATATCTACATTGTTTTGAATTTGTAAGTGTCTTTCTAGTTGGAGGCAAAATTGCAATCAAGATACCAATTGATGTCCATCAAGATCAAACCATATAGGTACGTCTTAGAACCAACTAGTATTGGTAAAGCCATATATTGTAACTGATGTTGAGGTAATGGCTACTTCTTGTTCGATATGGTCAATTTTTATGTGATGAATAATGCAGGTTGATCACAGAAAGTCTGACAATAAGCAGAAGGCATGCAACATGGAGGATAGTGTGTAGTATCGGTTTAAAAACAAGTGAATTGAAGGAAAAGTGTATATGATGATGAGAAAGTACCTGCTTAAACGCAACATCTTCTTGTTCTGCTTCACCCAGCTCTGCATTTTAAACAACATGAGACATTGTAAAGTAAGTTCACGATATGGCTGATGACGTTGACATATGATGATATTAAATGTAGGGAAAGTATAAAATTTAAAACCAAAGACACCCCTTTTAGGAAGGAGGGTCCTATCTCTACCCCGGTCAAGACTTTTCAGGTTCTTTTCTCACGACCAATTTCTATACTAAATCAACAACTCATGCCCATGTCAAAAACCGAGCGTATATGGCTAGATAGCCCTTACACAACATCCAAGCTGGTGAGGGTTCAACCCCAAGAACCTCTACGTTGGGGTGGTAAAGAAAATAAGAAAGAAAAAGGTCTTCTCTCTCTTTGGATTAGAGAGATTTTTTCCCTTACCATATGCATCTATAAATCTGGATTCTCCATGACCTTTGGAATCTGTAAGATAGAGGAAAACAAGATTTAACATTTGCTTTTAGTTATGGAGGATGTCACAAATTTATTGCATTAGTCTAAGTCTGGATATGACCAGGTCACTCTGGATGAACAAAAACGAATGCATAATCTTTTTTTGAAGCCGATACAGGAAGTGACAGTCATATAAGGTGCAACTTTCTTATAAAGAGCTTATAGGTGTTACATATCTAAACAGAAAATAGAATACTCATCCACTGTTTCAGCATTATAAGAATAGAAGCTAACAAGAGTTAAGCATATATATTTCATTGTGCAGTAGCCTGGTGTTAAAAGCTCGTAATTACATACATACCAGACACAGTTTGACGAATCAAACTCGGTTTTCTCTGCTGGGCGAATGCAAGCACAACAGCATCCTCAACCTGAATGTCACAAGAGAGAAGAAGATTTAAAAACATTGCCTTTAAGATCTATGCTAGGTGACAACAGTTATAGGTAATTCAGAAACAAGAGTGGACACCTTTAATGATGCTAGCTCTCTCAAACCCATCTCAACTGAAAGCATACTCTCAATATCTCCCTCTCCAGTTAGATCATTCAAATCTCTAACAGCCTTACTCCGATCGCTCCCACCTGTTCCATTTCATAAGCTGGTAAATAAAATATTTTGCGAACAACAGTAGGCAAGGAAAACTTTAGTATTTAAGAAGTTTGTAGATATTTAGACGAGCCTTTATCCCAGGATAAATCCTTGGCCTTCTGTGCTGCAGAGGTGACGAGCTCAAATGGAAGAGGAGCTAATTTTGACCACTGCTCATGCCTGGATGTTGCTATATCCGCACAAATGCCTACAAAAAGGACACAATAGAAAAAAGCAAATATATGTGAATCTGATGAATAGCTATTGGAGGAAAGTGAAAAGTGTATTACGAGAATATCTTTAGATCAGAATATAAACTCTTCTGTTTAAGAATGGATGAATCACCTACCGTATTGTACAGCCAAACCCCAATACCGGGCAAGCCAGCATCTCTTCAGGACTACTTCTTCCTAGATGATTCAGTAATTCATAAATTTAGATATTCAGAAATTTAAAAATGATCAGTAGATAGCGAGACAAAGCATTATCGACAAACCATTTCGTCCTGTGTTAAAATCATCCTTTGAGTCATTGTGCGAAGAGACTTCGCTTCAGACTCAGCTTCTTGAAGCCGTTCTGCAGCAGTTATAGCCTCATCTTTCAAGTTCTGAACATAGCAGGGAAAAATAAGAGATGGTTTCATTGTGCAAATAAAAGTGGTACATCTCATGGAAACCAGTACATCAGTGTACCTTACCTCAAGTTCTGAACGTAGGGAAACAATTTCCTCATCCTTCCCACTCTTTTTCTGTTTAGCAGCATTTAAAGCAGCCTGTAACATGTACAATTTTTCTGTACAGCTTAAATGGTGTGTTTCACCAAAACTGTAAATCTAAGACTTTGCTATGGGATCAGAATGGTGGAGAAAAAAACAAGACTAAAGAGAAGACTAAATCTGAGTGGAAAATAGCGTGAAGGTACTTTATTCTTGTTCACACTAACCTCTCTTTGACGCAATGCTGCTTCCTTCCTATAGAAATACACAATTTACCATGAGTGATCATAACTACCACACTATTTTCTGGAAAAGATAAAAACAAAGAGAAGTAATAGAAGGCACAGGTTCCCACCTGCTTAACAATTTCGCCTCCAGGGACACTCCTTCTCCAAGAGAGGCAACCTTTTGGGACCAAAAAAAAAAACAAATGTAAACGTTGTACAAATGCCAATACTTAATACATGGATTCCAAGTAAAATTTAAATAAACAAATCTAAATGTTCCAGACACATAAGAATAAATTAGTCCATCTGTATATGTTTTGATCTAAATATAGTCTGCATCGCCATCTGGATTCTCACTAGACCTGCTTATACGAGATATGACTCAGAGTCTAGGTTCAAAGCATTTGTATACACTCAGCATCTACACCTGGATTGTTATTAACTAAAAAATTGATACATATTTACATTCTCTCCTTGAAATAAATCTAAAGATGCATAAAAAGCAACGAGGCAGGAGGCTGCATCAACAAGATAACAATAGCTGACTTGAGTTTAATAACCATTGTCAACAAAGAGATGTAAACGAGTGGGGAAACTTTTCCCTCAGAATTTGAAGAAGCAACATCAGTAAACGAAATAACTACTCAAGACAACTGGTTCAAAAACCTGTTTCTCAAGCTCCTTAGCCCTAGCTTCTGCTTCCACCCTTTTTTCCTCCGCACGACGAAGCTGCAATCAAGAATAAATGTTATGCACAAGGAGGTAAACAGCTTTATTATCTGAAATAATTTTCCATGACAGACATCGAACCTTCTCCAATACATTCTCATTCTCCTCTTGTAGCATATCCAGCTGCAGTTAAAATTGATTCAGCCTCAAATCAGATCTTCTGACTCATTGGCCATACTTGACTATACTTTCCACTAATATGAATACAAGAAACATTGACCAGATATCCCAAAGGTTAAAAGAAAGCATTACATACTTCATCACGAAGAGCTGAAGCTTCCCGCTGATCACCCTTTTCTTTTGAATTCACTGATGGTACATCAGCAAAAAACCTAAAAACATTGCGTATCTTGAATTAGACATAAGCAGCACAACCAAAACCAGAGGCAATCACTATCTCCTCAAGCAAGGAGCCCAATCACTTCCCATATCTTGCAAACCTCTATAGCAATCTCTTTTTTTATTAGGCTTTGTGGACAAAAATAGATATAATAACAACTCCAAAGACTTAACCAAACTGGTTTTGACATATTCAACAAAGCCACATATTCCCTTGACTACCAATATTTGAGAAGTATAATAAGAAGCAAAATTGTTAAAGAACTTCAAAATGAAAACGATTTCACCTTTTGTCTCTGTTCCTAGTTGGAGGATCAAGTGGAGGAATAGGGTTTGGAGCTTTCAGTGACACTCTGCTAGGCGGCATTAGATTAGGAGGAGGAGTCCGAGTCGTGGATCTAGCCGTCAATGACGACGGCCTTCCGGCCGAAGCAGAACGCACTTGCTCGGCGAAGTTCCTGCCTAACTAATTAAACCATAAAAAGAGAGAGAGACCAATTAGCCCTAAAGAACCATATTCACATAGCTAGTAACTAAGCCCAGAAACAACAAACAGCTCATAACGTAATCAAATCAAGCTGATCTGAGCTAATTCTAGAAGCTAGGTTACGGAATTCACCGCAGGAGACGGTGATCTAGTGCGGGGAGCGAAAGAAACCGCCGGCAAATGACTGTTTCCGTTGCTGCTATTGCTTCCGGTGGAGGAAATAGAAGAAGGTGCATGTCGAGCAGGTTTTAGAGAAGGAGATGCAAATCTGAGGCTTAGATCTTCATCCTCATCGTCTTCATCTTCGTCTCCGTTGTCTTTGTTCTGCAAAGCCATGACCTGAGCTAATCTCTGAGCCGCCGCTTTGGCAGCTACGTTCTGAGTACGCTTGACTGTGGAGAAACCTCCGACACCTCCGAGTTGCTTCCGGTGAGCAGGAGAGATCGCCGGTGACGTCGTCTCCGTACTGTTCGATGTTTCGCTCCACTGGCGACCATATACCGGGCTACCCGCCCTCCTCCGATCCATTAGTTGCGTTCGTGAAGTTGCTAGTTAGCCGGGGTATGAACCCGAGCAAAGAGAAGGTGAAACAGAGGAAAAAGGAATTTTCTCGGGAAAAAGCTAGATTTTCTCGGGAAAAAGCTAAAAAAAAACGTTTGGTGAGATTTGGAGAAAATAGTACTAGAAACGACAGCGTTTGCCGCGGAGAAGAACACATGCGACCCTCCCGGGAGAACAACTGACCTGGCCACCGTGGCTGTGGGACCGACCCATCAGTCAAGTGTTGATGGATTTTTTTGGTGTAAAATCATTTAATAACAGTTACTTAATATTTATTTAATTTGAATTCAAAGGCAAGTTAAAAATGATTTTGATACAAAAAAAATCTTAAAATCCGTCAACCACGTCTGTGTACCATGAATAGATGAAGAAATGATTGTGACATTTTAAATTAAATCATAATATTATACAGGAAATGCGATTCATAACCAAAACATGTATAGTATTCTGTGCGAATCGTTGTTGACACGCAAAGAGTCGTAACAAATCAGTATTTGAATTTGAATCTTTTGACGTGAGTCGCTTATAAAAAGATACAAAACTTTCATAACGAAACTTTTCACCTATAAAAACGTGGAATTAGATTCCAGCAAAACTCAGCCTGAGATTTCAAGAGAAAAGTCACAAATAAAAAACCAAACAGAAGAATAGTCTCTTTCTAAATGTCTGACTCAAGCAGATCGTTGATCCCGAGCTTCCTCTACTCTTCCGATCATCGTCTGTTTCAGTCGCCTGAGCCAGCCACGACCATGACGACGCAGCTCAGATCACGGTCGTTGAATTCTTCGTCCAACGGTCACAGCTTCGCGATTCCGGCGCCGAACGAGAAAGTAGAGATGTACTCTCCGACGTATTACGCCGCGTGTACGGTCGGCGGGATGCTGAGCTGCGGCATCACCCACACGACGGTTACGCCACTCGATGTCCTCAAATGCAACATGCAGGTACAATATTTAGCCAATGCTTATATTTAACCAAAAACACTTGAATTTTTAGAACGAGTAAGCTTTGTTTTCTTCAAAACTAATGGTGATATTTTTGAAAACAAAATTTTAAAATATGATCATATATATATATATCTTTTTTTAAATTGCTTTTTATTTAATCGTAACGTGGTGAAAATCTTATAACATAAATGCGACTTGCACATATAACATATTTTGTTGCTTCGTTGTTTGTATAAATCTGAAAAATGTACAAGATGAACATATTGTTCGATTTATGATTTTCTCTATGAATGATTCAATTTAGTAAAGTTTGTTGATTATTGTCATTATATAAATATATACTTTACACCTGGTGTCAACTTTCTGAGTTTCTTGTTGTACACGGCATCGACTCTTCAACGGAGACTTTTCAATCTCATGCATGATTTGATTTGATTTGATTTGCTATCAGAATCTGAGCTCAAGTTTATGGGAAAAGAAAAGAAAAAGTTGATTTTTTTTGTACAAAACCCTTTCATTTTTGTTTACTATTTCAGATTGATCCATCCAAGTACAAGAACATAACTTCAGCTTTCAAGACAACAATCAGAGAACAAGGGCTCAAGGGATTCACTAGAGGCTGGTCACCGACGCTTATTGGCTACAGTGCCCAAGGAGCCTTTAAATACGGTCTATATGAGTTCACCAAGAAATACTACTCAGACATTGTCGGACCAGAATACGCAGCCAAATACAAGACCCTCATTTACCTCGCTGGCTCGGCCTCTGCAGAAATCGTCGCTGATGTGGCTCTCTGTCCAATGGAAGCTGTCAAAGTCAGGGTCCAGACACAGCCTGGTTTCGCCCGCGGTTTATCTGATGGTTTACCGAAGATCATTAGATCAGAAGGCCTTCGCGGGTTATTCAAAGGGCTTGTTCCTCTCTGGGGACGCCAGATTCCATGTAAGTCTTTATCTTCAAGAAAACGTAGTGTCATGAAAATGATGATTTTAGTAAAAAGTTTTGAGCTTTTGGCAGATACAATGATGAAATTCGCTACTTTCGAAAACACTGTGGAGCTCATATACAAGAAAGTGATGCCTACCCCAAAAGAGGAGTGCTCGGAGTCAGTTCAGCTCGGGGTTAGCTTTGCCGGAGGATACATTGCTGGAATTTTCTGCGCTGTTATCTCACATCCTGCAGATAACTTGGTGTCATTCCTCAATAACTCTAAAGGAGCCACCGTTACTGATGTAAGTGAAACTCTATACAAATCCCTACTTCACCAGAAAAAAGCTCATAATCATCCACCGATAGATATAGCTTCTGCTGCTAATGACATGGTTTTGATTGTTTCACGTGTTACAGGCAGTAAAGAGGCTAGGGTTATTGGGTCTGCTTACCCGTGGTCTTCCACTCCGCATTTTCATGATCGGAACACTCACTGGAGCACAATGGGTTATCTACGATGCTGTCAAAGTTTTAGCTGGATTGTAAGTTTTTTCTCACCTGCATTAGAGATATTCTCATCAATACTCAAATCATTCAAGAATCAACATATGAAAAACACTCATCAAATACCTCTCATTTTCTTAGGCCAACCACTGGTGGTGCTTCTCCAGCTACTGCGCTTGCTCCAGCTGTAAGTGCTTAAAATTACAAGAAAATTTTCTCGGAAGCAGTCACATTAAAGCAATAAAAGGGAAAGAAAACTCCCAGTTTATTATTCTGATTTTGCTTATACCTTGTATTATATCAAATATGGCGTTCCCTACATCTAGCTGTTCTGTTTTACATATAACATATGAAAATCATCGAAAACATCCTTTTACTTTCTACCATATCTCAGTTTAAAATCTAACTAATCGAAGAGGGACTACAACTCTTGAGATGGGTTTAATGGAAAGACTGTGTCGAAAACTACCCTGGCAAATACATGTCTAACTTCTGAAAGGTCGCCAGAAGATAATGAGGTATAATCAATTTTACTGTCTTGCTTGGGCACAAATCCCTTCTGCACATTTTCTTTGACACACTCGAATATTCTTCTTGCATCTAAGTACAATTGCAACGGTATGAAAACCTGTAAAAAAGCCAACGATAGGAGAGAATTAGGACAACAGCTAAACCAGGGAAATCTTGTTTCTAATCTTCAGCCAAACGATATATCAAGATCCATGGTCTATAGTCGAGGCATTCTCCCGAGAAGAATTTGCATTTGTATCACTGAAACTTCTTTAAAAACGAAACTAAGATAAGTAGGAGAGCTTGCCATATCGGAATATGGGGCCCGAGGGTACGCTGCCATAGCTTTAGAAATAAACCGCCCATCCGTCATCTGTCCCAATGCCTCTTTAGTAGAAGCTTCAAGATCCATGATCTCATCCATTAAGGTTTGGGAGTCCAGTTTCTCTGGCTCCAGTAGCTCGAAGAAACTTCTATTATGAGGTTTTGTGATTTCCCTGGTGATCTTTAAAGCTTCTATAACATCTCCACCATTGTGGACAGCGAGGCTGAACGCGGCAACCACTGAAGGAAATCGAGGTTGATCAGCAAGGGCTTTGTGAAGAGCCAAGATTGCTAACCTGCAATTTCCCGACACAACATTGTTGGGTATTAATTACAGTATTGTCCTCCACTAAATATAATAGGATAGTGCCTATGGGATCTTAACAGGCGAGGATTCTACCATAAGCTGCTGTGGCAAGGTCTATCCGGAGCCAATAATTTATCCAAATTGGCAAAGAGAGACTGCATGGTGACATGTAAAGTTGTTAACTATAAATTCGTTACTCTATATTTTAAGCAAAAGACATTTCTCTGACGAAATTGCAAAATGCGCATCTGCATATTACCAGAAGCATGTTAGTTCTTTTGTCGCGTCTCTTGAAGCCAAAGTAAACAAGATATGCTGCCTGTGAATATTGAAGTTAGATAGATGCAAAGATAGGATAAAGAAACAACAGGAGACAGTGAAATCACTAACCTGAATTGGTAAAAGAATTTCTAGTATCCCAAATTTCCACAACAATCTTAAAGAAGCTTCTGCTGATCCATACGCTAACATGTAATTCATTTCCATCAATATTCTTCCCTACAAATTTTAAAGCAGAATCATTCATGATGACGGTGTTGTAACACAAATGCGATGCAAATATTTCTTAGTGGATAGATGCAATAATGTAAGCCTACCCTGTGAAGTCTTTGTACTAGGAAGGAAAGGTTCTTTAAGAAATGAGCAGTTTCCTTGGAAATTGTGAAACCTAAACGTGCAGCAATTCTTGTCCCACGAAGAATCCGGGCTGGAAATGTTATAACCGATAAGTATTGATAACCTTCCACTATATGGACTTTTAACAGTATTCATACAACTATTTGTTCTTCTAGACTCTAAAAGGTGTTTGTAGAAGAGTCAGAGCTGGAAATGTTACATATATGGGTTTTTTTCCGGAAACTCACCACAGTCTTCTTTAAAAGATGTGCCAGCATGAAACACCGTCCGTACCTGTAACCAAAGAACCACACTAAGAACAGAGGTATTTGTAGATAATTTCCCATAAAAAGATATAACAGAATACGTTCACACCTCAGCTTTTCTAATGTCTTCTATTCCCCCGAGATAGTCGTATACAACTTTGGCATATGGGTCAAACATCAACCTGATATTGGAAAAACAACAGAAACATGTAAAATATGTAATAAAAGAAACTACCGGATCTTCATAATACTTATGAGTTGGGATTCAACAGGAAAAACCAATTCCTTTCCCTCTTCCAGAAAAAAAGGATAAACGAGATCATCGAGGGATTAATAAGATACCCATTTATTGTGAAATCACGCTGCAAGCAATTATTCAAACGAATAGAGTCCTCGTTATAGGAGCCATTGGATTTTCCAGAACCAGTAGTCCTCATTGGAGAATTTTGTGCAGAGGTGCTAAAACTCGAAACCTACTAAAGCAAAAATACAAAGGAATTCAAAGAGAAAGCAAAATTAAGATTAATAGAGATTTTTTTACTGCATTTGCTATGCTTATATTTATATTAAAAGATAATCCTTGATTGAAAAACAAACCTCTATCATATCATTCCCAATGTGCACATGACATATAGGAAATCTTCTTCCAACAATTTGACATCTTGAGAAAGTCCGAACAACCTAAAAACAAAACAAAAAACAATCATTTTTGAAATCAAATTCAAACGATGTTCAAGAGATGACTTATAGACTGGAAAGAAAATAAGACCAACCTCTCTAAGTTCCGCAGAAGTGAGTATATCGAAGTCTTTTGGCGTCCGCTTCAAAATAAGATCCCGTACACAACCTCCCACAAGGTAAACATCATGTCCTAAAGATCATAGAGAAAGAAAACAAATATCAAAACCAGAGAAAAAGGTTAAAGAAACGTTTGAGATTTCATGGTTAGATTCTATCATATGAAGTTGAAAGCATCAACCTTTACTCTTAAGGACATTTAGCACTTGCCGCGTGGGCTTTGAAATCATAGAACTGGTTATCCCAAGATCTTTTGAATTCAATTTCTTCCACTCTGGTGCTTTACCTTTCAATACAATTTTCCAAAAATATACCAAAACATCAATTCAAGCCAAAAGATAAGCGAAAAAATCAAAATAGGTTGATGAGTAGCAAAATATTAAGATTAAAATGTTTATACAAATGCTTGACATAATAACTGAAATTGGAGAATTGAGTCCGATTCTACCATTAAAAAGAAGCACAATTTCGATTAAATCCATCAAATCGTTGATGTAACTTACTCGTTTGATCAGAATCCTTGTCATGATGAACATTGCCCTTATCATCCACTGTCTCAATTACAGCAGCAGCAACAGTGTTGAATCGAGACTGAACAAGAGACAACAAATTGAGAAACAAGGAGAAAGAAATACGAATATATGAAAATGAATTACATCATTGTTAAAGTATTTAGAACTAAGAGCCACCTTTGAAAAGCAGTAAAACAGAGGACGAACAGGAAAATGGGATCTACGAGCGAAACCCAGATTTAAAATCGCCATGGAAATTGAAAAGATTCACCATTTCATGATTGGATTTTAAACTCGTCAAGCTGCTTTAATGGATTTGGCGATTTGCAGAGAAATGTTAGGGTTTAGAGGGATGAACAAGGAAGGGGTTTAAGGTGCCACGTGGTCAATTGTCATTTGAATTAACGTACCGTCGGTCGATGCCGTTTCCATGTCGCTCATTAGAACCTCTTGCCGTTCCTTGACCTGTTTATTTTAACTATCCTGCTGTTTTTAAGCGTCTTTATTCAACTACGCAACATTTTTTTAAAGGGAAAAAACTAACAATTCTTGGGTTCAATACAACTTAATCACCCCCTCCCCATTAGTCAATCACAACCTAATTAAATAATATATTAAATTAAATCACTAAAATAAATATGAGAACCACTAATTATCTCTCCCTCTTTCATGTGGTTTATGATTTAGGATTTGAGGTTTAAGGGTTAGGATTTAAGATTTAGGGTTTAGTATTTTGGGGTTTAGGATTTAGGGTTTGGGGTTAGGGTTTATTATTTTGGGTTTAGAGTTTAAGATTTGGGGTTTAGGGTTTATTATTTAGGGTTTAGGATTTAATATTTAGGGTTTAGTATTTGGGGTTAGGGTTTATTATTTGGGGTTTAGAGTTTAGGATTTGGAGTTTAGGAATTATTATTTAGGGTTTAGGGTTTAGTATTTAGAATTTAGGGTTTATTATTTGGGGTTTAAGGTTTCGTAATTGGGGTTTAAGGTTTAGTAGTTGGATTTAGGATTTTAAACCCTAAACCCCAAATATCAAACCTTAAACCCTAAACAATAAACTCTAAACCCCAAATCCTAAACTCTAAACCCCAAATAATAAATTATAACCCCAAATACTAAATTCTTAACCCCAAATGCTAAATCATAATTTGTTTAATTTTTAATCCTAAATTATTTTATCTTCATAATTTGTTTAATATTTAATTTTTTTTTTAATTGTTAAATGACTTGACACAATGATTGGCTAAAACTAGAGGGGGTGAATACAATAGTTCACCCCTAGAGGTGAACCCAAGAATTGTTCGGAAAAAATTGTTCGCAATCTCATACTCCCTCGCTCCTTAATGATAAAAAAAAAAATTTAAAAAGCTTATTCCACAAAAATAATTTTTTATGTTTTCTCATTTATTGATAAAAAAATATAGTTTTCAAGAAAAATATTCAAATATTATTGGTTGAAACTTTTTGAAAACCGTTTATTGCAAAAATTAATACATTTATTATAGGTCATTAATTGTTTTTCTTAATATGTGTAAAAACACTAAAACATCTATCTTTTAAGAACGGAGGAAGTACTTCAGAACGAGGACTACACGCTCTTTCCATCAATATTCAGATCAGAACTTAAGCGCGCTTAGTTGCTTTGGAAGAGAAAATCGATAAGCTCTTGCAAATGCTGTTAAGTTTTGTAACGACCGCGAACCAATTTTTGAGAATTTTGGTCATGCGTCGATCGACGCAAGGTTAAATCGAACCGAGGGTGAAACCCTAGGGCTTCCCTATAAAAGGGGTTGTGGCCGCGTTTTTGGTTGCAGAAAAGTTCCAGAAAAGCTCCAGATAGTTTCCAGAGAGATTTGTGAGAGAGGATTCGTTGTGAGGCTTTGGAGATTGTTCTGGGTGCTTGCTGATCGCAGACTGAGGAGGATTTTGGTGTGGAGATCCGTTTTCTTCGTGTTCATCTTTGTTTGCTCATCTTTTCCTTTCCAGATCTCAGGTGAGTGCGTGACCATGGGTTTATCTGGGTAAAGGATTGATGGGCTGCGATTGTTGTGTTGTTTTGCGTGGATTCGTGTTGGTTTTTGTGTGATTTGTGTGCAGGGATCGATGTGATTCGATCCAGGATCGAACCATGAGAGGATAGGTTCGATCCTGGGTTCTGTGATGTTGCGTCGATCGACACACGAGACAATGCATCGATCGACACCAGGGTTGTGTGCGATCGACACACTGGTAGATGCATCGATTGACACATGGTGGTTCTGTCGATCGACGCATGCTTGTTTGAGGCGAACTTGTGTTGATTGTTCGTGATTGCGTTGTTGTTTGTTCACCCTGGTATTGTATTAATTCTTATGCCTGTGTGTATAACCTAGTAGATGAGATGACCGTCACACTGAGTATTTGTGATAATACTCACGCATCTCTTTTTGCCATGTGATGCAGGTAAAGACAAGGTGTGATCGTGGAATCATGGCCGGGAAGAGGAGATAATCTAGGGTCTCGATTGAGTGTTGTTGTTGATAGAATTGTTAGGTTGCTAGTGAATTCTGGAATGATTGATTATTGATTTGTACTTGGAATTTGTTGAGTTGAACGTTTGGTTATTGGTCTGATTTGACTTAGAATTCAATAAAGTATGAGATTATTGAATTGGTTTAATTGTTTAATTATTTTTTTGTTCCGCATTGTTTGTGTTGACCCGTTGAGGATTATTATTTGTGGTAATAATAATCCGAAAGGAATAAATTTTAAATTTCCGGGTTGGGTTGTTTCAAGTTTCACCATTATAGAGTAGATTTTGGCCCACATAAATAATTGAATAAATTGATTAATGAGAATTATTAAAAAATGCCACTTGATTAATCGATTGTAACATATATAATTTTTAAATATTTATATGTGTATGACAAAACATATAACTTCTAATATCTATAAGCGTACAAAATTGATATGTATTGTACATAAAATGAATAAAGTTGAAAAGTTTTGATCAAACATATGTTAATACTATTAGTTTTAATATTTTTATTTGTAAATTGATCAAAATATATGCAAATTTATTTATTTTAATATATAACTAATCTTCGTTATTTGTGTAAATTATAGAACATACGATTGCCAGACATAACAAACGGAAAACAATATATGTTTTTCAATAATGAAATGTATAAATATTTGTAAGTGTGATTAAATATATATAGTAGAGTACATATCATAGTAAAAATATTTGTATAATATACTAATCTAAATACATAAATACACAATAGATCATTGTTATAACTACAATAGGAAAATAGATGTTATGATAAGTATAAAATATTACATTTAGTTGAGTTTAAAATTTTAAAACATTTATTAATGAGTTTATGTTAAAAATTAATGAAAATATGTAGGAAATTTTCACCATGGTATATACTTTTAATTGAAATGTTTTGATCTGTTAAATTAAATGATGTGTTCTTTGAATTACTCTTTGATTGACACATATAATTTTTTCTTTAGTGTCTCCTCAATTAATATATAAAAGATGACTAAAACAACATTGCAAATCAACATTGAGCCGCAAAGCAGCATCAAAGGACATCAAGAGTAGCAACATAAGTTGATCAATTCAACACTAAAGAAAAAACTTTCGATTTCGATTTAAAGCTAGGAGTACTCATATTTATAGTATATTTTAAATTGAGAAATTCACCACAAAATATTATCTCTATTGGTGAGACCGATTGAAAATCTCATAAGTAAAATATTAATAGTTTTAGAGTTATTTAATGTAAAAAATTTATGTTACCTTTTCATTATTGTTTTTAAACATATCAAATTATATCTCAAAATATGATTTTAATTTTAAAAATCTTAATTTTTATTAGTTATTATAATATTTTATTAAATAAAACAATATTAATTTAATATTTTGTATTAGTCTTATGTGATATCAATTAAAATATATTACATATGTCAAAATAATTTTTCTAATTTTACAGATTTTTTTTTAATAGAATTTTTGAGAAATGCCACTTTTTCAAAAATAAATTTGTTCAATATATCATTTATGTTTGGGTTAATAATGTTGTATTCGAATTTAATTTTGAGGGTTTAAGACTTGTTTGGGGTCAAAAAAAATTTTAGAGTTTAGAATTTTAAAATTTAAGTTTAAAAATTCTTAATTAGTGGTATTTTTACAAATGGACAACCTATAGTGACATTTTTTAAAATAGACACACCAAAAATGATATTTTTGCAATTACTGAATTAAACTAATGTTTATTTAATATTTTGTATTAATCTTAAATAATATTAACTAAAAATAATATTAATTAATCATTTAAATTTAGGGTTAATTAGTAAAATGTCACTTTTGGGAGAGAAAATTAGGTAACTAACATGTCAAAAAACAAAATTAGGTAAGTAGTAGAGAGAATTAAATATGAGATAAAACTCCCCTTACATGTAGTTAAGGTAAGTATATTTAAGAAAATCCTGAAAAATATTAAATGTTGTAACAATTAACTATTTAATAACATAGTTGACTATTTTCAAAGTTACATATTCTATTCATCTCAGAAGATAGTTAACTATTTAATAACCTAGTTGACTATTTTTGAATTTACATATTCTATTAATCTCATAAAATAATTAATTATCTCACACTATTTTATTACTATATAGAACATAGTTAATTATTTTTTAGAATATATGTACCAATTTAAAAGCATAGTTAACTATTTTTATAGCATAATTGTATAATTCTACTGATTTCATAAAATATTTAACTATATGAAAATATTGTTGTAATAGTCACTTATTTAAACAAGCATAGTTAACTATGTTCATAACGTAGTTATCTATTATATTTAGCAAAATAAAAAAAAATGTACATAACTAACTATTATCGAAAAGATAGTTATATGTAATAGTGAATACATAGAAAGAGGAGATTGAAGAAAAGAAGAAAAGAAGAAAAGAAGAAGAAGAAGAGGAGGAAAAAAAAGCAGGAGGCGGCTCAATTAAAGAAGAAGAAGAGGATTGTAACGGAGGGGGCCAGAATTTAAAGGTTTTTTTTTTTTTTTTTATAGTTTTGTTTTATATTGTTTTGTTTTATTTTATAGTTTTGTTTTATTTTATTTTAATGTAAAAAGCTTTGGAATTTCAAAAGGATAAAATCGGGATTTTAATTGTAAAATCGAAATTTTAAGTGTTCTAAATGTTATTTACTATATTTTATTTTATAAGATGTTAGATAGTTAGTTATAGGTGAAAAGCCTAATATACAACTTAATTTTCCTTAAATTTATGTATAATAGAGCTTTATATAGAGATAAATTTATTTTATGGTTTATAGAAGATTAAACAATTAAAAATAAAAACATATAAACATATAAACTATTTAATTAATATATTAAACTATAAAAAATATGATTTATAATAAAAAAATGTAAATCATTCATAAAATAAAAAGTGTCAAGTTTTTGAAAAAAGAGAAAGTCTATCGTGGGTCTCTCAAGAGAGTCTTTCACCAAGAGACCCCTTTTGCTATGGATTTTGTAAGCCAAAAGTAAAGACAAAGATAGCTCTGCCACTTACCTTGAGACTTATTCCTCGATGAAGTAGTGAATTAGTGTAATTCCAGGATGATCCCTTATCCGGCAGGTTCGGCATCTGAAAAAATTCTTTCATCGTGTGCGATGGTGCACCTAAACACCTCTCCAAAGATATTTTCCTTTGCAACAAAAACAAAAAAGGACTTGGTTACTAAAAGAATACCATTCTAAAGATAACACCATACGATATGACAGTGTTCCCTTGCACCATAACCTCCTTGAAAGACATCCCACGGGATGATGCCGAAGTGGGGTAGAAGCGGGTCCATTTCATTTTCATCCTTGACTTATGCTGCTTCCACTAGATAGAGTATTTCCGTTTCGACAAGTATGTTAGCCACTAGTGAGGTCGGAAGAATATCATGGTGTTCAAAGATTTCGCTCACTTCTTCTTTGATGAAGCCACCTCGCAGCCGATGTCGTCAATATGACAATAAGCACTGCAAAAAAAGAAACAACATATCACAAGAGCAACAAAGCAGCATTGCAAATCAAAATATCAAAATACAGAATAGCGAAGCAACGAAATAACATTGTAAACCAAAAAAAAAATCAAAATCAAGATCAGCGAAGCAAGCGATGAAGCATCATTCCAAAACAAAATCGAGTAGTGAAGCAACAAAGCAAGTCAAGAGCATCGAAGCGACATTCCAAATCAAAACCGAGTAGCAAAATAATATCCAAAACCATTGAAGCAACATTGAAAATAAAAAAAATCAAGGATCAAGAGCAGGGAAATGCTTCCAATTCAAAATCGAGTAGCGAAGCAACCTTCCAAATCAAATTCGATCATCGAAACAAGCAACAACGCATCATTGAAATTCAAGGATCTAGAGCATGAAAGAGCGTTCCAATTCAAAATCGAGTAGCGAAGCAACCAACCTAATCAAATTCGAGCATGAAAGCAACGAAACAAATCAAAATCGAGAATCGAATCAACATACCAAATCATCAAGACTAGCGAAGCATCATTGAAAGTCAAGAAGTCAAGAGTAGAAAAGCAACATTCCAAACCAAATGCAGTGAAAAACCATTGCATAGTCATGAGAAATAAACCCGGACTGATCACCACATGAAGTTCGCCTACAGATTCGTCGTTATTGATGCTCTCAATTCCGCTCGAATCTTCTCTCAAATCTTCCTGGATTTTCAAAAAAATGTAGCTGTGTGTTCGTTCCCTTCGTTCTTCAATTCAAATATAAGAACTTAGTCTGATATTTTCTATTGTAGTTGGGCATGGGCCTAGCACTTCTCGCGTGAGGCTGCTTTAACGTTTCAATACATTTATCCTAATTAACACACAAAATCAAAATAAGTGATTGGTGCATCGTACTAAGAATAATGTTGTTTATACAAATGCTTGACATAAATGTTGTTAAAGCAGCCTCACGCATTTGAGATTAAAAGGAACCACAACTTTTGAAAAAGAGACTAGGTGTATACCCCTCACTGACTAATGATTTTCAAATTTTGGTAAAAAATTAGGTGTTTTATTTATATATATTAATTACTCTTAATTGTGATCGAAGAAAACAAAATTTGCTTTTAATCAATATTAGTATCATCCGAGTCTCGTATATCGCATATGCGGAAGATTTTTTTCGTATATAAATTTATCTATTTTTTGTATATACTATAACCAGAATTAGAATATTGGTACCAATTAAAAGTACGTAACTGACTTCTTCGTTAATTCCGGTTATGAAGTTCGGTTAGGCACCAATCAAATATTTTTCTTATGATGGGGGAAGGGTTAGATATAACACCGGATCGGTTTAATTCTGGTTAAGAGATTCTAATTATTTATGGTTTTGTTTCATTGATCTCAGATTCATGTATATATACATTACCATGTACATTTTGATCAATATGAAGAAACACTATTTACTTTGTTCCTAAAAATTACGTCATTGTTGAAGAATGTAGAACCAAGAGCCATCTTCGAAAAACAATAAAATATGGGACGAAGTGGAAAATGAGATCTACAAGCGAAACCTTGATTTGAAACCGCCATGGAAATAAAAAATATTCACCATTTTATTAGAGATGCAAATCTCTCTCTCTCAATCATATCTCGTTTGGTCAGGTTCAAGGGCACATAATCAACTTGTATATTTGATACGATTTCGTGTGGTTGTTGTATTTTAGGAAACTAGATTCATTGACTTGTACTATAAAGTGTATCACCTATGGTCTCAATAAGATAACACTAATTTTTCATCTCTCGATTCGTTCATGGTATCAGAGCTTGAAAAATGATTTTTTCAGTCTCTAATTGATTGATTTCTTACTTTTCTTCTTTTGTTTTCTTGAAAATTTTGTCATCAACGATGACTACTTCGACAAACCTGAGCTCGTCACCATCTGGTGATGCAACGACTCCTGTGGATATTGTTCGACGAACAATATCTCCTTACGACTTGACGGTGGCTTACAACCTCGGCGTAGTGATCTCTTATCCATTGTTGAAAGGGATTAACTACGACGAATGGGCATGTGGATTGAAGACTGCTCTAAGTTTCCAGAAGAAATTTAGGTTCTTGAATGGCACGATCCCGCGACCAAAAGAAGGTTCTCCGGACATGGAGGATTGGTGGACCATCCAAGCTGTTCTTGTGTGTTGGATTAAGATGACGATTGTCCGATGCTTCGATCCAACATATTTCATCATGATGTGGCGAAAGATCTCTAGGATCACTTGAAGAAACATTTTTCGGTGATAAACGGACCACAAATTCAGCAAATAAAGATTGAACTTGCTTGCTGCAAACAGCAAGGACTCACCATCGAGGCCTATTACAGAAAGTTGATGAAGATTTGGGATAGCATGGCGAATCATCATCCTCTACGCTTGTGTAAGTGTGGAAAGTATGAGTGCGATCTTAGATCTGTTCAAGAACAAGATCGGGAATAAGATAAAGTACATTAATTCCTTTTTGGACTTGATTATACGATGTTTCGAACAGTTCGGCCAAGTTTAATTTCATGTACGCTTGTTCAACCTTTGGAAGAAGTGTACAATATTTTCAGACAAGAGGAAGATTTGATCCACAATGGTCCAAAAACACAAGAAGAACTCGCCATTGCTTCAACTAGACCCAATTAAGGAATGATGACAAAGAAAAATCGATGCTATGTAAGCATTGTAATCGGTTTGGTCACGTGTCGGAGGGCTGTTACGCTTTCATTGACCACCCGAAATGGTGGAAAGATAGGCGAAGAAATCATACGACGCAGGGAAGAGATCGTGGGAGCTCATCCTTGGGAGTGCAAAGAGGACGTGGTCGTGGTCTGGCTTATGTTAACACTGTCCATGTTCCTAACATAGTCCTGACTCAGGAACACGCAAACTACATGTTGGCAGACAAGGATCATGATGGTGTTAGTGGCTTGAATGATGCACAATGGCGCACATTGCTTAATTTCCTTAACGCTGGGAAGAGTGGTTCCAACGAGACTCTCTCGGGTAAGTTTTGTTCTCCTTCTTAGATAATGGACACGGGAGCTACTCATCATTTGACATAAAAATATAATATTATGTTTAATGTGAGACAAATGGCTCCGATATTAGTGGTAATGGCTGACGGTCGACAACGTGTTTCCAACATTGAGGGAACAATACGGTTATGGTCAGATTTGGTTTTGAAATCAGTTTTCTATGTTGATTCCAGTCCGATTTGATTTCGGTTGGGCAATTGATGGATGAGAATCGTTGTGTGATTCAGTTGGCTAATCACTTCCTTGTTGTTTAGGACCACACTTCGAATATGGTGATTGGAGCGGATAGAAGAGGATCGAGAACTTTCTACTTCAGTAGCCTGGAACGGACAATGACTGTTACAACACAAGATGATAAATCGTTGGAATAGTGGCATAATCGAATGGGCCATTCATCTGCAAAAGTAGTTTGTTCTCTTTTGGATGTTTATGTTTCTGTTTCTTCTGAGTTGTTGAATAAAGCGTGTGATGTATATCTTCGCGCCAAACAAATAAGAGATTGTTTTTCGAATAGTGAGAATAAAACTTCTGAAATTCTCGAGTTAATTCATTGTGATATTTGGGATCCATATCGAACTCCTTATTAGTTGGGTGCGCGTTACTTTCTCACGATCGTTGACGATTATTCAAGAAATGTTTGGTTTTATCTCTTGAACGATAAAACTGAAACATCCACTCACATCAGAAGCTTTGTCGCTATTAGTGAAAGGCAATTTGACAAACAGATTAAAATTATGAGGAGTGACAATGGAACATAATTCTTGTGTTAGCAAATGTATTGCTCATGAAACTTCATGTGTGGGGACACCACAACAAAATGGAAGAGCAAAGAGAAAACATAGACATATCCTAAATGTCGCAAGAGCACTACAGTTTCATGTTAATCTTTCGATCGAGTTTTGGAGCGAGTGTATCTTGATCGCTTGCTTTCTTATCAATCGGACTCCCAGTTCTGTTTTGAAGGGTCTTACACCGTATGGGAAGCTATATGGGACAACTCCTCCGTACGACCACTTGAAGATTTTTGGCTTTCTGTGCTATGCTCACAATCAAGGTACCAATGGTGATCAATTTGCTCCACGAAGCCGCAAATGTATGTTTTTCGTCTATTTGAATGGGAAGAAAGGCTGGATGTTGTTTGATCTCGACCGACAAGTGTTCTTTGTCTCACGTGATGTATGTTTCTATGAAAATCAGTATATGTAATATTTTTGTCTCTGATAACTTACACGAAGAAGAAGAAGCTTTGTGGGCTCCATTGTCTACAAGCCCATCGTTAATTGAAGAAATATTATCTCCTCAAAGTGGGCCCATGACTACCTCATCACCAGACCCATTGCCTATCACATAACCTGATATTTTGGGCTCCTCTTTTGGGCCAACAATATCAATTCCAATTGGGCCACCCACATCTGAACCTATTCGTGAAGAACCTTTACCAACGCACGAGACTGACGTTTTAGTCGCTATTACACTGAATCTGACATATGCACTTTCTCCACCAATGATCACTCAAGCAGCTGTTTTTGGCCGTGGTCACCGGCGCAGAACTCAGTCAGTTACCTTGCAAAAATTCATTACAAACACTGCTCTTGTGTGGCCCATTCTCAATAAAGGTTCTTCAGTTGATCCATCTCAAATTATGTTGATTGCAATAGTTTCTCAGTTATTCATCAGGTGTATTTGGCTGCAGTGAATAGTGGTGTTGAACCTAGGACTTTCCACGAAGCTATACGAGACAAACGATTGAGAGATGCTATGGGGAGTGAAATTGGAGCTATGGAGGAAAAATCACACATGGACTATTGAAGATTTACCCATTGGAAAGAATGCAATTGAAAGTAAGTGGATTTGCAAAATCAAATACCACTCTGATGAGACACTCGAATGGTATAAAGCAAGGCTTGTAGCTTGTGGGAATTGACAAATTGAAGAAGTATACTACAACAAAACTTTTTGCTCTTGTTGCAAATGTGGGTACGGTTCGCCTATTTTTAGGAGTTGGTGCGGTCGTGGTTAGCATGTTCAACAAATAGACGTGCACAATGCATTCCTCCACGGTGATCTTGAGGAAGAAGTATACGTGAAATTGCCTCTGGGTTTTCAATCTTCATATCCCTCCAAAGTTTGTCGTCTTCGCAAATCGATTTACAGATTGAAACAAGCGTTGAGGTGTTGGTTTGCTAAGCTCAATACCGCATTGAAAGACTATAGTTTCAAACAAGATCAATCAAATTACTCACGGAGTTGACATGATTATCTCAGGGAGTTCACTTACAACAATTACCATGTTCAAGCAATATTTCTCCTCATGCTTCCACATGAAAGATCTGGGCACTTTGAAATACTTCTTCAGCATCGAAGTCTCACGAAATCATACGGGAATATATCTTAGTCAACGCAAGTATGTTCTTGATATCCTTGCTGAAACAGGATTGTTAGGATCCAAACCCATAGCTTTTTCTCTAGACCAGAATCACAAGTTGTCTCTATCAACTTTACTGAAACTGTCAGATCCTCAAAGATATCTTAGACTGGTTAGCAAGCTGATATATCTTGGGGTTACCATTTCCGATTTGGCATATTGTGTTCATGTCTTAGCTCATTATATGCAAGCACCTCGGGAAGACCATTGGGAGGGTTGATGTGTGTCGAGTTTTACCTCTCAACTAACTACCTACAAGTGCACATCAATCACAGTTAGTATAGATAAGGGATCGTATCCACAAGGACTTCTTAACCACACTTCAAATTGTAATGAATAAAACTAAGTTAAAACAAGATATGTTTGTGATTAAGAATAAAGTAAGCAAGCAACGAATGTGAATTGTAATGAAAATCAATAAAAGAAAAGCGCTAGGACTTAGGTATTTCACAGAGAATCATGCAACAATAAAGATTGATTGATTTTAGGGACTTAGGAAATTATGAACCGTCTAGAACACAAAGCACTGATTTAAGGTTATCCCACTATCGTGACATAACTAACCATCTACGTTTTAGCACCCTAATAGACTCAACTGCCACAGGTTATTACAAGGTGAAAACATGCATTAAAATTTCAAGTTTGATAAAGTTCACCGCACTCCTTAACTAACCTTTCGAATTGTTAAGGCTTTTGGCTCATCAAATACTAGTTCAGGCAATATAACAAGCTTTTGGAGAGTATATAAACCTAAGATCCGATCACTAAATCCGCGGTAAAGCAATCACACATTAAGTATAAGTAAAGATGAAGACTCTAATGTATTCCCTAAACAATCATCAATCAATTATCGAATTACGAAACTCATTGAAAACCTAAAACCTAACAAATAAAACTACTCAGACATGATGCACGAAAAACCAGAGATAGATGATGGATTCATGATAAAGAAACTTGAATTAAAGAGTAAGGGTAAGAGGATTCTTCTCTATGTCGAGATACAAAGCGAGATCATCCACCGGATTGCTCTAAAATCCAAATCTAATGAAGAACACCAAGAGAACTCGTGGTGGCTGCTCCTATATGATAAACTACTCTATTGTTTCGTGGTCATTATACCTAACAAAAGGCTAAAAACAAGTATATATAGGCTTAGGGTCTTCTAGGGCTTTGTTTAGGTCAAATCCGTCTTTTTACGTCAAAACTTCTCCAAAGTCGGTTGGGATTTCGGCCAAGGAACACGACCGGTATTGGGCCCAAAGTGCCTTGATTTGTGCTGGCATCAGCCCAGAATATTGGTCCACGAGGCGGCCCGGTATTTTGGTTGTTACTGCACTTGCTTCGTTTCTGAGGCAGCTTGACGTATCTTCACTAAATTCTGTGTAACTTCCTGCTCACAGCTCCAATTGATATGATTAAAACTTCATTGTAAATATGACTCAAAGATATATCTTCACACCAAGTTTCATCCAATTCCAAATCGATTTGATCCCCCGTTAACTGCTGAACTTCTGGCGTATACATTATGTCCAATTTGGTAGAACGTTGATTCTTGTGAATTCTTGGTTCTTGATGGTGTCTTTGGCTTATGAAAGTTGTTGTAGCTTGGTTTACACCTATTTTGGCTCCTTTTGCTCTTTTTTCCTTGATTTTCCTGTTAAGACTCTAAAACTACAAATACGAGAAAAACTACCTTTAAAGGTATAAAACCGTAGATAAATGCATAGAAAACGTAGTAAAATATAGGGAACTTAACTTAAACGGTACATAAATTAGGTAATATTACTAGAAGTATACAAAACTTTTTTTGACTGATTTATTTTAAATGCCCAGCGTGTCCTTGTAATTACGTTCTGACAAAAAACCTAATTACAAGAATGCCATTACTTTTGAGTGCCACGTCAGATAAAATCCGGCGCCACATAGGAAATCGCTGACGTGTATTAATGAACTCAGCCGTAAAGCATTACGGCGGTATTAACGACTGAGTTATATATACGATGTGGCTGACTTAAAAAAATTGGTTGATATACATATACAAATAAGCCAAACGATACGGCTGAGTTACAAAACGTGGCTGATTTAAGATCTTCTGGTTGACTTAAGATTTTTGTGACGGCTGAGTTTACAAAAATCTGCCTGATTTATGAGCTAATGGCTGACTAACATACATATATGACGGCTAATTTGTACATCGGCTGGTTGAGTTATGTTTCTCACGATGATGGAATGATTATCGACTGGCTGTGTTACTAAACCGACGGCTTACCTATGAAAGGTAGTTACGGCTGATTTAAGTATAATTAGCGTAAATCAGCCGTGTTTAGCTTGATTAATAGTAAACTCGGCCTCATTACGTCTGATTTATTAGCGAAAGATTAATTACTATAATAGCATTCATTTTACGGCTGATTTATTTAACGATATAGCTGACATAATATTTTCCAGCTGATTTACGCCTTTTTATGGCCTCTTTTCGAACCCAATTTTTGTTGTTTTTATTACTGAAATAGTATTCACGTTGCAACTAACTTACATATGCATTTGATGACTGATTTAGTTAGGCTGATTTACGATTTCGTTTTGTGGCTCACTTGCCATATAAGCAAAAAATTAATGACATCAAATCCGATTTTCCATGTCACCAGCTCCTATTTTTCGTGTCATTTCCTATGTCATTATTAGAGTTTTATGTTGTGACGTCGTCTCTTCTTCTTCTTCATCTATTTACCTTCTTTATCATCTGATACCCAGAAATTTAATCGTCACCCTCTTCATCTATTTTCCTTCCTCAGTATTTTTTTCAATTATCTTTGTTCGCGATCTTATGGATCCAGTAATTATTGTTTCCGGTAATTGGGTCAAGAAAAACAGATACATATTCAATGCCGACAGTAGAGGGTGTAGAGTTCTATATTTTAATGATGAAACAACACACGACGAACTTGCGAAGTCAGTACTCGATGATTACGGATTGAACGAGTCGAGCCATCAGATTCAGCTGAGCTACATGTTCTCGAATAAAACTTTGAAAACAATGGCGCACGATACTCCATCAGTTTACGTCTCCAATACTCAACAGTTGATAAGTTTTCTAAGCCTAAGAAAATTCGAACATCTACGTCTCTATGTAGAGATTACGGAGAAAAAAGAGAGCGAAATTAGTCCGAATGACGAAGTGAGAGAGAAGAAGAAAATGTTATTCAGTTATGGCTCAAAAGTAGAATCTACATACGAAGATTACGGTGGTTTCAGTAATGATAATTGTCCTGGTGTTGAAACAAAATACGAAGATAAACGCGACGATGAAGACATGGATTGCGCAAGTAAAATGGAAGGTGAAGAATACGAAGTAGGCGGAGAAGACGAAGTAGGTGAACAAGACAAAGAAGATGATGAATTTGAAAGCCGATTTGATATGTTCGACGACTCGGATGGTGATTCATCTAAAGATGATAACTTCAGTTCATACGAAGATTCACCGACGCTACCGCCTAAGAAGAGAGCTCAGAACATGTTGGTGAACGGATCGAAAAGGAATCCAGAGGTTCTAAGGTTGGAGATGTCTTCGCTAAACCTCGCGGTAGGGCAACAATACGAAAGTAAAGCCGATTTGGAGAAATGACTGAAACTTCTTACGGTGAGAGATCAATTTGTTTTTGATGTATACGTATCCAATTCGGACACACTCATTGTTAAGTGTTGGGTTGATGGATGTCTCTGGAGAGTTCGTGCTTCTACACAAGGGGAATTACCAGTATTTTATGTTTGTATTTACGATTCAGAGCATACATGTTCTGTAACTGAGCGTTCTAATCGATCTCGACAAGCAACACCAGATATTTTAGGCCAGTTGTACAGGGATTATCTTGGCGACGTTGGTCCGTCAGTTCGACCTAAGAGTGTCGGAATAACTATCAATAAGCATTTTGGTGTAAAGGTAATTACTAGTACGTTGCAGCTGACTTATTTGTATAGTACAACTGATTTTTTAGTACGTTTTGGCTGACTTATTTGTATATTACAGCTGATTTATTAGTACGTTGCGACTGACTTCTATTTCAGCTGATTTATTGGTACGTTTCGACTGACTTATTTGTTTATTACAGCTGATTTACTCGTACTTTACGTTTTCCGTGTGGACAGATGGATTATTGGAAATCACATAGGACGCTAAAATTTGCAAGGGAAATCGATATGGGAACTCCTGAGAGTGAGTTTGAAGACTTGCCTCCTTACCTATATATATGATAAGAAGGGCAAATCCGTGTACGGTTACGCGTCTTCAAATTGATGAGTTTGGAAGATTCATGTATGTGTTCCTTGCGTTTGTTGCGAGCATAAATGGGTTTTCTTTCATGCGCAAAGTTGTCATTGTCGACGGTACGTTTCTTAATGGTAAATACAAAGAGACACTTCTCACAGCACTAGCTCAGGATGGTAACTTTAAGATTTTCCCAATAGCCTTCGGTGTGGTTGACACTGAAAATGATGATTCATGGCACTGGTTTTTTACGCAACTAATAATTTTGATTCCTGATGATGAGGGTCTTGCGATTATCTCGGACAGACATGATTCGATAGGAAAAGCAATTGGAAATGTGTTTCCGTTGGCTTCTCGAGGAATTTGCACTTACCATTTATATAAGAACATTTTGCAACGGTACAAAGGAAAAGATGTCTTTCGTCTGGTGAAGAAAGCGGCAAAATGTTTTAGGATTTCTGACTTTACTACGATGTTCGAGGAGATTGAAGCGATTAATCCTGAACTTCATGACTACCTCCAAAGACCTGATGTCCGACTGTGGGCGCGTGTTTATTTCTCGGGCCAAAGGTACAATTTGATGACTACGAACATAGCGGAATCAATGAACAGAGCACTGTCAAATGCTAGAAGTCTTCACATTGTTCGACGATTAGAATCGATACGGGTTATGATGACCAGATGGTTTGAAGAACGGAGAAAGGAAGCGAAATCGCAGCTAACCACGCTTTCGCGTGGTGTTGAGAAACTACTACATGTAAGTCAGCCATTGCAGTTAATAAGTCAGTCGTTATTGTTGCATAACCCAGCCTTTACGATAAGCCAGCCGTAATGTTTTTTAATTTTTTATGTATTATAAATAGGGCCGTGTCATTGCCGCCAGACTTATGACGGTACAAAGGATTGATCCTTATCACACGGAAGTTACATATGGATCGTTTTTGCATATTGTGAATTTGGAAACGAGAAAATGCACATGTCGGCGTTTTGAACACGAGAAATTACCATGCGTGCATGCAATTGTAGCTGCCGAGGACATGAAAATTTGTCGTATATCCTTGTGCAGTCCTTACTACAACAGCAGTTATTTGGTAAACGCATAAGCTGAGTCGATCATGCCGATAGATTCAGCGCTCCAAGTTCCAAATAACGTTGCTAACCAACCGTGCTTGCCCCCGCTTGCTCGTCAACAATCAGGAAGGCCTAAGAAAAGTAGGATGAAATCTGCTTTAGGAGTTGCCCTTGAGAACAAACGTCCTAGGAAACGACACACATGTTCTCGTTGTAAACAGTCAAGGCATAATGCAAAAACTTGTCCGATTTAAAAGTTTTGTTAATGCGATAAATCAGCCGTAAAGATTGAATTATTGTCAATAAACGACGGACTTATGATTACAATACAGCTGATTGTCAATAAATGACTGAGTTATGATTACAATACGACTGAGACATTTTCTTTCGAAACTTTAGAAAAAGAAGATGGTAACTCGTTCAAACGCGTAATATTTTTTTTTTAAAAATCATAATATTTTAAGGGATTAGAGTTCCCAAAAGATTAATCATTACTCCTAGTATAGGGGGCCATATAACTGTCAGTATAGCCTCTCGAGAGTACGAAACGTCGCGAGATAAAATTGAATACATAATGTTTTTTTTCCCGCCCAAATACGAAACGTCGCGAGATAAATTACACGTTGCGGCTGACTTATATGCACTTAACTTTGCGAGATAAAATTGAATAAATTATGTTTTTTTTTCCGCCTAAATACGAAACGTCGAGAGATAAATTACACATTTCGGTTGACTTATATGCACCTAATGGCTGACTTATGGCATGGTTTGGGAATATCATAAATTTGGGTATGTTTGAGGTTTGGCTGAGTTATATACACGACATGCTGCGGTATGTCTTAGTTAGGGCTGATTTGTGTTTTTCTTACAGCGATAAATCAGCCGTAAAGTAAGATTGAATTATTAGCAATAAATGACTTATCAGCCGTATAGTCACCGGATAAATGACTTATCAGCCATATACTACATAGATTATGAGTTCACTAAAACAAGCCATAGTTATTAAACAACTTGGGTGAAAACTAGAGGCATCATGCCTTGATCTTGGAGCAGAACTTGAGCATAGGAGGAGATGCTTTGTCTTCCCAAACCAACTCCAGCACAAAAGATTCGTACGCCTTAACGCCAATAGCCTTGACGAATTCTCTAACCCCTGAACCAAAGCGCAACCTCATATGTATGTCTGCCATGCATAGATACACTGGCCACTCTACTCCATGCTTGTCCAAAAGAGTAATCTCCTTCTCTCCTGCTTTTTTCATCTAGTGAGCCCTAGTGAAGCTCACTGGAATATGCTACATAAGAAAGAGACAATAAACTCTTGACAAAGCATCAATAACGAAAAAAATAAGGGAACAAAATTCCTTCAAGAGAGTTTACTTAAACTTACAAGTCTAGAATCTTTGAGACTAGCCGGTGTGACAGTTAGTGTCACAAATCGGTTTTCACTTAATGTAGATGACACTCTACTTTGACTACTCTCACCGCTTTTTCTCTTCTTCTCTTTGCTGCTATGTTTTGTGGAGATGTTGTCCTCCTCCTCCTCCCCCCCCCTCCACATCATCACCATCATCGACGTTGTTGCTAGACTGTACATATTGAATCTCACAGCAACTAGGTCCAAGACCAGTGACGTGGAACAAAAAATCTCCTTCGTGTCTCAAAATAATGAAGTCTCCGATTCGGAAATCATGCGCAACTGCGAACTCTTTCCATCCAAAGGTGAGTCTCCGACCTTCCATCTTAACTTTCCATGTTTTCTCACACGCGTCCGACTTAAGCTCTATCATATTTCTTTCGTTTCTTCTTCTATGTATTTCGAGAAGAACTTCACCGGAATGTTCTGCAGCAAACACAAACCGTAAAGAAGAAGAAAGACATTGAGATATATATATATATATATAGAGAGAGAGAGGGAGGGAAGAAGGGAGATTACATACGAGGTGGGAGTGGAAGCCGGGAAGAAGAGGTTGAAAGAAATGTGGGTTTGTAGGAGATTTACATACTTGATCCGCCATTGTCGAAGTTGGAAAAGGAGCTTCGAAGATAAGAAAAACCCTAAGTTTATGAGTGCTGTGAAACTGTTCCTCCTCTTATTTATGGAGTATACTCTCTACATGGTTTATATAGAAACGGAAAGAGAAAATACGGTGAAAAATCTTGAACAGAGGAAGTCGAAGAGACTTACATGGATCTTCTTTCGTGAAGTCAGCAGAGGAAGAATCCGGTGAATGATTTGGGGATCGTGACGGAGAGGTCGTGATAGGTGATGGATGGAGATCAGAAGTTTTGGTTTCGCAAGATTTTATGGGTCATTTTTTGTAACTTTGCCTTTTAAAAACAAATCATAATATTTTAAAACAAATAATATTTAAAAAAGATTAGAGTTCCCAAACGATTAGATTTCAAGATTAACCATTACTCCTAGTATAGAAACGTCTCGAGAGTACCAAACGCGTGCGTAATACGATTACGTACATACTCACGGCTGAGTTATTTAAAATACACGGCTAAACTTATAGAAACTACACGACTGAGTTTTATTTTAAACACGGCTGACTTATCTCATGTGTGTCAAAAGTGAAGTCATAAACGAAGTTTAGGCTGAGTTATGTTAAAGGTTAGGCTGAGTTATAAACGAAGTTTAGGCTGAGTTATGGTATAGGTTATGCTGAGTCATAAACGAAGTTTAGGCTGAGTTATGATAAAAGAAACAAATTCTGCATTAGAGTAAAAATACGTAAACAGTAGAGTACTAAAACATAAGCATTACATAAACATAAGCATTAGATAAACATTTAGTCAGCCATATATTTTGCATCAACCTTCAGCCAATCAATTTCTGGAACTTCGACACTGGCCATAATTTCTTCGGCTTCAACGAGTTCTGCTGCAAGTTTCTCCAACTCAGCAATGAAGTCAAAGTTTTCCTTCCCCATAATTTCTTCAAGCAAATCCATTTTCGCATTAATAGATTTCACTTCCTTCATAGCATCATGCAATTCAGCTTTAGCTTTCATCTGTTCATTCACCAAGAGGAGCAACGACTTGTAATGCTCCTCGGTTTCCCTTCTGGCCTTTTTAACATCATTTGGTCCATGGTAATCCTCCATTGGACGCTTCATCATCTTTTTCGATTCTGCCATTGATGCTGCATGTATATCGAAAATAAGATGTTATGTTAATATATAATGTAAACATATAAACAAATCAAGTTGCAAAAACGTGAATTACATATACTAGGAGAACAAGGAGAAACTAACTTGTATTTGAGATTGCAAAAGGATAAAACAAGTTCAAAAATAATAAAAACGAATGTTCGGTTACTGAATGTTCACTTGGTATTTATAGAAAAAAACGAAAATATATATTAGAAACTGTTCGGTTACGGAGTAGTTACCAAAAATACAATTAAAAACTGTTCGGTTACTGAGTGTTTAGTTTAGGCTGAGTTATGACTGAGTTATAAGTGACATAAACGTGTTAAGGCTGACCAAAATATTAGAGTTCCTACAAGTTCAATCATAACTACTAGTTCCCAAAAGATTAATCATTACACCTAATATAGGAAGCCATACAACTCGTCAGTTTAGCGTCTCGAGGGTATTAATATTGAAATTAATACCCTCGAGACGCCATAATATTCAATATGATTACGTACATATATTCAGACGCCACAATAAATCATATATTCTCTATTATTTAAATTTAAAAATGTGTAATTAATAGGTGCTGCACGGTGGACTTATAATATATTTAATGCACGGCTGACTTATCTAATGAGTGTCAAAAGTGAAGTCATGAACGAAGTTTCGGCTAAGTTGTATAAAATGTTAGGCTGACTTATTACGAAGAATTTATATTCAAACGAAGGTAGCTTTAATTGATAAGCATTAGAGTACTAAAAATACATAAACATAAGACTACTAAAACATAAGCATTACATAAACATAAGCATTAGATAAACATTTAGTCAGCAATATGTTTTGCAAGAAACTTCATCCAATCAAGTTCTTGAACGCTGGCGTTGTACATCTTTTCTTTGGCTTCAATGAGTTCTGCTGCAAGTTTGTCCAACTCATCAAAGAAGTCAACCTTTTCCTTCCCGATAAATTCTTCAAGCAAATCCATTTTCGCAGAAATATATTTCACTTCCACCAAAGCATCATGTAATTCAACTTTTGATTTCATCTGTTCTTTGAGCGAGAGGATCAACGTCTTGTAATGGTCCTTGGTTTCCCTTCTGGCCTTTTTAACAGCATTTGGTCCATGGTCATCTTCCATTGAATGCTTCATCATCTTCTTCGATTCTGCCATTGATGCTGCATGTATATCGAAAATAGGATGTTATATTAATATATAATGTAAACATATAAACAAATCAAGTTGCAAAAATGTGAATTACATATACTAGGAGAACAAGGAGAAACTAACTTGTATTTGAGATTGCAAAAGGATAAAACAAGTTCAAAAATAATAAAAACGAATGTTCGGTTTCTGAGTGTTCACTTGGTATTTATAGAAAAAAACGAAACTGTTCGGTTACTGAAACTGTTCGGTTACTGAATAGTTGGCAAAAATACTATAAAAATACATATAACTCGTCAGTATAGCGTCTCTAGAATACCAAACGCGTGCGTAATATGATTACGTACATATATTCACACTCCATATTTATTCAATTAAATTGTAAATTTAAAAAAGTGTAATTTGAGGTTAACTTCATGGCTGACCTATGAGTATTACACGGCTGACTTATAGTAAATTCAAATTATCACGTGAGTAAATTGTCTGACTTACCAGTGACGAAATCGTGGAAAGTCGGAGTAATTGGAAGAAAAAAGCTGACTTATATTTAATACACGGCTGACTTATATTTACACGTTGCGGCTGACTTATATTTATTACACGGCTGAATTATATTTAACACGTCTGACTTATATTTAATACACGGCTGACTTATATTTAACAGAAGTCTGATTTATCTCATGCGTGTCAAAAGTGAAGTTAAAAACGAAAAAACAAAGCATTAGAGTACTAAAAATACATAACTGATCTGAATTATATTATAAAGGAGGAAACAATAGTCTATATTACAACACCCAAAGCCTAGTGTCCGGCCAATATATAATCGGCTTAAAATCACGGTAAAAAAGACCTAACTCTTTGATCCAAAAGCAGCGGTCACACAAATTATTCTCTTTACTGTCTTCAATGTACCAAGATCTCAATCTCGGTCCATCAATGGAGTACATGTGCAATTATAGAACAAGGTTATTTCCTTTGACATGAACTCATACTTTTTCGTTACAAACGCATCAGTGTGAGATGTTCCCCAACCCCAGTCTAGAGATCTAACAATCTTGCCTATCCTCTGAACAGATTCCCTTGTGAAAAGAGAGAAATACTCCTCAGTATTCCAAAATACCTTGCGTGTCATTGCATATGTGTACAAAGCACGTTCGAATCCTGCATCTGCTGCTCTCTTAATCAAAGCAATTCCTTCATCTTGGAGGTCGAATGTGAAGAACATCTGTACCCCCTTTATGAACAGTGTACTCGGGTTTCCATTAGCATAGCAAACTTGCATCACCAAGTTAGATAGATGTATGTACGAAGGGAAGGTAAACACATCTATAGATGCGTACACTCCGGGCCGCTCTGTTAGTTCCTTCATAGACTTGCATGTTGCTCTCAATCTTTATAGATCTGCAACGGAGTTAGCGGCCATACGTTCGGCCACTAAAGCTTGGATTTCTTCAGGTAGGGCGGTAAGAGGGAATACTTCCATTACAAAGTGGATATAGTACGGCTGGGTTATGATTTCACTGTAAATTTGAGTAAATTTCTTTAGAGATATTTTTATTTTTTTATTTTTTTTGTCGTCTTTCTCTAGAGATATAAGGTTAATGAGTGTTTAAATGGTATTTATAGATTCAAAAAAAATTAAATAGCGACTCTTTGGTTACTGAGTAGTTACGAAAAGCAACTGTTCGAATATTACCAAAAAGTATGTCTGATTATGTACATAATCCCATCGCATAATAAATGAAGTCATAGTAAATTCGGACTTGTAAATCAATTAATTTAGACTGATTGTGCAAAGAAGCAGCTGACTTAAGAGTGACAAATTCGTGTTTCGGCTGAGTTATGACTGCTTTGTGGAAAAGAAGCGGCTGACTTATTGGTTTAAATATTCAAAACACAAATAACTCGTCAGTTAAGCTTATCTATACGGCTGATTTATACATGCAAACACAAAAGATACGGCTGGTTTAAAGAGATGAAACACAAATAAGTAAAGAGATGGTATTTATAGATTTAAAACAATTTAATATCAACTCTTCGGTTACTGAGTAAATGCTGGCTTATGTGTTAGTCAGCCTTTACTCTCATGAGCAATTACGAAAAGCAACTACTCGGTAACTGAGTAGAAAAACAACCAGGGTTTATGACTGGTTAATGAGTGTTTAAATGGTATTTATAGATTCAAAAAAAATTAAATAGTGACTTTTCGGTTACTGAGTAGTTACGAAAAACAACTGTTCGGTAACTTAGTAGAAAAACAATTGTTCGTATATTTTGAGTAAAGGCTGACTTGACTGATCAACCAAAAAAGTAAATTTTGATGCGTTTTTTACCGTCAGTTTACCGTCTCGATATTACCAAAAAGTATGTCTGATTATGTACATAATCCCATCGCATAATAAATGAAGCCATAGTAAATTCGAACTTGTAAATCAATTAATTCAGACTGATTGTGCAAAGAAGCGGCTGACTTAAGAGTGACGAATTCGTGTTTCAGCTGAGTTATGACTGCTTTGTGGAAAATAAGCGGCTGACTTATTGGTTTAAATATTCAAAACACAAATAACTCGTCAGTTTAACTCGTCAGTTTAAAAAAATTTGGATGTTAGAGATTGAATACTCTACCTTCTCTACTAGTAGACTTCATTGAGAAGTCTACAAATTTAATTTACACGAGAAGTCTGCACGAGAAGTCTACTAGCAGACTTCTATGTGAGATATAGTAGAAGACTTCTCATACAAAACTTAAAAACTTTAATCTTCAAACAGGAAATATACTAGCAGACTTGAACATCAAAACTTAAAAACTTCAATCTTTTACAGAGAGAGAAACTTCAAACGCAGAAATTCAAACTTAAAAACTTGAACATCAAAAATACTTGAACATAAAAACTTAAAAACTTCAAACTTCAATCTTGTGGTTTCTTCTCGGTCTGCTACGGCGAGGTATCGGCTCTGTGTTTCTTCGGATTTGGTGGTTGATTTGGACTCCGGCGAGATGATTCGCCTTCATCTCCAATTTCCGACGTCTCCTCTTCGAACCGAGCTCTGTTCCTTTGAGCGAGGAAGTCCCGGTAGTACCTGCACAACGAGAAACAAACAAAATACAAGAAACATCACAGGTTGACAGTATTAATTTCACCAGGTTGAAAACAAGGAAAATTTGTCTTGCAAAGAATTCGACAGTTCATGTCAAGGCAATACACATATTGACATAATTCGACATTCTTGATTTCGGCAATTTCAAAATTGTAAAGGTACACGCTACTCTAAACCCAGCAGACATGTTGACTAAGAGTTTACTTGGAAATTCTGTCGAGAATGGCCTCATAGAACAAAAAGCTCTCTCCGTTTCGTGAATGTTTTCGGGCATAGTTGTCGATGGCCCTATCAATTGGTCATGTAGCAACAGAGAAACAGATTTCAGATTAGCGCTGCAAATTTTGAGATTGGTGTTTGAATCGACATGTACGCAGTTAGAAGTATGTAGGTTTGTAACAATGATCTACAGGGTTCAAGATAAACAGGGTTGGTTCATGAAACTTACAAGAGATTTCCTCCAATTATCATGTAGTCAGCGACCTCCTGAGGGGCTTCAGTGGTTGTTGTTGGTTCATAGAGAAAGGGAAAGAGAAAAAGGGGTCAGACAGTAAGTTAGAAGTTAGAAAGGAAAGATCTTGAACCGAGGAAGTCGAAAAGACTTACATGGATCATTGTAGAAGTCAATCGTATATCCTTCCCTAGCTTTTCTAGGGAACCGAGTTTCAGAGGTAGCAGAAGAAGAATCCGGTGAAGGATTTGGGGATTGTGACGGAGATGCCATGATAAGTGATGGATTGAGATTTTAAGTTTTGGTTTCGCAAGAGAGAAGAAAGAGAGGAGCCGCGTTGTTTCGCAACCTAGGGTTTTCAGATAAAGGAGTTATTGACGGTTTTTGTTCAGATAAAGGAGATTCATGTACCGAAACAGATGTCTACAAGAGAAGCGGCTGACTTAAGAGTGACGAATTCGTGTTTCGGCTGAGTTATGACTGCTTTGTGGAAAAGAAGCGGCTGACTTATTGGTTTAAATATTCAAAACACAAATAACTCGTCAGTTAAGCTTATCTATACGGCTGATTTATACATTCAAAACTCAATAGATACGACAGATTTATTCACGCAAAACACAAAAGATACGGCTGGTTTAAAGAGATGAAACACAAATAACTAAAGGGTATCATAACTAAATTACATTCAAAAACCAAAATTATCAGGGCCAAAATCTTCAAACATATCGACCAGATTCGACCAAACTATAGTGTTTATCCAATCTGGCTTCTCGCCACCATGCGCCCATATCCTCTTTAACATGCGCATTTGAGTTCGAAATAGCGTTCTAGCCACAAGATTAAAATGTGTCCAAATCGTCAAAGTGTGTCTCGGTTCCCATCTGTATTTCCGCTACCCAAAAAAAAGAGAGAGAAATATTATTGTTGTTGATAAAATGATCGGGAAAGAAAGATATTAGTGTTGGCTTACAACGAGTTTAAGAAACCATCGTTCCTTAAAATAATCGGGAATGAAGCGGTAAGTCGGCCACTCATGAACCCATCATTCTCGAAGAATCTTCGGGATCGCCTTCGAGAGCTCGTGTAAAAATTTGAACCACGTGATGGTTGTTTTATCAATAATACCAATACCAGGGTTTAGAACGGGGAGGTGATCCCGATCAGCAGAGTATAATATGGCATCGACACTGCTGATTAACTTTAAACTACAGTGTGGGACAACCGACATGTCGAAAAGGAATATGAAACAGATAGATTACAGAGAAGAGAGAAAACAGTGTAGGATAGAATGTGATGGGGGGAGACAAGGTTTACGAGAAGGTAGATATATACATATATATAGAAATATAAAACGTCGCAAGATAAAATTGAATAAATAATGTTTTTTTTTCCCCGCCGAAATACGAAACGTCGTGAGATAAATTACACATTTTAGGCTGACTTATATGCACTTAATGACTGACTTATGGCATGGTTTGGGAATGTCATAAATTTGGGTTTAGGGTTTACGTATCGAGTTCTTTGGAGTGACCACTCTAAAATTCAAAAAGAACATATATCTTAACAATTAGATACCATTCAGATAGTCTAGGTTTAGGTTATAAGAGCTTCAACGTAACTTTATAAAGTACTGAGTTATGTACACACGATATTAGGGTATGTTTAGGTAGTTGAAAGAGAACATATACCTCAACATTATTTATCTCACCAATTGGATACCATTCATATTGTATAGGTTTAAAGTACTGAGTTATATACACACGATGTTAGGGTATGTTTAGATAGCTGTAAGAGAACCTATACCTCAACATTGTTTATCTCACCAATTAGATACCATTCATATTGTATAGGTTTAAAGTACTGAGTTATATACACACGATGTTAGGGTATGTTTAGATAGTTGTAAGAGAACCTATACCTCAATTGGGTATATTTAGGGTACGTTTAGGGTATGTTAGGGTATAGGGGTTACGGTTTAGGGTTTAGGGTTTAGGGTTTAGGATTTAGGGTTTAGGGTTTACTATTTAGGATTTAGGGTTTAGGGTTTTATGAGAACAATGTGTATGTTTAGGGTATGTTTAGGTATTAGGGTTTAGGGTTTAGGGTTTATGAATTAGGGTTTGGGTTTAGGGTTTAGATAGTTGTAAGAGAACCTATGTTTAGGGTATGATTAGGGTATATTTAGGGTATGTTAGGGTATGTTTAGGGTATGTTTAGGGTATGTTTAGGGTATGTTTAGGATTTGTTTAGATAGTCTTAATTGGGACTCTATTTAATTTACACTTTTAATGAAAGCTTATCAAGCATAAGTCAAATACAATACACATAAACGGGTTCATGTTTCGAACTGCCCAAACAAATTATAAGTTCCTTCATGGAGGATCTCTGATGCCATCTTTACCCGTATACCCTGAATATTCACATCATTAATCCCATTGAAAGTTAGACCAAGCGCTAGACACTCGACAAACTTCAATGCATACACCCCACAGTCGCCAACTTGGACGTTTTGTGGGATGTATTTGCCTTTCCTCCTTCGGAACGGAAACTGCTTGAATCTAGGTTGTCGGAGATTGGCAGGAACTAATTCGTTCATCATTGCAGGGATCATTTGTGTAAACGGCCTAAATTCATCTAGGATTTTCTGTCCACTTTCGAGTGTTACCTGTCCAATGATGGGATCATAAGCATCGATCTTCTCCTTAAGAAGGTCCACGTGAAATGCCACCCAATGATCTCCTCCAGTCTGTAGAACTCTGTACAAGTGATCGACATCTTCTAACCACTTCTTGTTTGTTGGCATGTCTGCGGGAATTTTGCCGTTTACTAACTCCTCATACCCAGCACCTTTGAACTTAAACATCTTTGATTTGATCTTGAACTGTGGACAATCAATACATCATCCTGAAGTAAACCAAGGGTCCAAAAATCCAATTCGCTTGGAGTAGAATGGGGAGGGATCTAGCTTGGATTTTTTATGAGGAGTCTCATATACGCAGAAATATGCTGTACAAAAAGAATCAAGTCAGCCCAAAATTAAACTTAACTCAGCCCCATATAATATATAACTCAGACATAAAGCATACTTAAGCCTACATAACTTAGACATATAATAAATAACTGAGACATTAAGTATATTTAACTCAGCCCCAATAGTATACTTACATTATCATACAACTATCCATAACTTGGATTTGGCCAATACTTTCTCTCAGTTATGAGAATTCTGTAGAACTCGATATCCTCAGCAGCCTCTTTAAGTGGAGCGTCCCTAAAACAATTAAACACAAGTTAGTTTAGGAAAATATTGCTAATAGCTGTATTAACACATGCTCTAAATGGTCATACTTGAATGGCTTTAGGTGATCCAAAAGTTTATCCACTTTAACCGGATCAGCAGGTGAGAGAGGATCATAGATTTCCGGTGAAGGTTCATAATTTTTCCTCATGCACGTCGTTCCATTGTCTCCAATATAAGAAAAAACTCGTGCTTGAGGATCATTTTGTGGCCTCGCTGAAAACTCATCAGGAGATAATTGAACACTTGACTCCCGATAAGCCTTAATTCTCTCAAACCTAATCTTTTCCTTTTCTTCCTCATCAGACTCCAGCAAAAGTTTGTTATTTTGCACGACAATTTTGTCGGTGACATCCTCAATCTCACTGTTGTTTCCAATCTGTTTTTTCTTTGTCAAAGGTGTTCTTATGTTTGATTCTGGGATAGTCACTTCCGTAGGTTTCGGATCATCGGCGCCCTTACGATGCCTCGTTGTCCTTCTTAGAGGCTCCTGTTTTTTTAAAGCAGCGACATCCTTCTTCTTTAAAGCAGCTACCTCCTTCTTTAAAGCAGCGGCCTCCTTCTTCTTTAAAGCAGCGGCCTCCTTCTACTTTTTAACCTCAAGCTCCTGCTTTTTTGCCTCAACCAATTTATTTGTCTTAGCAGGAGAAACAGTAACGAAATCAACTGTTTCTTCGTCATTACCAAACTCCTCAGCCAATTTCTTTTGCAAATTAGTGGCCTTAGGATCTTTGATATTCAATTTCACTTTGATATTAACTGGTTCAGGACTAGCCTCCTGTATTAACATATAAACATAACTCAGCCAGAATAATAAGAATAAATCTGTCGTTATGTAACTATAACTCAGCCGTCAAAACTAACCATAACTCAGCTATAACGTACTTTTGAGGCTGTCAGGAGGCTTTTGTTGACTGGTTCAGGACTTTTAAACTCGTCCTTTTTCGGCTATATTAACATATAAACACAACTCAGCCGAGACTAATAAGAATAAATCAGTCGTCATGTAACCATAACTCAGTCGTCAAAAATAAACATAACTCAGCTGTAACGTATCTTTGGACTATTAACGGATTTCTGCGGGATGTTGATGACTTTTGAGACGTTATCATCCTTTTGGGAACTGTTCCGTGCCTCGAGAGCATTCAGACGCTCTCTCATTTGCATCCGATCATTCTCAATAGATGCAACTCTTTCTTCCACAGCAGCTCGGACTGTATCACCAATCATCTTCTTCAAATCTGACAACTCTCCAAATTTTGTGTTGTAGGCGGTTAACTGCGACTCAACACTCTCTATTCTACTAGCAAAGTTGTCAAATCTTCTGACAAGATTTCCCAAGATATTCACTACAGTCGTCAAATCCGTCTCTTTCCCCATATCCTCCTCACTAACATGCTGCAACACAATCTCACTGTTGCTTACTTCCTGGTTTTTCTTAGCTTTCTTCTGCTTTTTTGCGGGGGGTTGCTCGGAATCTAACGAAACTGCAGCCTTCAGTTTTTTCTTGTTCTCATTGCTCTTCACATCCCAAAAACCTCTAACAAACCTATCCGCATGTATGTCTGTTATCAGATTTACAAGTTGTGGGTCATTTTCTTCACTCGACCACTGCGGAAACAACTCTTCTACAACCTCCTTCATAACCATTTTCTTCACACGCACCTGCATAGTAAATCAGCCATCAAGTAACTCATAAGTCAGACATCAAATGATTCATAACTCAGCCATCAAGTAACTCATAAGCCAGACATCAAATGATTCATAACTCAGCCATCAAGTAACTCATAAGTCAGACATCAAATGATTCATAACTCAGCCAAGTCAACCTTCTTACCTCACCATGATCTCTGATCTCCTCAGATATGGTTGTAGTAAGACTTTTACGTGTACGGATTTCATCCCATCGCAAAAGAGGAATTTCGTTCTCATTGACTACTCTTCCAAAACGCTCTCCGAAGCAAGTCATAGCTTCGTACGCCCAAACCAGCAACACGTCCTTCATGCCGCTAATGGTGTACGACTTTCCTTGTGGATTCAACATCTTAATTGAACCAACCAGACCTTCGAATGCAGTCTGACCCCACGGATAAGTCCTCAAGGCTTCATCGTCGAATACTCTTTTTGCACTTTCAAAGGGTATTCTAGAATTATGATGCAAGCCATAAAGTCCCATGGCTTGAAGAAGCAACAGCCCTAACCATTTCCACTTTTCAAAACTCCAGCATCGACAGACCTCTAATGATGGCCTCAGTTCATCTAACTTGGGTCCTACCCCAAGCGGCACATTCAACTCCTCCCAGAACGTTTTGTATTGCTCAGGTTCAAAACTTTCTGTTGGCAGTGGACTTGTGTTTAGACCCGTGAGCGCACCAAATTTGATTAAGCTAAACCTGAGAGGTTGATCAACAACGAGAGACCAAATCTCCTTCTTATGTACTCGCAACTGTCTACATAGTAGATAGTGTACAGTCTTCCCAGACCACACGAATTGGCTATCAGCTAGCTTAGCAACTACTCCAAGAGGAAACTGCTTCATGTGTTCCCACACATCATGTCCTATTGCGTCTCTGACTTGAGGGAAGTCTCCCAAATGGACATTGTGATTAATTTTTTTATTTTCCAGATTAGAAGCCCCTTCAGCGTATAGTCTTGGAGGGTAATCCCTTGCTTGATCTTCATAAATAGCCATCTGAACATAAAAGACATAACATATTACTGATAAATCAGCCGCAACAAAATTCAAACTCAGTCACAATAAACAAATAAACCAGCCGCAACCAAACACAAACTCAGCCACAACAGCCATAATTGCAATTGCACATATAAATCAGCCGCAACACAACACAAACTTAGCCACAATTGAACATATAAATCAGCCTTAACGTAACACAAACTAAGCCACAATTGTACATATAAATCAGCCACAACAAAACAATAAATCAGCCACAATAAATAACTTAAACAGCCACTAGCAACGATAAACAAGCCACCACAGAATAATAAATCAGCCACAATACCGTTAATAAGCGAAAAACACCTTCGATTCCTTAGATTATACTCAAAATAAAACGAAGGAAGATGAAGAATCCCCACTCCTCTGTTTATACTCACCTTCGACTAAAATCCGACTGTGAAAATGCAGAGCAGACGTTTTGACGATAACGGCGGTGAATGTTTCTCAGAAATCGACTAGAGAGAAAACACTGGAAGTTTCGACGACAACACACGAAGTTTTTATTTTTCCGTCCTTTGAGTTTCTTTTTCCGACTTGTTAACACGGTTAATCTTATTAGTGACGTGGAACAGTGATTAGTGACGTGGATTAGTTAATCATTTTTTAATTATAAATAACCTCAATTAAAAATAAAATAACCAAGGGTGTTTATTGTAATTTACTAGGCTTTAAAAATTTTTGAGTAATTTCCAAAAGATGTATGTTATTCTAGTAATATAACAACTTTTCTATGCTATTTGAGTATTTTTCTCTAAAATATATAGTAAAATAGGTAAAATATGGGACATATCAAGGGTGCTATATGAACCGTTCGATATTTAAAAGGGACTCCATGCCAAGGTATTTTGGTAAAGGCTGATACAGGTTTCCAAATCACGGGTTGGTGTGACTCCGATTAGGCCTCTTGCCCTATCACTCGACAGACTGTTACTGGCTACTTCGTACAACTTGGAAGCTCTCCTATCTCTTAGAAAACATGGAAACAGGCAACCATTAGTATGTCATCGGCTGAGACAAGAGTATCGGGCTATTACCTATCTCACCAAGGAAATCATTTGGTTGAAACAAATTCTGTTACTCTTGGTGTTTCTCATCCAAAGGCAATGCTTGTAATGTGTCACAGCAAGTCCGCTACTCATATCGGTACTAATCTAGTTTTTCATGAATAGAAAAAACACATAGAAGTTGATTATTACTTCGTCTATGATGGATGTTTGAATGGTATGGTCACTCTTACTCATGTTAGTACTCACGACCAGTTGGCTGACATATTTACCAAACCATTGGGACATATTTCTTTTGACGACTTCTATGACAAGTTAGGCATCAATAATTTGCATGCTCCAACTCGAGGGAGGGTATTAGAGATGCAGATCTCTCTCAATCATATCTCGTATTATCAAGAGCAAAGACACATAATCAGTTTGTATATTTGATACAATTTCGTATGATTGTTGTATTTTAGGAAACTAGATTCCATGACTTGTACTATAAAATGTATCACCTATGGTCTGAATAAGATAACACATGTTTCTTCATCTCTCGATTCGTTCACGTTTCATCATGGGATTTAAGCTTGTCAAGCTGATTTAATGTATTTTAAGTAGCATTTGCAGAGAAATGTTAGGGTTTATCGGATGAACAATGAAGGGGTTTAATAAGGCAACATATCACTACCACATGGGCATTTGAAATAGAATAATTCTTGGGTTCACTTTTAGGATGAACCTCTATTATTTACTCTCTCTTAATTAACCAATCATGGCTAATTAAACAATTAATATTATATAAATAAAAAAATTAAATTAAATTATTCAAAATGATTAAATTAAAATGTGTATTTTATATAAATTACGAATAGTTGTATATATGTCTATTTTTTACATTTTAATCAAAATAAATAGTGGGTTTATAAAATATTTTAACATGTTTGTTTTATTATTAATTTTTAAAAATTTTATTTTATATAAATTACGAATAGTCGTATATATGTCTATTTTTTACATTTCAATCAAAATAAATAGTGGGTTTATAAAACATTTTAACATGTTTGTTTTATTATTAATTTTGTTAAAAACTTAGGAGTATTAAACACTAATATAGGAGCACAAACTCTTACAAACGAACGTAAAATATTGTATGATTTCAAGCACTCAATTTGACTAAACTTATAAATTTGAAAGGATACTAAATCCTAAGATGTCTGCCGAAATCCTCGCAGACGAACGTACAATATTATATGATTTAAAACACTTAATTTAAATAATTTTATAGATTTGAAGGGGGTAATAAACCCTAACATTGGAGCATAAACCATAATCTGTGAGCATAAAAAATAGATATATATACAACTATTAGTAATTTATGTAAAATATACATTTTCATTTAATTATTTTTAATGATTTAATTTAATTATTTTATTTAGATAATATTTGATTATATGGCAAATTTTGATTGGTTAATCAAAAGTGGCGAATAAGAGATATTCACCTCTAGAGGGTGTACCCAAGAATTTCTCTTTGAAATTACGTTCCGTGAATCAATACCATGTTACCTATCAGAACATCGTGGCGTTCCTTAACCTGACTATTTTAGTTATCGTGTGCTATTTTGAAGCATTTACTAAGGGCTTGACTGGTTCAGACGCAGCAGGTGCGGTTGCAATTGCGGGAGATTGCAAAAGCTGGAAGTAGCGGTTTCAAGCGTCATTGAGCGATTTATACGATTGGTGTAGCGGTTGAAAACTGGTGCGTTTGCAGAATATTTATGACTGGTTGACAGCGGATGAAATAACGATTACATATTAAATTAATAATATAAACACATTATATAGTTATAAGAAAACCAAAAACCATACTATTAAAATAAAATATAAAAAAATATTGATTCAATATAATTAGTAATAGAATACCATGAATATATTTCGTATGTTCTTTTTTTAAAATTTTAGTTTAGACGAAGTTACGATTGTGATCAGAAAAAAGATGAAAATTGTGATTTTGATGGAGAATTTTTTTATATTTTAGAGAGATTAATGTGATTTTGAACATTGTAGCTTGTTAGATTTATTAATCAGTGATCAAAAATAATTTATCGAAAAAAATTAAGATTTGAATATTTTATAAATATAAAATTATGATAGGTTATTAAGTTTTAATTAGAAAGTTTCAAATTATTGATATATTTTGTAATTATAATTACTAAAATATCAATTTTTTAATTTATTATATTTAATTTGATTTTTAAATAAATCTTCTCATTTTTATTAAAAAAATTAATTTTTTAATTTTGTAATTATCCAACTGCAACCGTCCGCAACCGCAAACGTTCGAAAGAAACAACTTTTGGATTTGAAAAGTTGGGAGCAATACGAAATGGTATAAAGCGTTTTCTATAATTATTGTAAACCGCTAATTGCGGGTGAACCAATCAACCCCTAATTAGGATTATGGACGCAGCGATTTGTAAAATGAAAAAACTGTAAGCCGTCTCAAACTTGAGAACAGGGACTGCATGCTGTTTCTCCATGTTCATTATCTCAGACTGGTAGATCGGAACTTTCGCGTAGTTGCTTTCGGAGATCCATCTTCTCCTGGGAAATCGATGAAGCTCTTGCAATTGATATTCCTGTTGGCTTTAACTACTGGAATCTCTGCTGTTCTCATCTACATTATCGGCGTCTCAAATCTCTGTAAGTATACTCCATCGTTTGTCCCAGTGAAGATGCTTTGTAGTGTGTATTCGTGATTTTCTGAATGTATGGCGATGATTAATGATAAAGAAGATGATTCCGTGGGTTTAGACGAGTCTAATCGGCTTAGCAATGAGGATTTAGAGGCGTTGCAGTCATTGCAGAACGGATTCCAGAAGTGCGTAGTAAGTAAATCCGCTTTTGGACATCTATGTTAGCTTTCATTATCTTCTGTTGCTCTCTTTTTGCTTGTTTTCAGTGAGAACCAATCACTCGGAATTGCTTTCTTAATCCATTTGGGGTTAAATCTGGAGATTAATTCAATTTTGTGGGCTGGAATCGATTCAAACTGGAACCTGAGTCACAAATGAGACATAGTCATAGGCTAAGAAACTCTCGACATCTAATACATGGCTGGAATCTATAGACGCTCTGATGGCCTGTTGCTTAGGTTCAGAGTTAGACCAATGATGCATATTTAGGTCCTGGATTGAAATTTTTAAGTTGATGTATTGCTTGTTCGTATATATATGTTTATTCTGTGATGCAAACTCTGTTATTTTTCTTTTAGATTTGCTACACAACGTATAACTAACAGAGTTTATTTGGTGTATACTATGGTAATGATGCAGAGTGCAAATGGCTTGGGACTAAAAGCTGCTACTGGTAAAGATTATTGCCAAGTCTCAATTAACTTCCCCAGGGATACTGTGCCTAAATGGGTAAATGCTCTCTGTTGACTATTTATTATTCTTAGTCTGATTACCTGACTTTATACTTCGGCAGAGCTAAGCTTGTCATAGTCCTTGTCTTAGTGTTTAGTGTTTTGCAAAATGATAAATTGAATATTTGCACTTTCTCTTTATTTTTTTTTTGTATTGAATTATGTCCAACAACAGAAAGATCCAAAGTCTGGAGAGCTTGAAGGACTGTCATATGAATTTAACTTGTGTGAAGCAGTAGCTACATGGGAACAAGTGGGTATTTCAGTTCTTAAAATCTGTGTAAACTTTCAGTTCATGTAAATTTTGTTTGAGTCTTTACAGTGATGAATCAATTGGTGGGTTGGTTGACCAGGTCAGGAATAGCACTACCATTCTCACCAAGGAATACATTGATGCCTTATCAAATGGATGGGAGGATTACGCATGGCGCAGAATCAATAAAGGAGTACAACTGTAAGTTTTGACTGACTTTAGACGAGGGATGAAGTGCACGATATTTGGTGTTAATATTATTATCCTTTTTCATAATCAGAAGCTCAAAACTTACAAATTGATGGGTCTCAATTAAATAAAATGTAAAGTAATTTGTATACATAGTGTAAAATGTTGTGGTTTCTTCATGGCCTTAATGAAACTCACACTCTGGTGCAGTAATCGTTGCCAGAATAAATCTTTATGTATCGAGAAGCTTTCATTGGTTCTTCCTGAAACACCACCATACTTTCCCCGGCAGTTTGAGCGATGTGCTGTTATTGGGAACTCTGGTGATCTTTTAAAAACAAAGTTCGGAAAGGAGATAGATACTTATGATGCCGTTATTAGAGAAAATGGTGCTCCAATTGAGGTTACTTCTGCATTCTTTATTTAACTTCCAATGTTTTGTTCCCTTTGTAGTTGCGCTTATCTTCAGTCTCGTTTTTGGAATATCTTCTCGCAGAACTACAAGGAATATGTAGGAGAGAAAAGTACATTTCGTCTTCTTAATCGAGGGTCAGCAAAAGCCCTTGACAAAGTCGTGGAGTTGGATGGTATTGTACAACTGTTTTCTTGCTTTTACTTCTTCATGGTTGTCGTGACCCTTGTTTTTCTATTTCTATTCATTTGAGCGTGTCACGTTTATGATGCTTGCAAATAGATACTCCAATCTCTCTGATCCTTGTATATTATGCAGAAAAAAAGCAGGAGGTCCTACTTGTAAAAACAACAGTTCATGATATTATGAACAAAATGATTCGGGTTTTTATGCTATTCACTTAATTTACCTTTACTATTTTGTTTTCAACATCTGTAATCTGTTCCTCTTCTTCGAAACTCATTTGGGGATTTTTTTTTTCTCTGCAGGAAGTTCCAATAAAAAATCCTGTGTACTTAATGCTTGGTGCCTCATTTGGCTCAGCAGCCAAAGGAACTGGGCTCAAGGCTCTTGAATTTGCTCTCTCGACTTGCGATTCAGTGGATATGTATGGTTTCACTGTGGACCCCGGTTATAAAGAGTGGTATAAAGTCTACCTATTTCTATTTTGTTATCATGTTTATGTTTTGCTGTCTATTTATAACCATGGTTACGTCTCACTGTAACCTCATGTGACATTCTTTCAGGACTAGATACTTTTCAGAATCGCGACAAGGACATACTCCTTTGCATGGTAGAGCTTACTACCAGATGATGGAATGCTTGGGTGTAAGTCTTTGATTTTTCGTTTTTCTTCACTTTTAATCACATATGGAGAGAAGACATTAGTTTGTAGTGGTTAAATCCAGTTATCCACTACTCGTTATTATGTTTTATCTTGTGGCAGTCTTGATTCATTCATTAGATTGGCATTGGCCTATTATAGATTACTCTCAAGCTATTGGTTTTGACTTATTTCTCTATTGTGTTTTTGTTTAGCTCATTAAAATACACTCTCCCATGAGAGCTGATCCAAACCGAGTTGTGAAATGGGTGCCAAGCCGCAATACAATGAGATCTGCCAGAATTGCAGCAGAGAAGCTCTTAAGGTATTCAATCAGAATAATTTCATTTTCTTTCTTTGCAAAAACTTATCATTTCTCCAAAAAACACTCAACGTGCAGGAGAGTTGGAGCAGGATCTACAGACCCATTAGCTTCATGCTCGATAGTAAAGAAGAGAAACAAAAACAAGCGTCCAATGGTCTCACACCTCAGAAAACCTGTGAGCGACCATCAAAAATTTGTGAGAAGCACGGCCATGTACCCGTTGGAGCACAGTCCAGGACATGGTCAGCTTTGCATTACACCAGCTGACTAAGAAACTGCTTATCTAGGAATCGATTTATCACCATACACTAAAGCAAGGAGAAGCATTGATAGACGACAATAGATTCAAAAGCAAGTCCTTCTGCTATAGTGCCATTGTAGGGAGTTGAAGATCATCGAGATGACAGTTTTCCCCGTAATCTCTTGAGGTTTGGATTGCTTCATTTGTTATCCTGTTTTCCAAAATTTTCTTCACCAGAGATATAGGTAAATGTTATCCAGTTCTATCATAGAGGACTGAGGTAGAACTAGAGATTGCTTGTAAATGTTATCTAGTGTTTGATGTTCTTTGTTCTCACTTTTTTACTAGTTCCGAAATCAGATTATGCAATTAATTGAAAAATGGTTTATTGGATTTGATGTGTTATCTGAAAACAAAATCTTGAGGAAAAAAGGAATGGAACCTGCAAATGAAATCAACAGCATATATCTTAGTATTGTAAGAATCGAGTAATTCTTGCTCCCAAGGCACTCCATAGATAAAATGTGAAGTGATTAAACTTTTACATAAGATCTAAAGCACAAGTTAGAACCTTTAAATTCTAAATTTCATCAAGAATTTCAATAACCTATTCATCAGTTGAACTATATCATACAAACACGAATATAAACTCAAACCTTGGCCCCAGAAACCAAAACTATCTCCCCGAGCTCCGCTGTCAAGCAGCTCCTTGTACTGAAACAAAAGTTACAAATCATGCATCAGTACACATCTCCAGATTCTTGTAGAAAAGATTCTACGAGTCTAGTCTACCACCATGAGAATGTTGGGATAAAAGAAGGGAATATCTATAATCAAACTTATGTCTTATCTGTAACCAAAAAAGATAATTTTAGAATCAATGAATACTGACCAAAACCAAATAATCATATTTTGTCTCATCATATTTGCTTAGCCATCTCTCGCCAATGTAGTTGTCAGATACCAGAACCATCCGTCTGATTTTCTTGGACGGATTGACATGTTTTCTTTGAGTTTTTGAAAGGTCCAATGAAGACCCACAAGCCAAGCTTCCATGCGATCACAAGATTTCCATATACACACTGGTCAAATTTCAGCTGACACTTCTACTCGTACATAGAAGCAAATGGGTTCCCAACAAACTGGTAGACCGGGCTCAGGTGTCATCGAGAATAAAAGAACGACCCAATACATTCCATGTAGCAATACTTGGGACAATCCCTTCACTTATCATCCTCTCAAGAAGTATCACCGCATCCTCCCTACAATTAGAGCTGCACAGACCCCAAATCACGTTTGTGTATGAGATTACATCCGGCCGCCACTTTCTTCGTCCACATGAAACTTGATCCAACATCTGGACTGCCCTCTCGGCTCTCCCTTGTTTGCAATATGCTAGTATTATCATATTCCTCGTTATATCATCTGGTGATTTACCATCGACCACCATTTTCCCTGCTAGCTGCAGAGCTATCCCGGGGAGACCTGCATTGCATGATCCATGTAAAAGTGTGTTGTATGTCGATGAGCTCCACTCCACACCTCTCATGGAGATTTCTCGGGTGAGACCATAAGCTTCTTCGATTCGGTTTGTCTTTGAGAGCCCATCTAGTAGCTCGTTGTATGTTACAATGTTGGGAGGACACTTGTATTGCTCCTCCATTTGTCTAAACACTTTCTCTGCCCAGTCAAGCCTCCCTGCGTCGCATAAACCTTTCATAAATGCGTTAAATGTTGGCACAGAAGGAGCACAGTTTTCTTTGGACATAATCTCTATAAGAGATTCAGCTTCTCTAAACTTGGAGTGCCTACAAAGAGCCTGAATCATGCTTGTATACACCACAACATTTGGGGAGCATCCATCAGTTAGCATCTTATTCCATATATCAACTGCGCCCTCGAGGCTACCGCTTTTGGCAAAGCCGTTGATAAGAGAGCCATAGGTTATGATGTTCGGAGAACATCCGTTTTCTTCCATGTGTGAAAGGACAGCCAGAGCCTTTGCCATATTCCCATGGGAACAAAATCCTTGTACCAAAGTATTAAACGCTATGACGTTCGGTTGTAACCCAAATCCTCTGATCATCCGGTTCCACAAGTCTAAAGCATCAACGGCCGTACCTGTTACAAAACAACCTTTCACCAGAGAACTCAATGTATGGATATTTGGATGACACCCTCGTTTCAACATCTGCGCCAAAAGCGAGCAAGAGACCTTGATTTTTCCATAATTGCAAAGCGCATTGATAAGTGTAGAGTATGAGATAACATTAGGAGATACGCCCTTCTCCACCATTTCTCTCATCAGATCAAATGCCCCTTTGTAATCATGGTCTTTGCATAACCCATTAATCAAAGCGTTATAAACGCTCGCAACAGGTTCAAACCTTTCCGCGAGTTCCCTACCTTCCTTCACCATACCGAGCTCACACATCGATGAGATCACTGTGGTGTAGCTCACAGCATCAGGAGAACAGCCTTTATTCGACATCTCCACCAGCAGCTTCTGAGCACCATCTACCTTATTGTTCTTACACAACGCCTTAAGAAGTACATTATATGTATATACATTTGGCTCAAACCCATCTCTCTTCATACCTCTATAAACCGTATAAATCATCTGTATCCGATTCTCACCGAGCAGAGTATCCAAAACATGATTATATATCTTAACCGAAGGATCACACCCGAATTCCTTAATCCTATAAAACATTTCCACAGCTCGTTCAGCCAAACCCACTTGCCGGTATACACTAATAACACTAACAAACAAATCTTCAGAACATTGAAACCCTTGGAGTTTCATTTGCTGCAAAAGATACTGAACACTATCAGTCTGACCATCAATTGCAAGCTTTCTAATCATCACCTCGAATGTCAAAGGCGTGTGCTTGAACACATTTGAATTGGCAATGGATTTGAAGAAGTGCAAAGCTAAAGGGACACAGGACTCTTGTCTCAGCCTCTTTACTACATCTGATTCTTTGATGTCGGTAGAAGGATTTGGAGCTTTCAGGAGAACATTTCCATTGAGATTTGTGTTTAGGACAAAGGGAATAATGGGTTTTTGAACTTTCAATAACAACGAACATCCTTCTTTCAGGTACATCAGAACCAACACGGAATCAAAAAGGTGAGAGCTTTTTTGCAGAAACTCACTGATAAAAGAGTCGCCTTTTATCCAGAAACCAAAGCACACAACGGAGACTGGAGATTGGGCTGTGGAGATTTGAAGAATTATATTGATTAGGCTGCTCGCGACGGTGAAATTGAGCCCATGATTAGATTGACCGGATTCGATTAAAATGGCGGCGTCTTGCTTGAGGGTTTTTGCTCAGGAAAAATTTCCATTTTTTTTTTTTGCAGTTTTGTCTGTTTGTGTTCAGATTTTGGTTTTCATATAAAAAATGGAATTCGATAACTGGTGAGGAAATTATGGATTTTAATGAAAAGCTCCTCGACTTTCGCCAGTTTCACTTTAAACCCCGTACGGATAGTTTTAAATTCAAACATTGTAAGTCAGTATGTAATTTGATCTACAATGTACTGAGATTTGAGATCGTGAGCTCCCTACGATGCTTTAGTACAGGCACTTGTTTTGAGATCTATTGTCGTCAATTAATTGATCATGTTTTGTGTTTTAATCGATTCCAGTATAAACAATTTTAGGGATTAGAGTTAGGTTGCATGGAAACTCCGGCCGAAGTCCATTTCAACCGTTTTTTGTTTAGGAAACGTTTTGTAATCGAAAATGCGATAAAAACGTGGAGAAATGTGATGGAAACACGATATTTTGTAATTACTTTGACAAACTAAAGATCTATTTATTATTTTTAATAAATTTTAAAACCTAATTACAAAACACTCATAATTTTTATTCTTCTAAACATTTGATTTTGAGTATTGTTTTCTTATTTTTAGTTAAACTATTTAATATTTTTGTATTGGATTAGTGTTGTTTCAAATATTTTTTTTAATATGTTTTTAACTTTTGATATTTTATGTTTCATGATATATATTTTATAAATATATATATATACATTTTCAAAACGTTTTGGTTTGCTCTTTTGCTTAAAATTTTGTTAAAACGTATCGTTTCCAATTCCAGTCTTAGGATTAGGAGTAGAGAGTCTTATAAATAATTTTGGGGGGTTAAAATGGAACTAACGGAACTTAAAGGTTCTTTTTAGCAAGGACTGTTGGTATATATGCACAAGTACACACGTGTCAAGACGTGGACATTTCTTTTCTTCCCTCTGCTCTCCTTCTTCCTTCCTTGCTCGATTCTCTCCTGATGACCATTCTCTCTCTCTCCCTCCCTCACACATCCACTTCTGATTAAAACCTAAAGACTTGCCCTTTCATTCTCTCCAGTAGCTTCACAATCACAAACTCGCATGTACTCTGATAAACCAAAACAAGAAACTACTTTCCTTGAAGTAAAATCTCTCAAATCTTTCTAGAAAAATGGCGGAATTGCAACCAGGTGATAATAATCAGCAACTAAACGGCGGCGTTTTTCCACCGCCGGCTTCAACCTCAGCCGAAGCACCGGTAATTACCGCCGCCGGATCGAAGCGACTGAGAAGACCAAGCGTTCGATTAGGCGAAATCGGCGGAGACCAGTACCACCACCATCACCACGCGGCGTACGATTCGCAGGGGCGGAAACCGAAATGGGCACCGACGGGTAATAGAAAAGATTTGAGTAAATCGTCGAGGACTCGAACCCTAACGAATTTGAGTTCTGGGTATGAGAATAGCGGAACCCTAGATGATGATAGAGAAGGGAATGTGGATTCTTTTGGGGTTGGGAGTTGGCGGGTCAAGAAACGGGTCGGGTCATCGACAGGTGCGATTACAGCAACAGCAGCGAAGAGAGTCCGATCGAATTGGGTATCGAAAATTGGGGAAATGGAGCATGGGGATGAGAAAATTAGCGGAGGGGAAGAATTGGATAGGGATTTCAGTAGAGAAGACTCAAAGTCTCCAATAAAAGAAGAGTCTTTGGTTAGAGACGGTGGGGGGTTTTACGGTAGAAGAAGATACGAAAGCAACAATAGCAGTGGAAACAGAGAGTTGGAGTTATCAGAACCGTCGAATATGGACGGAGGAGTTGGTGGTGGAGGAGGAGGGAGAGAAGGAGTTAAGATATGGTTACAAGAGTTAGGGTTAGGGAGATATTGGCCAATGTTTGAGATACATGAGGTTGATGAAGAGGTTTTGCCATTGTTGACATTGGAAGATTTGAAAGATATGGGGATAAATGCTGTTGGGTCCAGGAGGAAGATGTTCTGTGCAATCCAGAAGCTTGGTAGGGAGTTCTCATGAGAGATAGAGTGTTTGTGTGGAGAATTTTGATCGGTTTTTTTGTTGTTTTTGTTGATGAGATAATCAGCCATGGCAGTGTAAGCTTTGCAATGTCTGAATGAAACCATGATAGCCTTTCTTCCTTTATATGTCTTTCATTCGTCTGTTTGTTTCTTATCTTGCTGTTTCTTGCTTGAATGTAGCATTAGGGACATTAGTATTAGTAGAAGTGGGAAAAGAAGAGGATGATGAAGAAGAAGAAGGTTTTTAACTCTTTGTTATTTCTCTTTTCTTCACTTGAGATGTCTCCATGGATGATTTTGATGATGACGAACTCTCTGTCGAATAGTTATATAGGCTAGAAACTGATTTGCAATAGAAGCTCAAGGGAGAAGAAAATGAATGTGTTCAGTATAGCTATCTCAATATGTAGAAACAGGAGAAAGTAATTAGACTATATTGGCCACACAGCTTCGTTTTGGCAAGTAGGAAACAGGAGACATTGATACGATAAAGTCAGGTTTAATGCCGAGTAGAGTTTAACGTGAATATTTTCATTCAGGTTGCCTGAAAAATCATGGAGAAGCCATGTAATCATGTAAAATCATTATGTCGATATCATCCGTATCAACTCCGGGAAGTTCGCAAAAGCCTCGCCCTGTATTTCCAATAGCTCCAATGCTATGAGCTTCATCCAAGCAAACATATGCCCAATACATAGAACAAAATAAAACTTTTCATTTATTACATTAGACAGCCAAAATGGTTTAGAAAGATCTATATAACTTGGTCTCATGAGTTGCATCAACCTTGTACTTCTTGCATATCGTGACGATCTCAGGCAGTTTGCAAATCTCCCCTTCCATGCTGTAAATACCTTCGATGATAACAAGAATTTTCTTCCACGGTCTGTGTGTCCTTGGTTGTCCCTTAGCGATTTGTTCTCTCGCTACTCTTTCCAAATGAGCAGGAGCTAACAAGTAATTAGCAGTAGAGATTAAAGGTGACCAATTAATCGGATGAAATTCCTCAACTCCTTGCTCAACTAAATATCAGGGTCATGAAAATCTTCTTAAACATCGTTTTTTTTAGGGTGTTAGAGTAAGAGAGCTACATTATAAAAATTAACATGGTTAAGAAGAATGAGAAATGAGGCATTACAAAAAGCTTACTAGTGTTGGAAAATGCGAATAGTGGTTTCTGAACCTCGAGCACCATTAATAATTGAACCTCGAGCACAAAAAGCTTACTATTGTGTTGGATAATCGCAATGAATTTTGCTGATTGAGTGTTGCAAATTCATATATGTTGCAGAGACGTTACAAAATTTGCAATGAATTAATTTCTTTTCAATCTATTGTATTAATGCAACAAAAAAAAAATTGAAGTGAATTTATCGTATTTGTACAACATATGTTTGCAATTTTAATTGCGACGTAACATGTATAGCAAATATTTTTGCAAATTTGCAGTAGTTATTTTGCAATGCATAAATTTTGTGATGATGGCGGAAGCAATTTTTTTTTTGTAAATAATATCACATGATTTATAATTAATATTTCATTACAATATTACGACAATATATAGTCATAATTCCAATGCAAATTTGTCAAATTTGCAGTTCCTTTTCCAACATTCATCTTCATCATTATATAATTTTTTCTTTTTATGTATTTGCTATTTCACACATGATTTATTAAATTATAATGATTTGCTTTAACAATAAACAAAATAATTATAGTTAAAAGAAAAAATTAACAAAATAAATAACTTTTTAAATAAACAAATATTACATTATCCAACAATGCACAAATAATTAATTCCTAAAAAAACAACTGATGACATTTCATTTTGTTTATATGAATTAAGAACACAAAAGACAGACGACACTGAATGGGCTTCTGTATTGATTGTTTGAGTGTTTCTTCCATTCTTATAGCAAATCGACTATGATGCATCTGAAATTTAGGAGAAAATAATAATAAATATGATGAAACTCAAAGGTAAAATATACAAAAAATAAACCAAAATTACCTATGTTAAACTATATCAAAAGAAAATATAAACTGGGTTTTGTTTTCATTACCGACGTTCGTCGAGTGGGAAATTATACAAGTTTAGTAGGAACTTGCTTCCATAGACTTTTCTCCCGTCGAAGAGGAAGCACATGTAAGTTAAATCAGTATGCATGTCGAATAATATACATGCATAATCGTAGTTTACATGAATTATAAATTTTTTAAACATCTAACTTAATCACATAATAAAAATTAAAAAGAAAGATTAGCGAAATACCTCCGTTCATCGTAACAGGAAGTATTTTTCAATGGCTTCATGAATTGAAGAAAGAAAGCTCCATCTTTAGGTAGAAGTTCAGATTTCTTTCCCTTTGCCCATACACTTTCTATGTAGGAGTTGTGTTCTCTTAAGTCTTGCCTTTATGGTATATAAAAGACATATATTTATAGGTGGCGAGAGGACCTAGTTCCTTATTAGGGTTTTAATCTTAACCATCCATTATAGTAGAGACAAAAGCATTGTGTGACAAGTGTGAAGTTTTCAGTTATGCCTCTTAATACATATCATGGATTTTGTCCATGAATGTTGCCAATTGTCTCTCTTATCTCTTATGTTACACTTGTTTTTTTTTATGGTTTACTTAATAGGAACTAAACTTTTTATAATTGGTCACCAATTGTTATTAAGGAATAAAAATTCCATTAAGAAAATAGATGAACTATATACACTATAAACTTTATAAATTAATACTCTATAAATTAATAAACTCGATAAATTCGGTCTCGAGTCGGATCAATACAAAATATAACACAATTCGATAAGATAATAAGATAATAAATATTATAATAACTTTATTTCAATATTTGCCCCCAATAATATCATAAATTAATATTTGATATATAGAATTTTATACATACACAACTAAAGTAAGTCTATATATGATTTTAATGTTGTTTGTTCTTCTTTTAAAACTGTACAGTAGTCTCTTTATAACTTAATCATTAGTGGATGTAAGAAATACAAACAAAGAAAAAACTAATTTAAGAAAAATATAGTTTAATAAAAAATAAAAAGAATTCAAATAATTTAAAATTTAGAAGAATATGGAAACTTTACGTTTTTGATAAATTAATAGCTCTCTAAATTAATAATATACTATAGTCCAAATATTATTAATTTATAGAGTTTTTACTGTATAAAATCATATAATTGGGAAAATGAAATCTTCCTTACAGTAGAGCCTGAGAACTTAAATACACACAACATAAATATAAGAGTAAATTAAGAAAAGCATAATTATAATAACAAAAGAAAAGAAAAGAAAATTAATTTACTTAGTTTGGATATTGTGACAAAAAAAAAAGATTAACTAGAAGACAAGCCATGGTATTATTCCATTACTATTAATGTCTATTAACGTAAGTGTTTTGTATTTTCCATGTTCCCGCTAAATATCATACTAGTTATAGACTTATAGTAATGCTCATTATTTTTCAGCAACTTATTCTCTACATTTCTACATTTCTACTTCTTCGATTTACCTACAAACAAAAACAACAACAATGTCTCCGACAGTGTGGCATTCGCCGGCCCATCCAGGATAGATTACACCATCGGCAACACCGGAATTCACGATCACAAACCTTCCACCGACCGCAAGCAAAGAGGGCGAAGACCCCCTTTCATAGACTCCTCGTAAGGATCTATGTCCAAGGAACACACTTCATTAGGTTGTCCAAGGAACACACTTCATTAGGTTGTAACTCGAACGGATGCGATTCGGATGGATCGATGCGGAAATGAAGCAATGAAACTCGATGAGGTTCAATTCGAGGCAGCGGATTTACTTGAAAGGACTCGATGAGAATGGATCAAAGGATTTTGATGGATGAGTGATGATTGATGAGCGGATGTGAAGATGAACACACACGAAAATGGATGAATCGAATGATGATCGAATGACGAAAGAACAAGTGTTTTGATGGATCGATTTGTACTTCTAAGAGAGATGAAAGATCTCTTAGACTACGAAGCTCGAATCTAACTTAGATATAGCGCACTAAAAAAGAAACAATTTGAGAAGATACTACACACTTCTCAGATCAAACAAAAGAGAAAATTTTTTGATAAAAATGTTTGATGATTTTTATTGATGAGAAGTGCGAGTTTATATAGGGGAGGAAGAAGCCTTGAAACAACCTTCAAATTTTCTCATTGATTACATGGGAAATGACAAAAGCAATAATGAGTTACCTAAGAAGTTTGAAAGACAAGAAAAAAAAGATAGTTTTTTGACTCGTTGAGGTGAGGCGGGAAACGAACCAATGGTAGCATTGCCGATGATGAGGCTTGCGGTAAAGTGTGTGAACCTCACCTCGTTAAAAACGTTGCTCGGAAAATCCATTGGGACAAAACCAAGCCAAGAGAAAATAGAGTGCGAATCACACACCTCTCATCATCGACCCTTAAACCACTTGAATCGTGACCAATGTAGTCGGACAAGTATGCGGCTCAAGGTTGCTTTCAATACGGTAGAGTAGTGAAGTGACGGATTGGTTAAGTATCTTGGTCCTTGACCGCGCCATCGTTCCAACCGGTACGTGCAAAGACTTAGAGTCCGAAGGATCTTCCTCGGCTACGAGCGGTTCCTTAGTTCTTTGTCCCGAACCTCCATGTCCCAAGCTGGCCATGATCACATCATCCTCTCCCACTTGAAAAGGATTTGACCTCAAATCCGATTGATCTGCATTGAAAAAGATCAAGTGAGAAATGTAATCATGAAGAATTAGGGCCATACCTCAAAATCTGTTTTGGCTCAGCTTTGGCTTATTTGTTGCATCTGGAGGTGCTTCTTTGATCAACATGAAGATATTGACGTCTTGGTGTTTATCCTGGTTCAAATCAGGTGGCTTAAATCGTTTGTCTTCCTCTCTTTTTTCGGTTCTTCTTGGGCGCTTCAAGGCTACTCTAAAACCTGTATTTGGCTCTTTTGACAAAGACAAGCGAATCATATATGTGTGATCAGTGATAAAAGGATTCTTGAGAAAAAAGATACTTATCTTAGCGAGTTCAAGTTCTTTGTCTCTGGCTCGTATTATGATTGATGGTGTCTATCCATGGCGTAGAGCTTGTTCAAGGTCAGTGGGAACTCTTCTGGATCCCCATTAAAACAAGAAAAGTATACCATGATTCTGGTGATAGGTTTGAAGGCTGACCTTGCTGGTAATTGTAGTTTGATATGAGCATAATTAATGCGTCTCGTGGTTCATATTTGAACATTGAAGAAGATTTGACAACTTTCGCACGCTCTTGGGTTGTTGATTTAAGTTGCAAGAACGCAAAGTAGTGCTTTCTTGGGTAGTCACAAGTAAATGGCATAAGGGTTGGTTCCGATTCATAGCTAGTTGATTGCTCCATGTCCGTAATCGATGGAAAACACCTTTGTGCATCTACTGGTGATTTTTCTTCAAGAACCTGTGAAAATGAATCAAACTACTCGGTTGTACCGGTTTGAAAAGATTAGTTTTTCACAAGCTTGATTACTTTCAAGCATAAATCATATTTTCAGAAGGAAAATCACACTTATCTTTCACAAATTTAGAAGGAAGAGCACGCTTAGCTTTCATGGATTTTCTGTAAGAATTAAAAAGCTCCAATAGTTCGTTCTCAAGTTGCTCATTTGTTGTGGTGTGCTTTTAACGTTTTCTTTGTGCTTCATGGAATTTTGATGGATTGGTGAAGGCTGGTTTGGTTCTTGCTTTTGAATAGCCAAATTCTTCTCCACATGCTTAACCCTATTCACATCGTTACAATTCTGTTGTAGCTTTCGGTGGTAGTGGCTCAGCACGAATCTCTTTCTCATAACAGCTTTCATTTCAATCCAAGTATCAATCAGATACTCTTGGTTTCTTATTCTAGATTTAACAAGATGATCCCACCAACTCAATGCATAGTTATATAACTAAGTAGCTGCAACCTTGACACGATTAGCCTCAGTATAATGTTGACACTCGAAGACCATTTCGATCTTCTTTTCCCACTCTAGATAAGCATCGGGATCATTGTTCTTTGAAACGGTAGTATATGACACTTTAGTCTTCCAAGGTTGCCTTGAGGTTGATTCCTTTTCTCTCTCTCACGCCCGTATCACTTATGAATGCTTCGAAAAGAGTCACTATAGTAATCTTCAGCCTCAAAACCTCTTTGTCTCCTAGGAAGGTATCTTGGTCTATCTCTCGGCAAATCATCAAGTTGTCTTATTTGCTCTCCATTTTTTTCACCGTTTCCTACTGGATTTACTCTCTGTTGATCCCTTTTATCATGAATAATCTCAGGAATGAGTTTCTCACGAAAGGAATTGAGCTTTTCATTCATCAATCGCTCCATCTTTGCCGTGATAGCTTCAAAGATGAGTTTGTTGTTATTGTCGCTTGATTTTCTATGATCGGACACCACACTACAAGAAAAATGAACATTCTTAGCTCACAATAAACGCTATAATAGGTGATTAAAAGCGTTTTTCTAAACGCTATGTCTGCCCTCGCTATAATAGGGTCACTCCATACAATAGCGTTTATTTGGTGTGCTATTACATGTTTTTATATTATAGCTTTAATCAAATGCTTTAATATATATTTTCATAACTCATTATAAATGTTGTAACATAATTTGTTGTAGCATTTTTTTGTTGTTGTATTACAATTAGTCATAGCTCTTGATTTATGTTGTGATACATTGTTTTCCAACATTTTATATGCATATTATTCTCATTTCTTCAAATATAATGTAAATAAAAATTATAAAATCAATAAAAGCGAAAATAAAATATTAAAAATTGAATTATAATTTATTCACTTCGTATTTACAAACTCAATCTGAAAATATACACAATATATTAAACATATTCAAATGGCCTAATCACCTAACGTAAAGGCATCTTCTAAAAGATCGAAAATTTTCATATGGATCCTTAACAAGTCCTCTTCTTAGCCACAAAGAGCCTGTAACCACAAAAAACTAGTAATCAATAGGTCATGGATCTGAAATCTAGAACTAACAAGAAAAGAGTTTATTAATAACTTACAAGCTCTAGTGCTTTGTGCAACATCATGGATGTTAATACAACCTGCTTCTATATATGATTTAAGCCATCTTGTTTCATTGTCCCCACACAAAACGAATTCACATAATGAGACAAACTATCCAAACCAAAAGAACACATAACACAATCGCTTGTGAATATGAGAATAACAAAGAAAAATGATTATGAACCATGTTTGCAGAGATGCGTTCTGATTCCTCTGCAGTTAACCAAAGCTAGTTCTCTATGCAAATCACTTAAAATTCAAATCATCTCCATAACGAATAATTAGGCAAATTGAGAGGGAAGAAAAGATGAGAAAACCTCTTTGAAAATGTCGTTGAAGGAGATCTTGTGACTGTCCTACTCGGTGTCAAAAAACACACCATCGAAATCGAAGAGACGAGCAAAGGGGGGTGTCACCGAAAAAGATGAAGCAGAGCAGGTGATTTCGCTGGAGTAGGTGATTTTAATGGAGTAGGTGAAATAGAGTCGCTAGAGAAGATGAATTAGAGTTGTCGGAGTTTTAATCGGTTTTGCTCTGTGTTTTGGTCACATGAAAATTTAACCAAAACTGTGCCACAAAAGTGTCATTTGTCTCCTATGTGGAACGGTAGCCTCACACTGTTAACCTGAACAACTCAAACCAAACGAGCAATCAACATGGTTTATCAAAGCTTGTTGCCTCTCATATGTGAATCTAAGTTGGTTTCAAACTTTTAATACTTATCGGGGCATAATTTGTGATGATATTGACACCTATAGCTCCACCAGGAGCTGCAACAGAACTAGTAGAGAAAAATTTGCTAATCGTTCTATTGCCACTGAGAAAAAAGTTGCAACATGAAGCTAAAGAAGGTGTAAGTTCAGATTGACTTCTCAAATGAAAATGAATACAAATACACAAAAACACTAACTTAAAAGTCAAAATAACAATATAGAAATGTAAAACTAAGCATCAGTTATGTCATTTTTCAATTAAATATGAACCTAAAACTAAATAGCTTCCACCCCAACAATAATAAGCCATAAGAGAATACATCTATATCTATGAGAACTTCGATAAATGATAATATTCACTAGAATGTAGAACTTCGAGTATTGCATCATAAAAGATGAAACTGAAATCTCTACAGTTCCCAATTAAGCGTATCTTTAGCAACAACAACTATAAGCTCCTGTAGAAGAAGGTTTCTTAGTTACAAAATACCAAAACCCAATATCGCAGAGCAATTTCTATCTGCAAAAGATGAAAACAATTGAACAATGATGTAACTCTTACTCTTCACTGGCTATAGAAGATTTATAAACGTAACTGTGTAAACACACTCGATCTGAAGTAGGTGCTTTTGATCAGAAAATTTGGTACTGTAGTTCAAAAAATTACAATTTCAGACCACAAACAATATCCAGAACATTTCAAAATCGAAGCAAAAGTAATATGAGAAAATTTAAGCAAGAATTAATCAAAAAGAGAAAACAATATGCTGAACACAAAGAATAACTCAGAACATTTCGAAATCAAGAAATTGTGATAATTTTCTCCAATTACAATCAGATTTCAACACTAAATATCAAATACAAACTGATGCACAACATAACTTACCGCTTTGTTGATGAGGTTTCTCTTCCTTATAGATCATGTTTGTCATCAACATAGCTTTGAACCTCACAATATGAGAGTGAAATTAAAGTTAAGGTGACTTACATTAGAATGAAATTAAGCAGGTTGAGTGAAAAATCACTGTGAAATCAAAACGACGGGGAAAACAAAAAATAAGGCGGACACATACCTTTGACGTGTTTCGTCTTAGAAGAAGAAGAAAGACGGAGCAAACGATATCTGAGGAATGAGAAAGACGGAGAAGTCCAAAACTGAGACGGAGACAGAAGGAAACCTATTTCGGAATGAGACCTAGGTCGAAAGAGGCCGCCAGAGGTCGAGATTGACAACGGCGATGACATTCGCCGAGGAGAAGACTGAAATCGATGGAATCCGCCAAAGAGGGAATTTCATTTTTAGGGTTTCGAGTATCGACCTCGACATAAAGAGAAAACGAAAATATGATTTTTCTTATTTTTGGCTAAGTGTTGGCGGTCTAAAGTAATTTTTGCTAAATGTTGGAAATCTCAAGAAAACCAGAATTCAAAAAGCAGAATTCAGGAGCTGAAATTCCTTCTTCAGGCAGCGTATGAATCTCAATCTTTGGATTACTCCTATATTCATCATTTGAAAAAAGAATTGAATTATCACTATAGGAGGGAAGAAGAATATTGGAGAACCAGAATCCGAATTCAATGGTTAAAGGCACGGGATCGGAATACGCACTTCTTTCATGAAAAGACTAAGCAAAGGAGGTCTATAAACAGAATCATGTCAATAACAGATGAAGAAGGGAAAACCTGGTTTAATGAGCATCATGTTCAAAGGGTCATTACGGACTACTTCTCAAGCCTTTACAGGTCTGAAGACAGTACATATTTGAACAAGATCTAAGAAGCAATCCAGCCAAAGGTGACGAGGCAAATGAACGATCATTTAGTCAGACCTGTTACAGAAGAGGAGATTGCTGAAACAGTCAAGAAAATGAGTGAAGACAAAGCTCCGAGACCTGATGGACTAAGTGTGGGATTCTATAAACATCATTGGCTGGCAATAAAAGAAGGTTTGACCAACTTTGTTATTCCATTTTTCCAAAATGGCAACCTGCAACCTGAAATTAATCATACTCATATATGCTTGATTTCTAAGGTAGTCAACCCTGGAACTGTAAAAGATTATAGGCCAATAAGTCTCTGCAACGTGACCTATAAGATAATTTCAAAGATTCTTGCGGAAAGGCTTAAGCCTTATCTGAATGATATCATTTCTGAAAACCAATCAGCTTTCATCCCTGGGAGGCTTATAACAGATAATGTCCTAATAGCACATGAAATGCTGCATTCCCTTCAAACCAAAACAATAAAAACACCTTACATGGCTCTGAAACTAGATATTGCTAAAGCGTTTGATAAGGTAGAATGGTGTTTTTTGGAATCTATAATGAAGAAGTTGGGTTTTGCAGATACATGGTGTAATTGGATAATGAAATGTGTGAAGTCTGTAACCTACTCGGTACTTATTAATGGAGCTCCTACTGGCAATATTCATCCAACACGGGGTATAAGACAAGGTGACCCTATATCATTACCTCATTTGTACTGAGGGTTTTTCAGCATTGATGCACCAAAAAATCCAGGATGGAAATTTGATAGGTTTCAGGGCAAGTAGATCAGGGCCTCAAGTTTCCCATATCTTTTTTGCAGATGATTCCCTTGTGTTCTGCAGAGCAAAAGAAGAGGATTGTAGGGAACTGCTTGATGTTCTACAAATCTACGCTAGAGCATCAGGCCAGAGAGTTAATTTCCAAAAGTCTGCGATTACATTTGGTAAGGGAATCTCTGAGAATTTGAAATCAAAGTTGATTCAATTGTTGGGGATTTCGAATGTAGGGGGCTTTGGTAAATACTTAGGTCTGCCTGAAGCTGTGGGAAGGAATAAATATGATACCTTTAGTTTCATTCAGCAGAAAGTCATGCAAAAATTAGAAAGTTGGTACACAAAATTCTTATCCCCTGCTGGTAAAGAAATCTTGATAAAGGCTGTTGCAACTTCCCTTCCAACCTACTGCATGTCATGTTTTCTCTTGCCTGACAAATTAATAAATAAGATTACAAGTGCTATACGTAATTTTTGGTGGTCTGCAGCACAAGACAGGCGGAGAATCCCGTGGGTTGCTTGGAGTAAAATTACAACAACTAAAAGAGAAGGAGGGCTCGGGATCCGGGATATTAAGGATTTCAACATTGCTCTGTTAGCAAAACAGAGCTGGAGAATCTTGCAGAATCCGCATTCATTAGTTGCAAGGATCTATAAGGCCAAATACTTCTCCAAAACAACCTTGTTGGAAGCAAAGAAAGGGCACAGACCAGGCCATGCGTGGAAGAGCATCATATAAGGTAACTCCCTTATTTCTAGAGGAATAAAATGGATTGTTGGGGATGAAAAAACAATTAGAGTTTGGAAAGATAATTGGCTCCCTTTGAAACCACCTAGACCCCCTATCCCGACAACCACTGTAAACAGTATGGATCAACATATGGTTGTTTCATATTTATTTGTGCCTGGAACAACAAGGTGGAATGAAAGGAAACTCAGCCAATTAATTAGGCCCAAGGATTGTTGCTTAATCAAAAAGTTGAGACCTAGTTTAGTGGGGACGGAAGATACTATAAACTGGAGCTATACTAGGCCGGGGGAATATTTCGTGAAATCAGGTTATTACTTAGCACATAGCACTGGTTTAGGAACAGAGACTCAGAGCTTTATCAGAAGCTTTGGTCTTTAAAAATCCCTCCTAAGATAAAGCATTTTTGGTGGAGAACCTTGCACAATGGACTACCTGTTTTAAGGAATTTACAAAGGAGAAAGATTAGAATTGATGCAAATTGTGTGTTCTGTAATGAGCATGATGAGAGTATCAATCATCTGCTTTTCCTTTGTAGATTCTCAAAAGAAGTGTGGGAACTCTCACCCCTACATGATAGCATCAGGAATCAACTAGTTTCAACAGATTTAAAAAGGAACATAGAATTGTTGCTAGCAGATTGTTCAAATAGGTCTGAAAACTCTTTGCTGTCTCCTTATGTTGGATGGCGAATATAGAAAGCTAGGAATGATCTCATTTTCCGGAATAGGAAATGGTCAATGCCTGCCATTATTAATAAAGCAATTTTAGAGAATCAAATTTTTTGGGAGGCAAATATCCTTGGTAGAGAGCAAGAGAGATGGGCTGACTTGTTTAATCCTAATGAAAGATCAACAAGGATTCAAATGTCTAATCAGTTTATCTGCTTTGTAGATGCATCCTGGATATCCGCAGAGGAACGTGCTGGATTTGCGTGGATTCTGAAGAATCTACATGGCAAGAAGATTATGAGAGGGTATGCATCAATAGATCCAGTAATGTCATCATTAAAGGCGGAGGCAATTGCGTTACGTGAAGCATTGATTCAAGAAAGCAGATGGGGCTACCAAAGTGTTTGTTTCTATGGAGATGCGCAGACGATTTATAGTGGGATTTATGATATTCCAAGTTGGAAACAAGCACAGGTATGGAGAAATCATAAACTTGCAATCTATGTAAAGGATATCCAAACCATCGTATCTTCCGGTAATGACTATCACCTAGCTTACGTCAAGAGAACTGAAAACGCTGAAGCAGATTATTTGGCAAAATTTGCTAGATCATACTCAGTTCCTTATGTTGTATCCTGGTGTACATGAAAATGCTTTTAATTGTAAGAACAACTGTAATCTTCTACGCTAATGTAATGTAGGAAAATGCCGACTAAAAAAAAAGAAGAGATTTTAGCTTCCCGCTTTGCTATTAATAGGCTTAGCGTTTCTTAAATGCTATAATATAGTTATCAAACTTTAGGTACCATCTTTACTAGCATTTGCAAAATCCGTGCTATCACAATGTGCTATCAATGCACATTTTTTTGTAGTACCATCTTCTGCAAATAAACACATAAAAACAACCAGTAAAGAGTCTTTTGATAATCGAATCGGTCCTAAAGAATAAAAACTCGAAAATGACTCTTGGTCTGCCCTAACATCCGATGAACCCTAACAGCAACTGTTCAAAGAAATCGATGTGGAATAATTACCAAAACAAATCCAAAAATTTCAGAATCATTTTTAATAAAAGCTAGTCTCCTTCCAGATTCAGATTCAATTGAACTCACAATTTTACAATGAGCCAATCATTTATGATAAAATTTACAAAGCTCAGAAAAATGAAGAACATGCGATAAAAATCCAGAAAATGAAGAACACGAAAAATTTTAGAGAAGTACCACACATCCTTTCATGAAGCGGCTCTGATACCACATGATAGACTCTTCGTAAGGATCTCTAACCAAGGAACACACTTCGTTAGGTTGTAACTCGAACAGATACGATTCGGATGGATTGATGCGGAAATGCGATGAAACTTGATGAGGTTCATTTCGAGGCAGCGGATTTACTTGAAAGGACTCGATGAGAATGGATCAAAGGATTTTGATGGATGAGTGATGATTGATGAATGGATGTGAAGATGAACAGACACGAAAATGGATAAATCGAATGACGATCAAACGACAAAAGAACAAGTGTTTTAATGGATCGATTTGTACTTCTAAGAGAGATGAAAGATCTCTTAGACTACGAAACTCGAATCTAATTTAGATATAACGCACTAAAAAAGAAACAAGTTGAGAAGATACTACACACTTCTCGGATCAAACAAAAGAGAAAAGTTTTTGATAAAAATGTTTGATGATTTTTATTGATGAGAAGTGCGAGTTTATATAGGGGAGGAGGAAGTATTGAAACAACCTTCAAGTTTTCTCATTGATTACACGCGAAATGACAAAAGCAATAACTGAGTTGACTAAAAGTTTGAAAGACAAAAGAAGAAAAAGATAGTTGTTTGACTCGTTGAGGTGAGGCGGGAAATGAACCAATGGTAGCATTGCCGATGATGAGGCTTGCGGTAAAGTGTGTGAACCTCGCCTCGTTAAAAACCTTGCTTGGAAAGCCCATTGGGACAAAACCAAGCCAAGGGAAAAAGAGTGCAAATCACACACCTCTCATCATCGACCCTTAAGCCACTTGAATCGCGACCAATGTAGTCGGACAAGTGTGCGGCTCAAGGTTGCTTTCAATGCGGTAGAGTAGTGAAGTGATGGATTGGTTAAGTAGCTTGGTCCTTGACCGCGTCATCGGTCCAACCGGTATGTGCAAAGACTTAGAGTCCGAAGGATCTTCCTCGGCTACGAGCAATTCCTTAGTTCATTGTCCCGAACCTCCATGTCCCAAGCTGGCCATGATCACATCACCCTTGTAAGTGTGGGGCATCGTCGACTTTGTTACGATTCTTTGCCTTGCGGAAATTTTCGTTGGGATCGCCATAGTGGTGATTAGACCACGAACACCGGTTTCCGAAGTCCCGAAAGCCAACATTGTTGTAACCATTGTCGATTCCACCATGGAATTCAACTTCACCGTAGCGTTGGAGGTATATGCAAGCCATTGTGGCAATTTTCTTTGATCTTGAAAGAAAAGTATATCGTAATGATTATTTGTGATAATAATTTAAATTTTGTGACATATTGATACAAATTAGTGAAGACTAAAATAACTATATAATTTGTAGCTAATTAATGACAACATTACTACAACTTAAGTATTAATCAGTAAAATATAATCCATAAAATCAGTTTGTAGCAATTTATACTCCCTCTGTTTCAAAATGTTTGATGTTTTAGAAAAAAAATTGTTTCAAAATGTTTGATGTTTTATATTTTCTCTGCAGTTTTTATGAGGTAATGATGATGAAATGTAAATTTCAAGATGAATTAATTGATTTTATTGAATTGTTAATGGCTTAAAGTTATGAAAAAATGTTTAGTGCAAAAAGCAATATATTATAATTAAATATTAATTTGTTTTTTTAATATGTGTGAAAACTCTAAGACAATTATGTGGCTAAAATAACTGTAAATACGAATTGACACATCTTTGACTAGATGTGACTTAATTCTCCTCAATGTTTTGGCAAAAATATTAAATTTTTTGCTCCAACATATTTAAATGTTTGCTGAAAAATTGCTTAAAATAATCCTTCTCTCAAAATTCGAATTAGGTAAAAAAAACATTTGTTTTCAACGACCCAAAAGCGTACTTAGTGATAATCAACTTCGCTTCCTTGATGGAGTTCAACTTCAACACTACTTTGGATGTACAATGCAAACTTCAGGAACCCTAATTAATTTGTGGAAGTGAGATTTGAGAAGCTTACGATACAAATTTTCATTCTTCTCACAAAACAAGATGGAAAAACACAAAGAATATGTGTATTCCATTTTTGCTGATTCCATTAAACATGTTGTAAGCTCCCATGTTCCATGTATCAACCACACAAATCTTCCGTAGTTAGATAATGAACACTGGTCAAGAAAAATAAGGCAATATCCAAAAGTAGCATCTAAGAAAAGTAAACCCATTTAGCTAAGACACTTGTGTTTTATGAAAACAATAACATATAAGAACAGTAAATTGATAACGAGCATATATCCAAATTGTGTATGTGACATCATTTCGAATTTTTTATCCAAAGTGTTTTATGTCCTTCATCAAAATACTAAACGGATAACGAATATAGATCCCAATTGTGCATGTGACATCATTTCGATCCAAAATGTTGTACACTCTTCATCAAACCCAACACGTACAGTGATATATCATGGTTTTTACCTGTTTTTGACCATGATATAAGTCCTTTTCATAGAGTATTTTTGGCATTTTTCGAGTCTTTTTTGAGTCTTTGTAGGTTAAAGGACGATTGGAGCTTAATGGGAGGTTTTAGAGCATTTTGGAGCATCGAGGAAAGAAGAGCCGAAGTGATCAAGTCGGAGTCAAATTTTCAAGGCTATGTCGATCGACACGACCTTGTGTGTCGATCGACATACCCGTCTAACACGAGAAGATTACAATTTTTGAGGAAATTCCGTTTTTGCCCAAAAAGCCCAGAAGTTGTACAAGAAGCCCAATCCGAATTTTAGACTTTATATATAGTTTTTCCTTAGGCTTTTATGTTTTGATATCGAGTTTTGAATTGAGATTGGAGAGAGAGGAGATTCGGAGAGCTTTAGGAGAGATTTCGAGACTTCCAGACCTTCAGATTTCGAACCTTTGTATCTCTTACTCTATCTCTTTTATGCAATTTTATTCATTCATAATGTTTACTGCATCTATGTTTGAGTAGTTTGCTTGTTAGGTTTAGGATAATTCAAGGGATTGATGAGAAATTGATAGGATTGAAAATCTGTTAGGATTTATCTTTATGTTCTTCATCTAGATTGATTTAACTCTGATTTTAGGATTGATCAACTGAAATTGGATATCCTAGGTTGCTTTAATAGATGCGAAAGTATTATTAACAATCTTACATAATCTTAGATGAGCAAAATTATCTATTCGCAAAGAAATTTGGCTTAGTAATTTTGTGAACTAATCGAACCTGAACTTAATGCTTGTCTTTATTCACTGAATTTGCAAAGAAATTTGGAATTTAGGGATTTAGTCATAGATAATCTTTGCAACGAAAGTTGATTGGTTTTATATTCGTGTTTGAGTTCTAGAACCGTTCTTAATAAAATCCTAACCGGTTTCTATCTCTGTGTCGATCGACACAGACATCTGTGTCGATCGACACGACCGTATTTCGAGTCAAACCTGTGAATTACTCATAGCCTAACCTTTTGTCCAATTGATTACTAGAACCTTGATAATCATTCACTTGTTTACTTTGCTATTTTTATCTCATTCACCACTATTTACTTAGAAAAATTTGAATTCTTTAGTCGATTGTGTATTTAGATTCCCTATGGATTCGACCCCTAAGTATTACATCAATCTCTTAATTTGAGAGAGTAGCTCAGGGCAAATTTGAGCATATCAAATTTTGGCGGCGTTGCCGGAGAATCAAAATCACCATTCTATTTTTGATTTTAGAGTTTTGTCTAAGTTTTAATTTTCTGTTTATTTATTTCCGTTTTCTTTTGTTTTTGTGTGTTTCAGGTGCATGTCTAATCGCAAGACCAGAAGCAACCAAAATCAAGAGTTAGTGGATTTTGTTTCTGAGGTAGGAGTTTTAGAAAGAGCCAACAGAAAAGCTACACGAGAAGCAACAATGGAGCGTTTTTCGTTAGTACTGTTTCAAGATGCAGCTGGATTGTTGGTTGATGGTGAAGGGAACAGACGTAATGCTTAGGGTCAGAGGTTAGATGAGAATGGGGTTGTGATTGTGGAGGAGCAGCATGTTATGCATCGCCAAGAGCCGGCTGGGCGTGAGCATACTCTGGGAGAGTACAATAGGCCAGATGAGTTCTACGCTAACAGGGCTGCAATTCCCCCACCTGCGTCCCAGAGGAGCGATTTTGAGCTGAAGCCTGCTTACTTCTCACTTGTTGCTTAGCATCCGTTCCACGGTCTTTCCTGTGAGCACCCCATGAATCACATTGAGAGGTTCAAGGACTTGGCATCTAGCATTAAGGCTAATGGAGTGTCAAGTGATTATCTCTACTGCAAGTTTTTTCCCTACTCTCTTAGTGGAGAAGTAGCCTACTGGTTGAAGTAGCTGGAGCCGAGCTCGCTGACTACTTGGGAGGACACCAAGAATGTTTTCCTCAACAACTTCTTTGATGAGGCGAGATCCGAGGATCTGAGGACCAAGATCTCTACTTTTAAGCAGGGACCGACTGAGGCATTCAAGGCTTCATGGGGGAGATTCAAGTCCTACCAGAGAGATTGTCCTCACCATGGGTTCAGTGATGTTCAGTTGTTGGGTATCTTCTTTAGAGGTATTGATTGGAGGTATCAGATGGCTCTGGATTCTGCTAGCAATGGAAACATCAACACTAGATATCCAGAGGATGCGCTGATTCTTATTGATAACTTGGCTTCTAGCAATAGTACCAATAACGCATACTTTGAGAGGAAGAAGCTTGGTGGGAACATGGATGGAAGCCAAATTGCGGAGGTTAAGGCTAAGTTGGATTATGTGCATAATCTTCTAGTGGGAAAGAAGACTGTTCAGTTTGCTCAAGAGGTAGAGACTTTCATTCCAGAGGAAGAGCGGGATGAAAAGGATTGCAACTACATTGGTGGAGCTGGTTTTCAGGGTCAGAGGTATGGTAATCAACAAGGGTATCAGAAGAACGACTATTAGAAGCCTTTCCAGAGCAATTACACTAGGAACTACGGTTCTTCTTCTTATCAGACACCACCTCCTCAGTCATCAGAGAGCGAGATGAAGTCTAAACTAGAGCATATCTTGGAGGGACAACAGAAGATGACAGTAAGCTTCAATGGGAAGATGAATGTTATGTACCAAGATTTAAATGGGAAGTTCGAGGCTTTGAACGCCCATGTCAAGAAGCTGGATATTCAAGTTGCTCAAACCGCGGAGTCAATTAAGAGGCAAGAAGGTTTTCTTCCGAGTAAGACTGATACGAACCCGAGACTACACGTCAATGCTATCACTTTGGGGAGTGAAGAGGAGGTTGAAGAAGATGAATTTTGTGTTCCAGACCCCGTGTCGATCGACATGGAAGGTTTGTGTCGATCGAAACAGGTCAAAAATCGCAAAACTAGAGTTTATGCAATCGGTGATTCTTCTCCAGGATCGACACGAGGTCGACACAGGCATGTCGATCGACACGGGTCCCAGTTCTGCCCAGACGCGTCAAAACCTTCAGCCAAAGCAGAGGAAAGAGTCTACTAGCCCAAGATTCCATACCCACGTGCTATTACTGTCAAAACATCAGAGGAAAAAGGGGGACATACTCAACCGTCGTTGAGGAAGTTGCGAAAGATACCGAATCCAGGGATGTTCATTGTTCCTTGCTCAATCAAAGGTATAAAATTTAAAAATTCTCTTTGTGACACTGGAGCTAATGTGAATGTCATGTCTCAGTCTGTTGCAAGGAAGCTGGGGATTAAGGATCTGCAACCTTCAAAGATGTCTCTCGAGCTGGCTGACTTTTCTTCAACATTTTCGAAAGGGTTCATTCCTGACTTGATGCTTCAAGTAGGAGATTGTCTGGTTCCAGTGGATTTTCACATTATGGAGATGAAGAAGGACAGCGAGAAACCATTAATTCTTGGGTCATCATTCCTTGCTACTGTAGGTGCGATTGTGAATCCCAATCAAAGAATCTCCCTCTCTAAGATCAACAAAGATGTCTTCTACCCCGCAGTTCGAGTCAAGAAGAATTCTTGTATGACCATTACAAATGGAGGAAAGTGGAGTTCAGACCTTGAAGATAACACTAAGAAGATCCCATGTGCCCCACTTTTGACTTCACCCTCCATGAGATCTGATGGAGACTTGACTGTCTGCAAGGTGAAGCGCAAAAAGACTTCCAAACCATTTTCCAAATTCATAATCATCATCCCCTTAGAGTTGAGGGAGAAAGGAGAGGTAGTTGTTCAAGAGATGCTGCAAACCACCATGAAGCTTTTCGTTGGTATTATTCCTTGGAAGTCTAGAGCTGGAGAGTGATCAAATGCAAGGTTATCAACGGATGAGGGAGACATAAGACCCCTCAAAGATCCACCAAAAGCCTGAGCCTGACACAGTCAAGCTAATGACTGAAAACAAACGCTTAGTGGGAGGCAACCCACTGGTAAGTCTACTTATTTTCGCTTTATTTTTATTTGTTTACTAACTTTTAGTTTTGGTTTTAAGTGTTTCATTTAAAAAAAAAAATTGACGAGACAAGAAACACCAGTGTGTCAATCGACACACACTGCTCGTGTCGATCGACACAACAGGTAAGTTCTCGTTCTTTTTAATTCGTGTTTTATTTTTCTTTTTTATCCTTTCACCAACTATAGGCTTGATAACACTGGAGGCAGTGTTGTTTAAGTCTGGGGGAGGTAGTTACTAACTTTGTGTTCGTTTTTTAGAGTCAGTCCAAAACATTTTATTAAGTCAAAATAGTCAGTTGGAAACAATGATCCTTTTTTTGGTTTAGTGGATTGTCTCTTTCAGTTGTGTGACCATTTTCCATGATCCATTTCAAAGGCAGACTAATGGGAAATCCTAAAGCTAACCAGTTAACTGGAGACATCTGTTACTTCTAGCATAATCCGCCAAGTTCGAGCTAATTATGCAGTTTCCTCGGTGAATGGTGTTCATAGAGCTTGACTCCTCATTCATACCTGACAAGTGCAATCTCTGTTGAAAAGAATGGTACTCCTCTCCTTCGATCATTCAAAAAAAAATGATTGATTTGGGGTTATATGATAGTTCTTGAGTATAAGATGAGAAAATGAAATTCCAGTGAGTCAGTACTCAAGAGATGATCACCTGGAGCTCAAAAAACAGCAGTCTGGGTCCCTTAGAACGGATGTAAAGGACGAGCGATCTCACGATCTTGTCTCTTCACAAGGAACAATAGTAGTGAAAGCACTGTTTTTGAGTTTCTGAATCGAATAAGTCTGGGGGAGAGAAAGAGTACCAAAAGTTGTATGATTCACTAGTCATGGTATAGTATAGAAATGAGTCTAGAAGGTTCTTGGCATTGAGATCTGGGACGAGACCCAACAATGAGGACTAGCGGGTTATGTTGAGAAGTCGTGGATGAATTTGGGAGGCTGCGAATATCTATGGAGAAGTACATGGTGGTCTAGTTTTAAGTTGGTTTTGCATTGTGTGGATTACTTGTTGAAAGGGTCGGTCTGGTACTCCAAGGGAAGGTAAGTTTTTGCGTTTTCAAACCTCTTTCACATTTTTAGTGTATGTTTTTCTTAAGGGCAAGCAAATGCTAAATCTGGAGAGTTGATATATCATGGTTTTTACCCGTTTTTGACCATGATATAAGTCCTTTTCATAGAGTCTTTTTGGTATTTTTCGAATCTTTTTTTGAGTCTTTGTAGGTTAAAGGACGATTGGAGCTTAATGGGAGCTTTTGGAGCATCAAGGAAAGAAGAGCCGAAGTGATCAAGTCGGAGTCGAGTTTTCAAGGCTATGTCGATTGACACAACCTTGTGTGTCGATCGACATGCCCGTCTAACACGAGAAGATTACAAGTTTTCAGGAAATTTCGTTTTTGCATAAAAAGCCCAGAAGTTGTACAAGAAGCCCAATCCGAATTTTAGACTTTATATATAATTTTTTCTTAGGTTTTTATGTTTTGATATCGAGTTTTGAGTTGAGATTGGAGAGAGAGGAGATTCGGAGAGCTTTAGGAGAGATTTCCGAGACTTCTAGACCTTCAGATTTCAAACTTTTGTATCTCTTACTCTATCTCTTTTATGCAATTTTATTCATTCATAATGTTTACTGCATCTATATCTGAGTAGTTTGCTTGTTAGGTTTAGGATAATTCAAGGGTTTGATGAGAAATTGATAGGATTGAAAATCTGTTAGGATTTATCTTTATGTTCTTCATCTAGACTGATTTAACTCTGATTTTAGGATTGATCAACTGAAATTGGATATCCTAGGTTGCTTTAATAGATGCGAAAGTATTATTACAACCTGACATAATCTTAGATGAGCAAAATTATCTATTCGCAAAGAAATTTGGCTTAGTAATTTTGTGAACTAATCGAACATGAAGTTAATGCTTGTCTTTATTCAAAATTGCAAAGAAATTTGGAATTTAGGGATTTAGTCATAGATAATCTTTGCAACGAAAGTTGATTGGTTTTATATTCGTGTTTGAGTTCTAGAACCGTTCTTAATAAAATCCTAACCGGTTTCTATCTATGTCTGTGTCGATCGACACGATCGTATTTCGAGTCAAACCTGCGAATTACTCATAGTCTAACCTTTTGTCCAATTGATTACTAGAACCTTGATAATCATTCATTTGTTTACTTTGCTGTATTTATTTCATTCACCATTATTTACTTAGCAAAATTTGAATTGTTTAGTCGATTGTGTGTTTAGATTCCCTGTGAATTCGACCCCTAAGTATTACATCGATCTCTTAATTTGAGAGAATAGCTCAGGGCAAATTTGAGTATATCATACAGATGAAAAATCAAGATTGATTTAAGTCGAAGAAACTTTGCCTGAGATAGAGTACTAACTAATCAACAAGATAAGGAACTTTAGGGTCATCACTTGGTTCGGTAAGCCCAAATTAACCCAAAGAATCAATCTTTCAATTTCAATTATGTCCCAAACCGGAACCAAAAAGAAGAAAAAGTGAAAGAAGACAACAATCATAGGATTCACAACTTGTAATTGTTAGAGAGGAGGACACACCAAAAGACAAACCGCGAGAAAACCAGTACTAATTGTTAACCAAACGAATTCAGATCAAATCAGACCGGTTATCTGTGCATCGAATCATACAGAGCATTGGGGTTCTAATCCAGTTTGATGCCATCTTTCTCCTCTTCTTGCTTCTTTGGAGCTGCTGGAAAATATTTGATTCCGATAAGGTCACCAACTTTGCTTATAACCTGTCATTATACAAAGATTGTTCATATCGATTGAAAATATAGTCGTAGAGAAGCTACACTATAAAGAATGTGAGTGAATTTGATGCAATATTAATTATACTCTACCTCTAAGGCTTTAATAAGATCTTGTCTTGAATGAGATGCAGATATGCAAATACGTGCCCTTCCTACCAAAATGGGAAACCAACGACCGCGACTGCTACCTGTTTCAAGTGTCTAGTTTCTCTCTTGTGTTCACGCAAATGAGATATTGGACGAAGAAAACGAAGAGAAACTTACGTTTTCTCGCAAACATTCCCTTGAAAAGGCTGGGATTTTTCCTACATGGTAAAGCATTATAGGCATGACTGGAGAATCATTGTCTCCAAGAACCTCAAATCCCATCTTTTGCAGCTCAGACCAAAACAAATTGCTGTTCTCTCGTATCCTCGCTAACTTTTGTGCCCCTTTTTAGAAGGAAGGAATTGAAACTATATTAAAACTAGATTTTCTGAAGCTCGACGTGCAAACATGAATGAAAGTTAAAGTGATAATTAACAACAGAAAAATACTAAAGAAATACCTCTATTTGAACCGTCCTCTCCAAGGATTACTTTTATGGCTGATATGATTTGTTGCGCGGAAGGAGTTGAAATTGATGTTGCGTAAAGGTGAGCAGGGCAATGGTGCTTCAAATATTGAATGAGACATGAAAATGCTTTTCGAACACACATTATTTCTTATGATCATGATGTGTACTTCATTGGAAAACAGATTAAACCACAGAAATTAATGTTCATAGGATTGCTTAAACCTCTGATCCGGCAATATAGCCACCACAAGACCCAAAAGATTTGGTGAAAGTCCCCATCATTATGTCAATATCAGCCGTATCAACTCCGAGAAGTTCGCAAACGCCTCGTCCTGTATTTCCAATAGCTCCAATGCTATGAGCTTCATCCAAGTAAACATATGCCTATATATAGAACAAAAGAAAACTTTTCATTTATTACATTAGACAACCAAATTGGTTTAGAAAGATTTATATAACTTGGTCTCATGAGTTGCATCAACCTTGTACTTCTTGCATATTGAGACGATCTCGGGCAGTTTGCAAATTTCCCCTTCCATGCTGTAAATACCTTCGATGATAACAAGAGTTTTCTTCCACAGTATGTGTGTTCTTGGTTGTCCCTTACCGATTTGTTCTCTCAGTACTCTTTCCAAATGAGCAGGAGCTAACAAGTAATTAGCAATAGAGATTAAATGTGACCACTTAATCAGATAAAATTCCTCAAGTCCTTGCTCAACTAAATATCAAAAGTTTTATGAAAATCTTCTTAAACATGGGTTTTTTTAGGGTGTTAAGAGTAATAGAGCTACATCATAAAGGTAGGTCATTCAACAATCATGGTTGGAAAATGCGGATAGTGGCTCCGGAACCTCGAGCACCATTAATAATTGAACTATGGTTCAATGAATCACTTACTATCAATCCTCCCTGTATCAAATTGAAACAGGTAACAGTGCTACTTCAACATAGGTTTTTTTGTTATGATTTAATGTAGATAAATTTGTATCACTTTTTGTTACTTAGATTTTGGCAGATTATGGCAACAACCTATATCTAAGTCCCGAAGTTAACGGTTTTATTTGTCTATGCTCTGGACCTATATATACCTTTCCAATTAAAACAGGAATGATAGATGAATTTTTCGCGTATCCCATGCCAAAGACGATAGCATAATGCTTTCCCACATATTTAGCAACACATTCCTCAAGTTTTACATGCACACAAGTAGTTCCTGGCAGAAGAAACCGCTTATGTCATGGCACACAAGTAGTTCCGTATAAAAATTTGTTTGAGATTGACCTGAATCCGATGATATCCTCGTCTCATGTAGAAATCCTCATATTCGACGCATATCGGTGCATATATATATTACCCGAAAGTGAAAATCAGAATATATTAATACCCCGAGGACCAAGCAGAGCAAAGGTACTCTATGTTATTAAAATGAAATATAAAGATATGCATATTTTGTATTCTCGTAGTTTTCAAGTCTCAAGACACTAGGTCACCAACTACGTTTAAAGTTTTCAAGTCTCTATTGCTCCATAAACACCAGTCTAAAAGTCAACATCCTTTTCGTAAATGTTGTAGGGTCTTGGAGGAAGATTAACAAGTAGCTCGAGAAAATGCAAAGGAATGGTCCCTCTTTTTTCCACTTGAGATGGATATTTCCATGATTAGGAACCAAAGTTCCAAGGAGAATGAATGTGTTCATAATTGTAACCACCATTACAAATGCTATCAATTACTAGATTTGAGATATAACTCCTCTCATTAAAAGAATTCAACCACTATTATTGTGGGGGCATATGAACTGGATTAATTCGATGTTAAGCTGCTTTATGCTCGAATTTGGTTATGACTTGAATTTAAATTCAAGTTGGGGGATTTTCGATCAATTCTTTTGGGTTCAGTTTCGAATTGAGAACACCTAATATCGTGGTGCAAAGTAGAAGCACTAAATTGTCATTTTTAGATAATTATTAGAATAACCTTAACAAATAGACTAATTACTAGAATAACCTTCACAAGTCTTAAAATACTAAGAAATGATTTATAAGACATAAAAACCAGGGTTATGTTTTGTTATTACAAAAATGTCATTGCCATTTTTGACTAAAAAAAACATTCAAAAACACAAGCGCGACCGCAGAGGCTGCGGAAGCATCGGAGACGCGCTCGGCGGAGGTGTGCCGCCGGATTTAGATAAAATCGGATTAAAAATCACAAGCTAAGAAAAAAAACTTGAAATCTTTTGATTTTTGGTTAGATAAGGGATATATGATGTTAGATCTACTAGTTTTAGGCTAAATCCAGTTGAAAACAAGTTAAAATACAGGAAAAATGAGCTAAATACAGGTTGGCCGCCATTGTTAGGGTTTGACAGCTTCTGGGTTGGTGAAGAAGATGAAAGGTAAATTACGATTTTACCCTTTTTGAATAAGTCTACCACTACTATAAATAAGTCTACCACATATTATAAATCTACCACTACTACAAATAAGTCTACCACATATTGTAAATCTATCACTACTACGACTATAAATAAGTCTACCACATATTATAAATCTACCACTACTATAAATAAGTCTACCATCACTAACAATCAATAAGTGTACCAATCAACAAATATAAATCTACCAATGAAAGTAATAAGTTTACTACATAATATAAATCTACCGCCACTATAAATAAGTCTACCATCGCTAACAATCAATAAGTCTACCGATCAACAAATATAAATCTACCAAGAAAAGTAATAAGTCTACTACATTATATAAATCTACCGCCACTATAACAAGTCTACCATCACGACGATCAATAAGTCTACCGTTCACAAAATTAAATCTACCATACCCGAATTTAAATCTACCACGAAGACATTTAAATCTGCCACGAGTAATTAATCTATTATCACATAAAAATAAATCTACCACGAGTAAATCTACCATCACATAGAAATAAATCTACCACTCAACAATAAGTCTACCGAGATAAATCTACCATTCGACAAATAAGTCTACCATTCAAAAACAAATCTACCATTGATGGCAATAACTCTACCACTCCAAAACATCTCTACCACTGCCTAAAAATAAGTCTACCGAGATAAATCTACCACTAAACAATAAGTATACCATTCAAAAATAAATCTACCGACCACTAAATAAATTTACCAACCACTAAATAAATCTACCATCACGTGACCGATAGACTTATTCATTTTTGGCGGAAAACTCATTAATGGCAGTTTCGTAGATACGTTTTTTTGTTATCAAAGGAAATAAGGGCAAAACAAATTTTAAAAATCTTTCAAGGTTATTTGAATAATTATAAAAAATTGGGACTAAAATTGTCAAAAAACCATTTATTAAGGTTATCTTGTAAATATTCATTGAACCAGATAAAAAAATATGACTTCTCTCTCGGACACGTTTCCCGATAATTCAAATCCACCTACTCTTCACCGCTGTTCTCAACTCCTTCCTCTCTACGCCTTGTCTCCGGCCATCCCAGCCACCGCTTTAGTTGAAGACTTCGATCCTCTCCATCCGAAAATCACCGGAAGTCGTTTGTCTTCTTGCTCTGGTTTCATTTTACGATGCAGCAAAGATGGACAGCAGCGGCGCCTTGATGAGTCCATTGGAGAATGAGAAACCAAATCCAGATCTGGCCAATGAAGAAGCTTCCCCAAAGAATTTCTCCCGTCGTCTCATATATCACAAAGTTTCTAGCATAATGCTAAGACCCCCGACTTCGCCTCAACTCTCTAGCCAAGTGCTAAGCTCTTTAATTATGATGTATAATTCACGCTCCTGTCTGAGATCTACATGTTCTACAAAGGCGATGCTCCATCCAGAAAAAGGATAAAATTTCTTCCAAAGACGAAGCTCCTTCGTGACTGGTTAATCCCATATCTTCTTGGATTGCGGTGGTTTGTCCTTGGGAGAGACTTCAGATCCGCTCTGTTATGTGAAGCTAACATCGGATCAAGCCTTACTCCCATATACTCAAGTTTTGTAGCCAACGTAAGTCCTTAAATGGACTTCGGCATCTCTAAGTTTTGTCTTCAGATCGACTACAAACATCTAGCATATTGCTAAGCAAACATTATTCATTTGTCTAAGTTTTTGGCTTCTACAGAGCGCCGACGTTTCTAAAGAATAAGAAGTTTAGAGATCTACTGGTTGTGTACATCAGCCCACAACGATTGTACTTTCGAAAAATCGAATCTCTAGCTTTATGCTAAGGAGTTCTTTTTCTAGTTGATTGTTTTTGGCTAGATCTGTTTGAGGTGTTCATAAAATGGATGATACACTATATTGAAGAGCAAGTGAAAATAGTCAAATTTGTTTCTGTTTTTTGGATATCATTCCCAAATCTAGAAATCGAAAAATCAAGGAAACAAATAGATGTTGGAGTCGAATCTCCCCCTGGAGAACGACAGTCATAAAATAGCTAAAGTATGGAAACTGTACTTGTGATACGGTCCGGTACCGATGTCTGAAAAAGGTGGCGCCGATGTCGGTTGTAGGTGGTGCCGATGTCAGGAAGAATTAGAGCCGAAGTGATTCTTTGATGGTGCCAATGTCAACCAATGTTGGTGCCGATGTCGATGACGAGAAGATGATGCCGATGTCAAAACGTGGGGCCGATGTCGGGAATAATTGGTGCCGATATCAGGAAGTCTTGGTGCCGATGTCGATCGCGTACCACGACACGATGTGGAGGAATTGTGCCAATGTCAACCACGTATTGGCACCGATGTTAGTCACATGCTTGGTCCGATGTCCCGTTGTTACAAGATTGAACCAACGAGCAGATCCGTACGACGAAACTGGGCCGAAGTAGCACATGACAAAGCCCACGAACGAGAAACCGACTCAAGCAGTTCTAAGAAGAATGGAAATCAGAGAAAGAGTGGGAGGATTTCCATTATGATTTAGGATTAGGCTAGCCGACATAGAATACTATATATACTCATGTACGTCTCTTGAGAAAGGGATCCGGAAAAATCAATACAAAAAACAAATGTACGCTAAAGCTTTCCAAACAGCAATAGAACAAGTTTTCGAATTCTCTTTACGTTTGCTTGAGTTGGTTTAACCCTAGAAATTCAGTTCTCTACGAAAGTCTCTACAAGTTTTGATTGTGCGGGTTTAGACTCCCACAATTTGGCGCCGTCTAAGGGGACGCTTGAAATTTCTGACATGAAAAGCCACCGCAAATCCGATACGAAGGAGGATGTCTAGTGAAGAAACAAACTCTGCGGGTACTACCGGAGGAGGAGAGAAGCAGCAGTCACCACAAGTAACCGTAGACACGATGCCCGAAGCCATGACCCAGATCAAGGTGATGCTTGAAACGTTGGTGAAGAGGATAAAAGATCACGATAAGCAACACGCGACCGCCAACGCCCGATTAGAAACCCTAGCGGCTGCCAACCGGAACCAAGCTGGAAGGTCAGGCCAAGATCGACCAAGGAGACAGTTTATAGTATGACCAATCCCTCTCAAATTTACAACACCGCAGAGGACACAAACGGGGATACCTCCGACATGCCCTACAACCACGACCGGTGAGCAGAACCCGGAGGTTCAAGGAGCAAGCACCCGGAACAAAACCGATGCAGAACCTGTGAAAGATCTGGATGTGGAAAATCCAGCACGAGATCGTAACGTCGATAATACGGAGCATGTGGATCCAGCAGCGACAGCCCCAACCCGCAATGAGCAACAACAATTTGAGGATGAAATTGAGGAAGAAGAGGGTCGTCTTTTGGCGCAACAAACCCGGTTCGAGAATGAGCGAAGAGCTGCGATCTGATCCCAGAGAGAAGAGATGGCTGCACTTTGAGCAGAGATGGATCGAACAGCCACCAACTTGAGAGTTGTTCAATCGTAGATTCATAAGGCCATTAGCAAGGCACCGGAAATCGACCGCATTTTGGAAGAGGTGCAAACTACTCCGTTCACCTCGCGTATCACAGGAGTAAAAATTACTGATCCCGGAAAGATTAAGATCCCGATCTACGAAGGGAATAGTGACCCTAAAGACCACATAACGTCATTCGCGATTGCGATGGGTCGTGCTAACTTCCGGGAAGGCGAGAGAGATGCAGGACAATGCCTTTTGTTCGTTGAACACCTGAAAGGGCCTGCCCTTCAGTGGTTTTCCAGACTTGATCGGAATTCTATTGACAACTTCGGTCAGCTGACCGCAGCATTCCTGAAGCACTACTCCATATTCATAAATCCTGGAGTTTCTGATGCGGACTTGTGGACGATGTCACAGGGGCAAAATGAGACGCTTTGGAGTTTTATCGGTAGATTTAAAACAATTATGACTAAAGTAGAGCACGTTAGCGACAAGGCCGCTCTGCTCGCCCTGAAAAAAGCACTTTGGTACACTTCGAATTTTAAAAAGAAGATGACCGTGAATACTCCCTCGACAATAAAAGATGTTTTGCACCGGGCTTCCGGATTCATTAATCAGGAGGAGGAGACTACACTGTGCACCGAGAGGCACGGAAAAATAAAGCAAACGAATCAGCAACCGCAAGCTCAACATCATCAGAATACCAAGAAGGACAATCACACGCCCGGTTTCATCTAGCACGAAGGAGGATTAAAGGGAGCACACAATTTCCAAGTGGAATCCACTGGATGAGGTCAATGACAAGGTCAAGCACGAGGAAGAGGTCAGGTACGTGGCCGTGGCCGGGGCCGAGACCCATGGAATACGTGGGTAAGGAAGGAGAGCAGTTACGACGAAACGGCATATTATGACCATCATCATGTCTTTGGGCACTCAACTGCGAATTACCAGGTTCTGGGTTTAAAACTTGCTGCAAAACTAGTGGCAGGAGAGCTTGGAGGAAACGTTAGCATTGACGATTTCACTATGGACGTTAACAAGGATGGTACTGATCCGGCAGGCAAGGAAGGTCAGAAACGCCTGAGACAAGAGAGTGAAGCCCCGCCACCAGAACAGTGAAGGCGCATCAACATAATCATGGGCGGATCGCATTATTGCGTGGACACCGTTTCCTCCATCAAAGCCTTCCAGAGGCGAGCTGACGTTAGTGTAAACCTCCAGATCCCGTCTACTTTTCCCAACGATGTCATTACCTTCAAAAAGAATGAAACAGTTAGGATTGATAAGCCTCATGATGATCCTATCGTGGTCAAAATAGTCGTGGCCAACTGTGACATAGCTCGGGTGCTGATCGACACTGGAAGTACGATGGACATAATCTTTAGGGAAACACTTAAGCGAATGGACATCGATTTAGCCACGGTCAAACCATTCTCGAAACCGATAACAAATTTTTCCGGAGAAACGACGATGACAATGGGACTGATCACGCTACCTGTTCGGGCCTGAAGAGTAACAAAAATTGTTGAGTTCTCTGTCTCTGATCATCTTGTTATCTATAATATGATATTGGGAACCCCTTGGCTGAATTCGATGAGGGCAATCGCGTCGACCTATCATCTTTGCGTCAAGTTCCCAACGCCAAGCGGAGTGAAACCATTTGGGGAAGTCAGAAGGAATCTCGAATGTGCTTCCTAACAAAGCATAAGCTGAGATAAGGTACCTGCTAATGGAGAAGTTGGCGTTAGCCGTGGTTATGTGCGCTAGAAAATTGAGACCGTACTTCCAGTCGCACTCGATCGTTATACTCAATACTTTCCCCTTGAGGTCTGTTCTGCATAGTCCAAGCCAATCGGGAAGACTGGCGAAGTGGGCCGTCAAACTTAGTGAGTATGATATTGAATATCGAGGCCAAACTTGCAAGAAGTCTCAAGTTTTAGCGGATTTCCTTATTCAGATTTCGGAGGAAGGTCCTGAAGGAGAGGAACCAAGCCGATTTGGAAGCTCCACTTCGACTAATCATCATCAAAAAGCGGTTCAGAAGTGGGAATAAGAATGGTATCTCCAACAGGGGAGCTCCTGGAGCAGTCATTCCTTTTGGGTTTTCATGCGTCAAATAATGAGGCAGAATATGAAGCCATCATTGCTGGAATGAGGTTAGCCTTAGGATTGAAGATCAAAAACGTACACGCGTTTTATGATTCTCAGCTCCTCGTAAACCAGTTCAGCGGCAAATACGTGATAAAGGAGGATCGCATGGGGTTATATTTGGAGATTGTGAAGGGTTTGGCCGGACAGTTTAAGGAGTTCACCCTGACGCGAATCCCACGGGGTGAAAATACTTCAGCTAATGCGTTAGCAGTCCTCGCTTCGACATCGGATTCGGATTTAAAACGGATCATACCTGTCGAGTTCATCGAGAACCCCAACATCATGACAACCGAAATCGTGAACATAATAACTCGGTCGCAAGCCGCCAAACATACTAAGGGAAGCACAAAGAAAGTTTCGACAAAAACGTCATCAACTTCGGATCGACAGAGTTCAGATCGACAGACATTGGCTTCGGATCTGCGGAGGACGACTTCAGTGGCCGATGGAACCGAAGTCGGGACGTCGGACAGGGCAGGATCCTATGTCGGCAAAACTGGCATGCCCACTTCGGCACAGACTGCGAAGTCGACAGGATCCGGGACCAGCATCGGTAGTGCATCCACTTTGGCGCTAGTATGCTCTTCTACTTCGGAACCGAGGACGAGTCTGGGGTTACCTTAATCCGAAGTCACCATCCATAGCGGTCCCAGCCCAGGACAAGAAGATGCAGTTATGACGGAAGCCGAGAATGATCCGACTAGCAATCCACACGGCAGTCATTATATTTTCCCGATGGAGGAAGATAATCAACTTCAGGGAGATCCTGACGAGTGTCCCGGTCCAACCGCTGACGAAGAGAAAATTTTGGAGGGCCACGACGATGTAACCAACTCGGAATACGGCTGCGAAAAACCGTGGCTTGGTGACGTTTGCGGTTACATCTACGATGGCGAATGACCTTTTGGTAAATGGGTAGCCCGCAAACTCAAAGCTCAGGCCACACGTTATATTATGTTAGATGGAGAAGTTTTCAAGTGGTGTTTCTCCGGACCATTGCTAAAATGCGTAGAAGACGAGACAGCTCGAAAGATCATAGAAGAAGTTCATAGCGCCTTTTTCGGAAATCATTCCGGTGGACGAGCATTGGCAATAAGGATCAAACGACACGGGTATTATTGGCCAACAATGATAAGGGATTGCGAGATGTTCTCGGCTAAATGCGAGCAATGCCAACGTCACGCTCCAAAAATTCATCAATCTACGGAGATGCTCTCATCAATCACCTCGCCTTATCCATTTATGCGGTGGTCTATGGACATCGTTGGTCCGCTCTATCCGTTCCGAAAAAAATGTTTCTTGCTGGTCCTAACCGACTATTTCTCTAAGTGGGTGGAGGCAAAGGAATATGCGTCTGATATACCCTATATTTTACCACTTTTTCTATCTATTTTAGTATGGTTTTTATATATATTAATAAAGCTTTTGAGCCAAAAGAGGTAGTTTTCTCGTATATGTAGATTTTAAGGACTTAACAGGTTTTATCATCAAAAGGATGTAAAAAGAGCAAAAGGAGTATCATCTATGATGCAGCTACTCATCCAAGTCAAAGGAACCAAGCCAAGTCACTTTATCTTGAAGATAATGCATATTCTCCTACTGGACAGAACGCATATGCCAGAAGTTTGCTGACAAATGGAGGATCAAATCAGTTGGGAATTTAATGAAACTTGGTGTGGAGATATCTCTTTGAGTTAGCTTTCCAATGGAGTTGGAATTTCATCGATTGGAGCTGTACTTTAGAAGATACACCCGAAACACTGAGGACATGTCAAACTGCCTTCGAAGTGAAGTTAGTGCAAAATGGAGCCAAGCATCGGGCCAGCCCATGGGCCGATATCCAGCCTTTGTATGACCTTCTAGAAGCTCCCTAGAAGCTTCCAATATCGGCCACGAAGCTTGATCCTTATCCTGACCGAAATTGCCTCAGTTTTTTACCTGAAAAGACGTAATTGCCCGAAGAAGCCCTAACCAACTTAAGCCTCCTTAACCCCTATATATACTTGCTTTTAGCCTCTCTAGGAATAGAAGCAGCCGGCCTTAACAGCCTAAATCAATACCTAAACAATGTATTTCGTTTATCTCTTGTTCTTCATGTTTATTTGATTCTAGAAGTCTTTAAGGATAGGTATATCTTTGCCCTATTGCAAAGAGATGAGATCTAATTCCTTACGCTTAGATAGATCAACGAATTATACTATCTATGTGCTTTACTCTCGCTGCTACGTGTTGCAAAACATGTTAGAGTTATAGCTTTGATTTGATTTCTATTCATTCTCTTAATTCTATGTTTTTACGCATTTAATTGTTTAGGGATTTATTCTAGAATTGATTCTTCATCTTTATTTATACTTAAAGCATGAATTGGCTTAGCTACCCAAGGACTGATCTTAGGTTGATATACTTTCCAAAAGCTTGTTATATCTCCGGACCTAGTATTCGATGAGCTAGAAACCTTAACAATTCGAAAAGTTAGTTAAGGAGTTTAGTGAACAATCAATCTCGACCAATAATGCATGTTTTCACCTTGTAATAACTTGCGATAGTTGAGTCTATTAGGGTGTAAAACGTAGATGGTTAGTTACTTCACGATAGTGGGATGACCTTACCTTAGTGATATGAGTTCTAGAACAACTAGTATTAAAACCTTAAATCGATTGTTTGTGTTTGCATATGTTTTATGAATTGTTTGATTTCTAATCTTAATTGATATATATCCCTTTAATTTTAGAGAAAATTACTCAAATAGCATAGAAAAGTTGTTATATTACTAGAATAGCATACATCTTTTGGAAATTACTCAAAAAATTTTAAAGCCTAGTAAATTACAATAAACACCCTTGGTTATTTTTTTTAATTGAGGTTATTTATAATTAAAAAATGATTAACTAATCCACGTCACTAATCACTGTTCCATGTCACTAATTAGGTTAACCGTCTTAACAAGTCAGAGAAGGAAACTCAAAGGACGGAAACTTAAAAACTTCGTGTGTTGTCGTCGAAACTTGTACTGTTTTCTCTCTAGTCGATTTCTGAGAAACATTCACCGCCGTTGTCGTCGAAACGTCTGCTCTGCATTTTCACAGTCGGATTTTAGTCGAAGGTGAGTATAAACAGAGGAGTGGGGATTCTTCATCTTTCTTCGTTTTATTTTGAGTTTTCAGATTTATTTTGAGTATAATCTGAGGAATCGAAGGTGTTTGTCGCTTGTTAACGGTATTGTGGCTGATTTATTATTCTGTGGCGGCTTGTTTATCGTTGCTAGTGGCTGTTTAAGTTATTTATTGCGGCTGATTTATTGTTATGCTATGGCTGATTTGTGTTGTGTTGCGGCTGATTTACATGTGCAATGCTATTGTGGGTGAGTTTGTGTTATGTTAAATCAAACATAACACAAACTCGTTTATTTGTTTGTTGTGGCTGAGTTTGTGTTTGGTTGCGGCTGGTTTATTTGTTAGTTGTGGCTGAGTGTGATTTTTGTTGCGGCTGATTTATCATTAATATGTTATGTCTTTTATGTTCAGATGTCTGAATATCATGCAATTCCTGAAGATCAAGCAAGGGATTACCCTCGAAGACTATGCGCTGAAGGGGCTTCTAAGCTGGAAAATAAAAAAATTAATCACAATGTCCATTTGGGAGAGTTCCCTAGAGTCAGAGACGCAATAGGACATGATGTGTGGGAACACATGAAGCAGTTTCTTGTTGGAGTAGTTGCTAAGCTAGCTGATAGCCAATTGGTGTGGTCTGGGAAGACTGTACACTATCTACTATGTAGACAGCTATGAGTACATGACAAGGAGATTTGGTCTCTCGTTGTTGATCACCCTATCAGGTTTAGCTTAATCGAATTTGGTGCGCTCACGGGTCTAAACACAGATCCACTGCCAACAGAAAGTTTTGAACCTGAGCAATACGAAACTTTCTGGGAGGAGTTGAAGGTGCCGCTTGGGGTAGGACCCAAGTTAGATGAACTGAGGGCAGCATTAGAGGGCTGTCGAGGCTGGAGTTTTGAAAAGCGGAAATGGTTAGGGCTGTTGCTTCTTCAAGCCATGGGATTTTATGGCTTGCATCATAATTCTAGAATACCCTTTGAAAGTGCAAAAAGAGTATTCGACGATGAAGCCTTGAGGACTTATCCGTGGGGTCGGACTGCATTCGAAGTTCTGGTTGGTTCAGTTAAGATGTTGAATCCAGAAGGAAAGTCGTACACCATTAGCGGCATGAAGGACGTGTTGCTGGTTTGGGCGTATGAATCTGTGACCTGCTTCGGAGAGCGGTTTGGAAGAGTAGTCAATGAGAACGAAATTCCTCTTTTGCGATGGGGTGGAACCCGTACACGTAAAAGTCTTACTACAGCCATAGCTGAGGAGATCAGAGACCATTGTGAGGTAAGAAGGTTGACTTGGCTGAGTTATGGATCTTTTTATTCTGTCTGACTTATGTGTTACTTGATGGCTGAGTTATAAATCATTTGATGGCTGAGTTATGATTCATTTGATGTCTGACTTATAAGTTACTTGATGGCTGAGTTATGAATTTTGATGTCTTACTTATGAGTTTATGGCTGATTTACTATGCAGGTGCGTGTGAAGAAAATGGTCATGAAGGAGGCTGTAGAAGAGCTGTTTCCGCAGTGGGCAAGTGAAGAAAATGACCCAGAAGTTGTAAATCTGGTAACAGACATACATGCGGGTAGGTTTGTTAGAGGTTTTTGGGATGTGAAGAGCGATGGGAAAAAGAAAAAAATGAAGGCTGCAGTTTCGTTAGATTACGATCAACCCCCCGCCAAAAAACAGAAGAAAGCTACGAGAAAACAGGAAGTAAACAACAGTGAGATTGTGTTGCAGCATAGTAGCTACAAGGATATGGGGAAAGAGATGGATTTGACGACCGTAGTCAATGTCCTGGAAAACCTTGTCAGAAGATTTGACAAGTTTGACAACTTTGGTAGTAGAATAGACAGTGTTGAGGCGCAGTTAAACGCCTATAACACAAAATTTGGAGAGTTGTCAGATTTGAAGAAGATGATTGGTGATACAGTCCGAGATGCTGTGGAAGAAAGAGTTGCATTTATTGAGAATGATCGGATGCAAATGAGAGAGCGTCTGAATGCTCTCAAAGCACGGAACAGTACTCAAAAGGATGATAACCAATCAAAAGTGAACAACTTCCCGCAGAAATCCGTTAATAGTCCAAAGGTACGTTACAGTTGAGTTATGTTTATTTTTGACGACTGAGTTATCCTTATTATTCGACGACTGAGTTGTGTTTATATGTTAATACAGCCGCAGAAGGACGAGTTTAAAAGTCCTGAACCGGATAAAAGTCCTGAACCAGTCAACAGCCCCCTGCATAATGTACGTTACAGTTGATTTATGTTTATTTTTGACGGCTGAGTTATGGTTACTTTTGACGGCTGAGTTATTACCTATATTTGACGACTGAGTTATAGTTACATAACGACAGATTTATTCTTTTTATTATGGCTGAGTTATGTTTATATGTTAATACAGCTTAAAAGTACTGAACCAGTTCATAAGACCAAATTGAAATTGGCTGAGGAGTTTGGTAATGACGAAGAAGAAACAGTTGATTTCGTTACTGTTTCTCCTGCTAAGAAATTGGTTGAGGCAAAAAAGCAGGAGGCTGAGGTTAAAAAGCAGAAGGAGGCCGATGCTTTAAAGAAGAAGGAGGTCGCTGCTTTAAAGAGGAAAGAGGCCTCTATTTTAAAGAAGGCGGCCGCTGCTTTAAATAAGAAGGAGGCCGATGCTTTAAAGAAGGAGACCGATGCTTTAAAAAAGGAGGGGCAAGTAAGAAGGAGGACAGCGAGGAATCGTAAAGGCAACGACGATCCGAAACCTCCGGAAGTGACTATCCCAGCAAAGAAGAAACAGATTTTAAACGACGACAGTGAGATTGTGGATGTCACCAGCCAAGTTGTCGCAGAATATAACGAAGTGCTGCCGGAGTCTGATGAGGAGGAAGAGGACAGGATTAGGTCGGAGAGAATTAAGGCTTATCGGGAGTCAAGGGTGAAATTATCTCCTGATGGGTCTTCAGGGAGGCTAGAAAATGATCCTCAAGCACGAGTTTTTCCTTATATTGGAGACAATGGAATGACGTGCATGAGGAAAAATTATGAACCTTCACCGGCAATCTATGATCCTGTCGCACCTGCTGATCCGGTTAAAGTGGCTAAACTTTTGGATCACCTAAAGCCATTCGAGTATGACCCTTTAGAGCATATGTTAATACGGCTATTAGCAATATTTTCCTAAACTAACTTGTGTTTAATTGTTTTAGGGATGTTCCATTTACAAAGGGTACAGACGAGATCGAGTTCTACAGAGTTCTCATGTCTGAGAGAAAGTATTGGCCGAAGATAGATTATGGATGGCTGTCTGATGATGTAAGTATACTGTTGGGGCTGAGTTATATATACATAATGTCTGAGTTATTAATTATATGTCTGTGTTATGTAGGCTTAAGTATGCTTTATGTCTGAGTTATAGATTATATGGGGCTGAGTTAAATATACGTAATGTCTGAGTTATTTATTATATGTCTGAGTTATGTAGGCTTAAGTATGCTTTATGTCTGAGTTATAGATTATATGGGGCTGAGTTTAATATACGTAATGTCTGAGTTATTTATTATATGTCTGAGTTATGTAGGCTTAAGTATGCTTTATGTCTGAGTTATATATTATATGGGACTGAGTTAAGTATAATTTTTCTTTGTACAGCATATTTCCGCGTATATGAGAATCCTCATCAAAAAATCCATGCTAGATCCCTCCCCATTCTACTCCAAGCGAATTGGATTTATGGACATTTGGTTTACTGCAGTATGGTCTATGGATTACATACAGTTCAAGATCAAACCAAAGACGTTTAAGTTCACAGCTGGGTATGGGGATTTAGTAAACGGCAAAACTCTTAATGACTTGCAAACAAACAAGAAGTGGTTAGAAGATGTGGATCACTTGTACGGAGTTCTACAAACTGGAGGAGATCATTGGGTGGCATATCACGTGGACCTTGTTAATGAGAAGATCGACGTTTACGATCCCATCATTGGACAGGTGACACCCGAAAGTGAAAAGAAAATCCGTGATTCCTTTAGGCCGTTTTCGCACATAATCCCATTTATGATTAACGAATTAGCACCTGCCAATCTCCGAAAACCTAGAGTGAAGCAGTTTTCGTTCCGAAGGAGGAGCGGCAAATACATCCCACAAAATGTCCAAATTGGCGACTGTGGGGTGTATGCATTGAAGTTTGTCGAGTGTCTAACGCTTGGCACTACTTTCCATGGGATAAATGATGCGAATATTCAGGGTTTACGGGTGAAGATGGCATCAGAGATCTTAGATGAAGGAACTTATAATGTGTTAGGGCAGTTCAAATAGGGGTTTTGTGAAACACTAAAACATTAAAGAGATTGTATTGTATTTTATTGATTTAAAAAAAAATTAATAGCAACTCTTCGGTTACTGAGTAAAGGCTGGCTGACTTATGTGTTAGCCAGCGTTTACTCTCCTTAAGAGTGACGAATTCACGTTTCGGCTGATAATATAGGAAGTGTCTCGAGAGTATTAATTAATTTCAATATAATTACGTATTCAGAAAACCCTAGGTTAGCAACCAATGGGGCTCCTCACTTTCTCTTCTCTTGCGAAGTAAAAACTTAAAATCTCAATCAATCACCTATAATGGCCTCTCCGTCACGATCCCCAAATCTGCAACCGGATTCTTCCTCTGCTACCTCTGAAACTCGGTTCCCTAGACTCGAGAGGGTTGGATATATCATTAACTTCGACGTAGATCCATGTAAGTCTCCTCGACTTCCCCTGTTCAAGATCTTCATGGTTCTGACTTACTTCTCAGGGTCTGACCCCTTTTCTCTTTCCCTTTATGTACGAACCAACAACAACCACTGAAGCCCCTCAGGAGATCGCTGAGTGAACGATAATGGGAGGAAATCTCTTGTAAGTTCCATGAACCAACCCTGTTTCTCGCCATTACAAACTTACATACTTCTAACTGCATACATGTCAATTGAAATACCAATCTCAAATTTTGCAGCACTAATCTGAAATCTGTTTCTCTATTGCGAGATGACCAATCGACAAGGCCATCGACAACTATGCCTGAAAGATGTCACAAAACGGAGAAAACTTTTGTCGTATGAGGCAATTCTTGAAAGAGTTTTCAGGTAAACTCTTAGTCAACATGTGTATTGTATTGAATGTCGAATTCTGTCATTATGTGTATTCAGCATCTATGAAATGTCGAATTCTTTGCAAGTAAAATTTTCGTTTTTTTCAATCTGGTGAAATTAATACTGTCAAACTGTGATGTTCCTTGTATTTTGTTTGTTTCTCGTTGTGCAGGTACTACCAGAACTTTCTCGCTCAAAGGAACAGAGATCGGTTCGAAGAGGAGACACCGAAAGTTGGAGATGAAGGCGAATCATCTCGCCGGAGTCCAAGTCAACCACCAAATCCGAAGAAACACAGAGCCGATACCTCGCCGTAGCAAATCGGCACGCCAATTCGACTTCTATCTCAAGCTTTCTGTAAAAGATTGAACTTTTTTAGTTTTGTATGAGAAGTCTGCTACTATATCTTATGTTTTGTATGATAAGTCTGCTACTATATCTCCAAACTGAAGACTTCCCTATCTCGTCTACGAAATTATACACATATACTTTGTTCTTAAACCCTAAACTCTAAACCATAATTACTAGAGGTATAGGAAAAGATACACATTGTTCTTACAAAACCTTAAACCCTAAACCCTAAACCATAATTCCTAGATGTATAGCAAAACATACACATTGTTCTCATAAAACCGTAAACCCTAAACCCTAAACCTTAATTCGTAGAGGTATAGCAAAACATACACATTGTTCTCACAAAACCCTAAACCCTAAACCCTAAACTCTAAACGAAACCCTAAACTTTAATTCCTAGAGGTATAGCAAAACATACACATTGTTCTCACAAAACCCTAAACCCTAAACTCTAAACAAAACCCTAAACCTTAATTCCTAGAGGTATAGCAAAACATACACATTGTTCTCACAAAACCCTAAACTCTAAACCCTAAACAAAACCCTAAACCCTAAACCATAATTCCTATAGGTATAGCAAAACATACACATTGTTCTTACAAAACCATAAACCCTAAACCCTAAACCGTAATTCGTAGAGGTATAGCAAAACATACACATTGTTCTCACAAAACCCTAAACCCTAAACCCTAAACCTTAATTCCTAGAGGTATAGCAAAACATACACATTCTAAACTCTAAACTCTAAACCCTAAACGAAACCCTAAACCCTAAACCATAATTCCTATAGGTATAGCAAAACATACACATTGTTCTTACAAAACTCTAAACAAAACCCTAAACCATAATTCGTAGATGTATAGCAAAAGATAGACATTGTTTTTACAAAACCTTAAACCCTAAACCTTAATTCCTAGAGGTATAGCAAAACATACACATTGTTCTCACAAAACCCTAAACCCTAAACCCTAAATAATCATATAATCATATAAATAATAAATCATCTATTCTCTATTATATAAATATGGCGTGTGAATATATGTACGTAATCATTACGCACACGTTTGGTACTCTCGATACGCTAAGCATATTAACCTTTTCTATGCTATTTGAGTAATTTTCTCTATTTTTTTATAATATTTTTGGCAACTACGCAGTAACCCAACAGTTTTCGGTATTTTCTGTAAATACCAAGTGAACACTTAATGTTTGGGGTTTTTAGGGTTTTGTGAAACACTAAAGAGATTGTATTTTATTGATATAAAAAAAAATGTAATAGCAACTCTTCGGTTACTGAGTAAAGGCTGACTTATGTGTCAGTCAGCTTTTACTCTCCTTAATAGCGACTGACTGATTGTGCAAAGAAGCGGCTGACTTAAAAGTGACGAATTCGGGATTCGGCTGAGTTATGACTGACTGATTCTCACAAAACCCTAAACGAAACCCTAAACCATAATTCGTAGATGTATAGCAAAATATACACATTGTTATTACAAAACCTTAAACCCTAAACCCTAAACCTTAATTCCTAGATGTATAGCAAAACATACACATTGTACTCACAAAACCATAAACCCTAAATAATCATATAATCATATAAATAATAAATCATCTTTTCTCTATTATATAAATATGGCGTGTGAATATATGTACGTAATCATTACGCACGCTTTTGGTACTCTCGATACGCTAAGCATATTAACCTTTTCTATGCTATTTGAGTAATTTTCTCTATTTTTTTATAATATTTTTGGCAACTACGCAGTAACCCAACAGTTTTCGGTATTTTCTATAAATACCAAGTGAACACTCAGTAACCGAACATTCGTTTATTAACTTTGAACTTGTTTTCTCCTTTTGAAATCTCAAATACAAGTTAGTTTTTCCTTGTTCTCCTAGTATATGTAATTCACGTTATTGCAACTTGATTTGTTTATATTTTTAGAAGATATATTAACATCCTATTTTCGATATACATGCAGCATCAATGGCAGAATCAAAGAAGATGATGAAGCGTCCAATGGAGGATGGCCATCGACGAAATGCTATTAAAAATGCCAAAAGGGAAAATGAGGACTATTACAAGACGTTGATCCTCTCGCTCAAGGAACAGATTAATATAAAAGTTGAATTGCATGATGCTTTTGTGGAAGTTATGTTTATTTCTGCGAAAATGGATTTGCTTGAAGAATTTATCGGGAAGGAAAAGGTTGACTTCCTTGCTGAGTTGGACAAACTTGCAGCAGAACTCGTTGACGCCAAAGAAAATATGTATAACGCCAGCGTTGAAGAACTTGAGTGGATCAAGATTAATGAAAAATAGGGATATATGTTTATCTAATGCTTATGCTTTAGTAGTCTTATGTTTATGTTTATCTAACTTTATCAAATGCTTATGTTTTAGTAGTCATCGTAATAACTCAGCCTAACATTTGATATAACTCAGCCGAAACTCAGCCTAACATTTGATATAACTCAGCTCAGCCTAACATTTGATATAACTCAGCCGAAACTCAGCCTATAACTCAGCCTAACATTTGATATAACTCAGCCTAACATTGATATAACTCAGCCTAACATTTGATATAACTCAGCTGAAACTCAGCCTAACATTTGATATAACTCAGCCTAACATTGATATAACTCAGCCTAACATTTGATATAACTCAGCCGAAACTCAGCCTATAACTCAGCCTAACATTTGATATAACTCAGCCTAACTCTAATATCGTGTGTACATAACTCAATACTTTATAAAGTTACGTTGAAGCTTTTATAACCTAAACCTAGACTATCTGAATGGAAACTAATTGTTAAGATTTATGTTCTTTTTGAATTTCTGAGTGGTCACTCCAAAGAACTCGATACGTAAACCCTAAACCCAAATTTATGACATTCCCAAACCATGCCATAAGTCAGCCATTAGGTGCATATAAGTCAGCCGAAACGTACTAAAAAAATCTCACGACGTTTCGTATTTTCGGCGGGGAAAAAAAAATAACCAAAATTTATTCAATTTTATCTCGCGACGTTTCATATTTCTATATATCTGTATATGTATATATATACCTTCTCATAAAGCTTGCCTCCCCCCATCACATTCTATCCTACACTGTTTTCTCTCTTCTCTATAATCTATCTGTTTCATATTCATTTTCGACATGTCGGTTGTCCCACACTGTAGTTCCAAGTTATTCAGCAGTGTCGATGCCATATTATACTCTGCTGATCGGGATCACCTCCCCGTTCTAAACCCCGGTTTTGGTATTATTGATAAAACAACCATCATGTGGTTCAAATTTATACACGAGCTCTCGAAGGCGATCCCGGAGATTCTTCGAGAAGGATGGGTTCATGAGTGGCCGACTTACAGGTTCATTCCAGATTATTTTAAGGAACGATGGTTTCTTAAACTCGCTGTAAGCCAACACTAATATCTTTCTTTCCCGATCATTTTATCAACAACAATAATATTTCTCTTTTTTTTTTTTGGGTAGCGGAAATACAGATGGGAACCGAGACACACTTTGACGATTTGGACACATTTTAATCTTCTGGCTAGAACGTTATTTTGAACTCAAATGCGCACGTTAAGGAGGATATGGGCGCATGGTGGCGAGAAGCCAGATTGGATAAACACTATAGTTTGGACGAATCTGGTCGATATGTTTGAAGAGTTTGGCCCTGATAATTTTGGTTTAAGAATGTAATTTAGTTATGATAGCTTTAGTTATTTGTGTTTCATCTCTTTAAACCAGTCGTATCTTTTGTGTGCTTGCATGAATAAATCAGCCGCTTCTTTTCCACAAAGCAGTCATAACTTAGCCGAAACACGAATTCGTCAATGTTAAGTCAGCCGCTTCTCTCGTAGACAGAAGGCTGAATTAATTGATTTACAAGTCCGAAATTACTATGGCTTCATTTATTATGCGATGGTAAAAAACGTATGAAAATTTACTTTTTTGGTTGATCAGTCAAGTCAGCATTTACTAAAAATATACGAACAATTGTTTATCTACTCAGTTACAGAAGAGTCGCTTTTGATATAACTCAGCCGCTTCTCTTGTAGACAGAAGACTGAATTAATTGATTTACAAGGCCGAAATTACTAGGGCTTCATTTATTATGCGAAGGTCAAAAACGTATGAAAATTTACTTTTTTGGTTGATCAGTCAAGTCAGCATTTACTCAAAATATACGAACAATCGTTTATCTACTCAGTTACCGAAGAGTCGCTTTTGATATAACTCAGCCGAAACTCAGCCTATAACTCAGACTAACGTTTGATATAACTCAGCTGAAACTCAGCCTATAACTCAGCTAACATTAGATACGTCAGCCGTGAAGTTAACCTTAAGTTACACATTTTTAAATTTAAATAATATAGAATATATGATTTATTGTGGCGTCTGAATACGTAATCATAACCAAAATTAATACTCTCGAGACGCTAATCTGACGAGCTATATGGCGCTTCCTATATTATAGGTGTAATGATTAATCTTCTGGGAACTAGGAGTTAGACCATGTACAACGGATAGAGACTTGATGAATCTCTAAAAAATAGTATTATACTGTATTCATTTTCATAATTTGTTTAAATTTTAAATTAATAGAAAAACGTGGATCCAATAGAAAATAAACATATGTTCATGGAGGGTATGGCTAATACTGTTTCTCAAATGAGAAACTTAAGAATCTCAATTCCCTTCTCTCTCCAGCTTTTTATTATTTTATACTTTTTTATTTGATGAGAAACTGATGCTAGAGACTCCGTTGTACCTGCTCTTATGATTGAACTTTTAGGAACTCTAATAAATAAGTCAGCCTTAACACGTTTACGTCACTAATAACTCAGTCATAACTATTTAGTAACCGAACAGTTTCAGTAACCCAACAGTTTTCGTTTTTTCTCTATAAACACTCAGTAACCGAACATTCGTTTTTATTAACTTTGAACTTGTTTTCTCCTTTTGCAATCTCAAATACAAGTTAGTTTTTCCTTGTTCTCCTAGTATATGTAATTCACGTTTTTGCAACTTGATTTGTTTATATGTTTACATTATATATTAACATCCTATTTTCGATATACATGCAACATCAATGGCAGAATCGAAGAAGATGATGAAGCGTCCAATGGAGGATGACCATGGAGCAAACGATGTTAAAAAGGCCAGAAGGGAAACCGAGGAGCATTACAAGTCGTTGCTCCTCTTGGTCAAGGAACATATGAAAGCTAAATCTAAATTGCACGATGCTATGATGGAAGTGAAATCTATTAATGCAAAAATTGATTTGCTTGAAGAAATTATGGGGAAGGAAAAGGTTGTCAAGGTTGACTTATTTGCTGAGTTGGATGAACTTGCTCATAAACTCGTTGAAGCCGAAGAAAAGATGGCCAAAGTCGAAGTTCCAGTAATTGATTGGATGAAGCTTGGTGCAAAATATATGGCTGACTAAATGTTTATCTGATGCTACTGCTTATGTTTATGTAATGCTTATTACTCAAATTTTATGTATTTTTAGAACTAGGATGTTTATGTATTTTTCGAACTCTAATATAGAATTTGTTTATTTTATCATAACTCAGCCTAAACTTCATTTATAAGTCAGCCTAACCTTTGACATAACTCAGCCTAAAATTCGTTTATGACTCAGCCGTATGAGACCCTTTAGTTTGTATTTTGAAAATTTAAACCAATAAGTCAGCCGCTTCTTTTGCTAAGCTGTCATAACTCAGTCGAAACACTAAGTCAGCCTTTACTCAAAATATACGAACAATTGTTTTTTCTACTCAGTTACCGAACAGTTGTTTTTCGTAACTACTCAGTAACTGAAGAGTCGCTATTTTACTTTTTTTTTAATATATAAATACCATTTAAACACTCATTAACCAGTCATAAACCCTACTTGTTTTTCTACTCAGTTACCGACCAGTTGTTTAGATTAAAGGCTGAGTAACACATAAGTCAGCCTTTACCATCTGTTTAGATTTTCATTAACTTTATATCTCTAGAGAAATCCACTTTGTAATGGAAGTATTCCCTCTTACAGCCCTACCTGAAGAAATCCAAGCCTTAGTGGCCGAACGTGTGGCCGCTAACTCTGTTGCAGATCTATATAGATTGAGAGCAACATGCAAGTATATGAAGGAACTAACAGACCGGCCCGGAGTGTACGCATTTATTGATGTGTTTACCTTCCCTTCGTACACACATCTATCTAGCTTGGTGATGCAAGTTTGCTACGCTAATGGAAACCGGAGTGCACTGTTCTTAGAGGGTGTACAGAAGTTCTTCACGTTCGACCTCCAAGATGAAGGAATTGCTTTGATTAAGAGAGCAGCAGATGCAGGATTCGAGCGTGCTTTGTACACATATGCAATGACGCGCAAGGTATTTTGGAATACTGAGGAGTATTTATCTCTTTTCACAAGGGAATCTATTCAGAGGATAGGCAAGATTGTTAGATCTTTAGACTAGAGTTGGAGAACGTCTCACACTGACGCGTTTCTAACGAAGAAGTATGAGTTCATGTCAATGGAAAAAACCTTGTTCTATAATTGCACATGTACTCCATTGATGGACCGAGATTGGGATCTTTAGTTCATTGAAGACAGTAAGGATAACAATTTGTGTGACCAATGCTTTTGGATCAAAGAGTTAGGTCTTTTTTACCGTGATTTTAAGCCGATTATATATTGGCCGGACAATAGGCTTTGGATGTTGTAATATAAACTATTGTTTCCTCCTTTGTTTCTTTGTTTATGACTTCATGTTAAATATAATATAAGTCAGCCGTGTTGTATATATAAGTCAGCCGTATTTTAAATATAATTCAGCCACTTATGTTTATGTAATAAGTCAGCCTAAACTTCGTTTATGACTAAGGCTAACCTTTAACGTAACTCAGCCTAACCTTTAACATAACTCAGCCTAAACTTCGTTTTTAACTCAGCCTAACCTTTAACATAACTCAGCCTAACCTTTGACACGCAGGAGATAACTCAGCCTAAACTTCGTTTTAAACTCAGCCTAACCTTTAACATAACTCAGCCTAACCTTTGACACGCATGAGATAAGTCAGCCGTTTTTAAAATATAAGTCAGACGTTTAGTTTCTATAAGTTTAGCCGTGTATTTAAAATAAGTTTGCCGTGTAGCTAGTACGTAATCGTATTACGCACGCGTTTAGTATTCTCGAGACGCTATACTGACAGTTATATGGCTCCCTATACTAGGAGTAATGATTAATCTTTTGAGAACTCTAATCTTTTTTAAATATTCCACTAAAAACTTAAATGCCTTGTCGTTAGTTTTCAATGTTTTTGAACACAACTTACAATGTTTAGTCAACTAACATTTATTAGTGTAATCTTTCTGTATGAACCATGTAAGTAAGAGGAGGATTACGAACAGCACTCATAAACTTTGGGTTTTCTTATCTTTGAAACTCCTTTTCCAACTTCCATAATGGCGGATCAAGTATGTAAATCTCCTACAAACTCACATTTTTTTCAACCTCTTCTTCCCGGCTTCTACTCCCACCTCGTATGTAATATCCCTTCTTCCCTCCATCTCTCTCTCTCTCTCTCTATATATATATATATATATATCTCAATGTCTTGGTTGCAGAGCATTCCGGAAAAGTTCTTCTCGAAATACATAGAAGGAAGAAACGAAAGAAATATGATGGAGCTTAAGTCGGACGCGTCTGAGAAAACATGGAAGGTGAAGATGGAAGGTCGAAGACTCACCTTTGGATGGAAAGAGTTCGCATTTGCTCATGATTTCCGAGTCGGAGACTTCGTCATTTTCAGACACGAAGGAGAATTTTTGTTCCACGTCACTGGTCTTGGACCTAATTGCTGTGAGATTCAATATGTACAGTCTAGCAACAATGTCGATGATGATGATGATGTGGAGGGGGAGAAGGAGGAGGAGGAGGAGGACAAAGAGAAGAAGAGAGAAACCGGTGAGACTAGTCAAAGTAAAAACCGATTTGTGACAATAACTGTCACACCAGCTAGTCTCAAAGATTCTAGACTTGTAAGTTTAAGTAAACTCTCTTGAAGGAATTTTGTTATTCAATTTTTGTCGTTATTGATGCTTTGGTTCAAAGATTTTGTCTCTTTCTTATGCAGCATATTCCACTGAGCTTCACTAGGGCTCACCAGATGGAAAAAGCAGGAGGGAAGAAGATTACTATTTTGGACCAGCATGGAGTAGAGTGGCCAGTGTATCTATGCGTGCCAGACATACGGATGAGGTTGCGCTTTGGTTCAGGGAGTAGAGAATTCTTCAAGGCTATTGGTGTTAAGGCGTACGAATCTTTTGTGCTGGAGTTGGTTTGGAAAGACAAAGCATCTCCTCCTATGCTCAAGTTCTGCTCCAAGATCGAGGCATGATGCTCAAGTTATGGAACTTTGTGTGTGTGTGTTTTTTTTTTTTTGATGAAACTATATTGCTTGTTTTTTTTTTTCTTTTGGATGAAACTAAAGCTTTTTTTTCTTCAACCGTATAAAGTATTAAAAGCGCCATACCCTAAACTCGAGATAAATAATTTTAAGGTATAGGTTCTCTTTCAATATATAAGTCATATTGAACGTGCCTTAAGTCGGCCATTAGGTGCATATAAGTCAGCCGCACAACGTGTAATTTATCTCGCGACGATTCATATTTCGGCGGGAAAAGAAAAAAATATTTATTTATTCAATTTTATCTCGCGACGTTAAGTGCATATAAGTTAGCCGAAACGTGTAATTTATCTCGAGTAGATTCGTATTTCGGCGGGAAAAAAAAACATTACTTATTCAATTTTAACATGCGATGTTTCGTATTCTCGAGATGTTATACTGACATATATATGGCTCCATATACTAGGAGTAATGATTAATCTTTTGGGAACTCTAATTTCTTTTGGGAGTTTATTAACAATCAGCTGTATTGTAATCATAAGTCAGTCATTTATTGACAATAATTCAATCTTTACGGCTGATTTATCGCATTAACAAAAACACAAATCCATACATATCCAAACAACACTTTTAAATCGGACAAGTTTTTGCATTATGCCCAGGCTGTTTACAACGAGAACATGCGTGTCGTTTCCTATGACGTTTGTTCTCAAGGGCAACTTCTAAAGCAGATTTCATCCTACTTTTCTTAGGCCTTCCTGGTTGTTGACGAACAAGCGGGGGCAAGCACGGTTGGTTAGCAACGTTATTTGGAACTTGGAGAGCTGAATCTATGGGCATGATCGACTCAGCGTATGCGTTTACCAACTAACTGCTGTAGTAGTAAGGACTGCACAAGGATATACGACAAATTTTCCTGTCCTCGGCAGCTGCGATTGCATGCACGCATGGTAATTTCTCGTGTTCAAAACGCCGACATGTGCATTTTCTTGTTTCCAAATTCACAATATGCAAAGACGATCCATATGTAACTTCCGTGTGATAAGGATCAATCCTTTGTACCGTCATAAGTCTGGCGGCAATGACACGGCCCTATTTATAATACATACAAAATTATTAAAATATTACGGCTGTGTTATGGACCAATAACGACTGACTTATGAACTGCAATGGCTGACTTATCATAAAGGCTGGATTATGGAACAATAACGACTGACTTATGAACTGCAATGGCTGACTTACATGTAGTAGTTTCTCGACACCACGCGAAAGCGTGGTTGGCTGCGATTTCGCATCCTCTCTCCGTTCTTCAAACCATCTGGTCATCATAACCCGTATCGATTCTAATAGTCGAACAATGTGAAGACTTCTAGCATTTGACAGTGCTCTGTTCATTGATTCCGCTATGTTCGTAGTCATTAAATTGTACCTTTGGCCCGGGAAATGAACACACGTCCACAGTCGGACATCAGCTCTTTGGAGGTAGTCATGAAGTTCAGGATTAATCGCTTCAATCTCCTCGAACCTTGTATTAAAGTCAGAAACCCTAAAACATTTTGCCGCTTTCTTCACCAGACGAAAGACATCTTTTCCCTTGTACTGTTGCAAAATGTTCTTATATAAATGGTAAGTGCAAATTCCACGAGAAGCCAACGGAAACACATTTCCAATTGCTTTTCCTATCGAATTATGCATGTCCGAGATAATCGCAAGAGCCTCATCGTCAGGAATCAAAATTTTTAGTTGCGTAAAAAACCAGTGCCATGAATCATCATTTTCAGTGTCAACCACACCGAAGGCTATTGGGAAAATCTGAAAGTTACCATCCTGAGCTAGTGCTGTGAGAAGTGTCCCTTTGTATTTACCGTTAAGAAACGTACCGTCGACAATGACAATTTTGCGCATGAAAGGAAACTCATTTATGCTCGCACCAAACGCAAGGAACACATACATGAATCTTCCAAATTCATCAATTTGAAGACGCGTAACCGTACCCGGATTTGCCCTTCTTATCATATATAGGTAAGGAGGCAAGTCTTCAAACCCACTCTCAGGAGTTCCCATATCGATTTCCCTTGCAAATTTTAGCGTCCTATGTGATTTCCAATAATCCATTTGTCCACACGGAAAACGTAAAGTACAAGTAAGTAAATCAGGTGTAATAAACAAATAAGTCAGCCGCAACTTACCAATAAATCAGCTGAAATAGAAGTCAGTCGCAACGTACAAATAAATCAGCTGTAATATACAAATAAGTCAGCCAAAACATACTAAAAAATCAGCTAAAATAGAAGTCAGTCGCAACGTACTAATAAATCAGCTGTACTATACAAATAAGTCAGCTGCAACGTACTAGTAATTACCTTTACACCAAAATGCTTATTGATAGTTATTCCAACACTCTTAGGTCGAACAGACGGACCAACGTCGCCGAGATACTCCCTGTACAACTGGCCTAAAATATTTGGTGTTGCTTGTCGAGATCGATTAGAACGCTCAGTTACAGAACATGTATGCTCCGAATCGTAAATACGAACATAAAATGCCAGTAATTCCCCTTGTATAGAAGCACGAACTCTCCAGAGACATCCATCAACCCAACACTTAACAATGAGTGTGTTCGAATTGGATACGTCTACATCAAAATCAAATTGATCTCTCACCGTAAGAAGTTTCAGCCGTTTCTCCAAATCGGCTTTACTCTCGTATTGTAACGCCCGTGAACCAAAAAGTGGATTTCTGGTGGTGTCGATCGACACAGGCGTGTTGTATCGATCGACATGTGTGTTTTGGACTTAGGAGAAGTCGGGTTTGGGGCGTTATGTCGATCGACACGGTTGGTGTGTGTCGATCGACACGGGTTAAATCAGACCGACAGGTTCGATTTAATTGGCCGGTTTGTTGGGCCGGTTTAGGGAACCTTAGGGTTCGATATAAAAGGCAGAATCAGATGTTCTAGCCGTTTTTTTTCTGGAGAATCAGACTTTTCAGAGAGTTTTTGGGGAGAAGTTCTGAAATCAGAGAATTTAAGTGATTGTTGGGAGATTCCTGGAGGAATTGATCGTGAGTGGTGTTAGAACGAGAAAGGGATTGTTGCTGTGCTGATTTCGGGTCTGTGAGGACAGAATCAGAGGCTGTCTTGGTGTTCTTCGCTCGTTCTTCGCGTTCTTCATCCTTTTTCAATCCCAATCAAGGTGAGTGCGTGACTGTAGGCTCGTATAAGTATAGGGGGCCAATGGAATACGATTGCTTGGTGGTTTTATGTGTTTTGCGTGTGGATTTATGCACGAAACTCGTCAGATTGCATCAGATTCGAGTCGTGTGAGGATTGACTCGATTCTAGGTTCTGCGATGTCGTATCGATCGACACCGAGGTGGTGTGTCGATCGACACGGGGCCTGTGTTCTTCGACACCTAGTGGTTGTGTCGATCGACACAGTGTGTCCTGTCGATCGACACGGGGCCTGTGTTCTTCGACACCTAGTGGTTGTGTCGATCGACACAATGTGTCCTGTCGATCGACACGGAGACATCGATCATCGACACCTAGTGGTTGTGTCGATCGATGCAGTGAGTCCTGTCGCTCGACACGGAGTATTCTGGACTGGTTTATTTGTTTGGTCGTGTATGCTTGTTCTGTGATCATCCTGGTATTGTATTGGTTGCTTATACTTGTATTTAAATAGCCTGTAGACGGGATGACCGCGTCGCTGAGTATTTGTGATAATACTCACGCAACTCTTTTTGCCATGTGTTGCAGGTAAAGAGAAATTGTGATCGTGGAATCGTGGCAAGGAAGGAGAGATGATCTAGGGTCTCACTTTCTGTTGTTTGAGTTAGAATTGCTAGGATGTAGTAATTCTGGAACCCCGGTTTATTTGTATTGGATTGGTTAGTAATTTAATAAGTATGGGATTATTGAATTGATTATTGATTGGTTATTGAATCGTTTAATTGTTATGTTTTCCGCATGTTGTGTTGACCCAATTGAGGATTGTTATCCGTGATGATAATAATCTGAGGGGAAAAATTTTAAATTTTTGGGTCGGGTCGTTTCAGTTTGGTATCAGAGCCCTAGCGGTTCTAGGGCGGGTGCAATTGATTGATTAGGAAGTTAATTGATTGATTGTTGTGTGGGTATGGAGTCTTAGATCATCTCTTTCGAGCCTTCAATGAGATTCCACGGTAAGTGTTGTATGATTTCTGTTTTTGTTCTAGTACTTAGTAATCTGCTGTGAGTGCAGAAGTATGGCTAGAGGTGCTAGAGGCAGAGGTCGTGGGGGCCGTGGAGGTCGTGCTGGTCGTGGGCGCGGGCGAGGGCTCGAGAGTGAGTCGGTAGCCGCCAGTGTGGCCCAGGAGACCACGCAGGAGCAGGTGGCAGACTCTCAGGCGTTTCAGGAGGGGTCCGTGGGTCCGGCTTCTACGAGTGTCAGTGTGAGGGCTGATGGGGCTGGTGTGGGTCCCGGTGTAGTTGCTGGTGCGGCAGGCCCAGGTGGGGGTGCTCCCGCAGGTGTGGCTCAGGACCGAGAAGATCGTCTGGCGGGTTTGCTGCAGTTGATTCTGGAGCGGTTACCAGGTGGGGTACCAGCTCCGGGTCAGGCTCCGGGAGTTCAGCCAGGTGGGGCTGGTATGCAGCCAGTAGTGGCGGGTGTTCAGCCGGGTGTGGCTGGGGTGCAGCCGGTTGTGGCGGTTGCAGAGGAGTTTCCATCCTACCTGAGGATGATGGAGCAGATGCAGAGGATTGGCACCGGGTTTTTCTCGGGTGGTGCCAAGCCTGAGGAGGCCGATGAGTGGCGGCGGAGATTAGAGCGTAACTTTCGCTCGATCAGGTGTCCGGAGGGATACAGAGTAGACCTAGCAGTGCACTATTTGGATGGTGATGCGCATCTCTGGTGGAGAGGCGTTGAGACTAGGCGGGTGCGGGCCGAGATGGTCTGGGAGGATTTCTTGGCTGAGTTTAATGCCAAATATTTCCCGCAGGAGGCGGTGGACAGGATGGAGTCGAGGTTCCTGAACCTGACTCAAGGGGATCGGACCGTGAGGGAGTTCGATTTGGAGTTCAGTAGACTCCTGGTACATGCTGGTAGAAGCATGGAGGGCGAGCAGGCCCAGGTGAGGAGGTTCCTCGGGGGACTTCGAGCTGAGCTGAGGACTCGCTGCAGGGCAAGTAAGTTCGCCACTAGGGCGGAGCTGGTTGAGACTGCGGCTGCGATTGAGGAGGACTTCAGGGAGCAGGTTGTGGTGGTTAGTCCACCGGTGCAGCAGCAGCAACCGAGGAAATCTCAGCAGCAGACGGGATCGAGCAGGGGCGGCAAGCCTGCGCAGGGTCAGAAGAGGAAGTGGGAAAGCACTTCTGGGCCAGTCAGAGAGGACAGAGTGGTCCGGGATGCTTTGGGTGTGGAAGTATGGATCACAAGGTGGCCAGTTTCCCGAAGAGGACTGAGATTCGGGGTGCCCAGGTGTGCTACCACTGCAGGGAGCCAGGGCATATCAAGCCCAAGTGTCCGAAGTTGCAGCAGATGGCTGTGGCGGCAGTGCAGCCGTTGGCGGTGCAGCCTTTAGCTCAGATTGCAGCGATGCCGCGGGTTTTCACGTCGGCTGAGCAGCCGGGAGTAATTAAGGTTACTGGTGGGAGGACGTTAACTACTTTCGGGCGGGCTCGAGGTGTAGAAGTTCTGGTGGCAGGAGAGTTGATGCCAGCAGACCTGGTTATTAGTCCGGTGGAGCTGTACGATGTCATCCTGGGGATGGATTGGTTGGATCGGTACAGGGTTCATCTGGATTGTCATCGAGGACGTGTAGTGTTTGAGCGGGAGGCTGGGAGGTTGGTGTTTCAGGGGGTGAGACCGACTTCCGGAAGTCTTATGATTTCAGCAATACAGGCCGAGCAGTTGGTTGAGAAAGGCTGTGAGGCGTATCTGGCGACGATAGTGATGCCAGAGACTGTTGGAGAGGTTGCAGCTGGGGATATCCAGGTCGTTCGGGATTTTTAGGATGTGTTCTAATCGTTGTTGGGTTTGCCACCGTCGCGGTCGGATCCATTTACGATTGAGTTGGAACCCGGAACAGCTCCGATATCCAAGGCACCTTTTCATATGGCTCCAGCAGAGATGGCAGAGCTGAAGAAGCAGCTGGATGATCTGTTGGGGAAGGGTTTCATCCGGCCTAGTGTTTCACCGTGGGGAGCACCAGTGTTATTTGTGAAGAAGAAGGATGGGAGTTTTCGGTTGTGTATCGACTACCGGGGGCTTAACCGAGTCACTGTGAAGAACAGGTATCCTCTGCCGCGCATTGATGAGTTGTTGGATCAGTTGCGAGGGGCTACTTGGTTCTCCAAGATAGACTTGGCGTCGGGTTACCATCAGATTCCGATCGATGAGGCAGACGTCAGGAAGACGGCCTTTCGGACTAGGTACGGGCATTATGAGTTTGTGGTGATGCCGTTTGGGTTGACGAATGCCCCAGCAGCGTTCATGCGTTTGATGAACGGGGTGTTCCAGGAGTATCTCGACGTGTTCGTGATCATCTTCATAGATGATATCTTGGTATACTCTAGGAGTCCGGAAGAGCACGAGGTGCATTTGAGGTTGGTGTTGGAGAAGCTGCGGGAGCAGAAGCTGTACGCGAAGCTGAGTAAGTGTAGTTTCTGGCAGCGAGAGATGAGCTTTCTTGGCCACATTGTGTCTGCAGAGGGGGTGTCTGTGGATCCGGCTAAGATTGAGGCTATCAGAGGTTGGCCTAGACCAAGGAACGCCACCGAGATCAGGAGTTTTCTTGGGTTGGCAGGCTATTACCAGAGGTTCGTCAAGGGATTCGCGAGTATGGCGCAGTCGATGATGAAGCTGACAGGGAAGGATGTCCCTTTTGTTTGGTCTTCAGCTTGTGAGGAGAGTTTCGGGAAGCTGAAGGAGATGTTGACCAGTACACCTGTTTTGGCGTTACCCGAGCCGGGTGAGCCTTATGTGGTGTATACAGACGCTTCGGGAGTTGGTCTGGGTTGTGTGCTAATGCAGCAGGGGAAGGTTATTGCGTATGCTTCGAGGCAGTTAAGGAAGCACGAGTGCAATTACCCTACCCATGACTTGGAGTTGTCTGCAGTTATCTTTGCACTTAAGATCTGGAGGTCTTATCTGTATGGCGGGAAGGTGCAGATATTCACAGACCACAAGAGTCTGAAGTATTTCTTCACTCAGCCGGACCTGAACCAGAGACAGAGGCGCTGGATGGAGTTAGTTGTAGACTATAACCTGGAAATTGGGTACCATCCGGGTAAGGCTAATCTGGTTGCAGATGCGTTGAGTTGGAAGAGGACAGCTTCAGATCAGGAGCGGGATATGGAGGCTCTGGTGAGCGAGATCAGCACGTTGAGGCTGTGTGTGATCTCACAGGAGCCGTTGGGGTTAGAGGCAGTTAACCAGGCAGATCTGTTGAGCAGGATTCGGGTTGCACAGGAGAAGGATCAGGGTATGATTGAGGCTTCTAAGGCAGCCGGTTCAGAGTATGTGGTCTCAGCGAGTGGGATGATACTGGTGAACGGGCGGGTTTGTGTACCCAAGGATGAGGATATGCGGCGGGAGATCCTGAGGGAGGCTCATTCGAGCATGTTATCGATTCATCTGGGAGCGACTAAGATGTACCGTGACTTGAAGCGGTATTATCACTGGGTCGGGATGAAGAGGGATGTAGCTAGCTGGGTTGCAGCGGGCAATGTGTGTCAGCTGGTGAAGGCTGAGCATCAGGTCCCGAGCGGGTTATTGCAGAGTTTACCTATTTCAGAGTGGAAGTGGGATATGATTACGATGGATTTCGTGACGGGATTGCCAGTGTCGCGGACCTATGATGCGATATGGGTTATTGTGCATCGTCTGACCAAGTCAGCACACTTTCTGGCCATCAAGAAGACCGACGGAGCGGTGGTGTTGGCTAGGAAGTATGTGCGTGAGATAGTGAGGCTGCACGGGGTGCCAGCAAGTATTGTGTCAGACAGGGATCCGAGGTTCACTTCAGAGTTCTGGAGGGCATTCCAGGCAGAGATGGGCACTAAGGTGCATATGAGTACCGCGTATCATCCTCAGACGGATGGGCAGTCTGAGAGGACGATTCAGACATTGGAAGATTTCCTGAGGATGTGTGTACTGGATTATGGTGGTCATTGGGCGGATCATCTGAACCTGGTAGAGTTTGCGTATAACAACAGCTATCAGGCTAGTATTGGGATGGCTCCATATGAGGCTCTGTATGGGAGGCTGTGTAGGACACCATTATGCTGGACTCAAGTGGGGGAGAGGAGCATGTTTGGTGTAGACTTTGTTCAGGAGACGACGGAGAAGATCCGTGTCTTGAGGCTGAACATGAGAGAGGCTCAGGATCGGCAGAAGGGTTACGCCGATAGGAGACGGAAGGAGCTGGAGTTTGAGCTGGGAGATAGGGTGTATCTCAAGGCAGCTATGTTGAGGGGTCCTAACAGATCCATTTCAGAGAATAAGCTGAGTCCGAGGTTTATGGGTCCGTTCAGAGTGGTGGAGCGGGTCGGACCGGTAGCTTATAGATTGGAGTTACCTCAGAGTATGAAGGCTTTTCACAAGGTCTTCCATGTTTCGATGCTACGGAAGTGTCTGCATGAGTCTGAGGAGGTGTTGGCGAGGATTCCGGAGGATCTTCAGCCCAACATGACGTTGGCGGCGAGGCCTGTGAGGATTCTCGAGAGGAGGATCAAGGTGTTGCGCCGGAAGAGTATACCGTTGGTGAGATTCGTGTGGGACTGTGGTGGTATTGAGGAGGAGACTTGGGAACCAGAGGCGTTGATGAAGACGAAGTTCTCGAAGTGGTTCGAGAAGCAAGCGGTGGCTTGAGTTCTTTCTGGGTTTCAGAGCCTGTTTTAGCTTGTCGCTATGTTGGATTTTGTATTTTGTTATGTTGTCACGAGTATACAATTTGAGATTTAATAAGATGAGTTTTGCCTTATTAGATGTGTTATAAGATGTGAGTTCTTATGATATGACTGGTGATGTCATGGATTTGTGATGACTGGTAGGTCATGTGGAGGGCTAGCGATAGAGTTCTATGTGAGTTAGAGCTTGTCTATCGGCTAGGGAGACTAGAAATGGAAGTTCTATGTGAGTTAGGGCTGTCCATGTTCTAGTAGGATTATCTGGGGATAAGGTTCTATGTGAGTTAGGACTTGTGATTCCCCAGATGGCGCTGGGAAATAGGGGTTTTATGTGAGTTAGGACCTGCCTATTTCCTAGGGAGAGTCTGGAATAGAAGTTTTATGTGAGTTAAGACTGTCTTTCCAGGGACTCTGTGAAACACCCTGGTGATTGGGTTGTTTCGGATGACCATGAGAGGTGATTTCAGTCGACAGGTGCCTAAGATGCATGTTACAGAGTGATTGCCCCAGGGGATAGTGAGTCTCCTGGGTATACTTGAGTGGACAGTGATGTTCTCTCCGGGGGAAAGTGGTTCCCTTGCATATACTTTGAGGGGCCGAAGCCTCTCCAGGGGATGTGTGATTCCTCTGCAGCCGATAGCTTGATAGACTGTGTGTCCTGAGAGTGGGAGGGGCTGGAGCATACCGAGAGCTGGATGGACGGCGGTCCTGAAGGTGGGGTGGTATGATATACATCGAGAGCTCAAAGGGTGACGATCCTGAGAGCGGGGTGTTGTATATAGATATGAGTACGAGCAATAGTATCCGTAAGGTGGTTGTAAGCATGAGACTGGATGAACTTCGGGGATCGGGAGTGGATCTCAGGTGGTGCTGACCGGGTGGGGTCAGGATTGTAGCCGTGGTGAGACGGTGCAAGGTGGCTAGTGTGAGCCTAGTAGAGCTCGGGGATCAGGTGTGATCACAAGTGGTGCTGGCTAAGGGCCAGGGATGTGTTGTGGACGTCGAGTCTGGGGTTATTACTGGAGTCTGGATTCGGTTCGGACAATCCTGGTAGCATATGTTACGCCGATGGTCGTACATGTTCTTGTTTGATTGTTGTACGATCATTTGGTCCAATGCGGGGTCAACGGTTGGTCGGATATGTTCTTGTTTGATTGTTGGACGGTCAATCGGGCAGCCCTAATCCGGACCATGGGGCGTACATCGTTGGTGTTCCGGGTGAATCTGGTCGAATTTTAGGCGAGAGTGTTAACCTTAGCAGGACAGGTTGTGGGATTCGAGTGTGATCTCGAAGGATACTGGCCGGGTGCGGGTCAGGTGGTTGAGACCGTAGTGTGGCGGTGGCGCGTGATTCGAGGTCGAATCCGTGTTAGTGGGGGAGAATTGTAACGTCCGTGAACCAAAAAGTGGATTTTAGGTGGTGTCGATCGACACAGGCGTGTTGTATCGATCGACATGTGTGTTTTGGACTTAGGAGAAGTCGGGTTTGGGGCGTTATGTCGATCGACACGGTTGGTGTGTGTCGATCGACACGGGTTAAATCAGACCGATAGGTTCGATTTAATTGGCCGGTTTGTTGGGCCGGTTTAGGGAACCCTAGGGTTCGATATAAAAGGCAGAATCAGATGTTCTGGCCGTTTTTTTTCTGGAGAATCAGACTTTTCAGAGAGTTTTTGGGAAGAAGTTCTGAAATCAGAGAATTTGAGTGATTGTTGGGAGATTCCTGGAGGAATTGATCGTGAGTGGTGTTAGAACGAGAAAGGGATTGTTGCTGTGCTGATTTCGGGTCTGTGAGGACAGAATCAGAGGCTGTCTTGGTGTTCTTCGCTCGTTCTTCGCGTTCTTCATCCTTTTTCAATCCCAATCAAGGTGAGTGCGTGACTGTAGGCTCGTATAAGTATAGGGGGCCAATGGAATACGATTGCTTGGTGGTTTTGTGTGTTTTGCGTGTGGATTTGTGCAGGAGACTCGTGTGAGGATTGACTCGATTCTGGGTTCTGCGATGTCGTATCGATCGACACCGAGGTGGTGTGTCGATCGACACGGGGCCTGTGTTCTTCGACACCTAGTGGTTGTGTCGATCGACACAGTGTGTCCTGTCGATCGACACGGGGCCTGTGTTCTTCGACACCTATTGGTTGTGTCGATCGACACAATGTGTCCTGTCGATCGACATGGAGACACCGATCATCGACACCTAGTGGTTGTGTCGATCGATGCAGTGAGTCCTGTCGCTCGACACGGAGTATTCTGGACTGGTTTATTTGTTTGGTCGTGTATGCTTGTTCTGTGATCATCCTGGTATTGTATTGGTTGCTTATACTTGTATTTAAATAGCCTTTAGATGGGATGACCGCGTCGCTGAGTATTTGTGATAATACTCACGCAACTCTTTTTGCCATGTGTTGCAGGTAAAGAGAAATTGTGATCGTGGAATCGTGGCAAGGAAGGAGAAATGATCTAGGGTCTCACTTTCTGTTGTTTGAGTTAGAATTGCTAGGATGTAGTAATTCTGGAACCCCAGTTTATTTGTATTGGATTGGTTAGTAATTTAATAAGTATGGGATTATTGAATTGATTATTGATTGGTTATTGAATCGTTTAATTGTTATGTTTTCCGCATGTTGTGTTGACCCAATTGAGGATTGTTATCCGTGATGATAATAATCTGAGGGGAAAAATTTTAAATTTTTGGGTCGGGTCGTTTCACGTATCGTTGCCCTACCGCGAGGTTTAGCGAAGACATCTCCAACCTTTAAACCTCTGGATTCCTTTCCGATCCGCTCACCGACATGTTGTGAGCTCTCTTCTTAGGCGGTAGGGTCGGTGAATCTTCGTCTTGTGTTGGAGACTCACCGTATGAACTGAAGTTATCATCTTCAGATGAAGCACCATCCGAGTCGTCGAACATATCAAATCGGCTTTCAAATTCATCATCTTCTTCGTCTTGTTCGCCTACTTGGGATTCTCCGCCTACTTCGGATTCTCCGCCTACTTCGTATTCTTCACCTTCCATTTTACTTGCGCAATCCATGTCTTCATCATCGCGTTTATCTTCGTATTTTGTTTCACCACCAGGACAATTATCATTACTGAAACCACCGTAACTGAATAACATTTTCTTCTGCTCTCTCACTTCGTCATTCCGACTAATTTGGCTCTCCTTTTTCTCCGTAATCTCTACACAGAGACGTATCTGTTCGAATTTCCTTAGGCTTAGAAAACCTATCATCTGTCGAGTATTGGAGACGTAAACTGGTGGAGTATCGAGCGCCATTGTTTTCAAAGTTTTATTCGAGAACAGGTATCTCAGCTGAATCTGATGGCTCGACTCGTTCAATCCGTAATCATCGAGTACAGACTTCACAAGTTCGTCGTGTGTTGTTTCATCATTTAAATACCGAACTCTACACCCTCTACCGTCGGCGTTGAATACGTATCTATTTTTCTTGACCCAGTTATCGGAAACAATAATTACCGGATCCATAAGATCTCGAACAAAGATCAATGAAAAAAAAATAATGTGGAAGAAGACGATTAAGTTTCTGGGTATCAGATGATAAAGAAGATAAATAGATGAAGAAGAAGAAGAAGACACATCGTCACAACATAAAACTCTAACAGTGACATGGAAAATGACATGGAAAATAGGAGCTGATGACATTGAAAATCGGATTTGATGTCATTAATTTTTTGCTTATATGGCAAGTGAGCCACAAAATGAAAACGTAAATCAGCCTAACTAAATCAGTCATCAAATGCATATGTAAGTCAGTTGCTACGTGAATACTATTTCAGTAATAAAAACAACAAAAATCGGGTTCGAAAAGAGGCCATAAAAGGGCGTAGATCAGCTGAAAAATATTATGTCAGCTGTATCGTCCGATAAATCAGCCGTCAAATGAATGCTATTGTAGTAATTAATCTTTCGCTAATAAATCAGACGTAATATGGCCGAGTTTACTATTAATCAAGCTAAATACAGCTGATTTACACCAATTATACTTAAATCAGCCGTAACAATCTTTCATAGGTCAGCCGTCCGTTTCGTAACACAGCCAGTCAATGATCATTCCGTCATCGTGAGAAACATATCTCAACCAGCCGATGTACAAATCAGCCGTCATATATGTACGTAAGTCAGCCATTAGCTCATAAATCAGGCAGATTTTTTTAAACTCAGCCGTCACATAAATCTTAAGTCAGCCAGAAGATCTTAAATCAGCCACGTTTTGTAAGTCAGCCGTATCGTTTGGCTTATTTGTATATGTAAATCAGTCAATTTTTTTAAGTCAGCCACATCGTATATATAACTCAGCCGTCAATACCGCCGTAATGCTTTACGGCTGAGTTCATTAATACACGTCAGCGATTTCCTATGTGGCGACGGATTTTATCTGACGTGGCACTCAAAAGTAATGGCATTCTTGTAATTAGGTTTTTTGTCATAACGTAATTACAAGGGCACGCTGGGCATTTAAAATAAATCAGTAATAAAAAAAAGTTTTGTATACTTCTAGTAATATTACCTAATTTATGTTCTGTTTAAGTTAAGTTCCCTTAATTTTATGCTTTGTTATTTGCTTCCATAAAACCCCAAAAACCAAATAATATGTTTACTTAGCTTAATTGGAATCATATAGATTTGTAGCGTATTCATCACTTAGTCCTCAGTGGATCGACCCCTAAGTACTACAATTGTCTTAACTGTGCACTTGCAGTTCCATAGGGTTATAAATTTAAAGACCTAATTGCATAAACCCTACATAGTAGCTTTATGGCACATCAGCGTCCATTAAGGATGCCCAAGTAGAGAGTTTTATGTGGCAAAATATCATATGTCGTCATGGCGTGCCTTATGAAATTGTCACTGACAACGGATCGCAGTTCATCTCCGTTCGATTTGAGGCGTTTGCGACAAATGGAAGATTAGGCTTACCAAATCAACGCCGAGGTATCCTCAAGGAAACGGACAAGCCGAGGTAGCCAACAAATCGATCCTTAAAGGGCTGAAAAAGCGTCTTAGGGCGAAGAAGGGGAGATGGGCAGACGAGTTGGAAGGAGTTCTATGGTCACACCGTACCACTCCAGGACGAGCAACAGGAGAAACTCCCTTTGCCCTTTTGTACGGAACCGAATGCATCATCCCACCAGAAGTGCAATTCCCAGGCGTGCGAAGAAGACTTCTGCCAGAGCAGGAAGGACTGAACCATCTCCTGATGCTCGATACGTTGGACCTTATCAACGAGAAGCGTGATCAAGCCCTTATTCGAATACTCGAAGGTTAAAATTCGCAGATTTCAGGAAGGAGAATTGGTGCTGCGGGAAGTCTTTCAGAATACAGCGGAACTAAACGCTGGCAAACTTGGTGCTAATTGGGAAGGACCTTACAAAGTCACCAAGGTAGTCAAACCCAGAGTCTACAAATTAGCCAACACGGCTGGGGTTCCGGTTCCGTGTTCGTGGAACGCTCGACATTTGAAGAAATACTATCACTAAGTCATTTCTAAATGAACTACGAGGCAGCTTGATCCCTGCAAAGGGTACGTAGGCAGCTTGATCCCTAAAAAGGGGGGGAGTGGGGTATTTATACTCGTATACTCCCATTTCTCAAAAGATTTGAACATCCATCACGGATCAACCGAATCAGTATTTGAACATCCATAACGGATCAACCAAATCAAAACGAGAAACTTAACTTTTTCGTTACTACTGGCCACAGTAACGCACTGATTTCTTTTACTCACAGATCTGACTATCACATCCCAAACGGGATATTAAGCGCGCAACGATCGTTAACGGAGCAAGTTCGTTTCACGGAAACCAGCTTGTAAACCGTAAATGCTCGTCATAAAGCAAACATACAAAACATTGGTCATAATGTGATTGTAGCCGGAGCGGATATCATAACATTTTCGTAAGCCGGGTTCAACATTAAAAAAACGAAACCCAACAGACGAAATGTTGGTCAAAAATCGAAACATGTTATTGAACATAACCATCTTGCAGGAAGCAAGGAAAAAATCTTACGAAAAGAGATAAAGCCGTCAAGGCACAAAGTCTACATAGATAAAGGCCATCTAGGCAATGAAACATAGGAGAACTAAAGCACGAAGCAAACACGGAGGCAAGGAACCGTTCAAGGGAGATTGACTAGGGGCATCGCCTCCATCGCCTCCACCATCACATTTGTCTTCCTCGACCCCAGTTCCATCTCTGCCAGCATTAGATTCGGCACCATCTTCATCAACGCCAGTCTCGACGACATTTCCACCGTCATAGCCATAACCTTCAGTGCCGTCGAGTTCGCCTGCAAACCCTGTATCGGTATCCTAGGCGCCACACGGGTCAAGTAAGCACATACCAGAAGGACCCCAGTTTGACCCAGAGGGGAAGTGAACTCCGATTTCCGCGGCCTGAGTCTCAAACGGATTGACATCGAACATGGAAGCGTCGTAAGTAAAAGGAGAAACAACCAAACCGTGTTGAGTCTCAGCAAACAATGCGTTGTATTCATCGTTCTCGTCAACAAATTCCTCCCTCTACTCGGAAATTTGGGCAGCTTCATCCTCCAAGGTAGGAGTGTCATCACGCTGAAGCTTCCGGATGAGCTCGAGATTCGCATCAACTTGAGCAAGGTCATTCATCTTGTCCACAGACTTCCCAAGAGCCCTAAACTTTTCTTTGGTCCTCTATACCTTAGACTTGAACTTGCTCATCAAAGAACGCACCATCTTCTTTGTGGCAGTTTTGACTTTAGACTCGGTAGAGATTTTCTCCAACGTAAGCTGGCCCTTGAGCGACTCGATCTCATAATCTTTCTGAGTGTTCGAATCATGCAGTTCGTTACGAATCTTCTCTAATAACTCCACGTTAGCCTCCAAAACCTTTCTCTAAGCCACTTCAGCTTCCCATTTGGATTGAGCCTCTTTGGCCGCCTGTTCGACCAGTTCAGCCTCCCGCTTGGTGCGACGATCGTACTTTCGTGCCAGCTTGGTAACGGAATCAATTAACTAGGGGAAATGACAAGTATATGAGTTAGGAACATCAGTAAGGATATAGGCAGCTCGTAAGGAAGAAAGAATCACCTTGGTTCCATCAAGCGACAGCCTACCCTTAACCGAAGCTTCCTTCGGGGGGCAGAGTGAGCTTCTTGTTCTGCGATATCGGGCGTCATCAGGCCGCCCTGTGAAGCTCTAATCGTGTATTGCATCACCCCTTTTCCTTTCTCTGTAGCAGACAAGATACGCTTCCGAGGAACCATGTTTCTCCTTATTACAGGCTCCGTTACTTCGGCAGCGTTACAGTCCGGCGTCAAAGAGACTTCAGATAAGGAGCGACGCCTAGGACGATTTCCAGAGGAGGACTCGGAGCAACGCCCAGGACGATTTCCAACAGACTCGGAGTGACGCCTGGGACGAAGGGTAGACCTCCATGTTCTGAATGCCGCCTTCGGACTCACCAGCCAAACGGCGTGCCTCGGCCTCCTTCCTTTCATGAACTGATGGCCTCTTCTCCATGATTGCGTGCGACAAACTGTTTGATGAGCGGAACCGACGAAGTAGCGGGCTCGAGCGTCTTCAATTCATTGGAGAAAAAGTCTTGCTGCCAATTGCAGCGCTCAGACGCAAGTAACTCTGCTAGCGTGAGAAAATCTAGCGGAACCTTCGGAAATGGATTGATAACTGCAAAAACGACAAATAGAGGAACCATGTTAGTATACGTCCAACGGATCAACAAAAACAAAGACACGACTCTGGCTCAACTACCCTTTCTTCTCCACTTCCAAACTATCTTTTTGATCCACCGGGGACCGACCGATGCTTCAGTTATCGGGACATAGAAGAAGTCGTCGATCCAGTAGCTGTCTTTACTTGAAAAACTACCGATGATTGAACGGTTCGCCTTAGCCGAAACTGAATAGACGAGTTTTTCCTTAGGACATGACACTTGGACATCCAACCAATTCAGAAGATGGTAAACGTTAACCTCTTCGTCGCATTCAATGCTTCTCACGAAAATACCCATCAAGTGACGAAGACCGCGGGGACTTATCTGCGCTAGGGCAAGCAGATACATCCATAGAAACTCGAGAATGACTTCCGGAATCGGAAAGAAGTACAAGCACCAGTTGAAACAGCTCTCATACATGGTAAAGCAACCCGAAGGGGGATCCCATGCTCGATCCGAAGACGAGGAGAGTATCATTTCGATCTCCTCCGAAATGTTGAACTTACGCCTCAACTTCCGCAGAGATTCTTCATTGCACAGTGTGGAATCCGGAGGGTCAGGAATATCACGTCTAACCCTTATCCTGGGAGCCTTACGCCTCGGAGGCTTCACCGCAGCATGCATCTTGTACTCCGTATCTCGCCTAGCCATTTTCGCCAAGGAAACCGTGAATTCATCTTCAAGTTTTGCTCTCCTAAGATTCATAGTGTAAACATTATGATCATCCATACCGCTGCGCCAATTAATTTCCACCTCGAAGTCGCGGCAACACGGAAGAGACCCGACCTCGGCACGACTTTGGCGCCTGTTCAGATGACTTCGGCTCGCGATCGGATGACCTCGGCACGAACAGCCCGACTTTGGCGCCCGTTCGGATGACTTCGGCGCGCACGATCAGCCCGACTTCGGCGCCCGTACGGATGACTTCGGCGCGCACGATCGGCCCGACTTCGACGCCCGTTAAGATAACTTCGGCGCGCGATCGGAAGACCTCGGCACGAATGGCCCGACTTTGGCGCCCGTACAGATGACTTCGGCGCGCACGATCGTGGGCGACTTTGGCGCACGATCGTGAGCGACTTTGGCGCACGATCGTGGGTGACTTTGGCGCCCGTTCGGATGACTTCGGTGCGCGAACGGACGACCTTGGCAAGATCGGCCCGACTTCGGCGACAAAAAAAAAAAAAAAACTTAAGCTAAAATGGAGGAGTTAGAGAGAGAAAGAGGGGTTACCTTCTAGAGAGAGAATGGAGAAGTGAAGAGTGAAGGAAGAGTGAATGAGGAGTGGAGTATTTATAGGTGAAGATGACATCATATCTCTTGGGAAACGTCTGGTAGCAGCACAAGTGTCAGGAAAATCAGTAACGTTAAGTCCAGAAGACACTGGATTAATTCAACAGACAAAAGCAAAAGGACGGTTTGCGGGGCCAAGCCATCATTCATCAGAAGATGAACATAATTGAACAGCTATTTTATGGCTGTTAATCACCCGCTCAACACAAATCGCTTGGCCACTATTTTCATAGTACCGAGCTGGGGGCAAACTGTTGGGGTCGAATCTCTCCTTGGAGAACGACAGTCATAAAATAGCTAAAGTATGGAAACCGTATTTGTGATATGGTCCGGTACCGATGTCGGGAAAAGGTGGCGCCGATGTCGGTTGTAGGTGGTGCCGATGTCAGAAAGAATTGGAGCCGAAGTGATTCTTTGATGGTGCCAATGTCAACCAATGTTGGTGCCGATGTCGATGACGAGAAGATGATGCCGATGTCAAAGCGTGGTGCCGATGTCGGGAATAATTGGTGCCGATGTCGGGAAGTCTTGGTGCCGATGTCGATCGCGTACCACGACACGATGTGGTACCGATGTGGAGGAATTGTGCCAATGCCAACCACGTATTGGCACCGATGTCCGTCACATGCTTGGTCCGATGTCCCGTTGTGACAAGATTGAACCAACGAGCGGATCCGTACGACGAAACTGGGCCGAAGTAGCACATGACAAATCCCATGAACGAGCAACCGACTCAAGCAGTTCTAAGAAGAATGGAAATCAGAGAAAGAGTGGGAGGATTTCCATTATGATTTAGGACTAGGCTAGCCGACATAGAATACTATATATACTCATGTACGTCTCTTGAGAAAGGGATCCGAAAAAATCAATACAAAAAACACTTGTACGCTAAAGCTTTCCAAACAGCAATAGAACAAGTTTTCGAATTCTCTTTACGTTTGCTTGCGTTGGTTTAACCCTAGAAATTCAGTTCCCTACGAAAGTCTCTACAAGTTTTGATTGTGCGAGTTTGAACTCCCACAATAGAGATCTCAAGGATAGGGCCAGAGACAACGTTGAGGAAACTTCCAACGTGAACAATTTTCCCTTTTATTAAGGAGTATATCAAGTTGACATAAAAAAATAAAAGCATAAAAAGTTGTGAAATCAGGTCGTCCTCGCATCAGAAAAGGAAAAGACCGAAGAATCTCCCAATATTTGGAATGAATGCAATAGTTTGGAATTTTCAAAGGACGGAAGCCGATCTAACAAAAGAACATTTAGAAGAACTACACCGGTATATTCGTCTTAATTTTTTTTTTTTATCTGAAACTAAAAATAGGCATTATTTTCTGCAAGATTTGCAAGTATCATTTGGTTACGACCATGTCTGTACCGTTGAACCGAGAGGGAGAAGCGGGGGTCTAATTCTATTTTATATGGATGAACCAAAGACTTTTATTTCTTATTCAGATGATCGTATGATTGATGTTGAATCCACTTTAGAAGATCGTAAGATTTTTATGACTTTCGTCGGTACTCGGTCGTAGAAAGACGAGAAGAAGTTTGGGAAAGACTTACAAGGATAAGTTTGAACCGTAACAGCGTTTGGTTCATGATAGGCGATTTTAATGAGATTACCGGAAACCATGAAAAAAGAGGCAAGAGGAGGAGAGCAGAAACCTCCTTTATTCCTTTTCGTAACATGCTAGATGACTGCGGGATGATCTATTTTCCTTACAAAGGCAACTCGTTTTCCTGGGTGGGGCGTCTGGATAGAGCTGTTGGAAACAAAGAATGGCATCACATATTTTTCCACACTAATGTGGAGTATTTGAAATTATGGGGTTCACACCATAGACCAATTTTGGCCAATATCAAAGCAAGACCGCAAACGATTAAGAAGAGCTTTTGTTTTGACAAGAGATTGATAAGAAATCCGGCATGAAAGAAGCGGTAGTCTCGGGATTGAACCAACGAAACGGAACCTCAAATGTAAGTTTCCACCAAAAAATAGCCGCTTGTCGGAAACATATCTCCAAATGGAAGAAAACTCTGCCAACTAATACGGCAAAACTTATAGAAGAACTAAAAAAATGAGTTAGACCGAGCGTAAGACGATGATGCTAATACTTTGGAGGAAATCGAAGATATTAGAAGACGATTGTGCAATGCATTCCGCGATGAGGAAAAATTTTGAGCCAAAAAAGTCGACAATTTTGGCGTAAAGAAGGAGATCAAAATACAAAATTCTTTCATGCTTCTACAATACAAAGGAGGGCCAGGAATCGAATCTTTCGTCTTAAAGACCGAAATGGAGCGTGGACGGAAAGCGCTCCGACAATCAAGCGAGTGACGACACAATACTTCTAGGAACTCTTCACCAGCTATGGTCCGCAAGACCAAGAATATTCACTCCGGTTTATTACTGAGAAAGTTTCTAATACAACAAATCAAAATCTTACAAAGGACCCCACCGAAGATGAAATTAGAGAGGCTTTGTTTGACATTAACCCAGATAAAGCACTAGGGCCAGACGGCATGACAAGTAGACTCTATCGAAGATTCTGGCAAACTATGGGCCAAGACATAACTAAGTTAGTTAAGAGCTTCTTCTTCTCGGGGAGCTTCGACCCACGACTCAACCAGACAAACATATGCCTGATACCAAAGAAAAACAGGCCAAAAGAAATGTCAGAATTCAGACCTATCAGCCTATGTAACATGAGCTATAAGATCATCTCTAAGCTCATGTGTAAAAGGTTAAAGCTAGCACTCCCGAATTTGATATCGGAGACACAATCGGCTTTCATGGCTAGACGTCTGATCACGGACAACATTCTGGTAGTCCAAGAGAACTTTCATACCTTACGCACAAGCTCGATATGTAAATCTACTTTTATGGCAATCAAAACGGATATGAGCAAGACATATGATCGGGTGGAATGAGGATTTCTAAAAGCACTTATGTTAAAAATTGGCTTTGCAGAGAAATGGATCGAACTGCTAATGTTCTGTATCTTTTCGGTCTCGTACCAAATTCTCATTAACGGAGAGGCAAAAGGCAGGATAAAGCCCTCGCGAGGACTCCGTCAAGGAGATCTCCTCTCTCCTTTTATGTTCATAATATGTACAGAGGCGCTTATATCCCTCTTAAAAGGACGGAAGAAGAGAGACAAATTACTGGCTTGAAAGTTGCTAGAGCGAGTCCTCCGATATCTCATCTTTTCTTTGCGGACGAAAGTCTTTTTTCTGCAAAGCCGACGTCCTGCAATGTGTAGAGATCTTTAAAATCATTAAGATCTATGGAGACGCTTCGGGACAACTCTTGAACCCAAATAAGTCACTATCACCTTCGGGAACAAGGTTCCCATGAGACTTCGAAGAGAAATTAAGATAGCTTGTGGCATAAATAACGAAGGAGGCATGGACATGTACCTAGGACTGTCTGAACAAATATGTGGATCCAAAAAGAAAGTTTTTGCCTATGTTCAAGACAGACCAAACAACCGAATCAATGCATGGTCTGCAAAAAAAAATTCCACCGGAGGGAAAAAGATCTTGATCAAATCTGTAGCTCAAGCAATTCCGGCATATGTTATGTCGTGTTATCTTTTACCCAATTGTATAACAAACAAACTAAAGAGTGTTATCTCTACATTTTGGTGGAGGAAAACAAGCTAGTAGAGAAATTCACTGGATCGCATTAGGTAAAATCTGTACTCTCCAAGAATTGGGTGGCTTAGGATTCCAAAATTTCCATGATTTTAATATAGCTCTCATTGCTAAGCAATTATGGCGTCTTATCCAATATCCATCATCCCTTCTAGCTCGTGTTCTGAAGGGACAATATTTTAGACTTACTAGTCCTTTGGAAGCTAAAGAGGCTCGTTCCCCGTCATTTGGTTGGCAGAGTATCATGGCGGCCAAACCATTACTTTAACAAGACCTTAGAAAAACCATCGGTGCGAGAAACACCACACAAATTTGGAACGATCCATGGATCCCCGACATCCCAGCCCGTCCGGCAAGACCACTAAATGGAGCAAACAACCATGATCCAATACTAAAGGTCAACGCTTTGATTAGAGGTGATTCGAGATCATGGGATTTACCGCTAATCAGATATCTAATCCATCCTGAGGATACTCCTCTCATTTTAGGGATGAGGCCTAGTCGTAATTCTATACCTGATGGGTATGCGTGGAGCCATGCGACCACAGGGGTCTACACCGTTAAGTCAGGATACACATTTGTTGGCAACATTAGATGCTCTCAAGAGCCCATGTTTGCGTCTGAACCAAGTATTACTTGTCTTGTGAGCCAAGTATGAAAGACTCGAGCTCCCGGAAAGCTTCGACATTTCATGTGCCAAGCACTATCTAGTTGTGTTCTTACATGCCAACGACTGACTTACTGACATATGGGTTCAATCATTTACTTTTCGAATGCCCGCCAGCCTTACAAGTTTGGGCATTATCGGACTTTCCGTCCTCTCCGAATGTCTTTCCGAATACCTCTTTATTCCGGAATATGGATTTCCTATTTTCGCGAACGAACGAGATCGGTTTATCCGAGTCTCAAAGAGAATATTTCATGGATCCTCTAGTATATCTGGAAGGCCAGAAATGATAAGATGTTCAACGGGAAAACAATATTCCCACGGTATACTCTCCAGACAGCGACCGTCGAGATAGAGAGTTGGAGTATTGCTAATCGAAGAGAAGAGGAAGAAGAAGCAGAAGATCTACGTCAACAGGGTGACACATGATTTCTCTCCGGAACCCTCAAATCTCGACATGCCAGATCGATACATCTTGGATTGATCATGGTCCGGTCAGTGGATTAGGGTCGTGCCTAAGAAACTATACGGTCTCCTTACTTTCGGCATGAAAGAATATAGACAAAGCATCTCAGCACTTCATGATGAGTTCGAGGGGTTGCTCTGGGCGATGGAGTGGCTAAGCGAGAGGAGACTATACTCAATGAGGATTGAGACGGACTGTGCAAATTTATTTCTATGACCACGCATCCACTTGATTGGTCATCTTGCGAAGCTTGACTAGTTCATTATGCTTAGACAATTTTTTGTATCTTTTAGTTAAGTTCATATTTTACGTATTAATAATGTCCGGACCGACTCTTTTGCAAAAGGAATTCGAGCACAAGGTTATATATTTTCCCATGTAAATCAGACATTTCTGTTTGGAATGGCCGGGGAAAAAAAAAATAGAAGCAATGATCATTCTTCGATAGCATCTGTAATTTCGGGGCAACAAGTTTAAGAAGGAAACTATACAATTAACTCTGACAAAACCAAATTAACAAGAAAGAAAAAAAAACAATGTGAACGAAGTAGACAACAATCACGAGATTCACGACAAGTAAGCATCAGGTCACAAGGAGGAGACACAACAAAGGCGAAAACCACGAGGAAATTGTACACTAATGCTAAGTAGTACTAACCCAAACCTCTTTTGGTAAGAAACTGATGCATTATGTTATTAATCCAATTTGATGCCATCTTTCTCTTCTTCTTGCTTCTTTGGAGCTGCTGGAAAATATTTGATTCCGGTATGGTCACCTGCTTTGCTTATAACCTGTCATAACAAAACGGAGAGGATTCAAACGTACACATCTATTTGTGGATTAACTAATAAGCACGGTCCCTTTCTTAGAATTTTGAGTCTTTTGGGGTTAGACTCAAGTTGTTACACAATGCTGAGAGTTCATCAATTTTATATACCTGTTTGAAAACAGGGGGCTTCGGGTTTTCTACTACTACTAGGGCTCTTCATGATATGGGAGTGAAAGCAAGTGAACTCCAAGCAAGATTTTATTACCTGTAGGGCTTTAATAAGATCTTCTCTTGAGTGAGATGCGGATATGCAAATACGAGCCCTGGCTAGCAATAGAGGTGTAGCTGGGAAACCGACAACCACAACTGCCACCTGTTCACAGTTTTAAATGTCCATTGAACATAGAGGTGAATCTCTCATGTGTGGAAGCAAAATGATATATTGTAAAACGCATAAGAGAAACTTACGTTTTCTCGCAAACATTCCCTTGAGAAGGCTGGGATTTTTGCTGGATTGTAAAGCATTATTGGCATGACTGGGGAATCATTGTCTCCAAGAACCTCAAACCCCATCTTCTGCAACTCAGCCCTGAAGAAGTTGCTGTTCTCCCTTATTCTTGCTAATTTTTGCGCACCTGCCCAGGTTGTTAAAAGAATTTTTAGACTGTAACTTGTGATTATGAAGCTCAGAGGGCAAAAGAAACTATAGAGATACCTCTGTTTGAACCGTCCTCTCCAAGGATAACTTTAATGGCTGATATGATTTGTTGCGCGGAAGGAGTTGAAATTGATGTTGCGTAAAGGTGAGCCGGGCAATGGTACTTCAAATATTGGATGAGGTCCTACAGAAATTGAAACACAATATGCTATAAGCCTTTGGTTGATAGAGTGGTTGATATTGAGATGAAGTGCACTACTTGCCTAAACAATCACGTAGTCTGTTGGGTAGGATTTAGAGTTAATGAATTAGCTCTTTACTCATCTTTGACAAGTTTCATGGCTACATTATACGAGATCATTAATAATTGCGTACGACCATTTATTTATATTTCTAAGTTTTCGTTAAAGGTCCAAATTTTTATTAACCAAAACAAAATAAACCATGGAAGTGTGCAAACAAAAGATAGTATATGAAAACAAAGGTATAGAATTGCCAACCTTGGATCCGGCGATATAGCCACCACATGACCCGAAAGATTTCGTGAAAGTTCCCATCATTATGTCCACATCAGCAGGGTCAACTCCCAGGAGCTCACAAACGCCCCTTCCTGTTTTTCCAATTGCTCCAATGCTGTGAGCTTCATCCAAGTAAACATAAGCCTGCAACAAGGATATACAAGAAGTTAGAGAAGTTAAGTTACACATCAGAAAACCAAATTAGTCCAGAATTGTTTTATGTTGCAAACTATAATTCAGTTGATCGAGTTCCTTAATTTATCAACAATGTTGAATTTCATAGATAGTTTACCATGTTACCTCACCTTGTACTTCTTGCATATAGAGACAATCTCGGGGAGTTCACAAATTTCCCCTTCCATGCTGTAAATACCCTCGACGACAACAATAATTTTCTTCCATGGTCTGTGTGTCCTGGGTTGTCCCTCAGCAATTTGTTCTTTCAACACTCTTTCCAAATGACCAGGAGCTGAGAAGTAATAAACAAGAGAGTATAATAGTAGGCTACACAGTTAATTGGATAAAATCTGGAAAAGTGAAGCATAAGAATTGCTTACTGTTGTGTTGGAAAACGCGGATCGTGGCTCCTGAACCTCTAGCACCATTGACAATTGAAGTATGGTTCAAAGAATCGCTTATTATCAACCCTCCCTGCATACAAGGTAGCAACTAGGCTACTAAAACATAGGTTTTGGGGGTAAAATAAGCGTTTCATCACAAAGTGTAGCAGCACACTTACCTTTCCAATTAAGACAGGAATGATAGCCGAGTTTGTTGCGAAGCCCATACCAGTGACAATAGCAGCAGGTTTTCCCACATAGTTAGCAACACATTCCTCAAGTTCTGCATGCACAGATGTAGTTCCTGATGGCAGAAACAAAATATGTCAGGCAACAAAAGAGAAGAGATTGCTTGAGCCCTAATACGTAGAGACACCGTACCTGCATCAACGCGAGAGCTGCAAGTACTAGCCGAAAATTTCTTCAAAGACTCAATAACACGAGGCGTGCAATATTCATCAAAAGAACCAAATCCAAGATAATTGTAGGACCCCAAGTTAAGGCACCTCTTGCTCTTTGTTGTTCGCCTGCACGGAATTGCAACCAAAGATTACTCTGTGATACCATTCGCATAGGTGATAAGTGGGTTTCAAAGTGTTCCAAATAAAATCAAATGGGAAAATTCTCTACCAAAACATTCCAACCTTTACATTTGGTTTCACAATCTCTCAATGTAACAAAAGAAGCTATAACTATCCAAAGAAAAGCACAAGGAAGCTAGACTCACTTTAACGTCTTGTTATTGTCGTTAGAGTACCTCTCGACCACATCAACCCAAGCATCAGGTCCACTAGATATGGGACGTCCAAAACAATCCTTCACACATATGAATAAAAAAAACATTAGGAATCAAGCATCAAGCATGTGAAACACAAAATCTCTATACTAAAAAACACAGACTCCATAAACAATATAGCAGAACAAAATTATCGAAGACTTGACCCTCCCACCACTAAGCCAATCATTTTCTCCACCATAAGCTACCAATTCCGAGATTCAACATTATGTTTTAACAACGTACTTGAATCCGATGATACAATCGTCTGATGTAGAAATCCTCATGGGCCAAGCAGATCGGCGCGTATCCCTATATCGAAAAGTGAGATCAGGAGTTCGCAAACAATAACAAAAATGTTTACAGATATGTTTAGACGAGATTCGAACGATTATCGAAACCTGGAGATTGTTGGTGCTCCACCAATCGAAGATTAGGCGGGAGTAATCGCGAAGCTGCCCAAAGGCGAAGAGCAAGCCGTAGCTGAAGTATGTGGATACAGCGGTTAGGTACGGGATCGTAATCATTGTTCGTCTTCTTCCTCCGAACGATTCTCTCCTTCCTTCCTTCCCTCTCTCTCTCGATTCGAGTTTGTGTACAGATTCGAAGAAGAATTTGAATGAGTCAGATCTGTGATTCTCTGACGAGCGAGAGAGAGAGAAGAGAGATATTTGAATTCAATCTCTTCTCTGTCGTCAGAAGAGAAAGGATCCGATCATAAACCCATCTTCTCTGCGGTTTCGTTTTTTGGATTTTTCGCTTTTTTTTTTCTTTAATTTTTTTTTAAGTTATTTTTGGACCATCGAACTATTCAAGAATCCATTTATTAAGTTATTAATTTTTTTGTCTGATTTTTTTTTAAAACATTCCCATATATTAAATCAAGTACTACCGATTAGATAGTTTTCTTGACGGACCCACCCCAAACGAAAATGTCTTACTTATATCGAAAAATACATAACTTCGTACTCGAGCTCCTTTTCCAAAGGAGTTACCCAGACATTACTACTTCGTGGGATATGAACTAAAGTAAAAGATACAAAATATTGTTTTAGCATAATGAACCAATCAAGTTCCACACTCAGTCTAGTGGATGTGTAGTCATGGAAATCAGGCTTGTACAATCCGTCTCAATCCTCAACCAAAAGAGTCTTTTTTCGCTTAGACATTGCATCATCCAAAGCAGCTTGTCGAACTCAGCATAAAACGCCGAAATGCTTCATCTACATCCTCTCATGCTGAAAGTAAGAAGGTCCGTATAGTCTTTTAGGCACCACCCTAGTCCAGTGACCGGACCATGATCAATCCAAGATTCATCGATCTGACATGTCGAGATTTGAGGATGTCGGAGAGATAAGTCATATGAGTCACCTTGTTGGCGTAGATCTTCTGCTTCTTCTTCCTCTTCTCTTTGATTAGCGATACTCCAACTCTCAGTCTCGAGGATCGCTGTTCGAAGAGTATACCGTGGAAATATTGTTTTCCTGTTGAACACCTTATCATTTCTGGCTTTTTGGCATATCAAAATTTATGTTGTGTGATAAATATCCTTAATAAAATAATTTGATTTGTCAATTATAAATTATAGATATTTGTGTTATAAAATAAAAGAATGACAATTTATCATGAAGATAAATATTATTAAAGACAAAAATATCATACTTAGTAGAGGAATACGTAGTAATAGTATACTAGAAATATAGAGATGGGAGCGAGAGAGATTTTATGAAATTGAATTGTGTGGTTGTTCTTAGTAATTACATCGAACGATTTCGTTGGTATATATAGAAATAAAAAGTAAATAATTGTGTGTATAATAACGGTAGGTTACACATAAATTATATTTAGTTATCAATATTTAACACATACATTATATTTTCTGCATTTTGTATATTTTTTTCTATTGACTTTTGTTAACGTCAAGCAATCGTCTTTTGCTTGACGTCGTCATCGTTGTCTCACCAAACCGCCACATGAAGACATACAACAAAATCATGTGGCGGTTTGGTTGGATATAAACATATAACGAACACAAAGTCTTGTCTAAAGATATGAGACGTTAAATGTGTTTTTGACATAAGCTTGATTGATAATTTTGAATACGACTTGAGTTTTTCTTGATTTGTTCTTGACTTCGTCTTGATTATCCTCTCTCTCTCTGAAGATTCCAAGTTGTGACATTTGAGCCGTAGATTTGTGGGATGATGAAAAACAATATAATTGGTAATGGCAGGGCCGGCCATGGGGTAAAGCAAGAGAAGCTACTCTCAGAGAGACTTGTGATATTTTCTTGGTTTTGTGAAAGAAGCATCCAAGAGATGAGAGTTTATGAGGTCACCTTTCAGATTAAAGATTATTCTTCACCGTAACACGAAGAAAAAAACGCTATAAGCTGTGGATAGAAAATTAAAAATTAAAAGGGAAAAGTAGGAAGTTTCTTCTTAGCAAGAAAATGGTTAAGAAGCTGAAGAGCCTCTCTAAGTTTGAATGTCGGAACTTGGTGTCCCGCTCCTCTCACCGTTACAAACATTAGTCCGTCGTACTCCACCCGTCGACCTTTTCTCGACGGTAGGTAAATAAAAATCGTGTGGGCCATGTTCCTAGGCATCATTTGCTCACCCTATTAGACGGCGGCCCTGCTGAGATCGATGTGTTGTAGAAACACAAAAAAAAATAAAAAAATTCAAGACATTACAATAACATCCAAAGACTTGATATGACCACTATTATATATGAGAAACTTATAGGTTTGGGGTGTGAAATGGAAGTAAGAAAGAGCGATTAACTTCAGGCATAGTTTCTTGAATACTAGCATACTTCCGAGGTTGAAACATTAAAAGAATATTTGTTTTGTCTTTTAACGCTGGAGTTCAATATAATGGAAAAGAAACAGAGTTGCAACCATCGAACCAAAGCAAAACAGAGCAAACACCATGAAAGACAAAATGAATATAAGACCGAAACAGCATCAAACTCCAATAACGCAGGATTGTAGCTGCCTTCGATCGCGTAAGACACTCTTGGATATGTCTCTGAACTACAGAATTGGATCTAGGAGATTCCAACTCAAAGGAACAATACTGAAACTGCTCACTTAGTGTGAGTACTTGATGAATGAAGCCTTGGTACCGAGGCCATTCTATAGGTTTTGAAACGCTTCCATGACCGGTTGGCAATCTGACGCAACTAACCACTTCAGACGAATGTAAATCTTGCATAGCTCAAATAATCGATCTAAACTTTGTTTGTTAATGGACTCCATTTTTCCACTTGTAAAAAAATGAATAATTTATATAGCTTATAAAAAGAATAGAGTTCTCCTCCCACGATTATTTTCTCTGATTTTTTTTTTATATTTATTTCCTTTTTTTTGTTTTAAATGATTTAGGGTTTATAGCTCACTTTTGTTTATACGACCTAATTTACTCACGTTTCCGGTATAGTCACGTCTTTGTCATCTTCTTCACATCACTTCATAAATAGTTATCACAATGCATTCTCAATCATTCAGTATCGATTTCAATTGCTTTTTACTTTTGATGATCTGAAAACCAACTCTTATTACTCTTTTTGATATCTATCAACCTACATTTATAACTTTGATTGTTCCGATCGATTGCTGTTTGTTTGTTTGGCCTAATCATTTATCGAAAAGAGATTCGTGATTAAGCATTTACAAGTGTACAGAGATTCTCTATTAATTTTGTTACTCAATATAGCTTTATCTTTGTCGAACATGACATGGTGGACTTCATGGTTATATGTTCTTTTTCTTGATTTGGTATAGTCTCTTTTTTAAGTTTCCAAGATCGATTCGACAATCCCTTAAACCCATACCGCTGCTTAAACATTATATTTAACTCTGAAAATAAAAATAATTGTAGAACTCGATCGCTTCTTGAGAAGTAATCGAGGGATTACCTTGCTTCTGCATTGGCCACCTTACAGGAGGAGCCATCATCTTAAAAGGTAATGAGATGTTTAAACATGTTCCTATATATCATTGCTCTTGAAACCATATACTATTGTTTATACTATATGACGCTAGATCCAAAGACTGAAGCTCCATTCTAAGATATTTGTTCGGTTCGTATGTGTACATTTTTATTGGTGAAGCGTTTTAATTGTGCACACATGTTTACTTTTTTTTTGTTCTTTTGTAGTTTACTACTAATCAACATGGAGAAGAAAAATGCATTTTCACCAAATGCAAGCAGTATAAAACAACAGAAATCTTCGCAAAGCTCAATTCGTTGTCACCCGAAACAAGATTTGACGTGGAAATATGTTAGTGAAAGTAGTGATTCAAGAGGGAAAAAAGTCATAGCTTGTGATTTCTGTGGTAAGCAATATGTTGGAAGTGAAATCATTAGAATGAAGCATCACTTGGCTGGATTGAAAGGAAATAGAAGTGCATGCCAGAAAGTTTCATCGGAGGTTCAACATTCGACGAGAAATTCATTGCAAGAAAGCGAGAAGAAACCCAAGGACAAAATGGTGGTGGATCTTGAGATGGAAGACTCTGAAGTAAATGACGGTCAAAGCTCTCATCAATCTTGCACTTCTCTAAATCGAAAAAGAAAGGTTAGTAATATATATCGACTAAAATTCATATACTTTAGAAGGAGTTAAGCAGATAAAACACAATCTACTAGTATAAAAAGTTGTAAGAAAAAACTTACTTAGATGCAATAATATAAGAGAACATATTTATGGTGGTACGGATGTGAAAAGTATTATGTCATGTTTCTCTCTTTATAATCCTCACTCGCAGAGAGAAACCCAAACCAAAACTACCAATTAATTTGTAGAGATGTCCATTTAATATGTTGTAGATTTTATTTTAACGAATTTGTTTTTGCAAACTACTCGGTTCGTAAACCGTCGTGTGTAGAAAGTTAAGCGGAACCCGAAACAATTTTAGGAATATTGAAAATTTTGTGATGCATGCATTGTACTCCCTCTATTTCTTGAAAATTGATGTTCTAGTAGTTTTACACAAACTAAATAAACCATACTATTTAAGTAGGATATTGAATAGTTTAATGCTTCATACTACTAATTGTTTTGAATCTTTTGATCACAACGTTTATTAGAAAAATTACATTTATATTAAAATGATTGGTTATCCATATTGAATAGTTTGATATTTACGTCCACATAAATCTCCAAAGTTAGTTAGATTAACCAAGGGAAAAAAAGAAAGAAAATAATTTCAAAAAAAGAAGAAGAAATAATCTCTTAGATTTACGAAGTTGCATTAACTTACATTTTTCTTGCTAATTTACAAAGTAGAAAAAGTAGTATTAACTTTTCGTTTGGCCAATGAAGAGAACAAAGTATTAACTTTTCGTTTGGCCAATCAAGTTAGAGTCTTTTGGTCTTTCCCGTACAAGAGAAGTGCCAGTGCCAGTCCCATCCATCGTTAATGCTTAAAACTCCTTAATTCCTAAGTTTACCTTCCCTATGAAGTTTCCTTCCTTCTTCCTCTCTCTTTATAATCATCCTCTCTTTTCTTTTCCCTCACACGCAGAGAGAAACCACCAAACCAGTAACCAGAGGAGAACAACAAACAATGGCGGAATCGGCGAAGCAACACGTTGATCGGATTCGGAGGACTAAGTTTTCAATCGGCGGTGCTGAGAATCCGTTGACGGAGGATCTTCATCAGGCTGTGAAGAATCTCTCCGCAGAGCTCTACGCGAAGGATGTGCATTTCCTCATGGAGCTTATCCAAGTGAGTTTACTTCTCTGATTGTGTTTTTGATTTTGCTCTTTCCCGAGAAAATCCTCGAATCGAATTTGAATATCTACTTTTCCCGCATTAATTATTTTCCAAGTATACTTTGTTTTGTGTAATTTGGGCTTAAATATTGTGTGTATTCGTGTATAGTGGAATTTCTCATGTTATGTGTGTAGTCGAATATTCTCCATATCAAAGTGAAGGAAAATATTCATCTATGTGGTCTTGTGTAATCAGAATCATATTTGCTCTTTTGCATATACATACAAATGCATCAACATAAATGGGTTTTGAGTTTTCAAGTGTTGTGTGTAAAAGGTACCGGAGTAATCTTGCGGAATTTTTAGTGTTTTTTACGGAATTTTGCAGAATAACTTTGAATTTAAACAGTAAAATCTTGCGGAAATAAATTAATTAATTAAGCTTATAAAAACTGTATTTTATTAAAATTAAATAACTATGTTTAAAAATATATTAAAGTTTACAAAATAATTATATTTTATTAAATTATTTTCTAAATCCAACTTATTTTATCAATATAAAGTATAAATAAAAATTTTAAAATTTAAACTTAAAAATATTAAAAATTTGTTAATTATAATCTTTTACTAAATTATTTTACAAACATTACAAAATGATAATCTTTTATTAAATTATTTTTTTCTTCTAAATAAATTTATTTAGTAGTGTAAATAGTGATTATTTATTGTGTTTATGCTTGTTATATTTCCAATTAGGTATTAATTTATTAGTTTTCACAATTTTTATATGTGATATTTCTTTTGTTTTTAATATTCATGTCATATGTTCAACATTCCACAACATTCCATAAACTTTTCAAACTGGTGTAGTTTATGAAAACTTCCACAACATTCTACACAATTTCACAACTTTGTTTAACACCATTTAGGCCCTACATATCAAAATGCATCCGAGTTTATGTGCAATTTTTTCAAGTATTAGAAATACAAAAGTCTCAAATCATTCGAAATAAAGAAAACATTGTTAAGCATAAGATGTTTACTTTTTGTTCTCTTATATGTATTAGTACAAAGATCAACATTAGAAAGGAAACCCTTTTAACTAGAAATCATTGAATTTTTCTTTTGGTTTCCAGAACGCTGAGGATAATGAGTACCAGGAAGGTGTGGATCCATCTCTTGAGTTTGTGATTACATCTGAGGACATCACGGCCACCGGAGCTCCGGCCACTCTCCTTATCTTCAACAATGAGAAGGGTTTCTCCGAGAAGAACATTGAGTCCATTTGCAGTGTTGGAAGGTCCACCAAGAAAGGGAATCGAAAACGCGGTTATATCGGAGAGAAAGGTAACATATGACCTTAAGACAAACTCCATTTTCAAAAGTCCCTTGTTCTTACATGTGTGTTCTGTTTGCAGGGATTGGTTTCAAGAGTGTGTTTTTGATCACTTCTCAGCCTTATATTTTCAGCAACGGCTATCAAATTCGATTCAACGAGGCACCTTGCAGCCACTGCGGTCTTGGTTACATTGTTCCCGAGTGGGTTGATCAGCATCCTTCTCTTGTCGACCTACAAAGGATCTATGGTTCGGGTTCTTGTCTTCCCACAACGACCATTATCTTGCCGTTGAAGAGTGACAAAGTTAAGCCCGTGAAAGAACAGCTCGGTAATGTTCATCCTGAAGTTGTGCTGTTTCTATCGAAAATCAAGCGTCTCTCTATCAGCGAACACTGCCAAGATCCTAAGCTCGGCACTGTGAACTCAATCGGGATTGTAAGCGAGACTAATTTTGTGTCGAGGAAGAGCATTGATGCTGAGTCTTACACTATTCATCTCTCTGCTCGTGGAAATGGGAAGAATTCTGAAAAAGAATGCAGTTACTATATGTGGAGGCAAAAGTTTCCGGTGAAACATGAGAACCGTGTGGAAAGAAGAAGCGAGGTTGAGGATTGGGTGATAACTTTGGCGTTTCCCTTTGGAGAGCGTCTTGGAAGTGGAAATAGCTCTCCCGGTATCTATGCGTTTCTTCCCACTGAGATGGTGACAAACTTCCCCTTCATTATACAGGCTGATTTCATCCTGGCATCGTCGAGGGAAACTATACTACTTGATGATATTTGGAACCAAGGGATTCTCAACTCTGTTCCGCTGGCTTTTGTGAACGCATTCACCTCCTTGGTGAAGAAGACCGATGCTCCGGTTTCTAGCTTGCTGCCTGCTTTTGGGTTCTTGCCTGTAAAGCAATCTACTTATGCCAAGCTGAATCTTGTTCGAGAATCTGTGAGGACTAGGATTTCTGCAGAGGAAATTGTGCCAAGCGTCTCACATTTGGGTCAGAAGTTCTTCCACAGGCCATGTGAAGTGGCTCGTCTCATTCCTGCTTTCTGGGACCTCTTGGAGAAAGCCACAAGAGAAGGCGCGGGCTTGCAAAACTTGTCCTCTCATGGTTTGTACATTCTGGACTCGTCCTTTGACAGGCCTGAAAACGACGACGTTCTGGATTTCTTGGGTTTGCAGAATGTCAGCGACGAATGGTATGCTAAATGCATTCAGGGCTGCGATCTTGTGACAAGTGTATCAGAAAATACGTATGTGGAGGTTCTTCTTTTCATAGCTGAGAATTGGAAGTCCATGTTTCAAGGTACCAGCATGGTTAAAGTGCCGCTTATCAAGTACGTTGTTCGAAAGGGAGCCAATTCGCTGAGCAGTTTGGCAGAGTTCGATCCACGTATATTATGCTTATCAACAGATCAGAACCAGACATGGCTGCTTGATTGGAACGATGAGTTCAGATGCATGACTAAGTTCGTTTTCTTGCCACAGACAACCCGGGCAGCGTTGAAAGCGAGCTCCAAGAAGGAAACACTACTTGCGTGGCTCAAAGAGAAGATTAAAGTTGCATCTCTTAGTGTTTCTGAGTATGCACAACGTCTACAGGAAAATCTTAATGGAGATAAGAAGATTGTGGTTGCCTATGCACACTTTCTGCATCACTCGCTCAAGAAGAAGGTTTTGTCGAGTGAGGAGGCTGTTAAATGTTGCAAAGACATGCCACTTGTGGACAACTATGGAAATGTCAACACAAGAAGGAATGGGGTTCTTGTTCCTGCTAGTGCAGGTAAATGGGTCAGCCTAATTGGGTCTAATCCTTGGAGGCAGGACGGCTATATTGAACTCTGGGAAGAGTATTTGTCGTCTCGCAGGTTTGCTAGTGTGCAGTCTAATCAGAGAGAGCTTCTCGAGTTTTTGACATCTTATGCTATGGCTGGAGATATACCTTACATAAAACCACCCAATGCCGCTATACCTGCGTTGTCTGGGGCTCTAAGAAAGGAGAATGCTCTGTTGCTCTTGGAGTGGATTAAGTGTAACAGAGATTCTCTTCGTCCCAAGTTTCTGGAATCTGTTATAGGAGGCAGTTGGTTGAGAACAACGTTGAATGGATTCTCTGATTATCGGTCGCCTTGTCAGTCGTTTTACCATACTTCATCATGGGGAAGTATTCTGCAGGACAGTTCGATTCTTGTGGATATTCCACTTGTTGATCGAAGCTTCTATGGGAAAAAGATTGAGGAGTATAAAAAAGAGTTGGAAATTGCTGGTGTTATGTTTGAGTTCAGTCAAGCATGCGAATTTGCTGGTAACCACCTAATGAGTTTAGCGAAGACATCGTCATTGTCAAGAGCCAATGTATTCTCGATTCTGAAATTCATCAGGCACTTGAGAGAGAAGCTCCTCTCACCAGAGAGTTTCATCAGAGCCGTCAAAAATCACCCGTGGCTAAGGACAACTTCCGGTGATAGATCTCCAGATGGAGCTGTTCTGTTCAGCCAAGACTGGAAAGCTGCGTCGCTGATCAGCGATATTCCATTCATTGATAGAGATATCTATGGTGAAGCTAGCATCAATGGGTTCGAGGAAGAGCTTAAGTTGCTAGGCGTTGTAGTTCAGTTTCCTGACTACAGCCTCATCGTTTCTCATTTGAATCCTTCGAAGCTGAATTATCTGACACCTGATGCACTGTTCCTGGTACTTGATTGCATGCGTTGTTTGAGTCCTTCAAAGTTGATAAATGCCCTGAGAAATTCTCAATGCTTCAAGACGAAAAGCGGCTTCAAAAGTCCTGCCGAGTGTTTCATACCTGATCCGGAATGGAGTTGCCTTCTATCTGTTTTTGATTGTTTCCCGTTGATCGACGAGGGTTTCTATGGAAGCAAAATCTTATCCTACAAGGAGGAGTTGAAGCTAATTGGTGTTGTGGTTCAGTTTGAAGAAGCTGTGAAAGGGTTTGTGCGCACATTTAAGTACAAAGCTTCTACCTCTGCTCTAACCCGAAATGGCGCCTTGTCTCTTCTATCTTGTTACAGGAAACTGATGGGAGGTCATCTTAAGTATTCTGAAGATCTGATGAAAACCTTCAAAGAGTTACAATGGCTGCATACCAAACTTGGCGACTTCCGCGCACCAAAGGACTGCATTCTCTTTGAAGAAGGTTGGGAACCTCTCCGCTTAATTGCGAATCTCCCCTTTATCGATGACAGCTCAAACTGGTACGGTGAGAGTATACACGATTACAAGAAAGAGCTAGAGATCTTGGGAGTTACAGTTGAGCTGAGAAAAGGCATGAGCCATTTGGTTAGCTCCCTAAGTCTCCCTGATCCGTCTCGCATCACTCCTTTAAGCGCACTGTCTCTTCTTAAGTGCATCAAGTTCTTGCTTGAGGACAGATTTGGGAAACTCCCTGATGAGCTCGTTGAGAAGGCTTCTGTCAAATGGTTGAAGACACATGCTGGTTACCGCAGTCCGAATGAGTGTCTCTTGTTTGAAAGCAGCATGGAATTAGAGCCGTGTGATGGTCCTTTCATCGATGAAGAGTATTATGGCTCAGAGCTTAAATCGTTCAAGGAAGAGCTAATTGCGATTGGAGTAAGCCATGAACCAGCCAAAGCTTGTGAGTTGCTTGCTAGCCACATTTGTTTTGCTGACTCTGATGCGATATCCCGAATATACAGATTTCTCTGTAAATCTGGATGGAAACCTGACAAGGGTGCATCCTTAGACCGAATCTGGATCCCGGATGCTGAAAAATGGGCTGATGTTTCTAGCTGCGTGCTCTATGACAAAGACAAGCTCTTTGGATCAAAGCTAAACGTTCTTGAAAAACATTACGACAGTGAAAAGGATGGCGATCTTCTTGGCTTCTTCTCATCTGCATTTGGCGTGAGAGCTAACCCTTTGATTGATGATTACTGTGCTTTGTGGAAAGATTGGGAAAAAACCAAGGACAGATTGTCAAACGACGAGTGTTGTGCGTTCTGGAGGTTCGTCGTGCGACACGGTAACAACGCTGTTCTGGAGTTCCTCTCTAAATCAGTTTCGCGTTTGCCTGTTAACGCACCAGACAGCAGCAACACTGGAGGAGGAATCAAGTTATCCAACATGAGCGATGTGTTCATAGCAGATGACTTGCTCTTGAAAGATCTGTTCAAAAGTTCCCCTGTTTTTGCCTGGTACCCAACTCCAAGCACCAAGACATTGCCACAAACGAAGCTTGTGGAGATTTACAGAAAAATCGGCGTCAAAGACGTCTCCAAATGCGTGGATATGGCAGAAGCTAAGTTAACTTACGGATTCAAGACTGAGCAGCAAGAGGATAATCTGATCGGACCGGGGTTAGTGAGGCTCATTCTTGGGTCTCTCTCTGATCCATCTCTCAAGATAGAAGCTGGGGAACGTTCTAGAATCATTCATGGACTTGTTAGCCTTAAGGTTCTGGAAACGTCAGAGACAATCTCGACGGAGTATACTCTAAAGCTACCGTCAAAGGGAGAGAAGCTAATCGCAAAGGCTAAGCAGATGATAAGGTGGGAGAGAGAGGAAGGAGTTGTGTATGCAGAGAAGATGGAGAAAGCGTGTGGGAAAAGAAAGGTTTTGGAATACGCCACGTGTTTCGGCGATGTGATTGCGAAAGGAGTGTTGTGGGAGAGAGAAGATCTGATCGGACGGTTGTCTGAGCTAGTGAAAATGGCTTACTTGGTTGAGTTTGATGAAGAAGCTTTAGAGTTTCTAATGAAGTCCAAGAACCTTCAGGTCTTTGAAGAAGATGAGAAACTCATTGCAGATGCCTTTTCGCTCAAGTAACCTAAGGTACCTTAATGTTTCATTTGGTATGCTTGTGTAAATTCTTGTTATTTTGGTCTGTGAATTAAAAACGTGTCTTTTCTTTTGCAGATGGTGAAGTAACCTCTTTGTTATGTTCAGAGTCTCATTTCTCGTTTGGTATGCTTCTTTACATTGCTGGTATTTTGGTCTGTGAATGTGTAAGTCGGCTTCTGTAAAATTGAAAGTGTATCGTTTCTTTTGCAGATGCCTTTTATGTTCAGTGTCGTACTCAAGGAGCCTCAAGAAGCTCTATGCTCAGTCTCGTACTCGTTTATATGCGTCTATTTTGGTATCTTTAAGCTTTCGTAGTAACCTCATGACTCTTTTGAAGCCTGCAGAATTAAAAATGAAATATTTTCAAGTTTTTCTTTTCACAGACGCAATTAAAAACATTTATCCTTTTAACACTTTACACAAACGCGCTACAATGAGGAGGTAAACAAGCAAACCCAAGTCACAATCTTGTTGTGTTTTCTTCTTCCTTCTTTTCCTTAAAATCTTTTTAATAGTGTTACACGCTTAATCTGGTGACTATGACCGTCCTATACCAGTTCCGGTTCTGCCTCTACCTCTTACTGCATCAGATATCTCAAGTCGTAATTCTCTGGAAGCATCATTGTCTTCTGAAGACTCTGAGCTATCTTCACCGACTCTTTTTGATACAGACTCATCTCTTGTTCTTAAATCTTCGTTAACACGGCTTGAAAATTCCCAGCTCCCTCCTCTCCTTCCCCTGCTCGACTCTCTCGAATGCATAATTCCACGTCCTTCGTATTCTTCTGGTGGAAGCATTCTGCTCAAATCCCGTGATGTAACTGACGCTTCCATGTCCTTGTCCATGTCACCGAGTTCTTCTTCTACTGTCTCGTGCCACACTGGTTTTCTCCCCATCTCTATGTCTTGGGAAACTTTATGTAAGCTCGGGCTTGACATCCCTCCGTTTACTGTCCTTGGTGGGATTGCTGGCTCCTTTGAAACCTTTGCTCTGAAACTGTTCTGAGATAAGGCAACGCTTGTGCAGAATACTTCCATGAAATTCCCAATTATCCCTTTGTTGAAGGGGTTCTCGTGTCTATCATACCGATACCTAAAGTTTTCGTAAGTTGACTGCCCAAAGCACAACATATCAAAACAACAGAACCAATGTTACAATCAGCTAACTCATCCAACGGTCTCAGGGCATTGTGAAACCAGAGCTTTTAGAGAGTAATGATTTTACCTGATTGGTACTGATTAGGTATAAGTGGAAACCGGTAAGCCCACCAACGAACCAGACCGAGATGAAAGTGTAGATTATTAGTGCAATGGAAGCAGGAGTCTTGATTAATGATCTCCAGATGTTTATCTTCTCACCATGCATTATGCGCTTGACGTAAATCCAGCAAAACACATGGACATAAATGCAGAGAAGAGCAGAGCACAAGACAAACATGAAGTAGAACCTGTAGTTTCTCTGCATAACAAACCCCAGATAACCATTAGTTTCTCTTGAATCCTCTAGGTATATGCAGTAATCCTCTTCGGCAGATTGATTATATATTAGGTAAAAACATCTCATTTTATTGTCTGCAAAGATAGTTCTGATTCTAATATCCAAATTTTTAGAAACCTGAACCTCATATATTCACAAGATTCAATCAGAGAGAGAAAAAAGAGTGAGCAATAAAGACTTTTGTTGAGGCAAAAGAATATCCATTACCAATCCAATGCACTGACCAAGCCAAGGACAGTGATGATCAAATTTCTCCACACAGTTGTTGCATATCGAGCAATGAGAAGCGCGGGGTGGTCTATAAAGCATGCATGTGTCACAGTATTTGATCTTCACAGTGATTCCATTCACAATCATATCCTTTGTCCGAGGCAACCGACTCTGTGGAGTATGAGCAAGACGAGGTTCGCCATTGCTTTCACTACCCTCTGGTTCTGGAGGATATAGATTACGTGGAATTATTCCTGGGTCTCTCCCCGAGGTTAGAAGCAGAAATAATAGATCCTGTCGACAGACAATGATAATAATTTATTATCAAGATGCCAAGAGTAAAAGGATACTGAAGAGAAATATGTAAGCAGAAGCTGAATCAGACTAGGAAACAGGGAACAAACATTCATGAGAAAAGAGGAACTCACTAATAAATTCAGACCAACAGCGATGGCTATTACTGACACTCCTCTATGGTGAGGAAAATCATCGATAAATTTTCTGGCAACAAAAACACAAAAAATAGTGACAGGAGCTGTAATCAAGAAGATAGTGATCAGAATAGACCGAGCATCGGGTCCAAACACGAGCCTTCCACCAAGGAAGAACACCTGGACAAAAAGAAAGAATAAATCAAAGATGAGTAAAATATCGAGAAAACTAGTTACATACATCACCAAAACAGTTGAATTAACAACTCTTGTAACTATGAGAAGACACATCTTGATAAAAATCTTTACTGAAGTCTGATAAATCCCACACAAAAAAAAAAAGCTCTAACTTTGTAAGAAACGAGCAACTTTGACAGCATAAGCTACGCCGACCAAATCTCTTCAGCTTAAGAAGACACATTATTCGAATAAATGTAGAATCTCTAGACAAGTACATGAGGAAGTGATTAGGATACCAAAATCAAACCAGGTAAAGCAGAAAATCTCTTATGTCACAAATGAGTTTCTTGCAAGTGTTTTCTCTAATTCTCTCAGGGAAAGCACAAATCTTGGTGAATCATTACATGAAAACATCATGGAGACTAGCTTGAACGATGGGAAAGTAAGATTTGAGGTCTTTTCAAAGTCAAATCCCAAATTAACAAAGAGAATTAGCAAACAACTTCCTAAAACCATACATCTCAAAATTAGGGCATACAAGTCAACTCATTAGTCTAATCTTCTGAAAATTTGAACAAACCCAGAAAACAAAAAAAACAAAGAAGAAAATGATTATGCGTAAACAACAATAATTCCACAAAAAAAATCTGAGGATTTCGATTCAGATCTTACTCAAAGACCTTAAATCTGACCCAGAAAACACAAGATCATAAGAGAGAGAGAAAGAGAAGCTCACGTTATTCCCTTTCCAGCCTTTGTAGGTTCTGATCAGCTCATCTCCGCCGCCGCCGCCACTGAAGCCGCCGCCGCCACTGAAACCGCCGCCGTTAGAACCAGGAGCTCCGGGACGACGATCTGACGGCTGCAAATCTAACATCGGAAACCAGGAAAAAATCGTGTTTTTGCTACAAAAGTCTTTGAGCGAATAAATTCCTTTTTTTAAACGGAGAGAAAAATTATGAAGAAAATAATTAGAAGAAAATCAAAAAGAAAATCAAAAAGGAATTATTGACTTGGGACAGAGAATTATGTTTTTTCTTCGGCTACTTGCCTTAAGCCACCTTTCCCCTTTTACGAGTCAACTAATTTCAAGTAATCAAATTAATTAATCGTGTTTATGTGTAAATTAATTAAACAATTCGAAACTATAGAGGAATTAGTCTCTCACCAAATCTTTTGGATATTTTTCCCCCATTTTAGAAAAATTTGAAATTACAATTCAACAACATAAGTGGGAAAGACAATTTATTGGTTATTTTTTAATAATCATACATAAGTTTTCAAACACTTATCATGATCTGCCACACGTGCTTTTGTTTTAATTTGAGCTTTCTGAGTAAAACATTACAAAAAAAAATATATATATCTAATATAATATATTAAGATTTTTTTTGTCACACTCTCTGAGGAGCTGCCACGTGTCCTCTTATTATTTATCTTTTGCATTTTGCTTCAGAACAATTATTTGTCCACCAAATTCTTGGCCCACAAATTGTTGACATGTTCTTAATGAATTTTCGGCCCACCATACTCTTAATGTATTATCTCTACCAATTTTTAATGAATTTTCGGCTTCACCAAATTTTTAATGAATAATGAATAATGCAGTCATCGAACTCATCTGAACAATGAACAATTCTTTTTCTCCTCTTGCCTTTTTCCTCCTCTTTTTCCTCTCCACCCCCAAAATTACAGATCGAACTCATCTCTTTGCTTTGTCTTTAATTAAGTTCTGTTCTTGGTCTGGTTTTAGTTTTGTCCTTTTGTGTAACTGATTATGAATCAAGATAATTGATTTGATTTTGAGCTGGTGAATAAGCAGGGGTGGGTGAGGGAATTAGTAGATGCGGCGGCGATGGAAGGCGGTTACGAGCAAGGCGGTGGTAGGAAATTGATTTGATTATGAGCTGGCGAATAAGCAGTGGTGGGAGAGGGAATTAGTAGATGCGGCGGCGGTGGAGCTTCTAATCTAAAGGTAATTCAACAAAAATAAAAATAGTTTACGGATCCTTAAAATAAAAATAATTAATAGGAGTATTCCTGATTATGTACCTTACCTTAAACCCCTTAAATTTGGATGGAATTTTGTATCTAGATTTTCCATCGATTAATTAAAAAATAAATAATAATAAGCGTATCCCTGATTATGTGGCTTATTAAATTTGTAAGCAATAATGATTCAAAAACAAAACCAAAATGTATCTTCAAATATATCAATTATGACTAATTCAAATATATTCCAAAACCCATTATTTCTGACGGAGTTATTACCATTTAATTCCTACCAATTTTTTCTTACCCTAAATTTGTAAGCAATAATGATTCAAAAGCAAAACCAAAACGTATCTTCAAAATTCAAAAACAAAACCAAAACGTATCTTCAAATATATCAATTATGACTAATTCAAATATATTCCAAAACCCATTATTTCTAACGGAGTTATTACCATTTAATTCCTACAAGGTTTTTTTTTAACCTATTAATGTTTCATCATCCTCTCGGTTCTTTGTCATTTATATTCTAAAAAACAACAACTATTCTCTACCAAATAATTCTCTCACAATGGTATCAAATGATATCGACTCAGCCATTGCCCCTTTCTCCTACACAACCCTTGATGCAATAGATGAAAAACTTCAGCCCCAATGCATTGTTGTCCGTCTACTACACACGTGGGAAGCCCGTAATTTTAAAGAGAACAATTGTTTGCTCAGTGTCAACTGCTTCCTTGTCGATGAAAAGGTAAACATAGAACCCATTTTGATTTTGTATCTATACACTAATTCGACTTAAATGTCCACGTAGGATTGGTAATTAACATTGTGATGATATTTATAGTAACTTGGAACCGTCTGTCTTGGAATGTCAATTACATTTCTAAGTATGAAATATTTCGTATGATCCTCTTTAAATGTATATAGTCTTTTACATTTTTGATATTCAACTCTTTGGGATTAATTTGTGTTAGAAAATCAGTGAGATTGAAATAATTTGTAGATTCATTTGGTTAAGGAGTTGACTAATATACTCCTTCCACAGTGCTTCATGACTAATATACTCTGAATTTTTTCATTGTGTAGAATGCATCAATACAGACATCTATCCACCCCCGTCGAGTACATAAGTTTAGGAATAAACTTAAAGAGGGGAACATCTTTTCCATAACCGCATTTGATGTCAAGCAAAACCTTAACTGCTACCGGTTGACTGATCATCTATATAAAATCTACTTCAATGAGCATACCGCTTTGGAAGATGTCAATGGTGACCAATACAACATTCCCCATGAGTATTTCTGTATTCGTCCATTTGCAGACCTTGAAATGATGGTAAACAAAGGAAAGCACTTACCATGTACTAAACTGAGAAAACACTCTTACTTTGTTAATACATTTCTACGAAGCTAACTTCGCTACTTCTCTCTTATTTGAAGATGTTATTGCACAAGTGTCATGCATTCGGACTTCACAGAAGGTGGACAAGACAACAACTCCTCCTAAGACTTCCTTAAATCTTACTTTGACATGTACTTTTGACAGGTAAATAGCGGCATACATTTTTTCATAATATTTTGCTTACTCTTTATTCATATTACAATGACTAATTTTTGATACCATATGTAGTGGTGAGAGTGGTTATATATCTGTATGGGAAAAACTCGCACGCCAGCTTAGTGAAGAACTTGTCCAACTAAAAGACGCACCTCTTCTTGTCATTGCAACTGGCGTGAACCCAAGAGCTGTTGGTGGTAAGTTAAATCTAATAGTTACCTAGAAGTTCTTCCTTTGTGTTTTCTAGACTACGTATAATGGATTATTTGTTGTTGGTGTGGTGCATGTTAAATCTGTTTATTGAGTAGATAAGTTCTTCTTTATTTTATTTTACGCTGAATATATTATAACAGCATTTTAGTAAGATGAGAATGTTTAGGGTCTATTACTTGAGTAAAAATGTTAGTAGAATGTTTTGACCATTCTTCATAATATTACTCTTGGTTCCAGTTATCTCTTATAATATTATTTACTTAAAAGGGAAAATTATATGTATTATATTGTCTCACTATAGCTCTGACTATGCTTCTTATTTAACATTGTAAGGCCAAATATATCTCAACGCGACCGCATCGACTCGGATTTTTTTCAACCTGGACAACATGATCACTAAAGACTTCCGGAAAAGGTACTGAAATGAACATCTAGTCTTTCATAAACCACTTTTCCCACGTATTTAACTATAACTACCTGGTTTTTCCCCTCCAAAATTCCAGCACATACTATAAAAACACTCTTCTCCCTACGAGCGTTGATGGAACTGCAGGGTCCATTCCTTCTGATTTTCAAAGTATTGGGCAAATTTTGGCTTTCGTCAACGACAAAGGAGGCAACCCCAAGATGTTTTGGTGTAAGGCGAAGGTGGTTGACGTGATATTAACCAGTGGGTGGTTCTTTATAGCATGCACTCGGTGTTCTAACAAAATGACTAAAAGTGGAGGGAAAATTACTTGTGAAACTTGTCCTATTGTTCCAGCCGTTGGGGTGCTTCGGTATGTACCAGAATCCCATAGTGTAACTTAGTTCTACTTTTCCTCCACCTCTTAACTATACATCTACTTATTGAATGTCATAGGTACCGTATTGAGGTTATCGTGGAAGATGATAATGATACTTCCACATTTGTTATTTTCGAAAAAGCTGCTGAAAAGTTGTTGAAGACAACTGCATCTGACCTTGCTGCGAAGAGTGTAACAAATTTCATTTACAAGAAGATTCTTCCTTCTCTTTTCTCTTACATAATACTAAGCAACTGAATTCTTATGAAACAGGCTAAAGCAGAGAATGATGGTTTTGGAGAATAGAGTTCCCCTAGCCATTCGTGATATTGTTGGAAGAGTTTTGTTCTTTTGTGTGAAAGTGTCAGAGTATAATTTCACTACAATACCAGAGTTTTCCAGTTTATGATGTCTCACTGCCTACCAGTGTTATTACCAAAAAGGTTAGATTGATAAATTTTTCTCTCTGATTTCTATTACCTCTGTGTCATTGTGTTTTCTGTATTAGTATCAATACACTTTTCTTTATAGCGGAGCGTGACATGTGAATCCAGCAGTCAAAACAAACCTACAAAGGTAACCATCGGCACACCAAGTAATGCAAAATTGGGAATGGAATCGGAATGTCATGAGTCTAAGAAACCCCGCCTATTTTTAATATCAAAATATATGAATATTACGTTCAATCCACAAAAAAACCATTGACATTCAATAGAGATTATGTATTTAGTGCTATATCTAAAAGTCTACAAGCGATCACATATCTATTCAAGTATGTCAACAACAGAATTGATAAGGCTAATATTGAAGTGGGTAAGACTAAGTAACCTATCTTCTACCAACAAACCGAAAGATGTTATCTAAATTCCTTACTTAAAGATGGAGAACTTCCACTTATTCACTATCATTACAAGTTTCTTAAATTTCTTCTTCTTTTTCATAGTAATTGATATAACTTTCTTTAATCCAAACCCGTGCATCGCGCGGGCCTTCCCCTAGTATTGCCATGTGAAACCGTTTTTCCTTAGTTCAATGGTCTAATTAAACCGACTACGCCTCATAAATACAAAATTTTGAGTTGTTACATTTTACATTTTCAATTCAGACATACAAACACGTTTTCATATATTAGAATATGAAAATTTACGATATATAAAAGTTTCATATTTTATGGTTATTGAGATTGCTATTTGGAAACATGGATTACAATATAACAATTTTTAACAAAAAAAGAAAAAAAAATTGGATTACGAAATGTTTGTTTTAATTGAAACTCTAGTTTATTACGTTAAAAATGGGAAAAAAAAAAATTCTTGGGTTCACCCCCTAAGGTGAACTTTTGTATTCACCCCCTCTAGTTTTAACCAATCATTGTGCTATGTCATTTAACAATTAAAAAGAAATTAAAAATTAAACAAATTAAGAAGATAAAATAATTTGGGGTTTAAGATTTAGTATTTGGGGTTAGTGTTTATTATTCGGGGTTAGGGTTTATTATTTGGAGATTAGGATTTAGGATTTGTGGTTTAGGGTTTATTGTTTAGGGTTTAAGGTTTGATATTTGGGGTTTAGGAATCCTAAACCCAACTACTAAACCTTAAACCCCAATTACGAAACCTTATACCCCAAATAATAAACCTTAAATCCTAAATATTAAACCCTAAATAATAAACCCTAAACCCCTAATCCTAAACTCTAAACCCCAAATAATAAACCCTAGCCCCAAATACTAAACCCTAAATAATAAATCCTAAACCCTAAATAATAAACCGTAAACTCCAAATCTTAACCTCTAAACCCCAAATAATATTCCCTAACCCCAAACATTAAATCCTAAACCCCAAAATATTAAACCCTAAATCCTAAATCTTAAATCCTAACCCTTAAACCCTAAATCTTAAATCCTAACCCTTAAACCCCAAATCCTAAATCATAAACCACATGAAAGAGAGAGATAATTAGTGGTTCCCATATTTATTTTAGTGATTTAATTTAATATATTATTTAACTAAGTTGTGATTGACTAAAATTAGAAGGGGTGAATATAAGAGTTCATCAGCCAAGAATTGTTAAAAAAAAAATCTTTTTGCTTTTCTTTAGCTAAAAAAAAGAAATTTTTTTTTTTTTGTTTTTCTAACAAGTAACAACGACACAATTTTGTGTTAGTTACATAGTGTTATCTAAAGTGTTATTACAATTTTTTTTTTAAAACATCAACTGCTATTTTTATTTATATCTTTAAGATTTAGTTCTTATATATTGAGCTAAATGAAATTATGTTAGAATGAAATTCTTTTATTGCTTAATTAATTGTGAAACAATATATATATATATATATATATATATATATCATCACTTAAATCGGATAGCATTTTATTTAGGCATACTTCTAAGTTTAACCAAATGTGAATTATTAAATCATTGACTCAATACCTATGAAATAGATTCGAATGTAAAAAGATGCTTAGTCTAGTAATCCTTTTAATTTTTTGCCTACTGGATGGTAACATATCCATTGAGCCGCCAGCTTGTCCACACCACAGCATATCCATATTATTGTTAGATTTTTTTTTTTTTTTTTTTGAGAAAGACCATATTATCATTAGTTGCTGATTAATAGCACAATTATGTCAACATTTTAGATTTGTGATTATCAGATAAAGGTTATGTCTTCTTCATCAAATTTTTATTAAATTAATTTATTTCGAATTTAGACCAAACCGTAAAATGTATCTAATTCAATCCGTGTTGAACAATTCTTCTCGTCAATTTTGGTCTCTCTTATTTGATGATTTGTTGGACCTTCCAATCCGTTTTTCTTTTAATTCCGGTGGACCATATTTAATTAGAAATGAAATGACGGTAGTAGTGAAAACCATTTACTAAATCCTAGTCAAACCATTTACTTAGGCTTTAATATTTTGTAGCCAAATTTTTAGGTTGTAATTATAGGCACACTACGTGATAATAATATCATTCACAAGTAAATAGATGATGAAATAGGTTTTGTCCCGAGCAGTAAAAGATCTCCCAATTTAACAAACATACAATTATGAAAATTAGTTATTTATATATATATATATATATATATATATATATATATATCTTGGAAATTTCTCTTTGAAAAGAAAATAGGAGCAGTTCTACAGACAACATTTCCTCTTCTATTTCTCTGGTCTCAAATTGGCCGTATGCTTTTTATTAGGCATTAATTTTAATTTACGTATATTGATTTCAACAAATAATAGTATTTAAATTCACAGTGGTGGTAGTAGTTAGGTATATTTACCAAAGTAATACTCCTATCAAGGTTCACTCATACAGCTTTGAAGTCAAGCCATTCAAGAATCCAAAAATAAAATAGGTTTTGATTATATATGATCATATGATAATCACCACAATTCTACAGAAAAAAAGTGACATGATACGATATATTGCAAACAAAAAACAATATAGGGACATATTGTTCTTGGTAAGGAAAAAAAAGATCTCAAAAGCTCAGAAGAAAAAAAAACCACACTCGAAATCGTTTTTTCTTACTAGATTAAGTAGGAAAGGAACTCAAAAAAGAAAGAATAAACAAAACCCATCAATATTGTTTTCTTCATTTTCTTAGGATTAAGACTGAAAGATAATTATATATAGAATGAAGGAGAGATTACTGGTTTTAGCCTTTCTAAGGCATAACGCCAAGATCCTTGAAGTACTCATGCTCCAGGGCTGCTCTTGCATTGATTCTTTTGGTCGGATCCATTAAAAGCATTTTCTGAAACAAATCAAGCACAGAAAATGTTATCATTTTTGTCAAAATCATAGATAGATATCCACAAGTTTGGTTCGGTTTTAGGACTTTCATGAAGGAAACATTCAAAGGTTCTCAGTAGAGGAAACATTGAAACCAGATCCATCAAATGAAGCATCCAGGTCTCTAATGTACCAAAAGTAAAACATATATATGCGTGTATGTATGTATATGGTCAGTGAACTTACAGAAAGGAGATCTATTCCATTGGGATCCAGATTGGGGACAAAAGATTCCAAGTCCTGTGGTATAAGAAAAAAAGATGGGCAAGAATCATTTAGTGCTGTGACTTCTTGTCTACTGAAAATGAGATGTAGAAGTGAATGAGGAAATTTGAAGTACCGTTGGTTTCCATTTAGGGAAAGCAGATTTATAATCCGGAAGCGAAGTTACCCCAGGCCATGTATCCTCGTATGGAGTTCCCATGATTCTGGGAGAAGACAAAAAGACATGGCAGTAATAGATTTATAATCAGTTAACACTTCAATATCTGTCTTCTTTTACTACTTCTCCCTGACAATTAGATTTCAAGTTGAGAATGCTTTCAGGATATCATTGCAGACACAAGTTCTTTACACTAGTAACATGTAGAAGAAAAGTGGATTGAGGAAGTTAGTAATGAGACCTGAAAATCTTGAAGAGTTGATCAATCTCGGAGTCTCCAGGAAATAAGGGCTTTTGGCTGATCATCTCGGCAAAGATGCATCCCACAGACCAAATATCAACAGGGGTAGAGTAATGATGAGATCCTAGGAGTATCTCTGGTGCGCGGTACCAGAGAGTAACCACCTAGAAGGAACAATATGCAAACACTGGGTGAATAACCATGAAGAAATGTGAAATCTGAATGTAGCACTGAATTTTTTTTATGGTAAATTGAATCTAACATAGTTCATTCGTCAAGGGAAATGTCCTTTAAGTAGATCCTTTGAAATCTTTTAGAGATGTCTAAGTTCACTATTCACATTTATCAGATGCAAAAGTGGGATATTACTTTAAGTGGTTCTGTACTCTTTCTCTAATAAACAAAAGGAACCAAGCAAATATGAAGCCATGTCAAAAGATTCATTACGGATACAGAAGAAGAATAAATTAAACTCTTTGGCACCTCATGAGTAAATGTCCTGACAGGGATACCGAATGCTCTGGCCAGTCCAAAATCAGCAAGCTTAAGTGAGTTTGTGCGACGATCAATCAGCAAATTCTGTGGCTTTAGATCACGATGGAGAACCCTGTGAGAGTGGCAATACGCAATTCCACGAAGAATCTGGTAAAGATATGTCTGCAAACAATTGATGAACAAATCTTATCAGCCTGATATTAAGTACTAAAAACACACTGGGAGGACATAACTTAGAGTTCAGTAATATTCACCGAAATTAAACAAATAGACGTGTCAAAGTTACCAGAAGGAAGTTTATGGCACCATGACCAACCAAACAGCTAAATAAGACTGTATTTTTACATGTATCTGGTTTGTTAATTTAAGAAATGCCTTCACATGCAAATGCATCAAGCACATAAATAAAACAATGCCTAGATTTCTTAGTACTCACTTTGATCATATGTAGATCCTTTGCGAAGTCAGGAGATGAGTCCATATGTTTTTTGAGATCCAAGTCAAGATACTCAAAAACCAGATACAAACGTTTCTCACTGTGCACCACATCCTGCAACCTGCGTACAAAAAAAAATCAACCAAAACTGTGCACCATTGCTGAAATTCGTTTTCACAAATGGTATAAACGTCATACTTGACAATGTTGCTGTGCTGCATTTCTTTCAAGAGGGAGATTTCTCTAATTGCTGTGCTAGGAACACCTTCATCCTCCTGCTCTAGCCGGATTTTCTTCAAAGCTATGGTCTCATTGGTCACTTTGTCTCGTGCCTTATAAACCACACCGTAAGTTCCTTCACCGATCTTCTCAACTTTCTCGTACTGTATCAGTATGAGCATTAAACAGAGATTCATCAAAGAGTAACCAGTGACTATGAACTAAAAACAACTATTTCACCAACCTGATCCATCACTTCCCAAATAAGCAAGCTGACACAACTCCACACTTGTAAATCAAAATGTCACAACACGAATAAGCCAAAACTTCACCTGCAGATTGACAATGAAGGCATCACACCATGTTTTAGTTAAGCTATCTATCTACGCACATTTTACAACAAGTACTCTAAGAACACAATCTCAAAATTGAAGTAAAATCTGTACACAAAGACGCAATGAAACAAACAAATCTCAGATCCGGAATACGCTACTAGCCGAGTATGAAACTGTGATTTTATTCTCTGGACAGATTGTGAAAATGAACAATCAAAGAAGACCGATAAAATCTTTAATCGGAAATCATATGAACAACATCAGAACAATCGAACAAAATTCAGAGTAGCGAACTCATATTTTTTTCCAATCCAGAGAAAAGCGAACGAAAATAAACACGACGACGAAACGCGAAACAAAAACACTAAGAAACGCCACAGAAAATGCGAAATGGGGAAAACAACCAGAGATCAGAAGCAAAAAGAATAGGAGATGGAGAGGAGAGATTTCGTTTGGAATTGTGAACAAGTTCATGTCAGAATTCGAACGGAAGAGAAGTTTCCTCCGCTAAGAGATTCATCGGAGAGTAACGAAATCATCTTACCGGCGACGATCGGATGTAGTGTCAGTGACGACGGATCCTCTCTCTGTGGAAAGGCAGTAGAGAGAGACGGTGGTTTCTGTGCAGGAGCTTGAAGAGAGAACTAGGGAAGGCGATTGACTAATAGAGTAAGGGTTTTTTTTTTTTTTTGTGTGTGTGGAAATTATGATCGTTAATTTGATTTTTAATTTCCATTAAATTGAATTACCTAACCCATCTGTATCTCCCTTATCGTTCACTCTGTGTACCGTGGTTTTGGGAACTTGTTTTATATACGATATTGTTTCAGACGAAAAGAAAAAAAAAAGAATTACCTAACCCATTAACTCAGTATGAATTGTATTTTTTTTATACCGAGACGAAAAAGAAAATCATTTCTTGTATTATCTATACTATATAAAAATTGAAACTATTAGTTTTTGACACCGTCCACCTAGGATTTAATTTAACCTATAGTAGCATGTCACGTCAAATATTTAGAATTATGTTAATTTGTTTTGTTGTTGATAATAATTGAAAAATAAGACATGATTTCTTTATATCATTAGCTCATAATTCCAAGTAATTTCCAAATTTTTGTGGATTTAATTTCCTATTTCAATTTTACATTAGGAAATTTTCTTAATTTAAAAGTCTTAAATATTTTAAAAAACGTTATTATTTCAAATTTACGAAAACTTTAGGAAAAGTATAATTTAACTCTTTTACTTCATTCGGACAAGTAAAGTATTTGTTTCACCACGCGATGATTTATTTGCTTCGTTTGATGGATTTTGCCATTAATAGGGTCACATGTACTTCTAATTATTTGAGGCGAGGTTTGTCTAAGCATATGATATTATTTACATGATCTTCAAGTTCCTTAATTAGTTAGCCATCAAATTATTCATCAAATATTTCTTCATGCTATATTTTGTTATTTAAGACAATAACATATCCTTAGATCGCAGGAAAATGAGACCTTAGAAACAAGGTTTTACACAAAGGATATATGAAATTTAATAGTATACATAATATATAGATATCCTTTCTTCTATAATACTCAATTTCTTTTGTACTGAAATTGATTTGTGTACTAAAGCAAGATCTGCATAAAGAAGCATATGCAAGTTCATTCAAAAAAAGCATGGATGCTTGAATAAGAGGAATATAAACTTTTTTGACTTTGGTTTCTGAATATATGCAATTTTGAAATTCGTGTTGTTTTTTTTCTCTGGATTTTACAAAGAGCAAATCCATTTTTCTCCCACCACAGTCTATCTCAGTGATATATCATGGTTTTTACCCGTTTTCAACCATGATATAAGTCCTTTTCATAGAGTCTTTTTGGTATTTTTCGAGTTGTTTTGAGTCTTTGCAAGTTATTGAACGATTGGAGCTTTATGGGAGCTTTTGGAGCATTTTGGGAGCATCAAGGAAAGAAGAGCTAAAGTGATCAAGTCGGAGTCGAGTTTCAAGGCTGTGTCGATCGACACGGACCTGTGTGTCGATCAACATGCCCGTTTGACACGTGAAGACTTCAAGTTTTGAAGAAATTCCAGTTTGGCCCAAAAAGCCCAGAAGTTTACACCAAGGCCCAATCCGATTTTTAGACAATATAAATAGTTTTTCCTTAGGTTTTCATGTTTTTATCTTGTTTTCTATTTGAGACTTAGTGAAGGAGATTTGGGGAGCTTCAGACTTTCAGAGATTTCAAAACCCTTTTGTATCTATAACTCTATCTTTTTAATGCAATTTATTTCATTCATTATGATTTCATCATTTATGTCTGAGTAGTTTGCTTGTTAGGTTTTGGGAAGTTCTAGGGTTTGATGAGAAATTGATAGGATTGAAACCCTGTTAGGATTTATCTTTATGTTCTTCATCTAGATTGATTTAACTCTGATTTTAGGATTGATCAACTGAAATTGGATATCCTAGGTTGCTTTAATAGATGCGAAAGTATTATTAACAACCTGATATAATCTTAGATGAGCAAAATTATCTATTCGCAAAGACATTTGGCTTAGTAATTTTGTGAACAATCGAACCTGGATTTAATGCTTGTCTTTATTCACTAAGTTCGCAAAGAAATTTGGAATTTAGAGATTTAGTCATAGATAATCTCTGCAACGAAAGTTGATTGGTTTTACATTCGTGTTTGAGTTCTAGAACTGCACTTAACAAATCCTAATCGTTTTTATCTTTGTGTCGATCGACACGGATACTTGTGTCGATCGACACGAATCAATTTTGAATCATTCCTGCGAACAACTCATTGCCTAACTCCTATGTCCAATTGATTACTTGAAACTTTATCATCTCTCACTTGTTTACTTTTTGTTTTTTACTTCATTCATACACTTTTACTTAGCAAAATTTGAATTCATTAGTTGATTGTGTGATTTGATTCCCTGTGGATTCGACCCCTAAGTACTACATCGATCTCTTAATTTGAGAGAGTAGCTCAGGGCAAATTTGAGCATATCACTCAGAAACTACATTTTAAGGAAGTCATTTTTGAACAACATTGTGTTATGTCTATTTAGATTATGTTTTAAACGATTTTTTCTACTACTAAGTATGAATGGTAGTTAACTATACTTTTGTGTAGTCATTTGAACATGGAATTTGAAGGCACATGTTTGTACAAAAATGAGAACTTTGGAAAAAAAATTCTTGAAAGACGATGACTTTGCAAGTTTGAAAGAAGAAGATTCTTAACTGTCATCAACTTTTTACAAGTATAAAAAAAATTGGTGATGAAGAGGAACTGAGAGACCGTTTGAATAAACATTTAGCCCATGATTATTTAAAAACAAACTGCTAAATTTCCAGCAAATTGCAGATTGTAAAAGAGTGGAAAGCTGCTCAAGATGAGCTGCCAAAGAGAAGTGTCTCCGTGCTTTCAAACTACAATGGGAATATGCTAGGGAACGGTACGGTCTCCTTTACTGATGCCGCTTAGAGAAAGAAAGTGCACAAGGGGACTTAGGATGGTTTTTCAAGAATGAAGCTTAAAACATTAATGAGGAATATGTTGACTCCATATCAAATGTTCCATCGGTCTTTGCAGCTGAATCATGGGTTGTGATCAATGCACTACAGAAGCCTCGAAAAAAAGGTTTTGAGACCTTACACGTATGCTCTGATTCTCAGGTTTTGTTTAACCTCCTTCGAAAGAAGAAATCACATACGGAGATACATAACCTTCTTTTCGAGATTAGTATGTAAGCTACCCATTTTAGGCAATTTTTGTTTCTTTTTGTTCCATGAAAATCCAATATGTTGACGGATTCGTTATCTAAAATAGCGTTTTCAGCTCTTGATTGTCATCTTCTTAACCAACCAAAAAAAAAAGAGTGGGTGACAAACAAAACTTGGCAATAAAAAGAAAAATTGAGGTTGGTTTAAGTGAAACACATACATCTCTTTCTCTATCACGAGGCCTTTCTAATAAACCATTTTTAAAACCGTTATATTTAACGAGGTTTTCAAGTCTATTTGGGTGCATTTTGGTAAAATCATTACTTTTTCAACATTTTTTTCTCTCATTGATTTTGATTGATGTATTTTGTCATCGATGCTAACTTAGCAGCAACATCATTTTGTGACAGGTTGTATGATGTCTATAAATAGAATCTTATGGCTCCAATAATTGGAAGATTAGTACTACCTCTTTATTATACTAGCTAGCGGTGAAAATTCAGTTTTATATGACCACAATCATAAGAGGTGAACCCTTACGTAAAAATGTCATTTTTGGTGTGTACATTTGTAAAAATACCATTTTGGGTTGTCCATTTATAAAAATACCACTAATTATGGATTTTAAAAGATTAAATCTTCCGACAAAAAAAAACAAAAAGATTAAATCTTAAAATTCTAAACCCTAAAAATGTTTTTACCCCTGTACCATTAAAACTAAACTCTAATACAACATAATTAACATAAACAAAAATAATATAATGAATATATAATTTTTAAAAAGTGGCATTTTAAATTTTTTTTTTTAATTTTTATGGTAAATTAATTAATTAATTATCTACGATTGTTTCACTTTTTTACCATAACACTTTGTATTCGTAAATGTCTACGTCTATCTAATTTAAAAATTAGCAAGTCTAAATATATATATTAAACGCGTATATTGCTAACACAAACCCATGCGTTGCGTGGGGACAAAATCAACCAATAGTGTTATGCCATGTCAATATTTAGAATTAAATTTTTTTTTTGTTGTTAATAGAAACTTCCAATTCTTTTAAAGTATTTAGTATAAGTTAATTTTTTTGGTTTTGTTTGTAAATAGAAAACTTCTATTTGTCTAAATCTTGATTTGTTCTATTATTAGTGTCAAAAAAAAAAGGAAAATATGTCATAGCAATTTACAAAAATAAGAAAATAGATGTCATAACACTTTTTTAGAAAAACACAAGACAATTTTAAAAAAGAAATTAAGTGTATATTTGTTAAAAAGAAAACTCAATTGTATATTTACATATCAAAATTATAAAAAAATGTTAATTTTCCATTCTCCAACTATATGTTGCATTATATATAGTGAGTTGGAGTATTAATATGCATAATTTATAATGTTATTGTATTTATTAGTTTTTTTAAAACAAAATTTAGGTTTATTAAACTAATGTCTATGTTCTTTTGTAATAATTATTTTTCACGTATATCTTTGTGTTCTTTTTCTGTTTTGATTCTTTTATTTTGTAGTTACTGTTATTTGGTAGTTTATATTTAAAGCACAAAGGTACATTTTTGAAAATCATTTTTTCTGCATAGATTTATTATTAATTAAATAAATATAATTTTATATTTATTATTATTATTAATCAATATATAAAATTTATATTCATACGTTTATGTGGAAATATATCATTAATTATTGGAATAAAAACTACATATGTTTCTCGTGTGTGTAATTTATATTCATACGTTTATGTGGAAGTATATCATTAATTATTGGAATAAAAACTACATATGTTTCTCGTGTGTGTAATGTATTGCTATATATATATAAGAAACTCTTCATATGATTTTCTTATAGATGTGTATGATTTTCTATGCAGAGAGTAGCTACAAATAAATTACATAATAACATAGAAGAGCTTCCAAATGCCAACATAATCTTAGCAGAGAGGTAATTCAAACATATAAATTTTATATACGCTTACAAGTTAATTTTACAGGTTTATATGATTTGTTTTTATATATAGACATAATCAACTTATAATATAGCTATTTTTTAAAGTTATAATGAATATATTTAATCAAATATTTGTGTCCTTAACTTTAATCAAATATTTGTTTTAAGTTTTGTTTTTTTATCTTCAACTGTATTTCTCAATTCATATGGTTGAAATCTATACCATATGCTATACCGACTGAATGGATTATTGCCGAAGAAAAAAAAATATGAAAGGTCATTCGGATTTCGGAAAGAAAATAGAAAGAGAATCGTATAATTAAAAAGCAATCGAACCATGTGCTCGACACGCTTTGTGTGTGGTTGGACCGTAATTAGCCATGTATATGAACCATTAATAACCATCAACAACTTTTCAAGTTTAAATGTGCTTAAAGAATTTTGGACATATGGTGGAAGTTGAAAATTCTCAACAAAGAAATTCCTCGGTGAGAAAATAAAATTCAAATATCATCAGTCTGGAGTGAAACTCTACAAGTTTAAAGTAATTAAATTGAGTTATTCTAACATTTTTTAATTTCTTAGATCGATTGAATTAATATGTTTGAAATATTTTTCTTAACAATTTTGTTTTCGAAAAACTACAAAACAAGTTAATTGTGAAAGAGTTATATAATTATCAATTGATTTTAAATTTATATGTTTATATATAACAAACAAACTAAAAAAATACAAATTTTAAAAAATTTTAGAACATTTGCCAATTAAATTCTTAAAACAAAATTGAACAATGTGAAAATTTTAACAAAAGAAAAGGAATATGATAAACATCATAGAAATTGTAACTAAATAATTTGTGGTATCCTTGATTCTCATATACAAATGTTCTACTATGATTACAAATAAGATATGTCCTAGGCTTTATTTATCTTATAAGCTTAATCCAACACTGATTTAGACCAAAGCGAGTCCGAAAATCTTTTGATGAGAACATTGTCACTCTTGGTTGTTTGGTTACCAAATGTAGACGATGTTAAATATAAAATGAGTGTATGTATTATTTTTAAAGAAGTAGAGATATGTGAGTATATCTTTTCCCAAGACTTGGTATCCGATATTTTAAGCTTCTAGATGCCACAGAATCAAAGTTGCAAGGTCACGTCCATTGTCAACAATTATTTCAATTTTAAAACTGGATATAGAGTCATAAGCATTTTTATAGAATCACCTCCCAAATAATATATATAGGGGATTCTTTACACATGCAAGAACTTTCTAATATATATTATTTTTTGTGGTAAATTTTTTTTTTTTAATTTTCTACAGTTGTTTCATTTTCTATCATTATACTTTTGCAAAAGTATATGTCGACGCCTAGCTAATTTAAAAATAAACAAGTCCAAAATTATTTTAAACCAATTGATAAAACAAACCCACGCATAGCGTGGTGAACCCTTACGTAAAAATGTCATTTTTGGTGTGTACATTTGTAAAAATACCATTTTGGATTGTCAATTTGCAAAAATGCCACTAATTATGGATTTTAAAAGATTAAATCTTCCGACAAAAAATACAAAAAAAGATTATATCTTAAAATTCTAAACCCTAAAATTTTTTTGTCCCTATACCATCAAAACTAAACTCTAATACAACATAATTAACCTAAACACAAATAATATAATGAATATATAGTTTTTAAAAAGTGGCATTTTTGCAAATATTTTGAAAATGTGGCATTTTTTAAAAGTGGTATTTGAAAAGTGGCATTTCTTAAAAATTTTTTTAATTTTTATGGTAAATTAATTAATTAATTATTTACGATTGTTTCACTTTTTACCATAACACTTTTGTATTCGTAAATGTATACGTCTACCTAATTTAAAAATTAGCAAATCCAAATATATATATATATATATATTAAACGCGTATATTGGTAACACAAACCCACGATTAGCGTGGGTACATAACCTAGTATATTTATTATAAGATCAAGAACGCTTCTGATTAGTAATTTAAATCGGTATAAGTTTCAGTTGTAATTTAAAGTTATAAAGTGTTACAATGCAAAACTATAAAAATAATACCAACCACTTTATAAATTATAAAATGGTTGTAAATTTATTAAATTTGATACTAATCAAACCCTTATAAGGTTTGCTTCAAGTCTTGAATATTAAGTGTTTGAATGGTTGAAAATAGACATGACTAAAGGTATGTTCATTTGTTCATTGGACATTTTCATTCAAATAGTTCATCTAAATATTTTATATGAACAAATTATTTTTATTCAAATGATCCAACTCGGACAGCCAACTTATTTTGAAAAATTGGCCTAAATTTTAGAATCTCATTCAACGGATCCATATGGATGTTAAGGGTACAAATGGTAGTGAGTGGAAATAATTAGAGTAAAAATTTAAATGAAAAAAAAAAGTGGAATTTGGTTTTTTCCAATGTATTCTTCTTATGTTTTGGATAATAACGATTCTAGAGGAATAAGGTTTATTTTCCTCTATTTTGGTGGGACCTAATAAAATTTGGAGGAAAAGAGTTTATCTTTTTGTTTTTGTTTTTTTGCAACACATTATTTTTCATTAACTTAAATTTCGATCTTACATTCGTTCATACCACAATTCATACCACAAATACATGAAAACAGAAGAAACAAGATAATTATACAATAGCGAATCAAAAACAATTTCTCGATGCGTCGGTATAAAGTTCACGGCTAAGCCGGAAAGCATTAGTTTGGTCATATTGAGCCGTGACGTTGAAAGACTATCCATATCTCCAGTTGCATCTTCAGGCTCGGTATAGACCGCTACACAAAAATACAATACGGTTATGGAAATGCTTGGTTTTGATTCTGAGAAGGATCTTACTCTCAAAGAGAGAAGAAACGGTGGGCAAGTTCTCTCCCACAGGAATGAAAATACAAGATTTTAGAATCTAGAAAACTTTGGCCTTCTCTCAATAGAAGAGATATCATGATCAGTAAAAACTACATGATTTAAGAATCTAGAAAACTTTGATGTTCTCCAAAAAGAGAAGAGATCGAGCTCAACCAAAATCTTGGCATTGAATAATAGGCTCGCTAACAGACCCAAGAGACACTCATGGGCCAAGCCCAACACATGCCAAAACCGTACTTGGCCAATGGTTGTATCGATGATGGACTGGCTTTGCATCGATGGGACTTCGCCCGTGAAGACAACTCCGGCAACAACCAGAGAACGGCGGTCAGAAGCAGAGACACGAGGAAGGAGATGGAGGGAGCAAGCATCGAGAGATGGACTGTTTAACGTTCGAGAGGAATCCAGAGAGCATCCTGATCTGGTACCGTTCATATTTATAGGAGTTACCAGAATGAAACGACGGTGATGAAACTTGCCAACGGTGAACAAAATCGACGATGCAGAGGATAGATTCGTCGACTCTGGTGGAAGAGGAAGGTTCGGTTTAGCCAACAAAGGTATGTGAGATGGAAAGCAATGGACAGTTAGTGCAGTGGAGGAGGAAGCGCGTCAGTAGGTTGGAGAGCCACCGTAAAACTAGCCGGAAAAGCTCTCCGGAGCTCTGGATCTCCTTGTGGATATCCAAAACAATCGGCAAACAGTTGCCTCTTCAACAAAAACAAAGCTTTTTGTTGGGCCAACTTTGACAACCATATCTACGAAAGTGAAGCCCAAGCCCAGTTCCAGCTTCAAGCCCAGGCCCATTTCATCTCTCCATGGCAAAGGAGACACGGCTGAGGAGCAGGTTAGAGTCTTCATCGAAATCTTACACCCATCAGCAAGTGGCTCGCCGTAAACACTCAGAGAGGAAGAGAGAGGCTTCTCAAAAGCAAGTGGTGTTTGAGATCGGCGTGGAAAGGCGTGTGAAACAACCCGATCCAAAATTTTTAAAAAAATTTCCAATTAAACCCCGGATTATCATTATCACAAATGATAATCCTCAACGGTCGAACCTCAACATGCGGAATACAAATAACAATTAAACAAATTCAATAGATCTCATACTCTACTGAAACCTAACCAGTTCAATTCAATAAACCCAATCAATAACCAATAATAAATTAGACCAATATCCAATAACAATAACCAATCCAATCAATTCCATTCGAATAACAATAAAGCAGTGGTTCCAAATTACTACATCCTAGAAATTCTAACTCATCGACCATGAAAACGAGACCTTAGATCATCTCCTCTTCACGGCCATGATTCCACGATCACATTTTCTCTTTACCTGCAACACATGGCAAAAAGAGTTACGTGAGTATTATCACAAATACTCAGCGACGTGGTCATCCCGTCTACAGGTTATTTATATACAGACATAAACAAGAGATACAATACCAAGATGAGCATACAATCAAGCATACACGAAACAACCAACACGAACTAGTACAGAAGGCCTGTGTCGATCGACACAACCACTAGGTGTCTATCGACAGACTGTCCTATGTCGATCGACACACCACCATGGTGTCGATCGACATGGAGCCCCGTGTCGATCGATACACCACCTGGTGTTGATCGACACGACATCGTAGAACCCAGGAAACAAGCCTATCCTCTCATGGCTCGAATCCCAATGCGAATTATCGATTCCCTACACAAATCCAAGCAACAAACACACGAAAACAACCCAACAACACAAGCAAACGCATTCCATCTAATCCTTATGCCTATATAAACCCACGATCACGCACTCACCTCGATTTCAGATTGAAAAGAGGAAAAACGCGAGAACGAGCGAAGAACACACGAACCGCCCCTGATTTCGTCCTTTCCAGACCCGAAATCAATCCAGCAACAATCCCCTTTGCGTTCTAACAGCTCAATTGCAATCCTTCTCAAGAAATCTCCCAAAAATCACTCAAAAACCTTGATTTCAGGCTTTTCTCTCAATCCTTCTGATTTCTTTAAGAAAATCGGCCAACCAGCAATAAAACGCGACTATTCATGTTAAAATACCGAACCCTAGGGTTCTCTAAACCAGTCCGCCAAACCGGATAATTGGAACAAAACCGATCGGTCTAATTTCAATTTGTGTCGATCGACACATACCACCTGTGTCGATCGACACACTACCCAGAATCCGACTTCTCACAAGTTAATACACCCACACCCAACCAGAATCTACTTTTTGGTTCACGGGCATTACAATTCTCCCCCACTAACACGGATTTGACCTCGAATCCTGCGACACCGTCACACTACGGTCTCAACTACCTGACCCAAACCCGGCCAGCACCCTTCGAGATCACACTCGAACCACACAACCCGTCCTACTAAGGCTAACACTCTCATCTAAAAACCCGACAAGATTATCCCGGTACCATCAACGATGCAACGCCCCTGGTCCAGATCAGGGCTGCCCGATTGATCGCCTAACAATCAAACAAGAACATGCACGACCAACTGTTGACCCCAATTGGACCAAATGATCGCACAACAATCAAACAAGAACATGTACGACCAATGGTGCAACATATGCTACCAGGGTTGTCCGAACCGAGGATCTAAACTTAAGTAAAAGACCCTAGACTCGACATCCACATACCCCCTGACCCCACCTGGTCAGCACCACTGAGATCACTCCCGATCTTTGAAGCTCATCCAGTCTCATACTTACGACCACGCTCAGACGCTACTGCTCATAACTCATACTCATAACTCATATACATATACACCACACCTACTCGCAGGATCGTCACCCCTTGAGTTACATATGCAGGCAACCCACTATCCCCTGGAGAGAACCACTATCCCTCAAAGTATATATAGGGAACCCACCGTCCCCTAGAGAGAACCACCATCTCTCGAGTATATGCAGAGAATCCATTATCCCCCTGGAGAGAACCACCATCCCTCATGTATGCAGGAAACCCACCGTCCCCTGAAGCAATACTCTGAAAAGTGGATCCTAAGCACATGTCGACCGGAATCACCTCCGTGGCCCCATCATGACATCCCCTAACCCGGAATATCATTACCTCCGTGACCAATCACTAGGCCACTCGAAACAATCCAACCACCATGGGTGTCTCCACAGAGTCCCTGGAAAAGACAATTCTAACTCACATAAAACTTCTTTTCCAGACTGTCCCTAGGAAATAAACAGGTTCTAACTCGCATAGAACTTCCAGTATAACCACTCCTAGAAAATGGACAAGCTTTAAGTCGCAAAGAACCCCCATTCCTAACCATCACATGACCCCACCAGTTATAAAGTATAAGAACTCACATCTTATAACACATTTAATAAGGAACAACTCATCTTATTAAATCTGAAAATGTATAATTGTTACAACAACTCCAAACAAAAATACATACAACTCGTAGCCACATTCTAAAACACACTCTGAAAACCAAAAAAGAGACTCAAGCCACCGTTTCATTCTCGAACCACTTCGAGAACTTCTTCTTCATCGACGCTTCTGGTTCCCAAGTCTCCTCCTCAATACCGTCACAGTCCCACATGACTCTCACCAATGGTATACTCTTCCGACGCAGCACTTTGACTCTCCTCTCAAGAATCCTCACAGGCCTCGCTTCCAATTTCATGTTGGGCTGAAGATCCTCTGGAATCCTAGCCAAAACCTCCTCAGACTCATGTAGACACTTTCGCAGCATTGACACATGGAAGACCTTGTGAAAAGCCTTCATACTCTGAGGTAACTCCAACCGATAAGCTACCGGTCCAACCCGCTCCACAACCTTGAACGGACCCATAAACCTCGGACTCAGCTTATTCTCCAAAATGGATCTGTTAGGATTCCTCAACATAGCTACCTTGAGATACACCAGATCTCCCAACTCAAACTTCAGCTCCTTCCGTCTCCTATCGGTGTAAAAATCTGCCGATCCTGAGCCTCCCTTATGTTCAGCCTTAAGATACGGATCTTCTCTGCCGTCTCCTGAACAAAATCCGCACCAAACATGCTCGTCTCCCCCACTTGAGTCCAGCATAATGGTGTCCTACACGGCCTCCCATACAGAGCTTCATATATAGAGCCATCCCAATACTCGCCTGGTAACTGTTGTTGTATGCAAACTCAACCAGGTTCAGATGATCCGCCCAATGACCACCATAATCAAGCACACACATCCTCAAAAAATCCTCCAAAGTCTGAATCGTCCTCTCAGACTGCCCGTCTGAGGATGATATGTTGTGCTCATATGCACCTTAGTGCCCATCTCAGCCTGAAATGCCCTCCAGAACTCCGAAGTAAACCTCGGATCCCTGTCTGACACGATACTCGCTAGCACCCCGTGCAGCCTCACTATCTCCCGCACATACTTCTTAGCCAAAACTACCGCTCCATCGGTCTTCTTAATGGCAAGAAAACGTGCTGACTTGGTCAGACGATCCACAATCACCCAAATCGCATCATACGTCAGTGACAATGGCAACCCCGTCACGAAGTCCATGGTAATTATATCCCACTTCCACTCCGGAATAGGCAAACTCTGCAACATACCACTCGGAACCTGATGCTCAACCTTCACCAACTGACACATGTTGCACGCTGCAACCCAGTTAGCTACATCCCTCTTCATCTCGACACAGTGATAATACCGCTTCAGGTCATGATACATCTTGGTCGCTCCGGGATGAATCGATAACATGCTCGAAAGAGCCTCCCTAAGGATCTCCTGGAGAGACGAATGTTGTTGCCTTGAGACCCGACTCAGTAGACTCTCAATTTAACGCCGCAGCCGAGCAGCAAAAGCATGCGCATCTTACTGCCTATCCAGCGGGAGCCCCGTCAAAACACGAGAAAAGCAAGGAGTTGAAAAGGCCTAAGCCGGCATGTTCAAGCCTATCTTCGCCCAAGTCATTGAAGTGTCTTAGAAAATGGTTTCGTGTTCCCGACGACGTTGAGCTGATGGTTCCCTCTTCTACGGACCTAGCCCACAGACCTCCGTGGTTTTTTCCACGAATGCCTCCTCTGGTTTCCCATTTTCGAAGGCATTTTACAGTTTCTCTGGAGATACAACCTCGCCTTTGCTCAGATTTATACCTGCGGTATCCATCATATGGTTGGAATACTAATTCGCGCTATGGAATGCGAGGTCAAAGTTTGCATTAACCACTTAGAGTGGATGTTAGAGTTCAGGCGGCGCGGCGAGAAAGAAGAGTTGAAGTACTATATTTCAAGCAAAGCAACGGGAAAGGTGATTTACGACTCTCTCAGAAAAGACGAGTTTCTGAAACTCATTTTTTCTTTCTTCGGGTTTCGAAAGCTTCGGTTGGCCCAGACTGTCTGAATATAGTGAAAACTCGTTGGGGAGTTCTCGGTAGTCGAACCGTTGATTGCATTTTCTTTTGTCGATCCACTAGCATTAGGATTTGCTTAGTCACTTGTTTTAATCATTCTTTGTGACTTGTCTTTTGCTTCTTATTTCGCAGCTCGCTACCGGTTGCTCCCGATTCCTGCTGATTTTAACGTTGTCCGAGGAGTCTTGCTGCAAGAAGTGTAGTTGGCTGCGCAATTTCTGCCTCCGCAGAGTTGAAAAGGCTTTAGCAATTTCGCAAAGACTTCCCGTTGACTCCTCATCTTCAGATTCTGACATGAGGAGAACGTCATTTTGTGAACAAGAAGCCGTGGAGGCGAAAGCTGCGATGAATTCGAAGTTGGCCGCAACAACGACACAGAAGGATGATGGTCCTTCCACGACGAGGACACTAAAATAGAGTGCTTCAAAAGACGTTTCTGAGTCGCGTTATAGCCCCGTTGCAGCTACCCCCTCTGCCTCGCGGTTACTTACTTCAGGACCGTCAGTAGCGAGGAACCCGGCAGCCACTGCTCCAAAGGTTGTCCGCGGGGATGCCGTGAGCCGCGGTAAAGGGAAAGTCGTAGATTGCGACGCAGACAAGACCGCGGCTCATGATAAGGAGCAGGCCATGGGTCGTGCTACAGATGGGATAGCGAACCAGGGTAAGGAGAAGGCCGCGAGTCGCGATAAGACGACCATTATAGATGCTTCTGGTACCAAGTGTCCTCCCCCTGATGCGGCAAATGGTATCACTAACGCAAAGATCCCGAAGAAGGAGCATATTGCTTCTCCTCTTCCTTGCTCATCCGAGATTGTCCCGTTGTCGTTGACCTTTGGAGCGTTTTATGATAATGCCACGGCCGCTGCTACCCTTTTCTCTGGGATTACCTTGTCGGCCGAGCATCTGCCTTCACCGAGTACCTTGAGTAGAAGTAGATTTTACGCAGACATGTCCCTTCGCGGAGCTAAGGTAACTCTTGATTTATTTTGATTTTGACGTCGCGCTTCGCGTGAGACTAAAGGTCTTAACTTGTGTATTGTTTCGCAGTTCCTTTTTCACTTAAATAGTATGGTGCTCCGATATGTGGCGGACGCTCATAGGGACCTGTCTAGGCTCGAAACTGCTCGCTAGGAGTCAAGGTCGTTTGAGAAACAGTGGAGAAAAGAAGAAACCAAGGGTTTTACGGAGAGCGAGAAAGCGGCCAAAGAGATCTCCGATCTTAAGTCGAAAGTTGGGACTCTCGAAAAGAGCTGCAAAGAGGCGCAAGACGAGATTGTACTACTTAGCCATGGCATCGTAAAGCGTGAATCGCGGATAGCAGAGCAACAAAGAGTGATTGACGCTGCTACCGATGTCTATGACTCGCAAGTTGCCAGTGCCGTGGCTGACGCTAAACTTGGGCTGGCTAAGGGCTTTCGGGAGCAAATGAAGCGAGCCAAGGGAATGCTCAACCTGCTTACCGGTGATGTGTCTACCAAGATGGCCTATCTTGCGCAAGTAGACGCGAATATTGAGCTTGTTAAGCTTTTACAGGGCGAGGAGCCACCGAATTTGGTCGATGAAATGAAGAACCTTGAAGTTTGCGGGTTGACGTATGTTGGAGCATACAAGGATTTTGACAAAACCGCTGCCACTCTGAAGGAAGAGTTAATGATCTTAGAAATTGTTGACGGGTTTACCACCGGTGAACCGATCAAGCTCTCTGCGGCCAGAGTTGGGGTTCACGATCAATTCGGCTCGAACAAGGGTAATCGGGATCTTCTAGAGTTAGGTTCGCAAGCTAACCGTCAAGGTTGTGTTGGATTCTCTGGCGAGGAGATTCCTGTTGACGTGGCCGTTGGTGCACCTGCTGATGGGTCCTTTGACCAAGTGTTAGAAGGCGTCGACCCTGTTTCTGCTGGTCCGTTGGTACCAGTGACCATTGCAGAGAGTACTGGGATACCCGCGGAGGAGGGAAACCTGTAGTTTGTTTGACTCTCTTTCTTTTATACTTTGCTTTTGAACTTAGAATGTATTGGGTACCTGGACGGCTTTATCCATTTTTACTAAGGTGCCTTGACGGCTTTATGCAACTTTTAGGATTATGGTTTTTACCTTGTAATCTTGTTTGATACAAGATGATAATGAATGCGGCTTTTGTTTATCGAGATGTTCTTTTTGTGATAAGTCGAAATGTTTTTTTCGAAATACCAAAAGACTTAGTAATTTTTGCGTATTTTTCATGTCTTGCCGCGGAAAGATCTAATATGGATCTCCACGGGTAGTCTGTTATGGATTTCCATGGGATACCAGTTAAGGATCCCCGCGGATAGTATGTTAAGGATTTTCGCAGAAAACCCATTAAGGATTTTTGCGGGTTTTCCTCTTAAGGGTTTCTGCGAGAAACCTGTTTAAGGTAGTTTAAGTATTCGTTCCAACGGTTACTTTAGTTTTTTTATGTGTTAGTGATTCGTCTTTCGGATTACACGATGATATGTCCGATTTACAAACGAGTTTGTACTTAACAAATCTGCTCCGGATATGGGCGTGTTTCGCGGTTAGAACCAACGTCTTGCGTATTGGGTTTTTTGATGAAACATATTTGGTTTACAGGCGAGTTTTCTTTTAACATGTCTGCTCCATAAATGAACACGTATCGCGTTACGACCGACATTTCGGTTGTCGGGTTTAGAATGATCATTTCGGTTTGCGGAAAAAATTTCAACAAGTTTCTCCGCTCCTATAATGAACATACATCGATATAACCAGCGATTTGCTTACTGGGTTAGAATGAACACTTTGGGTTACGCGTGAGTTCCTCTTTGAAAACACCCGCTCGATAATGATCATATACAAATTTGTATAGCGCGCTTATATTTTGATGAGATTGTAATAGTCAGATCTGAAATATTTGTTACGGGTTTGTTGCTGGGGCCAGCAGCAACAAAAATGAATAAGAGACATCTGATATTGTTAAGACTTTGCGAGAATCTGGAATGGATGTAAACGAGAGAGTAAAGTTTTTGTTTTTTTTATTGATCACAAAGTTGTTACAAAAATAGGGAGTATACGAGTATACGCACCCACTCAGCCCCCCCCCCCCCCCTTTGTAGGAGGGGATAGCTCAACCCATCCTAAGACGAGCTGCCTACGTACCCTTTGTAGAGAGATCAAGCCGTCCCGTAGTTCATGTAAAGTGAGAGAAATGTCTCAATGATGGTACTATTTTAGGTGTCGTGCGTTCCACGACCGCGGGATTGGGACGCTAGTCATGTGGGGAAGTTCGTAAACATCGGGTTTGACGACCTTTGTGACTTTATAGGGTCCTTCCCAATGAGCTCCCAATTTTTCGGCGTTGGGCTCTGCCGTGTTTTGGAAAACTTCTCGTAAGACTAAGTCGCCCTCGTTGAATCATCGAAGTTGTACTTTGGAGTTACAGTACTTGGCCGCGGCATTTTGGTAGTTGGTGATACGTACCAAGGCTTGGTCGCGCCGTTCGTCTATGAGATCGAGTTTGTCGATTTGCAAGAGATGGTTGAGGCCTTCTTGTCCCGACATGAGTCTACGGCGAACTCCGAGAAAGCGTACTTCAGCGGAAATCACACACTCCATGCCATAAACAAGGGCGAATAGGGTTTTGCCCGTTGCCCTTCTCAGAGTCGTGCGATACGACCAGAGTACTCCATCTAACTCGTCAGCCCATCGCCCTTTCTTTACGTCGAGGCAAGTTTTAAGGCCACTGGCGATTGTTTTGTTGACTGCTTCAGCCTGGCCGTTTCCTTGAGGGTACCTCAGGGTAGACTTGTTTAGGCAGATCTTCCACTTATCTCAAAAAGCTTCGAATCGCGTAGAGATGAACTGGGAGCCGTTGTCTATGATGATTTCATAAGGGACTTCATGTCGACAGATGATGTTCTGCCACACGAAGCTCTCTATGCTTCAGCTTCCACCCATTTAGAAAAGTAATCTGTTAAGACTAGCAAGTATTGCTTCTGTCGTGACTTATGTAAGGGACCGACGATGTCCACAGCCCAGCGCATAAACGGGTATGGCGATGTAACAGATGAAAGCAGTTCAGTGGGTTGATGGATCTTCGGCGGTGCCTTTGACATTTTTCGCACTTGGCGGCAAATTTCTCGCAATCCGTGATCATGGTTGGCCTGTAGTAACTGTGACGCTTGATCCTGATTGCGAGTGATTTTCCACCGAAATGATTGCCACACGAACAGCTGTGGGCTTCCTCCATGATTGCTCTTGCTTCCTTCCTCTCGACGCAAGAAAGTAGTGGTCCGAATATGCCCCAGGAGGAGTTGTGCTGGTACCGTTTCCGTTGTCAACGTCCATCGCGTCTTAGGATTGTTCTGTACTTGCTGCATTTCTGTCAGGCGTGGGACCCGTCTCGTGCTGAATGATAGGTTCGCTTGGCGTCTGTAGCTCCTTTTGAGTAGAGAAAGGTTGGTTGGTGGTGTCATTAGTTACAGCTTCTTGTTGACTTGCCGCATTTGCCTCGGTTACTTTTTCCTTCTCTTTTGCTTGCTTCGCGGCCTGTGATCGAGTAAGAACATTCACCGTTTCTGGCTGAGCTATACTCAGGTGTTCAATAAATCCCACCGGGATGATCCGTTTCAAGTCTGGATCAGAAGAGGAGGCGAGAGCCGCCAAGGCATCGGCGTTTATGTTTTCTTCCCGCGCGATTTGCGTGAGACTGAACTCCTCGAACTTCGTGGCTAACTCCCTAGCCACTGCCAAATAAGCCTCCATTCGGTCGTCTTTGGCAGCGTACTCTCCGTTGAACTGGTTAACCACGAGCTGCGAGTCGCAGAAAGCATTTACCTGCTCGATTTTCAGTCCTTGGGCGAGTTTCATGCCGGCAATGAGGGCCTCGTACTTGGCCTCATTGTTGGATGTGTGACGTGGTAGAGGTGAGATGTATGCCGATGCCGGAGCCATTCTTTGATGAAGAACCATCGACGTGGAGTTGCTAATGCGGTGTTTTGACAACGCAGATTTCTTCGGGAAGCCTAATAAGAAAGTCAGCTAACACTTGAGACTTTACGCAGGTCCTACCGCGGTACTCGATGTCGTATTCACTTAGCTCAATAGCCCATTTGGCCAGTCTACCGGATTGGCTTGGGCTATGCAGGACATATCGAAGCGGGAAGGTGCAGAGGACAACAATGGGATGAGATTGAAAATATGGCCTCAGCTTCCGAGCGGACATGATAACGGATAATGCCAACTTCTCCATCAGTGGGTATCTTGTCTCAGCATCAGTGAAGGACTTGCTGACATAAAAAATTGGCTTCTACTCGCCGCGTTCTTCTCGAATCAGTACTCTGCTAATTGCCGTTGGCGACACCGCCGTGTATAGGAACAGTGGCTTCCCCTCGACAGGTTTAGCGAGTACTGGGGGACTGGCTATGTATGCTTTCAGCTGTTGGAACGCCTCTTTGCACTCCGGTGTCCACTCAAACTTCTTGATCCCCCTTAGTGTGTTGTAGAAAGGTAGATATTTATCGATAGACCGAGAAATAAATCTGTTGAGGGCGGCTACCCTTCCCGTCAGACGCTGCACTTCTCGCTTGTTGCGGGGTGAAGCCATGTTGATAAGTGCATCGATTTTTTTTGGATTGGCCTCAATGCCTCAATAGGTGACTACGTAGCCAAGGAATTCTCCTGACGTGACCGCGAACCTGCACTTCATTGGATTCAGCTTCATGTTGTGGTCATTAAGCTGCTTGAAGCATGCTGCAAGGTCCGCAATGTGGTCTTTCTCCTCCAATAATTTGACCAGCATGTCATCTATGTAGACCTCCATTGTTTTACCGAGTTGATCTGCGAATATCTTGTTGACTAAACGCTGATATGTTGCGTCAGCGTTTTTAAGACCGAAGGGCATGACCTTGTATCAGTATATTCCGCGGTCTGTGATGAAAGCGGTCTTCACACGATCATCTGGGTTCATCAGGATTTTATTGTAGCCAGAGAAAACATCCACAAACGTCAAGAGTTTGTTGCCTACCGTGACTTCGACAAGACGGTCGATATGTGGTAGAGGAAAGTTGTCTTGTGGACAAGCTTTGTTCAAATCAGTGAAGTCTACGCACACTCGCCATTTCCCATTCTTTTTCTTCACGACGACAGGATTGGCCAGCCAGTCAGGGTATTTCACCTCCGTGATGGACCCGACTCGTGGGAGCCTTTCCATCTCATCGTTCACGGCCTTGGCTCAATCGGGACCAAGCTTTCGTTTCTTTTGCTTCACAGGTTTGAACGTTGGATCAACGTTGAGCTCATGACTAGCGATATTGATGTCAATGCCAAGCATATCTTCCACTTCCCATGCAAAAGTATTCACATTTTTCTTTAGGAACGAGATCAGCTCTTCCTTAATCTTTTTGTCGAGTGTGGCTCCGAGTTCGATGCATCGCTCAGGGAATTTGTCGTCTATGAAGACTAAGATGACGGGATCGCAGGTTGGCAATGGACCTTATTTTTTCCGATCCTCGTCAAGCTGGAGTTGCTATAAGAGCTGGGCGTGCTCTTTCCCTGGCTCGCGGTCTGCTTTCATCTTTTTCGTCTCTCTGCGAGTTCTGGGCCTATATTACGGAGTTTGTGTTCCGCCAAAAAATAGATGCGGGATTCCTTCTGGTTTCTCCAGATTGTATTGCTGCTAGCTTCAGACCTAGAACTCGGCAGTTAGCAGTGGAGTGCCTGTAGATATGGTGGTATTCGCAAAAACCTTCTTCGTTGAACGTGCTTTGGTCCCTGACCCACATATTGCTTCTGCCGTGGCCCCGACCGTGTCCTCGACCACGGCCGTAACTCGACGTGTTCGCCTGGTAATTGTGGGCTTCATTAAATCCTCCCTCGTGCTGCACGAAACCGGACCCTTGGCTATTTTTCTTCGGATTTGGGGGAGTTCGTGGTCAGGGCGGGATTGTTCTCGTTGCCGGTCTGCTTTGTTTTCCCGTGCTTTTGGGCTAATATTCACACGTCATCTTTGCTTTTTGCAAAGCATGTTGACCGGTGTAAAGCGTCTTGGATAGTTTTCAGCTCGTTCACGGTTAACTCCTTTTTAAAATTTGTTCGTACTATAGAGCTTTCTTCAACGCCTCTATGGCAGCTGTGTTGGTTAGCCCTTCCACCCGAACTAGGACAGTTTTGAATCGCTCCATGAAACTCCGAAGAGGTTCGTTCTGTCCCTGCACCAAGGATCATAGCTCGGTGTCAGAGGTTCGGAGCTCCATGAACATTCCGTAGTGCTTCAGGAATATCGCGGACAGTTCATCGAACATGTTGACCGAATTCCACTCTATCCTGGGAACCACTGAGGCGCCGATCCCTTAAGATTTTCGACAAACATGAGACATTGGGCGATGTCTTTCTCGCCTTTCCTGAAGCTCAGGCGCCCCATCGCGATCATGAATGCTTGGAGATACTCTGTTGGATCGGTTTTCCCTTCGTACGGGGTGATTTTTATCCTTCCGGGGTCCGCAATGTTTGCTTGTGCGATGTGCATTGTGAAAGGGGTAGTCCATGCTTCCTCGAGGACTCGGTCGATCTCGGGTGCTTTGCTTACAACCCGATGAACCTGGGAGCACCCTGATGAACCAGCGTTTTGTGCCATCTCTGCACGGAGATGGGCCATCTCTTCCTTTTGGGATTAAAGCAGAGTTTTGCGTTCTTCGTTAAGCTATTGCTCCACCCAGAGAACGTTCTCTTCTTCCTCTTCGTACTCTTGATTACGCTCAAACTGCGAGCTGCTCCGCTGAGCCGCGGCTCGGGTCTCCCACGCAGTGTCATGGGGTTCCACTGAATTTTGTTCTCCTATTGGGCTTTCGTCCAGATCGATCACCGGAGTTCTCCCATCAGCCGTTGGAGAGTCTGTCGATGTGCTCGGCTCGGTGATATTAGCCATGGGCCGGATCATGGGTAGACCATGGATCCTCTGGGCGCCCATCGGTGTTGAGAAAGTTAAGGACGTTGGGATCACGCGTGCTGCGGTTCTCCCGTTTAGGCTTGTTTCCCTCTCACGGGAACGGCTCGCCATTAGCGGAGAGCGTAGTTCACTGGATAGCGCTGTGTTAAGCTTCTCCTGGATCAATTGTTCATCATGGTTCTCATCTGTTCCGAGAACTCTAGCGTCGTTTGGATCAGCGCCGTTGTCTGATTAGCGGCAGGCCGCGGTCGCGGCTCGTTTTCAGTTGCGCCTGCACCAATCACGCCGGGCTACAGATTGGTGCCAGTTCCGTCTGCACCAGTTTTGTCGGACCGCTGGGTCGTGCCGCTTCCGCCTGCACCGGTCATGTCTGCGCCAGATCTGTCGATGACGGGCTTGTTCTCTCCGCGGGAATCACCCGCGGTGTTTCTGTCCTGGGTTTCTTCAACCATCTCTTACTGTTTGCAGGGTGATTCCTTCGTGTAAGACAATCTAGGTTCTCCTTATACGGCGCCAAATTGTGGGAGTCGAAACTCAAACAATGTAATTTGTCTTAGGGTTTGAGGAACAGAGATTTCTAAGTGCGAATCACGGAAATCAAATAATAAGAGAATGGATTTTTATTGATGTTTCTGCGAATCAATGTTTACAAGTGTATGCGAAAAACTGCGGATCCCCTTCTATGAGGGTTAACAAATGTATATATAGACTTTCTCCGCGGCTAGGGCTTCTGTTGAAGAGATAGAGATGTCATTATGATTCTGCGGGATTCTCTCGCCGCGGAGTCGGTTACATGCTGTGGGCCTCTTTTCACGTCCCGACCCACTTCTGGATATTGCGGCCCATTCTTACGGCTCGGTCCGCTGCTTGCTGTTATCATCTCGCGGGCTCAGTTCATGGTTTAGCCGCGGGCCGGTTTAAACTAGAAAGTGAGGTATTTCTGCGGGCTAGCTGTTAAGAATTTTCCGCGGAAAACCTGTCAACAGTTTCACGCAGGAACCCTGTTAACAGTTTTCCCCATACTTAACCAATTTTTGGGGATTGATTTGTAAGGGGTGGATTTTGACCCATACAACATCTTTCGTTTATAATAATAAGAACCTTTTTAGTTAATATGTCATATTATTTGACAAAAATATCTAAATCAATACGCAAATTGATTAATAATACTAACTATATATATTAAAGGTCAACTAAAACACTGAAAATTTATTTTTTCATTAAATATTTATTTTTTATTAAATTTAGTTTGTCCACTATACTTTTGTATTTTATTTATAAGTGATTAGTTATAAAAATAAATATTATCTATTAAACTATTAAAAATGAAAATTTAAATTTAATAATATAATAATTAAAATATTTTATTTAATACGATATTTAGCGTTTGTTGTTGGAGATGAAATGCACTATAACATTAAATTTGGTGTTGTTTTAACACCAAACCAATATGATGTTTTGGTTTGAGTTGCTCTTATAGAAAAAAGAGTCAAACTTTTTCCTCTCTTTTGGGTCACAACGAATATCAAACTTAATTGCAAGCTTTTTCAGCTACAAATGGATCCGAATTTGTAGATGTTCACTAAAAATCCCCGTAACTAAACAAGGATTTAATAGGTTATAGGTTTCAACGACTAGTTGTTAGATCTAATGATCTATCCATTCAATTATATAACATTTGAAATTTTTGTATATGGGTCGGATATTTTCTTTTATCGACCGTAAGTATTGGATCCTAAAACGCAGAGGCTAAAGGCCCAAACAAACAAACAATAAACAATTTAATTAATTAATGAGTAATGAGAAAAAAGGTCCTACCGGGATTCGAACCCAGGTCGCAGGATTCAAAGTCCTGAGTGCTAACCACTACACCATAGAACCGAGTAATAGTTATTGGAAATATTTATTTTATATTAACTATCTTAAAAGTGTGTGACTTATTTTCTTCGAAGTATTTTATGGATGGACCTTCTGAAGTTTCAGGATCTTGGGCTCTTACATCTCATGTGAGGCCGAAACTAAATATAACCGTCTCGTACTAAGAAATGTTTGAGCTAGATGATAGAAATATTTTCATTTCAAATAGTTAAATCAGCGAGCAAACTCTTAGTTAAAACTGACCAAACATATGGATTTTTTTTTTTTTTTTTTTAACTCTTATATCATACACTTATCTTCCCTTTGTCTTTTCTCATTTGTCCAAAGAATGTAGAATACAAGCAACTGAGTTTGAGTTTTGCGTACTACGCATTAAGGGTGGACGACCATACCCCGCTTGAGCTGCAGAGAGAACCGTGCACGTTGATTGGTGTTTAAGAGCGCATACCTGTGTAGTGTCCAGCGAGTTCCTGCAGAGGCGTTGCCACGTATCCTAAATCTTCTATGTACAATATTTCCTCGAATTACTCTGTTCGAGGAGCCAATCCAGATGTTTTCGCGAGGAGAAAAAAAGCCGACAAAGATCCATATTCGATGTTCCTCTCGAGGCTCTAAAATAGCATTGAAATGATTCAGAAGATTCCACGGATGCATAGAAACATATGGTTATGATTTTTATTATCGTAGTAATTTGAAGGACCGTTTATCGTAGAAAAATTCTAATAACAATTTTCTGGTTTCCGATAGTGTTTTTAATCTGAATGTACATGTTTCGAACTTTTATTTTATGATAAATCGTGGGAACTCAAATTCTATGATTTTGAAGTCAAACCGTTGATAATACCACGTTTACATAAAAAAATATTCTATCTAAGTAAAGTTGAACTAGTGATCTAGACTTTGAGTATCTACTATAAAAATCATTAGCCTACCATCCACTTAGTTACATATTTCGAACTTTACATGAGTTTTTTGTTTCCGATGAATCTATGGGCCAAATTATATTTTTTTATTTTTGTTTGCTTGGAGCCATAAATAATTCTGAACCGGCTCTGATTAAAACCCTACTATTCTTTCAAGGCTCTGATTAAAACCCTACTATTCTTTCAAGTTCTAATATATTTTATTAAATTAATGGTCCAAATGAAAATCGATCTAGAGGTAAGTTACATGTGGTATGGGTTATAACATATTTTACGTTAATCCGTAGTACTTTTTAAAAGGACAGAGAAACTTATTCTCTTATATATGAACACAGAGATAAACAACTTTTACAGCCAAAACTATTCGTAACTACATATTGTGGGGTTTTCAATTCCTGCGTTTCTCACCCTTGAAAATCATATAAATATTTGTAGAAGTTTCGCATACTATATAGTATTATTTTCTTTTCGAAAAAGAACCCTAGTCGAGTTACTACACAAAAGGAAAAGATTAAGATTGCGATATTTCCAATGTTTTTAAATCCGATCTGGATGACGAACTGGAATGCCAATTGGGTCATCGGGTCAGCCGGTTGAACCGGGTCAATTGCTGTTCAATTGCGGATCGATTGATTAATGAATTTTAGTAAATTTATATATATCTATATAGTTTTATAAATATAAAATAAAATAAAATATATATATCAAGTAACTATAGTGATCAAAATAAATATTAGTGTATGTTTTAATTAGTTTTTGTTTTTAAACTTTTAAATCTTTCTCATAAAAAAGTTAGCAAATTTTATTGATGAAGTAATAAAGAAAAACACTTAAAAATAAAGAAGAAATAAAGAAAAACAAATTAATTGTTAATTAAAAATATTAAAAATACGTAATAAAATCATACAAAAAAATCAAAAATTCTAACATTTATTTTAATAACCTTTTTAATTTTGGTTGGTTCTTCTTCTTTTTCCATTGTCCCTTAAATTCTCTATACTATTTTGTTTTTTAAAGTTAATATTCCGTTGATGTAAAAAAATTTATCCATGAATACACTCCTAAATTTTTTTATTTTTACTAAAACCGGAAACCGCTTGGATCGGGTTTATGCCAGTTGGGAAGGTTTTGACGGATTTTTCCGGGTTTTAACGGTTCAATAGGATTTCAGATTTCATTTAAAACCCAGACTAAGAACCTTGTCGGATCGGAGTTCAACCGGTCGAATCGGCCAGTCCGATCCGGGTCTGAAAACATTGGATATTTTCTCTCTAGTTGCCAAGTAAGGCCCCTAGGCATTGGGATATGTCATCATTGACACCAAAAAGAGACCCTCCTTTCGAAAAAGAGGATTCACTCTCTCAAATAAATACAAATGTGAAGAAGTCGTTTTTAGTATGAAAAGTGAGCAAAACCCAACAAGAAAAGCAAATCATTTCAGGAATTATATTAACTACTTTTTATATGAGATTATGTGAATTATATTAATCCGTCTATGTATAAACTTTATTACTATATATTGTTGACTACATAAACTTCTCAAAGATTTCTGGGATTATTCACTACTATCGTACATTTTCATCATTTTCAGGAAAATTAATCTTGTAGAGAAAGAGAACTATCAAAACGGAACAAACTTCTCAGGAATTTTCTCAAATACTAGTTATTGTGGGGTATTTAATAAGAACTAGTTATTTTTCTTGTCAACAATAAGAATTGGTTACTATCATGAAATTTCGTTTTTATACGTCAATATATCCACCAAAAAGGTATCGTAATGCTTTTAAAAGTTAAACTCTTGTTTAAAATTTGATTATACACATAAATTCCATAATTTTGTTATTATTCTCGATAATTTTGTTATATTTTTTAATAATATCATTTAATATATTTAATAAAAATAATTTGATTAATTACACAAAAGATTGTAAAAATATTAGTGATTATATAATATTCAATAAAATTAAAAAGTATCTAAGATTATTAAAATATATTTTATTTTGAAGAAAAAAATCTAAAAAACATTTTATATTTTGAAACGAAAAGATTATGATTCGATAGTATTAGAAATAAACTTAATTATAGCATCATAACAAAAAGTAATAATGATAAGGGGATAAAAGAGGGACAAAAGTTGGTGCCCCAAAGCTGCCGGCCAACTGTACACAAGACAAGAAATCTTTTAAACGTTTTCCTTTAATGGATGACTAACGTACTGTTTAATTAATTTTCAATTTTATATAAATTCAATCAAATTTCCTAACCATTAAAGGCAATATGATATCTGGATAATGCGTATATATATGATTTTCTTTTGGCAATGTATTGTATGTAATATGGTTGTCCATCATTTATTTTGTGAAGATTAAATACTAAAAAGCTAGCATAATGTTCTAACCAAACAACTATGTTAATTTTATTCTGGAAATGAATTTTCGGAAATGATCTATTATTACTATTCAATGTTTATATGCACAAAAGAATATTTGAATTATTATTTTTTTATCAAAGAAGATTTGAAAATTATTATTATTATTTTGAAATGAAGAAGATTTGAAATTTAAGAAAGAAGAGTTACGAAAATATATGGGCAACTACCCAAGTTGCCAAGTGTTTATCGAAATTTGGGGAAGAACAAAAAAATCATATATGTTCTTCTTGTAAATGGACAACAAGAAAGAAAATAAACTAAAAGGAAAAGGAAAAAAAAATGAATGAAAAGGAGAAAACAAAGTTGTGATATTATCGTGTTCTCTCAAGAAGAGTGGAATGTTCACTCATAGAAAGGCTAATAAAGCCCTCAATAATTAAGTCTATCATGCGAATAAATATAAGAAGAAGAAAAAATCAACTTGGTACGTTATATCTAAAGTATTGTCCCCAACGAATAATTAAAGAAAAACTCTTAACGAATTTATTCTAGTTTTTGATAAGAAATTATATTTCTAAAATTATGTTTCAGTCAAATAATACTTACGAAAAGAGTAGCGAATGGCAAATTGGTCATGACTCATGAGTTTGGGTCTGTTTATAAATGATTGTAATCGATTTGGATTGTGCAAATTGAAGCAGCCACATATTTTTGTTTTTGTGTGTGGGGTAAATAGGAAAATGCCTAAACGACTAAACGACTAGTAAAGAAGCCCGAAGCCTTTTTTTTTTCCTTTCCATTTTGGGTTTGAACACAATTGTAACTAATTTAAATATATATCTTTAAACAATAACGCTACACACATACACTGTCTGTGGATAGAATATATGAGTGTTCATGTTCGTGAAATAACATATTTTGGTCTACGTAAATCTAAGATGTTACATATAGATAGAACTATTTGTAAATTCCTCAATTTTATAAATTTAATAAAATTCTCAATTTTGGCATTCGTAATCGATAAATAATATGCAATGTTGAGTTAATTTGGTCTTTTTCCTAAAAGTTGAAGATAGTTAACATGCGATCTATTTCTTAATTATCAAACAAAAATTCGCATAAAAATTCGGAATGTGTATTAAAATAGTATATAAAATTTAAAGTAATCTCCTTTATAATAAAAGTTTAGTCTCAATGGTAAAAAAGAAAAGAAAAGTTTACAAATGTAAATTAATAAAACAATAATTATAAGTTGACAAAAAAAAACAATAATTATAAAAAAATAAACATACATCCATGTTAACGATCATGAGTCATGTCTCTATCTAAATTGTTCTAAAACGCGGCCGCCATGACAGCTTAATCGTCAGAAAAGCAGTCGGCAGTCCAAAGTCGCGGCGATCACCATATTCGGCTAATAACTCAGCCTAAAATTGTTCTATAGTATATATTCAATATTTGAATGTAAAATCGCAAAAAATATATGAAAGAAACAATGTATAAGTTGAAAAACCCAGTGGCGCGTGAACTAGGACTACAATGTATAAGTTGAAAAATCCATTATACCCTTCATTAAAATTTTAATAGAAAAACTCTTAAAATACATTTAAATTGGTTTGAACTTGACATTTTTCACGTTTTATCAATGTTTTTAAACCCGACCCGGATGACGAACCGGAGTGCCAGTCGAGTCACCGGTCAGCCGGTTAAACCGGGTCAACTGCGATTTAACCGCGGATCAATTGATTAATGAATTTTAGTAAATTTATATATATCTATATAGTTTTATAAATATAAAAATAAAATAAAAATATATATCAAGTAGGTATAGTGATCAAAATAAATATTTCGTGTATGTTTTAATTAGTTTTTGTTTTAACTTTTAAATATTTTTCATAGAAAAGTTATCATAAAATTTGTTAATTTATATTGATGATAAATAATACTAATAAAACAAACGATTAAAGAATTGATAAAGAAATAAAGAGAAAACTTAAAAATAAAGACAAAATAAAGAAAAACAAATTAATTGCTAATTAAAAATACGTAATAAAATCATACAAAAAATCAAAAATCTTAGTCTTTATCTTAATAAACTTTTTAATTTTGGATGGTTTCTCTTCTCCTTCTATTGCCCTTTAAATTCTCTGCTTTGTTAAAGTTAATATTCCATTGATATAAAAAATTTATCCATGAATACACTCCTAAACCTTTTTATTTTTAATAAAACCGGAAACCGCCTGGATCAGATTTTTTTGCTGGTTCACCGGGTTTTGGCGAATTTTTCCGAGTTTTATCTGTTCAATAAGATTCTGAGTTTCATTTAAACCCCTGACCAGAAACTTTGCCGGGTCGCGGTTCAACCGGTCGAACCGGCCGGTCTGGTCCGGGTGATACGCTCAAATTTGCTCTGAGCTACTCTCTCAAATTAAGAGATCGTAGTAGTACTTAGGGATCGAATCTACAGGGAATCTAAACACACAATCGATTAGTGAATTCAAATTTTGCTCAGTAAATAAGTATGAATGTAATGTAAAAAACAGCAAGCAATGTAAACAGCGAATGGTTATCAAGTTCTAGTAATCAATTAAACAAGGAGTTAGGCTATGGGTGATTCGCAGGAATGATTCGAAATACGATCGTGTCAATCGACACAAGGGTCTGTGTCGATCGACACAAGGATAAAAGACGTTAGGATTTTATCAAGCACGGTTCTAGAACTCAAACACGAATGTAAAACCAATAAACTTTCGTTGCAGAGATTATCTATGACTAAATCCCTAAATTCCAAATTTCTTTGCAAATTTAGACAAGCATTAAGTTCAGGTTTAATTGTTCACAAAATTACTAAGCCAAATTTCTTTGCGAATAGATAATTTTGCTCATCTAAGATTATATCCGGTTGTTAATAATACTTTCGCATCTATTAAAGCAACCTAGGATATCCAATTTCAGTTGATCAATCCTAAAATCAGAGTTAAATCAATCTAGATGAAGAACATAAAGATAAATCCTAACAGGGTTTCAATCCTATCAATTTCTCATCAAACCCTTGAATCACCCTAAACCTAACAAGCAAACTACTCAGACATAGATGCAGTAAACATTATGAATGAAATAAATTGCATAAAAGAGATAGAGTAAGTGATAAAGAGATTCGAAAACGATGAAATCCGGAAGTCTAAAATCTCCTAAAAACTCTGCAAATCTCTTCTCTCTCAAGTCTTAATCAAAAACTAGAGATTTTCTAAAAGTCTAAGGAAAAACTATATATACAAAGTCTAAAATTCGGATTGGACCTTCTGTAAACTTCTGGATTTTTTGGGCAAAAACGGAATTTCCTCCAAACTTGTGATCTTCTCGTGTTAGACGGGCATGTCGATCGACACACAAGGTTGTATCGATCGACACAGACTTGTAAACTCGACTTTGACTTGATCACTTCGTCTTTTCTTTCCTTCATGCTCCAAAATGCTCCAAAATGCTCCAAAAGCTTCCATTAAGCTCCAATCGTCTTTTACCCTGCAAAGAATCAAAAAGACTCGAAAAATACCAAAAAGACTCCGTAAAAAGGACTTATATCATGGTTGAAAACGGGTAAAAACCATGATATATCAACTCCCCCAGACTTAGCATTTGCTTGCCCTCAAGCAAAACATACACTAAGAATGTGAAAGAGGTTTGAAAACGCAGAAATTTACCTTCCTTTGGAGTACCGGACCATACCTTTTCAACTAGTAAGCCACATAATGCAGAACCAATTCAAAATCAGACCACCATGTACTTCTCCATAGACATTCACAGCCTCCCAAATTCATCCACGACTTATCAACTTAACCCGCTAGTCCTCATTGCTGGGTCTCGTCCTAGATCTCGATGCCAAGAACCTTCTATACTTATTCCCATACTATACCATGTCAAGTGAACCATACAACCTTTGGTACTCCTTCTCTCCCCTAGACTTATTCGATTCAGAAACTCAAAAACAGTGCTTTCACTACTATTGTTCCTTGTGAGGAGACAGGGTCGTGAGATCGCTCGTCCTCTACATCCGTTCTAAGGGGCTCAGACTGCTGCTTTTTGAGCTCCAGATGATCATCTCTTGAGTACTGACTCACTGGAATTTTATTTCCTCATCTTATACTCAAGAACTATCATATCACCATTCACTTTTTTTTTTTAGATCGAAGGAGAGGAGTACCATTCTTTTCAACAGATATTGCACTTGTCAGGTATGAATGAGAAGTCAAGCTCTATGAACACCAATCACCGAGGAGACCGCATAATTTTAGCTCGAACTTGGTGGATTATGCTAGAAGTAACAGATGTTTCTAGTTAACTGGTCAGCCTTTGGATTTTCCATTCGTCTGATTCTGAAATCGATCCTGGAAAAATGGTCACACAACTGAAAAGAACAATCCACTAAACCAAAAGAAGGATCATTGTTTCCAACTGACTATTTTGACTCAATAAAATGTTTTGGACTGACTCTCAAAAACGATAACAATGTTAGCAACTACCTCCCCCAGATTTAAACAACACTGTCCCCAGTGTTACCAAGCCTGAGATAGGTGAAAGAACAGAAAAGAAAAAGAAAACACCAATTGAAAAGAACGAGAACTTACCTGTCGCAGGGTGTGTCGATCGACACACTGTTGTTTCCTCGTCTCGTCGTTTTTTTTTTCATTACCTGAAACACTTTAAAAACAAAACTAAAAGTTAGTAAAAAAAAAGGGAAAATAAAACGAAAATAAGTAGACTTACCACTAGGTTGCCTCCCACTAAGCGCTTGTTTTCAGTCATTAGCTTGACTGTGTCAGGACTCAGGCTTTTGGTGGATCTTTGAGGGTCCTTCTGTCTCCCCCATCCGTTGATAGCCTTGCATTTGATCGATCTCTACCTCTAGACTTCCAAGGAACAATACCAGGGAAAAGTTTCATGGTGGTTTGCAGCATCTCCTGAACAACTACCTCTCCTTTCTCCCTCAACTCAATGGGGATGATGATTCTGAACTTGGAGAAAAGTTTGGAAGTCTTTTTACGCTTCACCTTGCAGGCAGTCAAGTCTCCAGCAGATCTCAAAGGTGGAGTCAAAGGTGGGGCACATGGGATCCTCTTCATATCGCCAAGGTTTGAACTCGGCTCTCCTCCACTAGTAACGGTCATACAAGAATTCTCCTTAAACCGAACTGCGGGGTAGAAGACATTCTCGTCGATCTTGGAGAAGGAGATTCTCTGATTGGGAAAATCCACAATTGCACCCACACTGGCAAGGAATGATGACCCAAGAATGAATGGTCTCTCCCTATCATTCTTCGTCTCCATAATTTGAAAATCCATCGAAACCAGACAATCTTCTACTTGAAGCATCAAGTCAAGAATGAACCCTTTCGAAACTGTTGAAGAAAAGTCGGCCAGCGCGAGAGACATCTTCAAAGGTTGCAAATCCTTAATCCCCAGCTTCCTTGCAACAGAATGAGACATGACATTCACATTAGCTCCAGTGTCACAAAGAGAATTTTTGAATTCCATACCTTTGATCGAACAGGGAACAACGAACATCCCTGGATTCGGTATCTTTTGCAACTTTCTCAGCGATGGTTGAACATGTCCCCCTTTTTCCTCTGGTGATTTTACACTGATAGCCCATGGGTATGGAATCTTGGACCTGTAGACCCTTTCCTCTGCTTGAACTGAAGGTTGCGAAGTGGTTAGACTCGTCTGGGATCTGTGTCGATCGACATGCGATTTTTGGGTGGAAAAATCACTGATTGCGTAGACTCCAGTGTTGCGATTTACGACCCGTGTCGATCGACATGAGCCTTCCGTGTTGATCGACACGGGGTCTGGAACGGAAATCTCTTTGTCTTCAACCTCCTCTTCACTCCCCAAGGTGATGGCATTGACGTGTAGTCTCGGGTTTGTTTCTGTTTTGGCTGGGATAAATCCTTCTTGCCTTCTAACATTCTCCGCAGTTTGAACAACTTGGGTGTCTAGCTTCTTCACATAGAGATTGAGGGCCTCAATTTTCCCATTCAGATCAGAGTACATTGCATCAATATTTCCATTGAAGCTTACTGTCATCTTCTGTTGACCCTCTAGGAGCTGCACCACCATAGATTTCATCTCGCTGCTCTCTGATGACTGAGCAGGAGGCGTCTGGTAAGAAGAAGAACCGTAGTTCCTTGTGTAGTTGCTCTGGAAAGGCTTCTGGAAATCATTCTTCTGATACCCTTGTTGATTCCCAAACCTTTGGCCTTGATAACCAGTTCCACCAACGTAGTTGCAGTCCTTTTCATCCTGCTCTGTCTCCGGAATGAAGGTCTCTACTTCTTGAGCTAACTGAACTGTCTTCTTCCCCACTAGCAGGTTGTGTATAGAATCCAGCTTAGCCTTAACCTCAGCAATTTGGCTACCATCCATGTTTCCACCAAGCTTTTTCCTCTCGAAGTCTGCGTTCTTGGTACTATTGCTAGAAGCCAAGTTATCAATAAGCACCAAGGCATCCTCCGGATATCTAGTGTTGAAGTTCCCATTGCTAGCTGAATCCAGAGCCGTCTGATACCTCCAATCAATACCTCTGAAGAAAATGCCCAACAACTGAACATCACTGAACCCATGGTGAGGACAATCTTTCTGGTATGACTTGAATCTTCCCCAGGAAGCCTTAAATGCCTCAGTCGGTCCCTGCTTCAAAGTAGAGATCTTAGTCCTCAGATCCTCGGATCTCGTCTCATCGAAAAAGTTGTTGAGGAAAGCATTCTTAGTGTCCTCCCAAGTAGTCAGCGAGCATGGCTCCAGCTGCTTCAACCAGTAAGCAGCTTCTCCACTGAGAGAATAGGGGAAAAGCTTGCAGTAGAGGTAGTCGATGTACACTCCATTAGCCTTGATGCTAGATGCTAAGTCCTCAAACCGCTCGATGTGGTCCATGGGTGCTCAGAGGATAGGCCATGGAACGGGTGCGGAGCCACAAGTGAGAAGAAAGCAGGCTTCAACTCAAAATCGCTCCTCTAGAACGTAGGAGGACAATTGCAGCCCTGTTGGCATAGAACTCGTCAGGCCTGTTGTACTCTTCCATAGTTCGCCCTCGCCTAGCTGGCTCTTGGCGATGTATAACATGCTGCTCCTCCACAATTACAACTCCATTCTCAACTAGCCTCTGACCCTGAGCATTGCATCTACGACCCTCAACATCTTGAAGAAACTCATCTTAACCTCTGATAAAAATCAACGGATTCATTGTGGCTGCCTTTCTTGCTGCTCGGTTAGCTCGCTCCAACTTTCCAATCTCGAGGTTGAGATCAACAAGCTCTTCGTTCTGGTTGCTCCTGGTAATGCGATTAGGCATAAACCTGAAACACACAAGACAAAGAGAAAATAACAAGTATCAAAACAAAATAAAATAAAATAAAATAAAAACTTAGACAAAACTCTACAATCAAAAATCGAATGGTGATTTTGATTCCCCGGCAACGGCGCCAAAATTTGATACGCTCAAATTTGTCCTGAGCTACTCTCTCAAATTAAGAGATCGTAGTAGTACTTAGGGATCCAATCTACAGGGAATCTAAACACACAATCGATTAGTGAATTCAAATTTTTCTAAGTAAATAAGTATGAATGTAATGTAAAAAACAGCAAGCAATGTAAACAGCGAATGGTTATCAAGTTCTAGTAATCAATTAAACAAGGAGTTAGGCTATGGGTAATTCGCAGAAATGATTCGAAATACGATCGTGTCAATCGACACAAGGGTCTGTGTCGATCGACACAAGGATAAAGACGTTAGGATTTTATTAAGCACGGTTCTAGAACTCAAACACGAATGTAAAACCAATCAACTTTCGTTGCAGAGATTATCTATGACTAAATCCCTAAATTCCAAATTTCTTTGCAAATTTAGACAAGCATTAAGTTCAGGTTTAATTGTTCACAAAATTACTAAGCCAAATTTCTTTGCGAATAGATAATTTTGCTCATCTAAGATTATATCCGGTTGTTAATAATACTTTCGCATCTATTAAAGCAACCTAGGATATCCAATTTCAGTTGATCAATCCTAAAATCAGAGTTAAATCAATCTAGATGAAGAACATAAAGATAAATCCTAACAGGGTTTCAATCCTATCAATTTCTCATCGAACCCTTGAATCACCCTAAACCTAACAAGCAAACTACTCAGACATAGATGCAGTAAACATTATGAATGAAATAAATTGCATAAGAGATATAGTAAGTGATAAAGAGATTCGAAAACGATGAAATCCGAAAGTCTGAAATCTCCTAAAAACTCTGCAAATCTCTTCTTTCTCAAGTCTTAATCAAAAACTAGATGATTTTTTAAAAGCATAAGAAAAAACTATATATACAAAGTCTAAAATTTGGATTGGGCCTTCTGTAAACTTCTGGGTTTTTTGGGTAAAAACGGAATTTCCTCCAAACTTGTGATCTTCTCGTGTTAGACGGGCATGTTGATCGACACACAAGATTGTGTCGATCGACAGAGACTTGTAAACTCGACTTTGACTTGATCACTTCCTCTCTTCTTTCCTCTATGCTCCAAAAGCTTCCATTAAACTCTAATCGTCTTTTACCCTGCAAAGACTCAAAAAGACTCGAAAAATACCGAAAAGACTCTGTAAAAAGGACTTATATCATGGTTGAAAACGGATAAAAACCATGATATATCACCAGGTCTAAAAACATTGCGTTTTAATTTACCTTCCCAACAACTACACCACATGAGGATTTCTGATATTTGTTAATGTAATTAAAGATTATATAAACATAATATAGCTATAATAGTCTTAAAACTAATCCACAAATACTCCGAATTATCTTCGATTTTTTGGTAACTTGCTAGATCTGGACCGACCATCCGAGTCACGCCTTCTAAACATATGTAATGCAAATTAGGATAAGAGTATTACAAACTTAATTAGTGGTTCAATTTATGCGGTTTCTCCACCAAATTAAGCCTTTTTTTTTTTGGTTTAAGCTGATTTCTAATCATTCAGTGCGAAAAAAAACTTCAATGACATTCGTACCCAAAAAAAAAAAAAAACTTCAATGCCATGTTCAGTTACATCGGAATCTATTAGTGTACGGCCAACAATGGTCACATCTACGCCGTCGGAATCTAATATGTATGTTACTCCATTTTGTTTTATAATTCGGTCATTCCATAGTCTTATTAATTAAAGCCAACATTAAAAATAATAGAACCTAAGTGATTTTTCCGCGTATACGCGGATAAATTATTTATTTAGTTTTGTTTTTAATTTTAATCTTTAAAAATGTAAAATATGTAGTTGTTTGATTTTATTATAGACATTGTTGTTGATTATTTTGTTGTTAAATTTTTTGGTCAATAATATCTTTTTTATTAATAATATGAATTTCAGAAATTTAGTTTTACCATTTAATTATTTTATATATGTAAATGTGTCAAATCAAAATGTAATACATTAGAGTTAAAAAAAAAAATGTTAAATTTGACTTGTCCGAATATTTTAAGTTGTATTTAGAATACAAATAAATTATTTAATATTTTAAATCATTAAAATATATAATCATAAATTTTATAAATAAAACGTAGATAAAAAAAATTGTTGCTTTCGAATAAAAAATATTTTTATTACTTTCAATTTGTTTTGCGTAAAAAAAATTTCAAAAGAATAACTATATTTTTTTTATAAACTTGGAAAGTTTTTTTTCACAAACATATCAAAGTCTCTTTTAAATTTTTTTGGTAAGTCTTTATTATTATTTTCAAAAGAATATATATTCTATAAAAATGTTTTCTAATTTTATATTTAAAATAATCAATTTCTAAATTATTTTTAAATGAAAAACCAAATTTGTATATAACTTTAGAATAAAAAAAAAATCTGATAATATATTGATTAAAACTCTTTTGATTTATTTATGGTAACAAATATAAATTTAGTTATACAAAATTTTGTTATTGATTCAAAATTGTCATGTCACAATTTTGTTAGCCATGCCATAATTATTTTGGTGAGAGTGATTGTAAAGATGGCACATAAACATCTTCTCACAAATCACGTATGTGGAGATAAATAATTGAAATCATTAAGATTATCTCCACAAAATATACGATGTATTTTAATACATTTTTATGACTTTACTATCTTAACGATTTTGTGGAGATACTTTTAACAATTTTCCTATTTTTCTAATTATAAATAATGGTACTAAATTTTCGGATGTTGTTAACGGGAATCAATTAATCAGAATATGGGTAATTTTATTCAATTGGAATTTTCCACAAGATATCGTTAAGATTAGCTCCACAAAATATACGATGTATTTTAATACATTTTCATAGTAATACTTCCGAGACTTTACTACCTTAACGATTTTGTGGAGATATTTTTAACTATTTCCTTAGTTTTCCAATTATAAATAATGGTACTAAAATTTCGAATGTTGTTCACGTCAATCAATTAATCAGAATATGATAATTATTTTTTTAATTGGAATATTTCCATAAGATTGTTCTTCTGTAGATTTTACTAAAGATTTTCATATTTTCAAATTTGGAGTTGATGATACATAAATTTCGGACCATAATAAGTTCATTATTAATTAAATATAAATTTTGTTAATTTTATTTTATTGAAAGCTTTCAATATTTCTATCTATCAAAGCCTTTTATATTTGAAAATTAGAATTGATGATACATAAATTTCAGAGCAGCCAAATTCTACCTTTTTAAATTTATAGTTGTTCATACATTTTATTTCTGAGATATTCTTAAATTTCAGATATGCAAATTTGTGGAGATAACGATTTTCATAATCTTGTAAACGTCAAATTAATCTTGTGTAAATTTTACTAAAGATTATCATATTTTTAATTTTGGAGTTGATGATGATACATAAATTTACATTTGGACCGAAACAAAATGTAATCGATTTATTTAATTGATCGTTTTGGTTGAACAGACTTTTTTGGAAATAAAGTAAGATCCATTAAAATCCAAAAAGACATTATTTTTAAAAGTAACAATAACTAAAATTCTTAGTCAAATAATCGAAAGAAAGCATGTAAAAATAATCTTCTATTCCGTGAGATTATTTTTGGATAATCACTTCTTAACTTCATCAATGGAGCCATCATTCTCATCCTCATTTTGAATTTGTGCTAATTTTAGTTATTGAGTTTGAGCTAATTTTAATTAGGAATTAATGGGTTAAATTAGAGAGAATGTCATGTTATATTTTAAAGGATGCCATGTCACATTAAAATTTTTGAGAATAATTTTTGTGAATACACCTAAATGTTTTTTGAAAAATCACTCTCCAATTAATATATAAGGGATCACCAATTATTTTGGCGTGTTATACGTATATATAGGGATGTTAATATGGGTACTGAATGGAGAACAAGCTAGACTTTTGATATATCATGGTTTTTACCCGTTTTTTTACCATGATATAGGTCCGTTTTTATCGACTCTTTTTGGTGGTTTTCTATTGTTTTAGAGTCTTTGTAGGTCAATGATCGATTGGAACATAATGGGAGTTTTTGGGAGTTTTTGGAACATCAAGGAAAGAAGAGCCGAAGTGATCAAGTTGGTGTCGATATTTCTAAGCTGTGTCGATCGACACAACCCCATGTGTGTCGATCGACACACATGTCTGACGAGAAGAAGTAGAGTTTTTGAAGAATTTCTTCTTTTGCCCGAGAAGCTCAGAAGTTTACACACAAAGCCCGATCCGATTTTGATACATTATATATAGTTTTCTTTTAAGTTTTAGAGTTTTTACATCTTATTTTCTATTGAGACTTGGATTTGGAGAGTTTTAGGGTTAGTCAAAGGAACATGAGAAATTGCTAGATCTCTTAGATTTGTTAGGGAACATCACTTGGATTCTTCATCTAGATTGTTGTTAATGCTATTTTAGTTTGATCACCTAGAACTTAGATCTTAGGTTAATTGTTAGATGCGAAAGTATTGATAATTACCTGACCTAATCTTAGATGAGCAAATTATCTATTCGCAAAGAAATTTGGTTTAGACAGTTTGTGAACAATTGAATATGTGCTTTAATGCTTGTTTAACCTATTGAATTTGCAAAGGAATTTGAGATTTAAGAAGTTAGACATAGATAGTTTTCGCAACGAAAGTTGGTTAGTTTACAGAGTTTTCATGTTCAAGAACGGATCTTAATTCCCCTAACAATCTCTCTTGTCATCAATTTCGAGTTTCCTGCGATTTCCCGAAAGCCTAGCTTTTGTCTCATTGATTTCTAGAACCCTAATTACCATCGTTTGCTTTCCTGCTTTGCCGTTTACTTTACATTAATACATATTTACTTAGCTTAATTCGACTTCATAATTGATTGTGTGATTAGATTTCCTGTGGATTCGATCCCTAAGTACTACTACGATCTCTTAATTTGAGAGAGTAGCTCAGGGTAAATTTGAGCATATCAAAATTTGGCGCCGTTGCCGGGGAATCAAAGTCACCTTTAGAATTTTGATTTTAGAGTTTTGTCTAAGTTTTAATTTTCTGTTTACTTACTTCCGTTTTCTTTTGTTTTTTTTGTGTTTTAGGTGATGCCTAATCGCAAGACCAGAAGCAACAAAAATCAAGAGTTAGTAGATTTTGTTTCCGAGTTAGGAGTTTTAGAAAGAGCCAAGAGAAAAGCTACACGAGAAGCAGCAATTGAGGGTCTTCCATTAGTTCTGATTCGCGATGAAGCTAGATGGTTGGTTGATAGTGAAGGGAACAGGCGCAATGAGATCAGTCAGAAGCTGGATGATGAGGGAAACGTGATCCCTGAACCAGTTGCAATCAAACAGCGTGAACACGCTGAGGATGGACGTTTGGGTCAGGAGGTGGTTGCTTGTGGGCATACTCTGGGAGAGTACAACACACCTAACGAGTTCTATGCCACCAAGGTTGCGATTCGTACTCCAGCATTCCAGAGGAATGACTTTGACCTGAAGCCGGCTTACTATGCTTTAGTGGCTCAGCATCCATTCCATGGTTTTCTCTCTGAGCACCCAATGGATAATGTCGAGAGATTTGAGGATTTGGCATCTAGCATCAAGGCTAATGGAGTGTCGAGCGACTACCTCTACTGCAAGTTTTTCCCCTACTCTCTTGGTGGAGAAGCAACTTACTGGTTGAAATAGCTAGAGCTAGGCTCGCTGACTACTTGGGAGGACACCAAGAATGCCTTCCTCAACAACTTCTTTGATGAGGCAAGGTCTGAGGATTTGAGGACGAAGATCTCTACTTTCAAACAGGGAGCGACTGAAGCATTCAAGACTTCCTGGGTGCGATTTAAGGTTTATCAGAGAGATTGTCCTCATCATGGTTTCAGCGATGTTCAGTTACTGCGTATCTTCTTCAGAGGGATTGATTAGAGGTACCAGATGGCGTTGGATGCTGCATCTAATGGGAATTTTAACACTAGTAATCCAGAGGATGCACTTGTGCTTATCGAGAACTTGGCTTCTAGCAATAGTACCAAGAATGCAGACTTTGGGAGGAAGAAGCTTCGTGGGAGCATGGATGGAAGTCAGATTGATGAGGTGAAGGCTAAGATAGATTATGTGCATAACCTGCTAGTGGGGAAGAAGTAAGTTTAGTTTGCTGCAGAAATGGAGACTTTCGAGCAAGAAGAAAAGGATGTCAACTACATCAATACAACCGATTTTCAGGGTCAGAGGTTTGGTAATCAGCATGAGAACAGAGGCTACAATGGAAACTACCAGAAGTTTTTTCAGAGCAACTACACTAGGAACTATGGTTCTTCTTCTTATCTGACGCCTCCTGCTCAAACACCGGATAGAGAGATGAAGTCTGTGCTAGAGAAACTCTTAGAGGGTCAAGAAAAAATGATTGTAAGCTTCAATGGGAAGATGGATGCTATGTACCAAGACTTGAATGGGAAGTTCAAAGCTTTGAACACCCATGTCAAGAAGCTGGATATTCAAGTTGCTTAAACCGCAGAGTCAATTAAAAGGCAAGAAGGTTTTCTTCCAAGCAAGACTAACATGAACCCGAGACTACACGTCAATGCTATCACTTTGGGGAGTGAAAAGGAGGTGTTTTAAGCTTTTGAGAAGGGTCTAGATGAGGAAGAATTTGTGGAGCTTGAAGAAAATTCGAACTTCAAATCTGCTGAACCTGCGTCGATTGACACAAACAGAGTGTGTCGATCGACACAAGTCCAGAGTCACGATACGCAATCGGTGAAAAAGTCTGTGTCGATCGACACACCTTGAAGGTATCTACGCAATCGGACATGCATCGACCAATTTCGATACAGAGCTCGACGCAGCCTTGACACAAAAGTCTTGTGTCGATCGACACACTACCCAGAAGAGTCCAACTTCGTTTAAGACTTTGGTTCATGCAGAGGAACACGTCTACAAGCCCAAGATTTCATACCCATCGGCTATTCAAGTCAAAACATCAGAGGAAAAAGGGAGACATGCTCAACCAATGCTGAGAAAGTTGCAAAAGATTGACGATCCAGGGATGTTCGTTGTTCCTTGCTCGATCAACGGTGTGGAATTAAGGAATTCTCTCTGTGACACTGGAGCTAATGTGAATGTCATGTCTCAGGCTATTGCAAAGAAGCTAGGGATTTTGGATATACAACCTTCAAGGACATCCATCGTGCTTGCTGACGGTTTTCCTACGAATTCGAAAGGGTTAATTCCTGACTTGATGCTTCAAGTAGGAGATTGTCTGGTTCCTGCAGATTTCCACTTTATGGAGTCGAAAAAGGGTACCAATAAACCATTGGTTCTTGGTGCATCCTTCCTTGCAACTGTGGGAGCGATTGTGGATTTTCCTAATCAACAAATCTCCTTCTCCAAGATCAACAAGAATATCTTCTACCCTTCAGTTCATGTCATAGAGAATTCTTGTATGACCGTTACTAATAGAGGAAAGTCGAGTTTAGATCTTGGAGATGACACGAAGAAGATCTTATGTGCCCCACCTTCGACTCCACCCTCTTTGAGATCTGATAGAGACTTGACTACCTACAAGATGAAGCACAGAAAGACTTCCAAACCTTTCTCCAAGTTCAAAATCATCATCCCCATAGATTTGAGGGAGAAAGAAGAGCTAGTTGTTCAAGAGATGCTGCAAAACACCATGAAGCTTTACCCTGATGTTGTTCCTTGGAAGTCTGGAGGTGGAGAGCGATCAAATGCAAGGTTATCAACGGATGAGGGAGACATAAGGCCCCTCAAAGATCCACCAAAAGCTTGAGTCCTGACACAGTCAAACTAATGACTGAAAACAAGCGCTTGGTGGGAGGCAACCCACCGGTAAGTTTCTATCTTCTTTTATTTTTCAATTTTTTTTTGAGTCTGTTTTGTCTTCTTCTTGATTTATTTTTACACCGGGGACGGTGTAAAGTAAGTCTGGGGGAGGGTTTTATCATTTACTAACAAATTTTTTGTTTTGTTTCTTTTAAGTCTAAACGTTTTATTGAGTTAAAATAGTTGGAAACTATGACCCTTCTTTTGGTTTAGTGGATTATCTTTTTCAGATTAGTGACCATTTTTTTAGGATCGATTTCAGAGTCAGACTAATAAAAAATCCTAAGGTTGACTAGTTAACTGGAGACATCTGTTACTTCCAGCATAATCCGCCGAGTTCGAGCTATTCAACGGTCTCCTTTGTGATTAATGTTCATAGGGCTTGACTCCTCATTCATACCTGACAAGTGCAACCTGTGTAGAAAGTGATGGTACTCCTCTCCATGGTTTATTTCATAAAAAAAAAGAGAAAAAGGGGTGATATGATTCTCTTTGCGTAGAAAAGCAGCGAGTTATTACTCAAGAGATGATCACCCAGAGCTCAAAAGCAGCAGTCTGAGTCCCTTAGAAGGGATGTAGAGGACGAGCGATCTCACGACCCTGTCTTCTCACAAAGAACAACATTAGTGAAAGCACTGCGTTTGAATCTCTATAAAGAAAAAAGAGAAGTAGAGAATCGAATAAGTCTGGGAGAGAGAAAGAGTACCAAGGGTTGTATGGTTGATTTGTCATGGTATAGTATGGGAATGAGTCTAGAAGGTTCTTGGCATTAAGATCATTGAGACCCAGAAATGATGAATTTGGGAGGCTGCGAATGTCTGTGGAGAAATACATGGTGGTCTGACTTTGGGTTGGTTTTGCATTATGTGGAATACTAGTTGAAAGGGTCAGTTCAGTGCTCCAAGGGAAGGTAAGTTTCTATGTTTTCAAACCTCTTTCAAATTCTTAGTTTATGTTTTACTTGAGGGCAAGCAAAGGCTAAGTCTGGGGGAGTTAATATATCATGGTTTTTACCTGTTTTTTTTACCATGATATATGTCCATTTTTATCGAGTCTTTTTGGTGTTTTCCTATTGTTTTAGAGTCTTTGTAGGTCAATGATCGATTGGAGCATAATGGGAGCTTTTGGAAGTTTTTGGAGCATCAAGGAAAGAAGAGCCGAAGTGATCAAGTTGGTGTCGATATTTCTGGACTGTGTCGATCGACACAATCCATGTGTGTCGATCGACACACATGTCTCACGAGAAGAAGTAGAGTTTTTGAAGAATTTCCTCTTTTGCCCGAGAAGCCCAGAAGTTTACACACAAAGCCCGATCCGATTTTGATACATCATATATAGTTTTCTTTTAAGTTTTAGAGTTTTTACATCTTATTTTCTATTAAGACTTGGATTTGGAGAGTTTTAGGGAGAGAAATCTGCACTTTGTTCTACAGAGATTTTGAACCCTTTGTATCTCTATCTCTATTTTTTTATGCAATTTATTTCATCCATGATGTTTGTTTCAATCACCATGTCTGAACAGTTTGCTTGTTAGGCTTAGAGTTAGTCAAAGGAACATGAGAAATTGCTAGAGCTGTTAGATTTGTTAGGAAACATCACTTGGATTCTTCATCTAGATTGTTGTTAATGTTAGTTTTAGTTTGATCACCTAAAACTTAGATCTTAGGTTAATGGTTAGATGCGAAAGTATTGATAATTACCTGACCTAATCTTAGATGAGCAAATTATCTATTCGAAAAATTTGGTTTAGACAATTTGTGAACAATTGAATCTGTGTTTTAATGCTTGTTTAACCTATTGAATTTGCAAAGAAATTTGGGATTTAAAAAGTTAGACATAGATAGTTTTCGCAACGAAAGTTGGTTAGCTTTACAGAGTTTTCATGTTCAAGAAAGGATCTTAATTCTCCTAACAATCTCTCTTGTCATCAATTTCGAGTTTCACTTCCCGAAAGCCTAACTTTTGTCTCATTGATTTCTAGAATCCTAATTACCATCGTTTGCTTTCCTGCTATGTCGTTTAATTTACATTAATACATATTTACTTAGCGTAATTCGACTTCATAATTGATTGTGTGATTAGATTCCCTGTGGATTCGATCCCTAAGTACTACTACGATCTCTTAATTTGAGAGAGTAACTTAAGGTAAATTTGAGCATATCAACTTTTTATTTTCTTAAACCAAATTATCAAAATTTAATTTTATAAGAAAAAAAGTTTACACAAAATAGTATTTATTAAATAATAATTAGACATATTATTTAAATCATAGGGACAATTGCAAAAATACCACTTTTGATGTGTACATTTGCAAGAATGCCACTTAGGGGTATCTATTTGCTAAGATGGCACTAATTATGGATTTTTAAAACCTAAATCTTAAAATTATAAACCCTAAAAAATGTTTTGACCCCTAAAACCCCTTAAACCCTCAAAACTAAACTCTAATACAACATAGTTAACCCAAACATAAATGATATAAATAATTTTTTTTTTGAAAAAGTGGTAGTTTTGCAAAATTTTTGAAAAGATAGCATTTTTAAAAAGTATCAATTGAAAAGTGGCATTTTTAAAAAAAAAATTTATATTAAATGTGTCTAAATAGGTTTAAATGGGCTAGTACAAATATAAATGAGATTAAATGGAGAGCCCTAATAGGTAAAAAAACTAAATGGGTCTAAATGGGAATGAGGCTTAAATGGGGATGAGTCTAAACGGGTTGGGTTTAAATGAGATGGATTTACCCATTTTAACATCCCTACTTATATATCATTGTTTTTTTTTTTTTGGGGTGAACTTATCATTGTGTTTTTAAATCAAATCAGTTGACTTTTTTAATATCCAGTATACCATTTAAACTGAAAACTGACAAAAAAATATTTAATGAAATGATTCCGATGTAACTGAACCTTACATATAAGGTTAGGGGCGGTATGAAAAAAGAAACTTGACATAAATCATTTATAAAAACAAATAAGAATAATGTATTCTTATTAAGTGGCAATAACCAATCCGGCCAATCAGATCATATCCTCTCCAATCTCTCTTTTAATCTTTCTCTTTTTATAAGATCTCAAGATAAAGCCGACGTGATCGCTATCTTCATGGATGTTTATTTTCCTTTTTAATTTTTCGTATTTTATAAAAACATAGTTTTGCATGAGAAACGAACTCGCACGTCACGAGTCACGATGGACATGGTTAGCCATGATTTGCCAAAAAAGTTTGGAGTAAAAGACCAAGCATGACATCATCATAACAAATTAATGGAATTTCCTTGTTTCATGTAATTTTTTCCATTAAATCAAATTGAGGTTTATTCATAAGAAACGTCTTGATTTTTTAAGTATATACTGCATATATTATTTTTAGAAGAAGATTACACCAAATATAAAGAGTCTTATTATATGTTGACTACTTAACTACTTATTATATGTTAACTACTTAATAAACCCTAGTCTTCCGTTTCGATTTTTTTTGTCACGAACGCATTTCAATCCTATTTTATCCAAATACATAAGTATCTGGAAACAATAAGGGACCAAGGTGCTAATATAAGAAAACACTACATTCCTTTATCGGGCATATCGGGCGAGTAGGTTAACCCGCACAGTCTTCCATTTCGATTTGATAGAAAAATTTGTCTCGAATAAAAGTAAATACTATAAACTTGTAAATTATTTTGTTCCATTATATGTTGAATTTTTTTCGAGTTTTCAGATATATGTTCTACGATTTGTTTCTTCATGTTTTCTATTTAGTCCAAAGAAGTAATGAATGTTTATACAATATAAAAGACTATTTGATTTTAGAAAAAAATGAAAATGAATCAGTAATATAATGTCCAATTGCTAATCACAATATAGATGATATTACTCTTTTCTTCTTACGATTACTTATTTCAGGCTAGTTATTCCGTATTCGTAATTTTGTATGCAAATAAAGTATTTATCTTCCGGTTCAGCTCGAAATTTCTCGTGTACCATTTTCAAATAGTATATTAGACTTCAATCCGACTTAAATTCTTGCTCCGGATACTTTTTTAAGTGTTATAAACACAGACAACACCCACACGAATTACATAAGTAGATTTTCATACAATGCAGTTTTTTTTGGGTATAAAATGCGATGCAAGTTGGGTGATAACTAAAAGAAAAAAAGTAGAAAGATACCGAAGAGGAGAAAAATTATGGAGAGAAGGAGATTGAATGGAGAGGCTGAGAGTAACAACGTACAATAGAAGAGCCACATTTTTTGTTGTTGTGTCTCCTCTCCTCTTCTTTTACTTTTGTTTTATTTCTTTGTTTGATATTTTCTACCAATCGAATTCTTCTGTCCTTGTTAGAGAAAAAGTGATTTAAGGATATGAACAGGTAGAGAAGTCTTGAAGACATAATTATTAATTTAATTTATTATAACGAGCTAACAATATCTTGTTTTAAAAATTTCTTGCAAACAAAAATTCATAATTTCTTTATGGGGTTTTTCCCGAAAATTCTCTTTTAAAAATTTATTTTGCGTGTGTAACACTTTTAAACTTCGATAAGAGACATATCATTTTTATTGTCTATAGTGATTCTAGTCTTCTTATATACGCAAAAGTACATCAGTGTAAAACATTACATTCATCTATCGTGAAAGTATATTAGCACACAAAAACTTATATACGGACGTCCATGATGTATTTGGTTAAATCGGTCTGATTAGAATATTTTTCATAAATGGATCTAACCACTAGGGGGAAGTCTCATGTACAGTCAATAAATATGTGAAGATCGGGAAACCACGATAATGTTTATGACGGCTCTCCAACACCCAAACAGTAAAGGAGAGATAAAAGAAGAAAAAACCCACATGAGATGTCGTGGAGAAAGTAGAAAGAAGTCAGAAAATGAAAAGAAAGAAATATGTGACACCAAACCGAGCAAATGATGGTTTGCAGTGTATCAAGATATTTAAGAGAGAAAACTTATGGTAGACAAATTTATATATATTTGAGAAAGGAAATTGACTGGAGTCAGACGAAACACGAAAGTATAGTTATGAGAAGTTGGTAAGATAATTAATCTCCTTAAAGTTAGGAGATAAAAAGCTAAGGTGTTTAGAAATAGCAATATTTTAAGCGAGAAATAAAAGTTGATCTCTTTTCTAGTATACGATATGACTATTTATAAGATATCACATGCTCGGACTAGAATATTGGGTTATGCGTCCAAAGCTAAAACAGTTTTGACATACAAAGTACATCACTTGACGGAACAAATAGGACGCGAAGAGGTTACTCATATCAGTTTTGTCTGCTTTAACCGTTTTATGGAACATAACCAAATTGTTTCATCTACCACATGTATAATGTAGACGACTTTAGACTTTTGACCAATATGAATATGATTTATGAATTAAAACAACCTAAAAATTGCGCCTAAATCGAAGGGAAATTCATACATAGGCCTCGTGTCTTGCTCTATGTTGATTCCACTACATGTACGTCTTACCGCTTCATCTCCAATATGAATATGATTCTCCCTCCGTGGCGTGGGCACACCATTCGGGAAGAGAGCGAAGAGAGGTGGCTGACCCAATAAGTTATCCGGGTCATTGCTGATCAAGTTCAAGTATTTTAAGGACAATCTCAATACACCAACTACACAAATTACTCAATATTTTGTGCCTAAGATAAAAAGATAAATTTACCTCAAATACAATTAAAAAAATTGTAGTTCCTTGAACATAACTGTGATAGTTTGCAATCAGATAAACGAGTTGCTATTTGCCAAAAGAATTCATTTAATATTATGTTAAATTTTTACTGTAATAATTAAAGCTACTATATCTGATTCATTGTTATATATCTAACAATGAAAATTAATGGAAAATCACAGTAGCTAGTAGCAATTTGCACGCAATATTATAAGTTCTTTTTTTAAACTGATGAATTAATTATCATATTTTTATTTGAATTGTTGTTACAATGGATGATTCTATCAGACCCTTATTAATCCACATTTTTACCTTGATGTGTCTAATCATGGCGAACTGCTCTACTTACACAACGCTAGAGATCTCCTCTAAGTTTGTCTCCATTAATCTACATAACTAGGGATTGTCCACGCGTTGCGTGGATTTAAAAATTATCATGATAAAATATGCAATAGTTTTTAGCTTATTGATTATTTGTAAATTTAATATTAAATTCATTTAGTGTTTATCGTAAATAATTATTTAGGTTCAAAGACTAAACATTTGTAACAAATTATTGATACAATGTTATATGTAAAAATAGCGTTCATTAATAAAAATTTGTATATGAATTGACATAAACTTGTAGGAAACATATATTATGTCAGATAATACAAATGTAAAGTAAAGTTAAAAAATATGTTTGGTTTTTTTTTCTTGCATCAAACATGTTCGTAAAGAAATTTATTGATCTGCATCATCTCAACAATAAATGTTGGAATGCGTCTCTATGTTTATTTCGTTCGAATTTTGAATCATAAAAAAGAATAATTGTTGTTTGATTGTATTATTATTTTGGTGTGATTTTTATTTTTCACATCGATTTATTGGTGAAATGAATTCTGTTTTTTTCATCATTATTACAGTATGGAAGGAATAATAAAAATAATATGAGTTTTTCTCAATTCACAAAAGTTTTAATTGCACTAATTTGTTATTAAGTTTAGAGAAAAAACTTTAAAATTTTAGATTTTTAATATAGTTTATTGTTGGGTTCAATAAATAAAATATCTATTTATAATAACATATTTAATTTAAAATCATATTTTTTTGTCAGAATAAAAAAAAAAGAAGACAATGTCTAATATATATTATAACTTGTTAGAATTAAGGGGGATTGACAAAAATGCCACAAATAGGGTCACTTTTTACAAGCGTGCCACGTCCAGAAGCAGTGTTGCAAAAATGCCACATATTTATCACAAACGGACAACTTTGCCCCTGTCACAATAACACGACCTCTCGATTTCCTCTCGCAAACGTAACTGCCTCAAAACTTTCTCGATTTTCTCTCACAAACGACTTTATCGATTTTACAGACGAAATCAAAGCTTTTTTACAGATTGAAGATCGAAGATCGAAGAATAAAGGTAACTTGATTCGCGATTCCCGATTTCTTGATTTCTAGATCTAGATATGTTGATTTTGATTTGCGATTTCTAGATCTAAATCTCGATTTCACGTTTCGAGTCTGTACTATGAGATTTTGTAGTCGTTCGATAGTTTATTTGCATTTTTTTCAATGGTTTTTGATTAGCGATTTCTGGATTTGTCGATTTGGGTAATTTTTAGCGACATGGATCTCGCAAACATATAAAAATAATTTTTATAAGGATTCTTTACATAATTTGTGCATCTAAACTTTAAGCAGTTTTTGTTCTTGATATCAGTCCAGTCTCGGTAGATTTGTTTTTAGAATATCTGTGGACTATAAAATCCTGCATTGAATAGAAAAAATTTATAGACGTTTTTAACAGTTTTTAAAGAGTTATTATTATATATAATTGACATGTGTTTCAACAACTTATCAGATGGATCAAACAGATGATGAGATGTTCCAGAGCATGAAGATGCCAGACCAAGTGTACAAACCTGGTTTTGAACCAGACGATAACAAAACAGCCCAGCAACATGTCAACCTGCAATTAGTTGACACTGTCAGAACTGCACTAGGACAAGAGTTATTCCAGAGGATCGAAAACAGTTTTCTCGGTCATATTGTACAACTTGCAAAGAGGAATATCACATTTTCTGGTAAGATGTTCCACTTTCTGATGCAAAGGAGAATCAAGACCAAAGGGCAAGACTTGTGGTTCAGGGTTGATTCCCAGCCCACAAGATTCTCAGAAAGAGAGTTCTTCCTTACCACATGTAATTTTTAAGGATTTTATAAGGATTTTTAAAGTATTTTTAAGGATATTATAAGGATTTTTTAAGGATATTATAAGAATTTTTTAGAGATTTTATAAATTTTTTTTAAGGATTTTATAAAAAAATTTAAAGGATTTTATAAGCATTTTAAAGAATAAGTTTTGTGCGTTTATTACTGTTGTGCGTAGGTGTTCACTGCGAAGAATTAGAATTTGAAAAGAATAGAAAAGGCAAAAGGCCAGAAGTTCCTCCTTACCACTGGATGCAGAATAAAAAATTTCTACACAGTGATCTGCTTAATATATTGCAAAAAGGAGACATGGAAGATGATGAGAAGCAGTGCCTTGGATTAGTTGTACTGGTCGAAGGTATTCTAATAGGCGTTAGTTTGACAGAGAAGATTCCATACTCCCGCCTCAAATATGCTTCGGATATTGATCAGTACTGCTGCCAACCGTGGAATAGAGATGCTTTCGCGATCATCTCTACCTGTGTGTCAAAGATGGGTCCAGAGACATGGACCAAAGAACGGTACAACGTCAAAGGTTTCGTTCTCGCGATTTACCTATGGGCGCTCAGCGCAGTTCCTATCTTTGGCGAAAGATTCGCCAGCAAACGAGAAGGATCAGAAGATGCAATTCCATTGTGTTTAAGATGGGAAAGCACTGAAGCACCAATAATGACAGACATAGTGCTTCTCGAAAAAAGGGGTCATGTAAGTTGCTACTCTCTTTCTCTAATGGCTTATTGGATGACAAATAATCATTAAACCTGCGCAAAATCATTGATAAGGTTTTTTAAACATTTTTATAAGGTTTTTTTTAACATTTTTATAAGGATTTTTAAATAATATTATACAGTTTTTATAAAGATTATAAAAGAACTTTCGTTTATAAAAAGAATTTGTTTTCCAGGTAAAGATTTACGGGATTGTTGGCGATCCAGAATATTACAAACATTTGGCCTCAGAAACGCATGAAGACGATCTGCCTTTTATGGACATGGTCAACCTTATCATGCAAGGAAAACTGAGGATGAAGGCATCGTACGGGATCTATGGAAAAGTAGATATTTTTGATCTGTGTCAAGGGTTAGAGGAAACCTATCAGCAGGCGACACAGATGGTTTACGAGTCACTTAAAGAGCAATCAGACCAATCCAATTTTCGCGGCATGACAATGGACCAGAAGCTGGACATGATCATCGCAAATCTTCTAAAATTGGAAAAAAAATTAAAAGCGGTAGAGAAGGTTCTGGGAATCAAAACAGATGAACAAAGAGAGGTAAGTGTAACAAATTTTTTATTTATCAATGTTTTTTAATAAAATGTGACTCATTTTGCATCAACTGTTCCTCTTGCAGAGCGAGAAACAAGAGAACGAGATCCAAGAAAAAGAAAGCCAAGATAAAGAGGTAAAAAGATTTTTTTACAGTTTATAAGGATCTTATAAGGATTTTATAAAATCCTTTAAAATTTTTAAAAAGTTTATGATTTTTTTTTTTAAATATCTTGCATCCTCTCCCCACCTACTAGATAAATCATTTTCTTTGCAGGGTGACAAACAACAGACTGAGAGCCAAGAAAAAGAGGTTTGATAGAAAAGATTTTATAAAGTATTTAAACAGTTTATAAAAGGTTTTTTAACACTCTATTAAACAGTCTTTTATAACTGTTCTCTAGCTCAACTTGCCGATATCAATTTGCCAAGCACATTTGAAGATTCGGTTCGAGAGCCAAATACGCAAGACGCAAGTTATGCGGCAGATGACGATGAAGAGGAAGAAGAAAGAAACAACAATGATGACTACGATGCTCCTGAAGTACAAGATAGACAACCAAAAACAAAGGTACAAAGATATAGAAAATCTCTAAGATGGTTTTACTTAAAAATATTATTGTAAACTTGTCTAAAAATTTATATACTATTTTTGTAGCCTAAATCAGCTACTCCATCTTTTTCCACTCCGAATTTTAACCTTCTTTCTCCAGAAGTTCCCAGTCCGAAGGAGGGTGAGAAGATGGATGGAAACAGAGAAGAAAATCCTGAATTCATAAGATCTTACAAAAAGCCAAGATCATCAAGAAACCCTAAGAAAAAAGTGATTAGCATTTGAAATTCAGAAATTTATCTGATATATTATAACCTTTATTTAATGCTAGATTTTGATCCCTACGTAGGAGACAACAAGGACTAGAGAAAATGAACAAGCTGACAACCGTGACATTGTGCAAAGGAGAAGTAAACGACATCATATCCTCTCATTGAAAACCGTCTCCCCTTACACGGAAGGGAAAAAGAAGCACCCAACAATTTATCCGTTTATAAAAGTTGCTCCAGCTAGGGCCGCCAAATTGGCTCAATGGAAGACCGTGTGGAAAAACAAGTAAGTTTAGTTTATAAAGATGTTTTAAGGATTTTATAAGAATTTTTTAAGAATTTTATAAAGATCTTCTGTACGTTTTAAAGGATTTTATAAGGATTATATAAGAATTTTATAAAGATTTTTAAGGATTTTGTAAGGATTTTATAACGATTTTGTAAGGATTTTTAAAGGATTTTATAACAATCTTTTGTAACGTTTTTAACAGTTTTATAAAAGTTGTTTTACACAGTTTTACACAGTTTTGTAACGTTTTTAACAGTTTTACAAGTAAATTTAGTTTTAATCAAAAATCTATTTAAATTACGCATTTTTTAAAAATTCAAAAACTAATTACATTTATAAAAAACAATGTAGATCTCTGTTAATCAAAGGAATAGATGTTGATTCAAAGTGGTTTACATACCTAGAGATGCCAGGCAAAGTTGTTCAACAAACGGTATTGTCTTTGTAATTTATTTTTCCTTTATAAATTATGTTAAAAATGTTTATAAACGGAAGTAGAAATGTTTATAAATGATTTGATAGCATGTCGATGTAGCTGTGGGGATGATTAATAAGCGTAAGGAACAAAATCCAGACCTATTCCGCAAAGGATGTGTGGTTCTTCAACAGTCATTCTTCAAATTGATTGATGACGAGTATGCTTTGTTTGTTGACGGCAAGGAAAGTTATGAATTCCCAACACAAGAGATCCAAATAGAAGATTTGGACGAGACACTGTGGTCATCTGTATGCCCTATTTGGTGAAGGCAAAGTCTTGGGTGCCATTTGTAATTGACTTGCTAAATAGGGAAATCAATGTCCAAGATTGTTCCTGTCCTAATATACTAGAGGAGAAGACAAGAAAAAGATTTAAAGCTTTCTCCGAGATGCTTCCATACTTCATAAGGTACATCAGAGAAAACAAGCAAATGGATGTGTCTCCATATGAAGTCAACATAAAGACTGTTGCCAAAGGTAAATTATAATTTTAAAAAAAGAATTATAACTAACAAGCTAATACTATTTATTTTGTATAGCAGAGTCGCACTTTAGAATATTCAGGAATCTTCATGTTAAAGTTAATCGAGTGCTGTTCAATGGGGATCCCGTGCTCAAAAAAATTTGCAGAAGTCAGCGTTCAAGATATGAGAACAAAGTTAGCAGCTGACATTTTATATGAGTTGACAGAATTTGCATAGTCCCTTTTAAACATGATTTGTGTAAAGTTTTTCTATTCGTTAGCTACCAACTCGTTTAAGGTTTTCATGACATTTGTATTTTGTATTTTCAGTTTCGTATACTAAATTCGTTTGATCTGTGTTAGTTTCTGAATAGCTGATTAACAGGACAAGAAAATCGGACCAATCACTTCTTGGATTAATAAGGTTTTTTTAACATTTTTATAAGGTTTTTTAACAATTTTAACGCCAGATAACAAAAATAAATAGAAAAAAATAAAAACAAAATAACCCCAGAAAAGGCCCACTTACATTTATATATTAAGCTGTTGTGAAAAATGCCCACACAAAAAAGCCCAGTACCTTAAAAAAAAAAGGCCCACTTACAGATATATGCGGTATCCTACTTAATATCTTTTTTTCTTTTACTAAAAAAAAAACTACTTCTTCTTCTTCTTCTTCTTCTTCTTCTTCTCTGAGACGACGAACCGTCCACAAAACTTGAAAAACATTGAAAAGAATACTTCGTTTTTAAAAGTAAATCTCTAACTTTAAAGTCTTCTACGATATCTATATAACAATGTATTCGCATTTTAGTTTAAGTTTTCGAGGATAAAAACTATATTTTTTAAAGAAAAAAATTTGGGGGTTTTATCAATTTAGGTCAGATCTTTGCGAAATCGGGTTTGTAATCGGTAAAAGTTACTAACTTTAACCGTTTTCCACACTATCTCTTTTCGAAAACTAGTGTTTTGAAAAGAAAAAACTGTATTTTTTGAAGGAAAAAAACTGTATTTTTGAAGAAAAAATTTGGAAATTTTATCAATGTAGGTCAGATCTTTGCGAAATCGGATTCGACCTCCAACTTCGCGAAGGTGAAAGATCTCCAGTTGGTCCTCCTATGTGGCTGGATGCAAGTGCTGATGGTGGAGATGGAATTGGAAGAGTCTGCAGCTACTGGTCAGACATAGGTATGGACACTTATACCCTACTGTTTAAAACTATTATAAAGTCTGTTAAAAACACTTATTAAATCTGTAAAAAAACATTATAAAATCTGTTAAAAACTCTTATAAAATCTGTTAAAAATCCTTATAAATCTTTTAAAAACTTGTACAAAATGCTTATAAAATTTTGTTGGTCTATATTTTATGTAGGAGTTGTACCAGAGGATGTGAATCCTGATGAATCGTTCCCTGAAACACTCTACTTGGTGGAAGAACATTTCAGGGATTCTGCCGTATTGCTGCACCCTCGTGTCGTAGACAAAACGTCACTAAACACATCTCTCAATGCCCCATACATCTCCCATGGTGAGCCCCCATTAAGAAAATATTTTCATAGCAAAAAATACAGTTCTAATTAGACTTTTAATATTTTGTAACTTCGTTTTGCAGAGAATGTGGAGAATTTGGTAGCAGCGCGTAACATATATGATTTTTTTCAAGAAGTTCCGGATACGAGTAATGAGGAAGAGGTTTCTTCTTATGACAACGAAAGTTCTCCAGCTGCGCCAGTGACTGGAAGTTCTTCTCAGGTTGGTGCATTTTGCAGCCTTGCAACATTTTTGTTAATAGGTTTACAAGGTTTTTTCAATGCTTTTATAACATAGTTTATAAACAGATTTTGTCTAAAAAATAAAACTTGACTTCTGCTGACTCTTCTTATTTGTTTGGTTTAGGTAATTGTCTAGGCTGTTAATCCATCAGAGTTGCTACGTGAACAGAATTTTTTGATTGAAGAAATTGAAGCAACCAAATTCCAGTTGGAAAAACTTCAGGCTCGTTACATCCAAATTCAACATTCTCTTCGCGGGACCCGGCCGAGAGATGAAGTTGGATGCTCAAGGAATGTAAGAACCCGCCCGACAGATGAAGCTGAATCCTCAAAGAATGTAAGACGTCGTGGATCTCATTGGTCTACCTAGTTTTTCATTTATTTCAACCTTAAAAGATGCTATTGAAAAAGCATGATACTTATTATTTTGTTGTAGGACCATTTCTAAATTTGTTTGATCTGTGTTAGTATCTGAATAGCTGATTAACAGGGCAAGAAAATCGGACCAATCACTTCTTGGATTTTATAAGGTTTTTTTAACATTTTTATAAGGGTTTTTAAATATTTTTATAAGGTTTTTTTAACGCCGGATAACAAAAACATAAAATAAAATAAAAACAAAATAAGCCAAGAAAAAAGCTCACTTACATTTATATCATAAAGCTGTTGTGAAAATAAAAATAAAATTCAAATAAAATGTTGGTATCTAAGAGAAAGTTTGTAACTTATAAAATATTCAGTTGATTGGATTCACGCAACAGCTTTTGTTGTGTCCAAGATTGCCACACCTACCACATTTGTAAGATTTGGCATTAGTTCGAGTCTTTCCATACTCCCAAGCATAAGGTATCTTTTTTTTCTTTCGTCTGCCACTAGGAGCACGAGTAGTAGGTGGTTTACAAACAAAAGCAGCAACATCGTCTGGAATGTCCCAAAACTTCCTATCACCAACTGGGCGAATACTCGCTGAATATGCTAACTTCCAACTGTAAGTTTAATATTTATAAGTTTTATAAGGTATTTTAACGTTTTATAAACAGTAATAAAAAAGAATTAAAAATACCTTTCAGTAGAGTAAAAATCATCAACATAATCGTACTCTATCAGATTGCCATGTTTTGTAGCCGCTATTGCGTGAGCGCAAGGGAATTTTTCGATAGAAAACATACCACAAGTGCACGACCTATCAACAAAATTCACAACATGTTTAAGCCGATCTCCTTTCACCTCAAACTCAGATCTATTAACTTGAGCAACTTCGAGATTGCGTGACAGTTCTGAACATTCCTTCTTCATCCTTTTCACCACATTATCTGTCACAGGATGCCTATGATTACTAGCCTCCTCACGTCGCTCATGAAACCATCTAGTCAGAATCGATCTGATTGTCTCAAGAAGACACATTATCGGATAATCATGGCTATCTCTCAGCATGGAGTTCAAAGACTCAGCCAGGTTTGATGTCATTATATTGTACCGATTGGCTGGTGCATGAACCCGTGACCACTTCGTAAAACCCACTTTCCACAAATAATCTCCCATTTTTGGATATGCGAGCATGAGTTCCCTGTGTATGAATGCAAAAAACAGTGTATTATAATAACTGATAATATTTATAAGAGTTTTTTAACATTTTTAAATATATTTTATAAGGTTTTTTAAATCTTTTTTTAACCTCAGTAAAAAAGTTAATAAAAGCTTATAAATTTATAATCACATACCTGAAAGTTTCATCGAAGTCATTTATTGTGAAACGACCCGACCCAAAAATTTAAAATTTTTCCTTTCAGATTATTATCATCACAGATAATAATCCTCAATTGGATCAATACAACATGCAGAAAACATAAAACAATTAAACCAATTCAATCAATTCAATAATCTCATACTTATTAAATCTAACCGGTTCAATTCAACAATCCAAACAATAGCCAATAACCAATAACAAATAAACCAACTAACTACAATTCAGAATTCACTAGCAACCTAGCAATTCTACAACAACACACCGCCATACGAGACCCTAGATCATCTCTCCTTCCTGGCCATGATTCCACGATCACATTTTCTCTTTACCTGCAATACATGGCAAAAAGAGTTGCGTGAGTATTATCACAAATACTCAGCGACGCGGTCATCCCGTCTACAGGTTATTTATATACAGACATAAACAGGAGATACAATACCAGGATGAGCATACAATCAAGCATACATGAAACAACCAATCACAAACCACTACTGAAGCACTATGTCGATCGACACAACCACTAGGAGTCGATCGACATATAGCTCCGTGTCGATCGACACACCACCATGGTGTCGATCGACAGACTGCCCCGTGTCGATCGACACACCACCCTGGTGTCGATCGACACGACATCGCAGAACCCAGGAAACGAGCTTATCCTCTCATGGCTCGAATTCCCAAGCGATATGTTGAATCCCTGCACGATTCCAAGCACTAAACACACAAAAAACAACCCAACAACACAAACAAACGCATTCCATCAAATCCTCATGTCTATATAACCCACGATCACGCACTCACCTCGACAAAGGATTGAAAAGACGAAGGACACGAAGAAAGATCGCGAACAGCCTCTGATTTCCTTCTCTTAACACGAAAATCTCACTCTCAATCCTCTCTCGTTCCTCCAATCCCAAGAACAAGCCCCCACGACCAATCCTTCACCAGAAACCCTCAATCTCTCCAAAACTCTCCCAAATCCCTAAACTTCTGATTTCTTATCAACAAAAACGGCCAGAACACTGTTTCTGCCTTTTATATCGAAACCTAGGGTTTTCCTTAACCGGCCCACCAAACCGGACAATTAAACCGAACCTGCCGGTCTAATTTAACCCCGTGTCGATCGACATACACCACCCGTGTCGATCGACATAACGCCCAAAACCCGACTTCTCCTAAGTCCAAAACACACGTGTCGATCGACACACCACCCTGTGTCGATCGACACCCACCAAAAATCCACTTTTAGGTTCACGGGCGTTACATATTGTGTAATCATCAGATGCCGTTGCTGCAACATGTATAAGAACAGAACCATGAAATTTGCTTTGAAGATTTTTCCGGAAATGAAAATTACAGATCCCATGATGAGCAAGTGGATAATTGTTCAAGAGACCATTCTCAATAGACGTCGCACGATCAGACACAAATACTAAATATGGCTCGTCAGGGATAACAGTCTTCAACATCTTCAAAAACCAGTCCCATGATGCATCATTTTCAGAATCCACTATCCCAAAAGCAATAGGGTACAACTGGAAATTCCCATCTTGTGCTGAAACACCAAGTAAAGTCCCTTTAAAATTTGCTTTCAAATGTGCGCCATCGATAATAACTACTTTCCTCAACAACCTAAACCCTCTGAGTGATGCACCAAATGCCAGAAATCCATATTTAAACTTGTTATAAGAATTAACCTCTAACTGTGTCACAGACCGGGATTCTTTAACTTTATCATGTGGAACCAGCTCGGTAATGATTCATAACCATCAACAGGTGTGCCCCTAGCAAGGTCGGTTGCATGTTCTTGAGCTCGCCACGCCTTTGCATAAGGGATACCAAGTCCAAAATCATGCCTAAACAACTCCATCATTTGTTTAGGCTTAAGTCCACTCTTCCCTCCATCAAAATGGTGACTCACAATTTCACCTAATGTATTTGCTGTTGCTTGACGATGATTAAAATTACTTAGCGAGCCATCACAACTATGCTCATCCTTAAATTGCAAATCACAAAACTTTATGAGGCATGAAGCCTAGTTGCGCGCAAGCTCCAAGTACATTTTTCATCAATGCACCTTAGCAAAACCCTAAAACTGTCTGATTTACAAGTCTTAAACTCAAAGCCTTTCTTCATTGCATATGCCTTCAACGCACTAGACAAATCCTTTTTCGTCTTGAAACTCATCCCACAACACAACTCATTACCATTACTAAATGAATTTGAAGAACCACTTTCACCCAGCCCAGAAGTTGGAAATTGAGGTGGCATCCGTTCAACACGATTACCAGACGTTTCTGATCCAAACACGCTCTACATAAAACAAAAACTTATACAACTTCAGTATATTAGACATTTATACGGATTTTATAAGGATTTTATACGGATTTTATAAAGATTTTATACTAATTTTGGAAGGATTTTATAAGGATTTTTTAAGGGTATTAAACGCTTTATAAAATCTATTTGTAAGAGTTTTAAAAGCATAATAAAGTAATTTTATATAGGTGTTTGTACAAAAAAATACCTTATTCGGAATGTGAGATACATGAGTAGGAGCAGGAGCAGGAGCAGGAGCAGTGAAACGAAGTTCGTTACTGTCTTCATCTATCAATATATTTGAATTCATTTGTGCCTACAAAAAATACAGAAGGCTTAACAAATCTATTTAGCCAGAAAAAGAGAGATAACATTGAAACACAAAAGTTTGTAGAACTAAACTGATATTTGTTTTTATTTTCCATGTTGTTTTGCTCTGTCATTGGATATGATCTTGTTTCTCCCTGTCGCAAAAAAACATTAAACAAACTTGTTCGTGAATGCTAAAAACAGGAAATCACATATCTCCATAAGTAGTTATCAAAACATACCTCATCAACAGACACATTTAAGTGATTGCGCCCTCCACTGTCTACAAACATGTTCATGAATGCGTGCAATTGCCTGTCGTTCCTAATATACATCGGAGGAAGAAGTGTTCTATCTGGTAACATGTACCTAAGCTTGACAAACTTCCGAACACAACAAAATCTTCTGACACAACCCGCAATAAATCACTATAACTAATATCTTCATCGACCAAGCTAAGTGATGATCCCCTTTCGACATCAAACATAAAATCCCAATGTCTCTCATCCGTCATCCTCCATAGTCCACACAAAGAATACAACTCAACCATTAATGCCTGTTAAAAGAAAAAGAAATTAAAGATTGATTTTAAGGATTAAGAACGATTAAGGATTTTATAAAGATTTTATAAAAAAATTTAAAGGTTTATAAACACTATTATAAATCAATTGGTAATCAATTAAGCTTGCTTATAAGGATTTTTAAAGATTTTTTTAAGATTTTTTAAACGTTTAAAAACATGATTATAATTGAATTATTAATCAATTAAGTTTGCTTAGCCGCCTGTAATTCTAATCTGACTATCAAATCAAAAAGATAAACAGATTATAACCTTAATTGTAATTCCGACTCGACGACGGAGGCGAAATCCGACTTCCCAGAAAAATCCGACTCAGCAACAGCGAATACCGACTTCCCAGAAAAATCTGATTCCCAGGAAATCCGATTCCCAGAAAATCCGAGATTCAGATCTGTGTGAGAGAAAAAGAGGGAGAAAGATCGAGATCGCATAGAGATCTCTCAATGTGAGATCGAGATCGCATAGAGATCTCTCAATGTGAGATCGAGATCGAGATTGCAGATCGAGATCGAGATTCAGATCGATCTCTCTTTGTGAGAGAAAAGAGAGAGCGATCGAGATCGCAAATAGAGAGAGAGAGAGAGAGAGAGAGAGAGAGAGAGAGAGAGAGAGAGAGATGTTTTTAAAAGAGGGTAATTTAGGGATATGAAAAAAAAAGAATGACATTTTTGCAAAACTTTCAAAAAGATGGCATTTTTGCAAAGTGGCATGGGACATGTGGCATTTTGTAAAATTTCTCTAGAATTAATTAGCATTAGAATTAACTATTAAATTGTCAAAGTTATTAGAAAGAGAAAAAGACTTATAATTTTCATTTTTATCTTGAATAAATAAATTAAAAAACACATGACAAAAAAATAGTTGACACATGGCAGCCTCTCATAACTTCAACTAGAAAAAAAACCTTACTATATTATATAAGATTATTAATAAATCGCATTCTTTAAGAATCGAACCATATACCTCATGGTGTAGAAAACTTTACGAACCATCGATCAACCATTAAGCTAAGAGGCTTCCACTACTAAAAAAATTTAGAAAGGTGTTTAGAAAACTTAAAAATACTTCTGATATCTATAAAACTTCGTAAATCTTACCAGTCGTTAAAATATATATTTTGCGATAGTTTAGAGAGAACAAGTTTGTTATCTTAAAAATGATCTAGTCTTTATAACTTACTCCCTCTGTATCATAATAGTTGATGTTTAAGGATGCTACAGACAAATTAAAAAACATTAAATTCTTTATTTTTTAAAATTAAAACATATTTTATCATCCAATTAAATACAATTCAACCAATCGAAAATTAAACTGCATAGTACAAATAGTCATATCAAATAAATATACATTTAATTTTGTATTGAAAACTGAAAAAATCATCTAATTTGAAACAAAATATATTCTCTAAAAAAAATTAAATAAAAAACAAAAAGAGTATTTGTCTTCTCTTAGTATCCCCATATTTTTTTTTTGCAGTTTAGTGTTTTAAATTTAAATCCTTTTTTTTTTTTGAGTGTTCAATATATATAAGTTTCTTTGAAAATATATTTATTATAGTAACTAGTAAGAATAGACGAGAAAATTCGAAAATGGTATTTTATGAAATTTCACAAGAATAAAATACTTTTTTTTGTATGCACAACTTTCTGTTTCTTGTAACTAATTTATATTGGCCTCGTTATATCTCTTGTAATTATGTTTTTAATAGATCCTGTGATTTTGAAAATTTCGAAAGATGTTGTTAGATGAGGACTAGTCCACTACACTTAATAAAATGTATCAGAATATCTATCATCACATATATTAAGAATTCTAAATATCGCCATGAATTATCTTACAATCTAAAAAGAGTTTAAAAAGAAATGTGGTGTGTGACCTTTCTTTAAAGCAAAGGCTCAAGTTGAATGAACTTTCCAAGTGGTGCTTGGATGGTGGAGGGGGTTGGATATTGGAAACGTAACCAATTATGGGACTACTAATTCTTTTTTGTGGGACTACTAGTTTTTTCAGTTAACCTAATTCTTGCATCCATAAATTGTACATGAACTATATTGTATAGTGTAGGATTTTACGAAAAGTAAAGAAAATGTGGAAACCATCGATGATTAGCTAAAAAAATAAGATGATGTGGGCACATCAATTCAACTTCTTTGGGTTTGGTTTAATTGACGAGTTGTTAGCGATTCATTTTTTGTTTTTTAATTACTTGTTCTGCAAATTGTACCAATCAACCCGGTTTAATCCGGTTTATGAATGAATTAAAACTTTTTTTTGTTTGTAGTTAGTTTTTTGTGTCAAGATAAACTTTTTGTGTTTTGTTTTCTTCCTATTATGTGTTGCTGGTTCGAAATTTGATTAGATTTAGTTTTAATAAGACTATATATATATATCTGTATAATATGGTTACGACTTACGATGATTGGAGACTACAAAATTTGTCTCGAGTCTGGTGGTGGTTAACCACAGAAAGGAGAAAGCAATTTTGTCAATTATTGTTAATAGTGGGAAGATTATTGCACGTAGGGTAATTAGCATCTAGGAGAATCTGTTTTTTTTGTCCTCACAGTGAATAATAATATAGAAAAAGAATACAGTAGTATATTTTTATCCTTAAATTTTATTATACTGTTTATGAAAACTGATAAACGATTCGATTTTTAACGGCCGTCTTTGGAGCCCAACAGACATTTATCAACGAGCCAAAGATGAAGCAACAGAATGGAGTGATGTTAATGTCTTGGCTACACCACAAAGGCGTACAAACTCACGAGAACCGCATGTTCCAACTTAGTCTCCACCTCCATCCGGTTGGCTTAAATGTAACCATGATGCGTGTTACACTCCGTCAAGCAACCTCATAGGCACCAGCTGGATTATTCGCAACTCCGATGACGAATTCATTACCGTATCATCATCTTTCCTACCACAAACTAACTCGGCTCTTGAAGCAGAAGGTCTCAGCCTACTACACGCCTTACAATTAACATGGTACCGGGGTTACCGATGGTTAAATTTTGAACTTAACCAATCAGGCTACTACTACTTGCCCTTGTTGACTTAATACATGGACGAAGAAGGGACATAGCTATGGAGAATTTGATTCATGATATCCGTTTCTGAATCAATCGATATCCAGGTGTTCAAGTGGTCCATATTGGGAGAAAGACAAACGAAATAGCAGATAAACTTGCGCATATAGGAAAATCTCAATTCTCATGTCGTTGTATTCATAGTTTACCTCCTTTATGTATTCAACATTTTTTTATGTGAGACTGTAAAAACCTTTTCAAGTTTAATGAAACAGATGTTTTAAAAAAAAATTTAATATGTGTCAGCAAATCGATTTAAACTTAAGCCATAGATAACATTGATAAAATACCGAAATCACACTAGATATAGTAGCTGTTTTTATATACACTTATACTAGGTTTAAGTGATTTATCTTTAGAATATAATTCATAACAAAAGGTGGCCATGACCTCAGGCTAATCACATGAAGCCATTGTGTAAATCTAATCTCACTTAATAAAGAAAACAATCATTAACCCAAATCACAACCTTCCAATTGGATTGTACAGGACAACCAAACCATACCAATATTAAAGCAAAACTACAATAAAAATGGTAACAGTGCACAACCTTATTTCATTAACTTAAATTTTCACAATACAAAGAGGAAGAATTAAACATCCACTAAGCTTACTAACACATAATTGAAACGCAATAGAAAATAGAACATATAGATCATCTCGAAAGATGAATAGCGGATCCATGTCTCAAACGCGTCAAGAGTCTTCTCGGCAATGCCGAAAATTCTCAAATTGGTCACATTCCAATGTGACGTTGAAATCGAACTCCTCGTTCCGGTAATCGTAGAAACAAACCCGGCTGCTTCTTCTGACCGCTACACAAGAAAACAGGACGATGAGAAAATTCTTAAAAATTTTTGGTACATAGCTCGGGATTACATCCACTTTCAAAGAGAGGGAAGAAGATACGACCATTCTCAAAGAGAGGGAAGAAGATACGACCACTCTCAAAGAAAGGGAAGAAGATACGACCATGCCACATATAGAAGAAATTTGAATAGAGATCATGGAACTTGTCGGACTATGAATTCTCTCTTCTTGATAGAAGAAGAAAATATGAATGATCTCTCCTTGGCCTACGAGGAAAATGGTGTCACGGCCATAGACAACAACAAACTCGGCAAAATAGAAGTGTGACATAGAAGCAATCATGGCTTGATGAAATTTGCAAGGTGGATAAACCATCGATATATTCAAAACACCAAAGGTAGTATGGGCTAGGCTCAATAAGAGGTGAAGATTGAGGCCCATCAAGGGGTGAGATGGTTGATCGGAGAAGATGATCTTTTGCCGGCACAAAAGCCTTGACACTACCAACCAGATCTTGGTGGAGACATAAGAAGACGCTAACTTTGGTAACCTAGACGATGGCAGATGCGGCGAAGGAGATAATTGAAGCAGTGGTTGAGAGGGAAGATCGGGGAACGGTGCTTGAAGAGATGGAGATGGATCCGGTGAATCCAGCAGCTCTGGAGGATAAAGAAGGATCAGCTCCGCTGGAGGGATCAACCACCGAAGATGGGGAAGTGTCTTGTAATGAGCGAGTGGACTCGCCGTCGCAGAGAGAAGAGGCTTCGGAACAAACATCGGTACAGCTTCAAGCAACAAGAAGAGCATGATTGATATCAACATACCTGGAGCAAGCCGAAGGAGGAGACAGATCTCGCCGGCGAGATAGACAAGACGGCGGAAAGTGAGAGATGTTCTTCGGAGGGAGCAGCGTCGGCTAGTTGGAGATCTGGTCGGAGGAGGATCGCCGATGGAAGAAGTTCATCTTGAGCTCTTGTGCGGCTATCTCGGGAAAATGGCCTGGGAAGAACCTTACTAGAGCGAACTCCGGCTCGATACACCAGTTTTCTAACTGGTTTCAAGTTTACTAAACGATTTATATAAATGGCATAGCGGTTTGAGACTAATGCATTTACATAATATTTATGACTACTATGCAGCGGTGCAGTAGCAGTTTAACATATATCCAATTACAAAAACAAACATATGAAACATAAACCCTATATTCAAAACTCACAAAAGAGAGATAACATGCACACTCAAGAAAAACATAAACTTATAAACCTAGAATCAAAGCATATAAGAAATCAATAATAGGAAAAATCGATATATAACAAAACAATAATACTACGCTTGTTTATAAATTTTCTTCAGTTTGTATGAAATTCATGATTTCTATGGAGAAAATAAAATTTGTGAATAAGGATTAACGTGATAGTTTGGGAAAACCTTTGTATCCCAAAGCATGAGGGTGGATTAGGCTTCAAAGACATCCAAACCTTTTAACCAAGCATTATTAGCCAAGCAAGCTTGGAGACTAATACAACAACCAAACTGCTTGTTGTCCCTCTTTTTGAAAGGCATATACTTTCCCGATTATGATTCTCTGCAAGCTCAACTTGGAACTCGTCCCTCCTTTGCTTGGAGGAGTATTCTTCATGGTAGAAGCCTCTTCGTGACGGGTCTGGTACAAAAGGTAGGAAATAGAAGATCTCTGTGGGTTTGGACCTCTCCCTGGATTCCTGATGTCAGGCTGAGAGCACCATTTATGAAAAATATCTTGGTTGACAGTGATGCTAAAGTGGACAGCTTGGTCAACCAAGCTAATAGAACGTGGGACAGGGGCAAGCTTGAGAATATGTTTTACCAGAGGGATATTGAGTTGATTCTGAAACTTAATCCGTTTTTGAACTCTCCAGACTATTGGATGTGGAAACATGATTAGAGTGAGGACTACTCGGTCAAATCAGGATATTGACTAGCAAGTCAAACCAGCAAAAATCGATATATAACAAAACAATATTACTACGCTTGTTTATAAATTTTCTTCAGTTTGTATGAAATTCATAATTTCTATGGAGAAAATAAAATTTGTGAATAAGGATTAACGTGATAGTTTGGGAAAACCTTTGTATCCCAAAGCATGATGATTGATTAGGCTTCAAAGACATCCAAACCTTTTAACCAAACATTATTAGCCAAGCAAGCTTGGAGACTAATACAACAACCAAACTGCTTGTTGTCCCTCTTTTTGAAAGGCATATATTTTCCCGATTATGATTTTCTGCAAGCTCAGCTTGGAACTCGTCCCTCCTTTGCTTGGAAGAGCATTCTTCATGGTAGAAGCTTCTTCAGGACGGGTCTGGTACAAAAGGTAGGAAATAGAAGATCCCTGTGGGTTTGGACCTCTCCCTTGATTCCTGATGTCAGGCCGAGAGCACCATTGATGAAAAATATCTTGGTTGACAGTGATGCTAAAGTGGACAGCTTGGTCAACCAAGCTAATAGAACGTGGGACAAAGGCAAGCTTGAGAATATGTTTTACCAGAGGGATATTGAGTTGATTCTGAAACTTAATCCGTTTTTGAACTCTCCAGACTATTGGATGTGGAAACATGATAAGAGTGAGGACTACTTGGTCAAATCAAGATATTGGCTAGCAAGTCAAACCAGCAACAAGGATTGCTACCCTCTATCAACCCGCTTAAGGAACTAGTTTGGAGGCTTCAAACATCACCAAAAATCAAAAGCTTTCTTTGGAAAGTCTTTAGTGGAGCAATTCCGGTTGCTGATAAGATTGTGGCTAGAGGTATGAAAGTTGACTCTAAATGTTAGAGATGTGGGAATGAAGGTGAATCATCGAGTCATGTGCTATTCACCTGTTCTGTGACAAGACAGGTATGGACACTATCTTATTTCCCATCTCCTCCTACTAGTTTTAATCAACACTCAGTCTTTGATAACCTCCACTATGTGCTTACCACAAGCAAAAGGCCTGGAATCATGCATGAAATAGCTAGAGCTTTTCCTTGGATTCTTTGGATGTTGTGGAAGAATCAAAATAAACTGATTTTTGAAGGTCTTACCTTCTGTGGCCTGGACACAGTAGGAAAGGTTGTTGGGAACTTTAATCAACGGTTCAAGGCTCAATCAGTCGAGAGATAATTAAGAGAACTCATTAAAAATCAGCTGGCACAAAACCGTTGGAACCCTCCTCAATGGGTTAAATGCAACATTGGTTTCACTTGGAACAACTCTACTAGGGATAGTGGTGCAACTTGGGTTCTGAGGAATGATAAAGGTAAGGTATTGCTTCATGGTAGAAGATCCTTCTTACCAAACAAGAAGCTTCCCTGCAAAGTTTTCTTTGGGCTGTTGAAAGTGTTTTGACACTCAGATTTCCAAAAATAATATTTGCCTCAGAAGACAAGAATCTCATTGGAGCTGTTTCTACACCGCAAGCTTGGCCCTCCTACAAATACCATTCCGATAAGCTCTTGAATTTTTTTGAAATATTTTCCTTCATGGAAATTGCATTTGGAACCCAAGTTGGTTAACTTTGGTGCTTTTAACATTGCGGATAGTGTTACCTCAGGGAATCAGCTAGAATCATACATCGCTTTGGATCCTCCTTCTTGGCTCGATGAATTTTTTGGGTTAGAATGTAGTTCTACCTTAGTGTGAAGCTCTGTCTTTGGCTTTATGATTGTGTTTGATTATGTCTTTTTGCTATGTAATCGGACCGCATCTAACTTTATTCTAATATATTCATCTTCAGTGAAAAAAAGAAAAGGATTAACGTGATAGGACTCGATATTCAATGTGATACAAAGAGATATTGTTTTCATTGGGGGATACATGGTTCACGAACTGAAAAATTAATTAATGTGATAATTTTTATTTTGCTAAATAACTAACGTGATACTGGTTTTTTTTTTTAAATAATTTTTAACCATCCGCTACTATTTGCAATCGCCAACATTTTGTAGCAAATAACTTTTGATTTCAAGCATCATAAAGTGGAACGAGATGGTAAAATTTTTTTTTGGTGATTATTGACAATTGCAACTACCCATAAACATAACATTTGTGAATGGTAACCGATGAACCAATCTAACTTTTAATTGAAAATTTTGATTCTAACTTTTATAAATCAAAAGCCTATGTTCCCAACAGGTTCAAATTTGATTCTAATTTTGAATCTAACTTCGTTCTAATTTTGATTCTAACTTTTAATCTTTTCGATTCACGTTGAAGAGAGTTAAATTATATGGTATGGTCCTTGCCATAGGGGATGTACTTTAAACCTCTGGATCATAAAAACCAACAAAAAAATTAAAAAATTAAAAATCAGAAGCCTATGTTTAATTAATGATTGAGCAGAACATACAATTATAAAAACAAAAAAAAAAAGTTCTACCAAGTAAATAACATTCTGTTAGCAAACCTTTTGGCAATTTACCATTCGTCACTTTTTCCAGTTTTGACCAAACTTTTGGTCGCGTCTAATGCATATCTCATAATTAACTAATAAAAATATCTACAAATATATTACAAACATGTGTTTTAGATGATTAATCAATTGTCAAAACCGATTGATCACACGTTTAATTATAATGATTAGTTAGACAGCTAAACTAACTAATCGTCCATTTTTTGGTGCTCCAAATACTTACTACTTTTGCAATAATCATATATTTTTAGTGATAAGAAAGATGAAACTGGCAAAACTCGAGTTATCGGCTGTGAATGGTAACATATGGTATTAAAGTTGTAACGCCCCGACCGCCGTCGAGCTATTGGTATGCAGGGGAAATCATCATCCCTTAGGAGAAATCCTCATCTCCTAATAGGTCCCATGCCCACTCTCGGCCCGTGGGCCCACCCCTGCCCGACGGTCGGTACGTTAGTCCGGGAGGCTCGAAAGACTTGTTTACTAACCCTGCAAATCACCACCTGCAAATCACCACGTGATCTTTCCCCGTGTTTTGAACTAACTCACACGGTACTGGAAATGACTTCCCAGTAGGTCACCCATCCTTAAATTGCTCCAGCCCAAACACGCTTAACTCTAGAGTTCTTTCTGGATGTGTGACGGAAAAGATAAGTGCACTTTGGTGATATAGGTAGCCATATCAATTCTCTTAACCCTTTCTGCATGCACCACATATTTCCAGAAATTGGGATATTACAATCACCCCCATTAACTGATCGCAACGTCCTCGTTGCGTACCAGGATCGTTACCCCCGACAATGTGACTCACACACTCGTCAGGATTTGTTCTGATACTACTTGTAACGCCCTGACCGCCGTCGAGCTATCGGTATGCAGGGGAAATCCTCATCCCCTCAAGAGAAATCCTCATCTCTCAATAACATACAGGGAAAATCCTCATCCCCTCAGGAGAAATCCTCATCTTCTAATGGGCCCCACGTCCACTCTCGGCCCGTGGGCCCACCCCTGCCCGACGGTCGATACGTTAGTCCGGGAGGCTCGAAAGACTTGTTTACTAACCCTGCAAATCACCACCTGCAAATCACCACGTGATCTTTCCCCGTGTTTTGTCCTCACTCACACGGTACTAGAAATGACTTTCCAGTAGCTCACTCATCCTTAAATTGCTCTAGTCCAAGCACACTTAACTCTGGAGTTTTCTCTGGATGTGTGACGGAAAAGATAAGTGCACTTTTGTGATATAGATAGCCAAATCAATTCTCTTAACCCTCTCCGCATGCACCACATATTTCCAGAAATTTGGATGTTACAAAAGTTGAGTTTCAGTAAGTGTTATAACTCGATGTAATTTGCAGTAAAAAAAAATGTGGTAGAAACTGCAGATTTATTTGGTGAGTTTGTTGTACAAATATGAGTTAACATTATTGTTGATACAACTGACTGGTAAATTTTTTGAAGTATAAGTTGCAGTATGTGTTATTAAAAACATATTAAATTTAAAATTAGAAATACTAACATTTTATTAAAATAGATTAAATGATTTAAAAATAACTTAAATATTGTAAATTAGAGAAGAATTATATATATATATATATATGTATATATATTTTTTTTTTTTTTGTCAACAGAAGAATTTTATATTTATATATAATTTTTTGTAACTTCAGATTTAAATTTTTTTCTTTTTTTAAGTATAAAATGAAATCAAATAAAATCAACAATTAATATTATAGGAACAACTTTGTTTGAATCATTAAAATAGAACTTATCAAAATTACAAAAAATCTTTGACTAAATAAAAGACATGTTGGAATATTTGAAAACTTTTATAGTAATAAGAACTGGAAAAAAACTAACGTTGGTTGGAAAATTGGATAAAAATAATTAAAAAAATAGTAACTCATCTCTAATCCATGAGAATTTCCATGATGTTGAGATCATTTTTGAGTTACCAAATATACAAAGGATATAACTCAAATTTGTAAATCAACAATAACACATCATAACTCAAACTCAAATTAAAAAACTTTAGTTTAATTCATGATTGGTAACATTTTTAACTTAACTATGAGTTATACCCATAACTCAATCTTAACTCATGGTAACTCATGTTACCAATCACAACAATCATGATTAGTGCACCTTGAGTTTCCATCCGGTATACTAGTTTGGGATAGACTTTTTTTAAAATAAAATCCAACATTCTTCTTAGTGGATAATTGGTTGGTCTTTAGGTCCATCCTAAAGGCTTATTTTCTAAAAATTATCATATCTTTATCAATCAGGTTGTAGTTTTATTTCTTAAAACTATAGATTTTTTATTATGTAACTTTCTTTTTCAAAGTTACAAAAAAAAAAAAAATTGTTGTAACTAGTCAAAAACATAAAGCCTTATTTTTTGGACTTTAAAAGTTGTGATTATAAAAAACACATACATATTAGATCAACTCAACATGTAAATAGAATTATCGACATTAAGAAAATGGAAAATCAAGAGATAAGCAAGAGAAATACCTAATTGAAAGAACTCATGAAATTTTAAAAAATTTAGGATTGTTGGATTTTTTTAATGATGTTACTTATTATGAATGATTCATAAGTTTATTATTTATTATGTTGAAAGCAGCATAAAATTTCTAAATTATAACAATTTTTATTTGCATAAATTAATTTAATTAAAACTACAACACATATCTTTTAGTTACCAATCGTGTTTTTATTTTAATATAGTAACAGCTACAGCTTTATATGAACAGCAAAAAAGTCTGCAGCAAAAAAATCTGCAGTCTAAAAAATGTACAGCTACAGCCAAAACATTTACAGCAAAAATTGTACAGCAATTAATCTACAGCTACAGCCGAACCAATCACCCAATTAGTTAGAGCAAATTCAATTTCTTAAACACAGTTTTGTTATTTGTGTTATTTGAATTTTTTTAATATATATTACAAACAGTATGTTTGTTATGGGCAACAACAACAAAAAATAAAAACAATTAATTTATCACATAATAAACTCTATTAATTAGAAGTTTAGATATGAATGATTGACCGGACGCGTAAACTGCCTAAACTAACTAATCAGCCATTTTTGTTGATACGACATTGTTACCAATTTGGCAATGATCATATGTTTACGAGCGTCAAAACATTGCGATTAAAAACCTTCCTCATATATGTGCCTGCGATCATGCAAGTATTACAAAGCATCTTAGCAAAAAAAAAAAAAAAGTATTACAAAGCAAAAGTGGAGACGTCTACTAGCAAAAAAGGAAAAGCTTATACGTATAATTGGCATTGTCTCTTCTAAAGTTTCGCCACTTGTAACGTTAACAGAGCTTTCTACCTCTAATGCGCGCGTGAATTCCACATGCTTTCAAAGGCCTCACGTAATGAAAATGATTTTACTTTTTTTCTTACCCGACACTTGTTTTTTTGCTCCTCCATTACACAATTACATTATTTATAAAAAAATAAGAGAAATCTTTTCAAATCAAAAATATAATTAGAAAATATAATCAAATTTCCTATAACAACTCCACAATATATATTATAAAATTTATGATGGACGTTTTATGTTCCTTTATTCACTCGTTGGAATAAGTTGAATAGTTTCAGGGTTACGAGAACCGGTGCTCACTAAAAAATATAACGTTCTTCTTAGGATTGCGATTAGAGACAAAAAAAAGGTATAGTCTTTGTGGTAAATGTATAATATACTTAGATTCCATCTAAATGTATTCAAGGAAAGGTGAGTGAGATGGTTACTCTCAAATAAGCTGAGAAGAAAGACTAATCAAACTCACGAAAAAGTTCAAGAGAAGCAATGGACCATGGTGGCTGGCCGAGGCAAGGGAAAACGCGGTCGAGGCCCTGAATCAAATCTCTAAGTCGCGGTAAAACTCTTAAGTTCTATAAGTAGAACTACATATGTTACTTTCTCTATCTTTCTCTTCTCTCATATGTTTGTTTTTTTTTTTTTTTTGTCACTCTCATATGTTTGTTTAAAATGTATGTTATCTTAATTGTAAAGTTTCTATCTAACAATTGTAAACTCTATAACTTTTAAATATAATGCATCAAACCTTTTTTTTAACGTATAGAACAAACAAAATAAAGATTAACTAAACTTTTTTATATAATCATATTTTAATTACAATAAAAATCTCTATTCAAATATATAGCGAATAGCCATAAATGTGCGGTGTAAAAATTATTATTGTGGGTTTGATCCAATCAATCGGGAACTGTATTGGTGTTAGGTTTCTCATATTATTACATCCAGTTATTGATGCAGTAAAGTGTAAAACTACTTGCCTTTAATTTAATGAAGATACTGATTGATTGAATATCTACGGTATTTTTCAAGACTTGGTCTCTAAATATATTTCATTTTATTTTGTAGCGACAATTTGTAATAGGAGAACTATATAATAGTATTGTTAATCACCTAAAATTTTCAGTCTCAGTGTACACCAGCTGAATATTAGTATTATATATCCATCTGGTTTTACCTTTTCAAAAAAAAAATTTCTCAAAGAGTTTTACTTTCTCTTAATTAAAAGGATTTAAATAGGTAACAACTTCGGCAATATTCAACTATTTATCTAATATAATTAATATAACCTGCCTAGGATATTTTAATGTATAAATTTGATAATAGAACTATGAGTTCCTACATATGTGTAATTGAAAGGAAGAATCTGTTATTATATTCCGATGGTACGGACAAAATAATAATGATTGAGAAACGGCTAATTATTACTTGCTCTATAAAGAAACACGAATATCAGGATTAAAAAGAGCTAAAAGTGAAAACGGCATAATGTTTTGACATACAGTGTCACGTGAACTAATTTACTTGGTAACGTAAATCTAGTGAGAACCTTTTTTTTTTTTTTTTTTGATAGCTCATTTTCGAAAACTTTGCGAGCTCATTTATATCTATTTTTTTTAAAACATCTAATATAAATAGATATACACTAAATAGTAAGAACTTTGCTAGCTCATTAATTATCTTTAACAAAATATCTAAAGCAATTTCCAGGTTGTGGTAATATTGAAATGATAGAGAACTAGTGGAAATTATAAAATTATTATATACATATATATGTATATTTAGTGTATATCTATTTATATTAGATGTTTAATCAACATATTGGTTGTACATTCATACATAATTAAACTAAAATTTTTTGAAATATAATTGTCCACTACATGCCATATAGTTTGTGCAAAGTATATAATCATTCATTTTGATCATTTGTAATTACTAGATTGGGTTGTGACGAAAAAAAGGAGAAGATATGGTTAAAATTAGCAACACCACGAAATCTCGTAAGCGTAATGTAAGAAAAATATTTAGAATAAACTTAAATGACATAATCATTGAGCAAAAAAAAAAAATCAATTTAACTACGAGATCACTTGATAGCAAAAATATTTATTATGTCATTTGAAAAAATAGATGATTGGTCAAAATCAGAAAATCGCAAAATAATTAGGTCATTATTTAAGTTATGCATGTAAATCTCGAGTTTTCCAATCAGAACTATTTTGTGTATACATGAATGCATAAAAAGAATCTAGACATAATCCTTAAAAAAGAGCTTGCCTAAACTGAGATTGACAAGCATTACTAATATAACTAATTAAGTTTAAGTATCTATCGCTTAAGCCGAAACCAAAAAGAAAGAAGCAATTTTGGTAACGGATTTGTATTTTTGTACGTCAACATGTATACAATTTGGTAATGGATTAGCGTGTGATTTATTGTTATAGGTTTATCACATTTCTTTTTCTTTTTCGCAATACAACTAATGACACAAACTAATGCTTTTAGTTCTTTTTCTTTCTCAAAAATATTCAAAATATTTTTGTTCACACAAACATGTCTCTTTTCCAACTCTCCCACACAAACCCCATTCCTCCCTTTAGCCCTAACCCTCTATATATACGTGAAGGCCTAGAAATGCTAAGCTCGTGCCATTAGCGATTACATTAAGAGAAAACACTTACAAGTCTAAGTGCGATCTGTCTTCTTCTTCCTCCTAAAAACCCTATAAACAGTTTATCTAAACCAAAGAAAATCATGCCTCTCTTCGACACTCACAACACATGGGCCTTTGTCTTTGGTTTGCTCGGTATGATACTAATGTTTCTGTTCATTTCGTATGCATATTTTTGACCAAGTTCCACAAAACTCTAATCTAAATCCTAGAGGTTTACCATCGATTTATTAATACAATACTTTTGTTATATTCTTCTATACTTTTCAGGGAATGTCATCTCCTTTGCCGTGTTCCTCTCTCCTGTGTAAGTTCTCTTCACATGTTACCTCAACATCTATTAGTAAAACCAAAACATATAAAAATCATTTGTATTTCTCACGTACTAATCTTGCTTTCATAATCCAATATGCCAAAAACTAGCATATATATGTTAACATGCCTATGTACATCATATAATTTTCCGTAAAATAGTTGAGTAATATTCAAATTATATAAAAATGGATGCAGGCCAACGTTCTATAGGGTTTGGAAGAAGAAGACAACAGAAGGGTTTCAATCTCTTCCTTATGTTGTAGCGCTTTTCAGCGCGACGCTTTGGCTTTACTACGCAACACAGAAGAAAGATGTCTTCCTCCTTGTTACCATAAACTCATTTGGCTGCTTCATCGAAACCATCTACATCTCAATGTTCCTCGCCTACGCCCCCAAGAAAGCCCGGGTAACTACAAAACTTTCAATCCATATATATAAACATGTGTTTGTTTACATATTCAAATTTAATCACTATAACTAAAACACATATTTATGGATGCAGATGATGACAGTGAAGTTGCTACTTGCTATGAACTTTGGAGGATTCTGTCTGATTCTCCTTCTTTGCCAACTCTTGGCAAAAGGAACAACACGTGCAAAGATCATCGGAGGAATCTGTGTTGGATTCTCTGTCTGTGTTTTCGCTGCTCCTTTAAGCATAATCGTAAGAACTTATTGATTAAGTGATATTGTATATAATATAACTGATCTTTAATTTCAATAACTAACATATGATTTTTTGTTTAAACTCTAGAGGACGGTAATAAAGACAAGGAGTGTGGAGTACATGCCCTTTAGCTTATCCTTAACCCTTACAATTAGTGCGGTCATATGGCTCCTTTATGGTCTTGCTCTCAAGGACATCTATGTTGCTGTAAGTCATTTCTTCTCTCTCTAACTACGTATTATATATATATATATATATATATATTCATTTGTACAAATATATGGTATTGCACGTAATATAAATGTTGTATAGATCCATGTATATACCGTCTAGACACGAACAAACATACTCACTTTTGAAATTTACTAACCACCGTAATCAATGATTTTTTTTGTTATAAAAAGTGAGAATATATATATGTGTTAACATTATATATTATGCCTTGAAGCATCGTAATCATATGTTTATTATAACGTAAATTACATGATCTGGGTGCTTTTGTTTCTAATGTACCTGAGACTTTATGGTTCTACTCATAGATTCATAGATAAAAAGAGATATGGATCGGCAAAAAAAGCAAAACACTTTTGTTTGGTATCGTCCTTTACGATTAGAAATTATAAAGACACACGCTTTATGTTCCAAAGAAACATTAAAGAATTTAGCTTTCGCATAAGAAATTTATTATATATTAAGTTCATTTTATCTTTATTGTTACACAAATTATCTTTCGTACGTAACTTCTATCGATGCCGCACAAGTTTGCCATAAACTTAACTTTATTCATTTCTTACGTACTTTATTCATTAGCTAGAAAGTGGAAAGTGTGTATAATAAAATAATAATCATGTTTTTGTTTTGTATTTTTTGCAGTTCCCTAATGTGATTGGATTTGCTCTCGGTGCACTACAAATGATACTCTACGTGGTTTACAAATACTGTAAAACGACGCCGCATCTAGGAGAGAAAGAAGTGGAAGCCGCTAAGTTACCGGAAGTGAGCCTGGATATGCTAAAGCTAGGCACAGTTTCATCCCCTGAGACAGCACCAATCGCGGTCGCTCGTCAAGTGAACAAGTGTACCTGTGGAAATGATCGTAGGGCTGAGATTGAAGATGGACAAAACCCTAAAAACGGCAAGCAGTCCTCTTCCGCAGAAGCTACATGAAAGAAATAAAATAAAACAATTTCGTTGACTATGAAACGTTTGACTTTTTACCCCGACTTGATATACCAACCACCACGTGTACCCCGTTACGTAGTCGTATTTTTCTGAGTTTATCAAGTGTGCGAAGTAGAGATTTCTCCATGAATATTATATATATGCTTTTTCGGATGTTATATATATGCTTTTCAGGATTTGAATTCTCTACTACTTTTATCAATTTTATGTAATTATCTATTGGGGATATATGTATATTTCCTATTTTCTGATTTAACAAAAACTATTTACAATGATCCATCCTGATTTCTTTGCTTTCTTAAGGTTTATTATATGTTTACTGTTTGTTTCAAGGGTAATAATCGTATCAATAATATTTACGATTAAACTTTTTAACTCGCAATATCTATAAAAAAAAAGAAGCTTTTAACTTGCAGTATCCATGTATGGTGTGTCTCTCTATTGATAAAAAAAAAAGAATCAGAAAAATATAGAAATGTTTCCATATAGCAAAATATATTGATAAATTTGAGTGGTCCAATCTAAAGCGGTTGTATATCGTCTACTATTATGAATATTCACATTGGACCTGGGCCTTTTCTCACTTACGGCTAGATCCAATAAATTTTCAAAAACTTGTGGTAATCTTATTTTTTTGTTTTCTACTCGTTTCAATCTTTCTTTAATTTTTATTTTAAACGTCTAGATTTATTATTTATTACAAATTATAAAACTGTTACGAATACGATTATACCATAGACAATTCACTCCGATTCTATTAGACCCACGACAAAAGGTATTTATCATTCTACGTTCATTAATTTGATCAAGTTTTTTCTTTCATTCTAGTTTTCTTCACATCTTTGTAGATGCTCTTCCCTTGTACAGTCTTGAACCAGCCAGAATCATCAAATCAAAGGATCACAATGTCTTATCTTTTTTGCTATTTCAAAACCATAGAAGAAAAGGAAGAATAAACAAATCTTAGCCAAGAAGGTCATGGATTTTCGACGTTGGAACATCTCCTTGCCTATCCCCTCCAATATGTTTACGTTAAAACGCGCTCAAGGGATTTCTCCAAGTAGGTAAGAACTTAGCATCGTCCAAAACATTATGCCTCAAAACTTGTACCATCCACGCTTGTCTATGTACGTAGTGGAAACTCGAGTTTGTGAGAAACGTTTCCAACAATGGAATTGTCTATAAATCTCCACAAACTCAAGATTATACTCATGGAGAAGTCTATTTGGTCCAAATTTGTCAAGGATAATGCTTTGGGGGATAATCAATTTCTTACCTTCACTTAAGAAATATGAACATATATATATATATATATATATATATATATATATATATATGTCTCCGACAATGAGATTAGATAAACCAAGAATGAAATATATGTTTTAGTGAAAGTATAACTAATTTTAACACATCCATCAAGTATTTGAGGCCAAGTTGCAGACGAGAGGACAAAACATATCACCAACAAATTAACTCCATCACACACAAACCCAACAAGGTATTGAAAAAGAATAAGACGAACCAAAGATGAAAAAATAAAGCACATAGATCCTCACATTTAAACAGAGAAGCATTATATGTCATTCTTGAAATCACAAAAAAGGAAGCAAACGTACAAATGAAGAAATGAAAAAGAAAAGTCTTTGTTTTCTTTGGAGATTCATTAACCATAGAACCAAAAGATACAACATTTCCTTACATATCTCTCTCTCTCTGTCTCTCTCGTTTCTATCTCTCTGTGTCTGGTAATGAGCAAGCAAGTTTGAGACAAAGCCTCGTTCCTTAAATACAAAACCAAAACAAATAGTAATTCTTTTTTGTTATTTTCTTTTCCTGATAATATACAGAAATAATAAATAATAAATGTATGGTAAACAAGTCACACTTGAAACTTACATTTTTTGTCTTCTATCGGTACAACTTTAAATCCATTTATATTATTGTACTACTATTGCATATTGGCTTCATTTACGCAGCTACCTAACAACTCATAATGATGCATCATGTTTAGTTATGATTCATCAATACTGTGACATTGATGAAAATGTGTGGTGGTGCAGAATCATATGGTAAAAACGAAACATAAAAGTATTCAGCGTGATTTGTATTATATAGTCCATTAACACAAAGCAAGAGCTTTTCTTACCACAGATTAATTTTGCGAGATTACTCTCAAGTCTGAAATCTGAATCCACCACCATTACTTCAAAGTTTAACTAATGTGTTCAGTGTTGGTTAACTCCGGTTTATTCCTCGATTTTAAACAATACCATAGTGGTCGCCTTGGGTTATCCATCTATCTACCGATATATATAAAACTCAATACACAAGAATTCCCATCTGTTAAAATCCGGGAAGATAATGAGAACACGCGAAGAGCACTTTCATGGCTCTCTGGCAGTTTCCAGAACATTCTAGATTTGACGCAGAACCTTCTCGGCCGCTGCGATCGTGAATTGGATGTCTTGTTGAGTGTGAGCCAAGCTGGTAAAACCAGCCTCGAATTGAGATGGTGCAAAATACACACCTTCTTCCAACATTCCTCTGAAGAACTTTCCAAACTTCTCTGTATCACTCTTCTTCGCGTCCGAGAAATCGTACACGGGTCCGTCTGTGAAGAAGAAACCAAACATCCCGCTTATATAACTGCCACACATCGCATGCCCGGTTTTCTTCCCGGCTTCTAAGATTCCATTTGTAAGCTCTTTGGTGATCTTGTCTAAGTATTCATATGTCCCAGGCTGCCTTAACCACTTCAGCGTGTGAATACCCGCTGTCATAGCTAGCGGATTACCACTTAGCGTACCAGCTTGATACATCGGTCCTGCGGGTGCAACCTGCAAAAAGACATGAATGATAAAAGCTCAGGACATTCTCCTTCTCTTGCTGCTAAATTCAAAGATTGTCCGGATCAGTTTCTAACAACTCAAGCTTTACCATTTCCATAATGTCTCTTCGACCACCGTATGCTCCCACGGGAAGGCCACCACCAATGATTTTCCCAAGAGTTGTTAGGTCAGGTGTGATGCCAAAGTATTCTTGAGCTCCACCATAGGCTAAACGAAAACCGGTCATGACTTCATCGAATATAAGAAGAGCATCATTGTCTTTAGTAATCCTGCGTATTCCCTCGATAAACTCTGCTTTAGGTGTAATGAAACCCGAGTTACCAACAACAGGTTCGAGAATGATGGCAGCAATCTCGCCTTTGTTTGCCTCAAATAGCTTCTCAACCGCAGCAAGATCATTGTATGGAGCTGTTAGAGTATCTGAAGTAGCTGATTTGGGACGCCAGGCGAGTCAGGTAGACCCAAAGTGGCTACACCACTACCTGCTTTGACAAGGAAAGAGTTTGCGTGGCCGTGGTAACAACCTTCAAACTTGATGAATTTTTGTTTCCCTGTGAAGGCACGAGCGAGACGTAAAACTCCCATACATGCTTCAGTACCCGAGTTGACAAACCGAACCATTTCAATACTTGGAACAGCTGAAATCACCATCTCAGCAAGAACATTCTCTAAGAGACAAGGAGCACCAAAGCTTGTTCCTTTCTTCATTGTCTCACCCAAAGCTGCAAGAACCTGCACTAGACACACACAGGACTATCAAAAAACTAAACTCCAGCGTCTCGAAATCATCGAAATTTCGGAAAGAAACAAACCTCGTCATCGGCATGACCAATAATGGCAGGTCCCCAAGATCCAACATAGTCAATGTATTCATTTCCATCAATGTCTCGCATTCGTGAGCCTTTTGCTGAATCAATCACAACTGGCTGTCCAATGACTGATTTGAAGGCTCGGACAGGTGAGTTCACACCTCCAGGCATTAAGTTCTACATTTTCAGTAATCAAAACACAATGAAACCAGAAAGCAGCAACTTTTTTTCTCAGATTGTGATTCAATCTTATGATATTGCATTTGTTATCTTGTGGGAAATTTTCCTAAAAGACCCAACTTCAGTTCCCAATCTACAAGGTGGATTTAACCTAAACATAAGACGTAATCGATCTGAGTGACGAGTGTTGTCAAATTTCGAACCAATCGAAATTGAGAAGCGTACCTTTGTAGCATTGAAAGCTTCCTCGGATTTCTGAAGAGTAAAGGTCTTCTTCTTCTCTCTTCCACCGAAACTGACATCTTGGTGCAGCAACGGTTAGAAGAAGAAGAAGAAGCTCTGCTGGGGATCAATGGAGAACACGAAAATCCAAGAGTAATCCCGGATCCTGTACGCGTCGACGCCATTGTTGCTATCTCTCTATCTCTCTCTATCTCTCTCTCTCACTCGCGCTCGTAGTATTATTATAAGTGAAGAGAGAGAGAGTCAACAAGATAAGAAGATGATGATTTTTGAGATGGAGCTGCCGGTGGTTCAAATTAAGACCGATCCGGTTCGATTCGACTTGCAATCTGAAACTCAAGTCAACTTTTGCATGTTAATTCAAGCCCGGTGCAAGTTGCTACCAAAGCCATCGTACGGCCTCTGAATCAGCCACAAAGGACTAACGGTTACAGCCGACCACATTTGTGGTCGGTTTATCGATCCTCTGCCTCTAAAACTTATGTCTCTTCTGCACTGAGTGCTGAAGCTGGGCGATGAGAGCTGCCTTACACTATGTGGTGGAGTTGGGATGTTGTGATCTGTTGGTGCGTTCAGATTCGCATAATCTTAGTGACGCTTCTACAGTCGACGAAGTCACATAATCAAATCCAAGCAATTTTGGAAGACAAGCTTTAGCGGTTCGAACAATGTTCTTTCTCTTCCATTGCTTTTGAATTTATCCCTTAGTTCGAACAATTTAATTGCCAATGCTCTAGCTAAGCAATCCTTAGCAGTTCTTGAGACCGTTATAAATACTAGCTTATTTTGAATGAAGTATTCAGTTTACTGTACTTAAGGGTTTTATGCTTATACATCGTGCAAATTATTGATATAAAAATTATCGGAGATTCAAGGATATCGCAAATAAAGTCGTTCAATGTGATTTTATATATTGCAAAAAGAATTGTCAATCGTGAGTTTTTGTACAATTTTGTACACTTATGGGAGTAAAAATTGGGTAACTAACATGTCACAAAATAAAATTAGGTAAATAGATAGAGAAAAATAAATATAGGACAAAATTGCCCCTACGGATTTAATTAAGGTAAATTTGAAAACAAATCCCCAAAAAATTATATTCCTCTCATCTCTAGTTTTTATTTCTGAAAAAGTAGACTTGCTCTGCAAACATAATAAAATTAGGTCAGAAAACAGCCGTACGGAAGAAGATGACCAAAAAAACAAATATGTTATAATAGTTAACTATTTAATTACATAGTTGACTATTTTTGAAACTACATATTCTATTGATTTGAGAAGATAGTTAACTATCCCACACTATTTCGTAACTATATAAAACATAGTTAACTATTTTTCATAAAATAATTACAATTTTAAAGCATAGTTAACTATTTTTATAGCATATTTGTCTAATTTAAAAGAAGAAGAAGACGCGATAGAAGAAGAGGAGACGTTGATGTTACATTGATGATAAGAAGAAGATGCGCTAGAAGAAGAAGAAGAAGAAGAAGAAGAAAAAAGAAGAAAGCGACGTTGATGATTAAAAAAAAGAAAAAGGCGCTAGAAGATATAAAAAAAGGAATTAAGGTTTTTGTTTCTATTGATTTTCATTAAGGGTAAAAACAGAAACTCTATACATATTATTATTATTTACCATATTTTAATTTATGGGATGTTAGATAATGAATTAGATGTCTATTAGGTAATATAGAACCTAATTTCTCTTAAATCATTTATAGAATTTTTTTTTTTTTGATTGCATAATAGACATCTAATTAATTACATAAATTGACGAATGTTTTCTGAAATTACATATTTGGAGGAAAAAAAATTGATACAAGCAACAATTCAAACTTACATGTATAAATACCGATTATGTATCATTTTTTTTTTATAAACCCTATCGGTTGATCCGGTTGGCTCTGGCAGGATCGAATAGTGGACTGGTTACCACCTTTTGCTTGGTCCGAGTTTAGAGTGCCTACGACTAATGCCATGAGATAGTCAGACCGTCTACATTTCTGACTACTAAGTAAACCAATTGGACTAAGGCCCAACTGACAAACTTCCTAACAAGGTGTTGTTAACTGCGAGGGAAGAAGATCAAACCCAGGATCTGAAAGTTTCACCCTTTCACCCATGCTCACCCTACCACTGACCCACCACCTTGCGGGACATGTATCATTTTTTTTTCGTGGTTATGAAGGTTTGACGATGACAGGCTTCTTCAAGGGTATGTGTCTGAACAATGGTGATCCCACATTTTTTAATGTAGAATCCCCACGTTTTATGTGGTTCAGAATGAAGGAACAACATAGATAAAAAAGAAGAAATAAAAATGTGTTAAAAGATTTTTTATTTACAAACTCAAACCTGAAATAATTGATCCAAGGAGAACCAAGACAGCATCAAGCAGCATTGAAACAAATGATTAGGCCAACATCCGATCACATAACATAGTAGGATCAGCACTAAAACAATGAATTGTAGTTACTAGCTAAACCAAGCGGATCCCAAAAACTAGTTAGCTAAAGAACTAGCAAACACCCTTAAATAGTATTTACTCTCCTTTGCACCACCATTTCTTGGATTTAGTCACCGCCCATACAAGATTAAACCAAAACGAAAGAAAAACAAAAAAATCCCAACAAGAAACCTCTCGAGTTTGATTTTCCTTCCACTTTCGTTCGGCCTTTCGAAGGTTGAGGCGGAGTGCCTATTGCGGAATTGAGCTTCATGGTTTTGGGAATCTACGAGGAGATCCGATGCAATTCCTTGTGCGGCGTTTTCACCCGAGGCTTGCATCCTCTTTTGACGATTCTCTCTCTTTTTATAAATTGGTAAGTTTCTCCGTTCAAGGGTTCTCTTCGGAAGGAATTGCAGATAGGGAAATCGAAAACTCGAAGTTAGTGATTTGGCGGGGACGAGCAAGTGCTAACTCGAAGTTGGTGATGGTTTCTTCATCAACGACGAGATAACACGCGTCACACACGTGACTAACATTGTCTTGATCGTTATCAACTTGATAGAATAGATTTGGGCCTAATATGTTATGTAATTTACGCTACCCATCTGTACTGTATTGGACTTTTAACCTTTTCATGAAATAACAAAAAAAAGCTTGGCATTTGGCAACTCATCAGAAAGAATTGAAGTTATTTGTAGCAAAGTCCCACATCGGTAGTTCCGTGAGATCAAATGAGTGAAAACTAACAATAAATATAAGTAACTAAATTATACATAGATTGAATACAAATTTGAAAGGGTTTCGTTTGTACGGATCTCTCTGCGTGAGAAGATCTGTGAGTTTTTAGTGTTATGAGCACTGAAAAGAAGCGAACTTTAGATTATCAACAAGCAAATGAACCTACAACCAAAATCACTCATGCTTATCACTTATATAAAAACCCTAACATAAAAATACTCTAAAAATACCCTGGTATTAATGACTAATTATCATTAAACATTTCTAATTTTATTCTAAACTTTTATATAACATTAAATTTTTTTTTATTTCTGATAAATCATAAGATTTTACATTTTGACGGAAAATGAAATTTTAAGTTTTTTTGGTGGGAAAAGAGAATTGTGTGTTCTTTACGGAAAAATGAAATTTTATGTTTTACTGGACAACAAGATTTTACGTTGTTGGCGGAAAACGAGATTTTAAGTTTTGGCAGAAAAATTTACGTTTTTGGCGAGAAAATTTGCGTTTTTGGGATAAGACGAAATTTTTTTTTTTTGGCGGGAAACGAGATTTTACGTTTTTAACAGGAAAAAATTTACGTTTTTGGCAGGAAAATTTTTCGTTTTTGTGGTAAGACGAATTTTTTCATTTTGGCGGGAAATTGTACTTTTTGGCGGAAAACGAAATTTTACGTTTTTGGCGGAAAAAACTTGCGTTTTTGGGATAAGACAAAAAATTTCGTTTCGACGGGAAATTTTACGTTTCTAGCGAGAAATAAAAATTTACGTTTTTGGCAGGAAACGAGATTTTATGTTTATGACAACAGAATATTACGTTTTAGCGGAAAATTTTTACGTTTTTGACGAAAAATAAAATTTTACGTTTTTATCGGAAATATTTGATTTTATATTTTTGGCGAAGCAACGAGATGCTACGTTTTTGGCAGAAGTAAGGGGTTTACAATTTTGGCGGAAAGACACGAAATCATACGCTAAAAATCATGTTTTTAGTCCAAAATTATTTTTGGCGGAATCATAAAATCACATTTTTGGCAAGAAAACATAAAATCATGTTTTTGACATTAAAATAACTAGTCTAATATGATTTTCAAAATTAACATAAATTAAAAATTTTGTCGATGCTTTTTTAAACTAAAAATAAATTTGAAATACTTCATTATAAATTATTTTAAGAGTATTTATTCTTTTTTTTTAAACCCTACAAGTACCCTAAGCCCAATAGAGTAAATTTGTTTGAATTTGTGTATAAAGGGTATCCGTCCGTTTTGAACTCATATCTTTTTTTTTTAAAAAGGATAGAGTAATGGGCTTGAAAACTTTCCAGGGTTCAGAGTACCATAGGGTAATTACCCATATTTAACATCCACGTACAGTGACACTCATGCTGCTGGATACATGGACCAAATATACAAATAAGTGTTTGACACAGAATGACAATGGTACAAGTCCAGAAATTTTGATAGAACTCAATGTGTTGATCAAAACAATAAAAACAAGAACACAAGAAACTTCATGCAAATTTCTCTGCCTTTCTTTTTGGCTTTTTCATTTATATAGGAAGCAAACTGGAACAAACCGTTCCTAAACAAAGGAAGCAAATTGCAACATGGAATTGAGGAAAACGTGAAAACTAAACGTGAGACATGAAGTGCTTGGTTAATGAGTTTGGTTTCTTTACTCTGTTTGATCGCTGGTTTAGCACTGAACCAGTTGGTGACTCATCAAATTTCCTATCCAATGAAAGATTATCGAATCAATTTCCATTCTGTCTGAAGATGTTCTTCACATACCAGTTTTTGTAAAAGGCCACCTAAGTAGATCATGCATCCGAACAACCCAGTAGTTTTGATGAACATTGAGTTACGATCTCATCTCGATCATCACTCAGCAAAGGATAAGCCCCTCCAAAAGTCTCGACTCTCATATTCGACAGCAATACTTGACTGGTAGGACTCAACCGTGGAAGGCATTCACTAGAAGAAGCAAAAGGAAGCAGGAGAAGAAGCAAGCAAAGGAGGATGCGGAGTTGGTTAAAGAGTTTGTTACGGATTTGTAAATGTAGTTACAGACTTATGCTTATAAATAGATATACTAAGTGAGAGAGAGGGTTCACTGTAGATGTGAGAAAAAGTGTCTACATTCATGGGATCGGGATTTCTCAGGTTTTGAGAGAGGGAACCTGAGAAATTGGTTGTAATTCTCTCGTTATTCAATACAAGTGTTCGTTGTTCTTATCAAATTGGTCGTGAGAGAGCGTAAGCTGGATCGAGACTTCGCGATGGTGAGAGCAGAGGATGCACCGTTATCGTCGTTGCCATCGAATGCTCAATCGGAGCACGCAAATCAGAATTCGTCGTCGGTCATGATGGAGACTTTGTCGCACTCGTTACAAACAGCGATTGGAGTGCACTTGGAGTTTGAGGAGCAAACATTGGAGCGATCATCCGCAGTCTTGCTATAGACTAAGATATCATCAAAAAATACTAACACAAACCGCCTCAAGTGTCGCCTGAATATGTCATTCATCAATGCTTGGAAAGCGGCCGGTGCATTTGTGAGCCCAAAGGGCATTACTAGGAACTCATAGTGGCCATCATGAGTCCTAAAGGCTGTCTTTGGGATATCAGCCGCCTTCACACTGATCTGATGAGACCCTGACCTGAGGTCCAGCTTGGAGAATACCACTGCCCCATTTAGCTCGTCTAGCAGTTGATCTATCATTGGGATGGGGTAACTATCTCCTATGGTTACCTTGTTGAGCGCCTTGTAATCCACGCAGAACTGCCAACTACCATCTTTCTTCTTAACCAAAAGCACAGGGTTGGAAAAGGGGCTGGTACTTTCTCTTATAATGCCAGCGGCCAACATAGTGGCTACCTGCTTTTCAATCTCCTCCCTTTGGACCTGTAGGTACCTAAATGGTCTCACACTTACTGGTTTGGCTCTGGTTTCCAAGTGTATGGAGTGTTCTCTTCCTCGTGAAGGAGGCAATTGTTGTGGCTCCTCAAACACCTCAGGAAACTCTCTGAGGACCTTCTCCATGGCAGCTGGTAGACCCTGACATTGGTCTAAACTAGCCAATTGCAGATCTCCATACTCCACTATCACCCCCTCTCCATGTTTAGCCAGAGCCTTCCATAGAGCCTTAAGGGACATGGCAGAACAACACAAGTTAAGATCCCCTTGCAAACTAATTTTTCTACCCCTTTGTTCAAACTGAATCCTCTGAAGCTTCCAATTACATTTTATATCTCCCAGAGTTTCTAACCATTGTATGCCAAGAATGACATCCGCACCGCCTAGTTCCAGGGGTAAGAAATCAAAGACGAGAGTGTTACCTGGCAATTGCAGCTTAAGCTCCTTGCACACCCCGCGGCCTTGAACTGTCAGCCGGTTCTCGTCACTGGCCGTACTCCCCAGTGGTCTCTATGGGAATTCGGAGTCGGTGGACCAGCTTTGCGGAGATAAAATTATGGGTGGCTCCACTATCGACCATGACGACCACCGGCTCTCCACGAACCGTAGCCCTTAGCTTCATCGTCCTTGGTGACGAGATTCCAACCATAGAGTTCAGGGATAGCATCGCTACCTCCGCTGCCTCGTGTACTACCGCATCTGGTGGAAAATCCTCGTCCTTGGTTAACTCCCCCTCGTCTTTGTTGGCTTGTACCAGCAATAGCCGGACCTCCTTCTTCTGACACAGGTGCTGGCGATACCATGGTTCGGAGCACCAAAAGCACAGATCATCGGCCTTATGCTGAGCCACTTGCTTCGGCGTCAGGCGGCAAAACAGGGCCACAACCCTGTTGTGAGATTTAGGGTTGCGATCCTTCACTTCCCCCTGATTCGTGTTCGCAGGCTTGTGGTGGACAAAGTTTGAGTTGGGCCTCGTGGAGGTAGACCCATTAGTTGCTCGGTTCGTGATTGGCTTGGATGGGCCTGTTTGCCTAAAGAGGCCCACTCGATCAACCTTCCCACTAGCCCTGGCCCTCGGGTCCGTCGTCTTCTCCGTCTCTCCGTCCCAGTACTCCATTCTCTGAGCAAGGAACATCCATCGGTCCAGTCCCTTAGGCTCCATGACCTTAACTCGTGTCTGGAGCTTAGGATCCAGGCCGGTGATGAACGCTAACTCCAGCGACACCTTGGGCAACTCGAGAGCATTGGTGGCGATCTTAACAAACTCGCGGCAGTAGTCCTCCACAGCACCAGTCTGGCGGAGGTTGAGCAGCCTTTCTCCGGCCGATTCGTCTCGGTAGGTGGCGAATCAGTTAAGAATTCGCTGCTTCAGATGAGCCCAACTCAAGAACGGGTCTCGATCCTTTTGCCACAGGTACCAATCGAGGGCATCTCCGGTGAAGCTTTCCCGTACGACTATGATCTTCTGCTCATCGGAGCAGTAGTTGCCTCCGAAGAACTGCTCTACTCAAGCCAGCCAGTTTTCAATCTCCGTGTCGTCAAAGTCCAGTATTTCCAGCTTTCAGCTGAACGGGCTTGGAGCTTCTATGGGAAATCTCTCCGGCGGCTTCTCCTCAGTTCCCCTCTCGAGGAATAGTTGGGTGTACGGCCCCCTGTCCCGCATTTGAGTTCCCTCGGGTGTGTACATCGGGGCTTTTTCGGCTCGATGGTTGGCTGGAAACACGCTTAGCGACGCAGCCGCGTGTCCTACCGTCGAAAGACTCTCCCTTTCCTGCTCTTTTTTCTTCCTTCTCCGATCATCTTCCTCGAACCGGCGGTTGATGTTATCCACCATCGTCATCAAGGCCGAAATCATTGACGGGTTTTGAGACAAGGCCTCCGACATTTCCTGCGACCCTTCTCGCGATCCTTCGGTCACCAGCGTCAGTGAAGGTAACTTTGGCTCCATTCTCTGGGATTGACCTTCGCTCTGCTACCAAGTTGGTAAGAGTTATTGAATCAAAGTTGTAAACAACACCGGATGAAATTTGTAACCAAACCCTCTTGGATTAATAAAGCAAAACTTGTCTCTTACAACCAAAATCACTCTCAAAAGTTAAGAAATTGGGATATTAAGGAGTCCCTACTCTCCTCTCTCTCTCTCACGAAAAAGATGCTACTCAAATGCATAAAATATAGAGAAAAGTACTCAAATAGCATAGAAAAGTTGTTATATTACTAGAATAACATACATCTTTTGGAAATTATTCAAAAGTTTTTAAAGTCTAGTAAATTACAATAAACACCCTTGGTTATTTTTTTTAATTGAGGTTATTTCAATTAAAAAATGATTAACTAATCCACGTCACTAATCACTGTTCCACGTCACGAATAAGATTAACCGTGTTAAAAAGTCGGAAAAGGAAACTTCAAGGACGGAAAAATTAAAATTTTGTGTGTTGTCGTCGAAACTTCTACTGTTTTCTCTCTAGTCGATTTCTGAGAAACATTCACCGCCGTTGTCGTCGAAACGTCTGCTCTGCATTTTCACAGTCAGATTTTAGTCGAACGTGAGTATAAACAGAGGAGTGGGGATTCTTCATCTTCTTTCATTTTATTTTGAGTATAATCTGAGGAATCGAAAGTGTTTGTCGCTTGTTAACGGTATTGTGGCTGATTTATTATTCTGTGGCGGCTTGTTTATCGTTGCTAATGGTTGTTTAAGTTATTTATTGCGGCTGATTTATTGTTATGTTGTGGCTGATTTGTGTTGTGTTGCGGCTGATTTACATGTGCAATGCTATTGTGGCTGAGTTTGTGTTATGTTTGATTTATGTGCCGTTGTGGCTGAGTTTGTGTTTGGTTGCGGCTGGTTTATTTGTTTGTTGTGGCTGAGTTTGAATTTTGTTGCGGCTGATTTATCATTAATATGTTATGTCTTTTATGTTCAGATGACTATTTCTGAATATCAAGCAAGGGATTACCCTCCAAGACTATGCATTGAAGGGTCTTCTAATCTGGAAAATAAAAAAGTTAATCACAATGTCCATTTGGGAGACTTCCGTCAAGTCAGAGACGCAATAGGACAGGATGTATGGGAACACATGAAGCAGTTTCCTCTTGGAGTAGTTGCTAAGCTAGCTGATAGCCAATTGGTGTGGTCTGGGAAGACTGTACACTATCTACTATATAGACAGCTGCGAGTACATGACAAGGAGATTTGGTCTCTCGTTGTTGATCAACCTATCAGGTTTAGCTTAATCGAATTTGGTGCGCTCCCGGGTCTAAACACAGGTCCACTGCCAACAGAAAGTTTTGAACCTGAGCAATACAAAACGTTCTGGGAGGAGTTGAAGGTACCGCTTGGGGTAGGACCCAAGTTAGATGAACTGAGGCCAGCATTAGAGGTCTGTCGAGGCTGGAGTTTTGAAAAGAGGAAATGGTTAGGGCTGTTGTTTCTTCAAGCCATGGGACTTTATGGCTTGCATCATAATTCTAGAATACCCTTTGAAAGTGCAAAAAGAGTATTCGACGATGAAGCCTTGAGGACTTATCCGTGGGGTCGGACTGCATTCGAAGTTCTGGTTGGTTCAATTAAGATGTTGAATCCACAAGGAAAGTCGTACACCATTAGCGGCACGAAGGACATGTTGCTGGTTTGGACGTATGAATCCGTGACTTGCTTTGGAGAGCGTTTTGGAAGAGTAGTCAATAAGAACGAAATTTCTCTTTTGCGATGGGGTGGAATCCGTACACGTAAAAGTCTTACTACATCTATATCTCAGGAGATCAGAGATAATGGTGAGGTAAGAAGGTTGACTTGGATGAGTTATGAATCATTTGATGTCTCACTTATGTGTTACTTGATGGTTGAGTTATGAATCATTTTATGTCTGACTTAATGAGTTACTTGATGGCTGAGTTATGAATCATTTGATGTCTGACTTATGAACTACTTGATGGCTGAGTTGTGAATCATTTATTTGATGTCTGACTTATGAGTTACTTGATGGCTGATTTACTATGTATGTGCGTGTGAAGAAAATGGTTATGAAGGAGGCTGTAGAAGAGCTGTTTCCGCAGTGGGCGAGTGAAGAAAATGACCCAGAAATTGTAAATCTGGTAACAGACATACATGCGGATAGGTTTGTTAGAGGTTTTTGGGATGTGAAGAGCAATGAGAAGAAGAAAAAAATGAAGGCTGCAGTTTCGTTAGATTCCGATCAACCCCCCGCAAAAAAGGAGAAGAAAGCTAAGAAAAACCAGGAAGTAAGCAACAATGAGATTGTGTTGCAGCATAGTAGTTACAAGGATATGGGGAAAGAGACGGATTTGACGACCGTAGTCAATGTCATGGAAAACCTTGTCAGAAGATTTGACAAGTTTGACAACTTTGGTAGTAGAATAGAGAGTGTTGAGTCGCAGTTAAACGCCTATAACACAAAATTTGAAGAGTTGTCAGATTTGAAGAAAATGATTGGTGATACAGTCCGAGCTGCTGTGGAAGAAAGAGTTGCATCTATTGAGAATGATCGGATGCAAATGAGAGAGCGACTGAATGCTCTCGAGGCACGGAACAGTACTCAAAAGGATGATAACCTATCAAAAGTCAACAACATCCCGCAGAAATCCGTTAATAGTCTAAAGGTACGTTACAGTTGAGTTATGTTTATTTTTGACGACTGAGTTATGGTTACATCACGACTGAGTTATCCTTATTAGTCTCGGCTGAGTTGTGTTTATATGTTAATACAGCCGAAGAAGGACGAGTTTAAAAGTCCTGAACCAGTCAACAGCCCCCTGCATAATGTACGTTATAGTTGATTTATGTTTATTTTTGACGGCTGAGTTATGGTTACTTTTGACGGCTGAGTTATTACCTATTTGACGACTGATTTATTACCTATTTGACAGCTGAGTTACATAACGACATATTTATTTTTTTTATTCTGCCTGAGGTATGTTTATATGTTAATACAGCTTAAAAGTACTGAACCAGTTTATAAGACCAAAGTGAAATTGGCTGAGGAGTTTGGTAATGACGAAGAAGAAACAGTTAATTTCGTTACTGTTTCTCCTGCTAAGAAATTGGTTGAGGCAAAAAAGCAGGAGGCTGAGGTTAAAAAGCAGAAGGAGACCTATGCTTTAAAGAAGAAGGAGGCCGCTGCTTTAAAGAAGGAGGCCGCTGCTTTAAAGAAGAAGGAGGCCGATGCTTTAAAGAAAGAGGCCGCTGCTTTAAAGAAGAAGGAGGCCGATGCTTTAAAAAAGGAGGCCGCTGCTTTAAAAAATGAGGGGCAAGTAAGAAGGAGGATAACGAGGAATCGTAAAGGCAACGACGATCCGAAACCTATGGAAGTGATTATCCCAACAAAGAAGAAACAGATTTTAAACGACAGTGAGATTGAGGATGTCACCGACAAAATTGTCGCAGAATATAACGAACTATTGCCGGAGTCTGATGAGGAAGAAGAGGAAAGGATTAGGTCTGATAGAATTAAGGCTTATCGGGAGTCAATTGTGAAATTATCTCCTGATGGGTCTTCAGCGAGGCTAGAAAATGATCCTCCTCAAGCACGAGTTTTTCCTTATATTGGAGACAATGGAATGACGTGCATGAGGAAAAATTATGAACCTTCACCGGCAATCTATGATCCTCTCTCACCTGCTGTTCCGGTTAAAGTGGATAAACTTTTGGATCACCTAAAGTCATTCAAGTATGACCCTTTAGAGCATGTGTTAATACAGCTATTAGCAATATTTGCCTAAACTAACTTGTGTTTAATTGTTTTAGGGACGTTCCACTTACAAGGGCTGCTGAAGAGATCGAGTTCTACAGAATTCTCATGATTGAGAGAAAGTATTGGCCTACAGGTTATGGATGGCTGTATGATAATGTAAGTATACTGTTGGGGCTGAGTTAAATATACTTAATGTCTGAGTTATTTATTATATGTCTGAGTTATGTATTATATGTAGGCTTACGTATGCTTTATGTCTGAGTTATATATTATATGGGGCTGAGTTAAATATACTTAATGTCTGAGTTATGTAGGCTTAAGTATGCTTTATGTCTGAGTTATATATTATATGGAGCTGAGTTAAATATACTTAATGTCTGAGTTATTTATTATATGTCTGAGTTATGTAGGCTTAAGTATGCTTTATGTCTGAGTTATATATTATATGGGGCTGAGTTAAGTTTAATTTTGGGCTGACTTGATTCTCTTTGTACAACATATTTGCGTATATATGAGAATCCTCATAAAAAAATCCATGCTAGATCCCTCCCCATTCTACTCTAAGCGAATTGGATTTTTGGACTCTTGGTTTACTTCAGGATGGTGTATGGATTACCAACAGTTCAAGATCAAACCAAAGATGTTTAAGTTCAAAGGTGCTGGGTATGAGGATTTAGTAAACGGCAAAATTCTCTCAGACCTGCAAACAAACAAGAAGTGGTTAGAAGATGTCGATCACTTGTACGGAGTTCTACATACTGGAGGAGATCATTGGGTGGCATTTCACGTGGACCTTCTTAAGGAGAAGATCGAAGCTTACGATCCCATCATTGGACAAGTAACACCCGAAAGTGAACAGAAAATCCTAGATGAATTTAGGCCATTTACGCAAATGATCCCTGCAATGATGAACGAACTAGTTCCTGCCAATCTCCGAATACCTAGATTCAAGCAGTTTGCGTTCCGAAGGAGGAGAGGCAAATACATCCCACAAAACGTCCAAGTTGGCGACTGTGGGGTGTATGCATTGAAGTTTGTCGAGTGTCTAGCGCTTGCCACTACTTTTGATGGGATAAATGATGCGAATATTCAGAGTATACGGGTAAAGATGGCATCAGATATCCTCCCTGAAGGAAGTTATAATATGTTGGGGTAGTTCGAAATAACATGAACCCGTTTATTGTATTGTACTTCTTTGACTTATGCATGATAAACTTTCATTAAAAGTGTAAATTAAATAGAGTCTCAATTGCGACTATTTAAATCAGCCCTAACTAAATAGAGTCCCAATTAAAAGTTTATACAATATGAATGGTATCTAATTGGTGAGATAAATATATGTTAGTCAGCCTTTACTCTCATTAATAGCGACTGACTGATTGTGCAAAGAAGCGGCTGACCAAAATATTAGAGTTCCTAAAAGTTCAATCATAACTCCTAGTTCCCAAAATATTAATAATTACACCTAATATAGGAAGCGTCTCGAGAGTATTAATTTCAATATGATTACGTATTCAGACGCAATAATAAATAATATATTCTCTATTATTAAAATTTAAAATCACATAACTGATCCAAAAGCAGCGGTCACACAAATTGTTCTCCTTACTGCCTTCAATTAGTGTGAGACTTTCCCCAACCCCAGTCTAGAGATCTAACATTCTTGTCTATCCTCTGAACAGATTCCCTTGTGAAAAGAGATAAATACTCCTCAGTATTCCAAAATACATTGCGTGTCATTGCATATGTGTACTAAACCCTAAACCCTAAACCCTAAATCCTAAATCTTAAACCTTAAACCTTAATTCCTAGATGTATAGCAAAAGATACACATTGTTCTCACAAAACCCTAAACCCTAAACCCTAATTCCTAAAGGTCTAGCAAAACATACACATTGTTCTCACAAAACTCTAAACGAAACCCTAAACCATAATTCCTAGAAGTATAGCAAAAGATACACATTGTTCTCACAAAACTCTAAACGAAACCCTAAACCATATTTCCTAGAAGTATAGCAAAAGATACACATTGTTCTCACAAAACCTTTAACCCTAAACCATAAACCCATAAACCCTAAACCCTAAACCATAAACCCATAAACCCTAAACCTTAAATCCTAGAGGTATAGCAAAAGATACACATTGTTCTCACAAAACCCTAATTCCTAAAGGTCTAGCAAAAGATACACATTGTTCTCACAAAACTCTAAAGGAAACCCTAAACCATAATTCCTAAAAGTATAGCAAAAGATACACATTGTTCTCACAAAACCTTAAACCCTAAACCATAAACCCATAAACCCTAAACCCTAAACCTTAATTCCTAGAGGTATAGCAAAAGATACACATTGTTCTCACAAAACCTTAAACCCTAAACCCTAAACCTTAATTCCTAGAGGTATAGCAAAACATACACATTGTTCTCACAAAACCTTAAACCCTAAACCCTAAACTCTTATTCCTAAAGGTCTAGCAAAACATACACATTGTTCTCCCATAAATAATAAATAAATAATCATATAAATAATAAATCATATATTCTCTATTATATAAATATGGCGTGTGAATATATGTACGTAATCATATTACGCACGCGTTTGGTACTCTCGAAACGCTAATCATATTAACCTTTTCTATGCTATTTGAATAATTTTATCTATTTTTATAGTATTTTTGGCAACTACGCAGTAACCGAACAGTTTTAGTAACCCAACAGTTTTCGTTTTTTTCTATAAATACCAAGTGAACACTCAGTAACCGAACATTCGTTTTTATTAACTTTGAACTTGTTTTATCTTTTTGCAATCTCAAATACAAGTTAGTTTTTCCTTGTTTTCCTAGTATATGTAATTCACGTTTTTGCAACTTGATTTGTTTATATGTTTACATTATATATTAACATCCTATTTTCGATATACATGCAGCATCAATGGCAGAATCGAAGAAGATGATGAAGCGTCCAATGGAGGATGACCATTGATGAAATGCTATTAAAAAGGCCAAAAGAGAAAACGAGGACCATTACAAGACGTTGATCCTCTCGCTCAAGGAACAGATTAATACAAAAGTTGAATTGTATGATGCTTTTGTGGAAGTTATGTTTATTTCTGCGAAAATGGATTTGCTTGAAGAATTTATCGGGAAGGAAAAGGTTGACTTCCTTGCTGAGTTGGACAAACTTGCAGCAGAACTCGTTGAAGCCAAAGAAAAGATGTATAACGCCAACGTTGAAGAACTTGATTGGATGAAATTTCATGCAAAATAGGGATATATGTTTATCTAATTCTTATGTTTTAGTAGTCTTATGTTTATCTAACTTTATCTAATGCTTATGTTTTAGTAGTCATCGTAATAACTCAGCCTAACATTTGATATAACTCAGCTGAAACTCAGCCTATAACTCAGTCTAACATTTGATATAACTCAGCCTAACATTTGATATAAGTCAGCCGAAACTTCGTTCATGACTTCACTTTTGACACGCATTAGATAAGTCAGCCGTGTATTAAATATATTATAAGTCCGCCGTGTAGTTAGCCGTGAAGTTAACCTTAAGTTACACATTTTTAAATTTAAATAATATAGAATATATGATTTATTGTGGCGTCTGAATACGTAATCATAACCAAAATTAATACTCTCGAGACGCTAAACTGACGAGTTATATGGCGCTTCCTATATTAGGTGTAATGATTAATATTTTGGGAACTAGGAGTTATGATTAGGTATAACTCAGTCATAACTCAGCCTAACTCAGTCATAACTCAGCCTAAACCAAACACTCAGTAAACGAACAGTTTTTAATTGTATTTTTGGTAACTACTCAGTAACCCAACAGTTTTCGGTTTTTTCTATAAATACCAAGTGAACACTCAGTAACCGAACATTCGTTTTTATTAATTTTGAACTTGTTTTATCCTTTTGCAATCTCAGATACAAGTTAGTTTTTCCTTGTTCTCCTAGTATATGTAATTCACGTTTTTGCAACTTGATTTGTTTATATGTTTATATTATATATTAACATCATATTTTCGATATACATGCAGCATCAATGGCAGAATCGAAAAAGATGATGAAGTGTCCAATGGAGGATGACCATGGAGCAAATGATGTTAAAAAGGCCAGAAGGGAAACTGAGGAGCATTACAAGTCGTTGCTCCTCTTGGTCAAGGAACAGATGAAAGCTAAAGTTGAATTGCATGATGCTATGATGGAAGTGAAATCTATTAATGCGAAAATGGATTTGCTTGAAAAAATTATGGGGAAGGAAAAGGTTGACTTATTTGCTGAGTTGGATAAATTTGCTCATAAACTCGTTGAAGCCGAAGAAAAGATGGCCAAAGTCGAAGTTTCAGAAATTGATTGGATGAAGCTTGGTGCAAAATATATGGCTGACTAAATGTTTATCTAATGCTAATGCTTATGTTTATGTAATGCTTATTACTCAAATGTTTATGTATTTTTAGTACTCTAATGAAGAATTTGTTTATTTTATCATAACTCAGCCTAAACTTCGTTTATAACTCAGCCTAACCTTTGACATAACTCAGCCTGAACTTCGTTTATGACTCAGTCATATGAGACCCTTTAGTTATTTGTGTTTTGAATATTTAAACCAATAAGTCAGCCGCTTCTTTTGCACAAAGCTTTCATAACTCAGCCGAAACACTAAACTGAGACGCTAAACTGACGGTCGAAAACGAAGAGTCGAAGAGTTGCTATTTTTTTTTTGAATCTATAAATACATTTAAATACTCATTAACCAGTCATAAATCCTAATTGTTTTTCTACTCAGTTACCGACCAGTTGTTTTTCATGACTACTCAGTAACCAAAGAGTCGTTATTAATGAGAGTAAAGGCTGACTAACACATAAGTCAGCCTTTACTCAGTAACCGAATTTTTAAATTTTTTAAATGTTTTAAATTTTTTTAAATCTATAAATACCATCTGTTTAGATTTTCATTAACTTTAAATCTCTAGAGAAACCCACACCATCTGTTTAGATTTTCATTAACTTTAAATCTCTAGAGAAATCCACTTTGTAATGGAAGTATTCCCTCTTACCGCCCTACCTGAAGAAATTCAAGCCTTAGTGGTCGAACGTGTGGCCGCTAACTCTGTTGCAGATCTATATAGATTGAGAGCAACATGTAAGTCTATGAAGAAACTAACAGACCGACCCGGAGTGTACGCATCTATAGATGTGTTTACCTTCCCTTCGTACATACATCTATCTAGCTTGGTGATGCAAGTTTGCTACGCTAATGGAAACCCGAGTACACTGTTCTTAGAGGGTGTACAAAAGTTCTTCACATTCGACCTCCAAGATGAAGGAATTGCTTTGATTAAGAGAGTAGCAGATGCAGGATTCGAGCGTGCTTTGTACACATATGCAATGACACGCAAGGTATTTTGGAATACTGAGGAGTATTTATCTCTTTTCACAAGGGAATCTGTTCAGAGGATAGGCAAGATTGTTAGATCTCTAGACTGGGATTGGGGAACGTCTCACACTGATGCGTTTCTAACGAAGAAGTATGAGTTCATGTCAAAGGAATTAACCTTGTTCTATAATTGCACATGTACTCCATTGATGGACCGAGATTGGGATCTTTGGTACATTGAAGACAGTAAGGAGAACAATTTGTGTGACCGATGCTTTTGGATCAAAGAGTTAGGTCTTTTTTACAGTGATTTTAAGCCGATTATATATTGGCCGGACACTAGGCTTTGGGTGTTGTAATATAAACTACTGTTTCCTCTTTTATAATGTAATTCAGATCAGTTATGTATTTTTGGTACTCTAATCCTTTGTTTCTTTGTTTATGACTTCACTTTTGACACGCATGAGATAAGTCAGCATTCTGTTAAATATAATTCAGCCGTGTAGTAAATATAAGTCAGTCGTGTAGTATATATAAGTCAGCCGTGTAGTATATATAATTCAGCCGTGTATTAAATATAATTCAACCACTTATGTTTTAGTAGTCTTATGTTTATGTAATAACTCAGCCTAAATTCTTCGTAATTACTCAGCCTAACATTTGATATAACTTAGCCAAAACTTCGTTCATGACTTCACTTTTACACGCATTAGATAAGTAACCCTTTAATCATAGACGAAAAAAAAAATCAGAACATATAAAATCTCCACCTTTGGCTTTTGTTTCTAAACCCTAGGTTGTGAAACAACGCGGCTCCTCTCTTTCTCCTCTCTTGCGAAACCAAAACTTCTGACTTCCTCTGCGAACTTCACGAAAGAAGATCCATGTAAGTCTCTTCGACTTCCTCTGTTCAAGATTTTGAACCATGTAGAGAGTATACTCCATAAGTATTAGGAGGATTACGAATAACACTCATAAACTTAGGATTTTTCTTATCTTTGAAGCTCCTTTTCCAACTTCGACAATGGCGGATCAAGTATGTAAATCTCCTACAAACCCACATTTCTTTCAACCTCTTCTTCCCGGCTTCCACTCCCACCTCGTAAGTAATCTCCCTTCTTCCCTCCCTCTCAATGTCTTTTTTCTTCTTTACGGTTTATGTTTGTTGCAGAGCATTCCGGTGAAGTTCTTCTCGAAATACATAGAAGGAAGAAACGAAAGAAATATGATGGAGCTTAAGTCGGACGCGTCTGAGAAAACATGAAAAGTTAAGATGGAAGGTCGGACACTCACCTTTGGATGGAAAGAGTTCGCAGTTGCTCATGATTTCCGAGTCGGAGACTTCGTCATTTTCAGACACGAAGGAGATTTTTTGTTCCACGTCACTGGTCTTGGACCTAGTTGCTGTGAGATTCAATATGTACAGTCTAGCAACAACGTTGATGATGATGATGTGGAGGGGGAGGGGGAGGAGGAGGAGGAGGAGGAGGAGGAGGAGGTTAAAGAGAAAAAGAGAGAAACCAGTGAGAGTAGTCAAAGTGAAAACCGATTTGTAACACTAACTGTCACACTAGCTAGTTTAAAAGATTCTAGACTTGTAAGTTTAAGTAAACTCTCTTGAAAGAGTTTTGTTCCCTTATATTTTTCGTTATTGATGCTTTGTCAAGAGCTTATTGTCTCTTTCTTATGCAGCATATTCCACTGAGATTTACTAGGGCTCACCAGATGGAAAAAGCAGGAGGGAAGGAGATTACTCTTTTGGACCAGCATGGAGTAGAGTGGCCAGTGTATATATGCGTGCCAGACATACGTATGAGGTTGCGCTTTGGTTCAGGGGTTAGAGAATTCTTAAAGGCTATTGACATTAAGGCGTACGAATCTTTTGTGCTGGAGTTGGTTTGGGAAGACAAAGCATCTCCTCCTATGCTCAAGTTCTGCTCCAAGATCGAGGCATGATGCATGTAGTTTCCTTCCACCAAGTTCTTCCCTCCCTCTCTTTTTTTGTTTTGATGAAACTTTGGCTTGTTTTTTTTTTTTTTCTTTTGGATGAAACTAAAGCTTCTTTTGGATGAAACTATTGCTTATTAACTTATAACCTTATAGATTAAGTACAACAATTTGCCAAATTTAAATATCAACAGTGCCATCCATATAGACTACTCGAGAAGTCTACATAACTCAGTCGTATTATAATTCATTTGACGGCTGATTTATCGATGTAACAAAAACAAAAATCAGCCCTTACTAAGACATACCGCAGCCCTGTCGTGTATATAACTTTGCCAAACCTCAAACACACCCTAAAATCGAGATAAATAATGTTGAGGTATAGGTTCTCTTTCAACATATAAGTCAGCCGAAACGTGTCATAAGTCAGTCATTAGGTGCATATAAGTCAGTCGAAACGTGTAATTTATCTCTTGACGTTTCGTATTTTGGGCGGGAAAAAAAACTCAATTTATTCAATTTTATCTCGCGACGTTAAGTGCATATAAGTCAGCCGCAACATAAAATTTACCTCGCGACGTTTCGTATTTTCGGCGGGAAAAAAAACATTATTTTTCAATTTTATCACGTTTCGTACTCTCGAAACGCTATACTAACAGTTATATGGCTCCCTATACTAGGAGTAATGATTAATCTTTTGGGAACTTTAATCTTTTTTAAATATTATTTGTTTTAAAATATTATTATTTGTTTTTAAAATATTACGCGGTTGGACGAGTTACCATCTTCATCTTCTTCCTCATCTAACCCAATCTCATCATCGTTTATTGACAATCAGCCGTGTTGTAATCATAACTCAGTTGTTTATTGACAATCAGCTGTATTGTAATCATAAGTCAGTCGTTTATTGACAATAATTCAATCTTTACGGCTGATTTATCGCATTAACAAAAACACAAATCCATACATATCCAAACAACACTCTTAAATCGGACAAGTTTTTGCATTATGTCCAGACTGTTTACAACGGGAACATGCGTGTTGTTTCCTAGGACGTTTATTGTCAAGGGCAACTTCTAAAGCATATTTCATCCTACTTTTCTTAGGCCTTCCTGGTTGTTGACGAACAAGCGGGGGCAAGCACGGTTGGTTAGCAACGTTATTTGGAACTTGGAGCGCTGAATCTATCGGCATGATCGACTCAGCGTATGCGTTTACCAAATAACTGCTGTTGTAGTAAGGACTGCACAAGGATATACGATAAATTTTCCTGTCCTCGACAGCTGCAATTGCATGCACGCATGGTAATTTCTCGTGTTCAAAACGTCGACATGTGCATTTTCTCATTTCCAAATTCACAATATGCAAAGACGATCCATATGTAACTTCCGTGTGATAAGGATCAATCCTTTGTATCGTCATAAGTCTTGCAGCAATGACATGGCCCTATTTATTCATAAAAAATTATTAAACATTACGGCTGGCTTATCATAAAGGCTGGGTTATGGAACAATAACGACTGACTTATAAACTGCAATGGCTGACTTACATGTAGTAGTTTCTCGACACCACGCGAAAGCGTGGTTAGCTGTGATTTCGCTTCCTCTCTCCGTTCTTCAAACCATCTGGTCATCATAACCCATATCAATTCTAATAGTCGAACAATGTGAAGACTTCTAGCATTTGACAGTGCTCTGTTCATTGATTCCGCTATGTTCGTAGTCATCAAATTGTACCTTTGGCCCGGGAAATGAACACGCGCCCACAGTCGGATATCAGCTCTTTGGAGGTCGTCATGAAGTTCAGGATTAATCGCTTCAATCTCCTCGAACATCGTATTAAAGTCAGAAATCCTAAAACATTTTGCCGCTTTCTTCACCAGACGAAAGACATCTTTTCCTTTATACCATTGTAAAATGTTCTTATATAAATGGTAAGTGCAAATTCCACGAGAAGCCAACGGAAACCCATTTCCAATTGCTTTTCCTATCGAATTATGCCTGTCCGAGATAATCGCAAGAGCCTCATCGTCAGGAATCAAAATTTTTAGTTACATAAAAAACCATTGCCATGAATCATCATTTTCAGTGTCAACCACACCGAAGGCTATTGGGAAAATCTAAAAGTTACCATCCTGAGCTAGTACTGTGAGAAGTGTCCCTTTGTATTTACCGTTAAGAGACGTACCGTCGACAATGACAACTTTGCGCATGAAAGGAAACCCATTTATGCTCGCACCAAACGCAAGGAACACATACATGAATCTTCCAAACTCATCAATTTGAAGACGCGTAACCCTACCCGGATTTGCCTTTCTTATCATATATAGGTAAGGAGGCAAGTCTTCAAACCCACTCTCAGGAGTTCTCATATCGATTTTCCTTGCAAATTTTAGCGTCCTATGTGATTTCTAATAATCCATCTGTCCACACGGAAAACGTAAAGTACAAGTAAAGCAGCTGTAATAAACAAATAAATCAGCCGCAACATACCAATAAATCAGCTGAAATATAAAAATAAGTCAGCCAAAACGTACTAAAAATCAGCTGAAATAGAAGTCAGCCGCAACGTACCAATAAATCAGATGAAATATAAAAATAAGTCAACCAAAACGTACTAAAAATCAGCTGAAATAGAAGTCAGCCGCAACGTACCAATAAATCAGCCGAAATATCAAAATAAGTCAGCCAAAACGTACTAAAAATCAGCTGAAATAGAAGTCAGTCGCAACGTACGAATAAATAAGCTGTAATATACAAATAAGTCAGCCTAAACGTACTAAAAATCAGCTATACTATACAAATAAGTCAGCTGCAACGTACTAATAATTACCTTTACACCAAAATGCTTATTGATAGTTATTCCGGCACTCTTAGGTCGAACTGACGGACCAACATCGCTGAGATAATCCCTGTACAACTGGCCTAAAATATTTGGTGTTGTTTGTCGAGATCGATTAGAACGCTCAGTTACAGAACATGTATGCTCCGAATCGTAAATACGAACATAAAATACCGGTAATTCCCCTTGTGTAGAAGCACGAACTCTCCAGAGACATCCATCAACCCAACACTTAACAATGATTGTGTCCGAATTGGATACGTCTACATCAAAATCAAATTGATCTCTCACCGTAATAAGTTTCAGTCATTTCTCCAAATCGGCTTTACTCTCGTATCGTTGCCCTACCGCGAGATTTAGCGAAGACATCTCCAACCTTAGAACCTCTGGATTCCTTTCCGATCCGCTCGCCGACATGTTGTGAGCTCTCTTCTTAGGCGGTAGCGTCGGTGAATCTTCGTCTTGTGTTGGAGACTCACCGTATGAACTGAAGTTATCATCTTCAGATGAAGCACCATCCGAGTCGTCGAACATATCAAATCGGCTTTCAAATTCATCATCTTCTTCGTCTTGTTCGCCTACTTCGGATTCTCCGCCTACTTCGTATTCTTCACCTTCCATTTTACTTGCGCAATCCATGTCTTCATCGTCGCGTTTATCTTCGTATTTTGTTTCAACACCAGGACAATTATCATTACTTAAACCACCGTAATCTTCGTATGTAGATTATACTTTTGAGCCATAACTGAATAACCTTTTCTTCTTCTCTCTCACTTCGTCATTCCGACTAATTTCGCTCTCCTTTTTCTCCGTAATCTCTACACAGAGACGTATCTGTTCGAATTTCCTTAGGCTTAGAAAACCTATCAACTGTCGAGTATTGGAGACGTAAACTGGTGGAGTATCGTGCGCCATTGTTTTCAAAGTTTTATTCGAGAACATGTAGCTCAGCTGAATCTGATGGCTCGACTCGTTCAATCCGTAATCATCGAGTACAGACTTCACAAGTTCGTCGTGTGTTGTTTCATCATTTAAATACAGAACTCTACACCCTCTACTGTCGGCGTTGAATACATATCTGTTTTTCTTGACCCACTTACCGGAAACAATAATTACCAGATCCATAAGATCTTGAACAAAGATCAATGAAAAAAAAATAATGAGGAAGGAAAATATATGAAGAGGGTGACGATTAAGTTTCTGGGTATCAGATGATAAAGAAGATAAATAGATGAAGAAGAAGAAGAAGACACAACGTCACAACATAAAACTCTAACAATAACATGGAAAACGACATGGAAAATAGGAGCTGATGACATGAAAAATCGGATTTGATCTCATTAATTTTTTGCTTATATGGCAAGTGAGCCACGAAATGAAAACGTAAATCAGCCTAATTAAATCAGTCATCAAATTCATATGTAAGTCCGTTGCAACGTGAATACTATTTCAGTAATAAAAACAACAAAAATCGGTTTCGAAAAGAGGCCATAAAAGGGCGTAGATCAGCTGGAAAATATTATGTCAGCTGTATCGTCCAATAAATCAACCGTCAAATGAATGCTATTGTAGTAATTAATCTTTCGCTAATAAATCAGACGTAATAAGGCCGAGTTTACTATTAATCAAGCTAAACACAGCTGATTTTTGCTAATTATACTTAAATCAGCCGTAACAATCTTTCATAGGTATGCCGTCCGTTTAGTAACACAGCCAGTCGATGATCATTCCATCATCATGAGAAACATATCTCAACCAGCCGATGTACAAATCAGCCGTCATATATGTACGTAAGTCAGACATTAGCTCATAAATCAGGCAGATTTTTGTAAACTCAGCCATCTCATAAATATTAAGTCAGCCAGCAGATCTTAAATCAGCCACGTTTTGTAACTCAGCCGTATCGTTTGGCTTATTTGTATATGTAAATCAGCCAATTTTTTTAAGTCAGCCACATCGTATATATAACTCAGCCGTCAATACCGCCGTAATGTTTTACGGCTGAGTTCATGAATACACGTCAGCGATTTCTTATGTGGCACCGGATTTTATCTGACGTGGCACTTAAAAGTAATGACATTCTTGTAATTAGGTTTTTTGTCATAACGTAATTACAATGGCACGCTGGGTATTTAAAATAAATCAGTAATAAAAAAAAGTTTTATATACTTCTATTACTATTACCTAATTTATGTGTCGTTTAAGTTAAGTTTCCTAAAAGATAAGGGTTTACATCCCCCTTGTAATATACAAAAGGACAAGGCCAAAACCCTCTCAAAACCCTGCTGAACCGTACGGTCTTGTTGCCTCCTCTTGCTTTATTGTCTCCCTTTGTTTTACTGTCATTCACCTTGTTTACTGCCTTCTCCTTGTTTGATCTTTTTACCCTTCCTGCGGTATTGGTAAATGATAAGTGGCCTCATCTCGCTACTATCACTATACCATCATTAGAACACACTACAAAGCTAACATGTCCCCTTGTAGATATGTCTGGTTGCTGCTGTCTACCACTGGAAATGACCAGCTTGATTTTGAGCCTCAAGAATCTGCTCAACTTCTGGTTTGACCTACAAAACGGTAACACCAACATTGCTTGATCCCCCCTCCAATCTCCATACTCCATACCTATTGCTAAACTGAAGATAGACCAGAACAACAGCTCAAATGCTGAAACTAGCTTCAATAGCGCAGACTTGTTATGGCACCAAAAATCACAGCGGAAGCCGGATGGAAAAACCAAACAAACATATCACCCAATCAATATTCAGCAATCTCCCAACAGGTTCATAGAATGTGGCTACCAAATTCAACATCATAAAGTTTGTAACCTCAAGTAGTTTGCTGGTGAGACATAATGTCAAACATTGCTAGTTGTTCATTTCTGAGTCAAATCATTCACCTCTTCTACAGATAAAACATTCTTGGTTGTTCTTCTTGCTGAGTCACCAAAACATCACAGACAAAATCAGAGGGTACTTGCGCAAAAACCAGTTTAGATTGTGGCTGTAATTGATCCAAGGAATTAATGGGACAATTTCATGCTGCTACTTGCACTTGTTCGAAGATTGAATTCACAACTTGCTGAGATTGTGGAACAAAACCAAATGCCAAGTTAAGTTTATAGCTGTTTCCACTTGAGGTTGATGTTCTTGACTCAAACCACTCAATTTCATAAGTGCGGTGGGTTCAGTTTCACACTTTTGATAGAATCTGTCTAATACATTCCTTGTTCATCCTCACTTTTGATAGAAAACTAGATGAGATCAAAGCAATTCTATTTCCCGCAACAAACTTTCTTATCTCTAATTACAGATGAAATATTCCGATCCATGGTCCAAATATCTCTCTAAGGCATTGTTCCAAGACAGAACAGTGTACCTGATTTAGATGTTGCGATGAGTTAGAAGTCCATGAATTAATCGCGGAAACCAACGATCGCACAGACAATTCCATGGAATCCAACTTTTTCTCCACAAAAACGAATCGAATGTTATATCGGTGTCTTTCGTCTCAGCCACAAGCCTTTCCAATCCGCCTTGCATCGCATCCACACTCCTGGTAAATGCAGCTACTGATCTACTCAATTTTTCCAGCTGTAGTCCATCGATTTCATTTTCAGATTCTTGATCACACAATGACAAACAATAATTAGCTGGATTAGATAGCTTCTTATGTAACTATCATAGTAGAACAATTGATATCAAAGACGAGGACTTGAATAACAACTCTGAGGGCTAACCTGTTACGAGAAGCATGGGCGCAAAACGTCTATGGAGAGTCTTTGGTAGTCCATGATGTTGCAGAGTTGCTCATTGTCTTTATCTGATATAACCATAAATCCAGTTCAGATTCATATTCATATTCAAATTTGGATGGAAATAAAAGGGTCTAACCTTGAACATATAATCTGTGGGGTCTTGAAGATTTCAGAGGAGACACTGCTGCACCCTATCCAGTCAGCAAATTCTTTGGAAAAGACAAAGGCAATGCCAAACTCAGAAGAACAAAGAAAGTAAAGCAACAAAAAATAATCGAAAGCTAAGGTCGAACTTCACATCATCAACAACCACGCTTTGACATCCCTGTTTTGCAAAACCTGCAAGTTTATAAAATCATATTTCCTGTACTATCTTTTCAATGTTTGAGCTTTGAGCAAGTGAGGAATTAAAAAAAGCTGCAAACTTTGAGTCTTTGACTGACTGACGAAAATGCATGTGCCAAATTACAATCCAAACCATCATCGTAGCTATAACCATTTTGTTGTTGAATGAACACAACTGTTCAAGAGGCCATAGCTTATGGAGCAAAATATATCTGGAACCGCCGCTAACACATGGACTTGGCAGGGGCAGAGTAGATGCAAACAAACAAATGGTTTTCCTCGTTTGTAGGATTTCCACAATCATAAATTATTAAAACAAACTATTGGAGTAATATTACAACAACACATGGATGGATGATGATCACATGACTTGCATCTTGAGCTTGGATGAAGCTGTTGGAAGCTTCAGCAGGTCCTCTGTGAGTTGCTGCACCTTCTTGGGGTCATCCATTGCAGCAGGTCCAACATAAACTCTCAAGACTTTCCATTTTCATTAAGAAATGGCTAATGTGTTTCAGTTCGCTGGCAGTTCCCAGCGTCGTTACTTGGCTTTTAGGGGAATGCGAATCCCAACAAACCGGTGTCCCAGACCCTTTAGCATGAAGAGGAGACACTACATTAGTGTCATACCAGAGTCATATAATAAAGTAAGATTTGTTCGGGGTTGGGTTGATACCAAGAGAGCCAGAGTTTTTAGGTTTGGGGATTGCTCCAGAAGAAGTGACAGAAGCACTTCCCACCGTCTTTCTTCACTCGTAAAGAACAAATCAACGAGGTTGTTGAACACCGGTAGTCCACCTTTGCAGCAAACCGAAATCACCTGAAACACACACAAACAAAGAACGTTTGTCCTGTTTCTAGCCAAAAGATGACATGACCCTAGACTGAAACTGACCTCGACAGCAGAAGAAGTCAAGCGAAGGGTCTTGACATTGCGTATCCCACTGATGAGGTCAGTCACATCTGAGGCACGTTGCTCCTGGTACTTGTCAGCTTCTATGAAATGAAGGTCCAGCGTATCATTGGCAAGTGAATCCAAATGACAACGTGGAGACTCAAGCTGAGGAGAATCAGAGTAGTAGAGGTCTAAAAGACTGGGTGTGTCAAGAGAAATAATGCCACCCCAATGAGCGTAAGAATCACAGTTATAGGTAACTGAGAATCTCTTAATGGTTTTGCTGGATATCTCCTGGAAAAGACTTTTGATGTATGGTTAAGTCCTCAAGTGCAGGGCAAGCAGGGAGAAACACATCGAACAATTGTTCATTCTCAAACCAGAGTGAATCAAGGAAGAGAACCTTTAGTGCTGGGAGAGATGTATCCGAAGGAAAACTTGGAAGGAATAGTTCTGTGCCCAGTGACAGATTAACCAGTGTTGTGCTGGTGAAGACTTTGGATGGGAAAAAAACCCGCCTACCAGATTTGATGCCTAGACGAAGCTCAGAGACACCGTGTTCCAGAGCATTACATATCCATCGGTCAACATGAACCACATCATCTACATCTTCGCATTTTAGCGAGAACTTATTTAAACGGTTACCTCCTTGGGAAGCCAATGTTTTATACACGAAACACCTGAAGCTCATTTGGATGTCGCGCCCATCCCGTTTACCCTCTTCGGGGTGCGAAAAGATGGAATCGTCAAAGTCAAGATTATGCCGGAAAGTAAACAGAGTCATCCACCTCGTGGAGAGAACAGAGGTCAAAGCAGCTTGTTTCAGGGGAAGTAAGGACAAGAAGATCATCAGGAAGACAATTCAATGAAGGCACGCAATCCGGATTACAGACAGATCCCATCCCTTGTGGTACCTGAAACATTGAAATTTGAGATCCACTGATTAAACACACTGTAACCAACAAACAAGCATGCAGCAAAGAACAGCACTTTGAAGATATAGGAACATTTAGACAGCCAAGATATAGCTCAAAATTGCCTCAACCATATGTTCTCCAGTATTATTTTCAGCATCCGTAGCTGAGGAGAAATATGGGCTGTAAAAGTTGTTGGAAATCAAGCACCTATAGCCGTAAATCTCATTATATTTTGCAAACCGATAAATCTTTTTAACAAACACAAAGTTTGCGTTTGAGTTACATTATGGTTATGCATGTTTTGAAAGGTTGGGTTTACCACAATAAGTTGTGCAGAAGCCCTTAAACCAGGTTTGCGGGGGAAGACTCTGCGGATAAGTCATTATTACCGTGACCATCTATGGTACATGAGATGCTGGCTACATTTTACTTTTTCTTCTTCTTTTTTGTTTTTTTGTTTTTCTGGTATCTTTGGAGGAAATCAGCCCCTTATATGCTAAAGGTGTGTTCACATGGAATCGGCTGACCGACGCTATGTTCCAAATGCTGGTTTTATGGACCTTGCTCTTGGTTTAGGTGAAGATATTTCTGCTCTGGAAACAGTTTCAACCTCATCTACGGATGCTGAAAATAATACTGGAGAACATATGGTTGAAAGCATGAGTGAAGCTAACACCGATAAGCAGAATACACTCTCCCCTGAGGAGGTAGATGCCCTTCTCGACCAATGCCTTTTGCAAGCATTGCATACTACAGAAGACCTCCCAATCACAGGAAGCACTCTATGGTAAGTACACACCATTCAAACACTTGACTTACTTTGAGAGCCAACTTTACTTTGGTATATGGTTGGTGTATTACCTCCTGTTGTGTGCAACCCCGATTTATCACAAATGGGGTATGCCTACAAATGGAAACCAGATTTTATCACATTCTGATTGTGCTATGGTATGCATTTGATCGTGATTCTTCTGGTTTAACATTTTCCTTACTTCTATGTGTGTTCACACCTTATAATATCTTGTTATCTTATCTGAACAGATAAGAACTGCTCTTACGAGTGTTAAGATAAAAATGACTCGTGGAAATGAATGCCTGAAGCACCGCGTTTGTGGCTTGACTGAAGAGACCACTGGAGATTTATTCTTCACCAAGAATAACACAAACACCCAAAGATCGGTGGTAGAGCATTTCCGGGACACTTTTAGTATTATTATTCAGCACCATCAACTACCATGCTTGGTAACAAGGTAAATCGAGGTTGCACACAACAGGAGGTAATACACCAACCAAATGCCAAAGTAAAGTTGGCTCTCAAAGTAAGTCAAGTGTCGGAATGGTGTGTACTTACCATAGAGTGCTTCCTGTGATTGGGAGGTCTTTCTCCTTCAATGTAGTATGCACTGCTTGCAAAAGGCATTGGTCGAGAAGGGCATCTACCTCCTCAGGGGAAAGTGTATTCTACTTATCGGCGTTAGCTTCACTCATACTCCCAACAATATGTTCTCCAGTATTATTTTCAGCATCCGTAGCTGAGGTTGAAGCTATTTCCAGAGCAGAAATATTTTCACCTAAACCAAGAGCAAGGTCCATAAAACCAGCATTTGGAACATAGCGTCGGTCAGCCGATTTCCTGTGAACACACCTTTAGCATATAAGGGGCTGATTTCCTCCAAAGATACCAGAAAAACAAAAAAACAAACAAGAAGAAAAAGTAAAATGTAGCCAGTATCTCATGTACCATAGATGGTCACGGTAATAATGACTTATCCGCAGAGTCCTCCCCCGCAAACCTGGTTTAAGGGCTTCTGTACTACTCATTGTGGTAAACCCAACCTTTCAAAACATGCATAACCATAATGTAACTCAAACGCAAACTTTGTTTTCGATAAAAAGATTCATCGGTTTGCAAAATATAATGAGATTTACGGCTATAGGTGCCTGATTTCCAGCAACTTTTACAGCCCATATTTCTCCAGCTGAGAAAGAAGGAAAACCTTCCGGAGGGATCAAAATATCCATGCCGTGAAACCTCACCACCTTTCAACATAAAGGAAGGTAACATTTGAGGAGCCACCCAAAGAGCAAAAACTGCAGCATCAAATAAAACAAAAATCAGAATGAATTTATATTGATCAAAACTAACAACCCCACTTATGTGGCACTGTGCTTGAAACATTTGAATCATAGAAAATCTACAAACCTGTGGGTAGTATCTCCTCCGCTGTTCCATCGATATCAAAAAACATGGAACATCCACCTTCAATACTAAAGACATGGACACGATTCTGAATTTTGGAAACAGTTATCTCGACCTAAACAAGACATAAAAATGCCAAAGTAAGTAAAGAGTTACCGAATCAAAAAAAAACCATAACAAAACCCAATGCTATCTAATCGAGAATCAATCAGAAGAAGAACAAAGGCCCAGTGAATCCAAACCTTCGGAGGAAGAATAGCGTCGAGAAGCTCATCGGTGAGGAGAGAAAACCTATTTTGGACGATGAAACGGAGATTCTCTCGGCCGACGTCGGAGAGACGATGGTGAGACTTATCCTCCAAGCTCATAATTTTCGCTTGACGATGGTGAGATTCACTGGTTTCCTACATCGTCTCTCTAAAACCCTTTTTTCTGTGTCTCGGTGATCCGTATCGATTGAACCAAATCTCAGGCACGACAAAGCTGAATGATCTTCTACTGAACCGGAATGTTGGGTTACAAAAGAAAAGTCAACTATTACCAAACCGGTCTCTTACTCTAAACCGGTTCACCAAAACGGTACAAACCAGAAAATCTGTAATTAGTATCGATTTAACCAGAAAATTCAGAACCATAATAAAAACCTCCAACCACGGCCTTACTGTTCTTCACTGGTTTCCTGCTTCAAAAAATTCAAATCGCTATAAGAAAACCAGAAAAGACGAAGCTAGTGATTAACCCCTTTCTGGTTAGGGCTTCCTATTTATGCAATGGTTAGAGGTATAACAGTTATTGGTTCTATTTATTAGGGATTAGGCCTAACATTTGAAACAAGTTACAAATATTTGAAAAACTGTAATAATTATTCATTTTACAAATGTTAATATTTCTTATTTTCTAACCAAAGAGTTTTAGACTTTTAGATTCTTAAGAGAAACACATGAGAGCAAAGCTTAAACATGTAAAATATGAGAACCCACTTGGAAAATAAAAACATGACAAAAGATTGGAGTAAATAATGATACATTGCAGCGTGAGAGATAGGGTTTAGCATAGGTTCAAAAATAGGAAGATTTTAAATGAGAGCTTGAACACCAATTTTCTACGGCCTCTATCTCTAGTACCTCTAACCATTTTTCTTCACTACCAAAAGCAGTGCGGCCTCTACCTCTAGTACCTCTAACTATTTCTCTTCACTACCAGAAAACTAAAAGTACTAGAAAATGGGTGAATAGGCCTCTAACTGTTATTAAGCAGAAAGGGATTAGGCCTTCCTATTTATGCAACTTATGTATAACAGTTATTGGTTCTATTTATGCAGCTTATGTATGGCAACAAGCAGATTTGTGTTCCAGCAAATGGCGAATGGAACATGCAAAAGAAAGTAAGTTTTCTTTTGTAATCACTCTGTTCTTTGTAAATTGTAAATAAGGATTTCTCTGTAACTTTCTTCTCTTTGCTACAGATGATGATCAATGCTATAAATATTAAAAACTGGTTCTACATTAACTTCTCTGAAGAAGTAAATCACCAACAAATAGGAGACTTTGTCAGAGGCTATCTGCGAAGTGTCGCTCGTTTGGCATGGTATTTAACCCAGTCCTGATTCTTAGGAAGGTGAAAGCTTATCTAGAGCAGGTAAAGCATGTTTTAAGGGCTAATCATCGTTCTGCAATGGCGACGCTCCCTCAAGGAGAAGGGATAAGCCTATTGATCGTCATCCTCTCAGAAAAATGTCAGTCGTTGTATGGTGAGGTAAAACGTATATGCGAGACAGAGATTGGAATTGTATCTCAATGCTGCATGCCTAAGCATGCAAAGAACCCCAAAGACGGTTACTTATCGAATTTGGCCTTGAAGACCAATGTGAAGTCTGGAGGAAAAAATACAGCGTTGGTTAAGCAGATTCACCCATTGAAAGACGAACCCACCATGGGGTTCGATAAGCAGCGTTGGTTAAGAAAATTCGATAAGTAACCGTCTTTGGGGTTCTTTGCATGGTTAGGCATGCAGCATGGAGATACAATTCCAATCTCTGTCTTGCATATACGTTTTACCTCACCATACAGCGACTGACATTTTTCTGAGAGGATGACGATCAATAGGCTTATCCCTTCTCCTTGAGGGAGCGTCGCCATTGCAGAACGATGATTACCTGCTCTGGATAAGCTTTCACCTTCCTAAGAATCAGGACTGGGTTAAATACCATGCCAAACGAGCGACACTTCGCAGATAGCCTCTGACAAAGTCTCCTGTTTGTTGGTGATTTACTTCTTCAGAGAAGTTAATGTAGAACCAGTTTTTAATATTTATAGCATTGATCATCATCTGTAGCAAAGAGAAGAAAGGTACAGAGAAATCCTTATTTACAATTTACAAAGAACAGAGTGATTACAAAAGAAAACTTACTTTCTTTTGCATGTTCCATTCGCCATTTCCTGGAACACAAATCTGCTTATTGCCATACATAAGCTGCATAAATAGAACCAATAACTGTTATACATAAGTTGCATAAATAGGAAGGCCTAATCCCTTTCTTAAACATAAATAAGATAAGGTAACGCATGTAAGCTGCATAAATAGAACCACTAACTGTTATAGGAAGGCTAATCCCTTTCTTAAACAACTACAAGGTATGGGATTTTTCCTTCTTAGCCTGAGTATGTGGTTGGTTGATGTGTCCAAACGGTTGCAGGAGTATATGAGCTAGTTAGTCTGAAACAAGCTGGAGATTCTATTGAGGTGTATCTGGAAAATTTTGAATGCGCTCTGACAAGGGGTTAAGCTCATGCCCTGAGCATATTTCTGACAAACATGAATCCGCATCTTGCTTATCAGGTCCGTAAATACCATTGATGCAGCTGCTAGAAAGGCTAAACTCCACGAATCCTCTCCCTCGCATTCACCAAACAGTCTGGTGAGAGCTTTCAGCTTCCTTCAATCCTTTCAAGTCGCATATTCAGACTCCTCAACCTCAATCTTATGAGCCCTAACCCCTCATCATCACCACTGCTCTCATCTCCTAAATCACCAGATGCAACGAGAACATCTTCTGTTAAGTCTCACTTCATTCCTAAGGCCGGCACCAAAAGGGTTTTCATATGGCTAAGGAATGAAGGTCTTTGTCTGTTTTGTGAGGAAACTTTTACCCCATCAACTTGAGACATAGGGGGCACAAGTGTTCTTCATGGAATGTGAGGATGATGACTTATCAAAAGTAAGGATGGTTTTGTGGAAATGGTAGTAGGGGAAGGCGGTGAAGATCCCATAGTTAAACCACCCACTATCTCCATTAATGCTTGAGTGGTTCCACTAGTTACAACTATATGTGTTGATTGACCCAGGCATCACCCATAACATCATTGAAGTTGCAGTAGATACAGAGCTTGGTTGTATGCTCGAGCTCATACAACAAGCCAATGACGGTAGTTGCCGCTAATGGGACCAATCTGACAACAAGCTATAAGTGTTCAGTTTTTTCTTGGAAAATGCAGTACTCTTAAGTACTAAGGTTCGGACCCTAAACTTAGATTGATGTGATGAATTAGTACTTGGGGTCCAATGGCTTGTCACTCTAGGTCCTATCAGGTGGGATTTCTCAAACCTTCGAATGGAGTTTGTGCTGGGTGGTGTTAAACATGTCCTAAGAGGGGGTCACCAAATCTGGTCACAAGGTTACAAATGGCAGCAGTCTCAACAAGCTATTTTTACAAGCACCTCAGATTGTCATGCTTCAAATCCGTGAGGTCACTGAGTCTGGTTCTGATTCCTCTCCTTTAACACCTGAAAGCTTTATTTTCTCACATCTCTGCAAGTGGCATTGATCAAACCAATGAGGTCTCTTCAACCTTTGTTGGATTTGTATTCTGACCTGTTTGCAGAACCTACAGAGCTAGAGAAGGTTTTGATCACCAGATTCCTCTTGAAACGAAGGCCAACCATATCAACCAGCGACCATACAGATATTCATCTCAGGGAATCATTCAAGACAGTATGGACTTCATTTTCCTTTGGTAAACACTGTATCCTTGTGGTTGTGGATCGACTCAGCAAAAATGCTCATTTCTTGGCTCTCTCCCACCCTTATACTGCGATGGATGTGGCTCAGTTGTACATGGACCATGTTTTCAAACTCCACGGCATGCCACAAACCATTGTAAGTGACAGGGACCCAACTTTTCTCAGTGATGTGTGGACTGAGGTTTTCCGAGTCCATGAGGCTGAGCTAAACTTCTCCACTGCCTATCACCCCCAAACTGACAGGCAAACAGAACTTACTAACAAGACTCTTAGACTTATCTTCGTTGCATGATAGCCGATGCACCACACTCTTGGAGTAAGTGGCTTCCTCTAGCTGAATGGTGGTACAACACTAGTTTTCACTCCTCGGCTAGAAATTCTCCATTTGAGATTGTGTATGGTCAGCTGGCTCCCATACATCTTCCTTACTTGCTTGGGAAAAGTTCTTCTGCTGCACTAGATAGAAGCCTCCAAAAGAGTGAAAAGCTCTTCAATTTGCTCAAATTTCACCTCCTTCGAGCCCAAAACCCTATGTAACTTCTACCAGAGAATTCAAAGTGGGAGATTATGATTACCTCAAGCTTCAACCATATGCACTCCATGAAACGCAAAAAGCTCTCCCCTCGATTTTATGGTCCCTTTCCTGTTTTTGACCGCATTGGCTCCTCGGCCTACAAATTGGCTCTCCCTTTTACTGTTGTCATTCACAATGTGTTTCATGTGAGCCAATTGAAGCTCTGCCCGAATCCTCCTACTACGACTCCTGCCCTGCCTCAATACCTTACTGATTTGGGTTCATAAAAAGAACCGGAAGACTAAGATGGTGAAGAGACAGAACAAGCCAGTGACTAAGGTTGTTAGGTTCTTGTGCAGTGGAAAGTTTTTCCCCCGAAGCTACATGGGAGTTTTTTACCCAAGACTTCATCAACAAATTTCCTGCATTCCATCCTTCAGGACAAGGATCTTCTCAACCACGAGTATTGTTATAGGAAGATGACCTAATCCCTTTCTTAAACATGCCTTACCCTATCTTATCTGGTTCAGTGTATAAAACCTTATCGGATTCTAACAGTTTGTTACGATAATGAGAAAAACAACAAAGAAAAGCTAAATAGTAAAAAGGACAATTACCTTTGGAGGCGGTAGTATGCGACCCTGCAAAGAAGTGGGTTGTGTCTCCACACCAATCCCAAATTTTTTAGCATAATCACCTTCTGCATAGTTGATTACCTGCAACATCTTCTTGATATCTCGTTCACGGTCAATGGGTCTCAGGCGGTTAAGATTTAAGACTTCGACAATTTGTGTCTTAGTCAACCTCTCAGAATATCTCTGACCTTCAACAATGGTGCAAAGCTGTCCAAAGTATCAAAATTATAAAAATGCTACAGAATATAAAACATGATACATGATGATGGAATTTTTGAAATTACCCCTATTGGTAGGTATTGCATCCTCTGAGAACTCCCACCTACCAAGCATGGTAGTTGATGGTGCTGAATAATAATACCATAAGTGTCTCAGAAATGCTCTACCACCGATCTCTGGGTGTTTGTGTTATTCTTGGTGAAGAATAAATCTCCAGTGGTCTCTTCAGTCAAGCCACAAACGCAGTGCTTCAGGCATTCATTTCCACGAGTCATTTTTATCTTAACACCCGTAAGAGCAGTTCTTATCTGTTCAGATAAGATAACAAGATGTTATAAGGTGTGAACACATCAAAGAAGGAAAATGTTAAACCAGAAGAATCACGATCAAATGCATACCATATCACGATCAGAATGTGATAATTAAAGCACGAGAATTGCCTCTATGAATGCTATCGATGAAATATCTACAAAAGAGACAGAGCACAAACATGAGATGAGATCCAGATATGAATTTTTATTAAAGGTAATGCATCAAGACGTCACACCAATGTTAAGTGATAAGCTCATCTGTGTAGGACGAATGGATTGGAAGAATCCACGACAGCTCTCGGGGAGAATGGCCTATTCCCCCATGAACTATGGTGATTATGTTTATTTATACACGAAGTATTGAACCCGGCCAAAACACACATGAACGCATTTGTTTTTTGAATTTAGTACATAAGCTTATAAACGTTTGCCAATTCGCACAATACCGTCAACTCCGTTATTTTTTTGTTGGCTCCGTTAATGACCCGGTTTAACGGATCTGTTATAAATTTTTTTCCCAATTTCAGAACACAGTCGTTTTATGATTTGGGAAAAAAAAATTTATGAACTTAGGATTCATCGCAAACCTGCAATTTCTTCGGGTTTGTGAGTTTCGGAAAGTGAGAGCTGCAAAGAGAGTGCGAGAGCGAGTGATTAATTATGTGAAGGGGTTTCGATTCGAATCACTCAATTTGATTAAGATTAGTTGGTTTGGGAGGTGCTTCTTGAGTCTCGACAATGAGGTAACTCAGTTTTAATTTTTGGTCAAATTCTTAGTTTTGAGTACAGTATAAGTTGTGAAATATGTTGATTTTGGGGTTGAATTCATTCATGTAAGATTTTGTTGCCATATATGTTCGATTTTCATGATAATAGAGTGTGATTGTAATATGTCTACTAAGTGTTCGATTAAATGTGTTAAAGAGTTTTATCACTCTATTTTGTTCTCACTTGTTATGTGTTTTGTAGTGATGATGTAGACGCACCGATAACATTCGGTTGTTACTATGGGGGAAAGATTGAAACGATTAGTGGCAAAGATATGTATGTAGGTGGAGGTTATCAATATCTTGACGTTCGACCATCTGCATTGTTTTCAGAGCTACTGAATAATCTGCCGTTGAGTCTGTATGGTCAAAGAATTTTTTATAAGGTCCCTTTTGATGATATAGAAGATCGAAAATTATTGACAAATGGTGGTGAGAATTTTATGAAGATGTGTAAGGCTGCATTGTGGACTAAGGCAATAGATATATTTGTGGAGTCTGATACAGAGGAGAATGAAAGAGATCGGAATGAGAGAGAGGGGAATGAAAGAGAAGAGAATGAGACAGATCGGAATGAGAGAGAGGAGAATGAGAGAGATCGGAATGAGAGAGAGGAGAATGAGAGAGAGGAGTATGAGAGAGATCAGAATGATGAAGAAGCAAGAGTTGAAAGAAATGTGGCAGTTTTTGTTGATGAAGAGATTGATGAGTATGCGACACCTGTGTGTTCTGATGACGACGAATATGATCATGAAGGGCGTAAATATTTCAGATACAAGAAAGGTAGTGGTGAGTTGAAGTTGGAGATGGTTTTTGACAGTTTAGAGTCTTTCAAGAAAGCTATGTTAGACTATGTATTAAAGCATGGATGGAATGTGAAATATACTCGTTGGGATAAAGGCTTGTCAGAACTTCATTGTGCTAGTGTAGTAGAAGGAGGAGATGAACCGTGTAGGTGGAAGATATATTGTTCTTATGAAGCACCCGTACAAAAATGGATGGTTAAAAGTTTTATTAAGTGTCATACCTGCATGAAGACTGGCCATTCGAAGCTAATTACTCAAGATATCATTGCTAGGTTATTTGTGAATGATATAAGAGAAAATCCAACCATAAGACCAAAAGATATTCTTGAAGAAATTTATACGCGTTGGGAGTTGATTGTAAGCATAGATCAGTGTAGAAATGCCAAGAAAAGAGCATTGGAAATCATCCAAAAGGAGCACGACTTACAATTCAGAAAGCTTAAGAACTATCAGCTTGAGCTATTAACGTAAGTGTTTTTTAAATGAATATAGTTGCTGTTTTAGAGCTAAATCATTGGTTTTTGATATTTAATTAACCTTTTTTTTTGTAGGCGTAATCTTGAGTCTACTATTGATCTAAATACATACCAGGGAGATGATGGTATAGACATATTCTGCAGATTTTATGTCTGCTTTGGTGCACTGAAGAAGACATGGTCCTCTCACTGTCGACCTATACTTGGTCTTGATGCCTGTTTCCTGAAGTGCACACTCAAAGGTTAGCTGTTAGCGGCGGTTGGAGAGATGCAAAAACCAGATGTTTCCAATCGCTTGGGCTATTGTCGACGTAGAGAATGAACCAAATTGGAATTGGTTCATTAAGATGCTGCAAAGTGACCTAAATCTTCATGATGGTGATGGTTTCACCATTATATCAGATAGACAGAAGGTATTCTAAAACTATTTGATTATTTTTGTATCGAAATATTGTTTTTTATGCTAATACGGTTTCATGAGTTAAATGGTGATTGTTTGTAGGGGTTACTAAATGTTGTATCAGCTCTCTTACCTAAGGTTGAGCATAGGATGTGTGCAAAACACATTTATGCAAACCTAAAGAAGAAGCATCCACACAGGGCTGACATGAAAGGTTTATTTTGAAAAGTTGCAAAGAGCTACAACAAGCCGGAGTATAACAAGAGGATGGATGCAGTGAAAGCGTATGACATGGATATCTTCAATTTCATGATGATGAAGAATCCCCAAAACTGCAGTCTTGCCTACTTCACGCCATCATCTACTTGCGATGAGGTAAGCAACATCTCTGAATCTTTTAACGCGGCCATTGATCCAGCCAGACTTATGTCACCGGTGGAAATGTTAGAGACTATACGTAGAAGAGCAATGTTGCGTATAGATGCAAGAAGGGATAAAGCACTGAAACACAGAGGGAAGTTCAGCATCAAAGCAATGGAGAAAGTGGAAGAAGAGCATAATAAAATCCGATACTGTAAGGTGTTTCCTGCTGGACGTGACAGTTTCGAGGTGAAAGAAAAGAAATCGGCATTCCTTGTGAAGATGATTCAGCGTACTTGTACATGTCGGAAGTGGGAAATGTCTGGAGTGCCTTGTCTGCATGCTCTCAAAGTTATTTCAGAGAAGAAATGGAAGCGAGAAGACTATATTGATCATTGTTATCTCACTTCTAAGTGGAGAAAACAATATGAAACACCAATTGAAGGTGTACGTGGTACAAATTTTTGGGAAGGGCCTGACGAGCCTGTGATTTTGCCACCACACATGGAACAAGGAGAAACATCGAAAGGAAGAAAGAAAGTTCCTAAAAGGATCAAAGGGAAGAATGAGTCTCCAAGTAAAAAGAAAACAAAGGTTAGTGATGACTCTCCAACTAAGGCTTCAAGAGAAAAAAGAATTAGTCATTGTGGAAGGTGTGGAAATGTTGGTCATAACGCAAGAAACTGCCAGAATGTTGTGATTCAAATGCATAGACCACCAAAAAAGAGAAAAGTGTCACAAGATCAACCTGATTTTGATGGATCAAGTCAACAAAGCCAAGTGACTGTCTAATTTGGTTCGGTATGTGTTTCATTGTGGGAAAATTGTTTTGTCTTCTTTACGGTTTGTATGTATTTCATTGTGGGAAAATTGTTTTGTAGTGGGTAAGAGGAAGGACGTATATGCTTGGAATTGGAGTTGCAGATGCACGATGTTTGGATGTTGGAGTTTCGGATGTTTGCATATGTTTTGTTGTTTTTAGAACAATTAAGATGCATATTCTAGGATGATGATATCATGTATTTTGGATTGAAGAATTGTATCCAAAACCTGCAATTTCTATCAACTTTTGTATACGTTGTACCCAGCCTCGTAGAGTTGCTGCAATGTCTGTGTCTCGTCATGTTGCAGATGAAATGGATGTAACTATGTTGAAGTGAGTGCTTTTTGTTTGGTTTCTCATTAAGCCTGCAATTTCAATTAAGCCTGCAATTGCTATTACAAACACCAATGCAATTTCTATTAAGCCTGCAAATGGTATTACAAATACTAAAACATCAATGGTTCGATTACAAACAAACTACTCAAAGTACATAAAACTAGAGTAATAGAAATTACAAACAAACTACTCAAAGTACATAAAACTAGATTACAAACTTATACAAAAGAGCAACAACCACAACAAACACAACTATATTCTTCAAACCTCTTAGTTCCATCTTGCAATCTTCAATTTGTTTTTCAACAATTCGTAGCTCCTTCTCAAATTTCCCTATCACTGCTTCACAAGCTCGTGTCTCCATCGTCAAATTTTCGATCTCCGATTCAGAAATTTGTAAACCCTTTTCTAATGTCGATGAAACTCTTACAATCTCATCAATCTTTGGTTTTAGGTCCTCCATCTCTTCTAGCACGGATTCATCCGTCCATTTGAACAAGTGGAAACGATTTTTCTACAACATAAAAACAACAAATTTCAATTAAATTCTACGGATAGATGAGTTCTCACACATTACATCATTACCTCATCACCAAGTCGACAAACATGAAATGGCCTCCCTGGATTCATTGTCGTTCGTGATGTCAGAACTCTCACACGTTCTCCACATCTACAGTGCGTCGGAATCCCTCTGTCGCCCATACCAACTAATCGCAATCAAATCGAGTGATCGAAACCCTTTCACGTTCACAGAACTAACCTCTCGCTTTCGCACTCTCTTTGCATCTCTCACTCTCCGAAGAAAGAAAACCCGACTGCGATCGTCTTCAAACCCGTTAGCAATCGAAGAAATAGAACCCTAACTTTTTTTTTGTTTTTCCCCAAATCATAAAACGACACAGTTTTATGTCGGTTTATTATTTCTGAAATTGGAAAAAGAAATTATACTAGTTCCGTTAACGGAGTTGACGGTATTGTGCGAATTGGCAAACGTTTATAAGCTTATGTACTAAATTCAAAAAACAAATGCGTTCATGTGTGTTTTGGCCGGGTTCAATACTTCGTGTATAAATAAACATAATCACCATAGTTCATGGAGGAATAGGCCGTTCTACCCGACAGCTCTCCAAGCCACCTTCCAAACATTTCTATGCCTCTATATCAAGAGGGGAATAAAAAAACCGTTTCACACGAGTATACTTGGCCCTAACATGTGGCAAAAAAAAACTAAATCAAGTCATAATAGTTGAGTAGCAAAAACATATATAGGATGAGTGAGCAGTACCTTAACTACTGAAGAAGAATAATGGTAAGGGCACTGAGAGCCTCATGCGGGAAATCAACTTCTTCCCCTTCAAGAAAATCTCTTCAGGTTACGCATATCAACTCCTTCAGTTCGCTCGATGTACACATCAGTGATTTTGATATTGTATCTCCCACTCTGCTGCATTTAACTTTCAAATGGTTAGCTTTAGGTTTACGGGTCTCTCTAAAATTCCTATACCAAATCTGGCGGGAAGAGCTGGTGTAGAAGACTCAAAGATTTCTGATTTCTTTTTCTCCGGCTTGAAGGATAAGTAATCTGGGTGGTTGTGGTTCAGCGAAATCAACACAATCTCCATCTATCGTGTCCCAATGTGATTCTTACACACATATTTGTTTGTTATGACTACAAGTCAGAGCAGTTTGTGAGAATTCACAATTTGAGAACTTCCAATGTATGGATCCATTAACATTCATATTTTTTCATAAAGAAATTATATTCATGAAAAAATATGAATATGTTAATGGATCCATACATTGGAAGTTCTCAAACTGTGAATTCTCACAAGCTGCTCTGGCTTGTAGTCATAACAAACAAATATGTGTGTAAGAACCACATTAGGACACGATGGATGGAGATTGTGTTGATTTCGCTGAACCACAACCACCAAGATTACTTATCCTTTAAGCCAGAGAAAAAGAAATCAGAAATCTATGAGTCTTCTACACCAGCTTTTCCTGCCAGACCTGGTATAGGAACTTTAGGGAGACCCGTAAACCTAAAAGCTAACCATTTGAAAGTTAAATGCAGCAGATTGGGAGAATACAACATCAAAATCATTGATGTGAACATCGTGCGAATTGAAAGAACTGAAGGAGTTGATATGCGTAATCTGAAGAGATTTCTTGAAGGGGAAGAAGTTGATTTCCCGAGGCTCTCAGTGCCCTTAACATTATTCTTTTTCAGCAGTTAAGGTACTGCTCACTCATCCTATGTATGTTTTTGCTACTCAACTACTATGTCAACTATTATGACCTGATTTAGTTTTTTTTTGCCACATGTTAGGGCCAAGGACACCGTATTCTAGAGCATTACATATCCATCGGTCAACATGAACCACATCATCTACATCTTCGCATTTTAGCGAGAACTTATTTAAACGGTTACCTCCTTGGGAAGCCAATGTTTTATACACAAAACACCTGAAGCTCATTTGGATGTCGCGCCTATCCCGTTTACCCTCTTCGGGGTGCGAAAAGATGGAATCGTCAAAGTCAAGATTATGCCGGAAAGTAAACAGAGTCCTCCACCTCGTGGAGAGAACAGAGGTCGAAGCAGCTTGTTTTAGGGGAAGTAAGGACAAGATTTGGACAAGAAGATCATCAGGAAGACAATTCAATGAAGGCACGCGACCCGGATTAGTGACAGATCCCATCCCTTGTGGTACCTGAAACATTGAAATTTGAGGTCCACTGATTAAACATACTGCAACCAACAAACAAGCATGCAGCAAAAAACAGCACTTTGAAGACATAGGAACATTTAGACAGCCAAGATAAAGCTCAAAATTGCCTCAACAAAACCTCACAGACAGTTAGATCCAGATTCCATATTAACACTCAACAAAACCTCACAGACATTTAGATAAATCATTCATCAAACTGGAAACAAAATTAAAGGAATACATACAAGACTTACAAGAGCAGCAACTTCTTCTCCATGTCCCATATCAAGGTTCTGTTTTGAGTCTTTTGTTGTTGGTCTCTTGCTCTGGTTGTTTATAATAGAATCTATGGTGGAGGATAACTCTGGATCTCTCTCTCTCGGTAGCTTTCTTTTCTCATTCTCAGATTTGTTAAATTTCTCCTTTTTTTTTTTCCTTTCTTTCTTTTTTCTTTTTTCTTTTTTTCTTGTCTGACGTCATGTTGCTACATGTATTAATTGCCCCTTTTATTATATTATTTTCTCTCTGAGATTTGGGTTACCTTTTTAATAAAGAGATGCTTATTGAAATAACTTCAAATTTGAGGTCAATTGCAAATGTAATTTTCTCTTTTTCTCTCCTTAAAATTTTATCAAACCAACCATAATATTTAACTTATTTACAAAACTGCCATTATATTTGAATTATTTTTTTTCTTTTTAAAATCAGATATTCAAAACTAGCAAATAAACACTCAAATATATCAATTTATTTACAAAAATGCCATTATCATCAATATTTCCAACCACCATGAACAACCAAAACCAAGCTCTAAATACTTTCCCAACTGATTTTTCGTGGATTAGAGCTTCATTGGTGAGCTCATAACTTCTTCCTCACCCATTTCCTCTCCAATTTCATCCAAAAAACTCTCTAAATTTGGTTTTCAAAATTTTTTCTCTCATAATCTATTGATTTTCAATGGTTCTTGCATAAACGATGGTTGGGCTTCTTTGTTAAGAGTCATATTAGAAGTTTCAGGTGCTTGACGGAACTGAAAACCGAGCTCTACGGCAGAAACGGAGCTAAAATTGTGTTTTTCGATCTGGTACACTGCACCAGAAGTCTACTAGTCAATGAAAGGTTAGATTTGCAATTGACTATTTTTAAAAATATTCAAAGTAGACTGCTCATGAAGTCTACTTGTTTTTCTTTGATAACAAAAAAAAATACTAGTAGACTGCACATGAAGTCTACTTGAAAATGGGTTAGTTTTGCATTTGACCAAAACTTTGACTTTATAGAGTAGACTTCTCCAATAGACTTCTCTAGTAGACTGCAAATAGAGTCTACTGCAAGGTTATTTCTGGCATTGACCAGATTGTTGACTTTTTTAGTAGACTGCATCAGAAGTCTGTTATGTACGGACAGGTTAGTTTTGCGTTTGACCAAAATCTCAAACATTGACCAAGAAAAACATTTATCAGTAGACTTCTTATGCAGTCTACTACTTTCTAAATAAACTAGTAGACTTCTTAAATAAATCAGTAGACTTCTTAAATCAGTAGTAGACTGCATAAGAAGTCTACTGATAAATGTTTGGTCAAACACAAAACTAACCTTTTTCAGAGTAGACTTCTAAAGAAGTCTACTCGAAAAGTCAACAATTAGGTCAATTGCAAATGTAACCTGACCTTTTGAGTAGACTCAGTAGACTGCAAGAGAAGTCTACTGAAAAAGTCAAATTTTGGTCAATTGCAAAAATAACCTTTTTATTTAGTAGACTTCATAGAGAAGTCTACTGAAAAAAGTCAAATTCTGGTCAAATACAAAAATAACCTAATAGACTACTAGTGAAGTCTACTAGCGTTTGTCTTAATTGCAAAAATAACTCATTATGTAGACTTCTCTATGAAGTCTACAGATTTTATTTTTTTATAAATGCATTTAAAACTTATTTATAATGAATTTTTTAGATTTTCTTTCTCCCACATGTTTGTTATCTAATGTGTTTTCTTGTGTGTGAATTTGACATATTTAGGTGCAATATTTATTGTATAAATCAATTTTTTTGTTTGAGTAGTACTTAGGTGTCTGTTGGTAGATTTCATAGAGAAGTCTACAGATTTTATTTTTTTATAAATGCATTTAAAACTTATTTATAATGAATTTTTTAAATTTTCTTTCTCCCACATGTGTGTTATCTAATGTGTTTTCTTGTGTGTGAATTTGATATATTTAGGTGCAATATTTATTGTATAAATCAATTTTTTGTTTGAGTAGTACTTAGGTGTTTGTTGGTAGACTTCATAGAGAAGTCTACCAGCAGAGAGAAGTCTACCTGCAGACTTCACAGAGAATTCTACCAGCAGACTTCACAGAGAATTCTACCAGCAGACTTCAGAGAAGTCTACCAGCAGACTTCAAAGAGAAGTCTACCACTACCAGTAGACTTCATAGAGAAGTCTACAAATTTAATTTTTTTTATAAATGCATTTAAAACTTATTTATAATGAATTTTTTAGATTTTCTTTTTTTCACGTGTGTTTTTTAATGTGTTTCCTTGTGTACGAATTTGACATATTTAGGTGCAATATTTATTGTATAAATCAATTTTCTTGTTATAGTAGTACTTAGGTGTTGTTGGTAGACTTCTCTATGAAGTCTACCACCAGACTTCACAGAGAAGTCTACCAGCAGAGAGAAGTCTACCAGCAGACTTCACAGAGAAGTCTACCAGCAGACTTCAGAGAAGTCTACCAGCAGACTTCAAAGAGAAGTCTACCAGTAGACTTCATAGAGAAGTCTACAGATTTAATTTTTTTATAAATGCATTTAAAACTTATTTATAATGAATTTTTTAGATTTTTTTTTTCCACATGTTTGTTATCTAATGTGTTTCCTTGTGTGTGAATTTGACATATTTAGGTGCAATATTTATTGTATAAATCAATTTTCTTGCGTTAGTAGTACTTAGCTATTTTCTTGTTGATCTAAAATGTGTGTTAATTATGTATCTTCCTTATGTCTGAGTTTCACATCTTCAGTTATAATTCAACTAATTTTCTTGTTTAACTATCTTTTAACTCATTTATACCGACTTCGTATGAAGTCTACAAGTAGACTGCGTATCAAGTCTGTCTTTAGATAAATAACTTAGAATCTCTTGCAGATTTTTTTTTCTCTCAAAATACTTCCTCTCTTACACCAAATTCTTCGATATAATAATATATGAAAATATAGGACTAATCTTTTGAACACTTAAATCCCAAAATAAAGGTGTTCTGTTTGTAACTCTAACACAAGTATAGTTTTTATTATTAATCATTCACTAATACAGAGAAATCCACCCTTGATGTTCCAGAGAAGACAAAATATAAGTTTCTGTTGATACGAGTTCGGACAAAACTGTTGGAGTCAGACAGAACTGTTTACCCTCCAACATCATTCTTACGCCTATTACCCGAGCTTGGAACAACCTCTTCTTGGTATTTTTGCTCTCTGGGTCCTTTGCCTTTGAAAGGAGAGTTTCCAGGGAAAATGTTCTGAATAAAGTGGTTAACATAAGACATTAAAATCATAAAAATAACTTCAAACAAGAGTAAATTATTCATGATTCTTAATAGAACCAATATCGACTAGAAAACTTACAATCTGCTCGTTCTCATCTTCAGGGATTGGCTCAGGTTGTTCCAAGCTCCAACCGCATACACTCCCTGCAAACATTCAATCAAAGATCTCATCTTTCTTATACTCTTTTCAATTGAAAACAGAGGAAAGAAACACATAAGGAAAATTCGTCAAGCACAAAGAGTGAATAAGATATATGGGCAATTTAACAAAACTCGTTTTTGCAATTTAAAAAATTAAAGTGGTCATATTGAATGCATGCTTGTGAGTGTAATTTAGAAGAATGGCAAGTTAAGAAAAGAATAAAATGTCACAAGATAACTGCTTTAGCTACTGTAACAGAAAAGAAGAGATTTCTCCTTCTATGAAATCTAGGATTCAAAATGCTTTAAATATTCACCCTTTTGTTTAAAAGCTTCTGAGGCACAGATGATGCAAATAGGATATGCATGTCATGTGCAACATACCACATAATTATTTTCAGAAGTAATAGACTGCATGATGTCCTCATCCTCCTTTAATTGAAAGTACAAATCTGCAGAGCATCAGGGTTATTCAGTTTCATTTTTGATGGTATTAGGTAGTTTAAATAATCACTGAGAACTAAGAATGATTAAATTTTCTCTTACTTCCATTTTGATCTGTTATATAAGGTATATCTGGCCAGAGGATATTCTCATGAACTCCATCACCAACTGAACCGGTAAGCATCAAGGTTCCTTTATTGTTCACCTGAACATGACACACTATGGGAAATGTTAGATGTACAAAACGAATCCTGGACAAAGATAAAAGACTGTAAAACTAGAAATGGTGAAACATATTTCCATGAATACAATGTATACAATGCAGACTTACATAGGCTTAGTCAAGATAAATTATTTTCTCTAAATACGAAGACTCTATAGAGAGATATTTAATATTGATAGATGAATACTGAAGAGGCTCTAACTTCTTCTGAAGGATGATACCTTGACTTTCCAGTTTGCTTTTCTGGATCTGAAGCCGAATCTAAGTACTCAGCTGTGGCTTGAGTTCGATTCTTCCTCGGGGGTTTTCTTGTTAAACAGTCACTATTGTACTTCAGAAATCTGCTCATAGAAAGAAGAAAATCAAAATCACAAAGAGAGATCCAAAAAGTTGGATTGAAAATCGTCGTCGGATTCTCCAAGAGTAGAGAGATTGAGATAGTTAGATTTGTATCTTCTCCTTTGCGTCTAGATCGGTGAATATGGAGGTGGAGAAGTGGAGTAGCGATGGTGGTGAATACACGTCGGAGGACGAAGGGACGGAGGATTACCGGCGCGGCGGTTACCACGCCGTTCGGATCGGTGACTCTTTCAAAAATGGCCGGTACGTTGTTCAGAGCAAACTCGGTTGGGGCCGTCTCACAGTGTACTCACGAATCATTGCAATTAGATGAAAAAACAGTAACGAAATCAAAAGAAAGAGAGCGGAGATTTGATTACTTGAGAACCGGTTGCTGCTGCTGTTGCTCCTCTTCTTTCTCCTCGCTGCTCCCGAAACCCTAATTCAATCGAGAAGAGATTAAGAGATTAGGTTGTAATTTTTTTTTTCCTAAACCACATTTTTTTAGGTTTTATAGATAGTGTAAATAAATTGGTTAAGTTTGGTTAATTTGGATGGGTAAATTTGGTTCAATTTGGTTCTGGTTAAATACATGATTTGATTGGTTTTGTTTCGTTAAAAAAAATTCAAATTTTTAAAATATTTTTAAAAAATTCAAATTTGCCTTCATATGTTTAGTAGACTTCTAAATGTAGTCTTCTAAATGCAGTTTAAATCTATGGGAGAAGTCTAATGGAGAAGTCTACTGGAGAAATGAGAAGTCTACTGGAGAAGTCTACTGAGAAGTCTACTGGAGAAATCTACTGGGAAGTCTACTGGAGAAGTCTACAAGAGAAGTCTACTGGAGAAGTCTGCTGTGGTAGTCTACTAAACCACAAAAGTAGTCTTCATAACCTAATTTGTCTAAGTAGGTTTAATTTGTGAAATTTTGTGACAATTTTATTTTTCATAATTCACAATTGTTTATAGTAAGGTCATCAATCAAAATGTTTTATCAAAATATTTTTTGTTAATTTATAAATTTAAATTTAAAATAGAATTATATAGTAGACTGCTTTGGTAGTCTACTAAATCCCCTCCAGTAGACTTCTCATGGAGTCTACGAGTTGATTTCCTAACAGAAGTCTACTGGTAGATTTCTACATTACTTAGTAGATTTCTCTAGGTTAAAACAGTCATTATGTCTCCGTTTTATTGTTTGGTCATAGAGGATGTACTTGTAATTTCACTATCACTTTGGGTTATTTTTCTCAAACATGAGATATGTGAGTTATACTTGTATTTTAAATCAATTTAGGGATCATTTTTTGTAACCAGAACTTTAATAAACCACCACTAGATTTTTTTTTTTTTTTTGGTCGTCAAAACCACCACTAGATTTAGTTTAGATTTTATCAAATAAACTCGAGATTTATCAAATAAGACAAATAATAAGAAGAAGAAGAAATTCTGAAAATAATAGCCGAACTATATAGAGAATCTATCTATACTATTAACTGGGAACCAGCTTTAGCACTCAATCCATCGAACAATTACCAAATGCTATCGGTTTTTTTTTTTGTGAAGAAAACCAATATCAAAAACAATTGAGTATTGGAATATTCTCGTCTGAAAACACTACTACGGCTATAACTGATGCATATTTAATCCTTGCAGCCAACCATCCCTCTTTAAATTAAAAAGCGTGGATCCTCTGTTTGGCCCGGTTTCGTTTGAAATTTTTTATAAATTAATCGTATTCGATCTTGGACGAGTCGAGTTATCCGGAGATAACTTTAGCCCATGCGGATCTTGATAATAAAATTGATTTAATTATTTAACATTTTGTTTTCAGAAAGAATTATTTAAAATTTTTAAAAGGATTGAAATCTTTCTTTACAAATTTATCAAAAATTACAATCAAAGCTATAGAAACAACCCTATAATTCATTTTAAGAGTTGAATTTTTAAAGCTTTCTTTTAATTCCAAATAACTTAATAAAATTTTCATTGTTATTCTCGCTAATTTCCCTCCTTAATATCCCCAGCGTTAATGAAATATGTTTTGCCAAAAAATGAACACGTCACGGAAAACGATCCGACCGGGCTATAAGTCGGAGCTTACCATAATCCAACCCGGACCAAAACGGTCGGATAAGTTGAAGAAATTCCGGAAGATGTCTTCATATACCCTTATAGAATAGACTTAATTCATCAGTACCCTTATTTTGTCTTAATACCCTTATAAAATAAAAATAAAAATGAAAAAGAAAATAAAATTCAAATGGGTCCCACCTGTCTCCCACCTCGTGACCGAGTCTTTCTCCTCCAGCCTTGTTTGACCCTCTTCCTTCTTCGGCCGTCTTCTTCTCGAATCCACCATTAGAGTCCGACCAAGCTTTGAAAAATTGGATTGAGGTCCGATTTCTTGTTCTATTTCGCATCTGAAACTCATAAATTGTGTAGTGAAGAAGATCTTGTACAATGTGAAACCATAATTTTGTAAATCAATTGAATTAAGCATTTAGTAGATTTCAATGCCGTTTTTTTCTTGAATGCTCATTCCAATCATTCTCGTTTGTTCTTATAGTCCATCTGGGTTGAATTGTGATGAATATGCATAGATTGTAGTAACACTTGAATTGAAAAGAATGAATCGTAGTACATTATTGAGGAACTGAATTGATTTAGTATATTTCGGTATAACTTGGTATAACTTGTTAAATGACTAAATCGTGCAACTTGTTAAACTTGGTTTACTGGATTTCAGTACAACTTGTATAATTTGGTATAACTTGTTAAATGAGTAAATCGTGCAACTTGTATAACTTGGTATAACTTGTTAAACTTGGTTAACTAGATTTCGGTACAACTTGTATAACTTGGTATAACTTGTTAAATGACTAAATCGTGCAACTTGTATAACTTGGTATAAATGTTGATAATTAAATCGTGCAACTTGTATAACTTGGTATAACTGTTGATAATTAAATCGTGCAACTTGAATAACTTGGTATAACTTGTTAAACTTGGTTTACTGGATTTCGGTACAACTTGTATAACTTGGTATAACTGTTCAAAATTAAATCGTGCAACTTGGTATAACTTGGAAAAAAAAATGAACACCTTGGTATAACCGAATCTAATTTGGCTTTCTATTGAATTTCAGGGACGCATTGAGTAATAATCTTCGCATGAAGATAGTTTTTGATTTTGGGTGATATTATTTGAAAAAAGGAAATGAAAATAAATGGATTTCAAGTCAAATTCATCAATTTCTTAGATTGGAGAGATCGTACGAAGACGTCACTTATTCATATTTGGTGAATAAAATATATTTAAAGGCAAAGGTTGATGAAGCTAGGACTAAGCTGAAATTGAGTTACGTTGCAGATCCAGTGGACCGAACATTATATTAAATTGTGGAGTGTAATGGATATTGATGGTTTTATCTTTATATAACTAAGTACAACTTGTTTTGTGATTGTCCAACTAGACTTGTGATATTAATTTTCATCTTTTTCATTTACATGTTAGACTATTGTTAGATGTTGTTTTACAATAATGGTTTTAAAACTAATTTGTTTAATTTATATTACAATAATAGTTTTCTAATTTTTGTTAAGTTTATATTATTAAAATAATGATATATTATTTAAAAAAGAAATTAAAAATATTTAAAAATCATGATATATTATTAAAAATATTCTTAAAACATTATATTAAATTATATCATTGATTTATTACTTATTAAATTGTATCATCTATCATTGATTTATTACTTACTAAATTTAAAAATAATATTTTTTTTCTTAAAACTTATATTAAATCAAAAACTATTTTTAAAACATTATTTTCACTAAATATAAATTTTGAACAATTATGTCATATTCAAACTAACATTTGAGTACAAAAATAGAATTGGATGTGTTACTTGGTTAGAATATCCCATGTTACACCTTATACTTTAATGGTTACTTTGCATATGTTAGCCACTCAAACTTCCAAACGGTCTTTACAATTATGTTTTGTCAAATATTATTCTACAAAACAGTTGTTATTATATCTAAATTACCATAAACCATCTGTGCAACTATAAATGTTGTCATTAAACATGTGTATACCTAACATTTAAGAAAATTTTCAAAAAGTACAACTTGCCGAAAAGGGTACAACTGGTCAATCATGTATAACTTGGGACATTTGGCAGCTACACACGTGCGAAAAGGCGGCTCGCACGAGAATCCTCTTTTTAAAAAATTGGAAAAATTCAAAAATCCCTCTCGCATCCGATATCCCATTTCCGATTTTCCAATTTTCAAAAGGCGGCACATCCTTTCCCATTTTCCGATTTTGCATCCTTTCCCATTTTCGATTCTGATTTTCTGATTCCTCGGCTTTCCTTTGATAAATCGATTTTTCGGTTCTGTTTACTTTCCCATTTCTGATTTTCTGATTCCGTTTACTGGAACCGTTTACTTTCCCTTTTCCGATTTTCATAAATCGATATGAGCTGCAACTCTGAAGCATCGACGAACACATATGGCACATTCTCTAAACGAATTAGGGTTCCTGGAATTCCAAAAGAGTGTCACTGCGGATCGGTGATTGTAGAAAAAAATTCTAGGTAGGTATCGAATCCTTGCCGTCAGTACTACCGGTGTTTGTATGCTCATAACTTGTCTGAATTCACAGGACCCGATTTCACATCTTCTTTATGTGTAGCTTGTGAACGATGGTCATGTCTTCAAGTGGGTTGATGAAGCATTTCTGGACGAGATAGAACAGTTGGATTTTCAAGTCAGTGTTCTTGAAGAAGAATTTCTCCTGTTGAAGCAAGAAAGTAAGAAAACGAGGACATTACTGATTCTATGTTATTCCCTTCTTCTTCTTGGAACAATGATTATCAAGATTGTATAATTAAGACTAACTAGGTCTCGTATTGGTACAACTAGGTAAGGTCCTTATGTTTGTTCAACTATTTGTATTTGTGGACCGTATGTAAGGACTGTATGTTTGTACAACAATGTAAGGATCGTATGTTTGTTCAAATAACTTGTTCCAAATTATCCTTAAAAACACAAGTTGTACCAATTTATCCTAAAAAAACCCAAGTTGTTCCAAGTGAGTCCAAACAAAAATAAAAACACAAAAAAAAAGAGTTCAATCAAATAAAAGGAGAGGACAAACACACTCTAATCCTTCTTCTGCCCTTCTAAAATCTTGTCGCGTTGCCTAGTACCAATAGGACTCCTAAGTACAACGGTACTTCCCTTCCCCTTCCCCTTCCCTATATACTTGATCTTCTACGTTGCTTCTGGTTGAACCGTCTTCCCTATCTTCTAACGTCAATTCCTCGTTAGAATCCTACAATCAAAACAGGTTGTAACAAAATTAACAAAGTTAATCCTTTTAATTTTCCGGAATATATTACAAAAATCTAACAAGTTATACCAAGTTATACCTTTTGTTTCCGAATTCAATTCCAAGATGTACCTTTGTAAGACTAGCAGGTTATACCAAGTTATACAAGTTATAACTTGTTATTTAACCGATTACTAAGTTACAAAAACTAGCAAGTTATACCAACATTTACCAACTTTTGTTTCCGAATTGAATTCCAAGATGTACCTTAGTAAAACTAGCAAGTTATACCATGTTATTTAACCATTCAAAAAATTACAAAAACTAGCAAGTTATACCAAATTGCACTTAGTTGGCCACAGTATTGAGACATGCCGTGGAATGGCTAGACTCCGACACAGTTTGTTCTGAGTCATTTACAAGTGACTCACTGTCATTTGAAGGATCAGGGACTCCGACTTCGCGTTGTCCTGCAGACGATTCACCAACATAACTTGCGTTCTTCGTGCGCGGCATTTATCTTCGAAAAACCAAACAAACCCAACATTATAACTTCCGAAATTGGTTAACCATTTCCGCAATTTAACCTAAATTCGACTCGAATTCAACTCGGATTTGAATATAGGAATTACATTCGGACTTACCTTGGAACTAGATTTCGAGTTTCGAACAGTTATCCTTGGTTGTACTTGGTTGAACTTGCTAAAGAAGAAGAAAAAAGAGGGAGAATTCGCGGACTTGTTTTTTTTTAAAAGAAGTTGATCCGTTGTCGGGTTAAGGAGAAGAGGGAGAGTGGGATCCGATTTGGGTGTGAGTTGATCCAATTCGGGGTGGTTGGATCGGTAAATACGAAATTTTATTAAGGGTTTTCTGGTTTTTTTCCCTTTTTTCGATTTTTACAAACAAAATTTAAATCAAAAAGAAAATTTTTTTTTATAAGGTTATATCTGATTTCAAAAAAAGCCACAAGGGACATATAAGGAAATGGTCCAGAAATTCCCGACCGTTATTTATTTATGCAGAGAGATATTGATTGTCAGAGAATCAAACAATGGCGACTGTGAAACTCTCTCTTTCCTTCGTTTCACTATCATCTTTTTCTTCTGCTTCTTCTTCTTCAGCTCAATCTAAGTTATCGGCGGCGTCTTTCATCCCCAACGCGACACATACCTCGGGAAAGGCTGCGAAGTCACGATTCTGTTGATCTCTTATGTTTCTCTTAGGTTTTGTTTATGTGTTGCTTGAACAAGAAAACTTGAACAAGAGAAGAAAAAGAAAACAGAGAGAAAGAGAAAACGTAAACTGCAACTATTAATGATCGAAAACTTGAGTTTAACATCATGACAACATGTACTTAAATAGAAAACTAATAGACACAAAAGTTAAGAAATGCAACTCTTCTTTCTTGTGACTCTTAATATAAATAACTACCCTTACTTAGTTAATAAGTCACGACCCTTAATAAATACAACCTAAACATTACGAAACTCAATTATATCCAACACTCCTCCTTAATTGAGTTTCGGTCTACCACCAAGCTTCCTTCTCAGTTTTTCAACTCTTGTGACGTTAACACCAACTGTCATGAACATCATCTCCATGTCGAGTGCATTCTTCTCTTATGGTCGATGTTTCTTCTCTTGCACAAAACAACAAGTGTTCTTCAACATCTTCTTCTTCAAAACTCATATGTGCCCGTTCATGCTTCTTTGAACCACACTCTTTTGCAATGTGCCCAATCTTTCCACATTTGTACCATTCCATCTTCTTCTGCTTCTTCCAGCAATAAAGTTCTGTGTGATTCTCCTTTTTACAGAATCCACACCTTAGTTTGCCTTCACTTTCATACCCAACACCTTTGCCATTCTCAGCCATGAAACGAGACTTTCCTCCTCGTGAACTAACATGAAACACCCCTTCGGCCATGCTTTCATCACCTCGAGAAGCCACACGTTTCTCATGTGCTTTCAGGGTCCCTATCAACTCAGTCACCGCCAATGATGTCAAATCTCTAGTTTGCTCCATCACACTCACGATGCTGTCGAATCTTGCAGGTAGAGAGATGAGAATTTTCTGGACAATTTGATAGTTCGTCTTCTCTTCGCCGTGTACTCTTAATTGATTTCCCAAATCAATTAGCTTTTCCGTGAAAACCTTTATGTCATCACCTTCGTCCATCTTCAAGTTTTCGTACTCCCTCCTTAACGATTGCAAGTTAATCAACCGTACTTGTGGAGATCCTTGAAATTCAGATTGCAAAGCATCCCATGCTTCTTTCGACGTAACCGCTGGTGCAATACGAGCGAAGATTTGATCCGACACCGCAGTTTGCAGAATTTGCAGCGCCATCAAATCATTTGCCATCGCCTCTTCTCTTTGTGCTTTTGCCGCCGGTGCCTCGGGAGTCACTTCTCCTTGTGCGGGTTCGGCTGGCACTCCTTCTTCAACCACAGACCATAGTTTCCTGGTCTTGAGAATGGTTGACATCTTAATGTTCCAGAAGTCGTACTTCTCCCCATCGAATATAGGAATCACTTGATGTGAAGACCCTTGCATCGTCTCGGTTTATTTTGCGAAACGTATGCGATAAACCTTTTTGCTTTTGTTCTTGCTGTGATTGTTTGTGCTTTCTCTTTCGTCCTCTCAATCGATAAGCTCTGATACCATGTTGATCTCTTATGTTTCTCTTAGGTTTTGTTTATGTGTTGCTTGAACAAGAAGACTTGAACAAGAGAAGAAAAAAAAACAGAGAGAAAGAGAAAACGTAAACTGCAACTATTAATGATCGAAAACTTGAGTTTAACATCATGACAACATATACTTAAATAGAAAACTAATAGACACAAAAGTTAAGAGATGCAACTTTTCTTTCTTGTGACTCTTAATATAAATAACTATCCTTACTTAGTTAATAAGTCACGACGCTTAATACATACGACCTAAACATTACGAAACTCAATTATATCCAACAGATTCATGGGCAAGTGCCTGAGAGCAAAACCGATCAAATCCATTGCATCTTGCTCCGGCGAAATCACCTGCTCTGTTTCATCTTCTTCGGCGACGACTCTTCCCTCTGCCCTCTCTTCGATTGCGATGGTGTCCTTGTTGATACCGAGAAATACGGTCACAGGATCTCCTTCAACGACACTTTTTAAGAGGTTTTCGATTTATGTTTCTTAGTTCTTAGCTCTGATGATGAATGATTTGAGTTTTTGGTGATGATTTTGGAAATTTGGCAGAGAGATTTGGGTGTTACTTGGGATGTCGATTTGTACGGCGAGCTTCTGAGAATCGATGGTGGTAAAGAAAGGTATAGACTTGATAAGCTAAAACCAAAATTGGATTTGATGGAATTTATATGATTTGAGATGGTTTGTTATTGCAGGATGACTGCGTATTTTAACAAGGTAGGTTGGCCAGAGAAAGCTCCAAAGGATGAAGAAGAGAGGAAAGTGTTCATAGCTGGACTTCACAAGCAGAAGACTGAGCTATTCACGGTTCTCATTGAGAAAAAAAAACTGCTTCCCCTTCGACCCGGTGTTGCCAAGTAGGGTCATGTCTAATGTCCTAATCTATATCCTTCATGCTCTTACTTGATCATGATGCAACTCTATCTCTCTTGTGATTGAATTCGTTAAAAGTTTCAGTGTGTGGAACTTTTAACCGAAACTAGGCTTAGGTAATTTAGAATATATTTGATGGATTCTCCTGATGCTATAAATTGTTTTAAGGCTAGTTATTTCTAGTAATCATATTCATGTACTGGTTTTTGTTAGATATTTTATTGAGACATTAGCTGCGTGTGATCTAGTAGATTCAGGTTAACTGAGCCTTATTCTTGGGAACTTTGCAGGTTGATTGATCAAGCTCTAACGAATGGAGTAAAAGTCGCTGTGTGGAGCACTTCAAATGACAAGGCGGTATGATCAATCAGGTTCTACTACTTCAGTTTCTTAAAAGATATACGCAGCTGCATTGTTAACAAGAATGTTTTCAACTACGGGGAATCTTTTGAGTTACAAGAAATGTATGTATTCTTATGGGAAGCAGGGAAATGTGAATAAACTTTTTTCTCATTTTGGCCTGATCCCAGGTTTCTGCTATAGTTTCATGCTTGCTTGGACCAGAACGAGCAGAGCCTAAAAAAAAATCTGACCCGGTAATTTACTCACCGTCAATTCTATCAGAACAAGTTTGCTTGCTTCATCTTGGTTAAAGACGAGTGATCGAACTTTTGTTTAACAGGCAATCTACAACTTAGCAGCTGAAACCCTTGGAGTTGATCCCTCCAAGTAAGTGTTACAAAGATTCTTTTACAGGAGAAGAAGTAAGTTTAGAAGAGTTTCTAAACTTGGAAAAGTTATAAATTAACCGTATTCGATCTTGGACGAGTCGAGTTATCCAGAGATAACTTTAGCCCATATGCGGATCCTGATAATAATAAAAAAAAATTGATTATCTAACATTTTGCAGTTAGAAAGAATTATTTAAAACTTTAAAAGGATTGAAATCTTTCTTTACAAGTTTATCAAAGATTACGTTCAAAGCTATGGAAAGAAATCACGATAATTGTGTCTTCTTTAACAACCCTATAATTCTTTTTAAAAGATGAATTAAGTCTATATAAATAGTTAATTCATAGAAATAAATCATAAATTGTTGTGGACTTTATAGTATTCTTTTCTCTTACATCTTCATAAGCTCTTCAAACACTTCCATAGCCGGAGCTGGAAGTCCAAGGAACACATTGATACTCTTCATATCTTCGCCACCTGGTAAGAACAAGATCACTTCCTTTCCAGGTAAACCAACCGGTCCAGAGAAAACCGGTTCTCCCCAACCAAAATCTAGTTTATGTAATGTCAATTTAGACCATGACGTAATCAAAAGCGTCGCGGTCAGACTCGGCCTGGACCGGTTCACCTCGAAGTAATCCATAGCCGATCTCATGAAATCATCTGTAACCAACTGGACCATTTTCTTGACCAAACCAACCGAACGAGAAAGAGGGTTATCAACCAATTCCCTCGATGACGTCACCAAACCGGTCAAGACAATTCCGTTCCCGGAATATCCTTCCGGGAGACGCGGGACGAATCTTGACCGTCCATCAGCTGCGAAAAGAAGCTTAACTTGTTGGTCCGGTTTAAACCGTAGGGCCTTGCACCGTGATCTCCAAAGAAACCCAGTTAAGGCTTGAAAGGTTGTAACCTTATTATTATCTTCAATTGCCACGGTCTTGAGCTTCTCGAGCTTTTCAGGTTCAAAGAGGAATGATTTGTAGACGAGATTTTCTTCATTGTAGAGTTTCTCAGTGCTGGAAATGTCTTCGATTTCATCGAATTCGTTATGCGGGAACTCGATTTTTGGCGGGTTTCGTGGTCGGAGAATCGTACGGTCCAAGAAAGGAGGGAGGGATAAAGGGAGGCCCCTGGCTGTCTCGCACCACGAGTTAAGGAATTCCATGGCCGCGACTCCATCGAACATGTTGTGGCTCATGCCTAGTCCTAGGACAAAACCGCCGCATTTGAAATTTGTCACCTAAGAAGAGAAATGGAACACAAATTACCATATCCGTTATTTCAAGGAAAGGAAAAATATGTTTTTTTGGTCAAGGTCAATACAATCAACTTGAACTAACTACCCAGCCGTCGTTATTCTCTTTGTTGAGTTAGCTATTACGTGGTGCGTACACCTTCACTAGAGTTGGAACAAAATGAGAGTGAGTGATCACTAGTCCTACCTTAATTATATTAATGGGTAATTAACGTTCAAGCATCGGATCATTTGTCACTATTTTAATGCAGCTTCGTTAGAACATCTCCAATTGGAGTATCTCAACATTAAAAAATAATAAAATTATGAAAAATGAACAAGAGTATCTCAAATGAGATACCCATGAGAGATTTATTTTACACTTGATTTTATTTAATTGGTTCAGTTTATTTTTCTAATATTATTTTAATTGACATAATTAAATTATATTAAAAACGATAATATTAAATTGGTAAAATAATTTCAAAAATATCCTAATAAGAGACTGAGGTGCTCTTACAAAATGAGATATATAGGAGCGCAAAATGAAAAAAAAAAAATGAAAAAAAGACATAGCTATGCATGGATCTTTTGTAAATTTTTTATCGTTATTGCTCTTTAAATTAACGATTTTTAGCTATTTACATTTAGTAATTAAATTAAGATTTTATTTTAATAACTATTTGGTCACATATCAATAAATAATTAGAATTTTGAGACTTATTCCTAACATTAAATCCGATCATTGATGATTGGTACTCTGATGGGTACAAAACTTGTCCCTGCCTTTCATAGTAAAAACGATGATAGATACCTCTAACTAACCAACATCCTCTGACAAAACCCAAACTTATGTATGCTTAAAACATAGCAATAATTCAGTAATTAAGCAAGAGATCGATCGATAAAAAAAAAAAAACCTCACCTGAACTACCACCGGAGGAATCTCAAGAATATTACGAGCACCGGGAATGTCGTAAACAAGTTGGTCAAGCGTCTCCATTCTATTCACAGAGATAGCTTCTTTGACTTTTTCTATCCCACAATTAGCTTCAGCTTCCACGACCACTACTCCTTCTCCGGTGCAATTCACGGCGATCTTCTCCTCCGGGCTGATCGTCAGCCTCCCGGCGACAGGATAGTAATGAACAAGAACCTCCGAGAGGGATTTCTTGATCACATTGTAGGATTCTTCGTTGGTTCTTGACTCCGATTTGAAGTAATATAACGTTTTGACGATGATGGCTATGTTTTGATCGAGATTCGAGAGATAGTGAAGACCCTTTGGAGTTTCTGACACCGGAGGGACGAGTACATGGTCTTTTCTAGTTACCACGAACTCAAATGATTCGGCCATTTCTAGGGTTTGCGATGAACAAACCGAAAACGTTTGGTTATATATAAGTTTTTGAATCCAATGGAGAAAGTGAGGAATGGAGATAGATCTTGATATATGTATTTATATGGTGTTTTTAGATTGAAGTGATATATAACGTTTTGACACAGATGGCTGATGGTTATGTTTTCGAATCGAATTAATGGAAAAGTGAAGAACCAAGAATGGTCACGATATAGTGGGGTTAAGTAGACATTAGGGTTTAGGTATCTTGTTTAACAAGTGAAGATTGTATAGCTAAATAGATAAGGAGGAAAAGAGAGGTGAATAAGGACCACTAAACTCTGGCGACTTCAATATATTTTTGGACCGTATATATGTGTAGGACCTGCAAATTACGGATATGAAAACTGCGATAATTTTTTTTTATAATCGGTATCGAAAATAAACGTTTTGGAAATCCGAGTGAAATGAAACCGTAAAACATAGAGGTTTTGTGGGAGAGAGAGCAATTCACGATCAATCTGAACTTTCAAAAATCGTGGCACGTGAGAGGAATTGGCGTAAGACTAGGTCAAACCGCAACTCTTATTCGAAAAATTTGAACATAATTCATGGTACAAATTTGCTATCAGAAATATATTTTCATGCATCATACTGCATTCATGTTTTAAACTTAAACATAAGTTATCTTTCTTTTTGACCCAAAAAAAAAATTATCTTTCTTATATGTTACAAAAAAAAAAATATTCATCCTAAGTAATGTGAGACATAGCCATTGCTTATTTACCCAAAAAAGGCGACGCTTTCTCCGAGAGCCACCAAATGTCTCATTTATCATTTATATCCAATTAAGTTTTGACATTAAATATAGCCCACATTATTTGTCAACAATATGGACGGTTGATTTAATAAATTCGTATTTATTGAGTAATTGGTTGGTTGATCGATAGGAGTGATTTATAACAATAGGGTCATATTTGATGTAACGGTTCTACTATTACATCCCGAAAGTCAATGTTGGAAAATTTCTTTTACTTATCGAGTTTTAATTAGGTTATGTATCAATTTTTTTCTTTTTGAATTATCAGAAGGTTATGAGCCGAACCCGTAATCTCCAGGTTCGAAACCACATCATGTAATATAAGTTTCATAGTTGTAAATCATTCCTTTGATTATATGTTTATAATACTCGAGAAAATCATTTATCGTACTCGAGAATGTCATTCGTTTATACCGAATCATTTGCATATTTGAGATTAGTGTGTAAATACTCAAGATTTGTAAATTGCATCACGTGATTCACTAGTGAATAAAAGCTAGATGTAGAAACAGTGAAGGTGAACACGGGTATCTATATAAAACTACCGCAAGCGCAACCTTTACAAAGTGTCGCAGATTTCTTTTTCATCTAATTATCTTTTGTCAAATAGTGTCTTTATGTTTAAAATGAACCCTCACCATTGATGGGCGAAGCACTTGCAATGCGGCTGGCCTCTTTAAAGCTAGAGATTCAGAAATCCTAAAGATATGCGTACACTCAGATTCCCAAATTCTAATCGGTGCAGTTTACTTTCAAAATCCAATCAAGGAAATCTTCGAAATTCTCCAAAACATTCAAAGATAATCACGGACTATCATACTATTCAATAACAAAAATACTAGTAATCGGACTTTCGATATCCTCTTTTTATAACTTTAACATGAATTTAATATTTTTACGAGTAAACTCATGCAAACACAAACTATACAGGATAAGTGGCCACCGAAAACTAAAGTCTTCTAAGAGATTAGTGATAATTTTTAATCAATACATATTTATTCTAAAATCAATTTTGGTGGATGTTTGGGTTATTATTTTATGTGTATATACTCTATTCATGAGCTGTGATTGATATGTACGTCTCCAACAGCCACAACTCACAACTTAATAAATTTAAAAGTAAGGGTGTTCTGCAAATAAACCTTCTAAGTGATTAGGATTTGCGATTTTACCCATCACGTCATTAAACCACAAGTCAATTTTCCAAGTAATAGTCAATCCGCAATATAACCTTTGTCAAACCACAAAATTTACATATCAAATCAAAATCCTTGAAATGAGGCCAAATCTACTCTTAAAATTTAGGATTTCTAAAGCTTGTAGGCGTAAAAGCTCTTCAATATTTCAGATCCGAAAGGTTATATTGCAGATTGACTCTTACTTGGAAGGTTGACTTGTGGTTTAATGACGTGAAAGGTAAAATTGCAAACCCTAACCACTTTGAGGATTTATTTGCAGAAAACCCTAAAAGTAATACACACGAAAGTATAAATAAACATATAAACTGTAACATGGAATACAACTATTATGTTTATAAGTAACACTGCAAAAATATCAAAACCATTAAGCAGGAAAATAGTTTGGTAAGATTATTAAGTTATGCGTGGTTGGAGCGTACTGACCCATGAATCCCATCCAAGTGGTCTCCCACTAAATGTTGAATGGCTTTCCGTTGTCGTTTTTCTTTTTCGATTTGGGAGTATTTTTGGTGATTTGAAGAACAAAGAAATATGTGACAATGTGAAGTTTTTGTTCAGTGTTTTCATCCTTACGCTTCCTCCATGGTTTGGGGATGTTGTCTCAGCTTTGTTTAACCACCGACTTTGTAAATCGTATCCGTCCTAAAGTTATTAATAAAGTTTCGGATGAAGAAAATGCAATTTTGATCTATTGTATTGACCACTCCGGAGAACAATGAAAAAACAAAACCATGGAATATATTTGACCACTCCTGTATTATTCTCGTTTTGGTTAAGTACTAAATTCATATGTTTTCCATTTTGTCAAATATCTGTAAGTGAACAAAAAAAAGTTTGTTTTTTCAACGTTTTCCATCAAGTTTAAAATTAAATAAAGGAGGATTAATAATTAAACCTTTTCCTAAAACAGAAGTTTAGTGGTCCATATCAGTTCCAGCTTGTCCAGATTACAAGGTTAAGATGTGATTATGTAACTAACTAGTACAAGACATGAAGACAATAGAAAACATCCCCAATTAACTTAAACCCACAAAAAAATCCAATAATAAGTTAGAAACTTAACAGCTAGCTGCACAAGTACAAGGAAGAACCTGAAACTACATGAGCCTAACAGATTACACACATACATTAAAGTACAAACAAACCCCATTTTGTAAATCATTCCTATGATTCACACACGAAGGTCAAGTTAAACCGTCTACTTTGCTTTTGTTTTCTTTTATTTTCATATCGAATTTGCGTGAAAAGAGAAGAGGAACAGACCTAATCTTTTCTCTCTTCGTCTTCTTTCTATTTCTCACCTTCATCCTCTGTGCTTTCATCTCTTTCATCATCGTCACTCATCTCGTTAATGGCATCTGTGATTATATCCTTCACCTCTGTTTTTCTATGCATTAGATCAACTCCGAAATGGCTCCCTAATATTATCACAGGAAGCAAAAAAACAAGGGTGGGTTTAAATGCGAAACATTATCTGCAAATGTAGAAGAAACTATTTATGGATTCACAAATATGGGAAAGGTTTCAAGAAACATACCAAGCTTCCGCAGAATATCAGATAGAGTTGCCTGTTTCGAAACAAAAACCAAAATGTCTTTTGAGTTTAAAGATGGTAAACCAAAATGGTAAACGATTTATAACCTGTTAAATCTCAATCAATTGACGCCTTACCGTGTTGAAGTCTACTTCCTTCAGAATTTTGCCCACCATTACATGCAGTTCTTTTCTGGTGGGTTGTTTTTTCCCTTTCTTACTGGCTTTTCCTGTACCTCCAGAAAACCAATGAAAGTGAAATTCAATAAAGTGAGATTTAAGCTTTTGAAGCAACGTTGGGGAATTGTTCAAACCTTGATCTTTGGATCCCTTTGCCTGTGGTTTACTTGTCTGTTTCTTGCTTTTCTCTTTAGCGGTATCATCTTTATCAACTTTTTGCTTCTTGCTTGACAATGATGTTGATTTATCGACTTGTTTGGAGGACTTTCGACCAGATTTTGCAGGACCTTTAAGAGATTTCTCCTCTTCAGGCGCTGGTTTCTCCTTCTTGGTTCTTTTTAACAACCTTTTCTTATCAGTTGACTTTTTCTCCTCAGCTTTATCTTCTGCATCTTCAGTCTCAGTATCCTTGTTTTTGTCGTTGTCTTTCTCTGGAGCTGCATCATCTTCTCCATGAGAGTCATTATTTCCTTTGGAACCAACATCTCCCTCATCATGTCCTTCGGTTTCAGATGGCTGATCTTCTTTCTTTCCGGATATTTTCAACAGCCTTCTCCTCTATAAATATCAAACAGACATAGACAATCAAGTCACCCAAAGTCATACAGAGGATTGTTATTCATGAAAATGCTCAGAACCTTTTCTTCCTGACGTTTATATATATAAACAGAAAATTAAAAACCATATCACACAAGAAGCTAAAATGGGAAAACTAGACAACAAGAACATGGGAGTACCAATGAGTATATTCAAAACACGAGAAAGCTTGGAAATAAGCTAGTGGTGAGATGTAGCCAAAAAAGTTTCACTGAGCTCTCTAATAATACCTTTCCTAATGAAAATCAGGCAAATAAAAATTGACTCAGCCTTGGAAACTTAACAGTTAACATGCTATTCCCAAGTTTTTTTCATTATGTTATTACACACTGCTAATTTACTGGCAGCTGTAAGTACAGCTTAATAAATATGACATGAAATCCAAATTAGAGCGCCTGGATGCATTTTGGAACTTGATTCACAATGTGAATTGCATAGCTTCCTAGGTAAGTTTAGAGGGAGCACAGATAAATATACTCTTATCATCAAGACTACATGGTTCAAGTAACAACAAACTTGATTACAGACCTAGAAAAGGAGCTAGTTTTACAAGCCCAGAGCTAAAATAAACAAATCAGGCCAATGACTACAAACTACAGTTAGATGCGGAAGGTTAACAATTACAAACCTTGGCTGGGACATCTGATGATTCTACAGAAGTCACGGTTTTTGGTGTGCTTTTCTTGCGTTTTTTAGTTTCCTGTGTTATGTATTCAAAGAAAGGAGAAAATAATTCAATACAGGTATTGAATAAAAAAGGAATTGATAACAGTAATCAGATTCAGCTGCTAATCTAGAGTATCTTTTCACGAACAGCAAGTACAAGTCAATACTCCTTACTGAATTAAAAAAACAAAGGAACAGTAAGAAGATTTAGCTGCTAGGTTTGGCTACCTTTTCACTATCAGCAAGTACAACATCCCTTGTTGCCTTAGGAGATACCAAAAATTCAAGCACTTTTACAGCGAGTTCTTCCTGAAGGTATTGGAACAGGTGTATTAATACAAAACAGAACAAGACACAAATAGATAGATAGACCAAACTTTCTTATCACTTACCTTTTTCACATTACTTTTGTTTATCGGAATGTCAAGCACATCACAGAAATCGATTAACTTTTCTTTGATACATTTCTCAAGCTTCTCCTTTGCTCTTGCTCTTTGCTTCTCTTCCTGGAGAACATTCAGATACCGTTCTCAAAAAGGAGGCTAATCATCATACACATCCCTGGAACTAAATATCTACGAGATGGTGTTACCTCTTGCTCTGACCATACAAAACCTGAAAACTGACCGATGTTTCTCTTCAGCATCTGCACCTGCACAGTAATTTTCACACAAAACCCTTGAGTAATCAATCACACTCTACAATATTCATCCATATTAAACGAGACAATTTGAGTTCAAACAATTGAAAAGCACCTTTCCTTTCTTCCCGTAAAGAATGGTGTGAAGTAAGAAGAGGTTGTCGTCGGGCTTTCTCTTGGATAGTTTATAAGCCACTGAAACAGTTCAACACTATCAGACAACATTCTAACAGAAAAGCAAACCTTACTTCGTAAACAGAACTAAAATTTACACTCTTCATCATCTTCCCATTAAGCATCCAGTAGAGAATCCTCATAATGAAAGTGGCTCTCAAAGAGAGCACCTAACTGAAATCTATTGAGTTGAAAACCAATTCAACAATGGTGGTAAATACATACCATTTGGGATTTCCTTAAGCCTTGTTCCACGACCCTGAAACAACCAAAGGAAACCAGAACTAGTCAACATCCAATTCTGGACTCAAAAAAAGAAACTTCATCAAAATTCTCACAAACCCAAATCAAAAAGAAGCAAACTTTCATCGTTATACCTGCTCAATTGACACAGGCTTGCTCCCAAAGGATCGAGGAGGAGTAGGCGAAATGTAACGCGTCGTTTTCTTTCGCTCCCTTGTAGGCCTTTCACTGACAGGAGTCACCGGCTCCTTCTCCGACGATCTACCTCTTTTTCCAGTCTTTTCTTCTTCGTCTTTCTCTTCCATGTCTTCGTCTTTCACTTCCTTCTTCTCCGTTTCCTTCTCGGAATCAGCAACACCGTTTTCCTCCTTGAACGTAGAATCAGCTTCTAGGGTTTCAGTCGCCATGTGGGAAACCGAGACAGTGAAGAGTGAAAAAGGAGAGAATCGAATTAAGGGTTTAAAGAAAAAACCTAAATTTCAGAGCTTTTTGGGAGGGATTCGAAAAAACCCTAGATCAAGAGGAGACAACCAAAATTGGGGATTTCAAAAAATTTGGTGCAAAAAACTGAAACACAAAGGCGGGCTCTCGTCGCTTCCCCAATTTTCACAGCTCGCGGCAAAAGCTAAAAGCTGAAAGCTTTCCAAAATGTTTATGCAAAGAGTGAGATTTAACAACAGTAAATGAAAATTTTTTGTAACAATAAAAAACGATCGCTTCACGTTTAGAGGTACGTTTGTAACGCTGTAAACGCATGATCAATGAAGAGCGGTTGGGATTTCTCATATAACACTAATTTAGATTGTAGTAGACAATGTAACATGGATGGTATACAATTATGCACTACTGATAGAGTTTTAGCTGTAAAGCCCCTCTTTATTAGTCAGTGTAACATTTACAAATGTATTTTACACAAAATGCTACTTTTTGGAACTACTTCAGTACCTCTAAATGAATTAGAGACTCTTAATATAGCATGCACTAATTCAAAATTTTAGCGACTACAACAACTTTTCTAACTGCCTTCTAATATATTTTCTCTTCTTATACATCATTGTACTAATGTGTTTATTAATACCATCTCCGTGAAATTCAGTTGTCTTCAAGTTATTATGAATTCATCTCAAAAACACTTTTAAAACCAATTTCTTCATCTTTTCTTTGGCCTCCTTGCTGCTCTTCTGTTTGTGTGTTTTTTCAGTAAGAAATCCAAATACCTCAATGCAACTAAAGGAAGATGCTTGTAGCGCATTGTCTCAGTTTGCTTATGCATTCTCCATTTTTATGTAACAGATAGAAACTCTGATTCTGTTAAAGGTCTTGGTATTGCCATGATGCTAGTGTTGCTTATCTGCATATATCTACACTTCCAACGGTGCCAAACACGGTATCTTGCAATCCCACAGTGCATAAGTAAAAAAAATTGGCTGAATCTCCATGTACTGATTCCTTGTGTGCACGTCTGAACCAATCCGCAAGCACACACATGTATATATGCCACTCCAATAACAATGCATAGATTAAGTTTTAAGAACTCTATGAATGCATAGATCAACTACCAACGCCTAAGAAACAAAGTCTTCATTCCACAATGTGAATGCTTCTCTTCTTCTTCTGTTTCTTTCATGTACTTCCTCAAAAATTTTGACAGGCATTTTGAGCCTATAAGCTCCAAAATCATATTGTGAAGCAGCAAGATCAAAATCCGATTGTAGGTGGACCCCATCTTTTATCACAAACTCAAATGTTACAATCACAAATGGCAATGACATAGTCTCAACTCCCTGTTGTATCAGCAGCCACAAAATCCACGTTCACCGCACCAATAGATAAAGTTTTAGCTATAAAATCCTCTTTACTACCCAATGATATGTTTAGAAATGTATTTCTCGCAAAATGCTACTTTTTAGATACCTCTAAACAGGGTTGTTCATTGGCCAAGCCAAATGAGGTTTGGGCCTAAGATCCTATTTTTTTGGTTTTTCAACATAACATAAATGTCCCGTTTCTTCTATTTTGCAAAATGAGACTTTAGAAATTTAAAAATCATAACATTTTGTTCTAATTTTTAAAAATCTATCTCAAACTCCATAAATATTTTTTTTGCTACAATTCTCTAAGTGAATTAAAGATTCTCTTATATAGTAGAGACTCGCAATACAATTCTTTAACGAGTACAACAACTTCTCTAACTGCCATCTAACACATTTATCTTCTTATCCCTCGTTCTTATGTGTTTATCATGCACCAAAGATTTATGGTTGTGCTACAAAAACAAAATATTGATGGAAGTGTTAGAATTATATAAATCTAAATAAAACTATTTTCTTGTAAGTGTATATATATGAGAAATTATTGTATTACAAAAATTCCAAAAAAAAAATTTCAGTTGTATAATTACATCCAATGTTCAAAAAATCGCTAGGCGCTAATCGAGCGGCCGGGGTGGGCCTAGCAATTAATGCGAAAATTGGGGATTAAACGGAAATTAATCGGGGATTTGTTTTGATATTTTTTCTATATTTTCTAACTTTTTCTAATTTTATATACCATAATAAATCTATAATTTCGATAGAATTACAGTTCAAACTTCAAATCCATAAAAGAACTTAAAAGTGTGATAATGTCACCCATTAATAATTTGGTAAATCCAACATCTAAATGACATTCAACTTAAATATATATATTCAAAAGACAAAATCAAAGTTCCAATCATAATATGCACAAAAAATAATACAATCTTGATCATGAGATACACCAAAAAGAGTAAGGTCACAAAAGAACGAAGGCTATACTTCTTCTTCTTTTCTTCCTTAGATGATCAAGTAATCACCATGCATTGGACTTTTCGTTTTGTTAGTACTTATTGGATACCTGCAAATGATTAAACAAATAAAAACTTAAATAAGGCAAACATAAGTTACATAACAGGATTAAAAAGAAGACAACAAGGAAACAAACAATGAAGATACAAGAAGTCGACCAAAGCAACAAATATTATTTTCTTTTCAACTTAAAAGTAAAAGAACAAACAAAAGAGTTTTGGAAAACCAACCTTATACCACGGCTGTGTCATGGAACACATCAGGTTCAAATGCCATGTTGACAACAACTTCATCTTCTTCTTCTGATTGAAAATCATCATCATACAACTCTCTTCTTACGGTGGGTGATGCAATTCTAACATCACTAGTTTGTTCTTCTTGATGTTGCTCTACAATCCATTCCTTAACGATGTCTTCATTACCATCATCTAAGATCACATTTATTACTCTCTCTTTGATTTGTTTATGCTTGTTAAAGAGCCTTGCATTAAACTTAACATAAATTAGGCTGTTTAGACGATTGACATCTAACCTGTTCCTCTTCTTTGTGTGGATATAAAATTTAATAAGAGATAGTAGTCATTTTCTAAAACACTAAAAGGATGTACAAGAACAAATGTACAAAACAGAGGTACTAAACTAACCCCTTCAAAGCTACTCCAATTTCTTTCACAACCAGAAGAACTAGACGTTAGAGCAAGGATTCTTGTTGCTAACTTTTGCAAAAGAGGTGTATGACATCCATATGTTGACCACCAATTGCCTAAAAATTAACAATTGTAATGTATCTCATATAAAGATATAATAATGATAAAAAGATACTTAAACTCAAATGAAAAGACAAACCTGGATCAAACTTTTCATCATTGTGTTCACATCCTTGTAATGCTAAGCTTCGTCCAAAAGGGCCAGATCTGCTCATGTAGAGATGAATCTCATCATTGACGACTTTATTTTGCTTTGCAATGTCACCATGATAAAAAGTCTCAACACAATTGAGAAATCCTTCTGAGATCTCCAAATCATATAGGATAGTGGAGTCTTTATATAAGTAAAAAGGGTTTAGCAAGTAAGCAGCAAGGAGCAAAGGAGAATCGAGCCTATCTTTCATTTTCTCTTCAATAATCTGAAAGATAGGTTGGTAATTTTTTTCCAAATGATTACAAGCTTCTTTGATAGACTTTTTAGCTTCTAATATCTCTCCATAAATAAAACCCAGAGAAGGTTTTTTTTCCCCATCCGCAAGCCTTAAGACCTTTACCAGAGGAGTAAACACTTTTAAAACCACCAAAGCATTATTCCAAAATGCATAGCTCATAACAGTATCTGAAGTAGCTTTTCCCTTCACACACTTAGAATGCTTGCATTCATGCCACTCATCACTGCCAAACATGGCCTTCAGTTGTGCTTTCTTCTCGTATAAACTTTGTAGTGTCAAGAAACAAGTTGCAAATCGTGTGGCTCCTGGTCTCACAATATCCTTCTTGTTTGTATATGTTCTCATCGTGGATAGTGTTTTATGATGAGCATATATAAAGATGGTGAGAGACTTAGCTTGATTGATCACTTTAGCAAACCAAGGTAACTTGGAAACTCCCTCAAGCATTAAGTCGAGGGTGTGAGCAGCACAACCTGTCCAGAAAATATTCAGTCTCTTCTTTTTAAGTAGCTTTGCAGCAGCTACGTTGTTTGTAGCATTATCAGTCACTACCTGTACAACTTTTCCAGCCCCAATATCTTCAATGCAGTTATCTATGTACTTGAAGATATATTCTCCAGTATGAGAATCTTTAGAAGTATCCTTAGAGGAAAGAAAGCATGTACCTCCTCTAGAATTGACACATAGATTCATTATGCTTCTCTTTTTCATGTCAGTCCATGCATCTGTCATCACGGAGCAGCCTTGTTCTTCCCATTCTACTTCTAGACTTTTCAACTTTTCCTTTGTCTTCTCTTGTGCTTCAATTAACAAGGGTTCTCTCAACTGATATTGACTAAGAGGAACCCAACCAGGTCCAAATTGTCCTAATGCTTCACAAAATAACCTAAAAGGTTCATTATCAATTGCATTGAAGGGAATATTTGACTGGTACATCCAGTTAGCACAATATTGATGAACAACATGTGTCTTCTGTTTTGAAATTGCATCATGGATATTCTGTTGCCGTTTTTGTGTAGCCAAAGAAGCTTCAGTTTTAATGCAGCTTGCAAACTTATCCATAGGACCATGGAAGTGAGGAGGCCTAAGAGTGTGATGCTCTCCTTGTAGTTCATCATCCAGAAGCGATCTATCTATGTTAACCTCTATATTAACCTCTGATCTAATAGCTTCCTCATGTTTTCTCTTCATCGTTTTCTTGTTCTTTGCTTCCTTAAGTGCATCCTTACACCTATCTTGATCCTCTTTTGTTGAAAATAGACAAGCAGAAACGTTCCCTTTTTGGTGAGCAATGTGTTCCTTGATTCTAAAAACCCCTCCAGACATTTCTTTCCCACACAATTTGCATTTCACCTTATCTGGATTCTTTGGATCAAACAACACTCCATATTCCCATCCTACATCAGAAGAATTCCGTTTCAAATGTGTAACTATAGGTGGAGGATCCATTGGAACCTGAAATTGATCAAAAGAAATTAGTGTATCATAAGTAAAAAACTCTAAACCTATAAAACTCTAGATAAATGAGACACAGATTAAACAAAAACAAGCTTTAAATAGAACAATATCTCTGGTTTTATAACGAAACATAAGAACACAAAGTTGAACTACGTCTGAAATTTAGAGATATAAGGTTATTACCTACAGATTCGCGAACAAAGAGATAAGAGAAAGTTGAAGTGAAATCCAATTGAATTAGGTTGAGCACAAATTTGTGAGAAAACTGAGTATGCGATCTTCTTCACTTGTCAGGGAAGAGAAAACAAATTAGGGTTTTCTATTTAGTCTTAAAAACAAAGATGAATTCTGAACATAGAAGAATATATTTTCTTCTCCTTAAAAATTTAAAAATATTATTTAACCAACAAACTAAATCTACGTACAGATCTCTAAACCAACAAAAATCAAATCCAAGTTGAAATATCAATTATCATTAAACGAAAGCAAAACCAAATGTTTCTCAAAAAAAAAAAAAATGAAAGCAAAACTAAATCTACAAAATTACAGAGTCCCACATCGAAATGAGTAAGAGGAAACTATCAATTATACTTCTTATAAATGACCACACTTCTTCTTTGAGAATGCTTAAGTTGAATTAATATTGGGTCAGTATATCTCTAAATATTAGATCAATAAAACCAAGGCCCAATGCTTTTTTGATTTTGGACCAGTATAAAATTTATATTCGAAATTGATCGGTGATTTTATCCGATTTTCAACGATTAATATTCGAAAAATCGGATCACCGATTAGTTGACCCGATTTGGCTATAATCGCGGTGGATAGCTGCCGATTAGCGATTATCCGGGCGCCTAGGCGGCTAGGCGGCCGATTTTTTGAACATGGATTACATCAAATTGAAAGGTTATAACAAATCAACTTATAATAAAGTGAAATGACACGTGTCTGTAACAGCTAGATTTAGAATTTATCACTTATTCCAGCCTACGAAAACTCATCAACTAGATAAATGTCGAAACCCGAAATATTAGCCTTCACATCATCGGCTCTCATGTGAGCTGTCACAAAGTCATCGAAAAACTGCTCTATATGTTGAACGAGTCAGTTGAATTACTGGTGAGATTATTGGACGAAAGTGGAACATGTGAGTCCGAAAACGCGAGATCATTGGGACAAACAAAAGGCTATACAAAGAATAATGGATTAAGTAGAAAAAAAGATTCAAACCATTGGATGATTTAGAGAAGTTAATAAGATTTTAAATAGAATAATTAAAAATCTCAGCTAAAACTATTCGAATTTGTTTTTTTATATTTTCAACTAAGAAACTCCAGCAAAACATTTTCAAATCACAACAAATATCTTAAAATTACTTAAAATATTTCCAATAATTTTGAAATACTTTTTTAAATTCATGTTTGAATAACATAAGGTTTGTCACTTTTTACAAATTACTTTAAATCTTAAATTAAATGCTCCCCTTTTAGTCTTCAAATTTGCTAGCACTTTGGTGTGGACTTTAGCATCTACAGTCATTATTAATTGCTAACATATATGCATATACATGTTATTTTATTTTTTCAACAAAAAAAGTTTTTACGTGCTTCATTCATTTTTACAATATCAAATCTCTATAAATCTAAGGCTCTAGTACCCTATCGTCATATGTATATTTGAAGTCACGATTTCAGCTTCCAATCCAACCCATGATTCGGCTGTGTAACTTCTTGAGAATTCTTCATAAATTGACCTTCGTTGCTTCTCATGAACTCCTCTTTGTCAGCTATATACGGTAGTGTCAGAGTTATGAGATCGACAAATTTCGTTGACTATTACATATATGTATGGATCAAATACCCAAATTACATTGAGAAGCGACATGATAATGCAATACTATTACTTTGACCAAACCGAACAATTCATTATGATTAATTAATAATTTAACTAGGTAACTCTCTGCGTTATACGCGATTAATAAAATTATTATTTCATGTTTAAAAATTATTAATGATGTTCAATATGAATTTCAGTTCAATTTTCTTTATATGAAACAATATTTTTCTTTTTTTCTTTTCCTTGTTGAATTTCATTCAATTTATAACATTGATAATATGTTCATTTTATAATTTTTTGTTGTTGTCAACTTCCATTTATAATTCAAGCAAAAAAAAGCAATTAAATTGGTATTTGGATTCAATTTCAAAAATAATATATATTTTATAAAAAATGTTCTAAAATTTTATTATTGTTTTGGGGAAATTTAACCAGGTTCGTAAGCTTGACAATACTACGGAACAAGATGGAAACTGTCTCTTTATTAATCAAAAATAGTTGTTGAATACAAAGAAATATGTTTGCTAGGTTGCTTTTTCCAGGTCCCCTTTTGCTAGGTTGCTTTCTCTTTATTTATATGGAATAGTTTAACCTAGTTTTTTTTAGAGATAGGAATCTTGTTCCTTAATATTCGGGATCCTTGATTGCTTCGAATCTTGTCTTTAAGTCGGTTTCGTTACTTTGTCGGTCGTTATTCCTTTATCATAAAAGGTTGGGCCTTCTTTACGGCTTAAGCAGTTAAGTCCTTTTAAGAGGTAATTAACTGTCTTTGGAAGGCCGTTAAGTACCTTCTAGAAAGCTTCTGGGTTCTTTTTAGGAACCTTGTAGGCTTTCTTAGAAACTTTGCAGATCCTTCTAGAAACCTCGCGAACTCTCTTAGAAACCTCGGGGGGCTTTTTAGGAAGTATGTAAGTCATATTAACAACCTTCTAGGTTCCTGAAACGATTATCCATGTCATCTTACAGCTGTCGACCGTTGATAGGTTGATGATTTATTTTTGCCCAACAGCTTGCCCCCACTCTTCATTTTCTTATATTAGAATGTGAAAAGTAGTCCAAACTCGTTAATGTCGTTGTTCCGTAGAACTAGTACACCTTGCTTTCATGCCATCGATTAGTCACTTTGTTCTTATAATGTAATAAGGTATTTCACTTTTAAGAGTACAATCAAAATACTCCAACTAATTTTTAAGCTATCATAAACAATTAAATAGGAAATAACTAGCAATTTACTGTAAAAATAGCCATTTACCAAAACTATTACGTAAACAAGTAAAAGAGCTTTACCCAAAGAAAATAAAATAAAAAATGAGAATTGCTTCCTAATAACGCACCTTGACCTCCTTTATTGCAAGCTTGCGTATTGGAACAATGTTCCTTAATTATCATACTTCCTTTGAATAAAATTTTTTCTATGTTGTCAGTGAAGACTGTGGACCCACCTGACTTGCATTATCTCTTGGGCCAATTCTATTTAGTGAAAGGAGAAAGATAGGCTCTTATTTCTCGTGGCCCATTAACCACTTGCCCCCACTTACTCCCCACGTTCCCACTTAGGTTTTTCTTGCTTCAGTTGCAGCGCCGTGAGTGAGAGAAGGGAGAAAAAGACTGTAAGTCATTTTTTTGACTTGATTTTTCTTACTCTTTACCATTTCATTTTTTTTTCTTGGAAACTCATTCATAATACTAGGTTTAGCTCCTCAACGTGAGTCGTTATTTCTTGCCTCCTTTGTCGATTCTTAGTTGTTTGTTCTATTTTCAGGAACCTTGCAACCGTTTCTTTGTTGGTGAGTTTGAGTGTGTATTTTTTGAATTTCCTCTTCAAAACTCTTTATTCATTTTTAGTACTCAGTATGTAGGTTACTTTGATAACCTTATTTCACCTTTTGAACGATGTAACACCTTATGCTATTCCAGGTTTAAAGTTCCATTCTATTGGCATTGTTGATACATCTTTATGGTCATGACCATTTATTTCGTCTTCCTTAGTTATTTTAGGTTGTTTCAGGTTGTTGCACCCTTGCTAAATATCCTACTTGAGTCGTTAGAGGATGTTTTTGCGACTTGTTAAGGCGATGCCTCTTAAATCATGGTTGTTGTTACAACCTTCTGAGGCAATCCCTCTTGAAATCATGGTTGTTCATGCAACCTTACGAAGCGGTGCCTTTTTAAATATGGTTGTTCGTGCAACCTTACGAGGCGGTGCCTCTCAAAGCGTGGTTGTTCGTCCAACCTTGTGAGGCAATGCCTCTTTCAGCATGGTTGTTCATGCAACCTTACGAGGCGATGCCTCTCAAAGCGTGGTTGTTCTTGCAACCTTGTGAGGCAGTGACTCTTTAAAAATGGTTGTTCATGCAACCTTACGAGGTGGTGCCTCTCAAAGCATGGTTGTTCATGCAACCTTACAAGGCGGTGCCTCTTTAAATATGGTTGTTCGTGCAACCTTGTGAGTCGGTGCCTCTTAAAGCATGGTCGTCGTCACGACCTTTTGAAGCAATTCTTGTCAAATTGCAATGGTGGTTAACCTTCTGACAAGATGCCTCCTTTGAATGTCGCTTCTAGCAACATTAGTTATTTGCTCATGGCAAGAGTTTAACTTTTAGGTTCATCGTGGCGTCTACAACAATGTGACTTTGCTTAAGTGAGCCTTGATTAAACTAATATGCACAACCACTTTTCTTAAAACACATACCCTTAGACATAACGATGCAAGAAAAATAGTTAAAAAACATGATGCAAAAAATAAAAACGATGCGTGCGCAACTTTATAAATCCGAAAATCAGTTCTTAAAATCAAAAAATTTTTGATTTAAAGCATCCTACTTACTAGGTAGGTTCCTGTCTTTTTTTTTTTTTTTTTGCAGCTGTGCTTTCTTGAAAGCTGCCTACGTACCCTCGTAAGGGATCAAGCCACACGTAGTTCCTTTTTTTTTTTTGTAGTTGCGCTTCCTTGGAAGCTGCCTACGTACCCTCGTAAGGGATCAAGCCACACGTAGTTTCTTTTTGGTATTGTAGAAAACTAGAAGTGATATGCTTTGAGGTGTAGCGCGTTCCAGCTGTTAGGTAGGTTCTTGCCTTCCTTGTCTTTCAGCTTGTACGCTCCTGATCCACGCACGTCTACTATCTTGTAGGGACCTTCCCAGGTGGGTCCGAGTTTTCCAACTCCTTGCACCATAGTGTTTTGGAAGACACGTCGAAGAACCCACTGCCCATGTTGGAACGTCCTGGTTCGAACTCGTTTGTTGTAGTTTCTAGCGACCTCTTGCTGATAACACCAATTTTGGATCCTTGGAGACTCCCTCTTCTCGTCCAACATATCGAGGTCAAGGCTCATTAACTCTTCATTGTCGTCGTATTGGAGATGTTCAGTTCTACAGCTTCCATACCATATACTAACAAGAATGGTATTTCTCTAATTGTTGTCTTAGTTGTAGTGCGGTATGTCCATAACACGCCAGGCAGCTCTTCTACCCAACATCCATACGCTCTATCCAACCTCTTTTTAAGCATGCCGACTACAGTCTTATTGGTAGACTCTATTTGCCCATTCGACGTTGGTTTCCTTACTGACGCATAACTTAGCTTTATTCTCCAGTTGCTACAATATTCCTTGAAGTTAGCACTCGTGAATTGAGAACCGTTGTCAGTGACAATCTCCTGTGGAACACCAAACTTGCAAATGACGTTCTTCCATATGAATCTCATAATGTCAATGTCTCTGATTTTACTGAGCGCCTCTGCTTCTACCCACTTAAAGAAGTAATAAGTGACTACTAAGAGGTATTCCTTTTGGGCTGGTGCGGTAGGTAGCTTTCGTACTATATCCATTCCCCATTTCATAAACGGCCAAGGAGAGCTGATGGTTTTCAGGTTCTCTGGTGGTACTTTAGCAACCGGAGCATGTCTTTGACATCTATCACAGTGAACTACGTATTGCATGGAATCATAGTTCATAGATGGCCAATAGTATCCAGCTCTATTTGATCTTAATGCGAGGCTTCTTCCTCCAGAGTGAGTTCTGCATTCTCCTTCATGCAAGTCCCGTAGAACTTGTCTTGCTTCTTCATGATCTATGCCCCGCAAGTAAGGACCCGAAAAGGATATGCGATATAGCTTGTCTTCAATAAGGTAGAAACGCGCTGCTTGTTGCTTGATTTTTCGACATTCAACACGATCACTTGGGAGCAGGTTGTTCCGCAAGTAGTTTGTAATAGGTCTCATCCAGCATGATCCTTCTCCTACGGTTGCAACCTCAGTTGGTGACACATCTTCTTTTGTAGAGGGCCATTGTAGAATAAGCAACGGGACGTTAGTCATAGTTTTGGTTTTGAGAGCTGAACCAAGGTTGGCGAGTTCATCCGCTTGATTGTTTTCATCCCTAGGAATTTGAGAAAGTTTGCAACTTTCAAATTTATCGATATGTGACTTCACGACGTTCAGGTACTTTGCCATCTTAGAATCTCACGCTTGATAGTCTCCCTGTGCTTGGTTAACTATGAGCTTGGAGTCGCTATAAACCTTTAGGTGTGTGACCCCGAGATCACTTGCCAGTACCAATCCTGCTATTAACGCCTCATATTCAGCCTCGTTATTAGTAGCTTTAAAGGCACATCTCACCGCTGTTGAAGCAACCTCACCTGATGGAGATGTAAGGACTATGCCAAGGCATGATCCTCGCATATTGCTAGAACCGTCAACATGCAACATCCATGTTCCTTCCCGTGTTCCTTCTTCCAGAGTCTTAACTTCTTCAACTGTTTCTTGGAACACGCCTGGTGAGAACTCTGCCACAAAGTCTGCTAGTAATTGAGATTTAATGGCTGTAGTTGGTCAGTAGATTACGTCGTACTCTCCAAGTTCAACGGCCCACAACCTCCCTGACAATTCAAACTTGTGTAGAACTGTTTTTATAGGAACTAAGCTAACAACCACGATGGGATGGGCTTGGAAGTAAGGTCGTAACTTTCTGGCCGCAGTTATAAGTGCTAAAGCAAGTTTTTCCAAGTGGGTGTACCTCGTCTCAGCGTCTAACAATGTTTTGCTGACGTAATATATCGGGTGTTGTTTGCTACCTTCTTCGCGAACTAGTACTGCACTGACTGCGTGTTCCGAGACCGCTAGATAAAGAAGCAGTACTTCTGCATCCTTTGGTTTTGATAAAAGAGGAGGAAATGTTAAATAGTTCTTCAATTCCTTCAACGCTTCTTCGCATTTGTCATCCCAAACGAATTCTTTCGGTTTTCGCAGAGTAGCAAAAAATGGATGTGACTTGTCGGACATCCTTGAGATGAACCTACTTAGTGCGGCCATCCTCCCAGTCAGTTTCTGTACTTCTTTCATGCTTCTTGGTGAGGGAATAATCTGAATAGCTCTTATTTGATCTGGGTTAGCCTCTATTCCTCTGTAAGTTACTATGTAACCCAAGAATTTTCTAGAACTTACTCTGAACGAGCACTTTGATGGATTCAACTTCATGTTATACTTTCGTAAAGTATCAAAAACTTGATGTAGATGTATGATGTGATCTTCCGCAAATAAGGACTTCACGAGCATGTCGTCAATATAAACTTCCATGGTACGACCTATTTGATCTGCAAACATCATGTTTACAAGCCTTTGATAAGTGGAACCTGCATTCTTCAACCCAAAGGGCATCACCTTGTAACAATATATGCCTCGTGAGGTCATAAAAGAAGTTTTCTCTTGGTCGCTTGGGTGCATTAAAATCTGGTTGTAACCACTAAAGGCGTCCATAAAGCTCATCAATTGATGTCCAGCTGTAGCATCTACGAGCTTGTCAATGTGAGGTAACGGGAAAGGATCTTTTGGACAAGCTTTATTGAGGTCAGTGAAATCAATACAGACTCTCCATTTTTCGTTCTTTTTACCACGTTTGCCAACCACAACCACGTTTCCAAAAGAGTAAGTTATCCCACTTATTTCCGAGGCCCCTGAGATCACGTTAACAACCCGGTCGTGCTTTTTGGGTGAAGTAGGAGCTTCCTCGTTCGTTCACTGATCGCTCTTTCCATCAAGTTGATTTTGACCCCTGATAGACAAGAACTCTCTTAAATAACCTTTGTTTAGTAGTTCGTTCACCTCCATCCTTAATGTGATACAGTCCTCCGTTCTGTGGCCATGATCGCTATGAAACTCACACCACTTCGATGTATCACGCCTATCGTCTGGTGTTCTCATCTTTTAAGGCCACCTTACTTTTTCTCCCATCTCCTTTAACGCATTAACAATTTCTACGTGAGAAATTGTGAGGTTGTTGATATATGGCCATGTAAAAGATGGTTGGTTCTCGCTCTCGTTTATGTTGAATGGTCGATGAATGCCTCGGTTATCGCTCTTACTGTTTGTATGCTCGATACGTGGTCTCTGTTATGGTCTATCATCCCTCGTTGTTCTTTCGTTTCTCACCACCCATGAATCAGATCTAGGAGAATGTCATCGATGGTACGCTGAATCCTCTTCCTATTTTATTTGCGCCCAAGCCCTAGAAAGTACATCTTCCATAGTCTTGCACTGATATTTTGTTAGCTCCTTATAAAGGTCACCATCTGGAAGTAATTCTCTTTTGAAAGCAGAGATAACTGTAGATGTGTTGCAGCCTGGGATGAATACTTTTTTTTTTATTGAAGCGTCTTACATAGTCGCGCAACGATTCTCCTTTCTTTTGAACTATCTCGTACAAGTCGTCGGCTGTCTTTTCCAAGTTCCGACTACTGGTGAACTGTTCAACAAATCGATCGGTCAGTGATGCAAATGAGTTTATTGAAGCGTTTGGTAAGTTTGTGAACCATTGGAGAGCAGCCTTAGTGAGACTTGAACCAAAGCCTTTATACATCATGGCTTCACGATAATCCTTCCTAATAGCCACAGTGAACATCCTCTGTTTATACTGAGCAACATGGTTATCGGGATCCGTTGTTCCGTCATACATTTTCATGGATGGGAAAGCAAACTTCCTTGGCATCTCGGTAACTGCGATTTCATCAGAGAAAGGATTATCGGCGTACGAGTGTGGAGCACTTTTTCGGATTGGCAGAGCTACTCCAGGTAACCTCTCTATCATGGTGTCGACTTCCCTAAATCGTTTGGAGAACCTTGCATCAAGGTACTCTGCTATCTTGACGTATGGTTCAGACTCAACGTCTTGGTGCATAAGGTTGTCGATTCCTCTAAGGATATAATTTCCAGCATGTTCTGACATGTTTTGATCACGACGGGGAGTACGTTGTTCATCCACTGTTATAGGAGTTTGACGATCAAATCCAGATGCTGGAGTCGCGTTGAGGTCTTGCATCGGGTTGATTCGTGCACGGTACCTTGATCTTGTCTCATTAAGGACCTTTCCTTCTGTGGCAAGCGAAGCGTTGTCTTCTCTCAGTTTTGCGTTGTCCGCTTTGGTCTGTGCCAGTTTCTTCGTAGCCTCGTTCAGCTTAGCCTTCAAGGTTGCCAATTCAGCAACGACGTCGGGATTCGTTTCTGTCGGGGTTGAATTTGTTCCGTCTCTTGTCATCTCACGTAGCTAAAATTGTGCCCTCCTTCTAGCGCCAAACTGTTTTGGGGAAATTTAACCAGGTTCGTAAGCTTGACAATATTACGGAACAAGATGGAAACTGTCTCTTTATTAATCAAAAATAGTAGTTGAATACAAAGAAATATGTTTGCTAGGTTGCTTTTTCCAGGTCCCCTTTTGCTAGGTTGCTTTCTCTTTATTTATATGGAATAGTTTAACCTAGTTTTTTTTAGAGATAGGAATCTTGTTCCTCAATATTCGGGATCCTTGATTGCTTCGAATCTTGTCTTTAAGTCGGTTTTGTTACTTTGTCGGTCGTTATTCCTTTATCATAAGAAGTTGGGCCTTCTTTACGGCTTAAGAAATTAAGGCCTTTTAAGAGGTAATTAAATGTATTTGGAAGGCCATTAAGTACCTTCTAGAAAGCTTATGGGTTCTTTTTAGGAACCTTGCAGGCTTTCTTAGAAACTTTACAGATCCTTTTAGAAACCTCGCGAACTCTCTTAGGAACCTCGCGGGTCCTTTTAGGAAGCATGTGAGTCATATTAACAACCTTCTAGTTTCCTGAAACGATTATCCACGTCATCTTACAGCTGTCGACCGTTGATAGGTTGATGATTTATTTTTGCCCAACAATTATTACAATAAGCAATTTCTAAACTATTTTTAAATAAGAAACTAAATTTATACATAACTTTATAATGAAAAACAAAAAATTTGGAAAAAATATTGATTAAAAACTCTTTTGATTTATTTATGAAACCAATTTAAATTTACTTGCGGAAGATTTTTTTTTATTGATTAAAATTGTCATGTCACATTTTTTTTAAGTTATGTCACAATTGTTTTGGTAAAAATGATTGTGGAGATGACACATATAACATATTTTTACAAATCACTTTACAAATAATGTATAAGGGATCCAATTCCATTGGCTCTATAGAAAGCCCTTGAAGAATTTGGTCGAGATATACTAAGAAGAAGAAGAAAGGCGGTTACACATTGTGAGAGAAAGTAAATAATATAAATAAGAGAGTGAATTGTATTGGAGAGATTATGCTTCTATTGTGGAGTGTGGATAACAAACGTGAAGAGTTTTTGTTAGAGGAGAGTTAGGAGATCACTTGAACAAATCTCCATTGTTAGGGTTTGATAAAGTGTGCTGGTTCTTATAAAAAAAAACACATCAAATCTGGAATCATACTTTGAAGGAGCTAGGCCGAATCCTGAGTTCGAAAACTATGGGAAAATATAAATTTATCTACTTTTAACCTTTTATCCAAGGAAATATGTGAATTTTGATTTAGAATTCTCGAACATCCAAAATAAAAACTACTAAAATCATATCTATCTAAAATCTTCCGTCCTTACCACTTTTTGTTAATGATATAATTTTTTTTTTTTGTAAATAGCCCACCACATAAATTAGGCACTATAATTAAACTAATAAATGATTATATTGTTATAAATTTAAGTAATTTTTTTTAAACGTTGGATTATGATAAATTATGATAATTATTACAAAGACGATTTTACAGACAATTCACTCCGACCCTATTAAATCCACGACAGACGCTCCACGCTCATGATGGACACCTTTAACCTTTATTGCGTGGAATAATGGCGAACGGCTCTAATTGCACAACGTTAGAGATCTGATGTAAGTTTGTCTCCATTAATCTGCATATTTGTTAATAAATCGCATTATCTGGGATTCGAACCCCATACATTTACATATATAAACATTAATTAACCCTTGGTTAAACCATTTGGCTAGATAGATTTTCACAATTTTTAAGTGATTAATATTTATATTTTTTAAAGTATGATATAATAGTCGTCATACTACCATCCATACCCAAAAATAAAGGATTTGTTATAAAATCATCTATAATTTCTTTCCTCTTTTTTTTGTCACAAAAAATCATCTATAATTTCTAAGATACTGAACTCGAACTAATTTTACTCTTGTTAAGTTATTGATTTCAAGGGGTTACTTTTCGTAATTTAGATTAAAAGTGAATTAGTATAATACCTAGCTAATACACCTACTAGGTAATGGACGTTCCAACTTTTATAATGCCACCAAAAATCGAAGGCACAAATTCTCCTCAAACTGACTCTGAGATCAAGTGGTGGACACGTGACACAAAGACAAATGTTTCGCTTTCCTCCTTCAAAGACTCCACACTAAACAACAGGTTCTCCAGTAATTTTAAATCTTCGATCACAAAACTTGCTCCACATTCAAAAGAAAAAATAATCTATGCCTGTCAATCCACGAAACATGTTACACTTTGTCGTGTTTTTTCTCTAGAAACATGTTAGCATTAGGTCAGGGTTGGGAAAAACATGATGCTATAAGAGAAACAATTCACATAAAATATGGTATATTTTCGCAATAGTGATATTGGCACGGCTCAATCAAATCAGTTGACTCAAATGAAAGATAGAGTGATTTGATTAGATTCAACCGTACCAATATCGCTACTATAGAATAGAAGTTACGTACCTGTCGAGTTTGAGAGATCTGAATCGGTTTCACAACCATAATATGCAGAAGAAGGGAAAGAAGATATTGGAAATGTATATGTTGATGACTTGATGTTGGTGTAGTGAAAGGTAGTATATATCGCAACTCTATATATATACAAATTAAGGGGTACAGAAAATAAATGAATTGGATTGGTTCATACGTCAATGTCCATGATGTATGGATTTTTTTGGTTTATAAGAACTTTTTGGTCACATAACACAAGCATGTTGTTTATGGTAATGCGAAGATGATTATAATAGTGTAAGACTGCTATTATCCACGTTTGCTTACAATCAAACATTGAGATAATTAAAGCAATGCTTTATACATCATGATTCATGCATGACTTTACATAATGATGATGCAAATGATGATGTGATGATGATGATTGATGAAAAAGATGTAGAAAAGCAGTAGGTAGCAGTTGGAGAGGGGTCCCGAATAAAGAAACTTTTGAAACTTGAAAGCAATACCTTAACTAATCCTACAATAAGTCATATATAGATGACATTTAAATCCGAATTATTTTGAGAAAATGATATTCTTTAAAATAAAATCTCCTAAAATTTGGGGTGAAATGTGGCCAAAGAGATTTTGTTTACAACCCGGTCAAGATTTAGGAAGATCCAGACCGTATCAAAACGCTAGAGACATGTGCAAACCAGAGCATAAAGGTTTTTAAAGCATTATAATGTTTAACACCTTCTATTAAAAAACGGAAAAACTGTCATTTTAATGTCGAATTCTCCATTTTGCGCCAAAATAAATAGCAACTTTTTAAAGAATTACAAAATATTCAAACTTATGTTGACTCGGCCAAGCTAAATATAAAATTAGTCAATTTTATCAGTCGTTTAAAAATGTTAACCACCGTTTACTGTAGCCGTTAAGTCTCAAAACGACGTCGTTTCGAGGTAAAAATTTTAACGGTCATTTTAATACCGAACTCTATGTTTTGTGCCAAAAAACTTCTTAATGAGTCTTAAATACATAACTTTATGTTGACCCGGCCAAATTAGGCATAAAACTAGTCAACTTTAGACCGAAGCCTGATCCGGAGACATGGAAAGACGAGACCCTCCGAGGTCGTAGCCTGAGTCTAGAGACCTGTTACGGCACGTGATCCATGGAGGTCGTAGCCTGAGTCCGGACACCTCGGAGGACACGAGATCCCACACAGAGGTTGCGATGCCCTGAGTTTGGAGTCCTGACGGGTAGCATGAGATCCCACATAGACCGTATCCACTCTTCTTTTACTCTTAAGCTTTTTGGATCCAGATTTGTCCCTTTGCTTGATTTCTCGCTTTGTTGGTTGGTTGGTTAGATTGTTTTGGGTTTGTAGCTTGTTCGGTTTTGTAGCTCGTTTTTTGTGTTCTCAGAGGAGATAGTAAGGTTATTGCGTGCTCGTGCTGAGCTATGTGCTATGCGAGACTTTGGAGTGATCTTTGGTAGATGGTGCGTAGTTTTGGCTCATTTGTTCTTGTGTGATTATGTCTAGGTGTTTGGTCTAGTTTGGTTGGTATTTCCATCGACTCATATGCGAGTATTTGACTGATTCTGAGCGTTGTGATCAAACACTTTTTTGGATTGTTGTACCTTGACTCCGTATAGCTTGCGAGATTCCGTCGATGTGTTGTGTCTAGTTTTCTTGGTTTTCCTGTCGGCTCATCGATTCAGAGGGCGATCTTGAGCACGGGATCAAATACTTTCTAGATAGAATGCCTATCTCCCGGACCTCCTTTGAAACAACTTCTGGGTTGTAGTAGGCGGTTATAAAATTCTCAAGCCATTTCTCTCGTTATCGTCTAACCGCTTACCTATAGCTTTTGATGTCATGTTTTTCTCGTTCTGATCTGGTACCATTAGCCTCACGGTTATATCGGTCGATCTAACGATTAAATATGCTTCCATGTTTTTAGTTTGCTTTGGCATGAGATTTTCTGGGTAGGTTAAGCAAATTGGTAACCATTTTGTAAAATCTCAACATTTTTCATTGGGTTTTCTGCAAATAAACCCTTTAAGTGGTTAGGATTTGCGATTTTACTCTCCAAATCAATTAAATGCATATCAACTCTTCAAATAAGAGTCAACTCGCAATATAACCCTTCTAAATTTGTCAAACCACAAAATTTAGATATCAAATCGAAATCTTTGAAATGAGAAATCCAAATGGCCAAATCTACTTTTAAAATTTATGAAATCTAATGCTTGTAGCTGTAAAGACTCTTCCATTTTTCAGATTCGAACGGTTATATTGCGGGTTGATTTTTAATTCAAGGATTGGCATGCATTTAATTGATCTGGAGGGTAAAATCGCAAATCTTAACCAATTGGAAGGTTTATTTGCAGAAAACTCTTTTTCATTTATAATGAATATTTACTATTTAAAAAAAAGGAAAGAAAACACATCTTCCGTAAGAATATTCAACCAGTCAACAACTTAACTTCAACTTTGGCAAACAAATCTTCCGTGTAACAATAACACAACTCACGTGTCCCAACCAATCAAGCTCCAATTAGAAATTCGAGACCCAAACCATTCAATATACATAATCCCCAAACACCACACACCAAAACACTATCAACATCAAGTCCCCAAAATCTTATCATCCCGTTCCAAAATCAAGCAACCATGGATTCTGAGATCATCCTCGACGCCTCTCCTTTCCTCAAGCTCTACAAAAGCGGCCGCGTCGAACGTCTCACTGGCGAAACCACCGTCCCACCGTCTTTAACCCCTCAAAACGGCGTCGTTTCAAAGGACGTCGTTTACTCTCCCGACAACAACCTCTCCGTCCGCATTTACCTCCCGGAGAAAGCCGTCGAGACCGGCGAGAAACTCCCTCTCCTCGTCTACTTCCACGGCGGTGGATTCGTCATCGAAACAGCTTTCTCTCCGAATTACCACAATTTCCTCACGGCGGCTGTATCTGCCTCCGACTGTGTAGCGGTCTCTGTGGATTACCGGCGTGCACCGGAGCATCAGATTCCGATCGCTCACGATGATTCTTGGACGGCTCTCAAATGGGTATTCTCTCATATCGCCGGATCTGGCTCGGAGAGTTGGTTAAACAAACACGCGGATTTCACCAATGTTTTCCTCGCCGGAGACAGCGCCGGAGCGAACATCTCTCATCACATGGCAATGAGAGCAGCGAAAGAGAAACTCAGTCCCGAATTGAGTGATTCATCATCAGGAATCTTGGGAATCATCTTGGTTCATCCTTATTTCTGGTCGAAAACACCAGTCGACGACAAGGAGAACAAGGATCCGATGGTTAGGGCAAAGATCGATGCGTTTTGGAGAATGACGAGTCCTAATTGCAAAGACGGGTCGGATGATCCGTGGATCAACGTGGTGCAATCAGAGTCGGTGGATTTATCTGGATTGGGTTGCGGTAAGGTTTTGGTAATTGTGGCTGAGAAAGATGCACTTGCGAGGCAAGGTTGGGGTTACGCGGCGAAGCTTGACAAGTGTGGTTGGAAAGGAGAAGTTGAAGTGCTGGAGAGTGAAGGAGAAGACCATGTTTTTCATTTGACGAAACCTGATTGTGAGAAAGCTGTTGAAGCTATGAAGAAATTTGCAGGGTTTATTAAAGGAGACAAGTAGTAGTAGTTGCTTGTGTGGTGCAGAGACAGGGAGAGATCTTGAATAATTTGTCTTTTTTTTTTTTTTATAGATGTCTCTCAGTCTCTGTAATGTTATAATACTACCTATTGCGAGATATGAAGAAAGAAGTTTTCACTTTTCAGTTTTCACCATTATCATTCATCATCATATAGAGAGTTTGAACACAAGGACATGAATTTAACAAAAACAAACAGAGAAGACAACAATTCGAAACACAGCTTTGCTTTTTTGTTGTTGTTACGCAGCTACTTATTCAGATCAGATTCAGTAAAAGAAAAGGTTCTAAATGAGGGAAGTAGCCAGAAACCTGGAAAAGGAAAGGCTTTCTAGACGGCAATGCCAATGGATTTCTTGAACTTCTCAACCTCTAGATAGACAGTTGAGTAAGGTAAGAACTCGGAAAAGTAATCTCCACTAAGGTGGTTAATGGCAACAGCGAGTTTCGGGATCTCCAAGGTTTCTTCGTTGGTGAGTGTTCGAATAAACCTTGCTGGATTGCCTCCCCAGAGTTCACCCGATGGGATTCTTCTTCCTGGTGGCACAACAGAACCAGCTTCCAGGATTGATCGAGTCTCGACCAGTGAACCTTCCATCAGTATCGAGTGTTGACCGATGATACATTCGGGTTCGATAGTGCACGATCTTAAAAGACAGTATGCACCAACAGTCACGTACCTATCGATCAATGTCTCTGCTGGCAATCCTGAAAATTCCAAAGTAGAAAGTAACTTTTAAGATCAGGTTTTAATCTATCATACCAAAATTCAAAACAAGCACCAAGAAATGATTTACCCTTCAAGATGCAAGTAAATACTAAAGAAAAAGTATGAAGGCTGATCAACAATACAGAGCTGTTGTCGATAATGAGACCCCAAAAAAGGTGAATCAAGTAATTAAGTATTAGTTGTACAATTCAAAGATAACTAGAGCCTAATTAAACCAGGAGATATTTCTACTTCAGAAAATTTGACATCGAATCAACCTTGGCAAGACTACAAGAAGCTCACACTCATTAAGCTTGATGCAGCTTAGAATATCGGTTCCAGTCACAAAGTTGAAAATCAATTCTAGTGGGGAATTCTCTTTGTAGAACTATAAAATCCCTTAAAGGACATTGTTGCAGAACTTTTCTAGAGCATCTAAGCAACATCCAACTACTGCAACAAGGAAGTATTTTGTGGTGTTATCCACCATACTAATCTTTTCAACTCATGAATAACCTGAATATTAAGATCAAGCACAAGTCTTTAGTGAGTTTCTTGTATCCCGTATCACTAATCACACCTAAAGAACACCCGTTTCTATGCATTCTTGTCTAGTTAAGCGAAAAATGCTCGGAAGAGTATCTTTACAAAACAACAATCATTCAGAATTCTTGATCTAAGAACATCTGCATTCGGAACACACTATTTGTGCAAAACCAATATGCATACTTAAACATCACTACTTCAGAGAAAAGTGAAAAACAAAAATCCCCTCAAATGTGAGCCTCTATCTTTCAGTAATCTAAACGGACGATGAAAAAGAAACCCTAAATTCCAATCGTCACTGATTCCATTTCGCTAGCAGGCAGTAACTACAGAAATTGGATATCCAGAACTCAACATCTAATAGAAAACACATAACAATTTACATATAGAGACTCAAATTCAGATAAACAAGGAAGAACAAGAACCTGTTGGGGACGACCACGCGGCATGAACAACACAACGTTCCTGTACATTCGAGCAGAATCCGACGGTGATCTTGTTGAGATCTCCTCTCAAAACGGCACCGTTCCAAACGGACGAGCCATCCCAGACGGTGACCTGACCGGCCAGCACGACGTTAGGTGCCACGTAAGCATCAACGGCGACCTTCGGTAGCCACTGACCCAGAGGAATGATCTGTCTTTGGCCTCTGTAGTCCCATTTCACCCGATCCGGAGACGGCGTCACATCCGATTTCGGCTTAGGCACTTCCGTCGTCGCAACCGCTACAGCTTCCGCGGCGAAGTAACGCCGAATCAGATTCGAAGACACAGCCGAGGTTACGCCTCTTCTAGAGATTCGAGCTAACGACGTCGCCATTGCTATGGAATCAGGATTCTTCAAGGATTTGTGGAGTGAGAAGGAGAGAGAGAGAGAGATAGAGAGCTTCCCGGAGGAGAGGACAGAGACGGATCGTCGGGAGATTCTTCGAAATCTGAGAAATGAATCGAACAGAAAGTAGTATTGGGCCTCTGTGGGCTACGTTAATCTTAGCCCAAAGTTCGCTAATAAGTAGTCTTTCTTGAGCAAGGTAATTAAGGTTGATATTTGATTAGCAAAACGCAGTAACTGAATTGCATCTTAGTTCTTGAAGAGTTTGGTCAAAAGACTCAACAAAACAAAGGTTAAACTTAAAAGACATTTTTTGTATCATGGAGAAAGTATATGATACGTAGATATTTGTGTTAATGATTTCGCAAATCGTAAAATCAAACGATATAAGCTCTTTATTTTTGAGTTTACAAACTTCTAATGACATTTAGTAAAAAGAGAAATGCAATAATTTTAGTTTTATAATGTAAATTTGCAGACAACTATCTTTACGATTTTCTATGTTATTACCGGTCTTTTGCCAAACTAAATGCTCAAATATGTATAATATATCGTTGTTAGTAACCTTGTGAGTTGTGACCATGGCAAAACCATATGAGTACTTCAGATAGTATTGTTTATTTCAATTACGGAAAGAAAGAGAAAACTACTGCAAGGAAAATCGTTTGGATTATTTGGGAACTCTGATCACTACTAAAATCAATAGAAGTTCTTAGACCTAGAATCTAACAACTAAAAAGCAACATTTCATTAACTGTGTAGCCTTCATTTGTGTGTTGCTGATGGAGCCGTGGCAATGCGTGCGCAGTTGTTCTTGGGAAGCGGAGGGAAGAACGGGTTCAACGGATACATATGAGGCCAACAGTTTGCATCTATTGCTGAAAACGTTTTGCAACATTCTGCTCCAACGTGTGCAAATTGACCAGAAAAGATTGATTTGTAGATTTCTTCCACGCATCCTTGAACTTTAAAGAGAGATGACCAACATTTTGCGATATCAATAGTAGAACCCGGTGGGAAAAGTCCGGGAATCGTAGGGACTTGTGCTGATCCTGACCTCACTTGAAGAACAATGGCCATAGCTAAGATCACAAATACAATAACTCCTGATTTGTTTTCCATCTCTCTCGGACTCTTTTTACTTTTTCACCTTTTTATGATTTGACAATTATGTTAAAGAATAGTTAGATGCTTGGATGATTTGGGTGGGCTAATACGGATGCCACTTAGATTTATAGGACCATGAAATTAAAACGGATGAATTTAGTTTTGAAACGTTAGCATAATAATCATGGAGTCAATATTTTAAGTTTTTACTTCGAAAGTAACTCATGTCAAAGATTTCATTTTATTTTCTAAAAGAATTAGTGTTTAAGTTATTCAAATGAGTTAATGTTCGAATTGACCAAAGTTTATGACTTTGTTTCGGTTGTTAAATTGGATGTATAAATTCGTGTTCTTAACTTGGCTTTTAATTATTCTTTGGGCAACAAAGTTTTTTAAGATTGAAACGCATATTAACCTCCAGCTACAAATTGATCTTCAGTTTTGAATTTGATTAACAAACATAAAATTATTGTGGTCTCATGTATCCTCAGTTTTCTACATGAATGATCATACGGTTACAATTCTTTAAAGAACCGTATAGTTTTTTTTTTTTTTGAAACTTAAAGAACCGTATAGTTGATACTAAAATCTCTGTAGATGGTCATAAGGTTTATACAGTGCCGTGTCTAGCTTTCCGGGAAATAAAGTCTAAGCCGATATTTAAATATGTACTTTTATTTAGATATAAAATATATTATATAAAATTTGAATTTTTTTCTTATAAAATTATATTCAATTTAGCGTAAAGTTATATTTAAGAGTTTCATATATCAAAAATTGAAACTAAAATTAAAAAGCATATATACAACTTTTATTAATTAAACTAAAGTAATTATATAAAATTTGAAACCCTAAAATATAGATGTGAAATGGGGCCTAAGGCGATTTGCCTTTCTACAATAAAGTAAGCACAACCCTAGTTCATGATAGGTGATTTGACTGTCGAGTACTAAGAATATGTGTGGAAACCTTTAATGAAGATAAAACTCGTCATAACGCTTGATTCATGATAGGGATTTTGAATGAAATGACAAAGAATCATGCAAAACAAGGAGGAAGAAGAAAAGCGGAAGCTTCTTTGATCCCATTATGTACATTGCTTGATAAATATGGCATGATTGACATTGTAACGACCGGGAACCAAGATTTGTGAATTTTGGTTGTGCGTCGATCGACGCAGGTGGTGTGCGTCGATCGACGCAAGGTTAAATTGAATCGGTTCGGTTTGATTTAAAAGTCGGTTTGCGATCCGGTTTAGGGTTTCCCTATAAATAGGGGTTGACCGCGTTTTTGGTGACTTTTAGTTTCCAGAAAGTTTCCAGAAAAGTTCCAGAGAGTTTCCAGAGAGATTTGTGAGAGAAGATTCGTTTGGGAGGCTTGGGAGATCGTTCTTGGAGTGATTTCTCGTGAGTGGAGTGTAGATCTTGGTGTTGGGGAGTAGTTCTTCGTGTTCTTCATCCTATTTTCATACGTTTTTCTTCAAGATCTAAGGTGAGTGATGTATTGCGATTTTAACGCATTCTAACATTTGTTTTCAGAGTTTTATCGAGTCTTTTCTTGGTTTTCAGAGTCTTTTCAGGTAAAAACACGTTTGGGACAAGTCTAATGCAAAATGGAGCAAGGAATCGAAGAAAAAGGGCAAAAGAGCATGAAAACGGCGCAGATCGATCGATCTATTTGCGGATCGATCGATCCGAATATGTTCAAAATATCGGTTCATCTCAGGATCGACCTGTCTGCTCGGATTGAAGATTTGAGGAGCAGACAGTGGATCGATCGATCCACTTACTAAAATCAAGAAAAAAAAAGAGAAATTCAGATTTCCTTATTTTACTGGGCTTTTGCAAGAGATTTCGACCAAGACGTTTTTAGACCTATTTTATTCGAGTTTTTAGCCATTTTTTAGAGAACACTTTATTTTTATCAGACTTTGAGTTTCTGCAATTTGTAAGCACCAGGGAGACGAATCTCTGACTCTACGATTATTGAGAAGATTTCTGAACCCTATTGGATTTCTATTTTATTAATCATGAGTTTTTCTTCATCTTCTTGTTGTTTATTCATCTCCATGTCTGAGTAGATCTATAGTTAGGTTTTAGGGTTTCAAGGGATTTCATGAATCGATGAATTAGACATAGACAGGGATTTGTATTTGTCTTCATCTATCGTTGTTCTTATTGCTTGAATTAGATTGATCACCTAGTTCCTGATGTTAGGATGTTTAATGCACCAAAAGTGTTCGATTAAATGCCTGAAAGAACGTAGATGAGCAAATTGTCCTTAACCAACGAAAGCTGATGCTAAGGCGATTTGTGAACATATTAAACCTGCTCGTTAATGCTTGTCTAGAATTCTAAGTTCAAACGACAGTTTAGAATCTTAGGTTGCTAGATAAAGTGATTGATACCACGACAGTGGATTGGTTATAAATTTATGTTTAAGTTCGAGACTGCGCTGAATTGTTCCCTGAATAATTGTCTATTTCATGATTTCTGATTTCCTGCGAATATCCCTAAAGCCTGACGTTTTTAATTCATAAGTTCACATCGTTTATTTGTCATTCTTATTTTATTTTGCAAACAACCACATTTTGTCATCTTAGCTTAATTTCAATCTTATACTTTCGTAGTGTAACACTTGGTTCTTGTGGATTCGATCCCATAATTACCACTTCGATTGCTGTGCACTTGCAGTGTTATTTAGGGTTAAAACCTCTGATATCAAGTTTTTGGCGCCGTTGCCGGGGACCAATAGCGTTACCTTCGAATTTTAGTTTGAAGTTTAGTCTAAGAAGTTACTAACGAGTTCTATTTTGTTCTTTTGTGTGTTTCAGGTGTATGCAAAGAAGAAGTAAAGGCTCTGACAACCTTCTCTACTTTGAGAACTTGACACTCGGAAGAATAGAACGAACAAACAGAGCTAAAGCAAAGTCGAAACAGGTCAACATGGTTGATTCAGACGACGAACACAATGCGCCGATGGCTGTAGGAGTTACAAGGGCTGAGTTTGATAGACTGCAGGAACGGATGCAAGAACAGTTGCGACAGTTGCAGCAGGTTCAACCTGGGATTGGTAATGCAAACACGCCTCACACGTTCTATCAGAATCGATCTGCTATATGCCCGCCTCCTCTGGTGAGGAACGACTATCAACTGCACCCTCAGCTAATTGGATTGGTGAAGAATTATACTTTCCATGGGTTGCCTGCTGAGATCCCAATGGATCACATAGAGAATTTTGGTTAGATTTGCAGTACTACCAAGGCAAATGGAGTCCCTGAGGACTGGATAAAATGCAAGTTATTCCCTTTCTCTCTGGCAGACAAGGCATCGAGATGGCTTAAGTCTCTACCTCCTGGATCTCTGACAACTTGGGATCAATGCAGAGCTGCATTCTTGGATCATTTCTACACCAAGTCCAAGACAACTTCTCTGAAGAACAGGATTGTTTCTTTCCAGCAGTTTTCAGGAGAATCATTCTGTGAGGCTTATGAGAGGTTTAAGGAATACCGGAGAGAGTGTCCTCACCACGGGTATTCGGAAGGACAACTCATTAGCATCTTTTATGATGGAGTTGACAGAGAATCTAAGAATCAACTCAATGCTGCAAGCAATGGAAACTTCATGACTCGAGGGGAGCAGGCAGCATCCGAGCTGATTGAGAACCTAGCTGCAAGTTCTGTTAATTGCCCTTCTGAGTATGACAGGTCAAAGCGGGTCAGTAGCAGTGAGTCTCAGAAGTATGATGAGCTGAATGAGAAGTACAATCAGTTGCTAAAGCAGAATCAGAGGAGTGTACGGTTTTGTGAAGATGAGGCAGAACCAGTTGTCTACCAGGAGTACACTGAAGAGGGGACTAATGAACAGCAGGAAGTCAACTACGTGAATAGTCAGGGTTTCGTGCAAAACAAGGGTTTCTACCAGAATTACAGAAACAATCCAAATCTGTCCTACAGGAGCACAAACGTTGAAAATCCCTAGGATCAAGTTTATCCACAGCAAGTGGTCACTCAGGGAAAGGAAAAAACGTACGTGCAGAACGCGGGCGTTTCTGGTTCTCAGGGATTTTCAGGACAGTGTGGCGTGCAAAATCCGGGTTTCCAGAAAAAATTTTCGCAGGATTTTCAGAAACAGTTCGTGCAAAATCCGGATCAGAGCGGATTTCAGGGTGGATTTCAGCAGAAACAGCCATTCAATAATTTCCAAGCTCCTGCGAGCTCTGTAACCAACTCTCAAGATGAACTAGAGGTTCTGATGCAGCAACTTCTACTGAATCAGCAGAAGTCTTCTAACGAGATCAATGTCAAGGTGGATAGTATGTACAATGATCTCAATGGTAAGTTCGAAGCTCTCTCTTCTCATGTGAAGAAGTTGGACACTCAAGTAGCTCAGACTGCTGAGGCAATTAAGAGACCGCAGGGGGTTCTTCCTGGGAAAGGAGAACAAAATCCTAGGATGGAGAACATGAATGCCATTACAACTAGGAGTTGAAAGGTGTTGAATCCTATTGCATCACAAGGGAAGAGTCCCGAGCTAGTCATCGATCTGGAAGAGACTGATAATGCAGAGCCTGAGGAAGTGAGAGAGTCTGCAAAAGAGGACACTGCCAAGGAACCATTGCCTACTCGTATCTATGCTCTAAGGGTTCCATATCCTACTCGCCCTAAGAAGTCACGGAAAGACTTAGAGGATGCGAAGTGTAAAGAGATGTTAGATGAACTTACAGTGAAGCTTAGTATTGTTGATGCAATCCAGATGATTCCTTCGATGAAGAGGTATATGAAAGGCTTGGTGACAAGTAAAGTCTCTGCAGAAGATGATTTCGTGAAGGTCTCAAAGGATTGTAGTGCTGTTCTTCATAACAAGATGCCAAAGAAATTAGGTGATCCAGGGAGATTTGTTCTTTCAGTGCAGATTGATTCGATGACATTTGCTTGCTCTTTGTGTGATCTAGGCTTAAGCGTCAATCTGATGCCATACTCAGTGGCCAGACGCCTTGGATTCACCGAGTTCAAACCCACTAGGATCTCCTTGGTATTTGCTGATCGTTCTGTGAAATTGCCTGTTGGAGTTCTAAAGGATCTACATGTGAGGATTGGTAATGCTTTGATTCCTGCAGATTTTGTAGTCCTCGAACTAGATGACGAGCCAAAGGATCCTCTCATTTTGGGTAGGCCTTTCTTATGCACTGCTGGTGCTATGATCGATGTGAGGAATGGGCGAATAGATCTCCATCTGGGGGATATTATCATGAAGTTTGAAATGGATAAGTTGCTGAAGAAACCTATGCTGGATGGGCAGACATTCTTGGTTGATGATTCACTAGAAATCTCTGACGATGCTGCTGAAGAGTTTCTAGTTGATGACCCTTTGGAGATTGCTTTGACGAGGTCTGCAAGTGAGAATGGGTTTTTGAGTGAGGATGCGACTGGGTATGCTAAGATGATGGACTCAAGCCAGTCAATAGGGAAGATGGTTGCTTATACGAGTTTAGATGGAGCTGTAGAGAGACTTCCCGCAGCATCTCTTCCTATGCCATCAGATAATTCATGGAGTGAGCTCAAAGCTCCTAAGATTGAGCTCAAACCACTTCCATCCGGGCTAAGGTACGCATTCCTAGGTCCTAAATCTACTTATCCTGTGATCATCAATGCTGAACTGAATAATGCTGAAACTGCTTTGCTCTTGTGTGAACTTAGAAAGTATCGCAGGGCCTTAGGCTATTCTCTGGATGATATCACAGGCATTTCACCTGACCTTTGCATGCACAGGATCTATCTAGAAGATGAGTCAATCACTTCTATTGAACATCAGAGACGGTTAAACCCGAATCTTAAAGATGTTGTAAAGAAGGAGATTATGAAACTTCTAGAGGCTGGTATTATATATGCTATCTCTGATAGCAAATGGGTGAGCCCGGTCCATGTTGTGCCAAAGAAGGGTGGAGTGACTGTGGGTAGGAATGATAAAAATGAATTAATTCCAACTAGAACTGTCACTGGTCATAGAATGTGCATAGATTATAGGAAATTGAACTCTACTACTCGTAAAGATCATTTTCCTTTGCTTTTTATTGATCAGATGCTTGAGAGATTAGCTAACCACGCTTACTACTGTTTTCTAGATGGTTATTCTGGTTTTTTTTCAGATTCCAATTCATCCAGATGATCAGGAGAAGACTACATTCACTTGTCCTTATGGCACTTATGCTTATCGCAGAATGCCGTTTGGCTTGTGTAATGCACCAGCCACATTCCAGAGATGCATGATGTCGATTTTTACTGACATGATTGAGGACATAATGTAGGTTTTTATGGATGATTTTTCTGTCTATGGATCTTCCTTTTCTGTTTGTCTTTCTAATCTGTGCAGAGTTTTACAACGCTGCGAGGAGAAACATCCTGAACTGGGAGAAATGTCATTTTATGGTCAGAGATGGGATTGTTCTGGGACACAAGATTTCAGAGAGTGGTATTGAGGTAGACAAAGCCAAAATCGAAGTGATGACAAGCCTGCAGCCACCTAACTCTGTCAAAGGGGTTAGGAGCTTTCTGGGACATGCTGGGTTCTATTGGAGGTTCATTAAGGACTTCTCTAAGATTGTTAGGCCTTTAACTCAGCTTTTGTGCAAGGATGTGAAGTTTAACTTCAACAGTGATTGTCTTGAGGCCTTTCACACGATCAAGGGAGCACTTGTCAGCGCACCAATTGTCCAACCGCCAGACTGGGAATTACCATTCGAGGTGATGACTGATGCTAGTGATTACGCAGTTGGAGCTGTTTTGGGGCAGAGGAAAGAAAAGAAACTCCATGTCATCTACTATGCCAGTAGGACTCTTGATGATGCGCAGTGTAAGTATGCTACTACAGAGAAAGAACTTCTGGCTATCGTGTTTGCTTTTGAGAAGTTCAGGTCTTATCTGGTGGGGTCTAAGGTTATTGTTCACATTGATCATGCTGCCTTGAGGTACCTTCTGACTAAGAAGGATACCAAACCTAGACTGCTGCGATGGATACTCTTGCTGCAGGAGTTTGATCTGGAGATCAAGGATAAGAAAGGGATTGAGAACGGTGTTGCAGATCACCTGTCTAGACTACGCATAGAGGAAGGAGTCCCTTTAGATGACAGCTTACCTGAAGAGCACGTGTATGCAATTGGCATCGGCAACATTGAGCAGTCCGCACCACCACGAGAAACCAACCTTCCTGAGATACCTTGGTTTGGTGAATTCGCTAACTACTTGGCTGCAGACAAGGAACCTGAGGACTTTGTTGGGTACAGGAAGAAGAAGTTCTTGAGAGACATCAGACATTACTTCTAGGATAAGCCATATTTGTATAAGCAGTGTTCTGATGGGGTTTTCAGAAGATGTGTATCAGAGGAAGAGGTTCCAGGTATTCTGTTTCATTGCCATGGTTCAACTTATGCAGGACACTTTGCTACATTTAAGACAGTGTCTAAAGCTCTACAAGCTGGCTTCTGGTGGCCAACTATGTTTAGAGATGCTCATACTTTCATCTCTAAGTGTGATTCATGTCAGAGGCAGGGCAACATTAGCAAGAGAAATGAAATGCCTCAGAATTTTATCTTGGAGGTTGAGGTGTTCGATGTATGGGGTATTGATTTCATGGGTCCCTTCCCATCTTCTTATGGAAATCACTACATTCTCGTTGCAGTAGACTATGTGTCTAAATGGGTTGAAGCGCTGGCTAGCCCGACCAATGATGCAAGGGTAGTTGTGAAGATGTTCAAATCTGTGATCTTTCCTAGATTTGGTGTGCCTCGAGTGGTAATAAGTGATGGTGGTTCTCATTTCATCAACAAGGTCTTTGAAGGTCTTTTGAAGAAGCATGGTGTCAAGCACAAGGTCGCCACTCCTTACCATCCTCAAACGAGTGGACAGGTCGAGATTTCCAACAGGGAGATCAAGAGCATTTTGCAGAAGGTTGTAGGCTCTACGAGGAAAGATTGGGCTATAAAGCTTGATGACGCTCTTTGGGCGTATAGGACTGCTTACAAGACACCTTTGGGCATAACACCGTTTCATCTTGTCTATGGGAAATCATGTCACCTTCCAGTGGAGCTAGAGTACAAAGCAGCTTGGGCTGTTAAGTTGCTGAACTTTGACATCAAGTATGCTGCTGAAAGGAGGTTAGTGCAACTAAATGAGCTAGATGAGATCCGTCATATGGCCTATGAGAATTCAAGAATCTACAAGGAAAAAACAAAGGCTTATCATGACAAGAAGATCATCTCTAGGAACTTCACTGCAAATGATCATGTGTTGCTTTTCAATTCTCGCCTCAGACTTTTTCCTGGGAAGTTGAGATCACGATGGTCTGGTCCTTTTACCATCAAAGAGGTGAGACCATATGGAGCTGTAGTGTTGCTGGACACTGCAGGAGGTGAGTTCGAGGTTAATGGTCAGCGCCTAAAGCCGTATCTCGCTGACACTGAAATCACTGAAGGAGACACAGTTCCTCTCAGTGCTCCACCTCAGGCCTAAACGGCATCCAAGTCAAGCTCATGACTTAAAACAAGCGCTTAGTGGGAGGCAACCCACTGGTAAGTGTACATAGTTTAACATTTTTACCTTTGTTTTGCTAATTTTTTGTTTTAGTTTTACATGTTTCAGGTCGTCAAAAAGAAAAAAAAAAGAAAGGGTAACAGATCGATCGATCCAATACTGCAACAATTCATCGGTTCATGTGAGGATTGATCTGACCACTCTGCGCCAACAGATCGATCGATCCTACATTCAGATCGATCGATCCGCCTACCCAGGTAAGTTTCCGATTCGGTTTTCTCGGTTTAGTTTGGTTTAATTTCTATAAAATTGAACTGGATTTATACAACAAAACTGATTCCATCTGTTTTAAAAAATCAAAATCGGGTTTCTCTTCTTCTTCGATATCAAAAAGGTTTTTGAACTCAAAATTTCCAAAATCCCTAACTTTTTCAATACTTGACGGATTTGAGTGATTTTTGGGTGCATTCCACTCCGTTTTCCCTCCTCTTTCTGATTCTAGCAACTTCTCACTCGATCTGCGAAGGTATGTGCTCTGAAATCTACTTTTTCAGTTCGACATTCTTGGTGAAATTGCGATTTTTGGGAGTTGATGTATTGCGATTTTAACGCATTATAACATTTGTTTTCAGAGTTTTATCGAGTCTTTTCTTGGTTTTCAGAGTCTTTTCAGGTAAAAACACGTTTGGGACAAGTCTAATGCAAAATGGAGCAAGGAATCGAAGAAAAAGGGCAAAAGAGCATGAAAACGACGCAGATCGATCGATCTATTTGCGGATCGATCGATCCGAATATGTTCAAAATATCGGTTCATCTCAGGATCGACCTGTCTGCTCGGATTGAAGATTTGAGGAGCAGACAGTGGATCGATCGATCCACTTACTAAAATCAAGAAAAAAAAAAGAGAAATTCAGATTTCCTTATTTTACTGGGCTTTTGCAAGAGATTTCGACCAAGACGTTTTTAGACCTATTTTATTCGAGTTTTTAGCCATTTTTTAGAGAACACTTTATTTTTATCAGACTTTGAGTTTCTGCAATTTGTAAGCACCAGGGAGACGAATCTCTGACTCTACGATTATTGAGAAGATTTCTGAACCCTATTGGATTTCTATTTTATTAATCATGAGTTTTCTTCATCTTCTTGTTGTTTATTCATCTCCATGTCTGAGTAGATCTATAGTTAGGTTTTAGGGTTTCAAGGGATTTCATGAATCGATGAATTAGACATAGATAGGGATTTGTATTTGTCTTCATCTATCGTTGTTCTTATTGCTTGAATTAGATTGATCACCTAGTTTCTGATGTTAGGATGTTTAATGCACCAAAAGTGTTCGATTAAATGCCTGAAAGAACGTAGATGAGCAAATTGTCCTTAGCCAACGAAAGCTGATGCTAAGGCGATTTGTGAACATATTAAACCTGCTCGTTAATGCTTGTCTATAATTCTAAGTTCAAACGACAGTTTAGAATCTTAGGTTGCTAGATAAAGTGATTGATACCACGACAATAGATTGGTTATAAATTTATGTTTAAGTTCGAGACTGCGCTGAATTGTTCCCTGAATAATTGTCTATTTCATGATTTCTGATTTCCTGCGAATATCCCTAAAGCCTGACGTTTTTAATTCATAAGTTCACATTGTTTATTTGTCATTCTTATTTTATTTTGCAAACAACCACATTTTGTCATCTTAGCTTAATTTCAATCTTATACTTACGTAGTGTAACACTTGGTCCTTGTGGATTCGATCCCATAATTACCACTTCGATTGCTGTACACTTGCAGTGTTATTTAGGGTTAAAACCTCTGATATCAGTGAGTGCGTGACCATGGCTTATCTGAGTAAAAGGATTGATAGAATGCATTTGATTGTTGTTATTTGGTGGTTTTCGTATTGTTTTGAGTGGATTTGTGCATGGGAATCGTTTGGAATTGGGCCATGAGAGGATAAGCTCGATTTCCAGGTTCTGTGTCGATGCGTCAATCGACACACGGGGCTTGTGTCGATCGACACAGAGTGCATCGATCGACACATAGTGCTTGTGTCGATCGATTTGTTAGTTTGACGTATTGATTGTTGTGTGATGGTTGGTTATTGTTTGGTGTTGTGGTTTGTCCCTTATGCCTGTATGTATAGCCAAGTAGATGGGATGACCACGTCACTGAGTATTTATGATAATATTCACGCATCTCGTATAACCATGTGATGCAGGTAAAGACAAGGTGTGATCGTGGAATCGTGGCGAGGAAGAGGAGATGGTCTAGGGAATCAGTTGAGTGGTTATTGTTGTTAGAATTGCTAGGGTGTTAGTAATTCTAGAACAGTATTGGATTGTTATTTGGTTGTTGTTTCGTATTGGTATTGTTGAATTGAATTGGTTGGTTTAATTTGAATAAAATATGGGATTTATTGAATGGCATTGTTGTTTAATTGTTGTATTATTTTCCGCATGACGCGATGACCCGTTGAAGATTATTATTTGTGATAATAATAATCCGAAAGAGAAAAATTTAAAATTTTACGGGTTGGATTGTTTCATTTTGGTATAAGAGCCCTTACGGTTCTAGGGCGGGAGTAATGGTTGATTGATTATGTGAGTTAGTCGATTGATTGTTGTGTGGGTTGGAGTCCTAGATTATCTTCTCTGAGCCTTCAATGAGATTCCACGGTAAGTGTTGTTTGACTTTTCTGTTTTTCTAGTATTGTTAGTATTCTGCGGGGGTAGTGGAGAGAGATGGCTAGAGGTACTAGAGGCAGAGGTCGTGGGGGCCGTAGAGGCCGAGGTGGTCGTGGTGGGCACGGGCGTGGACTTAAGAGTGAGTCTGTTGCCGCGAATGTTGCCCAGGAGACCACGCAGGAGCAGGTGGCTGATTCGCAGGCGTATCAGGAGGGGTCCGTGAGTGTGGCCACTGTGAGTGCCAGTGTGAGGACTGGCGGGATGGGTGTAGGTCCCGGTGTAGTGGGCCTAGGTGGGGGTCATGCCATAGGTGGAGCCCAGGATCAAGATGATTGTTTGGCGGGTTTGCTACAGTTGATTCTGGAGCGGTTACCAGGTGGGGTGCCGGCTCTGAGTCAGACTCCGGGAGTGCAGCCAGGTGTGGCTGGTGTACAGTCGGATGTTGCTGGTGTTCAGCCGAGTATGGCTGGGGTGCAACTGGGTGTGGCTGGTGTGGAGCCGGGTATGGCTGGGGTGCAGCCGGGTGTGGCTGGTGTGCAGCCAGGTATGGCTAGGGTGCAGCCGGGGGTGGCGATTGCGGAGGAACTCCCATCCTACCTTAGGATGATGAAGCAGATGCAGATGATTGGCACCTTGTTATTCTCGGGTGGTGCCAAGCCTGAGGAGGCGGACTTGTGGAGGAGTAGATTGGAGCAGAATTTCCAATCTCTCAGGTGTCCAGTGGGATACCGGGTGGATCTGGCAGTTCATTACCTTGATGGTGATGCACATCTCTGGTGGCGAGGTGTGGTGGCTAGGAGAGCTCAGGCGGGTATGGCCTGGGAGGATTTTTTGGCTGAGTTCAATGCCAAGTACTTTTCACAGAAAGCGGTGGACCGCTTGGAGTTGCGATTGTTGGAGTTGGCTCAGGGTGACCGGTCGGTCCGGGAGTTCGATGCAGAGTTCGGTCATCTTCTCGTTCATACCGGTAGAGATCTGGAGGGCGAACAAGACTAGGTGAAGAGGTTTCTAAGGGGACTTCGACCAGATCTGAGGACTCGCTGTAGAGCGAGTATGTTCGCCACGAGGGCGGAGCTGGTTGAGACAGCTGCTGCGATTGAGGATGACCTGAGAAAGCAGGCTGTGGTGGTTAGTCCACCGGTGTAGCAACAAAGGAGGTTGCAGCAGCAGGTAGGTCCGAGCAAGGGCGGCAAGCCTGCGCAAGGACAGAAGAGGATATGGGAGAGCACTTTGGGACCGAATCAAGGCGGTGATGGTGGTTCGGGATGCTTCGGGTGTGGGTGCATGGATCACCGGGTAGCGAGCTGCCCAAAGAGGAGTGAGTCACGGGGAGCTCAGGTGTATTATCACTGCACGGAGCTGGGGCATATCAAACCCAGGTGTCCTAAGCTGCAGCAGATGGCGGTGGCGGTGGTACAGCCGGTGGCCCAGATTGCAGCGATATCGTGAGTTTTCACTTCGGTGGAGGCGGGAGGTTTTAGCGCCAGACCGATCACATGTAATTTTAGAACTTGACTTGTTAAATTATAGTGTGGTTGAATTTAGTCTGTTTTAGAATTTGTACGTCTGTGCTAGAATGTTAGGGTCCTTAGGCACATGGATTTGTGCAAGGCCCTAGTAGTGGGTGGGTGTAAGTCCAATGTTTTGTTTGATTCTGGAGCGACAAATTGCTTCATTACTCCGGAGTGTGCGGAGAGCAGCGGAATCCGGGGCAATTTCGGTGAGCAGCCGGGAGTAGTTAAGGTTATGGAGGCAAGTCTTGGGCTACTATTGGGCGGGCTCGTGGTGTGGATATTCTGGTGGTGGGAGAGTTAATGCAAGCAGATCCGATTATTAGTCCGGTGGAGCTGTACAATGTCATTCTGGGTATGGATGGGCTAGATCGGTACATAGTCCATCTGGATTATCATCGGGGACGAGGTACAAGCATTATGAGTTTGTGGTGATGCCTTTCGGGTTGACGAATGTACCAGCGGTGTTCATGAGGTTGATGAACAGAATATTCCAAGAGTATCTGAATCTGTTTGTGATCATCTTCATAGATGATATCCTGGTGTATTCGAGGAGTCCTGAGGAGCATGAGGTGCATTTGAGGGTTGTTCTGGAGAAGCTGTGGGAGCAGAAGCTGTACGCGAAGTTGAGCAAGTGTAGTTTCCGGCAGCAAGAGATGAGATTCTTGGCCATGTGGTGTCTGCAGAGGGAGTTTCTGTGGATCCGGCTATCAGAGGATGGCCTAGACCGAAGAATGCCACCGAGATCCATAGTTTTCTTGGGTTGGCGAGTTATTACACGAGGTTCGTCAAGGGATTTTCGAGTATGGCGCAGTCGATGACAAAGCTAACAGGGAAGGATGTCCTTTTTGTGTGGTCTTCAGCTTGCGAGGAGAGTTTCGGGAAGCTGAAGGAGTTGTTGACTAGTACACCAGTGTTGGCGTTACCCGAGCTGGGTGAGCCTTATGTGGTGTATACGGATGCTTCTAAGGTTGCAGGTTCAGAGTATCTGGTCTCAGTGAATGGGATAATACTCGTGAACGGGCGGGTTTGTGTACCCAAGGATGAGGATCTGAGGCAGGAGATCCTGAGAGAGGCTCATGTGAGCATGTTGTCGATTCATCCGGGAGCGACCAAGATGTATCGTGATCTGAAGCGGTATTATCACTCGGTCGGGATGAAGAGGGGTGTCGCTAACAGGGTTGCAGCGTGCAACGTGTGCCAGTTAGTGAAGGCTGAGCATCAGGTTCTGAGCGGGTTGTTACAGAGTTTACCCATTCTGGAGTTGAAGTGGGACATGATTACCTTAGACTTGGTGACAGGGTTGCCAGTGTCGCAGACCTATGATATGATGTTGGTGATTATGGATTGTCTGACTAAGTCAGCACATTTTCTTGCCATCAAGAAAACCGACAGAGCGGTGGTGTTGGCTAAGAAGTATGTGCGAGAGATAGTGAAGCTGCACGGGGTGCTAGCGAATATCGTGTCAAACAGGGATCCAGGGTTTACCTCAGAGTTCTAGAGGGTATTCCAGGCTGAGAGGGGCACAAAGGTGCATATGAGCAAAGCGTATCATCCTTAGACGGATGGGCAGTCTGAGAGAACAATTTAGACATTGGAAGACTTGATGAGGATGTTTATGCTGGATTATGGTGGTTATTGGGCGGATTACCTGAACCTAGTAAGTTGCGTACAATAATAGCTACCAGGCGAGTATTGGGATGCCCCCATATGAGGCTCTGTATGGGAGGCCATGTCGTACACCATTGTGTTGGACTCAAGTGGGGGAGAGGAGCATGTTTAGTGCGGATTTTTGTTCAGGAGACGACAGAGAAGATCCGTGTCTTGAGGCCGATCATGAGAACGACTCATGATCGGCAGAAGAGTTATGCCGATAAGAGGAGGAAAAAGCTAGAGTTGAGCTAAGAGATCTGGTGTATCTCAACGCAGCGATATTGAGAGGTCTTAACAGATCCATTTCAAAGAATAAGCTAAGTCCAAGGTTATTGGGTCCGTTCAAGGTTGTGGAATGGATCGGTCCAGTAGCTTATCGGTTGGAGTTACCTGAGAGTATGAAGACTTTTCATAAGGCCTTTCATATATCGATGCCACGGAAGTGTCTACATGAGTTTGAGGAGGTGTTGGCTAGGATTATGGAGGATCTTCAGCCCAACATGACGTTGGAGGCGAGACCTATGAGGATTCTCGAGAGGAGAGTCAAGGTGCTGCGCCGGAAGAGGATACCGTTGGTGAAAGTCGTGTGGGACTGTGACGGTATTGAGGAGGAGACTTGGGAACCAGAAGCGAAGATGAAGGCGAAGTTCTCGAAGTGGTTCGAGAAGCAAGTGGAGGCTCGAGTTGTCTTTTTCTGGTTTTCAGTGTTTGTTATAGCATGATGCTATGAGTTTGGATGTATTTTTCATTGTGTAGTAACGATTATACATTGTTGAGATTTAATAAGATGAATTTTTCTTATTAAATGTGTTTATAAGACGTATGTTCTTATGCTATGACCGGCGGGGTCATGTATTATGATGACCGATGGGCCATGTGTTGTTATGACCGGTAGGGTCATGTGTTATGATGACCCGTGGGGTCATGTGTTGTTATGACCGGTGGGGTCATGTGTTGTTATAACCGGTGGGGTCATGTGTTATGATGATCGGTGGGGTCATGTGTTGTTATGACCGGTGGGGTCATGTGTTATGATGACTGGTAGGTCATGTGTTGTGATGACTGGTGGGGTCATGTGGAGGTCTAGTGATAGAAGTTCTATGTGAGTTAGAGCTTGTCTATCAGCTAGGGAGCTAGAAATAGAAGTTCTAAGTGAGTAGGACTGTCTATTTGCTAGTGAGGCTAGGAATGGAAGTTCTCTATGAGTTAGAGATTGTCCATGTCCTAGGAGGAGTATCTGGAGATGGAGGTTCTATGTGAGTTAGGACTTGTCTATTCCCTGGATAGAGGTTTTATATGAGTTAGAACCTGTTTATTGCCTAGGAGGAGTCTGGAAACAAAAGTCTTATGTGAGTTAGGACTGTCTTTTCCAGGGACTCTGTGGAAACACCTTGGTGATTGGGTTATTTTGGATGGCCTAGTGTTCGTCATAAGGTGATATTCTGGGATAGGGAATGTCATGATGGAACCACGAGAGGTGATTTTTGTTGACAGGTGCTTATGATGCACGTTGCAGAGTTGATTGCTCCTGGGGATAGTGGTTCTCCTGGATATACTTGAGGGGATAGTGAGGTTCTCTCCGGGGGATAGTGGTTTCCCAACATATACTTTGAGGAACATGGATCTCTCCAGAGGATGTGTGATTCCTCCACAGCTGATAGCTTGACGGACTGTGTGTCCCGAGAGTGGGAGGGGCAAGAGCATACCGAGAGCTGGATGGACAGCGGTCCTGAAGGTGAGAGGGGTATGATATACATCGAGAGCTTAAAGGGTGACGATCCTGAGAGCGGGGTGGTGTATATAGATATGAGTATGAGCAATAACGTATGTAGTGTGATTGTAAGTATGAGACTAGATGAATTTCAGGGATCAGGAGTGGATCTCAGGTGGTACTGACCGGGTTTGGTCAAGATGGTAGCCTTAGTGAGACGGTGTTGTGTAATTGAGATCGGGAGATGATCTCAGGTGGTGCTGACCGGGTTGGTCAGGATGGTAGCCGTAGTGACACGGTGTTATGTGATTGAGATCGAGAGATTATCTCAGGTGGTGCTGACCGGATTGGTCAGTAGGGCAGGCGTAGTGGGACGGTGTTATGTGATTGAGATCGGAAGATGACCTCTGATATATCATGGTTTTTACCCATTTTTTACCATGATATAAGTCCTTTTCATAGAGTCTTTTTGGTATTTTTCGAGTCTTTTAGAGTCTTTGCAGGTTAAAGGACGATTGGAGCTTTATGGAAACTTTTGGAGCATTTTGGAGCATCGAGGGAATACGAGCTGAAGTGATCAAGTTGGAATCGAGTTTTCGAGTCTGTGTCGATCGACACGGTCTTGTGTGTCGATCGACACAAGCTCGTCTGATGTGAAGATTGATGAGTTTCCTTTTCGGCCCACAAAGCCCAGAAGTTTCCAGAAAAGCCCAGAAGATGACAGTGAGCTTCAATGGGAAGATGGATGCCATGTACTCTGATCTGAATGGTAAAATCGAGGCCCTCAGTCTCCATGTGAAGAAGCTAGACACCCAAGTTGCTCAAACCGCGGAGAATGTTAGACGACAAGAGGGATTTCTCCCAGCTAAGACGGAAACAAACCCGAGACTACATGTCAATGCCATCACCTTGGGGAGTGAAGAGGAGATCGAAGACGAAGAGAATGTCGTTCCAGACCCCGTGTCGATCGACACGGATAGCTCATGTCGATCGACACAGGTCGAAAGACGCAACACTAGAGTTTACGCAATCGGTGATTTTTCCACTCAGAAATCGCATGTCGATCGACACAAAGACAGTGTCGATCGACACGAGTCCCAGACGTGGCCAACCACTTCAAAACCTTCCGTCAAAGCAGAGGAAAGGGTCTACAAGCCCAAGATCCCATATCCACGAGCTGTTAGCGTCGAAACACCAGAGGGGAAAGGGGGACATGCTCAACCACAGCTGAGGGAGTTGCAAAAGATAACGAATCCAGGGATGTTCATTGTTCCTTGTATGATCAAAGGTATGAAATTCAAGAACTCTCTTTGTGACACTGGAGTTAATGTGAATGTCATGTCTGAGTCTGTTGCAAGGAAGCTGGGGATTAAGGATCTGCAACCTTCGAAGATGTCTATCGCGATGGCTGACTTTTCTTCAACATCTTCGAAAGGGTTCATTCCTGACTTGATGCTTTAAGTAGACGATTGTCTAGTTCCGGTGGATTTTCAAATCATGGAGACGAAGAATGACAGGGAGAGACCATTGATTCTTGGGTCATCATTCCTTGCAACTGTGGGGGCGATTGTGGATTTTCCTAATCAACGGATCTCATTCTCCAAGATCAACAAGAATGTCTTCTACCCTTCAGTCCATATCATGGAGAATTCTTGTCTGACCGTTACTAATGGAGGAAAGCTGAGTTCAAACCTTGGAGCTGACACGAAGAAGTTCCCGTGTACACCACCTTCGATTCCACCCCCTTTGAGATCTGATAGAGCTTCAGCTGAACCCAAAGTGAAGCGCAAGAAGACTTCCAAACCCTTCTCCAGGTTCAGAATCATCCTTCCCATGGAGCTAAAGGAAAAAGGAGAGGTAGTTATCCAAGAGATGATGCAGAACACTATGAAGCTCTTTCCAGGTGTTTTTCCTTTCACCAATCCACCAGGAGTCTGCGTCCTGACACAGTCGAGCTAATGACTGAAAACAAGCGCTTAGTGGGAGGCAACCAACTGGTAAGACTACTTATTTTCGTTTTTATTTTTATTTTGTTTACTAACTTTTGGTTTTGTTTTTAAGTGTTAAAAAAAAAAAAAAAAAGAGAAGAGCGAGGAAACGTCAGTGTGTCGATCGACACACACACTCGTGTCGATCGACATACCTTTCACAGGTAAGTTCCCTTTCGTTTTTCTTTGGTGTTTTGTTTGTTTTCTTTTCTTTCCAAACTCATGCTTCAATCACACTGGGGACAGTGTTGGTTAAGTATGGGGGAGGGAAACTACTAACGTGTTTTTATTTGTTTTGGTTTATTTTGAGTCAAATTTTTCGTTTTTATTGAGTCAAAACAGTTGGAAACTATGACTTTTCTCTTGATCTATTGGATTGTTCTTTCAGTTGTGTGACCATTTTTCAGGATCAATTTCATAGAAGACTAATGGAAAATCCTAAGGCTGACTAGTTAACTAAAGACGTCTGTTACTTCCAGCATAATTCGCCCAGGGTTCGAGCTAATTATGCGGTCTCCTCGGTGATTGGTGTTCATAGAGCTTGACTCCTCATTCATACCTGACAAGTGCAATCTCTGTTGAAAGTAATGGTACTCCTCTCCTCATTCAAATAAAAAAATAAAAATAAAATAAAAATAAAAAAATTTTTGAATGATTTGGGGTGATATGATAGTTCTTGAGTATAAGATGAGGAAATGAAATTCCAGTGAGTCAGTACTCAAGAGGTGATCACCTGGAGCTCAAAAGCAGCAGTCTGAGTCCCTTAGAACGGATATAGAGGACGAGCGATCTCACGACCCTGTCTCCTCACAAGGAACAATAGTAGTGAAAGCACTGTTTTGAGTTTCTGAATCGAATAAGTCTGGGGGGAGAGAAAGAGTACCAAAGGTTGTATGGTTCACTAGTCGTGGTATTGTATGGGAATGAGTCTATAAGGTTTTTGACATCGAGATCTGGGACGAGACCCAGCAATGAGGACTAGTGGATTATGCTGTGAAGTGATGGATGAATTTGGGAAGCTGCGAAAGTCTGCGGAGAAGTACATGGTGGTCTGATTCTGGGTTGGTTCTGTATTATGTGGTTCACTAGATTGGAAGGTTCAGTTCATTGCTCCAAGGGAAGGTAAGTTTCTGTGTTTTCAAACCTCTTTCACATTTTTAGTGTATGTTTTGCTTGAGGGCAAGCAAATGCTAAGTCTGGGGGAGTTGATATATCATGGTTTTTACCCGTTTTCGACCATGATATAAGTCCTTTTCATAGAGTCTTTTTGGTATTTTTCGAGTCTTTTAGAGTCTTTGCAGGTTAAAGGACGATTGGAGCTTTATGGAAGCTTTTGGAGCATTTTGGAGCATCGAGGGAATACGAGCTGAAGTGATCAAGTTGGAATCGAGTTTTCGAGTCTGTGTCGATCGACACGGTCTGTGTGTCGATCGACACAAGCTCGTCTGACGTGAATATTGATGAGTTTCCTTTTCGGCCCACAAAGCCCAGAAGTTTCCAGAAAAGCCCAGTCCGAATTTTAGACCTTATATATAGTTTTTATTTAGGTTTTTAGGTTTATCATCTTGTTTTCTATTGAGACTTGAAGGAGGAGAGATTTGGGGAGACTTCAGACTTTCAGAGATTTCGAAACCCTTTTGTATCTCTAACTCTATCTTTAATGCAATTTTTATTTCATTCATTATGATTTCATCATTTATGTCTGAGTAGTTTGCTTGTTAGGTTTCGGGAAGTTCTAGGGTTTGATGAGAAATTGATATTATTGAAACCCTGTTAGGATTTATCTTTATGTTCTTCATCTAGATTGGTATAACTCTGATTTTAGGATTGATCAACTAAAATTAGATATCATAGGTTGTTTAATAGATGCGAAAGTATTTTTGATAACCTGAAATAATCTTAGATAAGCAAAATTACTTATTCGCAAAGAAATTTGGTTTAGGAATTTTGTGAGCAATTAAACTTGAACTATAAAGCTTGATTTAATTCTCTAGGTTCGCAAAGAAATTTGGAATTTAGGAATCTAATCATAGATAGTCTCTGCAACGAGAGTTGATTGATTTTACATTCGTGTTTATGTTTTAGAACTGCACTTAACAAATCCTAACGTTTTTATCTCTGTGTCGATCGACACGATCGATTTTGATTCATTCCTGCGAACAACCCATTGCCTAACTCCTTGTCCAATTGATTACTTGAAACTTTATCATCTCTCATTTGTTTACTTTTTGTTTTCTACTTCATTCATACACTTTTACTTAGCATAATTTGAATTCACGAATTGGTTGTGTTATTCGATTCCCTGTGGATTCGATCCCTAAGTACTACATCGATCTCTTAATTTGAGAGAGTAGCTCAGGGCAAATTTGAGCATATCAACCTCAGGTGGTACTGACCATATTTGGTCAGGATTGTATCCGTAGTGAGACGGTGCAATGTGACTAGTGTGAGACTAGTGGAGCTCGGGGATTGGGTGTGATCTCGAGTGGTGCTGGCCGAGTGGTCAGGAGTGTTGATAGGGATGTGTAAGTGGACGTCTAGTCTAGGGTTTTTACTTGCGTTTAGAATCTCGGTTCAGACGACCCTGGTAAACATATGTAGCGTCTGCGGTCGTGCGTGTTCTTGTTTGATTGTTGCGCGATCAGTCGGGTAGCCCTAATCCGGATCAGAGAGCGTTGCATTGTTGATGTTTCCGGGTGAATTTGGTCGGGTTTCGAATCCGTGATAGTGGGGGAGAATTGTAACGACCGCGAACCAAGATTTGTGAATTTTGGTCGTGCATCGATCGACGTAGGTGGTGTGCCTCGATCGACGCAGGTGGTGTGCGTCGATCGACGCAAGGTTAAATCGAACCGATTTAAATGTTGGTTTGCGATCCAGTTTAGGATGAAACCCTAGGAGTTTCCCTATAAATAGGGGTTGGCCTCGTTTTTGGTGACTTTTAGTTTCCATAAAGTTTCCAGAAAAATTCCAGAGAGTTTCCAGAGAGATTTGTGAGAGGAGATTCGTCTGGAAGGCTTGGGAGATCGTTCTTGGAGTGATTTCTCGTGAGTGGAGTGTAGATCTCGGTATTGGGGAGTAGTTCTTTGTGTTCTTCATCCTCTTTTCATCATTTTTCCTTCCAGATCCAAGGTGAGTGCGTGACCATGGCTTATCTGGGTAAAAGGATTAATAGGATGCGTTTGATTGTTGTTATTTGGTGGTTTTCGTGTTGTTTTGAGTGGATTTGTGCATGGGAATCGTTTGGAATCAAGCCATGAGAGGATAAGCTCGATTTCCAGTTTCTATGTCGATGCGTCGATCGACACACGGGGCTTGTGTCGATCGACATAGAGTGCATCGATCAACACATAGTGATTGTGTCGATCGACATAGAGTGCATCGATCGACACATAGTGCTTGTGTCGATCGATGCCGTCATTTTGACGTATTGATTGTTGTGTGATGGTTGGTTATTGTTTGGTGTTGTGGTTTGTCCCTTATGCATGTGTGTATAGCCAAGTAGATGGGATGACAACGTCACTGAGTATTTATGATAATACTCACGCATCTCGTATAACCATGTGATTCAGGTAAAGACACAATGTGATCGTGGCGAGGAAGAAGAGATGGTCTAGTGACTCGGTTGAGTGGTTATTGTTGTTAGAATTGCTAGGATGTTAGTAATTCTGGAACAATATTGGATTGTTATTTGGTTGTTGTTTCGTATTGGTATTGTTGAATTGAATTGGTTGGTTTAGTTTCAATAAAGTGTGAGATTTATTGAATGGTATTGTTGTTTAGTTGTTGTATTGTTTTCCGCGTGACGTGATGATCTGTTGAGAATTATTATTTGTGATAATAATAATCTGAAAGGGAAAATTTTTAAATTTTACGGGTTGGGTTGTTTCAGATAACTTTCAATCATGGGACGTCGCAAATAAAACTCGATGCCATCTTGATAGAGTGGTTGAAAATCATGTGGTGCATAGCTACATGTCAACGGTTCACTAATAGAAACCGAAGCTGCCCAATATCTATATATTATATAATTAAAGAGTTCTCTCTTCTTATAGGGTGTTCACATAGGCATATCTATTTCTTATAAAAATTAAATTTTAAAATATTCATGTAATTCATGTTTATGTATATTTATTGTTACTTATAACTACTAGAAATAGAATTAAATAAAAAACAAAAATATGTAAATAAATGATTAAAAGTAGTAAATACAAAAATATGTGAGTATTTTATTGTTGTAAATATAAAATTATAACAAAAAATATATTTCATTTATATTTTTTTCATTTAAGAGTAAAAAAACTATTGCGATGTTATGATAAGATAAATGTTTATATATTTTAATTTAAAAAATTGGAAATGTGTAAAATGAATATAAAAAAAATGAATAACATATAAACGACATGAGAGAATAAAAAATAAATAAATGATGTTAATTATTGAAGCATCGTAATTGAGTATCAAATGCTTGTTAGGAGGCTAAAAGTCAAAAGAGAAATAAGATATCTTATCTCATCAAAAACAATATTGAAAAATCTTACTAATGATAAAAAAATAAGGTGAAACTTTGGAATATATGATTTATTAAAAATGTTATATTTGAGGTTTTGAAGTATAAAAGAAAAATCTAATTAATAAAATGGTGAGTGGTTAAATACAATATATATATATATATATATATATAAGTATCAAACAAACATATATATTTTTAAATAGGAACTATCAACATTTGAAATGATTGAGGATCACTTTATATTTTCATGCAATAAAAATAAGATAAAAAGTTTAATTCCATATCAATTCAAATCAAATATTATGTATATCTAAAGAAAATTAGTTGATTTGCCAATTATATGTATAAATTATTAGATTAATTAAAAAAATTGTCATTATATTTAACAAAATTATAAAAGAAAAATTCGTGCCTCGCGCGAGTCATATTCTAGTATAAAAGAACGAAGAAAACAATTACCAACCTACACTTTTAGTGCCTCGGACGATTCAAGTTTGGGTTTTATCCACAATCCTATCATCTATGGGTTTATTCCCCAGCAGCTCTATTTTTCATAATATGGACTCTTTATTTTGAAGAGTCAAATATCTAAGTTTGGGAGACTTGCAATTAGACATTTGTATGAAAAAATTTTAATACAAAAGATGTCTCTCCAGAAGACACTTCAGATCTAGCCTTTATAATACTGGAAAGATGAAGAAATTTGAAACAGAAGGACAATGAGGGAGATGACGGGGAGTTACAAAACCAAATTCCCACGGGTGAGATTGTGCTAGTAACACTTATGCCTCATGGACCAACAAAGAGTCGATAAGTGGACTAGGATGGTGCCTGGTGAACGACGGAAGGCCATCTCTCCTCATTCTCAAAGGATATAGAGTAGCTTATCCCCTCTTCACGCCGAGTTAGATGGACTTTTTTGTATTGAATCAACAACTAGAAGAATAATCTTAGCTTTGAGAAACAGAATCAACACTTTATTAAGAAATTGCTCAAACTTAATAACTCACAAAACTCTCTGTTTCACAAATCTCTCTCTTTAGCATCGTAACTATCCTAAACAAAGTCATAGGGTATATATAGCTTTAGACATCTCCTAAAACTATATTACATAACAATTTATTATCTATTTAGATAACTCCTACAAGATAAACCAATCTCACCTTTGAATAGGAATGATATCTTGCTTCTCAAGTTTCCTCTTCTTTCAAGCTTATTCTAAAAATCTCCTCCTTAAGCTTGAACTTGCTTTTTTCTACTTCTTGAACTCCAATAAGTTCTCTCATTTCTCTGAACTTGATTCTTCCAAATGCTTTAGTTAGGATGTCGGCTCTTTGCTCATTTCCGGGCACATGGTCAACCTCCACTTGTTCATTCTCTACACATTCTCTTATGAAGTGATATCTCTTGTGAATGTATTTACTCCTCCCAAAACAGGGTTCTTTGTCAAGGCTATGGCTGACCTATTATCGATCTTGATTGTCACTCTTGCGCATGATTCATGAGTGATTTCTCCAAGGAGTTCTTGTAACCAAATAGCTTGTTTCGCAGCTTCGGTGGCGGCCATGAATTCCGCTTCACACGATGACAAAGCTACGGTCTCTTGCTTTTGGGAACACCACGTTATGGGACACTCGTTCAAGTAGAAAACATGTCCTGTTGTGCTTCTACCATCATCTGGGTCTTCATTGTGACTACTATCACTGAAGCCTACAAGTCCAGTTCTTCTCTTTTTTTTTGTATGAGAGTCCAAAAGATAGAGTTCCTTTTATGTACCTTAAGACTTGTTTAAGCACAGCTCCATGAGACTCTTTTGGCTCTTGCATATACCTGCTTAGTATACCAACACAATATGAAAGATCAGGCCTTGTATGTAAAAGATATCGCAGGCACCCTATGTTTCTTCTATAGCTCGTTTCATCTATGCTTCTCTCCTCTTTTACCTTTGATAACTTCATGCCAGTATCCATAGGTATGTGTGACGCATTACACTCCATCATGAACGATTGTTCCAGTATCTTTAATGCGTATCGCTCTTGACTCAGTACTATTCCATTCTCATGTTGGTATACTTCTATGCCGAGATAGTACGTCAACTTGCCTAGATCACTCATGTCGAATTTTGTTGACATCTCTTTCTTAAATTCGAGTATCAGGTCTAGAGAGGGTCCTGTGACAAGTAAATCATCCACATAAACTGCCACCAAAAGGAGCTTATCCTTTTCTTGTTTTCGATACAATGACGTTTCTTTTGAACACCTCACAAATTTCAGCTCCTTAAGAATACTGTTAAGTTTATTGTTCCAAGCTCTTGGAGCTTGTCTCAAACCATAAAGTGCCTTGTCGAGTTTGTATACCTTTTTCTCACTTCCTATGACAACAAATCCATTCGGTTGCTTTACATAGACGTCTTCCTTCAATTCACCATGTAAGAAAGCGGTTATGACATCTAAGTGATGCACATCCCAACCGTTTGATGCAGCTAAAGCAAGAATGAGTCAGACAGTTTCAATACGAGCCACTGGTGCAAATACTTTATCGAAATCAATTTCGTACTCTTGAACATACCCTTTTGCTACCAATCTCGCTTTATGTTTGTTCACACTTCCATTCGCATTGCGTTTGATCTTAAAGACCCACTTAAGACCAATTGCTTTAGCTCCTATTGGTAGATCGGTTAAGTGCCAACATTTATTCTTAACAATGGATGAGATCTCACATTCACATGCTTCTTGCCATACCTTTTCTCCTTTAGCTTCGTCATAGTCCCATGGTTCCTCATTAACCGCAAGTAAAACTCTCATTCCTTCTTCTTCTGCTAAGAGAATGTAATCGCCTAGATAACTTGGTTTTACACTTTGTCTTGTAGATCTTCTTAGAGATGGAACTTCGTCTCCTTCATCATGCTCTGCTTCAGACATCGCTTCTTCTTCTTCAATGATGTCTCTGTTTTCTATTTCTGTTCCTTCTAAGCTTTCATTCATTTGTTCTTGTCTTTCTTCAGAGCTTTCGGATTCTATGTTGAAAGTTCCAACCTGAGAAGCAATACTTTCACTGGGCTTGCTCCAGTTCCAACCATTCCTCTCGTCGAATACAACATCCCTACTGACTATGATTTTTCCTTTCGCAGGATTGAGCAAACGATAGGATTTTGTGCCCGGTTCGATCCCGAGATGCACAAGTGCTTGATATCGATCATCTAATTTCCTTAGATGTTGAGCTGCTATCTTTGTATATCCAATACACCCGAAAATGCGTAAGTGTTCAATGTTTGACTTCCTTTTCTTAAAACATTCATACGGGGTCATTGCAATCAAGGTCTTCGTTGCAACGCGGTTGATGACGTATGTAGAATGTCTCACAGCCTCTCCCCACAAATAGTTAGGTACATTCATGTGTTTTAAGATGCTTCTGGTCATAGCTAGTAGGGTTCGGTTCCTTCTCTCTATCACTCTGTTCTGTTGTGGCGAGTATAGAGCAGTAAAGTGCCTCTTTATCCTTATTTCCTTACATAATCTAGAAATTCATGTGACATGAATTCGCCTCCTCTGTCTGTACGAAAGCACTTTACCCTTTTCCCTGTTTCTTGTTCGACTTTTGTCTTGAATCTCTTAAAGCTTTCGAACGCATCACTCTTATCCTTCAGCAAAATCGACCACATGTATCTTGAGTGATCATCTATTAGTACAAATATGTATTGTTTTGAGAGGCTGTGGGAGGTGTAATTGGACCGGAAAGATCTCCATGGATGAGTTCTAGTATCCCTTTAGCTCTAAAAGTGGTTGTTTTAGGGAAACTCTGTCTTATTTGTTTCCCGAGAATACATGAGGGACACACTTCCTTTTCAATGTCGATGTTGTGTATGCATGTGACAAGTCTTTTCTTTACCATAGTCTTCATATTATCAAAACCGATGTGTCCAAGTCTCACATGCCATTTAGCTGAATCTCTGAGTTCCACGAGATGTAAGCATCTTGTATTGTTTATCTCCATTGAAACTTTGTAAAGTCTGTTCTTGGATCTTTTAGCTTTGACTATAAGCTTATTGTCTCGATCATACAGTAGCAAGTAATCCTCTTTCATACGAATTTCACAGCCTGACTCTGTGGCTTGTCCTAATCTTATGATGTTGCTTTTTAGATCTGGGATATAATAAACATCAGCTAGGATTTTTCTATCTCCATCTTTGCTTATGAAAAGGACAGATCCTTTCCCTTTGATATCCTCTCTTCCAAATCTGACTTTTCCTGAGATTTTTTCATCTAAGCTTGTAAAATAAGTCAGATTACCTGTCATATGATTACTTGCTCCATTGTCTACGTACCAGATGTTTTCCTCAGCTGAATGTGTCTCAAACTTGTCTGGAGAAACATTCTTCTCATTCAAGAATACGACTTCATGCAACATTAACTCGTCCGCTTCTTGTGTGTCATCTGCTTCACTCTCTTGTGCTTCTTGTAATTTCGGTAATCTGTCTGGACACGTGGAAGCATAGTGCCCTGGCTTATCGCATCGGAAGCAGATGATTTTTGATTTGTCTCTTCCTCCTTGTTGGTTAAAACCGAACCGTCCTCGTCCTCTCTGTCTACTAAAGAATCGGCCTCCCTGTCCTCTTCCTCTTCCTTGGTTATACGATTCTTGAGTCTGACCAGAATCAGTATTGGCGAACATAAGCTTTGATTGCTCTTCTTGATTATCTTCCTCCACGTTAATTCTTTCTTCATATGCCTTAAGTCTACCCACAATATCTTCAAAACTAGTTGTTTTGAGAACTAACACCTGCTCAAGGGCTGCGATTATGTGAATATACTTCTTCCTTGGCAGACTATTGAGAAACTTCTTTACTACTTTCGACTCATCAATGCTTTCTCCTAAAGCTGCAGATTTGGTAGATATCTCTGATAATCTTCCAGCAAAGAGATCTATGGTCTCAGTCTCTTTCATCTTTAATCTATCAAATTCAGCTGTAAGAGTCTGTAGTCTTGCTTCCTTAACCCTCTCTGCCTCGACATGTCTTGTTTTTATAGCTTCCCAGATTTCTTTTGATGTGTCAAGGTCTCCAACCTGTATTACTAAAGACTCGGGTATCGATTGGAACTACATTGCCTTTGCTAGGTCGTTCTTCTCATTGGATTCGATTCCCGGATCGATAGATTCCCAGACTTTATTCACCTTAAGAGCCACCTTCATACGTATTGCCCATACCGTGTAGTTAGTTTCATTAAGCATAGGGAATTGTATTGTTGGTGGAACATTACTCTTTGTGTTTGATGCGGCAACAATATCCCCCATAGTTTTGACTCAATGTTTAAGCTCTGATACCAATTATTGAATCAACAACTAGAAGAATAATCTTAGCTTTGAGAAACAGAATCAACACTTTATTTAGAAATTGCTCAAACTTAATAACTCACAAAACTCTCTGTTTCACAAATCTCTCTCTTTAGCATCGTAACTATCCTAAACAAAGTCATAGGGTATATATAGCTTTAGACATCTCCTAAAACTATATTACATAACAATTTATTATCTATTTAGATAACTCCTAAAAGATAAACCAATCTCAACTTTGAATAGGAATGATATCTTGCTTCTCAAGTAGAATAGGAATGATATCTTGCTTCTCAAGTTTCCTCTTCTTTCAAGCTTATTCTAACATTTTGGGCAATGTCTTGCCTAGTTGAGAATGATTGCTCCGACTTAGTCAAGATGCTCGAGAACCAAGTGAAATAGCCTTCCTTTTAATCAGATAGCTAATTTTAATGTTCATCGAAACAGTTTTAGTGATTTACCATCTGTTATATCTCGCGTGTTTTAAATGTCTATAACCTAATACCTTCTTTCCTTTCAAAAAGATTGCAAGTACAAGATTGTATATGTTTCTATATAAGTCATTTGGTGTCCGATTGATTGTCTTCCAAAACAAACTTTTTCCCCTCAAATTAATTATTATATGGATCGTTTTAGCCGTAAAAAAATATCTTAATGTAATCACAATACTTTCATAGATGAACGCGAGACAAGAAAAGAGTATCAAAACTCTAATTTTTACAATCTTTTTATGTTATTACCGGTCTTTTGGCAAACTATATGCTCAGAGGTGAATATATAGTTACACTGTTTTCAGTAAATTTGTGCCCATGGCAAAATCATACCTCATATAGCTTAGCATTGTTTATTTCAATTACGATAAAAACAGCTGCATGAAAAATCGTTTGGATTATTGGGAGCTATGATAACTAAAGTCAACAAAAGAACTTCATTAGACGAAGAAACTAATAACTAACTAGCAACATTTCATTAACTGTATAGCCTTCATTTGTGTGTTGCTGATGGAGCTGTGGCAATGCGTTCGCAGTTGTTCTTGAGAAGAGGAGGGAAGAACGGGTTCAACGGAAACATATGAGGCCAACAGTTTGTATTTACTGCTGAAAACGTTTTGCAACATTCTGCTCCAACGTGCGCAAATTGACCAGAAAATATCGATTTGTAGATTTCTTCCACGCATCCTTGGACTTTAAAGAGAGATGACCAACATTTTGCGATATCAATAGTAGAATCCGGTGGGGAAAGCCTGAGAATCGTCGGGACTTGAGCTGATCCTGGCCTCACTTGAAGAACAATGGCCATAGCTACGATCGCAAAGACAATAGCTCCCGATTTGTTTTCCATCTCTCTCAAGCTGTTTTTAATTTTTCACTTTTTGAATGATTTAACGATGGTGTTAAAGAATAGTTATGGTTGGATGATTTGGGTTAATACGAAAAGTAACTCATGTCAAAGATTTTAAAAGAATAACTGTTGTAAGTTATTCAAATGAACTAATGTCTGATCCAATTGACCACAGTTTCGGTTGTTAAAACTGGATACATAAATTCATGCCGTAAAGGTTACTACTTGCTATATTCTTCACTTGTCTTTTAAGTAGTCTTTATGTTTTTGTATTCATTTTATTGAATTATATAAATATTTCACAAAAACATCCATGCAATAAACATTAAGACATGCTTAAGATATGAGACACGAGAGAGATTAAACCTAGTAGTTTTACATGTGAATTATTATTATAGCACAATGATATGCTACATATTATGACATAATTGTCCAAAGAGGTCCAACATCTAATAATATTACAATGAACATCGCAACAATGCAAGAACATCAAAGATGTGTCCATAAACACTAAGTTCCGAGTAGAAAACAAACATAACCCACCAAAGTTTCATCAAACCAAACATATATATCTCTACACTACAAACCGCATTGGCTTTTTATTCAGTCCGGTTTCCAACCTCCTGCAGCTGCAAAACATCAATCAAATCATATATGGGCAAACAAATTATATAAGGGGAAGAAAAGGTGAAACCTTTATAACCTTAAGCCATTCCGCGCTTGCGTTTCGTCTCTTCCCAGTGATCAAGTAAACAAGTGACACCTTCTTCAAGTGTAGCCTTCCTATCTTCTTTTATATTCCATAGCTCTGATGTAATGTACCTTCCACTTGGGTTATACTCGTTTATCTCCAGCAAAGCTTTTGTTACCGCATTGTAAGGACCATCTCCCAAATCTTCCTTAAGCTCCCTTAGCCTTTCGTCTCTCTCGTCTATCACTTCCTAAACCCAATTAATCGCAACACAAAAAGCTTTAAGCTTTCAAAGAGATTCAAGATAACCAAAACACCAAACCAAGTCAACAAGGGCAGTCTTACCACTTCTCTTTCTGAATTTTCAAGCTTGATCCGTTTGTATGGCTGCCAATCTGGGTCTTTGAGATAGTCTTCCCAGAGTTGGAGAACCTCAACTGCTCGGTCCTCCACATCTTGCTGACAGTACTTCTGCTGCATTGCATCCATGAATGGTTTCGTCACGAGCTCTCCCATTCTCTTAACACCGATGTTTGTTTTCCATTCTTTCAAAATCTACAAATGCAGTGAAATGAATAAACCAAGATTTAGGCGAAAAAGTCTATTTTAAGTTTCAGTTTTATCAGAGCTTTTTGACATGAATGAAAAGAACAACCCTTTGATACGTACGTTTACCAGTTCTTTACGAGCTTCTTGAAGCTCATCGTTGGTCCTGCGCTCTCTAAGGATAAGAGTTTGGTTAAATTTGTCGAGCTCTGCGAGTTCTTCTTCCTTGTCAGTTAAAGTTTTATAAATTTCGTCCACGTCTTTCAGGATGTCAGCATTGCCGTCTGATCCCAAGAGCTTCTTCACATTTAGCTTTCCTTTCAGCTGCTCGATCTGTAGCTCGATCTCTTGTTTCTGATCTCTATGTCTTTCTAGTCTTATGATTTTCTCATGAAGCTCCTCTTTTTTCCTCTGAGAGGTACATCAACATTGTCATTCTCAATGATCATGAAAATAAGCCCAACCTTTTTAAGAAGAAGAGAAAGACACTAACCCTCTGAACTTCGGCCAATTTTTTAACTTCTTCGTCCGCCTTTTGTTGTTCTATGAAGGCTAGTTCAAGAGAAGTATTCTCAGATGCATTCTGATAAGAAAAAAAAAAAAAAAAACTTCATTCAATTCAAGCCTTATTATCTTTGAAAAAGAGAGATAGAGAGAGTAAATGGATACCTGTTGTATCTCTTCAGCCAAATTCTTTCTCTCGGTTTCATTGTGTGCTTCGCGCTTTGCCAACTTAATACCTTTTTCTTCGAGTCTCTTCTTCTCATTCTCCAGCTGCATCTTTAATTTCTCATGATCATTAACGATCTTTTGAATGTGAACCATTGTTCTCTCTTGTATAGCATTCAGCTCTTGATAATGCTTTTGGAGATTCTTTTCTTTTTCTTCCATCAACTGATTAAGTTCCTTTGACTTCACCGAACATAGTTCCTCAATCTCCTTCATGTCTTTCTTTTTCTCTTCTACAAGCTGTGTCAAATTCTGCACAAGCATTTGTTGTTTCCTCGCTTCCTCTTCTGTAAGCTCTGCTATAGTTTTGAGATCACCCGTTTTCCTCAGGTTTTCTCCGATGATATTAGTTCCGTTATAATCATCAGCACGAGCAAGCCACGCGTAAAGCCCCGATTTGGGACCATCTTTTTTCAGCCAATCCTTTTTTCCATGACCATCTACTCGATAAGCCTTGTCGAACAGAAGAGCATTGTGAAGTCCATTCCAATCTTTGTTAAACTCCACAATTGCTGTTCCTGAATGTCCCCAATAATTCCATAAAGGGCGAACCCTAGTCGGATTGAATCCTCTTTGAATGTACTCATCCCTAAGCTTTGATCCACTCTCACCCGCAGACCGACCATCTTGTGCCTTTGTAGTTGGAATATTAACCACAATACCTGATTCAGCCACATATACACAATCAATAAACCTTTGTATACACATCCAATAAAAACCCTCATTGCAATTAAACCGAAGAAAAAAGGAATAACCTTTGGATACATATTCAAGAAACCCACATTGCAACTCAATACAAGGAAAAAAAGTAAGAACCTTTTGATACATATTTGATAAACATCCATTACTCCAAATTCTCATATCTTAAGATAAGCTAACAAAGTGAGGTTCTCAAGTTTTGTACCTTTCCAAGGACACACGAGCTTCTCATCGTGGTCGCAATCTTGAATAGGATTTCCGGTTTTCTTGCGTTTTGCCGAGGGCTCTGCATCTGAAGCTGAATCAGCAAGATCCTGTTGGAGGTATTTGACAAGAGCAAGGTGACTTGCTTTCTCCTTTGCACTTCTTTTCTCAGAATTGCTATTACCAACTCCAGAAGCATGTTGAAGAAGATCTTTGTACTGAAAACTCGGTTTCTTCTTGTTTGGACAGTAAGGACACACAAATGCTTGAGGAGAGAGTTTGACCTTGATCTTTCCACCTTGAAGACTTAGGTAGATTTTGTCACAATACTCTTCCATTTCAGAGTCACTAATATCTGAATCTTCTTCGTCTGAGCTCAAAATCACCGTACTCCCCATCTTGTTCCTTGCTTGATTCACAATCAAAATTGAACTCAATTATCAGAAATCCAAAATTCAGAAAAGAAAAAAAAATCTGATCTGCTTTTGAATTTCAACAATGCAATTCCTTTCCCCCTAAATGCGATTCCTTTTTAAAGTTATTCTCCTCCCCTTTTTTTTTCTCTCTCTCTCTCTCTACACTACTGGGTTTCTTATGTTCTTGAGTAAGCATTATGTGAATTGCATGTTTGATCTTTACAGAGAGAAATGTGAAGATCAGTTTGTGATAGAAGATTTACACAGGCTTGGCTTTGAAGGGAATTGAATTGCGAGTTCGAAATCAGACAAGAACGATCTGAAACCTAAATCTCTGTTTTGTTTTCATTATTGAAGAATGCAGAAGAAATTAAATAAACAGTAATTGAGGAAACTTACAGAAAGAAGAAGAAGAAGATGGCGATTGGTACTCAGTGTCCGGAAGAAGAAGCAGATGAAGCTCTCCCTCTCTCTCCCTCTCTCCCTCTCTCCCTCTCCCCACTAGTTTTGTTCTGTGTCGCCCACTTTTTACTTTAGGGTTAAAGAAAAATATGTCATATTTTTATTTTTATTTTTCACTAGAGATTAAAATAAAAAGTCAATAAAAGCGAAACTGACACATCGAATATTACGTCTTTCGGTATTTTTTTTTTTAATTGTAAAAAAAATTACTTTTTCAAAATATATATTGTTTGAGAGGTTTTTTTTTTATTTTAAATATAAGTTGTTTTGACAATCTTAAATACTTTTTAACTTTATTGAATATTGTTTGACCACTAATATTTTGCAGTTTTTTATGTGATTGGTTAAATTATTTTTATTAAATATATTAAATGATATTTTTTAATAAAAAAATAATTTCTTAATATCCGCGCTTTTAACTAAAACAATTTATATTTTTATCTTTGGAAAATGGAAACATTTTACTCGCATTAATTCTTCTTTTTTTTCGTTGCATTGATTTTATTTTGTTGGAAAAATGTCACTTCTATTTTGTCTTGATTCTTGAGTTCTTGAAATTAGGACAAGTTTTGTTTGTTTATATCACCACACTTCAATTTACAAGGATAAACAAATTCTTGGATTCCAAAGGTAGTTGTGTGTTCGCGTGGTGTTGACGCGCTAGTGAAGCTCGTTTGTCATTAGCAGAAGTGCATAACGAGGAGTGTGACAGAGAATCTTAGAGCAGGTTCAACAGTGTTGCTAAGCTAAGTTTCTTAACCCAAAACAAATATAAAATAAATAAAATTGTATACTCAACAATGAAACCGGTCCTTATTTAAGCAATTTAAGATCTGTTTCTTAATGCTATGTGTCATTGTTTTATTGGGTGAAAAAGAAAAAAGAAAAAATATGTCCAACTCTTGACTTCTACACTTTCCCATTTCGCGAAAACACAAACTTCTTTTCTCTTCCTTTCGTCGCCGATGAGATTGTCTGTCTCATGCGATTTCATCGCGATTTGAGACAAAAAAAACATCTCCATCTAGTGATTTCATACGAGAAATCACTCCCAACTCGTGTCTTCGGTGGTTGCTCGTCCGCTATCATCAACAATTGACGAGGATCGACGAAGTTGGTCGATGCGGTTGGCCAATTTGGGAGAAGATGAAAGCCGATCTCTTTTACGGTAAGAATTCCTTTACAAACCACTGGATCGCGGTGAATTTAGGTTTTTATGATTTGGGTTCTCAACAAACTTTTCAATTTAGGGTTTGTGATGTTCTGGAAATTAGGGGTTTTCCAAATTGGGAATTGATCTACTCGGCTTTTAGGGGTTTTAACTTGTTTGCTAATAGATAGATAAAAATCCTTACTTTGACCTGTGATTCGATTTCAGATTTGTTAATTGAATGGATTTGATTAATGCTTCTGATTCGTTGTTGATCGTTGAGTTTATGCATGTGTGTTTTCATATGATTCATGTATGGATTGAATGGATGTGTGTTTTCACATGATTCGGTTTTCATATGGATTGAATGGATGTGTGTTTTCATATGATTCGTTTTTCATATAACTGGTAGGTTTGTGTTGTATGTATAATATTTATATATCATATGATTCATATATATAATGTGTTTGAATATATCACTTGTTAGATAAATCATTTGCTCTACTAGCTTATTTGTTGTATAAAACCTTCTGCGTGATAAAACCAAAAGGTTTGTGGTTTGTGGTTTGTGGTTGCTGGTTTCTGGTTTGTTTGTGACAGTTTTAGATTAGGTAAAAGAGTTAACTCTCATTGATTGCTTTATTAACTGCCATTACTTTGATGAACTGCTATTACTTTTTAGATTAGGTAAAGAGTTAATATGACTGCTATTACTTTGATGAATGCTTATTGACTGTTGTGAGTGTGATGGATGTGTGTTTTCATTTTCTAGTGTGTAGATCAATTATTTAGATAGTATTCAACTTGGTATAGTTATGTTGATTAGCTTATTTGTTGTAAGAAATGCGATAACTAATAAGGTATTTGTGTTTGCGAGGGAATCTTGAGGATATCTCATGGAGATGAGGCTGGTGGTGATGAGTACACGAGGACAAAGCTGCTGCCTAGCCTTGAAGGTTTGTGTTGTTTATTAAATATATAAAATTAATAAATCAATGTATTGCACACAAGTTTCTTGTTCCGTATGAAAACACACATAGAATAGAGATTATTTTCTCATTGTTATATTATTTCTTTCTCTAAAGCTATGGTAGTAGCCTAGTAGGTTTGCAATTTGCAAATTGAGATTGTTTCTTAATGGTTTGATAGTATAGTAATAAATGCAGAACTTGTTTTTTAAGACTGTTATTAAAAGGTCTCATTGCTTTAATTTACCTAATATGTTTGTTAGGTAAAAAATTTATTATTTTATTGAATGGTTTAAATAATAAGCAGGACTTTCATCGGCTGTATTTATAATCGAAACCATTCTTATAACAGAAACATAAAAAATGTCCTTCTCTTTCTTAACCTCTTTTAAACCATTTCTTCTTCTCTTTTATTTTTGTCTTCTTTGATTATACGAATCCATATAGTCACTCAAACAATTTTATGGACCTTTTAAATAGTCAAGGAGATAGCCACTATCCTAGTACACAACTTGGATCATCAGAAGTCCCTCTGTCTAGTCCTCATGAAACTGATGATCCAAAGCTAGGAGAAGACACACCTGCGGAGCGTAGAGAAAGAAGGAAATGGACCCCCACAGATGATGTAGTGCTCATCAGCTTCTGGTTAAACACCAGCAAGGATGCTGTTGTGGGTAATGAGCAAAAATCACGTTCAATTTGGGAACGTATTGCAGCCTACTTTGGGTCAAGTCATGAGGTTATAGGTCGTCAAAAGAGGGAGCCAAGTCATTGTAAGCAAAGGTGGCAAAAGATAAATGATCTAGTTTGCAAGTTTTGTGGAGCCTATGAGGCTGCAAAAACTCAGAAAAGTAGTGGTCAAAATGAGGATGATGTTCTTAAATTGGCACATCAAATCTTCTACAATGATCACAATCATAAATTCAACCTTGAGCATGCATGGTTGGAGTTACGCTACGACCAGAAATGGTGTGAGCTTTCTAGTAGTTAAGCTGATGGAAGCTCCAAAAGGAGAAGTTAGAGACTGGTTATGTATTCTCTTCAAGCTCTCACACCATTGTAGATGATCAAGAAACCACTCGTCCTCCTGGTGTTAAGGCAGCAAAGGCCAAAGGTAAAAGAAGTATGGTAGAAGGCAAGGATCTCTTGGAGTTCAAGAATATGTGGGAGATAAAAGAGAAGGACTTGATGATGAAAGAAAGACTGTCCAAGATGGGACTACTTGACAGTCTCATTGCAAAGAACGGACCACTTTCAGAGGAAGAAGAAGCATTGAAGAAGAAGCTTATTAAAGACGTGTTGTCTACTTAGTAATTTCATATGTTCACTTTTAGTATAGCGGTCAAAGTCTACTTATGTCTGAATGTTCAGTTTATGTGTTATCTTTTATGTATGTTAAAATGTTTGTGAATGTTCTCTGTGTGGTTTTCTCTGTGTTATGAAATGAATGTCTTTGTACTTGGTTTATAAAATGATTGTGTTATAAATATCTCTCTGTCTTTGTGTTTGGTTTATAAATGTTTACTTTATTTTTTTGCAAGGAGATGACAAGAAGAAGAAGACATAGTCAATAGTCGTCACATCCAAACAAAGCAACAAGAAGGTGAGTTACTTGTTTAATGTATATTGATAAACAAAGCAACAATAATTGTGTTTGTGTTTGTGAATGATAAATGTCTGCTGTCCTTTTTGCAAGATTAGTTATCGCATGGAGATGCATTGCATGAAGACGTCCTTTTTGCAAGATTGGTTATCACATGGAGACAAATATAGGTTTCTGTTTACTCACAAGTTCACATATAGGTTTCACTATGTTTTGTCTTTTTCAGTATTGGATTTTTATGTTTGAAAATAAGTTTTGTATTGTCACGCGTAATTGGCACATCATGTTGAAAGTGTATATAAGTTTATGTTGTATATTGTTCGACCCTCATATCATACTTTCATCTAATTTTTATTGCTCCTTTGTTCTCCTTTTTCCTTTCTTCTTTGTTTTCCTTCTCTTTGTTCTCCTGTTTCCTTTCTTTCTTGTTCGACTCTCATATCGTACTCTCAAATCTATTTGGATTGAATTTCACAAAAAAAATTCACAAATCAAATTTCACAAATTTTTACACAAATATGGCATCTTCTTCTAACTTGGATGCTAGTTTTGATCAAAGCTTTGAAAAAAAATTTGATGAATCATTCGAGAATATGTTCATTGATGATGGTGATTGTGGGGAGGCAACCAAGTCGAAGAAAAAATGAAACTATATTGAAAGAGATCGCGAAAAAGGACACAATCTTTTATGGAACGATTATTTCAGTGAAGATTCAACATACCCTGCTTCTTTATTCCGACGCCGTTTTAGAATGAACAAACACTTGTTCATGCATATTGTGGATCGACTCTCCAATGAAGTTCCATTCTTTCGCCAAAAAATAGATGCTACCGAAAGGTTTGGTCTCTCAGGACTTCAAAAGTGTACAGCAGCAATTCGTCTCATGGCATATGGTACTGCGGCTGATGCGGTTGACGAATACCTCCGGCTCGGTGCAAGTACTACTCTTTCATGCTTGGAAAATTTTGTCGAAGGAATAATATATTTGTTCGGAGATGAGTACCTAAGAAGACCCACACCAAATGATCTTCAACGACTACTTGATATTGGAGAAGTACGCGGATTTCCCGGGATGATAGGAAGCATCGATTGTATGCATTGGGAGTGGAAGAATTGTCCCACCGCTTGGAAAGGACAATATTCACATGGATCTGGAAAACCAACAATCGTTTTAGAGGGCGTCGCTTCATATGATCTCTAGATATGGCACGTATTTTTTGGACCTCCAGGTACCTTAAACGATATCAATGTTCTTGATCGCTCCCCAGTTTTCGATGATATATTAAAAGGTCAAGCTCCACAAGTGAATTACTTTATCAATGGAAGGGAGTATCAATTAGCTTACTATCTCACAGATGGTATTTATCCGAAATTGGCAACTTTTATCCAATCTATTCGACTTCCACAATGTCCGAAAACATCTTTATTTGCTACTTGCCAAGAATCTGTCCGGAAAGATGTGGAGCGTGCTTTTGGAGTATTGCAAGCTCGATTTGCAATAGTAAAAAACCCAGCACTTTTTTGGGATAAGGTAAAAATAGGAAAGATTATGAGAGCATGTATCATACTCCACAATATGATAGTAGAAGATGAACGAGATAGACACACTCAGTTTAATATATCAGAATTCGAACAAGGAGAAACAAACAGAAGTTCTCATGTGGATTTCACATATTCCACAGATATGCCTACAAATATCGCCAATATGATGGGCATTCGAACACGAATTCGTGATAGAACAATGCATCAACAATTGAAAGATGATCTGGTTGAGCATATATGGCAAAAATTTGGACCACGTCAAGATTAAAATAAGCGTTCCTTTCCGTTTATGATTTGAAAATCTATATTTTAAATGTTATTATGTTATGTATGTTTGAAATTTTATTAAATGCAATATATTTTTATTTTAGTCAATATAATATATTTATAAATTTTAAGAAAATAAATTTAATTTAAAATAAATTTTTTTTTAAGACCCTCTAATGGAGTTTTACCATTGGAGTTACATATATATTAAAACTTTTTAAAAAAGTTCTTACACTATTTGATCTAAAATATATAATAAAAAATTGTTAAGAATCCCATAAAAGTTTCTCCCATTGAACATGCTCTTACAAGACTACTTATACAGTTATAACGTACTCGGCATGAAAATCTTACAAGTCCTACTTGACTTCCATCTTCCAATCACAAGACAGAGAATCTAAGATGGAACCGGGTCGGGTCGAGACCTTAGTGGTCATTATGTCGGCCCATTTTGAACTGTAATTATTTAAGCCCATTTAGTGGTTCTAACGAAACTCTAGACGCTTTTTGGTAAACATACTTAAAATTTCGCAACCAAAATTTGAAGAATAAAGTTTCTACGTACTTATTGTTGTAAAATCTAGAGCTTTACAGAAAGAAAAGGTTGAAGACGAACTTGGATATTTCTTATTCCACTTGCTTCACAATTTTGGAGATGCTTTAGTATTCTAAAAAGCGTTCTAGGCGTTCGTCTATACGGCGCTAGACCTCCTATAAACCGTGGCAATTACCGCTTTTACCGTCTAAAATATTATAGTATTATAATAATAAAATAATATAAATTTTCTTTTATATAAATCGTAAAATTTTATATATTTGGCTATAAAATGATAAAAATAAATATAATATAAATTTGTTAGTTATAAAATATGGGGTTTTATATATTTTACTATATATATCTAATATAATTATGTATTTTTATAAAACGCTTAAACCGTCTATTAAATCATCTAGACTCTGATTTAGTGTTCTAGGCACTAGGCATTGGGTCACCGTCTGCTTAGCCTCTAACGCTTTCTTGAACATTGTGCTCTATACACAAAAGATTCCTGGTAATCTGATGACACTTGTCAGAATCATGAAGATCAAATTTGTTACGATTGGGCTTGTTCAGTGTTGCTGTGTGAGTGGGCTTCTTCTGAATCTGGCCCATTACGCTTTCTTCGTTTTGTTTCTTCACCCAAACTGTGCACCGTTTTGAGGATTTGTTGGCTTCTTTGGCAAACACTTCACAATTGCAGAAGTCTTTGTCTCAGTTTGTGTGTTATCGTTGATAACTTTTAGTATACTCCGTGTTTTGATGTTGGCATTATGGCAATTTAATTGAAATTGTCGGTACTGTGGCAATTTAATTTGACTTTTATAGTTACACATTTACTTCGTAGAAACGGTCAGACTATTTTGCCTACATACTGATATCTTTTGCATTTACTCAGTTATACATTAAATTTTTCAAAATACCAAAATCTTAAAGTTGAGAAAATTGAAAACTGTTATGAATAAGAGAAAGAGAGAAAAAATTGTGTTGTCTTATTCCGTCAATAATAGAGAATATATATAGGATTACAAATATTTGGGGAGGAAGTACAACTTGGAGAACAAGTAATTCTATAATGTTCTAGAACATGGACCTATAATGGACATCCACTTAATGAGTTTATAACACTTCCCCTTGGATGTCATTATAGTAAAAATAATCCTAATGCGCATAAGATGTTGCCTCATTAAAAACCTTACCAGAAAAACCCAATTGGGACAAAACCATGGCTAAGGGAAAAAGAGTGCAACGCGCTATTTCTCCCCCCGATGAGTGCATTACTTGATATCTTTGTGACGACATACCCAAATGTTGAACTTGCATCTTGAAAGTACTAACTGGAAGTGTCTTGGAAAATAAGTCCGCCAAAGCTTCACTTGAACGAATCTGTAGAACATGTACATCGCCTTTCTTCTGCAACTCATGGGACTTTCAGATGATTTATCTTAATCATTCTCTTTGTTTCTCTCAATATCATTCAAGTATATGATATTCATTTGGGAGATTGATAGACTTTCATATATCATTGTAATGATAACATTTCTCTTTAAGTGTCTATCATATGTGTGTCCTTTGATGTCTCGTTAAAAACCTTTCCAAAGAAAAACCCTATGGGATAAAAACTATGATAAGGGAAAAAGAGTACATCCACGCTCATCATTATATATCTCCCCCTCGGAAAAATCTTCTTCGGGAGATGAATTCTGATCTTTCAAAATTACTATAAACATAGTCTTAAAACTCATATAATTGTCATATGATATCTCAGATTATTGGACTTCTGGTCCATACCATCTTTTCCTTTATCATACAAAATCTCATTGCATTTTACGTATGGTATTTCAGGACCAAACATATATAATTTTCTGTAAAATCCTCTAAGAATTTATTGAGATAACATATTTTACACTAGATGTTCAATTTGAGATATCTTAAGATAAATTTTATCTTTCCAAGGTATATTCTCAAATTCTTTCTTCAGATATTAATCTCTTAAGAAGTTCTAGTGGTGTTCAAATCATCACATACATTGCTATTATAGCAAATCATTTACGAAATCTCCTAACATTGAAATTTTCTAGGACTTTCATAAATATCATTATCCAGTGATCTTTTATCATCGTACTACTTGTGATAACTCTGCTGGAGTTTCGATGATTTTCGATTAAGAATCACTTTATCAAAATCTTTTGATAAATACATGATTATATCCCATGTTACATATTTTATATTCATTCGATTGAGTAGAGTTCCCGGAAACATAATTCTGCTACCCTTAATCTTTCGGGGATTATATCTTTCACATCCTTCAAGGATTGTAATCATATGTAATTATCCAGTGTTCAATAACATATTGCCAGACTTATAAGTATTGCATCCACCACAAGAGAACATATCCCTTCATAAAATATTCTTTGTCTTTGTGACAATTTCACTATTGTTTCACGCAAAGACTCATTTTTCTTCCACTGGTTTTACACTTCACGTGCATAGACTACTAGTCTAATTCTCTGCAAGAGAGTATACGTCTATTATCTTCAATTCCATTTGGCCAATCATTAATTTGTGTACACTTTTCAATAGACTTTTCTTATGATCCTCTTTTTCATAATATCAACTGCTTACTGCATGCAAAATATTACAACGTCGATTTGCTTTTCGGTTCCATCTTATTTCAAACATAACATAGCTAGCTCTCTTCATTATCAAGTACTTGAATATTTTTTGAAACGACCCGACCCAAAATTTAAAAAAATTTCCCTCGGATTACTATCATCACAGATTGAAATCCTCAATAGGCCAATACAACAAGCAATGCGGAAAACAATAACCATCATTTACAATTCCAATTCAATAAATCCCATACTTTATTAAATTACTAATCCAATCCAATTCCATAACAATCCAACAATAACAATACAATTCCAGGACTACTACTCACCTAGCAATTCTAACAATCACGACCAACAAATGAGACCCTAGATCATCTCCTCTTTTTGGCCATGATTCCACGATCACATTTTCTCTTTACCTGCAACACGTGGCAAAAAGAGTTGCGTGAGTATTATCACAAATACTCAGCGACGCGGTCATCCCGTCTACGGGTTATTTAAGTATAGACATAACAATCAATAAAATACCAGGATGAGCACACAAGCAAACAACAAGAACAACCAACACGAACAAGTACAAGGACTCTGCATCGATCGACACAACCTCTAGGTGTCGATCGGCATGACTCTGTCCTGTGTCGATCGACACAACACCCTGGTGTCGATCGACACGACCACCCAGAATCGAGCCAATCCTCTCGTGGCTCGAATCCGTCGCGATTCATCGAGTCACCTGCACGATTCCAATCACAGAACACACGAAAACAACAAACAACCGCATTCCATTAATTCCTATGCCCACACAACCCACGATCACGCACTCACCTCGAAGAATCGAAATGAGAAAGGGACCAATGGTTACAAAACGATTTGTACACGACGAACCACTGGTCCAAAACCAAAACGGACGATTGTTCTGGAAACTAGACAGACACAGCTACGCGTCGGTATATGGATCGCCTCCAGAATCCTTCTGGTTCGATCGGAAATCAACCCCAAAGCCGACTGATCGCAGACAACCTATCTGCACAGACCCATCGAGTTCAAACAGCCATAACTCGATGAATAATCAACGAAAAGATGAACCGTTTTCGCCTATATCAAGAGCAGAGATTGGAGAACTTACCCACCAAGTTTCACCCCAATCCTCTTTGAATTGCCTAGCCGTTTGCCATCTCAAACACTCGAGCAGGAACTGTCCTTCACCCTCAATCACACACAACTCACAACCTCTCTTGATTCTCTCTCAAATCCTCCTCTTTCTCTGATTTTTGGCCAAAAAGAGACCAACACGCGTCTCTTCCAGCCCTTTTATACAAACCCTAGGGTGTCCCCTAAACCGGCTCACCAAACCGGCAATCAGAAACCAAAATCGTCGGTCTGATTTTAACTCGTGTCGATCGACACACAACCCCTGTGTCGATCGACACCCACCAAAAATCCACTTTTTGGTTCACGGGCGTTACATTTTTATTCGTAATGTTTATGTCTCTTCTAGAGCTCATTCGATCTCTTCTGGAGATCATTCGAAATCTTTCTTTCCTCGATCTGGTCATTCTAATTATCTGCTCATTTTCTTTTACGAGGATTCTTATATTTGGAACCAAATAGGTCTATTACGCTTCATGCGATCTTTAGACTCACTAGCAGTCTGATATTGTCCTTCTGGGACATTAATTCTAATTATAGCATATACAGCTGGATAGGTGATTTCATCACTCTATTTGGGTCAGTAAACATGTCTGGCAATCAATACGCTAAACTTGGAATTATGTTTTGGACTTCTAATTCTCATCCTTTAGTCCGAGGATCATTGATAATTCATAGATACTTATATCTTTTTCCAGCTATTTTATTTTCTCCCCCAAATGTCAAAAAAACTGACTCATTAAAATGAGTCTTCAAATCGAGCCTTAAATAAATTACTCTTGGATGGCTCTAGATACTTAGTATCATTCATATCCAACATAGATTTTTATCCTCCTTTGAGGTCCCATCTTAGAGTGCTGTGGTGGAGCACTTTTCATACTTAAATATTCTCATATGGGAACTATTTGGTTTCTGACCCTAAACCAATAATGATGGGGGGATCTATCAATTATTCATTGGCTTGACGCGAGTCATTGGTACTAAACAATTTTTGTGTATGAACATGAACTTCAGGATGTTCAACACTTATTCAATTGGACATAGAATAATCATCAAAGACTTGAGATGTGAATTCACCAACATTATCAAATAACCTTGCAAACTTCAGGTTGCAGTTTGATAACAAGGATAAATGTGAATATCTAGTCGATGCATCCATCGAATTTATGCGTCAATCGAGTCAATGCGTCCACTGAATCGATGCGTCTATTATAACCATAAGGAAGAAAATTTTCACATGGTGGGTGATCAGCCCGTAACCATTTCCTTGTAAATATTTCAGAAAACTATTAGATTCCAAATTATTTATCTGGTGAAAGCCAGATTATCATATTGCTTTCTGAGCAAGTAACATATGATAAATCATTAAGAAGAATCTTCTAGATCTTCATGGAATGTCCACATAAATTTTCATAATTTCTCGCATCATCATTAAACCAGGATGACCAATCCGGTTAAGCCAAATATTTAATCTTAGTAAACTTCTAGTTTACTTTACATTCGTAGTAAATTTCTGGTTTACTTTGCTTCGCTAATCACTTACTCCCTTCAAAGAATATTATAATTAGAATTTCTTTCTCGGAAATTCAAAGCTAATTATGGGAGTTATCGTAAAACAAAGACCGAGACGATCACTTTAGTAGCCACTTCCTTGACGGATTTTGTTTGTCTGGTCTTTTTCTTTTATGTGTCATAAAATGACTGCTTTACGGTTTTATTGCATTAGAGATATTCTCTCAACATAACTGAGTTAAATTCACTTACAGATTTCAAGTCTTGTAATCTTAAATATCACATTCTGGTGATCACACTTTTCCTTTGAGAATTGTTCGAAGAACTTAATGAACATAATTTTCTAGATATGTCACTTATTGTATATGTGAGATTCTCTAATTCTCCCCCTCGAGATGGTGAAACTTCAGGTTCATCAATCTCGAATTGCCACCCTAGAATCAACAACATTCTTTAATACTTAACTTTTGAGATTTGGGAGAGTAAAACGCATCAATGACTTTAAATTGCGTTCTCATAGGCAAATTTTAAATATGCTCTTCAGGAGTTTTCACTCAGCTTTACACTTCTTAATATTGTATTCACACTAGATTCTTTCATTTAGAGAAATCTCTCTTATCTCTTACCATTTTTATCCCGTAGAAAATACTATCTTTGTGCTCTTCTAGGGCATTCATATACATATGTTCTTCTTAAACATTCAATATGTTTCTTATACTATCTTGTATAGTACCATCTTTATTTTCTCACTTCTGGTGAAAATATGAGTTCTTGATAGAAACTCTTTGATCTTAATATTGACCGTTCAGGACAATCTTTATAGCCACATTGGCTTAGTGTTATTACTGTGATCTTTATATATAAGACTTCACATTCACTTCATGGAATAGACCATAATCAACTTGTTACTATTTTCTTTTCACACTTCTAGTGAGAATTTAATTTCTACCAAGAAACATCTTGGTCTTGACCACTCAAGACAACTTTTATAGCCACTTCTTTGACTTAGTGCTATTAGTGTGATCCTCTCTTTTCTCATATAAAATGTCACATTCATTTCAGGAAATTGACCATGAGATGTGATTCATGAATTTTGTTGTAAGAACCCAACATATTCTATCAATATATCATATAATCACCTCATCACAATTAAAATATATTATAATAAAGTTTCATTATAACATGCTAAAGCAATATGATCAATAAACTAGAATTTTCTAAGTCATGTTTCGTATAATAAATCAAGCGATTAATGAAGCTAAATATAACAACAAAGCAACGATCGAACAGTGGGTATATTAAAGCATGATCGTTTTTTTTTTCTTTTATGTGTATGAATTATTTATCTCACGTTATAACATGGTGCGATAAGTAAAAGAAAGAACCATAACTGACGATTAAAGCAGTGAGATAATTTATCAAACTAATTTGAAACAAACGATTGATTCAACCAAACAATCAGATTATAAATTAAGCATGTCAACAGTTCGCAACGCAAAGCAGCAAGGTTCAAAATTAAATAATCATGTACCGGTTTCTTATAAAACATGGATTCATTATGATGCAACAAATAATGGTATTTACGAAAAACCATTTTAACGAATCTTAGTTTAGATGCACAACATACTTATACTGTTAATATAATTCAGTAAACTATGTACATATGTATATACATAATCAAGTTAATCAATATACTAAAAAATCTTTAATTTGAAGATTTATTGACTTAATTGAATAAGTATCCAAATATAGTATCAGAGAGAATTCGACGGTACCAAGGCCAAATAATTCTAGAAACTTTTCACCAAATTGTTCATCATTGCTAAACTGGTTCATACACCACGTAAAACCTCGTTACATGAAAAGGAAACAGCAATTGATAATTAATTTGACATGACTATGTCAAATGTCCAATCTTTTATATTAAAGTATTAAGTCAAAGTGATAATACCTAACATGTATCGATCTACAGATCAAACAAATAACCAAAGTATAAACATGTGTCATAAGTATAAAGCATCTAACTGTAATTGAGAATTTATATAATAATTATGCCATGTATTTATTAAACATGAGCCACAAACAAAATCATATAGCATTATATACTCTCATACTGATTTGAATAACATAGCATTCATCGATTTGTTTAAAGCACCATATGATCTCACAAGATCAAACTAATCAGACCAAAACATTCCAAACAATTAAAATAATTTTCAATTTCGGTAAATCAACAAAACTAAAATTAAGCATATGTGTTGGATTCTAGATCTTAGCGAATCAATAAATCATTAAACCAAACGTGAAATTCTAAGCGATCAAGCATGGATATATTTAACAGAGAGCCAATACCACAAAACTAACGATTTCTCAAATCTGTCATTGATGATTTTAAAACCACAAAAGAAAGCATGAAAATATTAAATAATATAATTTGAACATTGAATCATGATCATGAAACAATTTAATTTCATGTAAAGCAGATTGATAATATAAAACAATATCGACTATTGATTCTAAACGACAAAGCATGATGTGATAATTGTAAGCCGATTAAAGTATGAAATAAATACTTATCTCTGATATTGGAGGTAGATTAGAGATCACGTCGGAGAACATGAAAAACATCGGTTAGACGGAATTGGTATAAGTTAGAGATTTTGATAGATATTTTTTTTTTAGTTTAGACGGTTAGGGTTTCGTGTTCAGACGGTTAGGGTTTCGTGTTGATAAAGAAAAAGAGAGAAGAAATTGTATTGTTTTATTCCATCAATAATAGAGAATATATATAGGATTACAAATACTTAGGGAGGAAGTACAACTTGGAGAACAAGTAATTCTAAAATGTTCTAGAACATGACCTATAATGGACATCTATTTAATGGGTTTATAACAAAAACCAATATTATTTCACGTTTGGCAAGGATAATCTTTGGTGATAATTATTTGAAAGATATAAACCGCTTTTAAAGATTGAATGCCAAGAAGTCACTAACACACAAGCCAAGTCGGTTATCTGAACCGTCTAACAAACTTGACATTCGTATATAACGAACCGAACCAGACCAATCAAACATCCACAACAACTCGCTTGCAATTTTTCTTTTCTTTGGTCACATCTCGCATGCAATTTAAAATTTGGAAATTGACAACCAATCTTAGGGTTGGGCAAATAAACCGAACCAAATCGCACTGAACCGAACCGTAATTAAGTGTTTGGTTTGGTTTTGGTTCTATCTATAAACCCATTTGGTTGCTATTTTAAAAATATTTTGATTTCGGTTCGGTTTCGGTTTAAAACCGTAAAACCGTTCGGGTTTTCGATTTTTAAAAAGTATTTATATTATTATTAGTTTAAGAAACCTTAATCATATAGTGGGATACTAATTACCCAAATTGTATTTATTCTTTATAAGATATATATTGATAATTATTCTACTTTAAACTATGTTTTTCTCTTATGATTTTTTATAGTTAATTCTTGATGTTGTTTATTTACTTTATTGTGTTTGATCAAAATATCACAACAATTTGAAGAAAAGGCAAACAATAATAATTGATGATGATAATAAGAATGTTTTCTAGTTTTCTTCTTCTAGCTATTAGTTTTTAAAAAATTAAGTTTACAATTTATTTAATTTAAATTATGTTCTTTAATTTTTATTTTGTTTAATTCAAATTTTTTTTTAACTTTTTTGACAATTTTGATTTTATATATTTTTTTTTCTTTCAAATATCATGAATAAACTGAAACAACTGAAACCAATCCGAACCGAAATCAAATGGTTTATATATGGTTTGAGTTTTTGTAAAACCGATAAACCGAAAAAACCAAACCGAATACAAATGGTTTCTATTTGGTTTAAATTTTTGTAAAACCGCTAAACCGAAAAACCGAGAAAACCGAACCGAAAACCGAAACACCCACCCCTAACCAAACTAATTAAGGTTAACCCGGCAAACAAAATGATACCATACCGGTGGTATAGAAAGAACCAATATTCTTAAACCAGATTCTACAAACTTCATGCAATTTGTAGTTATCTTCCAATTTCACTCCACAAGCAACGGTGCCTAACTGCCTACCCATCACATTCAAATCCACGAATCAAACAAATCACATTCCTGGAACCACATTAAACTTGAAACCAAACAGGATCACCAAACCCTAAATCAAACCCAGAATCAACAAAAAAGAAAAGAAAATCAGAACATATTTTGAAAATTAACAAAATGCATAGTCAGATTCAGATTTACACCAACAAATAATAAACAAACCCATAAATAAAAAGACCAGTTTTAAAATCCAAAACAACCCATAAAACAAGAAAACCGGCAAATTTCCCAAACCGGTAACGGTGGTTCGAGTTCCAATTAACCGGTGTAAATGTGGAGACGTACGGCGATGGTGAAGATGGTGATGAGACCGAAGAAGATGATGGTGTGGACGAGAATGGAAGCACCGCTAGTCTGCATATTCCCGAATTCGACGACTCGACCTCTCGCCGGAATCTGAAAGAGAAGTCCCGGAGTCAATAGCACGAACAGTATCACAGCGATCACTACAGGTCCCCAATCCGCCATGTTTTCTCACTTTCGTCAGAACAAGTAAGATATAGAGAGAGAAAGAGAAAGAGAGAGAGAGAGAGAGAGAGATGATTTTGAGAATTTGTTATGTGCTTTTGAATTGTACGAAACTTCTCGTGAGGTGTGAAAATGAAACGGCCGGTGGAGATGTCACGTGCGGATACGTTGCGTTTCGAACGACGTGACACGTGAGTCCGTGAGTAATGTAAACATTTTAATTTGGTTGATGGGCTCATCGAAATGGGCTGGTCGAAATTTGGCCCAATACTACCTATTCTTAAAAAGTTTTTGTTTTTTTAAACATCATCTTGTGATCGCCATCCTCTTACTATTAAAACCAAAACCAAAGTTGACGACAAAAAAAAAAAAAAAAAAAACCAAAACCAAAGTTGTTTGAGAAATAACAATTGGGCACACTGATATAAAATGTGGTTTTCTTTTGCGGATTGGGCAAGAATATCTTATATCAATAGCACTATGGAGCGTGCCTCCTAAGAAGGATCTTACTTGGTATATCAAATGGCCAAAAGGAAGACAAAAACATATCTTTAAACAGAGGCTGAAGATTCTCTTTAAGTATAGGTCAAACGATAAATCCGCAAAAGAAAGATCGCATTTTAAAAAAACCTTAAAGCATGTATTCTCATCGTGCGCATTCTTTTTTATATAATAAATTTTTAGTTATAATAAAATTTAATTATTCTATAACTGCAATTGATTATCCTATATTATTGGAAAGTTTCTCAATTGGGATATACGTACAAATACTTCATACCATATTTTATCAGATGTAGATTGTGATATGGTATGAATAATCATTTGCTGGTTTAACACATTTTTATTCATATGTCTTTCAGTGCTACGAGAGATAAAATCTTGTTATCTCAACAGATAATAAATGCTTTTATCGGCGTTAAGATTAAAGGAAGTAGTATCTACCGGTGAAGGTAACTCCAAATTCCATCATCATGTTTTATATTCCGTAATATTTGTATAATTTTGATATGTGGTTAGAAAAATTTGCGGCATTATTCAAGACGAGAGATCTTCTCAAGGTTTGACTAAGACATCGTGAACAAGATATCAAGACTATCTTGCAAGTAAACAACTATGCAAAAGATGATCATGCTAAAAATTCGGCATTGATGTAGATACACACCTAACTTCTTTAGAGGGTTGCATACTACCACCTCTAGAGGTAATTCTCATTTGCTATTTCAGTTTTCTATCGTTGTTTTTCTCGTTATTGTGTTTTTAAATCGTTGTTATATTTATGCAGCTTTTTTATCACAATGGACAAACTTTTGTTCCCCAAAATGGCCAATAGAACATGCAAAATAAAACAAGATTCATTGTAGTCACTTTGTTATCTATCAATAAAAAAAAAATCTATAATTTTTATCTTTTTGCTATAGAAAACTATTGATAGTAAAATTGCACTGATTTTGCATTAACTTATTTGAAAAGGTAAATGAACAACAAACAACAAAATTTTGTCAGAGGGTAGCTACGACGTATTGTTCGTTTAGCAATTTGAACCAAACAAAATCTCAAGAAGGTGAAGGCTTCCCCAAATCAAGTAGAGAATGTTTTGAAAGTTAATCATCGTTATGTCATGACAAGAAATAAACATCCTAATCATCATTCTCTCAAGAAAAAAAAAACCCAACTGCTATATGGTGATGTAAAGTGTATATGTGAGATGAAGATTGACATTATATCTTAAGGTTGCATGCCTAAGCATGTCAAGAAAGCCATGTCAAGAAGTTTCCAACAATTATTTTTCCAGTTTAATCCTAAAGATCAATGTGAAGGTTTGAGGAAAAAATACGAGACTTGTTGCTGCTTTAGAGAAGCAAATTTCTTGTGTCATGGACAAGTCTACCATTATATTTGGTGATGATGTCACCCATGGGAAGGACTCAAGCCCATCTATCAATGTTGTAAGTTAGTCTATAGTTTTTTTTTCTTTATGACCTCGAACTCTTGTGTAAGGTTGGCTTAAAATCACCAAATACGGTGCATCGATTAGCTCTCAAGGACGGAGAGAGGAAGTGAACATGGATCTATTCATAAAAATGAATGATGGGAAGCCGGATGGTGGCACTGACATGATAGTGTAAATGTCTCAATATTCTTATTTCTACTCCTAATTAATTTTTAATTTTAGCATCAGTTTCTCTTACGTAACTAATCTTTTTATATATTTTCCAAACTTCAGAACAAAGATTTGTTGTGAGCATTTTACTAGTCAATTGGGCATGCACCGGAAAGGATCATATTCTATAGGTATTAACCTAACTTGCTCTTTTGGTGCATACCTAACTATAGAATTGTGCATCTTTTTCTTCTCTTAAGATGTATTCTATCCTAATACGTTAGGGGGATATATGGAATCGGCAAAGGTCGATTTAATAAAGTCTTGTTGCCTGCATTTCAAAGCTATTCGCAATGTAAGACGTACTTACTACTGTTAACAACTAACTTATTTTAGGTGCTAATTGTAATTTCCAACTAACCATTTTAGACAGATCTTTTGCAGGGTGATGCATTGATCATAATCACGCAGTCGAGGTTAAAGAGCCCCAATGATATGTTTTCTGAATACAATACAATCAAGCATAACAAGGCACAACTTGTGGTGATTATACATGATGTTGATCTTATCGAGTTGGTGGCTTGGTTACATGTATTGTGTAGGAAAATGGAAGTCCCTTGTAAAGGGAAATTTCGTCTTTGAGTGATAACATAAATCACTAATCCATGGATTTAAACCCCACTAAAGTTTCTTTCCTTAAAGTTAACCCTGTTTTGTGTATATATTCGTGTTTCTTCTTCCAGGTAATTCACCAAAAGACTGTTGCTTGCGTGTGTTTGACCACAGTGAAGAATGAGGACACGCTCGAGTTCAGCAAAGTCTTGGAGGATAGCGAGCTAAAAGCTATATGAACTCGTGACAGTGTAATAGTGGTGAAATGCTACAAAAACATGTATACTTAAACATATATTTAACTTGTTTTAGTTATGGTAAATAGGGTAACTTGAACGACAAGTATGACCAATACTAGAAGAAGTGGGGATAAGGTATAATGGGATTCAAGTATGAAGCAAAGACAAAAGTTAAGGACAGTGTTCTTCTTAAGGAGGCTGCTCATATAATGATCTCTTTTGTTCTTGTTTAAGAAAGTAATGATCATTTTTTTGTTTAGCGAGTACTTGGATCCAAATTTTAACTTTAAATTTCTTATGGATATCAAACACTTGATATTTTATGCAGTTTTCTTATCCATTTCGTTCATGTGCTTGAAAAATATTGATCATTATTTTCGTGGAGTTTTTTAAATTTCACATAGTAATTTTAGCTAGATGATAATTCTTTGGAAATTTTAGGTTAAAGTTATGGAAATTGGTCTCAACAAAAAACCGTTGCTGAAATGCTAGAATCATATGATTCGCTCAACCGATGGCTCAAATCTTAGCTTTGCTAATCTTATCTTGTGCCGGCGGGTATCTGTTTCAACATGTAATTTATGCAGATCAAAAGTCCAGTAATAATTTAGAATGTTTAAGATTGCAAAGAGATGAGTATAATTTCAACTCATGCATTTCTGGATTATGTAAACGATTATTTTTTACGTTCATAGAACAAACAAGGTGAGAGATACTCACAGAAGAAAATTCGCGCGATGCGCGAGTACTCACCCAGTTATATTTGAAACTCATAAGCTTTTTTTGACAATAAATATCATGATTTATTCTCCTCACGATGGGCTAAAGAGCAATAGGGTGGGTACTTTTGAGATCCACCATCGTATCTCAAAAAAGATTGTCAATTTTAGGTTTTTCCTCGCTTTTATTTATGAAAGACGTTAGTTCCCGATTGTCACCTTCAAATCATACATATTATCCGACCTTATATCCAAACGGTGTGTTGAATTTATTAACCCACTTGGATCTTGCACATCCCGACATAATAGACTTTCTTACAATCCAAACAAATCTAACAACGTTTTCATCTTGATGGTAATTACTATCGAAATTACATTTCAAGTTTTCAACCATGTTTTTGGTGGGGGTTCCCATTTTATCTTCTAAAACTCGTGCTATTGAGATTTATCTCATTTTTTAGGACTGTTTTCGATTGATCCGCAAGCCATTCCGATATAGCTTGAACTCTTCGTGTGTATTTGGATGTACACTGTCGTTTGTGAAAGAAAAACTCCAAAACAAATCTAAACATTTAATTAAAATTGTATGAAAAATATAAGCACTACACTACAAGAAAACAGACATTTAGCGTCAGCATAATTCGACGCTAATTCGACACTAAAAGCCTTTAGCGTCAAATTAGCGTCGAAATAATTTTCGAAGCTAAAACGTCGACGCTAAATTCATTTCGACGCTAATTCGACGCTTATTTGGCGTCGAAACAAATTACGACGCTAAATCGACGCTAATTTTTCGACGCTAATTCGACGCAAAATAGCATCGATTTAGCGTCACAGTGTCTCGATGCAACGTATCGACGCTAAATTGATGCTATTTTGCATCGAAGTAGCGTCATCACTTTCGACATGTTCGACGCTGATTCGACGCTAAATAGCATCGATTTAGCGTCGTTTGTAATTTTTTTTTTTTTAAAAAAATTATAAAAATATATTAAAAATATTATAAAAATATATTAAAAATTAAAAACATTATAAAACAAAATATGCGATACAAATGAAATAAAAATCCTAATCTACTCTTGTTGTTGGGTTCTTAGGTTGATGACATCTTCCCGGATCATCTCTTCGGATTCTTGCTCGAATTGCGTAGGACCGTCAGGTGGAGGAGGCGGTGGAGGAAACTGAAGCCCTTGCAAGGCAGTTGCTAATGCCGGATTATCCACTGCAATGATGTTAAAGAGACTGGTCATTGCTGAAAGGTTAGTCTCTAGCTGCGAAATCCTAGAATTAGCAGTTTCCAACTGCCTGGTCAATTGCGGCTGAGACGGACCCGCGGTGTAAGAATATCGAGCCGACGAACAAGCTGCTGGAACATCTCTGATGGATCCAACACCCATCGTTCGTCCTTTCTTCTTCGGTGCAACCTATAAAATAAAAATGTTATAGAATAAAATTGTAATAAAAAATAATTTTAAATATATTAAAAAAATCTAAAAAATTACCTCTTCGTAAAGTCGATCCAAATCTTGGACACCCATCGTAGACTGGACAGATTCGTCTAGCTCTGTCAGTCGTGCGTTGTACTCGTTGAACGTTCGTTCTGCTTGAGCGGTAACAAACGTCCCATCCTTCTTCCGATGAGTTTTCTCCATCACTTTAACCATCGGAGGAAGATCACCGCCATCAGCCTGTTAAACAAAAATAAACAAAAATAAAACTTAAATATAAATTATATAAATATTTAAAATACAAAGAAATCAAATAAATTACCATATTCAGTCGTACTGTGGCGTACGATGTTTGACCCGCACAATGCTTTGAAGGTCCATCTCCTTCGGCCACTGGCGTGAGACGGGCTATAGAACACTTCCCCGATTTAGCCACCGAATGGGGATTCTCCCAGAACTGCACTAGACCCGACCAAACATCAGGATCCATCCCTATCGGCTTCGCCTCATCGCCTTTCGCGCGCCACGCTTTCTTCAAGTTACCGACGTAACCGTTGAGACGCTTTAGCGCCTTATGCTCGAACTCTGCTCGCACTTCGAAAGTACGAGCTTCTTCCCAATGCCACCCTTGCTACAAAAAATACGAATAATATTATGAATATATTTAAAATAAAATATTTTAATAATTAAAAATAAATAATATAAAAAGACTTACCGCCCATGATTCGAACCAAATATCCCGCACATGCTGCGGCGTCTGGCTCCAATTAGCATGGGGCATAGTGAAATAGGCCGCGATGGCCTTGGTGACCGAACGCGATACCTTGTTATCGCTAAACCTGTTAAACAAGAATTTACAATGATCTAATTATAATTTGTAATTAAAAATTAAATAACCTATATTAGTAATATTGTAAAAGATATAATCATACCATAAAGTACCAGGAGGCCTCATCGGATGGAGAGTCCTAACCCGTGTCTCTCGTCCAGGTTGGCGGAGAAGCTCGATAATCCGCATCATGAGAGGCGCGTTTGCCGGTGGCGGCTCTTGGTGGTCATCAGAAGGGTCTGCTGTGTCTTCTTCTGTCTGTGTCTCTGGCTCTGGCTGAGGCGGTGGCGGTGGCGGAGCTTGTGGTGCAACACGTGGTGGACCTCGTGGTGGAGGTCGTGGACGATATGTCGCAGCTTGCGAACCCGACGCTGATCCTGATCCTGATCCGCGACGACCATCGTATCCAGGAATCGTAGCATCCTCGCCAAATAACTGTCCGTAGGAAGGTGGTGGATCCGCCTATAAAACCAAAAAAAATAATAAATAAAAATAGAAAACATATAAATTCATAAATAAATATAAAATTTGTAAAAATAATTCCAAAAATGCTAAAAAAATTTAAATTTTGTATATAAAATATGAACATAATTTGTAAACTTGTTTTGTTATAATGTTTTCAAAAATTTATTTTTATAAGTTCATAATTATAGAGTATAAATGTAAAATTACTTATAAAATCGTTTTTATTTAAAATAAATATTTATTTAAATTTCTAAATTATAGATCAAATGATTTTTATTATATTTTACACAAATGTATATGTTTTGAAAAATTAAAATTCTTAAAATCATTTATTAATAATTTTCATAAATTCATGACTTTATAAATTTTATAAATACAAACACATAATTCTATTTACTACAAATCCATTTCAATTCCTATAAATCCAATTCAATTCCTACAAATCCATTCAAATTCCTAAAAATCTATTCTATTTTCTACAAATTCCTAAATCAAACTTAACATAATATTATTAACAAAAAAAAAAAAAATTACCATGTAGATCTCGAAGGTGGTGGAGAGGGAGAAGAATTTCGCGGGGAGGGAAGAGGTGGTCGCCGGCGGCGGAGAGAGAGAGAGAGAGGTCGCCGGAGTGTGAGAAGAGAGAGAGGAGATGGTGGCGGCGGGAGAGAGAGAGAGAGAGAGAGAGGTCGCCGGAGTGTGAGAAAGAGAGAGGAGATGGCGGCGGCGGGAGAGAGAGAGAGAGAGGTCGCCGGAAAGACGGGAGAGAGAGAGAGGTCGCCGAGAGAGAATGATGATGTGTTTGAGAAATCGAAAATGAGGAAGAAGAAGAAGTCTGCAGGTTTTGAGTTTTATTACAGTATCTGACGCTATTTCGACGCTAATTCGACGTAATTAGCGTCGAAATAGCGTCAGATTTAATTAAAAACCAAATTATTCATCTTTTCCGGATTCCCACGCACAATAAATGGTTACCGCGATTTTAGTGAAAGTTTTTAATTTAGCGTCGAATTAGCGTCGAATCTGAAATAGATTCGACGCTAATTCGACGCTAAATTGAATTGGTAAAACAAAACAAGTATAAAAAATTTTGGTTTCCCGCCTTCGGTTCAACCAAATTAATTGAGTTTAGCGTCGTTTTTGCATCGGATTATACAAAATCCGACACCTTTGCCGTTCTATACCCTAAACCCTAAAAACAGAAATTTTTAGATGTAGCGTCGAATTAGCATCGAATCAGAGTCTTTCGACGCTAAATCGACGCTATTTAGCATCGATTTAGCGTCGAAAGCCTCTGATTCGATGCTAATTCGACGCTAAATCTAAAAATTTCTGTTTTTAGGGTTTAGGGTATAGAAACCGCCACCTATACGAGAACTATCTTATCCTTTTCAATCTTTGTTACTACCGAATAATTAAAACTTTTGAAATTTTAAAAAACCTATTTAGTTCCGAAATTAGTTATGATAGTATATGTAAACCAATATAGTTTATAGAAATCTAAGACTTATATGCTGTTGTTTAAAAGTATAATTATATGAACTTAGTTTTTTGCAATTAAATTAATCAGTTTATATAATATATATGCTTCACTCGTAGTTGTTGACTTTTAAATGTTTTATTCTATACCCCAAACCCTAAAAACAGAATTTGGTAGATTTAGCGTCGAATTAGCGTCGAATTCATCTCGTTCGACGCTAATTCGACGCTAAATCTAACAAATTCTGTTTTTAGGGTTTAGGGTATAGAATAAAACATTTATACGAGAACTATCTTATCCTTTTCAATCTTTGTATATGCTTAAAAATTTAAAACTTTTGAAATTTTAAAATACCTATTTAGTTCCGAAATTAGTTATGATATTATATGTAAACTCGTAATTGTTGACTTTTAAATGTTTTATTCTATACCCTAAGTACCCAAAAATAAAATGTGTTAGATTTAGCGTCGAATTAGCATCGAATCAGATCAATTCGACGCTAATGCGACGCTATTTAGCGTCGAATTGATCTGATTCGATGCTAATTCGACGCTAAATCGGCTTATTTTTCTGAAAAAAAAACTTAATAATAATAGAAAATATAGTATAATAACAAATTAAAATTATCCGAAACAAATGAAATCAAAACAAAAATCCAAATAAAACACATGCATATGCTTCACTCCGAATCGTCATTTGAGTCCTCGTCATTCTCATCGGTATTTTCGTCACTCTCGTTTGCGAACTCGTCTTCCGGGTTTTCAGCATCGGTAGCCTCCGAAAGAATTTCAGCTTCTCGATTTTGCGGATCTATAAGAATGATGTTGTCTATTTCTTGTTCTGGAGTTGTTAGATCCACGGCAGCTTCATATTGCATAGGAGCGTCGTCGGATTCAACTATCATTCCTCTGGGCGCTATTTTAAGCACAGATAACCATGAAATCCCTGTTTTTCTGACACGTGGATATGGTATGAAACAAACTTGATCCGCTTGTGATGCAAGGACAAATGGATCGTACTTTGCATAAGAACGGGATCCGTTAACATCGATGACACCAAACTTTCCTACTCGAATCCCTCGCCCGACAACTGGATCAAACCACTCGCATTTCAAAAGGGTGCACTTTAAGTTAACCAAACCAGGGAATTGCACTTGAACAATGTCTTGTATAATGCCATAAAAATCCGTGTCCCCCGCTCGAACTACCACACCATAGTTTGCAGTTGCTCTGTTTTTTCCACGTTCGAATGTATGAAACACATAACCTCGTGTAAAATACATTGGAGATGACGTAACTTTTCCCAATGGACCTTGGATTAACTCTCTAAACCATACAGGATATGACGTGTCTCCATAATCAACCTGGCAAATATAGTATGCACATTGTAAAAATAATAAACACAAATTGTATATATAGGTTTTAATGGAAACTAGATATATATAATTTTGTTTTTAACTTACTTGAGTTTTCAACCATTTAGCAAAGTGGAGATCTTTACGTTTTTCAATCTCATCGGCGGATGCATTTGGGAAAGCCTCGACAACTTGGCGAATGAATTCACTACGAGAAAATATAGTTATAATAAATGTTTTCAAAGCATATATAAGTACGAAGATAACTCTTTTGACATCAGTCCATAGTTGGTAATTATAATATGTACCTCAAAAATGGGGTAACTTCATCGCATTGTAAGAGAATATATGTGTGTGCACAATTGTAGTCTTCGTATGAGACCCAATCTTCTTCTCTTGTGATTCCGGCATGTCTACCAACTGCACAGAATATATCTGGGACATCTGAAACCGGATACGCTTGCGCGATGCCACCATCGTCGTACCTACGTGGAGCTCTTTTTCGTGTCCGGACAGTGGGAGAGAAGTAATATGAGCTGAAATGAGAGGTTTCTTCGGTTAAACTTCCCGCAACGATTGATCCCTCAACCCTAGCCAGGTTTTTTGCCTTTCCTTTTAAGTGTTTCATGAATCTCTCGAAAGGATACATCCAACGAAATTGAACGGGCCCTCCTAAATCGGCTTCGTGAGGAAGATGGACAGGAAGATGCTCCATAACATCAAAGAAAGATGGAGGAAATATCTTCTCTAAGTTGCACAACAATATTGCGATGTTATGTTTTAGTTGTTGAATTCCATCTTCAGTCAGAGTTCGCACACACAGATCTCGAAAAAATGCTCCAACACCTAAAACCGAAGTTGAATATCATAAAAAAATATATATAATTTTTCACACATCATTTGTTTAGATATTTATATATCATCATAGAAATTATACCTGCAAGTGATTCATGCACGTTTGTTGGCAAAAGCTCTGCAAAGGCGAAAGGCAATAATCTCTGCATAAACACATGACAATCATGACTCTTCATGCCAGAAAATTTTTTCCCTTGCTCTACCGACTTAGAGAGTTTTGACACGTATCCATCTGGAAACTTTACGTCGGTGGAAACCCAGTTGAAGAATGTTGATTTGCCTTTGTTTGATAATCTAAAGATAGGGACTGGAGCTCTACCATCTCCCGTGAGATGTAACTCAAATCTAGAGCATATAAGAGGCAAATCCAATCTAGACTTCACGTTGTCTTTAGACCTGCCTGAAACGTTTAAGATGGTATGCATGATGTTATCGAAAAAGTTTTTCTCAATGTGCATGACATCAAGATTGTGGCGCAATAGATGATCCTTCCAGTACGGTAGATCCCAGAAAATGCTCTTCTTATGCCAATTATGTTCAACAAGGTATCGATCTGGAAGATTGGCCGGGATATTAAGCCAGTTACCACCACGTTTTGCTGTATCCTGAGCTCCCCAAAAATCAAGTTGACCTTCAATTTGCTCTCCTGAAAGATATGGAGGTGGTGGGATACGTACACGTTTGTCCTTTGTGAATAGTCTCCTGTTCCCCCGGTACGGATGGTTCATAGGGAGAAACCTGCGGTGACAATCAAACCAACAAGATTTTCTACCATTTTTAAGTTGGAAGGCATTTGTTTCATTTTGGCAATACGGACATGATAACCGACCATGTGTTGTCCAACCAGATAACATTCCGTACGCTGGAAAATCGCTTATCGTCCACATAAGCACAGCTCGCATGGTAAAATTCTTTTTCCTGGAGTAATCAAAAGTCCGAACCCCATGAGACCACAACAAGTTCAACTCGTGAATCAGCGGCTGTAAAAACACATCAATAGATCTTCTTGGATGCTTCGGACCAGGGACTAAAATACTCAAAAATAAAAATTCCCTCTGCATGCACATATCAGGCGGAAGGTTATAAGGTGTCAATATAACCGGCCACAAAGAATATTGCCTGCCAGACATACCAAACGGACTAAAACCATCTGTACATAGGCCAAGATAAACATTGCGCTTCTCTTTAGCAAAATTAGAGTGTACCGATTTGAAGTGTTTCCAAGCTTTTGCATCAGAAGGATGATGAACTTCTCCTTCAATAGTTGAATGTTCCGCATGCCACCTCATTGATGCAGCTGTTCGTTCCGAATGATATAACCTTTGTAGCCTATCTGTTATGGGTAGGTACCACATTCGCTGGTACGGCACTTTACTTCTACCAGCTCCTTGGGGCTTAAATCTTGGTTTGTGACAAAATCGACATTCCTGTAGATCTTCATCATCTTTCCAAAATATCATGCAATTGTCAATGCAAACATCTATCATCTGCGAAGGTAATCCTAAACTAGAGACTAGTTTTTGTATGTCGTAGTATAACTCAGCAGCTTGATTACCCTCTGGCAAATATTCTTTTAGAAGAGCTGCCCAATCATCCATGCAACTCTCAGATTGATTATGATCAGACTTTATTGTCATCATCCTAGATGCCAATGATAATTTAGACAGACCTTCCCTACAACCTTCATAGATTGGTTGGTTTGCAGAATCAAGCATATCATAGAATTTTTTTGCATCTACATTGGGTTCCTCAACAACATCAGGAGTAGACATAACTCCAGGAAATGCATCGGTTACCATTTCTTCGAACCTATTATGCTCTAACCCGATATCATGATCATTTTCTATAACAAATTGATGCTGATCATATTGCTCATTCGAATAACCCTGATTCATAGGTTGGTAACTAGTACTACCCGAAGTTTCATCTTCATATCCCTCACCATGATAAAACCAAACATAATACTCAGGTGTAAACCCTCTATTAAATAAATGCGTACCAACTGTATCAATTGTCTGCGGTCTCGAATTTTTGCACTTCCGACACGGGCACACCATGAAACCGGTCCGTTGAATTGTAGGCACACTACTCGCTTGAGCCATGAAAATTTCAAGGCCGTTGAGAAACTCTTCTGAAAACCCTCCATTTTCATCTTTACGATGATACATCCAGCGTCTGAGTTCGTATATATCGCCCATTTTTTTTTCAAAAATTAAAAATTTTGTTTTTCTAAAATTAAAATTTTTTTTTATTTTAAAATTTTTTTTGAAAATTTCTCGATGGTTTCTTGGTCTGAGGAAGGGAAGGTATATATAGGAGATTATAGCAGCGATTTAGCGTCGATTTTGCATCGCAAATTTAGCATCGAATTAGCATCAAATAAAGTTGTGTCGAATTACCATCGACTTAGCCTCGTTTTTGCGATTAACAAAACCGTCGCTACATAAGTAGGTGAAAACGTTTTTAATATGGCACCTACCTACCAAATTCGATGCAATATTCGATGCTAATACGATGGTATATTTTCGACGCTAAATCGACGCTATTTTAGCGTCGATTTAGCGTCGAATGGAGCCTCTAGACGGCATTTCGACGCTAAATCGATGCTATATAGCATCGATTTAGCGTCGATTTTATTCGTCCCTATATAGCATCGAAATAACATCGAAAGTTGCAGGTCACACAATTATGACGCTAATCCGACGCTAATTTAGTGTCGAAATATTTTCGACGCTATATTTCGACGCTAAAATCGGGTTTTCTTGTAGTGCTAAACTTGTGAGGGAAAAAAAAAATTGCAACCACTAAACATTTATTTGTATCAAAAGCACTAACATTGGTTGTTTCTTTAACGCCCGAATTCTTTTACAATGGAAGATGAGTGTGGCACATTAGCCAAAAGTAATATACCATGACAGTGTTTTTTCTTTCTAAAACACATTTAAATTATATCAATACTTTTGGGATGTGATTGGTGATTAAAGTAGAGAAAATGAAAAGAATATACGAGAAAAAAAAAAGAAAAGTCTTTTCAAAACAAAAAATAATTCTACTAAGTATTAGACCATTTACCATGGGGATGTTGAATAAAAAATTCAACTGTTGAATCACTACAACGAGGGTGTTGAAACATGACATGTCATTTAGGGTGTTAAATAAATTCAACTAGTTGAAAAACCAAAAACGAGAAGAATCGTAGCCACATGGACCAATGAGAGAGAAGAGTGATTAATAAAAACTTGCGTAAAAATTGTTGCAAGGAGAGAGAATGTTTCGCTGCCACATGTCTTATTTTGATTTGATTCTTTGATTTTTGAGATTTTTATTCCATCTCTTATCTTTGAGATCAATTATTTCATAATACTCATTTTTATTTTCTTATAAAAATTATATCAAAATTCATCATTTTTTATACTCTATAAATAGAGATTTCTTTCATTTAATTTGGACACAGAAAAAAAAATCCATTTTTTCCCCTTATTTTTTCTATTAATCTTCTATAAAATCTCTATTTTAACATATATATATATATATATATATATATAGTCAGATGGGAAAAATATTAAACAAATGATAACTTTTTTTTTTAAATGATAATCTTTATTTCTTGTTTTTCTTACTTGGAAAAAAAATCTAAAATGAGAAAGAAAAAAATATTAAACTTATATTGTTAATTTAATTTTATTCGTTAATTGTTATTTAATTGTTGTAATCATAAAAACAAAAAAAAAAATAGAATAGAAAAAAGAATGGTGGGGTATAGTGTTGAATAAAATTCAACACAACCATTGTCGAAGAAAAAAATAAAATGGGTGTTGAATTCTTAGGTGGAAGAAAGAGAAGATGATGTGGAGTAAAAAGTAGGGTGTTGAATTGTGAAACCATTGTACATGGTCTTAGAAGAGGGAAAAATTCATCTATACTACTTACTTTTTGACAGTTTTAGAAATTTTTTTTTTCTTCCAACTTTTATATATATTTTTTTCCATCCATTTTCTATTTATATCAACCAATCATAGCTTTGGGGTGTGATTGGTGATTAAAGTGGAGGAAATGAAAAGAAAATATGAAAAGAAAAGAAAAGTTTTTTTAAAAGAAAATAAAATTCTACTATGTATTAGAGGAGGGAAGAATTCCTCTATACTACCATATCTTTTCTTCCAACTTTTTTTACTGATAAATAGAGAGAATTACTCATTTCTCTTGGTCAACCAATCACAGCATTGGTACATCTACAGTTTATTTAATACTCTTTCAACCAAAAAATACCTCTTTCAATCAAATTTAAAGGTTAAACTCAAGTATACAAATTTTCTTACATCATGGAACCAAAAATAAAATATTATAACCATGATCATTCTAAGCGGATCGGATCCCTGAAAGCTGAAGTCCATAAAAATCACTTTTAAAAAGATTTGTTTCTTAGTCTTAACTAATATTGCGAATTCCCAACAAAACGAAATTAAAAAAGGGTTATGATATACAAATTAAATCGTTCGTCAAGATCTCACAAATACAGTAAATGATCAAGAAGGCTAGCAATCCACATGTAATACCTACAAGAATTTTGGTTATAAAAAGCCATATCTAGAAGAAAACATTTAACCCTATGGTACGTGGTTTTCTCAAGGCCATGTCTTCTGGTGCATAACCCAAGTTTTAAATCTAGCTACAAATGAGCCCAAATTTCGGATTTTCATTGACCAAGAAAAATGAGTAAAATTCTCTTGAGTTTTTAGTTAATTGTCAGAGTGAGAACAGAATCTTCTTTTACAAAACGAGCCCACCTAAACTAAAGCAGTAGTGGAAAATAAAAACAAAAACAAAAAGCAGTAAATAGACACCAAAGCTTTTTGTTCTACTCTCCACACTGCACACAGTTACCCAAAATTTTCCAGAGTCATTTCTGTTTTCTCCTTCACTTTCTAGGGGTTTCTTGGTTTTACCTCTTTTGCTTTTCTCTTTTTCGTTTTATTGTCTTTTATGTTCTTTCTGGAACCAATCCAAGGCAAAACAAAACCACAGAATCAAAATCCACACTTTCTCAGATTTTCCCGAGAAAAAAAGAATGAAACCATCAGCTTCCAGATTTTCTTTTACTTTCACACACTTTCTCGCACTCTATTGTCTTCTCACACAAACCCATGTAGCTCAAGGATCCCATCAATGGCAATCACCAATCAAAACCGTCGTCGTTTTGGTAATGGAGAATCGATCTTTCGACCACCTCTTGGGCTGGATGAAGAAATCGGTTAACCCGTCTATTAACGGTGTAACCGGTCAAGAATGTAACCCGGTTCCGAATTCTACACAAACCATTTGCTTCACTAGCGATGCAGAGTTTGTGGATCCGGATCCGGGTCATTCGTTCGAAGCTGTGGAGCAGCAGGTTTTCGGGTCGGGTCAAATCCCGTCGATGATGGGTTTCGTTGAGCAGGCGCTTTCAATGCCGGGAAATTTGTCGGAGACGGTCATGAAAGGATTCCGGCCTGAAGCTGTACCGGTTTACGCTGAGCTGGTTAAGGAATTTGCTGTGTTTGACCGGTGGTTTTCTTCGATTCCCGGTCCGACTCAACCGAACCGGTTATTCGTCTATTCTGCTACCTCGCATGGTTCCACAAGCCATGTCAAGAAGCAGCTTGCTCAAGGGTATGCATTATTATCAAATTCCTTATTTTTTAATTAGTCCCAGTTAGTTTAATTTCACATTTAACCACCGAATTTTGCATTTAAGGGAAAAGAAATTAGGGTTAAATTTACATTAAACTGAAGAAGTAATTTCTAAATATAATTGATTTCAGGTATCCACAAACAACAATATTTGATTCGCTCCATAGCAACGGCATCGACTTTGGAATATACTTTCAGAATATTCCGACAACATTATTCTACCGTAATCTCCGACAACTAAAATACATTTTCAAATTGCATCAATACGATCTGAAATTCAAGAAAGACGCAGCAAATGGAAAGTTACCGAGCTTAAGCGTAATCGAACCGAGGTATTTCGACCTCAAGGGCTTACCGGCCAACGACGATCACCCGTCGCACGATGTGGCTAATGGTCAGAAACTGGTTAAAGAAGTGTACGAGACACTTAGGTCGAGTCCACAGTGGAACAACACGCTCCTAGTCATAACCTATGATGAGCATGGTGGGTTTTATGATCATGTCAAGACTCCTTTTGTTGGTATACCAAACCCGGATGGGAATACCGGACCGGCTCCTGGTTTCTTTAAATTTGACCGGTTGGGTGTTCGGGTTCCTACCATTATGGTTTCACCTTGGATTCGAAAACGAACCGGTTAGTTCCTCTTTTTCTTTTTCTTTTTTTATCAATGATTTCTCTACAATTAGTTTTACAAATTTGTTTTTCTAGTGTGCATTGCTTTTTTATAGATTTTCTTTTCTAGCTTTTTGTCAAATTAATATTGAAAAACTCCGGTTTTTGAGCATCATATATTGATATATAAATAGATATGCATTATACATTTCTCTGTTTCACTAATGAAGACCATCCATCGTTGAGTTGAAAATTATTTATTTTTCTAACCCAAAAAAAGAAAGTCATTTGTATTTCATGTATTTCCACTTTCTACTAGTATTTCAGACAGAGTTTTTGACATTTGTTAACAAAATTTAAGGCTAAAAAACCAAATCACATGGGCAGGTTTTGACAACTACTATAAAACACAATTTATTATATTCTTGATTGTATCCATTAATTGTGAGTGGAAAAAATAATTGAATCTATTGATAATTCCATTGAAAGATATATTATATAATTTGTCGGCGTCGTCGCGTGATCATGTTTTCAACTATCCTCTGACCATATTTGATTTTTTGATTTTATTACATAGTTTAATAACAACTCATTATGTATTTTGGTACTAACATGTAATTTTATTGTGTGTGTGTGAGTGAAGTGGTGAGTGAAGCAAAAGGACCAACAGAGAGCTCAGAGTATGAGCATTCATCAATACCAGCGACCATCAAGAAACTCTTCAATCTCTCTTCAAATTTCTTAACACATAGAGATGCTTGGGCTGCTACTTTCGAAGATGTTGTTTCTCACTTAACCGCTCCTCGAACAGATTGTCCCATGACTCTACCTGAAGTTACACCAATGAGAGCCACTGAGCCTAAAGAAGACGCATCACTTTCTGAGTTTCAGAGTGAAGTGGTTCAACTTGCAGCGGTTCTCAACGGTGATCACTTCCTAAGTAGCTACCCGGACGAAGTTGGGAAGAAGATGACTGTGAAACAAGCTCATGAGTATGTTAAAGGAGCTACTTCTCGGTTCATTAGAGCTAGCAAAGAGGCAATGAAGCTTGGTGCCGATAAATCTGCCATTGTCGATATGCGATCTTCGCTCACTACACGGCCACGCAACCTGTGACCAACGAGAAAAAAAATGATTACAAACTTTGTGAAGTAGGCTTGTTTGTTTTGCTTGCATTCTTCTTCCTCTGTTTTTGATCTGAAAATGTATGGTTTGATGTTTGAAACCCTGGAATTGAGGGAAAAGGAAGTAGACAAAAGTCATAATTAGTGTCACTATATAAGTGCTTATCAATTAATAGTTTAATAGCTTCATCTGCTCTCACCATTGTGGATCTACACAAGTTTATCTTAAGTGTTTTATTGATCAGAAGTTTATCTTAACGTGCAATTATTCAACAAAGAAATGCATTTGGATTGAGAGTTGATGGATATATTATATTGCAAATGGATAAGCCGAGAGTAATTGTGTCGTACTTAGCAGATAATTACTAATGTTCAAAGAGACAAACTTCACTAATGTTTTGCTAATCGCTTCCTATTTTGAAGATAACTAGATAAGCTTAGTTGAATTTTTCTCTCTCTATCAGATAACTAGATAAGGACAATTGAATTTTTACTAATTTTTCTTTCACTCTCTATCAGATAATCATTCTAAAAAATTCCTATATATAGATTCACAATCACACGCATAGATAATTCTCGTTCCTATATAAATCTCCACTTCTTTCATCTTCTTGAAAGACACAAGATTTAATAATCAAAACAACATTAAGAATGAGAGGTAAACATCTTTCTTTATTAGTTCTCATTGTCTTGGCCTCCAATGAAGTTCTTGCGAAGCACAAGTCTTCAACATCTAGATTAAGAAGAAGTGATTTCCCAAAAGATTTCATTTTTGGGTCTGCAACTTCTGCTTACCAAATCGAAGGAGGTGCTCGTGAAGATGGTAGAGGACCAAGTATTTGGGATACATTTTCTGAAAAATATCCAGAGAAGATAAAAGATGGTAGTAATGGATCCGTTGCAGATGATTCTTACCATCTTTACAAAGAAGATGTGGCTTTATTGCATCAGATTGGTTTCAATGCCTATAGATTCTCAATCTCTTGGTCAAGAATCTTGCCTCGTGGGGATCTAAAAGGAGGAATCAACCAGGCTGGTATTGATTATTACAACAATGTGATTAATGAGCTTTTGTCCAAAGGAATCAAGCCTTTTGCCACAATGTTCCATTGGGATACACCACAAGGTCTTGAAGATGCTTATGGTGGATTTCGTGGCGCTGAGATTGTGAACGATTTCCGCGATTATGCAGATCTTTGCTTTAAGAATTTTGGTGATAGAGTGAAGCATTGGATGACATTGAATGAGCCGTTGACAGTTGTGCAACAAGGTTATGCTGTAGGTGTAATGGCTCCAGGAAGATGCTCCAAATTCACAAACCCTAATTGCACCGGCGGAGATGGAGCCATCGAGCCTTATATCGTCGGTCACAACCTCATCCTTGCTCATGGAGCAGCCGTCAAACTCTACAGAGAAAAATACAAGGTTTGTTTTTTTTTAATAAAAATTACGTTCACTTTCTTGCTTTCTCTTTCTTTCTTGTCAAGTAACCTAAAACCGTAATCGTTTATAACCTATCAACCCTAAAATATTCTATATTACGATCACCGAATCTTATTAGGTTTATTCAACTAACGATTTTTATGATCCTCTTCTTGAATGTTGTTGTTCAACAGGCGTCTCAAAAAGGTCAAGTTGGTATTGCATTGAATGCGGGTTGGAACTTGCCCTACACGGAATCACCCGAGGATAAGTTAGCCGCGGCAAGAGCCATGGCCTTCACATTCGACTACTTCATGGAACCGCTAGTGACCGGTAAATACCCGGTGGACATGGTCAACAACGTAAAAGGCGGTCGCTTGCCTAGATTCACCGCAAAACAGTCCAAGATGCTTCAGGGCTCATATGATTTCATTGGCATCAATTATTACTCTTCTTCTTACGCCAAGAACGTCCCTTGCTCCACCGAAAACGTCACATTGTTCTCTGATCCATGCGCAAGTGTGACAGGTGAAAGAGAAGGAGTTCCCATTGGTCCAAAAGCTGCATCGGATTGGCTTTTGATATATCCTAAAGGAATTCGTGATCTTGTTCTATATGCAAAATACAAGTTCAAGGACCCTGTTATGTACATAACCGAAAACGGTAGAGATGAAGCTAGTAGAACCGGTGAAATCTTGCTTAAAGATGGTGATAGAATCGATTACTACGCTCGACATCTTGAGATGGTTCGAGAGGCTATCTCGGTTGGAGCCAATGTGAAGGGTTTTTTCGCGTGGTCGCTGCTAGATAACTTTGAATGGGCAACGGGATACATGGTCCGGTTCGGGTTGGTTTACGTTGATTTCAACGATGGATGTAAGAGATATCCCAAGAAATCGGCTCATTGGTTTAGAAAGTTGTTGCATCAAAAGAAAAGCAATTGATGAGATTTGTTGTATCATTCCAGTTTATCAAATATCTCCATTACTCTAAGATGTTTATTATTATTATTATTATTAGATGATTAACCGTGCATATGCGCGGAATTGTTTATAGTTGTTTCGTGGATGTAACAAAAAGTTGCTTCACTTTGCGGGATGAGTTGATGATTTTATATAAAACAGTGCTCCTAAATATTTTCTCTTGACATTTTCACTAATATATTTTTGAAAATTTATATATATTTTCAATATGTGCTAATATTGAGAAAACTCTATAACCTCCTTTTAAAACAAGGAGAAGATAAGCATTAGTGAAATCAAATGTGAAATCAAGGCAACCACATAACATAACTAAACAAATAATTTAAGTTATTATATATATATATATATATATATATATTAATTGGATGTAAAATTTATTCATACGAAAAAGTTTTTATTTATGAAATTTTATCGTGGAAGCAGTAAATACAGCCTAAGAGAAATTCACCGTGAAGCGAACCACATTTTCAATCCATTATCGTATCTTGTATCTCCCATCTCTTTGATCGAAGATAAGTGGTTTCGGATTTACTTGTCAATAGTTTGAGATAATTGTGGAGCCATAATTGGTGTCTCCCCATGTCTTCTACTGTTTCGCTCCCGCCAAATCGAATGAAGAGTGATTTGAAAAGCATATCGCAAGAGAAACAAACGGGTTTTATCTTGCGATGTATCCAACAACACCTCGACAATTATGTCCCAATCCGCGGAGTAGGAGGATACCAACAGATTACAGATCAATTTTTGCCATACCTCATCTGAGTACCTACACTTAAAATAGAGGTGGTTTAGAGTTTCCATGCTACTTTGACAAAGAACACATGAACCATCCACACCAATGTTCCACGTCACCATACGATCCCCCGTTGACAACCTATTATGGAAAGCTAGCCATGTATGAAATACGTACTTAGGAGTAGCATAAGTGAACCAAATTCCCTTCCACCACTCTTTAGTAGGTGTTCCTCTCTGATCAAATTCCAAGTCACCTTAGAGTTGAATATCGGTTTGTAATTATCTCCTTTTTGTCTCCATAGAACCACATCGGCATCATGAGTCATACTATGTCTCCTTTGTTCTTCTATGACATCTTCCACCATGTTGTATTTGTCTAGTCTATGTCGATGGCGTCGATGCGTTTGGAGCATCCTACTCACCATAGCATGGTTTTAAATTCCCAAATCAATATAGCCCCGCTCATCCGTTAAATCCATTAACCTTCCTTTGATTGACGAGATATCATACCAAAAAGATGCAGTGACACCATTTCTTATTTCAACTCTTGCAAATGTTTTCGATACGTCTCGATACTTTAGCAGCTTCTTCCACATCCAAGATCCAGATGTTGTTGTATTTCTTATAGTCTAGAAAGATCCCTTGCGAATTAGGTATCGACGAATCCAATTAACCCATAATAATGAATGAGCTGACAAGATCCTCCATATAAGCTTTAGACAACTCACTTTATTAGCTTCTAGAAGTGGTCTTAAACCTAAATCGTCGTCTTCAGCCTTAGGTTTGCACACTTCGCTCCATGCAATCTTAGCTTTCTTTGAGTTTAGTTCCGGTCCCGACCAAAGGAAAGCAGCGCACAGTTTATCAATCTATGTTAGAAAAGCTTTCGGAAGTCGATATTCCGAGATCCAGAAATTTGTTAAACTGTGAATGACTGACCCGATAAGTTGAAGCCGACCTACGAAAGAAAGATGTTTTGCTGTCCAGCAACTTATCCAACTTCGAATTTTCTCTAACAATGGATTAAAGTCATGTGTTGTCATTCTCTTTGTTAGGAGTGGTAAACCCAAGTATCTCACTGGCAATGCACCTGAATCAAAAGGGAATTGATCAAGAATTGTTTCTTGAGTTTCCTCTTATATACTAGCCATGTACAATGTCGACTTCTCATGGCTTATGTTAAGTCAAGAAAACTTTGCAAAGTCTCTGAAGACGTTGAGAATGCCCTCTATAGATTGCTTCTTTCCATGTGCAAATACGAGCAAATCATCGGCGAAACATAGATGGGTGAGGTTTAAGTGTTTACAATACGGGTGATAACCAAATTTGCAATCCAGAGCCGCTTCCAACATCTTTGAAAGCACATTCATACAAATAGCAAAGAGATACGGCGATAAAGAACAGCCTTGTCGAAGATCTCTTTCACTTCTGAAAAACCCAGCCAATTCACCGTTTACTTGAACCGAGAATGATGTCGTAGTAATGCAAAGCCTGATCCAATGAATAAATTTTTCTGGGAAACTCATTGCTGATAAAATGGAGAGCAAAAATGGCTAGTGAATCGAATCAAACGCCTTTGAGATATCAGTTTTTACCGCACATCTCGGGGATACCGTGTCTTTGTGATAGTTTTTCACAAGTTCAGAGGCTAATAGAACATTTTCCATCAACAAACGATTCTTCACAAACGCTAATTGGTTCGACGCTGTGAATTTCGGGAGAACCACTTTGAGTCTATTTACCAAAATCTTTGAGATAATCTTATACAAGACATTACAACAAGATATTGGCCTGTAGTCTTGCAACACTATCGCCTCGGTTTTCTTTGGAATTAGAGTTAGAATAGTTGAGTTGATTCCCTTAGATAGAAACCCTTTATCAAAGAAGGATTGAACTGCTACCACCAAGTCTTTACCCAATATTTCTCAAGCTGCTTTAAAAAATTCTATTGTATAACCATCTAGCAATTTAAGTTAATATATGTCAATGAAAACCACTCCCCAATCATTATTTTGATACTGTGAACAAAAAAAAATCCAATGTAGTAAAAAAAAAAAATCAATGTAGTAGTTGATGATGAGTAATCAGTTGCTACAAACAACATTGCAGAGATTATCACTTTAAGCATAAGTACTTGATTGTACAAATTAATTTTGTTCTAACACATTCTCGTGAATTTGTTCTTCGCAAAATATAATTCCCCACATGGTTTTGCATGGACACGAAATTTTTTTTATTAAACTACGATTTCTTACTCTTCTTTCTAGGATACTTAATAACCAATTAACCATCATCACTTTAGGGAAAAAGGTCAATTTATTCCCAACTATTTGCAATTTACAGTTTTATTCCCCAACTATAAAGGTTACAATTTTATTCTCCAACTAATCGTTGACTTTACAAATTGAGATTAAAAAAAGTATACGTTAACCAGTAAATAGAAATTGTTAAAGTCTTCTTCAAATTTTCCTTGACGATTCAAAACAATCACTTTTTCCCAATTTGAGAAAGAGAAGATAAACCCTAAATTAGAGGGGAAACCAATCCTTTTAATTGATTCGACCAAAATCAAGCTCAAAGCTTACCAAAATCGAATTCAAAACTTCATATCAGTATGAGAACAATGTATGAAAGTTTCTCGTTATGTTCTTCATCGTCTGATTTTCCGATTTTCTCCTCTGATTTCGAGTTTTCCTTTAGCAAATCGCCTACACATTACATAGAAATTAGTTTAGGATTTATGTTCTACTTTTTGGGAAGAACATCGAGCTCAAGGTTATTAAAACGAGACCTGAAAAATTAGACTGATATTAAACTTAACAATTTCTGTTTAATGTTTAAGTTTACTTTTTTTTTTAATCCTTAATTTGTATACTCAACGATTAGTTGGAGAATAAAATTGTAACCCTCATAGTTAGGGAATAAATGTGTCAATTATATATATAGTTGGAGAATAAATAGACCTTTTTCCTCATCACTTTACCAAATTAAAAAAAAGAGTTAAATAACATCTGAAACAAACTAATGAATACATCGCCTCCAAAAGAAAAAGCAAAGCAAAAGGTAGCATAGAGACATCATGTCTCAGACATGACAAAGTAACAGAAGTAAATAGAGGTTAAACTAAGAAAGATAGATGAGATCAAGATGATATAAGATACATGAACCCAAATTATGATCGGACCTTTTCGTTTGCATTTACCACACCTAGTTACTTGGACATGTGGACCTTAACAGATCGAATCTCACATCTGTTACTTGGTCATGTATGAGAAATTATGATCCTTTGTTATTTTATTGCTTTCCACTTCAGAATCGGAATCGAAAACTTTCGGAAGCTCGCTTCCATATCGCTTCCCAAAAAAACCATCTTTAAAAACACGTTGAAAACTTGCGCTGCCGTTTTGAATTGTAAATAAATATGAATTTTTTTTTATGTCTCTCATTATGAAAACAAAACCAAAAACTAATTATACTTTAACATTTGTACACACTTATTTTGTTTTTAATCTATAAATTATTTTGCTTAGAAATAGTGTTTTAATCATACGTGTAATAGTGTTTCGTGTAATGTTAGAAGTAATTAATTTGATTAATTAATGAGATTATTTTGGTAGATTTGAGTTTGGAAATTACAACATAGAATTTGAAAGGAAATTATTTGATGGAGTTGAGAATGAAGAGAAGATTTAGATTTTTTTATTTTGAATCATATTATTTTGAATTATTCTTATTGAGTTATATAAAAATGTATTGAATTTGTATATTTTTTAACATTTTTAATAGAATATGATATTTAATTATATATATATGTTTCCAACACGTACCCATTTTTTTTAAATCCTTTCCGCGTTTCTATACGTTTCCAATTTCATGTACCTAGTTTCGATTCCATGCAATATAGAAAGTAACTCAACTGTATAGATTTTGTTGTTGTTAATAAAGTTATTATCATTATTTTTTTCAGACTAGTGGGTATTTAACTTGAGAATGCACTTACAAACATTCTTCCAAGTTTAACTCATAATAACAACAAAGTCAGTTGCACATTAGAAAAATACGAGCCGGCTCATCTGCGATTATGGATGTCAAAATGGATAAAGATTTATGGGTCAATTTAATCCAACCCAAACCATCAATCTTAATGGATTGAATCTTTTGATCCTAATGGGTTGATGAGTCAAATGAATATGGTTGAAATGAGTTGAAATAAAATGGGTTAATGGATTGCTAATGGTTGACTCATCAATACTTAGCTAAACTAAAAACATGATTTCACAATTTTCCAGCTAAAAACACAACTACGTAAATAATTTCCAGCAAAAAACGCGATTTTATATGAAAAATTTCTGCCAAAAACGCAATTTCGTTAAAATTCCCCACCAAAAACGCAATTTTGTTAAATTTTCCCACCAAAAATGCAATATAATAAAAATTTTCCGCCAAAAACGCGATTCCGTAAAATGATTTCTCACCAAAAAAGCGATTCCGTAAAATAATTTCACGTCAAAAACGCGATTCCGTTAAATTTTCCCGCCAAAAAAAAGTTCCGTTAAAAATTTCGTCCAAAGACATGATTTCATACAGTAATTTCCTACAAAAAATATGATTTCTAATTTTTTTTTAGTCAAATTTCACAATTTATATATAAATATATTTATTAATCAATTTATTAGTGGGTTGGGTCAAAGTCAATCCAACCCATTTGATGGATTAATGGGTTGATCCAACCCAATTACTAAATGAGTTGGGTTGATCCATGACTCATTAACACTCAACCCATTAGAGTTGGAATATCCATTTTGATATATCCATTTTGACACTCCTATCTACGATGCCGGCTGGTGTACGTGACTAGTCCTAACAAAGCAATTGAACTAAGTTCCTCCTAATCAACGTAGAGGCCAGTTGAAAATTTAGTGGACTAAGTTTTCAGGACAGGACCGTGCTTAATGCCTTATTAAAAAGATTTTGCCTTAAGCCCTTCAATAATATATATCTACAGGGACCCATAATTTAGAAAAAAAAATGTTAGTATAATAGTTAAAAATACTAATGTATTCCCCAAAGTAAAAAAAATCATAAAGAAATGTATTTTTTTTTTGTTAATATTTTAATAGAAATTCTAATTAATAGTTTCAAGAGCCGCTAAAGATCCACAATTTCGATCTTCGAATTTGAAATTTTCGAAGTTGCAAATGATAAAATTTTATATGCGATCAACATGGCACAAAAGATTAAATGTTTGGCTACTATATCCATAGAAAACAGTTGATTAGAAAAATCGATAAAAAGTTCATAAAAACATTATGAAATATTAAGTAATAATTTTTTGGCTAACGTTATAAACTTTATCTTTCAATCTTTTAGTGTCTTAGGCAATTTTTCTACAGATAATATCTAAATTTTGTTATGTAATATTTTTTTAATGTTATAAATATTTTTTTAAAATTATTTTTCGTCTGTATATATTAAAAACCACATATTTAAACCTAGGCACGTCACACTAAGCTGAGATGAATCTAAATGATAGCAATCGTGAAGTGGTGATAGAGAGGAAAGACGATTTGGGAAATCCGTAAACAGCCATAGTACTTCGAGTATCCGGATGTTCATGATTGTAATATTTGAGGTTTGTTTCTTTTCCCTTATTGAAGGCACTTTTATTTCACGTCCATTTTAGGTTAAGAGTTTTCAATTAGGAAAGAAAGATAAATGGTTGAGAACATGTAATTCTATAAAGAAAACAAATGAAATTTGGGAATTTATCCACTTAAGCTCTACTTCAAATGCCTAGTTTAAGCCTTTATTGGTGCACATTACTTTATATGCCACATTATAAACTAACCACGATTATATAAAATGCCTTAGGTGCATGTGATTGAAAAATACTGCAGTACTCGTGTATAAATCTCTTAAGATAAAGATGATGACAAAGTTCTTGGTCAGGAAAGATGGTCAAGAAAGAGGAGGTTTGTACTTACATAGCAATCATTCCAGAGAACCTGTTTGTACCAAGGTCCTTAAATTTTTTGTTTATTAATCTATGGACCCTGTTTTGTGGCAGTGGTGAAGGCACGTTTGAGTTCAAGGAGTAACATTATATGCTTACATTTTTACGAGTATTTGTGATCACAAAAGTAACATTCTGCTTTTAATTGGAGAATTTGTGTTATGTTTTACCAACTTATGAATCTATGTTAGCTTAAGCTAATCTGGTGATTGCTTCACGAACGAGTTACCCTAGAAATCTAACGATCGACTGAACATGCAAAGATAGAGATAGAGATTTGCACAATGAGATTGTTTACCTAGTTCACGCCTCGATGTGAGATCGCTACGCCTGGGGCTTGACGACACAAGTAAGATATTCACTATCAGAATAACAAGAGAATACACCAAGATCAGAATCAAGAGAACTCAACAGGCCAGTAAGAACTCTCTTCAGATCTCTCTTCTCTCTTTCTCTCTTCCAGACCTAAAACCCTAGGTCTGATCGATCGCCTCTTCTGTTCTAGTTATTAGGGTTAATGTGATAGACTTCCCTGTTCCTCATATATATATATATATATATATCAGAATCCAGTACACCTTGAATTAATTGGATATAATAACCATTCCAGTTATCTCCAATTAATTCCTGCACCAATAGAATTAAACCAAACCCGGTTTAACTCTAACAACAGTTGTGACATGTCACTAGATTCAACAAATCTCCACCTTTACATTCACAGCTTTAGTCTATCCCTTGTCGCCGTCAAGCATAGCTGGTGCCTTAGCACTTAGCTATCCTGAGCATAGCCAAAGCCGCTCAAACTTCTGAACTGGAATTGCTTTTGTAAGCATGTCTGCAGGATTCTTAAAAGTATAAATCTTCTTCACTGCAACCTCTCCATCTTCAACCAAATCCCTGATAAAGTTGAACTTCACAGCCATATGCTTTGTCCTTCCATGAAACACATTGTTCTTTGTGAGACAAATCGCACTCTGTGAATCACAATGCAAGTTTATCATCCTTTTCTTGAAATCCAGTTCCTCAGCTAATCCTTTCCGCCAAACACCTTCCTTTGCAGCTTCTATCAAGGCAATGTACTCAGCCTCCATCGTAGATAAAGCCATAATACCCTGTAGACTCGACTTCCAACTAGTTGTATTACCTCCTGCAATAAACACATACCCAGAGATTGACCTTCTCCTGTCCAAATCCGCTACATAGTCTGAATCAAAGTATCCTTCAACTCTAAAATGCTCATTCTCATGAATATTAGCCCTCTGTTCTGAGTGCTCTTCAAATACCTGAGAATCCACTACACTGCTGCCCAATGCATCTGACCTGGATTACTCATGAACATGCTGACCATTTTCACTGCATATGCTAAATCCGGCCTGGTGTCTATCATAGCATACATGAGACTCCCAACAGCATTCAGATACGAAAATTCACTTGTACCAGCTGTTTCATCATCTTCTGTAGCAGATGACAACTTGAACTGAGTGCCTAAAGGCATCGCAACAGACTTAGCCTCATCCATTATGAATACCTACAGAATTTTCCTAATGTAGCGAGACTGAGACAGAGTAAGCATACCAGCGACTCTATCTCTCTCAATATCCATTCCCATGATTTTCCTAGTAGCTCCTAAGTCCTTCATCTCAAATTCATTTCTCAATATCTTATTGACCTTGTCTATCTCTGACATACTTTTGCAAGCAATCAACATATCATCCACATATAAGAGTAAGTAGATGTATACCTCTTTCCTATACTCCTTGAAGTACACACAATGATTATATTCACTTCTGATGAAGCCATGCTTGATCATGACCTGTTTAAAACACTTGTTCCACTGTCTAGGCGCTTACTTCAACTCGTATAATGCCTTCTTCAGATAACAGACCTTGTCTTCTTTTCTTTTCTCTACATACCCTTTTAGTTGATCCATGTAGATGTCTTCATCAATCGTTCCATGTAGGAATGATGTCTTCACATCAAGCTATTCCAACTCTAAATCCTGATTCACAGTAACAAACAGCATGATCCTGATTGACACATGTTTCACAACAGGTGAAAACACTTTCTGATAATCAATGCTCTCTCTTTGAGTATACCCTTTTGCAACCAGCCTGACTTTGTGTCTAGGCTGTTCAACTCTAGCAATACCAGGTTTCAATCCCATTTACAACCAATGGTCTTCTCTCCTTTTGGTAAATCCACCAAAATCCAAGTACCATTCTTCATGACATAATTCATTTCTTAATCCATACCAGAGTTCCACTTCTTCCACTCTTTACTTTGTAAAGCTTTCATGTAGTCCCTTGGTTCCTCATATTCCAGAACCTCACCCACACTCAGGGCAAATACAACTACATCATCTTCTTCTACATTGTTTAAGTACCTTTTAGGCCTCTTAATTTCTCTCCTAACCCTGTCTCTGGCTAGCTGAAAGTTGTCCAAGCTTTCTTCTTCATTTTTAGACTCAGCTTCACTATCAGGAATTGCTGCAGCAGCTCCACCTTTATGTGAAGTCAATTCAGCTTCATCCTCTGAATCACTTAGTACCGTGATATCCTTGTTCTTTTCAGAACCTGAAGCTTCCATCAACACTGTACCACTCCTTTTACTTATCACATTAGCTGGTGAACCTTTTCCAGATTCGTCTTGTAGCAGATCCTTGTACAGAGTGTTTTCCTGAAACACTGCATTCCTGCTAATCACAACCTTCTTGTCTTGAATCAGCCAAATCTTATAACCTTTGACTCCTTGAGGATATCCGATAAACACTCCTTTGAGTGCTCTAGGCTTCAATTTACCTTGGTTTATATAAACATAAACCACCGAGCCAAACCTCCTCATATGTGCATACCCTGGTGTCTTCTTCAATCAAATCTCTTCTGGAATGTTGAAGTCATTTGCTGATGATGGTGTCTTGTTGATGATGTATACAGCTGTAGCCACAACCTCAGCCCAGAACTTCTTTTCAAGTCCAGACTCATTCAACAAACATCTTACCTTCTCCATGATGGTCATGTTCATTCTCTCTGCCACACCATTTTGCTGAGGTGTGTAAGCACACGTCCTGTGCCTCTCAATTCCATGCTTCTTGCAAAAATCATCAAAATTTAAGTTGCAGAACTTCAGACCATTGTCTGTCCAAAGGCACTTCACCTTCTTATTCACCTGATTCTCCACCAAAATCTTCCACTCTGCAAACTTACCAAAGCTTCATTCTTAGTTGCCAGAAACTGAACCCACACTTTCCTTGAGTAATCATCTATAAAAGACATGAAGTACTGCTTCTTTCCCAGCGAAAGTGTTACATTAGAAGAACCCCAGAGGTCAGCATGAACACTTCAGAACCTCCTCGCTGTTGTGTTTCCCAACACTGAAACTCAGCCTTTTGTTCTTCTCCATTACACAGCTCTCACAAAACTCAGATCACTGATCTTCTTCTTGTCTAGAATGCCTTTCTCAACCAAAACCTTCAGATTACTCATACTTGTATGACCCATTCTACTGTGCCACATGGCCATGTCATCCTTCGACACAACCTGGTTTGATTGAACTACCACAGTCTCACCATCCAATAGATACAGACCCCCATAACTAGTCAAAATCCCCTGTAGAGCTAACCTTTTGTTCTTGTAGAATCTTGTCTTACCATTCCCACCTTCCTGTGTGAACCGCTGCACATCCAGAGTACCAACATATATTAGATTAGGAGCAAGGTTAGGAATATATTTGACATTGGTGAGCTTTGTGACTGATCCTCCTGTAACACTGATTCTGACTGAACCAATTCCTTGTACTTCTACAGCTCTGTCATCAGCCAGTAACACGTGTTTCTTGTGATTTTTGTGAAATCATCAAACCAGTCTATCCTAGATGTCATGTGGTACGAACATCCAAAATCAATGATCCAACGATCATTATGATTTCTGTCTAATATAGACAGTGCATCAATTTCCTGTAGCTTGTCTATCACCACAGCTACTTCACCATGTTCTTCATTTTCCATCTTTTTCTTCCTGGAAAAACAATCCTTTTTCAGGTGACCCTCCTTGCAGTACCAGCAAGTGACTCTTGAGATTGAACCAAATCTTGACCTATAGCTATTCTTGTACTTCATGTTGTATGGCTCTCTCTTTTCAGGTCTTCCTCGAATTACAAAGGATTCCCCACTTCTTTGTGAGCCTAGATTTTCTCTTATATCTCTCTTCTTGGACCTCGCATCTGATATGACTTCTTCCAAAGTAAGAGTCTTCCTCCCATACTTTAAAGTCTCCTTCAACGAGTTGTACTGCTGTGGCAATGAGTTTAACAGCAAGATAGCTTGCACCTCCTCTGACACAGAGACCTTCACACTTGCCAACTCAGATACAACCTTCAAGAAATCATCAGTATTCTCATCAATAAATTTCTGATCATTCAACTTAAACGTATAAAACTTATTTTGTAAGTAAATACGATTAGGAAGTGACTTAGAGAGATATAACCTTTCCAATGTTGACCATGTAGATGCAGCAGTCGTGCACTCATCGAGTTTGTGCAGTACTCGATCTCCAACATTCAAGAAAATCATATTCATTGCCTTCTCAGATCTTTCGAGCCGATTTGCTTCTTCCTTCTCAACACAAAGCTTTGCTGTAGCAGCATCCTCATCCTTTTTAACTACTACAGCATGCGGAACAGCTTCGACCAGAACGTCTTTTAGCCCCAGAACATATAGATGCGCGAGCATGCGCTTATTCCACAGCGAAAAACCGCCTTCTCCATCGAATCGCTCCACCTCGATTCAAACGTTCGTCATATATTCACTCAACCCGGAGCTCTGATACCACTAAGTTATGTTTTACCAACTTGTGAATCTATGTTTTCTTAAGCTAATCTGGTGATTGCTTCACTAACGAGTTACCCTAGAAATCTAACGATCGATTGAACATGCAAAGATAGAGATAGGGAATTGCAGACAGAGATTGTTTACAGAGTTCACGGCTCAATGTCAGGTCGCTACGTCTGGGGCTTGATAACACAAGCAAGATATTCACTATCAGAATAAGAAGAGAATACACCAAGATCAGAATCAAGGGAACTCAATAGGCCAGTAAGAACTCTCTTCAGATCTCTCTTCTCTTTTTTTCTCTTCAAGACCAAAAACCCTAGGTCTGATCGATCGCCTCTTCTGTTCTAGTTATTAGGGTTAACGTGACAGACTCCCATATTTCTCATATATATATATATCAGAACTCGGTACACCCTGAATTAACTAGATCTAATAACCGTGCTTAATGCCTTATTAAAAAGTTTTTGACTAAAGCCCTTCAATAATATATATCTATAGAGACCCCTAATTTAGAAAAAAAAATGTTAGTATAATAGTTAAAAATACTAATGTATTCCCCACCCAAAGTTAAGAAAATCATAAAGAAATTGATTGTTTTTTTTGTTAATATTTTAATAGAATTTCTAATTAATAGTTTTAAGAGTCGCTAACGATCCACGATTTCGATCTTCGAATTTGAAAATTTCGAAGTTGCAAATGATAAAATTTTATATTCAATCAACATGGCACAAAAGATTAAATCTTTGGCTACGATATCCATAGAAAAATAGTTGATTAGAAAAATCGATAAAAAGTTCATAAAAACATTATGAAATATTAAGTAATAATTTTTTGGCTAACGTTATAAACTTTATCTTTCAATCTTTTAGTGTCTTAGGAAATTTTTCTACAGATAATATCTAAATTTTGTTATGTAATATTTTTTTTAATGTTATAAATATTTTTTTTTAATTATTTTTCGTCTGTATATATTAAAAACCACATATTTAAACCTAGGCACGTCACACTAAGCTGAGATGAATCTAAATGATAGCAATCGTGAAGTGGTGATAGAGAGGAAAGACGATTTAGGAAATCCGTAAACAGCCATAGTACTTCGAGTATCCGGATGTTCATGATTGCAATATTTGAGGTTTGTTTCTTTTCCCTTATTGAATGTACTCTGATTTCACGTCCATTTTAGGTTAAGAGTCTTCAAGTAGGAAAGAAAGATAAATGGTTGAGAACATGTAATTTTATAAAGAAAACAAATGAAATTTGGGAATTTATCCATTTAAGCTCTACTTTAAATGCCTAGGTTAAGCCTTTATTGGTGCACATTATTTTATATGGCGCATTATAAACTAACCACGATTATGTAAAATGCCTTAGGTACATGTGATTGAAAAATACTGCAGTACTCGTGTATAAATCATTTAAGACAAAGATGATGACAAAGTTCTTGGTTAGGAAAGATGGTCAAGAAATAGGAGGTTTGTACTTACATAGAAATCATTCGAGAGAACCTGTTTGTACCAAGGTCCTTAAATTTTTTGTTTATTAATCTATGGGCCCTGTTTTGTGGCAGTGGTGAAGGCACGTTTGAGTTCAAGGATGAACATTATATGCTTAGATTTTTACGAGTATTTGTGATCACAAAAGTAACATTCTGCTTTTAATTGGAGAATTTGTGTTATGTTTTACCAACTTATGAATCTATGTTAGCTTAAGCTAATCTGGTGATTGCTTCACGAACGAGTTACCCTAGAAATCTAACGATCGATTGAACATGCAAAGATAGAGATAGAGATTTGCACACAGAGATTGTTTACCCAGTTCACGTCTCGATGTGAGGTTGCTACGTCTAGGGTTTAACGGTACAAGCAAGATATTCACTATCATAATAACAAGAGCATACACCAAGATCAGAATCAAGAGAACTCAACAGGCAGTAAGAACTCTCTTCAGATCTCTCTTCTCTCTTTCTCTCTTCCAAACCTAAAACCCTAGGTTTTATCGATCACCTCTTCTGTTCTAGTTATTAGGGTTAACGTGACAGACTCCCATGTTCCTCATATATATATATATATATATATATATATATATATATATATCAGAATCCGGTACATCCTGAATTAACCGAATATAATAACCACTCAAGTTATTTCCAATCAATTCCTGTACCAATAAAATTAAACCAGACCTGGTTTAACTCTAACAACAGCTGGGACATGTCACCAGATTCAACAATTGGTTATCCGTCGGTATTTACATAAAGTTGGCAAGTTAATGACCTTTGTATGTGGTATGGTGTAAGCTGTAGAGAGGGTCGTATCATGTCAACCACATTAATATCCATGAACTCGACGAGTATTATCTCTCCAAGGTTTCCATATCTCACATGTCTTTATGTGATTGATCTTTAACATAACAATCTCACCGGCACTATTCCTTTCAAACTCACTAAGTTGAAATTGAAAACTCTCGATGTTTCTTATAACAAACTTCATGGAAAGTGCTAAAATTTAGGATAACAGTGCCATATACTAATGGAAATCTGAAGATTGGGACAAAAATTATTCTAAGGTATCAAGAATATATTAATTGTTTTGAGACTTTTCATTGAGATTGTGGTTGTTTCTTTCATGAGTATTGGAGAAGGATGTATTGCTTTCTATATGGCTATTTAATTAGTTACCATATAAACAATTTCAATGATAAATCTCTTATTTTCTCATATTTTGCTTATGTTTTGCTAATTGTTTTTTCATGTTTCAATAATAGTTGTAGTAAATATTAACATAATGTATCATTAAGTGTATTAACAAAATTTAATATAGGTTTTGGAAATACTCTTTCCCTTCCACAATGATGAATTTTTTTCCAAAAAAAACTGTTTCATGAAGATAAATTTTTATTATATTTTTATCATTTAATGATAATAGATTATAAATTTCAAGATAAATATTAAAACACTATTGGTTAGATTTTCTTGAAAACTATATATTGTGAAAATTAATACAAAATTAATTACTCTTCTTAATATATGTGAAAAATTCAGAAAATTCATCTTTATGAAACGGAGGGAATAGTAATTAACAATAAATAGCAATCTACTTGTAAACAAGTTTTTCAATAAATAAAATATACTTAAAATTTGATAAGGTAAAATAATCAAAGTTTAGTAAAGCTAACGGCGTTGTTTCTAATTAGTCTTCATATAACTTTTTAAATTGTAATTAAATTGAAACATCCTCTAGTATGAACGGTTTTAATTTGGTTTTGGATTCAAGTTTTAATCAAAATCATTAAACGATATATGATCACAGTTATTTGTATTTGATTTGTAACAACTGAAATCCCTATATCTGCAGTGACATAAAGGGTTGATGTTTACAGCTTTGGAGTGGTTCTCATGGAGCTAATAACGGGTAAAAAAAAAGGCGATAAGCAATCTGAAGATGATTTCTTCATTGGCATTTGATTCAAAAAGATGTTCACCGAAAAAGATCAACGAAGAGACCCAAGGCAGCATCAATAAAGTAGCTCAACTTGCTAGTTAGTGTTAAACCAAGGAATCCCAACATAGACCAGGGATGAGCCATGTTGTCACTGTGCTTGCCTCGTTTGTTGAGCAATGAAACCCAATGAAGTCGAAGAGGACAACGTTATGAACTCGACTTTCTCAAAAATGTTAATGAAGTTGAAGCATGAGGCAATTAGCAGTAGCACCTGATACTTGTCAAGCGTTAGGTTTGAAGGAATTGTATTTTTGGAGGTGAAGATAATAATGACATTTTTTTTTTTTTTTAAAATTTTATCTCTCAAATTTCTATGTCAGACTGATTCACCTTTAAAATAAATGGGAAAACTTAAACTATTCTAGGTAAAATGAGGTGACCAGTCATTGTCATCTCAATTAGATAGTGACATAATTGTCGATAATTAGAAAAAACTGAAATGGTTTTAGTTATACAAGGAATACGGAAAAGTATATGTATGAAGAGAATATGGTTACTTCCAACCACGTCGAAGAAATATAAATAAAATTCGAAAAATATAAAACTGAGACTTGATAATGTATATTCTTTTCTTAGTAGTATTAATTTCGATTTTCTGCAAAAATACATTTCAAATTGTTAGAATTTACAAATTTACCTTTCAAATAATATAAATGCAAATAAACTTTTGAAGTGCGAGTCAACCGGTCGCAATATAACACTTGACTTTTAACATACGTCAATCCGCAATATTACATTCATAATAGAATTTATTTTCTTCCTCAACATTTATATTAAAAATAATTCATTTATGAAGTTAAAAATTTATAATCCAAAAAATATTACATTTAAATTGATATATGTATTTTCTTATATAAGGTAATTAATTTCGAGACAAAAAATGTGTTTAAAAGAAAAAAAAGAAATAGAAAAAGTAAAAATCAGCTACATCGTTGTCCACCTTATCCACTTGTTCCCCAATCCCTTTGGCAAAAACTGTCACACCCTTTGATCCAATCACAACTTTCAAATCCACGCCCTAAATGGACAACAACAACCACCAACCGCCTCCCTCCGCCGCCGGAATCCCTCCTCCTCCTCCTGGAACCTCCGTTTCCGTCGTCGGAGGAGCCTCTTACCACCACCTTCTCCAGCAACAACAACAGCAGCTCCAAATGTTCTGGTCATACCAACGCAAAGAGATCGAACAAGTGAACGATTTCAAAAACCATCAGCTCCCTCTCGCCCGTATCAAAAAGATCATGAAAGCCGACGAGGATGTTCGTATGATCTCCGCCGAAGCACCGATCCTCTTCGCTAAAGCCTGTGAGCTATTCATCCTCGAGCTCACGATCCGATCCTGGCTTCACGCCGAGGAGAACAAACGCCGTACGCTTCAGAAAAACGACATCGCCGCGGCGATTACAAGGACTGATATCTTCGATTTCCTTGTCGATATCGTTCCTAGGGATGAGATCAAGGAAGAGACTGGGATCGGCGGGATGGTGACTCCCACCGCGAGTGGCGTTCCTTACTATTATCCGCCGATGGGTCAGCCTACAGGTCCTGGAGGGATGATGATTGGTAGACCGGCGATGGATCCGAGTGGTGTCTATGTGCAGCCACCGTCTCAGGCGTGGCAAAGCGTTTGGCAGACTTCAGGGACCGGAGATGATGTCTCTTACGGCAGTGGAGGTAGCAGCGGTCAGGGTAATCTCGACGGACAAGGGTAAGTTTCGTGCTATTAGTCCCATTTTGGGCAATGTAGTTACACATGATCAATTAGGGTTTTAGGATTTGGAATCTAACATTCAGTCCAAGATATGAACATTGATTTGCAAACATTCCTGAATCAGACACCTTCTGACTGATATAGCTTCTCCTATTCTTATGCTGAATCTGAATGGATTAGTGAATTATGGCTCCATGGATTTGAAGCATTTCCTTAACCTATCCTTTCAATGTTGTTTGTATCATGTTTGCAGTTAAGCTCAGAGATGATGCCCATTTAGCTGCTGTTGAAGACAGCAGATATTAGTCGACTCTGCCTTGAATTTTGGATGTATGATCGATTGTGCCTGAATTCAATTCAAAAGGCTTTACATGAAAGTGAAAAAGAACTCTTATTTATATATCTGTTAACTTATACTACGTTATTGCAGCAAAACCATCACTGCCTAACTATATATATTAAATGTGCAGTTTCTAATTTATGATTCTCTCTTGATTTTGCTCGTATGTTTCACTTCTCGGGATTAACATATCTGAGAAAATGCAGTCTTGTAAGGTTCTTTTCCGAGGTTTCAATGCTTGAAAACCTCAAGCTAAACCCAATATGATTTGTCCAGCTTGGCTGAATGTAAATGTGTATCTGTATATGAACTCGTGATAGCAATCTCGCTAGCAACGATGACAATAGAGTTGTTATTTTAGTTTGATGATTAGTATTTCATAGGAACAGCTTATCATGAAGCATGTTCCATTAACATATGTTATTTTTTAAAGCTTTTTTTTGTTTGTTTGTTTGGAGGCTAACTCTTTGACAGGATTGATCTTTCTTTAACTGTAACTTCTGCATTCTTGAGGCACCTTTGGATATCGCTTTCTGTCAGAGCAATAGTCATAATCCAGGTACACCTTCCTTGCATTTGTATACAGTTTCCTCTCTCTAGAGCTTAGCTGCCAATTCTCTTTGCGATTCCACCAGAATGTACGACCAGTGCATTTCTCTATGCCGAAAAACGTAGTTACACACCCTTCAAGCTTTGATGCCTGGAACTTAGCAGTATAAGGCGTTTGCTTCGGGTCGATTTTCGATCTGTTTTGCACACTTCCCATTATGAACATCGTCTGCACTGATGGATAGTAAATATCTGGATTCTTCCTGTACACCCGGATCGGTGTATCGTCTACATAAAACCTGAAATTTTTAGAAACTTCTTTTGTGTTACTGATGATAATCAATGGATTAGGTCATGATCTGATAAAAGGGTTATATGATGCTACTCACACAAGTTGATGTGGGTTCCAAAGAAGCTTATAGGAATGGTAATCCTTGGTTGGATCAAACCAGAGACGAAACCTCTGATCTTTGTCTCCTTCACCGTACAGAAACATATTTGTATTCAGCAAATACGGTGGACCATTGCTTCCCAAAATCTGGAAACAGAGCTCGTCGTGGCGGCTTGATTTGGACTGTATCTGCACCCGTATCGTAGACGACATCAAAACATATTTCAAGAACCTCTCCAGGTACGTAATATGATCATCTTTATTTCAGATAAACATTCATACATACGTAGAAGGAAGTAATGACTCCCGTAGACTTGGTTTGTGGTGCTTTGATTCTCATGTTGAAAGATCCTGATCCGTATATCGAGTAGGATTCAAACCCGGACCCTGTTAAGGAACATTAGACCAATCGTAAGCATCGTTTAGATACAAACACAGGTTCATAACACATGTAGAGACAAAACACACACACACACATATAGACAGAAAGAGAGAGATAAACCAGAGGTATGATCCAGGGTTAGTTGGAGCTCAGAGGTTCCATTAAGAACCAAAGGTTGATGTCCCCATGTCACGTAGTAGTTATTGGCCCATGTCACGAACCCACCACCCTCTTCACCTCGAACTGCGGCTACAACCACCATAACCATCAGTAGAATCTTCTGATATAATCCTCTCATTTTCATCTCTCTCTTTGCTTCTCCCTCACTTCACTTAACCACACTAGAACACGACTCTCTTTGGCTGTGTTATATAGATATAGATATCTATAGAGCAGCCACCGCGTACGTTACGTTCTTGCTTTTTCACCAAATGGTCTATATCCATTGCATCATCATAATTCATAATCCCGATCAGTAAATTAAAATGTTTTTTGTTTGTTTTTCTGAGTTTGATCCCTCTATGTTTTGAGCTGTTTGCGATTAGGCTTCGTTTTTAGCGTTGTGAAAGCTGTTTCCAACTCGTTTTAATACGCATCAAGCATTTGCATCTCAAAAGCTACAATTTCCCGATTCAACATTTTTGGTTTTGTTAGCTTAATTTATAAAGTAACCCTAGTTTTTCATTACAGTAATCGTTGATGATGTCTGTGAAGTCCTAATTATTAATTGTTTATAATTATTATCGAAATTATTAATTAATCAAATAAATTTTCAATTTTCCATTTCAATCAAATTACATGAAAAACCAATATCATTGTTTAAGACCACTTGTCTTTTCCTTGGGTTCTTATCCGTTTCTCACGTGAATTCCGTGTTTGTTTCCTGCAGTAGTCTCAGAGAAAGAAAAAATGAGTCGTAGTTGGAAATGCCGTAATGTTGACAATTGTTATTGGGGGAGGGGGGGGGTTATAACGAAAAATCTTCTCAACAATTTCCGGAATATGAAAAATCGTGTCAAACTATTTTTTTAATAAAAAAAAATTTCAGCTATATTTGACTAGTGAAATCAATTCTCCATCTACAATAACGTTTAATCCCAATAAAAATTATTGTTTTTTTGTTATATAAACGACAAAGCGTCTCAAAATATTGATCAAAAGATCAAATTGTTTATAGAAAAACAGCACGACGTGAATTTTATAACAAAAAAAAATGTTATCCTAGGTGCATTGTAAATCGTGGTTAATTCTAAACTCATTTGCGAAATCAGCTGCAATCTTAGATGCACTATAGAGATTCACCACACCTATTAAGTAACATGTGTGAGTTCTGTTGTAATATCTCACAACTATACTAGTATACCGACTAGTTATTGAAGCATATATTTTCTAATCAAAACGGTCTACATCATTCTTTTCACACATCGTATTGTTTTTTTGTAAACGATTTGATGTTTTGCTTCTGCGTTAGTGTGATTGATGAAGGCTAGGCTAGGTTTGGTAATACCCAAAACAAATGAAAAGAGATTGGGGTCGATAGTTGGCAAGGAACTTTTCCCCCCTCCCCCAAAGAAAAGAGGCAGTTGCAGTCGAACTCTAATTCTGAAAATAAATCGAGATTTTTTACTAAGTCTACTAGATAGAAGATGATAGAAGGCACAACCATGGTTGCGTTGCACAAGACGGTGCTGCCTCACCTCGAGTTCCTTTCTTCGTAGTCAAATCAGATGATAGGCTTCGGGGATGTTACCTACCAAATAAAAAAAGGCATGCTAGGTGATCGAAATTGCTCAGGTCAGTGAGGATTCACTCACTCATCTACGTATTACTAATAATTTTTTCTATCTACTAAATTAAAAATCCGCCACGCTGGGCTATAAGATACAGCTGTTGTTTGAGACGTTTTGTCATTTTTTTAATAAAAGACAATAAATTTTATTGGGATTAAACGTTACTATAGATGGAAGGTTGATTTCACTAGCCAAATGTAGTTGAGAAGTTTTTACTAAAAAAAAATAATTAAGGGGATTTTTTACAATTTGGAAATAGTTGAGAAATTTTTTTGTTAAAATCTTTTGTTATGGCGATCAAATAATAAATATTTTTATTTAGATTAGTAAATAATTTGAGATTTGTATAATATGATGGTGACTATCTAGTTTTGTTTAAATAAAGAATTAACATTAAGCTAATCGTGCCGCCAACTACCTAAGTTTCATCTTTTGTATGCTAAGTTGTGAATAAATGAGGAAAGGAAAATGCCAAAAAGTTGCCACCAGAGCGACAGCTCATTTCACAACATGTCAATACGACAATATATACCCACGTGCCTACTTGTCCAAAATATATGCATGTAATTTCGATTTCATTAACAACTAGATTATATGATTAGAGTTGATAAGCGGATAAATATTTTAAAAATTATTAATATTAAATTTAAATTTAAATTTATAATTTGTTAAATTATAAAAATATTTTAAAATATTTAAATATAAATTTTAAATCATTAAAATTTAATTTATATTTTAATTTTTATGTCCTAATTTATATTATTAAGATTCAAAAATATATTTATATATATAAATGAAATTCAAATAATATTTTTAATAAAAAAGAATATATTCTTACATATTATAAATTTATATTAACTATACAATTTATCTTATAACAATGTTATAGAGTTAGATCATAAAACAATAAATTTATGTAAATAATCTCATAAAAACTTTATAAATAATGACTCATAGTCATAAAATTGGTGAGTTGATAAAATTTTTAGAAATCATACAATGAAATGCTTTAAAATGATATAACACGAAAGCTAAGACTGAAGTTTCTGCTGAAACTAAGATTACCATGGTCGATGTTATTGATTGACGGTAGAACGACTTACACGGGTAAACTATATATTTATTTCCACAAAGATTGACAAGGAATTGCTAGAGTTCGACCAACAAAGATAACAAGAATTTGTTTGAGGTTCTGGCCATTCCAGGGAATATATCTAATTTCAGATCGGATGTTTGGCTAATCAATCTTGGACTGCAAGAATCATCTTCGTCTTTTCTATTTTTGTTTACCTTTTTTTTATTTTTTTTTATTTTTTTGTTAATTGACAATTTTAAATAGGTTTATGGTATAATAATAAATTGACTATCATTTTTTATCTTTCAAAACCAAATTATCCTATAAGTTATAAAAAATACATTTGATTATTAAATACTTTATTTTAAACACTAGTGTTCTGAAGCTTTTTTCTATTTTTTTAGTATTTATATTTTATTTTTTTAGTGATTTTCTAAATTAATCTTAACAACAAATAATAATTGATGTAAAAAGATAATCTCATAATTATCTTTAGGATATAATGTATTATAATTTATTGTTAAAATATAATTTTAATGTAACAAATTGGTGGTAACGGATTATAATGTTGTTGACAAAAAAAAATTAATTTAAATCCAAAAAGAAGTGAAGTTTAAATGTTTCATATTTATATAATTAGCCCAAAAGAAGGTAACAAAACTGTATAAAATATTTTTAAAATATTAAAATCTTTCTTTGCAAGTTTATCTAAGATTACAATCAAAATTGTATAAAAAAAATCACGATAATTGTATCTTTATTAACAACCCTATAATTTCTTTTAAAATGTTATTTTTTATAAGAGTATATTCGAATGTTATTTAATCATAATATTTACTTAAATATATATTTTTGTTTTGGTTGTGATGATCAATAATTTATAGGATTATATGTTAATAATTTTCGGGAAATCAAATTTTTTGTTTGTTAATATTCTTAATTTTAAACACAAATGAAAACCCTAGAGATCAACATTTACAATCCTAATGAGCTAGTTTACGTGAAATCGCAGGTTTATGTGAGAAAGAAGTTGTGATTAGTGAGCAAGTTTCACTTTTGTTGCAAAGTATTAGTAAACAATTTACAAGATTAATAATTTTACAAGTCGTTAATACATGTGTGTACTCTATATATGCTGGTTAGATAAAATGCATAAATTCAAGTAGGTTGCTGGCTATAAGTACTACAAATTGTACAATCAATTTATCATAATAATCATATGGAAATAACAATTTAAATATCTTTTCTAGAATATTTTATCATTTATTCAATCGAGTTATTGCTAATATATTAATTATTAATTTATGACATTTTGAATTTATTTGTTACCTAAACTATTTCTACATATTTATAATTAACTAAATAAAATAGATGAAGTAGTGTTCAATGAGAACTTTAAAAAATATTATGAAGAATTTGTTAAGATTCGTTTAATAAAATTGTGTAGCAAGTTTTTCATAATTTTAAGAAATATTTTGATACTTAGTGTTGCAGTTTAGTCAAGTGATTCCAAACTGGTTTTTTTTAGATGAAATGGTATGCAAATTGTTGTGAATTTTTTAATTATGTGTTTATAAATAAATATACACACAAATCGAATTAAGATGGTGATAAATATGAGTAATAAATTTTATTATTTGTAAATATATTTGTCAGTTTTTAATGCCACAATTTTTTTACTTAATATGGAGAGATTATAATTGGAAATATATTTTATCTGAATCTGTTTGACCATTTATTTAACATTGATCCAAATCCCATATTTTAACACATATTAATATTTAAAAACTGTAAAAAAAGATTGTATGTTAAAAGTCTCACATCAAATATTATCAAATATTATGAAAATTGCCAAAATAATTAAAAACAGTAAGAGTATAAAAGGTAATTTAATAGACTTCCAAATTTGATAATTTTATTTGCGCATAATATACTGCATAAGATCATTTCACATTATTAAATTTTGTTTAATAGACTAAATTTTACTTGAAAATTTAAAAATTTTATTTCCATTCAACTGAATAATTAGATTTTCATAATATAAAATAATTGTAAATTATACAAACAACTATTAATTTTTTAATTCTTAAAATTTTCAGTTTTTAATATTTTTTTAAATATGCGGATTTTATTTGAAAATGTGGTATATTTGAGGAAATTTGGAAAAATACCTTAAAAGGAGTTTAAATTTTGAAAACTACACCTTTTTTTTTTGTTTGAAAACTACACTTTTGCTAAACTAATTTTACTAAATTGTCCACTTCAATACATAAATTAAAATTATAGTAAAACATACGTTATATGATGCAAAAAATTATTTTTTAAGAAAACAACAATTATCTATTCAAATGCCTTTCACTTTTCCTTTTTAATCGATGAACTCTTAGTTTTATATGTGTTTATATTTGAATGGTCCAATAAAATCCATAGGTTATATATATAAGAGTACTAATTCACTTAAATTAAACAATTTCATACGTTACATATATAACTAATTAGATTCAAAGTTTGCACCTGCGTTATTGAAATATTCGACAAAATTCTGTTCAACTCCTGCTAAAGAGAACTTCGCTTTCCCGAAGAACATTTTGCACTTCTTCCAGATGCCAAACCAAGAAGGAGTTATCCCAAACCGTCTCTATTTCCCTTTCAATTTTGACAAGCTAAACCGGGTTGGTATTTGTGTTGACATCCCGGCGCAAAGCTTACAAATACTTGACTATAACATTGGATTTCGGTCAGAAGCGATGATTAAGAAGGAGTTGTACCCCATTGCTCGTAAGTGTTGTACTAAACTTTGTAGTACTTGTTTCTGTGAACTTAGATATCGAAGATTGAAGATCTCGTAATAGAATCGCATATATATCAAAGTTCTATAAATTGAACACTGCCAACTCAGATCATACATAGTTTTTTTTTAATTTTAATTACAAAGGGTTCCATTTAAGGTTCCTAAATATTACTTATCTTACAAACGTGGGGGCAATCTTATTTGACATTCAACATTCACTATAAATACAACCTAAGCTTAAGCCACCAATTGGGTTACATAATACTATCTTACATTGTCAATACTGGAAGTAGGCTGACCCAAAACAGCTTTTATTTAACACACCATGGTAAAGACTACAAACTACGTTCACGTTGCCCCTCCACCAGCCCATTTATTGGGCCATTCATCTTACGCATTTTACACGTAGCCCAGTTATGGCTTAACCCACCGCACCGGCCACAAATCCTCGACTTTCTCTGATAACTGTCGTGGATAATAATGATTGTGAATATGCTGTCTTAATTTAAAAAATAACCGTTACTATATTTTTTAACTAACAAAACATATACTTACCCAGATCTCGCCTCTTGAGGAAATCCTTGTTTTACGAGACATTCCTCGTGGACGACGTGTTGCGGGTGGATGCAAATGGATCTCTGTCAGACCGTCGACCAACTCAGCGGCAATTCTGAACTCATTCACCGGATTTATGTTTGCTTCATACGCCTTTCTCCAATTTCTTGTGCTATATTCCACAGCTACCAGAGAATCAACCCTCATTTTTGCACGCACTGCAACAGCTATTGCATGACTACACGGAATTGGCAACAATTGGAATTTATACTACGAACATGTTTTTTGTGCAGATCAACGTGGTTGCGTACTTCGAACTCAATTGTGTTTATCTTCAGAATACCAAATCCAGTTGAGACTTTACTACAAGAAAACAGTCAATCTGTGATCATTTTTTGTGACTGTTATTTTGATCACAAAAATGTGCCACTAGTTTGTGACCTTTTTTTAACAGATTTGTGACTACACAAAATATCGTAGCAAAATCGTCACAAATCTATGACGGAATCATATAGTCGTAAACACGTCGCTCATTGGCGACGGAACTAAGACCAATAATCGATTGTTTTAAGTGGTCACAAATTTGCGACGCTTTTACGACTACATTATGACAGGCTATTTACTCTATTACGATCGTCCTAAATCCGTCGCATATTTGTGACGAATGTCAAGCGTCACAGTTCTGTCAGACAAATTATGTTGGCAGCATGAAAAGTAGTTGGACACGTGGTAAATAAGCGCCACCTAACTCTCACCTAACTCTTTTTTCTACGTGACAGAGCGGTTGCAAAAGCATTTTGTGATTGTGACGGAATATTTTTCCGTCGCAAAGTCGTGACAACCATTTTGGCTATATAAACGAAGAACCCCCTCATTTCTCACAATTCAGTCAGATTTTTGGAAAAAAAAACGGAAAGAAAAAAAAAATAGAGAGAAGAAAATTCAGAAGGAAAAAGAGAAAAGAAAGAAAAAAGAAAACGAAAAGGAAAAAAGGGAAAAAAGAGAGGAAAAAAGATAAGAAAAAAAAAAGAGAAAAATATTTTTTAAAAAGAGGAAAAAATGTGGAATCATCCCGAGAATGGATATATAACCGTATTGATCCGTGCACAAACAATATATCAACCGAATACTTGGAAGGGGTCGAGCAATTCATCAATTTTGCAAGCCACCAGGACTTAGCTCTAAGCAGTGGAGGTAAGATATACTGCCCTTGTGTTAAATGTAAAAACTCTAAGGGTTTACAGCCTGTTAGAACCGTGTCGAACCATTTGCATAGTAGAGGATTTATGCCCGAATATCATGTATTGTATGCACATGGGGAAGATTATGATGTAGTTGGGGCATGATCTAGTAGCCAGTACGGAAATGCTCATTTTAGTAGTGGTCAACAAATTGATGATGATGGTGGGAATGTTTATGTTGGGATGGTCAACGATGCATTCTATGGTTATACGCCATTTAATGATTATCATCATCATCATGAACATGGTCATAGTGGAAATGATCATGTTTATGAAAAACCTACCCATGAGGCGCAACAATTCTACGACATGTTAGATGCTGCAAATACGCCACTGTATGATGGTTGTCACGAAGGTCATTAACAGTTATCGTTAGCTTCGCAGATGATGAACATTAAGGCAGACCATAATTTGGCTGAATCTTGCATGGATTCATGGGCAGAATTATTGACGGAGTATCTACCTGAACCTAATCATGCCACCGGTTCATACTACGAGACAGAAGCGTTGATGCGAAAGCTTGGTTTGCCGTATCATACATTTGATGTATGTGTAGATAATTGTATGCTCTTTTGGAAAGAAGATAAGGAATTGGAGCATTGTAGGTTTTGTGGAAAACCAAGATATAAGGATAGTCGAGGACGAACAAAAACACCGGTCAGTCGTATGTGGTATTTACCTATCACTGACAGATTGAAGAGGATGTACCAATCAGAGAAGACTGCAGCATTGATGAGATGGCATGCTGAACACGAATCAGAAGACGGAGTTATGTGTCATCCATCTGATGCGGCAGAGTGGAAAAATTTCAATGAGACGTATCCAAGTTTTGCAGAGGAAACGCGAAATATTTATCTAGGATTGTGTACAGACGGGTTTAATCCTTTCGGTATGTCAAAAAACCATTCGTTGTGGCCTGTGATCATGACACCCTACAACTTACCCCCTGAGATGTGCATGAACAGTGAGTATTTGTTTCTCACGGTTTTGAATTCGGGACCAAATTATCCACGAGCTAGTCTTGATGTGTTCCTCCAACCGCTGATCGAGGAATTAAAGGATTTATGGAATAACGGAGTTGAGGCGTATGATGTGTCTTTAGATCAAAACTTCAATCTTAAAGCGGTTCTCTTGTGGACGATAAGCGATTTCCCGACATATGGTATGTTGTCAGGCTGGACGACACATGGAAGATTATCGTGTCCAATTTGTATGGGTGATACAAATGCTTTCCAATTGCCGGTTGGTCGGAAGACATGTTGGTTTAACTGTCATAGAAGATTTTTGCCGACCGAGCATCCCTTACGGAAAAATAAAGTGAATTTCTTGAAGGAAAAGAACGTAGTGGACGACTACCCACCAGCATCATTGACTGGAGAACAAGTTTTGTAGCGTATACAGAATGTCGGGGCACCAAAAACATCTGATTGTGGTGGAAATGGACATCATAGAAAACCTGATGGGTATGGGAATTGGCATAATTGGCATAAAGAAAGCATTTTTTGGGAGCTACCGTATTGGCCCGATTTGAATCTACGACACAATCTTGATTTAATGCATATCGAGAATTTTTTTTCTGATAACATCATGTACATTGTTATGAACGTTAAAGACAGATCAAAACACACAGTGAAGGCAAGATTAGATATCGCAAGATTTGTGGGTGGAAAGAATTGCATGTCGATGGTCGTGGGAACGCTCCATTTCCTATCTGACGATTGACTTCAAAAGCTAAAGATTCCTTACTACAATGGGTTAAGAATAATGTTAAATTCTCAGACGGCTATGTAGCGGATTTAGCAAGCTGTGCAGACATCAATGGTGGCAAGTTTTCAGGAATGAAAAGTCACGACTGCCACGTATTTATGGAAAGATTGCTTCCATTTGTTTTTGCAGAACTTCTCCCCCGTAATGTGCACTAAGCATTATCAGGTATATATATGTATATATATTAAAAAATTCTATATTTTGATTTCATTAAATCTTGGTGCTTGTACATATAATGAAGTTGTTTATGTAGGGACTGGACGATTTTTTTGTGATCTCTGCAGTAGCTCATTGGAGCAAAGTCGCGTCCAACAGTTAAAGGATAACATTGTGATGCTCCTGTGTAATTTGGAAAAAATCTTCCCACCTTCTTTCTTTGACGTGATGGAGCACTTACCTATCCACCTACCATACGAAGAAGAGCTTGGTGGTCCTGTGCAATATAGGTGGATGTATCCGTTCGAAAGGTTCTTTAAACATCTCAAAGGCAAAACGAAGAACAAAAGATACCCAGCAGGATCAATTGTTCAATTACACATGAATGATGAGATATCTTATTTCTCACAACACTACTTTGCGTCACACATATCTACTCTTATAAGAAGAAGGTAAATTTATTTCATATTAGTTTTAATATTAGTATTCTGTTTAATTTGGTTTTAATGGTAAAGGCTAAAATTTGCAGAGTATTTCGGTATGATGAAAGTGAAGTACCGGTATATCCAATACTAGTACCGGATATATTTACTACTGCTGGTCGGCCAAGTGGGAAATGTAGTGTAGAACAGGTATCCGAGGAAGATTACAAGTGCGCACATGCATACGTTCTACGGAATTGTGACTACTTCAAACCCTTAGAAAGGTAACGATCTTCCTTTTGCATAGAAATTTATAAAATTCAAATAAAAACTTAGCACATATATTCTGCTTGAAACACAGGTTGTTGGAAGCGCAAATTCATTATGAAAACCCGGAACTATCTGATAATGAGGTCATGGCAAAAAGAGATGGAGACTTTCCTTCATGGATCCAACAATATGTATGTATTTCGATCAATGTGAATTATTTAAAGAATAATATATGTTTTATAGTATTGGCTTATAATTTTACATTGTAGGTCACCGCCACGAAAAATCAACAAAGTTTTCCGCCTTGGGTAATTGATATTGTGGAAGGTCCTATATTTAAAGCGCACACATGGCACATGTATTTTACAAGAGGGTATTTGTTTCACACACGTACTCATGGAAATGGGAGAAAAAAATATGAACTATGGGGTCTGTGTCAAAGGTCAAAGTTATTCTGAAGCAACCAAGGAGGATGATTTTTATGGGACAATTGAGAAGATCATGGAGGTCCAATATCCGTAATTTTTGAATTTAAAGATCGTACTATTGAAGTGAGTATGGTTTGACCCAATGATCGAAAAAGGAACCCGGAGAAGCGAGGGTGGCACTATTGACGTGCTCGCGACAGAGAGATTTCAAAATCACAAACCATTTATTTTAGGTAGGATCATATTATTTATTATATTTATATATAGTGACTATCTATAGAATCTAATCTAATCAAGTTTTACCTTTGCCAGGGTCTCAAGCTGATCAAGTTTGTTATCTTCCATATCCCTATACTAAACATCCTCGAAAATTCTGGTTCGTAATCCTAAAAGTTAATCCGAGGAATCGTGTCCAAGGAAAGTATTCGGACAAAGAGTTGGTCATCTTGTAACAGACGCAGGATTATAGTGCAATGGAAAATGTTGAAGAAATTCATGTCGATAGACTAGTTGACGACTCTCGTTCGGTGGAACCAATTGATTTTGAAATTGAAGATGGTGAACCTGAAGACGAATTTCTTTATAATTTATCATCTTTTGAGGAAGATGATAATTATGAAGAATGTTAAATTATGTTTGATTGATTTTGTAAAATATTTGTAATATGTTTGATTAATATCGACTTGTTTGGATAATTTTAAAGTTTAAATTCCCTTTTTTCATCTATTAATATATTAAATACATTACTAATTACCAATTATCTATGTTTCACAATGTATTAAAGACAATGTAACAAGACACCGAGTACTTACGTAGCCCAGTGACAACGTATCATTATTACTATCCACAGACTTTGGTTCGACTCCTGACTGATGCATATGCACCAGATTTTTGGATTTACTCTCCAAATGGGTTTATATACAAATGTTACAAAATAAATGATAGGAAATACAACTTAGCATGATGGAACATACCTTACTATAAGAGAAACAGGTCTAGGGTTCGAATAAAGGACCTGTCATTTTACACTTTTTGTGTACGTAACATATGGGTCGCAATTTTGTGACGCATTACAAGTCGTTACAACTTTCTTATACATTTGTGACTATATTCCCACAGTTTAGCAACCTCCGATATGAATTTATAGAAAATTACAAAGTTTGCGTATTAAAAAGTCAAATTTTTCGAATGTAAATTGATAAATTAAAATAGGAACATTACATTTACCATTACGACATTTGAAAATTTAAAATTTCAAAATTTACAAAAATCTCACAATGGTTACACTACTTTGATCATAAACATCTCACAATGTTTCATCAACTTTCAATCTTACATTTTCAAATCACTAGGTGTTGATGAAATATACTTTCAAAGGTTAAATACCACTCAATATACTTTCCAATAAGATCACAAGTATATGAAAAAGAGATTGGAAAGTGATTTGGCACACAATTATGAGTTCAAATGTTTAGGGTTTAGGGTTTCGAATTGTGACCAATACGAGAGTAAGGAACTAGTCGCAAATTTGCGACGCTTGAGCAACGTTATTGTGACCACTTTACTATTGTGACACTTTTGTGACTCTTTTTCAGTTTGGGTTTCGAAAAATTTGGCCCATTTCACGAAAAATTTCCCTCCAAAACTTAATTTGTGACGCTTTTGCGACGGATACGCGACGCCTACGATAAATATACAGTCAAACGCCGCAACATTTTTTCATTTTAGTCAAACCCCTAAAAAAAATCTCTCTCGACTCGGCAGTGACAAAATCGCCTCTCGATCGATTTCTCTATTTTTTTCCGATCAAAATCTCCTCCTCCTTCTCTATTTTCTCTCTTTTCTTAATCTCCTCCTCCTTCTCTGTTAATCGAACTCAATCGGTTCGATTTCTCTTCTTCTTCGCCAAACCCTAAATTTTCTTCTTCATCGCGATTCTTCATTCCTTTGAATCGCGATGTGTAAAATCGCCAGCTCCGACGCTGGTGGTGGAACAGAAAGAGACACGTCTGTCTCTCGTGGAAAGGGAAAGGGCGTCGCTCTATTCAACGGCTCTAGTGGTTCACGGACCAGTCGTGGAAGAGAAACCGTCGGAGCTGGAACCGACGGTTATCATGGAAGACAAAGCGGCGGATTTGGTCGTGGAAGAGGAACCGTCGGAGCTGGAACCGGCGAAAATGGAAGAGGAACCGCTGGAGCTGGAATCGGTAGAAATGGTGGAAGAGAAAGCGGCGGTTCTCGTGGAAGAGGAGGCGTCGCAACTCGTGGAAGAGGAGCTGTCAGTTCTCCAAACTCCACCGGTTCTCCAGGCAGTGTTGGCTCCAAACGTCCCGCCGCTTTACCTGTCGTCCGTGGAGGTGGTGATCGCTCCAAATGCAAAGCCATCCTTTGTGAAGGCGGTGGTCGCAGTGGAGCCGACGCCGGAGCTTCTACATCCAACGGCAGTGCTGGCACTGGTACTATCTCTGAACGGACAATATCCACCTCACTGTCTCGAGACAAGCATTCCGGCTCAATATCCTTCCCGTACCCTACCGTTGAACCTTTGCTCTCCTACTCCTGAAGACACTACCCAGGAGGTTCCAGAAGAAGAAGAGGATTACGAGATGCCCCAATACGAAGAGGAAGAAGTAGATAAAGATGATGAAGAAGAAGATGAAGATGAAGATGAAGATGAAGATGAAGATGCTTCGGTTCCAGAGGATCAAGACTTTGACCAGCTCCTAGATAATCTGCTGTAGTTTCCTGGCCGAGAATAGCTGGTGCGTTTGTCTGTGGATCCAATCCCCAACGTCAAGTCTATTTGGTAAGTGTTTCTTGACCGTTAACAGTTACTTGCTTTCATTCAATATATGTTTGTATAATTTGATCAAACATATGTTTGTATAAGGTTCAATCGAGATACTAATTTGATCAATATATGTTTTGTATAAGGTTCGATCATGATAATGGTGAATTGGGTCGTGTGATCCCTGGAATTCTGCGTGATAAGTTTGATGGACCTTACTACAACTGGAAGGTTACTCCTAGACACGTCCAAGAACGGATTTTCAGAACCTTTGCGGTAAAGTTTTGAGTTTTGTTATCTTCTATTTAAGTTGTTACTTTCTTTGACATATCACCACTAACACATTTTCATGTCTTCTGTAGCGGATGTACCACTGGGATGTTGGACTCACTCCAATTGTTAGGAAGCATTTTTTTATCATTGCAAAGAAGAGACTGAGAGGCATTGTTAGTCAGGCTAGGCACGACCCTAAAAGGCCATATTGGATTGGACCAAAGATTTGGAAAAGGATGAACCGGTTTTGGAAAACTCCTGAGGCCAAGGACAAGAGTGCTACTGCTTCACAGTGCCGCAACTCAGACCGTGGAGGGCTAGGCATCGCGAAGCACATTTTTGGTCAGAAGTCGTACTTGAGAGTGCAACAAGAAATGGTAAAACCTCTATACTTCCTCTTTGCTCTTAATCTTCATACGTACACTAACACTGTGTTTTACTACTACCGGAAGAGGAGTTAGGTCGTCTTGTATCGTGGGGAGAAGTGTTTCAAAGGACTCACACAAAGCCAGATGGAACATTTGTTGATTTCAAAGCTCAACAAGTTCATGAGGCTTATGAGAAGCAACTGAATGAAGCTTGTCTGAGGAAGATTGTCTAAGGGCCTGACATTTCAGGGAATTCTTCTCAATGCTCTACTCAGCGGACACTAACCATCGAGGAAAAGAATGAGATATTCCGCAAGGTATTCTCCTTTCTCTTGTGCTCTCTGTTGGTTCTGCAGTTTCAGTTTGATTGCTCATGTCTTTGATTTTAGTTTGATTCCTCCTGTCTTTGGTTTGAGTTTAAGCGTTTGATTCCTCCTGTCTTTGGTTAACTGGTTTTAGAGTTTAAGTTTCATTCCTCTTGTCTTTGGTTTTGAATTATTGTAGAATTGTTGATTGGTTTACTGGTTTTAGACTGTGATTCCTTCTCTCTTTAGATTTGAATAATTTTTTAACTGCTACTTATGGTTTTAGCTTAACGGCTGCTTCTGATGCTTCTGGTTTGAGAATGATTGCTTAACTGATTGCTTAACTGTTCCTTCTGGTTTTAGCTTAACTACTGCTTCTGGTTTTAGAGTTTGACTTGGTTAATTGCTGCTTATGGTTTGAGTTTGATTGCTTAACTGCTTGTTTATAGATGTTGTGTTTTGGTTTCCTTTTTAGTGTACACAGACTGATCCAAAAGGAGTCGTCTTTGGACTTGGGGAACTACCTCTGATGGTTAAGAGCGGATAGGGGAAAGAGAACTTTGCAAGCTCCACTGCGCCGGAACTCTCACGGATCCAAGAGCAACTTCAGGAAGCGCAGCTTAAGATTCATGCTCAAGAGGCAAAAAATGCTCGACGTGATGAGGAGCACCGCATAGCTCAGGAAAAGATCTCTGAAATGTCAAAGCTTCTAAGGTACTTGAAGAACTCCGATCCCCTCATCGCAGAATACATGGCTAAACAAGATTACCAGGAGAACAGTCCCACTGAGGCACAAGGAACCGCAGCAGAAGAAGACCCAGGCAGCACACCACTCGACCCACAACCCACTGCTTAATTCCAATCTCTTTCTCTTTGAACTTGAACTTTTAGTATCTTTTGTTTTAGTACTTTTTTGAACATACAGTTATTTTTTGATGTATGATATTTCTATTATCTTGTATAATATATTAATCTATAGCTTTTAGTGTTTTAATTTTGTTCAAAACACAAAACAATTGTCTAAATTGTGACCAAATATGAGATAAAATCTGTGACCAAATCTGTTATATAATATTTCCGTCACAAATTTGTGATACAAGGGTCGCTAATTTGTGACGGAATTGCGTCATTATACTTAACGATATCAAAATATAATCGGATTTAAGTTGCACATTCGTCACCCTTTATCGACTAATTTCCCACCCCCAGAGTAGTCACTAATCTATGACTACCTAATACTATCGCAAATAGGTCATAATTGTGACGAATTTAAGGCTACCAATTACAAGTATATGAACACCTAAAACAGTCGCATATCGGTCACTTGTATGACGAACGTTTGTGTCATAACTTGGTCGTTTATTTATAACTAATACACTTAGCCGCATATACGTCGCGATATTACGACCAAACATATTCATCTCTGTTTCGTCACACATATAGGACGAAATATAATGGTCACGGATTTGTCGCATATAAGTGACGAACTTGCGACGACTTTATTTTGCGACGAAAATTAGCGATGCTTTATTTTCGTCTCAAAACCGTCGCAAAAGACCTTTTTGCGACAGATGTGTGACTGTTTTGGGCGTCGCAAATGAACAGTTTTCTTGTAGTGCCTCAAACGTGTCAGCCAACATCTTTTGCACTTTGGGGGGTCACAGTGTTTGTTTCTCCCTCCGCGGCCTCCCTTTGGCATGAAAACCAAGTCATCAAGGTTGACCGTATGTACTCCACAAGTGATGTTATTGGAAAACCTAGAGCCTCTCTTAATACTGTATTCCAAGACTCTGCTATGTTGCTAGTCATGTAGTTGAAATGATCCCCTGTGAAATGAGCCCTAGCCCAATGCTCTAAACCGATGTCAAGAAGGTAGTTCATGCTAGTCATGTCTATCTTAACGATCTCATTGATAGCTTTTGTCAAAGGTCGCAACTCTGTATGCCCGAGCTGTTTTCCCTACCAGATAGGTTAGATTTATTTTCTTGAACACGGTCCGAATGTTTCTTTGCATGTGAACAATGCAAGCGCAATGCTTCTCATTTGGTAAACCTATATAATGTAGTAGTTAGATAGGCAATAAACCGGTAAAATGAAATAAACTTGGATACCAAATTTATATACCGGATAACTAATTAAATACTTTATTAAGTCTAGAGTAGTCGAAAGAGTGCCTATCTGATATGAACAAAACATATGAGTCAACTGGTACAATATCTGCTAACTTGCGAAAGATTCACTCGTATGATGCATCGTTCTCGCTGTCCACTATAGGGAACGCTAGGGGATAGATTTGGCGGTTACCGTCTTCCATGCATGCTGTTTTAAGACAACCTGCATACTTAGTGAAAATGTATCAGCTACTACTTCAGAACTATTCCGCTACTAGTTCAGAACACGAACACAACACAAGGGTTTTCTCAAAACTATTTACTAGTATTGATGACTTGAATACTTACACGTATTGCTTTCACTCAATCCTAGTCTACCCTGTTCACGAATCGCACCTGATACATGAACTGTTTTAACCCCTTAGCCCCTTGATACAAGATTTCTTGTTTACCCGAAACCCTTATCCCTTTTGCTAAGAATGCTCTAGTTGTGTTCACGTCTCTACGACTTAACACACCCTATTTATACAAGTGGCTTGCGGCTTAACCTAGCCTTGGCCTCTACTCCATGCAAGATTCGCTATCTTCTTCAAATCTTCATGTGTAGATCCACTTTCCTTATCTTCTCCTAAGAATAAGGAAATCTTCTAGCTTGAGTAAATCTTCTCCAAGATATCTTCCAGCCTTCCTTGAGTGCAAGTCACGCCCTTTCTTTGCCTGGACTGACCCACTCCAAAAGCCCATCGGGCTCCAAGCCCACCAGCTGCCTCGCACCTCTTATGAAGTACTCCCATCTGGTGATGCTACAGAATCCTGCTTCAACGTTGCATCTTCAATCTCCCCCTTTTTAGCTTTGTGTGTCTCCCAAGTATCTGCAAAATAAACTCACCACAAGCACAGAGACAACCAACAACAAGCACAAGCAAATTCCAACTCATCCATACGAATTAAACTTGTAAAAGTTATTACAAGCATAAACCAAAAACATTAAGTACTTAGAGTTTGGAACGAGGAAAAACAGAACCCAAATAACCGAGGAAAAACACCCAAAAACAAGCCCCCATGCTCCCCCATACACCACGATCTACTTAGCCACTTTCTTCTCCCCCTGCTTGGGAGCACACAAGTTAAAAACACACGCATTAGTGTATAAGCAGAAAGCACAAGAGATCACGAGAACTTACTTTGATTGGCTTGGTGCACATCTTGAACTATCCTTGACAGTTGATGCAGGACAGACGTGATCTGGTACAGCGCCTTGTTGACCACCCTCCGACTTGACTGCCCTTGAAGCACACTGATGTGGCCAAGTGACACATCAATTGCTGAGGTTGATGGAGCTGAGCTGGATGACTTTGACTGTTCTGGCTCTCTCTTGGTTTTTTTCGGCAGTGCAGGCTGAATCAGTAGCGGCTGAGACCTCTTCTTGGTTGATACATCCTCTTTGACTATTTGAACTCCTTTGGCCCGAGTGCGCAGTGACGTCCTAGTTCCTCCTGTTTCTTTCTCCTCGGTCCTGACGTCCATCTGGTAGTACGAGGGTAGCATCACAACATCATCCTCACCAGTAACAGCCCCACATTGATCTTCAATCATTCCAGCAATCAGATGTGGAAACACCAACTTCCTTGAATCAGGCTGCTTGTTGTCCTCTCTTTCAATCTTGCTGATTGCCATGACTTGCTGAAACACCATGGCCCCAAAGTCTACGCGCACCTTCTGAGCCAACTTGTACAGAAGTAGAGCTCTGTACTGAGCAATGTGTGTCCGATGAGTAGTCGGGTACTAGTTGTGACCTGCCAAAATGGCCAATGCAGCAAACTTCGGAGACAGATGAACTGTGGATAGAGCTGGAGTTTTCTTGTGACACTTGCTGATAATCGGAACTACATCTTTCTGAGATTCATCTCCCTTAAGGTAAGCAGCAATAGATTCTGGATCCACCTTGTCAAGTGCTTCAGCCCTTTTCCTCTCCTTGGAGATCAGTTCTGACATATTCAGAAATTTGTTAATGCGAGCAGGAGTGAACCTCACGATGTGACCCCTGACTAAGACCATAACACCTCCATCATGTACCACAGTATCGCCCAGATTAGCGTAAAACTCGTTGATTACTTCCCTATCATAACCCGACCTAATTGAGACCGTGGGAGTAAATCCAGCTTCAGCTATCACAGATGGATACTCAAATTCCTTCGGTTCCTCAAAAGCAACAAGCTTCTCACGGATAATTCCACGACTTTTCAATACAAAGTACCTTTGATATGCACCGGCTGAGCAGAAATTGTCAGATGAGAACGACACACCACCAGTCATGGATTCTGCTCCAGCAGCAGATCCTGCTCCTACTTCCTCTGAATCACCCGATTCGGAGTTTTCGTGCTCTTTGATCTGTTTCCCCTTCTTCTTTTCCAGACTCTTTTCCAGCTTTACAGCCTTCAGCTGCTGAGTTGCAGCCTCTTCCTCGTCGATCTCTTTCTCAGGATCCCATGCTGAATCGGAGACCTCTACTTCCTCCTCTTCTGATTTTCCACCGGAGACTGGTGACGGAGACCTGCTCCGATAGGCTTCTGCCAATTGACCGATGAGATTCGTCAATTTGTTGTCGAGAACACCAGAAGGCGGCGTCCCCTTGGTGTCTAGTTCAAGTCCTGGAGTCTTGAAGACCATCGACCCCTCGTCTTCCTCTGCTTCATCCCGTAGCCGAAGTTGATTGGGATCGTTTGCTGGAGGATTCTTGTTTGATCCCTTCTTCTTGGCAGTCTTCGAGCTTGATTCTCCTCCCATGGTTACTCAAAGATTCTTCTTTCTTCTTCTTGAAAATTCTAGGGTTTTGAAGAAACAGACTCTTGGATTTCCTGAACTTCTTCTCGCGGCCAAACAAGGAGACTAATTAAACAAACAAAAAATCACTTCTGGGCTGCGACCTTACAAACCCTAAGGGCCCAACCGACACTCTTAGGCCCAAATTCTTTTGTTACCAAGCCCATATGAAAACTGAAGCCCACACTCTCGGATTTATCTGAACCAGGGCATCCTGTATCAACTCCAGAACACTGCAACAGCTTGTCACCCTCATTAGATTTTTCACACACAAGGAACAACAACCACATTCATTTTAAGAACACAATGGGGATTAAGCTGATAATGGTGGTCCTTGTAAAGATTTAAAACTGGCACCTTTTTTTAAAAAAAAACTTTTGACACAAGATTAATTTACCGTTTTCGAGTGATGTTTCAGGAACTGAACTTTGACCAATTCGCAGCACATACCCAGCTCGATATGATTCACAACATCTGGTCATCTTCTACTCCAATGAGTAGCTTTCACACCACCATGTCTTTATCTCATCCTGACCAGTTTTCAACCTTTATCCACTCGAGAAAGTTGTTGATGCATTCAAGACGTGTGAATATATATATATATTTTTTATTTTTGCTTTGCTTCACCTTCGCACGCCTGCCCACTTTTCTGGGTTCTTTTCTTTATTTTTTTTTGAATGAGACAGTTCCATCACTTGACTTCTCAGAAACTATCTCTTGTTTTTTTTTTCTTTTATCTTTGATTCTTTCTTTACCGTGGAACCTGTACTAATGTCAAGACAAGACGACATGATAGGTAGCTCTTTCTCATTGATGTTTCAGACTCCAAACAAAATCCGAGCCACATATGCACCTTGAACCAGTACCTGTATCAGTTCTGCACACTTCATAAATGATTAAATTCCACAAACACCAATTGAGTTCCTTAAGGTGATAAAACGATAAAAATCCAGTGGTTTTGTGAATAAATCAGCCAGTTGTAAATCTGTAACAATATGTTCCACCACTACCTATTTTTCCTCCACAAGTTCTCGGATGAAGTGGTGTCGAATGTCGATGTGCTTTGTTCTCGAGTGTTGCACCGGGTTCCTTGAAATACTTATAGCACTCTTGTTGTCACAGTGAACTAGAAGTGATCCAGAATCCATCCCATAGTCAGCAGACATTTGCTTCATCCAGAGAAGTTGGGTGCAACAGCTTCCCAAGGCAATGTACTCTTCTTCAGCTGTGGACAGAGATACAGAGTTCTGCTTCTTGCTCATCCATGAGATTAAGTTATTTCCCAAAAAGAAACACCCACCACTGGTACTCTTCCGATCATCCAAACTTCTAGCCCAGTCGGCATCACAATATCCAACCAAATTTTTGTTTAACCCCTTGGAGAACCAAATTCCCAAGTTGACCGTGCCCTTCACATACCTAATGATTCTCTTGACTGCTTCAAGGTGAGACTGCTTTGGCTTTGCCTGGTACCGAGCACACATCCCTACACTTAGGCACAAATCAGGTCTACTGGCAGTAAGATACAGTAGGCTCCCAATCATACCTCTGTAAAGCTTGACATCCACATTGTTACCCTCGCTGTCACGAGTCATCTTCACTGTAGTACTCATGGGTGTTCTTGCTTCCTTACACTGCTCCATCTTGAACCGTGTTAGCAGATTCTTTGCATACGTACTCTGAGAAATGAACACACCTTCTTCTGACTGAGTTATTTGAAGACCCAGAAAGTACTTCAGTTCTCCAACCATGCTCATTTCAAATTCCTGTGTCATGCTTTCCACAAACTGATCCACCAGCTTTTGTGACGTGCTTCCGAAGATGATATCATCTACATAAATCTGGACCATCATGATATCCTTTTTCTGCTCGAGTATGAACAATGTCTTGTCCACACTGCCCCTCACGTATCTTTTTTGCATCAGGAAACTCGTCAGCCTTTCGTACCAGGCTCGCGGAGCCTGCTTCAGCCTATACAGGGCTTTCTTCAGTATGTACACATGACCTGAATTAACTGGATCCTCAAAACCTTTCGGTTGCTCAACATGAACCTCCTCCTGCAAAAAGCCATTCAGAAAAGCACTTTTGACATCCATCTGATAGACTTTGAAGTTAAGTATGCATGACATGCCTAAGAAAAATCGAATGGACTCCAATCTTGCTACAGGAGCAAATGTTTCCTCAAAATCCACTCCTTCAATCTGAGAGTAACCTTGTGCCACCAGTCTTGCCTTGTTCCGAACCACCATTCCAGTCTCATCGATCTTATTCTTGAAAATCCATTTTGTGCCAACAATATTGACCCCTTCTGGTCGTGGGACCAGTTCCCACACATCGTTTCTCTCAAACTGTTCAAGCTCTTGCTCCATTGCAATGAACTAGAATTCGTCTTCAAGAGCTTGTACATGTTTTTGTGGTTCAATCACCGACACAAAGCATGTAAACTGTACTACTTCGTGATTTTTCTTCTTCAAGCTCATCATCTCACGATAATCCTTCTTGACTCCTCTGGTTTTCCTCCCTTCATTCACATCACTGATAAGATCAGATGCTGAATGATTCCTAGGCACAAGAGGTTCTGTAGCCTGCTTTGTCTAAGATTCTTCTTCTGTGACAGATTGAAGTTCTGACTCAGTCTGCTCCTCTGTACCAGGCTGCTCCTCTTTTCTTCCTCCTGATGTATCTTCCAGTTCATTATTCGTGTGAACTATTCTATCCTTGTTCTGCCTCGTACCAGCATAGTCGTCAAAGACCACGTTGGCTGACTCAACTATCACCCCTGTTCGTTTATTAAGTACTCGGAAAGCTGCACTATTTTCTGAATAGCCTAGAAAAACACCATCATCACTTCGAGAATCAAACTTTCCAAGATAATCCTTGTCATTGAGAATGTAACAATTGCATCCAAACACATGAAAGTAGCTGAGATTAGGCTTCTTTTCTCTCCATAGCTCGTAGGGTGTCTTGGTCAGCCCCTTCCGTACATATACTCTGTTGACAATGTAGCACGAGGTACTTACTGCTTCTGCCCAGTACTTCAGAGCAATGTTGTTCCCATGTATCATGGCTCTGGCCATTTTCTGTAGCGTTCGATTTTTCCTCTCTACTACACCATTTTGCTGTGGTGTCCATGGGGCTAAAAACTGGTGAGCAATACCATAATCTTCACAAAATTCCTTCATATACCCATTCTGAAACTCACCACCATGATCACTGCGTATTTTCTTGATTCCACCTCGCTCATTGATCAGTTGCAGAGCCCAGATTCTGAAGCTATCCGCTGCTTCGGATTTCTCACGAAGAAATCTGACCCAAGTGTATCTTGTGTAATCGTCCACAAGAACAAACACATACTTTTTTCCAGCAACACTCTCCACTTGAGTAGGCCCCATCAAATCCATGTGAACCAGATCTAGTGCCGATTCAGAATGAACATCCGCCACTTTCTTATAATGAACCTTCACTTGCTTACCCTTACTACATGGTCCACACACAAATTTCTCTCCTCCCTTAAGCTGAGGTACTCCTCTGACCATCTCCTGATTGGTAAGAGAAGTGAGGCTTTTGATATTCATATGACCTAGGCGTTGGTGCCATAGGTTCAGATCATCTGTTGCACTGAAGCAGTTGGTGTCCTCTCGCTTCCACATGTAGCAGTTATTGCCTGTTCTAACTCCCATTAGCACAGTCTTCCCTTTGTCATCAATTGCTTTGCAGTCATGTTTAGTGAAGCACACCATTAAGCCTTCGTCACATAGTTGACTCACACTGATGAGATTAGCTTTCAGTCCCTGTACCAGATATACATTCATTAGTTTGGGTAACCCTGCATCACATGTCTGTCCCTTTCCTTGTATGCGACCATGTCCTCCATCACCAAACGTAACCTTGCCTTTATTAATTTTCTTGAAACTCTCCAGATTACCCAAGGTTCCGGTCATGTTTCGAGAACTGCCACTGTCAAAATACCACGGACCCGTATCTTCGTGTTCTTTTGTCACAATTACCATGCTGCACCTAAACCAAAATTGGGAAGCACTATCTGATCTTTGTCTCGTAGCAGGAGACCTTAAATCCGATTTCTTTACCCAAATCTGATTACGACTTCCATTCCAAGTGAATTTTTCTTCATAGCGTAGACGTCTGACCCTCTCTCAATACATGTAGCAGTAGGCTCGGATGTGTCTATGTCTACCACAAAAGTAACATCCAATCCTTTGTTTTGCCATGACTTTAGGCCTTCGTGCTTCAGTACCTTCAGTTCGGTTTGCAGGCTATGACTGACTACTGGCAGCTACGAACTTGATGCTGTGAGATTCTGATCCTCCACTTTCATTGTATCCAAGACCTCTGTGAACGGCTTCAGTCCTTCCATAAGACAGAATATGGTCTAGCTGTCTTGTACCAACAAACATGCGAATCTTCTTATACTGCAGATCCAGTTGTGATTGAAGCTCGACAGAAATCTTTTTCTCAGCATGCAGTTCCTTTTCTAGATTAGTTGCCTTGACTGCCAGATTGAGTTTCTCCTTTAATAGTGACACACTCTCGTGACTCAATTTTTGTTCATCCTGCAGTCTACTCTGTAGTGATTCAACTTGAGCTTCAAGTCGCTGCTTCTCCTTAGCCAATGATAGATTCTCCTGTCCCAGTCTGATGAGAGTCTCTCGTACCTCCTTGTAGCTCTCAATCAGTTCATTCTCATCAGATTCAGATTCAGACTGTTCACCTTTAGCTTCTTCCATGATTCCCACGAATGATAACAAGTTGTTCAGAATTTCTTCATTATCACTGTCAGCTTCAGAATCTTCTTCTTCAGCCATCATCGACCTTTCTTTCCTTTGTTTCAGATGACCAACACACTCCAGCTGAGTATGTCCGACTCCCTTACACACCGAGCATTTCATTTCCCTTCTCTTGATTGAAGGACATTCAGACTTGAAGTGACCATATCCCTTGCATTCGTGACATTGAAGTTCAGCCTTCTTTCCTTGCTTATCTCCTTCAGACTGGTTTCTACCTCCTCCTGTACTTTTCTGACCTTGACCCCGTTCGATTCTCCTCAGAGCTCGATCAAACCTTCTTACCAACAAGCTCATCGAATCTCTGTCCTCTGTCTCTTCAGTTGTCTTACATGAGGTTAGAGCCAAGTTCTTGTTTTTTCTGGAGTAAGCTTCAGTACTGTCTAATTCCATCTCATGAGCCTGTAACATCCCAACAACTTTACCAAAACTCAGATCCTCAGTGTTGTGAGATACATTCAGAGCTGACTTAGAAGCCATGAATCGAGCAGGAAGACACCTTAGGAACTTCTTTACCAACTTTTTATCCTTGTACTTCTTTCCCAGTGTAGCAGCCTCCTGCGCCAGTGACTTCAACCTTGAGCCAAAGTCTAAGATAGATTCATGTTCCTCCATACTCATGTTCTCAAATCTAGAAGCCATCATATCTTGTCTAGAACTCTGAACCTTAGTGGTTCCTTCGAAGTGAGTCTGAAGCAGATCCCAAGCTTCCTTTGCTGTTTCACATCCTTGAATCAGCTCGAAGGTCTTCTTAGTTACACAGGAGTGTATGACAGACAAAGCTCTTGCATTTTACTTAGCTTTCTTCAATTCTTCCTCCGTCCATGTCTCTTCTGGTTTGGGAGTCCTGAATCCATTATCATCCACTATCACAGGTGCTTCCCACTGCACCAGAACATATCTCCAGGCCAGTATGTCAATACCTACAATTATGAACTTCATCCTTGACTTCCAGAAGCCGTAGTTTCCACCATCGAGTATCACCTTCGAATTGTTAACCAAATCATCGTAGCTATCCATTTTCTCCTCAAGATCTCACCCGTATTAATACGAACAAGTGCCGCTCTAATACCAAATGAAAATGTATCAGCTACTACTTCAGAACTATTCTGCTACTAGTTCAGAACACGAACACAACACAAGGGTTTTCTCAAAACTGTTTACTAGTATTGATGACTTGAATACTTACACGTATTGCTTTCACTCAATCCTAGTCTACCCTGTTCACGAATCGCACCTGATACGTGAACTGTTTTAACCCCTTAGCCCCTTGATACAAGATTTCTTATTTACCCGAAACCCTTATCCCTTTTGCTAAGAATGCTCTAGTTGTGTTACCGTCTCTACGACTTAACACACCCTATTTATACAAGTGGCATGCGGCTTAACCTAGCCTTGGTCTCTACTCCATGCAAGATTCGCTATCTTCTTCAAATCTTCATGTGTAGATCCACTTTCCTTATCTTCTCCTAAGAATAAGGAAATCTTCTAACTTGAGTAAATCTTCTCCAAGATATCTTCCAGCCTTCCTTGAGTGCAAGTCACGCCCTTTCTTTGCCTGGACTGACCCACTCCAAAAGCCCATCGGGCTCCAAGCCCACCAGCTGCCTCGCACCTCTTATGAAGTACTCCCATCTGGTGATGCTACAGAATCCTGCTTCAACGTTGCATCTTCACTTAGCTCTTAGATGCGTTCCGTTGATGACCACCGCTTTACGCATATATTTGTACCCCATCACTCAAGCTCCTAGCGCGAAAAAAGATATTTAAACCTTTGTCCAACCTCTTCATGGTACACTTTCTCGACAGCCAATATAGATTGAGGGTTTGCAATAAAGATTTGTTGAAGATAGGCTCAGAGTAGCGTGTAAGGACTCAATGACGAACCCTTTGTGTAGTCCAAAGCAATCTCCATAGAGCACCAAACCTTCTAGTACAAAATCTGGACACCGTGCGCTGATCGCATCATGTCTCTTAGCTCACCCGGGCGAGAACCAGACCCTTGCCCGGCGTACTTACTCTTGACCATGTCCCCGATGACGGAGGTCGTTGCATGCTTATGGAAACTCACTAGTTCATCAAAATGGTGCAACGATGTGTCAGATTCGCTCGGCATATTTCATATAGCTCATAATATGGAAGTTGGACTGCGTACACACGCCAAGGGCCGATGGCTCTGATGCATTTCAAAACCATCATATATGGTGTTGATCTCTTATTTTAGAAGTTGAACTTGTGGTTTAGAGCGTACAACGCCATATGTAGTTTGAATGCTTTGCGATCCTTGAATATCATTCCGAAAAATAGATTATCTTGATTAAGAGTTATCACCTTCATTTTTGTTAAATATTAATTTATCAATAATAACCATGTAAGCAAAAAATACAAACGCATATTACACACAAGCATCAGTTTTTTCACGATCCAAAAGTCATCGATTAATATTTTACATAGCCTATATGTTACGTTTTAACTAGGTAAACTTTTTAGATCCTACACCCACCAAGGAAGATGCTTTTATCTATGCATGGGCCTATAATTGGAACCGAAACCTAAACCCGAAACCGACCCAAAAAACCGGGTTCAGAACGGGTTCGGGTATACCTAATTAACCGAATGGGTTTTATATATATATTTCTTCAGGTTCGGGTAAACCGAAAAAAACTGGGTTACCCAATTAACCCCATAACTAAACAAAAACCTAAAACATGTCATAACCTGTTCACCTTCCCATTTCTGAAACACGATCCCTAAAATATAGAACCGCCATTGAATCTTCTTTTCTTTTCATCGAAACTGGAAAATTGTCACCGAAGAACGTCTCCTCCATCAGAGACGTCTAGAAATCAATCCCAAGTTTTGTTTCTTACTCGATAAAGCTTTCAATTTGATTATGATTGTATGTAATTTTGATTAGGGTTTTATAGTTTTTGATTCAATTTTTTTTGCTATATTCGTATAGTTTCGATTAGAATCATGTTTTGCGTTTGATTTAGTATCGATTTTGTCCATGATTCGATATGATGTAGTTTAGATTATGGTTAAGTTTCTGATTCGATTTTGATTTTGATTTCGTATGCTTTCGAATACGGTTCTATTAGGGGTTCGATTTAGTACTGATTTTGCTTGTCCTTCGGTCTGATATAGTTTCCAAATCGATAAGACTTAGTATGTTTTCTCTTAGACTTTTTTACTTTGTAATGACATTTTGAAATTTGTATGATTGAATTTGATACATGTGTGTATTCTGTTAGACTTAGACACTTAGTAGTTACATGAATTTGATCCTAAATTTGATTACATTCTGAGATTTTATTGTTTGTGACTCTGTAATTCGTGTATTCTGTTAGACTTAGACACTTAGTATGTTATCTTACTATGATACTATCTAAGTCTTATACATGTGCTTCTTGTTTTCAGATGAATTCTTCATCAACTAAAATGCAAGGGACAATGATAAAGATGAAGAACTGTATTATGAAGTAAGATGGAACTCCACATTCCTGATGTTTGCCTATGGATGTGAAGAGTAGGTGGAACTCCACATTGTTTCTACTTGTTTGGCTTTGGAATGTTACTTGAACATCTCTTTTTTTGAATTTTGGATTGTGTTTTACTGGATTGTTTATGCTTGTTTGAAATGAGTTGCAATTTGTACGTGTGTGTTACAGGTTTACACTTGTCCGAAATTACAGTTTTCATTCAAATAATTTGGTTTAATCGGGTATTTCGGGTATTAAAACCGAAATAACTGAATAAAAACCGAACCCGACCAAAATTCAGTTATTTTCGGTTTTGAATCCCAAAACCGAAACCAACCCGAACCCAAAAATACTCGTCCCGAAGTCGACCCAACAATTATAACAACCCGAATGGGTATTATATTCATATAGCTGAAAACTCGATATTCGAACTACCCGACCCGATACCTGATTAGATACCTGATTAGGATTGTTCGTTTGGTAGACGTAGGTACCTGCGGCTACGGCTATGGTTACGGCTATTTTTAACATTAAGCTTGTTCGTTTTATTAACGCAGGTAGCTGCGTCCGAACGCTGCGGCAAAACGCTGCGTGTAGCGTCAATAAAATCTGAACGCTGATAAAATCAGCGTTGCAGTAAAAAAATCTGCGTTCAGAAGTGTAATTTACACTTTTGCTCTTAAAATATTTCATTATTTACAAAAAAACCAACCCTAAAAGATGCAGTCTCTCTCTCTTCTCCGATGCAGATCTCGACCTCTCTCTTCTCCATAGACGCAGACGTCGAGCTCTCTCTTCTCCATAGACGCAGACACGAGCTCTCTCTTCTCCGATGCATCCACGAGCTCTCTCTTCTCCGACGCATCCACGAGCTCTCTCTTCTCCGTCGCATACCTCGAGCTTCGACCAAAACCATCTCTTCCTTTTCTCGTCGTTGTTCTCCTCCCATTTGGGTTTCAAGCATTATTGAGGTAAACTTGCTTTGAGAATGGGTTTTGGATCCAAGATCCAAGAGAATGGTTTACTGATGCTTTAGTTCGTAAAAGACCAAAGAGATTCTGATCAACCATTTTAAGATGACAAAAGATGTAAGCTTGATGTGATTCTGTCTTTATAAGCTTGATGTGTTTCTGAGTTTATACTTGATGTGTTTTTGAGTTTGAATTGTATGAGTTTATTTCTCGTTTTTAGAATTGGCTTCCTGAGGAAACTAGGTTTTTTTTTCAACTTTATGCGGATGAGAGAAGAAGAGGAAATAGAACAAGTACATCAATGAATCAAACAGGAAAAAATAACATCATGGAGGCGTTTGAAGAGAAGTTTAAGAAAGGATATCCCAATTGGAAGATTTACAAAAACAAGTACGACAACTGTAAGAAAAAATACACCAAGTATAAGAAGTTGACTCACAATAGGACAGGGCTTGGGTTTGATAAGATGGGAAGGATTGAGATGTCAGATGATTGGTGGAATGAACGCGAAAATGTTACTTTTTACTTTTTATCTTATTCTGCCAGTAGACAAGTTTAGCTTACTACTGCTGCTACTGACTTACTCTTTCTTTTTGTTATGTAGGAATGTCCTGGGCTTAGAAAATCCGCATGCAAAGAGGTTGCTAATATGGATCTGTTTGAAGAGGAATTTCATGGTGTAGTAGTAACTGGAGCTGAAGGATGGAGCGCTCAACATGGAGAAGCAAGTTTGAATTCTAGAGTGGGTGGAGATGATGGTGATGAAGCTGATTCTGTTGATATTCCAGCATCAGATATTATGTTGGTATCTTGGTCCGCATCGTAGTATGCGATATCTTCTTGGTCAATTTGCTAGAGGAGGACCACCAGTTAGTGCACGAGAGTTGTTTAACCGAAAGCATTCAGGTCTGCGATCAGTGATTGAGAGGACATTTGGAGTATGGAAAGCAAAATGGAGGATTTTGGATTGTAAGCATCCAAAGTATGGTCTGGTCAAATAGATTAAGCTAGTAACAGCGACGATGGCACTACACAACTTCATACGTGATTCACATCGGGAAGATCATGATTTTGTACAATGGCAAAGTGATGATGATGGAGAAGGAGAAGGAGAAGAAGCTGATAGTGATGGTGATGAAGAATAAGGAGAAGAAGGTGATAATGACAATGGTGGTGGTGGACATATTGTTTATGAGCCGACCGGTGATAGAACGATGGAAGCTTTGCGTAAGAACATCACAAATGAATATGGTAGAGGCCGTTTACCGTATTAAATATTTTAATGACTTAGTTTTTCTGTGTTTATAACTTTGATATATTATTTCTGTTTTATTTATTTAAGACTTGATGTATTTATTTTTATTTATTTCTTTGTTTATTTAGCTTTTGTTTTGTGATAAATATTTTATGGCTAAAAATATTTCTTTGTTAAATATTTCTTTGTTTATTTATATATTTGCCTAAAAATTTATTACCAATTAAATATAAATTTATAAAAATAAATGAATCAAATGAAAAATAGCCGCAACGTCTGCCAAACGAACAACAAATCTGCATCCAACGTCAGCATCCAGCATCAGCGTCCAGCGTCAGCGTCTTCTAAACGAACAACAACCTGCGGCTGCGGTTGTCACTGTAGTTGCGGTTGCGGCTTCAAAACGAACAACAATCAAACGAACATGACGCTGATGCAGACGCAGACGCAGCCATAGCCGCAGCTGCAGATAGCTGCGTCTACTAAACGAACAGCACTAACATCATCGTTGGAACTTCTTAGGATACCTACCTTTACGAGGTTTTACTCCTATCTTCTTACCCTTTATTGATTAAATTTTCTGAAATCTGCGACATAGCAAATAGTTAGTAGACAAATTGTTGGTTATGTTTCTTGAATTTGATGTACTGATTCAACGGTTATGTTCTTTGCTTTCAAGATCCTTGACTAGACTACATTCTTGGCTTAGGAATGTTAGAATGAATTTCATTCAGCTGGTTCTTGCCTCAAGAGATTAGAATTTGGTTGTCTCCATTCTTTCTGCTATCGCCACGCTTATGTCTGTCTACTTGTATCTTAGCCCCTCTATTTGTCTCATGAGTTTTGTTTATTCTGAATCCTTTCTCTGTGCTGTCATTGTGTTACATCTGAGGGTCATGACCGTTACTTCGCTGAGCTTAGTCATATTTGTTTTCTACTAAATTTTTGGCTTGTTTCATTTGTGAAAGCTTATAATCTGTGAATTTTAGACAGGCAATGTGCCGAGGAACAGGAGAAGAAGAAGGAAAGAGACTTGCAATAACTGTTTTGTAACGTCTCTGTTTTCTTATGTTTTTGTAGGCCAAATTTTCTTCCTTGCCACCAAAATTTTCCTTTCTTATTCGGTTTTCACTTTTCTTTTGGTCTCTCTCTTATTATTCTCCTTAAAGACTTTATAAATTTGAATTAATTTAATGCAAAATATATTGTCTAATTAAGCTTTTACAAGGAAAATCCGAAATGAAACCCAAGACATCAAAATAACTAGTGATAAATCCACTTCCTCGAACCTACTTGCACGATTTCACAATCAATCTAGTCTGTTTAACAAAAAAATAAAAATAACTAGTGATAAATTCCTCATCCACAAAATTCTAGATTCATCTCAACCACATGATAGAGATAGTACATTCTCGCACGTGAGTTAATTTCTGTAAATAAAGACACAAAAATTCAAATTCCAAGGGCATTTTCGTAATTACGCACAAAACCCTTGCAACGAGAGTCTCATTTTTTAAACGACTCATCAGGTTCACAAATACCTTTCGTTTTATAATCTCTCTCTCTCTCTCTCGTCGTTCCTCTCTTCATTTCGAGCACCGACCATGGCGGCTGCAACATCTTCTTCTCCGATCTCCTTCTCCGCAAAACCTTCTCATTCCTCCTCCTCCATTTCTTCTCTACCCATTTCAAGATTCTCCCTTCCCTTCTCCATAAACCCCCAAAATTCCTCCTCCCGTCTCCGCTGCATCCGATCGGAATCCTTCTCCTTCTCCGCCGTTCTCAACTCAACCGCCAATGTCTCAACTGATTCTCCGGCTAAACCCACCGAGAACGAAGAATTCGTCTCCCGATTCGCCCCAGACCAACCTCGCAAAGGTGCTGATATCCTCATCGAAGCTCTCGAGCGTGAAGGCGTAAAGCACGTCTTCGCTTACCCAGGAGGTGCATCTATGGAGATCCATCAATCCCTAACTCGAACCGGCAGAATCCGTAACGTCCTTCCTCGTCACGAACAAGGAGGAGTTTTTGCAGCCGAGGGTTACGCTCGTTCTTATGGAATACCCGGAGTCTGCATCGCCACTTCCGGTCCCGGAGCTACCAATCTCGTTAGTGGTTTAGCCGACGCATTGCTCGATAGTGTCCCTCTCATCGCGATTACAGGACAAGTTCCTCGCCGGATGATTGGTACTGACGCGTTCCAAGAGACGCCGATTGTGGAGGTAACTCGTTCGATTACGAAGCATAACTATCTTGTGATGGATATTGAGGATATACCTAGGATCGTTAAAGAAGCTTTCTTTCTAGCTAGATCAGGTCGACCTGGTCCTGTTTTGATTGATATTCCTAAGGATATTCAGCAACAGCTTGCTATTCCTAATTGGGACCAGCCTATGCGTTTACCTGGTTATATGTCTAGGATGCCGAAAACTCCGGAAGCTTCTCATTTAGAGCAGATTGTTAGGTTGGTTTCGGAATCTAAGAGGCCTGTGTTGTATGCTGGTGGTGGATGTTTGAATTCGAGCGAGGAATTATGTAGATTTGTCGAGCTTACTGGAATCCCTGTTGCGAGTACTTTGATGGGGCTTGGTTCTTATCCTTTAGATGGTGAAATGTCGTTGGGAATGCTTGGGATGCACGGGACCGTGTATGCGAATTACTCTGTGGAACACAGTGATCTGTTGCTGGCTTTTGGGGTTAGGTTTGATGATCGTGTCACGGGAAAGCTTGAGGCTTTTGCTAGCCGGGCTAAGATAGTTCACATCGACATTGACTCGGCTGAGATTGGGAAGAACAAGACGCCTCATGTGTCTGTGTGTGGAGATGTTAAGCTGGCTTTGCAAGGGATGAACAAGGTTCTTGAGAACCGGGCACAGGAGCTCAAGCTTGATTTCGGAGTTTGGAGAAATGAGTTGAACGAACAGAAACAGAAGTTCCCGCAGACCTACAAGACGTTTGGGGAAGCCATTCCTCCACAGTACGCGATTCAAGTTCTCGACGAGTTAACTGAGGGGAAGGCGATTATCAGCACTGGTGTTGGGCAACATCAAATGTGGGCTGCGCAGTTTTACAAGTACAAAAAACCGAGGCAGTGGTTATCATCATCAGGTCTCGGTGCTATGGGTTTTGGACTTCCTGCAGCGGTTGGAGCGTCTGTCGCAAACCCTGATGCGATTGTTGTCGACATTGACGGTGACGGAAGCTTCATGATGAATGTACAAGAGCTGGCTACAATCCGCGTGGAGAATCTTCCAGTGAAGATACTTATATTAAATAACCAGCATCTTGGCATGGTTATGCAATGGGAAGATAGGTTCTACAAAGCTAACCGAGCCCATACATATCTTGGAGACCCGGCAAAGGAGAACGAGATATTCCCGGACATGCTGAAGTTTGCAGATGCTTGTGGGATTCCAGGGGCAAGGGTGACAAAGAAAGCAGAACTCCGAGTGGCTATTCAGATGATGCTGGATACACCGGGACCATACTTGTTGGATGTGATTTGTCCGCACCAAGAACATGTGTTACCGATGATCCCGAGTGGTGGCACATTCAATGATGTCATAACGGAAGGAGATGGTCGGACGAAGTACTGAGAGAGATGGAAACCGGTGATTATCACAAGTTCTTACGGTCTTGTATGCATATGGGTTTCTTAGTTGTTGAACTACTTTTTTCATTTACCCTACTGCATGCTCTTTTGCTTCCTTTTTTCTTTTATAAATATGTAAACCGGTTCGGTTTGGTTGTTGTGAATGGTTCGGTTTGGATATTGCGAATAAAATGGAGAGTTGAGTAATGTAATTGGAAGTCTTCTTTGATCAAAAATGAAAAAATTGAAAGTCTTTTTCCTCATTATTTGCATTAACTCGGTTAATGGCCTCACGACGAATCTTGCAAAGGGAGTATCCCTATTAATATTGGGTTCGATTGGCATGTTCAATAATTTGGGGTTAGATTAGGATTTTAATGTATAAAAGATGTCAGTTTCCTTTTTTAACCGTTGATGAAATGGTCGCGGCTCTCTCTCGCTGAGGCGAAGTAACCGTCGATCTTTTTTAAATTTAAATTGTCTGGGGATGTTCCGGCGACGGTGTTGGATCGGAAACTGTACGGATACTTTTCGGCATACCCACCGTGTGACGTTTCTCCACCACGATGGTCTTTCCAGTGGGACAAATGGCAAGCCTTTGGGGCGGAATCAGGAGCCTTTTCGCAGGAGTAGAATAGCGCCACCGGTATCGACCAATAATTCCGGCAATCGGGATCTCAGCTGCTTGGGGGAAATCAATCAAGATATGAAAGGGGACAGTTTCCAAATCGGATCCAGTCATAATCAGGGAAAGGAGGATCATCGGGGCGATAATTTCGCACACCGATTCAGGGGAAGGGCAATCTCTGATGGAAGAGCAACTAAGGAAAGCGAGAGATTGGGGGAATTTACTCACCTTCCGATATCTCTGCGAATCGAATCCGAGGAGGGAGAGAGTATCTCGACCCTGCTTTATAAAAGTTGGCTTTGCCTTTGGTGTTGGATTACGATTTCCTTCGATCACAATCACAACCCAGATCTTCACAACAATTGGCTTCCGCCGAACTTTGGGGATACACCAATGGCTTCTATTGGGAAACAACAGGCATCCGACCTTGAGAAGAGAAGAACCAAACCCCTGCAACTTCTCCCAATTAGCAATACACAAATTCTTAAACGTTTTGAGATGACCTTGGTGGGGCGAGTCCTGAATGTGGATGTACAAGAAAGCAGGGTTAAAGTTTTGATTGGGTTTTTGCCTACCATATGGAAGTGTGATGGTAGTGTGCAGGGAGTGGATATGGGAAGAGGAAGATTTCACTTCCGTTTCAAGGACGAAGGGGATCTCCAAAAGGTCCTTGATAATCGGCCATACCATTTCGAGGGATGGATGATCGGGCTTGATCGGTGGGTTCCCACAGTGAGGCTGGACTACCCGTCGACCATTCCTTTCTGGATTCGCATTTTAAACCTCCCGGATATGTTTGTTGAAGGGAAACAGGTGATGCGAATTGGTGAGGACATTGGGGAGCTTCTCAACTGGTCCTTGGAGGAACCAGTACCGATGGTGCAAGTGATGGTGGAGTGTGCGGCACCTTTACCTGTGTTTCGGGAAACGGTGTCCGAACAAGGAGAGCTGTTCAGAATTCGCTTCGAGTATTTGAAGCTACAGAATCATTGCAAATCATGCTACAGGATGACACATGACTCGAGGAATTGCCCAGTCCGGTTGGGACCAAATCGGAATCATTGGGACCGAAAACGTGAACCTAGCAGACGATGGGAGGAGGAGGAGGGGCGCCGGGGAAAGAGGGCAGGTCGACTCGCAGTGGCCCCAGCTCTGCAAACTCGGAACCAAAATATGTTCACTACGGAGGCTATCGGGTCCCTGAAGAAGAAATCAGTCCGGCGAAACCTGACGGAGGAGCTCGGTGATACGCTACTAGAGGCAGATGAAAGTAGTGTGGCCGAACGAACAACTAAGGAGTGGGTCCCTAAATCATTCCCAAAAGAGGTTGTGCGCGGCGGAACTGTGCCTGCCGGTGCTCCACCTGCTGAGGAAGTAACGCAGACGGGTGGATCGGGGATCCGAAGCAATAGCTGGTACCGGAATTCGGAGGAGGAGGCGAAGGTGGCAAAAGTGATATATGCCCAAAATGAGGTATGGGCGAAAGGCGAAGCTCCGTATAGAGAGTCTGAAAAGGTTGAAAAGGAACCACAGTCTGGCCAGAGAGGGCAGCCGGAAAATCGGCAAATCGGGACCGGAGATGCTCGCACCACTGGGAGTCGGAGAGCTGGACTGATCGGGAAAGGACTGGAGGGAGATACCGAAGTGACTCGACAAGGCGGTACAAACCTAAGGCAGGCGACGGGGATACAGAGAAGGCAGGGGCCGCCGGTATTGGTGACCTCCGGTACAGGGCATATGGCCGAGACAGGGTCTCCGAGGAAGAAGGATCACCCGATGGCCACTGGGCTTCCGGCGAGTGGGCCTCCGGATGGGGAAGATGGGCTAAAGGTTTCGGCCCACAGAAATTTGGACATTATGAAGAAAGCCCGTGGGGCAAATGTGAATGGGAAGGAGGAAAGTTTTGGGCCTCAGTAGGTAAAAGCCCAGGTGGGTTATACTATGGGGCTTGAAACCCAGCTTGCTACCCCGGAGATTATATCCCCACTCAAAGAATTTGTCATGGAGGCCCATCCAATAAAAAATGGGCCTCGGGGAGGGGCCAGAGGTCTGGATAAGAAACCCAGGAGAATCGAAAAACGTATTGGCAAAGCTTTGACTGTTAAAAAGAAGATTGAACATAGCCCTTTCTGGGGCTGTCGTATCCACAAGCACACGTCCTTAGCGAAGGAAGACCCGCATAGGGGAGACTCCGTTTTGGAATGTGTTGTTCTCCCGTCCTCCGCGAATACGGGCCCTCATGGAGGGAAAATTTCGAGGAACATAGAAGATCCGGTGGTTAAGGGAAAACCACCGGCAGACGCATAGATGATCCTTAGCTGGAACTGTCAAGGAGCAGGTAGCTTCTTGGCAGTTCGAAGATTGCGGGAGTTCCGTAAGAAGATTTTCTCGGGGATCCTTTTTCTTATGGAGACTAAACGCGATCAACATTTTCTTCAGGATATGCAGTCTGAATTTGAGTATGATTTCCTTTTTACTGTTGACCCATGCGGTCTTAGTGGCGGCTTAGCACTTTTGGCTAAGTCTGATTTTCAGATTCAAGTTTTATTTTCCAATAAAAATATTATCGATGTATTGGCTACAATTCAAGGTAATAAAGTATTTCTATCTTTTGTTTATGGAGAACCTGTTATTTCTAAACGTGCGGATGTATGGGAAAGATTGACACGCATTAGCACTACACGTACGGGCCCATGGTTTATGACAGGTGATTTCAACGAAATTACGGGCCATCACGAGAAAACCGGCGGGAGGCGGAGGCCAGACAACTCTTTCTTGGAATTTAACTTAATGCGCCAAAGTTGTGGGATGATCGATTTCCCATACTGGGGGAACTGTCTCTCGTGGGTCGGGCGACGGGGCAAACAGGTGATCTGGTGCCGCCTTGACCGAGCAATGGGCAATGAGGAGTGGTATGAGGCTTTTTCTCATACCCAAATCGATTACCTTCGTTTCTGGGGATCGGACCACCGTCCAGTGCTCACACGTATCAATTCTAGGCGTATGGTGGGTTCTCAGAATTTCCGGTTTGACAAAAGGTGGCTCTCCAAACCTAACTTTGAACAGATCGTCCAAGAGGGGTGGTCTGGGTCCCAAAACGGGCGTATGCCAGGGGTCGGAGAACGAATCGCAAACTGCCGCAGGGCGATTTCACGCTGAAAAAAAAAAGATCGGTGCCCCACAGCAGAAGCAATCGAGGAATTAAAGAGGCGACTGGAAGAAGCACAGAGTAGGGATTCGTCCCCTTTGGAGGAGATTGTTTCCCTACAAGAACAGTTGCGAACTGCTTTACTGGGAGAGGAACTTTTCTGGCAACAAAAAAGCCGTAAACTTTGGTATCAGGTCGGCGACCAAAATACCAAATATTTCCAAGCTTCCACAAAACAACGCAGGGCACGTAACAGGATCACAGGTATCCTACAGGAGTCAGGGGAGTGGACAGAAAAAGATGAGGCGATTGAGGCAACGGCCCTAGAATATTTCCAGGACATTTTCTCTTCCTCTCCGATCTCGGATCTGGAGTCATCTCTCGAGCATCTAAATGTGTCCGTTACGGCAGAAATGAATACATCGCTGACCCAGGCGGTATCAGCATCGGAGGTGAAGGCGGCAGTTTTTTCAATACATCCTGAGAAGGCACCAGGACCGAACGGGATGACCGGTCTTTTTTACCAAAAGTTTTGGCATATTATCGGGCCTCAGGTGGTTACCATGGTACAAGGCTTTTTTGATACAGGCTCACTCGACCCCAAATGCAACGAGGTGAATATATGCTTAATTCCTAAATCGGAAAGACCTCGAATGATGAAGGAGTTTCGCCCGATTAGTCTGTGTAACGTCAGTTATAAGATTATCTCAAAAGTGCTCTGCAAGCGGATCAAAAAATTCCTTCCGAAGATAATCTCGGAAACCCAATCAGCTTTTGTAACAGGGAGACAGATCACTGACAATATTCTCTTGGCACAGGAAGTTTACCATGCCCTGCAAACCAATAAAATTGGAAAACGAGAAGGGATGGCAATCAAGACGGATATGAGTAAGGCATATGACAGGGTGGAATGGCGTTTCCTGGCAGCTTTAATGCAAAAAATGGGTTTTGATGCTAAATGGATTTCCTGGATAATGACATGCGTTAACTCGGTAACATACCGAGTCATGTTAAACGGCAACCCAAAAGGAGGGATTACTCCGACCAGGGGACTACGCCAAGGGGACCCTCTTTCGCCATATCTATTCATACTATGCACGGAAGTGCTGATTACTAATCTTCGGAGAGCTGAAACCTTAGGGCACATCTCTGGAATTAGGGTAGCACCCTCGTCCCCAAAGGTTTCACATAGTCTATTTTTCTGCAAAGCTACGACACAGCAGTGTGACTGTATTCTGGATGTCCTTCATATATACGGTAATGCTTCAGGCCAATGTGTCAATTTTGACAAGTCAGCGATCACCTTTGGCAAGGATGTGCCCGGGGATCTCAGGGAGGAAATAAAGCTTCAACTCAACATACCCACGGAGGGTGGTGCCGGCAAATATTTAGGTATACCGGAACAGTTACAAGGTTCTAAAGCGGAGGTTTTTTCCTACGTCCAAGATAGGCTGCATCAACGGGTTAACGGTTGGTCAGCCAAATTTCTATCTAGAGGAGGCAAGGAGGTTATGATAAAATCGGTCGCACAGGCTCTCCCGACATATGTGATGTCTAGCTTCTTACTACCCAAGTGCGTACACCGAAAGTTGACGAGTGCAATAGCAGACTTCTGGTGGCGGAATACTCAAAATTCAAAAGGAATGCACTGGATTTCATGGCAAAAATTGTGTCTCCCAAAAAATGCAGGAGGTATTGGTTTCAAGTCTTTCGAAGAGTTCAACCAGGCTTTATTGGCCAAACAACTCTGGCGACTTCACCAATACCCCCACTCCCTGTTGGCGCGAGTCCTCAAAGGAAAATACTTCAGATACTCGCACCCTTTTCAGGCCAAAAAGGCATCACGCCCATCCTATGGATGGCGGAGCTTATGGAGTGCAAAACCCTTAATTGATCACGGGATGCGGCATACCATAGGGAATGGTGCTAGAACATGGGTTTGGACAGATAACTGGATCCCGGATAAAGCCCCTCGCCCGGCAAATGGAATACAACACCGGGGTCCGGGCCCAGTGCAGAATATGAACCTGAGGGTTATCGACCTAATTGACGTCAATTCCAACACCTGGAACGACCAAGCTTTGGAACACCATATTGAGCCGACGGATATCCCGATGATTAAAGCCCTGACCCCATCACGAATTGGTACTTCGGATGGATACTGTTGGCATTATACTAACTCTGGCGTATATATTGTACGATCAGGGTATGAAGTGGCACGGGAAAACCTAAAAGATGAAATCCATTTTGTAACCCAACTCCCGTCCCTCAATCCACTAAAGACCTTGGTGTGGAAAGCGGCTACGACGAATAAAATCAGGCATTTCCTATGGCAAGCCCTTTCCGGAGCGGTAGCAGTCAATGAACGCCTGGCATACCGCCACCTCCAACAGGATCGGTACTGCTCGAAGTGTGGAGTGGAGGAAGAGACTATTAACCATGTCCTGTTTACGTGCCCCACGGCTCGGCAATCCTGGGCCCTGTCACATATCCCGCATATCATTACGATTTTCCCTACGGACAACCTATGGGGTAATTTTGACTACCTTCTATCCAGAATACCCAAACGGCCTGAATTTGAAGACTATGTACGATGTTATCCGTGGATATTATGGTACCTTTGGAAAGCACGTAATGATAAGGTGTTTAAGAACCTGGACCGGTCACCGCCAGATATCATAGAGCTTGCTTCGAAGGAGGCTGCGGCTTGGTTCTTAGCCAATGAGAACACAAGAACAGAAATGAGTGATGTACAGCGGCCGATGCACCCGGAATTAACAAGGGCTATATTTACCTGCTTTATTGATGGATCATGGAAAGAGGGCGAACACACGAGTGGACTAGGATGGACACTTCAACTACAGGATGGGGAGATTGACCTACTAGGCCTACGAGGGGTGAACCGAGGCGTCTCTCCCTTGCACATAGAACTGCTTAGCCTAATCTGGGCCCTTCAGTGCCTGCGCAGGAAAAGAAGGTTCTGTACGCTGTTCGCCACAGACTCCCAAGAGCTAGCTGCAATGATTCAGGATCCAGACAACTGGCCGCGTTTTTGAACCGAATTGGAAGAATACAAGACACTCAGAGCGTGGTTCCCTGACTTTACTTTAGAGTATTGCCCCAGAGAACGAAATGAAAGAGCCGACTTACTGGCTCGGACCGCTCGGCTTCAAAAATTAGTATTCTCTTATGTTAACGTGTGTACTCCACATTGGTTCCCCGATACGTCTGTGTTTGGGTAATCAAGGAGGTATACGTCACGTGACCCAAAAAAAAAAAAAAAACAAAGATGTCAGTTTCACAAAAAACATTCGATTTTTACAAGGAATATGGGAATCTAAATCTAGTTTGATTTTCGTTTCGTTTGATTTTAACTTTTCTAAAGACAAACTGAGTGAATCTAGACGACAGAAAAATAAGTAAATAAGAAAAATAAGTAAATCACCGCAAAACTAAATTTAAAGAAAGCTTATTAAAACATGGGCTAAAAAAAGAAGCTAAAAAACATAGAGAACGCTTAGAAATTGAAGTATGAAAGTATACTGAATTAGGAATTACATGGATTTATCTGATTCAGGATTCACTTGATCCAAAAAAGAAAGCCAGAAGCACTAATCAGACATTGGAAGTAGGAAAACATATCCAAAAAGTTTTTTTTTTTTTTTGTTGATGCAAGTGACAAAAGCTTTATTGTTCAACCTTAAATAAATACTAAACGGTCAATATTACTATTATATTCGTTTTTTAAGAGATAGTAAAAATATTTAAGTATTTTAAGTTATTTTCATTTCTTTTCCAGCATGAGGTTATGATGGCACGATGTGGATTTCTTTTTCCCCTTTAGTAGCCTTTCATTAATTTATCATAGTAAGGGAAAGAATATTTCTTCATTAGTTATTGTAATTAGTAAATACTAATTAACACATCCAAAAAATTATGAACTTTTGGATGATTATTATGTGCGCCATATTTAAAAAAAAAAAAAAATCTCAATAGAATTATTTGTGCGCAGATCAAACAAACAAATATAAATATATATCTACATAAAATTATGATATATGAAATATGGATTTTATTAGAGAAAAGTTATGTACAGTTAAAGTTGTAAAGTATAAATAAAAGTAAATGGGGATAAAAATTGACTAACAAATAATTAGTTAGTGAAAAATAAGACTAAAAGTTAAATCTAAACAAGTATGAAGATAAATACAAAAAAAATTAAACGTATTTATACAAAATAGTTTTAATTTTGGATTTTAATAAAAAATTTTTTTACACCATATCAAATAAAAGTATTTGTCAATGTACCCTTATATGTTATTTGACGCCCTAAGCTAATGTGTCATTTTTCCTTTAGTAAGCACGGCTCTGTTTGTACGTATTTGGTTGATATGTCAAATGAACAAACTGCATAAGTGTAATTTTAATTGACACAGACATACTCAGAATCTATACAAAGAAAATGAATACAATTAACAAAGTAAAGTAGATCCAAAATATTAATAAAAATAAATTATAACATTTATGTTACTTTCAAATTTCAATGGTACATGTAAGATCAGGATCAACCTTTATTTCCATAGCACGTTCAGAAAAAAAATATACTATAGCAACCACAAAGATTAGTTATATATATAATAATATATGGTCAATCTTTAATTTTGTAATTGGTGAGTTGTTCAAAGAGTGAGACTCTTTTGCCTTTCTCAGACATTTAAAAGTAAGACTCTCACTTTCTTTTCTGTTTACTTTTGGCCCATTTATATACAAAATAAAATCTCTTGACTTGTGATTTTCTTTTCTTTTTTGTCTTTCACTTTTTCTTTCTTTTTGTCAATGAAAAAATTAAATTTAAAATACATATATATACTTCATATTGTATATATTTTTCTCTACTTGGGCCATCTATATAGTACTGTATATACTATAATCGTCCTGAAAATTATACTCACACATCAATGAAATTGTATTCCCATAAGTTTTTGTTTTTTTGTTTTTTGAATTTAAATATTTAAGTGTTTGCTTCTATAATTTTATGGATCCCAAACTTGGTAATTGAGTTTTCAGGCTGATTTAAAATAAAAATCCATGTGAATTTGTGAACGATGAACCATTTTCAATCAGTAAAATAATTATGAAATCTTTAGAACAAAACTATTATCCTTAAACTGAATTCCAAGAATTTTTTCTCGATAAACCATAAAATTTTGAATCTCTAGTCAATTTTGTTGTTTTTTGTATGTGTTGAAACCAACCGCTAATAACAATTATGTTTAACACAGAAATTACTCACTACAATATGATTGAACTAGCAATCATGAGTATTTTTAGAGTCACTAAAACACCAATTATTTAAGTGTTCACTACCTCCTCGGTTTCAATTTTTATTTTTTTTTATTTTTTTGCTCAACTCAACTCTAGTTTTTAACAACCTTGGTACCAAGGAATACAGATGGGAACATAATTCTTAAAAGAAGAATCCTCCCTTGCAATTCTGTCAGCCACTTTGTTTTCTTATGTGATCTTTGAAAATGTATCAGCTACTACTTCAGAACTATTCCGCTACTAGTTCAGAACACGAACACAACACAAGGGTTTTCTCAAAACTGTTTACTAGTATTGATGACTTGAATATTTACACGTATTGCTTTCACTCAATCCTAGTCTACCCTGTTCACGAATCGCACCTGATACGTGAACTGTTTTAACCCCTTAGCCCCTTGATACAAGATTTCTTGTTTACCCGAAACCCTTATCCCTTTTGCTAAGAATGCTCTAGTTGTGTTACCGTCTCTACGACTTAACACACCCTATTTATACAAGTGGCATGCGGCTTAACCTAGCCTTGACCTCTACTCCATGCAAGATTCGCTATCTTCTTCAAATCTTCATGTGTAGATCCACTTTCCTTATCTTCTCCTAAGAATAAAGAAATCTTCTAGCTTGAGTAAATCTTCTCCAAGATATCCTCCAGCCTTCCTTGAGTGCAAGTCACGCCCTTTCTTTGCCTGGACTGACCCACTCCAAAAGCCCATCGGGCTCCAAGCCCACCAGCTGCCTCGCACCTCTTATGAAGTACTCCCATCTGGTGATGCTACAGAATCCTGCTTCAACGTTGCATCTTCAATCTCCCCCTTTTTAGCTTTGTGTGTCTCCCAAGTATCTGCAAAATAAACTCACCACAAGCACAGAGACAACCAACAACAAGCACAAGCAAATTCCAACTCATCCATACGAATTAAACTTGTAAAAGTTATTACAAGCATAAACCAAAAACATTAAGTACTTAGAGTTTGGAACGAGGAAAAACAGAACCCAAATAACCGAGGAAAAACACCCAAAAACAAGCCCCCATGCTCCCCCATACACCATGATCTACTTAGCCACTTTCTTCTCCCCCTGCTTGGGAGCACACAAGTTAAAAACACACGCATTAGTGTATAAGCAGAAAGCACAAGAGATCACGAGAACTTACTTTGATTGGCTTGGTGCACATCTTGAACTATCCTTGACAGCTGATGCAGGACAGACGTGATCTGGTACAGCGCCTTGTTGACCACCCTCCGACTTGACTGCCCTTGAGGCACACTGATGTGGCCAAGTGACACATCAATTGCTGAGGTTGATGGAGCTGAGCTGGATGACTTTAACTATTCTGGCTCTCTCTTGGTTTTTTTCGGCAGTGCAGGCTGAATCAGTAGCGGCTGAGACCTCTTCTTGGTTGATACCTCCTCTTTGACTATTTCAACTCCTTTGGCCCGAGTGCGTAGTTACGTCCTAGTTCCTCCTGTTTCTTTCTTCTCGGTCCTGACGTCCATCTGGTAGTACGAGGGTAGCATCACAACATCATACTCACCAGTAACAGCCCCACATTGATCTTCAATCATTCCAGCAATTAGATGTGGAAACACCAACTTCCTTGAATCAGGCTGCTTGTTGTCCTCTTTTTCAATCTTGCTGATTGCCATGACTTGCTGAAACACCATGGCCCTAAAGTCTATGCACCTTCTGAGCCAACTTGTACAGAAGCAGAGCTCTGTACTGAACAATGTGTGTCCGATGAGTAGTCGGGTACCAGTTGTGCCCTGCCAAAATGGTCAATGCAGCAAACTTCGGAGACAGATGAACTGTGGACAGAGCTGGAGTCTTCTTGTGACGCTTGCTGATAGTCAGAACTACATCTTTCTGAGATTCATCTCCCTTAAGGTAAGCAGCAATAGATTCTGGATCCACCTTGTCAAGTGCTTCAGCCCTTTTCCTCTCCTTGGAGCTCAGTTCTGACATATTCAGAAATTTGTTAATGCGAGTAGGACTGAACCTCACGATGTGACCCCTGACTAAGACCATAACACCTCCATCATGTACCACAGTATCGCCCAGATTAGCGTAAAACTCGTTGATTACTTCCCTATCATAACCCGACCTAATTGAGACCGTGGGAGTAAATCCAGCTTCAGCTATCACAGATGGGTACTCAAATTCCTTATGTTCTTCAAAAGCAACAAGCTTCTCACCGATAATTCCACGACTTTTCAATACAAAATACCTTTGATATGCACCGGCTGAGCAGAACTTGTCAGATGAGTACGACACACCACCAGTCATGGATTCTGCTCCAGCAGCAGATCCTGCTCCTACTTCCTCTGAATCACCCGATTCAGAGTTTTCGTGCTCTTTGATCTGTTTCCCCTTCTTCTTTTCCAGACTCCAGCTTTACAGCCTTCAGCTGCTGAGTTGCAGCCTCTTCCTCGTCGATCTTTTTCTCAGGATCCCATGCTGAATCGGAGACCTCTACTTCCTCCTCTTCTGATTTTCCACCGGAGACTGGTGACGGAGATCTGCTCCGATAGGCTTCTGCCAATTGACCGATGAGATTCGTCAATTTGTTGTTGAGAACACCAGAAGGCGGCGTCCCCTTGGTTTCTAGTTCAAGTCCTGGAGTCTTGAAGACCATCGACCCCTCGTCTTCCTCTGCTTCATCCCGTAGCCGAAGTTGATTGGGATCGTTTGCTGGAGGATTCTTCTTTGATCCCTTCTTCTTGGCAGTCTTCGAGCTTGATTCTCCTCCCATGGTTACTCAAAGATTCTTCTTTCTTAATCTTGAAATTCTAGGGTTTTGAAGCAACAGACTCTTGGATTTCCTGAACTTCTTCTCGCGGCCAAACAAGGAGACTATTTAAACAAACAAAAAATCTCTTCTGGGCTGTGACCTTACAAACCCTAAGAGCCCAACCGACACTCTTAGGCCCAAGTTCTTTTGTTACCAAGCCCATATGAAAACTGAAGCCCACACTCTCGGATTTATCTGAACCAGGGCATCCTGCATCAACTCCAGAACACTGCAACAGCTTGTCACCCTCATTAGATTTTTTCACACACAAGGAACAACAACCACATTCATTTTAAGAACACAATGGGAATTAAGCTGATAATGGTGGTCCTTGTAAAGATTTAAAACTGGCACCTTTTTAAAAAAAAAACTTTTGACACAAGATTAATTTACCGTTTTCGAGTGATATTTCAGGAACTAAACTTTGACCAATTCGCAGCACATACCCAGCTCGATACGATTCACAACATCTGGTCATCTTCTACTCCAATTAGTAGCTTTCACACCACCATGTCTTTATCTCATCCTGACCAGTTTTCAACCTTTATCCACTCGAGAAAGTTGTTGATGCATTCAAGACGTGTGAATATTTATTTTTTTATTTTTGCTTTGCTTCACCTTCACACGCCTGCCCACTTTTCTGGGTTCTTTTCTTTATTTTTTTTTGAATGAGACAGTTCCATCACTTGACTTCTCAGAAACTATCTCTTATTTTTTTTCTTTTTCTTTTAGCTTTGATTCTTTCTTTACCGTGGAACCTGTACTGATGTCAAGACAAGACGACATGATAGGTAGCTCTTTCTCATTGATGTTTCAGACTCCAAACAAAATCTGAGCCACATATGCACCTTGAACCAGTACCTGTATCAGTTCTGCACACTTCATAAATGATTAAATTCCACAAACACCAATTGAGTTCCTTAAGGTGATAAAACGATTAAAATCCAGTGGTTTTGTGAATAAATCAGCCAATTGTAAATTTGTAACAATATGTTCCACCACTACCTGTTTTTCCTCCACAAGTTCTCGGATGAAGTGGTGTCGAATGTCGATGTGCTTTGTTCTCGAGTGTTGCACCGGTTTCTTTGAAATACTTATAGCACTCTTGTTGTCACAGTGAACTAGAAGTGATCCAGAATCCATCCCATAGTCAGCAGACATTTGCTTCATCCAGAGAAGTTGGGTGCAACAGCTTCCCAAGGTAATGTACTCTGCTTCAGCTGTGGACAGAGATACATAGTTCTGATTCTTGCTCATCCATGAGATTAAGTTATTTCCCAAAAAGAAACACCCACCACTGGTACTCTTCCGATCATCCAAACTTCTAGCCCAGTCGGCATCACAATATCCAACCAAATTTTTGTTTGACCCCTTGGAGAACCAAATTCCCAAGTTGACCGTACCCTTCACATACCTAATGATTCTCTTGACTGCTTCAAGGTGAGACTGCTTTGGCTTTGCCTGGTACCGAGCACACATCCCTACACTTAGGCACAAATCAGGTCTACTGGCAGTAAGATACAGTAGGCTCCCAATCATACCTCTGTAAAGCTTGACATCCACATTGTTACCCTCACTGTCACGAGTCATCTTCACTTTAGTACTCATGGGTGTTCTTGCTTCCTTGCACTGCTCCATCTTGAACCGTGTTAGCAGATTCTTTGCATACGTACTCTGAGAAATGAACACACCTTCTTCTGACTGAGTTATTTGAAGACCCAGAAAGTACTTCAGTTCTCCAACCATGCTCATTTCAAATTCCTGTGTCATGCTTTCCACAAACTGATCCACCAGCTTTTGTGACGTGCTTCCGAAGATGATATCATCTACATAAATCTGGACCATCATGATATCCTTTTTCTGCTCGAGTATGAACAATGTCTTGTCCACACTGCCCCTAACGTATCTTTTTTGCATCAGGAAACTCGTCAGCCTTTCGTACCAGGCTCGCGGAGCCTGCTTCAGCCCATACAAGGCTTTCTTCAGTCTGTACACATGACCTGAATTAACTGGATCCTCAAAACCTTTCGGTTGCTCAACATGAACCTCCTCCTGCAAAAAGCCATTCAGAAAAGCACTTTTGACATCCATCTGATAGACTTTAAAGTTAAGTATGCATGACATGCCCAAGAAAAATCGAATGGACTCCAATCTTGCTACAAGAGCAAATGTTTCCTCAAAATCCACTCCTTCAATCTGAGAGTAACCTTGTGCCACCAGTCTTGCCTTGTTCCGAACCACCACTCCAGTCTCATCGATCTTATTCTTGAAAATCCATTTTGTGCCAACAATATTGACCCCTTCTGGTCGTGGGACCAGTTCCCACACATCGTTTATCTCAAACTGTTCAAGCTCTTGCTCCATTGCAATGAACTAGAATTCGTCTTCAAGAGCTTGTACATGATTTTGTGGTTGAATCACCGACACAAAGCATGCAAACTGTACTACTTCGTGATTTTTCTTCTTCAAGCTCATCATCTCACGATAATCCTTCTTGACTCCTCTGGTTTTCCTCCCTTCATTCACATCACTGATAAGATCAGATGCTGAATGATTCCTAGGCACAAGAGGTTCCGTAGATTGCTTTGTCTCAGATTCTTCTTCTGTGACAGATTGGAGTTCTGACTCAGTCTGCTCCTCTGTACCAGGCTGCTCCTCTTTTCTTCCTCCTGATGTATCTTCCAGTTCATTATTCGTGTGAACTATTCTATCCTTGTTCTACCTCGTACCAGCATAGTCGTCAAAGACCACGTTGGCTGACTCAATTATCACCCCTGTTCGTTTATTAAGTACTCGAAAAGCTGCACTATTTTCTGAATAGCCCAGAAAAACACCATCATCACTTCGAGAATCAAACTTTCCAAGATAATCCTTGTCATTGAGAATGTAACAATTGCATCCAAACACATGAAAGTAGCTGAGATTAGGCTTCTTTCCTCTCCATAGCTCGTAGGGTGTCTTGGTCAGCCCCTTCCGTACATATACTCTGTTGACAATGTAGCACGAGGTACTTACTACTTCTGCCCAGTACTTCAGAGCAATGTTGTTCCCATGTATCATGGCTCTGGCCATTTCCTGTAGCGTTCGATTTTTCCTCTCTACTACACCATTTTGCTGTGGTGTCCATGGGGCTGAAAATTGGTGAGCAATACCATGATCTTCACAAAATTCCTTCATATACCCATTCTGAAACTCACCACCATGATCACTGCGTATTTTCTTGATTCCACCTCGCTCATTGATCAGTTGCAGAGCCCAGATTCTGAAGCTATCCTCTGCTTCGGATTTCTCACGAAGAAATCTGATCCAAGTGTATCTTGTGTAATCGTCCACGAGAACAAACACATACTTTTTCCCAACAACACTCTCCACTTGAGTAGGCCCCATCAAATCCATGTGAACCAGATCTAGTGCCGATTCAGAATGAACATCCGCCACTTTCTTATGTTGAACCTTCACTTGCTTACCCTTACTACATGGTCCACACACAAATTTCTCTCCTCCCTTAAGCTGAGGTGCTCCTCTGACCATCTCCTGATTGGTAAGAGAAGTGAGGCTTTTGATATTCATATGACCTAGGCGTTGGTGCCATAGGTTCAGATCATCTGTTGCACTGAAGCAGTTGGTGTCCTCTCGCTTCCACATGTAGCAGTTATTGCCTGTTCTAACTCCCATCAGCACAGTCTTCCCTTTGTCATCAATTGCTTTGCAGTCATGTTTAGTGAAGCACACCATTAAGCCTTCGTCACACAGTTGACTCACACTGATGAGATTAGCTTTCAGTCCCTGTACCAGATATACATTCATTAGTTTGGGTAACCCTGCATCACATGTCTGTCACTTTCCTTGTATGCGACCATGTCCTCCATCACCAAACGTAACCTTGCCTTTATTAATTTTCTTGAAACTCTCCAGATTACCCAAGGTTCCGGTCATGTGTCGAGAACTGCCACTGTCAAAATACCACGGACCCGTATCTTCGTGTTCTTCTGTCACAATTACCATGCTGCACCTAAACCAAAATTGGGAAGCACTATCTGATCTTTGTCTCGTAGCAGGAGACCTTAAATCCAATTTCTTTACCCAAATCTTATTACGACTTCCATTCCAAGTGAATTTTCCTTCATAGCGTAGACGTCTGACCCTCTCTCAGTACTTGTAGCAGTAGGCTCGGATGTGTCTATGTCTACCACAAAAGTAGCATCCAATCCTTTGTTTTGCCATGACTTTAGGCCTTCGTGCTTCAGTACCTTCAGTTCGGTTTGCAGGCTGTGACTGACTACTGGCAGCTACGAACTTGATGCTGTGAGATTCTGATCCTCCACTTTCATTGTATCCAAGACCTCTGTGAACGGCTTCAGTCCTTCCATAAGACAAAATATGGTCTAGCTGTCTTGTACCAGCAAACATGCGAATCTTCTTATACTGCAGATCCAGTTGTGATTGAAGCTCGGCAGAAATCTTTTTCTCAGCATGCAGTTCCTTTTCTAGATTAGTTGCCTTGACTGCCAGATTGAGTTTCTCCATTAATAGTGACACACTCTCCTGACTCAATTTTTGTTCATCCTGCAGTCTACTCTGTAGTGATTCAACTTGAGCTTCAAGTCGCTGCTTCTCCTTAGCCAGCGACAGATTCTCCTGTCCCAGTCTGATGAGAGTCTCTCGTACCTCCTTGTAGCTCTCAATCAGTTCATTCTCATCAGATTCAGATTCAGACTGTTCATCTTCAGCTTCTTCCATGATTCCCACGAATGATACCAAGTTGTTCATAATTTCTTCATTCTCACTGTCAGCTTCAGAATCTTCTTCTTCAGCCATCATCGACCTTTCTTTCCTTTGTTTTAGATGACCAACACACTCCAGCTGAGTATGTCCGACTCCCTTATACACCGAGCATTTCATTTCCCTTCTCTTGATTGAAGGACATTCAGACTTGAAGTGACCATATCCCTTGCATTCGTGACATTGAAGTTCAGCCTTCTTTCCTTGCTTATCTCCTTCAGACTGGTTTCTACCTCCTCCTGTACTTTTCTGACCTTGACCCCGTTCGATTCTCCTCAGAGCTCGATCAAACCTTCTTACCAACAAGCTCATCGGATCTCTGTCCTCTGTCTCTTCAGTTGTCTTACATGAGGTTAGAGCCAAGTTCTTGTTTTTCCTGGAGTAAGCTTCAACACTGTCTAATTCCATCTCATGAGCCTGTAACATCCCAACAACTTTACCAAAAATCAGATCCTCAGTGTTGTGAGATACATTCAGAGCTGACTTATAAGCCATGAATCGAGCAGGAAGACACCTTAGGAACTTCTTTACCAATTTTTTATCCTTGTACTTCTTTTCCAGTGTAGCAGCCTCCTGCGCCAGTGACTTCAACCTTGAGCCAAAGTCTGAGATAGATTCATGTTCCTCCATCCTCATGTTCTCAAATCGAGAAGCCATCATATCTTGTCTAGAACTCTGAACCTTAGTGGTTCCTTCGAAGTGAGTCTGAAGCAGATCCCAAGCTTCCTTTGCTGTTTCACATCCTTGAATCAGCTCGAAGGTCTTCTTAGTTACACAGGAGTGTATGGCAGACAAAGCTCTTGCATTGTACTTAGCTTTCTTCAATTCTTCCTCCGTCCATGTCTCTTCTGGTTTGGGAGTCCTGAATCCATTATCATCCACTATCACAGGTGCTTCCCACTGCACCAGAACAGATCTCCAGGCCAGTACGTCAATACCTACAATTATGAACTTCATCCTTAACTTCCAGAAGCCGTAGTTTCCACCATCGAGTATCACCTTCGAATTGTTAACCAAATCATCGTAGCTATCCATTTTCTCCTTAAGATCTCACCCGTAATAATACGAACAAGTGCCGCTCTGATACCAAATGAAAATGTATCAGCTACTACTTCAGAACTATTCCGCTACTAGTTCAGAACACGAACACAACACAAGGGTTTTCTCAAAATTGTTTACTAGTATTGATGACTTGAATACTTACACGTATTGCTTTCACTCAATCCTAGTCTACCCTGTTCATGAATCGCACCTGATACGTGAACTGTTTTAACCCCTTAGCCCCTTGATACAAGATTTCTTGTTTACCCGAAACCCTTATCCCTTTTGCTAAGAATGCTCTAGTTGTGTTACCGTCTCTACGACTTAACACACTCTATTTATACAAGTGGTCTGCGGCTTAACCTAGCCTTGCCCTCTACTCCATGCAAGATTCGCTATCTTCTTCAAATCTTCATGTGTAGATCCACTTTCCTTATCTTCTCCTAAGAATAAGGAAATCTTCTAGCTTGAGTAAATCTTCTCCAAGATATCCTCCAGCCTTCCTTGAGTGCAAGTCACGCCCTTTTTTTGCCTGGACTGACCCACTCCAAAAGCCCATCGGGCTCCAAGCCCACCAGCTGCCTCGCACCTCTTATGAAGTACTCCCATCTGGTGATGCTACAGAATCCTGCTTCAACGTTGCATCTTCAATCTTGGCCTACTCCATACTAGCTAGACCTAGTTGGATATCCTTTTGCATCAATTGTAGCATTGGCCAAATGGTCTTCCCTTGTAAAGCTTCTACGAAGACTTTCGAATCTGTCTCAAATAGTAAGTGGTTAATCATCTCTACTCCTGCTTGACATCTCATACAGCTTGTATCTTTCATCATATTTCTTTGAGCTAAGTTATTAGCAATGGAAGACAATTACTTACACATCTTGTAATGCCCGTGAACCAAAATTGGAGTATTTGGTTCCATTTTTGGAGGGTGTCGATCGACACCAAGAGGGGTGTCGATCGACACTAGTGATTGTCGGTTCGATTTTAAATCGTTCGGTTAACAATTTTGGGTTGGGAAACTCTAGGGCTCGGCTATTTAAAAGACGAGCAGCCGTGTGTTTGTCGCGTTTTTCAGAAAAAAACAAAGATTTTAGTGGATTGAGAGAAGAGAAGGGATCATTGTTGATTTCTTTGTGTTCTTGATCCTAAAAGCTTGAGATTGTGATTGTGAGGCTCTTGAGTCGGGTTTTGGTGCGTGTTCTTTGTGAAGAAAGAAGGAAATCCGGTTGTTGAGTGTTAGGAGTCTCTGATTTCGTGGGTTCTTCGTTGTTCTTACTCCATTTCATTCCAGAATCAAGGTGAGTGCGTGACCATGACTTATCTGGGTAATTAGAATGTTCATGATGCGTTTGTTTGAGAATTGGATTGATTTGGTGATTGATGACTGTGTTGTTTGGGTGTTTTCGTGTTGTTGGGGGTATGTGTTGACATATTTGTGCAGGTGATCGATACGTTGCGTCCTGGAAACGAGCCATGAGAGGAGAGGCTCGTGTTCCTCGACACTGCGACGAGTGTCAATCGACACCATTGCTTGGTGATAATCGATGGTGTTGATCAACACCAGTGTTCCTAGTGTCGATCGACACCAGAGTCTGAAAACTTGATTTCTCGTATTGTTCTTTGTTGATTGAACTGTCTTGGTATTATGGTATTCCTTTAAACATGTGTGTATAACCTATAGATGGAATGACCGTCTCACTGAGTATTTGTGATAATACTCACGAATCTCTTTTATCCATATGATGCAGGTAAAGAAAAAATGTGACCGTGAGATCATGGTTGTGAAGAGAAGATGATCTAGGGTCTCGTTTGATGTTGTGTTATGTATTGCTTGTTAGGGTACTGGTTATTCTGGAATTGTTGAATTGGAATTTTCGCTGTTTTAGTTGGTTTAATTGTTTATTGGATAATTCGTTTGATTGAATTGAGTTTGATTCCGCTGGTTGTTTGATGCGTTTGAACTTGATATTGAAAATTATTATTTATGGGAATAATAATCTGAATTAAAAAAAAAAAACGGGTCTGGTTGTTTTACATCTCCACAGAAAATGTTAAACCTTAGGACTAGTGTTCAGTTTCCAAATCAGTTGATATATTCCATCAAAGCTCGGTTGTAGGGAGGGTTTAGTAGTTGTAACAGGGGTGGGGAAATGAATTTGTAACCATTACGCTGATAATAGCGACATATTCTTGTGTACTCCCAATTGAAGCTATTCTCAGTCAATGCACTACCAGGCCTGACTTCTTCCACGAGCTGTCTCTCTATTTGCAGTAGTGATTGTAAGTAAGGAATGATTCTATTCTTTTGCTCCTTCCATCATGAACTCCTCTCCCTAGGTTTTAATTTAAGTGTCTTTTCTTAACACTTTTTTTTTTGTTACAAAATATGTGTCGTTTTATTATTTCAATGTAATTTTATTATTATTTTTAATCTCTTTTGCGCTTAATTAGGTTGATAAAGGCATTAAATACTTAAGAATTTCAACACTTAAATAAGAATATAATTAAAAATTCAATCATTTTCTTGATTCGTATAAAAATTGTCAAAATGACACTTCACTTAATATATATGGATTCGTTAATGTTACCTTATTTTGGATCTTTAAGTAGTGTAAGAATGGTATACACTATATACTATACAATGAAAAGTGTTAAATTTATTGATTAACAAAATAATGGCTATGTAAAAACATGGAAACAAAAAATATGGGTGTTAGAAAGTGTATAAACAAAAAATTTGTGGAAACCCCTTAAGCCTAATGGTTTGACCAAGGGTTGATTAATATTTCTATAAATTTATAAGATCAAAGCGGAAAGCTTGTTCGTTATATAATCGTCGATGTAACAATTTTCATAAATTGTAATAGAATAATAATAAAAAACAATGTTAAAAAAGAAGAAGAAAGTGTATAAACCGGTCAACAACTAATTTTATAAGAAAATTACTGGACTCTTCAAGCAAAGAACCATCTCTGGAGGAGAAACTTATTGGAAGGCTAACAAACGGAAATGCTACTCCATTGTGAATTGATTTTTCAGTGATACGGATAAGATGTGGGGTCGATATATAGTTGTTTGAAATACCAATTGAAGTAGGAAAAAAGTTTCCTATCGAACAAGTATAAGTTTAAATGGTGCATTGCAACTATCCAAATGGATCTGCCGAAGTCCCGAGAAGATCTCCCACTACCCCATTTCAACCAAGCGGGAAAAGTATAAGGACTTGCAACAGTTTAATTACCTATATATTTTTACGCGTTGAACATTTTATTTTAGAGATTTTTGTTTACATTATGCTTCTTTGTTTGCCTATAATTTAATGGGTTTTAATTTCAAAAACACTACTTATTTAATTTTTGCTTAAAAAAAAGAAGAAATTAGGCTCTATATTACTTATTAGTTTTACATTTAATTATCTAACTTCACGTATAATAAAATTTAGAAACTAACATTCTAGTTACTTGAGATTCCAATTTAACCTTTAATATATTTATGGCAAGTGGTCTCATATCTCATTTTCATTATTATTTTATTTAATACATTATTTCTTATATCAAATTCTTTCTTTCTTATGTCACAAAAATAATTAAAGATAAAGAATTTTTTTATATTTGCATTATTTGAAAAAAAAAACAATAACCAACATCATTAGTCAACGTCATAAACATCTATTAATTATATATTTATACATGTAGTTAACTATATATTCAAATATACTTATCTAAATTTTTATTTCTATTAGTTATAGATTTAACTATGTACCCAAATATACTTATCTTTCTAGTCAATTTTCTTTACAAACAGCCAACTATACTTGATATATTTACGAATAATTCACTATTATCTACTCCATCTCTATGTATATAAGTGAGTATATAGTTAGATATATAACTATTTTTAAACATAACTACTTATATATATATATATATTTATATATATAGATTATCATAAATATAACTACTTAAATATAACTATTTTTAAATATAACTACTTATATATATATATATATTTAGCTAAAAACACGCATATTAAGAAACTACTTTTCTACTAAAAAGTATCATTTAATATATTTAATAAAAATAATTTGATCAATCACACAAAAAACTGCAAAATACTAGTGGTCACACAATATTCAATAAAGTTAAAAAGTACCTAGGATTGTCAAAACAACTTATATTTTGAAACGGAGGGAGTATATACCCACATATAGTTATCTATATAGTTAAATTTTTTCACAAACAAACAGTTAACTATACTAATTTTTATTCACGAATAGTTCACTATTATCTAAATATTTAGAAATATAAATAACTATATTTAAATGTACTTAGTTATATATTCATGTATAGTTAGTTATCTATAATCATATAGTTGTCTATATAATTAACTTTATTCATAAGCAATCAATTGTAATTGTTATATTTACAAATAGTTCATTATCCTATATATAATTAAATATATTCACAAATAGTTTACTATTACACATTTTAAATCTATGAAACTTGTAATTTAATATCTAACGAGTAATTAATTATACTAAAGTTATGTTCTCTATTTATGTCAATAATATATAATGTTTATATAGTTTACTATATAATTTATATATCCAAAGCTTCAAACAATAATCAATTACTAGAAAAAGAGAACAAAAGGTAGAAAAACAAAAAATTTATAAGTCACGACCACGAACTAATTTCTGTGAATTTTGGTCGTGCGTCGATCGACGTAAGGGTGTGCGTCGATCGACGCAAGGTTGAATTAAACCGACGGATTTGGTTTTAATTGTTCGGTTTGGCTGGTTTGGGTTAAGGGAACCCTAGGGCTCGTGTTTAAAAGGGAGCAGCCTCTGTTTTGTGCAGAGATATTGTGAAAACGGCTGAAAAATTGAAAGAGAAGAGAAGAAGCGAAGGAGATGAACCGTCATGTCTAACAAGGAGATGAAGACAGTTCTGGCCCATTTTAGAAAAGTAGAAGAACGGACAGTCTAATCAGATCGGATTGGAGTGAAATTTCTAGGGTAAGTTCTCCACTCTCATATCTAGCTTTGGGCGAAATCAGTTTGTCAATTAGATTAGTATTCTGAGTGTTATTGTTATTTTCCCGAGAGAGGTTCGTGCAGAATTGGATCTGCGACCAGTCCACTTCGTGAGTGTTTTCCTGTCGAATAAGAAGAAGTTAGGAGGCGATTTTCATAGCGTTCGAAAGGTCTCGTTCTCAAGATTCCAGATTATGTTTTCGATCATGATTCTGAGTTATTTTCTGTTCTCAGTGTGCTTTCAAAGTCGGTGTGTTGTTTGTGTTTTCAGAAACCTTAATCCGGTTTAGGGGAAACCCTAATTGGTTTGGTTAACTAGTTTAGGTCAGTTCGGTTTAGTTAATCAGATTGGTTTGGTTGGTTGGTTTAACCGACTGGTTTGATTTGGGTTAACCGACTGGTTTGGTTTGTAATGTTCATCAGGCAAATGTTGAGGTCAGAGGAGAGTTGCGAGAGGTTGAGGTCAGAGGCAACAGATAAGCTAAGGTGAGTGCGTGACCATGGCTTATCTGGGTAAAAAAATTGATAAGATGCGATTGATTGTGTTGTTTGTGTGGATTCGTGCTTTTTTGGTGGAATTCTGTCCAGGAGATATGTGTGATGCGTTCTGGAATCGATCCGTGAGATGATATGTTCGATTCCTAGACTCTGCGACGGTGCGTCGATCGACACACGAATTGTGCATCGATCGACACACGAATTATGCATCGATCGACACACGAGCAGTGCATCGATCGACACCAGGGTGGTGTGTCGACGACGCACAACCTGTTGTGTGGTTCTCGCTTGATTGTTCGTGTTGTGCATTGTTGTTTGTTCATCTTGGTATTGTATCTCTTGCTTATGTCTGTGTGTATAGCCAAGTAGATGGGATGACCGTCTTACTGGATATTTATGATAATACTCACACATCTCTTTTAACCATGTGATGCAGGTAGAGACAAGTGTGATCGTGGAATTATGGCCGGGAAGAGGAGATGATCTAGTGTCTCGCTTTATTGTTCGTTATTGTTAGAATTGCTAGGTTGCTAGTGAATTCTCGAAGTGTTGATTATTGTTAATGGAATTGAAAGTGATTGGTTATTGAATTGATTTCTGTGGTTTGATGAATTATGGGGTTTATCGAATGAGTGATTGGTTTAATTGAATGTGTTGGTTCCGCTGGTTTAGGTTGGTTTAATTATTGTTTCCACATATTTATGTTTTGACCGTTGATGATTATTATTTATGATAATAATAATCCGAGTTTAGAAAATTTTAAATTATTACGGGTCGAGGGTGGGTGCACTTGATTGATTGATTATGTGAGTTAGTCGATTGATTGTTGTGTGGGTATGGAGTCCTAGATCATCTTCTTCGAGCCTTCAGTGAGATTCCACGGTATGTGTTTTTGTGACTAACTCATTCTTAGTTCTGTTTCTGGTAGTGAAGAGAAATGGTTAAAGGTACTAGGGGAGCTAGAGGTAGAGGCCGTGGTGGTCGTGGAGGACGTGGGCGTGGTCGGGGACTTGTGAGTGAGTCCATCGCCGTGAGTGTGGCCTAGAGTTTTGCAGACGAGCAGGTGGCAGCTTCGTAGACGTTTCAGGAGGGGTCCGTGGGTGTGGCCACTACGTGTACCAGTGTGAGGGTTGGTGGGGCTGGTGTGGGTCCCGGAGAGATTCCGATGAGCAGCTGGGAGTAGTTAAGGTTGCTGGTGGCAAGTCTTTTGCTACTCTTGGGCGGACTCGAGGCATGGATATTCAGGTGGCGGGCGAGTCTATGCCAGCTGATCTAATAATTAGTCCGGTGGAGCTGTACGATGACATTCTGGGTATGGATTGGCTGGACCAGTATAGAGTTCATCTGAATTATCATCGGGGACAAGTTATGTTTGAGCAGCTGATTGATAAGGGTTGCGAGGCGTATTTGGCGACAATTGTGATGCTAGAGGCTGTTGGAGAGGTTGTAGTTGGATATATTTGAGTTTTTCAAGACTTCCAGGATGTTTTCCAGTCGTTGTAGGGATTACCGCGTCTTGGTCTGATCCTTTTACGATTGAGTTAAAGCCTGGGACGACTCCGATATCTAAGGCACCTTACTGAATGGCTCCAGCGAGAGATGAGTTTTCTCGGTTATGTGGTTTCTGCAGATGGAGTTGCTGTGGATCCAGCGATGATAGAGGCTATAAGGGGGTGGCCTAGACCGAAGAATGCCACTAAGATTAGGAGATTTCTTGGTTTGGCGGGTTACTACAGGAGGTTCGTCAAGGGTTTTGTGAGTATGGCGCAGTCGATGGCAAAGCTGACGGGGAAAGATGTTCCTTTTGTGTGGTCTTCAGCTTGTGAGGAGAGTTTCAGGAAGATGAAGGAGATGTTGACTAGTACACCAGTGCTGGCATTGTCGGAGCCTGGTGAGCCATACGTGGTGGTGTATACTGATGCTTCGGGAGTTGGTCTGGGTTGTATGTTGATGCAACAGGGGAAGGTAATCGCTTATGCTTCGAGGCAATTGAGGAAGATCGAGAACAATTATCCTACCAATGATCTTGAGTTGGCTGCGGTGATTTTCGCTCTAAAGATTTAGAGATCTTGTTTTTATAGCGGAAAAGTTCAGGTGTTCACAAACCATAAGAGCCTGAAGTATTTCTTTACGCAGCCAAAGCTGAACTAGAGTCAAAGGCGTTGGATGGAGTTGGTAGCAGATTACGATCTGGAGATTGGTTGCAGATACGTTGAATCAGAAGAGAGTTGCTTCGGTTTAGGAGCGAGATATGGAGGCTTTGGTGAGTGAGATTGGCACTTTGAGGCTATGTATTATCTCACAAGAGCCATTGGGATTAGAGGTAGCTAACCAGGAAGATTTGCTGAGCAGCTCAGGAGAAGGATCAGGGGTTGATTGATGCTTCTAAGGTTGCAGGTTCATAGTATCAGGTCTCTGCGAACGAGACAATACTTGTGAACGGGCGAGTTCGTGTGCCTAGGGATGAGGATCTGAGGCAGGAGATTCTGAGAGAAGTACATGCAAGCATGTTGTTGATTCCTCCGGGAGCGACTAAGATGTATCGTTATCTGAAACGGTACTATCACTAGGTCGGGATGAAGAGGGATGTGGCTAACTGGGTGGCAGCTTGCCATGTGTGTCAGTTAGTGAAGGCTCAGCATCAGGTTCCGAGTGATTTATTGCAGAGTTTACCCATTCCGAAGTAGAAGTGGGATATGATTACCATGGATTTCGTGGTGGGATTGCCAGTTTCACGAACTTATGATGCTATCTGGGTGATTGTGGATCGTCTAACTAAGTCAGCACATTTTTTGCCATTAAGAAGACCGATGGAGTGGCGGTGTTGGCTAAGAAGTATGTGCGGGAGATAGTGAGGCTGCACGGAGTGCCAGCGAGTATCGTGTCAGACAGAGAACCGAGGTTCACTTCTGAGTTTTGGAGAGCCTTTCAGGCTGAGATGGGCACTAAGGTGCACATGAGTACTGCTTATCATCCTCAGATAGATGGACAATCTGAGAGGACGATTCAGACACTCGAGGATTTGTTGAGGATGTGTGTGTTGGATTATGGTGGTCACTGGGCGGATCACTTGAACTTGGTAGAGTTTGTGTATATTAACAACTACCAGGCGAGTATTGATATGGCTCCATATGAGGCTTTGTATGGGAGGCCATGTCGTACACCATTATGCTGAACTCAACTGGGGGACAAGAGCATGTTTGGTGCAGATTTTGTTAAGGAGACGACAGAGAAGATCCGTGTTTTGAGGGTGAACATAAAGGAGGCTCAGGATCGGCAGAAGAGTTATGCCGATAAGAGGAAGAAATAGTTGGAGTTTGAGTTGGGAGATCAGGTGTATCTCAAGGCTACGATGTTGAGGGGTCCTAAAAGATCCATTGCAGAGAATAAGTTAAGTGCGAAGTTTATGGGTTCGTTCAGGGTTGTGGAATGGGTTGGACCGGTAGCTTATCGTTTGGAGTTACCTTAGAGTATGAAGGCTTTTCATAAGGTATTCCATGTCTCGATGCTGCGGAGTGTCTACATGAGTCTTAGGACATGTTGGCTAGGATCCCATAGAATCTTTAGCCCAATATGACGTTGGAGGTGAGACCTCTGAAGATTCTCGAGAGGAGAGTCAAGATTCTGCGCCGGAAGAGGATACCGTTGGTGAGAGTCGTGTGAGACTATGATGGTGTCGAGGAGGATACTTGGGAACAAGAATCGAAGATGAAGGCAAGGTTCTCGAAGTGGTCCGAGAAGCAAGTGAAGGCTTGAGTTGTCTTTTTCTAGTTTTCAGTTTCGGGATAGCATGTTGCTATGATTTTGTTATGTCTTTTCGTTGTTGTTGTAACTGTGGAGGTCAAAACCAACTCAATTGAATTTGTCAAGGGTTTTTAAGGAAACGAGAACTCTGGAAAGAATTCACAAGAACAACTAAGAACAAAGACAAAAACACGAAAATTGCGTTACGAAAGCTTTATTGATTTATTGCATAGTGTTTGTGCGAAAAGTTGCGGATCCCCTTTTTGGATGAGTACAATGAGCTATATATAGTGAAATATCCAAAATGGGCCAGCTAATAAAATGGGCTTGGCCCATTAAGCAATAAATCTAACTTATGCTCATTATTCCATTAAGTCCATTTTGCTTATGGGCTTAATGTCATTTTGGGCCTAGATTGACCTCGTCGCTATATCGATCTCACAGGGGTGAATTCTGACCCCAACAGTTAGCCCTCCATCTTGGTAGTGTCGAGTTATAATGATGCCAAGGTAAAGGTTTATGGAGTCTGAGATCGATATGCTCGCGAAGTTGCCAGGCATGGACGTCTTGTCATCGAACTCGGGAAGTTCTTGTTATTCCGCGTCGAGCTGATAACTGCGTGTTTTCCTGGCCTTGTTCTCTTTTTCATTGTCTTAGGAGACTGAGGAGGTTGATGGTTTTGTTGCGTTAATGGGCTTTGAGGCCTCCTGGAAAATTTCAGGAATTTTTCCAAAAACAAAGTGATTTTAGGAAATTCTCCAGATATAAATAAGTCTGCTTCCCTGGAGTTATTTTCCACCAAATCACTTTTCATCAGCAACAGGTAAATATCATCTCCTCTCTGCCTCTGTATTTTATTGTTATTTTTTTTGTAGAGTTTTTTTTTTTTTTTGGCTTTCCCGTCGATGCCGCCGTTGCTACCGCCGTCGCCGGCTTGCTTCTCCTCTGATGCATCTCGATCTCCGGTGAAACCTGTTCACGTCGGGACGGAGAGGCGGCGACGAGACTCTTCCACCGTCGAGATCGTGAACCTTTGCGGCGTCGTTGAGCTCCATAGCGGCAAGCTTGCGTCGCGAGGAGAGAGAGAGACAAGCCGCGTGTAACCGCCGGTTCGAGATAAGCTGCAGCGTGTGACCGTCGGCTCGAGACGAGATTCTGGCGAGATCTGCCTGTTTTACGATCTGGCGAGTTGACTCAGTGAGTTGACTCGGTCGATTTTTTTTTTTTTTTGTCTTTGGTGGTTCAAGGACTTGGTAGCTAGGCTGGTTTTGTGGAGCGAAATTGATTCGAATCGTGGACCTTTGGTACAGCGGAGAGGTGAATTTCGGAGGATGGTTTCTGATTCCGCGGACTCGCAGCTTGACGGTTCGCGCGCAAAGGAAACCATAGAGGCTATTTCAAACTTATATGATTCCGGAGAGATGGTCGCCGATCCCTTCCTTCTCGGAAGGAAAATGGTTCTTTCACCAGCATCTGACACTAGTAGTTTGTCGAGATCGGTCTACTTTGACGCTCTAGTCGCGGTTGATGAGGTTACTAATGAGATTGCTTTTCGTCCGGCTGCCAAGAAGCAGAGAGCAAAGCGGAGAGAAAACGATCCGCCTGGATCCACCATGTCAACTCCAAAATCTTTGGATTCCCTCAATGCTTGCTTTGGTTTTCCCGAAGGAGTCGAGCTAGTTGTTCCTTGCTCAGATGTAGGGGCAGATCATCCTCTAGAGGGCTACTTCACTGTATGAAGCATACTTTTATGCGTGCTTCCTGTGGTTCTAGATCCCTGACGCTATTCTTGACTTCTTATGGAGGACCAACCTTGCTGTTGCTCAGATCACTCCTAGCGGGATGCGCCACTTGGTCGGGATTATGGTACGTAGCTATGAGTGTGGCTACGAAGTCGGAGTTGACCATCTGTTGAGTTTTCTGGAGGTTAGAAAAACTGGCTCTAAGGACAAACTCCTTTATTTTCTTAAGGGCAAACCGGATCTCCAAGTCGTCGGGGATTTTCCCAACATAGATCGTTTTTGGTTGGAAAAGTTTTTCTTTGTGAAAATCAATGAAGCATCTGTTGGTTGCGATCATCTGGACATGCTTTAAAAGAGATGGGAGACTCGCGGTAGCAGATCCTGCCGCGCCTTTGTGTTTAGCTTACCATTCTTTGATGGTTTTTAAAGTCACCGTTTCTTTGCTTGCCTACATACGGAGATTCGCGATTCTAACCGTTTTCTCTTGTTGTTGTTTTTGCAGCTTTGAGTCGCATTGAGAAATTGCCGAGTGACCTATTCGTTCTTCGCGATATACTTGCTGCTGAGAAGTGTAGCTGGAAGGAAGACTTTTCTTTACGCAGAGTCAGATAAACTCGTGCTCGTCGCTTCGGAGTTACTTCGCAGATTTCTTTTCCAGAGATACCAGACAACGTAAGAAAACCCTCTGCTCGTGAGAGGAGAGCTGCCGAGGCCAGAAGAGGATATAACGTGAGAGTGTCAGTTCCAAGAGCAAGCACTGCTGGAACCCTTGCACCCAGGTAGCGTCGTCCAGCGTTGGAGTGAAATAATGTAGTCATCACTGATCGTCAATCTGAGCCTTCGTATAGGCGTCATGATGATGCTGGGACAAGTTGTAAGCTTTCCCGAGAAGACAGGAGCAAAGATATTGCTGGTGGAAAAGACCTAAGCAGATTAAGGCGCGCATCGACTCCTCGACGTGATCACATGGCGACGGACTCATCCTTTCCTTCTGGTTCGAAAAGATTTTTTAGCAGTGCCGAGTTGGCGGCGTCGCATCTGTCCAAGATCATCTTCCCAGGCACTGAGTTTCCCCCTACAGAACAAATGTCGAAGAAGAGTGCTTACTCAAACATGGCCCTCGACTGCATGACAGTAAGACTTCGCGGCTACTCTTGTGAGATAACGATTTCTTTATTTTTGATTTTATAATTTGTTTTGCGTGATTCGTTTCTCTGTTTGGCAGTTCCTTTCTTCGCTTAATAAGGTCGCGATTGACTACGAGGTGACTGCTCGCTCATTGACTCGTCAGCTTGCTAACGTTCAGAAGGCTTGTGACGATCACAAGAAGTTGGAAAAGAGACGCAGAGGATTGCATTGTTACTCTCGAAGCTGCTATGAAGGAAATCGAGGATAGGCGTCACGAGATGGATGGAATGTTTACAGAGGATTTTGTTGCTAGTGGTTGCTTCGACCAGACGATCGATGTGTGGTAAAGGAAAGCTGTCCTTAGGACAAGCTTTGTTCAGGTCGGTGAAATCCATGCAAACACGCTACTTACTGATTTTTTTTTATGAAGACCGGATTTGCGAGCCAATCGGGGTACTTGGCCTCCATTATCGATCCGACGCGGAAAAGTCTTTCCACTTCCTCATTTACTGCCTTTGCCCTCTCAGGTCCTAGCTTCCGTCGTTTCTGCTTGATGGGCTTGAAGGTTGGATCGACATGCAACTCATGGGTGGCGATGCCGATATCGATGCCGGGCATATCTTCAACAGCCCAAGCAAAGGTATAGATGTTCTTTTTGAGAAAAGAAATAAGCCCAGTTTTGATTGGGTCGTCGAGTTTGGCTCCTATTTCCACGCATCGTTCTGGGTGATCGTTGTCAATGCAGACCGAGATGACGGGATCGCAAGTGGACACATGGCCTTTCTTCCTGCGATCCTCGTCGATCTGTAATTGCTATAATAGGCGGACTTGCTCCTTGAGTTGCTCACGGTTATCTTCATCTTCTTTCGTTTTCCTTCTTTAGCAGGGTCGATAGCTGGATTCCTGAGTTTGTGCTCAGCGAGTAAGCAGATGCAGGATTCTTTCTGGCTGTGCCAGATTGTTTTGATGCCTTCAGGAGTTGGGAATTTGACGCACAGATGGTAGGTTGACGGCACTGCTAGCATCAAATTGATCCAGGGGGTTCCCAGGATCATGTTATAAACAGCCGGATTATCGGAGACGGAGAACTCAACGATTTTCGTAAGGTTGCCAGCTCGGACGAGCAGGTTGATGGTCTTCATAGTCATTGTGGTTTCGCCAGAGAATCCTGTGATTGGTTTGGGTGAGGAACGGATTCTGGAGAGGTCGATACTCATCCGTTGGAGGGTATCTTGGAAGATCTCGTCAATAGAACTGCCTGTATTGATCAGTATACGTGCCACGTTGCGATCATTGATGATTAGTTGTATAACGAGGGGGTCGCTATGAGGTCAATCGATGCCTTCTGTTTCACATTCTTCGAAGGTGATTATGTCGTTGGCGAATATTGATGGTCTAGACCAGTTTGCGCTGATGTCAGCACGTCGCTGGTATGCTTTAATCGCGGACACTGTGTCGGCACAATGTCGATATTCTCCCATGATGAAGTTAATTCGTTGGCGGACACCGCCGTGATCTTGATCATCGTTCATTCTCCCCCTTTTTAGGGCCTCGTCATCGTTCTGGGCAGGACGTTCCGCATCTTTGTCGAGTTCGAAGTCTTTGAGAGTGATATCGCCTTTTAGTGTGCTGGCTGCTAGCTTTGCAGCTAGTTTTTGGCCTAGGACACGGCAGTTGGCAGTCGAATGTCCAAATATAAGGTGGAGATCGCAGTATGCAGCTTCGTCGAAGTTGCTTTGACCTGTCACCCATGTGTTGCTCCAAGGACCTTGTCCGTGGCCTCGGCCTCGTCCTCGACCTCGACCGGCGCTCGTCGAGTCGACTTGAAAGTTATGAGCTCCTTGGAATCTCCTTCGTGCTGGACAAAACCCGAACCTTGATTGGTTTTCTTTGTCGCTGGTGGGTTTGCGGCCGAGACAAGATTATTGGCATGTTTCGACTTGCCATGTTTCAGGCCAATCTGCGAAAATCCTCTTCGTTCTTTGCGAACCTCGTTGCCCTATGGAGGGCATCCTGGATTGTTGATGGTGCGTTGACATACATTTCCTTTCGGAAATCTGATTCGTACCATAATGCATTTCTCAAGGCGTCCAGTGCAGATTTGTCGGTTACCCCTTCTATCTTGGACAGGACGGATTTGAACCTTTCGATAAAGCTCTGAAGGGTCTCCTGCTGCCCCTGTGACATTGTCCAGAGGTCGGCATCAGAGGTTACACGCTTCATGAATATGCCATAATGCTTTAGGAAAGCGGCAGAGAGTTGTTTAAAACTGTCGATCGAATTTTTTTCAAGTCTTGAGAACCATTGGAGAGCTGGTCCTTTGAGACTTTCGACAAACAAGAGACACTGGCTTGTGTTTTTCTCGTTTGCTCTGAAGTTGACCCGTCCCATGGCAATCGCAAATGCCAGTAGATGTTTTTTTGGGTCAGCGTTTCCTTCGTAAGTCGAGACTTTCACCCTTCCGTAATCGAATATGTTTGCTTCAGCGATCCGCACTGTGAAAGGAGTGGCCTGGGCTTCCTCGAGAACTCGGTCGATCTCAGGGGCCCTGCTAAATACTCGATGTATCTGCGATCGCATGTCCTTCATCTCCGATGTGTTTCATTCTATCGCTGCTTGCATCTTGGCCAACGCCTCCTGTTGGGCTTTGATTAGCATTTCACGCTCGTCGTCTTGTTGTGACTGCTCCACCCATAAAACATTTTTTTTTTCTTTGTCGGCTAAGTCTCGGTCGCGTCCAAGTCGAGTGTTGCTTCGTCTGGATGGGGCACGCATTCGAGGTTTGCGATGGTCTCATGAGGCGTACTCATTGCCCTGGTTGTCGTCTAGGTTGATCACCAGGGGAGATTTGTCGGCGGCAGGGATGTCAGCGGTCGGGCTATGTTCGCCAGTAGGAAGGGAGGGGTGGATTGGTGGAAGTCCACGGATCCTCTGTTCGCCGGTTGGTGTCGAGAAGTTCAATGCCGTTGGGTCAAGGCGCCCAATGGACTTTCAGGTTGCGACCGATCCTCCTCCTCGTGCTCAGCTCGCCGTGTTCAGGGCCCTCCGTTCATTGTCTGCGGCTGCGTTCCGTGCGTCCTGCTCTGCCGAATTCTTCATCAGCGTCTCCAACATCATTTGCATCCGGGTAAGGAACTCCGGCGTTGCCCCAGCGGCTTGGCTTGCTGCAGGGTTCTCGGCACCATCCTTCTCGGCGCCCGTATGGTCCCCGCTGGTCTTGTCGGCACCGTCGTTGTTGGCTCCAAGGTTGTCGGCACCGTTCTTGCTGGCGCCACTGCTCTCCGCCGCTGGGTCCTTTTCTCCTTGTTGATCTCCTCTGGGAATCTCGGATACGTCGTCGGTGGTCATCTCTGCCAGATCTGTTGTCGGGTGATTCTTTTGTGTAAGAGAATCTCAATTTCCCTTAGACGGTGCCAAATTGTGGAGGTCAAAACCAACTCAATTGAATTTGTCAAGGGTTTTTAAAGAAACGAGATCTCTGGAAAGAATTCACAAGAACAACTAAGAATAAAGACAAAAACACGATAACTGCGTTAAGAAAGCTTTATTGATTTATTGCGTAGTGTTTGTGCGAAAAGTTGCGGATCCCCTTATTGGATGAGTACAATGAGCTATATATAGTGAAATATCCAAAATGGGCCAGTTAATAAAATGGGTTGGCCCATTAAGCAATAAATCTAATTTAGGCCCATTATTCCATTAAGCCCATTTTGCTTATGGGCTTAATGTCATTTTGGGCCTAGATTGACCTCGTCGCTATATCGATCTCACAGGGGTGAAATCTGACCCCAACAGTAACGATTATACAGTTTTGGTGATTTAATAAGATGAGTTTTTCCTTATTAAAGATGTGTATAATATGTGAGTTCTTATAATGTGACTGGTGGTGTCATGTGTTATGTAATGACTAGAAATGGAAGTTCTATGTGAGTTAGAGCTTGTCCATGTTCTAGGAGGAGTATCTAAGAATGAAAGTTCTATGTGAGTTATGACTTGTCTATTCTCTAGATGGCGCTGGGAAATAGAGGTTTTATGTGAGTTAGAACCTCTCTATTTCCTAGAGAAAGTCTGGAAAACGGAGGCTTTATGTGAGTTAAAACTTGTCTTTTCCAGGGACTCAGGTGGAAAACCTCGAGTCTGGAACCTGTCACCCTAGTGATTGGGTTGTTTCGGATGACCTGGAGATTGGTCATGATGTGATGATATTCCGGGATAGGGGATGTCATGGTAGAGCCACGGGAGGTAATTTTGGTCGACAGGTGCTTATGAAGCACGTTGCAGAGTTATTGCTACAGGGGATAGTGGATTCCCTGCGTGTACTTGAGAGATGGTGGTTCTCTCTAGGGGATAGTGGGTCCCCTACGTATGCTTTGAGGGATGGTGGTTCTCTCCAGGGGATAGTGGGTTCCCTGCATACCAAGAGCTCAAAGGGTGACGACCCTGAGAGTGTGAGGGGCATACGTGTATATGAGTTACGAGTTATGAGCAATAATGTCTGAAATGTGATCGTAAGTATGAGACTAGGTGAGCTTCAGGGTCGGGTGTTGATCTCAGGTGGTGCTGGCCGGGTGGGGTCAGGAGTGTTGATATCAGGTGGTGCTGGCCAGGTTGGGTCAGAGTGTTGTGTTGGCCGCAGTGAGACGGTGTTGGGTGATTCGAGGTTGAATCCGTGTTAGAGGGAGAGGATTGTGACGACCGCGAACTAATTTCTGTGAATTTTGGTCATGCGTCGTTCAACGCAAGGGTGTACGTCGATCGACGCAAGGTTGAATTGAACTGACGGATTTGGTTTTAATTGTTTGGTTTGGCTGGTTTGGGTTAAGAGAACCCTAGGGCTCGTGTTTAAAAGGGAGCAGTCTCCGTTTTGTGCAGAGATATTGTGAAAACGGTTGAAAAATTGAAAGAGAAGAGAAGAGGAGAAGGAGATGAAGATAGTTCTGGCCTGTTTTAGAAGAGTAGAGGAATGGACAGTCTAATCAGATCGGATTGGAGTGGAACTTCTAGGGTAAGTTCTCCACTCTCATATCTAGCTTTGGACGAAATCGGTTTGTCAATTGGATTAGTATTCTGAGTGTTATTATTGTTTTCCCAAGAAAAGTTCGTGTAGAATTAGATCTGCGACCAGTCTATTTCGTGCGTGTTTTCCCGTCGAACCAGAAGAAGTTAGGAGACGATCTGCATAACGTTGGAAAGGTCTCGTTCCCAAGATTCCAGATCATGTTTCCAATCATGATTCTGAGGTATATTCCGTTCTCAGTGTGCTTTCGAAGTCGATGTGTTATTTCTATTTTCAGAAACCCTAATCCGGTTTTGGGGAAACCCCAATTAGTTTGGTTAACCAGTTTGGGTCGGTTCGGTTTAGTTAATCAGATTGGTTTAGTTGGTTGATTTAACCGACTGGTTTGGTTTGGGTTAACCGACTGGTTTTGTTTGCAGTGTTCATCAGGCAAATCTTGAGGTCAGAGGAGAGTTGCCAGAGGTTGAGGTCAGAGGCAACTAATAGGCTAAGGTGAGTGTGTGACCATGGCTTATCTGGGTAAAGAAATTGATAGGATGCGATTGATTGTGTTGTTTGTGTGGATTCGTGATTGTTTTGGTGGAATTATGTGCAGGAGATCTGTGTGATGCATTTTGGAATAGATCCGTGAGAGGATAGGTTCGATTTCTAAACTCTGCGACGGTGTGTCGATCGACACACGAGCAGTGCATCGATCGACACCGGGGTGGTGTGTCGATCGACGCACAACCTGTTGTGTGGTTCTCGTTTGATTGTTCGTGTTGTGCATTGTTGTTTGCTCATCCTGGTATTGTATCTCTTGCTTATGTCTGTGTGTATAGCCAAGTAGATGGGATGACCGTCTCACTGTGTATTTATGACATCTCTTTTAACCATGTGATGCAGGTAGAGACAAATCTGATTGTGGAATCATGGCCGGGAAGAGGAGATGATCTAGTGTCTCGGTTTATTGTTCGCTGTTGTTAGAATTGCTAGGTTGCTAGTGAATTTTGGAAGTGTTGATTATTGTTAATGGAATTGAAAGTGATTGGTTATTGAATTGATTTTTGTTGGTTTGATGAATTATGGGGTTTATCGAATGACTGCTTGGTTTAATTGAATGTGAAAGCTGGTTTATATTGGTTTAGTTATTGTTTCCGCATATTTGTGTTTTGACCGTTAAGGATTATTAGTTATGATAATAATAATCTGAGTTTGGAAATTTTAAATTATTACGGGTCGGGTTGTTTCATTATATATGTCAACTTCAAGTTTATTTTTGAAAAAATTATTATCTTTTTTTTATTACAAGAAAAATTTACATTAAATATTAATTAAATGTGACAATTTTAATTGAATTAATTAAAAAGGTAAAACGGTCAAGTTTTATTTTTCTTTGTTACTTACCAAATTTACAAATTACATTTATTATTTTATTAATTTACATGCCTAAACTTGTTATTTAACTAATTAATCCAAAAAAATACTACATTTTTTTTGTAAAGTTTTTTAACAGAAACTCATACGCCATTTTTTTAAAAAAAAAGCTTTTAATTTTATTTTAATTTTGTTTAAAAATTTACTGCACTTATTAGTTTTTTATCCATTTATTATGATCCATTTGAGATGTATACAAAATTTTAAATAGATTAGGGTCTTTAAATTTAGCGGAATTTTTTAAAAACAATTAGATTAAATATTCTTTTCCAACAAATAAATTTTGGTTTGAATTTTTAAAAATAAAATGAACTTAATTATAATCTCCCGATTTTTATCTTATTTGATGAACTATTTTTATTTTGTTGTTAGAAACTATTTGATTAATTTTCATTTTTTTTATTATAGAATTCCAAATTCTTGAATAAAATAAATAAAGACTAGGAATGTATGCATAAAGGAAGAATACCAAACCATATTTGGTTTCACTTGTGTAAATTTACTTACAAGTTGCTTATATATGGACACAAATAAATATATATTGGTAAATATTTGGGTATTTAATGAAATATATGTAAATTAGTTATAAGTTAGTGATGGATCACATGATGAGAGCAACTTCCATCATCCATTGTCCCCTCTTCCTTCCCTAACACTGTCTTTTCATTCCCTTCCATTCTAAGGGCATTGTCTCTTTCTCTTTTAAATCCAACCAAACTTGGCCTCTTCTTCTTGTTTTACTTCTTTCCAATTATAAGAACTAATTAAACTTCCATTTACATGCAACAATTTAATAGCTAATTTATCGATGATCCAAAATTTCAAAAACATTATCAAAGACTACATATACAAACCAAGCGGTAGTGGTAAAATATCAAATTACGTGTTTTCAACTCGATCTTTTTCAGATCTGATTTCTATATGGAATTTTTCACTTCCGTTTAGTTAATCAAAATATACCATATTTTAGGTCCACTAGAAAATTTAGTCAGTAAACTTCTCGATCAATGATCATATGATTAGTCGGATTTCGACATTTATTACGCTTTGTAGAGGTTCATGATTGGTGGATTACAAGATTAGAAGACCTAATTACTAAATTAACATATCTAGTATAGAAAATCACCGAATATTAATACTACTACAAATGATAATTTCTCAAGTAAACTAGATTTCTAGAAAGTGGAAGAAAAAGAGATAAACATGCACAATAATGAAGCTAACTTGTGTAAGGACCACAGATATATATAGACATCGAAACTAAAAGAAATCTCTGTCATAAGGATATAAACTATAAGAGACAACACAAATTATTATTAAATAGTTTTTATTCTAGAAAAGATTCAGATTATTTTTAGGGGAAAAAATCTAACAAGAGGGGACAAGCAAAGATCCATCCCACATGGGATTCAGAAAATATGTAAATTGGTGATAAAGCTGAACAAAGGAAAACAACATTTGGAAAATGATGGCTCTCTTTGATCTCTTTCTCTCTCTCACATACACCAATAGATGATTGATTCTATGCAGATGATACACAACATGTACATATATGTATGTATATACAAATTATGTGTAAAGACACCGTTGATGTTACGCATATATATCGTTATGTACATGTATATACGTATATGTGTATATATACAAATCTTGTGTATAAAGACAAATGTGAAAAGACAAATGTTAAGGTTGTGTCACAATGGGCAAGATTACTATGTATTGATGTATCTTATCAGTTTCTATTAACTTCCAATTTTGCAGACACATCTCTTTCCTTCTGGTGAATTCAACATTGTGATTATACATTTCCCATTTTTTATTTATGTAGAGACACACTCACAATATTTATAAACGTACGTTTCCGTGACTGTACAACAAATATATGTATCTTTGTATGTATACAGTTTACTACATTAATTGATTATTTTACGAATATACATTATAAGTAAAGATGAAAGTTTTTGTTTTTTTTCGACTGAGCATGTATAATTACTTACTTCTCTTCTTAAGGAAATTCTAGTTTACTAAGTTTGATTTTTTTTTCCGACTGAGCATGTATACCTCTGTTTTTAAGGAAATTGTAGAATTATCTTCACTAAGCAAACCATATTTAAATGTAATTTTGATATACAAAATATATATTTTGTCAACTTAATTTTTGGAGTTTGTGTATAGAGAAAGGTCTAAGAAGAAGAAGTTGAAAACAAGTGGATACTCCGACTCCTTCCCACCCCTTGTTGTCTTGTAATTCTCTCATCAATTATTCATCTTTTTCTTTCTTTCTACATATATAAATCGATTGTGGTTATTTTTTGTTTTGATCCATTTGCTACTATCTTTCATTATCAAAGGTTCCTATCATAAAAAATGTGAGTCGTGGCCCCTTCGGTTTCACTCCATTTTTGTTACTATTTACATAATTCTACGATATAGTACAATGATTCATTATAGTCCAATATGATTTTTGAGCCTTTTTTTTCTTGTTGACTTAATGATATAATTGATTTGCTAGTATTAACACATATTTGATGGCAGTAGAAACCACCTGATTTTCATTAGTGTTCCAATATTATACCAACCTTCTCCCAAATGATCTCCAATAATAAAACAAAAATTCAATTTGTTTTTGTTTTTGTTTTTTGTTATTTCCCTTTTGCTCTTTTTCATTTCTTTATAATCTTTCTATGTGTTCTTCTACTTGTAGGCTTGTAGCATCGTGGACGATATGTCCCATTTATCTCAATGAATTTAACGAATGATTTTTGACCCTACGTTAATTTGAATTATCGAAGTTATCTTCTTTTAATCACAAATCAGAAAATTAAACATGCATGTAACAACAACTATTTGAATATATGTATATATATTCTACCAAACTTTGTTTACAAATATTAGATTTCATCATTTTAAATATTTATTTTTTAGTATATATAGCATTCTTCGGTATATATATACTTAATACTATAGTTATTGCTGATATATATGCATGTAACAAACAAAAAATATATGTTTTTTCAGCAGAAATTTCGACACTTTTTCCATTTATCTGTATCATATTTGCGCAAAATCCATGCTAATCTTTTTGCATCATTCCAACTTTATCGGATGTTTTTGAAAACATGACATGTAAATTTTTGCTTTAACTATTCTGGCAATAGTTTTTCTATATGTTTTTTTTTCTGGTTTTATATTCATTATGAACTAATTGCAAGAATCCCCAAAATAACTAACTACTAATTTTTGTAAAAAAAAAAAAGTGTTTTGTTTAAATTTGTTCTTCAGTAGTATAAAAAACTATGAAATTTTCCCGAATCAAAACCCGATAAAACGGAAAAAGTCATTGTCTGACGAGTTGAACTATCACACCAAAATCATTTAGTTGTTGAAATTTACAAAACTGATCACAAAAATCTTTCTGAGAAAAGAAATCACAAAGAGATTGCAACTTCACACGCATGTAAGAAAAGTACTGTATGAACCGCTACATATATATTTGGCATTAGACAGTGCCTTGGAATCTTGATTACTATATTATTTCTACAAAAAAAGATTTACAAGTACATGTACATGTGTGGTTTATACACGCGTGTGAATTGAAGTGTGTTTGTGTGTGGTAATAGGTAAGGTGTTTTTTATTTAATACAATTTGTTTTAAAAAGAGATCTTTATGTTGTTGACAAAGAAAAATAGATCTTTATTTACATCCACAGAGCAATAAAGAAGCTATCTAGGGTTTCATAATGGCCTTCATATATAAGACGTTATTTTCAGCATTTTATAGTTTAGCTTACACGCATTTAATTGTTAGATATCGATTTTATTTATTCTCTATTTTGTATTTTCTCTTCGCCTAAGAGTTTGGTCATTCAAGATTCTTACATTGCGAATTTCATTTCATAGAAAAAAACATTATAGCTTTTGCTGTGTAATAAAAAAAAAAAACTTTTCATGAAAATAGTAACGAGAAAATCAAACTGTTCAAACGGAGAAACTATATGAATTTACGGTATTATCTCAAGCTTTCTTACTACTATACTAATACGTCTAGGTTAATCCAAATCAGTAATATTTCCACAAAATTTATGTTGTCAAATAAATAGGACACTGATAAGTTAAGTTTTATAGTTTATGTATTTGTACGTACGCGGTTAACAAAAAAAAATGTACGTACGCGCAAACGCACAATAATAATTAAATCGACCTATGAAATTAAAGTAGATGATGAAATGAGCATGGTAATGCAATAATTATACCCATCATCTCCATGCATATATATTGTACGTGTGCGTTTGATTATTTGTTTTCAGAAACATAATCATCAATTTTCATTGAACGAACATTTTCAAAGATGATTACAACAAATAAATGAATCACCGGTCAACCAATTATATTCAAATCATGCAAGTCGTTCATTCTTTTTCTATTTTCCACGTACATATATTATGAATATTACCATCATTATTCATTATTCACTCTACCTCTTGTTGCTTACATATGAAGCATTTAACTAACTGATCACAGAAATCGTGTTTTTGTCATGTTTTTTTTTGCTACTATTATTCAACGTCATAATTCGCGATTTTTAGTATAGCATATATAGCTGATCATTGCGAAATTGACATGCATAGTTAATGTAAACACCTTGACTAAATTGTAATTGAGTAATTATGAATTCATGAATTTTTTATTTTTTATTTTGCTAAAAAAATTCATGAAAACTAAGAGAACGTCGTTTAACTATTTATTTTTCTTGGGCATATAATAGGAAATAAAGTAGCTGGAAAAATAAATAGTTTCATATATGATCGATCATATGAATATCATTATTTTACTTCGATTTCAAGAAAACAATAAGAAAGGACCTAGTATATATATATCACCAAACTCCGAACTCGAAAACGAAAACAAACTAAATTTAATTAACCACAAAATAAAATTTAAACAAAAGAATTTTCTTTCTCCTTCTCTTCTTAGTTTTCTTTAGTTCTTTCAAATTATTTTCCCAAACTATTTAAAACCATTCTCTTGTCAAATTTCAATTTATAATAACAATAATCAAGAGAAAACAATTAAATTAAGGCCTAAACCTTTGCCTGCAAGAGTGACAAGTGATCTCCAAGCAAGTCGTATCGATCTTCCTCATTGATCTCTCCTTCAATCTTTCTGCTCTCTCCACTTCTTCCCTCGCCTTCTGCCACATCACCCTAGTTTCCAACCCAAGACAGTTAACCAAACCGAAACAAACCAAACCAAACCAGACCGAAATTACTTGATTGAAACTCGGTTAATTTACCTTGCACGAGCGAACTCTGACTGAGCCATCTCCATCTCACGGCGAGTCAATTCTCTGACTCTCTCGGCGTAAGCTTTTTCTATCGCCGCAAGTCTTATCTGCTCTGCCGCCTGCCACTTCAGCGTCTCCACACCTCCTCCACTGCCACCACCGCTTGGATGCTCCACCGTCGCGGTTGGGATTGTACTGAGGCTGATGGAGAGTTTGAGGTCAAGATCGTGGTGGATCATTGTGGTGGAGGAGGAGGAGGAACGGTGGTGGTGGTGGTCGGTTGTGATAACTGTTGGTCGGAGTTTTCTCATCGGAGATTCCGTTGACGGTGGAGAAGGTAAAAGCTGAAGCTCTTTGTGATGATCATGTTGTTGTTCAGCCATTTTTGTTTGTTTTTTGTGTTTTTGTTTTGGTTGATAAAGGGCTGCAGTTTTCAATAAGTGGGGGTTGGCAATTACCAATCACTTTATATGTAAGCTGCTTCGTGTCTGTGCACATATATATCTACTTCAAATGACTCCTATACCCTTTTGTTATACTTTGGATATATATATTTTTTACATGTATTATGCCAAGTTTGAATTTGGATGGTAACATCAAAATTTATAGGTTCTTTGTAGATATTAAATGCTATTAGTGTAATATGGCGGAAAAAAAATTTCAGTTGTGGAATTTAATTGAGTAAAACATCTATGTTGGCGAAATTTAAAATTGGTGAATTAGCAGAATAATTGAAAAGTTAATTAAGAGGTTAGATTCATCGAAAAAATTAAAATTTTATATTAAAATTGAACTATACTTCCACCCTAAGCTCTTTTAATATGTGGTAATTTTTTTATTCGTTTTTGAGTTTGTTTAACCAACAAAAGAAAATAAAAAGTTCTATTGTAATTGTCACTCAGTTGAGCTTCTCAATAGAATTGATTCTTAAGCTAGTTTTGCATAAGTGATTTTAAAGCTACTTTTCAGCTATTCATGGTTACCGTTTACACCATTTGTGTATCTTTTGGGTTATTTGATAATTGAGTTTTATAGTCCTAACCTCCCGATAATTCTCTAACAAACGACCACCGTACCTCCACTTTGTTCATTTGTTGTCAAGTGTGGTTCCATTGCTTATCTCGATTGATAAGACGAAATGATTTGATCGTACAACAATTAGGATTTTAGTTATATATATTTACATTTATGATTTAGTTTATTTTTACATTGATAGTTCTTTTTAGAAAGATATATTTTCCATTAATTATAACATATATAGTTTTCTCATCTAACATGAAACTTATATATACTGCAGGATAATTCAAAATTAAAACTAAGCGTTATATAACTTATATGGTGACAAAGATTGTTTGCAATTTGAAAATTAGTTCATGTAAGAATTAGTATTCAAATAATGTAGAAAATATTTTATTGAGATACAAATAAATAGTCACCGAAAGGCAAAATTTTAGATATGGTTGCACATTATTTTCATGCAAACTATTTAAAGTTCAGACAAATTCATTAACATATGATCGGTGGCACAATAACAGTATCGATGTCATCAAACCAATAAATTTCTGAAACCAATACTATATTGTTTGACGTTTGCGTTTATTTTTGAAATATTATGTAAACGCAGACGTAAATGTTGCTTTTACATTTAAAACAATAATGATAAAAGTTTTTTTTCTTTTCTTATAACTAGGGGTGATCCGGGTTTATCACTCCACTACTCTCCAAAGATGAATGTAGCCGTCGACTAATCTACTCCAGATTTTTTAATGGATCTAAAACGTAACATTATTCCGACAGATCAAACGGAGGTAAAAATGTTCTTGGAAGAAAATAAACTCATGTTAGATGAGTTTATTCTTTCTTCTAAGCCTTTTTACCACTAAATCAGCACTTGATTAATAATTACATAAGTTCCGATTGCAAAATTTATTTGAGAAAGAAAAAAAAAAAAAACAAGAGCACTTGTAATAATGACATAAGTTCCGATAATGAGTAGTTTGGTAAAATGAGAGTGGAAACTAGAACAAATAGTTTAGCTGTAGAGAAAATCTCCGTTGAAGAAAAGACAGAGAAGATGGGAGATAACGGATCACGTTATTGAGGCATGAGAGGCTTTATAAAAGAAACCCTTTTCACTTTTTCATCATCTTTCTGATTTCAAATGTTATTATAGCTAATAACTTTGCGATTATATATTTTATAGAAATAACTTTGCGATTATATATTTTATAGAAACAACTTTGCGATTATATATATTAACGTATCTATTTCTTATAAGGATATGAAAATGAAGGTTGTGGGTTGTGTAATTATTGGGGATGCACGTGGGTGAATGGGGTTTCAAAAGCCAACAAGCTTAATTACTATTACTAAACAAAGTACGACTAATTTAGTCATTTAATCAAAAGAAACAAATTACACATTTAATAAATTCGTCTAAGAATTTTTATTTAATTTGTTTCTTTTGTTTCATGTATGTAAGAGCATCTCCAATGAACATATCTCCTTCATATATATTTTTTGGAGTTTTTCACTAACATAATGAGGAACGAGAAACTTTTTAGAGGATTTCAGGACTCCCATACATTGTTTGCCATGCTAAAGCTGAATGGCTGGTTGGTGGTTCAACCACAAGCAGGAATGACACTTCGAACCCAATCGATTCGATTAAGAAATGTCTAACTCGAACATGGGGCTTGGTCATCAACCGACCCAAACAACAGATTAGAATATACTTGGTGCAGTGCACAAGGATAAATCTCTCTTCGGAAGGGGCCAATAACCAACCACGAACATTATCCCTACTTCACTTAAAGTTTGAAGCGCTTTTGTGGGTGATGGAGTGTTTTTGCAACCACATCGATAAACTGGCCTGTAGAACGAACTGTCATGACATTCTCAAGATGATCGATAAAACCAAAAGAGTGGCCAAATTTTTTTACAGAACTCAAGGAGCGCATGTACCTTTGGACTTATACCCGGATTTATCACTCTCCTCATTCTCGAAACTATCACCACCCAAGCGGACCACTTGGTTTGCATAAATAGATCTAGCCTTTATCTGTTTAACTTTGTTTGATGTTCTATTCCAATGTGGCTTGTTACACCACTTCAAGTCTGAGCAATATATATATATATATATATATATATTGTTTTTTGTTATAAAACAAAAACCCAAAAAATTGATGCATGAACTCAAATTTTTTTGGGTATTTACCAACTATATTGCTTTTTATTTTTCCATATAATCAGTTTCGTTGAGGTTCTTACCCCTTCTTAATAATGAAGCTTAAATCAAGAAAATGGTTCATAGTAGCTTAAAGGTCCGACTTATTTGATTAACCTAGCAGCTAATTTTTAACACAATTGTTATATGCCGAAAGCATAAGGGTTTAAACAGGTTGATCAAGTAAAATAAACTTGTGGATAGTCTAATAAGCTATTCCCTCATTTTCAAAATGTATGATTTTTTAGAGTTTTCACATATTAAAAAAATAAATTAATGTTTAACTATAAATGCATTTGTTTTTTATACTAAACATTTTCACATAACTTTAAACCAATAACGTTTAATAAAATTATTTAATTCATCTTGAAAATTTACAATTCATCATCATTATCTCATAAAAACTGCATAAAAAATGTAAAGTATCAAATATTTTGAAACAATTTTTTTTCTAAAACATCAAATATTTTGAAACAAAGAAAGTATATACACGCAGGCTTAACAAATTTACACGCATATTTTAATTTCTAACTTATTTTCTAAAAAAATTTCATTGGTTATATTTTCTCTTAAAAAAATGAACAAAACCAAAAACAATTTTCTCATTTACATGTAAAATTGAGAATAACAAAATTTCCAATACCCAAACACGGATATATACTAATTTTTTTACTGTGATAAAAAGACAACATTTTAGAATGGATACAATAATGAAAGCTTCGCAACATATGTTAATTAACTGGGGTAGGTTCTCGGTCAAGTGAACAAATCACCTCTTCTATGCTTTGCTGGTAGCTCCATTGCAGCAAATTTAATTGTATAAACGATACATATAGTTAGTATTGACATTCTAAAGTCAAATGTTAGTATTAATATTTTTATGTTTCCACGTGAGACATGAAAATTTAATAATTGATACAGTCCAAATAAATTTAGATTCTATAATTTACAAAATATATTAAATAAAGGGACAATTGTAAAAATGTCATTATTGGTGTCTATTTTCAAATATGTCACTATAGATTGTCCATTTTTAAAAATGTCACTAATTAAAGATTTTTAAACCCTAAAAAAGGTTTTGACCCTAATAAATATAAACCCTCAAAACTAAACCCTAATACAACATAATTAACCCAAACATAAATGATATATTGAGTAAATGATTTTTTGTTAAATAGCCTTTTTGAAAAATATCATTTCAAAAGTGGCATTTCTAAAAAATTCTCTTAAATAAATGAGTTTTTTTAAATGCAAAAATGTAATATTCTATATATTAGTTGAGGAGACACTAAGTGAAAAAATCTTATATGTCACTCAATGAGGATTTTAAGGAACACATCAATTAAGTTAATCAATCAAAATATTCAAATTTATTTTAACTGTATTCATATTACTCACAAATACATATTTTACTAATTTAAATCTAACTAAAATAGAACATTTTAATATTTTAAATGTAATATAACATAATTTTTTAGCGACAAATCATTTACCGATGTCAATTACTTTATAAAATTTGTATTTATATCTATTTGAATACCATATGTGATTGATCATACAATTTTTTTACATATCGTTTAACTCTATTCATATTATTCTTATTAAAATAGCTCTTTTGTTATAAACATATAACTTTACAAATCAAACATTAATGTTTGAATTTCGTAGATCATTATTTTCACCTTTTTTATTTATTTAAGAAGATTTACATCCTAACGCGATATTTATTTGGGTTTGGTGAGCTCAAATAAATTTGAGAGAACTCATTATTTCAAACGTATTTGCTTTATATAATAAACGTTTGCATTCAATCTAAATGCTATGTATATTAAATTTTGTAAGATAAAATATATGTATATACATAAAAGATATACCATTTGATATTTGTAGTTTCTAGTTTCTCGCGTCTATTATAAAAATTTAGGATTTTTTGTTTTCAAATATTCTAATCCCGCGTTTGACGCGGGATAAACATCTAGTTATACTTAAATATGGAATTTTTTCAAATATACTATATTTTTTTTGTTTTTTTTCTTATTCTAAATTACTATGAAAACCCTAAAATTCCATATATACAACAATTTTTCTTGAGGAGGGATGAATAAAATTTAGAAAGTGATCCTAAATGATTTGGTAACACTCACTAAAATTTTAGAAACTGTTGCTAAGGTTCCGAATGGTGACAGCGGATAAGGCGGTGCAGGACAAGTGGACTAGGAGGTGCTGGGCGGTTCAAGAACGGTGCAGGTGAAGATAACGCATTATGCAGTTAGTGTGGGACATGCAGTGCGGGATAATATTTGAATGGTGAAAAAATAACATGCGGTACGGAACAAATGTTTGAATGGTAACAAACAAACAAGCGGTACGAGATACATATTTCAAATAAATATTTTATATATTAATATTGATTAATAATTTTAGTATAATCATAATTAAAAAGTAAATATTAATGTTCTCTATTAACACTAAAAAATATTTAAATTAATTGAATTTAATCAAAATATAATAAAGCTTTGCCTTAAATTATCACTAGAAAACATTTGAATTAATTAAATTTAAATTATACAGATATAATAAATATGTATGACATGCATTCACAACATTAAATTGATGACATGCAAAATATGGAGTAATAAATAGTAATGTTCTCAGAATGAAACACCGGGTTTGGTGATACGGGATAAGTATATTAAGAGGTATTCAAGTGCGGTGCGCGTGGAGAAAGCGCACCATACGGGACAAGTACGGTTAGTATACAAATAAATAGTGGGAGATAATTTTTGAAAGGTGATTATAGGTACGAAAGTAATATTGTAATTATTAAAATTTAATTAATTATTTTGAGCACTTATAAATTTTTTTTTTATAAAAATAAATGGGTAAAATGTAATAGTATCATTTTCATATTTTTTAATTGAAAACGAAAAAAAATAGCTATTTTGGCAAAAAAAAAAAAAAAAAAAAAGCTAACCACAGTGCGTTCCATTAAGTTCATGTACAATATGTCCCGCAGTTATTTTTTGTTAAAATAATAATGGATAATGAGAAGTGAAAGTATGTGTGAATGAAAACAATTATTTGTCCCGCCCTTCCAACCGCACATCCCGTACTAAACATTCAAGATTTTTTACTAATTTTAGAATTACTTTTACAAAATACTGGTACTTTTGCACTTAAAAACATTTTTGTGGTATTTGTGGAAACTGAATTCCGCATTAAGAATTGATATGTGAATTCAAAGAAGAAAATCTAGTAAGGAAATATCTAAAAATCTGATATAAATCGAGATAAATACGACAAAGTGGATTTATATTGATTATGAATTGAATATACAAAAAGATTTCAAAAAGATGTGTTTACACAACTAATTATAGAGATACGGAAAAAGTTGTAGAATAAAGATCCTTTGTATTTATATATTGATCCAACTCTGTTGTCCAGCTTCGTATCTTGACTAGTTCTGGATAATTTGGACACGTTCGTGAGTGGTTCTTCGGAAATCCCGTGGAGCTAACGGATTCAAAGATCTTTTTTGACTCGTTCGGAACTCCATAGCATAACTGCACTTAGTTAACACACTCCACAAACATCTTTTGGACCTGTGATAGGGCCTAATGTCCATTATAGCAAATATTAAGGCTGTTATATTTATGATTTTTTTTGTGGGCTGGATTTTGTGATAAAATTCATTTATAAATTTGCCATTGATTACAATCACCTCCGCTCACAGAGTACAATATCCTTGTTATGTATCAAGTCTGTCACCCTTCAACGGTGTGAGCCCACATAACTCCACATTCACTATAAAGATAGTCACAGTCCGAGCCTCCACTCCCTCTCCTGATATGCGTGCTCTACCCTCGTAAAAACCAATTTATTTTAGAAAAAATGTCGAAAAAGCTCATACTTTTAAATTGTTGTAAAAAAAGCTCCAACTTCTTAAATGTTATTCAAAACTCAAAGATTTTGTTGATTTTTAAATAAAATATTTAACTTTTGTTGACTCAGCCATTTAAAGCTCGTCGTTAAGTTTTCATTAGCAGAATTAATTTTTTGTTAACAATCTCCGTTTAAGCAAAATGACGACATTATGGTAATAAAACGCCGCCATTCATCATAGCCGGAGATCCTGTCACCAGCAAAGTTCCACCTACGCAAAGCTTGTTTATCATCGAGTTACTCTTCCTCAAGTCACGGCTTTGTCATTTGTTGGGCCTGGCCCACGAGATTCATGAGGGTCAGCAATCGTGGCCAATATCCACTTCCATGATATTGTCGGAGTCCAATAATTTCTCTATTTTGAGAAAATTAAAGTTTATTGAATTCTCAAATGTAATTTCGGAGCTCGATATCTCTTGTGTTGAGAAAAGACCAAAGTTTTTTGGATTCTAAAATCATGTATCTTCCTCCATATGGGAGAGAACTCGTCCACCTTTTTTCTCTCATTGAGAATAAGATTTTTTTCGGAATCAAAACCGAGTAATTTTCTAACCGTTGTGTATTCTTGTATATTGGTCTGTACAGAGCCTAAAAATGAAACTGGTTTCGTCTCGACGAAACTTGGAAGTATGGGTAGTCTTCGAACGTCTCAACTCAAAGTGACTAAACCTATGTTTTTCGACGTAGCCGTGAACCTTATACCGACGCATCAAAAAAATTTTTTTGAATCATTGTCGTATAATTAAGTTGCTTTATGTTTTTTTTTTTGTCACAAACACACTTTATTATCGATTAAAGAAATACATTGTCTATATCATGAAACCAATAAAGAACATAAGTGCCAATAAATGATAAGATCATGTTTTGAGTGCGTGTAGTTCTTGCGAGCAAATCCGCCTTCTTATTACACCCCCAAGATTATAGGTAAGGTCGAATTTGGGGTATAACTCTTTGAGTACTGCTATTTCATGTAGTTCTGGTTGAAAACAAGGCCAATTTTGCGGTGATGTCACCATACTAATCAGCTGTTTGGAGTCTCTTGCAAAGACTGAACAAAAACATCGTTTCCGGACTAAACATTGCATGACCCACATTAGGTCATGTATCTCCGTATGTAGGGGCGACATGCTTATCTGATTACCTTGTAGTCCTATAAGAACAATGGTAACATCCTGTAATTGGAGCACCCATCCAACTCCACAGGTAGGATCGGCTGACTTCCAAGACCCATCCACGAAGCAAGTGAAGGTTGGTGAATGATATACCCTATATTTTACCACTTTTTATATCTATTTTAGTATGATTTTCATATATATTAATAAAACTTTTGGACCAAAAGAGGTATTTTTCTCGTATATGTAGATTTTAAGGTCTTAACAGGTTTTATCATCAAAAGGATGTAAAAAGGAGCAAGAGTGTCATCTATGATGCAGCTACTCATCCAAGTCAAAGGAACCAAGCCAAGTCACTTTATCTTGAAGATAATGCACATTCTTCTACTGGACAGAACATATATGCCAGAAGTTCGCTGAAGAACGGAGGATCAAATCAGTTGGAAATTCAATGAAACTTGGTATGGAGATATCCCTTTGAGTTAGCTTTCCAATGGAGTTAGAATTTCATTAATTGGAGCTGTACTTTAGAAGATACACCCGAAACACTGAGGACATGTCAAACTGCCTTCGAAGTGAAGTTAGTGCAAAATGGAGCCAAGCACCGGGCCAGCCCATGGGCCGATATCCAGACCTTTTGCCGACTTTCTAGAAGAGTCATGGAAGCTTCCAATACCGGTCACGCAACCCAACCGTTATCGTGTCCGAAATTGCCTCAGTTTCGACCAAAAAAACGTATTTGCCCGAAGAAACCCTAGCCGACTTAAGCCTCCTTGAACCCCTATATATACCTGCTTTTAGCTTCTATAGGAACTCAAGCAGCCGGCCTTAACAGCCTAAATCAATACCTAAACAATGTATTTCGTTTTTCTCTTGTTCTTCATGTTTATTTGATTATAGAAGCCTTTAAGGATAAATTGATTTTGCCCTATTGCAAAGAGATGAGATCTAACTCCTTACGCTTAGATAGATCAATGAATTATACTGTCTGTGTGCTTTACTCTTGCTACTATGTGTTGTAAAACATGTTAGAGTATTAGCTTTGATTTGATTTCTATGCACTTTATTAATTCTATGCTTTTACGTATTTAATCGTTTAGAGTTTTATTCTAGAATTGATTCTTCATCTTTATTTATACTCAAAGCACGAACTGGCCTCGCTACCCAGGGAGTGATCTTAGGTTGATATACTCTCCAAAAGCTTGTTATATCTCCGGACCTAGTATTCAATGAGCTAGAAACCTTAACAATTCGATAGGTTAGTTAAGGAGTTTAGTGAATAATCAATCTTGAGCATAAAGCATGTTTTCACCTTGTAATAACCTGCAATAGTTGAGTCTATTAAGGTGCAAAACGTAGATGGTTAGTTACATCACGATAGTGGGATGACCTTACCTTAGTGATATGAGTTCTAGAACAACTAGTATTAAAATCCTAAATCGATTGCTTTTGTTTTGCATATATTTTGTGAATTGCTTGAATTCTAATCTTAATTGATATCTATCCCTTTACTTTATTGCTTTGTTATTTGCTTCCATAAAACCCTAAAACCAAATAATATGTTTCCTTAGCTTAATCCGAATCATATAGGTTTGTAGTGCATTTATCACTTAGTTCTCAGCAGAACGATCCCTAAGTGCTACAATTGTCTTAACTATGCACTTGCAGTTCCCTATGGTTATAAATTTAAAGACCTAATTGCATAAACCCTACATAGTAGCTTTATGACACATCAAAGTTTTTTGGCGACGTTACCGGGGACTTTTGTTTGATTGCCTGCAAATTTTTTGATAACGATTAAGTTTAAGTTTGTTTTTCCTTTTTGATTTTTTTAATTTTTCGTTTTTGTTTTTGGTTTTTAATCTTTGTGAGTTTCAGAGATTCGTCAATGGAGCATCACAATCCAAATAGAATGGCGAGCCCTTACCCTCATGAAGAAGTTGGAGATTACATCCCCATGCCTCATGAAATCCATCAACCGCCACTTTCTCACAAAATTCGATACAATTCAAACTTGTATCGTCCTTGGGAAGCTTATGGAGGAGAAAGTCGCCCTCATCCTCATCACATCCGTCTGCCACCATCACCATAGTCCCACCATCACCCCCACTCAAACCGCCGAGAAGACAAACTCAAAGCCTTGATGCATCGATTCATGGAAGACACTAAAAAAGTCATTCATGATGTCGATTCAAAGATCGAGACCATAAATTCATCTCTTAAGGAGAAGTTTGAGGTCCTTATTGATCAATTTGGAAAAATTGAATCACGTTTGGTCCAATTGGCGGAGATAGAAGAGGTTCATACTCGACATCTTCACGAAGATAAAGACGATATCGTCGATATCAAGCATAAGATTGATCAAACTTATGACCAATTGGAAGAAATGGTTAAGGACACTAAGGAAGACGTTGGAAGGCTTAATAATCAAATCAATTCAGTAGCTATTAAGGCTTACCAAGCTGCTCAAGCCGTGGGAGAAGTCAAGACCAACCAAGGCGAACTTACCTCAAAAGTAGAAGAATTAGAGAACGATAATAGGCTAACGGAACAAACCCTTACAGCCGTTTGTTTTGACCTTGACCACCATGATAAGGAGATCATTGACATGACAATGAAGCTACAAGGAGAAGCAATCGAAACCTCCAACCATGTGAAGCAACTAGAAGACCGTTTGAAGAAGATCGAAGAAACGGTGCAAGATTTCCTTCAATTGGAAACAATAGAAGAAGAGTTTGCACCTACTGCTAATTGCTGCAGTCTAACTACCCTTAAAGAGGACGAGTCCACCTCTAATCAAGACGAAGACGAAGTCTCAAGACCATTGAAGAAGGTGAATACGAGCAAAGAAAAGCTCACGGCGAGAATTTCGGTCAAACCTCGTCCTTACGGATTAAATTTTGCCAAGAAGACCACCAAGAGGACACGTTTCATAAGTGATGAGATGTTACAAGTATTCAACTCTCTTGTGAAAGAACTCCCTAAAGAGTTGACCTTTGAAGAAGTATGGAGAGAAAGACCATCTTTAAGAAAGTGTTTCTCACAAAGCAAAGAAGAAGATTTCATGATTGAGGAGCTATTTGATCGAGCTAGGAATCCTCACAAGTACTATAAGATCCTTTGTAAGACCCTCGATCCAGGTCCTTTCAACATCTTTTGCTCTATTCGTGGTTTCAAATTTGACGATGCACTTTATGATTCGAGAGCCAGAATCAACGTTCTTTCGGAATCTCTTGTGAGAATGATGAAGATCACCAACCTTCGGCCATCACGGATACAAATTTCACTCGCCAATGGTGCATCTACACTTTCATTAGGCGAAATCCACAACTGCCCTTTGAATATTGGAGATGTCATCGTTCCGGTAAACTTCGAAGTGGCGACTATGAACGGTTGTTCAACACCCTTCATCCTTGGAAGACCATTCTTGGCTACTTCTGGGGCTATCATGGACTATCCTCTAGGATGGATATCCTTCACTAACATAGACACTCGTGTCTATCATTATGCCGCACCGCCTGGATTTCGAGCTAAACAATACATTCCTTCGGAGAAAAGAGAAGTGTCGATCAATGAGCCAAACCAATTTGATGAAGATGGAGAACACGACCTAAGGAGACCTCATTTACATGCTAAAGGCAACCTCAAGCCTTTAAAAGACCTTCCACCACCCTAAAACCCCAAGGAGTCGAGCTATCCGACTTAAAACAAGCGCTTTATAGGAGGCAACCCATATCTATGTTTTTGATTTTATTGCTTTGCTTATTCTAAGTTTTTGAATTTGTTTTTATTTTTCTCAACATTGTCATTCATTATTTTATCTATCTATGAAGTTTTCAGGATTTTACAAAAAAATTTTAAAATGCAAACAAATGTGTTTTTACGAAGAACGATGAAGAAGAGATCGAACACGACTTGTTCTGTTCATGGAATGACTAGAGCTCAATATCAGCCCGGACGTTTTTTAAATTTGGTATACACGAAGGAGACAGTCTTATGAAGATATAGGAAAAAGCAGATCATGATTTGCTATTACGGTTAGCAAGTTATGACCGATTGAACAAAACCGTCTAGGAAGGTTACGATGCCGCATCTTCAAGCTTTTTCACAGTTCCAGCCACCATGAACCAGGCTACAATATTCATACCATTGGAAATATCTCGTTTTCATGAATCCGTAGCATTTTTCGGATCTCAATTCCGATGTGTATAGACGAAGAAAAAGCTCGACGAAAAATCGCGTGGACCGCGACACGATACCCTTACTGCGACACGAGGCCATACCGGACACGATATCGACCCGCGTCTGCGACAGGTATCGCGTCCCGATCACCCCGCGACACGAGTGACCCAGTATCGGTCACGCGTGCCGGTCGTAAATCGCGACCGGTACTCGGCACGTTTTGCCTCGACCCGCGACACACGCCTCGGAATACTGACCCGCGGTACCGACCGGTACCTGGACCGGTACACGGCCCTTCCTGTGACACCTTTCCACGTCCCCCAACACGACGCGTCCGTCCCGCGACATGACGCATCCGTCCCACGTCCAATGTGTCCCGATACCGGTCCCGCGTATCGGCCAACACACCCGACCGGTACTCGGCCCGTTACGCGCCCTTCTTCCCGCGACCTTCCCGCCTCGACCCGAAATCTTCCCGCGACACGAAGACACCTTCCCTCCTCGACCCAAAACCTTCCCGCGACACATAATATCGGTCCCAATTTCGGTCCGATCCAGACCGTCCTCCCGACCGGTATGTCACCCTCGTCGTCTCACCCAGCCCGCGTCCCGATCACCTTCCATGCCCGCGGTAAAATTTTGGACCGCGGTACCGACCGATATTCGGTCTGGTGCGCGCCCACATTTCCCACACCACCTTACCCCGATAACTTCCTTCCCACGCCTCGACCCATGACCCCTCCCGCCGACCGGTACCCAGACCGGTACTGTCTTGACCCGCGACTTCAACTCCACCGACCACCGTCTCGTGCCGTGAACCACCTTGGACCCGAGCCACGTCTCGAACCATCCTTGACCGCGATTAGCCACCTGACACCTAGACCGGTTTTGGCCGAACTGCGTCACCATCAACCACCACACCACCAGAGTCACGACCCATGGACCACCGACCCACCGCTTCGAACCACCGAGCCGACCACCTAACCGTTTGGTCAAAAGAGGTTAATTTTTCCTTTTTCACTCTTTTAATTATTTTAAAGCCATTTTTCACACATGATTTTTAAGAACCAATTTATTTTTGCATAAAATTATCTATTCTTAATTTAATTATTAAGAGTATTATTTGGTTCATGAATTTTTGCATTAAAAAATATAATATTGGTTAGATTTAAATATAATATCTTGACATATTCATTCATTGATTTCACCTAGATTGATAGTTTTTAACAATTTGGTTTCATTATTTTAATTTCTTTTTGTTTAATATCTATTTTTCCTTCCCTTGGACTTGTAATTCAATATAATTGTATTGCGGACTTCGATCCAGGATGAATTTAACAAGTGATTTCAAGTGTTTTTGCAAGGATATGTTGCTCATCAACAGGATTTTTCAAGTGATTTCAATTGTGGACGCACAATTCAATCGTCTTAAGCATTATCCACCATTCGAATGAGATGTGACAGAAAAGAGAAGACATTGGAAGTACACAGCATGGTTTCGATTCATACGGGATACCCGATGCTCAAAAACAACGAAGATCTATGATTGATCGTGACAACCTAAGATTTTTGCCGGACATATCTAAGTTCACCGGTACTATCATTCTATTCTCTATCTTTTTGATTTTTCTTTCAAATAAATTTTTATCATTACTCCATTAATTTGATTTAATTTTACACCGGGGACGGTGTAAGTTAAGTATGGGGGATTGTTGTTACTAACACGTTTGTTAGTGTTTGGTTTTTATGTTTTCAATGGATTTTTCAAAATTTATTTTCAAATAAAAAAAATCGTTTTTATTAAAAATAATAAGATAGGAATTATGACACTTTTCTAGGATTGAAGTTTTGATTTCAAAGACTATGTAACCATTGTTGCAGGGTTTGATCATGACAATCGATTCAGAAACCTCATGATGGAGCTTCCGTCCAGAAAATTTCTACTTGTAACTGTTTTGATGGATATGATTTTGACTCTCTATTTGAACTACTAATATGGTTTTTGATTATTTCTTATTAACGATGTTAGATCAAGGAAACGAATCACACATTCATGACATCTTATCCTCTTTTACCACTCTTTAATGTCATGAATGACCAGCTCATCTTTAGTTGGTACCCTACCTAAAAGCCCTTTACCTTCTTTCAGACCTCATGCATTCTCTTTTAATTTCATACTTGCAGATATGTGCAAAAACGTCGGAGACAAAAGGATCGACGCAATTTTCCAATCACTAAGAGATGCGACGATTTGGTGAAGAATGGTGGAGTACAAAGAACAAATTTCAAAGAGCTTGGCCGTTACTTGGATGCGTAAAACATGGTAACAATTCGTGCCTATATTTGACTTATATCAAAGAGATACCGTTTTTCCCATTTGGAAAAGAAAAAAAAAGAAAAAAAAAAGAAAAGAAATAAAATCTAAGGAAAAGGAAAATGGTAATTCTAAGAGTCTTATGGCAAAAGAATACCCAAGGAATGTCATGATACAAAAGAAGAGACGAGTAGAAGAGATTTCAAGTGATTCCCGGAGAAAAATCTAAATCTGGAGGAGAAAGACGTGAAGAAGTGGTTGGGAATTTGTGGACATCAATAGGTCCATTCTCTCTTGCGATTTTGCATAATATCTCGCACCCGGAGTCTATGGTAACCCTAAACACTTTTAACCTCACCACTAAAATCAGCCTTTCCCAAAACCTAGCCCGTCTTCCTTGAATGATGTTCTTGATGAGAAGTTTTCACTAAATCTAAGAGAGTAGAAAGAGTCAATTGAGTTGAAGTTGAGATTTTTGCAGGGACAGAGATTTAGAGTACGGACATATTGCTAATTCGTGATGGAAGAAGATGACAACGTCTATGATCTAATCTTGTTTCATGTGGATTACATGTTTAGAATTTGATGCAACGATCCAAAGGATATGTGAGTTCCTCCGAATTTCAAACCTCTTCTCAATTCTTGACTATTGTTTGCTTGAAGACAAGCAAAAGATAAGTCTGGGGGAGTTGATATACCCTATATTTTACCACTTTTTCTATCTATTTTAGTATGGTTTTCATATATATTAATAAAGCTTTTGGACCAAAAGAGGTAGTTTTCTCGTATATGTAGATTTTAAAGTCTTAACAGGTTTTATCATCAAAAGGATGTAAAAAGGAGCAAAAAGAGTGTCATCTATAATGCAGCTACTCATCCAAGTCAAAGGAACCAAGCCAAGTCACTTTATCTTGAAGATAATGCACATTCTCCTACTGGACAGAACGTATACGCCAGAAGTTCGCTGAAGAACGGAGGATCAAATCAGTTGGTATGGTGATATCCGTTTGAGTTAGATTTCCAATGGAGTTGGAATTTCATTAATTGGAGCTGTACTTTAGAAGATACACCCGAAACACTGAGGACATGTCAAACTGCCTTCGAAGTGAAGTTAGTGCAAAATGGAGCCAAGCACCGGGCCAGCCCATGGGCCGATATCCAGTCCTTTTACCAACCTTCTAGAAGAGTCATGGAAGCTTCCAATACCGGTCACGCAACCCAACCGTTATCATGTCCGAAATTGCCTCAGTTTCGACCAAAAAAACGTATTTGCCCGAAGAAACCCTAGCCGACTTAAGCCTCCTTGAACCCCTATATATACCTGCTTTTAGCTTCTCTAGGAACTCAAGCAGCTGGCCTTAACAGCATAAATCAATACCTAAACAATGTCTTTCGTTTTTCTCTTGTTATTCATGTTTATTTGATTCTAGAAGCCTTTAAGGATATATTGATCTTTTTCCTATTGCAAAGAGATGAGATCTAACTCCTTACGCTTAGATAGATCAACGAATTATACTGTCTATGTGCTTTATTCTTGTTGTTACGTGTTGTAAAACATGTTAGAGTATTAACTTTGATTTGATTTCTATTCACTTTCTTAATTTTATGCTTTTACGTATTTAATCGTTTAGAGTTTTATTCTAGAATTGATTCTTCATCTTTATTTATACTCAAAGCACGAACTGGCCTAGCTACCCAGGGAGTGATCTTAGGTTGATATACTCTCCAAAAGCTTGTTATATCTCCGGACCTAGTATTCGATGAGCTAGAAACCTTAACAATTCGATAAGTTAGTTAAGGAGTTTAGTGAACAATCAATCTTGAGCATAAAGCATGTTTTCACCTTGTAATAACCTGCGATAGTTGAGTCTATTAGGGTGCAAAACGTAGATGGTTAGTTACATCACGATAGTGGGATGACCTTACCTTAGTGATATAAGTTCTAGAACAACTAGTATTAAAATCTTAAATCGATTGCTTGTGTTTTGCATATGTTTTGTGAATTGCTTGAATTCTAATCTTAATTGATATCTATCCCTTTACTTTATTGCTTTGTTATTTGCTTCCATAAAACCCTAAAACCAAATAATATGTTTCCTTAGCTTAATCCGAATCATATAGGTGGATTCATCACTTAGTCTTCAGCGGAACGATCCCTAAGTACTACAATTGTCTTAACTGTACAATTGCAGTTCCCTAGGGTTATAAATTTAAAGACCTAATTGCATAAACCCTACATAGTAGCTTTATGGCACATCAGTGAACCAGAAGCAGTACGTGGCTCGATAGCCAAATTAGTCGTTGTTGACTGTACAGTGACATGGGCCAAAGTTGCTTAGTTAGAAGGGCCAGATTAAAATTCTCAAAGGATTTAAAACCGATTCAGTCCTCATTCTTTGGTAAGCATAATTGATGAAAGTGTTTTTCCCGGTTTCAAAAGATTAAACCTAGGTTCACTAATCCGATGTAGAATAGTGAGGTTCGTTAAGGGACCAGCAATACACTCTAATTCTATGGGATACAACTTCAGCTAAGCGATCAAAAGAAGGTTTAAATGTCACAATTCAAATAAGCAAACAAGTGTAAATTTCGGTTGTAAACAAATGATGGAAAGCGTTAGGTCAGGGATAATTCTCAGGGATTCGAATATCAGGAACCAAGCAATTATTCAGGTATGCGATTACGACCAAGTCTCGAACTCAACCATAAATATAAAGAGATCCACTTTCATGGCATCTACAACTTTAACAATCAATCTAACACCCTAACTGTCGTTGAGGTTACAAGGATTATCAAGCATTAGGCGATTAGGGTTGATATGTTCACGAGATGCCCTAACTTCAACTTTCGTTGGCTATGGATCAAATCGCCCACCTATGTCAATTCCAGCAATTTACAAACTTTTGATAAGTAAATTTAGCCTAAAATCAAAGGCTAGGTGATCAATCTAACCTAGGCAATATGATCAAAAATAGGTGGAGACTATCGAATGATTATTTAAAACCTATCTATGCTTAGTTCAAGAGATCTAATCCCATCGAAAACCCTTAACCTAACAAGTGGATTACTCGCTCATGATCAAACAAACAACAGCAGCAAGAGACATGAATAACTGCATGAAATCGATATATAAAAGAGTAGGGATTAAGAAAACTTCGATAAGTATTTTAAGGCAAATCTCCTAGCTTACAAACTCTCTCAAACAAGTGTATATCTCTCTCTTTCTCTCTCTCTCGTCGTGATGTCTCTCTGCTGCTGTCCTCGTGATGTGTGTGGCGTGATTCTCCTAAAAAAAAATCCAGAGAAAAACATATTTAAAGGCCCACGGTGGCTGGCCCAAAATTAGGGTTTTGCAAAAGGCCCATTAATGACTCTGCTGGGAGCAGGTGCTCCCTCTTTTGTACTAGGTGCTCCCTTTCTCCAGAATGTTCAAAAAGGGTCCAACTTCATTCTTTTCTAGTCAAATCCGATTGCAAGCTCCAGTCATTGCTTCCAGCCACTTTTGTACCTAGAATGACTCGATAGAGAGTGAAAGACTCGATAAAAGCCTACAAAACAAGGGTTAGAATGCGCCAAAAACGCATTATATCAATTCCCCCAGACTTAAATCTTTGTTTGTCCTCAAACAAATTCAAGACCAAGTGAAGGAGAAAAGTTTGAAAACGCGGGAACTCTTTTATCCTTAGTGAACCGAGTTTAAAACCCTCAATCTGCAGACCACATAATCCAGATTATGAATAACAAAGCTTTACCAAAACATCCTCAACACATTTCTCAACCAAGTTCCATTTCCCAAACACAAACTCAACGCATTAAAATTGCGTGAAGGTCTCGCTGAAGGCACCATTTAGGGTAGACGACGCTAAGGGTTTAAGGCTATTTAGAGGTGGAGTTCAAAGTGTTTAAAGTGTTTAAGGGTTACCCGATGTTTCGTAGTGGATGCAGGATATTGCACAAAATTGCAGGAGAAAACGGGTACGTTGATATCCACATTCTCTAAACCACTCTTTCTTCTCCAAATGTTCCAACCGACTCATGTTGCAATCGTCCTCCTTGGGTATACTCGCTGTGCAGAGAGACATTTCCAATTTTACATATTTACCACTCTTCATCATCTAATTTGATTGATTTTTTTTTTTTAATGATGAAGAGGGTTTTATTACAAATGTATGTCTCTCAAGCACGAAAAAGAATTAGAGTTACTTTACATACCCAAGTGGAGCTCATCAATATCGTTCTTCCTTCGTGGATTTTTGTTCCACTTCGTTGTAAAACCATCTTCTGAAAATAGGAGCAGGTGCTCATTCTGGAAACCAGTGCTCTCGTTCTTCAGAAAGAGTGATTTAAAGGCAGTGTCGACCCAATTCTCTCTGGCCCTTTTGCGCATATGCTGCACATATGACAATGAAGTAACAAGAATGCAAGGGGCTTGAAAAGAGGTAAGGGTTAAGGAGGGTACTAACTAAAAATGAGCTAGCTATTCAGGAACAACAAGAGTGATAAAAAAGAATAAGGAGTCTTGAATATGATTCGTTTCCCTAATCTAGTGCCAATAGCGAGATAAAATTTTGGTCAATATGGAACCTGGAGGATGGTGTATCGAAGTGTTCCAGCCGTTCCTTGTACTCATGTTCTGAAGAAATGGTCACTAGAAAGAAAGTTAAACATAGATAGTTCAAAAATCATCATAAGATAAAGTCCTAATTCCCTACAAAGTCTTGACTCAATAAAAAAAAATGAAAAAAAAGACTTAAAATAGGACATAAGAAAATAGAAAAACATCCAAAATAAACGAGATTAGTAGCAACTCCCCCCAGACTTACTTCACACCGTCTCGGTGTGAGAATAAGAAAAGAAAGAGTGAGAAGTGAAATAAAAGAAAATGAAAATGCATAAAATAAAAGTGCTCATGGAATACGTAGAGATATGATAGGAGAGGCGATGTCTAATCGCTGGTGGTATCATCAGAATCCTCACTGGTGATCGGCTTCTTGCGTTTGGAGGAACGAGTGGACGGACGAGCGAATGTGGAAGGTCGAGAAACAGGTGGCGGAGCAGGGGCCGTGGAGGGAATGGTCTCGGTGGCTTGAGAGCTGCTGCAACCCTTCTGAAGCATGTGGAGAATGCGGCGGAGCAGCCCGTTGTTCTTCTTGGTAGAAGCAACCATCCAACGGCGATATTCAGGATCCTAGGGAGCATCGGAAATGTCATTTAGAGTCAGCTCACTCGCATAGGGCATGCGGTAGTGAGCTCTGGACTGTTGAGTCCTCTGCGTAGCGGCTGCCAGCTCCTCCTCCTCATCGTGGCTCAAAGGGGCATCCGGGACTGAAGCGGTGGCAGGAGCAGCTCGGGTGGACGAAATGCTCCTTCTGGGCTTTGGTGCTCTCCCAGTCGGTGCTCCCTCAGTTGGTGCTCCAGGGGCAGAACATAAGTACTCTATTCCCGGTGTGAATCCAACGTTGGCTGCAACTTCCAGGTCCGTCAATGATGGTTGCGGCAATCGGCAGAACAGGGTGGTCTTGTCTCTCGCTGTGAACCTGTAAATGTTAGTGTCGGCCAAGATCTCACAAGAAATAAGGTAAGAGTTATCCATAAACTCCGTCGTGGAGTTGCAAGTGTAAGATCCGAGGTCAAGTTTGACGTGGATGAACAGCCTGGTCAACAAACTCCCGATCCTCTCGCTGTGTGATGTCGCCTTTCCCTTTGCTACTTTAGTCCTCTTGTCGGCAATGCATGAGGCAAAAAGTGCTCCCATGTTGACGCTTCCATCGAACTCGCAGCTCAAACCGGCTTCATTGCTAATGGTATCTCTCACGACATTGTAAAGCATGATCAATTCATCGGTTCGCACTTTGCTTGCATAATCCCGTGAGAAGAAGATAGTGTTGATGGCTTTGACACCGACCCGAAGAGCAGGGTTCCGAATGGTGGATTGGGCCGCGGATCGAGAAAAGTAATCCCCACTTGCGATGAAGTCCAAAAACCTGTGTGCAACCGAGAGACGTGTGGGGAAGGCTACGTTCTCATCTGTGGAGTCGAAACCGTAGAGGGTACAGAGGTCCGTGACAGTCATCTCATATCTCTTTCCTCCAGCAAAGAAAGAGAGAACTCCCTGTGAAGCCACCGGTTTGCGCGGGTCCGAATAGGTCAGTTTGGCGGATGCCAAACACTGCCTCACCAGGTCGGGGTAGAGATCGTCGGGTTGGGTGATCAGATCAGTCAATTGGCAAGCCTCAAGTATGCTGCCCACATCATAGAGCAGTCCTAGATTATTTAGCGTTTGCCCACACAAGAAGCGAGTCGGCTCAATGGTAATATCAAGCCAGTTATTGTAGTAGTACGCGCCATTCTGGTTCCATTCTTCGTCTGAATCGAGAGGAAGGTTAGAGTTGCTCAAATCGAAACGTTGTCCTTCATCACGTGGCCAATGGGTTGTTGCGATTTGGGAGGAGGTGGAGGCTCCTTTCCCTTTGCGTGAGCGTGATGGGTTACCAACCGACGTTCGCGGTCCTGACATCCTGCAATGACAGCAGCAAATACGAACCAAATCCATCATAAATTCATGTCCAAATATCCACACAAACATCGAAATTAGATTACCCTGTTTTTGCGAAAAATTAAGATAAAGTTCCTGCCCTTGAATCAGATAATTTCGACCAATCCTAACAGCCCAAGATAATAAATCAAAGAATCATAAGTGCTGCCACATCTCCATTCCCCTAGATTTCCAATTTTTCTCCATAAACTAGGGTTTAAGTTTTTATCAAAATTTCAAGACAAAATTCACAATCCCACCCATGCAAAATCGACCTTAAACAAGCATATGGTCACTCAACAAACCGCAAAGCCACGAATCAATAAGTTAAAGAGCAATTTTTACCCCTTGGCTTCGAGAAAAACGAGTAGAAAAATGAGATTTCGAGTGGGTACCTTGATTATCTTGAGAAAAGGATTGCAGATTCGGAAAGAGGATGAAATTTCGATTGAAATCAACCCAAAAATCACTCAGATCGGTTGAGAATTGAAGAAGTTGAGTTTTGAGCAAAAACCTTGAGAGTTTTTATGGAGGAAAATCGAAAGGAGAAGGAAGGAGAAGAAGAAGGAGTTATGGGCGCGAGAAATTAGGGGTTTTGGGGGTTCCACATAACTGTATTTCCTTATTAAAATTGGAAAATAATCCCATATTTCTCGGGCCCACTTTCCTTATCCTCGTGACTAACCTTATGGCGGGCATGAATTTAAATGTCAAATTTTACCCTTTGTAGCAGGTGCTCTGTTCTGGGTTTCGGGTGCTCTGTTCTGGGTAGCAGGTGCTCCCTCCGATTTGAACCTTGCAGCGGATCGACTTGCAGGTCGATCCTTAGACCGACCGATGGTTTGTCTCAGGCCCTCATCCTCATGGATCGATCGATCTATCGTGTTCCACAACACCTGTTTTTTTTTTTCAAATATCGAAAACAAAGTTAGTAGCAAAAGAAGTCAAAATTGAAAAGGTTAAAAAACATACCGGTGGGTTGCCTCCCACCAAGCGCTTGGTTAAAGTCGTTAGCTTGACTTGATTAGCCTTTTGGGCTTTGGGCGCATCACCTAAGGTGATAACTCCACCTTCGGTTGGGTTTGCATCGGCTAGGTATTGTTTGCAGCGCTGTCCATTGACCACGAATTCTTTTCCTTTGGCGTCCAGCAACACCATAGCTCCATATGATCGAACTTCTTTGACGAGGAAAGGACCGGACCACCTAGATCGCAATTTTCCAGGAAAAAGTTTAAGGCGAGAGTTAAAGAGAAGTACCATGTCATTGGGTTGGAAGTTTCGGTTAAGGATTCTCTTGTCGTGGTACATCTTGGTTTGTTCCTTGTACAATTTCGAACTCTCGTAGGCCAGGTGCCTAATCTCCTCTAACTCATTAAGTTGCATGGATCGCCTTTCCAAGGCGGGTTTGCTATCGTAGTTCATTAACTTAACTGCCCATGCCGCCTTATACTCAAGCTCTACTGGGAGGTGGCACGACTTACCATACACCAAATGAAAGGGCGTTGTCCCCAATGGCGTTTTGTATGTGGTACGGTAGGCCCAAACTGCGTCATCCAACTTGGCTGCCCAATCTTTCCTTGTGGTGCCTACGGTCTTTTGCAAAATGTCCTTGATCTGCGGATTACTAACCTCAACTTGGCCACTAGTCTGCGGGTGATATGGCGTTGCAACCATGTGCTTTACGCCATTCTTTCTCAAAAGGTTCTCAAAAACCCTATTGATGAAATGGGTCCCTCCATCACTAATCACCACCCGCGGAACACCAAAACGGGGAAATATAATTGTCTTAAACATCTTCAAAACCACAGCTGCGTCGTTTGTTGGAGAGGCAATGGCCTCAATCCACTTAGACACATAGTCGACGGCCACTAAAATGTACTTGTTGCCATAGGATGAAGGAAACGGTCCCATAAAGTCAATTCCCCACACATCGAACACTTTAACTTCCAAGATGAAGTGCTGAGGCATCTCATTCCGTCGCGAGATGTTTCCTTGCCTCTGACATTTATCGCATCTTGCAATAAACGCATGTGTATCACGGAACATTGTGGGTCACCAATATCCAGCTTGTAGCACCTTGGATACTGTCTTAAAGGTCGCGAAGTGTCCAGCGTAACTTGAACTGTGGTAGTGAAACAAGATTCTCGGGATTTCCTCTTCACGAACACATCTCCAGAAAAGACCGTCGGAGCATTGTTTGTAGAGGTATGGTTCATTCCAAAAGTACCTCCTTACGTTGCGCAAGAATTTCCTCTTCTTGTTTCCCACGAAGTCAGCCGGTTCCTGGTCAGCAGCTAGGTAGTTCGCGATCTCACCAAACCACGGAAAACTTGGTGAATTTTCCTTGGAGATAGCCGCACAAAATGCCTCTGGAGCAGGTGCTCCCTTGGGTAGAACAGGTGGTCCAAATTGTACTGGGTGCTCTCGTACATAGATCCCAATAGCGTACACTTGTTCATCCAGCAATGCATCATCAAGTGGTACTGTTTCATCAACTTTCATCCTAGACAAGATGGTCAGCAACTCCATTTTCCGTACGTTTTTTATCAACGATTTGAAGATCAAACTCCTGAAGCAACAAGATCCATCTCAAAAGCCTTGGTTTCGCATCCTTTTTTGTGAGCAGGTACTTCAATGCTGCGTGATCGGTATGAACAATGACCTTCAAACCCACAAGATATGATCTGAATTTTTCAAAGGCGAACACCACAGCTAGTAGCTCCTTCTCAGTCGTAGCATATCTGCACTGAGCTTCATCCAAAGTGCGACTCGCATAATAGATTACGTAAAGCCTTTTATCCTTTCTTTGCCCCAAAACAGCCCCTACGGCGTAGTTGCTTGCGTCTGTCATGACCTCAAATGGTAGATTCCAATCTGATGGTTGAACAATAGGTGCGCTTACTAATGCTCCTTTTATCATGTGAAACGCCTCAAGGCAAGCCACATCAAACTCAAACTTGGTTTCCTTACATAGAAGTTGGGTTAGCGGTCTCGCTATCTTTGAAAAATCCTTGATGACACGTCTGTAAAAGCCCGCGTGACCAAGGAAACTCCTTATCCCTCTGACTGAATCCGGCGGTTGCAGGCTCATCATCACTTTAATCTTTGCTCGGTCAACCTCAATACCCTTTTCTGAAATTCGATGACCCAGAACTATACCATCCCTCACCATGAAATGGCACTTCTCCCAATTCAGCACTAGGTGTTTCTCTTCACAGCGCTCTAAAACCCTGCACAGATTAGACAGACACACGGAAAAAGAGCTCCCATAGACGGAGAAGTCATCCATGAAAACTTCCATAATATCATCAATCAAATCAGTAAAGATAGACATCATGCACCTTTGAAAAATTGCAGGGGCGTTGCATAGCCTGAATGGCATCCTGCGGTACGCAAAGGTGCCATACGGGCAGGTGAAGGTTGTCTTCTCCTGATCATCCGGGTGAATGGGAATCTGAAAGAAACCTGAATAACCGTCTAAAAAGCAGTAGTAAGGGTGGTTAGCGAGTCTTTCGAGCATTTGCTGCATTTAACTTTCTATAATCTATGCACATCCTATGTCCTGTGACAGTCCTGGTAGGTATCAGTTCGAACCTATCATTGGCGATCACAGTGATTCCGCCCTTCTTAGGTACTACGTGTACATGACTAACCCAATTACTATCAGATATTGCATAAATAACACCACCTTCTAAGAGTTTCATAATTTCTTTCTTAACAACATCTTTCAAATTTGGATTCAGCCTCCTTTGGTGTTCTACAGAAGTTCTAGATTCATCCTCTAAATGTATCCTATGCATGTATAAATCAGGTGAGATTCCAGGGATGTCATCTAGTGAATAACCTAAAGCTTTCCTATACTTCCTAAGCTCGCATAAAAGTAAGGCGGATTCCACATCATTTAGATCAGCATTAATAATAACAGGATATGTAGAGTTAGGACCGAGAAACGCGTACCTTAGCCCAGCTGGTAAGGTTTTGAGCTCAAGTTTTGGAGCTTTCAGCACGCTCCAAGGATCATCAGCAAGGTTCCGAAGAGCAGAAGCAGGTGCTCTGTCTTCTTCCTCTACGTCGAGTCTCAAAAAGTCTGTCGATTTCTCCATCTGCCCATAATCCAACATCCTTGCGAACCCAATGGTATATTCGCTCAAATAACCATGTTCGCTTTCAGCTTTTGTCAACGCAACATCCAAGGGATCATCAGCAAGAATCTCTTCAATCTCTCCCTCTGAGATTTCGAGATTATCCTCAATGGCAAAAGTTTTCCCATCAATGGTCGGTTTCTTCAACATCCAATCCATCTCGAACTCCATAATAATGTCTCCTAGGTGGAGACCAATCGTTCCGTTCTTTACATCAATGATCGCACCAGCTGTGCGCAAGAAAGGACGTCCCAAAATCAAGGGATCCTTTGGTTCATCGTCCAATTCTAACACCACGAAATCTGCTGGGATGAAAATATTCCCAATCCTGACCTGCAAATCTTCCAAAATTTCTACAGGCAACTTAATAGATTTGTCAGTAAACACTAATGAAATCCGTGTAGGTTTAAATTTTGTGTACCCGAGTTTCCTTGCAACCAAGGAGGGCATGAGATTCACGCTGGAACCTAGATCACACAAGGAACAAGCAAATCGCACAGGACCAATATTAACAGAAAGCACGAATTTACGTGGGTCCTCTTGCTTTTTAATGGCTTTGTTTTGTAGCATAGCGCTACAATTCTTACTTACAACCATGGCACTATGCTCCGAAGGAATCCGCCCAGTAACCAGGCCCTTGACATACTTTTTCATGGACGGCATCATCTGAATCGCGTCTGCCAATGTCAGCTTAACCGTCAAATCCTGTAACATCTCCTTACATTTCGCCTCCTCCAAATCCTTTTGTGACTTCCTTAGAGGTACTGGGTAATGGATAGGGGGCCTGTAAACACGAGAACAAACCTTATCAATAATCTCATTTGGTCTTAATACCTTAGAAGTTGGCTCAGCGGGTTCTTTGTCGTTTTCTGTTTCTGGAGCAGGTGCTCCCTCTGTTGGTGCATGTGCTCCTTCTGGGCAGTTTGCAGTTTCTGTTCTTACGACTCCAGGTAAAGTTTTTCCACTTCTCAGCTCAATGGCATTCACAAATTCTTTGGGGTTTGTATCCGGCTTACCAGGCAGCACTCCTTGTGGCCTTTTTATTGCATCAGCCGTTTGAGCGACTTGTGTGTTGAGTTTCTTTACGTGGTTGCAAACCGCCTCAAGCCGACCATTAAGGTCTAAGTACATACCATCCACCTTTGTGTTGATCTCAGTGGCGAACTTCTGCTGGTTCGTCAATATCTGATGTACCATACCTTTCAACTCATCTTGAGAACCATTTTTCCAGAGCTTGCAGAAGCTTGAAAGTTCGAAAACTGCGGTTTCTGCCCTTGAAAAGGGACGAATGTCTTTCCTTGGAAATTTTGGGGGAATGATTTCTGGAAACTCTGATCCTGAGGTTTCATGGTCTGGGGATTGGTTTGTTGTGGGTACACTTGGTCTTGGGGGTTTTCAACATTCGTGCTTCGATAGGAGAAATTCGGATGATTTCTGTAGTTCTGGTTGAACCCTCGGTTTCGCGCAAAACCCTGCCCATTAACATAACTAACCTCCTGCTGATCATTGTCTCCTTCCTCACCCATCTCTTCGGCTAGTTGCTCGCCATTCTCATCAGCAAAATGAACCATCCTTTGGTTTGCCTTAAGCAATAAATTGATCTTGGTCGTAAGGTCATCGATCTTAGCAGAATCCGTTCCATTGGATTTCGTAGTCCTGTCATACTCCTGGGACTTGTTACTTGAACTTGCAGCCAAGTTCTCAATCAACTTATACGCTTCCTCTTTGGTTTTGGTCATGAAATCACCATCGCTAGCAGCATTGAGCGCGTTCCTATAATCCCAGTCCACACCATCGTAGAAAATCCCCAGCAGGTTTTCATCAGTGAACCCATGGTGTGGGCACTCTCTCTTGTACTCCTTAAACCTTTCCCAAGCCTCACAGAAGGACTCTCCAGAATGTTGGTGGAAGGAGGATATCTTGTTCCTTAAACTCGCGGTTTTGGATTTTGTGTAGAAATGATCTAAAAACGCAGCTCTGCATTGCGCCCAAGTCGTAATGGATCCAGCAGGTATAGACTTAAGCCAACGAGAAGCTTTGTCCGCGAGTGAAAACGGAAACAGCTTGCATTTTACGAAATTCGGGTTCATCCCATTAGAGCTTGTCGTGGAGCAAATCTCCTCGAAATTCCCTATATGGTCCATCGGAATTTCAGCAGGCAATCCGTGGAACAAGTGCTGCTTAACCAGCGATATCATCTGTGGTTTGATCTCATAGTCATTCCTTTCAACAGCGGGGGGAACTATCGCAGCTCGGTTTCGGTAATAGGCATGGGGATTGTCCATATCCCCTATGGTTCGTTGTTGCTCACGCGCACGTTGTTGCTGCAGTTCACGCGCGTGCTGCTGTTGCATTTGAGCCATCTGCTCTTGCAACCTTTGCAACTCAACTGCCATGTCGTTGTCGCCTTGATCGCCCATATCAGCGGGATAAGGCCTTTGTCGTCTGTTTTCTCGTTCTAGTCTCGCGAGTTCAGGATTACTCAAAGTGACGAGGGGAGTTTGAAGATTTCTCTTTGTTGTCCTTGAGTTCATGCACCTGAAACACACGTAAAGAAAAACAAAAGAACGAGATTAGTGCTTAGTCTAAAATCGTAGCCGAGAAGTGGAGGTATCGAGTTGGTCCCAGGCAACGGCGCCAATTTGATGAAAGTGTTTTTCCCGGTTTCAAAAGATTAAACCTAGGTTCACTAATCCGATGTAGAATAGTGAGGTTCGTTAAGGGACCAGCAATACACTCTAATTCTATGAGATACAACTTCAGCTAAGCGATCAAAAGAAGGTTTAAATGTCACAATTCAAATAAGCAAACAAGTGTAAATTTCAGTTGTAAACAAATGATGGAAAGCGTTAGGTCAGAGATAATTCTCAGGGATTCGAATATCAGGAACCAAGCAATTATTCAGGTATGCGATTACGACCAAGTCTCGAACTCAACCATAAATATAAGGAGATCCACTTTCGTGGCATCTACAACTTTAACAATCAATCTAACACCCTAACTGTCGTTGAGGTTGCAAGGATTATCAAGCATTAGGCGGTTAGGGTTGATATGTTCACGAGATGCCCTAACTTCAACTTTCGTTGGCTATGGATCAAATCGCCCACCTATGTCAATTCCAGCAATTTACAAACTTTTGATAAGTAAATTTAACCTAAAATCAAAGGCTAGGTGATCAATCTAACCTAGGCAATATGATCGACAATCGGTGGAGACTATCGAATGATTATTTAAAACCTATCTATGCTTAGTTCAAGAGATTTAATCCCATCGAAAACCCTTAACCTAACAAGTGGATTACTCGCTCATGATCAAACAAACAACAGCAGCAAGAGACATGAATAACTGCATGAAATCGATATATAAAAGAGTAGGGATTAAGAAAACTTCGATAAGTATTTGAAGACAAATCTCCTAGCTTACAAACTCTCTCAAACAAGTGTATATCTCTCTCTTTCTCTCTCTCTCGTCGTGATGTCTCTCTGCTGCTGTCCTCGTGATGTGTGTGGCGTGATTCTCCTAAAAAAAAAATCCAGAGAAAAACATATTTAAAGGCCCACGGCGGCTGGCCCAAAATTAGGGTTGCAAAATTAGGGTTTTGCAAAAGGCCCATTAATGACTCTGCTGGGAGCAGGTGCTCCCTCTTTTGTACTAGGTGCTCCCTTTCTCCAGAATGTTCAAAAAGGGGCCAACTTCATTCCTTTCTAGCCAAATCCGATTGCAAGCTCCAGTCATTGCTTCCAGCCACTTTTGTACCTAGAATGACTCGATCAAGAGTGAAAGACTCGATAAAAGCGTACAAAACAAGGGTTAGAATGCGCCAAAAACGCATTATATCAATAATTTGTTCCATGCAATCCAATACATTCCCAATGATTGAGGGTTAGAGCTCACCAGAATTTAGCTACTGACAAATTTCCTTGGAGAGGAGAAAATAAGACTATATGGGAGGAGAAAACAAGACATTACGTATGTCGGTATAGCTTGGGCTACCAATTTGATCATAACTTTTTTTCCACCCTTTGATAGAAATTAAGCTGACCAACCATTGATCTTAGAGTTTAAACGGTCCCTAACATATGTGAAGATTTGGGCTTTAGTTATTCCCAAATATTTTCCGGTGCCTTTGTCATTCAAAATTTCAAGACATCGTTTGATGGCCAACCGAGAGTCTGCGTCTACATCTTTGCCAAAAGTGATGGCTGATTTGTCAAAGTTGATCTGTTGTCCAGACGCATTCCCGTATTGGGTAAGGATGTTGAGTATCTTATCACTCTACTCTGTACTGGCTTTAAAGAAAAAAGACTATCATCAGCAAAGAGCAAATGTGAGATGGGTGGACTTTCTTGTGCTACTTTTATCCTTGTGATATGTCGACCTGCCTCCGTTGCCTTGAGGTTTGAGACAAGTACTTCAGTACGTAGAATAAACTTGTATGGAGAAAGAGGATCGCCTTGTCGTAAATCTCGGGTTGGTGTAATAACCCCCTTGGGTTCTCCATTAAGCAAGACATGGTATGACACCGAGTTTACACAGGGCATGTGATAGGTTGTAAATTCAATCAAAATTTTACCCAATTTAAAACAACCTAGGCTGCAAGTGCACAACCAATCGATCGTAGTACTTAGGGATCGAATCCACCGAGAATTAAAAACACTCAATAGAAATTTGAACTAAGAACTACGCTAAGTCAAGCAAGTGGTTTTGAGAGTCATCAAACAGTATTAAATTTTGGTTTTAAAGCAATAATAAAGAAACGTTGGATCTATTGGGGATTCTCAGGATCATAGTTCAAATTATTCAGGTAATAGAGACAATTGATTCGGTTTTCCTCCTAGAACATAAACGCATATTAAGCTAGTCAGACTCTCGCGATTCTAGCTACTATTTCGAACTAATCTTATCAATCTACTCTCGTAGCGATAAAGACTAAGATCTAATGCAATTACAAACTGGTTCAATTGACCATTCAATCCTAAAGGTCTAACTCTCATCTTTTTAATGAATCAAACTCATCAAACATCTTTTTCATACAAGTATTAGAACGGTTAGAACTTCATACTTTATCTTAGATCTGTTTCAAGGAGATCAAACCCTAAAATATATATCAAGCACGATCAAGAAGAAGAAGTACTCTAAACCTAACAAAAATGCCACCATAGTTCATAAATCCTATCTACCGAACCATGAAACCCCCTCGAATTGATTTCCCTAGAACCCAACAATGGAACTACTCAGACAATAGATAAACTCATTGTATTAAGAACAGTAGTAAAGGGTTCGAGAAACTTCTCCAAGGGATACAAAGAGGTGAGAATCCTTCTCCCAAAGCTAAAGAAATAAGTAAAGAGGTGAGAATCCTTCTCCCAAAGCTAAAGAAACAAGTAAAGAGATGAATTGCCTTCGGACTTGTGAGGAACAAAGAACTTTGAAGTGATGATGGTGGTGAACGTGGTCATGAATTTCGTGGCTGCTCTTGTCTTTATATAGGTGAGAATTGGCTTTAGGGTAAATCCTTTGAGAAGTTGGAGATTACGTCGAAAAAAGAAAATTCCCATATTTCTCGGATTTGGCGGAGCGGGCATCGGCATTCGTCTCGAATCTCTAACTGGGGAGATTTTGGAACAGTCATTCCAGATGGAATTCAAGGCATCGAACAATGAAGCTGAGTATGAAGCTCTACTCGCCGGGCTACAACAGGCAAAGGAGGTCGGCGCTTCGCAAATCCACGCGTATTGCGACTCTCAGCTCGTAGCTAACCAATTCAACGGAGAATACGACACCAAGGATGAAAGGATGGAGGCATACCTAAAGCTTGCCCATGAGTTGACCAAAGGCTTCGACACTTTCAAAGTCACAAAGATTCCACGGGCAGACAACGCTCAAGCTGATGCACTCGCCTCCTTAGGTTCCAGCTCAAATTCCGATCTACGTCGAGTAATTCCGATCAAGTCAATCACCAAACCAAGCATTACTTTGCCTAAAGGTGTTTGCAGTATAAACATTGTACCCGACGATCTACCTGACACCACAGAAACACCTCCACAATAGACCGTCTGCACCCCGACGACGGACTGGCGAGAGGAGATCATCGCATACATCGTATCTGGCGAACTCCCGAAGGACAAGTGGGCAGTGCGAAGGTTGAAGACCCGCAGTGCGCACTACATCATCATTAAAGATGAGCTCTATAGATGGAACGTCGTTGACATATTACTCCAATGCTTGGCTGGCGACAAGATATACCGGGTCATGGCCGAAACGCACGACGGGGCTGCTGGCAACCACTCCGGAGATCAGGACTTAGCGATCAAAATTAAGCGCCTTGGTTTCTTTTGGCCAACAATGCTAAAAGACTGTACCGAACACGCCCGTTGCTGCGAACAGTGCCAACGCCACGGACCAATGATCAACTCCCCGACCGAACCGCTCTTTACAGCAAGCGCGTCCTACCCCTTCATGCGTTGGGCAATAGACATTATGGGTCCCTTCCCCAAGTCAAGGCAGAAGCGGTACATCATCATGGTCACAGACTACTTAACAAAGTGGGTTGAGGCCGAAACTTATGCGATGATACGAGCTACTGACGTGCAGAATTTCATTTGGAAATTTGTCATATGTCGTCACGGGTTCCCTTATGAGATCATCATGGATAACGACTCTCAATTCATCTCGGCGAACTTCGAAGACTTTTGTGCGAAGTGGAAGATACAATTAAGCAAATTAACACCAAGGTATCCCCAAGGCAACGGGCAGGCGGAGGCATCGAACAAGATAATAGTCGATGGTCTACGAAAGCGACTTGAGGACAAGAAGGGTATCTGGACAGACGAACTCGATGGCATACTCTAGTCATTCCGAACTACTCCCCATCAAACCGTACACCGTTCTCCCTTGCCTACGGTCTGGAAGCAATGGCATCCGGCGAAGTAAACGTCAATAGCTTACGCCGCGTAATGATGACTGAGAACCTCTCCTTCAATGATGATATGCTTGTTGACAACCTTGACCACATCGAAGAGGAGCGAAGGGCAGCTCTAACTCGGATACAAAACTATCAGCAGCTTGCAATGCGATATTATAACAAACGGGTCCGCAACCGGAGTTTCAATGTTGGCGACCTCGTCCTTCGAAAGGTTTATGAAAACACGGCAGAATACAAGGCTGGGAAACTCAGAGCTAACTGGGAAGGACCCTACAAGTCACCAAAATCGTCCGACCTGGAGTCTACCGACTGATGACCCTAAACGGCAAAATGATCCCGTGGTCTTGGAACTCCATGAGCAATATCAAACTTATTTCGCGCGCTGGCACTCCCAGTCCAGAAAGCTCCGAGCTCATTTCGCGTCAATGCTACGGCTAAGCATTCGACCAAATTTCGTTCCACATGAACAAAAGTGGTTTGATCAACCACGTCGCTAGGACTGAAGCTTAAGAACTTCCCCTAGCGACCTGTAAGCTGGGTGCAAAACCGCAATCTGTCCCGTAATGTCTAAGTACCCTAAGCCGAGTCCTCCTCGCATACTTAGTCACGTAACGGGTATTGTCACAAGCTGACCTTAGAATCGCAGGCAAAACGGGCACACTTAGAAAATCCTAAGAACCCTAAGTACGACCTAGATATACCTAAGTATGTAAGCCGGTCAGACCCGGCAAGCTTAGCCGAACGACGGTCTACGAACTTACAAAATTCCCAAAAATTGAAAGCGATAAAATGACAAAAGTTAAATCTCATTTAAAGCCCTCTCGGGCAGAAAAAAAAGGGGGGAGTTATATTCTTACAAACCAAAAATAATAAGGCCACAAGCGGCCTGAAAGTAAAAAAAAAAAAAAGGAGCGAGCATCATCGAGCTGAGTCTAGACCGCCAGAGTCAGCATCATCGAGCTAAGTCTAGACAGCCGGAGTAACTGGAACCCCATCAAGAGGAGCGAGAACCTTCGCGGTTTGGTTCGATATCCTCCCTATCCTCGGCAGTCAGTTGAGTCCCGTATTCATCAAAAGGAACCTCAACGTCAGCTCGAGGGATTGCGAGCATAAAATGGGGGAGGAGATATCACGAAGTCCGCCTCAGTGACCTCCTCTACGTCTAACGCCTCGAACTGAGCCTCAAACTTCCAAAAATTCTCCTCGAGACCTTTCGGCTTGTCGTCAGGAATGGCGATTTCTTCTTCCGTCAGAACGGCCAGGTAGTCTTTAACCGCCATCGCTTGATTCATCAAGGCCAAAAGCCGGTTTACTTCCTCGCAGTCTAAGATCGACTTCTTGATCCTACCCAACTTCTCGTTGCACTTCGCAACGTTCTGGTTGACCTCGTACTCCCGAGAAGCTCGCAAGCGAGTCATCTCGTTGTCATGGAAGGTCTTAAGGGACTTCTTCTCCGCCTTCGCTTTCTCAAGCTCCTTCTCAGCGAACTTCGCCCTCTGCCTCGCTTCCTCGGCTTTCGTGGAAAGATCGTTTATCGCCAGATTCTGCTTAGCGATATGCCCTTTTAAACCGGCTACTTTGTCGGCCTCCGCCTTTATCTCAGGAAAACCCTTGAGCTTGTCAGCGAGTCTCCGCACGCGACGTTCATACCTTAGGGTAAGCAGGTTCGCGTGGGTAATCATCTGTCAAAACAAAACGACGAGAAGCTCGGTAAGCAAAGTCAGTATGAAAGGAGTAAAAGTTACAAGGTAGGAAGCAAAAGTGAGCTCACCTCCATCACTCTCCCTGTGAACATTTTGTACGCATTCTTCTCCACCAAAGCGTCCTGATCGGGGAACTCATAATCTGTATGGCAGGGGATCCTAGAAAGCAGATCGCCGGATGCTCGCAAATTTTTGCTGATGTGCTCATGCCCGCTGTAGTTGAAGGTCAGATCATAGGCCTCTGTGTCTTCCATGGTAAGATCGGCCTCAACCTCCGCTTCTCGTGCCTCCTCAACACGAGCTCTCTTCTTTTGCCCGCTGGGAGTCCCCTCATATGTCCTCTTCTTCCCGTCCTTCTTCCTCTCTGGGACCTCCTTCGCGGTCTCCTCAGAAGTCACCGCAATCTTATTACCAGCTATCTTCTCGACAAGCAAGGCCCCGGCTTCTTTTGTAGCAAGGGCCCAGGCCTGCTCGCTAGATAGAAGATCGGCTTCTTTGGTCACAGCAGTGACCTCCTTCGAGCCCGCTATCCTTCCGGAACCAGACGCCCCGACCTTTTCAGTATAGTTCACCCTTTTGAACGTGGCTTTCTTCTTAACCATCTTCGCCTATTTCTTTTGACGAATTATGTGCATAAAACTTTCATGTAGGGTTTATGCAATTAGGTCTTTAAATTTATAACCCTATGGAACTGCAAGTGCACAGTTAAGACAATTGTAGTACTTAGGGGTCGATCCACTGAGGACTAAGTGATGAATGCGCTACAAACCTATATGATTCGGATTAAGCTAAGGGAAAATATTATTTGGTTTTGGGGTTTTATGGAAGCAAATAACAAAGCAATAAAAGTAAAAGGGATAAATATCAATTAAGATTAGAAATCAAACAGTTCATAAAACATATGCAAACACAAGAAATCGATTTAAGGTTTTAATACTAGTTGTTCTGGAACTCATATCACTAAGGTAAGGTCATCCCACTATCGTGAAGTAACTAACCATCTACGTTTTACACCCTAATAGACTCAACTATCGCAGGTTATTATAAGGTGAAAACATGCATTATTGGTCAAGATTGATTGTTCACTAAACTCCTTAACTAACCTTTCGAATTGTTAAGGTTTATAGCTCATCGAATACTAGGTCCGGAGATATAACAAGCTTTTGGAAAGTATATCAACCTAAGATCAGTCCTTGGGTAGCTAAGCCAATTCATGCTTTAAGTATAAATAAAGATGAAGAATCAATTCTAGAATAAATCCCTAAACGATTAAATGCCTAAAAACATAGAATTAAGAAAGTGCATAGAAATCAAATCAAAGCTATAACTCTAACATGTTTTGCAACACGTAGCAGCAAGAGTAAAGCACATAAACAGTATAATTCATTGATCTATCTAAGCGTAAGGAATTAGATCTCATCTCTTTGCAATAGGGCAAAGATCAACCTATCCTTAAAGGTTTCTAGAATCAAATAAACATGAAGAACAAGAGATAAACAAAATACATTGTTTAGGTATTGATTTAGGCTGTTTAGGCCAGCTGCTTAAGTTCCTAGAGGGGCTAAAAGCAAGTATATATAGGGGTTAAGGAGGCTTAAGTCGGTTAGGGCTTCTTCGGGCAATTACGTCTTTTCAGGTCAAAAACTGAGGCAATTTCGGTCAGGATAAGGATCAGGCTTCGTGACCGGTATTGGAAGCTTCTAGGGATCTTCTAGAAGGTCACACAAAGGCTGGATATCGGCCCATGGCCTGGCCCGGTTCTTGGCTTCATTTTGCACTCACTTCTCTTTGAAGGCAGTTTGACATGTCCTCAGTGTTTTGAGTGTATCTTCTAAATACAGCACCAATTGATGAAATTACAACTCCATTGGAAAGCTAACTCAAAGGGCTATCTCCACACCAAGTTTCATTAAATTCCCAAATGATTTGATCCTCCGTTCATCAGTGAACTTCTGGCGTATGCGTTCTGTCCAGTAGGGGAATGTGCATTATCTTCAAGATAAAGTGACTTGGCTTGGTTCCTTTGACTTGGATAAGTAGCTGCATCATAGATGATACTCCTTTTGCTCCTTTTTACATCTTTTTGATGATAAAACCTGTTAAGTCCTTAAAATCTACATATACGAGAAAACTACCTCTTTTGGCTCAAAAGCTTTATTAATATATATAAAAACTATACTAAAATAAAAAGTGGTAAAATATAGGGTATATCAACGAACTTTCTTGGGTTTGATTGGAGGAAAAGTGTAAGGACGTAGCAGAGCGAGCTCCAAGTCAAAACAGCCTTCAGGGAGCAAGAGAGTTTATTTCAATAAATAGCTCGGTCAAAATCGGAACGCAGCAAGAAAGTAAAGCACCGACCTGTGAGGATCCGACCTATGCACCTCTGAATCCGCTGTTCGAGAAATTCTGGCCAAATCTGAGGCGTCACGCTTCTCAGAACGTCAGTCAGCAAATCTTCTCCGGGCTTCGGCGGGAGAAGAATCCTAGGAACAGCAGAATCTGCAAGCAAAAGAAAGATTATATGTCAGCCCGGACAAGAATAGTAAAAACACATCGAAGATTAAACATACTGTATCTAATATTCCAGCCAACCCGAATGGGCCATCTCGGATTCGCAACCGACGCTGCATTTATCTTCACAAAGAACTCCTAGTCCTCGGACTTGTCACTATGGGAATCCGGGTCTACCAATTTGAATTTCGGACGAGCTGATACGTAAAAACGACATGTAGGCCTCCTCCATTTAAAGTAGGTCATCGCCTCAAAAGAATCGCAGTCACATCCCATCCCGTGCTCGGCGGCTAGCGTCATGCATACCACGAAGTTACGAATTGACGCGTGGGTGAGCTGAGACATAGGTATGCCGCGTCAGGCGCAATACTCGATCAGAAGTCGCGGTAATGGGAACCACAGCCCGCTGTCCATAAAAAAGGATTCGTATAGATACATGAATCCTTCCGGAGGCGACCAGGGACGGTCACGATCACCCGGGACTAGGAACTCCACGCTGTCCGACAAATCCCGGGAAGATTGCATAATCGTCAGCGATGTCTCATCGGATAACGACTCCCAATCGTCACAACGCTTCAGCACGATATCGCGACCTAGACCTGGCCCCAGAGAATCCATTCCTTTCTGAGGGAAATCTGACAGATCAAAGGAGTCGGGATTCTTTGCGCCTCGGGTCCGACCTCCTTCGGCTAGATCGCGAGTGGGATGTCGACGCCCCGCCTTGCAAAACTTGGGGGTAGCAGGCTCAGAGGTCCTGGCCTCCTTGTGATCCAGCCCCCTCTGAGGGAGTTTAACTGGCTCAGACTCAGCCTCCTGCCCCGATGCAATACGATTGGTTGAGGTGGATACTGAAGACGAACTAGCAAAAGCTTGGGCGGAGGAGAAGTCATTCTGGGAATTGGTCTGGGCTGGCGAAGCCATGGATCAAATAAACAGGGCAGCTTCTTTGGAGATGAATCGAAAAACTTAAGGACCAGATGATGGGACAGGAACAAAATCAATTAAAAGCAAGAACCAGAGAGGTAGAGAGAGAAAGGAGGAGAAAGTACCTTAGAGAGATAAGCAAGCAGAATGAAATGTGAGAAAGAAGAGCGGAGACCCCGTTTTATATATCCAGAGCGGAAACCAAGACGTTGCACCTCGAAAACTCCGAACACCGCGTGACAGACCAGTCAAACATCGACACGTGGGAAGATCAATTCACCCAGGATCCAGATCGCGAACCCATTGACAACGAAGCGCGGCCGATCTCGTTTCGTTGACTGGGGGGCTACTGTTGGGCTTGGACCTGCGGCCCAATCGATCTGGAAACCCACTAAGCTTCTGAAGCCCAACTCATGCCCTAATCATGGTGTTGTCAAACAAAGGTCAGATTTGGAAACTATAGTTAGTGAAACCTAAGATGTACCTTCAACTTTTTGCTATAAATAGGAGAACAAAGTGATGTGACAATTCATTCATGATTCCTTCGAAGAGAGTACAAGGGACCAGAAACATTCTTTCAGGACTCTGAGTCTCTCAAAAGGACACTTTCGGAAAGCTACCGCTAACAGGGAAACACCCAGAAAAGATACTCTTCACATAAGCTCGCAACAATCTAGTAGCCCGGGATCTGTCTGGTCTACAACATTCCTTCTAGTTTGTAGCGATATGATAGCCCGAGGTCTGTCCGGTCTATCAACTCCGAACTACTCTATAACACTCACAACCCGCGAACTCATTTCTCAATATACGACATTCTCCGACCTCCTATCTACTATAAATTCATTGTTCCCCTTTCGGAATAAAACAATAAATAATAGAAAATATAATAAACATTATTTTTGAAACTATTTTGTTTCATGTTCTATAAACATATAATATATAAATTGGTGTATTAGTGATAAGCGTGAAAATAGCAAGTGAGGCTGTATCGATGATCGAAAAACAAAAGGACTTCGGAATCGTCATAGCCAACATTGAATTGCCTCACATAGATGCACATTCATTCCTCACCGTTTTGCTTCAGAAAGATATTCCTCTCATTTGTAAGTTGATTTTAACATATGCTTCTTCTTTTTACTATTTCCACCCTTTGCTTCTTTACAAAATTAACTTGTTTATTATTTTTGTGTTTTCTATGTGTATAAGTGACCACTCCAGAGATAATGACAAAGAAAACATCAGATCTTTTGACAAAGGCAACACGATTTTGTTTAAAGAAGCCTATTTTGGAGAATGATATCAAAAACCTATGGCAAGATGTGTTACCCTAGAAGAGCCAAGTGTTCAAGAAAATCAACATAGCTGAAAAACAAAAGAGTGTTATGACAGAAGTTGAGAAGCAGATTGAAACTTTCAGGAAAAACCTTAAGAGGCAGAGCACAAGTCAAGCATCTTTGCTTGGAAGGAGAAAATTCATGAAAGCATTCACAACTTCTGAATTGTACAAAAAGAGAAAAAGTGTAGAAAATGTTGAATGGAAAACCAATCGTGTGTTTCCTATTGAGATTGAGAATAAGCGAAGAGAAGGGGAGAAAGTGGATATTGATGTTGGAAGTCGTCGTAATTTATGGACTTCTGAACGTCACATGAAATTTTTAGCTGCTCTATCCGTTTGGGGTGAAAAAGTAAGATTTCTACTTAATTTTAAACGATTTACATTCCTTTTTTCTATCATCTTCTTACACTCATTTTGCAGATTCTCGTCCCAAATCCATATTGAAGATTATGAATGACCCAAGCTTGACTCATCGTCAAGTTGCTAGCCACCTTGAGGTTAAATATATTCTTCTTCGTCATATATTATGTTTAATGACTTTATTCAAAATAATAAATTTGTATTCTATATTTTTTTCAGAATTACAAAGCTCATATTGAGCGAATCAATGAAACATTGCCGAGCAATGAATGGATTTCGACAGAGAAAACATTCAAGTATCCTTCAAACTATGAATATCCTTTCAAAGCATCCAACTTAACAAAGAATCTCATTGAAAGTAACTCTTTGTGTATTCCCTGAAAAAGAAAAAGCCATCCTTATCATCTCTATCACCCAATGCAAGTATATATATATATATATTTTTTTTTATTATGAATAAGAGAAAGAGAGAAAAGAATTGTGTTAGCTTATTTTATGAATAATACAGAGTATATATAGGATTACAATGATTTGGAGAACAAGTAAAACTTGGAGAGAAAGCAAGTTTAGAATCTTCTAGAATATGAACCTATAATGGACATCCATCTAATGGGTTTATAACACTCTTTCTTGGATGTCATTATAGTAAAAATAATCCTAATGCGCATAAGATGTTGCCTCATTAAAAAATTTACCAGGAAAACCCAATCGGGACAAAATCATGGCTAAGGGAAAAAGAGTGCAACGCGCTATTTCTCCCCCTGATGAGTGCATAACTTGATATCTTTGTGACGACGTACCCAAATGTTGAACTTGCATCTTGAAAGTACTAACTGGAAGTGTCTTGGAAAATAAGTCCGTCAAAACTTCATTTGAACGAATCTGTAGAACATGTACATCGCCTTTCTTGTGCAACTCATGGGTCTTTAAGATGATTTATCTTAATCATTCTCTTTGTTTTTTATATAATGCGTTTTTGGCGCATTCTAACCTTTATTTTGTAGGTTTTTATTGAGTCTTTCATTCTCTTTTGAGTCATTATAGGTCTAAAAGCAGCTGGAATAGAGGATTGGAACTTGCAATGGGACTTGGAGAAAAAAGAAGAAAATTGGATCTTTTTGAAGATTCTGGAGATAAGGAGCACCCGCTCCCGATCGACTGATCCGCTCCCCAGAAGATCCACTTTTGGAAATTTTCATTAAACCTTATTTCGCCACCTAAAGATGCCCTAATCTATTCCAGCCGCCACAGCCCCTTAATGAGGGGAGTTTTTCGAGACTTTAGGGAGATTTTTATACACGAACGACAGAGAGAAACACGAGTGAGAGAGAGATCGATACTTGGTTTTTAGATTTTGTAAGATTGAAGATTGTCTTTCACCTTTTGTTGAAGTTTTCTAAACTCATATCTTTTCTATTTATTTATCTATGAATTCTTTTATCTCACTTGCTCTGTTTCGATCCATGATGTTTGAGTAATCTCTTTAGTTAGTTCGAGGTTTCGATGGGATTAGAGATCCATGAACTAAGCATAGATAAGTTTTGAAATATATTTGATATCTCCATCTATTGTTGATCGTAAGGCCTAGACTAGCTTGATCACCTTGCCTTTGATTTTAGGTTAAATTTACTCATCAAAAGTGTTGTGAATTGCTTGAATTAACATAGATGGGTGAGTTGTCCTTAGCCAATGACAGCTGAAGTTAAGGCGACTTGTGAACAAATCGATCATATACTTTTAAAGCTCATCATTCTTTGTAATCTCAAACGACAGTTTAGGGTGTTAGATTGATTGATGAAGTAGTTGATACCACGACAGTGGATCCTCTTAATTTTATGGTTGAATTCTAGATTGGTTCGAAATTGATAACCTGAATAATTGCTTGGTTCTAGATGTTCAAATCCCTGAGATATTATCCCTTGATCTAACGTCTTTTCCATTAATTGATTCCATCGAATTTACATTTATTTGCTTGATAAAATCGTGACAACTTGAACCACTTTGAATTGCTTAGCTGAACTTGTCTCCCATAAAATTATAGTGTATTGCTGTTCCCTTTGAACGAACCTAACTATTCTACATCGAATTTGTGATTCTAGGTTAAATTTATAAACCGGGAAAAACCCTTTCATCAAATTGGCGCCATTGCCGGAGACCAAGTCGATACCTCTAATTTTCGTATACTTTTTCAGACTAAGTACGAAACTCGTTCTTTTGTTTCTTTTGCGTGTGTTTCAGGTGCATGAACTCAAAGACAACAAAGAGTAATTGCGAAATTCCCCTTGTGATTTTGAGTTACCCGGAACTTGCAAGATTAGAATGAGAAAACAGATGAACAAAACCTAATCTCTTCATGGGCGGACAAGGTGATAATGATATGGCGGCTGAGCTGCTAAGGTTGCAAGAGCAGATGACTTAGATGCAGCAGCAACATGCCCGTGAACAACAGCAGCAGCGATTTCGTGAGCAGCAGCGTGCCATTGGGGATATGGACAATCCATATGCTTTCTATCGGAACCGAGCTGTTATTGTTCCACCTGCTATTAAAAGGCAAGATTATGAGATCAAGCCTCAGATGATATCGCTGGTCAAGTAGCATTTGTTTCATGGATTGCCTGCGGAAATTCCGATGAACCATATAGAAAACTTCAAGGAGATCTGCTCCACGACGAGTTCTAATGGGATGAACCCGAATTTCTTGAAGTACAAGCTTTTCCCCTTCTCACTCGCGGACAAAGCTTCCTGTTGGCTTAAGTCTCTACCAGCTGGATCCATCACGACTTGGACACAATGTAGAGCAGCGTTCTTGGACCACTTTTACACCAAAACCAAGACCGCGAGCCTAAGGAACAAGATCTCCTCGTTTCAACAATATTCAGGAGAGTCCTTTTGTGAGGCATGGGAACGGTTCAAGGAGTACAAGAGAGAGTGTCCACACCATGGGTTAACCGATAAGAATTTGCTGGGTATCTTCTACGATGGTGTTGATTGGGACTATAGGAATGCGCTAAACGCTGTGAGTGATGGCGACTTCATGACTAAGACCCGCGAGGGTACGTATAAGCTTATAGAGAACTTAGCTGTGAGTTTTAGCAACAAGTCTCAAGAGTATTATAGGACTACAAAATCTAGTGGAATAGATTCCCAAAAGATTGATGACCTTACTGCTAAGGTCAACTTGTTGCTAAAAGGGAACCAAAGGACGGTTCACTTTGTAGATGAGAATGGAGACAACTTTCAGAGGAGATGGTTGAGGAAGGAGATGGTGATCAGCAGGAGGTAAGCTACGTGAATGGCCAAGGGTTTGTGCAAAACTGTGGGTTCAACCAGAATTATAGGAGCCACCCGAACTTCTCCTATAGGAGTACGAATGTTGAGAACCCACAGGACCACGTTTACCCGCAATAAACCGACCCGAGAACCCGAAACCTCAAGATCAAGGTTTCCAGAAACTTTTCCCCCAAGGTTTCCAAGGCAAGACGTTCCTTGCCTTTCAAGGTCAGAAACCTCAGTTTTCTAACTTTCAGGCTCTTGCGAGCTCTGAAAGTACTTCTCATGATGAGTTGAAAGGAATGATGCAGCTGCTGATGGCTAATCAACATAAGTCTGCTACTAAGATCAACACAAAGGTAGACGTTATGTATTCAGATCTTAATGGTCGTCTTGAGGCAGTTTGCAACCACATGAAGAAGCTCGACACTCAGGTTGCTCAAATGGCTGATGCAATCAAGAGACCACAAGGAGTGTTGCCTGGTAAACCGGATGCAAACCCCAGAGAGTTTGTGAATGCAATAGAGTTAAGGAGTAAAAGAGTTCTACCACCAGTCGTGAGGGCAGAGGCTGAAATTGCCCAGAAGGAGCACCTGCTCCAACAGATGGAGCACCTGCTCCGGAAACAGAAAAGGAAGAAGAAGTTATTGGACCAACTTCTAAGATAATCCAACCGAATGAGATCGTTGATAGGGTCCGATCTCGTGTCTACAAACCCCCAGTCCCTTACCCAGTACCTCCAAGGAAATCACAGAAAGATTTACAGGAGGCAAAGTATAAGGAGATGTTGCAGGATTTGACAGTTAAGTTACCTCTGGCAGATACAATTCAAATGATGCCAGCAATGAAAAAGTACGTCAAGGGTTTGATTACAGGGAAGGTTTCTTCAGAGCAGAGCGCTATGATAGTGTCTAAGAATTGTAGTGTTATGCTACAAAACAGGATGCCTAAGAAACAGGAGGATCCAGGGAAATTTGTGTTGTCTGTGATGATTGGTCATATGCGATTCGCCTGTTTCTTATGTGATCTGGGTTCAAGTGTAAACCTAATGTCGTACTCTGTCGCAAGGAAGCTTGGGTACACGAAATTCAAGTCAATAAAGATTTCATTGGTGTTTGCTGATAGGTCACTGAAGTTACCTGTGGGGATTCTTGAGGATTTACATGTGCAGATTGGCAACCCTTTGATTCCTGCAGACTTTATAGTGTTGGAATTCGATGAGGAACCGAAGGACCCCTTGATCCTGGGACGCCCTTTTCTACGCACAGCTGGTGCGATTAAAGATGTAAGGAATGGTACAATCGGTCTCCACTTGAGAGACATTATCATGGAGTTTGAGATGGATCGGATGCTCAAAAAGCCAATAATTGATGGGCAAACCTTTGCCATTGAGGATAATCTCGAAATCTCTGAGGGAGAGATTGAGGAAATTCTTGCTGATGATCCATTGGATGTTGTGTTGACAAAAGCTGAGGGTGAGCATGGGTATTTGAGCGAGGACACGGTTGGGTTTGTGAGGATGCTAGACTCGGGTCAAATGGAAAGATCAACTGAGTTTCTAAAACTCGAAGTGGAGGATGCTGACAGAGCTCCTGCTCCTGGGAACTCTGTTGACAGTCCGTGGAGCGAGCTGAAAGCTCCAAAGTTAGAGCTCAAAACTCTACCAGCCGGGCTAAGGTACGCGTTTCTAGGCCCTAACTCCACATACCCTGTTATAATTAATGTTGATTTGAATAATGTGGAAACCGCCTTACTTTTATGCGAACTTAGGAAGTATAGAAAGGTTTTATGTTATTCGCTAGATGACATTCCTAGAATTTCACCTAATTTATGCATGCATAGAATACATCTAGAGGATGAATCGAGAACTTCTGTAGAGCACCAAAGGAGGTTGAATCCGAATTTAAAAGATGTGGTTAAGAAAGAAATAATGAAACTCTTAGAAGCTGGCGTTATTTATGCAATCTCTTATAGTAGTTGGGTCAGTCCTGTTCATGTAGTGCCTAAAAAGGGCGGAATCATTGTGATCACTAATGATAGGAATGAATTAATACCAACTAGGACTGTCACAGGGCATAGGATGTGTATAGAATATAGAAAGTTGAATGTCGCGACTAGGAAGGATCATTTTCCCTTACCATTCATTGATCAAATGCTCGAAAGATTAGCTAAGCACCCTTACTACTGCTTTTTAGATGCTTATTCAGGTTTCTTTCAGATTCTCATTCACCTAGATGATCAGGAAAAGACGACCTTCACGTGTCCTTATGGCACTTTTGCGTACTGCAGAATGCCATTTAGATTATGCAATGCCCCTGCGACTTTTCAAAGGTGCATGATGTCTATTTTTTACTGATTTTATTGAGGACATAATGGAAGTTTTCATGGACGATTTCTCCGTCTATGGAAGCTCTTTTTCCGTGTGTTTGTCAAATATGTGCAGGGTGTTACAACGTTGTGAAGAGAAATATCTAGTGTTAAACTGGGAGAAGTGCCATTTCATGGTTAGGGATAGTATAGTTTTGGGTCACCGGATATCAGAAAACGGTATAGAGGTTGACCGAACAAAGGTTGAGGTGATGATGAGTTTGCAACCACCGGATTCAGTCAGGGGAATACGGAGTTTCCTAGATCATGCTGGATTTTATAGACGTTTCATCAAGGATATTTCAAAGATAGCGAGACCACTCACTCAGCTCTTGTGTAAGGAGACCAAGTTTGAGTTCGATGGAGCTTGCCTTGAGGCTTTTCACACTATAAAGGGAGCCTTGGTGAGTGCACCCATTGTTTAACCCCCAAATTAGGATCTACCATTTGAAGTAATGACGGATGCTAGCAATTACGTTGTGGGGGCAGTTTTGGGGCAAAGGAAAGACAAAAAGTTACACGTGATATATTACGCTAGCCGCACTTTGGATGAAGCTCAATGTAAGTACGCTACAACAAAAAAAGAGCTACTGACAGTAGTCTTTGCCTTTGTGAAATTTAGATCGTATCTTGTTGGTTCTAAAGTGATTGTGTATACCGACCACGCGGCTTTGAAATACTTGCTCACCAAGAAAGATGTGAAATCAAGACTCTTGAGATGGATTCTTTTGCTCTAAGTGTTTGATCTACAAATCTTGACAAGAAAGAGACTGAGAACGGAGTTGCTGATCATCTATCCCGCATGAAAGTTGATGATATGGTATCGCTTGATGATGCACTCCCGGATGAACATGTGTATGCAATTGGAATCTGTGTTCTAGAGTACCCAGTCCAGACTGGAGCACCTGCTCCAACAGAGGGAGCACCTGCTCCAGAGGAGGTTTGTGCTGTTGAATCTAAGACAACTAGTCCGAGTTTTCCGTGGTTTGGGGAGATAACGAACTACCTTGCTGCTGAGCAAGAATCGTCTGCCTTTGAGGGAGACAAGAAAAGAAAGTTTTTTCGAGACATAAGGAGATATTTTTGGGATGAACTGTACCTTTACAAGCAGAGCTCGGATGGAATTTTTAGGAGGTGTGTTCCTGATGAGGAAATTCCGAGAATCCTGTTTCACTGCCATAGTTCAAGCTACGTCAGTCACTTTGCAACTATCAAGACTATATCTAAGGTGCTGCAAGCTGGGTATTGGTGGCCAACGATGTTCTGAGACGCACAAGCTTTCATCTCTAGGTGCGATGCATGTCAGAGGCAAGGAAACATCTCTAGGAGAAACGAGATGCCTCAGCACTTCATTCTAGAAGTTGAAGTGTTTGACGTGTGGGGGATAGACTTTATGGGCCCATTTTCGTCCTCCTATGGAAACAAGTACATCCTTGTGGCCGTTGTTATGTGTCAAAATGGGTTGAGGCCATTGCTTCCCCAAGAAACGATTCGGATGTAGTAGTGAAGATGTTTACATCCATCATATTCCCCAAGTTTGGAGTGCCGTGAATGGTTATTAGCGATGGCGGGTCTCATTTCATTAACAAGGTTTTTGAGAACCTATTGCACAAAAATGGTGTAAAGCACAAGGTAGCAATGCCATATCATCCGTAGACTAGCGGTCAGGTTGAGGTTTCCAACAGGGAAATCAAGAGTATACTTCAAAAGACTGTGGAAATCAAGTCATTCCATCGGTCAACCTCAGGATCGATCTGCACGACAATCCACTTCCCAGATCAAAGGAGCACCTGCTCCCCAATACAGAGCACCTACTCTCCAGGGTAAAAATTCGAAATTCGAATTTAGGCCCACCAAGAGATTAGACCAATAAAAGAGAGTGATAGGCCCGAGAAATAAAAGTGATTTTTTCCAATTTAATATGGAAATAACTGATATATTGGAACCCACCAAAATACCCTAATTTTTGGCGCCTCTCTCTCTCTCTTTTTTTCCTTACTCCTTCGATTTTCTTTTCCCCATTAAAACGGTTTTCAAGCTTCTTCTTCTTCTTCTAAGCATAACTACTCGAAATCTGCACTAATCTGAGCGAATTAAGGCTCGATTTCACTCGATTTTTTCACCCTCTATCCGACTCTTCAACTCGTTTCTCAAGACAATCAAGGTAACACTTTGAAAACCCTCGTTTTCAATCCGCCGTTTTATACTGGATGGTTGTGGTTGTGGTTGTTGTTGTCATTGCAGGATGACAAAACCGAGGACATCTTTTGGTAAACCACCGCGATCCTCAAAAGTAAAAGGAGAGTCATCCTCTTCTCGTGTCACATACAACCAATAACCACGTGATGAAGGCAGCCGATTTACCTTGCCCGACTCTCACCTTCCTGTGAGCTCAGACGATGCATGGGACCAATCGGACGCCTACTACTACAACAATTGGTTGGGCATCGGGGTTAAGCCGACCCGCTACGTATGTGGAACCAAATTGAAGGGGTTGGGCTTGTTTCATGACGTGAGGAGCGTACTTGCAACCACACAGCTGATTGACTTAGCCACTCAACCGGATGTACTTTACCCAGATTTGGTTCACCAATGCCTTGCCTCTGCAAAGGTCATCTACACGGACCCACACAAGCTAGTTGCATCAGAAGGAGTCTTTTCTTTCTTCGCTGGAGGAAAGAAATATGAGATCACCATCCCTGAGCTTTGTGAGCTTTACGGTTTCGATTCTAGGGAGGAGAACATGGACTTTCCATACCGCCTACCGGTTGTGCACCAGTTGTGGGACTTCATAGCAAGCGGTAACTACTTCTCTCGCTCAGCCGCGCAATCCTCCATCAAAAACCCAGCCCTACGTGTCACGGCAAAGGCGATTAGCACCATCCTATTCTCAAGGGATGACACGTCTAAGGTAAGACCGGACGAGTTAATTCTCCTCTACAACGCGGTAAGAGACACTATTGGGGGTGAAGATGGGATGAGTTGTGATGTTGACTTAAGTGTCAACATGGGAGCAGTGTTCGCCGGGGTCATCACGGACAAGCGAACCAAGGTTGCCAAGGGCAAGGCTGCGCATGCTGCAGAGAGGATAGGTAGTTTACTCACCCGGTTGTTTATGCATTTGGGCATGGATCTTAGCACCTCCACATGCAATGAGATGAAGGAGTTCATGAACACGGCCTTCCTCGTCACTGCAAGATCCTCCATGATGCGACTACATACCAGTTTACCTCACGGGATAAACGTACTCTGTTTTGCAGGTTGCCTCAGCCGTCCTTAACAAAACTGTAAGTCGCTGCAAACGTGGGCTTCACGCCTGGAATAGAGTATCTCTGCTCTGTCACTGGAGCACCTGCCAGGAGCAACCCGACACTCAAAAGGAGCACCTTAGCTTCCAGACCTGCACCTGCTCCCGCTGTTGACGTTCAGCCGCCTCTAGCTCGCCCTTCTACATCAGCCCATCCATCTACCTCTGCCAAACCATCCACGCGCTCCACCAAACGAAAGAAGCCAATCACCAATGATGCAGAGGACTCTGACAACACCGCCAGCGATTAGACATCGCTGTTTTATCCGACCTAAGTATTTCTATGAACAATTTTCTTTTATGCTTTTTCTTATGATTTATTTTCTTTTCAGTCTCTCTTCTCTTATTCTCACACCGAGACGGTGTGAAGTAAGTCTAGGGGGAGTTGCTACTAATGACGTTTATTCTGGTTGTTTTCTACTTTCTTATGTCCTTATTGAGTCAGTTTTTCTTTTATTGAGTCAAAAACTTTGTAGGGAATTAGGAACTTATCTTATGATGATGTTTGAACTATTTGTGTTTAACCTTCTCTCTAGTGATCATTTTTATAGAACATAGGTAAAAGGAAAAGCGGGAACACTCCAATACACTATCTTTCAGGTTTCATATTAACCGAAAATTCTTCTCGCTATTGACATTAGATTAGGGAAACGAATCATATTCAGGACTCCTTATTCTTTTTATCACTCTTGTTGTTCCTGAATAGCTAACTCATTTTTAGTTAGTACCATCCTTAACCCTTACCTCTTTTCAAGCCTCTTGCATTCTTGTTACTTCATTGTCATATGTGCAGCATATGCGCAAAAGGGCCGAAGAGAATTGGGTCGACACTACCTTTAAATCACTCTTTCTGAAGAACAAGAGCACCTGCTCCCGCAATAGAGCACCTGTTCCTATTTTCAGAAGATGGTTTTATAAAGAGGTGGAACAAAAAAAATCCACAAGGAAGGAATAGCAATAATGAGCTCCACTTCGTTATGTACAACAATTCTATTTATCTTCGTGTTTGAGAGACATATGCTTGTAATTGAAAACCCTCTTCATCGTCATCTAAAAAAAAAAACAGATGATGAAGAGTGGTAAATCTGTAAATTGGAAATGTCTCTCTGCACAGCGAGTATACCCGAGGCAGAAGATGGCTAGATGAGACGTTGGAGAGATTTGAAGAAGAAAAAGTGGTTTAGAGAATGTGGAATATCAACGGACCTATTCTCTCTTGCAATTTTGTGCGATATCCTGCATCCTCTACAAAACACCGGGTAACCCTTAAATGCTTTAAACACTTTTAACTCCACCTCTAAATGGCCTTAAACCCTTTAGCGTCGTCTACCCTAAATGGTGCCTTTAGCGAGACCCTCACGCAACTTTAAATACATTGAGTTTGTGTTTGGGAAATGAGACTTAGTTGAGAAATGTGTTGAGGAGTTTTGGTAAAGCTTTGCTATTCGTAATCTGGATTATGTGGTCTAGAGATTGAAAGTTTTAAACTCGGTTCACTGAGGATGAGAGAGTTCCCGCGTTTTCAAACTTTTATCCTTCACTTGGCCTTGAATTTGTTTGAGGTCAAACAAAGATCTAAGTCTGGGGGAATTGATATAATGTGTTTTTGGCGCATTCTAACCTTTATTTGTAGGTTTTTATCTAGTCTTTCATTCTCTTTTGAGTCATTCTAGGTCTAAAAGCAACTGGAATGGAGGATTGGAACTTGCAATGGGACTTGGCGATAAAGGAGGAAATTGGATCTTTTTGAAGATTCTGGAGATAAGGAGGACCCGCTCCCGATCGACTGACCTGCTCCACAAAAGATCCACTTTTAGAAATTTTCATTAAACATAATTTCGCCACCAAAGGATGCCCTAATCTATTCCAGCCGCCACAGCCCCTTAAAGAGGGGAGTTTTTCGAGACTTTAAGGAGATTTTTATACACGAACGACAGAGAGAAACTCGAATGAGAGAGAGATCGATACTTGGTTTTTAGAGTTTGTAAGATTGAAGATTGTCTTTCACCTTTTGTTGAAGTTTTATAAACTCTTATCTTTTCTATTTATTTATCTATGAATTCCTTTATCTCACTTGCTGTGTTTCGATCCATGATGTGTGAGTAATCTCTTTATTTAGTTCGAGGGTTCGATGGGATTAGAGATCCATGAACTAAGCATAGATAAGTTTTGAAATATATTTGATATCTTCATCTATTATTGATCGTAAGTCCTAGACTAGCTTGTCACATAGCCTTTGATTTTAGGTTAAATTTACTCATCAAAAGTGTTGTGAATTGCTTGAATTAACATAGATGGGTGAGTTATCCTTAGCCAATGACAGTTGAAGTTAAGGCGACTTGTGAACAAATCGATCCTATACTTTTAAAGCTCATCATTCTTTGTAATCTCAAACGACAGTTTAGGGTGTTAGATTGATTGATGAAGTAGTTGATACCACGACAGTGGATCATCTTAATTTTATGGTTTAATTCTAGATTGGTTCGAAATTGATAACCTGAATAATTGCTTGGTTCTAGATGTTCAAATCCCTGAGATATTATCCCTTGATCTAACGCCTTTTCCATTAATTGCTTACATCGTATTTACATTTATTTGCTTGATAAAATTGTGACAACTTGAACCATTTTGAATTACTTAGCTGAACTTGTATCCCATAAAATTAGAGTGTATTGCTAGTCCCTTTGAACGAACCTAACTATTCTACATCGAATTAGCGATTCTAGGTTGAATTTATGAACTGGGAAAAACCCTTTCATCAGTTTTTCTCGATATCATCAATGTATGATATACATTTGGGAGATTGATAAACTTTCATATATCATTGTAATGATAATATTTCTCCTTTAGTGTCTATCATTTACGTGTTCTTTGATGTCTCGTTAAAAACTTTTTCACAGAAAAACCCTATGGGATAAAAACTATGATAAGAGAAAAAGAGTACATCCACGCTCATCATTATATATCTCCCCCTCGAAAAATCTTCTTCGGGAGATGAATTCCGATCTTTCAAAATTACTATAAACATAGCCTTAAAACTCATATAATTGTCATATGATATCTCAGATGATTAGACTTCTGGTCCATACCATCTTTTACTTTATCATACAAAATCTCATTGCATTTTATGTATGGTACTTCAGGACCAAACATATATGAGCATTTTCTGTAAAATCCTCTAAATATTTATTGAGATAACATCTTTTGCGCTAGATGTTCAACTTGAGATAGCTGAAGATAAATTTATCTTTCCAAGGTATATTCTCAAATCCTTTCTTCAGATATTAATCTCTTAAGAAGTTCTAGTGGTATTCAAATCATCACATACATTGCTATTATAGCAAATCATTTACGAAATTTCCTTACATTGAATGCTTCTGGGACTTTCATAAATATCATTATCTAGTGATCTTTTATCATATATTATTATCATCGTACTACTTGTGATAACTCTACTGGAGTTTTAATGATCTTTAATTAAGAATCACTTTATCAAAATCTTTTGATAAATACATGATTATACCCCATGTTACATATTTTCAATTCATTCGATTGAATAGAATTCCCGGGAACATAATTTTGATACCATTAATCCTTCGGGGATTATAGCTTTCACATCTTTCAGGGATTGCAATCATATGGTATTATCCAGTGTTCAATAACATATTGCCAGACTTATAAGTATTGCATCCACCACAAGAGAACATATCCCTTAATAAAATATTCTTTGTCTTTGTGACAATTTCACTATTGTTTCATAAAAAGACTCATTTATCTTCCACTGGTTTTACACTTCACGTGCATAGACTACTAGTCTAATTCTCTGCAAGATATTATACGTCTATTTTCTTCCATTCTATTTGGCCAATCATTATTTTGTGTACATTTTTCAATAGACTTTCATGATCCTCTTCTTATTCATAAAATTAACTGCTCATAGCATGAAAAATATTACGACATCATTTGCTTTTTGGTTCCATCTTATTTCAAACATGACATATCTAGCTAGCTCTCTTCATTGTCAAGTACTTGAATTTTTTTATTCGTCATGTTTATGTCTCTTCTAGAGCTCATTCGGTCTCTTCTGGAGATCATTCAAAATCTTTCTTTCCTCGATTTGGTCATTCTAATTATCTGCTCTTTTTCTTTTACGAGGATTCTTATATTTGGAACCAAATAGGACTATCACACTTCATGCGATCTTTAGACTCACTAGGAGTCTGATATTGTCCTTTTGGGACATTAATTCTAATTAGAGCTTATACAGCTGGATAGGTGATTTCATCACTCTATTTGGGTCAGTAAACGTGTCTCGCAATCAATACGCTAAACTTGGAATTATCTTTTGGACTTTTAATTCTCATCCTTTAGTCCGAGGATCATTGATAATTCATAGATACTTATATCTTTTCCAGCTATTTTTATTTCTCCCCCAAATATTGGAAAAACTGACTCATTAAAATGAGTATTCAAATGGAGCCTTAAATAAATCACTCTTGGATGGCTCTAGATAGTTAGTATCATTCATATCCAACATATATTTTTATCTTCCTTTGAGATCCCATCTTAGAGCCCTGTGGTGGAGCACTTTTCATACTTAAAGATTTTCATATGGGAACCATTTGGTTTCTGACCCTAAACCAATAATGATGGGGGATCTATCAGTTATTTATTGGTTTGATGTGAGTCATTGGTACTAAACCATTTTTGTGTATGAACATGAGCTTCGGGATGTTCAACTCTTATTCCAGTGGACATAGAATAATCATCAAAGAATTGAGATGTGAATTCACCAACATTAGCAAATAACCTTGCAAACTTCAGGTTGAAGTTTGATGACAAGGATAAATGTGAATATCTAGTCGATGTATTCATCGACTTTATGCGTCAATCGAGTCAATGCGTCTACTGAATTGATGCGTCTATTATAACCATAAAGAATTAAAAATTTCACATGGTGGGTGATCAGCCCATAATCATTTCCTTGTATATATTTCACATTACCGTTAGATTTCAAAATATAAAAACTACATTATCATATTGCTTTCTCAACAAGTAATATATGATAAATTATTAAGAAGAGTCTTCTAGATCTTCATGGAATGTCCAAATAAATTTTCATAATTTCTCGCATCATCATTAAACCAGGATGACCAATCCGGTTAAGCCAAATATTTAATCTCAGTAAAGTTCTTGTTTACTTTACATTCGTAGTAAATTTCTGGTTTACTTTGCTTCGCTAATCACTTACTCCCTTCAGAGGATATTATAATCAAAATTACTTCTAAAATATCCAAAGCTAATGGTGGAAGTTGTCAGAGAACAGACTGATTTATGATTTTTTTGCATTAGAGATATTCTGTCAACATAACTGAGTTAAATTCACTTACAGACTTCAAGTCATGTAGTCTTAATATCACATTTTGGTGATCACACTTTTCCTTTGAAAATTGTTCGAAGAACTTAGTGAACATAACTTTCTAGATATGTCACTTATTGTATATTTGAGGTTCTCTAATTCTCCCCCTCGAGATGGTGAAAATTCAGGTTCATCAATCTCGAATTGTCACCCTAGAATCAACAACATTATTTAATACTTAATGAAACGACCCGACCCAAAAATTTAAAATTTTCCAATTAAAAACCCGGATTATCATTATCACAAACGATAATCCTCAACGGTCCAATCAAACATGCGGAACACATAACAATTAAGTCAATTCAACACAACAATTTAACATTCCCATACTTTATTAAATATCAAACCATTCAACCAATCAACCAATAACTAACAACCTAACAATTCCGTAAACGACAAACACAGCGAGACCCTAAATCATCTCTTCTTCCTCGCCACGATTTCACGATCACATTTTCTCTTTACCTGCAACACATGGCAAAAAGAGTTGCGTGAGTATTATCACAAATACTCAGCGACGCGGTCATCCCATCTACAGGCTATTTAAATACAAGTATAAACAACCAATACAATACCAGGATGATCACAGAACAAGCATACACGAACAAGCAACAAAACCAGTCCAGAATACACTGTGTCGATCGACAGGACTCACTGTGTCGATCGACAGGACTCACTGTGTCGATCGACAGGACTCACTGTGTCGATCGGCACAACCACTAGGTGTCGATGATCAGTGACCCCGTGTCGATCGACAGGATCCACTGTATCGATCGACACAACCACTAGGTGTCAAAGAACACAGGCCCCGTGCCGATTGACACACCACCTCGGTGTCGATCGACACGACATCACAGAACCCAGAATCGAGTCAATCCTCACACGACTCGAATCTGATGCGATCTATTGAGTTTCCTACACCATTCCATTCACAAAGCACACAAAAACAACCACGCAATCGCATTATATCCATTCCCTATACTTATACAAGCCTACGATCACGCACTCACCTTGATCGGGATTGAAAATGATGAAGAACGCGAAGAACGAGCGAAGAACACCAAGAACAGCCGATGATTCGTCCTTCCCAGACCCGAATCAACCCAGCAACAATCCTTTTCTCGTTCTAACACCCTCAAGAACAATCTTTCTCAAGAAATCTCCCAAAAATCGCCCAAAAACCCTTGATTCTGATCTCTCACTCAAAATCCTCTGGTTCCTCTCTGATTTTCGGCCAAAACCACCACCAACGCGACTGTTCACGCTTAAATATCGAACCCTAGGGTTCCTTAAACCAGCCCCACTAAACCGGATAATTAAATCGAATCAGACGGTCTGATTTTTAATCCGTGTCGATTGACATACACCACCCGTGTCGATTGACATAACGCCCAAAACCCGACTTCTCCTAAGTCCAAACACACGTGTCGATCGACACACCACCTCGTGTCGATCGATACCCACCAAAAATCCACTTATAGGTTCACGGACGTTACACTTAACTTTTGAGATTTGGGAGAGTATAACGCATCAATGATTTTAAATTGCGTTCCCATAGAGAAATTTTATATATGCTCTTCGTGAGCTTTCACTCAGCTTTACATTTCTTAATATTGTATTCACACTAGATTCTTTCATCTAGAAAAATCTTCCTTATCTTTTACCATTTTTATCTCGTAGGAACTATTATCTTTGTGCTTTTCTCGAACATTCATATACATATATTCTTCTTAAGCATTTAATATGTTTCTTGTACTATCTTGTATAGTACCATCTTTATTTTCTCATTTCTGGTGAAACTATGAGTTCTTGATAAAAACTATTTGATCTCAATATTGACCATTCAGGACAATCTTTATAGCCACATTCTTTGGCTTAGTGCTATTAGTGTGATCTTATGTATAAGACATCACATTCACTTTAGGGAATGGACCATAATCAAGTTGTTACTATTTTCTTTTCACACATCTAGTGAGAATTTAATTTCTACCAAGAAACATCTTGGTCTTGACCACTCAAAACAACTTTTATAGCTACTTCTTTGGCTTAGTGTGTTAGTGTGGTCCTCTCTTTTCTCATATAAAATGTCACATTCACTTCAGGAAATGGACCATTAGATGTGATTCATGAATTTTGTTGTAAGATTCCAACAATTTCTACCATTTATATCGTATAATAACCTCATCACACTATGATCGATTAATTCATTATTCAAAACAGTGGACGATGCACTTCACAAATCATGAACTAAGACATATAGATCAATAAGAATGGTTATTGCATGTCTATTCTAATCAATCAAACGAATATGCAATCATATATCAATCATAGTAAAGCGTGACATTCTATTATGTGTTTCATAATTTTACTATGAATATATATACTATCAAATTGATCTCAATTATCCAGCATAAAACGATTTGCTATAAAACAGTTGAATGCAACAACGAACTTTATCTAAACAAATCAAGTCTAATACCAAACCGATGAACAAAGCAAATCCTATTATTATGTATCCATGACATAACGATTTTAGTTATGATAATTCTTACCAATTTCTATCAATCATCAAAATTCTAGTTTTTCTTATTTCATATTTCCAGAACTCCAAAATAATTTTAGCACAAATCAATCACAATTAACAAAAAGGCTACACATGATCTAACTCTAATCAGATTTTAAATTAAATATATAAAGTAAGTCACGATGCCATATGATTTGTGAAAAAGAAATAAGAACTAACGAATTCTTAAGTAAAACCCATCATAATTTCCAAGCAATCAAACCAACGCTTCTATATCAAATTCTATCTAATGATTTCCATTCTAGGAAATAAACAAGTAACATCGAAGCATGTGTCGATTATTATATAAAGTATGGTTCGATTGTAATGTAACTATGCCATTAGTTCTTTGATAAAATAATACTTATCTTGATGGTTGGGGACAGATACGACGGAGATGGCATCGGAGTATAGAGATGATGTCAAAGTATGTTGGATTAACCAAGAGTCAATTCATCTCTCATCAATCGATAAATAACATGAATCGTTAAAGGGATATACCAATTGTTTAATAATGAAAGAGTAAATAATGCATTCGGTTTGAGAGAACTAAAACGAACCATACAACTAAACCACAAGAAATCCAATTAAAATAATTTGATAATTCTAGTCTCCCACACCCCTCTATGGCTTTGAACTTAGTGATCTATTAGTTTATTTGTTCTCATAACCAAATTAAAGACTAGACCAAATAGAAAAACCAAATTAAACCACAAAGCAATAAACGATCAACAAACATATCTTTTGATGAAATCAGATCAAACAATAAACCATAATTCAATAATCGATAACACATCAAATGAAGCGATAGCCAATAAAGCATGAGACGATCGAATATAAAGCATGAATACTTATCTCATAAGATGGTGGTGAGATCGGAGATTGGATGTCGGCTAGAAATTTTGGCAGTCTTTTATGTTAGCTCAGTCGGCTAGTGTTTTTACTCAGACGGCTAGACTATCATGTTGATAATGTGTTATGAATAAGAGAAAGAGAGAAAAGAATTGTGTTATCTTATTCCATAAATAATACATAGTATATATAGGATTACAATTACTTGGAGAACAAGTAGAATTTGGAGAGCAAGCAAGTCTAGAACCTTCTAGCATATGGGCCTATAATGACAGCCATCTAATGGGTTTATAACAATTTCACAATTTTTTAATTTTGTATTATATTTGTGTAAATTTAATATATATTTTTTATGCAGATTTCTTTGAAAAACCTTCGGAGAGAAAGGAGATGACACCAAATCTTCATCTACGGGAGAAATTGGATCCGAGTACTCCCTCACTTTTTGGTAACATATTAAACAACTCATCCGTAGAAGCTCCTTCAACCACAAGTAACAACCCACCTTACAATATTCCTTCTACCAATGATTTTAACCATCGTGGTCTCGTTTCAACTAGCTTTAGTAGAGATAAACTTCCTGGCCTTTCTAGTTTACCATCAAATGTTGGTGCATCTAACACATATACGAGGATTCATTTTCCTAACTCAGATCCTAAACCAATGCAATCATCTACCTCTGTTTTTGAAACTAATAGGAACCCACTAGATATAGACCCTATTTTTATTTTAAACTCTTATGTTCCTCAAGCTAATCAATTCACTGTGGGAAAAAAATTATTTTCCTCCAGACTATACCTTGGACCCTTTAGACACCAATATAGATCAAATAGGTTGGATTCCATCAACAGAGAAAAATAGTCATCATGAAACCAACATGAAACATATGGATTGGATTCCTTAAATGGAAAATTATGTTCACCCTGAAGCTAATATAAACGTAGTATCTCTTGAAACCAATACGAGGGGTATGGGTTTGGATCCTTTTGAGGAAGGTGATGATGTTCCAATTGAAGATCTCATTTCTTTTGACATTGATGTCAATGAGATGGATATGGACACTTGGTTGGAAAACTATGATACTTTTGAGAGAAATATTCATTTTCCGACAAATGATCTCGAAAGTGACTTTGCCTCGATTACTCAAGTCGACTCGATCTCTCAGAATTCTATGGAGAGCCAAGATAATCCAAGATAATCCTCTCACTATACATCAAAGAGAAGGTATGAATGTAGAAGATAATATTAATACTAATCGCGAGGTCGTGGATTTGATCGACAAGATACTTAATGAAGATTAATGAGATACATTCACATATAAGTTTTCTTAGTGGTTAAGGAGAGCTTAGTAAGCAAAATAAGAGAAATTCATAAACCTTTTGTACTTTTTTGGTATACTGCAAATGCATTTCATACATACACAAATATGTTGGTAATATATAATATTCTCTCTATTTTAAAATAGTTGTCATTCTAACCTTAATTTTTTGTTCCATATTACTTGTCATTATGCAATTTCAATACACATTTATGACTAATTTTTCCATTTTTATCCCTACCATTCAGCTTATTAATTACTCATATCAAATAAAACATTATATTAATTAGGGGCAAAACAAATTTTTAATATGTTTTCTTAATTTGTGTGAAAAACTCCAGAATGACAATTATTTTGAAACGGAAGAAGTAATGTATTGAGATTCTAATCGCACGACAACGTTTGAGATTCTACTTTTAGTTAAACTTATTACTCCCTCCGTTTCACAATACTTGTCATTCTAGCCTTATTTTTTTTGTTTCAAATTAGTTGTCATTCTGCAATTTCAATGCATATTTATGATCAATTTTTCCAGTTTTGTCCTTAACTTTTAGCTCATTAATTACTTTTATCAAACAAAATAGTATATTAATTAGGGGTAAGACTGAAATTTTAATGGTTTTCTTAATTTGTGTGAAATCCTCTAGAATGACAAGTAATTTGAAACGGAGGGAGTATTAATTAGTCATTAAATTTCACATTATGAAGTGATGAAATGAGTTTAGTTTGACCAAAACTAGTCTTCTTATTGAATTTAATAGTCAAACTTAAGACCAATTAATAAGTGCTCTAATATTGATCCTAAATTTAATAGAAGAGTAGAAAAAATCACATTTGAGCTCTAAATGTACTAATTAATCTAATTAAATATCTACCTCGTGCGTTGAACGAGATTTTAATTTAAACTGCTAATAATACGAAAAAATTGAATATAGATATATTCATTTTTGCTTTCGAAAATAATTTTGTATATATATATATATATAAGCAATCAATATGTAACATATATATTATCGAGGATAATTTTCTATTTAAAAAACAACGAAACGCTATGTGTCATGTGATAACCAAAGTAAATTATGAACTTCACGAGAAGAGGAAACGATCTTTCTTACCATCTCCCGATACTTTATCTTGGCGAAAGTTATTTCATATTAAAATCTCATAAGAATATCTCTCAAAAAGTATAATGTTGACCATTGACTTAATTGTAAAAATGATTATGCATATGCGGACATAATGTAACCCACATTAAATGTGAATATGCCAATTATGAACTTTTATTTGTTTCAAAAGATGAACAAAATAATCATGATGTTACAATGTGTTTGGTGATAATGATTTATCCATCAAAACAAATGCAACGTGCGGTAAGAGAATTTTTTATCCAGTCATGAATTTCTCTATCTCATTTACACGGTGAAACGAATTAACTCAACTTTAAACCTCATAAACTAATCCAATAATTCATATAATGGATTTTATAAAAACTAATATATTTGAGACAATGAATGCGATGTAAAAAAATTTATGTTAATCTTGTGCATATATCTTTCTGAAATTTTGTCAAATTCTCTTCGAACACCTTTTCACGTTTCTTTCATAATCTTCCAATACAAATTCATATCTTCCTACATCTAATTTTGTTTCGTCTCCTTGTATTATTATTATCAATAAAATATTTCAGAAAAAACTGAACTAAATAAATGGAGACAAGTATAATATGGATTTCTCATGAGTATTTCATTTAGTGTAAAAAAAATTGCCATAAATTTTTCAATTTTTTTCCCTTTTCCTTTCCATATTTTAATTATTATTTTAGTATAAAAAAGGATATTCATTTCATTTGGATATTTTTGTTTTCCAATCATACATTCACTTAAAAACGAGCTCGTTGATTGGTTTGATTATCTAATTAAGAGAAAGCAAATGTTCAACAAAAAAAATCCAAAATTTTAAGTCGGAAAAAATGAATTTGCCTGCATATTTTTTAAAATATATAAATTAATTAGATTTGGGATTTTGATGAATCCAATCCAAACCTTAGTATTTTGCATCTCAACGTGCCTCATATAGTCATATAGTCTAGCTTATTCGTCGTATTTGGAATCGTCTTTACTCCACTCTATCTAACGTAGGCGCAACTTCGTCTTCCTAGGGAAACATGTAAAAGAAATTATCTAATTAAACATTTTTGAAAACTCGATCTTTGCTTCTAAATGCAGCATTGAAACATAACTTCACAATCTTTTTAATAACAGAACTGATCCATCTTTGTTGTGACTTCACAATTATTTCAATTGCAAACATAAGAAACAAAGAAACACAAGATTTAGTTCTACATTGGTTTTTAGTTTTATATTGGTGCAATCGATTCTCTACTTTATTTTGTAATCTCAAGAAGAACTCAGATTAAGTGATCAATGATCTAAATACTTCACAGGAACAAGTAGAAGCTCATTTTTCTTGCTCACATTGAGTCCAGGAGATTCTTCAATGTCGATATCTTCGAACACCATGCCTTCTGGTAACTTCCAATTAAAATGATACAACATATTTGCAAGACCAAACTCCACCATTGTTATCCCCATGTAAATCGCAGGACAAATTCTCCGGCCGCTCCCAAACGGTAACAACTCAAAGTTCTGTCCTTTTGCATCAATGTTATTATCAAGATACCTCTCTGGTAGAAACATCTCTGGGTCTTTCCAGGTATCAGGATCACGTCCAATAGCCCAAACATTCACATAAAGCCGTGTCTTGGTTTGCATCGTGTAGCCATTGATCTCGAATTCAGACATTACTTCTCTTGGAACCAGAAGAGGTCCTGGAGGATGTAGCCTCCATGTTTCTTTGATCACCATTTTCAGGTAATGGAGCTGATCTATGTCATCCAAGCTTATCATTGAATTGTTCCCAATTTGATTTCTGATTTCTGATTGCACTTTTTTCATTGCTCGCGGGTTTCTCATAAGTTCTGTCATTGCCCATGTCATTGTTATTGCAGAAGTACCAATGCCTCCAATAAGAACATTCATCAAGATTGCTTTGATATGGTTTCTTGTGAGCTTGCCATATCCAAGAACAGTTTCTTCTTTCTCCAACCTCAATAGCAAGTCCACGAAATCTTCGACTCCTTCTTTGTTTCCTTGTTTATGCATATCAAACATTTGTTCATAGAACGCATCAAGATCTCTCACGCTACTCTCTCTCCGCCCTTGTAAACCCGTGAGCCAGTCGATGATCCAACCGCCATTTGGAAAATAATCTGAGGCAGAGAAGCTCCCCAAAAACAAAAATGACTCGCGGATTAACTTGTCGAATCTATCATTGTTGAGCACAGTTGCGTGGAAACTCACACCAAACGTTGCCTTGCATGTCACGCCTACGGTTAAACCAAGAAACTTCTCGCTCAAGTTAACCGGTGTTTTGCGAAAAGCGGATTCCGTGACTGAATCGATGAGTTTCTTGACTTCCTCATCTTTGATAGGTTGAATCGAGTGAACTCGTTTAGCACTGAAGAGCTCTTGCACACAAATCCTCTTTAGTTCTTTCCAATAATCATCAAAGGGAGCGAAAGCAATTTCCAGATATTTGTAAGAGAGCATTCTTGGTCCTACTAAGCTTGGACGACTACAACAATGGAGGTCATGGATTTTCAGAGCTTGTTTCGCTGTTTCAGAGGAAGAAACTACGACCGTTGGGACTCTTCCAAGCTTCAAAAACATCACAGGACCATACTTTTTGGAGAGTCTCCATAGAGATTGATGAGGTAATTCTCCGATTTGATGTAAGTTTCCGATAATCGGAAATCCAGGAGGAGACGGTGGTGTTCGTTGATGTTGCCACCGTTTCTTGTGGTTGAACGTGGCGAGAAGAGTACAAATGAGGAAGAGAAGTGAGAGAAGCCAAATGTTATCCATATCTAATTTAATGGATCATGAAGGAATGAGCTCTTTAGAATATGCTTTTAATATTCAACTTTTTATAAAATAACTAGGTTTTGTATCCACGCTACGCGTGGGTTTGTTTTATCAATGAGTTTAATATAATTTGGACTCTATAATTTCTAAATTAGCAGATATTGACATATACAGATGCAAAAATACGTTGGTAAGAAAATGAAGCAATCGTAGAGAATTAGATAACTAATATAAGAATTTTTATCGGTAATTTGTATTTATTCAGTCCATACTTTATTAAAGTTAGTTGGCAGACATCTTCGACCTCTCTGTTTTTTTCATCCACGCTATAACATCCACCTCTCCAAGTATTTCCTAGACAAAAATCGACTCAGGTCATTTATAACTTTATATGTTTAAAATCAATTGATAATTATATAACTGTTCTACATTTAACTAATTTTGTAGTTTTTCAAAAACAGTTTTTCAAACATATTTATTTAATCAACTTCAAATTTAAAAATATTAGAAGAACCCAATCCCATTTAATTACTTCAAATTTGTGGAGTATTATTCTACACTCATGATACTTCAATTTTACTTTCTCACATAGGGTTAGCTTCGTTGAATATTTGCAACTTTCACAATATGTCCAAAATTCATAAAAGACATTTCAACTTGAAAAGTTATTGATGATTATTAGTGTTTCACATACAGTTTGATAATATAACAACACACAAAGTATTTCTAACATGTGGTCCGATTGATTTTTAAGTATATTATACTCTCTGTTTTACTGTCAAACTCTAGATTACCTCTCATGATCCTTTTTTTTGTTTTTAGCAACAATCTATTGTGTCTTTAATTCAAATACTAAGATATGTTAGACTAAATCTATTGATTTCTTGTTAATTTTATCTCATTAGAACTAAATATTAAAGCACAATGTAGACACCAATCAATCAATGTATAAAAAATTCTATTATTTTCTCTTTTTTTACGACAACAAAATTCTAGCATTTATAGAATAACATGTTTGCTCATCCACATATTGTCTTTTTTAACCATATTAACAATCTCTCAACTCTTCTATTATTCTCCACCATTAGCTTGAAGCCATTAAATTTGTTATCAAACTTGTTTTCTAAGATGCCAATAGCATAAACATAAAATAAATTTACTAATAAAATTTGACGGTATTTAATTTTAAGATTATCAAGTAAAATTCAATGTTTCCAATTTGCTTGTATTTTAATATCCAATTATCTCTATATTTCATTTTACCCTTTTAAGAATTAAATGGAAAATAATCAAATAGAAAATGTTGTAAAAATATAACAAATTGAACTTTAAAAAACAAAAATTTCCTATTAAAAACAGAAAATTAACTTGTACTAAATGCTTCACAAAAATAAAGTTTTCTATAAACAAAAAAAAACAAAATTTTAAGTGGTGACATGGACAATAATTATTGGTTTTTAAAATTTCTATTTGGACATTAGCATTAAGTAGCTTCAACTTTTGTTTTTACTAATAAATTTTGACAATCGTTGATGGTAAGATTGTCAATTAATCCAATTTGCTTCTAACTTTAATTAAATGGAAAAGTTTATTAAAATATATAGAACAAATCAAGTTAAATATGTATCATTTCCTCATATTTTGCTATTTCAAGTTAAGCTAGCAATAGTAGAGAATTTAATAATTTATCATAATTATTAATCTGTTTAGGCAATTTTTTTTAGATGGCATTTATATGTCACTCTACTTATGAAAGCCAAATAAGAATCTAGGCCCAAGGTGTATGATGGAGAAGAATTTCTAGGAAGAAACGATGAAGTCAGATCAGCAGCGAAGGGAAGTCGTAAACACAACGTCTATTTGATATTCACTCTGATGCGAGGAGGAAGATCACCGTCATACAATTTCTGGGTTCGTACCCTTCTCCGGAGCCAATCAATTTCTCTGTGCACCGAAATCCAGCTCTCGTCGCCGCTTCCACCGCTAATAGCCTCCGTCCATGGAAATCTGTTCTTTTATCTTGTTATTGCTCTCTAGCGCTTCCGCTTTCTCTCTCATTTCCTTCATGGCTAGGTACGTTTGAGCATTTGCTTTCATTTCGTATTGGAGTAAATGCATTAAATCTTAATTGCGTTGTTAGTGTATTTGCATCTAGGTTTTGGGACATTTATGGTCTTCTCGTTTGATTTCTCTGTGATTTCAGATGCTCATATGAATCCCTAATATGGGAAAGATCTATAAAGATGATTTAATGTTTTGCTAAATTTTACGGATATTTTATTTATGTTATTGAGCAAAGTTTGTTGGTTAAGGAGAAACCTAAATTTTCCTCTAAAGAAACCAAAGATCAGTTTTCTTTATCCCTGTTGTAGGCATGATATCCGAGTAATTGAATCAAAGGATCCTGAAAAAGTGTTTCTTTTATCTTTTGAAATGTATACCATATAGCATAATAGCCGAGCTTTTAATTTGGCCGTTTTTAATAAATAATTTAAGAAAATTTAACTAAAATTTAACAAAACTTGTTTATTGAGATAAGAGTAGAAAAAATCTTCTTGATTATTGGATGTGGTCTTATACTTGATCTAATTCTATTTGAATCCGATATGACTTGATTATGCATTGTAGTAGGTAAGACTTTTGCTGCCAGCAAAGAAAATGCATTGAATCATAATTTGCAACTATGAAAAAAACTTAAAACTATGTTTTTTTTTTGTAGCCTTACATGGGGATTTCTAGCAGCCTGCTGAGTTTCCTACGAAATCTGAAGATGCTTTTGTATCTTCTAATTCCCTGGAAAGTAAAATCAAGCATGCATATTAAATTTAATGGATGGATATTTTTAGATAAAGAAGATTGATATATATATATATATATATATATATATATATATATATATATATATATATATATATATATATATTTATATATTGGCCTTACTATGTATGTAGCCCATTGTATAATTCTTTGTAGACGATATTTTTAACTGTCTTCTCTGCATCATTATCGGGTTTTAAAATAGTTAGACCTTTAGGAGAAGTTACGCGTGAAAGCGCCACGTACAGTTGCACATGGCTGAAAACTGGTTGAGGCAGATAGAGAAGCACTGATTTCAAGCTTTGTCCTTGGCTTTTGTTAATGGTCATTGCATAGCATACTCTTATTGGGAATTGACGTTTTCGAAGTGTGAAAGGATGCTTTGAGTCAAGTGGTGATAAAATTATCCTAGGTAGTCTAACTGTTTCACCAGCATGTGTGCCCGTAACTATTTCACCCTCAACCAATCTATCTCCCAATCGAGTCATAATTAGTCTTGTACCATTGCATAGACCCCCCTTTTGATTAATGTTTTGAAGCAGCATTATTGGAACTCCTACTTTTAAAGACAACTTATGCTTTGGTAGTCCAGAGAACTCTAGAGAGTTTAAGTACTCAACCGTATATAGCATCTCGTAGTCTGTAGTTATTGTGTCAGTCTTGCATATGCTGTCCGAGCTTAGATATTCTTTTGACGTCCCTGGTAGCTGCGCTAACATGTATGCATTAATCTCATCAGCTGTATCATTTCGTGGAGTTAAGATCGCTCTTTCTGTAATGCTTGCATGAGTACATTTTGATATACCTTTATCTCTATTTATGGCTTGAAATATATCCTGCAAATGATTTCCACTTGATTGCATTAGGAATCTGTGATCGACTTCCACCATCTGACCATCATCTTCATGGACAGCTTTTGAGTCACTTGTGGGTGCTTTTCCATCTCCGATACTTAGTAGCCATTCAGAAAAACTTTCTTGCGATTCTTTAATTTGAGAGCGAAGTCTTTGCAAGAGTCCCATAAGTATGATTGTCTAATTGATGCTAAGACTGTATCGGCTCGAGAACCTTGTGGAATAACTGGTAGTGTTTTGTCTGAAATCGCCACCTAGTATCATAGTTTTGCCTCCAAAAGGTTGGTCTTTAGCTTCTGCTTTTTTCATCGACATCAAATCTCATAATTTTTTGTCAAGCGCTTCAAATGCGTACCGATGTGTCATGGGCGCCTCATATGATTAGATCATTTTTGTCGATTAATTCTGCAAGCATAGTTCTTGGCATTATATGACATAATGAATCTTCAATGACATTCAGAGGTATCTTAAAACGTGAATGTGTTGTCCTTCCTGCAGGTAGAAGCAATGTTGCGATGCCTGATGAAGCAACTGGGAGTACAATTTTCTTCTCTGATCGCAACTTATAAATGATGGTCTTACAAAGGTACGTTTTCCCTGTTCCACCAGGACCATATAGAAAGAATAATTTTCCCAAACCATTTTCAACTGACTCCATAACTGCATCATAAACCTGTTTTTGCTGTACATTCAGACTCATGAACTCATGAAACATTCATGGTGGTCTTCTCTTTCCTTTTGTACATTGTACTGTAACTCCTCGGTTAACAGTGTGTTACCTAGTTCTTTTAAAAACTATAGATCTGGTTGTGGCATATCTTTGAACTCAGATAGTGAACGTTCATGTTGTTGCATTACCTTCTCTATCTCAATCAAAGTGTAATGTTGGATGTCATTTAGATCTAGGTTTTGAAAGTCAAAAGTCTTACGTTTTTTCTTAAGCATGTCTTCACCTAGTGATTTCCAGCAGCTCTGCCATAATTTAAGAGGACTCCCCACTTCACAGTATATCAGCAATAAGACAAATAGTTGTCGTAGCTGATAAGGTGTACCCCATCGAATAGCTTCCTTCATTGCATCATGCCATTCCTTGTCATAATCTAGTAGACCTCTAGCATAACATGCTGATTTGAAATCTGGATATATTTTACCTCCAACTGTTAGGATTTCGTCAAAACTTCTTGGTCCTTTTAGTTTGTTGATGAGATTCGTAAATAGTATAACTCTCCTGCTGATGGATGGATATTAACTATTCTACCTATTATTTTCCCCTTCTTTCGTTCACTCCACACTTTGTTGTCGTTGTTCCAAGTAAATCTTGTAGGAAATTCCAAATAAGTTAGTTGGCGGGCCTTTTCAGATTCTCTATTTTTTTTTCATCCAAGCTGTGAACATTGTCCTCTCAATATCTTCCCTAGACAGAACTCGACCGAGATCATCTGTAGCTTTATATGTTATGTTTTGCTGTCCAGGCAGATGAATGGTAAGTTTTTGGACAGCAGGTTTCCTTTGGTGTATGTGGAATCCAAACGTCCGCCACATGGCTTCACAAGCAGATAAGTATCGACAATCAACATACTCTTGTATCTCATTTCTTGGTCTCTTTGTTTGTCCACTATGTTGAGTGTTGTTTGAAGCATTGGGACCTTTTTCTATCACAATCGTTGCTTTATCAACTCCCTTTGTAATGTATTTGAAAAGGTACTTAACAGCGTTGGTTCTGTTGCTCCACTCCACATTTATGTGTGTTTGATATTTTTTAAGAATATCCAAGTTGTGTGGGACAATAGAGCGATTATCTAACCTTGTTTTTTCCTTCATAACAAAGTTGTTTTCATTTCGACACCGACGATATATTATATAACCAGATATGTCGATCGATGTTTGCTGAGTATATTGTCTTGGATATTTCTTTGAGCATTCTTTATTTTTCATGCAGGGTGATTGTGATCTATCCAATCCACATGGACTGTGCATCATATGTCTCTCCACAAGCTCAAACCCTTCTGGATCGTTCTCTTTGTCTGGTAATTCAGCGGAGATTATTTTATCAACTTCATCGGGTGTTGGGATTCTTGATGCACCATCCAGCCAAAGTAGTATGTGTGCATGCGGCAAACCACGCTTTTGGAATTCTATGGCGTGGAGCGCTGTTGTGAAAAAACAGGTTAGTTTTCGACATAGGAGCAGTATTATAGATTAAACATGGAACTATTTTTTATATATAAGTAAGAGTACAAATATATACCTGCGATGTATGGTTTGAAGAATGTTCCTTTTTGAAATCTTCAAGGAGTTGCTCTAATTTCATTTTGAAAACTCGGCACTCAATATCTGGTCTATTATTTCCCGAACCCCCTCCACATGCTTCCAAATGTTCTTTTATCTCTTTCCAATTTGGATTGGCTGTCATAGTTATGAAAAAATCTGGATTTCCGTATGTTCGGCATATTGCCATTGCGTCATGATATTTTTCTATCATATATCGTGGGCCTCCAGTAAAGCTTGAAGGAAGGATAATTCTTTTTCCATGCAGTTTTGCATCAGTATCACCTTTACCAACTGCATCACATACATTATTGTATAAATCTGCTCTTAGCTGTTCTTGATTGTTTTTGTTCCATCGCAGCCTCTCTGCCTCAATAGCTGTGTATGCATCGATGACATACTGATGTAATAGACGCCCCGCTTTGATAATCGTCTTCCCTTCTCTTAGATGGATTTGGATCTGATAAGCGTAAAACTCTCTTATGCTAATAAAAGACTTTTTTCGTTCTCTAGATTCAGGTGCGAAATAAGGTATCTCAGTGTGGAAACCATACTCGCCATAAGGGAAAAGAAATGGATACTGCAATGACATGAACAAAGGATGATCGTCCCGTATTTCCTGCCTATGTTTAGACTGATATTGTAAGATAACATCCCTGTGACCGGTGGTGCTGGACAAATCACCAACTATTAAACCAACAACTTCACTGGTATCTGGCAAATCATAATTTTTCCCTTTCCCTTTTTGTGCTATGAGTCCTGTAGTAAACTCTTCGGCCTCGTTTGACTCGTATCGGTCTCGAGCTTTACGAAAAACTTGGCAAAAATGGTTGGTTGAATCTAACATGTCGATCAGTTGTTTTACAACTTTTTCTTGTACAGATGAGGAAGATTCCGATAAAGTCTTCATGCGGTTGGAAACTTCATTTCCTGTGTCGACAATGTACAGCTGGAGAAATCTTGGTGGATCACCTGTCATAGGAAGTAGAGAACCAATGCAGTGGTAATTTTGCCCTTGTATTCTAAACGTAGGGGGCTAGGTCCAGATGAGACAGTCTGATCTATTTTTGCTCCCATTGATGTGAATGCCAAGAGAGCATTGTATACTCGTATGTTCTTGCGGAAAGCCGAGCTATCTTCTAGAAGCTCTTGAAGCAGAGGTGGTGGGTGTTTTACTGGTGGGAGTTTTACACGGCCTTGTTGACAACAAATTGTGTACAATGGATTCCCAGTATCTGGATCTCTCCCTGTGTTTTCATAATGCCATACTAAAGCATCGTAGTAAGGGCAATGGAGGAGGTCATCAGCTTCTTCAATAAAGGCAGAGTTGTGTGGACGTAAGAATGTAAATTCCGGTTAGATTTATGTATCAAGTGTAAGTTATTTATCATAGAAATAGAAATTTATGTATTTACTTACTTCTTCGTGTTATGATTCTGGATGGCTGAGACGTTGACGCTGTTGATTGTTGAATCTCTGTTTGACACATAATTTTGTATTTGAGTTTCTTGTATATATAGTTTTGTATTTGAGATAGTAGTAATTGAACATGAGTTATGAAAGTGTACCAGTGATTTTCCTAGATGCTTGTTTGGATAGTAGGATGGCTCTCCGCATTGCTCGAGTTTTTTTGGCCAACTGTGTGTGAAAAACATATTAGATTAGGTTAAACATGTATTACTTTTTGTTTAAACAATCTGTTAATTTTTTGAGAGATTTTACTTACCGAACTTTAAGTAAATAGCACATCCACCTACGCCACAGTAGATGTTAGATATTGTTAGTTTTTTTAAATTTTCATATATTGGATTATAAATTTTCTGAGGACAAACATATGAATTGAAAACTCACAGTTATAGTGTATAATTTTGACCCTAGCAGCAACATCATTTGCTTTTCTCGGTCTCCAACGTTTTTTAGATACCATGACAATAGCTAGGTTGTTTGTGTTTGTGCTTAAAAAAAAAATTTTAGACAAACGTTGATAATTGAATGGAGATGGTTGTTCGAATGAATATATAGATATAGATGTGGTTTGTTTCTTTGTTTTTCTATTTAATTTATGAAAATTTCCTTTCTTAAATGGAAAAGTTTCATTAGTAAATATGAGCGTTATTTTTTTCTTCTTTATCTTGAAAGTTTTCCTTTTTCAAGTGAATACGTTTTCAAAGTGTTTTGTTTTTTGTTTTTAACTCAATAATTTCTTCTTATTTATCAACAACGATATATAACAATCATTCTATAATCGATACAACTTAATTTACGAAATATATATTTAAGTTTATTTTTTTCCTAATAAATTTTAATGAAATAGATTATTTATTTAAATATTAATAACTATTGACTCATTTATAACCGACGACGAACAAAAGTGCTGGATTGAGATTTTCAGACTCTCGACATAGGAAGACGCTCCTCTTCACAACAATTTGATTAAAACTTCAGCGTCTGGCTTGGAAGTAATTTTATGTTTTGTTTTTGTTTACTATCAATACTATGTTTTTTATGTATTTAGGACCACAATTCTTCGATCACATTTTAATTAAAAGAGTACAAACATATATTTTGTAATCTTCTTGTTTGTTGATAATGAACTTTGAATTTAAACAAAAAGAAGATTAAATATCACAAACGCTAGAGTAGGAGTCATTAAAATATAGATTATTAAAGTGTTATTGTTTAATACTCGAATTTTAACTGGATATAGATTATTAAATATCACGATCAAAGAGCACGAAAGTTGCGACGTTGTCCTTATCACAAACAAATATCTCAACTCGATACCTATTTTTTGATAAAAAAAATTGTTTTATTGTTTAATACTCGAATTTTAACTGGATAAAAAAAATTATGATAGAAGTGCAGGAATGTCAACCAACAACATTGTTGTTATTGCACGAGTTGCAAACTAAAGCCGAGTCTGTTCGTCCTAGTTTACATGCGTATTTAGTGCATGCAATATAGTGTCAACCATAGTGTGGAAGTATGTCTGTGATGGTGGCAATGCAACAAAAAGTGGCAACAAATAAACATAATCGTCAAATAGTATAATGGTAATTGAATAGCTAAACTCCATTGTTTATAAATTAGTCTAAAAAAAAATTTACTATTTACTATTGATTGATCTTAGAACAAATACATGTGGGTTGTCGTTCTCTAGAAATCGATATAGGTCAGCAATAGTTAGAGTTTCTGACTTTGTAACCTCAGAGGCGAAGTTCTTTACCATAACAGAGTTATTGACATCTTTACCCAACCTGAGAAAAGGAATAGATGGAGATCAGTTTTTGTACATTGTTATTTACTAATATGACATGGGTGTAGATAAGTATGTGAACGGGTTACATACCATGTCAAGAATTCAGTCGTTGGTTCAACATTGTTGTCGAAGAAAACCCGAGTGGAAGACATGGAGGAAAGACTTAACATACCTACATTAGACAAACAAAATATGGTTGTAAGCATAGAAAGTTTATATTATTAGTGGTAATTATATGTTTGAGAGCACAAACCATCTCTAAATGTTCTTGGGTTCACAGTAGTGGCAAGGAGTACAACAGGTTTGACTGCACTTGTAGTAAGCTTTTTCTGGAAATTGGCAGCAATATTTTCCCAAAGAAATGGACGAACTACGGTCCCCCTCGGAATACATATCGGTTAGTAAGGTAACGAAATTTGTATGAAATGTGAGAGAATAAAGGAAAAACGTGCTTACTCTTTGAGTTGGAGGTGTATCTCTATTTTGCTTTTACCCTCACGTTTTGCTGCATCAAGAGTTCCACAGGTTGGAACTGGATCAATGAAATTCTCATAGTTGATGAGGAGTAGTTTTCCAATGACATCTAGATGAACCATGTGTGGAGTTATAACATGATGGTGTTATAATTAAAATATAAACATGGAGTAGAGAAATATTTACCATATAGATCTTGGTTTAGGTCGGTTAATTTTTCGAACTCGTCAAAAGAACGAATTCTAAATTTTTGCCTTGCAATCGAGTGATCAGCCACAGTAACCTCATCCAACCTTGTTTGCTGGGTGAACTTAAGTATGAACTTGTGAGAAGATACCCTGTAGTTCGTCTTGTTGTCAACAATCAAGAAGTTTTTGATATTGTAGATGACATCAGCCTTAATCTTTGTCTCATAGCAGGCTATTCGGTTAGCTGCTATGAATGCTTAGATCACAGTTGACTGGGAAAATAAATTCATGTTAGAGAGAGTGTAGTTGTTTAACTTTGAGATAGTGAAGCGTAAATAAAATTTTGAACTACTTTTTTGGATTAGGAATTTTCCCTTTTTGTAGTTAATTGAGAATGAAGGTAATATCCTATTCTATTGTGATTATTTTTTTTTTTGTAGTAATTAATAAAGTAGCATATAGAAATAATCAAATATAGAACCAGGTTTTTGAAGAATCTGATCGCAATGAAGAACCTTCGTTGTAGAGTGTACCGCGTGAGCTCATAGAGCCTAGTGACCCTGAAAGATGATAAATAACATACATACATAGAACCACAATCAACAAAACCAAATGCAGAACCTTGCTTGTTCAAAATAACTCTTACATTGGAGTCCAATAACCATAAAGGCTAGATCTTCTAATCAAGAGCAAAAGCTAAGATCATTTACCTTTGAAGTTGACCGAAAGCAGACGAGGAGTGTATGTAGAAACCCCCTGTACAAATTTCCACCTTATACATTGAGATTTACATAAATTTGGTATGTAGATTTTTTTGGATATAAACGAAACCCAGACATAAATTTCCTACTACTAACCTGGAAATTCTAGAAGTGGGAACCGATAAAGTTTGCGAATTCTCCAACTTGAATCGTCACGATTTCTCTCATGGTCTCTCTGAATTTGGAAATAAAATGATGGTTCTTTACCTCAATGCGTAAGAGCTTCAGTGATTGCTTAAACCCTTACAATCTCGCCGAGCTAGAATCGAAAAGGAATTTGTGAATTGACCTCAAAATTACATTTCACATAGTAACTCAAAGTGACATCTTTCGCCTTTGTGCGAACCTTTACTTCAGTATGCAAGTTTCTTTGTGACAGGTTAAAAGAGATGAGATGGTTAATGCCATGTTTCCAGTGAATCTGGATTGTTTGGGCACCTATTGCTTTAACTTCTCTGTTATGGATTATGTCTTCTTTTCAATGTCTCCATTTCTTTTGAGTGGTTTCATTGCAAGCAGGTTTGATTCGAAGATTACAAATGTTTCAGCTCTCATCCTCTTCAAATGCTCTGTAAGCCAGTGTACATATGCGCTTGTAGCCCAAATCATGATTGATTATTCTGTCCTAGTTGCAGTTTCAATTTCGGACATTGAATCACTATGTGTATTCTTTGTTTCCGGCATCGTCTCACCTCTTAGCAACATTGTCGTCGATCTCCTTCACGGCTTTGCTTGTTTAAGCGCTTGTACCGTATCTATCCCTTTCCTTTCTGTTTTACGTTTTGCATTTGTAGTTGTATACTTTGATTGTCTTGATGACCTTTGCTTCATGCTTTGTAAACAATTCTTCTCTTCATGGTGAGTAATATGATTTCTAAAATTATGGTTTGACCAAAAAAAACATAGTAACTCAAAGTATAAACTCAAATAGAAAGGAGAAACCCCAAAACGGTAGGTTCATACGGAATAACGATCTTTTTTGATCAAAGATTATGACATTCTATCAAAAATGTTTTTTTAAATTGTCGAGGAAGTTTTTTAGGTGCATGAACTTTTATCTAAAATTAAATAAGATAAATATTTGTCTTTTCCGAAAACAGAAAATCTTAAAAGGTGATAGAATACAAACTAAATTCACTAGTCTATGTAATCTAAAATATAGAATCATTTCTAAATTCTTTTGTTAGAGGCTTAAGAAGGTACTATCATAATTATTTTCAGAAACTCAAACTGATTTTGTTTTAGAAAAACTGATTTTTGATAACATATTGATTGCTTAAAAGATATTTCATTGTTTGAGGATGAGCCTGTCTTGTCACAATAGTTTTATGGCTATTAAAAGTGATATAATTGAAGCTTATGACCGAATGTAATAGTTTTTTCGGAGACAGTATTAACAGAATTAAGTTTTGATCCAATTTGGATATCTTAGATAATGTAGTGTTTTCGCTTATAATTAGTAATTGATATGCTTAAATTTACCTTGAGCTACTCTCTCAAATTAAGAGATCGTAGTAGTATTTAGGGATCGAATCCACAAGGAATCAAATCACACAATCAATTATGAAGTCGAATTATGCTAAGCAACAATATAATAATGTAAATTAAATATCAAAACAAGCAAGAAAACGATGATAAGTAGGGTTCTTAAAATCAATGAGACAAAAGCTAGGCTTTCGGGAAATCGCAGGAAACTCAAAACTGCAGACAAGTTAGATTATTAGGGGAATTAAGATCCGTTCTTGAACATGAAAACTCTGTAAAGCTAACCAACTTTCGTTGCGAAAATATCTATGTCTAACTTTTTAAATCCCAAATTTCTTTGCAAATTCAATAGGTTAAACAAGCATTAAAGCACATATTCAATTGTTCACAAATTGTCTAAACCAAATTTCTTTGCGAATAGATAATTTGCTCATCTAAGATTAGGCCAGGTAATTATCAATACTTTCGCATCTAACAATTAACCTAAGATCTAAGTTCTAGGTAATCAAACTAGAACTAGCATTATCAACAATCGAAGAATCCAAGTGATGTTCCCTAACAAATCTAACAAATCTAGCAATTTCTCATGTTCCTTTGACTAACCCTAAACCTAACAAGCAAACTACTCAGACATGGTGATTGAAACAAACATCATGAATGAAATAAATTGCATAAAAAGATAGAGATAGAGATACAAAAGGTTCGAAATCTCTGTAGAATAAAGTCCAGAATTCTCTTCCTAAAACTCTCCAAATCCAAGTATCAATAGAAAATAAGATCCAAACATGAAAGCCTAAAGAAAAACTATATATAATGTCTAAAAATTGGATTGGGCTTTTCTGTAAACTTCTGGGCTTTTTGGGCAAAAGCGGAATTTCTTCAAAACTTGCAATCTTCTCGCGTCAGACATGTGTGTCGATTGACATACAGGGTTGTGTCGATCGACACAGTCGTGAAAACTCGACTCTGACTTTATCACTTCGGCTCTTCTTTCCTCGATGCTCCAAAATGCTCCAAAAGCTCCCATTAAGCTTCAATCGCCCATTATCCTACAAAGACTCCAAAATACTCGAAAAATACCAAAAAACTCTATAAAAAAGACTTATATCATGGTCAAAAGGAGGTAAAAACCATGATATATCAGTAATGGACAACCTAAATGAAATATTGTCCCCAAGAAACGACTTCTTCAACGAGGTTCATTATCCTCTAATTGTTAATTTTGTACATTAAAGTTCTGAATGCAAATTTTGGAAGATGGAGAAGGAACAATTAATAATTTGAATGAAACTGGCATCCTTTTAAAATGTATGAATATTTTCATATGTTTATGATTATCAACAGTCATATGAAAATGATCAAATATATTTCAAGAGTAACACTTGATAGCATCAAATTCATATCAAACAAAATTCTCAAATTGATCTAAACATATTCGAGTGAATTAAACACCTTCAAATTATTTTTGTTGGTATTTTAAATTAAACACATTCTAGACAAGATGCTCCTGGTGTTAACAACTGTTTCATCACAATCGGTCAAACGGCATGCTCTCTTCTCTGCCCTAGGGTTTCATCACAAATGAATTGGCTGGATCATGACATGTGTAACAACTGTTACTTACACGGTGTTAATTAATGGACAGGCTCACGGCCTGGTGGTGCCACAAAGAGGATTGAGACAGGGAGATCCCTTATTTCCCTTTCTCTTTGTTCTTTGTACTGTCATTTCCTAAACAAAGCAGAAAGAGCAAGAGCAATCAATGGGATTCAGCTTTCCCCACAAGATCCATCAATCCACCATCTGTTGTTTGCGGATGATAGCCTTTTCCTTTGCAAGACTCAAGTGGACCAGGTTACGACATTCCAACAAATCCTAAACGCATATGGAGGAGTACCTGGTCAGACTATTCACATCTCCAAATCTTCCATTACCTTTGGCAATAAGGTTGAGCAGGAGTCGATGGTCAGTATCAGGGACATATTGGGAATCTATAATAAGGAAGGTGCATGCACTTATCTTGGTCTGCCGGAGTGTTCAGTGGTTCCAAAATTGATCTCCTTAATTACATCCAGGATAAAATGAAATTAAGACTACCATGATGGTATACTACATGCTTATCTCTAGCTGGGAAAGAAATTATGCTCAAGGCGGTTGCAGTGGCCCTTGTAGTATACACAATATCTTGTTTTAAGCTTCCAATTACCACATGCAAGAAGCTCATCAGTGCTATGTCAGCCTTCTGGTGGAACACTATGGAAAATAAGAAGATCCACTGGATTAGGTGGGAAAAGCTTTGCATTCTTAAACATGAAGGAGGCCTGGGATTTAAAGACATCCAAACTTTCAAACAAGCTCTTTTGGCCAAGCAGGCTTGGATGCTCATACAGTTTCCTAATAGTTTATGTCTCTCTCTTTTCGAAAAGCAGATACTAACCTAATGGCCTGGCCCTTTAAGCTGAACTAGGGAAGCGTCCCTCCTTTGCCTGGAGAAGCATTCTCCATGGAAAAAGTTGCTTGAGCCCGGTCTGGCTCAGATGGTTGGTGATGGTAGTTCTCTTTGGATCTGGACTTCACCATGGTTATCTGACATCCCATACCGAGCACCACTAATGATGACCATTCTGGTTGATATTGATGCTAAGGTCGACAGCTTGATCAATCAGAGTACCAGAACTTAGGATAGAGGAAAGCTTTCTGAGCTTTTCTTTCAGAGAGATATCGATTTGATCCTTAAGATTTAGCCATATCTTAATTCTCCTGATTATTGGGTTTGGAAGCAAAACAAGAGTAGAGATTATTCTGTCAAATCAGGTTACTGCTTGCTAGTCAAATTCGAAATAAAGATGCACTTGATCAAGCCAGAATGCTCCCTTCCATCAATCCCCTTAAGGACCTGGTATGGAGTCTTCAAACTGCTCCAAAAATCAAAAGCTTTCTGTGGAAGGTCCTAAGTGGAGTTATTCATGTTGCTGATAAGATTGCATAAAGAGGTATGAAAGTAGACTCTAGATGCCAACGATGTGGAATGGAAAGGGAATCTTCAAATCATGTGTTATTTACATGCTCTGTTGCGAGACAGGTATGGGCACTATCTCTATTCCCTCCGCCTCCATCTGGTTTTGATCAAGCTTCTATCTTTGAGAAGCTATTCTACGTCCTTTCCACTAGCAAGAAACTAGGAATCAATTCTGAAATAGCTAAGGCCTTTCCTTGGTTATTATGGATGTTGTGGAAGAATAGAAACAAGCTTATCTTTGAGGGACTTAGCTATTGTGGACTGGGTACTATTGGAAAGATCATTGAGGATTCTAATCAATGGTTTATGGCTCATTCTGTGGAAAGAGCTATTGCAGCCTCAAATATCACGATCAATCTCCCTGACCAAAATAGATGGCACCCGCCACAGTCAAACTGGATGAAATGTAACATTGGGTTTGCTTGGAACAAAGTGACCAAAGACAGTGGTGCGGCTTGGGTGGTGAGGAATCATAAAGGCAAGGTATTGTTACATGGTATAAGATCTTTCCCCTCGATTAATTCAAAGCAAGATGCCTCTTTTGAAAAATTATTATGGGCGGTTGGAAGCTTAAGATCTCTTCGATATTGTAAAGTGATCTTTGCAACCGAAGATAAAGACTTGATTGGTGTGGTCTCAAGGCCTCTGGCTAGGCCTTCCTTCAAATACCACTCAAATAAGTTACTAAGTCTTTTGAGAAGTTTTCCCTTTTGGAACATGCATTTGGAAACAAGACAAGCTAACTTAGATTTTTTCAAGATAGCGGATAGTGTGACTTCCAGGTATCGACTACAATCATACATTGCCACTGACCCTCCGTCTTAGCTCGAGGATTTTTTTTTTTGTTTTGGAGGGTAACATTACCTCTGTGTAAACCTTTTGTGGTCAGTGGCTCTATGATTGTGCTGGATTCTGATTTTTTTGTCAAGTAAAAATGATGTAACACTGCCTTATTCTAATATATTCTATTCCAAATGAAAAAAAAAAAAACAAAACGAGATGGTCTCAAGAGTGGAAGTCCCTTTGGTCCAATGGTTTGATCAAGGGTTCATTAATGTTTACACACTAGAAGGTCTGGAATTCGAATCCCAGAAAATGTGATTTATTAATATTAATGCAATTTAATGGAGACGAGATTACAAGATATCTTTAGTGTCGGACAAGATATAATCATTTCGCGTGGATCATGGCGGAAGACTTGTCCGTTATATAGAATCGTCGATGTAACAGTTCTTATTATTTATAATAGAATAACTAGGATTTAACCCGTGGTACACCACGGGTCTTTGTTTTTTTCGAAATTTTTATATCTATTTTATTTTAACGTGTTTTGTTAGAATATCACAGTGGTTACTTTATTTTAACGTTTGTATTGTTTATATTTTATCTTTGTTTTAATTGGTTTGAATCTCTGACTTTAGTATAGACTACGATTCATTTTTGTATACATCAGTTTCTTATATGAGAATATAAATGTTATGACGTAGTTCTACAGAATAGCGGATTATTCAGAATAGCGAATATATAAAAGACAATGGGATAATTCTTGTTTGATAAGTTAAACGCAGATCATAGTAATACAAATATGCCACGCCCAAACAAAATACCAACAACTGATAACTTAACAGATTTAAAAAAAAGACATTAAACCACATAACAAACTTCATAAACATCAAAATCCTTTCTCATTTTCGATCATCTAATAGGTAATAAGCTTTTAAGACCCGTGATTTAGGAGTTTATTGTCGATTTAATTTGTTTCCATAGAGAGACTTTTCGATTTAAAAAGAGAGAAGAAGCTTTTAAGACCCGTGATTTAGGAGTTTATTGTCGATTTAATTTGTTTCCATAGAGGAATTTTTCGATTTAGGAAGAGAGAAGAAGCTTTTAAGACCTATGATTTAGGAAGAAGGATGAATATTTTCGATCATCTAATAGGTAATAAGCTTTTAAGACTCGTGTATCATAAATTATTGTCGATTTAATTTGTTTCCATAGAGTGACTTTTCGATTTTTTATTGGGAAATATCCTAGATTAGGAGTGTTTGGAATTTGATTGGCAATATCCTAGATTAGGAGTGTTTGGAAACAAACTTAAAAGGTTGCAAAAATAATAATATAGACTCGTGATTTAGGAGTTTATTGTCGATTTAATTTGTTTCCATATAAGAACTTTTCGATTTAGGAAGAGAGAATAAACTTTTAAGATCCGTGATTTAGGAATTTATTGTCGATTTAATTTGTTTCCATAGAGGGACTTTTCGATTTAGGAAGAGAGAAGAAGCTTTTAAATCCATGATTTAGGAAGAAAGATGAACATTTTTGATCATCTAATAGGTAATAAGCTTTTGAGACCTGTGATTTAGGAGGAATGAAGAATATTTTAGATTTAGAATATGGAAGAAGTTTGTTTCCACATAACAAACTTCATAAACATCAAAATCTTTTCTCATTTTCGATCATCTAATAGGTAATAAGCTTTTAAGACCCGTGATTTAGGAGTTTATTGTCGATTTAATTTGTTTCCATAGAGGGACTTTTCTATTTAGGAAGAGAGAATAAGCTTTTAAGACCCATGATTTAGGAAGAAGAATGAATATTTTTTATCATCTAATAGGTAATCAGCTTTTAAGACCCGTGATTTAGGAAGAAGGAAGAATATTTTAGATTTAGGATATGAAAGAAGCTTTTAAGACTCGTGTATTATACATTATTGTCAATTTAATTTGTTTCCATAAAGTGACTTTTCGATTTTTGATTGGCAAATATCCTAGATTAGGAGTGATTGGAAACAAAATTAAAAAACTAGATTAGGAGTGTTTGGAAACAAATTTAAAAAGTTAGATTAGGAGTGTTTGGAAATAAATTAACACCCGACCATAAAAAAAAAAAAAAACTCCCGAGAAGAAAAATAAACACCGTGCTTTAACCGATCTGGTTAGTTAATGAACCGAACTATAAACCAACTATTAAAATGGATAGATAGACCGAATTGCCTACCTATACCGGAAGCGCGTGGATCTTACTTGCTCTCTTATAGTTTCCCGCTACATTTGTTCCGTTGATAGTGAACAGAGAAAATTCCCGCAAACTCCTGCTTCTCTCTTGCCACAAGGCTTTTTCTTTTCTTCAGAAGAAGTGTTTTTCATTGAAGACTCCATGAACTCTCGAGATCTTGCACTCGTCTCTACTTCTGCAATTTTCGGTGCTTTGATTTCATCTCTCGCATTTCGCTTCCTCTCGTCAAACCCTAAAACCCCCAAATCCCGAAGATTTACCTCCACCGAAATCTCCGCACTTTCCACAAGAATCCCAGTTCTAGATCCTTTTAGTTCTTCGAAGCGAAAAGGGTTTGTCTAATTTCTCTCAAATTCATCGATTTCGTTGCTTTCTTAGAGCTCAGTCACACTCCGAATTTCTCCATAGCTAAATCTTCCAACTTTAAGAAAAATTAGAGGTTTATCTCGAGCTTAAGTGATTCTTATGGAGTAGAAATTTAGGATGGTTGACTTTTTCTTTGCCTTAATGAAAAAGAAAAAAAATTGTTTTTTTGATTGTTGATAAGGTACTTATCTTGGGATGATTACTTCATGGCGATTGCATTCCTATCAGCAGAAAGATCAAAGGATCCTAACAGACAGGTAATTTTTAGTCAATTGGGAATTCTCATTTTATGATGAACAAGCAAAATGAGTATCCAAATAGTTTGTTCAAAGTTTCTGTAAGTTTCAATTGAGATTCGACTTAGATATAAAGGATTTTAATTTTGCTTTAGTGGACGTTTTCAGTTGAGTTACATCCTTAATGAAAATCATATGTTAGCTTGTGTGATGAACGTCGATCATCTGTATATTTGAGTCTCTTACATGAAAGTTCTTGATTTGATGTTGCCAAAAGTCTGTTGTCTTTAACTGTATTTTCTGAAGATTGGTTGTATTGGAATTTTATGATTCTTGAAATCTCTTGCAATAACTACCAAAGATCTATATATTCTTCCCTGGAAGCTGCTCAAATGCATACTATTTATGATGATAAAGTTTGTTGTCTTCAAAGTGGATGTACTTTCAGGTTAGAGATTTCAGTATTAAGAACTTAAGATAGTAGTAAAATGGTGTTTTGATACCTAGCACATTTAGAGTATAAGGTCTGGACTTTAAAGTCTTAAAGGTTGGAATTGGAACCTAGGAGTTTGACTTTAAGGTTCAGAAATTTGAAATTAAATATTTGTACCCATGCCTTCCTTTTGTGATGGATTGGTTAATGCTAAAAGGTTGGGTTTCGTCTTGTGTCCATTCTCATTTTAATTGTTGGAAGTTATCAACAACATTGACTATCTTTCCCATCATATGCTTTGGCAGGTTGGTGCGTGTTTGGTGAGCCAAAATGGTGTAATTCTGGGTAAGATAATGGATCACATTTGTCTTTTGATCTCTTTTGAACAATATGAAATGTGGGTTGTCTAGTTATTTCATGTTCTCACTCAAAGTTGTGCTTATTCTAGCAATCTGGTGCATCTGAGACACAGTTAAACGATGTGAATAACAAAACCTTCATCTTTCATTTAGGGATTGGCTATAATGGTTTTCCAAGAGGCTGCTCAGATGACAAACTTCCTTGGGCCAAGGTATTACATTTATCTGAAATCCAAGAAATAATACAGAAGTTGTGTACGCAAACTCGTTAAAATTACAATCAAGGTAGTCAGTAAACAAAAAGTAAAGTGTAATAATGGGCTGAAGGATCGAAACAATGTACCAGTAAAGAGATGAATCTCTAGAGATAATGCAAATAGCTTCCTCCCCTATAATCATTTTGGATCATTTTCTTTTAATTTGCTCCTGCCAATTTGCAGAAATCGAGAACTGAGGACCCATTGGAGACAAAGTATCCGTAAGTACTAATCCATAATGATGTAGACTACAGTTAAACCTTGAACTTCTTGTTTTGCTGAGTATTGTGCACAGTTTATTGGAAATCTGTAATACGGTGAGATGTTATAATCCTCATACGTTTTGGCTCATTGCTAAACTCTGATGTTTATGACACTGTAGATATGTGTGTCACGCTGAAGTCAATGCCATACTAAATACAAACCACGCATCTGCGGCTGGACAGGTTAGTTGCTTTGAACATTGTTTTCACACAGTGGGTTTCTGGCTTGAGCGAAAAAATAAAAACTTTTTGAATATTCTATTCAACAGCTACTAAATTGAAAATGCTATATGCTATAGAACACCTGAGACTTTCAGCTGCAAAGAGTTTGAAACAGAAAGCCATATGTGGTTTCTGTCCCCAATATGCAGGTGTGGATGGTTTATTTGATTGACTTTGTGTTCCTCAAATTTTTGCAGAAGCTTTATGTGACCATGTTCCCATGCAACGAATGTGCCAAGATTATTATACAGGTTTGTTCTTCAAACAGTTCTGATTAATTTATCCAAATTTAGATCCTAATAATGTGCTGTAGTAATGTTATATGGTTAATGTCCTAGCTAACAGGCCATTTTGATATCAAACACCGAAACCTGAGTGATTGATCTATTTAGGCCAATTAACTTGATACAAGTGGATCATTACAATCAACAGGATTTACTTCATTATGGTTTTCTTTCTTTCAGTCTGGAGTTACTGAGGTCATCTATTTTGTGGAAAAGAGATTAAAGGACTCAGATATTGCCTATGCAGCTTCTCACAAACTCTTATCCATGGCCAACGTCAAAGTAAATAAAGTCTCTTAGATGAATAAGCTTAATATATTTCCCTACAATGATTGTAATGAGGATTCTCATTTTGGTATTTAATCAAGGATGTCTGAAATTTCAGGTTAGGAAACATCAACCGGAGATGTATCAGATCTTAATCAAGTTTGAAGAACAGTTACTCCAACCAGGGACCTAATTGTTCCAATTCAAACCGTAGGGTCAAATCCGAGAATCATAAGATTGTCTTTCAGACATATTCACTCAAAGACCGGCCCTTTCTTCTTTTATTAATTCTTTTGAAATGTTTATAACACAAATTCAAGAACTTTGGCACAAACAGACACAGAAGCATTACAAAACCAAAGATAATTTACACAAGAAAGACACCATGTTCTCAGACTCGGTAGTTTTGGGGAAGAGGCATAACACCGTCAAAGAAATCCCCAAAATAGCCAGATGGTTCATGGACAAGTCTTGCGATGATGTCTCTGAGAGTGATGAGTCCTTCGAGGTTCCCTGAATCATCCACCACATATATCCTATGGATCTTCTCGGCGTCCAGCATCAAGATCAGTTCCTTTAGTGTATGGTTCTTAGTGCAAGCGATCACACCGCTCAGTATAGGAGCTGAGGTATCCCCACCCTTCTCCAGATGCTCTCTAACTGCTACTAAAAAGTTCTTTGCTGTGATTGACCTAAAAAGATCAAGAGAAACCATTTGAAACTGACAATAACTCGGAACTCGGTATCTCTTTTAAGGATTTATGAAGTATTAACCTGTAGTCATGGTAGATCTCTGGTGCAGTGAGGAGAAAGTGAACATCTCTAAGGCTTATGTTGCCTACTGGCTTCTCACTTTTCCTTTCAATGACGGGTATGCCTCCGATTCTCTTTCTCCTCATCACCTTAAACGCCTGAAGAACGGGTTCATCCTCATAGATCTGAAGAAGAAATGGTGATATGTTCAGAACAAATAACTCAATGGAGCTATGAGTAAGATTAGAAATTGACCTTTATGATATGGTCCTTTGACATAATGGGAAGACCGACTTCAGAGAGAGTTTTGATTCCCCAGTCCTCAAACCAGTGAAGCCCTGCGCATTCTGCCAGCATATGGATAACTCCTGATTGTGTGATAATGTTCTCGATCTTTGCTTCACCTAAATCAACCACTGGGATGCTCTTCATTTTGTACTTAGAAAGAAGCAACAGCATGGTTAAAAAGGAGTTCTCTTTCTGCAGAGCTAGGAATGGTGCCCATCGGAAAGTTCCAGAGATATCTCGAACCTGACAGACAGATTATTCAATGCATTTCAGAAGCCGTAATCAGGGAAAAAAATCTATGGAAAGTGTAAAAGTTGTGGGCTATTTTCCCCTTCATAAAGATAGAAGCTTCACCTTGGTGTTCTTGTATAGCTCTGAAGAAGTAAGGACCTCAAAGAAGTTGCCAGAAGTTATTGCTAAATCTCCATTATCCAGAATATCGGCGGTGAAATCATGAGAGTTTCCATTGGAAACTGCAACAGTAGGGCTCCTTGGAGATGGAGGCTCCAACTGTTTTTCAAAGTAGACAAGTAGAGCAAAGACATTAACTATATAGTTCACTCAGTACCACAATCTAATTGATCGGGTCTAACAGGCCGCCTCTCGTATTTTCTTGGAGAACGATAAGACTGATAAAACAGTCGGATGTTCGAAAGAGAAGGTTTAAAGGAACACTGACCTGATGTAAAAGCCAGACAACAATGCCAGGAAACTCTACAATACCGATGTAGCGATCAATCCAGCTGGCATCTTCAGGCGCATCAACATCTACAACAGGCGCGCTCAAGACCTTGTGTTTCGATAGCATCTGAACAGCTTCGGCCAAACTTGTGTCTGATCTGATCTCGATGTCTAGATAGGAAAACCAGGAAGAGATATTAGGACCAAGTTTAAATGTGTAAGTAAATTGAGTTTTTCACTCGGAAGAGATGCAACAGAAACAATTCTACACTAGAAGATTTTTCAAGAATATACCACAAAGAGGACTAAAAAACTTAAACCAATAACTAGTTCTGACACCTTAAATTGACACCGAAAAGTTGGGATTGATTCCAAGTTCTGACTTCTAAGACTTTCTATAACTTGAATTTCAATCCACACCACATATCCAACTACAATTCATCAGCAAATACTTATCAAAAGATCATAGGAGGGACCCATCAATAAAGATATGATCGCATCTCAAATTCTACGATCAATCTCCATACATCCCAAAGGTCAAACAACCATCTAAACTTCATACACGATCATGAACATCCTGCAAGAATCATGATCATGTATTCAAGTAGGGAAAAGTTCTCGCCCAAACTCAATCAGAGCTGATTCACCACTATGAAAAACCCATAAAAATCATATTCCAACTAAAAATCGGACCTCATCATCAAATCCGCATACAACTTCTGTTACCTTGAGAATCAGAGGAGAGAGGGAAAGCAGATACAGGGATGCTCTCGAAGCAAGCGTTAAGCTTGTCGTTAGGGCTGAGTTGTTGGTTCTGCTCGTCCCAGAGATCCTTCACACGCATCCCTAGCTTAGCTTCTGGGCTCGACACGTCACTTCGATGCCCTAAGCTCTCGCTCCTCATGATCTTTATATCCGGCACATTCGCCATCTTTTCCGGCTAAACTCACAGTCAAAAGGTACCGACTTTATTCTCCGGTAACGCAAAAAGAACAAAAAAAAATCCTTTCTTTTTTTCCCTGTCGGAAGTTTTCTACAGTTGGCTTATGATCTTTTGAGCTGAATTAGAAATTGAAATAACCATTACGATCGAGACACCATTGTAGAGATCTCGAAGTGGAGAAGAATTCAGAAGATATTAGTGGACCCTTATAGTCTTAAAATCTTTTGAATAAGACCCTATATGTTTTTAATGTAATAAAAAAATCCTTGGAGTATCCAATTTCATCATAAAGGTGCGGGTTTATTTTGAAATAAAATGGATTTGATTGGGTGGAACTAGGATTAATTTTCTTATTTTTCCAAGTTTTTGTTTTGGTTTAGTGTTAAGGAAATGGTAGACTGTAGTTGTATGTATTGTACTCTTCCAGTAGACTTGCGACACGTGGAAGAAGATGTAGGAATCGTCTATGTATTGGTGGTGAAAGGGAATGGCGATGATTATATAATAATAATATATGTCTCCATTTGTCCAAGTCATACTTATCTCTATTGTGTCGCGCCAAATATTTTATTTATTTATTTGTATTAGACTTAAAATGAATACCTTATTTTATTTATTATAGCCGACCTATAATATGGATAACTATCCCTCTTTTTCTTTTCTTTTCTTTTTTTGTGATGTCAAAAATTCAGAGATATATTAAAAAAAAAAATTTCTATAACTAATTATTTTTTTAATTTTATCAACAGCTATCAACATTGTTTATAATTTATACTCTTCTGTGTTGCATATATTGAATTGAATGAAAAAAGAATCAAAGATTAAGAATAACTCTCTTTTATTGCTTAAGAAACTTATTCAAAACTTAAGTTATCTTTTATATTTTTCAAACCCCACAAGTTATGCTACAATCTAGCATCTCCTTATATTGAGAAAGAGATGCTCGATTATTGACCTAACAACTATTAGGAAATATTACATAATTAGATAACTCCTAATTATATATGTATATTTAGATTTTTCTCCTAAATATACCTTTGCTCCTTATCTCCGTAGGAATCCAATGTTGACTTCAAGCTTAAGTCAACAATCTCCCTCCTAAGCTTGAAGTCATTTCCGAACCAAAACCTTCATACCAATGAGATCCTTCATTTCCTTGAACTTGATTCTTCCAAGAGCCTTTGTTAGAATGTCTTGTCTTTTGCTCGTTCCCGGGAACATGCTTGACTTCTATTTGACCCTTCTCAACGCATTCCCTCATTGGTTTGACATACTTCAATCCCAAGATAATAGGTTAACCTTCCAAGATTACTCATCTCGAACTTAGAAGCCATCTCCTTCTTGAAATCTAGAATGACTTTCACATTCGTTCCAGACACAAACAAATCATCGACATATACTGCAATAAGAAGAATTTCTTGATTTACCTCCTTTCGATAAACTGATGGTTCTTTAGAGCATCTTTTGATCTGAAGTTCTCTTAGAATCTGATTCAATTTATCATTTCATGCTCTTGGAGCTTTCTTTAAACCATATAGGGCCTTGTTGAGTTTATAAACTCTCTTCGCTCCCTTTCACTACAAATCCTTCTGGTTGTGTGACATAAACTATTTCCTTCAGCTCCCCATGCAGAAACGCTGTTTTGACATCAAGATGATGTATCTCCTATCCATTTGATGCTGCAAGATTGATGAGAAGACGAATGGTTTCAATACAAGCTACCGGAGCAAAAACTTCGTCGAAATCAATTTCATGTCTTTGAACGTATCCCTTGGCCACAAGTCTGGCTTTATGCTTGTTAATACTACCATCGGAATTCTTCTTAAGCTTAAACACCCACTTTAACCCTATTGGTTTAACCCCATGAGGGAGATCTACAAGATTCCAGGTGAAATTCTTCTCGATCGAATTTATTTCGTCTTCACAGGCAAGTATCCAATGCTTTGATTCCCTTGCTTCATCGAAATCTATAGGTTCCTCATTTAAACTCATAAGCAATCGTTCACCTTCCTCTTCAGCTAATAAAACATAGTCCTCAAGATAATTTGGTTTTCTACTTACTCGTGTTGTTCTTCTTAACTCAAGTTGACCATCGTCATCATCATCCTCTTCTTCACTTTCCGCTTCACTTTCTTGGGGATCATTATCCTCCTCCGATCCTCCATTATTTTCAAGTCGTTGATCATCACTCTCTGTTTTCACCATGACCCGTTTTACACCCGATCTTTGACTTTCGTTGGGTTGCTCTGTTTCTGCGTACTCTGATCGGTCACTACAGGAACTCCATGATTCCCAAATTCTCCAGAAACAATTGTGAAACTTCCAGTACTAATTCGATCTGATTTCTGTTGACTCCAACTCCATCATTTTGTTTCATCAAACACCACATCTCCACTTACTATGATTTTCCAGATTTGTGGATCAAGCAAACGATACGCATTTAATCCCGGTTCTGTACCCAAGTGTACTAGTTTCCTTGATCTGTCATCAAGTTTCTTCAAGTGTGGTGTCTCCATTTTTGCGTATCCAATGCAACCAAAAATCCGAAGGTGATTGATATTTGGCTTCTTCGATCGTAGAACTTCGTATGGAGTTCTATCCTTCAGAGCTCTCGTAGCTATTCGATTTAAAAGGTATGTGGAATGTCTTATAGCTTCCCCCCATAAATAATTTGGAACCAACATGTGCTTTAGGATGCTTCGACTCATCTCCAATAGGGTCCGATTTCTTCTTTCAACAACATCATTCTGTTGTGGCGTATAAAGAGCTGTAAGATGCCTTTTGATCCCTAAGCTATCACAAAACGAGTTGAATTCTTGTGACACAAACTCTCCTCCTCGATCTGTTCGGAAAGTTCGAATTCTCATTCCTAGTTCTTGCTCGACCAAGCTCTTGAACCTTTTGAATTTATTGAATGCCTCACTTTTCTCTTTAAGCAATATTGTCCACATATACCTCGAGTGATCATCTATGAGGACGAAGACATATCGATTTCCAGCCGCTGTACTTGGGGTTATAGGACCGCAGAGATCGCCGTGATTGAGCTCAAGTGCTTTTGTAGCTCGATACGAAGTGGCTTGTGGGAACACTTTTCTTGTTTGTTTTCCAAGTAGACAAGAATCGCAAATCTTTTTCTCAAACTTAACATGTGGAACTCCAATAACAAGCTCTCTTTGTTGCATGAATTTTATCGTCTCCAGATTTATGTGTCCCAAACGTGCATGACATATGCTTGAATCGCTTGTTTGTGTCAAGTTCAGACACACATGTTCTCTAAGTCCCATACGAACCTTGTACAAACGATTCTTTGATCTGATTGCTTTGACGAGTAACTTTCCATCACGATCATGCATTGTCAAAAAAATTTCTTTCATTCTCACATCACATCCCGATTCAGTGGCCTGCCCAAGACTAATAGTGTTGCTTTTTAAATCCGGAATAAAATAAACTTCGGTCATTGTTCTCGCCTCACCGTTTCTGTCAACGAACTCAATCGATCCCTTCCCTTTTATATCTATGCGGGAGTCATCTCCAAAACGCACTTTCCCAATAATGGATTCATCAATGTGTGCAAAATACCTTCGATCTCCACTCATGTGGTTACTAGCACCATTGTCAAGGTACCAAAAATCATCTTCACCGGTGTTTGTTTCATAATTTCTTGGCACGATCTTCTCTTCATTCAAGTACACTACCTCGTTTAGCATGAGCTCATCGGCATCTTCAGTACCATTATTTTCATTCTCTTGTGCTTCTTGCAATTTTAGTAGACGATCAGGATAATTGGAAGCATAATGACCTAGGTTGTCGCATCGATAAAAGACTATTTTTGATGAATCTCTTGTTCCATTAAATCGTGATGAGTCTCTTGCTCCATTATAACGTCCTCGACCTCGACCTCTATTAAAAAAAGTCCTCCACGCCCTATGTTTCTGAATTCACCATTTAAATCACGACTAGATTGAGATTCCATATTTGCAAACATTAATTTGCTTTGATCTTCTTGTTCTTCTTCTTCCTCGGCAACACGTTCTTCATAAGCTTTTAAACGTCCCACAATATCTTCAAAACTTGTGTTGTTCAAATCCAGCACCTGTTCAAGAGAAGCGACTATGTGTATATACTTTTTCCGAGGAAGACACTTGAAGAACTTCTTGACCAGTTTTGCTTCTTCAATCTCTTCTCCCAACGCAGCTGATTTTGAGGATATCTCTGACAATTTTCCAACAAAGTCATCGATTTTTTCAGCATCTTTCATCTTGAGTCGATCGAACTCAGCCATCAACGTTTGCAACCTAGCTTCTTTTACTCTGTCTGCTCCGACATGTCTAGCTTTTATGGCATCCCATACTTCCTTTGCTGTGTCTAGCTCTCCGACTTGCAAGATAAGAGCCTCAGGAATTGACTGGAACAGCAAGGCTATAACCATGTTGTTCTTATCACCATCGTCTTTCCCCGCCTCTGTGATTTCCCATGCTTTATTCACCTTGAGCAGAATCTTCATTCTCATAGCCCACATCATATAATTACTTGAATTTAGCATAGGACACTTAATTGAGGAAGATCCTCCTCCTTCCTTCACTTTTCCCGTGACATCGCACCATCTTCATCCTTTGTCATCGTTCCTTCTTTCTTTTGTTTATCTCATAAGAAAGAAAAACACACTTTCTTTATGATCTTCAAGCTTTGATACCAATTATTGAATGGAAAAAAATCAAAGATTAAGAATAACTCTCTTTTCTTGCTTAAGAAACTTACTCAAAGCTTAAACTCTCTTCTATCTTTCTCAAACCCCACAAGTTATGCTACAATCTAGCATCTCCTTAGAGCATTATTATCGGTGAGACTTCTATGGGTTCTTAAATCAATATTTAATAATATTAACTTAATAATTGAGACTTAATAATTTTTTTCCAATTAATCGTGTGAGACTCCAAATCTCAATCTTCTTCTTCTTCTTCGTGATCTCTCTTTCTTGTAAACCCCCAAATTTTTCTTGAAAATCTACAAATTCTTCTTCTTCTTCTTCTTCCCCATGGGTGCTTGGAATATGGCTCGGGGCTGATTGATCGTTTCATGGTAATCCAATGGACGGCGATTCGATTGACAGAGGAAATGCGATTCAACAGAACGACACCGGAAATCCTCAATCTGCAATCCGACAGACGACGATTCTACGACGGTCGTAAACCCCCAAATTTTTCTTGAAAAATCTACAAATTCTTCTTCTTCTTCCCCATGGGTGCTTGGAATATGGCTCGGGGCTGATTGATCGTTTCACGGTAATCCAAAGGACGGCGATTCGATTGATAGAGGAAACGCGATTCAACAGAACAACACCGGAAATCCCCAATTTGCAATCCAACGGATGTCGATTCTACGATGGTCGTAAACCCCCAAATTCTTTTTGAAAAATCTACAAATTCACCATCAAAATCTTCTTCTTCTTCCGATTTGTTGAGAAAATATAAATAAATAAAGCGATCCAATGACATAGCGCCACGTGGCCCGCTGAGACGTATCAACCGTCTCTACTGTGTGAGACGTCTCATAAAAACTCAACAGAATTTTATTTTTTTATGTTTTTTTATTTTTTTTAATGATTTAATACCCAAGAGTATAACCAATAATAATGAAGAAACTCAATTATTGACCTAACAATTATTAGAAAATATTATATAATTAGATAACTCCTAATTATATATGTATATTTAGATTTTTCTCCTAAATATACTCTTGCTTTTTATCTCCGTAGTAATCCAATGTTGACTTCAACAGCATAATGGTATTTTTCTCTAAGAGTATTTGCTGACAAATTTGTATACCATATTTAATTAAATAAATTAAAAAAATTATAGTCTCAAAGAAAATGAAATAAGTATTTTTGGATATCTAGTAGCTTTTTCTCTCTAAACATAAAACCTCCGCCTTCTCTCTACAAATCTTCCTCCGCCATTTGCCGATTTGCTTAAGCTCCAGCGGCTCAGTTAGCGCCGGAGCTGGGTCTCAGTCTTTAGATGTTTCTTCTCTTCTTTTTTTTTATCGGTTTTGGCTTATCTAAATGGTGAAATCAGATATTTTGGCTTACAATTCATCAGCAAATACTTATCAAGATATCATAGTAGGGACCCATCAATAAAGATATGATCACATCTCAAATTCTACGATCAATCTCCACACTTCCCATAGATCAAACAACCATCTCATGAAGAAATACCCTTACCATCAAATCCGTATACAGTTTTCGTTACCTTGAGAATCAGAGGAGAGAGGGAAAGCAGAGACAGGGATGCTCTCGAAACAAGCGTTAAGCTTCTCGTTTGGGCTGAGCTGTGGCTTCTGCTCATCCCAGAGATCCTTCACACGCATCCCTAGCTTAGCTTCAGGGCTAGACACGTCACTTCGATGCCCTAAGCTCTCGCTCCTCATGATCTTTATCTCCGGCACATTCGCCATATTTTCCGGCTAAACTCACAGTCAAAAGGTACCGACTTTATTCTCCGGTAACGCAAAAAGAACAAAAAAAGTCCTCTCTCTTTTTCCTGTCGGAAGTTTTCTACAGTTGGCTTGTGATCTTTAAGCTGAATAAGAAATTGAAATAACCATTACGATCGAGACACCATCGTAGAGATCTCGAAGTGGATAAAGAATTCAGAAGATATTTATTGTCTTAAAATCTTTTGAATAAGACCCTATATGTTTTTAATGTCACAAAAAGATCCCTGGAGTTTCCAGTTTCATCGTAAAGGGGCGGGTTTATTTTGAAACAAAATGAGAAGTACGAGGCGCAGAAGAGTATTGACATAGCTTATTCACAGCATAAGTAATACCAGACCGAGTGTTTGTCAAATACATCAAGCGCCCAACAAGGCTACGATAAAGATCCTTATCAGGAAGCAAATCACCATCAGACTTAGAAAGCTTCAGATTAGGTACCATAGGAGTGGAAGATGGTTTACAATCTAACATTCCTGTGGAAGTGAGAAGCTCCAAAGTGTATTTGCAGTGACAAATAGATATGCCAGCTACTGTTCTAGCCACTTCCAAACCCAAAAAATATTTAAGTTGACCAAGAACCCGTAACCGGAAATGAGCTTGAAAATCCTGTGTCAACTTAGTAGCAAGGTCTGCAGTAGTACTAGCAATGACGATATCATCAACATATACCAATACTGCTATAAAATCACTGTCACTACAACCTCTGATAAATAAAGTATGATCACCCGTGCCCTGAACAAATCCCAACTGATACATAACCTCTGAAAATTTCAGAAACCATTGTCTCGAAGCCTGAATAAGACCATAAATCGATTTCTTAGAGTCTTAAAACAGCGTTCTTAGGCAATGTAATCCCTTTCCTCAGCATGACCAACAGGTAGTCGCATATATATCTCTTCTTCTAAATCTCCATTGAGAAATGCATTAGAAATATCCAATTGAGTTAAAAACCAATTCTTAGAGAGACTTTCAAGAGCAACTTAACTGAAGCCAACTTTATAACAGGTGAAAACGTCTCATTAAAATCCAAACCCTCCTTTTGAGTATACCCTTTAACTACCAACCTAGCCTTATATCTTTCTAGAGTACCATCGGCATGAAACTTCAAAGTAAATATCCAACGACAACCAACAGGTTTCTCACTATGAGGTAATGAAGCGATACCCAAATTTCAATGATTTCCATAGCACCAATTTCATTATCAATAGCACCACACCATTCTTTGGAATCCTTAGCTTCAGCATAGGTATGTGGAATAGGGATTTTGGTGATACAATTGATAAAAGAAAGATAAGAGGGAGTAAGGTTAGAATAGGATAGAAAGGCGAAAATTGGATGAGAAATATCATTGTTCAGATTGTAACAATGATAATCTTGTAAGTGTGCATGGAGTTTCTTTGGTCTGTGTTTGGGAAGTGGAAGCATAGAGGTGAAATCAGGAATAACAAGAGGACTGGTACTAGTAGGTGATGGAGGGGCTGTGATAGGTGGTAAAGGTGATATAGCTGAAGGTAAAGATTCCAGAGAGTCGAAGAAATCAGAACATACCTTAGAACCAGCTTTGACCATAGGAAAAACATCTTCGAAAAAGACAACATTCCTTGAAATGAATGTATTATTGGTTTCCAAATCCAGAGTTTATATCCCTTGTAACAAGCCGGGTATCACAAGAAGATTCATGCTTTAGATCGAGCTTCAAACTTAAGTCTCTGTTTGGGAGAAGTAGAGACATAACACAAGCATCCAAATGTACGTAACTGAGTATAAACCAGAGCAGTTCCAGTAAGTAGTTCAAAAGGTGTCTTGTTGAGTAACAGCTGAGAAAGAGTCCTATTAATAAGGAACACGGCTGTGAGAATACAATCACCCCAATATGGCAAAGATACTTGAGACTGGAACATCAATGCTCTGGCCACATTTAAAATGTGTTGATGTTTCCTTGATGTTTCTTTTCGACAACTAAATTATGTTCAGGTGCATGAATGAAACGGAACAATACCCTTGGCTTGATAAAACTCACTGAATTTTAACTCGAGTGCATTATCTGCTCTAACTGCTTTTGACTTTCACTTGATACTGGTTTTCAACCATGTTGATGAAATCCGGAAAAATAGTCAACACATCAGGGCCTGATTGGTTCAGATGCATCGGTTGCGGTTGCGGGAGTTTGCGGAAGCAGACGATAACGGTTTCAAGCGTTATTGAACGATTTATACGACTGGTGCATCGGTTGAAAACTGGTGCATTTGCGGGATGTTTATGACTGGTTGACAGCGGGTGAAATAGCGTTTAAATATTAAATTAATAATATAAACACACAATATAGTTATATAAAAAATCAAAAATCATACTATTAAAATAAAATATAAAAATCATTGATTCAATATAATTAATAACAGAATAGCATAAGTGTATATCTTATGTTTATTTTTAAATTTTTTAGTTTAGACGAAAGTTATGATTGTAATTAGAAAAAAATGAAAATTGTGATTTCAATGGAGTAGTTTTTTATTTTAGAGGTTTATGTGATTTTGAACATTTTAATTTGTTATATTTATTCAAGAAAAATTTATAAAAAAATTTATGATTTGAAAATTTTATAAATAAAAAATTATGATAGATTATTAAATTTTAATTAGAAAGTTTTAAATTGTTAATATATTTCGTAACTATAGTTACTAAAATATCAATTTTTAATTTATTATATTATTTTGATTTTTAAGTAAATTTTTTTTTTGATTAAAAAGTCAATTTTTTTTTAATTATCCAACCGCAACTGTCCGCAACCGCAAACGCTCGAGGGAAGCAGCTTTTGGATTTGAGAGGTTTGGAGTGACGCAGAGCGATATAAAGTGTTTTCCATGATTATTGTCAAACGCCAACAACCGCTACTGCCCGCTCGCAAAATGTCTTGTTTATTCCTGAATTTCGATTGAATCCGTTTATTCCTTAGCCTTTAACAAAAATACCCAAGTTGCACGAGAATGGTCATCCACAATAGTAAGAAAGTACTTGTAGCCATTGTAGCCATCAACAGTGCAACAGAATAGGGTCCCCAAATATCAATATGTAATAAATAAAATGTGTTATTACATATATTATTCTGTGAAGGAAATGAAAGTTTCTTCGATTTTGCCAACTGACATACATGACAATACTCATACTTCTTATGCTTATGTTTTGAAATCCCTAAAACATCTGAAATCGTGTCCAGACGAGGTGGAGGTGGAGATGGATGACCAAGCCTCTGATGCCATACTTCAATATCCACAACTGCATTAACTTGAAAATCTGGAATATCCAGCACATACAGATTTGCAATCCTTCTACCCTTCCCAATCGTTAACTCCCTGGTACTGTCCTGAATTTCACAAGTAGACACATCAAATATGACTCTGGAAGTTAGATCAGTAGTCAAATAGTTGATGCTGATGAGATTCAATCGAAATTCAGAAATAAACAAGACATTTTGCAGAACAATGTCTGTGTTAATCCTCACTGCTCCAAGTCCACTAATTTTGACCAAAGAACCTGTAGGAAGGTTAACTGAGCTTTCTACACAAGTATACAGAGGGGATCTATCATAACAAACATGATGCGTGGCTCCATAATCAATCACCCATGAACACTCAGACATACAAGCCTTGGAAACAGTCAAAATGCAAATAAAAGTGAAAGTGGAAGCAGAAAATTCAATACCAGATGGAGCAGAAGTTGTGGAATGAATCTGAGAAGGACTAGCAATATCAGTTGAAGAACTCAATGTCTGATTCTGAAGTTGAGAACTGAAGAAAGCAATGAAGTGTTGGATCTGCTCAGTAGTTAAATTTCCAACTAATGACTACAAACCATGATGTTTATCCTCAGAACTAGAACCAGAAACAGGAGGAGCTATAGCAACTTGAGCTGTCACATGAGTAGAGTTTTTTGATGATGTAGTCGGAGTTTTCTGAAAAGACTTGTTCTTAGAGGCAAATCCGGATGGAAAACCATGTTTCCTGTAACATCTTTCAGCAACATGTCCAACCCGATGACAAAATGAACAAATGGCTCTCCCTTTATTCGGACCATTTTGAACATAACAAGTCAGTGGTGAAATGCCTTCAAGAGAACCAGTGTCAGATACTTGAAAAGCAGATGCAAGAGTGACACTAACAGAGAAACCATTCTGACTATCATCTTGATCAAGGAGATGATAAACTTCAGCCAAGGTAGGTAGCACTTTCTTTGCAATGATTTGACGCCTAATCATAGCATAATCAACTAAGAACTTCACTATCTTAGCCTTTTCTGCTTTAAGCTGTATACGAGTTTCTTTCCCACAAGTACATGGACTGTCTGGTTCTTCAGCATTCTCCAATTGATCCCAAAGCGTTTTCAATTGAGTATAGTAGTCAGAGAGAGATATGGAACCTTGACGCATATCTTGTATTTGTTGAGTCAGATTAAATGTGCGTGGAAGGTTTGTGAGATGAAACCGACTATGTAAGTCACGCCACATATCAGCAGCATCAGCATCACTCATAAGTAAGACACTACGGTAAATCTGTGGTGATACAGAGTTTAACAACCACGATTTGACCATACTGTTGCATCTACACAAAATACGAAACTAAGAATCTGTTTCTAAAGGCCTAGAAATTGAACCATCTATGAATCCATTCTTATTCTTAGCATCTAAAGCAATCAACATAGCAACATTCCAGTCATCATAATTCGTTCCATCAAAACGAAGAGAGATGATGTTTAAACCTGGATGATCGCCACTATGAAGGTAGAATGGAGATTGAGTCGGATCAAGTAGATCGACATCGTAACAGCTCGCGAAGCTTCAGGAACATCGATTTGTTTGCCGGAAGAAACCGTCAGAGTAGAGACTGGTAGCTGCAGATCGTGTCGATTTCCGAAGAGGAGTATTCTCGGAAACACGAGTCCGAGTTGATTTTCGAAGCGGATTCTTCAGAAACACCATTTGAGTATGAAATCAAATGATCGGAATACGAATTCGAGCTCAGAAATGGTGAAGTCAAAGAGAAAAGATGAGATCTAGAGCTTTGATGGCTTTGATACCATATTACGAGCAAGATATTTGAATGAGAAATGAGGAGAAGAAAAGTTTGTTGAAGATATTTTCTCATTAAATTATCAAGAAGTTGTACAATTCATCTTATATACAATTAATGTCTACACTAAACCAATTTAAACCATAATTTAATATTTACATTGAACCAATATAAACTACTATATCCAATATACACCATATATAAATAAATACTAGAAAAAAACAATCGTCCCATAGAAAACGAAATAGGCTTCATATTTATAGCTAATGATGTCGCAATTTGAGACTCACAGTGCATTAAAAAGTAAAAGATTTGTATTTGTGAATTATCAATTTATAGATGATTCGTCTAGTAACCTGAGAGTTGAATAGGTTGGAAAAAATGATGTTTCGATTATGATCTATGTATATGTATTGCATCTTCTTTCAATATCTGGGTACAAGATTTGTCATTCTGAGGTTCTTAATTGTCTTTGAGCTATGGGTTGATTTTAAAGGACAATGCAGATAGAGATGAATGAAACACGAAATTTAGTAAAGACAACACGAAAACAGAATAAACCAAAAAGTAGAAGACATAAAAAACCAAAGGAAAAGTGCAAAAAAACCCGTAAAGTGGTCCAAGTTTGTGTTTATACGCTCCAAGTGATTAAAATGCAAGTCAATCTATCAAGTGTCGGTCAACCCGCTATACAACCCTCGGCTGTATCGATGACGTGACAATGTTTAACGCTGTTGGTTAAAGCTAACGGATATTATAACGGACCGTTTTCCTTGTCTAAAACAACATGTTGTTTTAAACTTCATGTTGTTTTTTGCCATAAAAACGGTATGTAGTCTAACATACAAATTTTTTAATTGAAGAATCTCGTCAAACTCTAAACAAATCAAATGCAAAAGGGGGCTACAAGTATAAGCCCTGTACAAGAGCTAAGTAAGATCTGGAACTGTACAAATTGCCTCCTGATTCCCCTGAGGATGGTAGACAATGGATTGAAGCTTAAAGCAGAGCAGGATCAACCCTAAATCCGAGTCAAATTTCACGAATCAAAAGCATTAGCTTTCACCAATTGAAGACTAGGAATCGATGGGATTGTTGAATCCAAACAGTGAATAAAAGGAGCAAAATTGTAGAAACGAAGTTAAACCCAAAATTTGAGAACGAAATCTAAGAGTGAATCAAACGCAATCAGCAATATTGTACCTTGAAGACGGAAGAGGAATCGTATACGCAATGAAAAAAGCAAAAGAGAGAGATTTCCGTACACATATCAAACTGAAATCGGAAAAACCCTCTACACAAATCAACGGCGGAGATACTTACCCGGATTTTTCTGATCGGGGTTTTACGCTTTTCCTGATTTTCCTTCGAAAAGAGAAAACTTCGGGGATATGGAAATTCACAATTCTCAGTGGATAAAGCAAAGCAGAGTCGAGAGCGTGAATTTGAACTCACAACCACCACCGTCTGTACAATCAGAATCTCTTTCTCTTCTTCCTTCTCCGTCGGAAACGGAAACTTCTCCTTCTTCGCCTTCTCTTTCTTCTTCCACCGGAACAACGAACTCGAGATCAAAGAAAGGTTTCATCATCGTCGTCGGTAGCAGTTGAGGGAGGAAGCTTAGACCGGAGGAAACAGAACCGAGAATTGAATTTGACCCGAACCGAGAATTGAATTTGACCCGACCCGACCCGACCCAATTTCATATTTCATATAAACAACATGATTTTCAGATTCAAAACGCAGTGTTTTATATTTTGTCATCAATATAACGGTGAGGGTTGTATAGCGGGTTGACCGGCATTTGGTAGATTGACTTGCATTTTAATCATTTGGAGGGTATAAACGCAAAATTTGACCACTTTATGGGTTTATTTGCACTTTTCCCAAAACCAAAACAACAACAAATACTGCCATTATTATTTTTTATTTTTACAAAATTTGGAAAAATCATGGCAAAAGAAAAAAGGAAAAGATGAGAACTCAAAGTTAAAAGGGTTTACGAAGCTAGTAGATAAATATGTATGTGGACAAAGGAAAAGTGAAGTGAAAAGCGAGAGTTTAGAGATGGCATCGTTGAGAAAAAGAAAGAGATCAAAGAGAGCTTTGTACTGGATAAAGAGAAGAAGAGTCAAAAGCAAACTTGCAACAACAAAACCAAAGATCATCGATGATTTACCTGAGAGCTTGCTATTGCCAACGACGTTTGCTTAGAAGGTTGGAAAGGCTTCGAGTTGAGCAACTATGTCCATTCCGAGGTTGATTCTCCAATTTGTGTTCTAGCCTCCTGCAAAGATGTATTGTTGTGCATGAAATCTTCATCTAAAGAATTCTACATTGTGAATCCTGTGACTATGCAATGGACTCGTGTTCCTGACCCCGGGGTTAGAGTTGTGACTTCAAGGCTCCCTTTTGGATTAATAGGGAATGGGACGAAAGGCTTATACCATGTTGTCAAGTTGATGTCCTCTACATCTTCCGTCTTTTTCCTATTTGTTTTTGATTCTATGCTCGGTACATGGCGTTTCACTCCGGTTAAACATCCACCTTGGTCAGAATCTGGATGGTGTCCAACTCAATACCAAGCCTTAGCGATACGAACTACGTCGGAGGAGGTGATTTATTCGGCGTTGGTTAACGGAATTAGCAAAAAGATCATGATAGATGAAGCTACAATGCAGCTGAAAATCAGTTACTTTCCGATGATTTTGAATCTTTGGACACCGATATTTCGAATGATGATGAGGTTTTTAATTACCTAATGCAAGTAAATGGAGATGGTTGTAGAAAGCTTTTGCATGTGGAGCTCATCAAAGTTGCGGATCAAACTCAGATATGTGTGGAAGCGACAATAGATGTTCGTGAAAGTGATGTTGTTGTAGAGGATGATGGTATGATCACTCTTCGCACATACGAACCATTGGAACACCATGCGTTGGTACATCAAGGTATACATGTGACTCATTTTGTGTGTTCTATCTTTCTCGTATAACTGGGTATAATTGTTTATTTAGTTTTGTGTGTTCTGTCTGTCTAGTATAACTGGATATATCTACGTATAACTGTTTGATTAGTTTTGTGTTATCTCTATCGGGTATAACTGGGTATAACTGTTTGATTTTTTTTTATCACAGATCACGAAGAGGTTTATAATGAGGATAACTTTGGTATGCATGAAGATAGTGAGCAAGAACATTTTGTGGATAGAGCTGGCCTTGTATCTACTCCATGGGAAGATGGTGTAGATATAAAATTGGGTCAAGAATTTGGAAGTAAAGATGAAGTGAAACTCTTAGTTCAAGTAGCTTCACATTGAAATTTTTTTGAGTACATTGTAGACAAGACATGTACAAGACGATATGTGCTAAAATGTACGATATCAGATAAAGGTTGCAAGTGGTATGTACGGATTATTGCGATTAAGAATTTAGATCGTTGGTTACTTGTAACTTACAAGAAGATGCATACATGCTCTCGAGCTGATGCAAGTACAAAGATAAAAAGAAAGAAAGGGTCAGCAAAAATAGTTGCCTCTATTTTGGAGCAAGAGTATGTCGGTATTTTGGAGATTCTGAAGCCGAAACATCTGATGAAACTTGATAAAACAAAAGCTAGTGTTGACCTATCATACACTATCTGTTGGAGTGGAAAACAACTAGCTGCTAATACTGTGAGGGGAAGTCTTAAGCAGAGTTATCTGATGCTGGAGTCGTATTTGTATATGCTACGAAAAATGAATGAGGGTACACAAACATGTGTTGAATGGGATGATCAGAATAGGTTTAAGTATATGTTCTTTGCGCTGGGAGCTTGTATTGAAGGGTTCAAATCCATGAGGAAAGTCATCATTGTGGATGCCACCAACCTTAAGTATGCATATGGTGGAGTTCTAATTGTTGCGATGGCTCAAGATCCCGATCATCACCATTATCCAGTTGCTTTCGGTGTAGCTGATGGTGAGAAAGAAGAAAGTTGGATGTGGTTTATGAATAAATTAAAACTAGTGGTAAAGGATGAGGATGATCCTGAAAGATCCGAGCGTGAACTAGTGTTTATATCTGATAGAAATGTATCTCTCATCAAGTAAATACGTGTGGTGTTCTCGCTGGCTCACCATGGGTATTGTATATACTATTTGTCTCATAATGTGAAAGGAAGCGTTTCTAATACCCTTAAAAAATGGTTGCGGGGCAATTCATGAAATGCGCGGAAGCTAATACAGAGGCTGAGTTCATAAAACTTTATAGTGCGTTCAGGAGAAGATATCCTGCTGAAGCCATGTATCTCGATAAAAGTGTTGAGGTGGAAAAATGGGCAATATATTATTTTCCAGGAGACAAATGGAAGAATCAGTCAATGGCGTTTTTGTTGAAGCAAGGAAGTACACATTGTTGCCTATGATTGATATGATCATAGAAAAAATAGTTGAATGCTACAACAAGCATCGGAAGGCATCCACTGAAGTACCCGACTCACAGAAGCTGGTGCCTTACGTGAACAACATTTTAGAGAGTATAATACTGATTGGGAAGAAACTATTATCGCAAGAGTTAAACAGCTGGTCGTTTGAGTATAATGTGATTGGAGAAGATGGGAAGAACTATGTGGTTAATTTGAAGGAGAAAACTTGCAGTTGCAAGTATTTTGATATCGATAGGTACCCATGCGTGCATGCGATACAAGGTATCATCCGATTAAGCGGAGGGAATGAGGTCTGTCATTATGAGTTTGCCTCTAAGTTTTATACGGTTGAGCAGTGGGTAATGGCATATTCTAGGACGATATATCCTGTCCCACATATGTCAAGTTGGTTGATTCCTATGACAGAGTTTAACTCGTTCCGGAAAGGCTTCCCTCCGCCCCACGAAACTAAGAAAGGACCTCCTCAACAAACACGGTTCTTATCACCTAGAGAACATGGAGGAAAAAGAAGAGGAAGGGGACGTGTGGAAACCAATTTGCAGGAATCCAATGTCCAGGAACCTAACTAGGTACAAATGGCGTCACTGCCAGGTATAACTACATATGAATGCGTATGACTATGTGTTGTTATTTTGGTAATTACTACATATGACTACGTATGACTGTGTTTTGTTATTTTGGTAATTCTCTCTGCCATGTATAACTACGTATAACTGAGTATGACTATGTATGACTGAATATGACTGTGTTGGTTATTTTGTCTCTTTTTCTCTTTACGTTTTGTTTCCTTACTATGTCCATTTATGTACCTATGACTGTGTCTACTTGATACTTAGGTAGCACTGAAAACATACGAATAATTTCAAAGAATTTAGAGCAAAACATATATTTTTACTAAAACTATACCTTATACATATGGTTCATGTATGAGTTACTAGCCACTTTGTTATGGTGTTGTCGGACATTTTAGTATGTGAAATGATAGGAAATATATTTAAAGTGATCAATTGGGCCAATACTACTAGAAACGTTATAATCCTATGTACTTACTACTGGTTATAAGTGAAAACAGTTGAAATATAACTATATGCAAACAGTACTACTCGAAAACCAAGTATGACTATGAGTAAAGTAAATATAATTTTTAATTCATTTTGCGGCCTATGTGTTAAGTGTTTTTTATGTTTTTATTGATAAATTGTTGATGAAAAATGTGATAAACATGTTTTGCTTATCTTAGTAGTTGCATAATACACAGTAGTACTCAGTATTACTAGTAGTACCAAATCCAAAAAATTATAAAATATGAGTTTTACTTTTCTTTAAATCCCTCCAACACATAAGTACCTAAAAAACACAAAATAAAATCAACCTAAAAACACAAAAGAACATCAGTAGACTTTTAACCTAAGTCATTCCCTAAAAACACAAAATAATCTATTGCACATGCCTAAGTCATGTGCACACAAAAGAACATCAGTAGACTTCCTAACCATTACACATGCCAATGTCATTCCCTAAAAATACAAAAGAACATCAGTAGACTTTTATCCATTTTTTGTCTTCTTGTTGTTCTTCTTGCGTGCTACTCTGGTCTTTTTCCTTTTCGTCCCAACCGCTTTCTTAGCTCCATCATCCTCTTTCTCAGCTCCAACCTTTTTTGCGGTTGCTTTCCTCATGGTCTTTTTTGTCCCATCTGTTGTATATGGTTCTCTCTTGAACATAGATGGCTTCTTCTCCCTAGCAGCCGTCTTCTTAATTATCACCCGTCTTCTGCTTCTTAACACTTTTCTCCTTTTCTTCTGATTCAATCTCAGTTGCTTTGTCTTCAACAGTGTCTTCTGGTTGACTCTCAAGTTTAGTTTCCTCAGGTGGTAAGTAAACCTCACCTGAGAAAACAATCATAGCCGTCTCTGGATTTTCTACTTCAAGAGGAACATCTTTTTTTTTCTGTATCTTCTTCTTCATGTTGTTCCACAACATTAGCAATAACATTCTCATTCTCTTCTCCTTTCTCTTCTTTTTCTTCTTCTTTTTCTTCTTCTTCTTCTTCTATCCCTATGTATGTCGCAACAACATTAGCAATAAAACCGAACCCTCATTCTCTTCTCCTTTCTCTTCTTCTTCTTCTCCTTTCTCTTCTTTTTCTTCTTCTTCTTCTATCACTATGTCTGTCCCAACAACATCAACAATAAAACCCATCATCCCAGTAACCTCAACTCTCTCAGCTCTCTCAAACCCATCATCCCAGTCACTCTTTCTACCACCTTTCCATACTTCATTTTCGAGATCCTTCACCTTGTTATTTACACTCGTCAACTTCTTCTCTAAACCCTCAATCTCAGAAGTCACCTTATCAAACCCTTCTTTGATATTCGTGGTCAGCCTATTTTCTATTTCTTTCAACAGCTGAACAATTCCATGAGGATTCTCTGCCGGATCATCCTTCTCTGCTGGATCATCCTTCTCTGCTTCAACAATTTTTTCTTCCTCTTGCTCCTTCTCCTTAGGCTTTCGGGAATTCACATCCATCTCGTACATCTGTTCCCAATAGATCTTCTTATTGTCTGCAAGATGATGGTTCCAACTGTCTGGCAACATATCCAAGGCATCATCACCTATTTCATCATCAAAGATGCGCACACAAAGAGCTTTTTCTTTTTCCTCCGGTTCTAAGATACTATGAATATCATGTCAATGTTATAAAGTGCAAACATCTATTAACATTAACCAAAATGAATTATAATTAAGAATGAAGTTAAATTAATACCTTAGTAGAACCAAGCGAGTTATAAATCTCTTCCACTGGCCAACCTTTCAAACTACAAGCTCGAAACTTCCGCTTGCACATCCTTGGACAGTCTTCATATGCCTCTTTAATATCTACTCTAAATTATCTCCCCAGATTTGGTATACACTCGAAAGCCAGAAGCTACGTATAGAGATATAGCACGTCAAAGGTTAAATATTAAAATATTAATAGATTTAAAACATTAATAGATTCAGAGAAACAATATCTTTACCTCCAAAGGAATTACAAATCCAGATAATATTGATTTTTCGTGACTAGCACCTTTCATCTTTCCGATCATGTAATAAACATCAAAGACAGAATCCTCAAAGGTCATTCGCCCCCACGGAATGATCTACATAAATCCGGATCCTCACCCATTCTAAAAAAGAATGGATCTATAGCTGATTAACCCCGACATTTTTGCAAGTACCGCGCTTAAGAAATACAAGATCATCATGCTCAAGCGATCAAAAGAACTCTTCTTCATCGAAAGAAGCTTTGCTTTGACATCTTTGACATTATGGATTTCTTGGCGCAAAACTGCCTCTCCTTAAACTTACATGTGTAGTTCCACAACTTCATCTTCGGAGAAACTGTTTTGGAGTATTGATGACAATAAAACCCACTGATCAGACCATGCTCTCTCAGAGAATACCGAATAGGAATACCATTCACCACAAACCAAAGATTTGTCTTCTCCACACATACAGTTCGAAGCAGCATAAATAAACCATGGAGCTTACGGTTTGGTTCTCTCTCCATGTGGAAAAGGTATTTAAACTGCGGATGTGTTTTAAACCAGTCTAACTCTAGTTTAAATTTTGGTGCCTCTATCATCTTTAAGAAGTGGGCCAAATCACACCTGGTTTGGATCTTGCATACCCTGTTATATTCATTCGGTGGGAGGAACATCTGCAAAGGCTGCATCGGTAGAGTATCAGATATCTCTATATCCTGCAATCAAAACATTATTTCAATCCTAGTAGTACCAGTCTTTCTAAGTACTAACAGTTCTCGGCAGTAGTACCAGTTCTCATCAGTATTACCAGTTATATTGAATATTAACAGTTATACACAGTAGTACCACTCCTACTTATTACTAATAGTTATACACCGTAGTACAGTCCTACTGATTACTAACAGTTATACTCAGTAGAACCAGTTCACCTAAATACTAACTTTTATACTGAATACTTAGAACCGGTTCTCCTAAATACTAACTTTTATACTATCCAGTACCAGTTCTCCTAAGTACTAACACTTATACTATATAGTACTTCATTTAGTTACTTCAATCACATACCTTCGAAACCATAACGGATCCTTCAATTTCAGATTGAGACCCCGCTACTTCAGTTGGATCCACTTCAGTTACAGATTCATGCGCTTTAGATGACTCGCTCAACCTACTACTTGACGCTTTTGAAGTCGGATCCTTTGAAGTCCTTGAAGTCCCTTCTTTTGAAGTCCCTTCTTTTGAAGTCCCTTCCTTGGAACTCCTTTCCTTTGAAGTTACTTTCCTCAAAATTCCTCCCCTGGTCTTAGGAGCCATTTCTGCAAAATCCACAACGAACAAATCCCAATTCAAAACAGACACGAAACCATCTTTTCCCAATTCATATCAAAACCGAAAACCCATTCGAAATTCTAAGACAGAGAAAGAAGAAGAACAAGACAAAAAGACATAACATATCAAAATGTTTTACTTAAAACCCCCATACATTTCTTCATATCAAAATCCCACAAACCTCAAAACCCCACTACAAATCAAAACCCCAAATTGATTTTTCTTCAAATCCTAATTTCAAACCCGATACTATATCAAAATCAAAACCCAACACATCTCCTTTACAAATCAAAACCCTACTACAATTCAAAACCCTTCTTGCAACCAAAAACCAATTCGAAATAAGAACCCATTTTCTGAAATTTAAGGATTGACAGTTACCTTGAACAGATAGTGAGACGGTGATGGAGTCGGAGATGGAGACGACGACGTCGACAACAATAACGGCGAACAACAGATATGAAGAACATGGGAGACGATGGTTTGGTTTTTCACAAAGAGAGATGAAACTTTGTTTTTGATTTCAGGTTTTAACGGATCCGGTTTTAACAATAAGATCCGATTATTACTCGGATCCGGTTTAAAAGATGGGTTTCGGGTTCGGATGTCTGGTTGGGTTGGTAATTAATGCAGATTCATTAAGGGTTATTTAGAATTTAACCGGTTTTCGAATTAAAAAAAAATCATAACAAAAATCAGTTTTATATGAGGAGTCTTTTTGAATAAAATTTAAAAGGAAATGGTTTATAAGGTTACAATCCGTGCCTTTAGCCCATCATAAAGACGTCCGAATACACAAGAAGTTTATAGACAAGGAGAGAGAAACCTAACTGAAGATCTCTCCACTACAATGAACGGAGGTAATCCGATAATTCTCTGCATAGATAGGTTGATGTAAATTATAACTTACATAGCAACGTTAAGGGGAAAATTTCTTAAAAATACTCAAACTTAATTTTATTTGCTGAAAAAATACATGAACTATTTTGGTTGTTTGATTAATACATCAACTATTTAACAGTGGTTTTTATATACTCCAACTTTCAAAATGTGTTGATTTTACATGGATCAAATTTTTATATAACCCTTTTTCCCAACACCAAACCTCAACACCAGAAACAAAAATTATGTAACCCTCTAACCTTTAATGAAGTGGTAAATTACCAATATACCCTAAACTAATAATTAAAAAAAACGAAAAAGAAAATAAAAAAACTAGATCGGAATCTTCTTCTTCTTCCCCGCGACATCATCCCAATCTCCTCACCATCACCATTGATCTGAATCGAAAGCACATTTGTTCAATTGAAGCCCAATCGGATCTTCTTCTTCTTCCCGTGGTCCGCGACATCATCCCATCACCATCACCATTGATCCCACCATCACCATTGATCCGAATTCGAAGCAAATTTGTTCAATTGAAGCCCAATCCGCCATTAAAGCACCTTAGGTGAATGAATTGAAGTGCGTTCTACTATGTTATAGCTTTAAATTCAGTAATGCAAGTTGGGGAAGGATCTGTTGGGGAATCTGCAAGTTGGAAGATATCCAATTGGATTTGGGATTCTCTCTCATTATCTTGGAAGATGGTATAGCGATAGTATCTGGGTCGAGTAGATCAAGTAATGTAACATCTCACAGTTATTGGATCGTAGAGGATTAGAACATGATCCATTAGAACAACTGCAGACTTAAAAAATGTAGACTTAGAACAACTGGGTACTACTGCGTTTTGGAAACACTAGGTAGAACTGGGTACTACTGATAATAGGGAACACTGAGTACAACTAGGTATTACTGCGTTTAGGAAACACCTGGGTACTACTGAGAATAGGGAACACTGAGTACAACTGGGTACAACTGATATGACTGATTTAGTTATTTTTTGTTTTTTTTTCAGCGGAAGATCGCATGTACCCACTATTGTTCAAGAGATTATCTGTGGAGGAGATTAGTTATTCGATGTTATTGGAAAGTGTTTGCAAGAAGGTTGGGATAGATTCAGCTACGACAGAACTGAAATTGAGTTTCATACCATTGGACACGAGACCTTTGAGAAAATCATATATCGTCGATGATGATGACGTTTATGTTTATCTAACGTCGATGGATGCGAATAAATATAGAAGTGTATTACATGTCGAGAAGGGTAAGGGTCTAGTTTCAAGAAGGAATCAGTTGGAGAAGGATAATGGTCTAGTTTCAGTTAGAGTGGAAGGTAGTTCAGTTGGTTTGAATTACGAGGAAGTGGTTCCAAGATGTTGTGGCAATGCTGGTGCTCTTACTCTTTACGAAACACCATTGGAAGAACAGTATGAGCCAGTGGATAATGATGGTCGTGGAGAGTTTGAAAATATATCTTCAAGTGATGATGAAGATAACGGAATGGATTACTCTTCAGATAGGAGTATGGATAACAATATGGAGCATGAATATATTCCAAGTGAGGAGGAAGCAAGGGATCATTTTGCTCAGGGATGGGAAGATGGTATAGATTTGAAAGTTGGTCAAGAATTCAATAATAAGAAGGAAGTGAAAGCTTTTGTTGAGAGAGGTGTACATAAAAGTTGTTTTGCCTTCTCAACAAACAAGAGTGAGAGAGATAGATATGTGTTGAAATGTCGTCAATATAGACAAGGGTGTGAATGGTATTTACGAACTACAAAGGTCAAGAATTCAGAGTGCTTTCGTGTACAAGTATACAACAACTCGCACACATGCTCTCGGGCTAGTGCTAGTTAAGCAGCAAGAATAGAAACAGAGCCACATCGGGATTAGTTGCTGGTCTTTTGAGAGAAGACTATCCAGGTATAATGAAGACCCTAAGTGCTAAACATCTCATGGGTTTGGTTCAAAGAAAATATGGTGTCCCACCGTCATATACTACCTGTTGGAGGGGAAAGAATGAAGTTGTTAACGAGTTGTGTGATGATCCAAAAGAAGGATACAAGCAGTTGTACTCTTATTTGTATATGCTAGAGCAAGTGAATCTTGGAACAAAAACAGCTGTTAAGCTGGATGACGAAGGAAGGTTCAAGTATGTATTCATCGCACTAAAAGCTTGTATTGAAGGGTTTGAATCGATGAGGAATGTTCTTATTGTGGATTCCACTTTTTTGAAGACTTGTTACGGTGGTGTGCTAATGATTGCTACAGGTCAAGATCCTAATCATCACATCTATCTGATTGTATTTGCTGTAACGGATGGTGAAAATGATGCAAGTTGGAACTGGTTTTTCGAAACTCTGAAAACCGTTATTAAAGATAGTAATGAGCTAGAATTTGTGAGTGACAGAAACGCAAGCCTCATAAAGGCGGTGCGTGAGGTGTACCCCGAGTCTACACATGGGTACTGTATCTTCCATTTGTCCCAAAATGTAAGGCTAAAAGTTTCAAACGTCAACAAAGAAGTGGTTGCGCAGATGTTCTGGGATATTGCTCAGATTTATTCAGAGCATGACTTCGGAAGAAGGTATGATGATTTTAGAAGACGATATTCTAGAGGAGCAGAATATCTAGATGAAAGCGTTGAGGTGTCAAAATGGGCGAGGTGATATTTTCCCGGAGCAAGGTATAACATAGACACAAGTAATTGTGTAGAGTCTCTGAACAAAGTGATTGAGGAGGCAAGACACTACAACTTGTTACCTATGATAGATGCGATAGTCGAGAAAATTTCTGAATGGTTTAACAAACATAGGAAGGAGAGTGTTATCTACAGAAAATCCGGGAGGGTCCTAGTGTCGCACGTGAATGACATAATGCACGAGAGATGTGCGGAAGCATGTCATTTGATTGCGACTGAGCTAAACATGTACATGCTTGAATATAGTACGGTCGGACGGGATGGGAAGCATTATATTGTGGATTTGCGAACCAAGAAATGCAGTTGCAAAACTTTTGATATTGACAAGTATCCTTGTGCCCATGCGATATCTAAAACGACCCCACCCAAAATTCAAAAAAATTTCCCCTCCAGATTATTATCATCACAGATAATAATCCTCAATGGGTCAACAACAAGCAATGCGGAAACAGTAAAACATCAACGACACATTCCAATTTAATAAATTCCATACTTTATTAAATATCATCCCAGTTCAACCAATCAACCACTATGAATAAACAATATCCAATGACTAACAACCTAACAATTCCATGGAAATACAAACCAAGTGAGACCCTAAATCATCTCTTCTTCCTCGCCACGATTCCACGGTCACAATTTCTCTTTACCTGCAACACATGGCAAAAAGAATTGCGTGAGTATTATCACAAATACTCAGCGACGCGGTCATCCCGTCTACATGCTATTTAAATACAAGTATAAGCAACAATACAATACCAGGATGATCACAGAACAAGCATACACGACCAAACAAATAAACCAGTCCAGAATACTCCGTGTCGAGCGACAGGACTCACTATGTCGGTTGACACAACCGCTAGGTGTCGATGATCAGTGACCCCGTGTCGATCGACAGGAAACACTGTGTCGATCGACACAACCACTAGGTGTCGAAGAACACAGGCCCCGTGTCGATCGACACACCACCTCGGTGTCGATCGACACGACATCGCAGAACCCAGAATCGAGTCAATCCTCACACGACTCGAATCTGATGCAATCTGTCAAGTCTCCTGCACAAATCCACACTTAAAACACACCAAACCACCAAGCAATCGTATTCCATTGGTCCCCTATACTTATACGAGCCTACAGTCACGCACTCACCTTGATTGGGAATGAAAAAGGATGAAGAACGCGAAGAACGAGCGAAGAACACCAAGACAGCCTCTGATTCTGTCCTCACATACCCGAAATCAGCACAGCAACAATCCTTTTCTCGTTCTATCACCACACACGATCAATCCTCCTCCAAGAATCTCCCAACAATCACTTCAGCCCTACGATTTCTGATTCACTCTTCTCTCTCTCAGCTTTTCTTCTGAAAACGGCCAAAAAGGAAGACAAACCCGTCTAATCCTTTAAATACCCGAGCCCTAGGGTTCCCTAAACCGGCCCGCCAAACCGGGCAATTAAAACGGACCTACCGGTCTGATTTAACCCGTGTCGATCGACACACACCAAGTCGATCGACACACACCAACCGTGTCGATCGACATAACGCCCCAAACCCGACTTCTCCTAAGTCCAAAACACACATGTCGATCGATACAACACGCCTGTGTCGATCGACACCACCAGAAATCCACTTTTTGGTTCATGGGCGTTACAATTCTCCCCCACTAACACGGATTCGACCTCGAATCCGGCGACACCGTCGCACTATGGTCACTAATAACGGACCCGAACCCGGCTGACCCTTCGAGATCACACTCACATAGAACCTTATCCCTAGATAATCCTACTAGAACATGGACAACCCTAACTCACATAGAACTTCCATTTCTAGTCTCCCTAGCCGATAGACAAGCTCTAACTCACATAGAACTCTATCGCTAGCCCTCCACATGACCTACCAGTCATCACAAATCCATGACATCACCAGTCATACCATAAGAACTCACATCTTATAACACATTTAATAAGGCAAAACTCATCTTATTAAATCTCAAATTGTATACTCGTTACAACATAACAAAATACAAAAATCCAACATAGCGACAAGCTAAAACTGACTCTGAAAACCAGAAAGAACTCAAGCCACCGCTTGCTTCTCGAACCACTTCGAGAACTTCGTCCTCATCAACACCTCTGGTTCCCAAGTCTCCTCCTCAATACCGTCACAATCCCACACGACTCTCACCAACGGTATACTCTTCCAGCGCAACACCTTGATCCTCCTCTCGAGAATCCTCACAGGCCTCGCCGCCAACGTCATGTTGGGCTGAAGATCCTCCGGAATCCTAGCCAACACCTCCTCAGACTCATGTAGACACTTCCGCAGCATCGAAACATGGAAGACCTTGTGAAAAGCCTTCATACTCTGAGGTAACTCCAACCGATAAGCCACCGGTCCGACCCGCTCCACAACCTTGAACGGACCCATAAACCTCGGACTCAGCTTATTCTTTGAAATGGATCTGTTAGGACCCCTCAACATAGCTGCCTTGAGATACACCTTATCTCCCAGCTCAAACTCCAGCTCTTTCCGTCTCCTATCGGCGTAACTCTTCTGCCGATCCTGAGCCTCTCTCATGTTCAGCCTCAAGACACGGATCTTCTCCATCGTCTCCTGAACAAAGTCTGCACCAAACATGCTCCTCTCCCCCACTTGAGTCCAGCATAACGGTGTCCTACACGGCCTCCCATACAGAGCCTCATATGGAGCCATCCCAATACTCGCCTGATAGCTGTTGTTGTACGAAAACTCTACCAGGTTCAGATGATCCGCCCAATGACCACCATAATCCAGTACACACATCCTCAGCAAATCCTCCAATGTCTGAATCGTCCTCTCAGACTGCCCATCCGTCTGAGGATGATACGCGGTACTCATATGAACCTTAGTGCCCATCTCTGCCTGGAATGCCCTCCAGAACTCTGAAGTGAATCTCGGATCCCTGTCTGACACAATACTTGCTGGCACCCCGTGCAGCCTCACTATCTCACGCACATACTTCCTAGCCAACACCACCACTCCGTCGGTCTTCTTGATGGCCAGAAAATGTGCTGACTTGGTCAGACGATCCACAATAACCCAGATCGCATCATAGGTCCGCGACACTGGCAATCCCGTCATGAAATCCATCGTAATCATATCCCACTTCTACTCCGGAATAGGTAAACTCTGCAATAACCCGCTCAGAACCTGATGCTCAGCCTTCACTAGCTGACACACGTTGCACGCTGCAACCCAGCTAGCTACATCCCTCTTCATCCCGACCCAGTGATAATACCGTTTTAAGTCCCGATACATCTTGGTCGCTCCCGGATGAATCGATAACATACTCGAATGAGCCTTCCTCAGGATCTCTTGCCTCAGATCCTCGTCTTTGGGTACACAAACCCGCCCGTTCACCAGTATCATCCCACTCGCTGAGACCACATACTCTGAACCGGTCGCCCGAGAAGCGTCAATCAAACCCTGATCCTTCTCCTGTGCAACCCGAATCCTGCTCAACAGATCTGCTTGGTTAGCTGCCTCTAACCCCAATGGCTCCTGTGAGATCACACACAACCTCAACGTGCTGATCTCGCTCACCAGAGCCTCCATATCTCGCTCCTGATCTGAAGCTGCCCTCTTCCGACTCAACGCATCTGCAACCAGATTAGCCTTACCCGGATGGTACCCAATATCCAGGTCATAGTCTGCAACTAACTCCATCCAGCGCCTCTGTCTCTGGTTCAGCTCCGGCTGAGTGAAGAAATACTTCAGACTCTTGTGGTCTGTGAATATCTGCACTTTCCCGCCATACTGATAAGACCTCTAGATCTTAAGTGCAAAGATAACTGCAGCCAACTCGAAGTCATGGGTAGGGTAATTGCACTCGTGCTTCCTCAACTGCCTCGAAGCATACACAATAACCTTCCCCTGCTGCATCAGTACACAACCCAGACCAACTCCCGAAGCGTCTGTATACACCACATAAGGCTCACCTGGCTCGGGTAACGCCAAAACAGGTGTACCGGTCAACATCTCCTTCAGCCTCCCGAAACTCTCCTCACAAGCTGAAGACCAAACAAAAGGGACATCCTTCCCTATTAGCTTCGTCATCGACTGCGCCATACTCGCGAATCCCTTGACGAACCTCCGGTAATAGCCTGCCAACCCAAGAAAACTCCTGATCTCGGTGGCGTTCCTCGGTCTAGGCCAACCTCTAATAGCCTCTATCTTAGCCGGATCCACAGACACCCCTTCTGCAGACACAACGTGGCCAAGAAAGCTCATCTCTCGCTGCCAGAAACTGCACTTACTCAGCTTCGCGTACAGCTTATGTTCCCGCAACTTCTCTAAAACCAACCTCAAATGCACCTCGTGCTCTTCCGGACTCCTCGAGTATACCAGGATATCATCTATGAAGATGATCACACGTCCAGATACTCCTGGAACACCCCGTTCATCAACCGCATGAACGCTGTTGGGGCATTCATCAACCCAAACGGCATCACCACAAACTCATAATGCCCGTACCTCGTCCGAAAGGCCATCTTCCTGACGTCCGCCTCATCGATCGGAATCTGATGGTAACCCGACGCCAAGTCTATCTTGGAGAACCAAGTAGCCCCTCGCAACTGATCCAACAACTCATCAATGCGCGGCAGAGGATACCTGTTCTTCACAGTGACTCGGTTAAGCCCCCGGTAGTCGATACACAACCGGAAACTCCCATCCTTCTTCTTCACAAATAACACCGGTGCTCCCCACGGTGAAACACTAGGCCGGATGAAACCCTTCCCCAACAGATCATCCAGCTGCTTCTTCAGCTCTGCCATCTCTGCTGGAGCCATACGGTAAGGTGCCTTGGATATCGGAGCTGTTCCGGGTTCCAACTCAATCGTAAATGGATCCAACCGTGACGGTGGCAAACCCAACAACGATTGGAACACATCCTGAAAATCCCGAACGACCTGGATATCCCCAACTGCAACCTCTCCAACAGTCTCTGGCATCACTATCGTCGCCAGATACGCCTCACAGCCTTTCACAATCAACTGCTCGGCCTGTATCGCTGAAATCATAAGACTTTCGGAAGTCGTTCTCACCCCCTGAAACACCAACCTCCCAGCCTCCCGCTCAAACACTACACGTCCTCGATGACAATCCAGATGGACCCTGTACCGATCCAACCAATCCATCCCCAGGATGACATCGTACAGCTCCACCGGACTAATAACCAGGTCTGCTGGCATCAACTCACCCGCCACCAGAACGTCTACACCTCGAGCCCACCCGAAAGTAGCTAACGTCCTCCCACCAGCAACCTTGACTACTCCCGGCTGCTCCCCAGAATCGCTCTGGATCTCGCTACTCTCCGCATACTCTGGAGTAATGAAGCTATTCGTAGCTCCCGAACCACTCTGACCTCCCTGCCTCGGCCCTGAAGTGCTCTCCTACTTCCTCTTCTGACCCTGAGCAGGCTTGCCGCCCCTGCTCGAACCCGACTGCTGCCTCCTCTGCTACTGCACCAGTGGACTAACCACCACAGCCTACTCCCTGATATTCTCCTCGATCACAGTAGCCGTCTCTACCAACTCCGCCCTCGTGGCGAACTTGCTCGCCCTGCAGCGAGTCCTCCGATCAACTTGAAGTCCCCCGAGGAACCTCCTCACCTGGGCCTGCTCGCCCTCCATGCCTCTACCAGCATGTACCAGGAGTCTACTAAACTCCAAATCGAACTCCCTCACGGTCCGATCCCCCTGCGTCAAGTTCAGGAACCTCGACTCCATCCTGTCCACTTTCTCCTGCTGGAAATACTTGGCATTAAACTCAGCCAAGAAATCCTCCCAGACCATCCCGGCCTGCACCCGCCTAGCCTCAACGCCTCTCCACCAGAGATGCGCATCATCATCCAAATAGTGCACTGCTAGGTCTACTTTGTATCCCTCAGGACACCTGATCGAGCGAAAGTTACGCTCTAATCTCCGCCGCCACTCATCGGCCTCCTCCGGCTTGGCACCACCAGAGAAAAACCCGGTGCCAATCTGCTGCATCTGCTCCATCATCCTCAGGTAGGATGGAAGCTCCTCCGCAACCGCCACAACCGGCTGCACCTCAGCCACACCCGGCTGAACACCCGCCACCGCTGGCTGAACACCAGCCACTACCGGCTGAACCCCAGCCACCACTGGCTGCATACCAGCCACTACCGGCTGAACCCCAGCCACCACTGGCTGCACACCAGCCATTACCGGCTGAACCCCAGCCACCACTGGCTGCACACCAGCCACTCCTGGCCGTACACCAGCCCCACCTGGCTGAGCTCCCGGAGCCTGACCCGGAGCCGGTACCCCACCTAGTAACCGCTCCAGGATCAACTGTAGCAACCCCGCCAGACAATCATCTCGGTCTTGGGCCACACCTACGGGAGCACCCCCACCCGGGCCCCCCGCACCAACAGCTACCTCGAGACCCACACTGGCCCCACCAGCCCTCACACTGGCACTCGTAGCAGTCACACCCAAAGACCCCTCCTGAAACGCCTGCGAGTCTGCCACCTGCTCCTGCGTTGTCTCCTGGCCACACTCACGGCATCTGACTCACTCTGAAGTCCTAGCCCACGCCCACCACGACCACCACGGCCACCACGGGCCCCACGACCTCTGCCTTTAGCCACTCTTGCCATCACTCTGCCCTAACCAGCAGACTACTAAGTACTAGAAAACAGAAAGTCATAAAAACACATACCGTGGAATCTCATTGAAGGCTCGGAAGAGATGATCTAGGACTCCATACCCACACATCAATCAATCAATTAACTTCCTAATCAATCAATTGCACCCGCCCTAGAACCGCTAGGGCTCTAATACCAAACTGAAATGACCCGACCCAAAATTCAAAAAAATTTCCCCTCCAGATTATTATCATCATAGATAATAATCCTCAATGGGTCAACAACAAGTAATGCGGAAACAGTAAAACATCAACGACACATTCCAATTTAATAAATTCCATACTTTATTAAATATCATCCCAGTTCAACCAATCAACCACTATGAATAAACAATATCCAATGACTAACAACCTAACAATTCCATGGAAATACAAACCAAGTGAGACCCTAAATCATCTCTTCTTCCTCGCCACGATTCCACGATCACAATTTCTCTTTACCTGCAACACATGGCAAAAAGACTTGCGTGAGTATTATCACAAATACTCAGCGACGCGGTCATCCCATCTACAGGCTATTTAAATACAAGTATAAGCAACAATACAATACCAGGATGATCACAGAACAAGCATACACGACCAAACAAATAAACCAGTCCAGAATACTCCGTGTCGAGCGACAGGAATCACTGTGTCGGTCGACACAACCGCTAGGTGTTGATGATCAGTGACCCCGTGTCGATCGACAGGAAACACTGTGTCGATCGACACAACCACTAGGTGTCGAAGAACACAGGCCCCGTGTCGATCGACACACCACCTCGGTGTCGATCGACACGACATCGCAGAAACCAGAATTGAGTCAATCCTCACACGACTCGAATCTGATGCAATCTGTCGAGTCTCCTGCACAAATCCACACGCAAAACACACAAAACCACCAAGCAATCGTATTCCATTGGTCCCCTATACTTATACGAGCCTACAGTCACGCACTCACCTTGATTGGGATTGAAAAAGGATGAAGAACGCGAAGAACGAGCGAAGAACACCAAGACAGCCTTTGATTCTGTCCTCACAGACCCGAAATCAGCACAGCAACAATCCTTTTCTCGTTCTATCACCACACACGATCAATCCTCCTCCAAGAATCTCCCAACAATCACTTCAGCCCTACGATTTCTGATTCACTCTTCTCTCTCTCAGCTTTTCTTCTGAAAACGGCCAAAAAGGAAGATAAACCCGTCTGATCCTTTAAATACCCGAGCCCTAGGGTTCCCTAAACCGGCCCGCCAAACGGGCAATTAAAACGGACTTGCCGGTCTGATTTAACCCGTGTCGATCGATACACACCAACCGTGTCGATCGACATAACACCCCAAACCCGACTTCTCCTAAGTCCAAAACACACATGTCGATCGATACAACACGCCTGTGTCGATCGACACCACCAGAAATCCACTTTTTGGTTCATGGGCGTTACAATATCCGCAGTGTACAGACTCATGAGGGAAGAATCGAGAAGGCATAACATCGAGATACATGAGTTGTGTTCGCCAAAATATTTCATTGACCAGTGGGTTTCCATGTATTGCAAGACCATTTATCTAGTGCCGCATAGGTCTGAGTGGAATATTCCTCCAGATATAGAAGAAAAAGCGCTTTACCTCCGAAGAAGAAAAAAGCCAAAAAGGGAAGACGTCGAGTAAGAAGGATTCCATCAATAGGAGAACCACAATGAAAGAAAAAGTCGGTTCAAATTACAGACATTGAAGTAGGTGTCCCAAGTGGTGCTGAAGTAGGTGGCCCAAGTGGTGTCTGATTTGGAAATTTTCATTGTTACAATCTGTTTGGACAACTACGTACTACTGGTTATTGTATTTGTACTACTATGTTTGAATTTATATTTACATGTGTTTCAATTATATATGTGTTTCGATTATTTATGTGTTTCAATTATATGTGGCATATGAACATTTAATTGTTAATTTTTCTTTACAAAATTAATTAATTAATTTGTAAAAAATCAAATAATAAATAATAAATAATTAAATAAAAATTTAAAATTTAACTTTGCAAAATAATCGTCCAAGATAAGATCAATTATCTTATTTATCTAAAATACCATATACTTAATATAAAACAATTTTTTGAATATCATATATGATTCTCCCATCACTCACCTTAAAACAACATTACACTTTTAAGAAGAGTTTGTTAATGTTATATACATTATGAAGCAAGGTAAATATTTTTTTGAAAATATGATGGAACATCCCCATGATGCTGAGTATTGGTTGATGGAATATCCCCAAATCTAAGCATCTTGGGTACTTCTCTACTATAGATAGCTTGAAATGGAGACATTTTGATAGCTGAGTGATAAGAGATGTTATACCAATATTCAGCCTAAGGAAGTAGTTGAGACCAAGAGGATGGCTTTCCCATTACAAAACAGCGGAGATACGCTTCAAGGCAGCGATTCAAGTTCTTAGTATGTCCATCTGTTTGCTGGTGGTAGGCTGAACTCTTGTGCAAAACGGTTCCCTGTGTAGCAAACAGCTCAGTCCAAAAGTTGCACACGAATACCTTGTCCCTATCAAAATTCTCTGAGGTTGGTGTTTGTTGTGACAAAGTTTCAGCGGTTGAAAGCTTCACTCATACGTCTCTCCATGGGGGAGCCATCTGCATACTCTCTCCCAAAGGACTACGATTCCAAATCGGTGGCTAGAGCATTCACAAGAACGTTCATACCGATTTCGTTGTTCGGAGCTTATTGCATTGGAAGCTTTGTGCACTCTGACTTTGTTGAGACGCAGAGAGAAATCTCACTCAATGGGCGCCTTGCTGCTATGCAACTTGTGTTGAATAATAGTATTGATGAGGTTTCGGCCGTGTCCAATTGGTTTAAAGATGCATTAAGTCTCGTGCACAAGAAAGTGGCAGTGATTCAGGAGTAGCAGAAACGTATTGAGATTGCTGAAGAAGCATGACAAGAAAAAGCAGGAGTAAAGAAGATATCTTTTGGCTAAATGAATAAATAGGACATCATATGTTATTGCTTTCCCTATAACCAAACATTTTTCTATCTCTTGTTCTGCCTTTAATTTTGCCCTTGTAGTAGTAACTCGAAGAAATGCCTTTAGCTGACAGAATTTACTCTCTTGGGATTGCAAGACTTCTCTGTTTTCTTTAGATGTTTCATATGTCCCACAAATGCTTGTACGGTAGGTTGTTTTTTAATTGGGAATTCCGGACTCCCAAGTGTGACGACACTTGAAGGTGATATATCTCATCCAAGTGTGACACATGAAGGTGATATATCTCTCCCAAGTATTCTTCTTACTAGTGGAAGTCAACTAGTATGTCACTCTTTCTTTTAAACCTCTACCTCTAGTTTTAAAGAAAAAACCAACCATAATATACATTTTTTTAATATCTGGCGTTGGATGCTGGAAGCATATTTATTAGTCTCACTCCTTTCTACCAATTGTATATATAGCTTGGTCAAGCGGTGAAGAAATGAGATCCCAACTCAAATAGAAGGAAGGTTGTTACAAAAGCTGTGCAGAATCTCCAGCCCCCATCCTTCTTTTTCACCAACAAAACAGGGTTGGAGTAAGGGCTGATATTTGGTTTAATGATCGTTGCTGCGAGCATCTCCCTTACCAACTTCTCTATCTCATTCTTTTTGTGTGAAAGAATATCTGAAGGTCCTGATGTTGATGGGAGGTGTATTCTCTTGTAGGGTGATGGAGTGCTCTTTGTTCCTGACTGGAGGTAATGCGGGAGGCATGCTAAAAACATCACTGTACTCACGCAACAAACCTTCTAACATTTCACTCTGAGTCCCTGACTTATGAGGTGACTCATCTTCAAATAAAGCTGTTAACTCCAGCAAGCACACCACTTCTGCCTCTTCAAGATTTGTCTCCAACGATTTGAGTGACACTTGTGACTTCACCAGTGATGGATCTCCTACCAGAGTGACCCAATCCTTCTGTATCTGGAAGCTCAAAGTGGGTAGTTTCCAGTTGATTCTGGTGTCACCTAATGTCTCCAACCAGGAATAGCCTAACACCACATCCGTGCTACTAGTTCAAACAGCAAAAACTCCTCAACTTCACTTTGAACCCTGTCCAATCGTTAAGCGTCACCCTGTCCCTGACATACATCAACCATGTAATAGCAGGACCAGTAAGAATAGCTAGGGCTTGCTCAACCTTGTCTTTCTCTAGCGTTTTGTTGGCTGCAAAACACTTTTCGACACGAGAAATCCATTCTTCAAGGTTTTGTCCTTCATAGGGGGAAAGATCCATTACTTTTCTTGGCTGTTCAGTTCTCAGATCTGAAAGTTGTAGAACCCAATCGCTCTGAATGAAAGGTGGAGTCATCTCCATGCGGCTGGTGGTGTTCCAAGTGGTACGGATGCTGGCGGAGTACGGTTACCCTCTTCGTTTCTAGTCTTCTCCGTTGTTGGTGTGAACAGCCTTCCTGGGATCTGTATCTTTCCATCTATGAAGGGAGTATGAAACCAACAAGTGTTGCTTCGCCAAACTAAGCTTTTAACAGGTGGTCCAACGCCTCCTTAACCCAAGCCATTTCCTTCTCCTTCTTGTCCGCTCGCTGCTCTTGACGGTCGAACCTTTGTTTGAGGGGCTCTCCGCGCTTCTTCCCCAACGCTCCTTCTCTCTCAAGTTCGGAATATGGGTTTGTCGTTGTCGCCATCTCTCGCTTTGATACCAGTGATAGCCGGTGACTATCGAGTTAAGGGTTGTGACGACAGGCGGTGACTATCGCGAGTAAGCTTAGGATTTTCTTTTAATTTTTCTGATACCCAACCCTAATAAATGGGCTCAGCTTAAATACACTGTGCAGAGTTGGATGGTACCTTTAGAAATATTGGGGAGTAAAGTTTTGCGGAGAAGGAATGATTACTGATCCTTGGTAGTGAGAATTGCACATTCTTTGCCTTTTTCCTTTCTTCTCAACTCTCTTCTCAAATCTTCGAACCACTCTTCCTAATCTGATGCTTTTCTTCACTAAGCCAATGGCACATAGAGCCTATCACGATCATAGGAAATTCGACACTTAAAGAGTAAATCAAAGGAGATTCATAGTATCCGTGGAAATCAAAGGAAATTGAGATACTCACATGTCTGGGTAAAGATTCTTCACACCAATCATCGTAAGCGTCTCCGGCTGCTTGAGAGATTTGATCATCATCAAGATCAGACTTGCTCCAGTTACTGTCGATCACCTCAGGTTTAAGATCGAATCCAGAATAGTTGGCATTGATCCCAGCAGCTCTCACGATTTCGTTGTTCTCGTAACCACCACCGACGAACTTCTTAAGATCATAGAGATTTGAAATCCTTATCCCTGCAAGCTCCAACGAGGGTTATTGAGAAGATGATCGAGCTGGATCACGAGACAGTGACTGCCAACGGAGAGATGTATGGTAGAGAAGGAGTCGTTGCGTTCACCCAATCCAAGGCCTACAACGAGAGTGCGGAGACGTAAGAACCTCCATGTTTCGGATCCACCTCCTAACAGCATTTGCATAATCTTCCATTTCCATTGATTCAGACTGGTAATACTTATGTTGGGCTTTCGTTAGTATTCCTTCCGAAATTATTTTGTCCATTTATATCTTTGTTCAAAATTCTTTGATTTGTTGGATATTTACGAAGATTGCATTCTATGTTACCAAAGCTTGTTATTCTTTGGAATAAAAAGAAAATTCAGCTCTTTTTATAATCTAAGATTCAAGTACAACCAACTGATTCCCATCACGTAAATGCGTGTTTGCTCACACCCTTGATTATTACGGCTTTGTGTCTGTATTTGTACCACTCTTAAATATTTCAGTGTCATACTTCTAGCATCAGTAACAGTAGACTACTTTGGTTAATTTTTTATATGACAGGCTACTGGAGGATGCAGTTATGAGACGTTCTTATAATGGTATATTATGGACTTTTCAAGATTAAATTCTCTGATCCTATCTCTCTGTTAGTATATTGTGAAACTTTATTTTTATTTCAAGGAGTTTGCAAGGGCTCTCTTCTGGTTTGTTACTTCCAGATACTACTATGGACAAGTCAAAATCATCAAGTGAGGTATTCTACCTGCCTTTATGGCCTTTGTGTGTGCGAGTCTGATACACATGTGATGGTATTATAGAAATATGCATTGCTGAGACTTAGAGTTGATTTGGTGTTGTTACTAAAATAATATATGACTTGAGTGCCTTGATCACACTGTGGAGAAGTTGAGGATATATATATATTGCTTCTCTGTTTGTATATGGGCAAACGTATTTGGTGTAGAATGTACTGAACATTAATGGCATTTCCACATATAGGATTGTTCTTTTGATTTTAAGTTAAGCTGGACTCAAGTTCAACTTGATGTTAGATAAATTAGGCTTTTGGTATCCTACATTGCTGCTTGAGCTCTGGAAATCTGTATGACTTTTGGTTTTGAGATTGCTGAAATTTTTTGCTTTCATTCATTCTCAGCTTTCTTTCCCTCTTTATTCTCAGCTCTGTATTGGACTTCTTAATTTCTGAATATAAAATTATACTATGAATATAATCTTCTTTAAAATTAGTTTTTGGTCTCATAAAACCACATTATTTTGCAGCTAGATTGTGGTTGGCAATTGATCTGGAGTTCTTTAATCCATGGACTAGCAACATTCAGCAGCATGAGTGTAATTGTAGGTTGTCCATATCTATTTATCTCATTATTCTCTCTTGTTTCAAAAAATACATGATTGTTATAAACCCATTATGTGGATGTCCATTATAGGTCCATGTTGTAGAACATTCTAGAATTACTTGTTCTCCAAGTTGTACTTTTTTCCCAAGTATTTGTAATCCTATATATACTCTCTATTATTGATGGAATAAGACAACACAATTCCTTCTCTCTTTCTCTTATTCATAACACGTTATCAGCACGATTGTTCTAGCTAGCTCACGAAACCCTAGCCGTCTAGCTATCTCCATCTTTCACTTCATTTCCATCAAGATAAGCAAAACCCTAATCCATGTTATACTCCCATCTTTGACGCCATCTCCGGTCTCTCTCCGTTTCCAATCTCCGATCTCACCACCACCATACGAGATAAGTAACCTCATGTTATATAATTGATCGGTTCATGCTTTATCAGTAATCGCTTCCTTTGATATGTTATCACTGATTGAATCATGTTTTAATTGCCTCAGTCTAATCGCAATTTCATAATTATGATCGTATTGCTTTACTGGTTTTATTAGAAGAACTCGGATTGTTTATAAATTATAATTGTCGACACATGATTTGTTATGGTGCTTTGTTGTTTGATTTGATTGCTTTGTCATTGATCGACACCTGCTTCCTCTCATGGTTTGAAAATTATAAATTATAAATTGATAAATTGTTGGTTTGATACTCAATGGTTCTGATTCAGTTCTTTGTTTGATATACATGATTTATTGATTTAGATACACAACATAATTCACATTAATCTAATCATGTTTGCAAACCAACAGATTGGTTAATTTCATTACATTAAACATGCCTCGGACTTTTATCTAAACATGCATAAGATTATTATTTGATCTGATTTCATCAAAAATATGTTTGTTGATCGTTTATTGCTTTGTGGTTTAATTTGGTTTTTCTATTCGGTCTAGTCTTTAATTTGGTTATGAGAACAAATAAACTAATAGATCACTAAGTTCAAAGCCATAGACAGTTGTGGGAGACTAGAATTATCAATTTTATTTAATTGGATTTCTTGTGGTTTAGTTGTATGGTTCGTTTTAGTTCTCTCAAACTGAATGCATTATTTACTCTTTCATTAATTATTAAAAAAAATTTGGTATATGCCTTTAACGATTCATGTTATTTATCGATTGATGACAGATGAATTGACTCTTGTTTAATCCAACATACTTTGACATCATCTCTATATTTCGATGCCATCTCCGTCGTATCTGTCCCCAACCATCGAGATAAGTATTATTTTATCAAAAAATTAATGGCATAGTTACATTACAATCGAACCATACTTTATCAGTGTTCAAAAATACGGCCGTATTGGCCGTATATACGGCGTATATACACTGGGCGGTAAGGAGCCGTACCGTTTTTATAGAATACGTTAGTAAAATACGGTTTGAAGTATACGGCCGTATAAACGGCGAATATACGGACGTGTATACGGCTGCCGTATAAATGTTGTGAGTTTTTTTTTTATTAAAAAAAAAATTGACCAAAACTTTATCGTTTTAGCTTGTTAAAAATAAAAGAAAACCCTAAAGTTAGAGACTCCGAGTCTGATTTACAAGGTGATATTGGTGAAGAAGAATCTCATATGGATGAAGTTAGTGAGTTACATGAAGAAGAATTCATATCGGATGATGAAGAAGAACAAGAACATATCGATTATGAGTCTGATGGTAACTTGGTTCTAGAAGTAGATGGCGAAGAAGAATACGAAGATTAGAGTTTTCTTTTCTTTTCATATTATTATTTGTCATTTGAATTAGACTTTCGTTTTAATGTTTCTCGTTCTTATTGGAGGCTTAAGAACTCATTACGATTTTCATTTGTTTCATGGTTCTAATTTAAGAAGTCATAAATTACAGTACTTATAAATGTGTATTTTATTTAATATATATGTTAATATAATTTGTATATATATATATATATATATATATATATATATTATTTATTCATTATTATATGTACCGTATATACCCCGCATAAATGTCCGTATATACGTCCAAGCGCTATACGGTACTCGGCCGCCCGACTAGCGTATAGCGTATTTTAGAACACTGTACTTTATATAATAATCGACACATGCTTCGATGTTACTTGTTTTATTTTCCAGAATGAAAATCATCAGATTGAATTTGATATAGAAGCGTTGGTTTGATTGCTTGGAAATTATGATGGGTTTTACTTAAGAATTCGTTAGTTCTTATTTCTTTTCACAAATCATATGGCATCGTGACTTACTTTATATATTTCATTTAAAATCTCATTAGAGTTAGATCATGTGTAGCCTTTTGGTTATTGTGATTGATTTGTGCTAAAATTATTTTGGAGTTCTGGAAATATGAAATAAGAAAAACTAGAATTTTGATGATTGATAGAACTTGGTAAGATTTTATCATAACTAAATTCGTTATGTCATGGATACGTAATAATAGGATTTGCTTTGTTCATCAGTTTGGTATTAGACTTGATTTGTTTAGATAAAGTTTGTTGTTGCATTCAACTGTTTTATAGCAAATCGTTTTATGCTTGATAATTGAGATCAATTTGATAGTAAAATATTCATAGTAAAATTATGAAACACATAATAGATTGTCACGCTTTACTATGATTGATATATGATTGGATATTCGTTTGATTGATTAGAATAGACATGCAATAACATCCTTATTGATCTATATGTCTTACTTCATGATTTGTGAAGTGCATCCTCCAATGTTTTGAATAATGAATTAATTGATCATAGTGTAAAGAGGTGATTATACGATATGAATGGTAGAAATTGTTGGAATTTTACAACAAAATTCATGAATCACATCTCATGGTCCATTCTCTAAAGTGAATGTGACATCTTATATGAGAAAAGAGAGGATCACACTAATAACACTAAGCTAAAGAAGTGGCTATAAAAATTGTCTTTAGTGGTCAAGACCAAAATATTTCTTGGTAGAAATTAAATTCTCACTAGAAGTGTGAGAAGAAAATATTAACAAGTTGATTATGGTCCATTCCCTGAAGTGCATGTGATGTCTTATATATAAGATCACACTAATAGCATTAAGCCAAAGAATGTGGCTATAAAGATCATCCTGAATGGTCAATATTGAGATCAAAGAGTTTATATCAAGAACTCATATTTTCACCAGAAGTGAGAAAATAAAGATGGTACTATACAAGATAGTACAAGAAACATATTGAATGCTTAAGAAGAACATATGTATATGAATGCTCTAGAAGAGCACAAAGATAGTATTTTTTACTGGATAAAAATGGTAAGAGATAAGAGATATTTCTCTAGATAAAAGAATCTAGTGTGAATATAATATTAAGAAGTGTAAAGCTGAGTGAAAAATCTTGAAGAGCAGATATAAAATTTGCCTATGAGAACACAATTTAAAATCATTGATGCGTTATACTCTTCCAAATCTCAAAAGTTAAGTATTAAAAAATGTTGTTGATTCTAGAGTGGCAATTCGAGATTGACGAACCTGAAGTTTCACCATCTCGAGGGGGAGAATTAAAGAATCTCACATATACAATAAGTGACATATCCAGAAAATTATGTTCACTAAGTTCTTCGAATAATTCTCAAAGGAAAAGTATGATCACCATAATGTGATATTAAGACTACATGACTTGAAGTTTGTAAGTGAATTTAACTCAGTTATGTTGAGAGAATATCTCTAATGTATAAAATCATAAAGTAGTCTGTTCTTTGACAACTCCCATCATTAGCTTTGGATTTTCTAGAAGTAATTTTGATTATGATATCTCCTGAACGGAGTAAGTGATTAGCGAAGCAATATAAACCAGAAGTTTACTACGAATGTAAAGTAAACAAGAAGTTTACTAAGATTAAATATTTGGCTTAACCGGATTGGTCATCCTGGTTTAATGATGATGCGAGAAATTATAAAAATTTATGTGGACATTCTATGAAGATATAGAAGATTCTTCTTAATGATTTATCATATGTTACTTGCTCAGAAAGCAATATGATAATCTGGCTTTCACCAGATAAATAATTTGGAATCTAATAGTTTTCTGAAATATATACAAGGAAATGGTTATGGGCTGATCACCCACCATGTTAAACTTTTGATTCCTTATGGTTGTAATAGACGCATCGATTCAGTGGATGCAATGAATCGATTGACGCATAAAATCGATGGATGCATCGATTAGATATTCACATTTATCTTTGTTATCAAACTACAACCTCAAGTTTGCAAGGTTGTTTGATAAAGTTGGTGAATTCACATCTCAAGTCTTTGATGATTATTCTATGTCCACTGGAATAAGTGTTGAACATCTCCAAGTTCATGTTCATACACAAAAATGGTTTAATATCAATGGCTCGCATCAAGCCAATGAATAAATGATATATCCCCCCATCATTATTGGTTTAGGGTTAGAAACCAAATAGTAAATGATTTCAATGTAAGGAGATTTCGTAAATGATTTGCTATAATAGCAATGTATGTGATGATTTGAACACCACTATAACTCTTTAAGAGATTAATATCTGAAGAAAGGATTTGAGAATATACCTTGGAAAGATAAATTTATCTTTAGATATCTCAAGTTGAACATCTAGCGCAAAAGATGTTATCTTAATAAATCTTGATAAGGTTTTACAGAAAATGCCCGATTTGAAGACTCATTTTTTTTATCCCATAGGGTTTTTCTGTGAAAAGGTTTTTAACGAGACATCAAAGAACACGCAAATGATAGACACTTAAAGAGAAATATTATCATTACAATGATATATAAAAGTCTATCAATCTCCCAAATGTATATCATACATTGATGACTTCAAATCCGTGTGGATATTGCAGTTGTTATGGAGGTTCCTTGTCGAGCCATTTCCCGCGCAAATGATGTTCTTACGTTGGAGAGTGTGAAATACCTCCATAACAACTGCAATATCCACACGGATTTGAAGTCATCTAATCTTCTAATGAACGACAGCGGGGAGATGGAAAATATATGATTTTGGAATGGCTCGCCAATATGGTAGTCTTTAAGGCCCTGCACCCAGTTGGTTGTTACACAGTGGTACAGGTGAGCAATCTCTCGGACACCAATTCTTTTGATTGTTTGTGAGGCTTGCATGCTGACCAAATACTTGATGTTTGTGTTGCAGGTCCAAAGAACCGCAGTTGATATGTAGTTGATTGGGTGCATTATCACTGAATATTGTCTCGAACACCTCTTTTGGTAGGGAAAAGTTAAAATGATATTGACCAGCTTCAACAGGTAACTGTGGGTTTTGTAGTTCCGTTGTATCATGTTTTCTCTGATGACTACTATTTACCCATTAGTAATCAAGGCTTTGAAATATCTGCACAGATCTTTGCAGTTTTTGGAACACCAAACGAGACAATCTGGCCTGGATTAACGTCGTTGCCAGATGCAAAAGCTAAGTTTCGTAAGCAACCATGAGTAATCTTTCATTTGGTGTGTAAACTTGTTTCTAAGAACGTGTTGGTCCGATTATGCTGGAAAAAAATAACAGATTGGTCTGCTTAATTTGTGTCTTTATTGCAGGTACAATTTACTGCCTAAGAAATTTCCTGCTGCATCTTTACAGGAGCTCCAGTTTTCACAGAATGGGGATTTGATTTGTTGAGCAGATTTCCCGTTTTCACTTAATTTGTTTCTATGAAGTACTTCTTCAGAAACTCAAGGAGTTCATGCAGAGTTCCCAATCTAATGTTGGTTTAAAGCCCATGTGTCGAAAATCACAAAGTAAGAAGTCTGTTTGAGTAAGGAGCAGTACTGATGAAGTTGCATTCGGATTCATGTGTAAATAGTATGAGTGGGCCATGAAACTGCAAGGTGTGTGGGTCTTTTTCTCTCGGACTCTCGTTTTGTTCTTGTACGCTATTGAAATTGATTTTACTGTAGAGTTTCTTTGAGTTTTTAGCTATTTTCTTTACTATCTGTCTAGCGATAAGAAAACGTCTAGGAGAGAAAATTACTTTACTTGTCTCTAAACATTCATTTATTTCCTTAAACCTCTTTTTACCCATAATCTTACTCTAGTGACTACTTGAAATGGTAACTCGAATACATTATTCTTGTCTGCCATAGAAATAGAATTTTATGACAGCATTGAGAAAGATATTGAATCTCTTGCATACATGACAACAACATCAACAATATAAACGTGGATATATATTGAATAAAAAAAACTATTGTATAACCACGAGTTCTTTGGACGGTGAAATTGACAAGAATCGTTGAGCTAGAAAAGAAAGAAAAAAAGGGCGTTCCTTTTCAAATCCTTTTCGTTTTTTTTTATTTTGGTATCAAAATTAAATTGATTGGAATCCTATAATTCATATAACGGCGCCGTTGTTTTGTGGTCGTTTCCGTCATCATATTGTACATGAGAAGACAGTATTCATAACACGAGTGGTTAGAATCGTTTCATGGAGATACTCTTTTTCTCAATATATTATACAGGATAAAAACAAAATTATGGGCTTTTTGTACCTCATTATTTACTTTAGTTTACATTCACAAAATGTAGGAAAGTAAATAAATAGCAGAGGAATTTTGCAGAATTATGGAATTTTGCAGAATTTTTTATGATTTTTTGCACAATTCAGTGAAATTATTTTGATAGTAAATGATAATAGCTGAATTTTGCTGAATACAGAAATTTTTTTGAAAATAAATGAATTATTAATTAATTAAAGTTTTTTTTGTCAAAATTAAATATTTTTATTTATAAATGTATTAAATTATACAAAAGAACAATCTTTTATTGATTTAATCTTCTAAATCCAACATATTACAATAATAGTTTTTATTTCAAGGAGCAATATTTATAAATATCTTTTTTGACGATTACCTACTAAAATGAGTAAGAACTTTATAAATTTATTCATTTATAATATTAATAATTTTTTAACAAAGAAAACAAAAACTAAACATTTAAACTCAAAACATTACAAATTTAAATTACATTGTTCTTAAATATATACTAAAAAGCACTAATGACAATCATCCCATAATTGTCGTTTGATTTCCTCTCGTATTGTATGCATATAGGCTCCATCAGTTGTTCCTTCTTGTTCTGGCAAAACATTTGCTTCTGCATATTCTCCATCTTCTCCATTAGTACGAAATGATTCTGCTGGGCTTGTGTTACCATGCAAAGATTTGTCAAAATCAAAATCAGGAATTTGAGAAAGTCGAATGAAGTTATGCAATCCAGTTGTGCTAATGATTACTTTGTTTTGTGTCTCGACGTCGTATCTTGGAAATTCTCATAAAATCCTCCATTTTTTTTCAAAACTCCGAATGTCCGTTCGATCACTGCGCGAAGTGAAGAATGCCACCGGTTAAAAAACTCTTCTTCACCTCTAGGGGGAGAGCCAACTTTAAACTGTGTCAAATGATACCTTTACCCTCTAAATGGAGCTAAGAATCCTCGCTTGTTGGCATAACCAGAATCTACAAGATAATACTTCAATGGCGGAGGAGTTGGAAAAGTTGGATCACGCTCTATTGCGTAAGACAAAACTCTTGCATCATGTACTGATTCGGGACATCCTACAAATATGTAAGTGAATAACATATCATAATTGCATATCGCTAAAACATTAACGCTTGTCTCTGAATGCCTATTATAAAAACGCCTCGCCTCTGCACCAGTTACCATGACCTTGAAATGAGTCCCATCTATTGCACCAATGAAACCATTAAAATAAGGCCAATAACGATCATCATCTCGCAAACCTGGGGTACTTGACAAAGTTGCTCGGGAGACTATCTCCTTAGCAATCTACCAGATAGTTTTGTGCAAGCTTTTAGACACTCTTTAAATTTACGTCCAACCGTCTCTTTTGCACGCCCGAATAACAGTCCAGCTGACTGTTGTGTCATATTGTGACCACATATCACAAGAAACAGTGCCACAGTTTCTTCCATAGAAATGTTTTTTGTACATTTAATTCCGAATTATGTGCTTAATGTCTCACATAGACGTGTAAACACTTCTATGCGCATCCTTAAGAGATGTAAACAATCTCTTGGATAATTATAAATCCTTGTCTGAATGTTGCACCATCCTAAACCCCATTCAATCTCCATTGGTTTTCGATGATAATACTTTTTGTAGTAGTCTATCACAGGCTTGAATAAGGCTTCCATGATATCCATGTGCTCCAAAAAAATTAGTTCAAATAGCTCATCTTCTGTGAGATTATGTAATCCATGTGAATGTAACTTGATAATGCGAGGAACCTGAACAAAAATATAACTTCATTAAACGAGAAACAAATACATAAACTAGTATCACTTAAATAAAACATTATTTGATAATATAACATTATTTGTCATTTAGTTTTCTCCATCATTATCGTTGTTTCCGATTCTTCGATTAAAATCAGACAAATTAAAACGTTTGAGTAACTCAGCTGCAGACGCTGGTTTAAACTACAAACCCTCACTAGAGACAACTCTAGCATTTTGAGATGCATTAAATTGTTGGTTAGAGTTTGAAACATGAAATCCTTGTCTTCTTGTGAATTGCTTCGGAGAGCTGGAACCACCAAAATGCATAGTACCATCACCACCAAAATTTGAGCTACCCCCAATATTTGAAGTACTTCCACCACCACCACTGTTAAACTGTGCAAATCCTCCTACACTTGGAGACCCTGATCCACTACCAAATGATCCTCTACTGCTTGGTCCACTAGAACAACTAAGTTGGCGTTTTCAAGAACTACCACGGAAAGTACCACTTCGATCATAACCTGTTGCCCCTTCCAAAAAACGAACTCTCTCTTCGTTACTCTTGAGTAACACAAACCTCTTTTGCTTAAACGAATCTCTCAAAATCTGTGATGATGCCCACCAAAAATCTGTAAATTTCTCTACATCTTCTAACTCATTGTTGTAACCAAGATTCACGCTCATAATCCTCATTCGCTTGGCTACGTGCATTGAGCATTTGGATTGGTGTTTGCATATTTGCAAGATATAACTCGATATTGTTTAGGTGTGTGTCCATAACAGCTCTTCTTCGGAAGGTTTGAGTTGTTTGTCGACTAGATGAATCTCGTCCTCTGTTGTTGCTTCTACCACGTCTATTACCACCTTGTCTAGATTGTCGTTGCTGCGTAGGTATCCCAATTGGAATTGAGGGCGCGGTAGGAGGGTTTCCCATTGGTTGTGGTGGTTGATATTCAGCTTCAAAATTGAAATTATTCTGAGTTTCAGGTACATTATCAGGGAAGTTTTCTTCGTCGTCTTCTTCTTCTAGCTAGTGTTCTTCTTCATCATTGTCTTCCACTATGTCATCTATTTGACTAGCTGAAATCATGTTGTCATTTACAAGACAATGGGGGCCAAAAATCCTGTGCATAACCTCTATGTGTGGCAGAGGATTTTTTTTTAGCCTAGACGCTGCTCCTTGAGTCTCCTACATCATATAATATTTTAAAGTCAATATAGTAATGTGTGAATATATATTTACGATTAAAAATAAACACATATATATATACACACACATAATTAAAAACATTACCTTGTTTCGATCTTTCCACCAGCATGGTTCCAATCGAGACACCCGTACGACGAACAAGTCTCATATAAATCGTATACAAAGCTTTAAAGTCATCATGTTTGTACTTACCTTTCTCCCAGTCAATCTTATATCATGCCTGCTCGTGAAACTTCTTGAGTATTCTGATTTTACCCTCTCTAAATGGTATACTCGAAATATAGTTTATCTTTTGCATTTCTTTGTCTAATAATTGAATGGATATGGAAGTGGAGGTTGGCAACCATCTAAAATAGGATTATAATTAAAATTGCACAATTCAGCAAATTAACAAAATTAGATATAAAATTTAGTGTATAATAATTTTTTTTGAAATAAAAATATAACGAATTATTTTCGTTTGATGGTCCATCACCCGTATATCCCGCTCCAATCATCGTTGTATTTCTGATAATTAAAAAATATTAACAAAATTATTAGTGTTTATCAAATTTATAAACTATAATCGATCACGTGTACATATTTAATCATATAAATTAAAACATAAATGTGCATGTTCCATTTATAAATAGAAAAATGATATAACATATCATATCAAATTTTAAAAATTTATGTAAACTAATAATTATATTTTAAATAATAAAAACTGAAATTTAATTAAAAGAGAATTTAAAAAATATTATAGGCATAATAATTAATTAACGTTAATTAACAAAGAATGAAAGTTTGTTATAAAGAAAGTAAAATAATTTACGATAGTTTTAATATGATTTAAACAATCTTTATAAGATACGCTATAACTTTCACTAACCAAAATATTTTTTATATACAAAAAAAAAATTAGTTATGTAAACTTACTTGATTTTGTTGTGTGCTTTTCCAAAAAAAATTTATTCTCTACTTTTTTTCTCTCTTAGAACAAATTTTTGTACTAGTTTTATGTTAGTATAATGAAACTATTATAAACTTATATAGACAAACTATAAAATGTATCCGTGATATTTTTTTGTACCTTTATTTGTTGTTTTTTTCCTATTTAGCATTGGTTTTTACAATGTTATCTACAAATATCTGATTTTTTCACATGCTGGCACACAACTAAAAAAAACTATACATAAAATCTGCAAACTTTTTCGATCAAAAAAAACAAAAAAATTTTTTTGCAAACTTCCACAAATATAACTGGTGTAAATACACAAAAAGATTCCCACTTTCCACAACTTTTACTACACCATTTAGGCCCGTTATGTTGTTCCAAAACCAACTTTAGTAGTACTTCGCAATTATTTTTTTAACGTGTGGATTTATTATTTATTGCAAATTATGAGTAATATTACAAAGATAAATTTACTACGGACAATTCACTCCGACCCTATTAGATCCACGACAAACGACACTTTCTACTCTATGCTTATGATGGACACCTTCTACCTATAATGCGTAGAATCACGGCAAACGGCTAGAGAACTCATGTAGCTTGCATCCAATCTGCATATTTATTAATAAATCGCATCATCTGAGAATCAAATCTCAGACCTCTCGATGTAGAAACACTAATTAACCATTAGTACTTGTTGTTTGTAATTTCGTATATATATCATCGTATCAATCATATTAGTCTTAAAATGCATAGTTTTCTTTATTGAAGATATTTTATTTAAAGTAAAGAAATTATACGTTTTTTTTATCATTATTCATCTAAGCTATTTTTTATCTTGTTTTAATACAACAGAACCCGACAAAGGACAAATCATTTCCATGAGGAAAGCTAGCGGGCACATAAACTCCCCTAGAGCCACAAACTTAGACAAGGAAAAGTACATAGCTATATTACTACCCACAAAACTTAAAATTAACATCATGAAATAACATGCCAAGCTATCACTGTAAAAGAGACAAGAACAATTAGAACCTAAGCGCCAATCCTCCGGACTCCTAGACAATTTTCTGGAAAAAAACCAAGCGGATACAAAAGACTTGACAAATTAAAGAAGACCAAGGAAGAGAGACACCAGCATGAAAGTTGGGAGAGGTATTGCCCCGAAATCAGTCTCTTTCACATCAAAAAAATCAAGGCAGAGATCGGCTATCCATTTAGAGATACCGTAGACATGACAAGCGCTTTGCTCCAAAAACTTGACTTCTTTACTAGCAAACTCGGGGAGGATGATATCATAAGAAACATATCAGGCGCGACAAGAGAAGAGACAGGCAAAGTCAATCTAGTAAAATTAGGCTCGTAACTCTCCACCAAAGCCACTACAACGACCCAAATTGAGAGACATCAAGAGCCCAAACAATTACCACCGAGCCATAGGAGAATAAACCAAGAATTAGAACTGAAGAGAGATAAGCAAAATTCTAGCGAAAGCAACTATGTTGCACCGTCAAAATCTCCGCCTTCTCTCTAAAGCAGATAAAAAAACTTTTCTGTTAGATGTAGCTCTAGCGGCTTCGTTAGCGCCGGAGCTGCGTCCTCTATTATAATATATGACAATAACAATAACAGAGAGATATATAGTTTTTCATTCTTAAAAAAATGCATAATACTTGGTGAAAAAAAACTATGGGTGATTTGCTTAGAAAAAACGTGGTGTTTTGGACACACGTGTTTGAAAATAATTCCCACGAATTGAAACATATAAGAGAAGCGCGTGCAAAAATGAAAAAGCCCAATGGGAACTGTATTTGATCATTAATCTTCCAATCAGGTTGGTGCCAACATTTGTTTTTTTCTCTTTTCTTCGTTTCAATGTCTACATCAACATTTCAGCTCGAGAATTATTTAACATCCGACCATCTAATCAAAAATATAATCGCTCAACTGTTTTTTTTGTTAATTGGTACAATTTTTTTTTTTTTTTGGTGTGAAAATTAGTACAGTTGTTTTTGAAAACGTTATAATTATAAGTCTATAAGATAAACCAAGGCTAAGTTCATATTTTAGAGCTATCTTTTGCATTTTAAGCTACCAATCGATTCAAATTACAACTACTACTAATACTTATATTATATTCTGAAAATCACTGTTAAATTCAAATTTGGATCTACAGAATATTACTAAAAGGTTGGATGGGCCATATTATTTTAACCATTAATGGAGATGTCGTATATCATTTGAGTTTTGGTTAACCGTTTTGGTAAAATATTATGTATATACTGTTGACAACTTCATAATACATAACTTTTACTATAATATTGTTAGTTTATTTAGTATAATTTTTTGGTGTCATAGTTTCTGTAGTAGTTTTGCGACTTTTGTCAGCGAATATGCCACGTGACGAGCTTTTGACACACTACTCCAAAACGTTTACAACACGCCAAATTTTGGAAGACAAATTGTGGCTCAGATGGACTCTAGTGATAAAAAAAAGAAAGATCAGGAATTTAATAAAAAATCATATTTTTGTTTTTACAGTGGAAAAAAAAGAAGAGTGTAAATATCTTATTATACTTTATAAAAAAGGTATTTCTAGAAAAAGTGTAGAATGTATTTTATAACATCATCCAACTGACAGTAATTCACACTCAAAAAAATTACACAATTTTCTCGAGGAACCTATTACTAAATCAAAAGTCAAACCCATCTAAAAGTAACTGGATTAAATAGTATCATCTTTTCGTTAAACACATTCAGATAAACAAGTAAAAGAAATCACCGAAATAGTAGTATCGGGTATGTTTAAGATTATTGGTTATTATTAATAATAATTTAAGATTAATTTTATTAGTAGTTAAATTTTTGAGATTCAATTAGATTTTTATGATTTTGGTATGTTTATTGGTGATACTCAAAGAAGTTCAAAAGAAGAAAAAAATTTATATTTATAGCTAACAGATAAGTAGTACATCACACCTCCTCTTTTGTCTGATCTTTTTCTGCATATTACCAAAAAAAACCAGAATCAATTAGTGAAAAAGCATGAACAAGAACAGAAGCTAACTAAAAATTAACTTGACAAAAACAAAAGCTAACTAAAAATAAACTTGACAAAAACATAAGCTAACTAAAAATGAACTAACAATGAACCAGAATGAAGAACTAACAATGAATCAGAATGTGAAACTTACCAGCGCACATCTCAGCAATTAACTTGTTCTTCAGTGTGAGTTCTCCCTGTGAAAGTGGTTCGGACTTGAGAATGAGACCCTCAAGGATTTTCTGCTTTGATAGTCTTTCCTTAACAAGGTTGTCCTTATCCTTTATTACCCACATCTCCTTAAGCACTTTCAAAGAGCTCTCCTCTGTTTCTTCACTCTTCCCCTTACCTCTCTTCTTCTCTTTCACCTTCGACGCCTTAACACCTAAGGGTCTCTCCTCTGATTCTTCCTCCACATGACATGCCGTGTTGGAGGTGGAGGAATTAAGTGTTGCCTCATTTAGCCTATTACGCTTGGAGCTTGTTTTGGTCTTTTCAGTGATGAAAGTGCACTATTTCTGATATTGTCTTAACAGCCTCCAAGCGTGTTCCAAGGTGAACTTCACCTTGTTATCAGACAAGTAAAGCTGGTAAGCCACCTCTACAAAATCCTCCTCATTCTGGCCACTCTTTTCGTTACGCTTCGCATACTCATAACAGCCGGCAAACTTGATAACAGTCTCACTCAATTTTCCCCATTTTTGCTTACATACATTGGCCTCCCTCTTAAGCCGATTGGCCACAGCTCGAGTTGCAACATATTATGCTGCAACTCTTTGCCAAAATGTCCTTCTTCTCTGTTCATTACCCACTATTGCATCTTTAGAGTTGTTAAGCCAAGCATTGACAAAAACTTTCTCTTTAGTGGCTGTCCATCTCTGCCTAAGTTTCCTATGGTCAGTTGAAGGTGATTGTGGTTGGGAAAATATTTCTGGAAAGACGATCTCTTGTTGGCTGTTCAAGAGATCGGTGAAGTTTGGATTGGTAAATGGATTGGAAAAATTTATATCCATTTCAGATTTGAGAGGAGCTAAGCAAAGAGTTTGGTTAGAGTTTGTTCTGCTCAAGTGAGATTATGAGTCATTAAGCAGATAGTTTTTTCATTTCGGGTTAGGTTTGGAAATTTAAGTCATTAAGTTAGCTGTCTAATGTCTCATCACCATCAATTACCAATAACTTTACTTCAGTTTAGGTGTAAATTATATTAGTTCAGTTAACTTACTATTAGTTATATGCAAAAGAGATAGAACAAGTACTGAGACAGAACTATTTACTGACCAACTACACCTAAAGCACCATCATTATGACATCAACAAACAAGAGAGAACAATTACTTGACACAGAACTAATTACTCACCAACTACACCTAAAGCACCTTCATTATGCAGACAAAACAAAGAAGAGAGAACAATTACTGACCTCTGTGATTTTCTGCAAACTCGTTAACATCAACCAAGCATCCACAAATAGACCACCATAGTTCCTCCATACAAAAACAAGAAAAAACAAGTGATTAAAACAAGACAATTGCAATCCACAACTAAAGATAGCAAAAGCATCAAACTAATACGATTAACAAGACAATGAGATTTGGAGTCAGTAACAAGATAGTTTTTTCAGTAAATGAGCAACCTACTGTATTAATTTCGGGTTAGGTATGGAAATTTAAGTCATTGCCTTAGCAGCCTAGTGTCTCCATCACCATCAATAACCAATAACTTTATTTCAGTTTAGGTTAGCTGTGTAAATAAGATTATTTTAGTTCATTTATTATCTTGTTTAGTTAACATATATTATACACTATCAAATGCAATACCAGCTTTAATGCATAACAGATCATAACAATCCATAACTACACTATCAAATGCAATATCAGCTTTTATGCAGAACAGATCAGAATAATCCACAGCTTCTATCAGAACAATCCACAATGCAGAACAGAACAAATGCAAATACACTATCAAATGCAATCCACAACTAAAGATAATAAAAGCATAAAACTAATGTTCTAATAATACGATTAACAAAACAAATCCAAGCTTGTTTGATATGAAGTTGAGGTATCAATCAAATGATTCACTTATATCAGAATAAATCAATCAAGAGAATGAATCTAAACGACTAAATCTAATAAGTAGTAGATCGGCTTTAACAACACTTTTAACGGTTTCAAAACAACAAAAAAATGAATGAACCAGTGAGGAACTTACCGATACATCATCAAAGCTCCAACGGTTGAAGAGCTTAACCGCGTTCGTAGTTGAATCTCTACGGTAGCCATGGCTGCAAGATCCAGAGAGTATTAGTGAAAACACGAAATAGAAAAGGAGAAATCAGAGATGTAATGACCGCGAACAAAAAATTGTGATTTTTGGTCATGCGTCGATCGACGCAGGTGGTGTGGGTCGATCGACGCAAGGTTAAATCAAACTGGATCGGTTCGATTTAAGTGTCGGTTTGCGGGCTCGGTTTAGGAGATAATCCTAGGGTTTCCCTATAATTAAAGGTTGGCTGCGTTTTTGGGACTTTAGAGTTTCCAGAAAGTTTTTAGAAAAGTTCTAGAGAGATTTGTGAGAGGAGATTTGTTCGTGAGGCTCTGGGATTGTTCTTGGGGCTTGTTCTTCGCGAATCAGGAGTAGATTTCGAATCTTTGAGGAGTATTCTTCTTGTTCTTGGTGTTTCTCTTCCTTTTCCTTTCCAGATCCAAGGTGAGTGCGTGACCATGGACTTATCTGGGTAAAAGAGTTGATAGGATACAATTGTTGTGTTGTTTTGTGTGGATTCGTGTTGTTTTTGTGTGGTTTGTGTGCAGGGATCGATGTGATTCGATCCAGGATCGAACCATGAGAGGATAGGTTCGATCATGGGTTCTATGATATTGCGTCGATCGACACAGACACACGGGACAGTGCATCGATCAACACCGGGGTTGCGTATCGATCGACACACTGGTAGATGCATCGATTGACACATGGTGGTTGTGTCGATCGACGCATGCCTGTTTAAGGCGTACTTTTGTTGATTGTTCGTGCTTTGCGTGTTGATTGTTCACCCTGGTATTGTATTAATTTCTTATGCCTGTGTGTATAGGCTAGTAGATGGGATGACCGTCTCACTGAGTATTTGTGATAATACTCACGAATCTCTTATAACCATGTGATGCATGCCAAGACAAGGTGTGATCATGGAATCGTGGTCAGGAAGAGGAGATGATCTAGTGGCTCGATTGTTAGCTCGTTATTGTAGAATTGCTAGGGTGTTAGTAATTCTGTAACTTGTTGGATTGCTTATTGACTTGTGTTGTTGAATTGGAATGTTGTTTATGGGATTGACTTGGTATTGTTAGTGATTCAATAAGTATGGGATTATTGAATGATGTTATTGGTTATTAATTGTATTGTTCCGCAATTTGTGTTGCTGACCTATTGAGGATTATTATTTATGATAATAATAATCCAAAAGAGAAATTTTTTAATTTTTACGGGTTGAGTTTTTAAGGCTGTGTCGATCGACACGGTCCTGTGTGTCGATCGACACGAGCATGTCTGACGTGAAGATTGAAGAATTTCTTCTTCGGCCCACGAAGCCCATAAGTTTACAGAAAAGCCCAGTCCAAATTTTATACCTTATATATAGTTTTTCCTTTAGGCTTTTAGGATAGATCGAGTTTTTAATTGAGACTTGAGAGAGGAGAGCTTTAGGAGAGATTTCGGGACTTCCAGACCTTCAGATTTCGAACCTCTGTATCTCTTACTCTATTTTTTTATGCAATTTTATTCATTCATAATATTTACTACATCTATATCTGAGTAGTTTGCTTGTTAGGTTTATGGTAATTCAAGGGTTTGATGAGAAATTGATAGGATTGAAAACCTGTTAAGATTTATCTTTATGTTCTTCATCTAGATTGATTTAACTCTGATTTTAGGATTGATCAACTGAAATTGGATATCCTAGGTTGCTTTAATAGATGCAAAAGTATTATTAACAACCGGACATAATCTTAGATGAGCAAAATTATCTATTCGCAAAGAAATTTGGCTTAGTAATTTTGTGAACAATTAAACCTGAATTTAATGCTTGATTTTATTCACTAAGTTTGCAAAGAAATTTAGAATTTAGGGATTTAGTCATAGATAATCTCTGCAACGAAAATTGATTGGTTTTATATTCGTGTTTGAGTTCTAGAACTGCTCTTAATAAAATCCTTCCCGTGTTTGTCCTGTGTTGATCGACACATACCTTTGTGTCGATCGACACGACCGATTTTCAAGTCAAACCTGCAAATTACCCATAGCCTAACCTTTTGTCCAATTGATTTATAGATTCTTGACATCATTCACTGTTTACTTTTGCTTTCTATTTTACATTAATACATTCTTACTTAGCATAATTTGAATTCACTAATCGATTGTGTGTTTAGATTCCATGTGGATTCGATCCCTAAGTACTACTACGACCTCTTAATTTGAGAGAGTAGCTCAGGGCAAATTTGAGCATATCAAATTTTGGCGCCGTTGCCGGAGAGTCAAAATCACCATTCGATTTTTGATTTTAAAGTTTTGTCTAAGTTTTAATTTTCTGTTTATTTACTTCCGTTTTCTTTTGTTTTTGTGTGTTTCAGGTGAATACCTAATCGCAAGACCAGAAGCAACCAGAATCAAGAGTTAGTGGATTTTGTTTCCGAGTTAGGAGCTTTAGAAAGAGCCAACAGAAAAGCTACATAAGAAGCAGCAATGGAGCGTCTTCCTTAGTACTGATTCGCGATGCAGCTGGATTGTTGGTTGATAATGAAGGGAACAGGCGCAATGAGCGCGGTCAGAGGTTGGATGCTGAGGGAAACGTGATCTCTAAACCACGCGCTGAGGATAGACGTTTGGGTCAGGAGGTGCTTGGGCGTGGGTGTACTCTGGAAGACTACAATAGGACAGATGAGTTCTACGTTAATAGGGCTGCAATTCGCCCTCCTGCGTTCAAGATGAGCGATTTTGAGCTTAAGCCTGCTTTTTTTTCACTCGTGGCTCAGCATCCATTCCACGGTCTTCCTTCTGAGCACCCGATGGATCATATAGAGAGGTTCGAGGACCTAGCATCTAGCATCAAGGCTAATGGAGTGTCAAGCGATTACCTATACTGCAAGCTTTTCCCCTACTATCTTAGTGGAGAAGCAGCCTACTGGTTGAAGCAGTTGGAGCCAGGATCGCTGACTACTTGGGAGGACACCAAGAATGCTTTTCTCAACAACTTCTTTGATGAGGCGAGATTCGAGGATCTGAGGACCAAGATCTCTACTTTCAAGCAGGGACCGACTGAGGCATTCAAGCCTTCATGGGGAAGATTCAAGTCCTACCAGAGAGATTGTCCTCATCACGAGTTCAGTGATGTTCAGTTGTTGGGTATCTTCTTCAGAGGTATTGATTGGAGGTATCAGATGGCTCTGGATTCTGCTAGCAATGGGAACTTCAACACTCGATATCCGGAGGATGCACTTGTGCTTATCGAGAATTTGGCTGCCAGTAACAGTACCAAGAATGCAGATTTTGAGAGGAAGAGACTTGGTGAGAACATGGATGGAAGTCAGATTGCTGAGGTGAAAGTCAAGATAGATTCTGTGCATAGCCTTCTAGTGGGGAAGAAGTCTGTTCAGTTTACTGCAGAAGTGGAGACTTTCGAGCCAGAGGAAAAGGATGTCAACTACATCAATGGAGCTGGTTTTCAGGGTCAGAGGTTTGGTAATCAACAAGGGTATCAGAAGCCTTTCCAGAGCAATTACACTAGGAACTATGGTTCTTCTTCTTATCAGACACCGTCTGCTCACTCATCAAAGAGTAGCAAGATGAAGTCTATGCTAGAACAGATTCTATAGGGTCAACAGAAGATGACAGTAAGCTTCAATGGGAAGATGGATGCAATGTACTCTGATCTGAATGGTAAAATCGAGGCCTTTAATCTCCATGTGAAGAAGCTAGACACCCAAGTTGCTTAAACCGCAGAGAATGTTAGAAGGCAAGAAGGTTTTCTCCCAGCCAAGATGGAAACAAACCCGAGAGTACACGTCAATGCCATCACCTTGGGGAGTGAAGAGGAGGTTGAAGAAGATGATTTTTGCGTCCCAGACCCCGTGTCGATTGACACGGAAGGCTTGTGTCGATCGACACAGGTAAAAAATCGCAATACTGGAGTTTACGCAATCGGTGATTTTTCACCCAAAGTCGACACCAAGGTCGACACATCCTCCACACAGGCATGTCGATCGACACAGCCCCTCTGTGTCGATCGACACGGGTCCCAGTTCAGTCCAACCACTTCGATATCTTTGGTTCAAGCAGAAGAAAGAGTCTACCAGCCCAAGATCCCATACCCGCGGGCTAAATCACCAGAAGAAAAAGGGGGACATGCTCAACCACCGCTAAGAAAGTTGCAGAAGATACCGAATCCAGGGATGTTTATTGTTCCTTGCTCAATCAAAGGTATGGAATTCAAGAATTCTCTTTGTGACAGTGGAGCTAATGTGAATGGCATGTCTCAGTCTGTTGCAAAGAAGCTAGGGATTAAGGATCCACAACCTTCGAAGATGTCTCTCGCGCTCGCTGACTATTCTTCAATATTTTCGAAAGGGTTCATTCCTGACTTGATAGTTCAAGTAGGAGATTGTCTGGTTCCAGTTTATTTTCACATTATGGAGACGAAGAATGACAACGAGAGACCATTGATTTTTGAGTCATCATTCCTTCCCAGTGTGGGTGCAATTATGGATTTTCCTAATCAACGAATATCCTTCTCCAAGATCAACAAGAATGCCTTCTACCCCGCAAGTTTGTGTCAAGGAGAATTCTTGTATGACCGTTACAAATGGAGGACAGTGGAGTTCAGACCTTGGAGATGACACGAAGAGGATCCCATGTGCCCAACCTTCGAGTCCACCCTCTTTGAGATCTGATGGTGACTTGTTTGCCTGTAAGGTGAAGCACAAAACGACTTCCAAACCTTTCTCCAAGTTCATAATCATCATCTCCTTAGAGTTGAGGGAGAAAGAAGATGTAGTTGTTCAAGAGATGCTGCAAACCACCATGAAGCTTTTCCCTGGTATTGTTCCTTGGATGTCTGGAGCTAGAGAGATATCAAACACGAGGTTATCAACGGATGAGGGAGATATAAGACCCCTCAAAGATCCACCAAAAACCGGAATCCTGACATAGTCAAGCTATTGACTGAAAACAAGCGCTTAGTGGGAGGCAACCCACTGATAAATCTACTTATTTTTGTTTTATTTTTCTTTTATTTACTAACTTTTAGTTTTGGTTTTAAGTGTTTCAGATTCTGAAAAGAACAAAAACGACGAGACGAGGAAACAACGGTGTGTCGATCGACACACCGTGCAACAGGTAAGTTATCGTTCTTTTCAATTGGCTTTTATTTTTATTTTATGTTTTTTCACCAACTCTAGGCTTAATAACACTGGGGTCCGTGTTGTTTAAGTCTGGGGGAGGTAGTCGCTAACATTGTGTTTGTTTTGTTAGAGTCAGTCCAAAACGTTTTATTAAGTCAAAGTAGTCGGTTGGAAACAATGATCCTTCTTTTGGTTTAGTGGATTTTCTCTTTCAGCTGTGTAACCATTCTTCCAGGATCGATTTCAAAGGCAGACTAATGGGAAATCCTAAGGCTGACCAGTTAACTAGAGACGTCTGTTACTTCCAGCATAATTCGCCTAGGGTTTTAGCTAATTATGCGATTTCCTCGGTGATTGGTGTTCATAGAGCTTGACTCCTCATTTATACCTGACAAATGCAATCTCTGTTGAAAAGAATGGTACTCCTCTCCTTCGATCAATAAAAAAAAATGATGAATGATTTGGAGTGATATGATAGTTCTTGAGTATAAGATGAGGAAATGAAATTCCAGTGAGTCAGTACTCAAGAGGTGATCACCTGAAGCTCAAAAGCAACAGTCTGAGTCTCTTAGAACGGATGCAGAAGACGAGCGATCTCACGACCCTGTCTCTTCACAAGAAACCATAGTAGTGAAAGCACTAGTTTTGAGTTTCTGAATCGAATAAGTCTGGGGGAGAGAAAGAGTACCAAGAGTTATATGGTTCAATTGACATGGTATAGTATGGGAATGAGTCTAGAAGGTTCTTGGCATCGAGATCTGGGACGAGACCCAGCAATGAGGACTCGTGGGTTATGTTGAGAAGTCGTGGATGAATTTGGGAGGCTGCGAATGTCTATGGAGAAGTACATGGTGGTCTTGTTTTGAATTGGTTCTGCATTATATGGCTTACTAGTTGAAAGGGTTTGGTTCGGTACTCCAAGAGAAGGTAAGTTTCTGCGTTTTCAAACCTCTTTCACATTCTTAGTGTATGTTTTGCTTGAGGGCAAGCAAATGCTAAGTCTGGGGGAGTGACTGTCTATGTCCTAGTGAGGCTAGAAATAGAAGTTCTATGTGAGTTAGAGTTTGTCCATGTTCTAGGAAGAGTATATGGGGATGGAGGTTCTATGTGAGTTAGGACTTGTCTATTCCCTAGATGGTGCTGGGAAATAGAGGTTTTATGTGAGTTAGAACTTGTCTATTTCCTAGGGGGAGTCTGGAAACAGAAGTCTTATGTGAGTTAGGACTGTCTTTTCCAGGGACTCTGTGGAGACACCCTAGTGATTGGGTTGTTTCAGATGGCCTAGTGTTAGTCATGAGGTGATATTCCGGGATAGGGAATGTCATGATGGAATCACGAGAGGGGATTTTGGTCGACAAGTGCTTTTGATGCACGTTACAGAGTTGATTGCTCTAGGGGATAGTGGTTTCCCTGGATATACTTGAGGGGACAATGAGGTTCTCTCCGGGGGATAGTGGTTTCCCTGCATATATTTGGAGGGACAGGGATCTCTCCAGAAGATGTGTGATTTCTCTTGACGGACTGTGTGTCTCGAGAGTGGGAGGACCTGGAGCATACCGAGAGCTGGATGGGAGGGGTATGATATACATCTAGAGCTCAAAGGGTGATGACCCTGAGAGTGTGAGTGGTGTATATAGATATTAGTATGAGAAACAGTGTTTGTAGTGTGATTGTAAGTATGAGACTGGATGAATTTTAGGGATCGGGAGTGGATCTCAGGTGGTGCTGATCGAGTTTAGTCAGGATTGTATCTGTGGTGAAACGGTGCAATGTGACTAGTTGAGTTCTGGGATCGGGTGTTGATCTCAGGTAGTGCTGGCCAGGTGGGGCTAGGGTTGATAATATCAGTAGAGCTGGCCGGGTTGGGCCAGGGGCTGATATCAGGTGCGTTGACCGTAGGGTGACGGTGTTTTGTGATTCGAGGTCGAATCCGTGTTAGTGGGGAAGAGTTGTAACGACCGCGAACCAAAAATTGTGATTTTTGGTCGTGCGTCGATCGACGCAGATGGTGTGCATCGATCGACGCAAGGTTGATTCAAACACGATCGGTTTGATTTAAGTATCGGTTTGCGGACCCGATTTAAGGGGAAACCCTAGGGTTTCCCTATAAATAAGGGTTGGCTGCGTTTTTGGGACTTTAGAGTTTCCAGAAAGTTTCAAGAAAAGTTCCAGAGAGTTTCCAGAGAGATTTGTGAGTGGAGATTCGTTCGTGAGGCTCTGGGATTGTTCTTGGGGCTTGTTCTTCGTGAATCAGGAGTGGATTTCGAATCCTTGAGGAGTATTCTTCTCGTTCTTGGTGTTTCTCTTTTTTTTCCTTTCCAGATCCAAAGTGAGTGCGTGACCATGGGCTTATCTGAGTAAAAGAGTTGATAGAATGCGATTGTTGTGTTGTTTTGTGTGGATTCGTGTTGTTTTTGTGTGGTTTGTGTGCAGGGATCGATGTGTTTCGATCCAGGATCGAACCATGAGAGGATAGGTTTGATCCTGGGTTCTGTGATGTTGCGTCGATCGACACACGAGAGTGCATCGATCGACACACGAGAGTGCATCGATCGACACCGGGGTTGCATGTTGATCGACACACTGGTGGATGCATCGATTGACACGTGGTGGTTATGTCGATCGACACATGCCTGTTTGAGGCGAACTTGTGTTGATTGTTCGTGTTTTGCGTGTTGATTGTTCACCATGGTATTGTATTAATTTCTTATGCCTGTGTGTATAGCCTAGTAGATGGGATGACCGTCTCACTGAGTATTTGTGATAATACTCACGCATCTCTTATAACCATGTGATGCAGGTAAAGAAAAGGTGTGATCGTGGAATTGTGGCCGGGAAGAGAAGATGATCTAGCGGCTCAATTGTTTGCTCGTTATTGTAGAATTGCTAGGATATTAGTAATTCTGTAACTTGTTGGATTGGTTATTGACTTGTGTTGTTGAATTGAAATGTTGTTTATGGGATTGACTTGGTATTGTTAGTGTTTCAATAAGTATGAGATTATTGAATGAGGTTATTGGTTATTGATTGTATTGTTCTGCAGTTTGTATTGCTCACCTATTGAGGATTATATTTATGATAATAATAATCCGAAAGAGAAAGATTTTAATTTTTACGGGTTGGATCGTTCAAAGAGAGAGGGGAGAGACGAGTACCTAAAGTACTCCCTCTGTTTCAAAATATAAGTTGTTTTGGAGGTTTTTTTTGTTTTAAAATATAAGTTGTTTTGACAATTCTAGGTACTTTTTAACTTTATTGAATATTGTGTGACCACTAGTATTTTGCAGTTTTTGTGTGATTGGTCAAATTATTTTTATTAAATATATTAAATAATACTCCCTCTGTTTCAAAATGTAAGTTGTTTTGGCTAAAAGTGCGAATATTAAGAAACTACTTTTCTTCTCAAAAGTATCAACTTATATATATAATAAAAATAATTTAACCAATAAAAAAAGCGACTGCAAAATACTATTGGTCACACAATAGTCAATAAAGTTAAAAAGTACATAGGATTATCAAAACAACTTATATTTTGAAACATAAAAAAACCTCCAAAACAACTTATATTTTGAAACGGAGGGAATACTTTTTAGTAGAAAAGTAGTTTCTTAATATGCGTATTTTTAGCTAAAACAACTTATATTTTGAAACAGAGGGAGTATATATTTTTGGTAACAACTATATATACAATATATTTAAGAGAAGGGTAATCCTTTATTTAGAAGATTTGATACCATATAAAATATATATGATTTTGAGAAAGTTTTGGTTTAAATTCACCTTCCTATTAACAAATGTCACAACTTGTTTTTTATTTGATTCAGATTCAGTCTTAATTTTGTTGTTGTTTAAATAATAGAAAGTGTAGTTCAGTTTAGTCTTTTGGATTTTATTTAGATTTAATAGATACACTTTATTAAAAAAGACCACTTTAAATTTAAAAATTATCAAAATCCATTATTAAATAATAAAAGAGATTAAAAAGAAAAAAAAACAAAATCCACAAAAACCATGACTAGTGACTACCGTCCCTCTCATTGTCATTATAAAATTATAACTTTTAAAAAAAAAAATAAAAAAAAAGAAAAGAGAAAAAGAGAGGCTAACTATCTACCTATTAGGGGTGGAATTATTATCCGGGATCCGAGATCCGATCCGTTATCCATTCGGAATCGCTCCGAAAATTAGGATATCCGGAGAGCCCGGATCCGGATAAAGATAGTAAAATCTAGGATCCATGAAAAGAGCCCGGATCCAGATAAAGATAGTAAAATCTAGGATCCGGAGTACCTACAGCTTTTCTTATATTTGTTTTTTCTTTTTGTCTTGAACATCTACCTACATTGACGACAAAATAAAAAAAATAAACAAATACATCCACCTGTATACAGAATACAGTTTACACATAATATCGTGTCTTGTCGATCAAAATATGATACAAGAAATACGACAAAAATAATATAATATAATAAATAAATCTTTAAAAAGAATATCCTTTTGACCGCTTGGTGGGACCCGCCAGCTTTTCCCTCTATAAAAATACACGCAATACCCACCAACAACACATACACAAATTGAAATCTCACATTCACAAACAAGAAAAATGGAAATTCCAGTTGCATTTCTTCTAGCCTTTTCGATTCTAGTGTTTCTTATAATCATCATCTCCTTCTTATTCTCATCATCTCCAACCAAAAAAACCATAGAAACCACCATTTATGAACCACAGTCGTATCCACTCATTGGCTCCATACTCTCCTTCAACAAAAACCGTCACCGTCTTCTCCAATGGTACACCGAACTCCTCCATCTCTCTCCGACTCAAACAATCTCAATCCCTCTCCTCGGAAACCGTCGCACCATCGTCACAACAAACCCTGAAAATGTCGAATACATTCTCAAAACAAACTTCTTCAACTTCCCTAAAGGTAAACCTTTTACTGATCTCCTCGGTGACCTCCTCGGAAAAGGCATTTTCAACGTCGATGGTCACTCATGGAGCTCGCAGCGTAAACTCGCTAGCCACGAGTTTTCGACTCGTTCGCTAAGGAGTTTCGCTTTCGAGGTACTTAAAGACGAAGTCGAAACCCGTCTACTCCCGGCGCTTTCGACCGCGGCTGATGTCGGGACGACCATAGATTTGCAAGATGTTTTGAAACGTTTTGCTTTCGATGTTGTTTGTAAAGTCTCTTTGGGTTGGGATCCGGATTGTTTGGATTTGACCCGACCCGTTAATCCTCTTGTGGAGGCTTTTGATACAGCGGCTGAGATTAGTGCTCGCCGTGCCACGGAGCCGGTTTACGCTGTTTGGAAAGTGAAGCGTGTGTTTAACGTGGGAAGCGAGAGGAGGTTAAGAGAAGCGATCAGGACCGTACACGTGTTGGTCTCTGAGATTGTCAGAGCTAAGAAGAAGAGTCTTGAGATCGGTACCGGAGAAGAAGCCAAGCAAGATCTTCTTTCGAGGTTTCTAGCCGCTGGACACGACGGTGAAGCGGTGAGGGATATGGTTATTAGTTTTATTATGGCGGGAAGAGATACGACGTCAGCAGCGATGACGTGGCTGTTTTGGTTGTTGACCGAAAACGGTGACGTGGAGAGGAAAATTTTAGAAGAAGTGGACCCGTTGGTAAGTTTAGGGTTAGGGTTTGAAGAATTGAAAGAAATGAGTTACACGAAAGCTTGTTTATGTGAAGCCATGAGGCTTTACCCTCCAGTGTCGTGGGACTCTAAGCATGCTGCAAACGACGACGTTTTGCCTGACGGGACACGTGTCTTGAGAGGAGATAAGGTGACTTATTTCCCTTACGGTATGGGGAGGATGGAGAAGCTGTGGGGGAAGAATTGGGAAGAGTTTGAACCAAACCGGTGGTTTGATTCTGAACCGGGGAGTATACAACCGGTTTTGAAACCCGTTAGTCCTTTCAAGTTTCCGGTTTTTCAAGCCGGACCGAGGGTTTGTGTAGGGAAAGAGATGGCGTTTATGCAGATGAAGTATGTCGTTGGTTCCGTTTTGAGTCGGTTTGAGATTGTACCGGTTAACGAGGACCGACCGGTTTTTGTTCCTCTTTTAACGGCTCATATGGCTGGTGGGCTTAAGGTGAAGATCAAGAGGAGAAGTCAATGTTGATCGAGTGGGCACAAGATCAGATTGGTACAGAATATCTGAAAAAAGTATGTAAAATGAGTGATTGATATATTACTAGTACAGCAAAAAAATAAGAAGAATGTATAGATTTTTAAGGCATATAGAGTCTGAAAATAACCGAAATTTTGATCCCTTGTACCACCTATCTTGGTTGAAACCGGTTAAAGACATAACAGAGTAAACCAAACTAGATTGAGCAATCTACTAATCACTTAGCAGCTGGTACACCTTAACTCTGCCAAGATGTTGCCCTCTAAATGTGTTTAAACTCTGTTTTGCATTCTGTTTTCTTTTGCCTTCTTTCCTTGGATAACTTTCTCCAATGCTGAAAAGTTGAGAACCTGACGACATTTTTGGATCTGAGCGGTCAGCCAATTGGGATATTCCGTGGCTAATCGCTTATGAACTTGAAGCCTTATATCATTGTAATTCCGAGAAATCTTGGGAGATGTTTTTCTCACAATTTAGAGAACAGCTTGATAGTGCAGCATGAGCTTGAGATTATAAAAGAAAAAGTGATACTAAAAATCTTACAATGCATTGGTTCATAAAGATTAAATCAAGATCTTCCAATTCAGACACAATCGATAACTATAGTGCCACAAGATGATATTACGATTTACGAGTCTCTCGTCAATGCAGAGTTTCACTCGGCTTTCCAAATGATTAACCAACATAACTATCCTTTCAAAAGTTTGATCTTAACTTAGTCTGAGATAACACTTGTTTCCTATAAACTTGTCTCTAGCTCTGATAAGATAAAAAAGAAGGCATCTCTAATTATTACTCAACAATCAAGAACAATACAATCTAGAGCTTGCTTTAGAGTCCCTAATCTCTCCCAAAGCTAAAGTTTATAAACTAACAAATATCCCCAAAGCCCTCTAATCTGTCATCTCTCCTCTCTATTTGTACTATTCTATTTGCTTCTCAATCAATTACATTCCTTAAATCACTCCAACACATTTTAACATTGGTTGACTTTGCAGTAGTGACGATTTCTCAGCGAAAATTGTAAGGTAGGGAGTCAAGAAGAAGTGATGGAATCTGTTGATCATTCTCATACAAGAACCTCACAATGCTTAGCTCCACGAAAAAAACTCATCTCCTCTTAAAAAAATTACGAAAAGGGCGATGGTGTTTTGACATTCAATACGCAATTTAACCCAGAAAATAAAAGTGGAGACATAAAAATTTAGGAACCAAAACAAAAGAGAAGAGAGAAATACAACACACCTCAAGAAAAGCAGCTGGAGAGCTTGCGAAACAGGAAACGAATAGACCGTAGACTTGTTTTTTAGATTTTGGTCGGAAAGTGAAAGTGTACGGACAGTCGACACAACCAATTTTGTGGGACGGTCTGTAAAACATCGAAGTAGATCGAGGAAGGAGGTGAAAAGCTTTACGAAGGCTTATTTTTCATTAATAAAGTACAAATTGCATCACATATTCAGTAACCGACCTTAGCTCAGTTGGTAGAGCGGAAGACTGTAGTCTGTGACAGCAAATCTTTAGGTCGCTGGTTCGATTCCGGCAGGTCGGATTTTTTTATTTTTGAAATAACTTTTGATAGTTTTTTTTGGGCCAACTAATAAGTACAATTTTTGTTATAACCCAAAACAATATAGGCCTAGACTAAACCGAGCCCAACCAATATATATGGTTTACACTTATTTGTTTTTTCCATTATTCTTGACATAAATAATATTTATTAAATATATTGTTACTCTTTTCATTTCTGAGGACATTTCTTGTTTTTATGTCAACTTGAAATCAATGTCTCTGATACCAAAGGAGAGGATCGAAAAGCTTGAATAAACGAATTAAAATTGAAAATTGCTTTGGTAAATGTTTTGATAAACGAAGTAAAATAAACAAGAATTGAAACAAAAATGTTGCTTGAAATTTTGTTTATTGAATTTCAAGATTACGAAAGTACAATAATTTGAGAATTAATTTGTTTGAAAATATAAATTAGAAAACTGGAGAAATTTTTTAGAGAAGGATTTTATGGAGAGAATGGTTGCTGAAATCGCTCGTGTCCTTAAAATGATTCTGGAAGCCACTTTTTACAGAGGTTTTGAATTATGGAAGCAAGACTCGCGTTTTCTATTTGCTTTTCCGTGGTTGATTTTGATTGGATAGCGTCTTGATTAAGGATGCCGAAATGATGGTGCAGAGTCAGGCTGGTCGGACTCTTTTTGTTGAAAACTTTTGATTGGTGCCGACACGGTATTGGTGGGTCCTACCTGTCAGGATGATACATACAAATATATATAGTAGATCGTAAAATTGTCGAGATAGATACATATAGTAAATCATAAACTAGTACATATTGTAATAGTACATAACTTTATATTTACTTTTTTTTTTTATTCTTCAAAAGGATCATGTCTAAATGGACCTCCGTAGGGATCCGATTCTTGTGTGGATCGGATGGAGTCGTCTTCGTCTTCCGAGGATGCCATGAGGTCCTTGATCAATTGTTTAAACTTTTCTTTGCTAGATTGTTTTTTATTCTTTGAGCTCGTCGAGGAAGTTGTTGAAGATGTAGGACTTTGTTGTGTAGCTAGTGTTTGTAGTTGTCTTGTTGTGTCTTGGTTTGGTTGAGTAGGATTTGATTGAGTAATCACAGGCTAAGATCTTGAGATTTGTTGAACAGTTTGGTGTAAAAATTTATTGGTTTGTAGCCACTTTTCTTGATTAACCAAGGAGCAACAATTAAGGTTATATTTGTCCCACCATTTAACTCGAAATTCTCGAGTTAGTGAATAGGGCATGTTGGGCAGTGCAGTAAAAATGTTAAAATGCCAGGATGCAATCTAGGGTATGTCCATGTCTATATGGAAACCGATTTTGGTAAGTGTGTCAAAGCGTTGGTTGGAAATATTTTTGTTAAAGCGGTCTTGGTGATAAAAGGTGGATAGATTTGGTTAGAAGGACCAAACCAATGCCACCGTTCATAAAACCATCCGGGGAATTGTTTGGGGCAATTGATATCTAAGGGAAAAAAATCAAGAATGGTCATATGGTCTTAGGTAAAAGGTTGAATAGTGCATAATTATAATCCATGTAGGTAAATCCTGGTAAATGGTATCCTGTGGTTGAAATAGTATGGTGATGGATGAATCCTAAGTCTCGGATAGAGCAAATTCTAAGGATTTTGCAGGTTGAATAGGATATTAAGTTTGGGTTGTTTTTTCCTGGGTAATGACTAACGTCAATTGACTTTGTGTCGACAAGAATGAATTCATAAAAAGTTCGATCTTTTACGACATTGTCAGTAATGTATTGGCTGGTTTTATAAAAAAATCTATTGGTATAGGATTGAAGTTCTTTTAAGGAAATGGCTTTGGGAGGTTGTCATAATGTGTTGAGAATATGGTTTAGTTTGGTAGGCTGATTTCTGGTCTACTGGTTGAGTTGTTTGTTGGGAGGACGAAAGGTTTTGGCCAGGTGCAGCTGCTTTTGAATAGAAAAGAGGAGGAAATTCGGCAAGTGCCGAGAACTTGTTTTGAGTTTGGGAAATTATTTTTTTTTCCTTTCATATGAGGCTGGGTCTTGATATAGTCCAAAGCTGTCATAGGCTTCTTTTTCTTTGAGTCACTCATTTTGAATATTGGATTTTCCCTGTAAATATTCACAGGTTAAAAAATTAGGTAAACTATTGTTTTCTCCTTTTATATATTCAATATCAAAATCAAAAACCGATAGAATAACTTGCCATCTGGCAAAAATTTGTTTTGAAACCAAATTTTTTACATCTTTTGTAAAATTTCTTTTGCCGATTTGCAATCGACTCGTAATAAAAACCTTTTATTTATCAAATCATCTTGAAATTTTGAAACACAATTTACTATTGACAAAATTTCTTTTTAATTGTAGAATAACTTTTTTGGAGTCCTAGCCAAACTCTAGAATGGAAACATATTATTGACTCGTGACTATCTCCTAGAAGGGTTTGCTTAAGAATTCCTCTGTATCCTATATCAGAGGCATCATTTTCAACTATCATATTAGCTTCGAGATGTGGAATGACTATACATGGTAGAGATTTGACTTTCTGTTTTATCTCTTGTACTATTCGGGTATGAAGATCTGACCAAGGGTTTGGGTTTTTTTGTAAACGTTTATAGGAATCAATGCCTGATATGCTCCTCCTGGGAAAGTCAAATGCCCATATACTCCTATTATATCTGAATTTTTATTTTTCAATTTTTTTAATCTCAAAATAATGAAAATGGCTAAAAAACCAGATGAATAATCACATAATTACGAACCCAACCCAATTTACCTACCCGACGTTTTATGTATCCGGGTCGAGACAGATAAATCCCCAAATCGATCTGTAGATATCCCTAACATTTATTTTTACTCTCTTTAGAAACCGAAAATCAGTTTTTATCTCTCGATCTCCCTCTACACTTCAACAGGAAGATAACTAGGTTAACTAGTAGATAAATCGAACGATTTGAAGATGGTGAAGACATGCATTGGACGGCCTCGGAAAGGGAAGAAGAAGACGAAGTCAAAGACGCCTTGCGATCCTCCACCGGAAGTGATGGAGGCAAGAATCGAAGAGCCCGAACCAATTCCACCGGAAGAGGAAGAAAGAGTCAAAGAAGAAGCAAGAATCGAGGAAAAAGAAGCAATAGTAGATGAAATTGGTCATGGCGGTTCTGGAAGTAATGGAGAGGAAGAAGAAGCAATCGGCGGTTCTGGAAGTAATGGAGAGGAAGAAGAAGCAATCGGCGGTTGTGAAAATAATGGAGAGGAAGAAGAAGCAATCGGCGGTTCTGGAAATAATGGAGAGGAAGAAGAAGCAATCGGCGGTTTTGGAAATAATGGAGAGGAAGAAGAAGCAATTAGCGGTTCTGGAAATAATGAAGAGGTATGTACATCGAAACACTATTTTTGAGAGTTTGAGTTTAGGAGTTTTATGTATTTGAAGTGAATTGTGATTCGAATTGTAGGATAATGAGATAGAAACTGAAGCAATGGTGCCTTTCGAGATGTGTTTCCCTAAGAGTGAGTATGGCAAGTCTGTAAAAATCATAACCAGTTGTGATATTGAGAACGCCGTTGCGAATATCACAGCAACACTTGAACCGGAGGAGTTGGAATGGTTCCTTGATCACCCTCAGTTTAGTCATTTCTTTCACATGCCAAAAGACAAAAACCACATGATGATGGGAATGTGGATGCTCCTTCTCCGTAAGGTGAAGACAATTGGGAGAAACGAAGCTTGGTTTGTGGTGAATGGGGTTCCAGTACGATACTCCATGAATGAACATGCACTCTTGTGTGGTTTAAACTGTCTACAATATCCAACAAATTATAAGAAGTTTGGGAATGTGAAGTTTGTTGAAAAGGTCTTCAAGAAGGTTAAACCAACCTATGCAGCCGTTGAGAAGAAGTTGCTGTCAATGAGACGTTCTGATGATAGATTGAAGGTAGCAGTACTGTACTTTTTATCAAGCATCATCATGGGAAATGCTAAGACAGGAGCCGATGCACCTGCAATAGAAGAGTTTTTTCAGAGAGCTGTTATTGATCTTGAGTGGTGCAGAACGTTTCCATGGGGTCGACTGTCTTTTGATCACACTATGGAGAGGTTAAATCGTACTGTAGACAAAGCCAAAAAATTGTCCAAAGCATATTGGACCTTTCCAATGTTCATAACTCCTTTGGAGGTAAGTATGTGTATGCGTTTTTGATTAAGTGTTTAGTGTATGCATTTTTGCTTATGTGAGTATTTGTTTATGTTAAAATGTGTAGATTTTAGTGTTTGAGGCGATCCCTGATATGATGAAGCAATTCAGAGACCCGATTATACCTCCATCGCCTGCGTGTCCTAGGATGTGCAAGAGTGCTTTCAAATCAACTAACTTGAAAGGTTATCCACTTTCGGAGCTTAATGATGCACTTGGCAACACAAAGGTTAGTGTAATTACGTTAGATTCTGTTACATATTTATTCAGTAGGATGATAGAAAAATTTATTGGACTTTTTATGACAGGACATTCATAGTATCGTAGAACCTACCATGGAGGAGATTCCTCTTTTGGAGGAAATAATTGATGGCATTGAGGATAGAAGTTGTGATGTAGTTTTTGATGGTTGGATGAGAGTTTTGAGTCAGAACAAGAAGATATGGTTTGAGAAGTTGTACAATGATGATGTTGAAGGTAGGAACATGGAAAATGAGGTTGTTGGTACTGCTATTGGTAAGCGGAAGCGAAAAGGGAAGGAGAAGGAGACTGAGAGTGATGATGGAGGGTTTGAGAGCTTAAAGAACCTAATGGCTTGGTGAGAAGATGAAAAACATGGAGGAAGAGGTGTCCGAGAAGCTTGATGTATTGGAGAAGAAGGTGAATTATGTTATGAGATTTGTTCCTCCGATGGAGGAATATTTGGCTAGGGAGGAGGAGGAGAATGCCGTGGGTACTGGTATGGAAGAAGAGAACGAAGTGTCTAGGGAGGAGGAGGAGAATGCCGAAGAGAAAGAAATGTCTAGGGAGGAGGAGAAGAATGCCGTGGGTACTTCCCGCAAGAAAACAAAGCGTTCCCGCAAGAGCACCTTTACTTCCCGCAAGAACAGAAAGCGTTCCTGCAAGAACACTTAAACTTGTCATCTTGCTTGGTTTTCATTTTGGATGTTGGAATACTTGGTTTTCATTTTGGATGTTGGAATACTTGGCTTTGGAATACTTGGTTTTCATTTTGGATGTTTAAAGGATGTTTTAAGCTATTAGGAATACTTGGTTTTCATTTTGGATGTTTGAAGAATGTTTTAAGTTAAGTTATTAGGAATACTTGGTTTTCATTTTGGTTTTCATACTACTACTTCAAACAACACCTCAATATAACATTACAAGAGAGTTAAAACTTGAACATTACAAGCTATTAGTTCATACAAAACAAACAAGTTGTTCAAACAAGTTCTTCATAGTTCCAGAATTTGCACAAGAGCATCGACCGTGGTCTTAAGGTCAGCCACCATTTTCTTGAGTTCAGTTATTTCCTTAGTAGCTGTCTCGACTTTAGCCTCTTGATCACTCAACTTGGTCTTCACATCGTCAAGCTCCTCGACGATTGCTTCGTCACACAGTTTCCAAATGTGGCACTAGTCGTCCTATTCCAGAAGTACAATTCCAAACACAAAAGGTACAATTCCAATCACAAAAAATACAATTCCAAACACAAAAAGTACAATTCCAATGAGAAAGAAGAATTATTTCTTCTGTTGCTTACATTGTTATCTTCCACACAACTGTAGAATTTCTGGTGGGGGAAGACACCAAGCGTGTGATGCAAAACTACGACTTTGCCTCCACAGTGACAACGCTTCGGAATTCCTCAAGGTGGAGTGTTCGTGTCAGTGTTCGTGTATTCTGAGAAGGTCTCTCCAAAGTATGGCATATCATCTTCCGAAGATGTTTCTCCATAGTAGCTCCTGTTAAAGCCAGTATCGAACTCCCCAAGGATTGATATGTTTTTCCACTTTGGCATGTTCCCAATTCGATGAACCCTAAATCCCCAATTCAATTCGATGAACCCAAATCCCTAAATCCCAAAATCGATGAACCCAAATCCCCAAATCGATGAACCCTAAACCATAGAGATAAGAAACTAACCTGAGGCACGAGTGGTCGAGGAGCAGCGCGGAGAGTGAGTGAAGAATGAAGGGAAGGAGAAGAAATGAGGAAAAGAAGGAAAAAGAAGAAATGAGTAGAAGAAGAAGGAAGAAATGAGAAAAAGAAAGGAAAATGAAAATGAAACGAGAATGTGTAAAACGTGTTAAATATGTTCACCATTTTGTTTTACTTTTCTTACACGCAGTTGTATCTAGTTTTTGGTTGTCCAAACCGTCAAACTAGTTGTGTTTTTCCACATTTTCCATTTATTGTAGTTACACCAATGACAATCTTTGATTTTCTAGTTGTACTCATGACGTATTGCTATTTTAGGTTTGCCCCAAGGTTTTTATGTTTTGATATCTACAGAAACATATCGTATACATTCTTCTGTTAGTATAAGGGTAGTGATCAACAAAATGATCGTAATGGTTACTTGGTTTTGTATGTCAAATATGATCAACAAAGTGATCGTCATGGTTTTTGCTCAACAAACATGATTCAATATGACTGGTTCGTATTACATGTTTTGAAATCATGATTCAATAGTATTGTTAAACCTAATAATTAAAAATCGTTGACTAAAATTAAAAGTACAATAATACATAGTTTTACCAGTTTCCAGAGTTATCTAGGCAGAGAGTTTGGAAACATAAATAAACCAAACACAAGGAACAATAATACATAGTTTTACCAGTTTTCAGAGTTAACTAGGCAGAGAGTGCAAACATAAATAGACAAAACACATGGAACAATAATACATAGTTTTACCAGTTCGTATTATACATTCACGACACTATCCATTCACCTAGACTTCTTTATGGGACATACTTGTTATTCATCTTCCTCTTCTTCCTACGAAATTCTCCAGGATGAGTAAACCTGTTTTCTCGACATCTTCTCCTCTTTTTCGGATACAGCGGGGGTAATGACACCTTCGCAAGTACGTCTGCAGGAATTACCCATTGACACTCGTGTGGGACAATATAAATTGTCTCGAAATACGCCAACGCCCACGAGGTCACCGTAAAATAATCTGAGCACAAATCATAGACATTCATGTCTACTGTTCTATCTGCCATTTTCCCGTACACAAGCACAGACCCTACAGCGTGCACACAAGGGTACTTATCTACATCCAAACGTTTGCAACTACAACTTAAGCTCCTTAAGTCAACGTTGTACGCTTTCCCGTCTTCACCAATTACACAGAAGAGACGCATAAATGAGTTCAACACAGTCACCTTCAACTTGTTTCTTGTCTTACAATTAGGATGCAATTCATTCTCCACAAAGGGGACCATTTTGTGGGTAGTCGGTATACTACCGGCCACTTTCCTGTGCTTGTTAAACCACTCAGAAATTTTTCCAACAATCGCGTCAATCATAGGCAGTAAAGCATACATCCTTGCTTTCTTGAAAACATTATTCATAGATTCTGACATGTTAGTAGTTTTGATGTTGTACCTTGCTCCTTTGGAATAACACCTTGCCCATTTGTCAACAGTTACACTCTTAGTCAAATATTCTCCCACTTTTGGAAACCTTCTCTTGAAATCAGCATAACCCTTCTCGAATTCTGCCTCCGTGTAAATTCCCGCAAGTTCTCTGAATTTCTTTCCAACATAGTCTTTACTTCCGCTAGGAGCTCTTTCTTTCACATTCTGCAACAAATGAAACGTACAAAATCCATGGGTACACTTCTTGTACACCGTAGCAATTGCCTTTATGAGGCTAGCATTCCTGTCCGAAACAAAAACCAATTCTTCTGTATCTGGTACAACTTTCAGAAGCTCCTTGAAAAACCAGTCCCAACTAGCATCATTCTCACCATCTAGAACCCCAAATGCTACTGGATAATGGTGACGGTTAGGATCTTGAGCCATAGCAAACACTAGAACACCACCATACTTTAGGAAAGTTGCATCCACACTTATAACTTTCCTCATCACCTTATACCCTCTGATGCAAGCACCCAACACAATGAATAAGTACTTGAATCTATCTTCTTTATCCAACAACAAACTGGTTATAGTACCATCATTGGTCTTCTCTAATACATGCAAATAAGCAGACAGTTTCTTGTAACTATCTTCTGGACCACCACGTATAATTGATGCAACTAGATGTCTCCCTCGTCTTGCGGTTTCATATGACAACAAAACTCCAGCTTTGGAGTGAACCAAATCCACCAGAACTTTAGGCAATGGCGTTTCCATTGAACCTGAAAATTCTTATCAGCAACTAGTTGTGGAGTCCCTTTCTTTTTACTGCTACTTGAACTCGCAGTTGCACGAGAGCATGTATGCAGGTTCGTGTATGTTTTAACCGACCAAATCTCATTCACTGAAAATTGAGGCCTTGACACTCGTAAATACCAATCACATCCTTCAGCACTACATCTAACCACGCATCTCCAATTGTCAGAATTTAGAATGACATAATCATAACATTCCTTAAGTGAAGCTCTCAACAATAAGTTTTGAACTTCTTCTTTTGCCACAAACTCTTGCCCTATTTCCAGTCCACTACCGTCTTCCCACGCATCTACAAATTGTTGTCCTTCATGTCCTTCTTCATCAGGAAGCTCAATATAAGGTACAAGATCCTGACAATGTACCATCAGAGTGTCATCTTCACCAGGGCGATCCTCAATCTCCGCTCCACCATTCCCCTCCATCCCTACTTCATTTCCCTCTTTCTCTGCTCCATCATTTTTCTCTACTTCTCCAACCGAACTCTCTTGTGTTATAACTTTCTCCTTTGATTTAATTAGTTCCACATTCAGAGAGCTCCTACACTACTTTTTATCCGTAGCCCATAAGTATCCATCAACATCATCATCATCTACAATTAAACAAATTCTTGGTGGTTTCAATACCAATGGTATATAACTCAGTTTCAGCTTTGTCGTAGCTTGATCTACGCCAATCTTCTTGCATATCCTACCCATTAATATCTCCAATGTTATCTCCTCCTTAAACAGTAAAACGCACACGGTAGCTTCTCTTGAATCTCATCTAATCTAATCTCCTTTCCCCACGTATTGCCCTCCATATTCAGCATGTATCACTGTTTTGTTCATTGTACCTGCACAAAATCAAATTCAAGACAATGCTTAACTAGGACTAACAACACAACCAATCATAACACAACACAACACAACTAACCAACACAACCGAAGCTTTAATTCAATCCAAAAGTTACACAACCAAATCCACCAATTCTCAAATTATCAAAATCATATTAGCTAGCATTACATTTCAATATCAAAATCTCAAATCCATTAAATCTTTAATTGAATCACAAGCTTTCACATCTACAACTCACCTCAATCACCAAGCTTAAAGCTTCAACTGCTAGCTTGAAAACCGTCAATTGCGAGCTCTGGGAATCAATTTCCAGAAATCAATTGCGAGCTCCAGAAATCAATTGACGAGCATACTAAACAATGTCGACCTCGCCGAAGCTTTTGCGAACTACCAGAACCTCGCAGGAACTCCTACCTTCTACGATCTCGACGACGACAAAGCCAAAGTATTGTCCTTCAGCCGACTCACTCCGTTTTCTATTGTCCCGATCCCGCCTCAGTATGTCCCGATCCCGCCTCAATACTTTTTTTGGTTTTTATTAAAACAAAAATCAAACAAAAATCAGACACTCTCCATGAAAGAGAGGTTTCAGTAAGGTTAGTTTCGGTTTTTCTGCATTTCGTGAGTTAGTAAGAGTAGGTTAGTGTATTGAGGAGTATAGTAGTTAGGAGTACACATGTTTTGGAGTAAATTAGAGTATTGTCCCGTTTATAGAGGGGTTGAATAGATTTTCTAATGTTAGGCAAATCTGCTACATAATTCGTAGGGTAATTCAACTATATGATGTTACTGGGAAAGCATTGGGTAGCTCTGAAGTGAGTTGTTCTAATAAACAGGTTTCAAAGCTTTTAATTTTGTTAATGACATTTGGAGTATTGAGTTGTTCTTCAATTTTTTTTATGTAATTTCTTCTTGTAATTGTTGAATATGTTTTTGTTTGTCGTTATTGAATTGATTGTTTTTTTTTTTATAATATTATGTTGCAATTCTAATTTTTTTTTGGTTTTTACTGATGATAAAAATGTAAATATTAATTTTGTACCTACTACTTTTGTTGTAATACCTGTTTGAGTAATCTTAAATAAGTATATTTGGATAAAGAATGGTGTTCCTAAAATTACTTCTTGTGTTAATTTTTTTACTAAAATAAATTAATTTTTGAAATAGTATCCGTTATTACATATTTTTGTAAATGGTAACTTATAATTTACTTTTAAATTGCTAGTTTTCTCGTAATATTTTGTGGGTATAATTCATTCTTTAATGCAGTTATAATCCGTTCCTGAGTGTAATAGTGCTATGATATCTATTTTAAAGTCATGACATACTTCTTCGACCAAAAAAAAAAAAAAAGTCATGACATACTTCAAAGAAAGTCTACTATGTCAAAAATTGAGGTTAGTTTTGCAATTGACTCAATTTTGACTTTTTAAAATAGACAGAAAAAGAAGTTTACTTTTAGAAATATGTTAGTTTTGCTATTGACTGACCACGGAAAAATATCTTTGTAGACTGCAAAAGAAGTCTACAAACGAAGTAGACTTCTTTTGCAGTATACTATTTAATTAAATCGAAATTTTGGTCAAATACAAAACTAACCTCTTTTTCAGAGTAGACTTCTTTTGCAGTCTACACAGATAGTCAAATTTTAGTCAATTGCAAATATAACCCGCCAGGTCAAAGAAGTCTACAAATGAAGTCTACTTTTGATTGTAGACTGTAAAAGAAGTCTGCTTGAAAAGTCAAAATACGGTCAATTGCAAAACTAACCTTTGTAGACTGCAAAAGAAGTTCACACGAATAAAGTCAAAGTTTTGGTCAATTGCAAAAATAACCCAAATAGTTGTGTAGACTTCTTTTGCAGTCTACGTACTTATGCTCTAATTGCAAAACTAACCTTCCAGGTCAAAGAAGTCTACACACGAAGTCTACAATTGTAGACGTTTTTTGTAGTCTACATTTACGGTTTCACTAATAATTCGTTTATAATTCATTAGTAATGAATTTTGTGGTTTTTGTTTTTTCTAAATGTGTGTTAATTATGGTGTTGTAATGTATAAAAATTTGATATAAAAATGTATAATATATATTTTATAAATTAATTTCTTATTTGATTGGTGTAACGCCCGTGAACCAAAAAGTGGATTTTGGTTGGGTGTGTCGATCGACACAGGCGTGTTTGTCGATCGACACGGGTATTTTTGACTTGTGTAAAGTCGGATTTTTGGACGGCTGTCGATCGACACAGGTGGTGTGTGTCGTGTGTGTCGATCGACACGAGTTGGAATTGGACCGACCGGTTTGGTTCCAATTGCCCGGTTTGGTGGGCCGGTTTAGGGAACCCTAGGGTTGGATATTTAAGGGAAAAACAGTGAGGTTTGGCCGACTTTTTCTTCAAGAAATCAGAAATCAGAAAGAAAGGAGAATCAGAGAGTTTGAGTGAGTTCTGGTGATTTCTGGAGAATGGTTGATTGTTCTTGAGGCTTGTGTTTGCGTGGGAGGCTATTAGGAACGAGGAGGGTTCGTTGTTGGGTTGATTTTAGGGCTGGGAAGATCAGAGGCTGTTCGGGTGTTCTTCGTGTTCATCCTCTTTTTCTTCCGGAATCGAGGTGAGTGCGTGACTGTAGGCTTACATAGGTGTAAGGAATGGATAGAATGCGTTTGCTTGGTGGATTTTGTGTGTTTTGTGATTGAAATCGTGCAGGAGACTCGATGAATCGCGACGGATTCGAGCCATGAGAGGATAAGCTCGATTCTTGTTTCTGCGATGTTGTGTCGATCGACACCAGGGTGGTGTGTCGATCGACACGGGGCATCCTGTCGATTGACACCATGGTGGTGTGTCGATCGACACAATGGATTCTGTTGATCACCTAGAGGTTGTGTCGATCGACACGGAGTTCCTGTTTTGGTTCGTGTTTGCTTGTTTCGTGAATGCTTGTGTATGCTCATCTTGGTATTGTATTCATTGTTTATACTTATGTATAAATAGCCTGTAGACGGGATGACCGCGTCGCTGAGTATTTGTGATAATACTCACGCAAATCTTTTTGCCATGTGTTGCAGGTAAAGAGAAAATGTGATTGTGGAATCATGGCAAGGAAGAAGAGATGATCTAGGGTCTCATTTGATTGGCTGTATTGTTAGAGTTGCTAGGCTGCTAGTAGTTCTGGAATTGGTTAATTGTTATTGTTGGATTGGAATTTGGATTTTTGGTTTAATGGAGTTGATTGGATTGAACGGTTTAGGAATTAATAAAGTATGAGATTTATCAATTGATGTTTTATGGTTTATATTTAATGGTTCCGCGTTGCTTATATTGGCCCAATGGAGGATTATTATCTGTGATGATAATAATATGAAGGGAAATTTTTAAAATTTTTGGGTCGGGTCGTTTCATTTTGGTATCAGAGCACTTATGGTTCTAGGGCGGGTGCAATTGATTGATTGAGTGATAATTGATTGATTGTTGTGTGGGTATGGAGTCCTAAATCATCTCTTCCGAGCCTTCAATGAGATTCCACGGTATATGTTTGTTTGATTTCTGTTGTTTTAGTACTTAGTAATCTGCTGGTGAGTGCAGAGTGATGGCTAGAGGTGCTAGAGGCAGAGATCGTGGGCCGTGGAGGCCGAGGTGGTCGTGGTGGGCGCGGGCGAGGACTGCAGGTTGAGTCTGATGCCACGAGTGTGGCCCAGGAGACCACGCAGGAGCAGGTGGTAGACTCGCAGGCCTTTCAGGAGGGATCTGTGGGTGAGACTTCTACGGGTGCCAGCGTGAGGGCTGGTGGGGACAGTGTGGGTCCTGAGGTAGCTGGTGGTGTGGGGGGGGGGGCCCGGGTGGGGGTGCTCCTGTAGGTGTGGCCCAAGACCGAGATGATCGCCTGGCGGGTTTGCTGCAGTTGATTCTGGAGCGGTTACCAGGTGGGATACCGGTTCCGGGTCAGGCTCCGGGAGTTCAGCGAGGTGGGGCTAGTGTGCAGCCAGTAGTGGCTGGGGTTCAGCCGGGTGTGGTTGGTGTGCAGCTGGGTGCGGCGGTTGCAGAGGAGCTTCCATCCTATATGAGGATTGGCACCGGGTTTTTTTCGGGTGGTGCCAAGCCGGAGGAGGCTGATGTGGGTCAAAGTTTTAACCACTAAATATAACTGCAAGTGCACAGCAATCACGGTAGTATTTAGGGATCGAATCCACAGGGACCTCGTAATTGTACTACAGACTTTTTAGGAATAAAATAAAGCTAAAACAAGAAATATGGTTTTGGTTTTTAGGAATGTAAATTAAGGCACGAAAATAACTAAGTAAAGGGATTAGAATTCAAATTAAACAAACGTTAGGCAAATAGATCAATCGCAGAGATTCATGGATCATTAAACAACATATCAAATTATAGGGACCTTCTAGAGAGATGTGTTCTAGAACTCAAATCACGGATGTATAATCCTTCCACTGTCGTGGCTCAGATTACTATGTTTTAACTTCCTAATAGACTCAACTATCGTAGGTTATTACAAGAAGAAAACACACAGTAAGTTCAAGATTCAACTGTTCAGTAAACTCCTTAACTAACCTTTCGAATTGTTAAGACGCCTAGCTCATCAAATACTAGTTCAGACAATATAACAAGCTTTTGGAGAGTATATCAATCTAAAATCAGATGCTAGTTGATCAGAAAAGCAATCATGCATTAAAAGCAAATAAAGATGAAAAACGTAATAGATTATCCCTAATTCATTCGATAGAAGTTAACAATTCATGAACTCTTTTATCTTTCTACAACCTAACAAATAAAACTACTCAAACATGGTGCAAGAAAGACACAAGATAGATGATGAATTCATAGTAGATAAACTTGAATTAAAGAGTAAAGGTAAGAGGATTCTTCTCTATATCGAGATACAAAGCGAGATCATCCACCGGATTGCTCTAGAATCCAAATCTAATGAAGAACACCAAGAGAACTCATGGTGGCTGCTCCTTCTGATGAAAATACTCTAAATATTTTGGCACACTTCTAACAAGAGGCCAAAACAAGTATATATAGGCTTAGGGTCTTCCTAGGGTTTAGTTTAGGACAAAACGGATTTTTTACGTCACGGGTACCGGTCCAATTTCGTGACTGGTACTGGAGGTTAAATTTCCTCTCTCGTGTTTTGAAAATGGCTGAAATATCGGTCCATGGTGCAGACCGGTATTTGGTCCGAAATTGGACTCGCTTCAGCTTCGAGGCAGCTTGACATATGCTTAGTAATTCGGGTGTATCTTCCTGCTCACAGCTCCAAATGATATGATTCAAACTTCATTGTAAAGCTGACTCAAAGATCTATCTTCACACCAAGATTCATAAAATTACAAATCGATTTGATTCTCCGTTCACTGCTGAACTTCTGGCGTATACGTTATGTCCAATTTGGTAGAATGTTGTATCTTGTGAATTCTTGGTTCTTGATAGTTTCTTTGACTTATGAAACTTGCTGTGACTTAGTATACACCTATTTTGGCTCTTTTTGCTCCTTTTTACTTAATTTCCCTGTTGAGACTCTAAAACTACAAATACGAGAAAAACTACCTCTAAAGGCGTAATACCGTAAATAAATGTATAGAAAACGTAGTAAAATATATAGTAAAATAGGTAAAATATGGGATATATCCCGTAGTGGCTGGTGTGCAGCCAGTAGTGGCTGGAGTTCAGTCGGATGTGACTGGTGTGCAGCTGGGTGCGGCGGTTGCAGAGGAGCTTCCATCCTATCTGAGGATGATGGAGCAGTTGCAGAGGATTGACACCGGGTTTTTCTTGGGTGGTGCCAAGACGGAGGAGGCCGATGAGTGGCAGTAGAGATTGGAGCGGAACTTTCGCTCTATCAGGTGTCCAGAGGGATACCGAGTGGACCTAGCTGTTTATTATCTGGATGGTGACGCGCATCTCTGGTGGAGAGGCGTTGAGGCCAGGAGAGTGCAGGCCAAGATGGTCTGGGAGGATTTATTGGCTGAGTTTAATACCAAGTATTTCCCGCAGGAGGCGATGGACCGGATGGAGTCGAGGTTTCTGAACCTGACTCAGGGGGATCAGACTGTGAGGGAGTTCGATTTAGAGTTCAGTCGACTCCTGGTGCATGTTGGTAGGGGGCATGGAGGGCGAGCAAGGCCAGGTGAGGAGGTTCCTCGGGGGACTTCGAGCTGAGTTGAGGACTCGCTGCAGGGCGAGTAAGTTCACCACAAGGGCAGAGCTGGTTGAGAGTGCTGCGGCGATTGAGGAGGACCTCAGAGAGCAGGTTGTGGTGGTTAGTCCACTCGTGCAGCAGCAGTAGCAGAGGAGATCTTAACAGCAGGCGGTTTCAGGCCGGGGCGGCAAGCCTGTGCAGGGTCAGAAGAGGAAGTGGGAGAGTAGTTCAGGAGCCAGCCAGAGAGGTCAGGGTGGTTCGGGATGCTACGGGTGCAGTGGCACGAGCCACAAGGTGGCGGACTGTCCGAAGAGGAGAGAGGAGCGGGCGGCTCAGGTGTGCTATCACTGCAGGGAGCCAGGGCATATCAAGCCCAGGTGCCCTAAGCTGCAGCAGATGGCGGTAGCGGCGGTGCAGCCATTGGCAGTCCAGCCTTTGGCACAGATTGCAGCGGCGCCGCGAGTGTTCACGTCGGTAGAGGTGGACGGCTCTAGCGCCAGACCAATTACAGGTAAATTTCAGACTTGATCTTTTCATTTTAAATTCTTGAGTTGTTTGAATTTAGTTTGTTTAAAAAATTGTGAGTCTGCGTTAGAGTATTAGGTCTTAAAGCACATGGGGTTTGTGCAGGGACCTTAGTTGTGGGCGGATGTGAGTCCCACATGTTGTTTGATTCAGGAGGTACGAATAGCTTCATTACTCCGAAGTGTGCTAAAGGCAGTGGGATCCGGAGCGATTTCGGAGAGCAGCCGGGAGTAGTTAAGGTTGCTAGTGGAAAGACGTTAGCTACTCTCGGGCGAGCTCATGGTGTGGATGTTCTGGTGGCGGGAGAGTCAATGCCAGCAGATCTGGTTATTAGCCCAGTGGAGTTGTACGATGTCATCCTTGGTATGGATTGGTTGGATCGGTACAGGGTCCATTTGGATTATCATCGAGGGCGTATGGTGTTCGAGTGAGAGACAGGAAGGTTGGTGTATCAGGGGGTGATTTCAGCGATACAGGCCGAACAGTTGATTGAAAAGGGCTGTGAGGCATATCTGGCGACGATAGTGATGCCGGAGACTGTTGGACAGATTGTAGTTGGGGATATACGGGTTGTTCGGGATTTCCAGGACATGTTTCAGTCGTTGTTGGGATTGCCACCGTTGTGGTTGGATCCATTTACGATTGAATTGGAACCCGGGACGACGCCTATATCCAAGGCGCCTTACCGTATGGTTCCAGCAGAGATGGCAGAGCTGAAGAAGCAGCTAGATGATCTGTTCGATAAGGGTTTCATCCGGCCTAGTGTTTCACCGAGGGGAGCGCCGGTGTTGTTCGTGAAGAAGAAGGATGGGAGTTTTTGGTTGTGTATTGATTACCAGGGGCTTAACCGAATCACTGTGAAGAACAGGTATCCTCTGCTGCGCATTGATGAGTTGTTAGATCAGTTGCGAGGGGCTACTTGGTTCTCCAAGATTGATTTGGCGTCGGGTTACCAGCAGATTCCGATTGATGAGGCGGATGTTCAGAAGACGGCATTCAGGACGAGGTACGGGCATTATGAGTTTGTAGTGATGCCGTTCGGATTGACGAATGCTCCAGCAGCGTTCATGTGGTTGATGAACGGGGTATTCTAGGAGTATTTGGATGTGTTCGTGATCATATTCATTGATGATATCCTGGTATATTCGAGGAGTCCGTGATTGCGAGTCGAGTTTTACCTCTCAACTAACTACCTGCAAGTGCACAACAATCACGGCTAGTATAGATAATGGATCGAATCCACAAGGACTTCTTAACCACACTTCAAATTGTAATGAATAAAACTAAGCTAGAACAAGATATTTTTGTCGTTTTTGTGATTGAAAATAAAGTGAGCAAGCAACAAACGTAAATTGTAATGAAAATCAATAAAAGAAAGGCGTTAGGACTTAGGTATTTTGCAGAGAATCATGCAACGATAATGATTGATTTATTTTAGGGATTTAGAAATTATGAATTGTCTAGAACACAAAGCACTGATTTAAGGTTATCCCACTATCGTGATGTAACTAACCATCTACGTTTTAACACCCTAATAGACTCAACTGTCGCAGGTTATTACAAGGTGAAAACATGCAGTAAAGCTCAAGTTTGATAAAGTTCACCGCACTCCTTAACTAACCTTTCGAATTGTTAAGGCTTTTGGCTCATCGAATACTAGTTCAGGCAATATAACAAGCTTTTGGAAAGTATATCAACCTAAGATCAGATCGCTAAATGCGCGGTAAAGCAATCATGCATTAAGTATAAGTAAAGATGAAGACTCTATTGTACTCCCTAAACAATCATCAATCTATTATCGAATTATGAAACTCATTGAAAACCTAAAACCTAACAAACAAGACTACTCAGACATGATGCACGAAAAACCAGAGATAAGTGATGAATTCATGATAAATAAACTTGAATTAAAGAGTAAGGGTAAGAGGAATCTTCTCTATATCGAGATACAAAGCGAATTCATCCACCGGATTGCTCTAGAATCCAAATCTAAAGAAGAACACCAAGAGAACTCGTGGTGGCTGCTACTGTATGATAAACTACTCTATTGTTTTGGCTGCATACCTAACAAAAGGCTAAAAACAAGTATATATAGGCCTAGGGTTTTCTAGGGTCTCCTTTTGGTCAAAATGGTTTTTTTACGTCAAAACCGCCCAAATGTTGGTCGAGATTTCGGTCATGGATCACGACCGGTATTGGGCTAAAAATTACTTGATTTGTGTCAAAATTGGTCTGAAATATCGGTCCATGAAGTGGCCCGGTATTCTGACCGTTTCTGCACCTTCTTCGTTTCTGAGGTAGCTTGACGTATCTTCACTAAATTCAGTGTATCTTCCTGCTCACAGATTCAATTGAGATGATTAAAAATTCATTGTGAAGCTGACTCAAAGATCTATCTTCACACAAAGTTTCATCCAATTCCAAATCTATTAGATCCTCCGTTCACTGCTGAACTTCTGGCATATACGTTCTGTCCAATTTGGTAGAATGTTGATTCTTGTGAATTCTTGGTTCTTGATGGTGTATTTGGCTTATGAAAGTTGCTGTAACTTGATTTACACCTGTTTTGGCTCTTTTTACCTTGATTTCCCTGTTAAGACTCTAAAACTACAAATACGAGAAAAACTACCTTTAAAGGTATAAAACCGTAAATAAATGCATAGAAAACATAGTAAAATATATAGTAAAATAGGTAAAATATGGGACATATCAACTCCCCCAGACTTAAACCTTGCTTGTCCTCAAGCAAAATCCAAGTATAGAAAAGAGGTTTGAAAATAAATTGAACTTAGAAAAACCTTTTGAAAATAACGTTGATACTATTACCGTATGTGACATGATCGATCCAAGGGTATCTTCATCATACGCCATTCATAACCTTCGCAGCCTACTCCATGTTTTAATTACAATCCTGCAAAAATCTCAACTGCACTTCATTTGACTCTCTACATTCATTAAGATATAGGCGAATTTCTCATCAAGGAAATCATTCGGGGTAGACGACGCTAGGATTCTGAAAAAGGCTAATATATATGGTGAGGTTAAAAGTGTTTAGGGTTACCATAGACTCCGGGTGCGAGATACTATGCAAAATCGCAAGAGAGAATGGACCTATTGATATCCACAATTTCCCAACCACTTTCTTCGCGTCTTTTTCCCCCAGACTTAGATCTTTCTCCAGGAATCACTTGAAATCTCTTCTACTCGTCTCTTCTTTTGAATCATGGCATTCCTTGGGTATTTTTTTGCCTTGAGACTCTTAGACAACCGTTTTCCCTTACTATGATTTTCTATTTTTTTTATTATTATTATTATTTTATTATTATATATATATATATATTATTTTTTTATTATTTTTTTTTTCTCTTTTTTTTTTTTCAAAGGGGTAAAACGGTATCTCATTGATACGAGTCAAGTATAGGCACGAAATATTACCATGTATTAGTCATCCAATGAAACGGCCAAGCTCTTTGATAAAATCGTTCTTCGTACTCCACCATTCTTTACCAAATCGTCGCACTTCTAGTAATTGGAAAATTGCATCGATCCTTTTCTCTCCGACGTTTTTGCACATATCTGCAAGTATGAAACTAAAAAGAGAAGGCATGGGGTCTGAAAAGAGGTAAAGGGTTTTAGGTAGGGTACCAACTAAAGATGAGCTGGCCATTCATGACAACAAAGAGTGGTAAAAGAGGATAAGATGTCATGAATGTGTGATTCGTTTCCCCGATCTAACTCCTTAATGAGAAATAATTAAAAATCAGGTTAGTGGTCGAATAAATAGAGTCAAAATCGGATTCATCAAAACTTTTGCGAGACGAATTATATGGGGCAAGTTCCAGTCATGAAGGTTTCTGAATCATCTATCCTGGACAAACCCTGTGACAATGGTTATTAGATCATAAAATACGCATAAATTCCTGAAAATATCATAGTTTAAAACATAGGTTTTTGACTCAATAAAAGACTCAAAGAAAATCATTAAAATGACTCAAAACATAAGAAAATAGAAAAATGTCATTAATACGATAAATCCTCCCCAGACTTAACTTACACCGTCCCCGGTGTAAAAAGTCACATAAGGGTGAGATGACTCAATAAAATGAAAATGAAAATAATAAAAGGATAGATAAAAGTCGATACACCTGGCTCAAAAGACGGGTGACATAGACTCTGGTGAATCCGGAACTATCACGTGAAAGTGATCTCCCTCGGAATCGTAGTTGACGATCTCTATCTCGTCTGAAGCGGTTGCCTGGATTAATGAGCGATGTCCGTTCTGGGCGGTGGCGGTCTCATCAACGGCACGTGTGTTGGGATGACTAAAAACATCATCATCCACATCCTCATCATGCTCAAATGTAGAGACGAGCGAAAAGCTACCAAACTCGTTGTTGCTTGTTGGGGCGGTTGTGCTTCTAGAGGAGCGCCTAAAGAGATGTGGGATTGATTTTGTGACTGCTTTTACAAGCTTAGAAATCATCTTACCTTGTCTAGAAACCGTAGCTTCAAGAGCAATTCTCTTCTCCTTTTCTTCCTCAAAGCTAGTGCGAAGCCATTCATCAAAACCGGCTTGTGTAGCGGCTGGAAATTGTTGCTCTTGGGGTGGCGTGTGAGATGTGGAAGGCTGGAAAATACCACCTCCTTGTGGTCCTCTAAACCTCTCCTTTCGTGCCATCCGTGCCTTGGATTGATAGTAGAGCGAAACTCCAACAAGAGGACATCCGGGACAACGATAAAACCATGTGGAACGAGTGGGGTGAAAGTATGTCTTACCCTCACTCAAGGCTGGGATTTCCTTATGTGGGAGTAGAATACACTTGTTCTCCTCTTCATATGGTGGAGTGAAAAGGTACCCAAAGTTTGTAGATTGCTCGTACCATCCACAAAGATAATGCTTCCTTTGAAAGGCATGGAGATCAAGCTTGTTATCAACCATCAAAGGGACTTCTAAGTGAAAATCAACACCACATGCATGAAGCATGGCTGTGATTGTTCCACCAAAATCACTTGATGCTCCCTTTGGTATTTTCTCCTTAACGGCATAATGCTTGATTTGTACCATACGACGAGCTAAAAGTGAAGCGAGGTTCACTCTCTCGGGATTTTCCACAAACGGTGATATTAGCATGTAAAACTCTTCTTGTTTCACCACTCCATACTCATTCCTACTGAAAATGAGTTGAGAAAGTAGATAGTAAACATAACGAATTGCCGGATGCGTAATCTTCGATGCTTTAGAACTTCCGGGTTTCAATCTATCACTTCCAATCTTCGACCATTCATCATAATGAACTTCACTACCACTGAACTTGATCCTCTCATGACACTCAAGTCCCAAAATATCACAAAGTTCTTCAATACTCTAAGTATACGATTTCTCCAAAACCGTAAAAGCGAGAATTCCTTCCTTCGCGGTGGTCGTCTTTGTCTTGGGGTAAGACAATGTGACCGTGGCTAGGAATTCACGTGCAAGCTTCCCATAGGTAGGGTGAGTCACAAACCTTGATGAGCCCAATGCTTCAAGATACCATTCAACATCCTTTCGAATACCGAGTAAATCGAGTGTCTCGAAATCAATACCAAGAGTTGGAAGCATAGCAAACTGTTGTAGACCAGCCATGTAGTCCACGTTAGCATTCATTTCGGGTCCAACGTGCTTCATAACAACACTCGGTGCTTGAGTCACAACCATATTGGACTTAGCTCGCGATTTCCTCTTCTTTTTCTTAGGGGGCGATACGTGAGGTATTGTTTGTGTAACCGCCACAAACTGCATTGGTACTTGAGTGATTTCATCCTCCTCATCTTGTAGTTGGTAACCAAGTTCTTCTTCACTCTCCACCAAAATATCCTTTCCATTTTTCTTTGATGACTTTTTCGATCTAAGTTTGGAACGTGTAGGGCGAGGTACTTGAGCTTCGTGATCTTGGTAGGTCACGTGATGTTTCTTGGGTTTATGACCTCTCTTAGACTTCCGTGGAACAATTTCATCTTCCATTGAAGTTCCTACAAAAGAAAAATCTCGAAAAAGCATTTTACGGTCTTGAAAATCACAATTTCCAAAAGAATTACTTCCAAAAGGAAATCGAATAAAAATAAAGCATAGCAAGACATTAGAAATATGTAAGAATTATAACCAAAGGTAAAATAATTTTTCTATAATTAAATCATAAGTTTTCTCTAATTAAATCATAATTTTCGGATTTAATGGTCATGACATGTTAAAAACACTAAAATTTTGCAATTAAGTGTTCAATGTGTCAAAATTCATACCAATCCTATGTATATATATGATAAATCCATACTATTAGATGCATTAACTAATCATGAATCACCCAAATTCGTTTTGAATTATAACCTCACAAATCTATATTTGTGAAAAATTAATTAAAGGTGTTTCAAATGTAATTAACCAATCAATAATGTATATATGATGTCTAATCAAGTGTTCCTATATTGATTCTCCAACAACCTAGCCAATTGAAGCTAAATCTATGGAAATTAAAATTTTGCATAAACTTGGAATTAGACAAAATGAAGATTTAGAGAGAAATTACCTTGGGTTTAGTGAAATATGAGATTAGGAATTGAATTCCTAGTGAAAAACTAAACAAATTTTAGTGAATTGAGATAAAACCCCAAAATTGGATTTTTAGGGTTCTTGAGCTCAAGAACACATTTGAGAGAGAAAGAGATGAAGTTGTGTTTACATATGACAAAAAGAAGTTTGTCAAACCTTTTAAAAATCAGATTTTGTGATGTTTTTGGGTTAAATCTGGTTTAAATTGGTTGAGAACCGGTTAAAATCGGTTTAGAAAACTTACCGGGTCGGATGTGGTCAAATATCGGTCGGTTTAACCGACCGAAATCGTGACCGGTACTTACCTCGTGTCGCGGTAAGGTCTGGGCTATGTCGTGGGAAGATTGGCTCGTGTCGCGGGACGATGCGGGTCGTGTTGCGGTAAGGCTGCCTCGTGTCGCGGTAGGGCTACCTCGTGTCGCGGTAGGGCTACCTCGTGTCGCGGTAAGACTCGGGAAGGATCGGGACGATCGATGCGGCAATACGGCTTTGATACCGGTCGGGTGTGTCGACCGGTATTGTGTCCGGTATCGGGACGATGGGACGAGGCCTAATCGGGATGTGGGTGCCGCGGTAAGGTTCTCCCGTGTCGCGGTAAGGATTCGGGGCATCGTGATCTGAATATCGGTCGCGATTCCGGACCGACACGCGTGACCGATGCGGTACGTCCATGACGCGGTAAGGATTGTTCGCGATACCGGTCGAGGATGTCGACCGATACCTCCGACCGGTATCGTGTCGCAGTTAGGTTTTTTTTTTTTTTAAATCCTGAAAAATCAAAATAAAATAGATTAGTTTGTGGTTGCCTCCCACAAAGCGTTTGTTTAAAGTCAATTAGCTCGACTCCTTTGGAGATTTTTAGACTTCCAGTGGATCCGCTAAAGGAATGGTGGTTCCTTTAGCTTCATTAAGCTTTGATCTTTCGGCCTCTATGATGACTCCAAGTGAATCCTCATTGTCATACTTGACAACTAATGCTTCCGGGAAAAGCTTCAAAGTGTTTTCAAGCTTAAGCTTGATTGTTTCCCTGTTGATCTCGTCTTCTCTTGGGACGAGGATCATTATCACCATGTTTCAAAGATAAACTTCTCCTTTGCTTTGTTCCCATTCTTAGCATCATTCATGGGTGTCAAAGTTGTCTTGACATCTTTATAGACGTCCTTATGGTTCTCTTTGGACAGTTTCGCAACTATCTTCATTTTAGCTTTAGGATCTCCTTCTTTGACTTCTTTCTTGGCATCTCCGGGGTCTATACTAAGCTTCATATCCTTTACTCCAACCGAGCTTGGTATACGCTTAGCATCTACTTCATCATAGAAGAAATTCTTGTTGATATTCGCGAAAGAGATTCTTCGGTTTGGAAAGTCAACAATGGCTCCGGCGGTTGCTAAAAATTGTAATCCAAGTATTAATGGATTCAACTTTCCAGTTTTCATCTCCAATACTTGAAAATCAGTAGGAACAATCCCCTCTCCTACTTTGACCATGACGTTTTCAAGCATTCCATACGGTGTAGAGGATGACAAATCGGCATACTCTATGTAGACTTTGGATGGTTTGAAATCGGCCAATCCAATTTCCCTTGCCATGGCTAGCGACATGACATTGACGTTTGCTCCTGTATCACACAAGCAATCGTGGATCTCCTTTCCATTAATAGAGCATAGAAAAACAAACTTCCCCGGATCATTGACTTTCTCCAAAGGTATCCTCTTTAATATTCTCTTGTAAGCTCTCTTAGATTCGCCGGGAAGGCGTTCCTCTTTTGGTTCTTGAACCAAGATAACCTCTTCTTCATGTGGTTTAAGAGTGACCACGGCCTTCTCTTCCTTAGTAGAGGCAACATTGCAAAACTTCTTTGCTTTCTCTTCGTCTTGTCTTCGAACAGCTTCCGAAGTTTGAACGAGTTGTGTATCCATCTTAGAGAGATGAGTAACAATAGACTCGATTCTAGTGTTAAGTTCAGAATATCTTCTTTCCACCACTTGGTCTACGTCCTTTTTGTGTTGGCCAAAAGCTTCTAGCATTTGGTTCTTCATGTCTTCAAGTTTAGCATCAAAAGAAACCGGTACGGTTGGTTTGGATGTGTTGAATGGTGGTTTCACTTGATACATTCCTTTAGAAAAGAATGGTTGCTTGGATTGATATTGGCCTCCTTGGTTGACATTTTGTCGAGGGTAGAATTGATCTTGAGGGTTCTCAACATTGTTGCTCCGATAGGACAGATTTTGGTGAGATCGAAAATTGTTGTTGAAATTTCGATTTCCATAGTTTCCTCCTATGTAATTCACTTCCTCTTGATTCTCCTTCGTTCCATCTCCAATACGTTCCATATTGGGATCATAACTCGCATCATTAACATCTTCAACAGCATGAACTCCTCTTTGATTTTTAAGTAGTTGTGAAACCATGTTCTTGAGCTCCGCAATTTGGGTTGAATCGGTGGATGATCTAGTGGTGTTGATGCTCCTATTGTAGTCTTGAGAACAATTAGCATCACTAGCAGCAAGGTTCTCAATCAAAAGCTTTGCCTCCGGTACAAGCTTGGTCATGAAATTCCCATTACTCGCAGCATTCAGAGATGTTTGGTGCTTGTAATCGATTCCATTGTAGAAGATATTCCATAGGTTTCCTTCCGAGAAACCATGATTAGGGCAGTCCCTAGTGTACTCCTTGAAACTTTCCAAGGCTTCAAAGAAGGATTCGGTTGGTCCTTGCTTGAAACTTGAGATCTTGTTCCTTATAGAATTCGATCTCTGCTTGGTGTAGAATTGGTTCAAGAAGGCTCCTTTGTATTCGTCCCAAGTATTGATGGACCGTGGGGGTAGAGATTTCATCCATCTAAGTGCCTTGTCGTTTAGAGAAAACGAGAAGAGCTTGCACTTAAAATAGTCAGCGGGAACTCCATTAGCACGAGTCGTACTACAAATTTCTTCGAAAGTATCGATGTGGTCAAGAGGATGTTCCGTGGACAACCCATGGAATTGGTTTTGCTTCACCAATGCAATGATTTGAGGTTTGATTTCAAAATCATTCCTTTGAGGTAGAGGTGGGTGGATGGGATTTCTATCAAAGAAGAAAGCATCGGAGGAATCGACATCTCCGATAGTTTGATGTTGGATTTGTCTTTGACGCAAGGGTTGTTGGAAATTTTGGTTCCCTTGAGGTTGAAGATGTTGAACTTGTTGTTGCATTCTCATATTCCCAGGTGGAATGAGATGTTGATCGTTTCCACCAACTGGATTCCTAACAATGTTTTCCGGAGGGTTACGGATAGCATCATTACGAACAGGTGGGTTTAGGTGGGCACCAGATGGTTGCTCCACGGGTTGGTTCACTCTATCAAGAGCATCAGTGAGGGTTCGTTCCTCCTCATTTATGACGTGTTCGTCAGTTTGATCGGCCATCCTTAGTTGCCTTTGTCTCCTAAGGGCTCGTTCAAGCTTATATATTTCTTGCTCAGGTACAACTAGATTCTTCTCGTTAGAATTTCTAGTACTAGGCATAAACACCTGAAACACATGGAAAAGATAAAAGAAAAACGAGAAATCAAAGTCGAAAGAAATAAAATTGAAATAAAAGAAAAACTGAAATTAAAGCGTTCTAGACTGAGTTTTAGTCAAAAATTTGAAGGTGATGTTCTTCGAAGTCCCCGGCAACGGCGCCAAAAACTTGATTGCGAGTCGAGTTTTACCTCTCAACTAACTACTTGCAAGTGCACAGCAATCACGGCTAGTATAGATAAGGGATCGAATCCACAAGGACTTCTTAACCACACTTCAAATTGTAATGAATAAAACTAAGCTAGAACAAGATATTTTTGTCGTTTTTGTGATTGAAAATAAAGTGAGCAAGCAATGAATGTAAATTGTAATAAAAATCAATAAAAGAAAGGCGTTAGGACTTAGGTATTTCGCAGAGAATCATGCAACGATAATGATTGATTGATTTTAGGGATTTAGAAATTATGAATTGTCTAGAACACAAAGCACTGATTTAAGGTTATCCCACTATCGTGATGTAACTAACCATCTACGTTTTAACACCCTAATAGACTCAACTGTTGCAGGTTATTACAAGGTGAAAACACGCAGTAAAGCTCAAGTTTGATAAAGTTCACCGCACTCCTTAACTAACCTTTCGAATTGTTAAGGCTTTTGGCTCATCGAATACTAGTTCAGGCAATATAACAAGATTTTGGAAAGTATATCAACCTAAGATCAGATCGCTAAATGCGTGGTAAAGCAATCATGCATTAAGTATAAGTAAAGATGAAGACTCTATTGTACTCCCTAAACAATCATCAATCTATTATCGAATTATGAAATTCATTGAAAACCTAAAACCTAACAAACAAGACTACTCAGACATGATGCACGAAAAACCAGAGATAAGTGATGAATTCATGATAAATAAACTTGAATTAAAGAGTAAGGGTAAGATGAATCTTCTCTATATCGAGATACAAAGCGAATTCATCCATCGGATTGCTCTAGAATCCAAATCTAAAGAAGAACACCAAGAGAACTCGTGGTGGCTGCTACTGTATGATAAACTACTCTATTGTTTTGACTTCATACCTAACAAAAGGCTAAAAACAAGTATATATAGGCCTAGGGTTTTCTAGGGTCTCCTTTTGGTCAAAATGGTTTTTTTACGTCAAAACCGCCCAAATGTTGGTCGAGATTTCGGTCATGGATCACGACCGGTATTGGGCTCAAAATGCCTTGATTTGTGTCAACATTGGTCTGAAATATCGGTCCATGAAGTGGCCCCGTATTCTGACCGTTTCTGCACCTTCTTCGTTTCTAAGGCAGTTTGACGTATCTTCACTAAATTCAGTGTATCTTCCTTCTCACAGCTCCAATTGAGATGATTAAAACTTCATTGTGAAGCTGACTCAAAGATCTATCTTCACACCAAGTTTCATCCAATTAAAAATCTATTCGATCCTCCGTTCACTGCTGAACTTCTGGCGTATACGTTCTGTCCAATTTGGTAGAATGTTGATTCTTGTGAATTCTTGGTTCTTGATGGTGTATTTGGCTTATGAAAGTTGCTGTAACTTGATTTACACCTGTTTTGGCTCTTTTTGCCTTGATTTCCCTGTTAAGACTCTAAAACTACAAATACGAGAAAAACTAACTTTAAAGGTATAAAACCGTAAATAAATGCATAGAAAACATAGTAAAATATATAGTAAAATAGGTAAAATATGGGACATATCAGTCCGGAAGAACACGAGGTGCATTTGAGGTTGGTTCTGGAGAAGCTGCGGGAGCAGAAGCTGTACGCGAAGTTGAGTAAGTGCAGTTTCTGGCAGCGAGAGATGAGCTTTCTGGGCCACGTTGTGTCTGCAGAGGGAGTTTCTGTAGATCCGGCTAAGATTGAGGCTATCAGAGGCTGGCCTAGACTGAGGAGTGCCACCGAGATCAGGAGTTTTCTTGGGTTGGTGGGTTATTACCGGAGGTTCGCCAAGGGGTTTGCGAGTATGGCGCAGTCGATGACGAAGCTGACAGGGAAGGATGTTCCGTTTGTGTGGTCTTCAGCTGAAAGAGATGCTGACTAGTACACCGGTTTTGGCGTTACCCGAGCCGGGTGAGCCGTATGTGGTGTATACGGATGCGTCAGGAGTTGTTCTGGGATGTGTGTTGATGCAGCAGGGAAAGGTTATTGCATATGCCTCGAGACAGTTGAGGAAGCATGAATGCAATTACCCTACCAATTATCTGGAGTTGGTTGCGGTGATTTTTGCACTTAAGATTTGGAGGTTTTTTCTGTATGGCGGGAAGATGCATGTATTCACAGACCACAAGAGTTTGAAGTATTTCTTCACTCAGCCAGAGCTGAACCAGAGATAGAGGCGCTGGATGGAGTTAGTTACAGACTATAACCTGGAGATTGGGTACCATCCGGGTAAGGCTAACTTGGTTGCAGATGCGTTAAGTCAGAAGAGAGTAGCTTCAGATCAGGAGCGCGATATGGAGGCTCTAATGAGCAAGATCAGTACCTTGAGGTTGTGTGTGATCTCACAGGAGCCGTTGGGGTTAGAGGCAGCTAACTAGGCAGATTTGTTGAGCAGGATTTGAGTTGCTCAGGAGAAGGATCAGGGATTGATTAATGCTTCTAAGGCGGCCAGTTCAGAGTATGTGGTCTCAGCGAGTGGGATGATACTGGTGAACGGGCGGGTTTGTGTACCCAAGGACGAGGATCTGAGGCAGGAGATCCCGAAGGAGGCTCATTCGAGTATGTTATTGATTCATCCGGGAGCGACCAAGATGTACCGTGACCTGAAGCGGTATTATCACTGGGTCAGGATGAAGAGGGAGGTGGCTAGCTGGGTTGCAGCGTGCAACGTGTGTTAGCTGGTGAAGGCTGAGCATCAGGTTCCGAGTGATATGTTGCAGAGTTTGCCCATTCCGGAGTGGAAGTGGGATATGATTACCATGGATTTTGTGATGGGGTTGCCGGTGTCACGGACTTATGATCTGATTTGGGTTATCGTGGATCATCTGACCAAGTCAGCACATTTTCTGGCCATTAAGAAGATTGATGGAGTGGCAGTTTTGGCTAAGAAGTATGTGCGGGAGATAGTGAGGCTGCACGGGGTGCCAGCGAGTATTGTGTCAGACAGGGATCCGAGATTTACTTCAGAGTTCTGGAGGGCGTTTCAGGCTGAGATGGGCACTAAGGTGCATATGAGCACAACGTATCATCCTTAGACAGATAGGCAGTCGGAGAGGATGATCTAGACATTAGAGGATCTGTTGAGGATGTGTGTGCTGGATTATGGTGGTCATTGGGCAGATCATCTTAACTTGGTTGAGTTTTCATACAACAACAGTTACTATACGAGTATTGGGATGGCTCCATATGAGGCTCTGTATGGGAGGCCGTGTAGGACACCGTTATGCTGGACTCAAGTGGGGGAGAGGAGCATGTTTGGTGCAGACTTTGTTCAGGAGACGACGGAGAAGATCCGTGTCTTGAGACGGAACATAAGAGAGGCTCAAGATCGCAAGAACAGTTATGCCGATACGAGACGGAAGGAGCTAGAGTTTGATTTGGGAGATCTGGTGTATCTCCAGGCAGCTATGTTGAGGGGTCTTAACAGATCCATTTCAGAGAATAAGCTAAGTCCGAGGTTTATGGGTCCGTTCAAGGTTGTGGAGCGGGTCGGACCGATAGCTTATCGTCTCGAGTTACTTCAGAGTATGAAGGCTTTTCACAAAGTCTTCTATGTTTCGATGCTGCGGAAGTGTCTACATGAGTCTGAGGAGGTTTGGCTAGGATTCCAGAGGATCTTCAGCCCAACATGACTTTGGCAGCGAGGCCTGTGAGGATTTTCGAGAGGAGGGTCAAGGTGCTGCGCCGGAAGAGTATACCGTTGGTGAGAGTCATGTGGGACTGTGACGGTATTGAGGAGGAGACTTGGGAACCAGAGGCATCAATGAAGAAGAAGTTCTCAAAGTGGTTCGAGAAGCAAGCGGTGGCTTGAGTTTCTTTTTCATGTTTTTAGAGTCTGTATTAGCATGTTGCTATGTTGTTGTTATGTATTTCGTTTGTTGTTGTAACGAGTATACATTTTGGAGATTTAATAAGATGAGTTTGCCTTATTAAATGTGTGTAAGACGTGTGTTCTTATGGGATGACTGGAGATGTCATGGATTGTGATGACTAGTAGGTCATGTGGAGGTCTAGCGGTAGAAGTTCTATGTGAGTTAGAGCTTGCCTATCGGCTAGGATGGCTAGGAATAGAAGTTATATGCGGCTTTGAGCTTGTTCATGTTCCAGGAGTGGCTGGAAATGAGATCGTTCATGTTCCAGGAGTGGCTGGAAATGAGATTGTTCATGTTCCAGGAGTGGCTGGGAATGAGATTGCTCATGTTCTAGGAGTGGCTAGAAATGAGATAGTACATGTTCTAGGAGTGGCTGGAAATGGAAGCTCTATGCGCGTTAGAACCTGTCTATTTCCTAGGGAGAGTCTGGAAAAGAGGTTTTATGTGAGTTAGAATTATCTTTTCCAGGGACTCTGTGAGACACCCTGGTGATTGGGTTGTTTCGGATGACAACGAAAGGTGATTTCAGTCGACAGGTGCCTAAGATGCACGTTACAGAGTGATTGGCCTAGGGGATAGTGGGTCTCCTGGGTATAGTTGAGGGGATAGTGATGTTCTCTCCTGGGGAAAGTGGTTCCCTTGCATATACTTTGAGGGGCCGAAACCTCTCCAGGGGATGTGTGATTCCTCTGCAGCCGAACTTGACGGACTGTGTGTCGTGAGAGTGAGAGAGGCTGGAGCATACAGAGAACTGGATGGACGACGGTCCTGAAAGTGGAGGGGTATGATATACTTCGAGAGCTCAAAGGGTGACGATCCTGAGAGCGGAGTGTTGTATATAGATATGAGTATGAGCAATAGTATCTGTAATGTGGTTGTAAGCATGAACTGGATGAACTTCGGGGATCGGGAGTGGATCTCAGGTGGTGCTGACCGGGTTGGGGTTGGGATTGCAGCCGTGGTGAGATGGTGCAATAGGGCTAGTATGAGCCTAGTAGAGCTCGGGGATCAGGTGTGATCTCGAGTAGTGCTGACCGAGGGTCAGGAGAGTGGATGTGGTTGTCGAGTCTAAGGTTTTTGCTGATGTTTAGAACTTCGTTCGGACAACCTGGTAACATATGTAGCGCCGTTGGTCGTACATGTTCATGTTTGATTGTTGTGCGAACATTTGGTCCAATTTAGGGTCAACGGTTGGTCGTGCATGTTCTTGTTTGATTGTTGGGCGATCAATCGGGCAGTCTTAATCCGGACCAGGGGGCGTTGCATCGTTGATGTTCCTGGGAGAATCTGGTCAGGTTTTAGGCGGGGGTATTAACCTTAGTGAGACGGAGTCGCGTGATTGGAGGTCGAATCCGTGTTAGTGGGGGAGAATTGTAACGCCCGTGAACCAAAAAGTGGATTTTGGTTGGGTGTGTCGATCGACACAGGCGTGTTTGTCGATCGACACGAGTATTTTTTACTTGTGTGAAGTCGGATTTTTGGACGGGTGTCGATCGACACAGATGGTGTGTATCGATCGACACGAGTTGGAATTAGACCGACCGGTTTGGTTCCAATTGCCCGGTTTGGTGGGCCGGTTTAGGGAACCCTAGGGTTTGATATTTAAGGGAGAAACAGTGAGGTTTGGCCGACTTTTTCTTCCAGAAATCAGAAATCAGAAAGAAAGGAGAATCAGAGAGTTTGAGTGAGTTCTGGTGATTTTTGGAGAAGGGTTGATCGTTCTTTAGGCTTGTGTTTGCGTGGGAGGCTATTAGGAACGAGGAGGGTTCATTGTTGGGTCGATTTCAGGGCTGGGAAGGTGAAATCAGAGGCTGTTCGGGTGTTCTTCGTATTCATCCTCTTTTTCTTCCGGAATCGAGGTGAGAGCGTGACTGTAGGCTTACATAGGTGTAATGAATGGATATAATGCGTTTGCTTGGTGGATTTTGTGTGTTTTGTGATTGAAATCGTGCAGGAGACCCGATGAATCGCGATGGATTCGAGCCATGAGAGGATAGGCTCGATTCTGGTTTCTGCGATGTCGTGTCGATCGACACCAGGGTGGTGTGTCGATCGACATGGGGGATCCTGTAAATCGACACCATGGTGGTGTGTCGATCGACACCATGGTGGTGTGTCAATCGACACAGTGGAGTCTGTCGATCGACATCTAGAGGTTGTGTCGATCGACACGGAGTTCCTATTTTGGTTCGTGTTTACTTGTTTCGTGAATGCTTGTGTATGCTCATCCTGGTATTGTATTCATTGTTTATACTTATGTATAAATAGCCTATAGACGGGATTACTGCGCCGCTGAGTATTTGTGATAATACTCACGCAAATCTTTTTGCCATGTGTTGCAGGTAAAGAGAAAATGTGATCGTGGAATCATGGCCAGGAAGAGGAGATGATCTAGGGTCTCATTTGATTGGATGTATTGTTAGAGTTGCTAGGCTGCTAGTAGTTCTGGAATTGATTAATTGTTATTGTTGGATTGGAATTTGGATTTTTGGTTTAATGGAGTTGATTGGATTTAACGGTTTATGAATTAATAAAGTATGGGATTTATCAATTGATGTTTTATGGTTTATGTTTAATGGTTCCGCGTTGTTTGTATTGGCCCAATTGAGGATTATTATCTGTGATGATAATAATCTGAAGGGAAAATTTTTAAATTTTGGGTCGGGTCGTTTCAATTGGCATCTAGCTCATATATGTAGACTTCTGAAGAAGCCTGCTCCGAGTAGACTTCTTTTTTAGTCTACAGTTACGATTTTACTAATAATGCATTTATAGTTCATTAGTAATGAATTTTGAGGTTTTTGTTTTTTCTAAATATGTGTTAATTATGGTGTTTTAATGTCTATAAATTTGGCATGTATGTGTTAAATATATATTTTATAAATTAATTTTCTTGGTTGATTGGTATCTAGCTCATATGTGTAGACTTCTTTTGTAGTCTGCATTTACGATAGCTAATGTGTTTTTATTTGATATTTGTCCACAGATAATGGTTCAATTTCTGTCTGTTTATGGAGAATGGGTTCATCATTTTTTAGTTTTTTTTGCTCCCACATGTGTGTTAATTATTTGTCTTCCTTATGCCAAATTCTCAGATATAAGAATATATTAAAGTATAGGACTGATCTTTTGAACACGTAAAAAAAATCCTAAAATAAGGGTGTTCCGTTTGTAACTCTAACACAAGTATGTGTTTTGTCTTGACAATCTTATGGTATGTATTTACGTTTTTCTCTTGTTATGTCTTCTTCTTTTTATTTTTTTTTCTTCAAAGTAGAAAATATTATTAATCATTCACTAATACGGAGAAATTTACCCTTGATGTCACAGAGAAGACAAAATATAATCTTTTGTTGATCCGAACTCGGTCATATACATAACTTTGTCTTATTTATCATTCACAAATAATCTTGTTTAGTGGCAACACAAGGAAATAAAAATCTTGCCATTCATGACTAAGAATCTTGTAAACAGTTAAAAAATTAGTGAGTATCTATCTGCAGTTCCGTCTCAACAGTCATGGTCATATAATTGGCATCGAATATACATCTGATCTTGTTGAAAAGGAGCATGATCACTCAGTTCACAAGCATGGTAACATTTTAAACTTTCTGAGCCTCTTCAAGTTTGTACCTTCTTCGACGAGCTTCAAATCCCTCAATTATCATTATAATGTCTTTGTCTTGAACCTTTTGGAAGAACAGATAGTCATGTGCATGCTAGTTCTACGAACATGTAAACTTGTATTAACCATAGTGAATATTCCAAACTAATAATAATAGTTTCTCAAAAATGATGTTGTATTTGGAGAACTGAATATACATAAATTTGTGTGCATCCAAATCAAATATTATTAGGAACGTACAAGTTGAATTGAGGGTTATCATTAAAGTGGCACATATATAAGAGAGTCACAGTAATAGTTGTCATGGTAGCTAATTTTTTTTTTGTTATAAGAATAGAGAATCATAGAATTTGATATCTTTTGTGCTTGCTGAAGATGGCAAAGAAGAACACAAGAATGAGACCGAAGCATTCAATTTTCTTGGCTTTGGTCAAGCTGCTGATATGATGATTAAGAAGGTGAAGCAAGCGTTGGCAGATGGAGAAGGATGCCAGGTATTAACCCCTCCTCTTGTCGATAGAAAAACGCGAACCGTTTGCTCGCAGACGGAGCTGAAGATTAGTAAACAGTTCAAAAATTAGTGAGGTCTATTACACCGTTTGCTCGCAGAGCAAATGCCACATATAAGAAAATGACAAGGAGCTTAGACTACAAAGGATTCTAGAACAAATACTTGAATCATATTCATAAATTCCTAGAGAAATGACACACTAGTCACTATATATCAAAGATAGATACTTACAAGAGGTTCCCATCTGGTAGGCATCTCCTGTCATTATAAGAAAACAAAAAATGAAAGAAACAATTAGAAAAATGTGATATACCCTATATTTTACCACTTTTTCTATCTATTTTAGTATGGTTTTTATATATATTAATAAAGCTTTTGAGCCAAAAGAGGTAGTTTTCTCGTATATGTAGATTTTAAGGACTTAACAGGTTTTATCATCAAAAGGATGTAAAAAGGAGCAAAATGAGTATCATCTATGATGCAGCTACTCATCCAAGTCAAAGGAACCAAGCCAAGTCACTTTATCTTGAAGATAATGCACATTCCCCTACTGGACAGAACGCATACGCCAGAAGTTTGCTGACAAAAGGAGGATCAACTCATTTGGGAATTTAATGAAACTTGGTGTGGAGATAGCCCTTTGAGTTAGATTTCCAATGGAGTTGGAATTTCATCAGTTGGAGCTTTACTTTAGAAGATACACCCGAAACACTGAGGACATGTCAAACTGCCTTCGAAGAGAAGTGAGTGCAAAATGAAGCCAAGAACCGGGCCAGGCCATGGGCCGATATCCAGCCTTTGTATGACCTTCTAGAAGTTCCCTAGAAGCTTCCAATACCGGTCACGAAGCCTGATCCTTATCCTAACCGAAATTGCCTCAGTTTTTGATCTGAAAAGACGTAATTGCCCGAAGAAGCCCTAACCGACTTATGCCTCCTTAACCCCTATATATACTTGCTTTTAGCCTCTCTAGGAACTCAAGAAGCCAGCCTAAACAGCCTAAATCAATACCTAAACAATGTATTTCTATTATCTCTTGTTCTTCATGTTTATTTGATTCTAGAAGCCTTTAAGGATAGGTTGATCTTTGCCCTATTGCAAAGAGATGAGATCTAATTCCTTATGCTTAGATAGATCAATGAATTATACTGTTTATGTGCTTTACTCTTGCTGCTACGTGTTGCAAAACATGTTAGAGTTATAGCTTTGATTTGATTTCTATGCACTTTCTTAATTCTATGTTTTTATGCATTTAATCGTTTAGGGATTTATTCTAGAATTGATTCTTCATCTTTATTTATACTTAAAGCATGAATTGGCTTAGCTACTCAAGGACTGATCTTAGGTTGATATACTTTCCAAAAGCTTGTTATATCTCCGGACCTAGTATTCGATGAGCTAGAAACCTTAACAATTCGAAAGGTTAGTTAAGGAGTTTAGTTAACAATCAATCTTGATCAATAATGCATGTTTTCACCTTATAATAACCTGCGATAGTTGAGTCTATTAGGGTCTAAAACGTAGATGGTTAGTTACTTCACGATAGTGGGATGACCTTACCTTAGTGATATGAGTTCTAGAACAACTAGTACTAAAACCTTAAATCGATTGCTTGTGTTTGCATATGTTTTATGAACTGTTTGATTTCTAATCTTAATTGATATCTATCCCTTTTACTTTTATTGCTTTGTTATTTGCTTCCATAAAACCCCAAAACCAAATAATATTTTCCTTAGCTTAATCCGAATCATATAGGTTTGTAGCGCATTCATCACTTAGTCCTCAGTGGATCGACCCCTAAGTACTACAATTGTCTTAACTGTGCACTTGCAGTTCCATAGGGTTATAAATTTAAAGACCTAATTGCATAAACCCTACATGAAAGTTTTATGCACATAATTCGTCAAAAGAAATAGGCGAAGATGGTTAAGAAGAAAGCCACGTTCAAAAGGGTGAACTATACTGAAAAGGTCGAGGCGTCTGGTTCCGGAAGGATAGCGGGCTCGAAGGAGGTCACTGCTGTGACCAAAGAAGCCGGTCTTCTATCTAGCGAGCAGGCCTGGGCCCTTGCTACAAAAGAAGCCGGGGCCTTGCTTGTCGAGAAGATAGCTGGTAATAAGATTGCGGTGACTTCTGAGGAGACCGCGAAGGAGGTCCCAGAGAGGAAGAAGGACGGGAAGAAGAGGACATATGAGGGGACTCCCAGCGGGCAAAAGAAGAGAGCTCGTGTTGAGGAGGCACGAGAAGCGGAGGTTGAGGCCGATCTTACCATGGAAGATGCAGCAGCTGATGGCTAATCAACATAAATCTGCCATTGAAATCAACACAAAGGTAGACACCATGTACTCAGATCTCAATGGTAGACTTGAAGTTGTTTGCAATCATGTGAAGAAGCTTGATACTCAAAAACTGTTGAGGCAATCAAGAGGCCACAAGGAGTACTGCCAGGTAATCCAGATGCAAACCCCAGAGAGTTTGTGAATACAGTTAAGCTAAGGAGTGGAAGGGTTCTACCAGAGGTTGTAAGGGCAAACGCTGAAAGTTGTCCTGAAAATTCTGCAGAGCCCCCGCTCCCAAACGGAGCACCACCTTTAAAAAATGGAGCACCTGCTCGAGAAGAAGGAGCATCTGCTCCAAACGAGCAAAAAAAAATGAAAAAGTTGTTGAACCGACTTCTAAGGTACTTTGACCGAATGAGCTTGCTGATAAGATTTGTTCTCATGTCTACAAACCTCCAGTTCCTTACCCAATCCCTCCAAGGAAATCTCAAAAGGATTTGGAAGAGGCAAAGTGTACGGAGATGTTGAAGGATTTAACTGTTAAGCTCCCTTTGGTAGATGCAATTCAGATGATGCCAGCTATGAAGAAGTATGTTAAGGGTCTGGTTACAGGAAAGGTTTCTTCAGAACAGAGTGCTATGATGGTATCTAAGAACTGTAGTGCTGTGCTGCAAAACAAGATGCCTAAGAAGCAAGAGGACCAAGGAAGTTTGTTCTATCCGTGCAGATTGGGCCTAAGCAATTCGCTTGTTTTCTATGCGATTTGGGTTCAAGTGTGAACCTCATGCCATATTTGATTGCTAGGAAACTTGGGTACACAAAATTCAAGCCACCAAGAATTTCATTGGTGTTTGCTGACAGGTCAGTAAGTTATCTGTGGGGAGTCTTGAGGATTTGCATGTTCTAATTGGTAATACTTTAATTCCAGTAGATTTTATGGTGCTAGAATTTGATGAGGAACCAAAGGATCCCTTGATTTTGGGACATCTTTTCTTGCGCACAGCTGATGCGATTATTGATGTGAAGAATGGTACAATCGGTCTCCACCTGGGGGACATTATCATGAAATTTGAGATGGATAGAATGCTAAAAAAACCAACCATTGATGGGCAAACTTTTGCCATAGAAGATAATCTCGAAGTCTCTGAGGGAGAGATTGAGGAGATTTTGGCTGATGATCCATTGGATGTATCTTTGACAAAGGCTAAGGGTGAGCATGGATACTTGAGTGAGGACACAGTTGGGTTTGTAAGGATGCTGGATTCGAGCCCAGCGATGGAAAAATCAACTGGGTTCTTGAACCTTGAAACAGAGGATGCTGACGGAGCACCTGCTCCAGAAAAAGAACCAGCTCCTGAAAACTCTAGAGCGAATTAAGAGCTCGAACTCAAAGCCCTACCAGCTGGGCTAAGGTACGCATTTCTAGGTCCTAATTCTACTAATCTTGTGATCATAAATGCTGATTTGAACAATGTAGAAACCGCCTTGCTTTTGTGTGAACTTAGGAAGTATAGAAAAGCTCTAAGATATTCATTAGATGATATTCCTAGAATTTCACCTGAACTTTGCATGCATAGAATACATCTAGAAGATGAATCAAGGAATTTTATAGAACATCATAGGAGGTTAAACCCAAATATAAAAGATGTTGTAAAGAAAGAGATAAAGAAACTTCTAGAAGCTGGTGTAATCTATGCAAACTCATATAGTAATTGGGTTAGTCCAATTCATGTGACACCTAAGAAAGGTGGAATTACTGTGATCACAAATGAAAAGAATGAGTTGATACCAACTAGAACAGTAACTGGTCATAGAATGTGTATTGATTAAAGGAAATTGAATGCTGCCACTAGAAAGGATCACTTTCCTTTGCCCTTTATTGATCAAATGCTTTAGAGATTGGCTAACCATCCATACTACTGTTTCTTAAATGGTTACTCAGGTTTTTTCCAGATTCATATCCATCCAGATGATCATGAGAAGACGACATTTACATGTCCTTATGGTACTTTTGCATATCAGAGAATGCCATTTGGTTTGTGTAACGCCCCAGCGACATTCCAAAGGTGTATGATGTCAATTTTTACTAACCTTATTGAGGATATAATGGAAGTTTTCATGGACGATTTCTTTGTCTATGGAAGCTTTTTCTCTGTGTGTTTTTCGAATTTGTGCAGGGTGTTAGAGCGATGTGAGGAGAAGCATCTCATGCTGAACTGGGAAAATGCCACTTCATGGTTCGAGATGGCATTGTATTGGGTCATCGGATATCTGAGAATGGTATTGAGGTTGACAAAGCAAAGGTGGAGGTCATGCTGAGTCTTTAGCCACCAGATTCAATCAGGGGCATAAGGAGTTTTCTGGGTCATGCTGGTTTCTACAGGAGGTTCATCAAGGACTTCTCCAAAATAGCAAGACCGCTGACTCAGCTATTGTGCAAGGAGACTTTAATGGGGCTTGTCTAGAGGCTTTTCACACCATAAAAAGATCCTTGATAAGCGCATCCATCGTTTAACCACCTGATTGGGACCTGCCATTTGAAGTGATGATAGATGCGAGTGATTATGTTGTAGGTGCAGTTTTGGGTTAGAGGAAGGACAAAAAACTCCATGTGATTTACTACGTCAACCGTACCTTTGATGAGGCTCAGTGCATATATGCTACAATCGAGGAGCTGCTAGCAGTGGTATTCACTTTTGAGAAGTTCAGATCATACCTTGTCGGTTCTAAGGTGATTGTACACACCGACCACGCTGCTCTAAATTACATGCTCACTAAAAAGGATGCAAAACTGAGGTTGTTGAGGTGGATCATTTTGCTCCAGGAGTTTGATTCTTGACAAGAAGGGGAGCGAGAATGGGGTTGCTGACCATCTATATCGCATGAAAATTGATGATGAGGTACCTCTTGATGACACACTTCCTGATGAACATGTGATGTGCATAAATCTTCTATGTAGGGTTTATGCAATTAGGTCTTTAAATTTATAACCCTAGGGAACTGCAAGTGCACAGTTAAGACAATTGTAGTACTTAGGGATCGTTTCACTGAGGACTAAGTGATGAATGCGCTACAACCCTATATGATTCGGATTAAGCTAAGGGATAATATTATTTGGTTTTGGGGTTTTATGGAAGCAAATAACAAAGCAATAAAAGTAAAGGGATAAATATCAATTAAGATTAGAATTCAAGCAATTCACAAAACATATGCAAAACACAAGCAATCGATTTAGGATTTTAATACTAGTTGTTCTAGAACTCATATCACTAAGGTAAGGTCATCCCACTATCGTGAAGTAACTAACCATCTACGTTTTGCACCCTAATAGACTCAACTATCGCAGGTTATTACAAGGTGAAAACATGATTTATGCTCAAGATTGATTGTTCACTAGACTCCTTAACTAACCTATCGAATTGTTAAGATGCCTAGCTCATCGAATACTATGTCCTGAGATATAACAAGCTTTTGAAGAGTATATCAACCTAAGATCACTCCTTGGTTAGCTAGGGCAATTCGTGCTTTGAGTATAAATAAAGATGAAGAATCAATTCTAGAATAAAACTCTAAACGATTAAGCGTATAAAGACATAGAATTAAGAAAGTGAATAGAAATCAAATCAAAGTTATACTCTAACATGTTTTGCAACACGTAACAGCAAGAGTAAAGCACATAGACATAGTATAGATCTATCTAAGCGTAAGGAGTTAGATCTCATCTCTTTGCAATAGGGCAAAGTCAATCTATCCTTAAAGGCTTCTAGAATCAAATAAACATTAAGAACAAGAGAAAAATGAAATACATGTTTAGGTATTAATTTAGGCTATTAAGGCCGGATTCTTGAGTTCCTAGAGAGGCTAAAAGCAGGTATATATAGGGGTTTAAGGAGGCTTAAGTCGGCTAGGGTTTCTTCGGGCAAATACGTCTTTTTGGTCGAAACTGAGGCAATATCGGTCCAAATAACGGACGGGTTGCGTGACCGGTATTGGAAGCTTCCATGACTCTTCTAGAAGGTCGGCAAAGGTCTGGATATCGGCCCATGGGCTGGCCCGGTGCTTGGCTCTATTCTGCACTAACTTCACTTCGAAGGCAGTTTGACATGTCCTCAGTGTTTCGGGTGTATCTTCCAAAGTACAGCTCCAATTGATGAAATTATAACTCCATTGGAAAGCTAACTCAAAGGGATATCTCCATAATAAGCTTCACTAAATTCCAAGTTGACTTAATCCACCGTTATTCATAGAACTTCTGGCGTATACGTTCTGTCCAGTTTGAGAATGTGCATTATCTTCAAGATAAAATGACTTGGCTTGGTTCCGTTGACTTGGATAAGTAGCTGCATCATAGATGATACTCCTTTTGCTCCATTTTACATCCTTTTGATGATAAAACCTGTTAAGACCTTAAAATCTACATATACGAGAAAACTACCTCTTTTGGTCCAAAAGCTTTATTAATATATATAAAAACCATAGTAAAATAGATAGTAAAAGTGGTAAAATATAGGGTAAAATATAGGGTATGTCCTCAAGCAAACAATCGTCAAGAATTGAGAAGAGGTTTGAAATTCAGAGGAACTCACATATCCTTTGGATCGTTGCTTCAAATTCTAAACCTGTAATCCACATGAAACAAGATTAGCTCATAGACGTTGTCATCTTCTTCCATCACGAATTTGCAACATGTCCATACTCTAAATCTTTGTCCCTGCAAAAATCTCAACTTCAACTCAATTGACTCTTTCTACTCTCTTAGACTTAATGAAAACTTCCCATCAAGAATATCATTCAAGGAAGACGGGCTAGGTATTGGGAAAGGCTGATTTTAGTGGTGAGGTTAAAAGTGTTTAGGGTTATCATAGACTCCGGGTGCGAGATATTATGCAAAATCGCAAGAGAGAATTAACCTATTGATGTCCACAATTTCCCAATCACTTCTTCACATCTTTCTCCCCCAGACTTAGATTTTTTTCTCCGGGAATCACTTGAAATCTCTTCTACTCGTCTCTTCTTTTGTATCATGACATTCTTTGGGTATTCATTTGCCACAAGACTCTTAGAATTACCGTTTTCCTTTCCCTTAGATTTTCTTTTCTTTTTCTTTATTTTTTTTCTTTTGAAAGGGAGAAAACGGTATCTCTTTGATATAAGTCAAATATAGGCATGAAATGTTACCATGTTTTAAGAATCCAAGGAACGGCCAAGCTCTTTATAATTCGATCTTTGTACTCCACCATTCTTTACCAAATCGTCGCATCTCTAGTGATTGGAAAATTGCGTCGATCCTTTTCTCTCCGACGTTTTTGCACATATCTGCATGTATGAAACTAAAAGAGAATGAATGAGGTCTGAAAGAAGGTAAAGGGTTTCAGGTGGGGTACCAACTAAGATGAGCTGACCATTTATGACAACAAAGAGTGGTAAAAGAGGATAAGATGTCATGAATGTGTGATTTGTTTCCTTGATCTAACATCCTTAATAAGAAATAGTCAAAAACCATATTAGTAGTCCAAATAGAGAGTCAAAATCATATCCATCAAAAAGTTGCAAGTAGAAATTTGAATGTGTGACGGGAGCTCCATCATGAGGTTTCTGAATCGATTGTCATGATCAAACCCTGCAACAATGGTTACATAGTCTTCGAAATCAAAACGTCAATCATAGGAAAGTGTCATAATTCTTATCTTATTATTTTTCTTATAAAAACGATTTTTTTTTATTTGAAAATAAATGTTGAAAAATCCTTTTAAAAAACATAAAAACCAAACACTAACAACCGTGTTAGTAACAACAATCTCCCCATACTTAACTTACACACTACAAGAAAACAGCGCTTTAGCGTTGGCAGTATTCGACGCTAAAACGACGCAAAACGTCTTAGCGTCGTTTTAGCGTCGACGTACGTTTCGACGCTAAACCGTCGACGCTAAATCATTTTCGACGCTAATTCGACGCTATATTAGCGTCGGACAAAAATTCGACGCTAAAACGACGCTACTGTTTGACGCTAATTAGCGTCGATCAAGGTCGATGCAAAGCGTACGACGCTAATTCGATGCTAATTAGCGTCGAACCCTTTCGTGTAGACGCCGCTAATTCGATGCTAATTAGCGTCGAAATAGCGTCGTTATTAACATTTTTTTTTAAATATAAATTATAAATTATAAAATATATTAAAAATTAAATTATAAAATATATTAAATTTTTTTTTTAAATTATAAAATATATTAAAAATTAATAATATTACAAAATTAAATTATCCGATACAAAAAAAATTAAAACACTAATGAGGAGGCGGTTGTTGGGTCCTAAGGTTGATGACGTCGTCTCGGATCATCTGTTCGGATTTCTGCTCGAACTGCGATGGACCGGCGTCAGGTGGAAGAGGCGGTGGAGGAAACTACAACCCTTGCATGGCAGTTGCTAATGACGGATGATCCTCTGCGATGATGTTGAAAAGACTGGTCAATGCTCCGAGTCTAGTCTCTATGTGCGTCTCTAGCTGCGAAATCCTACTGTTAGCAGCATCCAACTGTCTCGTCAATTCCGGCTGAGACGGACCCGACGTGTAGGAAAATCGAGCAGACGTAGAAGCTGCTGGGACATCCCTGATGGATCCAACACCCATCGTTCGTCCTTTCTTCTTTGGTGCAACCAATAAAATAAAAATGTTATACAAAAAATTGTAATAAAAAATAATTTTAAATATATTATAAAAATCTAAAAAATTACCTCCTCGTATAATCTATCCAAATCTTGGATACCCATCGTAGACTGGACAGATTCGTCTAGCTCTGCCAGTCGTGCGTTGTACTCGTTGAACGTTTGTTCCGCTTGAGCGGTAACAAACATCCCATCCTTCCTCCGATGAGTTTTCTCCATCACTTTGTGCATCGGAGGAAGATCACCGCCAGCAGCCTGTTAAACAAAAATAAACATAGATAAAAATAAAAAATATAATAAATAAATATTTAAAATAAATCAAATAAATTAAGTTAATTAAAATATTACCATGCTTATGCGTACTGTGGCGTATGATGATTGACCCGCACAATGCTTTGAAGGTCCATCTCCTTCGGCCACTGGCGTAAGACAGGCTGCAGAACACTTCCCCGATCTAACCACTGAATGGGGGTCCTCCCAAAACCGCACTAGTCCCGACCAAACATCGGGATCGATCCCTATCGCCTCCCCGCATCGCCTTTCGCGCGCCACGCTTTCTTCAAGTTCCCGACGTAGCCGTTTAGACGCTTTAGCGCCTTACGCTCGAACTCCGCTCGCACGTCGAAAGTACGGAATTCCTCCCAGTGCCACCCTTGCTACAAAAATACGAATAATGTTATGAATATATTTAAAATTAAATACTTCAATTAATAAAAATAAATAATATAAAATGACTTACCGCCCATGACTCGAACCAAATATCCCGAACATGCTACGGGGTCTGGCTCCAATTAGCATGGGGCATCGTGAAATAGGCCGCGATGGCCTTGGTGACCGAACGCGATACCTTGTTATCGCTAAACCTGTTAAAAAAATTTTACAATGATTTAATTATAATTTGTAATTAAAAATTAAATAACCAAAATTAGCGTTTTTTAATTAGTAATATTGTAAAAGATGTAATCATACCATAATGTACCAGGAGACCTCATCGGATGGAGACTCTGGACCCGTGTCTCTCGTCCAGGTTGGCGGAGAAGCTCGGTAATCCGCATAATGAGAGGCGCGTTTGCCGGTGGCGGCTCAGAGTGCTCATCGGAAGGGTGTGCTTCGTCTTCTTCTGGCTGTGTCTCTGGCTCTGGCTGAGGCGGTGGCGGTGGCGGTGGCGGTGGCGAAGCCTGTGGCGGAGCTCGTGGCGGAGCCCGAGGACGATAGTTCGCAGCCTGCGAACCGGACCCCGACGCTGATCCGGATCCGCGTCGAGCATCGGATCCGGGAACCGTAACATCGTCGCCAAATAACTGGCCGTATGAAAGAGGTGCTCGATCCGCCTATAAAATAAAACAAAATTATTAAATAAAAAAATGTAAAATATAAATTCATAAATAAATTAAAACAATTGTTATAGAAATTTTGAAGAACAATTCATAAATTCTTAAATTTTATAAATACAAACACATAAATCCATAAATTCATATTTTTCAAAAAATTGATAAATTATTTTATTTTACTTTACATAAATAAATTTCATAAAATATAAATTCATAAATTCGATTTTATTTTTGCCAAATTTATAAATTAGTAACTCATCAAATCTAAATTTATTTTCTACATATTTCCTAAAATCTATTTAAAATCAACTTTGTTCATATCAAAATTTCCTAAAATATATATTTCATATCAAATTTCCTAAAATATTTTTCGTATATATTTCTTAAAATCTATTTCATATCAAATTGCCTAAAATTTATTTCCTATATATTTCCTAAAATCTATTTAATATCAAATTTCCTAAAAAATATTTCCTATATATTTCCTAAAATCTATTTAATATCAAATTTCCTAAAATATATTTCCTATATATTTTTTAAAATCTATTTCATATCAAACATCCTAAATTTAATTCTTATATATTTCCTAAATCTATTTTATATCAAATTACCATCAAATTTAATTACCAATTATATATAAAAAATTACTAATATATATAAAAATAAAAAAAATAAAAATTTACCATGGGAGGCCGAGAGAGAGAGAGGCAGTCGACGGTGGTGGGAGGGAGAGAGAGAGAGAGAGAGAGAGAGAATCGCGGTGGTGGGAGGGAGAGAGAGAGAGAGAATCGCGGTGGTGGGAGGGAGAGAGAGAGAGGCAGCCGCGCGGCGGTGGTGGGAGGGAGAGAGAGATCTAGCCGCCGGTGGAGAGAGGGGAGAGAGAGAAAGAGAGATGCGCGGTGGTGGGAGGGAGAGAGAGAGCTGTTCCGGTGGTGGTGGGAGGGAGAGAGACGGTGAGGAAGGAGAAGAATGAAACTCGGAAGTGAGGATGAAGAAGAAGAAGGGTCTGTTTGATTAAAATAAAACCGTGATCCGACGCTAATTCGACGCTAATTAGCGTCGAATTAGCGTCGAATTAGCGTCAAATGGTTTAAAAAATTTCAATCGGTTTGACCAAATCTGTTTGAAATTTTTCGGTTTACCGCCATTGGTTAAATCAAATTAATTCAATATAGCGTCGATTTTGCGTCAAAACCAAAAATTCGATGCGGTTTACGTTCTAAACCCTAAACCCTAAGTGCCAAATTTGCCCTTTCGATGCTAATTCGACTCTAGATCGACGCTAAATGTAAGCCTTTTGTTTTTGATATAGGGTAACGAAACCGTCACTGATACGAACACAATCTTAGCCATTTCATTCTTTGTTGTTTCCGAATATTTTTAAATTTTGAAATTTTTCGTACTTACTTATATGAGTTCATATAAGGTATGAACTTATATGTAAAACTATATAGTTGTTTGAAATCTTGATATATTACATGTAATTAATTTAATTATGAATAAATTCTTATGTATTCGCTACTAAGATTCAATCGTAACTACATATGCTTCACTCTGATGCTAAAACTTTTACCAGATACCCTAATTTAGGGGTTTTGGTTCAGGAATAGCGTCGAATTAGCGTCGAACTAGCCCAGAATGATGGATTCGACGCTAATTCGACGCTAATCTCCGAACCAAACCCCTTAAATCTTTTTTTATATTAAATTTTTTATAAATTAAAAATATTCTACGTATTAGAAAAATTCGAAAATGTATAGGTTTGCAAATTTAAATTATCCGGCATACAAATAAAAATGCTGATATGATTTTTTTTAAATTAAAATTTTTATATCATTAAAATATTCTAAAAATTAGAAAAATTTGCAAATTTAAATTATCCAGCATACAATTAAAAATGTTGTTATAAATGTTGTTATACAAATGAAATAAAAAGACAAAGTAATATATGATTCACTCTGAATCGTCATTTGAGTTCTCTTCATCCTCATCAGTACTTTCTCCACTCTCGTTTGCGAAATCGTCTTCGGGGTTTTCTGCATCGGTAGCATCCGGAAGTATTTTAGCTTCTCGATTTTGCGGATCTATAAGAATGATATTGTCTATATCTTGTTCTGGAGTTGTTAGATCCACGGCATTTTCATATTGCATAGGAGCGTCGTCAGATTCAACTATCATTCCTCTGGGAGCTATTTTAAGCACTAATAACCATGAGATCCCTGTTTTTCTGACACGTGGATATGGAATGAAACAAACTTGATCCGCTTGTGATGCAAGGACAAATGGATCGTACTTTGCATAAGAACGCGATCCGTTAACATCGATGACACCAAACTTTCCTACTCGAACCCCTCGCCCGACAACTGGATCAAACCACTCGCATTTGAAAAGGGTGCACTTTAAGTTAACCAAACCAGGGAATTGCACTTGAACAATGTCTTGTATAATGCCATAAAAATCTGTGTCCCCGGCTCGAACTACCACACCATAGTTTGCAGTTGCTCTATTTTTTCCACGTTCAAACGTATGAAACACATAACCTCGTGTAAAATACATTGGAGATGACGTAATTTTCCCCAACGGACCTTGGATCAACTCTCTAAACCATACAGGGTATGATGTGTCTCCATAAGCAACCTAGCAAATACAGTATACACATTGTAAATATAGTATACACATTTATATATATGTTTTTACTGATGAGCTGAATATATATAATTTGTTTTGAATGTACCTGAGTTCTCAACCATTTAGCAAAGTGTAGATCTTTACGTTTTTCAATCTTACCAGCGGAAGCATTTGGGAAAGCCTCGTTAACTTGGCGAATGAATTCACTAATACAAAATATAGTTATAACAAATGTTTTCAAAGGATATATAAGTGCAAAAATAACCTTACCTCAATCCATAGTTGGTAACTATAATATGTACCTCAAAAATGGGCTGACTTCGTCGCATTGTAAGAGAATATATGTGTGTGCGCAATTGTAGTCTTCGTATGAGAACCAGTCTTCCTCTCTTGTGATTCCGGCATGCCTACCAACTGCACAGAATATATCTGGGACATCAGAAACTGGATACATTTGCGCGATGCCACCATCGTCGTACCTACGTGGAGCTCTTTTTCGTGTCCGGACAGTTGGAGAGAAGTAATATGAGCTGAAATGAGAGGTTTTTTCGGTTATACTTCCCGCAACAATTGATCCCTCAACCCTAGCCAGGTTTTTTGCCTTTCCTTTTAAGTGTTTCATGAATCTCTCGAAAGGATACATCCAACAAAACTGAACGGGCCCTCCTAAATCGGCTTCGTGAGGAAGATGGACAGGAAGATGCTCCATAACATCAAAGAATTATGGAGGAAATATCTTCTCTAAGTTGCACAACAATATAGCGATGTTATTGTTTAGTTGTTGAATTCCATCCTCAGTCAGAATTCGCACACACAGATCTCGAAAAAATGCGCCAACACCTAAAACCATAGTCCAATATCAACAAAAACAGAAATATAATTTTTCACGCATCATTTGTTTAGATATTTATATATCGTCATAGAAAATATACCTGCAAGTGATTCATGCACGTTCGTTGGCAAAAGCTCTGCAAATGCGAAAGGCAATTATCTCTCCATAAACACATGACAATCATGACTCTTCATACCAGAAAATTTTTTCCCTTGCTCCACAGACTTAGAGAGTTTTGACACGTATCCATCTGGGAACTTAACTTCGGTGGAAACCCAATTGAAGAATGTTGATTTTCCTTCGCTTGACAATCTAAAGATAGGCACTGGAGCTCTCCCATCTCTCGTGAGATGTAACTCAACTCTAGAACATATAAGAGGCAAATCCAATCTAGACTTCAAGTTGTCTTTAGACTTGCCTAAAACGTTTAAGATGGTGTGCATGATGTTATCAAAAAAGTTTTTCTCAATGTACATGACATCAAGATTGTGGCGCAATAGATGATCCTTCCAGTACGGTAGATCCCAGAAAATGCTCTTCTTATGCCAATTATGTTCGACAAGGTATCCATCTGGGAGATTGGTCGGGATGTTAAGCCAGTTACCACCACGTTTTGCTGTGTTCTGAGCGCCCTAATAATCAAGTTGACCTTCAATTTGCTCTCCTGAAAGATATGGAGGTGGGGGGATACGTACACGTTTGCCCTTTGTGAATAGTCTTCTGTTCCCCCGGTACGGATGGTTCATAAGGAGAAACCTCCGGTGACAATCAAACCAACAAGATTTTCTACCATTTTAAAGTTGGAATGCATCTGTTTCATTTTGGCAATACGGACATGATAACCTACCATGTGTTGTCCAGCCAGATAACATTCCGTATGCTGGAAAAAACGCTTATCGTCCACATAAGCACAGCTCGCATGGTAAAATTCTTTTTCCTGGAGTAATCAAAAGTACGAACCCCATGAGACCACAACAAGTTCAACTCGTCAATCAGCGGCTGTAAAAACACATCAATAGATCTTCTTGGATGCTTCGGACCAGGGACTAAAATACTCAAAAACAGAAATTCCCTCTGCATGCACATATCGGGCGGAAGGTTATAAGGTGTCAATATAACCGGCCACAAAGAATATTGCCTGCCAGACATACCGAAAGGACTAAAACCATCTGTACATAGGCCAAGATAAACATTGCGCTTCTCTTTAGCAAAATTAGAGTGTACCGATTTGAAGTGTTTCCAAGCTTTTGCATCAGAAGGATGATGAACTTCTCCTTCAATAGTTGAATGTTCCGCATGCCACCTCATTGATGCAACTGTTCGTTCTGAATGGTATAGCCTTTGTAGCCTATCTGTTATGGGCAGGTACCACATTCTCTGCCACGGCACTTTACTTCTACCAGCTCCTTGGGGCTTAAATCTTGGTTTGTGGCAAAATCGACATTCCTGCAGATCTTCATCATCTTTCCAAAATATCATGCAATTGTCAATGCAAACATCTATCATCTGCGAGGGCAATCCTAAACTAGAGACTAGTTTTTGTTTGTCGTATCAGCAGCTTGATTACCCTCTGGCAAATATTCTTTTAGAAGAGCTGCCCAATCATCCATGCAACTCTCAGATTGATTATGATCAGACTTTATTGTCATCATCCTAGATGCCAATGATAATTTAGACAGACCTTCCCTACAACCTTCATAGATTGGTTGGTTTGCAGAATCAAGCATATCATAAAAAATTTTAGCATATGCATTGGGTTCCTCAGCAACATCAGGAGTAGACGTAACTCCAGGAAATGCATCGGTTACCATTTCTTCGAACCTATTATGTTCTAACCCGACATCATGATCATTTTCTATAACAAATTGATGCTGATCATATTGCTCATTCAAATAACCCTGATCCATAGGTTGGTAACTAGTACTACCCGAAGTTTCATCTTCATATCCCTCTCCATGATAAAACCAAACATAATATTCAGGTGTAAACCCTCTATTAAATAAATGCGTACCAACTGTATCAATTGTCTGCGGCCTCGAATTTTTGCACTTCCGACAGGGGCACACCATCACTCTGGTTCGTTGAATTGTAGGCACACTACTCGCTTGAGCCATGAAAATTTCAAGGCCGTTGAGGAACTCTTCTGAAAGCCCTCCATTTGCATCTTTACGTTGATACATCCAGCGTCTGAGTTCGTATATATCGCCCATTTTTTTCTAAATTTTGTAAAAAAAAAAAAAAATTCCGAATTTTTTTTTTTAAATAAAAGTTGAATGATTCTTGCGAGGAAGGTGGGTGGGTATATATAGGAGAATTTAGCAGCGATTTAGCATCGATTTTGCATCGAATATTTAGCATCGAATTAGCATCGAATACCTTAGGGTCGATTTAGCATCGAATTAGCGTCGAGTTTGCACCCAGGTAGGTAAACCCGTGTTTAATGTGTCTCCTATCTACCAATTTGAGGCTAATTTGACGCTATATTCGACGCTACGTGATCGACGCTAAATCGATGCTAATGTTGCATCGATTTAGCGTCGAATTCAGTCTTTAACTAGAATTTCAACGCTAATTCGATGCTAAGTTGCGTCGATTTAGCGTCGAATTTATTCGACCCTACTTAGCGACGAATATTTAGAACGACACAACTTCGACGCAATTTCGACGCTATATTAGCGTCGAACCAATTCCGACGCTAAATTACAGTTTTCTTGTAGTGACACCATCTCCGGTGTAAAATTAAATCAAATTAAGGGAGTAATGATGAAAATTTATTTGAAAAAAGAATAAAAAAGATAGAGAATAGAATGATAGTACCGGTGAGCTGTAGATATTTCTGGCAAAAATCTGAGGTTGTCACGATCAATCTTAGATCTTTGTTATTTTTGAGCATTGGGTATCCCGTATGAATCGAAACCATGCTTTGTATGTCCAATGTCTCCTCTTTCGATCACATCTCTTTTGAATGGTGGATAATGCTTAAGACGATTGAATTGTGAGTCCACAATGAAATCTCTTGGAAATCCTGTTTAAGAGCAACATATCCTTGCTAAAACACTTGAAATCACTCGTTAAATTCATCCTGGTCCAAGGGAAATCACTTGAAACAATTGTATTGAATTCTAAGTCCAAGGGAAGGAAAAATATAAGAAACAAAAAAAAATCAAAATAATGAATCCAAATTGTGAAAAACTATCAATCTAAGTGAAATCAATGAATGAATATGTCAAGACGTGAAAATCATGTTTAAAACCATTTAAATCTAACCAATATTTTAATTTTTAATGCAAAAATACATGAATCAAATAATACTCTTAATAATTAAATTAAGAATAGATAATTTAATGGAAAACAATTCATGTTTATGCAAAAAAAAATTGGTTCTTAAAAATTATGTGTGAAAAATGGTTTTAAAATAATTAAAAGAGTGAAAAAGGAAAAATTAACCTCTTTTGACCAAACGGTTAGGTGGTCGGCTCGGTGGTTCGAAGCGGTGGTTCGGTGGTCCATGGCTCGTGAATCTGGTTAGTCAGGGTGGTTGATGGGGACGCGGTTTGGCCAAAACCGGTCTAGGTGTCGGGTGGCTAGTTGTAGTCAAAGATGGTCGAGTTGTGGCTCGGGTCCAAGGCGGTTACGGCACGAGACGGTGGTCGGTGGATGTGGAGTCGCGGGTCGGGGCAATTTCGGTCATGGGACCGATCGGCGGGGCTGACCGATATCGGGCCGCTTGTGCCACGGTTCGGGTCGTGTGTCGAGACACAAGGTAGGACGACGCGGGACGGATCGGGTCGCAGGAGGGATCGAGTGACGGGCGGTATCGGGTCACGTGTACCAGACCGAATATCGGTCGGTACCGTGGGTCGGTATCGTGTCGCGGGAAGGTGTCGGGTCGAGGCGGGATGGTGTTGTCGTGTCGCGGGAAGGGGATCGCGTATCGGACCGGGTACCGGTCGGTATCGCAGGTCGGTATTGCGGGTAGGATGCGGGACAGTGGTTGTGTCGCGGGAAGGTGTCGCGTACCGGTCGGTTCCGCGGTCCGAAATCAGGACCGAAACGTACCGTGGGTCGAGGTAGAAAATGCGGCAGGATTTGCGGTGAGGGTGCGGCAGGATTGCGGTGGGGGTGCGGTGGAACTGTCTCGCGGTAGGATGCGGTGAGATTGCGGCAGGGTCGCAGCATTTTTGCTCCAGTACCGGTCACGATTTTCCACCGGTACGCGTGACCGGTGTTTGGTCACTCGTGTCGCGGGGTGATCGGGACGAGATACCGGTCGAGGACGTCGGTCGATATCTGGTCTGGTATTGCCTCGTGTCGCGGTCCATGTGATTTTTCATCGAGTTTTATCTTCGCCTATACACATCGGATTTGAGATCCGAAAAATGATACGGATTCATGAGAATGAGATCTTTCCAATGGTATGAAGATTGTAGTCTGGTTCGTGGTGGCTGGAACTGTGAAAAAGCTTGAAGATGCGGCTGCGTAACCTTCCTAGACGGTCTTGTTCAATCGGTCATAACTTGCTAACCGTAATAGCAAATCATGTTCTGCTTTTTCCTATAGCTTCATAAGACTGTCTCCTTTGGGCATACCAAATTTCAAAAACGTTCGGGCTGATATTGAGCTCCAGTCATCAGAACAAGTCGTGTTCGATCTCTTCTTCATCGTTCTTCTTAAAAATTCACATTTGTTTTTGAAAAACAATTTTGTAAAAGCCTGAAAAATTCATAGATAGATAAAATAATAAATGAAAATATTGAGAAAAATAAAAACAAATCCAAAAACTTAGAATAAGCAAATCTATAAAAACATAAATATGGGTTGCCTCCCATAAAGCGCTTGTTTTAAGTCGGATAGCTCGACTCCTTGAGTTTTTAGGGTGGTGGAAGGTCTTCTAAAGGCTTGAGGTTGCCTTTAGCATGTAAATGAGGTCTCCTTAAGTCGTGTTCTCATCAAAAGTCGAGATCAAAGTGTCCATCTTGGTATCGACCTCACGAAAGATTTGTTTGGTAGCTTCCATGAGGCGATGCATCAAGGCTTCTTCTTTGTCTTCTCGGCGGTTTAAGTGGGGATGGTGGTGGGACTATGGTGATGGTGATGGACGGATGTGATGAGGATGAGGGTGACTTTCTCCTCCATAAGCTTCCCAAGGACGATACAAGGTTGGATTGTATCGATTTTTGTGAGATAGTGGCGGTTGATGGAATTCATGAGGCATGGGGATGTAATCTCCAACTTTTTCACGAGGGTAAGGGCTCGACATTCTCTTTGGATTGTGATGCTCCATTGACGAATCTCTGAAACTCACAAAGATTAAAAACCAAAAACAAAAACGAAAAATTAGAAAAATCAAAAAGGAAAAACAACTTAGACTTAATCTTTATCAAAAAACAAAATTTGCAGGCAATCAAACAAAAGTCCCCGGCAACGGCGCCAAAAAACTTGATGTGCATAAATCTTCTATGTAGGGTTTATGCAATTAGGTCTTTAAATTTCTAACCTTAGGGAACTGCAAGTGCACAGTTAAGACAATTGTAGTACTTAGGATCGTTCCACTGAGAACTAAGTGATGAATGCGCTACAAACCTATATGATTCGGATTAAGCTAAGGGATAATATTATTTGGTTTTGGGGTTTTATGGAAGCAAATAACAAAGCAATAAAAGTAAAGGGATAAATATCAATTAAGATTAGAATTCAAGCAATTCACAAAACATATGCAAAACACAAGCAATCGATTTAGGATTTTAATACTAGTTGTTCTAGAACTCATATCACTAAGGTAAGGTCATCCCACTATCGTGAAGTAACTAACCATCTACATTTTGCACCCTAATAGACTCAACTATCGCAGGTTATTACAAGGTGAAAACATGATTTATGCTCAAGATTGATTGTTCACTAGACTCCTTAACTAACCTATCGAATTGTTAAGATGCCTAGCTCATCGAATACTATGTCCTGAGATATAACAAGCTTTTGAAGAGTATATCAACCTAATATCACTCCTTGGTTAGCTAGGGCAATTCGTGCTTTGAGTATAAATAAAGATGAAGAATCAATTCTAGAATAAAACTTTAAACGATTAAGCGTATAAAGACATAGAATTAAGAAAGTGAAAAGAAATCAAATCAAAGCTATACTCTAACATGTTTTGCAACACGTAACAACAAGAGTAAAGTGCATAGACATAGTATAGATCTATCTAAGCGTAAGGAGTTAGATCTCATCTCTTTGCAATAGGGCAAAGTCAATCTATCCTTAAAAGCTTCTAGAATCAAATAAACATTAAGAACAAGAGAAAAATGAAATACATGTTTAGATATTGATTTAGGTTGTTAAGGCCAGCTGCTTGAGTTTCTAGAGAGGCTAAAAGCAGGTATATATAGGGGTTTAAGGAGGCTTAAGTCGGCTAGGGTTTCTTCGGGCAAATACGTCTTTTTGGTCGAAACTGAGGCAATATCGGTCCAAATAACGGACGGGTTGCATGACTGGTATTGGAAGCTTCCATGACTCTTCTAGAAGGTCGGAAAAGGTCTGGATATCGGCCCATGGGCTGGCCCGGTGCTTGGCTCCATTCTGCACTAACTTCACTTCGAAGGCAGTTTGACATGTCCTCAGTGTTTCGGGTGTATCTTCCAAAGTACAGCTCCAATTGATGAAATTCTAACTCCATTGGAAAGATAAATCAAAGGGATATTTTCATAATAAGGTTCATTAAATTCCCAGTTGACTTAATCCTCCGTTATTTAGAGAACTTTTGGCGTATACGTTCTGTCCAGTTTGAGAATGTGCATTATCTTCAAGATAAAATGACTTGGCTTGGTTCCTTTGACTTGGATAAGTAGCTGCATCATAGATGATACTCTTTTTGCTCCATTTTACATCTTTTTGATGATAAAACCTGTTAAGATCTTAAAATCTACATATACGAGAAAACTACCTCTTTTGGTCCAAAAGCTTTATTAATATATATAAAAACCTTAGTAAAATAGATAGTAAAAGTGGTAAAATATAGGGTATATCAACATATCTATGCGGTTAGCATTTGTGTGCTGGAGCACCCAGTCCAGACAAAAGAACCTGCTCTAAAATTCAGAGCACCTGCTCCCAAGAAGTTTTTTGGTGCTACCTCCAAGACAACAGTTCTGAATTTTCCATGGTTTGAGGAGATAGCAAACTACTTAGCTGCTGAACAAGAACCATATGATTTTGTGGGTGATAAGAAGAGGAAGTTCCTAAGAGACAAAAGAAGGTATTTTTGGGATAAGCCATACCTCTACAAGCAATGCTCAGATCGTATCTTTAGGCGAAGTGTGCCTGATGAAGAGATTCCTGGGATTTTGTTCCATTGCCATAGTTTGAACTATGCCGGTCACTTTGCAACATTCAAGACAGTGTCTAAAGTGCTGCAAGCTGGGTTTTGGTGGCCGACAATGTTTAGGGATGCACATGCTTTCAATTCAAAAAGTGATACATGCCAAAGGCAAGGAAAAATCTCTCGGAGAAATGAGATGCCTCAACACTTTATTCTGGAAGTTGAAGTGTTTGATGTGTGGGGAATCAATTTCATGAGACCTTTTCCATCTTCCTATGGAAACCAATACATCTTGGTGGTTGTTGATTATGTGTCTAAGTGGGTGGAAGCCATTGCTTCACCAACGAATGATGCCAAGGTAGTGGTGAAGATGTTTAAGTCCTTGATATTCCCCAGGTTTGGAGTGCCATGAGTTGTCATAAGCGATGTAGGCACTCACTTCATCAACAAGGTCTTTGAGGGCCTATTGAGAAAGAATGGTGTGAAGCACAAGGTAGCAGCACCATATCATCCACAAACTAGTGGTCAGGTTGAGGTTTCCAATAAGGAAATCAAGAGTATTCTGCAAAAGACCGTGGGAACCACTAGAAAGGATTGGGCTGCCAAGTTAGATGACACTCTTTGGGCCTATCGAGCTGCGTATAAGACACTGTTGGGGACAACGCCTTTCCACTTGGTGTATGGGAAGTCTTGTCATCTCCCTGTGGAGCTTGAATACAAGGCAGCATGGGCTGTCAAGATGATGAACTATGATGTAAAATCAGCCTTTGAGAGGCGATCTATGCAACTCAATGAGTTGGAGGAAATTAGGCACCTGGCCTATGAGAGTTCTAAAATCTACAAAAAAGGACTAAGGTGTATCATGACAAAAGGATATTTACCAGAAACTTTCAGCCAAATGACCAAGTACTCCTTTTCAACTCTACACTTAAACTATTATCAGAAAAGTTAAGATCAAGGTGGTCCGGACCCTTTATCATTAAAGAGATCCTCTCCTATGGAACCGTGGTATTGCTGGACACCAAAAGCAATAAATTTGTGGTCAATGGTCAGCGGCTCAAGCCATATCTTGCTGACACAAACCAAGTCGAAGGTGGATTTATCTTTTTAGGCGATGCACCTCAAGCCTAAATGGCTAAACAAGTCAAGCTAGTGACTTTAACAAAGCGTTTGGTGGGAGGCAACCCACTGGTAAGTGTACTAACTCTTTGATTTTGATTTCTTTTATTTATAACTTTTAGTTTTAGTTGTTTTTGTTTCAAAGGAAAAGAAAAAAATAAAAAAATAGTAGGTCAACTCAAAGGAGACATAAATCAAAAATTCCAAAAGAAAGGAGCACCTCTTACAAAAATAGGAGCACCCGCTCTAAAACGGAGCACCCGCTCTAAAACGGAGCACCTGCTCCCTAGGACGAAAATTCAAATTTCGAATTAAGGTCCACCAAGAGGTTAGTCCAATAGAGAGACGCGAGTGGGCCCAGAAATAAGGCAAAAATGGACTTTTCCAATTTCTTAGGGAAATAACTGACGCGTGGGACCCACGTAGTGCCTATATATCTCACACCTCTTTCTCTCTCTTTCCTTTCCTCTTCATCTTCTTCCTTTTTCCTTCTCTCCATTAAAACGGTTTTCAAGCTTTTCTGCAAAGCACAACTTCTCAAAATCTTAAACGATTTGAAAGATTTTTGGCTTGAAATCGAAGGATTTTTCATCTTCTTTCCGAATATCCACTTCGTTCTTCATGGCAGCAAGGTCAAGACCGATGAGCTTATTCTGCTGTACAATGCAGTGAGAGACACCATTGGAGGCGAGAGAGGTATGAGCTGTGAGGATGACATAAGTGTCAAATTTGGGGCCGTGTTTACTGAGGTGATTGCTGACAAGAGAACCAAGGTAGCGAAGGGGAAAAGTGCTCAGGGAATGGAAAGGATTGGTAGTCTCCTCACCCGACTGCTTATCCAATTAGGAGTTGATCTCAGCACCTCCACGTGCAACGAGGAGAACGAGTTCCTAGACACTAACTTCCTCATCACCTGCAAGATCCTCCATGACGAGAACACCTATTGGTTCACTTCCAAGGATAAGCATCCTCTGTTTTGCAGGTTGCCTCAGCCGACTCTCATGGAGTTAGGATATGCAGCTAACGTGTGGTTCACGCCAGAAACAGAGTATCTTTGCTCTATCACAAGAGTGACCACCAGGACCACCCCACTGTGAAGAAAGAGCACCTCACCTGCTCCTGCTTCTAGACCTGCTCCTGCACCTGCTCCCGTTCATGAATCTCACCTGAGTGCTGATGAGATCGAGGACCTCGAGGCAGAGACCGCAGACACCCAGAGGTCAAAGATTGGCATCTGTAGACCCTATAGAAGCGAGTACCTGCTCAGCGATATCGCATCCGACCTCGAGGACGCCGAGTACCATCACTGGATGGTAGATGCAACGAAGAAAGACAACTGCCTGCTTCGTCGAATGCTGCACATGCTGTATAAGGGCTGCAGAGGGTCGCACTCCACTTAGACAATACCATCCACTGCACCTGCTCCGCTACCTCCTACTCGCGCTCCCACTACTACTGGTCCATCCACGCGCTCTGCTAAGCGGAAGGAGCGCTCCAAGAAGGACGGCGAGGACTCCGATGCCACCGCCAGCGACTAGCCCTCGCATCTTTATCCCAACTTTGTATTCACCATGAACTATTTACTTTATGCTTTTGCAACTGTTTTTGTTTCTTTGTTTCCCTCTCCCTTGGTTTATTCTCACACCGAGACGGTATGAAGTAAGTCTGAGGGAAGTTGCTACTAATTCCGTTTATTTTGGTTGTTTTCTTTGTTTTATTGAGTCTTGTTGAGACGGTTTTTTAGTCAGTTTTTCTTTTGTTTTATTGAGTCAAGACTTTGTTGGGAATTAGGACCCCATTCTAGGATGATTATTGAACCACTTTCATTTAACCTTCTCTCTAGTGACCATTTTTACAGAATATTGGATGCATGGAACAGCTGGAACACCTCAATACCCTATCTTCCAGGTTTCATGAGAAGAACATAAACTCTCATTATACCTGAACCTAATATTGACTGAAATTCTTCTCGCTATTGGCACTAGATTAAGGAAACGAATCATATTTAGGACTCTTTATTCCTTGCATCACTCTTGTTGTTCCTGAATAGCTAGCTGACTTTAGCTACTACCCTCCTTAAATCGTACCTCTTTTCAGACCTCTTGCACTCTTGTTACTTCATTGTCATATGTGTCGATATGTACAAAAGGGTCAGAGAGACATGGGTCGACGGAGCCTCTAAATCACTCTTCCTGAAGACACAAAGCACCTACTTTGATATAGAGCATCCGCTCCTATTTTTAGAAGATTGTTTACAAAGAGGTGGAACAAAAATCCACAAGGAATGAATGGCAATGACGAGCTCCATTTGGGTATGTAGAACAACTCTGATTATCTCCGTGCCTGAGAGACACATGCTTGTAATTGAAACCCTCTTCATCATCATCTTAAACTCTTAAAAAAAAAATCGATGATGAAGAGTGGTAAGTTTGTGAAATAGAAAAAGTGTCTCTCTGCACAGTGAGTATACCCAAGGAGGATGATGGCTAGATGAGAAATTAGAGAGATTGAAAGAAGGAAAGAGTGGTTTAGAGAATGTGAAACTCAAATGGACCCATTCTCTCTTGCAATTTTGTGCGATATCCTGCATCTTCTACGAGCTCCGGGTAACCCTTAAACACTCTGAACTCCACCTCTAAATGGCCTTAAATCCCTTAGCGTCATCTACCCTGAATAGTGCTTATAGCGGGAAGCTCACGCAACCTCTAATGAATGTGAAGAGTTTATGTTTAAAAAATGAAACTAGGTTGAGAATGTATTGAGGAGTTTTGGTAAAGCTTTGCGATTCATATTCTGGATTATGTGGTCTACAAGTTGAGGGTTGTTTACTTGGTTCATTGAGGATGAGAGAGTTCCCGCGTTTTCAAACCTTTCTCTTTCACTTGGTCTTGAATTTATTTGAGGACAAACAAAGATCTAAGTCTGGGAGAATTGATATAATACATTTTTGGCGCATTCTAACCTTTGTTTTGTAGGACTTTATCGAGTCTTTTATTTTATTTTGAGTCATTTTAGGTCTAAAGGTGGCTAGAATGGAGCATTGGAGCTCATGAAGAGACTTGGCGAAAATAAAAGGAAAGTGGAGCTTTTTGGAAAGTTTTAAAGAAAGGAGCACCTGCTCCTGCTCCGCGGAAGATCAATTTTTGGAAACTTTCATTAAACCTAATTTTTGCAACCTAGGGTTTTCCCTAATTAATCATAACCGCCTCAGACCTCTTTTATCAATCATTATCAAACTCTTTTTCTAAGTTTTTACAGAGAGAACTCGAGAGAGAATTTGAGATACATTGTTTTGAGCTTTTGTAAGATTTGAAGATTGTCTTCCATCCTTTGGAGAAGATTTCTAAACTCTTTACCTCTTTCATTATTTTATACATGAATTCTCTTATCTTTTGCTGTTGTTCGATCTGTCATGTCTGAGTAGTTCTTCAAGTTAGGTTAAGGGGTTCGAAGGGATTAGGGATTCATGAATTAAGCATAAATAGGATTCTATATATATTGATATGTTCATCTATTGTTGTTCTAAATGTCTAGACTAGCTTGATCACCTAGCCTCTGATTTTAGGTTTAATTTACTCATCAAAAGTGTTGTGAATTGCTTGAAAGAACATAGATGGGCGATTTGTCCTTAGCCAACGACAGTTGATGCTAAGGCAAGTTGTGAACAAATCGATCCCATCCTCTATAATGCTTATCATTCTTTGTAAACTCAAACGACAGTTTAGGGTGTTAGATTGATTGATAAAGTGGTTAATGCCACGACAGTGGATCCTCCTATTTCTATGGTTGAATTCTAGATTGATTCTAAATTGTTGTCCTGAATAATTGCTTGGTTCTAGATGATTTAATCCCTGAGATATTCTCCCTTAGCCTAAAGTTTTTATTAATATTTGTTTAAACCGATTTTACTTAATTTGCTTGCTATTTGTGACAACTGACACTTAAAACCAACTTGATCACTTAGCTAAATTTGTATCTCAAAATATTAGAGTGTATTGCTGGTCCCTTGGATCGAACCTCACTATTCTACATCGAGTTTCTGAGGTTTGAAATTCATAGCAGAGGAAAAACGCTTTTTATCAATTTCTCTTGAATTAATTGTGGTATGAGATGCATATGTAGATGTTTGTTTATATATAAACAATTTTCTAATTGTAGAAGCCATTTTCATATTAAATTTAGATTCATTCTGAAGATGAACTATCCCAGATTCTTAGATTTACGAAGGAGACTTACCAACGGTCTTACGGCCTTTTTCTAGGACTTGCAGCTTGGAACATCTACCTTGACAATGACTCTGGAAAGCTATGGTAGTAGTTTTCTGATAAATCTAAGGGTCTAATGTAAATCAGTCGCTCTGATACCAAACAAGAGGATCGAAAAGCTTGAATAAACGAAGTAAAATTGAAAAGTGCTTTGGTAAATGTATTGATAAACGAAGTAAAATAAACAAGAAAACAAAGATGTTGCTTGAAATTTTGTTTATTGAATTTTAAGATTACGAAAGAACAATAATTTGAGAATTAATTTGTTTGAAAATATAAATTCGAAAACTGGAGAAATTTTTCAGAGAGGGATTTTATGGAGAGGATGGTTGCTGAAATCGCTCGTGTCCTTGAATGATTCCTAAAGCAGCTATTTATAGAGGTTTTGAATTACGGAAGCAAGACTCGCGTTTTCTTTTTGCTCTTTCGTGGTTGATTTTGATTGGATAGCGTCTTGACTAAGGATGCCGAAATGATGGTGCAGAGTCAGGCTGGTCAGACTCTTTTTGTTGTAAACTCTTGATTGGTACCGACACGGAATTGGTGGGTATTACCTGTCGGGATGATACATATATATATAGTAGATCGTAAAATTGTCGAGATTGATACATACTGTAAATCATAAACTTGTACATACTGTAATAGTACATAACTTTGTATTTACTTTTTTTTTGTCCTAACTCCTTTGTAGTTTTAGTTTTCATCATAGATATGGGTTTGGAGTGATGTCGGAACATCTTGTTCTTCTTCTAGCTTAGATATCGTCTTCTTTATGGCGGAGAATTATATTTCTCCCTGGATCCTCTATAATTGACCGTGTCGGTCGTGAGGTGTTGTCATGGATATTAGATGATCAGAGGAGAATTACAGTGAAGATTGGAAAGTTTTATGGGCTCTACTCAGATTAGAAGATGTAAATGGAGTTTCTGCAAGAGATTTGGTGATGATAACTAGCAGAGATGATTCGGGAACCAAGCACTAGCTTTGGCAGATTCCGGCTAAGGGATAAATTTCCGATGCCGGAAAAGCTGTGGCAGCGACTGTTCATCCTCTTCAACCTTGAATCAACGCATGGCTCTAAGTGTCCATCATGCCCTAATCTTATCTTTTCTGATAAAAGTATAATGTATTTGGACTTAAGTTATTCAAGATTGTAATCATCCCAATATCTTGTAAATGGCCCATTGGGCTTTCGTAATGACACAAAATGTAGAAAAAAAAGTATCTATGCAAATTAGTAGTTTTTTTTTTGAAAAAATCTATGCAAATTAGTTGCTGAATATTTGTTTTCTTGGGGTGTATATGGTAGTTAATTTTTGGAATATTCGGAATAAGATGAATGAAAAGAATAGAATAGAGTTGAATGGAATAATGGAAATTATATGAATAAGATGAATGAAATAAAATGAATGGTGGTTGTTTAAAGGAATAAAGTGGAATGCAAAAATAAATAGTATAATTAAAATTAAATAGAATAAAATGAATGGTGGTTGTTTAAAGGAATAAAGTGGAATGCAAAAATAAATAGTATAATTAAAATTAAATAATATTATATAAAAACCTAAAATGTATATAACACTAACTTATATGTTATAAGAAAAAAATTGTAGTTATTTAAAAAAACATATTATGAAAAAATCAAAACGAAATATTTAGATTTTAAAAGCATAACAAAATATTTGTAGAAATATGAAAGTTTAACCACTTCCGATCATTTGGCTGATTAGATGCTAAACTAGTGACAAAATCTTAAATTTAATACTCCCTCAGTTTTATACTAGTTGTCATTCTAAGTTTAATTTTTTGTTTCATATTACTTATCATTTTATATTTTCAATACTAGGTGATTCCCCGCGTACACGCGGATAATTTATTTATAATTTTATATTTTGAAAATATGTATTTGTTTTGATTTTTATCATTGACAATGATGTTGATATTTTTTTTGTTAATTTTTTTATTAACAATATTGTTTTTGTTATTAATATAAAATTTCAGAAGTTTAGTTTTATTATTTTATTATTTCCTAATTGTATTATTATATATACGTAAACGTGTTAAATTATATGTATAATAATCTAATGCATTGAAACGCACAATCTATTATAAAAATTTGAGAAATTTTAAGAAATACCACTTTTCAAGGATCATTTTTCAAAAATACCACATTTTTAAAATCTTTGCAAAAATGTCATTTCTTTAAAAAAAAAATTCATTATATCATTTATGTTTTGGTTATTGTATTAGGGTTTAGTTCTGAGGGGTTAAAAAGTTTTAGGGGTTGTGTTCTAAAATTCTAGAGACAATTACAAAAATGCCACTTTTGTATGCACATTTGCAAGAATGCCACTTAGGGGTGTTCATTTGCAAAAATGCCACTAATTATAGATTTATAAAGCCTATATCTTAAAATTCTAAATCCTAAAAAATATTTTGACCCCTAAACCCTCAAAACTAAACCCTAATAGAACATAGTTAACCTAAACATAAATAATATAAAGAAAAAATAATTTTCAAAAAGTGACATTTTTGCAAAGATTTCCAAAGTGTGGCATTTTTGTAAAGTCGCATTTGAAAAGTGGCATTTTTTGAAATTTCTCAAAATTCTATTGTGAAAAAAAATATTTTCTAAACATTTTTCAAATGGAAAACAATTTTATAAAATATTGATTAATTTTTTTTTTGATTATTTATGGAAAAATATAAATGTAGTTATATAAAATTTTGGTAAAAGACACTGTTATGATTCACATTTTCTATGTATTATTTTTTGGGACAATTGCAAAAATACCATTTTTGGTGTGTACATTTGCAATAGTGTCACTTAGGAGTGTTGATTTGTAAAAATGTCACTAATTATGGATTTTTAAAGCCTAAATCTTAAAATTATAAACTCTAAAAAATGTTTTGACCCCTAAAACCCCTTAAACCCTCAAAACTAAACCCTAATACAACATAGTTAACCCAAATACAAATTATATAATAAAAAATAATTTTGAAAAAGTAGCATTTTTGCAAAGATTTTGAAAATGTGGCATTTTTGAAAAGTGGCACTTGAAAAGTGACATTTCTTAAAAATTTCTAATTTTTTTGGTCTTGTCAAAATAAAATTGAGGAGAATGATTCTAATAATGACACATAAGCAAATTTGAGAAAATCACTTCTCAAATAATGTATAAAGAATTTTCTTGTGTTAGAAATTAATTTTTGTTTAAGAATATGTATATTTGTTTTATAAATTTGGGAAGTTTTTCTTATATTGTGAAATCAATAAATCAATAAAATCTCTTTATTATAAATTTGAGTAAAATTATATTTATATAAAAAGTGTTCTAAAACTCTATTGTGAGAAAAAATAATTTTTAAACATTTTTCAAATGGAAAACGAAATTTAATAAAATATTGATTAAATTGTTTTTGATTATTTATGGAAAGAAATAAAAATTTAGTTATATAAAATTTTGGTAAAAGATATTGTCATGATTCACATTTGCCATGTCATAATTTTTTTAGCCATGTCATAATAAAATTGGTGAGAATGATTATAATGATGACATATAAACAAATTTGAGAAAATAAATTTTCAAATAATGTATAAGGGTACATTTATAATTAAATTTTTTATTTTTATTCTTATATTTTAGCTTATTAATTAGAGATAAAACAAAAAATTTAATTTTTTCTAATTTTGTGTGAAAAAATCTAAAATAAAAACTAAATTAAAATAAAGAAAATATTATTTTTTAATTATATAATTGTCTCTCCTATTCATAATCGTTTTTTTTTTGTGAATGCTTTTTAACTATTTTCCTCTATCATTCCACATAGTTGATGAGATTTAATGGTATACAATATATTTTTTTATTCCATCTAAATGGTAACATTTTTATGGGATGCACACGAATGGCCTATATTCCAAAAATCGTCAATCGAGTTGCAGCCTTGATGTTGAAGATCACATGCTAAAAGAAAAGTTAAACTGTCTAAATAAATGCGAAGCGTGTCTAAATAAATATTAACCGTTGGATCAACTTAATGTAGCATCATCGTCACCGTCTAATATGATGTAGAAAAATCGCACGAGCTCTTGTCCACGATTAGTCAAATCTAGCGGACTCGATTAGTTTGATAATATTTAACGGCTGAAAATTGTTAATACTAATGTGATTATCTTACACCATCCAGCACTCGATTAAATTTTAAAAAATAATAATTAAAAAAGGAAATTATTGGACGGCGATGTACCGTGTATGAAGAAGAGATAAGACAATTCGACGAAAGGCCGTAAAAGAAAGAAACGCGTCTTCGTCTTTGCTTGGATTTCAGAAGATTCTCGACTTTGCTCTTCGATCGTTATCTTCTGGATTCCTTCTCCGATAGGCCTTCCAGTAAGACCTTCCGGCATCTGTGTGAATCGGCGGAAAGGAGGGCCTGGAATTGACTTTTAGGGTTTTCGTTTTCTTCGTCTTGATTTCCCCAGATCTGATTTGTTTTCGTGGAGATTCTCTCTTGTTTGATTCATCTGATTGTTTTTCTTTTGTTCGATAATTGAAGAATAATCATCAATCTATCTCCTAGGGTTTCCTGATTTTGGGGTTTCGTGATTTTTCGATTGTTGATTGAGAAGAATTCTGGTTATTAATACGATGGCGGCAGGAGGAGTTGAAGTTTCCAGAAGTTATGTTGTCGTTGATCGTGCTCGTTTCTATTCACGTCAGGGTGGTAGAGACGGTGATAGGCGTCAAACCAACGAGCTAGATCGCAGGTGGAAGGATGGTCGCCGTGATTCGCCAAGGGGACAACGCTTGGCTTCCCAAAGAGGAGAAACCCGAGGGGAAGATGGTGCTCAGAGACATCCTGAGAAGAGGAGGAAGTGTTCTCCTGTCGCATTGGAGAGAGAAGGTACAGTTGTTCGAGCTCCACTTAGTGAGAAGACCATAATTCCCAACCAGATTGTTGATGTGGCTGCTTCCAGGAAGATTTCTTCTGAGGATCAGGTTGGTTTTCTGTCACCAATTTCAGTGCCGCCTGTAAAACCTCAATCTTTTGGCCAACATCCTTTTGATGATCTTGAGGAGGGCCAGTTGGAGGATGAGCAGGTGGTTCAGGCACCGAATATTGCTACTTCTAAATGGGCGACTTGTTTGGAATCCCCAAAAGAGGAGGTTTTAATAACTGATGTTGTCAGGAATAGCAGATGGAATGGGAGCAGTTTGTCTCCTGAGAGTAGGGAATTGCAAGTTGAGGCGTCTGAAGGACGGTCCAATTCATCTGGGTCCGGTACTGGACCTCGCAGCAGCGTAGAATCCCTTTGTGCTCATGAACATTCAGAGCATGAGTTGGAGGGCCGTATTGATATGGATGTTGGTGAAGCAGAATGTTCTACTTTTGATTTTAATGACTCAGAAGTTGATGAAGCAGCTTCCTCGGAGGGAGGCTTGAGCATGCTATCTGGTAGCAGAGATGTAAACGAATATCAGAAGCTAAGTAAGATTAATGAAGGCACTTATGGGGTTGTCTTCAAAGCCAAGGACAGGAAAACCGAGGAGATTGTGGCACTCAAAATGATCAAGATGAACATGGAAGATGAATATGGATTCCCGTTGACATCTTTGAGAGAAATTAACATCCTTCTGTCTTGCAGTCACCCATCGATTGTGAACGTCAAGGAAGTTGTGGTGGGAAACGGTGGTAGTGTTTTTATGGTCATGGAACACTTAGAACATGACTTAAGGGGCGTAATGGATAGGATGAAACAGCCTTTTAGCACCAGTGAGGTAAAATGCCTGATGATACAGCTGTTGGAGGGTGTGAAATACCTTCATAGCAACTGGATTATCCACCGGGATTTAAAGCCATCGAATCTTCTATTGAACAACAGTGGGGAGTTGAAGATATGTGATTTTGGAATGGCTCGCCAATATGGGAGTCCTATCAAGCCCTACACCCAGTTAGTTGTTACACAGTGGTACAGGTGAGCAATCTTTCTGATAGTTTTTTTTGCTTGTAAGGCCTGCAAGCTAATAAAAATTGTTTTGCTTGTGTTGCAGGTCCCCAGAACTTCTTCTAGGAATAAAGGAGTATTCTACCGCAGTTGATATGTGGTCAATTGGGTGCATTATGGCTGAATTGTTGTCTTTAAAACCTCTTTTCAGAGGGAAAAGTCAGAATGACATTGATCAGCTTCAACAGGTAGCTTTTGTTTTTCTAGTTTCTTTATATTGGTTTCTCTGATTAGTGTTTAATCCATTAGTAACTAAGGCTTGAATTATCTGCACAGATCTTTGCGGTTCTCGGAACACTAAGTGAGACAATCTGGCCTGGATTTACGTCGCTGCCGGGTGCAAAAGCCAAGTTTCGTAAGCAACCGTGAGTAATCTTTCATGTCGTCTTAACTTGTTTTTATGATGTTGTATGTTGCTCATAACAGATTTGTCTGATTAATCCTTGTCTTTATTGCAGGTACAATTTACTGCGTAAGAAATTTCCTGCTGCATCTTTTACAGGAACTCCAGTTCTTTCAGATTTGGGATTTGATTTGTTGAACAGATTACTGAATTTTGACCCTGAGAAGCGCCTTACAGTTGACGAGGCTCTTAGCCATGGATGGTTCAGTGAAGTACCTCTCCAGAAATCCAAAGAGTTCATGCCGACATTTCCTCCAAAGCGTAACTGAGAGATCTAAACTAATATTTATGGGTTCAGGGAAGTCACTGGTGGTGTCCTGTATCTTTCCATCCTTATTTTGTGACTTTACTTTGTGATTCTTGACTCATGGGATTTGAACGAAGAGAAGATTGGAACTAGGTGATCTTTACGGTGCAGGAAGCATTGCATTCGGATTGCTGTGTAAATATGAGTGGTCAATGAAACTGCAAGGTGTGTGGGTCTTTCTCCCTCTTACTCGGTCTCGGTCTCTCGTTTAGTTATCCGTGTCTCAGACTGTATACTAGTGAAATTGATTCTAGTGGAGAGATACGTTGAGGTTTCTTTAATCAATATAGTCTTTCTTTAATCTCATATTCCTTTGTGTTATCTTCTTCACGAGGTAAATACAAAAGGGTTTACCCGAAAAGTGGGAAGGGGACTTGCCATCTGTAAGTTATATTACTTTTGACATCCTCAACATTACGTTAATAGTCTTTTCTGTGTTATACCTTATCTTTTCCTCATTTATTGTAAAGGCTACATCTCTTCGGTTCCATTGTCTTTTCCGAAAGATCCCTTTATTTGACCATTGAGCATGGTCCCTCCCGGTGAGTAACCGATGCAGAAAGAGACAGCTCCATGAATTTCTGATCCTTTTTTGTAGCCCACTATCACTTCAGTGTCTCTATTTGGCAGAGAGGGTGATCGGAGACTCGGAGAGTACTGCTTAAGGACATGAAAGCTTGTATAAGTAGTAGATAAATTTGCTGTCACAATAATCTGTCATAATGATTTCCAATGCGTTTGTGTTTCTTGACCTGATAGTTGAATCTGCTTGATGGTTATGTTCCATTTTGTTTATCAATGAGTTCAGAGAAAGAAAAAAGAATGAATATTGATCGCCTGTGCCAAATGATAAACATGTGTAGTCAGAGTCAGGTATTGAGTAAAGGTTTTAGACATTAGCATAAAAGTATCATGAAGCAAATGCGGTTTATCGAGGAAAAGACAAGTGATGTCGAGTCTCTTGTGTTCAATGTCGAGTCTAAAGGCTATTATTACGTTGTTGTACACAAAATGGAAAGCCCACCAATTCTTTTCTTTCTAGGTCAACAAAAGCCCATAAAATCTAATTGTTAATTTTAGACATTTTAAATGTTTTAAAATAGTAACTTGGCAACGCTCTTATTCTTTATAGTTTAGACACTAACAACATCTCACCAAATCTGAACTTTGGACTATTAATGTTTTCTAAACGTGGTCATTGAGTAGTCTATGCAATGTGTAAAACCGTACGATTCTCCCGATCTAAATCAACCGGTTTATTAAGCATTCGATAGTGGGTAAGTGCTGTGACTATACTCAATGCGGAGATAAAATCAGAACTCTTTTTTTATATAGAAGTTTCTTTATATTAGGTTTTAACAAAATGCTACATGAAAGAAGAGAATCATGTCAAAACTGAATGCCGACTAAAGATCATAGTTAAGAGTCTTTGAAAAAGTCGCAGAATTGAAGAGTCTTTGGGTTATGAAGTTTGAGTAGACTACCACCAGTCCCTCTGTAACGCCTCGACCGCCGTCGAGCTATCAGTATGCAGGGAAAATCCTCATCCCCTCGAGAGAAATCCTCATCTCTCAATAACATACAGGGGAAATCCTCATCCCCTCAGGAAAAATCCTCATCTCCTAATGGGCCCCACGCCCACTCTCGGCCCATGGGCCCACCCCTTTCCGACGATCGGTGCGTTAGTCCGGGAGGCTCGAAAGACTTGTTTACTAACCCTGCAAATCACCACGTGATCTTTCCCCGTGTTTTGTCCTCATTCACACGGTACTGGAAATGACTTCTCAGTAGGTCACCCATCCTTAAATTGCTCCAGCCCAAGCACGCTTAACTCTGGAGTTCTCTCTGGATGTGTGACGGAAAAGATAAGTGCACTTTGGTGATATAGGTAGTCAAATCAATTCTCTTTAACCCTCTCCGCATGCACCACATATTTCAGAAACTGGGATGTTACAATCACCCCCACTAACTGATCGCAACGTCCTTGTTGCGCACCAGGATCGTTATCCCCGATAGTGTGACTCACACACTCGTCAGGGTTCGCTCTGATACCAAACTGAAACAACCCGACCCAAAAAAATTTAAAATTTTTCCCTTCAGATTATTATCATCATAGATAATAATCCTCAATTGGGTCACACCACATGCGGAAAACATAAAACAATTAAACCAATTCAATCAATTCAATAATCCCATACTTATTAAATCTAGTCGGTTCAATTCAACAATCCAAACAATAACCAATAACCAATAACCAATAAACTACAACTCAGAATTCACTAGCAACCTAGCAATTCTACAACAACACCCAGCCATACGAGACCCTAGATCATCTCTCCTTCCTGGCCATGATTCCACGATCACATTTTCTCTTTACCTGCAACACATGGCAAAAAGAGTTGCGTGAGTATTATCACAAATACTCAGCGACGCGGTCATCCCGTCTACGGGTTATTTAAGTATAGACATACAATCAATAAAATACCAGGATGAGCACATAAGCAAACAACAAGGACAACCAACACGAACAAGTACAGGGACTCAACTGAAACAACCCGACCCAAAAAAATTTAAAATTTTTTCCTTCAGATTATTATCATCATAGATAATAATCCTCAATTGGGTCACACCACATGCGGAAAACATAAAACAATTAAACCAGTTCAATCAATTCAATAATCACATACTTATTAAATCTAGCCGGTTCAATTCAACAACCCAAACAATAACCAATAACCAATAACCAATAAACTACAACTAAAAATTCACTAGCAACCTAGCAATTCTACAACAGCACCCAGCCATACGAGACCCTAGATCATCTCTCCTTCCTGGCCATGATTCCACGATCACATTTTCTCTTTACCTGCAACACATGGCAAAAAGAGTTGCGTGAGTATTATCACAAATACTCAGCGACGCGGTCATCCCATCTACGGGTTATTTAAGTATAGATATACAATCAATAAAATACCAGGATGAGCACACAAGCAAACAACAAGGACAACCAACACGAACAAGTACAGGGACTCTGTGTCGATCGACACAGCCACTAGGTGTCGATCGACATGACTCCATCCTGTGTCGATCGACACACCACCATGGTGTCGATCGACACGACAACCCAGAAACGAGCCTATCCTCTCGTGGCTCGAATCTGTCGCGATTTGTCGAGTCACCTGCACAATTCCATCCACAAAACACACGAAACACCAAGCAAACGCATTCCATCAATCCCTATGCCCACACAAACCCACGATCACGCATTCACCTCGAAGAATCGAAATGAGAATGGGACCAACGGTTCCAAAAAGACTTGTACACGACGAACCACTGGTCCAAAACCAAAACGGACGACTGTTCTGGAAACTAGACAGACACAGCTACGCGTCGGTATGCGGATCGCCTCCAGAATCCTTCTGGTTCGAACGTAAATCAACCCCGAAGCCGACTGATCGCAGACAACTAATCTGCACAGACCCAACGAGTTCAAACAGCCATAACTTGAAGAATAATCAACGAAAAGACGAACCGTTTTCGCCTATATCAAGAGCAGAGATCGAAAAACTTACCCACCAAGTTTCACCCCAATCTATCTCGAATAGCACAGCCGTTTGCCCTCTCAAACTTCCGAATATAAGCTGTTCTCACTCACAATCCTCTCAAGAACAAAGTCTCTCTCTCTCAAACCTCTTCCTCTCTCTGATTCTTCTCTGAAATGCGGCCAACCTCCCCTGTTTCCATTTTTTATCTGAACCCTAGGGTTTCCCTAAACCGGCCCACCAAACCGGCAATCAGAAACCGAAACCGTCGGTCTGATTTTTAACTCGTGTCGATCGACACATAACCCCTGTGTCGATCGATACAACGCCCAACCCGACTTCTCACAAGTCCCAAAAACTCACGTGTCGATCGACACACACACCCTGTGTCGATCGACACCCACCAAAATCCACTTTTTGGTTCACGGGCGTTACAATTCTCCCCCACTAACACGGATTCGACCTCGAATCACACGACACCGCCACACTACGGTCTCAACCACCTGACCCGCACCCGGCCAATATCCTTCGAGATCATACTCGAATCCCATAACCCGTCCTGCTAAGGCTAACACTCTCGCCTAAAATTCGACCCGATTCACCCGGAACATCAACGATGCACGCCCCATGGTCCGAATTAGGGCTGCCCGATTGACCGTCCAATAATCAAACAAGAACATGTACGACCATCGGCGTAACATATGCTACCAGGATTGTCCGAACCGAATCCAGACTCCAGTAATAACCCCAGACTCGACGTCCACAACACACCCCTGGCCCTCAGCTAGCACCACTCGTGGTCACACCTGATCCCCGAGTTCTACTAAGCTCACACTAGCCTCATTGCACCGTCTCACCACGGCTGCAATCTTGACCCAACCCGGTCAGCACCACCTGAGATCCACTCCCGATCCCCGAAGTTCATCCAATCCCATACCCACGATCACGCTCAGACGCTACTGCTCATATCTCATACTCATAACTCATATACATGTACACCACACTCACTCGCAGGATCGTCACCCCTTGAGTTACGTGTGCATGAACCCACTCGTCCCCTGGAGAGAACCACCATCCCTCAAAGTACATGTAAGGAACCCACTCGTCCCCTAGAGAGAACCACAAACTCTCGAGTATATGCAGGAACCCACTCGTCCCCTGGAGAGAACCACTATCCCTCAGTATGCAGGAAACCCACCCGTCTCCTGGAGCAATACTCTGATACATGCATCATAAGTACATGTCGACTGAAATCACCTCTCGTGGTATCCGAAACAACCCAATTACCAGGGTGTTTCACAGAGTCCCTGGAAAAGACAATTCTAACTCACATAAAACCTTTTTTCCAGACTCTCCCTAGGAAATAAACAAGTTCTAACACGCAAAGAGCTTACATTTCCAGCCACTCCTGGAACATGTACCACCTCATTTCCAGCCACTCCGAGAACATGAACGATCTCATTTCTAGCCACTCCTAGAACATGAACAAGCTCATTCATAGCCACTCCTAGAACATGAACAAATCTCATTTCCAGTCACTCCTGGAACATGAGCAATCTCTAAGCCGCGTAAAACTCCTATTCCTAGCCATCCTAGCAGATAGGCAAGCTCTAACTCACATAGAACTTCTATCGCTAGACCTCCACATGACCTACCAGTCATCTCAAACCATGACATCACTAGTCATCTCATAAGAACACACGTCTTAACCACACATTTAATAAGGCAAACTCATCTTATTAAATCTCAAAATGTATACTCGTTACATCCACAACGAAATACAAATATCTCAATCATAGCAACATGCTAATACAGACTCTAAAAACCAGAAAAAGAACTCAAGCCACCGGTTGCTTCTCGAACCACTTCGAGAAGTTCCTCTTCATCGACGTTTCTGGTTCCCAAGTCTCCTCCTCAATACCGTCACAGTCCCACACGACTCTCACCAACGGTATACTCTTCCGGCGCAGAACCTTGACTCTCCTCTCGAGAATCTTCACAGGCCTCGCCGCCAACGTCATGTTGGGCTGAAGATCCTCTGGAATCCTAGCCAACACCTCCTCAGACTCATGCAGACACTTACGCAGCATCGAAACATGGAAGACTTTGTGAAAAGCCTTCATACTCTGAGGTAACTCCAACCGATAAGCCACCGGTCCGACCCGCTCCACAACCTTGAACGGACCCATAAACCTTGGACTCAGCTTATTCTCTGAAATGGATCTATTAGGACCCCTCAACATAGCTGCCTTGAGATACACCATATCTCCCAGCACAAACTCCAGCTCTTTCCATCTCCTATCGGCGTAACTCTTCTGCCGATCCTAAGCTTCTCTCATGTTCAGCCTCAAGACACGGATCTTCTCCGTCGTCTCCTGAGCAAAATCTGCACCAAACATGCTCCTCTCCCCCCACTTGAGTCCAACATAATGGTGTCCTACACGGCCTCCCATACAGAGCCTCGTATGGAGCCATCCTAATACTCGCCTGGTAACTGTTGTTATATGAAAACTCAACCAAGTTTAGATGATCCGCCCAATGACCACCATAATCCAGCACACACATCCTCAACAAATCCTCCAAAGTCTGAATCGTCCTCTCTGACTGCCCATCTGTCTGAGGATGATACGCTGTGCTCATATGCACCTTAGTGCCCATCTCAGCCTGAAACGCCCTCCAGAATTCTGAGGTAAATCTCGGATCCCGGTCTGACACAATACTAGCTGGCATACGTTGCACGCTGCAACCCAGCTAGCTACATCCCTCTTCATCCCGATCCAGTGATAATACCGTTTCAGGTCACGATACATCTTGGTCGCTCCCGGATGAATCGACAACATGCTCGAATGAGCCTCCCTCAGGATCTCCTACCTCAGATCCTCATCCTTAGGTACGCAAACCCGCCCGTTCACTAGTATCATCCCACTCGCTGAGACCACATACTCTGAATCGGCCGTCTGAGAAGCATCAATCAAACTCTGATCCTTCTCCTAAGCAACCCAAATCCTGCTCAACAGATCTGCCTGGTTAGCTGCCTCTAACCCCAACGGCTCCTATGAGATCACACACAACCTCAACGTGCTGATCTCGCTCACCAGAGCCTCCATATCTCGCTCCTGATATGAAGCCGCTCTCTTCCAACTCAACGCATTTGCAACCAGGTTAGCCTTACCCGGATGGTACCCAATCTCTAGGTCGTAGTCTGCAACTAACTCCATCCAGCGCCTCTGTCTCTGGTTCAGCTCCAGCTGAGTGAAGAAATACTTCAGACTCTTGTGGTCTGTGAATACCTGCACCTTCCCGCCATACAAATAAGACCTCCAAATCTTAAGTGCACTCATGCTTCCTCAACTGCCTCGAAGCATACGCAATAACCTTCTCCTGCTGCATCAACACACATCCCAGACCAACTCCTGAAGCATCTGTATACACCACATAAGGCTCACCCGGCTCAGGTAACGCCAAAACCGGTGTACTAGTCAGCATCTCCTTCAGCTTCCCGAAACTCTCCTCGCAAGCTGAAGACCACACAAAAAGAACATCCTTCCCTGTCAGCTTCATCATCGACTGCGCCATACTCGCAAACCCCTTGACGAACCTCCGGCAATAACCCACCAACCCAAGAAAACTCCTGATCTCGGTGGCACTCCTCGGTCGAGGCCAACCTCTGATAGCCTCAATCTTAGCCGGATCTACAGAAACTCCCTCTGCAGACACAACGTGGCCAAGAAAACTCATCTCTCGCTGCCAGAAACTGCACATACTCAACTTCGCATACAGCTTCTGCTCCCGCAGCTTCTCCAAAACCAACCTCAAATGCACCTCGTGCTCCTCCGGACTCCTCGAATAAACCAGAATATCATCTATGAAGATGATCACGAACACATCCAGATACTCCTGGAATACCCCGTTCATCAACCGCATGAACGCTGCTGGCGCATTCGTCAACCCAAACGGCATTACTACAAACTCATAGTGTTTGTACCTCGTCCGAAATGCCGTCTTCCTAACATCCGCCTCATCAATCGGAATCTGATGGTACCCCGAGACCAAGTCAATCTTGGAGAACCAGGTAGCCCCTCGCAACTGATCCAGCAACTCATCAATGCGCGGCAGAGGATACCTGTTATTCACAGTAACTCGGTTAAGCCCCCGGTAATCGATACATAACCGAAAACTCCCATCCTTCTTCTTCACAAACAACACCGGTGCTCCCCACGGTGAAACACTAGGCCGGATGAAACCCTTACCCAACAGATCATCCAGCTGTTTCTTCAGCTCTACCATCTCTGCTGGAGCCATACGGTAAGGCGCCTTGGATATAGGCGTCGTCCCGGGTTCCAACTCAATTGTAAATGGATCCAAATGCGACGGTAGCAATCCCAACAATGACTGAAAAATATCCTGGAAATCCCGAACAACCTGAATATCCCCTACTGCAACCTCTCCAACAGTCTCCGGCATCACTATAGTCGCAAGATACGCCTCACAGCCCTTCCCAATCAACTGTTCGGCCTGTATCGCTAAAATCACGAGACTCCCGGAAGTCGGTCTCACCCCTTGGTACACCAACCTTCCTGTCTCCCGCTCGAACACAACACGCCCTCGATGACAATCCAGATGGACTCTGTACCGATCCAACCAATCTATACCCAAGATGACATCGTACAACTCCACTGGGCTAATAACCAGATCTGCTGGCATCGACTCTCCCGCCACCAGAACATCCACACCACGAGCCCGCCCGAAAGTAGCCAACGTCCTGCCACCAGCAACCTTAACTACTCCCGGCTGCTCTCCGGAATCGCTCCGGATCCCGCTGCCCTCCGCACACATCGGAGTAATGAAGCTATTCGTAACTCCTGAATCAAACAACATGTGGGACTCACATCCGCCCACAACTAAGGTCCCTGCACAAACCCCATGTGCATAAGAACCGACACTCTAATGCAGACTCACAATTTTTTCCCGACAGACTGAATTCAAGCAAGACAATAATTAAAATAAAAGGATCAAGTCTGGAATTCACCTGTGACCGGTCTGGCGCTAGAATCGCCCGCCTCTGCCAAAGTGAAGACCCGTGGCGTCGCTGCGATCTGAGCCAACAGCTGGACCGCCAATGGCTGCACTGTTGCCACCGCCATCTGCTGTACTTAGGATACCTGGGCTTGATATGCCCCGGCTCCCTGCAGTGGTAACACACTTGAGCCGCCCGATCCTCTCTGCTCTTCGGACAGTACGTCACCTTGTGGCCTATGCCACCGCACCCGAAGCATCCCAAACCACTCTGACCTCCCTGGCTCGGCCCTGAAGTGCTCTCCCACTTCCTCTTCTGACCCTGAGCAGGCTTTCCGCCCCTGCTCGAACCCGACTGCTGCCTCCTCTGCTGCTGCACTGGTGGACTAACCACCACAGCCTGCTCCCTGATATCCTCCTCGATCGCACCAGCCGTCTCTACCAACTCCGCCCTCGTGGCGAACTTACTCGCCCTGCAGCGAGTCCTCAGATCAGCTTGAAGTCCCCCGAGGAACCTCCTCACCTGGGCCTGCTCGCCCTCCATGCCCCTCCCAGCATGTACCAACAGCCGACTGAACTCTAAATCGAACTCTCTCACAGTCCGACCTCCTTGAGTCAGGTTCAGAAACCTCGACTCCATCCTATCCACCGCCTCCTTGGGAAAATACTTGGCGTTAAACTCTACCAAGAAATCCTCCCAGACCATCTCGGCCTGCACCCTCCTGGTCTCGACGCCTCTCCACCAAAGATGCGCGTCACCATCCAGATAGTGAACCGCCAGGTCCACTCTGTATCCCTCAGGACACCTGATTGAGCGAAAATTACGCTCCAATCTCCACCGCCACTCATTGGCCTCCTCAGGCTTGGCACCACCCAAGAAAAACCCGGTGCCAATATTCTGCATCTGCTCCATCATCTTTAGATACGATGGAAACTCCTCCGCAACCGCCACACCCGGCTGCACACCAGCCACTCCTGGCCGTATACCAGCCCCACCTGGCTGAGCTCCCAGAGCCTGACCCGGAGCCGGTACCCCACCTAGTAACCGCTCCAAAATCAACTACAGCAAACTCGCCAAACGATCATCTCGGTCTTGGGCCACACCTACGGGAGCACCCCCACCAGGGCCCCCTGCACCAACAGCTACCTCGAGACCCATACAGGCCCCTCCAGCCCTCACGCTGGCACCCGTAGCAGTCACACCCACAGACCCCTCCTGAAATGCCTACGAGTCCGCCATCTGCTCCTGTGTGGTCTCCTGGGCCACACTCGCGGCAACAGACTCACTCTCAAGTCCTTGCCCGCGTCCACGCCCACCACGACCACCTCTGCCTCTAGCACCTCTAGCCATAACTCTGCACTCACAGCAGATTACTAAGTACTAGAACAAAAACAGAAATCATACAACACTTACCGTTTAATCTCATTGAAGGCTCGGAAGAGATGATCTATGTCCCCAAACCCACACAGCGATCGATCAATTATCACACAATCAATTAATCAATCACCCGCCCTAGAACCATAAGTGCCGCCCTAGAATCGTTAGGGCTCTAATACCAAACTGAAACGCCTCGACCGCCGTCGAGCTATCAGTATGCAGGGGAAATCCTCATCCCCTCGAGAGAAATCCTCATCTCTCAATAACATACAGGGGAAATCCTCATCCCCTCAGGAGAAATCCTCATCTCCTAATGGGCCCCACGCCCACTCTCGGCCCGTGGGCCCACCCCTCTCTGACGGTCGGTGCGTTAGTCCGGGAGGCTCGAAAGACTTGTTTACTAACCCTGCAAATCACCACGTGATCTTTCCCCTTGTTTTGTCCTCACTCACACGGTACTGGAAATGACTTCCCAATAGGTCACCCATCCTTAAATTGCTCCAGCCCAAGCACGCTTAACTCTGGAGTTCTCTCTGGATGTGTGACGGAAAAGATAAGTGCACTTTGGTGATATAGGTACTCAAATCAATTATCTTAACCCTCTCCGCATGCACCACATATTTCAGAAACTGGGATGTTACACCCTCTCCAAGTTTGGTTCCGCACATGAATAAGGGTGTGTTAAGACGCATCGTTTATCTAATAAATTTATGGTTCAGCTCAATTTTTAATAAGTTAGAAGTATGTTTATACTTGTTTTAATTAAATAAATTAAGGAAGTTTTAGCACTTTTGAATCGGTAAGTAATATGAATTAATTACAACCTTATTATATAAAGTAGAATGCGCACGATGAGAACGTGACACGTAAGCAAAATTTTTATTTACGAGATTATAACATGTGTAATTGTTAATTTAGATTTTGACATATGTCAATATTAACAAAAAAAATTAATTAAAAATAAGAAATATATTTAAAACAATGATTATGGACTAATTAAGAAAAGAAAAAAAAACCGTTCTACTAAAATATGTAATATTTCCAATATTAACAAAAAAAGTACAAAGAAAATAAAGAATATATTCTAAACAAGGATTATAGACTAATTAACAAAAAGGAAAAAAAACGTCATACTAAATATGTAATATTTCTAAATTTTTATTACAAAATACATTTTTTCCATTACAAATTTTCCAAATTGTTAAAGACAAAAAAAATCTCATATTTATAAGTGTCATTTTGCTAATATAATAACATGTATGAGATAATAAATTGATTATTTAATAAAATATAATAATACAATAAATATTAAATATTTGTGAGTCGTTATTTAGAATTTAATTACATTTGTCAAATCATAGGCGTTATAAATTTTAAAATCAAAAATATTTACCGCAATGTGTTTTTATATCAGCATGACACGTAAGCAAAATAATAACTCACGAGATCGAGACATGCATCTAATATTGATAAGATGAAGAATGTGTTAAAACTTAAAATTAATTAAGAAAAACAAATTTAAAATGGAGAGTAATTGTCAAGTTACTAATCAAATAATAAAAATGTAAAATTTCTAATATTATCAATAATAATTAAGAACAAAGTTTAAGATAAAATATAGACATGACATGTGCCATAAAATAAACAAATAATACATATGGAATAAAAATCTTAATTAAAATAAATAAAAATACGAACGATAAAAAAAGAAGGTATATAAACTGGAAAAACAAATTATAAAAATTATAGAAACCTAATTTAAAAGTTTCAAAACATACACAACCATGCAAAAATAAAATAAAAATAAAATCTATAAGGAATACTTATTTCATCAATATTGAGTTACAGAATATCACAAGAAAATAGAAATTTTTTTACCTATGACGCTATTGGTACTCTCCAAGTGTATATATTAAAAATTATATAAGTTAAAAAAATATATTCTATTTATTATTAAGTTAATACTGTATAAAGTTTGGCTAGTATTAATCTTTATAAAAAATAAAAAGATGACATTAATAAAATACAATTATCAATCATGTAGTTATGTGATGGTTCACAACATGATTTATAATTTTTATGAGGTTACTAACATAAAATTTACTATTTTCTGATTTAACTATATTGTAGTTTAGTTGTTTTATTTTCTATCACATAATCATAAATATTCATAATGAGTTAATATATATATTTTCTGTTATTAAGAATATAATTTAAATTCTAATAATATGTATGTTTTGGATTTGCATAATATGTATTAGAACATGAGAATTGTGATATAAATTGATTTCTACTGGTTTTAGAATCCATGTTAAATAGTATTTTATAATTTCACAGGTTACTAATTTAAATTTAAATATTTATTTCATTTATTTTTATAGTATTTACCCGCATTTTAATGCGGATCCTCTTCTAGTATATTATAAATTAGTAGAAATTTCATTTATCATTTTAATCAAAATAATACGTTATATCTTGTGATCGATTGGTTCAAGATTCTAGTTTGGTTAAATATAACAAGATCAAACCAGAAGCTGGGTTATTTGGGCCTTAGCCAATTACTGGCCAAGACAAAGAAAACAGAGGGAGGTGAAATGGGCCTCAGGTTTTATGCACGCCCAATCAACATCAAATCAACTTTGACGTTATATAGAGATGGTAAGGTTCAACAACTTAACAGAAATCTTATCTTCTTCTCTAACAAGAAAGCACTCTGTAAAACCCAGAAAAGCTCTAGAGGATTTCAGGCACAGATCATGAAAAGACAGTACCTAAGTTGGGAAGTCTATAATTCTTATGTGTCAATCCCTTCTCCTTTCTTTTCTCTTTTGATTCCGCAAAACAAACTACAAACGAAAGAACAAAGAGAGATTGTGAGATTGAATCGAATCTGGATCGAGTTAGTATCAAAGGCGTATTGATAACAAGTGGTATAAGAGCATCTAGGTTTTGGTTGCGAGGGATACAAAGTTGGTACCTGAGTTCATCGGAGAGGAAAGTTGCAGGGAAGATCACCGGATCTTTAGGATACACATATCGTGCCACTTCCAGGAGGTTCAGTGAAGTGATCGTGGTGGTTTGTGCCAGAAAACTCAATATCGACCTCAGATTGCAGGGAGTTTTCTAACCTATTGCTATTTTAGTCTTGTTCCATTGATAGTTTCTTCTGTACAGTCTTGATCAAGTCTTCGTAGAATCTTTACACTACCTATTGATTTCTTTGTGTTTACCTGCAGGAAACAGATTGAAATCAGTAAGCAGAGATGGATCCTACACATGGAAAGTTCGAGATGGAGATATTTGATGGGAAAGGAGATTTTGGTTTGTGGAAATTTAAGCTTCTTGGTCAGCTTGAGATACAAAGGTTCATTTCAGTGTTAAGGGAACCATATGCAGTACCTTTGTCATCATCAGCTGCAGAGGTCAAGCCAGCTACTGATTCTCCAGCTGCTAAGTCTGAAGGTCTGGCTTAGGTTGAACAAATTGTTGGTAATTAGGTCAAGGTTGCTGATCCGTTGTTTGTTGAAAAAGATTTGAGAACAAGAAACCTGTTAGCTACTTGCTTGAGTGATCAAATCTTGAGAAAGGTTATGTATGAGACTACTGCTCTAGGGATGTGGAAGGCACTTGAGAGGGATTATCAGACTAAGACTTTGCCTAATCGGATTTACCTAAAGCAACAGTTTGCTAGTTACAAGATAGAGGAACACAAGTTAATTGAGGAGAATCTTGATGTGTTCTTAAAGCTAATAGCTGATCTTGGTAGTCTAAAGATTGAGATAAGTGATAAAGATCAGGCTATACAGCTCCTAACTAGTCTACCACCTCTATTCGAGCCTTTTGTTCATACCCTAAAGTATGGCACATAAAAAGACACTCTTACAGTTCAAGAGGTTATGATATGCTCAAATTTGCCCTGAGCTACTCTCTCAAATTAAGAGATCGATGTAATACTTAGGGGTCGAATCCATAGGGAATGTAAACATACAATCGACTAATGAATTCAAATTTTGCTAAGTAAATATGTATGAATGTAATAAAAGAAACACAAAAGTGAATGATGATAAGGTTCTAGTGATCAATTGGACAAAAGGTTAGGCTATGGGTAATTCGTAGGAATGAATAGAAATATGATCGTGTCGATCGACACAGAGATAATAAACCATAGGATTTGTTAAGCACAATTCTAGAACTCAAACACGAATATAAAACCAATCAACTTTTGTTGCAGAGATTATCTATGACTAAATCCATAAATTCTAAATTTCTTTGCAAACTTAGTGAATAAAATCAAGCATTAAGTTCAAGTTTAATTGTTCACAAAATTACTAAGCCAAATTTCTTTGCGAATAGATAATTTTGCCCATTTAAGATTATATCAGGTTGTTAATAATACTTTCGCATCTATTAAAGCAACCTAGGATATCCAATTTCAGTTGATCAATCCTAAAATCAGAGTTAAAGCAATCTAGATGAAGAACAAAGAGATAAATCCTAACAGTATTTCAATACTATCAATTTCTCATCAAACCTTTGAATAACCTTAAACCTAACAAGCAAACTACTCATATATAGATGAAGAAAACATCATGAGATAAATAATTTGCATAAAAGAGATAGAGAATGTGATACAAAAGGGTTTGAAATCTGAAGGTTTGAAGTCTGAAATCTCTCCCAAAAGCTATCCAAATCTCCTCTCTCAAGTCTCAATTAAAACTAGATAAAAAAATAAAAGCCTAAGGAAAAACTATATATCATCTGTCAAATTCGGATCGGGCTTTGTGTATAACTTCTGGGCTTTTTGGGTAAAAGCGGAATTTCCTCGAAACTTGAAATCTTCTCGTGTCAGACATGTGTGTCGATCGACACATAGGGTTGTGTCGATCGACACAGACGTGAAAACTCAACTCTGACTTGATCACTTCGGTTCCTCTTTCCTCGATGATCCAAAAAGCTCCAAAAGCTCCCATTAAGCTCCAATCACCCATAAACCTACAAAGACTCTACAAGACTCGAAAAATACCAAAAAGACACTATGAAAAGGACTTATATCATGGTCAAAAATGGGTAAAACCCATGATATATCAGGTTACTACTTCAATATACGCAAAAGAGATAGAGCTTAGGAACAAGGGTCTCCTTGGTAAGTAGAAGGGTCAGTCTGAGGGACTTTATGTCCAAGAAAGAGGAAGGTCTGAGAAAAGTTTTGGTAATGGAGGTTACAGGTAGGGTAAAGGCAAGTTCAACAACAGGCATAGGTCAAAGTCTAGGCCTAAGACTACAGGTAAGGGCTGTTGGGTTTGTGGCAGTGAAAGCCACTGGAAAAGAGACTGTCCAGGAAGAAGAAAGCCTGATCAAGGCAATAAGTCTTCTAATTCCGCTAATATGGTAGTCAGGTTACCATAACCAGTTGCTATTGATGATGTTGAGACTAAGTCACCAGAACCAATAGCTCACACTGCTAGCACTCATCAGATAAATGGTGAATGGGTCCTAGATTATGGTTGTACATTTCATATGACACCTAGGAGGGATTTACTATCTGACTTTGAGGAGTTTGATGGTTCAAGGGTTCTAATGGCTAACAACACCCACTGTATGGTTAAAGGAATGGGAAAGATTACAATTGAGAATGAAAATGGTACCTTAGTCACATTCAGCAAGATTAGGTACATGCCGGATATAGGCAGGAATCTTCTGTCCTTTGGTAAACTTGAGCAATCAGGTTGCAGCTATATAGGGAAAAACTTCATTGTTACTTTCATCAAAAATGATAGAAAGATATTGATTGGGAAATACAAAGATGGATTGGATTACTTACAAGGAGCCGTGAGGAAGCCCATGGCTTATTCAGTGAAGCAGAAGGTCGACATGACCAGGAAGTGGCACTCTAGACTTGCCCACATGAGCCAGTATGGCATGGATGCTTTGGTAGGGAAAGAATACCTGAAAGAGAAAAGTCAGTTAGCTTGAGTTCTCTGAAGATTATATAATGGGATAATCACACAAGTTAAGTTTACCTAAGGCTAAACATACAACAAAAGGTGAAACAACCCAACCCGTAAAATTTAAAAATTTTTGACCCGGATTATTATTATAATAAATAATAATCTTCAATGGTCCAACATAACGATGCGGAAAACAATACAACAATTACTCAACACCCTCAATCAATAAATCTCATACTTTATCGATCCACTAACCAATTCCAATAACCAAAACTACAACAATAATCCAATTCAACAATTCCAATAACGATAACAACTAATCCAGAATTATTAGCAACCTAGCAATTCTAACAATACAGCCACTCAATCGAGACACTAGATCATCTCCTCATCCCGGCCACGATTCCACGATCACACCTTGTCTTTACCTACATCACATGGTTATAAGAGATGCGTCAGTATTATCACAAATACTCAGTGAGACGATCATCCCATCTACTAGGCTATACACACAGGCATAAGAAATTGACACAATACCAGGGTGAACAATCAACAACGCAAGGCACGAACAATCAACACAAGTTCGCCCAAAACAGGCATGCGTCGATCGACGAAACCACCATGTGTCGATCGATGCACTGTTTCGTGTGTCGATCGACGTAACATCACAAATCCCAGGATCGAACCTATCCTCTCATGGTTCGATCCTCATGGTTCGATCCTGAATCGAATCACATCAATCCCCACACACAAATCCATTAAAAACCACATGAAATCCACCAAATAACAACAATCAAACGCATCCTATCAATCTCTTTACCCAGATAAGTCATGGTCACACACTCACCTTGGATCTCGAAAGAAAAGGATGAGAAAAAGATGAAGAACGTGAAGAACACTCCCCAAGATCCGAAATCTACACCCAACTCACAAACAACAAACACTAAGAACAATCCCAGAGCCTCACGAACGAATCTCCTCTCACAAAACTCTCTGGATACTCTCTGGAACTTTTCTTAAAACTTTGTGGAAACTCTAAATTCCCAAAAACGCGGCCACCAACTTTATATAGGGAAGCCCTAGGGTTTCCCCCTAAAGCGGCCCGCAAACCGACACTTAAATCAAACCGATCCAGTTCGATTTAACCTTGCGTCGATCGACGCATGATCAAAAATCATAATTTTTGGTTTGCGGTCGTTACAACTCTCCCCCACTAACACAGATTTGACCTCGAATCACGCAACACCGTCCCACTACGGTCAACACACCTGATATCAGCCCTCTGGCCCAACCAGGCCAGCTTTACTATATCATCACCCTTGGCCCCACTCGGCCAGCACTACCTGGGATCAACACCCAATCCCAGAACTCAACTAGTCTCATACTAGTCACATTGCACGGTCTCCCCACGGCTACAATCTTGACCAAACCCCGGTCAGCACCACCTAAGATCCACTCCCGATCCCTGAAGCTCATCCAGTCTTATACTTACAATCACACTACAGTCGCTATTGCTCATACTCATATCTATATACACCCCTCATACTCTCAGGGTCATCGCCCTTTGAGCTCTCAATGTATATCATACCCCTCCCACCTTCATGACCGTCATCCATCAGGCTATCGGTATGCTCCATCCCCTCCCACTCTCGTAACACACAGTCCGTCAAGCTATCGGCTGTAGAGGAATCACACATCCTCTAGAGAGATCCCTGTTCCTCAAAGTATATGTAGGGAAACCACTATCCCTTGGAGAGAACCTCACTGTCCCCTCAAGTATATCCAGGGAAACCGCTATCCCCTGAAGCAATCAACTCTGTAACGTGCATCATAAGCACCTGTCGACCAAAATCACCTCTCGTGGTTCCATCATGACATTCCCTATCCCGGAATATCACCTCATGACCAATCACTAGGCCATCCGAAAGAACCCAATCACTGGGGTGTTTCCATCGGAGTCTCTGGAAAAGACAAATTCTAACTCACATAAGACTTCTGTTTCTAGACTCCCCCTCGAAAATAGACAGGTTCTAACTCACATAAAACCCCTATTTTCCAGTGCCATCTAGGAAATAGACAAGTCCTAACTCACATACAACTGCCATTCCTAGATACTCCTCCCTAGCAAATGGACAAGCTCTAACTCACATAGAACTTCCATTTCCAGCCATCTAGCCAATAGACTATTCTAACTCCCATAGAATTTCTATCTCTAGACCTGATATGTTCCATATTTTACCTATTTTACTATATATTTTACTATGTTTTCTATGCATTTATCGGTTTTACGCCTTTAGAGGTAGTTTTTCTCGTATTTGTAGTTTTAGAGTCTTAACAGGGAAATTAAGGAAAAAGAAGCAAAAAGAGCCAAAATAGGTGTAAACTAAGTCACAGCAACTTTCATAAGCCAAAGACACCATCAAGAACCAAGAAATCACAAGAATCAACATTCTACCAAATTGGATAGAACGTATACGCCAGAAGTTCAGCAGTGAAAGGAGGACCAAATAAATTTGTAATTAGATGAAACTTGGTGTAAAGAAATATCTTTGAGTCAGCTTCACAATGAAGTTTGAATAATCTCAATTGGAGCTGTGAGTAGGAAGATACACCTGAATTACTAAGCGCATGCCGAACTGCCTCAAAGCTGAAGCAAGTCCAATTTCGGGCCAAATACCGGCCTGCACCGTGGACCGATATTCCAGCCTTTGTTAGCACACGAGAAGAGGTCATTTAGCTCCCAGTACCGGTCGTGTTTGTTGGCCGTTACTTGGACCGGTATTGCCTCAGTTTCGACCAAAAAGACTGTTTTGTCCTAAACAAAACCCTAGAAGACCCTAAGCCTATATATACTTGTTTTTAGCCTCTTGTTAGGGGTGTGCCAAAATATTTAGAGTATTTTTTATCATAAGGAGCAGCCGCCACGAGTTCTCTTGGTGTTCTTCATTAGATTTGGATTCTAGAGCAATCCGGTGGATGATCTCGCTTTGTATCTCGAAATAGAGAAGAATCCTTTTACCTTTACTCTTTAATTCAAGTTTATCTACTATGAATTCATCATCTATCTTTTGTTTTTCATGCACCATGTTTGAGTATTTTTATTTGTTAGGTTGTAGAAAGATCAAAGAGTTCATGAATTGTTAACTTCTATCGAATGAATTAGGGATAATCTATTAAGTTCTTCATCTTTATTTGCTCTTAATGCCGATTGTTTTTCTGATCAACTAGCGTCTGATTTTAGATTGATATACTCTCCAAAAGCTTGTTATATTGTCTGAACTAGTATTTGATGAGCTAAACGTCTTAACAATTCGAAAAGTTAATTAAGGAGTTTAGTGAAGAATTGAATCTTGAACTTACAGCGTGTTTTCTTCTTGTAATAACCTGCGATAGTTGAGTCTATTAGGAAGTTAAAACATAGTAATCTAAGCCATGACAGTGGGAGGATTATACATCCGTGATTTGAGTTCTAGAACACATCTCTCTAAAAGGTCCCTAACAATTCGATATATTGTTTAATGATCCATGAATATCTGTGATTAATCTACTTGCCTAACGTTTGTTTACTTTGAATTCTAATCTCTTTACTTTGTTATTTTCGTGCCCTATTCTCTTTAAAAACCAAAACTATATTTCTTGTTTTAGCTTGATTTGATTCCTAAAAGTTTGTAGTACAATTACGAAGTCCCTGTGGATTTGATCCCTAAATACTACCGTGATTGATGTGCACTTGCAGTTATATTTAGTGGTTAAAACTTTGACCCACATCAAGTTTTTGGCACCGTTGCCGGGGACCTTTGATATTTTGTCTAGAAGCTTTGGACTAAAATCTAGTCTAAAATACTTTTCTTTTACTTTGCTAATCTAGTTTTTGTTTTTCTTTGTTTTTGATTGTTTCAAGGAGGTTGTACGAGCAAGTATGGCGAGCCTAGTTCATAACCAGCAGCCACTACAACCTCATCAACTATTTGGAGAAGCTAAAATCGAACACCAAGCTCTCGAGAGAATCCAAGGCCAACCGTTTGGGTTAGAGCAAGGTTTTGACGAATTTCGTCATGATTTTGACATGGAACAGCTGGCGCCTAACCATGAGACCATGGGAGACACTCACTCATCATCAACACTTTTCATGGACCAAAATCCAATCCACCTCACACAACAAGACGTGGACTTTGAGATTAAACCTCGCGTTATCTCCCTTGTGAAGCAAGCTCAACACTACGGTCTTCCACAAGAAAATCCATTGGATCATATTGATTCCTTTGAGGATCTATGCGGAGCAATTAACACAAATGGAGCCCCTTTCGACCACCTTAGATGTCGTCTCTTCTCTTTCTCTCTAGCGGGAGACGCGTTTTGATGGATGAAATCGCTTGCACCTCAATCGATAACATCATGGAGAGATTACAAGCAAGCTTTCCCTGAAAAGTTCTTCACCAAGAAGAAGTTAAGTGTATTAAGGAACAAGATTTCGGGTTTCCAACAAGGTCCTATTGAGCCTTATCACGAGTGTTTGGAACGCTACAAAGAGTACCAAAGAGATTGCCCACAAAATGGTTTCGCGGAAGCTAAATTGTGGAATATCTTCTATCAAGGAGTTAATAGAGAACACAAGCGATTTCTCGACACTTGCAGTAGAGAGAACTTCATGCAACAATCCGTGAGTGAAGCGAAGATTTTGATAGACAACCTAGCCGCAAGTGATAGCATGATTCAACCAAGCTATGATGAAACCGTTAAAGCAATCAACATCGATCCTATGGAACTTAAGGAGATCAAGATGATGGTTTCTAAAATTCTAAAGAATACGATGCAATTTAAGGCACATGAAGCAGTGACAGCCCCTCATGAACTACATAGGGGCGCGATACCAAAATTTTGGAACTAGGTATCACAACCCTCATTACGGTCCTAAGGGACGTTTTTATGCTCATCAAAACATGCCTCAAGAGACCTATACCCAGCCTAAACAACAGTTTGCTAGTGGAGTTCAACGCACGCATGCGACTGGTTTTCAAGGTGTTGAATCAAAAGAAATTTCGAAGGAAGATTTCGAACCTTTGATTAATGGATTTCACTATGAGTTCGAAGAGTTCAGAAGAGAAATTCATACTAAGATGGATATATTGGGGCAAGACATCAACAATAAGTTAGAAGAAATTTCATCTCATGTTAAGCAAATCGATCTCCAAATTGCCTATATCGCCAGTACCGTTGGGAAACCGGATGGTTTTCTTCCTGGAAAAGTTGAGGTGAACCCGAGAGGTGAACACGTGAAATCCATAACATTGAAAAGTGGCATGCAACTGGACGAAGTATTAATGCCAAAAGAAACCGAAGAGGATATTGTCATAGAGGTGTTAGAAGAAGATAAAGCACCTGATACAGAAAATGTCCACGAAACTCCAGGAGAAGTCGAGATTCCACCAGAGGTAACTTGTGTTTACAAGCCTTAAATACCATTCCCAAGTGCCTTGAAAAAGCCAAAGAAGGAGAAGGAACAGGCTAAGCTAAAAGAGCTTGTAAGTCAACTCACCGTACGGTTACCTTTTGTTGATGCTTGTATGATCATCCCTGCTTTGAGGAAGTATATGAAAAGCATTCTAACCAGCAATATAAGCCTTGGACGTCCTTTCTTAGCAACCGCTGGAGCTATGATTGACGTTAAAGGAGGAAAGATTAAGCTGAACCTAGGAGATCTTATACTAATTTTTGAAGTCAACGAAGCTCTACAAAGACCAACGATAGATGGAAGTACTTTTTGGGTGGATCAATTGAGTGAAGCATCTAGTGAAATGTTTGAAGAACTTATTGTCAATGATCCTTTGGAGATAGCCTTGACGAAAATAGAAGGAGAAGATGGATACTTAGAAGGAGAGACTAATGAGTATGCCAAAATACTCGATTCAGCAAGTACATACGATAAGTTAGTAACTCACTTTGCATTGGATGAGGATATAAATGAAGCCGCACCGCCTAAGACCCTTCCTAAAGAACTACAAGATTCTTGGAGTTAAAAGCCCCTAAAGTCGAACTTAAAGAGCTCCCCATTGGGCTCAGGTACGCATATCTTGGAGAAAATCAAACTTATCCTGTGATTGTTAATTCTAACTTGAGTAATGTCGAGTCAGATTTACTTCTTTGTGAGTTGAGAAAACACAAAAAAGCTCTAGGATATTCTCTTGGTGACATCACGGGAATATCTCCAGATTTATTTATGCATAGGATCATACTAGAAGATAAATTTGCATCCTCCATAGAACATCAAAGGAGATTGAACCCAAATCTCAAGGATGTTGTAAAAAGGAGATTATAAAACTTGTAGAAGCAGGGATTATTTATGCTATTTCGGATAGTACGTGGGTAAGTCCAGTTCATGTAGTCCCTAAAAAGGGAGGAGTAATGGTGGTAAAAAAATGAAAACGATGAGCTAATCCCTACCAGGACGATTACTGGTCATCGAATGTGTATCGATAGGAAGCTTAACGCAGCGACTCGGAAAGATCATTTCCCTCTTCCCTTTATAGACCAAATGCTCGAACGTCTTGCTAATCATCCTTATTATTGCTTTATAGATGGATATTCAGGGTTTTTCCAAATTCCAATTTATCCCCGTGACCAAGAAAAGACTACGTTTACGTGCCCTTATGGTACCTTTGCTTATCGAAGAATGCCATTTGGACTATGTAACGCCCTAGCCACATTCCAGAGATGCATGATGGCAGTCTTCATGGACCTAATAGAAGATATAATGGAGGTATTTATGGACGAGATTTCTGTTTATGGATCTTCTTTCGAAGTTTGTTTGTCAAATCTTGGCAGAGTTTTACAACGATGCGAAGATAAACATCTGGTTTTATATTGGGAGAAATGTCACTTCATGATAAGAGACGGAATTATCCTTAGACATAGAATATCCGAGAAAGGAATCGAAGTTGATAAACCCAAGATAGAAGTGATGGTCAGTTTGAAACCTCCATCAAACTTTAAGGGTGTACGGAGTTTTCTAGGGCACGCCGGTTTCTACAGAAGGTTTATCAAAGATTTCTCCAACATTGCTCGACCTCTTACAAGACTACTGTGTAAAGACACTAACTTCAAATTCGGCGAAGATTATCTCATTGCTTTTAGCAAGATCAAGGAGGCACTTATAAGCGCTCCGGTTGTACAAGCTCCAGATTGGGGACTTCCATTTGAGATCATGTGTGACGCAAGCGACTATGCAGTTGGAGCCGTACTAAGTCAAAAGAAAGATAAGAAGATGAATGTTATCTACTATGCTAGTAGGACTCTTGACGAAGCGCAATGCAATTACGCAACTACGGAAAAGGAACTACTTGCAATAGTTTTCGCCTTTGAGAAATTTTGATCTTACTTGGTTGGTTCAAAAGTGATCATTCATACTGATCACGCTGCTCTCAAATACCTTTTAGCAAAGAAAGATGCTAAGCCACGACTCATAAGGTGGATACTCTTACTCCAAGAGTTTGACCTAGAGATTTGAGACAAGAAAGGTGTAGACAATGGAGTGGCAGATCATCTTTCTCGAATGAAGGTCGATGAACCATTACCAATGAATGATTGTTTAGCAGAAGAGAATGTTTACACTATGAACGCTATACCTCGTAGTAACATAAGAACTCCCTCTCGTCGAGTTAAGAAGAACGAAATTTTTGGAGCACCTTGGTATCGACATATTGCCAATTACTTGGCCGCCGATATTGAACCCCTTGATTTCTTTGGATACAAGAAGAAGAAGTTCCTTAAAGACATTAGATTCTATTTTTGGGACAAGCCCTATCTCTACAAGAAGTGCAAAGATGGTTTATTTCGAAAGTATGTTCCAGAAGAAGAAATTGCGGGGATTTTACATGGATGTCACGGATCAGCATATGCAGGACATTTTGCAACTTTTAAGACTGTCTCCAAAGTCTTACAAGCTGGATTTTGGTGGCCTACAATCTTTAGAGATGCCGAAGCTTTCATTGCAAAGTGTGATGTTTGCCAAAGAATGGGTAATATAAGCAGAAGGAATGAGATGCCACAAAATTTCATTCTAGAAGTCGAAGTCTTTGATATTTGGGGAATCGATTTCATGGGCCCTTTTCCCATGTCTTTTGGCGACCAATACATTCTTGTGGCAGTTGATTACGTGTCTAATGGGTTGAGGCGATTGCAACACCAACCAACGATGCTACTGCCGTGATCAAGATGTTCAAGTCTATAATTTTTCCACGTTTTGGAGTACCAAGAGTAGTAATAAGCGATGGAGGGACTCACTTTATTAACAAAGCTTTTGATAGTCTTTTGAAAAAATATGGAGTCAAACATAAAGTAGCAACTGCCTACCACCCTCAAACAAGTGGGCAAGTTGAGATATCTAATCGAGAGATCAAGGCAATCTTACAGAAGACCACGGACAAAACAAGAATGGATTGGTCGGAAAAGCTAGATGATGCTCTTTGGGCATATAGGACAGCTTTCAAGACACCATTAGGAACAACTCCTTTCCACATAGTGTATGGTAAAGCTTGCCATCTTCCGGTAGAGCTTGAATACAAAGTCGCGTAAGCAGTAAAAGAATTGAATTTCACCCTTAAGACAGCCGCCAAAAGACGATTGATCCAATTGAACGAGTTAGAAGAAATTCGCCACTTGACATACGAAAGTACCAAGATCTACAAGGAAAAGACCAAGGCTTACCATGATAAGAAGATCATACCAAAGAAGCTCGAACCTAATGATAGGGTTCTTCTTTTTAATTCTCGGTTAAAGCTTTTTCCAGGTAAGCTTCGATCTCGATGGTCCGGTCCTTTCACAATCAAGGAAGTTAAGCCATATGGAGCCGTATTCCTTTGGGATAATCGCAGGAATGAATTCAGTGTCAATGGACAACGTCTAAAGCCTTATATTGTGGACACCAACCAAGGCAAGAACGTATCTATTGCCTTGGGTGAACCACCCGACATTTGAAATTAAAAAGAAGTCGAGCTAAAGACTTTAAACAAGCGTTGTGTGGGCGGCAACCCACATTTTCATTTTTATTTATGCTCTAAGTAGTTTTTAAAATTTCAATTTCGATTTTTCTAAGTATATTTTATGCTAATACATTTTATTTTTTATTTTGCAGGATTCATCCAAAAAAAAAAAAAAACCCCCGTCGGCCGGTACCGGTCATGATACCAGACCGAGACCGACCGGTGTCGCACTTCCCGTGACCAAGTTCTCGTATCGGACGAGATGCCAGGCCACGTCCTTGACCAGTAACGCGCCCATCGAGTCCCGCGCCACAAGTCTTCCATACCGGACGCGTGTATCGGTCCGGACACCCGACCGATATTCGGGACGTGATGCCCCGTCCTTACCACGATGCCTCGTCCCGCATCCACATATCGGACGCCAATACCAGGTCACGTACGTGACCGGTATTCGAGCAACATGATACGTATTCTCATCCGTCCCGCGTCTTTCCCAAATCGCGCCACAAACACAACCCACCCGCGTCATCCCACGTTCCGTCCCAAACCACTATCCGACTCACGACCCGATACCGGACACAAATACCGGTCGTTCCACCCTACCGGTACTCGCGTGTTTTGGCCTCGCCCCACGGCACTATGTTTGTCTCGCGACACAATGCTCGATATCGATCACGATTTCGGTCGATCCACCTGACCGATATTCTGGACCGACCACGTCGTCCCGCACACCACGCGAGATGAGCATCACCCGTCCCGCTGCGTCACATGTGCCCGATGCCGGTCCCGTATTTCGGTCTACCCGTCCAACCGGTATTATGGCAATGCTGCCGCAAATCTTGCCGCGACCCACTCCCCGACCGTTTTCTTCGTGTCATGACCTTCCCGTTTCCACTAACCGACCCAGCCCTATTCGCGTATCACAATCACCCAACTCTTGACCCGCGGACCACTTGGTTTGACAATGGACACCACCACCAAACCACCCACCTACCCATGGTCCATAGAAAGGTAAGTTTTCGTTTTCCTATTTTATTTATTCAATCTAATTTTATTTTTATTTTCCAACATTACTCCCTTAATTTGATTTCTTTTACACCGGGGACGGTGTAATTTAAGTCAGGGGGGATTGTTGTTTACTAATACGTTTGTTCGTGATTGGTTTTTAATAGTTTTTCATAAATTATTTTCTGAAAATAGTTTATTGAGTCAAAATAGTTAGTTAGAAATGATGACCCTTCTTTTGGCTTAGTGGATTGTCTTTTTTAGATTAGTGACCATTTTTCCAGGATCGATTTCAGAGTCAGACTAATGAAAAATCCTAAGACTGACCAGTTAACTAGAGACATTTGTTATCAGCCAAGTTCCAGCTAATTATGCGGTCTCCTCGGTGATTGATGTTCATAGAGCTTGACTCCTCATTCATACCTAACAAGTGAAATCTCTGTTGAAAGTAATGGTACTCCTCTCCCTTATTCTAAAAAAATATATAATTGGGGTGATATGATAGTTCTTGAGTATAAGATGAGGAAATAAAATTCTAGTGAGTCAGTACTCAAGAGATGATCACCCGGAGCTCAAAAGCAGCAGTCTGAGTCCCTTAGAACGGATGTAGAGGACGAGCGATCTCACGACCCTGTCTCCTCACAAGGAACAACAGTAGTGAAAGCACTGCTTTTGAGTCTCAGCATTCTAAAAAAAAAGGAGTAGAAAAACAAATAAGTCTGGGGGGAGAGAAAGAGTACTAAGAGTTGTATGGTTCATTAGTCATGGTATAGTACGGGAATGAGTCTAGAAAGTTTTTGGCATTGAGATTTGGGACGAGACCCAGCAATGATGACTAGCGGGTTATGTTGAGAAGTCGTGGATGAATTTGGAAGGCTGCAAATGTCTATGGAGAAGTACATGGTGGTCTGATTTTGAGTTGGCTATGCATTATGTGGCTTACTAGTTGAAAGGGTAGGTCCGATATTCCTAGGAAAGGTAAGTTTCTGCGTTTTCAAACCTCTTTTCTATTCTTAAATTTTTCTTGAGGACAAGCAAAAGGTAATTCTGGGGGAGTTGATATGTTCCATATTTTACCTATTTTACTATATATTTTACTATATTTTTTATGCATTTATCTACGGTATTACGCCTATAGAGGTAGTTTTTCTCGTATTTGTAGTTTTAGAGTCTTAACAGGGAAATTAAGGAAAAAGGAGCAAAAAGATCCAAAATAGGTGTAAACTAAGTCACAGCAACTTTCATAAGCCAAAAATAACATCAAGAACCAGGAATTCACAAGAATCAATATTCTACCAAATTGGACAAAACATATACGCCAGAAGTTCAGCAGTGAACGGAGGATCAAATCGATTTATAATTGAATTAAACTTGGTGTGAAGAAAGATCTTTGAGTCAGCTTCACAATTAAGTTTCAATCATCTCAATTGGAGCTGTGAGTAGGAAGATACATCTGAATTACTAAGCGCATGCCGAACTGCCTCAAAGCTGAAGCAAGTCCAATTTCGGGCCAAATACCGGCCTGCACCGTGGACCGATATTCCAGCCTTTGTTATCACATGAGAAGAGGTCATTTAGCTCCCAGTACCGGTCATGTTTGTTGGCCGTTACTTGGACCGGTATTGCCTCAGTTTCGACCAAAAAGACCGTTTTGTCCTAAACAAAATCCTAGAAGACCCTAAGCCTATATATAATTGTTTTTAGCCTCTTGTTAGGGTTGTGCCAAAATATATAGAGTAGTTTTATCATAAGGAGCAGCCACCACGATTTCTCTTGGTGTTCTTCATTAGATTTGGATTCTAGAGCAATCAGGTGGATGATCTCGCTTTGTATCTCGATATAGAGAAGAATCCTCTTACCCTTACTCTTTAATTCAAGTTTATTTACTATGAATTCATCATCTATATTGTGTTTTTCGTGCACCATGTTTGAGTATTTTTATTTGTTAGGTTGTAGAAAGATCAAAGAGTTCATGAATTGTTAACTTCTATCGAATGAATTAGGGATAATCTATTAAGTTCTTCATCTTTATTTGCTCTTAATGCCGATTGCTTTTCTAATCAACTAGCGTCTGATTTTAGATTGATATACTCTCCAAAAGCTTGTTATATTGTCTGAACTAGTATTTGATGAGCTAGACGTCTTAACAATTCGAAAGGTTAGTTAAGGAGTTTAGTGAACAATTGAATCTTGAACTTACTGCGTGTTTTTTTTCTTGTAATAACCTGCGATAGTTGAGTCTATTAGGAAGTTAAAACATAGTAATCTAAGCCACGACAGTGGGAGGATTATACATCCGTGATTTGAGTTCTAGAACACATTTCTCTAAAAGGTCCCTAACAATTTGATATGTTGTTTAATGATCCATGAATCTCTGCGATTAATCTACTTGCCTAGCGTTTGTTTACTTTGAATTCTAATCTCTTTACTTTGTTATTTTCGTGCCCTATTCTCTTTAAAAACCAAAACCGTATTTCTTGTTTTAGCTTGATTTGATTCCTAAAAGTTTGTAGTACAATTACGAGGTCCAAGTGGATTCGATCCCTAAATACTACCGTGATTGTTGTGCACTTGCAGTTACATTTAGTGGTTAAAACTTTGACCCACATCAAGACCTCCACATGACCCCACCAGTCATCATAACACATGACCCACTAGTCGTCATAACACATGGCCCACTAGTCATACCATAAGAACACACGTCTTATAAACACATTTAATAAGAAAATTCATCTTATTAAATCTCAACAATGTATAAACTTTACAACACAAAACAAAAAATACATCCAAACTCATAGCACATGCTATTACAGACACTGAAAACCAGAAAAAGACAACTCAAGCCTCCACTTGCTTCTCGAACCACTTCGAGAACTTTGCCTTGATCTTCGCTTCTGGTTCCTAAGTCTCCTCCTCAATACCGTCACAGTCCCACACGACTCTCACTAACGGTATTCTTTTCCGATGCAGCACCTTGACTCTCTTCTCGAGAATCCTCATAGGTCTTGCCTCCAACGTCATGTTGGGTTGAAGATCCTCCGGAATCCTAGCGAACACCTCCTCATACTCATGTAGACACTTCCGCAGCATCGACACATGAAAGACCTTATGAAAAGCCTTCATACTTTGAGGTAACTCCAACCGATAAGCTACTGGTCCAACCCGTTCCAACACCTTGAACGGATCCATAAACCTTGGACTTAGCTTATTTTCTGAAATGGATCTGTTAGGACCCCTCAACATTGCTGCCTTGAGATACACCAGATCTCCCAACTCAAACTCCAGCTCTTTCCTCCTCTTATCGGCATAAGATATGCCAATCCTGAGCCTCCCTCATGTTCAGCCTCAAGAAACGGATCTTTTCCGTCGTCTCCTGAACAAAATCCGCACCAAACATGTTCTTCTTCCTCACTTGAGTCCAGCATAATGGTGTACGATATGGCCTCCTATACAAAGCCTCATATGGAGTCATCTCGATACTCGCCTGGTAGCTATTGTTGTATGCAAACTCTACCAGGTTCATGTGATCCGCCCAATGACCACCGTAATCCAGCACACACATCCTCAGCAAATCCTCAAGGGTCTGAATCGTCCTCTCAGACTGCCCATCCGTCTGAGGATGATAAGATGTGCTCAAATGCACCTTAGTGCCCATCTCAGCCTGAAATGCCCTCAAGAACTCTGAAGTAAACCTCGGATCCCTGTCTGACACGATACTCGCTGGCATCCCGTGCAGTCTCACTATCTCCCGTACATACTTCTTAGAAAACAGCGCCGCTCCGTCGATCTTCTTAATGACAAGAAAATGTGCTGACTTGGTCAGACGATTCACAATCACCCAAATGGCATCATAATTCTGCGAGACCGGCAACCCTGTCATAAAGTGCATGGTAATCATGTCCCACTTCCACTCCGGAATGGATAAACTCTGCAACAACCCGCTTAGAACCTAACGCTCAGCCTTCACTAACTGGCACACATTGCATGCTGCAACCCAGTTAGCGACATCCCTCTTCATCTCAACCAAGTGATAATACCGTTTCAAATCCCGGTACATCTTGGTCGCTCCCGGATGAATCGACAACATGCTCGCATGAGCCTCTCTTAGGATCTCCTGCCTAAGATCCTCATCCTTGGGTACACAAACCCGCTCGTTCACAAGTATTATTTCGTTCACCGAGACCAAATACTTTGAACCTGCAACCTTGGAAGCATCAATCAATCCCTGATCCTTCTCCTGAGCTATTCGAATTCTGCTCAGCAAATCTGCTTGGTTAGCTGCCTCTAACCCCAATGGCTCTTGTGAGATAACGCACAACCTCAAACTGCCAATCTCACCCACCAAAGCCTCCATATCCCGCTCCTGAGCCAAAGAACCCTCTTCTTACTCAACGCATCTGCAACCAGGTTAGCCTTACCCGGATAGTACCTAATCTCCAGATCATAATCTGCTACCAACTCCATCCAGCGCCTCTATCTCTGGTTCAGCTCTGGCTGAGTAAAGAAGTACTTCAGACTCCTATGGACTGTGAACACTTGCACCTTTCCGCCATATATATAAGACCTCCAAATTTTTAAAGCGAAAATCACCGCAGCCAACTTTAAGTCATGGGTAGGGTTATTGCATATGCTTCCTCACCTGCCTCGAAGCATATGCAATAACCTTCCTCTGCTGCATCCGGACACAACCCAGACCAACTCCTGAAGCATCTGTATACACCACGTAAGGCTCACCCGGCTCGGGTAACGCCAACACCGGTGTACTAGTCAACATCTCCTTCAGCTTCCAGAAACTCTCCTCGCAAGCTGAAGACCACACAAAAGGGACATCCTTCCCCGTCAGCTTCGTCATTGACTGCGCCATACTCGCAAATCCCTTGACAAACCTCCTCTAGTAACCCGCCAACCCGAGAAAACTCCGGATCTCGGTGGAATTCCTTGGACTAGGCCACCCTCTGATAGCCTCAATCTTAGTTGGATCCACAGAAACTCCCTCTGTAGACACCACATGGCCAAGAAAACTCATCTCTCGCTGCTAGATACTGCACTTACTCAACTTCGCATATAGCTTTTGCTCCCGCAGCTTCTCCAGAACCACTCTCAAATGCACCTCATGCTCCTCAAGACTCCTCGAATAAACTTGAATATCATCAATGAAGATGATCATAAACACATCCAGATACTCTTGGAACACCCCGTTCATCAATCTCATGAACGCTGATGGCGCATTCGCCAACCCGAATGGCATCACTATGAACTCATAATGCTCATACCTCATCTTGAAAGCAGTCTTCCTAACGTCTCCCTTGTCGATAGGAATATGATGGTAACCCAGAGCCAAATCAATCTTGGAGAACCAGGTAACCCCTTGCAACTAATCCAACAACTCATCAATCCGCGGTAAATGATACCTGTTCTTCACAGTGACTCGGTTAAGTCCTCGGTAATCGATGCGTACCCATAAACTCCCATTTTTCTTCTTTATGAACAACACCGACGCTCCCCATGGTGAAACACTAGGCCAGATAAATCCCTTCCCCAAAAGATCATCAAGCTGCTTCTTCAGCTCTGTCATCTCTGCTGGAGCCATACGGTAAGGCGCCTTGGATATGGGAGTCGTCCCATGCTCCAACTCAATCGTAAAAGGATCCAACCATGTCGGCGGTAATCCTTGCAATGGCTAAAAAACATCTTGGAAGTCCTGAACAACTTGGATATCCCAACCTGCAACCTCTCCAACAGACTCTAGCATCACTATCGTCGCCAAATACGCCTTGCAGCCATTCTTGATCAGCTGGCCAGCCTGCATTGCCGAACTCCTGGAAGTCGGCCTCACTCCCTGATAAACCAACCTCTCCACCTCTCGCTCAAACATAAATCGTCCTCGATGACAATCCAGATGGACTCTGTACTGGTCCAGCCAATCCATACCCAGGATGACATCATACAGCTCCATCGGACTAATGATCAAATCTGTTGGCATCGACTCTCTCGACACCAGAATCTCCACACCACGAGCCCGCCCGAAAGTAGCCAAGGGCTTGCCACCATCAACCTTAACTACTCTCGGCAGCTCACCGGAATCGCTCCGGATTCCACTGCTCTTCGCTCACTCCGGAGTAATAGAGCAATTCGTCGCTCCAGAATCAAACAAAATATGGGACTCACAACCACCCACTACTAAGGTCCCTACACAAATCTCATGTGCCTAAGAATCCTAAGATTCTAGCACAGACTCATAAATTCCCAAAACAGACTATAATTCAAACACCAGAATTTAACAAGTCAAGTTTGGAATTACCTATGATCGGTCAAACACTAGAACCTCTCGCCTCCACCGAAGTGAATACCCGCAGTGCTGCTGCAAACTGAGCCACTGGCAGTACCACCGCCACCGCCATCTGCTACAGCCTAGGATACCTGCGCTTGATATGCCCCGAATCCCTGCAGGTATAGCACCCATGTGCTCCCTAAGACTCACTCCTCTCCGGATAGCTCGTTACCTGGTGATCCATGCTCCCACACCCGAAGCATCCCGAACCACCCTGACCATCCTGACTGGGCCCTGAAGTGCTCTCCTACTTCCTCTTATGTCCCTGTGCAGGCTTGCCGCCCTTGCTCGGACCCACCTGCTGCTGCCACCTCCCCTGTTGCTGAACCGGTGGACTAACCACCACAGCCTGCTCTCTCAGGTCCTCCTCAATCGCAGCAGCTATCTTAACCAGCTCTGCCCTCGTGGCGAACCTACTTGCCCTACAGCGAGTCCTCAGATCTGGTCGAAGTCCCTTCTGGAATCTCTTCACCTGGGCTTGCTCGCCCACCAGATCTCTACCAGCATGCAACAAAAACCGACTGAACTCCTCATTCGGTTACCCTTAGCCAACTCCAAAAATCGCAACTCCAAGCGATCCACCGCCTCCTGTGGAAAGTACTTGGCGTTGAACTCCGCCACAAAATCCTCCCAGGCCATACCCGCCTGAGCTCTCCTAGCCACCACACCTCGCCACTAGAGATGTGCATCACCATCAAGGTAATGAACCGCCAGGTCCATCCAATATCCTACTGGACAACTGAGAGATTGGAAATTTTGCTCCAATTTACTCCTCCACAAGTCTGCCTCCTCAGGCATGGCACCACCCGAGAAGAACCCGGTGCCAATCTTCTATATCTGCTCCATCATCCTAAGATAGGATGGAAGCTCCTCCACAACCGCCACATCCTGCTGCACCCCAGTCATACCCGGCTCCACACCAGCCACCACTGGCTCACCCCAGTCACACCTGGTTGAACACCAGCAACACCCGACTGAACACCAACCACACCTGGCTGCACTTCCGGAGCCTGACCCGGAGCCGGCACTCCACCTGGTAACTGCTCCAGAATCAACTGTAGCAGACCCGCCAAATGATCATCTCGATCCCATGCAAAGCCTGCGGCAGCACCCCCACCTAGGCCCACCGCACCACCGACCACACCGGGACCCTTATCAGCCCCACCAGTCCTCACATTGGCACTCACAGTAGCTACACTCATTGAACCCTCCTGATATGCCTGCGAATCAGCCACCTGCTCCTGCACAGTCTCCTGGGCCACACTCGCTGCAACAAACTCACTCTCAAGTCCCCGTCCGCGCCCATGCCCACCTCGACCTCCACGGCCCCCACGACCTCTGCCTCTATTAACTCTAGTCATCTTTCTCTGCATTATCCAGCAGAACACTAACTACTAGAAAACAGAAAAGTTACAAAAACACATACCGTGGAATCTCATTTAAGGCTCGGAGAAGATATCTAGGATTCCAAACCCCACACAACAATTAATTGACTAACTCACATAATCAATCAATTGCACCCGCCCTAGAACCATAAGAGCTCTGATACCAAAATGAAATAACCTAACCCGTAAAATTTAAAAAAATTTACCCGGATTATTATTATCATAAATAATAATCCTCAATGGTCTAACATAACGATGCGGAAAACAATACAACAATTACTCAACACCCTCAATCAATAAATCTCATACTTTATCGATCCACTAACTAATTCCAATAACCAAAACTACAACAATAATCCAATTCAATAATTCTAATAACCATAACAACTAATCCAGAATTACTAGTAACCTAGCAATTCTAACAATACAGCCACTCAATCGAGACACTAGATCATCTCCTCTTCCCGGCCACAATTCCACGATCACACCTTGTCTTTACCTGCATCACATGGTTATAAGGGATGCGTGAGTATTATCACAAATACTCAATGAGACGGTCATCCCATCTACTAGGTTATACACACAGGCATAAGAAATTGACACAATACCAGGGTCAACAATCAAAAACACAAGGCACGAACAATAAACACAAGTTCGCCCAAAACAGGCATGCATCGATTGACACAACCACCATGTGTCGATCGATGCATCCAGTGTGTCGATCAACACACAACCTCGGTGTCGATCGATGCACTATTTCGTGTGTCGATCGATGCGGAGAAACTGCGTCAATCGACGCAACATCACATATCCCAGGATCGAGCCTATCCTCTCATGGTTCGATCCCTACACACAAATCCACTCAAAACCAAATGAAATCCACCAAATAACAATAATCAAACGCATCATATCAATCCTTTTACCCAGATAAACCATGGTCACGCACTCACCTTGGATCTGGAAAGAAAAAGATGAGAAAAAGATGAAGAACGCGAAGAACACTTCCAAAGATCCGAAATCTACACCCAACTCACGAACAAGCACCAAGAACAATCTCAGAGCCTTACGAACGAATCTTCTCTCACAAAACTCTCTGGAAACTCTCTAGAACTTTTCTGGAAACTTTATGGAAACTCTAAAGTCCCAAAAATGCGGCCACCCCCTTTATATAGGGAAGCCTAGGGTTTCCCCCTAAACCGGCCCGCAAACTTACACTTAAATTGAACCGATCCGGTTCGATTTAACCTTGCGTCCATCGACGCACGGCCAAAAATCACAATTTTTGGTTCGTGGTTGTTACAAAAAGCATTTTGGAATACATTCATTTAGACCTATGGGGTTCACCTAGTGTGACTCCGAGTTTATCAGGCTGTCTATACTTCATCACATTTATAGATGATTACTCAAGGAAGGTCTTGATTTATTTCCTAAAGTCTAAAGATGAAGCCTATAAGAAATTTGCAGATTGGAAAGTGTTGGTTGAAAATCAGACTGGGTTAGAGGTTAAGTGTTTGAGGACTGATAATGGACATGAGTTCTGCAATAACTCATTTTATAAACTATGTAGAAAATATGGGATTAAGAAACATAAAACTTGTCCATACACTTACACAGCAAAATGGAGTTTCTGAAAGAATGAATAGAACTATAATGGACAAAGTCAGGAGTATGCTCTCTGAGACTGGTTTGGGAGGTGGTTTTGGGCAGAAGCAGCATTCACAGCAGTCTACATCATCAACAGGTCACCGTTTACTATAATTGAGTTTGATGTGCCTGAGGCAGTTTAGACAGGGAGTAAACCGGACTACAGTTATCTCAAAAGTTTTGGTTGTGTTGCATATGTCCATACAGTGAGAGACAAGATAAGTCCAAGGGCTTCAAAGGGTATGTTTATTGGGTATGCACAGGGCACTAAAGACTACAGAGTATGGCTTCTAGAGGAGCTAAAGGTTGTCATCAGCAAGGATGTGGTCTTCAATGAAGAAGTTATATTCAAAGACTTGAATTCTAGTAAGGTTGAGGTCACTCCAGCTTCTAAAGGTGAACACATAAAGAAGGTTACTTTAAGTGAGGATTTGGTCAGTGATTTGCGTCAGAGGGGCACTCCAGATCAAGGTGGAGTAGTTTCAGAGGCTTCAAGTCAGAATTCAGAAGGTTCAGATTCAGGTGGAGCTTTATCAGGGTCTGAACAGGAAAGTGAGACAGATGAGGTTAATGAAGTGTTATCCAGTGATGATACTCCAAGTTCAGGTTTACGTTTACTGGTTAGAGACAGACCCAGAAGAGAGATTAAGGTCCCTGCTAAGTTCAAAGGAACAGACTACAGACCTATTGGTCAACCTAAGCCTCCATCTAAGTTTGAGGAAACAAACTATACTGCCTTTGTTGGCAATTGCAGATTTCATTAATGTGCAAGAGTCAAAATCATATTCAGAAGCTATGAGAAGTAGCTCTAGAGAGCTATGGGGCTTAGGAGCAGATGAAGAAATAGATTCCTTGTACAGGAACCCCACTTGGGTTTTAACAGATAGACCAAAAGATCAGAAGGTCAATGGCAATAAACGGGTATTCAGATTAAAGCCAGGAATGAGTGAAGAAGAGCAGCCTAGGCATAAGGCCAGATTGATTACAAAGGGTTTTGCTCAGATTAAGGAAATAGACTACAATGAGGTTTTTGCTCCAGTGGTTAAGCATGTGTCTATAAGGCTTCTACTTTCAGCTGTTGCTAATCAGGACCTAATTCTAGAGTAAATGGATGTTAAAACAGCGTTTCTACATGGAGTCCTACAAGAAACTATCTACATGGAACAGCCAGAAAGTTACATTGAAAAGGGTAAAGAAGATAAAGTATATCTTCTAAAGACATCACTCTACGGTTTAAAACAGTCTCCAAGAGAATGAAATCACAGGTTTGATGCTTTCATGGTTAGTCAGAGGTATAAGAAGAGTGAATTTGATCCGTGTGTGTATTTGAAGGGTTCTAGTTTAGAAGATATAGTCTATCTATTGCTATATGTGGATGATATCCTAATAGCTTTAAAGAGCAAGAAGATTGTGGATAATCTTAAGGAAACTTTGAATGTAGAGTTTGAAATGAAAGACTTAGGTCCAGCCAAAAATATTTTGGGCATGGACATTATGAGAGGTACAAGTAAAGGCTCTCTGATATTATCTTAGGCTGGTTACTTAAGTCAGGTTCTGAAAACATTTGGTATAGAGAATTGCAGACCAGTTTTAACTCCTATGGGATCTCAGTTCAAGTTAAAAGCCCTAAGTGATAAAGAAGAACAGGAACAGGCAGAGTTTATGAGCAACATACCTTATGCAAATGTTGTTGGTTTTTTTATATACGTCATGGTTGGCTTCAAGCCTGATCTTGCTTACGCAGTTGGACTCATCAGCAGATACATGCGAAAACCAGGAAAATAGCATTGGTTAGCTGCATAGTGGGTAATGAGATACATAAAAGGAGCTATAGATACTAGCCTAACATTCACAAAAGATTCAGATTTTCACATAACAGACGACTCTGACTCAGATTATGCATCAGATCTTGAGAAGAGAAGACAATTTTAGGTTATGTATTTACAGTTGGTGGTAATATACTAAGTTGGAGATCAGTTTTACAGAAAGTGGTTGCGGTGTCTACTACAAAAGCAGAGTACATGTCACTATCAGAAGCTATAAAGTAAGCCTTGTCGTTTAAAGGAATTTGTGAAGAGATGGGTTTTAAGCAGCAGGCAGTAAAGGTATTCTACGATTCTCAGAGTGCGATCTACCTAGCTAAAAACTATATGTTTCATGAAAGGACGAAGCATATAGCGGTCAAATACAACTTCATCAGAGATGTAATTGCTCAGGGAGATGTTCATGTCCAAAAGATTCACACATATGTGAATCCTGCATATATGTTAACGAAAGTGTTACCTGGTGAAAAATTCAGTGGCTGCCTGAGGTCGCTGAAGGTTCTTGATGCTTGAGCGTCGCAGGGTCTGGAGTCTTCTTTGGTGGCTAGAAGAAGATGGATCCAGAAGAGGAAACGTCAGAGGTGTAACGCCTCGACCGTCGTCGAGCTATCAGTATGTAGGGAAAATCCTCATCCCCTCGAGAGAAATCCTCATCTCTCAATAACATACAGGGGAAATCCTCATCTCCTAATGGGCCCCACGCCCACCCCTCTCTGACAGTCGGTGCATTAGTCCGGGAGGCTCGAAAGACTTGTTTACTAACCCTACAAATCACCACGTGATCTTTCCCCGTGTTTTGTCCTCACTCACACAGTACTGGAAATGACTTTCCAGTAGGTCACCCATCCTTAAACTGCTCCAGCCCAAGCACGCTTAACTCTGGAGTTCTCTCTGGATGTGTGACGGAAAAGATAAGTGCACTTTGGTGATATAGGTAGTCAAATCAATTCTCTTAACCCTCTCCGCATGCACCACATATTTCAGAAACTGGGATGTTACAATCACCCCCACTAACTGATCGCAACGTCCTCGTTGCGCACCAGGATCGTTACCCCCAACAGTGTGACTTACACACTCGTCATGGTTCGCTCTGATACCCCTTATAACGCCTCGACCGCCGTCGAGCTATCAGTATGCAGGGGAAATCCATATCCCCTCGAGAGAAATCCTCATCTCTCAATAACATACAGGGGAAATCCTCATCCCCTCAGGAGAAATCCTCATCTCCTAATGGGCCCCACGCCCACTCTCGACCCGTGGGCCCACCCCTCTCCGACGGTGGGTGAGTTAGTCCGGGAGGCTCGAAAGACTTGTTTACTAACCATGCAAATCACCACGTGATCTTTCCCCGTGTTTTGTCCTCACTCACACAGTACTGGAAATGACTTCCCAGTAGGTCACCCATCCTTAAATTGCTCCAGCCCAAACACGCTTAACTCTGGAGTTCTCTTTGGATGTGTGACGGAAAAGATAAGTGCACTTTGGTGATATAAGTAGTCAAATCAATTCTCTTAACCCTCTCCGCATGCACCACATATTTCAGAAACTGGGATGTTACAAGAGGTTAGTTGGCAAAGGCCAAGTCTCTCCGATAGCCAGGAGAGGCGGATCGGCTTCAGGTGATAGAGAGAGGCTGATGGATTTGGTTTCGAACAAGCAGATTCCAGAGAGTTCCAGGATCGGAGTCCACAAGGTGTTTTGTTGAAGAGTAAAGAGAACATGAACCAAGGTGGAGATTTGTGATCGATTGGTTCAAGCTTCCGGTTTGGTTCAATACATTAGGATCAAACCAGAAGCTGGGTTATTTGGGCCTTAGCCAATTTCTGGCCCAAGACAAAGAAAACAGAGGGAGCTGAGATGGGCCTAGGGTTTTATGCAGGCCTAGTCAACATCAAGTCAACTTTGACGTTATATAGAGAGATGGTAAGATTCAACAACTTAACAGAAATCTTATCTTCTTCTCTAACAAGAAATCGCCGTTATTGTACTTGTAAAGCTTTTTGTAAAACCCAGAAAAGCTCTAGTGGATTCCATAAATCCTGAAGAGACAGTACCTAGTTTGGGAAGTCTATAATCTTTGTGTGTCAATCTCTTCTCCTTCATTTTCTCTTTTGATTCCGCAAAACAAACTACAAACGAGAGAACAAAGGGAGATTGTGAGATTGAATCGAATCCGGATCGAGTTAGTATCAAGGGCGTATTGATAACACATCTTATAAAAAGGAAGATTTTAGAAATTTCTAAAACATTCACTGATTCACACGGACAAACATTTCGTATCCAAACCAATTATAAAACTCACATGATCCCTTAACTGTTTAACATTAGTGATCTCTTTACCGCATAGGATTCGTTTTTACCACTCGCTACCTCTCAAGCATCTTCTGTCTTTCTCCACTCTTTAATTTCAAGACTGAACAACTTTAGCTTTCGCTCTTTAACATTAAAACCAAAAAAAAAAAAACTTTAGCTTTCGCCACCTTTCAAGCGTCTGATATGGGCATTTTATAGTTTTACAATAATCTTAACATTGACAACTATTTGATTCAGGTTTCATTTTATTTTATAATTTGGTGTATTTCTTTTCATAGTTTGTAACTTCTGTATTTTTAGTATTATTTTATTTATTTGACATTAAATTACTAGGTCTAGTCATTTAACTTATGAATTCAAATGATCTAAGCTAGAATTGATGAAAACTTTTCATTTTCAAAAGAGAGGGTTGTAAAATATAGGGAAATTAGCATATATATAAATACCTTTTACACCAAAAACTAAACATATAACATATCCTAAATTATAATTAGGTAATTAATATTTACAATACCTAGAATGACTATTTTAGCCTTAACCTATTAATCAGTTTTAACTATGAAAAAAAAAAATTTAATTCTAATTACACTAAATAAAAACAAACAAAAACCCTAAATTCTCTTCTTCTTCTCTCCTTCTTTTACTAGCCGTTCTCCTTATCTCTTCTGCTTTTTCCTTTATTTTTTTTTCAATTGATCATGTGATAGAAGCCATGGCCGACAAGGCCGTTATTCTTCTTCTTCTTCTTCCATAATCGATCTCTTCTCTCTTCCCATAGAAAAATTTTTGATTATGGATTAAGATGATGTTTCTTATCCTCCATTAAACTCTCCATTGTAGTCCCCTCTCCAAGTCAAAGCGAACCGTCGTTAGAGATCATTATAGTCAACTATGTTCGAAAATCAATATAATAGGTAACTATTTTTCTGATAATAGTTAATTAATTATTTGTCATTCTGCAAACTATAATACGTAACTATGTTTATGATAATAGTTAACTATATATGTTATCGTTTCTCATTATGTAGATAATAATAGGTAATTACGTTCTGAACATAACTATGTTTGTGTAAACAAGTAACTATTACAACAATATTTTTTTGTAGTTAACTATGTTATGAAACTATTGAAGTAGAAGACTATGCTATGAAAATAGTTAACTATGCTTTTAAATTGGTAACTATTTTCTGAAAAATAGTTAACTATATTTTAGATAGTTACAAACTAGTGTAAGGTAGCTAACTATCTTCTGAGATCAGACAATATGTAGTTTCGAAAATAGTCAACTATGTTATTAAGAATATGTAAGTTCAATAATAGTCAACTATATTATTAAATAGTTAAGTGATACAACATATTGTTTTTTGTCGTCTTTTCTGGCTGTTTTCTGATCTAATCTTATTTTGTTTGCAGGGCAATGTATTTTTCAGAGATAAAGACACAGTGACAATTTTTGAAAGATGAGAAGAATATATTTTTTGAGATTTTTTTAATATTTACCTTAATTTTTTAGGATTTTTATAATTTTTGAGAGATGAGAAGAATATATTTTTTTGATTTATTGATACTTTTCTTTATAAATTTTATAAGGATAGTTTCGTCCAAATATGTTTTCTTTCTGCTATCTACTTAAATATAATTATCAACATATTAGTTTCCTAATTATAGCTTTCAAAAGTAATATTGAGCTAATTAACCCTAAAATATACTTATTCGTATTCACAGGCAAAACATTATTGCAAAATGGAACACTAATGTGTCCCATGCACTTAGATTTACATATAGTAATGTACATCTCCTACTAAAAACAAGTTATTTATGATATTACCAAGAGGTTCATATTATAACTCCTCCTTCGTCTGGTCTTCTCATGTAAAAATTGGTATTCTTGTCACCAGATTGTAGCCACAACACTTTACTCTTTGCTTTCCAGTATTCCTCTTCTAGCCTTTAATTGTGATTTAAGAAAACCAATATAGGAGTAATTTAGAGTAGGTGATTCATACGCTTGTTTAACTATGCTAAGTGATTTTTTGAATAAAATTAATTGTAGCAATCTCTTAATCATACACAAATATTCCTCATTCCCAAAACCGAAACTCCTTCAACCATTAGAAAGTTCACACCCATTAGCTTATGCAATGTGGTGTATTAAATCATATATAAAATTCTAGTTGAACGACTCAAGCCTTGGCTACAATATATTATTTTAGAATACCAATCAGCTTTCATTCCGGGTAGATGCATAGCAGATAATATATTGATAGCTTAATGGAGAGGTTGGATCATGAAATATATCACATCAGTCTCCTACTCTGTCCTCCTCAATGGTGTTCTTACGGGAAAGATTATTCCAAAAAAAGGAATAAGACAAGGAGATCCATTTCTCCTTACTTTTACCTTATCTACATAGAAGGTTTATCTTGTATGATTAGACCTCTTAGTTACATGGATTATAAACATCAAGATCAGGGTCTATTATCTCACATCTATTTTTTCAGATGATTCCTTGCTATTCTGCCGTGCAACAGAAGCTGAATGTCGTAATCTATTAAGTATACTACAACAAAATGAAAGAGCTTCAGGGCAGGCAGTGAACTTCCAGAAGTCAACCATTACTTTTAGCAAAGGTGTGTCCTCTGACTTACAAGAAACAATAAAGTAGCTTACGGGAATAAGAAAGATAGGGGGAAGGGCAATTATCTAGGTCTTCCTGAACATTTAGGGAAGGATCGGTACAACACCTTTTCCTATATAACGCAAAGGATACAAAATAAGATGGAGAACGGGTATTCCAAACTCTTTTTCCCAGCCGAAAAAGAGGTTTTACTAAAGGCTGTAGTAATAGTTATACCAACTTAAATTATGACTTGTATCCTCTTACCAAATAGGTTGGTAGATAAGATTACTCAAACCATGAGACGATTCTAATGGTCTTCCGATCCAATAAAAAAATAAGATGGCTTGGGTGGCTTGGGATAAAATGACAAATTCCAAAGAGGAAGGAGGACTAGGAATAAGAAATCTCATAGACTTTAACATAGCACTTCTGGCCAAACAAGGATAAAGACTCCTTAGTGGCTAGAGTTCTTAAGGCCAAGTATTACCATAAAAGTAGTTTTTAGAGGCAACTCAATTAAGGAACTATAGTTATGCTTGGCATAGTATATTGAAGAGCCAACCTCTCCTTAACCAAGACCAAGGGGTTCAGTGGGTTAAGAGAACAGTTTAAAGTATTCGGGTTTGGAAGGATAGGTGATTACTTGGGGATAAACCTAAACCAGTTTCGGGTCCTGGTTCTGCTACGGATCCAAAATTAAGAGCTAATGATCTTCTCTACCCTGGAACAAGTATTTGGAATACTCAGAAAGTTGATCAGCTAGTGGATCGAGCGGATTCAACTCTGATTCAAAAAATACAGCCAAGCAGAACCAAGGTAAATGATACTCTTATATGGATCCATGTTAAGAATGGAGAATATAGTGTAAAATTGGGTATCACATTCAACATCAAATGCACAGCCAAAGTATTCAAAGCAACGAAATGAAAGCTTTGTAACGCCCGTGAACCAAAAAGTGGAATTTTGGTTGGTGTGTCGATCGACACGGGTGAGGTGTGTCGATTGACACGGGTATTTTTGACTTGTGAGAAGTCGGATTTTTGGACGGGTGTCGATCGACACAGGTGGTGTGTGTCGATCGACACAGGTTGAAATTGGACTGATCGATTTGGTTCCAATTGTCTGGTTTGGCGGGGCGATTTAGGGGAAACCCTAGGGTTGTATAAAAGGAGTGAACAGTCGGGTTTTCTGTGCTTTTGGCCATTTTTTAGAAAGAAATCAGAGAGTTTGAAGAGAGAATCAGAAATCAAAGGTTTTTGGGAGATTTCTTGAGGAGAATTGCGTGTGAGGCTATTGGGAACGAGGAAGGATTGTGGCTGGGCTGATTTCAGGTCTGAGGGGACGGAATCAGAGGTTGTTTGTGTTTGTTCTTCGCGTTCTTCGTCGTTCTTCGTCTTTTCAATCCTTTTCGAGGTTAGTGCGTGACCGTAGGCTTACATAAGTGTAAGGAATGGGTAGAATGCGATTGCTTGTTGGTTTTCGTGTGTTCTGTGAATGAAATTGTGCAGGAGACTCGATGAATCACGACGCATTCGAGCCATGAGAGGATAGGCTCGTTTCTGGGTTCTGCGACGTCGTGTCGATCGACACCAGGGTGGTGTGTCGATCGACACGAGGCTGTTTGTCGATTGACACCTAGTGGTTGTGTCGATCGACACCAGGGTGGTGTATCGATCGACACGAGGCTGTTTGTCGATTGACACCTAGTGGTTATGTCGATCGACACAATCCAGAGTTCCTGGATTGGTTCGTGTATTAATTGCTTCGTGTATGCTTGTGTATGCTCATCCTGGTATTATATCTATTGTTTATGCTTGTGTATAAATAGCCTGTAGATGGGATGACCGCGTCGCTGAGTATTTTTGATAATACTCACGCAACTCTTTTTGCCATGTGTTGCAGGAAAGAGAAAATGTGATCGTGGAATCATAGCCAGGAAGAGGAGATGATCTAGTGTCTCGTCTGAGTGGTTGTAGAGTTAGAATTGCTAGGTTGCTAGTAGATTTTGAAATTGTTGTCATTGGATTATTCTGGAATTGATTGAATTGAATATTGTTCTGATTGAATTGAACGGTTTAGGAAATTAATAAAGTATGGGATTTATTGATTTGGTTGTTATTGTTGATTTTAATTGTTTCCACGTTGCTTGTGTTGGCCCAGTTGAGGATTGTGATCGGTGATGATCATAATCTGAAAGGAAAAATTTTTAAATTTTGGGTCGGGTCATTTCATTTTGGTATCAAAGCCCTTATGTTCTAGGGCGGGAGTAATTGATTGACTGATTGTGTGAATAGTTGATAGATTGTTGTGTGGGTATGGAGTCTTGGATCATCTCTTCCTAGCCTTTAATGAGATTCCACGGTATGTGTTATTTGATTTTCTATTTTTCTAGTACTTAGTAATCTGCTGGTGAGTGCACAGTGATGGCTAGAGGTGCTAGAGGCAGAGGTTGTGGGGGCCGTGGAGGCCGAGGTGGTTGTGGTGGGCGCGGGCGAGGACTTGTGAGTTAGTCAGATGCCGCGAATGTGGCCCGTGAGACCACGCAGGAGCAGGTGGCGGACTCGCAGGCATTTCAGGAGGGGTCCGTAGGTGAGACTGCTACGAGTGCCAGTGTGAAGGCTGGTGGCGCTAGTGTGGGTCCCGAGGTAGCTGGTGGTGTGGGGGGCCCAGGTGGGGGTGCTCCCGTAGGTGTGGCCCAGGACCGAGATGATCGCTTGGCGGGTTTGCTGCAGTTGATTCTAGAGCGGTTACTAGGTGGGGTATCGGCTCCGGGTCAGGCTCCCGGAGTGCAGCCAGTAGTGGCTGGGGTTCAGCCGGGAGTGGCTGGTGTGCAGCCAGGTGTGGCGGTTGCAGAGGAGCTTCCATCCTACCTGAGGATGATGGAGCAGATGCAGAGGATTAGCACTGGGTTTTTCTCGGGTGGTGCCAAGCCTGAGGAGGCCGATGAGTGGCGGTGGAGGTTGGACCAGAACTTTCGCTCTATCAGGTGTCCAGAAGGATACCGGGTGCACCTAGCGGTTCATTATCTGGATGGTGATGCGCATCTCTGGTGGAGAGGCGTCAAGGCCAGGAGGGTGCAAGCCGAGATGGCTTGGGAGGATTTCTTGGCTGAGTTCAACGCTAAGTATTTCCCGCAGGAGGCGGTGGACCGGATGGAGTCGAGGTTTTTGAACCTGACTCAGGGAGATCGGACTGTGAGAGAGTTCGATTTGGAATTCAGTTGACTCCTGGTGCATGCTAGTAGGGGCATGGAGGGCGAGCAGGCCCAAGTGAGGACGTTTCTCGGGGGACTTCGAGCTGAGTTGAGGACTCGCTGCAGGGCGAGTAAGTTTGCCACGAGGGCGGAGCTGGTTGAGACTGCTGCGGCGATTAAGGATGACCTTAGAGAGCAAGCTGTGGTGGATAGTCCACCAGTGCAGCAGCAGCAGACGAGATCTCAGCAGCAGACGGGATCGAGCAGGGGCGGCAAGCCTGCGCAGGGTCAGAAGAGGAAGTGGGAGAGCACTTCCGGTGCCAATCATGGTGGACATAGTGGTTCAGGATGCTACGGGTGTGGTAGCATGGGTCACAAGATGGCCAGTTGTCCGCAGAGGAGTGCAGCACGGAGCGCTCAGGTGTGTTACCACTGCAGGGAGCCGGGGCATATCAAGCCCAAGTGCCCTAAGCTGCAGCAGATGGCGGTAGCGGTAGTGCAGCCACTGGCGGTCCAGCCCTTGGCTCAGATTGCAGCGGCGCCGCGAGTGTTCACGTCGGCGAAGGCGGGCTGCTCTAGCGCCAGACCGATCACAGGTATAATTTCAGATTTATTCTTTTTAAATTCTTGTGGTGATTGAATTTAGTATGTTAGAATTGTGAGTCTGCGTTAGAGTGTCGGGTCTTAAAGCACATGGGGTTTGTGCAGGGACCTTAGTTGTGGGCGGATGTGAGTCCCACGTGTTGTTCGATTCGGGAGCTACGAATAGCTTCATTACTCCAGAGTGTGCGGAAGGTAGCGGGATCCAGAGCGATTCCAGTGAGCAGCTGGGAGTGGTTAAGGTTGCTGGTGGCAGGACGTTAGCTACTTTTGGGCGGGCTCGTGGTGTGGATGTTCTGGTGGCGGGAGAGGTGATGCCAACAGATCTGGTTATTAGTCCGGTGGAGTTGTACGATGTCATCTTGGGTATGGATTGGTTGGATCGGTACAGGGTCCATCTGGATTGTCATCGAGGACGTGTGGTGTTTGAGCGAGAGGCAGGGATGTTGGTGTTTCAGGGTGTGAGACCGACTTCCGGGAGTCTCGTGATTTCAGCGATACAGGCCGAGCTGTGAGGCGTATCTGGCGACGATAGTGATGCCGAAGACTGTTGGAGAGGTTGTAGTTGGGGATATTCGGGTTATTCGGGATTTCTAGGATGTGTTTCAATCGTTGTTGGGATTGCCACCGTCGCGTTCGGATCCATTTACGATTGAGTTGGAGCCTAGGACGACTCCTATATCTAAGGCGCCTTACCGTATGGTTTCAGTAGAGATGGCAGAGCTGAAGAAGCAGCTGGATGATCTGTTGGGGAAAGGGTTCATCCGGCCTAGCGTTTCACCGTGGGGAGCACCGGTGTTATTTGTGAAGAAAAAAGATAGGAGTTTCCGGTTGTGTATCGATTACCGGGTCACTGTGAAGAACAGGTATCCTCTGCTGCGCATTGATGAGTTGTTGGATCAGTTGCGAGGGGCTACTTGGTTCTCCAAGATTGACTTGGCTTCGGGATACCATCAGATTCCGATTCATGATGCAGATGTTTGGAAGACGGCTTTTCAGACGAGGGACGGGCATTATAAGTTTGTGGTGATGTCGTTCGGGTTGACGAATGCACCAGCAGCGTTCATGCGATTGATTAACGGAGTGTTCCAGGAGTCTCTGGATGTGTTTATGATCATCTTCATAGATGATATCCTGGTGTATTCAAGGAGTCCGGAGGAGCACGAGATGCATTTGCAGTTGGTTCTGGAGAAACTGCGGGAGTAGAAGCTGTACGCGAAGTTGAGTAAGTGCAGTTTCGGACAGTGAGAGATGAGCTTTCTTGGCCACGTTGTGTCTGCAGAGGGAGTTTCTGTGGATCCGGCTAAGATTGAGGCTATCAGAGGTTGGCCTAGACCGAGGAGTGCCACCGAGATCAGGAGTTTTCTTGGGTTGGCAGGGTATTATCGGAGGTTCATCAAGGGGTTTGCGAGTATGGCGCAGACGATGACGAAGTTGACAGGGAAGGATGTCCCTTTTGTATGGTCTTCAGCTTGCGAGGAGAGTTTCGGGAAGCTGAAGGAGATGTTGATGAGTACACCTGTTTTGGCGTTACCCGAACCGGGTGAGCTTTATGTGGTGTATATAGACGCTTCAGGAGTTGGTCTGGGATGTGTACTGATGCAGCAGGGAAAGGTTATTGTGTATGCTTTGAGACAGTTGAGGAAGCACGAGTGCAACTACCCTACCCACGATTTGGAGTTGGCTACGGTGATATTTGCCCTTAAGATTTGGAGGTCTTATCTGTATGGGGGGAAGGTGCAGGTATTCACAGACCACAAGAGTCTGAAGTATTTCTTCACTCAGCCAGAGCTGAACCAGAGACAGAGGCGCTGGATGGAGTTAGTTGCAGACTATGACCTAGAGATTGGGTACCATCCAAGTAAGGCTAATCTGGTGGCAGATGCATTGAGTCGAAAGAGGGTTGCTTTAGATCAGGAGCGGGATATGGAGGCTCTGGTGAGCGAGATCAGTACCTTGAGGTTGTATGTGATTTCACAGGAGCCGTTGGGGTTAGAGGCAGCTAACCAGGCAGATTTGTTGAGCAGGATTCGGATTGCTCAGGAGAAGGATCAGGGTTAAATCGATGTTTCTAAGGCGGCCGGTTCAGAGTATGTGGTCTCAGCGAGTGGGATGATACTGGTGAACGGGTGGGTTTGTTTACCCAAGGATGAGGATTTGAGGCAGGAGATCCTGAGGGAGGCTCATTCGAGCATGCTATCAATTCATCTGGGAGCGACCAAGATGTATCGTGACCTGAAGCGGTATTATCACTGGGTCGGGATGAAGAGGGATGTAGCTAACTGGGTTGCAGCGTGCAACGTGTGTCAATTGGTGATGGCTGAGCATCAGGTTCCGAGTGGTATGTTGCAAAGTTTACCCATTCTAGAGTGGAAGTGGGATATGATTACCATGGACTTCGTGACGGGGTTGCCAGTGTCACGGACACATGATGCGATATGGGTGATTGTGGATCGTCTGACTAAGTCGGCACATTTTCTGGTCATCAAGAAAACTGATGGAGCGGCAGTTTGGCAAGGAAGTATGTGCGGGAGATAGTGAGGCTGCATGGGGTGCCAGCGAGTATTGTGTCAGACAGGGATCCGAGATTTACCTCAGAGTTCTGGAGGGCATTTCAGGCTGAGATGGGCACTAAGGTGCATATGAGCATAGCGTACCATCCGCAGACAGATGGGCAGTCGGAGAGGACGATTCAGACATTAGAGGATCTGTTGAGGATGTGTGTACTGGATTATGGTGGTCATTGGGCGGATCATCTGAACCTGGTTGAGTTTGCGTACAACAACAGTTACCAGGCGAGTATTGGGATGGCTCCATATGAGGCTCTATATGGGAGGCCGTGTAGGACACTGTTATGCTGGACTCAAATGGGAGAGAGGAGCATGTTCGGTGCAGACTTTGTTCAGGAGACGATGGAGAAGATCCCTGTCTTGAAGCTGAACATGAAGGAGGCTCAGGATCGGCAGAAGAGTTATGCTGATAGGAGAAGAAAGGAGCTGGAGTTCGAGTTGGGAGATCTGGTGTATCTCAAGGCAGCTATGTTGAGGGATCCTAACAGATCCATTTCAGAGAATAAGCTAAGTCTGAGGTTTATGGGACAGTTCAAGGTTATGGAGCGGGTCGGGCCGGTAGCTTATCAGTTGGAGTTACCTCAGAGATGAAGGCTTTTCATAAAGTTTTCAATGTTTCGATGTTGCGGAAGTGTCTACATGAGTCTGAGGAGGTGTTGGCTAGGATTCCAGAGGATCTTCAGCCGAACATGACATTGGCGGTGAGGCCTGTGAGGACTCTCGAGAGGAGGGTCAAGGTGCTGCGTCGGAAGAGTATACCGTTGGTGAGAGTTGTGTGGGACTGTGACGGTATTGAGGAGGAGACTTGGGAACCAGAAGCGTCGATGAAGAAGAAGTTCTCGAAGTGGTTCGAGAAGAAAGCGGTAGCTTGAGTTTCTTTTCTGGTTTTTATAGTCTGTATCAGCATGTTGCTGTGTTGTTGTTATGTATTTCATTGTTGTTGTAACGATTTTACATTGAGATTTAATAAGATGGGTTTTCCTTATTAAATGTGTGTTTAGGACGTGTGTTCTTATGAGATGACTAGTGATGTCATGGATTGTGGTGACTGGTAGGTCATGTGGAGGTCTAGCAATAGAAGTTCTATGCGGCTTAGAGCTTATTCATGTTCTAGGAGTAGCTAGAAATGAGCTTGTTCATGTTCTAGGAGTGGCTAGAAATGAGAACTCTATGCGAGTTAGAACTTGTATATCTACTAGGGAGGCTAGAAGTGGAAGTTCTATGTGAGTTAGGGCTGTCCATGTTCTAGGAGGATTATCTAGAGATGAGGTTCTATGTGAGTTAGGACTTGTTATTCCCTGGATGGCGCTGGGAAATGGGGGTTTTATGTGAGTTAGAGCCTGCCTATTTCCTAGGGGGAGTCTGGAATAGAATTCTTATGTGAGTTAGGACTGTCTTTTCCAGGGACTCTGTGAAACATCCTGGTGATTGGGTTGTTTCAGATTACCACGAGAGGTGATTTCAGTCGACAGGTGCCTAAGATGCATGTTACAGAGTGATTGCCCCATGGGATAGTGGGTCTCCTGGGTATACTTGAGGGGACAGTGAGGTTCTGTCCGGGGGAAAGTGGTTCCCTTGCATATACTTTGAGAGGCCGAAGCCTCTCCAGGGGATGTGTGATTCCTCTGCAGCCGAACTTGACGGACTGTGTGTCCTGAGAGTGGGAGGGGCTGGAGTATACCGAGAACTGGATGGACGGCGGTCCTGAAGGTGGAGGGGTATGATATACTTCGAGAGCTCAAAGGGTGACGATCCTGAGAGCGGAGTGTTGTATATAGATATGAGTATGAGCAATAGTATCTGTAATGTGGTTGTAAGCATGAGACTGGATGAACAACGGGGATCGGGAATTGATCTCAGGTGGTGCTGACCGGGTTGGGGTCAGGATTGTAGCCGTGGTGAGATGGTGCAATGGAGCTAGTGTGAGCCTGGTAGAGCTCGGGGATCATGTGGGATCTCGAGTGGTGCTGATCGAGGGTCAGGAGAGTAGATATGGATGTCGGGTCTAGGGTTTCTGCTTACATTTAAAACTTTGTTCGGACAACCCTGGTAGCATATGTAGCGTCGTTGGTCGTACATGTTCTTGTTTGATTGTTGTGCGATCATTTGGCCCAATTTAGGATCAACGGTTGGTCGTGCATGTTCTTGTTTAATTGTTGGGCGATCAATCGGGCAGCCTTAATCCGGACCAGGGGCGTTGTATCGTTGATGTTTCCTGGAGAATCAGGTCGGGTTTTAGGCAGAAGTGTTAGCCTTAGTGAGAAAGAGTCGCGTGATTCGAAGTCGAATCCGTGTTAGTGGGGGAGAATTGTAACATCCGTGAACCAAAAAGTGGAATTTTGGTTGGTGTGTCGATCGACAAGGGTGAGGTGTGTCGATCGACACGGGTATTTTTGACTTGTGAGAAGTCGGATTTTTTGACGGGTGTTGATCGACACGGGTTGAAATTGGACCGATCGGTTTGGTTCCAATTGTCCGGTTTGGCGGGCCGGTTTAGGGGAAACCCTAGGGTTGTATAAAAGGCGTGAACAGTCGGGTTGTCTGTTCTTTTGGCCGTTTTTCAGAAAGAAATCAGAGGGTTTGAAGAGAGAATCAGAAATCAGAGGTTTTTGGGAGATTTCTTGAGGAGAATTGCGTGTGAGGCTATTGGGAACGAAGAAGGATTGTGGCTGGGTTGATTTCGGGTCTAAGGGGACGAAATCAGAGGCTGTTCGTGTTTGTTCTTCGCGTTCTTCGTCGTTCTTCATCTTTTCAATCCTTTTCGAGGTGAGTGCGTGACCGTAGGCTTACATAAGTGTAAGGGATGGGTAAAATTTGATTGCTTGTTGGTTTTCGTGTGTTCTGTGAATAAAATTGTGCAGGAGACTCGATGAATCGCGACGGATTCGAACCATGAGAGGATAGGCTCTTTTCTGGGTTCTGCGACGTCGTGTCGATCGACACCAGGGTGGTGTGTCGATCGACACGAGGCTGTATGTCGATCGACACCTAGTGGTTGTGTTGATCGACACGGGCTGTGTATCGATCGACACCCAGAGGTTGTGTCGATCGACACAGAGTTCCTGGATTTGTTCGTGTATTGATTGCTTCGTGTATGCTTCTGTATGCTCATCCTGGTATTGTATCTATTGTTTATGCTTGTGTATAGATAGTCTGTAGACGGGATGACCGCGTCGCTGAGTATTTGTGATAATACTCACGCAATTCTTTTTGCCATGTGTTGCAGGTAAAGAGAAAATGTGATCGTGGAATCATGGCCAGGAAGAAGAGATGATCTAGTCTGAGTGGTTGTAGAGTTAGAATTGCTAGGTTGCTAGTAGATTCTGAAATTGTTGTCATTGGATTATTCTGGAATTAATTGAATTGAATATTGTTCTGATTGAATTGAACGGTTTAGAAAATTAATAAAATATGGGATTTATTGATTTGGTTGTTATTGTTGATTTTAATTGTTTCCGCGTTGCTTGTGTTGGCCCAGTTGAGGATTGTGATCGGTGATGATCATAATCTGAAGGGAAAAAAAATTTAAATTTTGGGTCGGGTCGTTTCATGCTTTGTGTAAAGCAGTTTGGAAACTAAATGCTCCTCCTAAGTTAAAACATTTCTGCTAGAAAATCATTCACTCTAGTTGACTAGTGCTTAAAAATCTCTATACAAGAGCACTTAGAGTCGATCCCAAATGTATGATATGTGGAGAAGAAGATGAAACTACTAATCATCTTTTATTTCAATGCAGAGTCATAGGAGAGATTTGGGGATTGGCGCCTCTTCCAACCCCTTTAGGTGACCATTTTCTCTCAAATTCTCTCTCAAAATCTATATTTCTTTTCAGAATCTGCAGGCCACAAAGACTATCAATTCCATTTGTTTCCCTTCATGCTATGGAGCATTTGGAAAATGCGCAACAAACTACTGTTTAACAATGTTCGAGAAAGCATTCCTCATGTTATCAACATAGCCTGCATGGATAGAACTCTATGGAAAGAGCCAGCAGATCAACAAGAGAATAAACAGCTCTTGAATTCTGAATGTGACCACATCATGAGAGCTTGCAATCCTCACTCAAATTGCTCTGTTAAATGTTTTGTAGATGCATCTTGGACATCCTCTCAGGACCGAGGGGGTGTGGCTTGGAATTTAACCAAAGAAGGAAAGCAAATCCTTCAAGGTTATGCGTCAATAACAGTTATCAATTCCTCACTAGAAGCAAAAGCGAAAGCTCTAAGGATGGTTGTTATGGAGATCAGAGACTGGAATACAAAGACGTTCTTTTCCAGGGAGATGTTAAAGCTTTGTATTACCCACTCCAATATATTTCTCAAGACAAGATCGAATGGTGTGACAAATCTATTATCATATATATAAAAGATATAATCTCACTAGCTTGTAAGAATAACTTTCAGATTGCTTATGTTTCTCGAAATGTCTTAACCGTTGTAGATTCACTAGCTAAGGCTGCTAGAATAAATAGCTCTCAGTATGTAATAAAGTGGATTGCATTGTAATATGTTTAAGTTTAATGTTATGGCCAAGAAAAAAGAAAAAAAAAACAAGAGGTTCATGTGGATTTAGTCTAATTCATTTATCTACAAAGATTTAGTCCCAAAATAATATGTGTAATCTCTTAGTAAATATAATAATCAAGTGAGCAAACAAAATAACTTCTATATTAGTGAAGTTTGTAAATTTACGATAGATTGGGGTGGTGACTTAAATGATATTTCTGTTCTTATGAATAAATAAATGTTATTAGCAAGGGGATGTATACCAATTCACGATGGTCAATAGCAAAGGTGTTTATCCTTGAAATTTGAGAGAATAGTGTTCGAATCATTGCACTCTGACTATTTTAAGTATCTTTAATGGTAAAAATACTCGATTCCTCTACATGTTACGTAAAGTAATACGAGTTTCAATCCAAAATTTCCGGTTATAAAAAAAGACAGCATATACACGTCTAGATATATTTTTTTTGTAGATGTATATCAACCTATAGATGATAACCAATCATGTTACTATAGTTTGGGGGGTTCTATAATTAGTAAATAATAAATTAAAAAATGGAGAAAGTGGTGTAGTCATAGCTACTTTGGTATAATTGGAGTAAAGAGCTATTGCCTTAAAGGGGACAGTAGCTTTGGTGACTCAACCTAGTTTGCCAACCAGATTCACAATCCAAACACGTGGCACAAACCCCATTTCGTCATATTTCCAAGTTAGGATTCTTGGGTTTTGGGACTTTTACGGCTTTCAAGACGAACCTAATTCTTCTCCCATTCTTTAAACACCCAAATATCTTCTACTTGGCGAATTTTCATTGCTTGAACATGCATGCTTTTAGTTTTTGTTTACGGACCTCCTTTATAAATTATTACTTATAAAGGACTCTCCATGGTTTCATTAATTAAAAATAATATATTTTTTGCAGATGATAGTATTTGTTACGAAAACTGTTGGCGAAATGTGTTTTCCTGTTTTGGATACTAATTAATTACTATAAAATTAGGTATCGAAGCAGCAGGTGAGATTCAAAACGTAATCAATGTTTTTTCTTCCTATGTATCAATTTTAAATCTTTGGAAAACATATATTATAATCTAAAGAAAGATAAGAGATTGTCCGCCTTCTACTTTGAGAAAGCAAATCGGCCCGATTGGTTGATCTAATCACCATTCCTAGGGACGTCTGTAAAGGGAAACCCTCCAATTATCATGTCGAAACTATATTTATATCATGTACTATAGATAGATTTTTTTGTTATAAAGCATATGATACACTCATTTTTAATTAAAGCTTTATATATATGTGACTATTTTTTATACACTATAGTGGCGTAAATCTTGGTCGATTCATATATACTTTGGAACCCTCCAATTAACATGTATAAATAACTTGAAAAAAATTCGATACACTATTTTCAATGGAACAATGGGAGAAAAAAATGGAACTATGGAAGCAATTTCAAATATATTTTCCCCCCCAAATTCATGTATATTTATATATTCAAGTTAACGTTAATAACTTGACACGAACAAAATATATGAAAATAATATTCTTTTAGCAAATTAAAGGTAATTGGTTGGCATGAAACATTGTAATTGACGCTATGTATATAGCTTCCAGCTTAATTTTTGAACTACCCCGTAGTCAAAATTTTGAAGTTAAATAGTTTGAGAACTATCCTGAAGATTTTTTTTTATTGTTTGGACGAAATCCTGAAGTTAAATTATGAAGTGGAATATAATATATATATAACTACCCCGTAGTCAAAATTTTGAAGTTAAATAGTTTGAGAACTATCCTGAAGATTTTTTTTTATTGTTTGGACGAAATCCTGAAGTTAAATTATGAAGTGGAATATAATATACATATGATTCTCATATATAACAAGTAACAACTGTCGTAATCGGAAGATCAACAAAATTATAGAATATAATACTAATTCATTCACATATTTATACTATATAAGTAGATAAAATTTGTGAAGCTTATCTGATGAAACAGACCAAATCATCAAAATAAGTAGGTATTGTGGTAACCAGTGGGGGATGCTCCACGTGTTCCTAGGCATACTTAAAAGAGGGTTAACATTTTGTTACCATATTTTATACGAGTAAACTACCAAGCCTTGACCACCAAATCAGTGGTATTACTTATTTTCTAATTTTTCTTATCAACATAGAAAGTATATTAGGTATTCAAAACGTTTAAGCAAATAAAAAATTATCTAACATAGATCAAAATAAAAGATTTATTTGTTATAAAATTATCAGTATAATAATTTTCATAATTTATAATAAAATAATAAAAAATGCAGCATTAAAAAATGTTTAAGCAAATCAAGATTGTATAATTTTCATATTAGGTATTCAAAAAATTATGGTTCGTCTAAAAATATATAATGTATATCATATTTAATAATCTAGTCTAAGAATGTTTATAAAAATTTGTAATATAATAAACAACCTTATGATGTTTATAAAAGAAGTATTTTGAAAATGAAAAATACTCAATTTTATTTTTGAAATTGTTATCCTAAAAATAGTATTTTTGAAATTTCTGCAACTTTTTTGTATTTAAAATCCAAATAAAATAGTTGTTTTGTTTGAATATGTTTTTAGATAAGAAATTAAAAGAGAGAGAGAGAGAGAGAGAGAGAGAGAGACGCTTTTAAAACTCTGAAAACTAAAGATAACAAGGTTTGATAATAATATTCGAGCAGTGTGGTTAGAGTGTGGTATAATTATCATATTTATCAATTGAGCGGAACTAGAAATGTTCAATTAAATCAAATTCAGTTTACGTTAACAAGGTGGAACCAACAAATTAATAACTGGTAAAGTTTTTATTTTAATATCCAAATAATATATGGTTAGATTTTGTACTAACCAAAATTGAACCGTAAACTAAATATATGACTATGTAAATATGAAAATTAAATGTTTGACAAATAAAAAGACTTTGTGGATGATTTTACTCTGCATCCTATTTCTTATAGAAATTTTCGGCAATGTTCTAATGCAGGAAGTGAACAAGATTCGGCGACAGTTCTGGCGAGAAGGAAAGAAAAATAAACATCGAATAAGAGTTTGGCAAAATAAAGAGAGAAAATTGGCAAGTGGGAAAAGGAGAAAGATTCAGTAACAATTCTCGAAAGATAGAGAACATGAAAACTATTAAATATATGAGATTCTGGTGAAAGAAAGAAAAAATATGTCAAATTTAGGTTCGAAAGACTTCGTTGATAGTAACCAATTTGAATGGTGTAAAAATCAAAATTTTAGCTGAAGCCGCTGTGGAAATGGAAAAACAACAACGTAGTTTTAGTAAAGAAGGTTAATTAGAGAAGAAGTAGGGGTAAAACCAACTTTTCTCCCACACCAGTTCATGGTTTTTAAATTTTTTAATTAGTTTGTTATTTCACTAATTTTACTCTATCTCATAATTTTCCAATAATATATCATAACCGATAAACTAATGAATTAACCCAAACAAAATATTAATTTTTTCTTTCCAAACAATGCCGATATATTTTGCCAGAGAAAAATGAACCGGAAAAACCTAAACCATATTACCTCATAACCTTAAAATTTTCAAAAGCTAAAAAATAATGGAACCCCACAAATCGTAGACTGAGTCACCAAGTCCAAAACCCAATATTTCTAAGAAAACGTTCTTACATAATCATAATTATAGTGACTTATACCGAATTAAATCTGAATAATTGAGTCCTCATGATGTCTCAGTCAAGAAAAAGATTCTGGTTCTGGAGTGAAAACATTTCCAACGATACATGTGCTGTAATTTAAATATATAAAAACAGATGATGAGCGTATGCTTTTTTTTTTTGTCGGCATGAGCGTATGCTTTAACCACTGGTTTTGGTTAATTTATTACGATTAATTAAGCAAATCAATAATAAGTACTAGTTTATTTAATAATATTGTAAACATTGGCTAATAAGTTGTCTTTACGTGTCCTCATGCGCGTTCTCATGCAAACTACCCCACCCATAGTATTTTCTAGATTTCCTTGGAACTCCATCTCAAATCCAATATTAGAATATCAATGATATGATCGTATTATTTTTAACAAGTTTTTTTTTGTTAGCACTCTAGTCTAAATTTTAGATTAGGGATTTTTACTTCTTCTTTTTTTTTTAATGAAAAATTTGTATGGTGATATACTGATATCACGATACTTGTTGGTTTGTACAAATCGTACACTGTTTTAGAATAGTGACTTTTTCCTTCTATAATTCACGCATACTCTTAGAATTAATTATAAGTTGATGACACAAGAACACTAATACAAACACTATATTATAAACTTCGATAAGAATGGTACATGTATGTTTAGTTATTTAATCAATCATAAATTAAATGGTTTTTTTTTCAGTAAAATATCAAAGTCAAGTATTTTTTTTTGTTTAATGATATATTTCATTCCATTTCTACCCTTTTTTTTTAAATGTAATACTACTTTTTGTATGCAAACATTGATTTTCATTAAGTTAAACCGTTGCATGGCTAAAATGGAATGTAATACTACTATAATATCGATGAAAACCGTATATGATCTGACTAAACATCCAAACTATTCCAGACTAACTTTTGATGCATATGATTTGGATAACAGTAATTAGTTGGACTCTTAAGACATTTTTCTTAAGACATTTGTTGAATTGTGTGGTTTTGTTGGGCATGACAATTTTTTTTGTCAGTGGCATAATAAATTTTAGGTGTAACTTTATTATTCTACCTGAAAATATAGACTTCAAAAAGATTGAACTATGTCATATTAATAATGCTTTTAAATCATCACTTTTTTTTTCCAGAGTAATCCTAAGCAAAACCTAAACTAATCCCCAAGATCCATGAAAACATGTTTTGCAGGTATCGAGTTCGATCCAAAAATTTCAAAACCTAAACTGATTCCCAAGTAAATGAACAAAACCTATATCACCATCAAACTATTAAATCCTCTGCCAACAAACTCACTTAGTGTTATTTGTTAGATCCGACTATACATGACTTGGTTAAAAATGAAAATCTTCAAAACCAAGATTTTTAAAGATAAGTACCATATTTTAGGCACTAACTGGTAACAAAGGATTTGTGGAATTCAGCAGAGTATTGGCTGGAAAGAAAAAAATGGTTACCCGTTGACATCATTTGTGGAATTGAGGAATTGATCACTTTTTGGTGGAGTTCTTTTTTTTTTTTGAACTTCTTCTCTATCACGGCTTATATGCATTGAAAATTTCAATATTTAGACAAAACTTAATTTTTAATTTTCAATTATTCTTATATTTTTAATTTTATATAAAAAGTATTCTAGATAAAATCTTTTGAAATTTTTTACGATGATAATTCAAAATAGTTTATTAAAATATATAGTTTTTTTTTGTCACAAAAATATATAAAAGTTTATAATTACAAAACCAAGTAAATATGTAGGTTGTTTCGTGTTCCATACTTAACAATCATACCTGAAAGAGATATTTACTTAAATTTATGGATGAATTACAAGAAAACATGACTTATTACTTTAGAACCATAAACTACACTAGATGCACAATTCATTTTGTATGATATATATATACTTAATGAAATTTTAGTTTAAATTATAATTTAATATTTTCAAACAAGTTCGAAAAAAAGTTTTGTGAATTTTTTTTTTTTGTTACCAAATTTTTAATTAAAATATACCACCATAATTGGTGATCCAATTAGGTGGAGAGTTATATACAGAAAAAAAATTCAAGAGTTTTAGAACGTGCAGTTTGTGAAAATATTATACATTAAAATATTAATATAAATTATTTGATAAATCCATTAATTATTATTTTACATTTACTTTTTATTTATTTTAACTATTCAAAAAAATACATTAAATTATTAAATAATATTTTTATAAGTTTAATTAATTAATTTATTTTCAAAAATTCTGATACATTCTGCTTGATTCAGTTGTTACCATTTGGATTTACAATTATTCCACTAGATTCCGCAAAAAATAATCAAAAATTCTGCCAAATTCTATAATTCCACCAGATTCCGTAGTTGCTATTTACACCCTTAAAAAACTAAAAGTGTACCATGTGTATACAAGTTTTCATATATATGCGACTCTATATATGCAAAGCATACATAAATGATAAATTTATATATAAATATATAATACTAGTCTACTATAACTAAAAGAGGAAATTTGAAAAAATAACTTAAAAGGAGTTTAAATTTTAAAAACTACACTTTATTTTATTTTTTTTGAAATCTACAGTTTTTCTAAACTAATTTTACTAAATTATCCTTGTTAATGGCTTATTACAAATTAAAACTATAGTAAACTCACGTTATGATGCAAAAACTTATTATTATTTTTCTTAAAAGAAAACAACAATTATCTATTCTAATGACGTTGACTTATATTTTAAAACGGATGGAGTATGTGTTTATATGTGAATGATCCAATTAAATCCATATGTTATATATATATATAACTAATTCACTGAAATTCAACAATTTCATATGTTACATATATTACTAATTTATTTAAATGTTTTTCATTCATTTCGCATCTATAATCTTTTGAAATTCTTCATCTTAATTGTAAAAGCTTAATAGAAGAAAATAATTCAGGATTTAATATTGTTTTTTTTTTTGAGAAAAGACATAAATTTTATTTATATATTTTTCATAATTAAAATAACTAATTAAAAACAAACGCATAACAAACAATTATTTTTTACAGCCAAGCCATAAAACTAGTTATGTAAAGAAAAAAAGTAAAGAATAAACAAGATCAACGATTTTTCTTTGTATATATGCAAACATAAATTTTAACATATTTTAATAGATTTATCTAATGGTATATTTTAAATCAATAAATTAACTTGATCTCAAACAAAAATAAATAAATAATACTTAATACGTATTTAATTATTATTTATTATAATGTGCAATTTTTAAATTCAAATGAAGATAAAAGAGTCTTTTTACATACAAAAAGAGTTACTTTTCAAAAAAGAAAAAAAGAAGTGTATTTTTGAGATTTAAAAACATAAATAGAGTATTTTTCAAAAAATCCCTAAATAAAATAGGTAATATCTTTGACAAAATAATTTGCCTTCTTTATGTCAATAACGGTTACCTAACTCCATTGGCACTAAATCTTGAAGGTCATTTACGCATGAGATCACCTTGTCCCCTTTGAGATCTAATTTGTCACAATCACTTTAAATTTAATTAAGATGTCATCCGCTTTAAATTGAGACTTGGTCAATGATTATAATTATAATCGATCCTCATCTTTTGGATCGTGCCTAATAAAAACCTTTTTCTTGCAAGATATTTTAACCTGGTTATGGCATTTATTCCGTAATATTGTTACAATCAAGTATCGTTTCGTAAGTGGAATTTATTCAAACTTTAGAACTATTTTTCTTTTCTTTTTTAAAACTTTAGAACTAATTACTGACTGTGAACAATCTATATTTATAATTGTGAAGTCAAAAATCTTACGTGTCACTTCTACAGCGAATTTAAGAGTTGATTTGCCGAGAATATCCTTAATGAATTGATGTTATTACGCTCACTGCCATCGATTTTGTTTTAACAAAAACACCCATAATTCGTTTGATATGTTTTTATTGGGTATAGATATGATATTCATTGGCCCATAATTAATTGTCCGTTATGTTAAAACCCTAAGTGCAACTTTGTTATTCTTCTTCTATATATTGAGGTTAATTAGGGTTTCATCGTCCATGAATATTTCTCCTGCCACTTTGTTGGTCTTTTAACAAAATTGAATCTATTTCATTCTAATTGAAGAAGAAGAATTCGGTGATGGTTTCAAGGATATGATTTATCTATTGATTGCAATGATGATTTTATATAGCTATTATTTTGATTACTAATCATATTTGTTTCAATATTTATGAATTTTTTATCCAAAAAATTATGGACTTATGCATGTTCTATATGTTAACGGTATATTTTATGCATGTGGTTGCGCTACGTTTGCAATTTGAACTATTGGATGTTCCGTTCATCTTCCTTCACTTCCGACGTATTATTATTATTTATTTATTTTTATAATTTGCGATGGTATTTATCAACTAATTTTTTGTTTTTATTTGTATAGTTTGTTCTTCTTTCTTTTTTTTTTCGAAGTCTTGGAATGTTTCGCATCGAATCGTAGTCGTCAGGAGTCTTTGTGACCATGTTCATGTTGTTACTTCCTTTGCAAGTTATTAGGTAAAATTCCTAATGCTTTTTTTTTTTTTTTTTAATAAGAGATCTTTTGTTTGGTTTTTTGTTGTTTTTCTATTCTTCATGTCTTTTTGTTTGTTTGTATGTATGTTCTTTGTTTATCTTAGTGTTCTGTTGTTTGATTTTTTAAGTTTAATTACAAAGACTTTTTTGTAGGTACACAATTTATTTCAACGTTTATTGTAACATCCCGATATCATGAACTATGTGGTTCATGCGGTGAGACTTAAGAGAATTGATTTGACTACCTATATCACCAAAGTGCACTTATCTTTTCCGTCACACATCCAGAGAGAACTCCAGAGTTAAGCGTGCTTGGGCTGGAGCAATTTAAGGATGGGTGACCTACTGGGAAGTCATTTCCAGTACCGTGTGAGTGAGGACAAAACACGGGGGAAGATCACGTGGTGATTTGCAGGGTTAGTAAACAAGTCTTTCGAGCCTCCCGGACTAACGCACCGACCGTCGGAGAGGGGTGGGCCCACGGGCCGAGAGTGGGCGTGGGGCCCATTAGGAGATGAGGATTTCTCCTGAGAGGATGAGTATTTCCCCTGTATGTTATTGAGAGATGAGGATTTCTCTCGAGGGGATGAGGATTTCCCCTGCATACCGATAGCTCGACGGCGGTCGGGGCGTTACAAGTGGTATCAGAGCGAACCCTGACGAGTGTGTGAGTCACACTGTCGGGGGTAACGATCCTGGTACGCAACGAGGACGTTGCGATCAGTTAGTGGGGGTGATTGTAACATCCCGATATCAGGAACTATGTGGTTCATGCGGAGAGGGTTAAGAGAATTGATTTGGCTACCTATATCACCAAAGTGCATTTATCTTTTCCGTCACACATCCGGAGAGAACTCCAGAGTTAAGCGTGTTTGGGCTGGAGCAATTTAAAGATGGGTGACCTACTGGGAAGTCATTTCCAGTACCGTGTAAGTGAGGACAAAACACGGGGGAAGATCACGTGGTGATTTGCAGGGTTAGTAAACAAGTCTTTCGAGCCTTCCGGACTAACGCACCGACCGTCGGAGAGGGGTGGGCCCACGGGCCGAGAGTGAGCGTGGGGCCCATTAGGAGATGAGGATTTCTCCTGAGAGGATGAGTATTTCCCCTGTATGTTATTGAGAGATGAGGATTTCTCTCGAGGGGATGAGGATTTCCCCTGCATACCGATAGCTCGACGGCGGTCGGGGCGTTACATTTATTCTAATTGAAGAAGAAGAATTCGGTGATGGTTTCAAGGATGATTTATCTCTTGATTGCAATGACGACTTCGAGGTCGATAATGTCTTTGTTTCGATGTTTCATTACAATTCTGAATTCTCAAAAAACAAATTTGGGCATATTTAGAAGAAAAAGAGCTTACGAAGTTGTTTTATCTTTTGATTTTTGTTAGGTGCATGTGAAACAGATCGGAGAAGAGAAGAAAAAGAAAAGAGAGGCGGAGGTGCACAAAGAGCTTTAGATCCACGAGATAAGCAGAGGGAAGAGAGAAGAATAATAAGATTGAACATCTTCGCTAGAAAACATCAATTATAATTTTTTGTTACAATTGCATGCTTGGAGAAGAAGGATCAACTAGAAGCAGGGTGTATTGCCTAATACAATGATTACATGCATCAACAAAGTTTTGTAGCTCTTAAAGTTTGATCGGTTAGATGTCTTGCTAAATTCTTGCGATTTTTTCCCTTTTTTGTGTGGCCAATTTCTCTACTAGATAGAGTAAGGATTTAATTTCTGTCTCAAGTAATGTTTTATATGCCTCTTTGTCTCTTCAAAAGTTTGAAGTAGGCAAAAAATAATTAAAGTTCCAACCGATAACTTCAAAAGCTATAATTTTTGAATTTCAAGACAACTTTTCTTTCTCATATGTAGTATTTTGCTGCACATGAACTAACTGCTATTGTATCACAGTCTTCTAGAAATTGTTGTTGTCGTTACACCAAGATCAAAGATGATAAAAAAATGAAGAAGACCATTTTTACCTGCACAACCTTAGGCTTTCTGGTATCGTTTGACTCAAAGTACAAGAGATTGTTGTGACACATGCATGTTCACGTGACATTTTGCTTTTTCTTGCGAGTTCATAATATTTGCCTTCAATACATCTAATTTGATTATTGCAAACATTTGTTTAAACTCTTATTTACCTTTCCCTTTTTATAAGAGAAAGTTATGAAAATTAATGATTATTCCCATATTAGGGTTTCAATGCCTATAATTTGCCAAAAAAAAATTAATGATAGATTTATACAAAATATATTCTCAAAACTATAATGTCCCGTTGGGTGCGGATACCTCCACTAGAGTTTAGTATCCTTTAATTTTACGTACATGAACATACAAGTATGTGGAATAAATTGTGTAACCACATTCTTCATTTAAAAATTGGTACTCTTGTAATTTTACTTTAAAATGTTGGTCCTAAAAAAATTTATGCAATGGTATGAGGCTTCAGATAATTCAAATGGCAAATCACATCATTAGTGCTAGGGCTTATAACTGGTGATAATGTTGCAGAAAATGTAAGATGTTTGTTTTACCGTGAGAAGTGAAGTTTCCTTTTCGCATGAGACGCAAGCAGTTTCCATTTGCTCTTGATTTTTCAATGACCATAAATAAGAGTTAGGAATAAACACTGGAGAAGGTTGGTTTGTGGTCAATTGTATGTTGTTATGTTAAGGATAACCAGGAGAGATCTGGTTTGAAAATATTGATCACTGATAAAGATGGGAAGCCTCAAAACAAAAATTTGAAAGTTTTATATGATGAGGTCCTCCAAAATGTTTGATCTATTGAAAAGTACTTAGTGTTTATAATTACATTTTCCTTTGTTATTGTCATGGTGTTTTTATTTTTAAAATATATATCTATAAGGTATTAGCACAAAACGAGTTTTGGTGCGTCACGTCTTTTTATGTAGTAACCATATTATGATTATCGTGGTATTTTTTTATTAAAATCTAAATTAAACTAATACTTTATTTCTTTATATCTTATCTAAATTTATAGAGTTCATTTCGGGTTAAAATGGTGAATCTATAGAGTTTGATTATAAGGTCGTATAAATCAAAATAAGGCGAGAACAATATATAAATTTCTGTACAAATTTGTATGAGAAGGAGAGGTGCGACGTGAGCATAAAAGCACACACCATAACTAACCGAACACTACACACTTAACAGTTAACTCATGCCAAAGCTAACCCTAATTCTTTTTTAAAAACTTTAGACACGACCCAAAATTTACAATAACTGAACTGGATCGAACAATAGTTTTTTTTAGTTTGTGAGAGTTAAGGCTCCCCTAGGGTTAAAACTCTCATTTTTTAGGGTTTAGATCTTTTTAATTTGCTAAAAAAATATATATTTAATTTTTTTACATATATTATAATTATTTAGTCTCGCATATTAATTTTTATAATATTTTTATTTTTAAAATATAAATGGTGTATATATAAATTTAATATATATATATATAAGGTATTAGTATAAAATGAGTTTTAGTTCGTCACATTTTTTTATATAGTAACCATACCATGATTATTGTAGTATTTTTTATTAAAACCCAAATCAAACTAATACTTTATTTTGTATAGCCAATCTGGTTTTATAGAGTTTGTCTCAAATTAAAAATGGTGAATCTATAGAGTTTGATTTGATGATCGTATAAATCAAAATAATGATAGGTGAGAACAAGATATAAATACTGGTACAAAATTGTATGATAAGAAGAGTCCCGATGTGAACATAAAAGCACAAGTCAAAACTAATCGAACACTACACACTTGCTATACGCCAAACTAACCCTATTTAAAAACTTTATATACGACCCAAATTTTACTATAGCTAAAATGAATTGAACCATAGTTTTGTTTAGTTTGTGAGGATTAAGGCTCTCCTCACTTAGGGTTTAGATCTTAATTTGCTAAAATGTTTTATTTTAAGTGTTTTGAGTATATTTATAACTATTTATTCTCAGATATTAATTTGTATAATATTTTTATTTTTAAAAAACTATGAATAATGTATGTATATATTTAAAATATATATAAGGTATTAGCATAAAATAAAACGAGTTTTGGTTCGTTACTTTTTTTTATATAGTAACTACATCATGATTTCTGTGGTATTTTTTTTTATTGAAACCTATATAAGATTTACAAAAATTTAAAAGTTTATGTTTACGTGTCTATATTTAATTCTTGGAATTTAATGGCTGCGGTCGGTCAAACACCATAGTTTGTTTAGTTTATTAGGGTTAATGCTTCCCTATGGTTAATACTTCCACACTTATGGTTTAACTCTTTTTAGTTTGCAAAAAAAAAATGACTTTTTGATAAATTTTTAATTTGCTAAAAATATAAATGGTATATGTATAAATTATAAAAAATGATTGGGAACTTATTTTTTTATGAAAACTAAATATTAATCTAATCAATTTAAAATAGTGATAGGCGATCATATGGTGTAAATGATGATAGAAAGTTATATAAAATAATAAGTGCGATGTGAGTATAACACCATCCGTCAAAACTAACCTAACACTCATATACGAGCTATATTTGTAATTTAGCTGAATCGAACCATAATTTTGTTTAGTTTGTTAGGGTTAAGGCTTTCCTATGGTTAACACTCCTCACTCTTAGGGTTTAGTTCTTTTTAGTTTGCAAAAAAAATAATAAATTTTTGATGAATTTTTAATTTGCTAAAAATATAAATGATATATGTATAACTTATAAAGAAATGGTTCCTGGAAGGAAAGAAAAGCAACATCTGGTTTAGGTTGGGTTTGGTTGCAAGGTGACCAAGTCATGCTCCTTGGCACGTAAGGAATAAGACATCGAATGTCCCCGTTGCATTCTGAAATGGAAGCTCTAATCTAGGCAATGTCATCTTTGTTAGAAAGAGGAGTAGAGTGCTATGCTTTTGAGACAGATTGTTCGAATTTGGTGGATATTATCAGCAATCGTGAGGAGTGGCCAGCTTTCTCTATTCTTTCTGCCAAGTTCAAGGAGTTACGTGTTCGACTTCCCCAATTTTCGTTATCTTTGATTTTTCGCACTCTTAATCTTAAGGCAGACTGTTTAACCCAATCTGCACATTTTAGAGATTTAGATTTTCACTTTGTAAGCAACTCTTTACCCATTTAGATCACCAATTATGGGGACATATTTAATTAAATGTTTTGGTTGAAAAAAAAAATTATAAAAAATATGATTGGAAAATTATTTTTTATGAAAACTAAATATTAGTTCGAAATCAATTTAAAATATTGATAGGCGATCATGTGATATAAATGCTAGTAGAAAGTTATATGAGAAAGATAAGTGCGACGTGAGTATAAAGCTACCAGCCAAAACTAATCGAACACTACATATATGAGCAATATTTGTAGATGAGCTGAATGAAACCATAGTTTTGCTTAGTTTGTTAGGGTTAAGGCTTCCCTAGGGTTATGATTTTCCAATTTTAGGGTTTAGTTCCTTTTAGTTTGCAAAGAATAGATGATTTTTAGATGAATTTTTAATTTGCTAAAAAAAAAAGAAATGGTATATGTATAAATTATAGAAAAATATGATTGGAAAATTATTTTTTATGAAAAATAAATATTAATCGAAATCAATTTAAAATAGTGATAGACGACCATATGATATAAATGCTGGTAGAAAGTTATATGAGAAGGATAAGTGCGACGCGAGCATAAAACCACCCGCCAAAACTAACCGAACACTATATATACGAGCTATATTTGTAGTTGAGCTTAATTGAACAAATAGTTTTGTTTAGTTTGTTAGATTTAAGGCTTCCCTATGGTTAAGACTCCCACTTTTAGGGTTTAGTTTCTTTAAATTTGTAAAAATAACAAAAAGAATTAATATTTGTTGGAGTATGTTTTTAATTTTTTAGTGTCACATATTGATTTGATGAATTTTTAGTTTGTTAAAAATATAAATGGTATATGTATGAATTATAAAAAAAAAATTAATGTTATTCATTTTAATTCGTTTTACTTTGGTATAAATGTTAAAAGTAGACATATATATATAATAAACATTAGTAATTTATATAAAATAAAAATTGATTCCTATAACGTAATGCCCGCGCTGGGACAAACCCAATAGTACCCAATCTATGTCTGGTTATGTTTAAAAATTTAAGTAAAAAATTTAAAAATTGTATTATGTTTGGAAAAAAAAACTTCAAAGTGTGATATTTTTGAGAATTATCTTTTCGTATTTGAATTTAGGCAATGATGCTAGGATTCTATGGGTTTGTGATCGATGTATTGTTTTCAATATTTTACGTATATTTCTGAGAGTTTAAACTCACATATTCTTTTGATAAAAAAAAAGCACATATTAGATTTTAGTATCCCTTAATTTATGTGAATGGTAAAAAAAATTTATGCAATTATTTTTGTTTATCAAGTTGTGATTAGTTTGTTGTCTCTAAGTTTTTTTCGTTGTACAAAAATTATAGTTGTGATCGGAATGTGATGTAAAAACATAGTAAAGTTTATTAACTACATTCTATTTAACAAATATATATATAAAAACCTATAATTTACAAAATTAACAATATATATATATATATAATCACTTCCCGCGCGACGTGCGAGTACTGCCTTAGTTATAAGACTATATCAATACACTGGACTGGCGATTACAAAATATAAAAAACTGAAAATTTAGGTTTTTTTTTTCTTATGTGAGTAATATTTTCCAAATTGTGGATAATTCATTTATAGTAGAACTGGTAGAATCTGCACTTAGAGAAAAATGATTTGAGCAAATTTATATTTTTGTTGAAATACGAGGAATTGATGAAGATTTTGAAGGAAACTTAGATAGTTTTACAACGATGCAAATGATAAAAAAAATTACAGCAAATGATCGCCGAATTATTTTAGTAGCAATTGCAAAAATGTTACTTTTATTATGTACATTTGCAAAAATGTCATTTAGGGATGTCCATTTGCAAAAATGTCACTAATTATAGATTTTTAAAACCTAAATCTTAAAATTATAAACCCTAAAAAATGTTTTGACTCCTAAAACCTCTTAGATCCTCAAAACTAAACCATAATACAACATAATTAACCCAAACATAAATAATATAATGAAAAAAATAATTTTGAAAAATAGCATTTTTGCAAGTATTTTAAAAATATAACATTTTTAAAAAGTAGCATTTGAAAAATAACATTTCTTAAAAATTTTCATTATTTTATGCCATTGTAGACCATATTTACACACTTAGTTCAAATAATCCAAATGTTTTCAAAAGGTACTTATACAGTATATGCTTTTAAAAACTATTCATATTTTTCAAATTACATGACAAATATGTTTCATTAATTTTACCAAAATAAAACATGTTTCATTAAACTATTAAAAATAATTACTTTACAACTTCTTTTTTTTTACTAATATGCTAGTTAATTAACTCATCATCTAATTTTATTAGTTGTTCTCCATGAAATTTCAGTTATAACGTCAAAAAGTTAATTATCCCGCAAATAAAAAGTTAATTGATTTGCCAGATTTCAATCATTCCATCATAAATCTACTAACGTCTAGTTGTTCCCCTTTGAGATCTATTCTTCTGTCATATTTCGCATTAATCATGGAGAGTCTTGAAATGTTTATTTTACATATTTTGAAGCAACACGAGGATTTAGCAATTACTGTAATTAATAGGATGATTAACCGTCAGTCATTAGAAAACTGATTTGACTTAGATTTTGGTCATATATATGAATCAATATATTTCATGAACTGCTTAAATTACTAATTGATTAATCAGCCCGTTTACGAAATTAGGAGTAATTATCAATTTAAGAATATGTATATTAGTTTTAATGTTGTGGTAAAGAAAATGAATGAAATTCAAGAATCTTACAAGAACAGGAATGTTGCCATTTTAACCAAATGATACCTTTTCAGCTTCTGCCTAACATCTCTTGACGTTGCCCCAAAACGAAGCAATGAATTGAAGATTAGTGGTAAATCAATCCTTTTTAGAACCTAAAACTCGATGAACTAATCATACATAAAAAAAGTAAATAAAAAGTCTGAGTTTTATTAAAACGTTCGTAATAATAACATAAAAGTTCTAAAATTCTCCATCTTAATGGAACTTTTTATGTATAATTAGAATATGAAGATAATTTAAACCGTTCATAAATTTAATGGAACTTTTTATTTTGCGGTAATGAAACGTATACATATAGAAACATTTTCTCGTACTAATAATTCATAGAAAGAGTAAGAATTTATTTAATATAGGTCATTGAAGCTTGGATGGTTTCTCGGCCGGGTTCTATCAAGCATATTGGCCAATTATTGGTCTGATATCTCTGCTGAAGTTCGACGATTCTTTACGACATGCTCCTTCCTTCGAAATCAGAATAAGACCCATGTTCGCCTCATTTCCATTATCACAAATCCTAATTGTGTGGCGGATTACAGACTGATTGAGCTTTGTAATATCATCTATGAGATCATATTCACTCCGTTTCAAAATAGTTGTCATTTTAGATTGTTTCACACATATTATAAAACATACTAAAAGTTTTGTTTTACCCATAATTAATACAATGTTTTATTTGATATGAATAATTAATAAACTTAAAAGTAGGGATAAAATGAAAAAATTGATCATAAATGTGCATTAAAATTGCAGAATGACAATTAATGTGAAACAAAAAATTAAGTATAAAATGATAACTAATATGAAACGGAATGAGTAGCTAAGATTTTGACAGCAAGACTTCACTCGATCACTTCAAGTCTCGGGTCTCTTGCCTGGAATTAAAGTGGCTCACAACAGTCCACCAGTAAACCATCTTCTCTTTGCAGATGACACTATGTTTTTTTACAAATCGGACGATGATAGTTGGTTGGCTCTCAAAGAGATCTTCAGATCTTGTCCAGTTTCAAACTACCTCTCTCCCTTTGTAAGAAGATCCAAAGTGTTCTTACTCGCTTTTGGTGGGACAACGAGCCGGGTAAAAGAAAGATGAGCTAGGTCTCATGGGTGAAACTTACTCTACCGAAACAAGCTGGAGGTTTACGCTTTAAAGAAATCGAAGCCTTTAACGACTCAATTCTCGATAAACGTAGCTGGAGAATTCTAAAAGGACCAACTACACTATTTACTCGGGTCTTTTTGGGCAAGTATTGCCAAAATTCCTCCTTTATGGAGTGCTCGATACCCTCTAATGCATCTCATGGATGGCGCAACATTATTGCAGGCAGAAAAGTGTTAACCGAAGGGTTAGGTTGGCTTATTGGAAATGGTAAGAGTATTCAGGTCTGGCAAGACCCTTGGCTCTCCTTGGATTCGCCACAGATCCCCTTCGGACCACCATCGGCAGAAAACAAGGACTTACGTGTAGTTGACCTGATTAACAACTCAACTCGACAATGGGATTGGGAGCTTATCCAACGGCTTCTCCTAGAATACGAGCCGCTGATTAGAAAGCTAAAACTAGGGTTTTGTAAAAGAGCAGACTCCCTGATCTGGCTACCGACAAAGAATAGAAAATTCTCCACCAAAATCTGTTATGGTTACAGCTACAAATGTTGTTCCACCTCCATATTTCAATTGGCAAAAGAGTATTTGGCAAGTCAAAACCCTTCAGAAGATTCAAAGTTTCTTGGGGAAAGCGGTTTCCGAAGCTGTACCGGTAGAAGAGCTATTAACAAGACAGGGGATTCAAGTCAATGGTACTTGTCTAAGATGTGGACAAGTTGAATCGGTAGATCATGTGTTGTTTTTGTGTCCTTATGCTCAAAAGGTTTGGGATTTGGCTCCGATTAACATTAGACATTTCTCCCAACTACGTGACATACGTAGTTTCATCACTGATGCAAACCAATTTCGTAACCTTCCACCAACAGGTCTATCAAATGATGCACTCTTTGCTTGGGTCCTTTGGATTTCTAAAAACAATTTTATGTTCTCAAACCGAACTTTCTCGGAGAGCGAGGTAATGACAAAAGCTCTAGTTGAAGAGAGAAGCAGGCAGACGGCTCAAAATCTGAAACCACAACATCGGATTTTCCCTCCGACGCAACCTCTAGATACTGAATTTACTTTGGGAACACTTTGTTTTGTCGATACGGCATGGAACTCAACTACTTTAAACTGTGGTGTTGGCCGGGTTTTGAAAACTGCCTCAGGGAACAGCTTGGTGAAGACACGGCCAGCTTTGGTAATGTTCCTTCGGCCCTCTCGGCAGAAGCAGAAGCCATAAAGGCGGCTCTAACTCACTAAAGATGAGAAGTTTGAGGAACTACATGTGCTATCGGATTCACTGACATTGGTGAATATCTTGAAGACAGGAGAAACGTATAATGAACTATATGGAGTTCTATTTGATATTCGAGCTTTGGCTTTTGATTTTCGTTTGATCTATTTTAAATTTACCCTTTGTACAACCAATTGTGAGGCTGATTGCTTGGCCAAAAATGCTTTAAGGTCCCTTGATACTCTGTTTCTTGAGTTTATAATAAATTATCCTTTGATAAAAATAAAATAAAAAAGGGTCATTGAAGCTTAATTACTTGGTTACAAGTTCACAATAAAACATACCGTATTCCATAGAATTAATTGGATAACTCTTTTATGCAGACGTAACCTTTATACAAGCCTGTCTTTATCTTTAAAATAGTTAATTAACAAATATCTTTCTTTTCCCCACAAAAAATACCAAACCAAATTCGTTAGTAAAGAACATGGGTCAAAGTGACCAATAATAAATGAACCAATAACTTAAATATTTTGTTTACATAACGGATATTTTGTATCAAACATCACCTGTGTTTGGAACCTCGGTTTCTATCCTTCTAATTATAATTAGGACTAATTATAGACCCTTGTCTTTGCGTTATATTTTGTTGCATACACCTAAAACCTCACGAATTGAACAAATTGTGATATACGGAAAGTAAGTATTTGATTTCTTAAATTTTTTTTGAAACAATTAGTTCGGATTATCAACGCTAGATATTATTTCGCTTTGTTTGCCAAATATTGATGATATTTTATTCTTAGTGATTGTATATACGAAGATTATCTTATAATGTTAGTCCCGTCTAGATATAAGAAATGAGTATTTATAGCACGAACCCAAAAAATTTCACTGAACTCATCAACTATATATGGAAATTAATCTTCAAAGAAAAAAGAAAACTATAGAAGGGATAAAAATATATAAATCTTTACAATTCTTTTACATTTTTCAACCTTTCGCTGATAAACAAGGAAGAATAACTTTTGTTTTGTTTGGGTCGAATGACTTTAGGCAGATTAAAGAAAAGAAAAAAGAAGAATAACTTTCCATGTGCAACCCAACCCTTATTAGCGTCTTCTAGACCAACAACACGTGTCCATATCACCAATACTTAAACCAAAACACGCGTGTAGACCCGGACACGTGTCTAGATCATAGACGTTATAAAACCCTTAACCATTGCTTCAGTGTTCCTCAGCTCCAATTTATTAGCTATTTCTCAAAACATACTTCTTTAAAACATCTGAGAGAGAGAGAGAGAGAGAGAAAATGGACGGTAGGGGAGGGTGTTGCATAGCTAGGTACGCCATTGGCTCTGGACCGTACGATTACGACCTCTCTAAAGCAGATCGCATCATGCTTCGCTTTCGTCCCATCGCTCCTAAACCAACCACCGACGGTGGAGTAAAGCCGGTATCAAGCGGAGATAGCGGCGGCGGAAGTGGAAGCTCCGACGTTTCCGTTAGGTCAGGTAGAGGAAAGAGGAAATGTCAACATATTAAAGAGATTAGTCGTGGTATCGCCAAGAAGTGCACTCGGCGGAGGAGATCGGAGAAGTCCTCCGTTCACGGCGGAGCTACTTCGGTGACTCTTTCTCTGCTACCGGAGACACCTGATCAAGGAGATCTGAAGGCGTCGGTGGAGAAGCAGAAGCGGCAAGGTCCATTCTGGCTGAGTTTCAGCGACGGTGCTGGGATGTTCACTCCGGCGTACCAGACGACGGAGGTTGTACGGAGTAAGACGGTGGTGATCTCGTCGTGTATGACGGTGGAGCGTGTAACGGACGCTTGGATTGACGGTTACGGTTTAGGGAGGTCAGATCAAGAAAGGAAGATGAATCTTGTGAGGGATACGTGTCCTGGTTTCATATCCGACGGTTCCGGGAGAGTGACGTGGACGAACGACGCGTACAGGAAGATGGCGAGGGATAATATTCCGGTGGAGGAAGGTTCACCGGAGAAGAGAACGAGCGGCGATAGTTTTCATGTGATCGTACGGTTGGTGATGAGGGAGAGACCGATGCTAACGTACCCGGCTTTCACATGCAGAGTGAAACTACAGTACACGTGTCAAGATCGTGAGAGAGGATCAGTCACGGTGCCTTGCGACGTTTGGAGAATGGACGGTGGTGGCTTTGCTTGGAGGCTCGACGTTAAGGCCGCTTTGTGCCTTTAAACGTTAGATCATTAATTTATGGTCACGATCTGCAACGAACGGTCTCGATCTTTTACATTACATGACCTCCTCCAAACAAATCATGCAATCGTATTACTAAATTTTTATTTATCTTTATTATTCTGCATTTGTTTTTTGTATGTCTTAATAGATCTTCTTTAGAGTTTTTGTAAAAATGTTTTTTACATCTTTTTGTGATGCTAGATTTCGAGCTTATTGTTTTAAAGCTAAGTAATGAAAAGATTGTAAATATTAAATGTGTTTATCGTCGGTATCGACATGTTCACGGCAAGGTTGGAATATATGGTCGGGGTGACCGTCGTCACCGTCCAACCATGCAAAATCTAAAAGTGGTCCAAAACTTGAAATACTTTCTTGATCGCTACAAAAGAATATGAACGGGACAGGTTTTGAAACAATGTCGTCATGATCGAACCAATAGTAGTGTACTTTTTCTAGATTGGTTAATAACCATGTAAAATGCCATATTATCTAACTATCGATTTACAGTAAAACTAAATTAATAATGTTGGTACTTTAAAAAATATTATTAGTAAATATTAATTTTAAAAATATTTGTTTTAGGTATGATTTTTCTTTAAAAAAGAATCAAATAATATTATACTAAAGAATTTAATGAAATATATTTGTAAAAATGATATTTTCTCCTTTTTAAAATATAAAATATTTTAAAGATTTTTTTGTTCCAAAATATAAAATTGTTTACTTTACTGAATATTATACGAGTAATAGTATTATGCAGTCTTATTTATAATTCGTGAAATTATTTTTATTTTATATATTAAATAATACTTTTTGAAGTAAAAATAAATTTTTAATCTTCATGCTTTTATCCAAAACATCTTATATTTTAAAATATAAACAGTATATATTAACTCGAGATTATAATTTGTACTTTTGGTTATTAGAATAGAATTGATGTTAATATCACAATATATTATCCATATAAAAATAATACACATTATAAAGTACAAAACTTAAAAAAAACATATGATTATTCACAAATTTATGATACATATCATAATACATTTAGAAAGTGTTATATGTACATAATCAATTATTGTGTCTATAGTTTTTTTTACAAGTTTTGGATATCGAAAAAATAATCATAAAATTTTTTTTGATGTAATAAGTAAAATAAAAAATTACTAAGCCAATACAATTATACATAATTATATTATAGATGATTATTAATTTGTATTATTATTGAGACCATATTTTATATAGGAGTTTCAAAAAAAATTATTATCTTATTATTTTATCGAATTTTGTTAATTTTTACATTGATCCGACTTAAAACCAAAAAATTTTAGAGAAATTTTACAAAATGTCACATGTCTTATGCCAATTTACAAAAATACCAAATTTTAAAATTGTTTCCAAACGTGCCACTATTTATTAAACCAAAAGTCAAATTTATCATTTTTCTTTTTTCTATTTTTTTTAATTTTTTTCTTTTCTCTTTTAATCTTTTTCTATTTTTTTACTTTTTATTCTTCTTCTTCGTGAAAGAAAACAGAGATCATTTTTTTTTCTCTGTCTCTTTCTCTACAAAAATGATGTGATGATAAAGTTGAACAAGATAAAATCAAATCAGATTTCTCTCTCTTTCTCTCTAGATCTGTTTTTTCTTATTTCTCTTTCTCTTTTTATATGCAAAAATGGTGACTGAAGTTGAATAAAAAGAATAATCTCTCACTTTCTCTCTCTCTCATCCAGTTATAGATTCAGATCGAATTTTATCATTTTTTGTTATAGATTTGGGTTTTAATTTTTGATTTGTGTCAACTCTAAGTTATTGATTCTAATTATGTTACAAATATGAGTTTTTATTTATTTATGGATATTTTTTTTAAACAGTTTATAGAGTTTTTAAATAATTTATAAACTTTGTAAACAATCATTATAAACCTTTTAAAATTTTTATAAACTTTGTAAAAAGTCTTTATAAAATCCTTATAAAGTTATAAAACTTTAAAAACCTTATAAATTATTATTTCAATTGTTCATTTAAAAAAAATAGAAGACTCTTATTAACTATCTAATAAAACTTTTAAAAAAATTTATAAATCCTTAAACTCCTTATAAATCTTGTTAAAAACTTTGTAAACCATTAAAAAATCCTTATAAACCTTGTAAAAAACTCTTATAAACTTTTTAAAAACTTTAAAAACTATTTAAAAATTATTATAAATCTTGTAAAAACTCTTATAAACCTTATAAATCTTGTAAAAAACTCTGATAAACCTTATAAATCTTGTAAAAAACTCTTTTAAAAACTTTATAAATGTTGTAAAAAACCCTTATAAATATTTTAAAATTTTATACACCTTTTAAAAACCTTGTAAACATTATGAAATAACCCTTATGAATCTTTTAAAAACTTTATACACCTTTTAAAAACTTTATAAATTATTATTTCAATTGTTCAATATTTAAAGACATACAAAACTCTTATAAACTGTTTAAAAAAATTATAAAAATTTTAAACAGTCTAACAAAACCTTTAAAAACTTTATAAACCCTTAAAAAACTTTATAAATTTTATAAACCTTTTAAAAATTGTAAAAAAATTTAATAAAAAAAGTTCAAACCCCTAGATTAGTAAGAATAACATCAAAAAAAATACTCACCCATAAATAATCAAAAACTCAATTATGTAAGCCAAATCAAACAAAAACCTTAGATTTGTAAACAAAATTGAATCAAGAACTCAGATCTATAACAAAGATCAAACAAACCCATATTTGCAAAAAAAAAAAATGATGAAATTCGGATATAGATCTGAATTTATATGTGAGAGAGAAAGAGAGAGATTCATATTTAGATTCATTTTTTTTCTTTAACATCATCACCACCATTGAAAAGCTTAAGAGAGAAAGAATAAAAAAGAAGAAGGAAGAAGAAATTTTTTTTAATAGGTCAAAATTGTATTTTTTAGACAAAAATGTGGTAGATTTGCAAAAACACACACATAGGTGACACGTTTGCAAAATGTGTTTTGATTTGTGGCATTTTTACAAATGCCCCAAACTTTTTATTAATTTATGGTGATTATTAGTTTATAGAGTATTAATCAATACCCTTCATTTTTTTGGGATTTAATATCCTCATTTTGTTGTTTTTCCTTTCACTATATTTTCAATTCTACATTTCATTTACTATTTTCCTAAAAAATCAAATATATATGTGGATTATATTTGGAAGCATTCCTAAACTCGGAAATTTCTATAAACGAATATAAATGTGGAAACAATCTCTTTGTTTATCTTATGCATAAATTCTTAAGTTAGTTACTTAGTGGAACAGATTTTTTTCAGTCGAACTCACATGTTGATTTTGATATTTTTGTTTTGTTTTGTCGGCATTCACATTTTGATGAAACAAGGAATATAAAAAAAAAGTAAAACGACCCAATAAAAAGGTGACATGTCTAGCAAAAGAAAACAAAAGAGGGTGAAGAATAAATGTTGTACTACTGCTACAGTTTGAATGTACTACAGTCTACACCTGCGGTAAATTGTGCTATAAACAATGATACGTGGGGACATCTATATCATCTATGCAATGATCGAAATGTCACGTGGTCCAATGTTAATACTATGTGTAGGTCTGTGTGTGTGTTCGGACTTAAACATCAATTCCAGTATAACAAACAATGAAAAAGAAAACGTCCGAGTCATAAAGTTCAACGGTGTGACAGTTTCCAAATGTATGGCTCAAGTTTTAGAGAGAGAGATCTAATCAATTATTCATGCTACTACTTGCAAGTTTTAGATTTTCTCACTTACGAAACAAAAGAGAAAAAAATAGTTTTTTTTTTTATAAACCGTGGGAGTCTTAATCACTCGCTCATAAAACAAAAAGAGATGTTTTTAATTTGATCATAATAAAATGAGCTCAAACAACGCTCGCAAATATAAAATTATTTTTTGTTCTTTTATTTCTTTTTCTATCTTTTTTTGTTGTTGTTGTTGTTGTATTATAATAAAAATGAATTAAAAGCCAACTAAATCAATTCAAAACTTTTTTTTTTTGAATTTTTCAAACCTACTGTAGAAGACTCATTGATTTTTTTTGTTTTTTTTTGTCAACTCAAGACTTATTGAAAAAAAAAAGAAAAAAGAAAAGAAAAGAAGACTCATTGATCGTGAATGAGCACAAACAACACATAGTCGTTGGGACAAAGGACTAAGATCATAAGGCATTAAGTTTATGATGACATAGCTAAGATTATTAAGTTTGAGAACTTTTGTACATTTTTTAGTCCTGCGATTTTTTAGTCTGGACTCTTGGCTAGAATTGTAAACCCAAATACATCATTTTTTCTTGGTGATATATAGATTTTCATTATTAGCAAACAAAAAACTAGTGACATTTAGAAAGAAAAAAAAATCCATAGTATTATTGTTTTGCTTAGAATCTCTATAATTTTCGACATGAACTGCGTGAAAAGTGAAAACCGACTATTTTTTTCTTAAAAAAAATCAGAAGTGAAAACCGAGTTACCTACCTCTAAATATCATCAAAATTGAAACGTTATTAAATTTTCCATGAACCATTTTTAAGTCTGATATGATTATAAGCTTTAACCAAATAAAAACGATTGTTGATGCTTTGATCATTTATCGATTTTGATCATCTCCACAATTACTTTCATCAAAACAATTGTAACATGGCTTACAAAATTCTGACATGACAATTTTGAATCAATAAAAAAAGCTTCTATAACTAAATTTAAATTTGTTACCATAAATAAATCAAAAGAGTTTTTAATCAATTTATTATCAGATTTTTATTTTTTTTCTAAAATTATATACAAATTTGGTTTCTAATTTAAAAATAGTTTAGAAATTGATTATTGTAATAATAAAATTATAGAACATTTTTATAGAATATATAATCTTTTTGAAAATAATAATAAAAGAGAATATGATATGTTTGTTTAAAAAATTCCCAAATTTTTAACAACAAATATAATTATTCTTTTGAAATATTTTTTTAGAGACAATTGCAAAAATGTCACACTCAAAAGACATTTTTACAAGCGTGTCACTCTCTCATTTCCTGTTGCAATACTACCACAATGTATTAACAAAAAGACAAATATGTCATTTTCTCTTTTTTCTCTTTTCCTTTTTTTCTCTCTTCTTTTTATTCCACAAAACATCAAGATCAAAATCTGATTTTTTTTTCTCTCTCTCCTTCTCTCTCTTTTTATCTAGATCGGATTTTATGAGTTCTTTGTTCTAGATCTCGTTTTAATTTTCGCAAATATGGTTTTATTTGGTTTATTTTACAGATCTGAGTTTTTTATTTGATTTGTATTCCAAATTTGAGATTTTATTCGATTTAGATTACATATATGAGTTTCTAATTTGATTTGTGTTGATTTCAATCTGGATCTAAAAATCTGAGTTTTGTTTCGTTTTGCTTTATTTTGTTCTTGATTTTGATTACAAATCTCGGTTGATTTTGTAACTTATTTCAATATGTCAATCTGGGTTTGATTCAATCTAGTTAATTTTGTTCTTTGTGTTCTTCGGAGTGATCAAGGTTTTTGACATTTTTTTATAAAGTTTTTTAAAGGTTTATAAAGTTTTTTTAAGGTTTTATAAGATTGTTTAAAATGTTTATAAATTTTTTAAACAATTAATAAGAGTTATATATCTATCTTTAAAAACTGAACAATTAAAATAATAATTTATAAGGTTTATAAAGTTTTTAAAAAGTTTTTTTTACAAGGTTTATAAGAGTTTTTAAAATGTTTATACAGTTTTTACAAGATTTATAAAAGTTTTTTACAAGTTTTATAAGAGTTTTTTGCAAGGTTTATAAGATTTTAAAAAGGTTTATAAAGTTTTTAAAAAGTTTATAAGAGTTTTTTATAAGGTTTTTTACAAGGTTTATAATGGTTTTTAAAAGGTTTATAAAGTTTTTAAAGTATTTTTTTACAAAATTTATAATAGTTTTTAAAAGGTTTATAAAGTTTTTAAAATATTTATAAGAATTTTTTATAAGGTTTATAAGAGTTTTTTACAAAGTTTATAAAACTTTTAAAAAAATTTATAAATTTTTTAAAAGGTTTATAAGAGTTTCTTATAAGGTTTATAAGATTTTTTACAAGGTTTATAAGGGTTTTTAAAATGTTTTTTTACAAGTTTTATAATAGTTTTTAAAAGATTTATAAAGTTTTTAAAAGATTTATAAAAGTTTTTTACAAGGTTTATAAAGTTTAGAAGAGTTTTTTACAAGGTTTATAAGACTTTCTAAAAGATTTATAACGTTTTTAAAAGATTTATAAGAAATTTTTTACAAGATTTATAAAGTTTATAAAAGTTTTTTACAAGGTTTATAAGGTTTTAAAAGGTTTCGTAATACCGTTTAAAAACCTTATAAACCGTTTAAAAATATTATAATTTAAAAAAAACTATAATATTTTTTAAACCTTATAAACATTTTTATAAAGTTTTTTAAAGGTTTATAAAGTTTTTTTAAGCTTTTATAAGATTGTTTAAAATGTTTATAAATTTTTTAAACAACTAATAAGAGTTATATATCTTTCTTTAAAAACTGAACAATTAAAATAATAATTTATAAGGTTTTTTTTATAAGGTTTATAAGAGTTTTTATAAAGTTTATACAGTTTTTAAAAAATTTATAAGAGTGTTTATAAGGTTTTTATAAAGTTTTTAAAAGGTTTATAAAAGTTTTTTATAAGGTTTTTTACAAGGTTTATAAGGGTTTTTAAAAGGTTTATAAAGTTTTTAAAATATTTTTTTACAAAGTTTATAAGAATTTTTAAAAGGTTTATAAAGTTTTTAAAAGATTTATAAGAATTTTTTATAAGGTTTATAAAAGTTTTTTACAAGGTTTATAAAACTTTTAAAAAAATTTATAAAATTTTTAAAAGATTTATAAGAGTTTTTTATAAGTTTATAAGATTTTTTACAAATTTTATAAGAGTTTTTAAAATGTTTTTTTACAAAGTTTATAATAGTTTTTAAAAGGTTTATAAAGTTTTTAAAATATTTATAAAAGTTTTTTACAATTTAGAAAAGTTTTTTACAAGGTTTATAAGAATTTCTAAAAGATTTATAAAGTTTTTAAAAGATTTATAAAAAAATTTTTACAAGATTTATAAAGTTTATAAGAGGTTTTTACAAGGTTTATAACGTTTTAAAAGGTTTCGTAACACCGTTTAAAAACCTTATAAACTGTTTAAAAATATTATAATTTAAAAAAAAATTATAATGCAAATGAAAACCTAACCTTCCCCCCCCCCAATCTATACCCTAAATTCACAATAGTTAACACAAACTCAAAAATTCACAGTCTTTTGTATCTTTTATCAAAAATATTTTTGCTGATTCTTCTCTTTTAAAATTTGCATATGCGTTTTTGTGAAAATATTTTTTCTTTCTTTTTCATATATCCACCAGATCTAATCTCAGATTAGAGCCAACGAGAATCAAAATTCAGATCAATTTCGATTCCCAGAAAATCCGAGATTCAGATCTGTTTGAGAGAGAAAGAGGGAGAGGGATCGAGATCGCAGAGAGATCTCTGAGTGAGTGTGTGTGTGAGAGAGAGAGAGAGAGATTGCGGAGAGATCTCTCTGTGAGAGAAAAGCGAGAGAGATCGAGATTGCAAATAGAGAGATCTCGAGATCAAGATCGCACAAAGAAAGAGAGAGAGTCAGAGAGAGAGATTGATTTTAGAATAGGGTAATTTAAGGGTATGAGAAAAAGAGAATGATATTTTTGCAAATTTTTTAAAAATGTGGTATTTTTGAAAAGTGGCATGGGACATGTGTCATTTTGTAAAATTTCTCTTCTTTTTTAAAGCAAGACAATTTGAAAGGAATAATACATTTTTTAATTCGAAAGCAACAATTTTTTTTTTAATATGTGTTTCATTTAGAGTTTTTATGAATATATATTTTAATAAAATTAAATAATTTATTTATATTTTAAATTCTATTTAAGATATTCGGACTAGCTAAATAACATGTTTTTTAACTATAATATATTAAATTATTATACATTTTGATTTGACATGTTTACATATATAAAATAATTAAATAGTAAAACTAAATTTCTAAAATACATTTTGATTTGATATGCTTATATGTCATCTCCATAATCACTGTCAACAAAACAATTGTGACATGACAATTTTGAATCAATAGAAAAAGCTTCTATAACTAAATTTATATTTGTTACCATAAATAAATCAAAAAAAATTTTAATCAATATATTATCAGATTTTCATTTTTTTCTAAAATTATATACAAATTTGGTTTCTGATTTAAAAATAGTTTAGAAATTGATTATTGTAATAATAAAATTATAGAACATTTTTATATAATTATATACAAATTTGGTTTCTCATTTAAAAATAATTTAGAAATTGATTATTGTAATAATAAAATTATATATCATTTTTATAGAATATATAATCTTTTTGAAAATAATAATAAAAGAAAATATGATATGTTTGTTAAAAAAACTTCCCAAATTTATAACAACAAATATAGTTATTCTTTTGAAATATTTTTTTTAAACGCAAAACAATTTGAAAGTAATAAAACATTTTTTAATTCGAAAGCAACAATTTTTCTTTTCTTGTTTAATATGTGTTTCATTTAGAATTTTTATGATTATATATTTTAATGTTTTAAAAAATTAAATAATTTATTTGTATTCTAAATTTTACTTAAGATATTCGGACTAACCAAATAACATGTTTTTTTAACTCTAATGTATTAAATTATTATACATTTTGATTTGACATGTTTACATATATAAAATAATTAAATAGTAAAACTAAATTTCTGAAATTCATATTATTAATAAAAACGATATTATTGGCTAAAAAAATTAACAGCAAAAGAATCAACAACAATGTATATAATAAAAATCAAAACAACTGCATATTTCACATTTTTAAAGACTAAAATTAAAAACAAAACTATATAAATAATTTATCCGCGTATACGCAGAAAAATCACCTAATAAAATGATTGAAAATGAAGACAAGGTGTTGTATTCTTCGGCTTTTGACTCAAACTCAATCAGCATTGAGATATTTTAGTCTTGTGAGAATGACATGTAACAGATATAATTGTGATTCACATTTATGTCTTAATATTTGATTGCTCTGTTTTAGGAACATTTTGTAATTACCTAGTCTAGAACGTTCTCTATCCTTTGTATATTTATACATTTATGTACAATCTTTACATCAATATAGAAAATTTACATTCTCTATACATGGTATCAGAGCACTAATACGATACCCTAATTTTTCTTTTCTCTCTTCCGCCGCTGCCTCTCTTTCTTCCTCTAACCTCTGTTTTCTGTTCTTTACATCTCTATCACGCATTTACCATGGCAGTCACCGCTGAAACTGTTGACACAACTCAATCTCTTCTCAACATCAATATGTCCAATATCACAAAACTCACCTCGACCAACTACATGACGTGGAACGTTCAAGTGCACGCTCTGCTTAATGATTACGACCTCGTCGACCATATTGACGGATCTGCACCACCATCTCAAACTATCACTACCAACAATCAATCCACGCCTAACCCTTCATATGCTAAATGGAAGAAACAAGACAAACTTCTCTACACTGCATTGCTCGGCACTCTCAGCTTCTCCATTCAACCACTTGTCACCAAATCTAAGACAGCATATGAGATGTGGCAAACCATCGCTGCAACATATGCAAAACCAAGCCGCGGTCATATCCTACAACTAAAAAATCAGCTTAAACAATACTCCAAAGGCGACAAAACCATTGATGAGTATCTTCAGGGTTTAACAACTCGTATTGATCAACTTGCTTTCCTTGGGAAACCAATTGAGCATGAAGATCAAATCGAATTCATTCTTGAAGGGTTACTTGAAGACTACAAGTCAGTGATGGAGAAAGTTGAAGGTCGTGAAATCTCTTCATCCATAACCGAAGTTCATGAAAACTTCTCACAAAAGAAGCCAAGCTGCTGTCTACTGTCTTAGATTTGGTGACAAGATACAGTTGTCATAGGCGATGGCTCTGGTCTCTCAATTACGTACACTGGTTCTCTTTCTTTACCTTCTAAATCTCGGAATTTAACACTTAACATTGTTCTATATGTGCTTAATATTCAGAAGAATCTCATCTCCATCTATCGTTTATATAACACTAATAATGTGTCCATTGAATTCTTCCCTGCACATTTTCAGGTGAAGGATCTGAACTCGGGTGTCCCCTTAATCCCAAGACCAAGGATGAGCTATACGAGTGGCTAGCCTCATCATAAACACTTAAATCTTTCTTTGCTACCACCACATCATAAAAATTTAGACACTTGCTCATGAGAAGCTCTAGGTCCGAGAGATTAACCTTTGTACGCTCTAATTCCGAGAGCTTTGTGATATGCTCGAATTTTCCCTTAGCTACTCTCTGAAATTAAGAGATCGTAGTAGTACTTAGGGATCGAATCCACAGGGAATCAAATCACACAATCAATTATGAATTCAAATTAGGCTAAGTAAATATGTATGAATGAAAAGAGAAATATCAAAACAAAGCAAGTGATGATTATTAAGGTTCTAGAAATCAATGAGACAAAAGAGTTAGGCTATAGGTAATTCTCATGAATGAATCGAAATCAAGGATAAAAGACTGTCAGGATTTGATTAAGTGCAGTTCTAGAACTCGAACACAAGTGTAAAATCAATCAACTTTCGTTGCAAATATTATCTATGACTAAATCCCTAAATTCCAAATTTCTTTGCAAATTCAGTGAATAAAATCAAGCATTAAAGTTCAAGTTCGATTGTTCACAAAATCACTAAGCCAAATTTCTTTGCGAATAGATAATTTTGCTCATCTAAAATTAGGTCAGATTGTTAATAATATTTTCACATCTATCAATTCAACGTAGGGTTTCCAATTTCAGTTGATTAATCCTAAAATCAGAGTTAAAGCAATCTAGATGAAAAACAAGTAGATACATCCCAACAGTAATTCAATCCTAACAATTTCTCATCAAACCCTTGAATCCCCAAAACCTAGCAAACAAACTACTCATACATAGATGAAGAAAACATCATTAATGAAATAAATTGCATTAAAAAGATAGAGATAGAGATACAAAGGGTTCGAAATCGATGGATGTCAAGCGCATATTTGCCTCCCAAAAGCTCTCCAAATCCAATCTCTCTCAAGTCTCAATAGAAAATAAGATGCTCTTTTCTCTAAAACTTAAAAGAAAACTATATATAATGTATCAAATTCGGATCGTGCTTTGTGTATAAACTTCTGGGCTTTTTGGGCAAAAGTGGAATTTCTTCAAAATTTGAAATCTTCACGTCAGACATGTACGTCGATCGACATAAGCTCCAAAATTCAACATCTTCTCTCGTAATACACGTGTGTCGATCGACACACATGAGTTGTGTCGATCGATGCAGATCGGAAATATCGACATCAACTTCATGACTTCGACTCTTCTTTTCTCGATGCTCCAAAATGCACCAAAAGTTTCCATTAAGTTCCAATCGTCCATCAACCTATAAAGACTCAAAACGACTTGAAAAATACCAAAAAAACTCTAGGAAAAGGATTTATATCATGGTAAAAAAACGGGTAAAAACCATGATATATCACTTTGTGATATATATGATTTTTTACCCATTTTTCTTATACTTTTTATATGTTTTTAATAAAGAAATGAATGAGTTTTGGACTTAATATGCTACTTTTAGCATTTTTCGTGGGTTCTTAATATGCTACTCTTAGCATTACTATGGGTTTTGAAGTCAATACAGAAATTTGGAGCATTTTGGGCCTAAAATGAGTGAAATCAAGGCTTTTCAAAGAAGGATAAATCCTAACTGTTAGATGTTTGACCGTCAGATGTTTAGCTCCAGATGAAAAAGTTCTCAACGTCAGATCAAGCTCATATTTTACCACGAATAGAGAAAGATCTCAGATTTAAAATGAATATTCGATCGCCAGTATCCGACATTAGACCTTGAAATATCATTGATCTACTGAAATTCGTTCAAGTAAGGATCAAGTTAAAGGCAGTTCAAAAATATTCACAAGTGATCGACCAGACGCATGAAATGATCGGTCGGACGAAGAGCCCCTGGTCTTGACGCAGCAAGTTTACACTGTGATTGACCGAACACCAAGGTGATCGATCGATCACCGCATCCGAGTAAATTGTGAATTTTTGACGTTATCTCCAAATTTTCAAGGGTTTCACCCTAAACACGACTTATTCCCTAAAAAGAGAGAACAACAGCCACGAAGGAGAAGAACACGTACGATGCCATCATCACCTTCAAAGTTCAAAGTTCTTTACAAAGTTCTTAAGGCATTAATCTCTTTCATTGTTCGATTGCTTGTTTCGAATTAAGGGAGAAGGATTTCAACTCTTTGTAACCCATAGAAAAGTTTTCTCGAACCCTTTACCACTGTTCTTAATGATTATGAGTTTATCTATTGCTTTTGCTATGATTTACTTTATCATGTTTGAGTAGTTTCATTGTAGGGTTCTAGAGGAATAAATTCAAGGGGTTTTCATGGTTCGATAGATAGGATTGATAACTAGGGTGGCGCTTTTGTTAGATTAAGAGTATTCCTTCATCTAGATCCATTCTTAACTACATGTTTTAGGGATTGATCACCTTGAAACTGATCTTAGATAAAATATTGTGTGCTAACCGTTCCATTACTTGTCTTAAACATGATGTTTGATGAGTTTGATTCTTAGGTTACGAAAGTTAACATATATGATTAGATAAACATGCTTACAATTGCATTAGAATAATTATTTATCGCTGCGAGAGTTTATTGATAGGACGAATTCGGATTAGGAGCTAATGCTGCGAGAGTATGCTTAGTTAATTATGTGTTCATGTTCTAGGAAAAAAATTGAATCAATTTCCCCTAGGAGTTTACCTGAATAATTTGAATGTGAATCCCTGAGAATCCTCGAACGCCCGACGTTTTCCTCTATTGCTTACACCGAAGTTAATAAATTGCTTTGTTCGCTGAAAACCACAAATTCCTATTTGACTTAGCATAATTCCTTGATTTACATTGTTATTGTGTGCTCTAAATCTCTGTGGATTCGATCCCTACATACTACAATTGATTGACTCTGCACTTGCAGTTTAGATTGTTTTATTTTGGATAAAACTTATTTTACCTCATCAAGTTTTGGCGCCGTTGCCGGAGATTTAAGTTTTACCCAAAATAAAATAACCTAGGCTACAAGTGCACAATCAATCGATCGTAGTACCTAGGGATCGAATCCATAGAGATTTAGAGCATACGGAAACAATGTAAATTAAGAAATTACGCTAAGTTAAACAGGATTTTGTGGTTTTCAGAAATCGAGAAAATGTAAAGTCGGTGTAAACAATAAGAGGAAAACGTTGGCCTTTAAGGGTTTTCAAGGTTTCACAGTTCAAATTATTCAGGAAAACTCATAGGGCAATCAATTCAATTTTCTTCCTTGAACATGAACACATAATAAGCTAAGCATACTCTCGCAGCATTAACTCCTAATTTGAATTCATCCTATCATCATACTCTAGCAGCAACAAGAATTTATTCTAATGCAATTGTAGACAAATTCAGTTTTTCATCTAAGTCAATAAGTTAACTTTCGCAACCTAGAGAATTAAACTCATCAAACATCCAATACACAACAGAGCAATGAAACGGTTAGCACACAATACTTCGTCTAAGATCAGTTTCAAGGTGATCAAATCATAAAACATGCATTAAGAACGGATCTAGATGAAGAGATACTCTTGATCAATTCTAAAGCGCCATCCTAGTTACAAAACCTATCTATCGACCCATGAAACCCCCTCAAATTCATCTCCTTAAAACCCAACAACGAAACTACTCAAACATGATAAAATAAATCATAGCAAAAGCAATAGATAAACTCATAATCATTAAGAACAGTAGTAAAAGGGTTCGAGAAAACTTCTCTATGGCTTTATGGGTTACAAAGAGGTGAAATAGTTCTCCCTTAATCGAAACAAGCAATAGAAACAATGAAAGAGATGAATGCCTTAAGAACTTTGTGAAGAACTTTGAGCTTTGAATGTGATGATGGCGTCGAACGTGATTGTTGTGAAGGTAATACTGATTTTCATGGCCTCGTGTTTAAATAGGTGAGAAAGTAGGATAGGTATATTCCAAGAGATGTAGAGATATTCTTTGAAGATTTGGAAATCTGCATGTTTTCCGTATATTAAGCGTATCTTCAAATCCAACCGTCGGATTTCCATGATCGAATATGATATTTAAAGCTAAGATCCTCTTCTATCTCGTGGAAAATTTGACCTCGATCCAACGATGGGAACATCTTCATTCGAGGCAAAACATCTGATAGAACAAATCTGTCTTTTCTTAAAAATGTTTGTTTTTCCTCCTCCGTTTAGATCCAAAATGTTTCAATTACTTAAAAAGACTTTATAACCCACGAAAATACTGATAAACATATTAAGTCCAAAATTTATTTATTTATTTATTAAAAACTTATTAAAAATATATAAAAATGGGTAAAATATCGTATATATCACTTTATGATGTTGTTCGTGCAGATATTGTTGCTTGTTCCAACCAAAGATGCAGTGACTACCATTATTTTGTCGAAACGATGGCATTCTATTTGGACAATGGTACCAAAACTCAAGTACCTAGAGATCAATATGGCACTCTCGGAATAGTTTTTGCTGGTTTACTTGGCCGTTTTCTTGACCGTATATTTGGCAAAAGTGATCAGAAACAGCGATGTATTTGGCGGTTTGTTGACGAGTCACTGAAACTCCACAAAGCACATGTATTAGAACGTATAGTGATTTAACTCGGTCGACAATGTCCTGTTGATGTTGATTTTGGAAGGTTGATTGTAAATGCGGTTGATCATTGTAAGGTGCGCAATCTAGGGTTTATGCTCTCGTGGTCCGCGGAGTGTGCTAGGTTGCCTAATAGCCTTTATACATGCAATACACTTGTTTCTTTGAGTCTTTGGGACAAGATTCTCGTGGATGTTCCTTCTTCGGCTTGTCTCCCGTCCGTCCGTCTTGGTCTTTTCTTTGTGGTGTATAAAGATGAAGTGTCTCTCGTTAGGCTTTTATCGAGTTGTCCTATTCTCAAATATTTGGCTGTGGACCGACATTACCAAGATAACGTGACAAACTTCAACATAAAAGTCCCATCTTTGGAATGCTTGTTGTATGATTATACGTACAACGACTGTATTGGGGGGACTTTGGTTATAGATTCCCCGACTTTAAAGAAAATCTTCATCAAAGATTATTTGGGAGACTCTTGCTCGATCGAGAACAAGCCTCGCTTTGATAAGGCAAGAATTTATGTTGTTTGCTACCCTGGTAACAAGTTTATGAGATCTCTTTCCTCAGTCATGTATCTCGAATTACATTTGAGCTTTGCAACGGTATGTACTAGTGTTCTTTCAATCTCACTCTTCTTTTCTTATGGTTTAGTTATGATCATGATCACATTTCTAGCGTTTACTTGTGTACATTTCAGGTTGCGTGTTGCGACGCTATTAACTTCTCCCAGCTTATGGAGTGTAAAATAACTCTTGTAAACGAGTTAAACTAGTTGGAACCACTAATGCATTTGCTTCAAAATTCTCCTAATCTAAAAGTTGTTTTCATCGACCAGGTTTGTACATTCACTCATGCAGTTTTGATGGATCCATTATAAAAGCAAAAGTAAATATGTTCATTATATAGATTCCGTTTTTGCTTCACAGACATTCATACCATTTGAGGAGGATTCGCCACTTACATGGAACCAACCGAATTCTGTTCCCGAGTGTTTGTCAAGCCATCTCGAAATCTTTGAGTGGAAAGGATATAGAGGAAACAAAGAAAAAGAAGTCGTAAGATACGTTCTTGCCAACTCAAAGTGTTTAAAAAAAAGCTGGAATCTCTATAGAATGCAGACGTATATATAGAAAGAGGATGATGAGAGAGTTAGAATCTATGCCTAGGGTTTCAACATCATCACAGCTTCTCTTCTCCACTCAACGTTGAAAATGAAATGAAAATGACTGACTAATCTATATCATGGATCGTATTGTTGTTCCACATTGGCATGAATGGGTATTTTACTTTAGTATGATTTCAGCATCCTGCACCAAGAACTAAAAAGACAGCCATAGAGATTCTTGCATGATTCGAGTTTTCAAGAACACAAAAAGTGTGAAAGAATCAAAGTAGTAAGCAACCAAATGGCTGATTCTCTTTGAAAATGGCATTCTCAAAGCTGAGCTACATATAATGAAATAAAATTGGATTTGACATTTGGATACATTTAAGAGAGAATTTCTTGATTGGGGAATCGATTAACAGAGCAAGAGTTTTGTCGACGAAATCAATTGTTTACCAGAGAAAGCAGATGTCGGAATCCTTAAAACCCGAATCAACTACTTTACGAGAAGCCATATATCTAAAGATAGCTTACTGTTCGAGAGAAACAAAACCAGGTGTGAAAGCAAGATTGGGATCCTGATTGACTTTGAGTTAAGTAAGAGATGAAGAATACAACAGTACCAGTCTTTGTTTAATCAATAAAATGATTAAATCATCATTAATCTTATATAATGCCAACTACCATTATGTTATTAAGCAAGTGTTTACTTCAATTTATAATCAAAAGTCTGAAAGAAGCAACATCAATCAGTGAAGACTTGACTACCGTTAACGAGAGGTTGCTGTTCCGAGTAACCGATACTACTCTCATCACTCAGAATGCTATAGTCAAAATCATCAAATTCATATTCATCGTCGTCTTCTTCATCAGACTCTGTTTCTTCTTCTTGTTGACTCACCGAGTTGGACCCATCTTTTTTTCTTTCCATTGTCTGCTTAATGGCATCATCGTACGACATATCATACCACACATTGCCTTTCCCAACAATGGATTTGTTGTGTGCATCCTTCATTCTCTCTTGCTTGCTAATCTCTGAGTTCTTTGGCTCTCCCCAGTAGTCATACTGGTATAATGGGCTTGTTGGATCATACTGGTCTTTCCCAAAGAAACTTCCTGGCTTATACCTCCCTGGTTCCTCTAATGGTAAGCCAAGTGCTTGACGACTGCAACATAAATCTTAAACATTAACACCCTTTTTGAACAACACCAACATAAATCTCTCACTTATCAGCTTTGATTGTTAAACAATTTTTTTACTTACGAGCTGATATCTCTGAGCAATGCTTCTCTTTCCTCCAAAGATCGGCGCCAGTGTAAGAAATCATACTCGTCCATCTCTATATTTCGTCTTAGCTTGTCGATTTTGTATCCTTCTCCCCTTGATTTTGCTTCCATCATTAGTTTATTGTGGTACTGCACAAGACAATGGGAGAAATTTTAACCACTGTGAGTATAAAGATTCATACAACGATGTGAATCTCACAGTTGCATTACAAAGAGTTTAAGCAAAAAGACAAGGATAACCAGAGTTACCAAGCAGGAAAAATTTAAGTTGGTAACAGAGTTAAAAATGTGGTTAACTGGAGATAAAAATTATAAAAAGTGGTTAAGGGGAAATTCAACCTTGCGCTCCGTCAAGGCAGCCTCTAAGTCAAGTTCTTTGACACTGGTTTTCTGGTAAAAAACAAGAAAACATATAATTAGATAACTGAGACGATATGGTTTTAGCAACACAGCAGTAGAGAAACTCTCACCAGAATCACTTTTGGCAATTTGGTTTTCTTATAATAAGCTTCGCTATACTCAATATCCTTTTGTTCATCAAAGCCTTCATCATCAGATAATTCTGATAGTTTTTTGCCTTTGTATTTTTCAGGGTTAGCTTCATAATCATCCAAAATCATTTGCTCAGCTACATGTAACTGCCACAACTGCAAACGGGAAAGGAATGTGCTGAAGGTGTCACACAAATTGCAAAGCTCATAACCAATACTTAGTTCGAGGGAAATTACCTTGTCAACATAAGGGTGATCAGAGAGCAGCCCTTCCTCCTCTGGCTTTGATCCTGGATCTTTTCTAGGCTCAGGAGGTCTTCCACAATCTCGCTGCATAAACAATGTATTAAGACTCCAAGAGAACAAGAGATCACTAACATTTAAATAAAGGATTCTACTAACCCGTATCTCATCTGGATTAGTATCCCCATCGCGATGGAATATTGGTGGAAAGTCAAATTTATTAAAGCTGAAGCAAGAGTGGAAAAAAAAACAGTCAATTGCATACATCATGTGATCAAAACTGTTCAAGGACAGAACGAACACCAATTTATTAGTGGATATGGAAAGAGAAATGAAGACGTGTTGATTGCATACATCATGTGATCTATATTAGGATGGACGAAGCGCAACTCTAAGGGAAACCGAAACCGGAATGGATCTCTTTTAGCCTGGAAAAAAAAAGATACATGACCATGACAAGTCCCATTCAACTTTTATCAATGTGAAAGAAAAATTTGTCTCAAGAGTACCGTGATCTCGACGATAACGTGCATCCCAACTTTAATGAAATGCCGGATCCAAAACCAGTCATTACCTTTTATAGGAACCCATCTGCAAACCAATAGACACATAAACTGAAAACTTCCATTTAGAGCATATGAAACTTTTTTCATTGACAAGAGACAACATTTTGAAACTTCTTTCATTGACATTAGACCAGATTATATACCCCTCAGTAAAACAATCACGGTAAGTTTTAACTATATTTATAAAGTAACAGCACATAGACATACCCTTCATGAACACCTCCAATGTCAATAAACGCTCCCTGATACAGATGTAAAGTAGTAACTGTCCCTTCACAAATCTGAACGGACATTATGATATTGGTCATATAACTAATCATCTGATTGACCATTAGTTACAATAAACAAGGCCAAGGAGTAGAATTCTTACCATCCCTGGATAGTAGAAGGGAAGCTCATACTGCACAGAAAGATAAATCAATTAACTTCAAGAATTGATCAGCTAGCAAACTAGACAAAACATCAAAGGAGGAGTAGGATTCTTACCATCCCTTCTTCGTAATCCTTCCCTCTTTTCCTTCTACCCGGATAGTAATCTTGATCGTACTGGACAAATAAAAACGTTCACTTGATTAAAATCCATCTTTAAGCCATTAAGCTAACAATTTCTCATTGTTGAAACCATTAGTTTCCTCTGAAATGTGTGGCATACAGATCGAAATTAACGGTATCCAAACTAAAATTGCAGGATTCCCATTACCATTAGTGAGAGAGTTAGCAACACCTAATAACAATGATTGTAAACTAAAAAAAAAGGGACCTTATAAGATTCTTCCTCCAACCTATCTTTATTGGCTTCAACCCACTGATTGTATTGTTTCAAGAAAAGCTTGAACCTATCCAAACAAATCTTATCAACAGCAGCATCTTCTCCTTCCCTCAAGTCCTTGTCCAAATCCTCTATCCAAACCCTTTCAGCCATTAACTTATGAGCTTCCCTTATGAACTCCAGCTCCTTCCGATCAACTTCCCAACCTCTCGGCGGCCAATCCCGCGGCGGAATTTGCCTCAACACCACCGGACCAGCCCAGGAGGTGTCCAGAGGCGGCGGTTTATCCCCTCTGATCTCGAACTGCTTTGCATACCATTCATCCTCCGTCATCCCCATTTCCTTAATCTTCTTCTTCCTGTACGATGGTCTCAGCATCCTGAACGCCTCGATCGCCTCCGGTGACTGAAGCGGAACTTCCTCGCCTTCGTTAAGCGATTTGCGTGCGAAATCGGCTTCGGGTGTGAGAATCTCCTCCCAGGGAGCCCATCCACGCTCGATCCAGTTACGTCGACGTGCTTCATCCTCTGTATCTTTGTCCTTTGGACCGAATTTCTCGAGGAAGGTCTCGTCGACGGGGAACTCATCGGAGCTGAAGCCGCGACAAGGCTGCAAGGCAAGGCGACGAGGTGGAAGCAATTGAGATCCGGCGGAGAGAGATTTGGGTTTGCAGAAATTAGGGTTCGTAGAAGAATTAGGGAAGGTGAAAGTAAGCTTGGCTTGGCAAATCTGCATGATTCGCCCTTCTACAGGGTTCTTGGGGGTTTTAGAGAGTGAAGAGAACAAGTGTGGATAAGCTAAAGCCATTTTACATTAAGAGCGAAGAAGATTTAGTTGGTGGCCATATTCAATTTTGACCCCAAGAAATTTCGATTGATCAAGTAGACCCAAATCCAAACCAACTTGGGTAGAGGGTAATTTTGTCATTTTATAGATGTCTGAAATCCGAAGAAAGGAGACGGCGAGCGCAGAAAATGGGAATGGGACTAAAACGCATTTTGTGTAAAGGTAGTTACGAGTCGATTCCTTTTTATATGTCCCGGTTTTCAACTTGTTTCAGGCTAATTAATTGCGAGGAAGCTGATATAGACATTTTCCACGCATTTGGTTATGGCACAGCTCTGTGGTTCAAAGAAGGAGAACTGTGCGAGTGGAATTCTGCTTTGGCTGCATGGCTAGGAGAGTGAGCTTTGGAGAAATGGTTGACAAATTCTTTACTCGAGGGATCTTTTTTGTTCCTGATTTTCTAGGCAATGTAAATGTCACCTTCCTGACTCATGATATACATTCATGTAATGAGAATAAATAGATTTCATTCATTTCCTTTATGAAGACCGGTGAGGAAAAATAAATTCAATTGCACAATAAATAAATAAAAATCACATAGTTTCTGTAGGACATCTTACAAACAGAATGGTCTAAGCTAAATTGTACATTGCCAACGTAACCAACCAATGGTTCTATAAGGTCTTACTGTTAGTTTTGTCTTGGTCCAATGTGAAAACTCCGGCACACCACATGAAGATCAAGTTTACGAAGCATTCTCAGCCTCTGTCAAGTTTCGTGCTTTCTTGTACTTACAAAACATGGATAACACTGATGGGTTCTTGTTCTTAGGCTGTTGGCATTGGCCAGAACCCGAGTCTATAGCCATTTCATCAGAGCCATTTTGAACAGAGTTTGATGATGATGACAGATTCGCACCCTCTGTTTCTGATGAAGTGTCCAGTCTTGAGCCTTGCTTAAGCTTGACTAGTGTTGACTCTATCAAAAGAAACAAGATGAATCAAGGTCAACATTTCAACACCAAATTTACATTACAATGGAGATTAGCTGGATCCTAAGTATCGAAGACCTATGAAATCGAGGGTTTTTAATGGTGAAACAAAACAAGTGCTGGGAATCTGAAATCGGAAAGAGTACCGTAGACGGAGAGAGGATCGTCTTTGATGATCTTCGCCGGATATCTCTCCAGACTGTCTGGCGGCGATGGCGGCGGTCTTAGCCTCCCAAACATGTCGGCGATCTACTCTCAATTCGTGTCTTCTTTGAATTGAAAATCTAAAAACAGAGAGAGGACGCGAAAATAATTATTCCAAACACAACTAGTACAATAATAAAATACATTAAAACAAAACACCAATTCAATAACACACCTCCTAAATTTCAGTTGATTTTTGTTTTGGCGCCTCGATCGACCAAGAAATAGCGGGAAGACCACTTTCCTTCAAAGTCCATATCTAAATCTCGGCCCAAATTAAATGCTCTAAAGGGTGGATCTAGGCCTGCGGGTTCGGGTTTTCCGGTTCAGCATAATCGGTTTTCCAGTATAAAAAAAATTCGACAAATACGATTTATCATAATTATTTTTTTCCAATTATCACAAATGCTTTTGTGTTAGATGTTTGGTCCATAGAAATAGATTACAAAAGTAATAACATATGGAAGAGAAAATTTGAGTTGGTGAGATTAGCCCTGGGCACCGAGCATATATCCAGAAAAAAATTCAATATCCGCGATCCGTTCCGTTTTTTAGTAGAATAATTATTTTTTCGACCAATCCGATCTGGTAAATTTCGGATATCCGACTTTTTTTAAGATATATACGAATATCCGATCCGTTCCGTTATAAATCGAAAATCCAAAATTTTTTTAGATATTCGCGGATATCCGATCCGTTAAAATTTTAATTGTTATTTATTTATTTTATTATTTACTCATAATAATAAAATGATATTTGCGATTTGATTTATTTTCTACGAATATTTAAATTTGGTATTTGCTTTGTTTTGAAATTTTACGGATATCCGGGTTCATCTGATCGGATCGTAGCGAGTAGCGAATCAAATCAGATTTGACGAATTTTTTGCAAAGAATTAAATACAAAGAATATTTAATTATATTTGAAATAATTATTTATTACTAGTTAGCTCGTGGAAGGCTGAATTTTTTTGTGTATTTTTAAATAATTGTGGAAAACTTAATTAGTAGTAATAAATAATTATTTTCTTAAAAGTTAAAAATGATTAAGACAAAAACTTAAAAAGGGTTTAATAATAATAATAACATTATCAACTATTCTCTCAAATAGAAGCTTGTAGAACCAGAGGTGTAGATCTGACTTCCGACGTCCGGCGTTTGCCGGCGTCGTTGTTAATAATTTTCTTTTCTTTTGTTGTCTTTGTAATATATGTAGAAATCGGTTAGTAATCCGGCTTGTTACGGATTTTGTCCGGCTTTATTCGGTTATGTTTATCCCGTTTTGTTTTTTGTTAGTCGGGTTTTAATAGATAGATCTTAAGCTAATCTCGTTTGTCGATTATGCTGTTTTCTTCTTCACGTCTTCCTGAAAATTCCATTTTACTCGAGAAGTAATATCTTCGCCGCGTTTTCGCTTGCTCAAGATGAAGAGCAAGGAAGGTATCAGACCACATCAATCTTAGGTGTGGCGGTGGTGAAACTTCCCCGGTGGTGGTATTTCTCAGCGAGATTTGAAGTAATGTTCGCTTTTAGATCCAGTGGTGTCGACTATTTCTGAGATTGGATTTAAGATCGGCAGAAGTGGTGAAGTTTCTCATCGCCTTTGGTTGGTTGGTGGTGGTTAATGGGCGATTGGCGGTGTTTCCGGCGACTGTAAATGGTGGTTCTCGAATTCTCGATGTCTGCTTTGGTGAAGAATATGTTTATTTTTGCTAATCAGAATTAGACTGTTATTGTCGCTGGGCTTGGCCCTTCTGTAATTTGGCCCATGGGCTTATCTAATAAAAACTCAATTGCCGACTAAAAAAAAAAGGGTTTAATAAATACTATAACTTCAGATACCAAAGCGACGTCAGACGACAAAAAAATAAAACCAAAGCGACGTCAAGTCATCTCCACCGTTGAATCATTGACTCTAACGAAGCAAAATCAACGGCCAAAAGAAGCCTTTTCGACTGACTCAAGTACTGTATTATTATATTTACGCGAAACGAAAAGAAAAAAAGAAGAGAGGAATTTAGTGAGAGAGAGCTGCCTGTTTTTTGTTTATGTTTTTGTTTTTGATTCCTATGTCGAGAAGAAGAAGTAATCGTGTTAAAAGTACTAAATCCGTCACTGTTCATGATCCTGTTACTATCATTCATGGTGATTCCTTCTCTCACTATCAATTTTTTTCCTGGGTTTTGTTTTAATAAAGGTTTTTGATATCACGGTATGGGCGATTTGGGGATTAGGGTTTTAGAAAATTCAGTTTCTTGAGAATTAGAATGTTTAACTAGTATGCATGGATGATTTGGTTTGGTGAATTGTATCAACCAACTATTCTCAGAAACGTTTCATGCATTGGTTTAATTTGTTCCAAGTTGAATATTTGGTTTAGTTCTGGTTTCAAGTTTGATTCTGGCATTGGAAGTAGCTGCTTCTCAAAGTTTGATCAAGTGCATTTCTATTACAGATTGTGAGGAAGATGAATTTTCAAACCACAGGTCATGTTGGAAGCATATTGCTGCTTTGAACACGAAACGAAAACCAACCGAGAAGGAGTTTGAGCTATTCAAATCGAATGCCCCTTGTTTCTATGAGGAATGCACACGCCGTCAAAGGTCATTAAGAAGAATCAAGTGCAAGTATTTAGTCTCTAAGCTAAGCAAAAAACTGAAATCCAACACATTTGTGGATTACCTAGAGTAAGCAATTATCTCTTTTTACTCGGAAAAAAGAAAGAATTTGTGCTTGTTTGCACTTCTTTTACTTACAGTTTTGGAATACTGTCAACAGGGATATATGGAAGGGCTTCTCGGATGAGAAAAACAACTCTTTTGTGTACATAGATTGTCTATGGTTCAGTATGTACAAAAGCGAAAACCAAAGAATTAGAAGCAGTGTTTTCGAATCCATTAAGGCAAAGGAGATCTTCTCAAAGAAATATGTGTTTCTTCCTATCGTCTACTGGTAAGTCAATCTTGCCGTATATGTACTTGAAACGCTTTCAAAATGCAATTGTTTAAGCCTAATGTTGTTTTCAAATTTTCTTAGGAGCCACTGGACTTTGTTGATCTTTTGCAATTTTGGGGAGGATCTTGATTCAGATACTGGGAACACTTGCATGTTGTTTCTTGATTCCGTAAAAGCAACCAACTCTTCGCAGCTGCTTGAACCGGATATAAGAAAGTGGGTACTCTTTTTCTTTTCCTTTTTTCATCTTGAGCAAAGAAGAATGTTTTTTTTTTGGTCGAAGCTAGTGCAATAATATGTCTGTGCTTCTTGTATTTCAGGTTTGTGTTGGACATATATAGAATCGGGGGAAGAACTGAAGACCAAAGCTTGGTTGATGATATTGAGCTACTTGTGCCTGATGTAATGAGTGCATCTACCAAGTTATTTTGGATTTTCTTGATGCTTATATCTGAGAATTGGATTGACTTCTCACAATTTCAGGTTCCACAGCAGACGAATGATGTGGAATGTGGAAGCTTTGTTCTCTACTACATTCAGCGGTTCATAGAAGATGCCCCTGAGAACTTCAGCATCGATGATTACCCATATTTCGTAAGTTTTATCACTCAATAAACATTTTTTACAGAGTTTTGTTTTTGGGGAATCTTGAAATGCTTGCCTGGTTTTGTTTGAAATTCGCAGATGAAAGAAGACTGGTTTAGCCATAAAGACTTGGAAGAGTTCTGCAACAAGCTTGATTCTTTGGGAACCATTCATTGACCAAAGTTTTTATTTCTAATGGCTTTAACACATTAGTATAGTGCGCAGAAGATTAGTTCCATCTTGATAAATGAGAAGACGAACTTGGGAAGATTCAAACGGGTAAAGAGATTCTCAAGCAAGTTGCTAGTTCGTATGGAATCTCAAACTTCATTAGGAGGAATCTTAGAGTTATCCTCTTCTATGCATACATATTCTCCCCTTTTCGTGTTCTTTGATATGTCTACCAAATTAACCGTTCTGGTTTTCTCCGGGGCAGTTTGTTATTAATCATGTCTAGTGGGGACCAATCGATTTTTTGGTTGCATCATTGATTAGATAAGAAATCTAAATGGAAGAAATTCTGACTTGGAAGAAGAAAAGTATTTCCATTTTTAGCATCTGTAATTGTATCAAACTGGTTAAAACACCTAATAGAGACAACAATTTGGTGTTCGGCTCAGTAATCAGAAACAAGGCCCTAACTCTCAAAGCTAAAAACTTGTAATAGCTATAAAAAATTGAACCAACACAACAAGAAATGTTGCTATATACAAGCGATGAAAGCCAAATTAATGGGAATGGCCAGTTTCTAGAGATGAACATTTGACGAAGGAAGTTTGATTGATGTCAGCTTAGAGATACCAGAAGGTAGACTAATGCTCATCGGTCCATTGCTGCTGCTACTTCCACCGGTTGATTCTAAAGCTCGGGAAGTTTGGAGAGCCATCTCGGCATGGAGTTGGAGACATGACAAAGCCATCTAACACAACACAAGACAAATAATTAATCTTCAATCATGTTTCAGCTAATCAAAAACCCAAGCTGTTGATTTCCTTTAGCTATAAGCAAAATCTACTAAGAGGCAGATCTGCGTGGGAATGTATGACTTACTGTGTAGCAGTCTCGGTCGATGTCTGAGTCAGCTATTTGAATAGCCCACGTTCTGATCCATTCAAGAGCTCTGGCAAGTTCAAAATTTCCTTCAATTAAGGCTGAGACTATGTAAGACGGGTGAAGAGCAACTAAAACAGAAGAGGCTGCAAAAAGAACCGCCCTTCGGACATAGGCTTCTGGGTGATTGCATACTTCCCTGTATTGAGTTTGTCAAGCATAAAAGTATTCAGTGTAGGTGCCAAAGTATGGATAAAAGTTAAAAAGTTTAGCCGTACCTTCGTTGTAACATATCTAGAAGAGAGATAGCTAATGCAGATGCTTCTGGGTGCATTGATGCACATTGCATACAGACGCCAAGCATGTGAACAAGTTTCCCAAGGACAACAAAGTCCCTGCCAAGTAAGTCAACGCCATGTCGTTTCTTGTCAAACTCTTTCATGGCTGGAAGCATAAATGCTGCTGCATATAGTGGAAACCTATTTTGGGACCAGTCGGTACTGTTTTGGTCTTTGTCTCCTGATCTGAGGCCCCATCTTCGAGTTTTCCCTTTCTTCGTCTGTCCAGGTTTTGACTGTAGCTCCCTCTCAAATCGGTTTGCCCAGTTTTGATGAAAAGATCCTGTCTCTGAGACCTTTTTCCATGGGGTACTCGCATTGCTAGGCAAATACCAGGGTTGAGGATCTGAGATATTTGATATCAGCGGTCCACGTGCTTCATGTTTAGGTTTCAAGGTCCTGGAATTAGCAAGCTCTCGAGCTGCTTCAGCCATGACATCAAGTATCATAATGCGCTGGCTTACGTCTAGATTAGGCGAATACAAAATACTGTTAATAGTTTCAAGGGATTCAAATGGACGGGTCACAAGCAATGCAATTAGAGCTCTTTGCCGCTTCTCTTCTGCTGAATCTTCTTCACCTTCAATTGTTATATTAGAGCAGCGAACTTGTACAAGAACTCGAGTAAGATCACCAGCTATATGAGTCAGTTCATCAGGTGATGCTCGCACAAGTTTCTCCGCAACACATATAGCTTTCTCCACCTGCAAGACATAATTTCCATAAAAATTAGCCTTTTGTGTTTCTTAGTGAAAGAATGTGCTGACTAATAGTCCAACAAAAACAATCCAAAATTCTAACGTCACAGATAATTCTCTCTAGTTACGTACCCCATCAGCATCATCTGTTTTCTGAAGAGCTCCAACAACATCCACCAACTGTGTAAGTTGTTTCCCTAAATCCGTGTCATCATCTAATAGATCATATGGCTCCAAAGAAGTGACACTTGAATTATCAGAGCTGACACTTACATTATCATCATTATCACTCTCTGTTTCACAGGTTAAGGTAGCCAAATCAACTATTTCATCTGGATCAGCCAATACAAAATCAGATATGTTCTTGCTCTTGCGATTTTTCTTTTCCTTGTTTCTGCGGCTAGATTCATTTACTTCAGTTAAGGAGGCCGATGTTTTGGTTGCACCATCTTCATTTTCCATTGAATTCGTGATTGACCGGACCCCTCCCACAGCCGTTTGCAATTCAAATTCCCAGTCAATTGCATTCCCAGTGAATGAATCATCAAGGTACAGAGGATTCTTTGGGTCAATTACTTTAGAGAACATAAAGGCAATAGTGCTAGCCATTTTCCGTACCAGATCTCCTGGGTTCTCCAGTCTACCTGTTGGCAATAACAAGCACAAGATTTAAGACCACAGAAGCATTTAACTTATTTACACAAGATACTGAAAGAGATGAGTCTATACATGTAACTCCTTGAAGAATATTGTGCATTACATCCTTTGTTCTATCTAGTTCCTCTCTTGACATGTTCTCCAGGCAAAGCCCAAGAGCTGTAGTTATATCTGCAACATATATTACGGGAAACAAGAGCTAAAAGACTTACACAGGAGCATGAAGATTAAATCATTGTTTCGCCAACTAAACATTGATTAAACAATACGTTTATTAAAACCTACAAGATGTGATTAATTCATCGGCAAAAATCAAGTTTAAAAGCTAGAAGAGGATACAAGCTTGCTGCTCCAATGGGACGGACTGCAGAAACTCCCCTTTTGACCAAACTGAGGCTATTCTCTGCGTCGTTTCAAGCAGTCCATGCGTCATGTCACCTTTAGCAAGTGTATTAGTAACCGCTGGGCACTCAAGAACCGAAAATTGTAAGATCCATCGCAGACAACGGATAGGAAACACTTTCCACAGCAAAAATTTGTCAACAAATATGGACCTGAAAATTAAAGTCCACAAAATTATTTGCAAAATAGACTAAAGTGGGATAAACCAAAAGACAGCAAATCTGTTTCCCTTGAAAGTAAAACACATCATAGTTCCACCCCCTCACTCACTTCTGATGAACCGCATTATTTCACATGATTAGCGAGGGAATTGAGATAAAAGACAAGGGAGTATTTAAACAAAGAATCGAACTGCCAAAGAAAACATTTTGCTTGCCTCACTGATGCTTGATGTTTTATATTGGAATGAAACAAACTCCAAATAGTCCAGAAAGCTTCAACATCACTTGCATGCTCAGCATATAACTGATGTAAAAGTTGTTCAGCCATTTTCTCAACAGCATACGGATCTGTCACTGCTTCCATAGTTTTCGACCAAATCTGGGGAATAGGGTCCACTTGAAATGTTTCAATCTCAACTAAACCCTTCTTTGAGTTTAGTAACCTCCTAACATGAGCCAGGACACGAGGTGTTACTTCACTTAACAGCAAATCTGCAGATTAAAAACATAATCTGAAGTATATCATGATTTTGTATCATGAAAATAACTGCAATCAAAAACACATCGCCACACCATCCAGAACATATCAGTCAATAAAAGAGTACTGTCGGTACTAATATAAAGATATTATGGCACATCCTTTCTCATGTCTGTAACAAGGATCAGATCTACGTTTTCCCAATTCCCCAATGTAGTGGACAGATAATGAATACAAACAATTCCATGGTAATTTACAACCCACAAGATACTAAAAAATATAACTAAAACTTTTTTGGACACCACAGTGGGTAGAGAAGTGTAATGCTTGGAGTATATATACCTGATAATCCGCGTCGACAGATGCGAGAAAAAATTTCCCCGACAAACGATAAAACGAGAACTGTGCTATTGGCCTCAGAGCAGGAAGCTCTGTCGTGCAATATCTGTAGAAGCTGATTGGTAATGTGCTTGAAGTACAAGCTATAGGACTCATGTAAAAGAAAAACACTGACCTCAAAGCATTTGATAATTAACATAAAAAGATATCTAATTACTTAACAGAGGCTAAAATACATCACACTGAAGGCACTAGAGTATGTGTGTATAGAGAAAAGGATACTGAGAAGAAAGTAAAGGCGGGGCTTTCAACCGTGCTTTATCAGGAATGGAGGTCAGGATCTGTGATAGCCTGGATAACAAAGGCTTGAGACTTCCATTCCTAGAATTCTCTCCTTGATAACAATCATCAAATTCTTTAGTCATCTCGAGCACTCCAGCATTTTCAAGCAAACACAATATAAGCAATCTGTCATTAAAGCAAAATCTCATCACGGCAGGTTAAGAATATTCGGATACTAGCATTTACATCAGCTACAGTCTAAACATGCCACTGGACATAGGTTTATATGCATATAAATTGTCAAGATGGAAGATTGCTTCTTGGGTCATTCAAATAAGTTTTATTGTCTACATCTTCAGATTTCTCAGTGGGGTCAAACAGTAATTGTTCTTCCTGAGAGATATATTCAGTACATGTCTAAACAAGACTCAAATACTTGAAAGGTGAAGAAGGATTAAAGAAAACTTTGGTCTGCACTGACGCGACCAAACACAAGAAAATATCACTGAGTATAAAATACCATGAACCAAAAATTTGTTGAAGAAGCAGCGATTTACGCTTACTAGTTTTCAAATGGAAGCTCCATGCAAGGAAAAAAAGTCAAAATAGAAGTGTGTTTTGGGGCACCTTTCCACATTGGCCTGGACAGAATTGGCATCAACTCCACCATTATTTCCCACATGATGTAGAAATGGAACCAAGACCTGAACAACCTCGATAACAGGTCCATCTAAGAAGAACAAATCATACAAATGTTTCTGCACTGAAATAGGGAAACAAGAGAGCCAATCTGAGGCAACATCTGCACACAACCAAAAACAAGAATTAGTTGAACATAAATCAACAAAACTTCCAAATTGGATCAAGGAAACAACAATTGACATAACTCAAATCACACCGAGGCTAACAAAATCAGTGTCGAAACAGAAAACAGAAGCAAATTAAAAACCAGAACACTTCCCTACCCTAACACAATCAGAATTTGATATAAACTTACCAAGCAATAAAACCCGAGCAAACGTTGGAAATGCAACCCCTCGATAAAACCAATCATTTCTCTCATCTGCACAAGGAACTACGGAGATGCACACCTGCGGGGTGACCAAATACAGAACCATAGGTAAGCCATTGATTCCTGAACCAAGAAAGATGTGAAAGAATTTGAAAAACCCTTTCTCTGTACAAAACAAACCCTTTCTCTGTACTTGTCACCAATACTCCCTGCAATTACATGGACGAAATCAATAAGTTTCACAACGAAGAAACAGCCCAAAAACTACAAGGAGAAATCACAAGTACCGGAAAAAACGGATGGATCAACCGGGAAGACAAGAACGGCGACGGAATGAATAGCGGAGATGACTTGGTCGACGTGCTTCGCATCACCAATAGAAGAGATGGCTTCTCTGACCTTATCGAGCAAATCTTTCTCATGCTTAGTCACTTCGGCCATGGAGAGAGTGAAATTGAGAAATTCTTCCGTAGCATCTAATTTCTAAGAAGAAGACGTAAACGTCGTCGTATTAAGTTTCTGAGGAGAAACTAAAGGATGACGTCGAAAAGCACAAGAAATAAAACTCATTTTTCGTGTTCACTTTCCTCGGCCACCTCTCTTACGGCATCCCTACTATCCCAAGCTATAAATTATGAGAATGTATGCTCACAGAGTCATGTGGGTAAAAATTACACGCTGTTGGGTAAAAATTAACCTATTAATTAGGTTTACTCATTATAAAAGTCAAATGTTACCTAGGTTCGACTGGCATAGGTCCGAATAACATAAGTCCTAATGTTATAACTCCAAATTCTACGGGATACACGACATCCGATCACGGGATATGCAATCATCCACAATCCACGAGGTTCAACTCCTACGGAATATAAGATCTCATCTGTTAGCCTATAAGACTCCCGTAAGGATAGCTTGGTTACTTTCCACTCCCTCATCGAAATTGATTTCAATTTCTTTTATTTTCGTTAATAATTGTTTCAAAAATGTTTTTGTATTTTGTAAACTCTTTGTGATATAATAATAAATTTGATTTGTCCAAAAAAAAGTAGGTATATGACACAAATAAATTGGATAAAATTTTAATTTTTGTTTCATTGTGTCTTCATCATCATCACATTTGTTTTAACATGGTATAAAAGATACGTGTGATATTAAAGAAACAATGTAAAAAAATTTTGAAAACCATTTCAATCATAAATGGTTTAATTTCTTACCCAACAAGTAACTAAATTTAGGACGAGTGAAACTGCCTCCTAGAAACATATCAGCCATAATCTTATACATGCCCTCTGTCAAATGGACACCGTCCCAGTTGATATACTGGCTCGGGTCTTTACACACCGTGGCTTCAGCCGTCCCACACGTCTCGAACACTTGGAAGTTGTAAGGCTCTCCGATTCCACAACATGCCTTGAACTTCTCGGTGATTCTGTACTTTTTAGGGTTTCGTATTACCGCACGGTAGGCATTCCAGTAATCTGCATAAACTATTGTAGCATTCGGATACTTGATCCTGTATATTTATAAAAAAAAAAATAATAGCCCGTTATCGAACAAAAATTAGGGATAGAGATTTCTTTTGTTGTTTGAATGTTTATTTTCTTTTAGACTGAAATGAAACTAAATACAAACACAATTTTAAATAGAGTAACTAGCTCACTTTTATACAGTTTAAAGGGGTGATTGGCACATGCTGTTACGACTGTATGCTATCTCACAACCTTCCGAGTAATTTTTTAGCCAATCAGGCTTTTAGGGCTTTTCCCATTTTCCCTATTTTCTTTTTCCGTTTCAACTTTTGTTTAAAGTATGCTAGACTTGACTTTAAAACAAATAAAAAATTAAAATTTTCTTTTTTCTTCTCCCCTAAGTAATTAGAAACCACTTTTTACATTTATGCGAATCTTATCACAAATAATTTTTGATGGATTAACCAATAACTTTTTTTCTCTTTCTTTTAAGATCCATTTATCCATTTCTCTAATAACAAATCTGAGACCCTAATATGGTTAGGGCTTTCAAGGATAAAGCATGGCGAAGAGATAAAATATTTGGATTTTCCATGTAATTTATGTTATTCATAGACAAAACATGAATCCATATTACAAGTGTGTATAGTCATATTTAGCAAAAAGAAATTACTACATTTATTAGTTTAATCCTAAAATTTAGCTAAGTTATTAAGATGAATGATGTTTATTTGTTCTAAATATTTAATTAAGATACATGACGTTTATTTGTTCAAAATATTTATCCTTAAACATACTTTTTTAATTAATATTTTAGGTAACAATTTTTATAGCAGTCAATTTCTCTATAGTAATAGTGTACGGTCCTTACCAATCGGTCCCTAAATCGATTTAAAAGATTATGATGAATGATTGTGAAAACTTTTGTAAGAAAACAAATTTCTTCAACTTTTCAAATACCTAGAACCTTAGAAATATCAAATATCAACTTTTCAAGGTTTTTGCTTTATGTGTTATAATGATGGCATAGTTGGTTTAGTTCGTTATGTATAACCCAGAGGAATTATAAAAACTGACCTAAGTTGTTTAAGTTTTGATTGCAGAGCAAGATTGTGAGTGTAACTCTGGTTATTGGCACTCTGTATACATCCTAGATTGTCTCGATCATCTTCTGCGGCCAGTGACATCGCTAATGTCAAGCATCCAGTTGCCGGATGTCCTTGTACCAACATATATTTCACACCTTTGTTCAACAATGTCTGCAATTAAAATTAAAAAAAAAAAAAAAGAAGTTATAAACCAAACAAACATAACAGAACCAATCCAAATAAAACCGGTCGGTTAGGTTCACGACCACCAGACCATTTTCTTCCATGATCCGGTAACGTTCTAGGCCAGTCTGATCTAAAAGGTTAACAAGCATTGAAGATGATTCCGTTTATCCCAACAACATTTGTTAAGTTTCTAACCTTTTTTGGTAAGCTCAGAAAGTATTCTTTTTTTTTTTGAAGAGAAGAAAAATAAAACCAAAATCATGTCAATATACATTTGATTCTTCTATTTGTAAATCGAAATCTCCTAACTTCAAATCAAAACCAAATAGGCGATCAATTACATTAGATTTTGCACCCTATTGCATATTAATAATGCACTTAATAGTTCATCTAAATTACCTCCATAAAAACGTTGAAAAACTAAGAGATTTCAGTTTATTAGTGTGTTGAATTGTAAACAGAACGAAACCGGTTAGTTAATCTTCCACATTCATGGACTTGTTATTTTATCGATTAAATCAAGCTGCTATCTTAATTGGTTAGATCACTTGGGTGTCATGACTTAAACTGTAAACAAAAATTATCTGTATCTTGCAAATTAGGGATGAATTGGTTTAGTTAACCGAAACAAACCTGTATATCTCTAACTCAGATTACTCTGTTCTTTTTGTTATTCTAACAACAAAAAAGAAAAATCATGGCTATATATTGTTAGAATATCCATATTGCATAAATGTTAATTATGCAATAATAAACGAAATAGAAAATGTTAATTATGCAATAAATTGAGTAGAATTTACCTCCAAAAAGCTTGTAAAAGTTGCAATACTAAGTTCTCTAATGGTGTCACTTGTCACAGTTGATCCAAGGATGTACGCATAGTCGTTAACCCCAATTTCTCCGATCCAAAAGAGAGAATCTTTAAACAACGAAACCTTCTGATTCTTTCCAAGTGTCTCTAAATACTTGTCGAACCAGCCAAGCTGTGTTTCAATAGACTGAGGAGTCATATCAAGCGTCAGATTATTCTTCATGAAGAAAGCGTGTTTAATCGCCGTTGATCCAGAAACCGCGAAGTTAACGCCGTAAGTATCCGTAGATGTGCCGTTACGGCCGTTAGTGGATCTGAGGTTGAGATACGGTGGCAGAAACGGTAAATTCAGTGATTGCGCCACGAAATCGATGGTGAGTCGACCGTCGGAGTAACGGTTCATTGGTCGCCCGAAGTAAGTCATGCCGTACGGAGGACTTGACAAGTGTCCGAAACCGGCGGGGCCTTCGCCGGAGCGTGAGTTTCCGGTGTCGGTGAATGAGTCGCCGAAGGCGTAGATTCTGTTGAATGGACGGCGGACGCCGTGAATTGGCAACGCGGCGGAGACGGTGGAGAGGAAGAGGATTACGGCGGTTGTGAGGATGAGAGAGATGGAAGAAGACATGGTGAAAGTGAGGTTGAGATTTGAAAATTGAAACTAACAATGGGAATATGGTCGTCATGAAGTTATATATGTAGTGGTGAGAAAAAATTGTCTGGAAAAAAAAGTTGTGTATTTTTATTTTATTTTTGTCGGCACAAAAGTTTTGGGTATTTATATTTTAACGAATTTTGGCAGATGAGATCCAAAATTTAAGATAAGAGTTCATTTATAGTTGTGATTTGTGAAGATTTTTTTTTTTGCCCAACTTGTAATCATAATATTAAACCAAAAGCATGGCTTATACATAATATAAAAAACGAAAAGTAGTATTACAAACCAAACAATCTGTCTTACCATTCAAATTGTAAATGATGTAGCAAATAGTGAAGGAACAAAAATAATATTTTAAACATGTAAATAATGTGACTAGAATGAAGAATGCAGTTTAAACCTATAATTATTGGAAAATTGCAAAAATATTATTTTTGTTGTGTACATTTGCAAAAATGCTACTTAAGATAAAGGTATCCATTGACAAAAATACAACTAATTATGGATTTTGAAAGCTTAAATCTTAAAATTATAAACCCTAAAAAATATTTTGACCCCTAAAACTCCTTCAACCCTCAAAAACTAAATCCTAATACAACATAGTTAACATAAACATAAATGATATAATGAAATTTTTTTTTGAAAAACTGGCATTTTTGCAAAGATTTTGAAAATGTGTTATTTTTAAAAAGTGGTAATTGAAAAGTGGCATTTTATAAAATTTCTCATAATTATTTAGATGAAAATGTACAGATTTCTTGTTTTTTTCTTAATAATTGTTGATAGACATTTGTATGGTACACTTTTAAAAATAAAAAATAAAAAAATGCGACACCCCACGAGTATTTAAAACTTGAATAATTGTATATTTTTGGGATAAAAATTGTGGCTTGAAAACTCTTATCTATTATAAATATAAAAAATAAATGCAAACGAAAATAAAAACTTGTTATTTGTAAATAGTACTAGTATTTAACAAGCTAAATAAAATTTATGTCGCCGAAATATAATTATAAGTTTTGATTTGTAAACGTGAACCAATCTAAATCTTTTTGTTTGTTATCATCCAATCCATATATAATGAAAATTTTCATTTTTGTTTATCATAATATCATATGTATTTTACATTGTTTAAAATTTTGAACAGTGACTCAACAAATATATTAATATTGTCATATTGATCATTATATTAAAAATATAATTATTTGATAGTTCATGTTATAAAAGCAGCTTCAATGAAAAATATGTAAGAGGGTTTTCACCAAAGTTTATAGAAAAAAAATAGAAAAATAGGAAAAGGAATGAAAAGAAGTTTTTCATGGAGAAACTCTTTTCTTTTATGGAAAAACTCATTTAAAATGTGTGCATTTTTGATTGGTTTATTGTCTTTTAAACAATTTAAACTTTAAACAAATAGCTAAAATCATTTAAATAATACATTTAAAAGATTCATAGAATTTATATACATTAGAGATGCTTTAAGTATCGTGGCAATGTGGCATAGTTGTAGACCTATGCAAGACTATTTGTAGGTCATTTACAAATCCTTTTGATCTAAAGTATACTTTGATAAGTTAATTTTGATTAAAAAAATATAGACTAAAATTGATATATGTGGAAGCTGAATTCTGCAATGAGTATTTGTATGTAAATTCGGAGAATAAACTTTAGTCCTAAAAAATATCTATAAGCTCAACGATTAAAAGAAGAGTAGAGCGGAGCTGAATTTATATTGATATCAATCGAATATACAAAAATATCTCGAGTGAGATGTGTTACAAGCTGAAAATGTAGTAGGAAGCTCTCGCGTAAGTGAAAAGTTGGCGAAATCTGCTCGGACTTCATGTATTTATTGCTCAATTCGGCTCTTCGATTCAGCTCCATGTATCCAGGGCGGTTCCGCGTATTTCGGACACATTCTTGGCATATTTCCCGTAAATCTCGCTCCTACGACTGTGCTAACCGCCCTGTTGACTCATTCCTAGCTCGTCAGCTCTGCGCCTGTTGACCCAGCGTTTTCAGAGCTGACATGGGTTTTTGACCGAATTCTGTCTTCTTTCCTAAAGCTGGGTTGCATGTCCATTTAATCTGGTCAAAATAAAATAAATGAAAAGCTTTGACTTAGGCTTTTAGCGGGCCAGATTCGAATATACATCATTAAAATTGCTTTAAAATAAGTTATAATTTTTTTTTAGCAGAACCATGTTCTACAATTGCAAATACTTAAAGACCGTCTTGGTTAGGATTTAAGTATAAAAGTCTTAGTACATATTTGAGTTAGGATTTATCATATTAAATGTATTAATAGTTTAGAGCCGTCTCTCTTGTAAAAATTCATTCAGAAATAATACAGATTTATTCTGGATCTTTCATGGTATCAGAGCAAGTTGGGGACGATTCCGTTGATCGAAGGGTGGAGAGTGAGAAGGTAGAAGAATTGGTGAAGAACGTCATGTCGCCTTATGCTCTGTCCGCAAAGGATGACCCGGAGACATCGTTACTCGTGTAATTTTCAATGGACACAACTATGATGAGTGGGCTAGAAAGATGCGCACATGATTATGTGCGAAGAAGAAGCTAGGTTTCGTTGGTGGATCGGTAACAGCGCCAGAAAGTGGTTCTGACGATGAAGACGATTGGTTGATGGCTAACGCGATGGTCACGTCATGGATCTTTAACACATTTGAGCCACGTTTGCGTTCGAGTATAACACATAGAGAGATTGCTATGGACCTATGAGACAGTATCAAGGAGCATTTTAGTTCGAAAACTGAGGTGAAAGTTCAACAATTGAAAGAAGAATTGATGAATTGCAAACAATATGGAGTTACATTAGAAGTTTACCATGCAAAATTGCAAGTAATTTGGGAGGATTTGGAGAATTATGAGTACAAGGCTGTGTGTAATTGTGGAGGATGCAAGTGTGCTGGATGTACTTGTGATTTCGTGAAAGGGTTCGAAAAAACAAGAGAGAATGAGAAGTTACATCAATTTCTTCTCGGTCTGGATGTGTCGATTTATGGAGCGGTTCGCAGTTCGATCGTAAACATGGAACCTCTTCCAAATCTCGATCATGCTTATTCAATAGTTTCACGAGAAGAGCATATGCGAAACTCAGATCAAGGGAATACAACACGTGGTGATGCAATGGCTTTTGGTGTTCAAACAGTGGGTAATCATAGTGACTCGCGTTATGAGCACGCTGTTACAACAACATTAAATCGGAGTGATAACCGGTTTGATAAACGAAGGATGATATGCATTCATTGTTTGAAAGCAGGACATAATGCAAGCTCGTGTTATCAGGCTCACAGTTATCCAGACTAGTGGCTGGAAAAATACAGAGGAGGACGAGGTGTTGGAGGCAAGGGAGTAGGAGGATCAGTGCCCATGACAGGACGTGGTCGTGGAGATTATGGTCGTGGTGCGTCAGCACATGCTATGTGTCAATATGTGCAACTGTATATACCATATACAAGTGCTACAACGTTTGCTGCTACAACGTCGGCTGATACAACGACTGATTCACAGGCTGTGACAGGATTAACTCAAGAGCAGTGGGAAAAGTTAATTCATATGCTTGGGGAAAATACAGGAGCTACTACTTCGACACCTCGACTAAGTGGTATAAGGAAGACTTGTGATTGGATTGTTGATAGTGGTGCATCGCACCACATGACTAGGATTTTGGAAAATTTGTGTGATGTGCAACGAGTTCAGCCTTGTCTGGTTGGGATACCTAATGGTAATTTAGTTGTAGCAGATTTGGAAGGAAGTGTTATTCTAACAGATACATTAATGTTGAAGCGAGTGCTTTACGTTAAAGAGATGAAATGTAATTTGATTTCGGTTTCACAATTAGTTGATGATACGAGTTCTATTGTGGTGTTTTATATCTGATGCAGGACCTCATTTCGCAGACTCCGATTGGAGTAGGTAGGAGAAGATAAGGGTTGTACTTTCTACATGATGCTAAGATGGTTGGAAACATGGAGAAAGTGCACGTAGTGGAATCGATGGAGATTTGGAATAAGAGGTTTGGACATCCTTCAGAGAAGATGATTAGAAGATTACCTGTAGTTGATCGTAGTAGTTTAAGTTATGGTGTTTCAGCTTGTGATGTTTACTTTCGAGCAAAACAATGTCGTACTGAATTTTGGTTAAGTTCTAATAAGAGCAAAGATTGTTTTGAGATGCTTCATTGTGATTTATGGGGTCCATATCGAACACCAAGTTTATGTGGATCTTACTATTTTTTACCATCATTAATGACTTTTCTCGAGCTGTATGGGTATATCTCCTTACTGAAAAAACACAAGTCTCTTACACGTTAGAGAACTTCATGGCACTAGTGTCTCGTCAGTTTGACAAGGTGGTTAAGATAGTAAAAAGTGACAATGGTACTAAGTTCATGAAGATGAAGGGTTATTTTCTTGAGAAATGGATTATTCATCAAACTTCTTTTGTTTGTACACCGCAACAAAATGGACGAGTGGAGAGAAAACATCATCACATCTTGAATGTTGCACTATTTCAAGCGAATTTACCAATCGGATTTTGGAGCGAAAGTGTGTTGGGAGCTGCATACTTGATTAACCGGACGCCATGTGAATTACACCAAGGAAAGAGTCCACATGAGATCACTTTTGGAGTTGCTCCTAAGTATAGTGAGATACGTGTTTTTGGTTGTCTAGCATATACGCATAACCAAAAATGAGATGGAGATAAGTTTGCCAGTCGAAGCCGGAGATGCGTCTTTGTCGGATATCTATATGCCAAGAAGGGATAGAATTTATTTGATTTAGACACGCATGAGATGTTTGTGTCAGGTAATGTCACGTTATTGAGAATCAATTACCCTATTTGGAGCGTAAAGACAAATCCATATATGAAGAGGGGGATATTGGGGACCCAAGATTCATACTGGAAGATGGTGTTGAATTTGGAGATGAAAAACTTGATGATTGTGTCTCTCATGCTCCTGTAGTAGGTATTGAGCCAGTGCCTATAGTAGCAACTGGTACAAAGGAAGAAACTTGTACAGAGGAAGAAACATATGCTGGCACAGAGGAAGTAACGGAGTCTTTGATTGAACAAGTGACAGATGCTGTTACTAATGAAGTACTGACTCCATCTACCCAGACTGTAATGGAGCCTGTTATAGGGACAATATCAGGATCTGTGACTACGCATGTACTAGAGGCGGCTGCAGAAGGGACTACAATGCCTATACCATAGACTGTTACAGAGACTGCTCAAGATGAGCAGTTGGGACGAGGTTTGAGAACGAAAAAAGCATATGCTTGTCTACGTGAATATGTTCTTAACACAGTACAACAGATTGACGAAATTGGGAAAAATTAGAGTAATGAGTACAACCTTGATAGATTTGTTTCGTGTGAAAGATTTTCACCAGAAAATCGAGCGTTCTTTGTTAAGATCACCGAGAAAGTGGTGCCACAATATTTTTCAGAAGCAATGAAGTTTGACAAATGGAAGAATGTGATGGGACTTGAGATTGGAGCTCATGAAAAGAATGAAGCGTGGTCTCTCACATTTTTACCGAATTTAAAGCATGTCATTGGGTCGAAGTGGGTATATACTATTAAGTATAATGCAGACGACACCATTGAGATATTATTCGGAAACGTTTGCTCCAGTAGTAAAGATGACCACAATTCGTTTGTTCCTAAAGATTGTTGCAGGCAAGAATTGGGATTTACATCAAATGGATGTTCATAACGCGTTCTTGCACGGTGATTTAGAAGAGGAAATTTACATGAAGTTATCTCCTTGGTTTCCTTCACCTGAAAAAGGAATGGTTTGTAGGCTGCATAAATCGTTGTATGGGTTGAAGCAGGCTCCGAGATGTTGGTATGCGAAGCTTGCAAATGCACTTGTGGAGTATGGTTTTGTACAATGTGGAGTTAAGCATTCTCTGTTTTCTTTGATCAAGGGTGATATGCAACTCCATATATTGGTGTATGTCGATGATCTTGTTGTGACAGGGAGTTCGCCTAAGATGATTCAATAGTTTAAGGAGTATTTGAGTGGTTGTTTTCATATGAAGGATCTTGGCAAGCTGAAGTACTTCTTTGGTTTAGAAGTTGCTAGGAATCCGGAGGGGATTTTCCTCTCGCAGAGAAAGTATACCTTGGATATCATTGCAGATGTGGAGCTACTTGGAGGACGACCTGTTGAGCTTCTTATGAAACCGAATCATCAACTAGCTAAGTCGACGGGGAAGTTTTTGGCTGAACTAGTCAAATATAGGAGACTGGTTGGGAGGATGATTTATCTAGCAGCTACACGTCCAGATTTGGCGTATTCGGTCCATATTTTATCGCAGTTTATGTAACAGCCTCGAGAGGACCATTGGGTGGCTGCTTTACGGGTGGTGCGTTACTTGAAAGGTTGTCCAGGACAAGATATTTTTTTGGAATCTGCGAATAATTTTCATTTGACGGCGTAGTGTGATTCAGATTGGGCTGGTTGTCCTATCACGAGGCAGTCTTTGAGTGGATGGTTGGTGCAATTGGGAGATTCACCTATGTTTTGGAAGTCAAAGAAACAGGATGTTGTGTCGTTGTCTTTGGCTGAAGCAGAGTACCAAGCAATGGTTGTTGCATTGAAAGAGTTTAAGTGGATTAAGTCCGTGTTGGAGACAATGGGTGTATCACATCCACAACCAATGGATCTTTATTGCGATAGCAAATCAGCGCTTCATATTGCGGCTAACCCAGTGTTTCATGAGCGTACGAAACATGTAGAGAATGAATGTCATTTTATAAGAGTTCTTCAAACTAAACATGTTTCTACGGTGGATCAGCTTGCAGATATCTTTACTAATGCACTTGATGGTTGTTCATTTCAGAGGCTATTATCCAAGTTGGGTATTCGAGACCTCCATGCTCCAACTTGAAGTGGTATTAGGCCATGTAAATATATGGGTTTAACTATAAAAGCCTTAGTACATATTTGAGTTAGGGTTTATCATATTAAATGTATAAATAATTTAGAGCCGTCGCTCTTGTAAAATTCATTCAAAAATAATATAGATTTATTCTGGATCTTTCATAAAATAATACAATTTATATGAAGTAACATAATTTAAATGATTTAAAAAAAACATAATTTAAATGATTCTTTAAAAAAAAAACATAATTTAAATGATTATACTGTAACATTAATAAGTATATGTGTGTGTACTCTGTAGGGCAAACATATTGGATAAATTTAAACAAAGTAAATAGAAAATGAAGTAGGTGAGGCGTGGAGGTGGTTAGTGTAGTTGGATGTGGAGAGATTTTTAGTTAGCCATTAAATGTCATATCCACCTCCCATGTTAATACTCGCAACGTGTGGCAGCTCACAAATTCGGCGATTAAATTTTCCATACAAAATTTATCATGTACACATGCATGGTAGTTTCCTAGAACAAACGTTAAATAAGAATTTCAAAGTAGAATATATAAACTTTAAATGGAATATTTTTTACTGTAGTCTGTGGGTATGAAAATGTAAAACAAAGATTACTCAACTACTTAAATCCATTAATATTTTTTTTTTGGCAAACCTTAAATCCATTAATATTGCAGTGTTTTCAACGTTTAGCATGTATTTTAACCGCAGTAGTACGTATAGTAGATCATCATACGTCAAAAATAGCCAGTCTATTACGTTTCTCGTTTTTTCACCGTAGTATAACTTTGCTTATGTTCTCAATATAATTTATACTCGACCACTATTTATATAAAATAGTTGAAATGTGCATGGGATAACTGATAATAGGACTACCTATTTTTATCAAAAAAAAAAAAAAAAACTAATAATGCGAACGTATTGTGAAGATGCTAGGAGGGGTCTCTTGAATTAAGAATGTTAATTGTACTAAACCAGTGACCCAAATTATGTTTTTATACTGTTTATATCACATACATTAGCAGGGGCGGATCCAAAACAATATTTAATATGGGGCATATATTGTAATTTACCATAACTAATATTAGAGTATATACATTTACATAATTTTTTTTCTTAATTACTTATGAAACAAAAAAAAAAATAGTTTGTGGCACATGCCACATACTCTATCTCTCTCGGTCCGCCACTGTACATTAGCTTTCTTGATGGGAATAGATGGAATAATAGTTTTTAAGTAAATGTAGAATATGAGTCTCTTGTTTTCTCTCCTCTTTTTCCATAATTTTATTATTTTTTTAATGTAAATTTTTCATTGAGATACCCACAATGGATATGCTCTAATACAAAACAGTCTAGTGAGAGTGCAATTCTTCGTCGCATCTAACTGGTTTTTATCTTCCAATTTTTTTTAGTAAGTAATATAATCCTTTATATATTAATTAAGAAGACACTAAATAAAATTTTTTTATGTGTCACTTAAATAAAAATTTTAAAAAACACATCAATTAAACTAACCAATCAAAACATTTTAACAATTCTATATGCCATGTTGAAAATTTATACATATTTACGTTAATTTTTAACATGAACTCACAAATACATATGTTACTAATTTAAATCTAACTAAAATATTAAACTTTTAATATTTTAAACATTATAACATAATATTTTAACGATAAATCATTTACAAATGTCATTATTTAAATTGTATTTATACCCATTTTGATACTATATGTGATTGATCATACAATTTTTTTTTTTTATCGTTTAATTGTATCAATATTACTCTAACTAAAGAACTTTAGTTATAAACGTAAACTTTATAAATCAAACTAGGGCTGGGCAAATGGGTATTCGGGTCGGGTACAGGTTCTGTCGGGTATAGAATTTTTATACCCATACAGGTACCTACAAATTTTCGGATCAGGTACATGTTCAAATTTTTCGGGTACAGGTTCGGATACAGGTTTGGGTCTGATCACAAATAATTATACCAAAAAACTCTGGTACAGGTTCGGGTACAGGTTCTTTTACGTTCAATTGTACTTAAAACTATTTTTTCTCTAAAATCTACAAAAAAATAACATATAAAATGAAAATATTTGAATAAAACACAATACAAAACATTTAAAATACCAAATCTAAAATTTAAACTAGTTAAAAATGTGACAAAAAATACCTAGTCCTGGATATACGGGTATTCGGGTCAGGTACAGGTTCGAGTCCTATCGGGTACAGGTTCTGCCGGGTCTACAAAATTTATACCCGTACAGGTAGTTATAAATTTTCGGGTCGGGTACAGGTTCAGGTTTTTCGAGTCGGGTACAGGTTCGGGTATCCGGGCACAGGTTTTTTTGCCCAGCCCTAAATCAAACATTAATGTTTGAATTTCGAAAATCATCATTTTCACTTTTTTATCATTTCTTTGATTTTTTATTTAAAAAGATTTACGTGTCAAAATAAAGAAGAAGATATACATATTAAAACGATATTTTTTAGGGTTTGGTGAACTCAAATAAGCTTGAGAGAATCTTTAATCTGAAATGTATTCAATTTACATTAAAAACCACTTACATTTAATTTAAGTGTCATGGAGATTAAATTTTATAAGATAAAATATATTTATTTATATGAGGGATATACCATTTGATCTGTGTTGTTTCTAATTTCTTCCGTATATAAAGAAAAGCTATGATTTTTTTTCTTGTTTCAAATATTTTAATCTCGCATTTGAAACGGATTAAAATTCTAATGTTTTAATTTACTTTAAAGCGAAACTCAAAACCAAATATATAGTTAATGGTTTCCTATTATGTTCATAGGGTTAATTACACTCACGGACACTTTATTGGTATTTTATTTCAATAGGGACACTTTTTGTTTTGAGAGCACTTTGTGTTGTCTTTGACACACAACTAGATGGAAATACCCTTCATTTAACAAAAAATCTTTTTATAATTAAAATCTATTTTTATTACATTTTATTATTAATTAAATAAAAATATAACAATAACATCTTCTTCTTCTCTAATGGCGATAACAACAAACGCATCAATTTGCCTTCTCTTTCCCACCCAAATCTCAATCGATTCAAACCACATCTCGATCCCATATTTGTCTGTTTCTCTGCCAAGGCCTCGATCGTGTTCGTCTTCCCAAATCGAAGGCGGCGAAATCAAAAGTGGTGCCGAGTGTTTCATGTAGGTCAAGACGAAGACCACAAAATAAGAAAAGACGAAATCAAAGACGGTTGAGGCAGTTACGGTGGCTCCACCGCCTAAAAGTCGATGATCCAAGTAAGATCGGAGACAATGACATACACGCTTTGACACAAGTGTGTCTATCCATGTGCGATTGTCCATGTGTGATTGTCCACGGAGACTACTCTAGTGTATGTGTTATTGTAAGATAGTTGTTTTGAATAAGAATATGAAAACAAAGAAGATGAAGAAAAAGAGTATGAAGTTGAAGGAATGGCAATGGAATTATCCAGATTTTGTTCAATATGAGATTTGTTTGTGTTTGTATGTGGTGAGTTATGCTTGGAATGGTTTTTGTGGACATCAAATGCTGGACACGTTTGTGTGGATATGCTTTGAATGGTTTTAAAGCCAACCTGTGGACTTGCTTACCTTCTTCAATCTTCTCTTCTTTTGCGCAGGCTTTAAGCACAGAGGAAAACGTGAGCCGATTCGGTTCTACAAACTCAGCGTTCATCGTCTCTCATAATCATTTGTGATTAATAGCATGAACATGGTGGAGTTTGAAACGTAATGGAATCATTTGTCATCCACGCAGAGCTATCCACAATACTCTGTCCATGCGTACGTATCTGTGACTTTAATAAGATCAACCTCCTTCAAACTCTTAAGCTTAACACTTGCTAATCGATTACCAAAATCTGGAGGCAATATCTTCTTCTCAGAACACTCCAAATCCACCAAACTTCCAACTCCAGCAGAAGCAGATCGATCTCATTAGCCAAAGAACAAGAAACAATTGGATAAAGACTAAAAAAAGCTTAGCACCAGCTCCGACACGTTCAGTGTATCTACCGATCTTAGAAATTGAGCGGTACGACCCACCAAAAATTGAAGCCCAGCCTTGCTGTTTCGAGATGTGGCTTTCTTTGCCGCATCGAATCCAAGAGGTTTTCCACGACCTGCCATTTCAAATCAACCAAGGACCAAGATTTTATGGAAAAAAATTGAAATTCTTTCTCAACTCATTGGAATTTTTTCTTCCTACATAGAGAATTACACAAACATTTTACAAATTAAGGAGTTAAATAGAGAATTACACAAAGATTTTACAAAGTTATACACTTTAATTTATGGTACATACGTTCACATAGTTATACACTTTAATAAACGGTACGCATGTTCACATAGTTATATAATCAAACATAGTAAAAATACAAGTCATATTTTACAAATTATGTGACAACTAAAATTACTTAACCAGTTACGTCATTACATGTTCATAGCCACAAGAACACGAAACCAAATCATTATAAGACATTTCTTGATAATATGAAGATAATCTTCACCCAGCTTCATACTATGAGATAAAAAACTTATAGTTGGGCTTGGTCTGTCATATAAATGATAGATGTGTGCATCAACAATTGTATGATCTACTCGAAGGAGGACGCATACCATTTGGCATGTCGCTTTTGTCGCCAAATGCAATTTCAAAACACTAGTGGAAGAGTTCGAGTCCCGTATAAGAGGATGTGTTATTTGCCATTAACTGAGAGGTTATATACATATGAGATCTAAATGGTAACGCAATTCAACAAATTCAGCAAATTCCGCAGTTACCATTTAGGTTGACATATTATTCATCAAATTCTGCAATTCAACAAATTCTACAATTCAGCAGAAATTCAGCAAATTCTGCAATTCAGCAGAAATTATGCAATGACCATTTACAAACAGAGGGTTTAAAATTTTAAGATTTAGACTCTAAAAATTATAATTAGTGACATTTTTGCAAATAAACAATCCATAGTGACATTTTTGCAAATGTAACTAAAAGTGGTATTTTTGCAATTTTCCCCTAGATATATATGTAGTGTGATTAAATCTTACTAAATTTGCTTTACAATTCTAAAATAATATTGTAATATTTTAAAAATTAGGTTTACTAAAAAATAATTCAATTTGGATACCAAAATATTATATCATAAATTATGTATATAATTTTATTTTATCAATCTATTAATTTATTTAAGGGGCAATTGCAAAATGTCATTTGTGGTATGTACATTTGTAATAATGCCACTTAAGGATGTCTATTTGCAAAAATGACACTAATTATGAAGTTTTAAAGCTTAAATCTTAAAATTATAGCCCCTAAAAATTTTTTGACCCCTAAAACCCCGTAAACCCTTGAAACTAAACTCTAATACAACATAGTTAACCCAAACATAAATGATATAATGAAATTTGTTTTTTTTTTTAAATGGCATTTTTACAAAGATTTTGAAAATATAGCATTTTTGAAAAATAGTATTTTTTGAAATTTCTCTTTATTTAAGTAATTACTTTTTTCAAAAATTCAGCAAATTCAGCAAATTCTGCAAATTCCGCAATTACCATTTAAGTTTGATTTTATTTTGCAAATTCCGTAAAAAAATCACTAAAAATTCAACAAATTCAGCAATTCAACAGTAATTCAGCAAAAATTCAGCGGTTACCATTTACATCCATGATTTCAATCCTTTCGGAAAGCTTGGGAAGCGATATTCATTGTGGCTTGTGATTGTCACACCTTACAATATGCCTTCATCTTTGTGCATGAAACGAGATTTTTTGTTCCTCAATATTTTTGTTCCCAGTCCCGAACACCTGAAGCATTCCCTTGATATTTTCTTGCAACCATTAATTCATGAGTTGGAAGAATTATGGAAGCATGGTGTTCGAATAAATGAGAAGACAAAAGCAATATCTTGCACACACAAAAACAAACCGTTCACTATCCACCAACCGAAGGCGAGCTCCGACTAAGGCAGATGGCGAGGAGGGAAGAAACTGGCGAGAGAGCCCAGTACGGAGCACACAAAGGGAGAAAAACTCGAGACTGACCCAAACGACAGACTTGCATACGACAACTAGCACCACCTCATCCACAAGCTCTGACCAAGACACACACAAACCTAAACTCCGGTCTTCACAAAGCCCAGATCCGAGATCCGAAACCAGATCTGAAACCAAATCTGAAAGCAAATCTCCATGGAAGAGCTTTGATCGATACCTTGAAACTAAAAACGATGAGATCGGAAAGCAAAATAACTAAATACAGGGGACCCGACGCCGACGCTGAGGAAGCCGCTGGACGCGGGTCCAAACAGGCAAAAAGACGGTGATGAGAACTGTAGATGCGCCTGCTAGATTTTCTCTCGTCAGGCCTCAACGCAAATAATAAAGTTTTTCATGTCTAAAAAAATGTTTTTTTCATTAGCAACAGATATATATTGAGGCATTATCGAATCCGTGCTAATACGCAAGAAGTAAGCATATTAAAAATTATTGATTAAAATATTTAAGTTACAAAAATACTATTTAAACATGGGTTTTAAATCACTAGAGACCAATTATATCATAATTCTTATGTCCTAATTTATATTATGCAAATCCATATATATATGAAAAAATTAGGTAGGCAACCAAAATTGGAGAGGCCAAATTGGAAATGTGACGTAGTTGACTTCAAGGAGAGTAAGAAATGTGGATTCGAATGGGTAAAAGTCGAGATTGTCTCCAAGTGATCCCGCATGTGTTTTCGTTTGGGTGGGAAAGAAATATTGAGTAGAATCTTAAGATAGATTTTATGAAGATATTTTGAGAGGCACTTGTGTGAACGGTGCGAAGCGTGCAGCTGGAAGCGTGTGTGATGAAACAAAAATGGAAGCATTCCGATAAATGAACATGGCGAGATTGGGAAAGAATTTAACCGAGTACAAAATTACTTTTCTCGTTGAAATTTTGTTGTACCCGACAAATTTAAAAGATATCTGGCAAATAATATTTTATCTGGTTTAATCAGAAGTTAGAAGATGTAAATTAAAACTAGACTAAAGCGGTGACGTTCATATATACAACTCAATAGTTACTTGTGTACAACCATAAGCAATAAATTGTGATATCTACAAATAATCAGTACAATTTGTTTGTACATGGTTTTAAACAATAGATATCACACACCAAAAAATTGGTTTAAGCACATTGTACTGTTTAACAAAAGTAAAATTGAACAAACAAAATCAGCCACCTATGAGGCAAAAATAGAAGCATTTCTGAGAAATAATTTTATCGGGTACAAAAATACTCTTTCCAGCGAATCGTGATTTTACATGACTGAAAAACAGTATTATAAACTCGAAACCGTAAAATCACCTAGAAAATAGTGTAGATCTTAGGACAATCCAAGCTTGATAGCAAAAATTTTATCAGGTAAATAGTGTAATGCGGTGCATACGTAATTGAGAAGATGGAAAAATAATTTATGAGATGCGAGAACTTTTTCTGTGAGATAATTTAGCAATTTATTTGGTCGTTCAATCATATAAAAAACATATTGACAATCAATTGCAAATGTCAACTTAAATATTTCAAAATAAGGGTATTTTGATCAAAACTTTTGATGACATGACTCACATAAACAGGTTGATATTATCAATGGTATTGTGGTAAAATCAAATCTTAAAATCGATGTGTAGCATCATGTGAGTCTCCTTTGTTTTGACTTAACTCCTTTGGTTCGCTTAAGTGCAGCAAAAAAGAAAAAGAAAAAGAAAAAGAAAAGAGAGTAGTAGAATTGTTATGATAAAGTTGTAATGATAAATAACATAGTAGAATTGTAGCGAAAGACAGGGCAATGTCAAACATTGTGGTGCTGGACAACGGCGGCGGCCTGATCAAAGCCGGGCAAGGCGGCGAACGTGATCCGGTGACCGTAATCCCAAACTGCCTCTACCGCCCTCTCTCCTCGAAGAAATTCGTCCACCCATCGCCGGGCATCGAGATCGACCTAACCTCCGCCGCCGTCCGCCGCCCCATCGACCGCGGATACCTGATAAACCCTGAGCTGCAGCGCGACATCTGGTCGCACCTCTTCAGTTCGGTCCTCCCCGTGAACCCCGGCTCGTCCTCTCTCCTCCTGACGGAGGCGCCGTTGGCCATTCCTTCGGTCCAGCGCGCGACCGACGAGCTTGTGTTCGAGGACTTGGGCTTCTCCTCTCTCTACGTGGCCCAGCCTCAGTCCCTTGTTCATCTCTACGAAGCGAGCCGTCAACCCGATTCGGTCCTCTCACGAACTCAGTGTAGCCTCGTGGTGGATTGTGGCTTCTCCTTCACTCACGCTGTCCCTGTCCTCCACAATTTCACACTCAATCACGCCATTCGGAGGATCGACTTGGGGGGGCAAAGCATTCACCAATTACTTGAAGGAGTTGGTGTCCTATCGATCTATCAATGTCATGGATGAAACTTTCTTAATGGATGATGCTAAGGAGAAGCTCTGCTTCGTCTCACTCGACCTCCGACGAGACCAAAACCTCATCAAGTCCACATATGTTCTTCCTGACGGCCTCACACATACCAAAGGTTATGTCAAAGCTGCCAATCAGGGAACGGAGGATTCACTGGGGAGAGGAGGAAGGCTGACATGAACAAAAACAACGTACGTCAATTCCACCTCCTTGTTCTTCTTTCTCTCCTCGTCGAGACCCTAAATTCCACCTCCTTCTTCTGCCTGCAGGAGATTGACCTGACAAATGAGCGTTTCCTTGTACCGGAGACCTTATTCCACCCTTCAGACTTAGGTTTGTATCAACAAGAACAAGATGAAGCTTGACGGGAATCATGATGCTGTTTTCTTTCTTATGCACAGGGATGAATCAGGCGGGACTTGCAGAGTGCATTGTCCGAGCTGTAAGCTCATGCCATTCTTACTTGCAACCTGTTTTGTACCAAAGGTGGGATTTTACCTTCTTGGCTTTACTTGCCATTCAATGAGCTGTCTTGTCTAATGTATGGTGCTTTGTGGCAGCGTCATCTTAACTGGTGGAAGCACATTATTTCCGCAACTCAAGGAGAGACTGTGAGAGTAAACTCTTTATATGATGAATCCTGAGTAAGAACTTATTAATCAAGTTCATGTCTTACATATTGCAGAGAACGAGAGCTTCGACCACTTGTCCCGGACCACTTTGATTTGAAGATCACAACTCAGGAGGAGTAAACAAACTCAATCCTTACCTACCAACTCTCTCTTATTTTGCAGCTCTCTTTTTTTTTTTTTTTGTGTGTTCTAAACTCTTATTTTTGCAGCCCCATACTAGGTGTATGGAGAGGGGGTTCACTTTTAGCTTCGAGCCCGGATTTTGAGTCCATGTGTGTCACCAAGGCTGAGTACGAAGAACTTGGATCAGTTCGATGTCGGAGAAGATTCTTTCATTGAGGGCAACAACAAAAAGGATAGAATGTATCAAATGAGTTTCCCTTGTATTTTTCCAATCATATGTCTTTGAGCAACATAATGAAGTAATGCCCAAACAGCCAGGGGAATTTATCTGGTCTTCTTAAATGAATTTTACAACAAAACACTACGCAAAGAGGGTTTAGGGTACAACATACACAAACGTAATCTTTATCTGAATGCAAAACCTGTTTGTTATTGTTCTTCGAGGATGATTTCAAGTGCCTGAGTTTGCAAGCTAAAGAAAGAGTCCGCTTGTGTACTTCCTCATCAATCGATGTAGGGCTGTGAGTCCATGCACAAATGCACCAACTTTCTCTGGTACTGTTGAAAGTATTCACAAACGGCTGCCACATCTTCCTTCCCGGGTTCTAGACCAGGCAGATCTGGCGGTACTCTGCCTTCCCCAGACTCTTCCTCTTGGCTTAATAGCTCGTTTAAGATTTCTGAATGAATCTCCGTACACGCGAGCAAAAACATGGCTACTGTGTCAGGCTGTTGCACCTCTCTGAGAGCTGCAAGCGCCTCTTGCAGGGAACCAGCAGCCACATATAAAATAAGGGCCCTACATCAAACATATAACATAATTAACTTCTTATCATGTGATTTCTTAGAGGAAATTATGTCACCTTCAATTTTCTGAACTTAAAAACAGTATTAGTGGTGAGTATGATACAGTACCGCCAGACATTGTGCTCTGTGTGGAGAAGATGACCAGCCCACCTCTGCAATACCCTGAATAGCGAGAGATAAATTGAACAAGTCACAACGATTAGTAACAAAATCTAGGAAATAAAAATAAGATCCAAAAGTGAAACGGCAAAAGAAAAGACCTGGCATAATCCGATCCTTCTAAATGTGTGGCTGCCAAAGTAGCAGCATCGGTCCATCGTCCAGAATCTTGTAGCTGCATATTAAAAAGGTCCAAAATATTTAGTGTTTAAAAGGTTGTCTGACAGAGTAAAAAACCAGATAAAAAGAAAGGAACAATTTTTATTGAGAAATTCTAAGAACAGAACCGAAACTATGAAGCTACAACTGGGTTGCCCTAATGTAGATAACGAACAGATTATTTAAGAGGAAGAGAAAATAAAAGAAATGGAAAACTCCAACAATCACTCAATATCAAATCCCTCAAACTCCAACTGACTGATTTCTTTCTCACTTTCCTCAATCGCTATCATTGTATATTATTAAAACAAAGTTAAAAAAGTTCCCTAATATTTGATAATCCCAATTCGAAACATAGTTCAGAATACAACGTTTAGTATTATGAAGGAAACAAGGAAGCTAACCTGTGAACAAGCTTCTTGGTGTCTTCCAACCGCGCATAGAAGGTGAATACCAGAGAGGGAATTGTCGGTCCTTACCATGTTGGCTGCAACAACCTACATGTGCAATGGATATGATGGACATATTTTAAAAAAGAAAAGAAAAAGACTACCAAATATGGTAAGGCAGAAACCTTTAGTGCAAGGTCCAGAAGAGATTTAGACACTGCTGAAGAGAGTGCAACAGCTCGAAGAGCATTTGGATAGAAGTATGGAGAATCTGGAGCAGAAGAAAGCAGCAAACTAACAGCAGCTTCCAAATTTCCAACTGAAATTAGCCTAGTCATAAAGGTTACTGAGTGAATTCACTTATCACCGCCACCAGACATAAAGTGTAGAGATTCAGATTCAAAACCTAAAAAGTTATTAACTTTGATATATAAGATTCTGGTCTAGTTTGCAAGCAAAATTTTGATGACTATAATTTAACAAGTAAATTGACGTTCAAGTCTAGAGCATGACTCTTCCAGGTTATATAGCACAAACATTGTGACACCCAAATATGTTTGAACTAACAAAGTGGTCAGTCTCTCTAAATCTCCAATACCAGTTGCCAATAGTCTATGATAGCAAAGATAAACATACATGGTGTATCTATAAATATCGAAGAATACAAAGAATATATTTGCAAGCGAAACGTTGGATATTGAGCATTCATACGAGATCAACACAACCATGCTTCTCACAGATTAAAATTCTAAACTCTGTATCCACACTAGAAAGAGGCTTCTAAAATATATATAGTTTCCATTTCACACCAAAAGCATACCAGAATTTCAGGTAATGGAATGAAAAAATAAACAATAAAGACGAGCTGATGGTGAAAAACTAACTCGTGTACTTGTTTCTGAATGCAATCTTCCCCTTCCAATTTTTCATGCCAAGGAAGACGTTCATTGGCGCGTGTCCATAATTCGTCTTGTTCAAAAGCCATTAATCTAAGTGAACCATCACACTGTTCATGAAAATGTGTAATATAAGCTCATATGCAAATGAAGATATAATGATTTAAACTGACTGCGAACAAAAAAGCCCCATTAAGATAACAGAAAACTACAAAGTAAAAGGAATTCCATCTCCAAAATAGAAATCTCCACTTAAGTATCCCGGTAGAAGGGAATGGCTAGCATGCATGATATTTTGAAAGAAAAGACACATTATTTTGAAACTGACCATAGAATCTATGTTCCTGGCTTCAGGTGCTGATATAACAGTAGATGATATTTTACTCAGCATAGCTGCTTCATCAATTCCTGAGGCCATAGCAGAGGAAGGGATTTTCTGTGGAGACCTTCTCATCAGCTTATACATCAGATGGCGAATGGCTTGAGGCAGTTGCAACCAGAATAGTGCTTCTGAGGTTTCACCAAAAACTGCAGAGGCAAAAGCAAGTCTTGCAGCGCAACCTTTCTTGACAACATCAGCATACAGTTTTGCTCTTTCATCATCCAGCAAGCAACCTAGGATGAAAGAAATTTAGAGCAGGTGAGAAACTAAAGAGAGGGGGTATCTTTTGATACTATACTAAAAAAATGAAACAACCTTCTTTCCGATAAGGTTCTAGTATCTTCAGCAGCATCTCTGGCACTACAGGGTCTCCCAAAGGTGGTAACTGAATCAGGTAACTCCGAAGATCCTTAGAGGATGAAGCCATTCCACGGATCAAATGAGGCCTTTTCTCTAAAGTGGTGCTACACGTATTAAACCAAGATGGTTTAACACCCAACTGTAAAATCATTCGCAGTGCCTGCATGTATAAAAATTAGATACATTGTAAAGAGTAACCATTAATGCAAATCGGAATCTCAATTCCGAGAACCTGTCTTAGGAGAGATTATATAGGCTTATGGAGAATGCAAGACAATAGTATCTTCTGTAAAACATGGTTTTAGAAGTCAACCAAGATTGTGTACCACAAAGATTTCAGAATAAAGAAGTGTAAAGAAAGTTACCAACGCATGTGGTACAGGTAGTAGGATAGGGGAGTACATAGGCATAGGACGAAATCTCTCCTTTACAGATTTAGACTGGGGCACAAAGCCCACCTTCTTTTCATTTCTGCAAAATCCAGAAGAAAAAAGTTGGAAATATAAGAAAGCAAAAGTAAGTGATTGTAGCCAACTCAACCTTGGATCAATAATACTGGCAGATAAGAAACAACATAATATGTTATCTGCCTAACCTAGACATGCCTAGTATAACCTAGGGGCAAGGGTGGCCTAGTTTTCATTCCCTCTAAACAATCCCACCTACACAGTCTTGTGCCAGGGTTTAAGTTCCTTTCTACAACGGGTTAAGGGTGCACAGTCATTTTGTGAACAGAATAAAAAACAAGACATGCCTATTCTATTCGGTTTTAGTTATACGGGGAGAAACAACTGAGAACGGCCTAAAACTTATGTGAACCAGATCAACATGCTGATAAGACACTAATCATAATCTAAAAGCATTTGTGGGACTCTGGATAAAAATATATTTGTTCAATGAGCTGGAATACACGTACATAATAACCTCGACGAGCCGAAAGGTGCTATCAGCTCCAGCAATGCATAGAACAAGTGGATCATTTTTATCAGTTCTCAGAGGCAACCAATCAAGTTCTAGTACAAGGGTGCCAGGAATCTGGGGCTGCAGAAGCGACTGGGCTAAGGGATCTGGTGAATCCTGCAGCAAATGTCATGTCAGCATAAACTGTCACGAAAAGGTTACCGTACGTTGACAGAAACAAATTTAAACAAGTATCAAGAAAATAGTAGTCATTGCAAAATATTAGTACACCCCCTTTGAAAACACATGACACCTGCACAACCTATAGGAAATAGTGAATCCTCTTAAGACTCACAAGATCAAATACAGAGAATGTATTGTCATTAAACAGCACAGCTACACGCCCTCGGCTGCGATCTCCAGCAACAACAGGTGAAAATTTTATTCTACGTATTCCATCTCTGTGACTATTAAATGCAGATGACTGTCCAGTTGTTACATCCCACCATCTTATGTTTCCTGATTTATCTCCCATAACCTGAAAAAAGAGAGCAAAATATGATATCGCATGGAAAAATAAGAGAGAAAACTGGAAGGTGAAAGAAACTAACCACGTGAGGCAAGCGATATGCCATTGCTGTAACCAATCCATCTGAAGGAACAAATGAAGTAGATGGCCATTTTGGTCTAGAAATAGAGGAGGGATCATATATATGTCATTATATATATGTAGGAAATTACACAATAATCAAAGTTCAAGAAGGTGATTGCTAATTTATGTGACAGCGGATGGTAGAAACACTATCAAGCAATTGTCTGCACTTTTCTAAAACTGTGCAACAAAGATCCAACCATTATCTCACAATTTTTTTTTGAAAGAATTTAGTGACTGATGGCATTAGAAACAAATCATAGAACAAGAATATTAGGAGAAAAAGATCTCTACAGCAGGTAAGCAATAATGTGCAATCACTATTTCAAATAATTTTTCTCATTAAGAGTGATATTCAGCAGCAATATAATCTGCATCGTGACAAGGAATTCAAAAGCAAGCTATAAGGGATTGGTACGAAAAAAAGAACTTACGAACAACAACTGAGCTAAAGGAATCAGTTTTACCTGAAATCTCGAATCCTACGTCCTTGGACTTCAAATACCCCAAGGGCACCATTTACGAGTGCAAATGCAAAACTCTCTACAGTTTCTTCATGCGATCCATCCGAGCCCAGAGACACTACATATATGTCAATTACCAACCTTTAGAAGAAAAAATCAACAAAGATTGGGTTATATTCAACATAACACAATTATAATGTCATAAAGATCTCACTAGAGTCTGCTGATGCCATTGCTGAAGTAGTTACTACTTCAGATGCTGAGAGCAATTGTTTGGAAGGACCACCTTGACCTGGGCGTGGGACTGCCGGAAGTGTCCACTCTACTGCTGTAAAAGGAAGAGCTAATGATCTAAGCTACAAAATAAGAAGGAATAACAAACATAAAATGATTGATTAGAATACATAACCTCAAAAAGATTATAAACAAGGAATCTAAACGCCTCAAATGCAATAGTATATCCATAAAAAGAACATTTATAGTTTCTGTTCTGACCCATTAACCATACATTAATTTTTTCTTGAAAGTTTACAAAAATAGACATTAACAAGGCTATAAAGACTTTTTAGCACATGGAAGTGGGAAGAAGAGGCCACATAGAGTTTGTTGCTTTTAAAAGACTCTCCTCTAATTTTCAAAAGCTTTTAATCCCTTCAAGCATAATCAATCTCATTTGGTATTATGATGTTCCAGACCCAAGATGAGCCAATCTATAATGTGGTGCCAAATTATCCCTCACTCAAGCTTTACATGCAAAAAGCATAACCTGATCAAATGTAGAATGGGACATCTTAAGGGAAAAAAAGTCGTATGGATGAACAGTAACATAACGTAAAAGTGCAATTTCTAAGCTTATAAGAATAAGAGATAGAAAAAGTCGTCATCTACTCAGCAAATAATAGTCAAGTAGTAAAAGCAAGATACTTTGGGGTTTGAGCTTACTCACCATGACTGGATGCTTGGTCATTGCCCAAACTTCAACAGGAGCATCACGGAATAGAATTAGAAGATACCTGCAACAAGACAGAAAAAAGATTTTATACGCATCAGAGGAGGTATCTAGAAGCTCTGGGACCCAATTAATAACTTCAACTCAACAATAGTTCTTCATCCTAGAAATAGAAAAGCAGTATCATTTCTGATCAGATTGGCATGTGCCATCTCAAAATGAAACAGATTTTCAATACTTGAATGAGACAATAAGCTTAAATTAATAATGACAAGCTGATAGCTTGAAGTGCATGAAGCCATTCGTTACGTTGTCAATATGCATCATATACTTGAGCAAAAGGAATGACAATAAAATCCAACCTTCCGGAAGAAGAAGTTCTAAGAGCTCTTATGGGAGTACGTTCTGGCTTCTGTAAATCCCGAAATGGTTTATTCAACCCACTCCTTAGGCAGGTAACAACAAGCTTATTTATGTAGCCTCTGTTTTTGTCATTCACCTGAAACCACAAACCGATGCATGCTGTTGGAAGTCAAATCTCAATTCCATTAAATTATTCAATCAGCTAGTGGAAATAAAACTAAACCTAAAACTTTTCTTAATACTGGAAGAGACTAATCCCGAAAACAGAAGAAAGCAATGAGATGTAATATGTTGAACTTTTAAATATATTTGCGCACCTGATTGTAAGAAAATGAAACTAGTCTTGAATTTCCAAGCCACCGAAGGCCCCTAACAACCCCAGTATGAACCGATGTGCTTGCAGCAACAGCATTTGTTGACACATCAACAACATCAATTGTCCCGCTCTGAGTTCCCAAAGCAACTAAAGGAACAGCTGCCGCAGGAATGTTACCCCCTCCTTCATTTCAAATCAACCCGTAAATTAATCAATATAGTTTTCCTAGAAACACTTTTAGCGTCACACATACAAGGAAAAATAAAACTAACTAGCCAGGGTTGCTGTAAGTGAAGGAGTTGGTACAGCAAGCGTAGAGACTGTGGAAGAGAGAAGCTGAAGCTGTCCAACAAGGCTGATCTGCATTGAACGATGTAAACAAGTAAAGGCCCTGTTAAGTGGGAAAAAGATTGATAACTAAGCACGTGTTTTGGAAAACACAAAGATAAAAATGAGGAACCTGCTAATACCAAACTTCTATTCTCTCGGAGAACAGCCATTAATTGACAAAGAACTAGTTAAGTAAAATCCTTCTAGCCACCAACCTTAAATGATAGGTTTGATTTGCCCATGGAGAACGTTGATGTGTGGCCTCTGCTTTGATTTGTAGGCACGACCACTAGTCCATTATCCAGGCCTGAAGAAACTCTTTTCTCAATTGCTCTAGGAAGTACTGGTTCAGAGCCTTCACTACCCATATCCAAGTCTGACATATTTTTCAGAGCATCATCAAGTCCTTCAACACTTACGACCCACTTCCATATTTTACCGTCATCAGATAGCGATATAAAATTTGTCTTAGAACCAAGAAGGCTTTCGTCAAAAAAGTCAAATGGGTTATCTAAATCCACAGAGGAAGTTCCATCTGGGTGAAGTTTTGTAATTGTTTGCATAGTGGAGTCCGTTTGACTGAGGAGAACAGCGAGAGCTGAAGGAGCAGGAATGGGCATTCCAATAGATGGCATAAATTCTTCCATGGTACACATGACATGCACCTGTTCACCTCTGCAATGTTATGGAACCAGCGGTAATTTAGATGAACAACAAGAACAAGAGTATCCAAGTCTAATCAACATAACAAGATAAGAAGTCCTATTGATAAGACGCTTTTGAGCTTTTAATCTCAGAATATGTAACTAGCAATAGTTAAGATGAACAACTAGACAGGAGTTTCCAAGTCTAATCAACATAACAAGATACAAAGTCATAATTATAAGATGCTTTTGAACTTCGAATCTGAGACACTATATAAAGATAGCTAGACAGTAGAACAGCTCAAATATGACCATTATGTATTTACTGGTTCCTTTCCCGGAGATGCAGAACATGACCGGGGATCGAGAAAAGAACTTTAAAATCTAATATCAACCCTATGAATTCTATGACTGCTATGATTTCAACCGGTTGACTTTCTCAATGACTAGCATGAGTCATCAAACCTGAGCTGATATAACTTAGATAGCTTCTTACTTCAGTAAGTATTCCGAATCCAGGCAGATAACTCAAGTCTCTTAACATTACACCATTAACCTTACATCTAATAAAAATTATTCAAAATATAAAGTATAGCTAGAACAGATAATCCAACTTCCCATGTTTTCCTAGTAGAGGAGAGCGTGATTTTTAACTAGCTATTAATAAAATCAGTATTGCCCATCATTCTCTACAGAATGATACTTGTAACATGTGAAGGGTGTTTTACTTCAACCATTCCCTAGTTGACAAGAAAAAGGAAACAATAACTAATCCATGAATGAAGGTGACCGGCAACACAAAACCCTGAAACATCAATGGCTAAAATGAAGCCACCCGAAGGGACAACAAAATCTTACTCTTCCCTACGCCAAATGCTGAGCCTCCCATCAACATGAGCACAATAAAGCAACTCCTTGTTCGGATCCGGCAAGACATCCAGAAACTTGGCGCACCCGCGAGGTAATGGTGTGGCGAAGAGGGCTGTCTCATACTGCAGATCATATACCAACAGCTCCCTGGGAAACGTCACAAACAGTATATTCTTCCAGTGTGGCGAGAAGGTAAATCTGGCGAAGTACAACGGAAATGCCGCCGAAGCAGGCGAAGAAGAAGGAGAAGATGAGGAATTGCCATTGCCATTACTGGCCGCCTCTCTTTCAAGCCTCAGCAGCTCACTGAAATCCGTCTGTATCTGCATCTCCTGAATCACGACGTCATTCTCGGTGTCTCCGAGGACCTTGACCGACAAGAGGAATCCCTTGAGGCCAAGCACGCAGAAATGGCGGGAATCATATGGATCGCGGCGGAGGCAGGAGAGAATCTCTGTCCCCGCATCGTACTTCCAGAAGACTTGGCCGGAAGAGGTGTAGATTGAGAGAAAGGAAGAGCCCGAAATCGCTGCGAGGACATGAGAATCATGGCGGGCCTGAACCCAACAGAGGTCCTGGATGCCAAGTTTGGGATCGGAGGAGGGATTAAGCCAGACTACAACGGAGCGAAGATGGAAGTCAACGAGGGCGACACGGCCGTGGCGGTCGGCAACGGCGAGGAGAAGGTGAGAGGCGGAGGGCTCGGTGGAGAGCAGATCGCGGGGGAGAGGGAGAGGGATCCAGCGGACGGAAGTAACGAAGGGGGAGAGGGCCCCGGGAGGAGGAGGAAGAGGGATAGTGGAGACGAGCTGGAGAGAGCGAGAGTCGACGACAGAGACGGAGGAGCCAGAAGCGAAGGCGAATAGACCGGAGGGACTGAGATCGGCGGATCCGAAGTTGTTGCGGCTGGGAGGACCAGGGAGGGTGGAATCCCAGGTATCTGTTGGTGACGGCTTCGATGCCGCCATTGTTGCAGCTTTTTGCAATCAATGTCTTTGAATTTCTGGTTTCATTTGAAGAAGAACCTCAAGAGCTGTGTTCATCTTCTCTTGCTAACAAAGGATTTCATACAAACAAAACGTAAGTGAAAAGAATAACAACCTTAAGATAAGAAAATAAATGATGACTCGGTTGTTTAATAATTAATAAAATAAGGATTAGGGTTTCCAGAACTATACCTGCGAGGAAGAAACCTGTAAATCGTGAATTAAAGGAAGCGGGAGGAAATTCTCCGGCACGGTGGAGACAGAGGAATCGACCGGATCTCCGACAAGGGGAGAGAGAAGAGAGATTTGGGCTTGAGAACCCGAGAGGCTAATTGGACCTTTGCTAAAAAAATTAAAAAAGAAGAGATAAATTTGTTATATTATCTTTTATCAAATGGATCCGTCTAGTATAAAAATAAGGGTTAGGTCACAGAACTTTCCGCCCAGTTATTGGGCTTTTAAGAACGGCCCACTGTACAAATTTAGAAAAATAGAAGTTTTATATTAACAACAACAAAAAAAAAGAACTTATTCTAAATACTTAAAAAAAATGGAAATATTCTTATTAACAAAAAAAATCTAACTTTCTAAATGTTAATTTAAATCCTTTGTTAACGTCTTTAGGAACTAATAACATCAACTTTTATATAGTATATATTAGATTTTATACCCACACTACGCGTGGATTTGTTGTATCGATATATGGATTTAATATATATTTGGTCTTGCTAGTTTTTAAAGACGTTGACATATATCAATTCAAAAGTATATTGATAAAAAAGTGAAGCAATCATAGAGAATTAGTTAATTATTTTACCATAAATACTAATTTGTACCCATAGTTTCTTGCGTGTGTAGAGAATTATATATACATAATGTTTAGATCTGCTTGTGGCATATCCTTGAACTCTGCTAGTGAGCGTTCATGTTGCAGCATTACCTTTTATGTTTCGGTCAAGGTGTACTAATGGAGCTCAATTTCTTTTAGATATAGTTTTTGAAAGTCGAAAGTTTTGTCTTTTTTGTTAAGCATGTCTTTACCGTGTGCTTTTCAATAGCTCTTCCATAAATTAAGAGAATTGTCCACTTCACAATATATCATCAATTTGACAAATATTTCTCGTAGTATATGAGGTGTAGCCCATCAAATAGTTTCATCCATTGCATCATGCCATTCAGTGTTAGAATCTAGATATATTTTACCCCAAACTGTTAGGATTTCATCAAAACTTCTTGGCCCTTTTAGGTTGTTGATTAATATTCTTAAATAGTTTAACACTCTTGCTGATGATTGGGTATTGACTATTTGTAACGCCCGTGAACCAAAAAGTAGAATTTGGTTGGGTGTGTCGATCGACACAGGTGTGTATGTCGATTGACACGTGTGTTTTGACTTGAGAGAAGTCGGATTTCTGGATGTGTGTCGATTGACACGAGTGGTGTGTGTCGATCGACACGTGGTTGAATTGAACCGACAGGTTCAGTTTAATTGTCCGGTTTGGCGGGGCGGTTAGGGAAACCCTAGGGTTCATATTTAAAGGATGGAACAGACGCGTTGGCCGCGTTTATCAGAGAAAACAGAAGAAAACAGTGAAATTCAGGGATCAGGAAGATTTGGGAGAGTTTTTGAGTGTTCTTGAGGAGAATTGATCTTGAGAGGCTGTTAGAACGAGAAGGGATCTTTGTTGTGGTGATTTCGGGCCTGTGGAGTCGGAATCAGAGGCTGATTCGAGCTGTTCTTCGTGTTCTTCGTCGTTCCTCATCCTTTTCAATCCTTTTCGAGGTGAGTGCGTGATCGTAGGCTTATATAGGTATAAGGAATGGGTAGAATGCGATTATTTGGTGGATTTCGTGTGTTTTGTGAATGAAATTGTGCAGGAGACTCGACGAATCGCGACAGATTCGAGCCATGAGAGGATAGGCTCGTTTCTGGGTTCTACGATGTCGTGTCGATCAACACCAGGGTGGTGTGTCGATCGACATGGGGCATCATGTCGATTGACACCATGGTGGTGTGTCGATCGACATAGTGGAGTCTGTCGATTGACACCTAGAGGTTGTGTCGATCAACACAGAGTTCCTGTTTTGGTTCGTGTTTTCTTGTTTCGTGAATGCTTGTGTATGCTCATCCTGATATTGTATCTATTATTTATGCCTATGTATAAATAGCCTGTAGACGGGATGATCGCGTCGCTGAGTATTTGTGATAGTACTCACGCAACTCTTTTTGCCATGTGTTGCAGGTAAAGAGAAAATGTGATCGTGGAATCATGGCCAGGAAGAAGAGATGATTTAGGGGCTCATGGTTTATTGTTGTTAGAATTGCTAGGTTGCTAGTGATTTCTGGAATTGTTATTGGATTGTTATGGAATTGAACTGGATTAGTAATTTAATAAAGTATGGGATTTATTGATTGATGTTTTATGTTTATGTTAATTGTTCCGCGTTGCTTGTATTGGCCCAATTGAGGATTACTATCTTTGATGATAATAATCTGAAGGGAAAAAAATTTAAATTTTTGTGCCGGATCGTTTCATTTTGGTATCAGAGCCCTTATGGTTCTAGGGCGGGTGCAATTGATTGATTGTGTGATAATTAATTGATTGTTGTGTGGGTATGGAGTCCTACATCATCTCTTCCGAGCCTTCAATGAGATTCCACGGTATGTGTTATTTGATTTTTTCTGTAGTTCTAGTACTTAGTAATCTGCTGGTGAGTGCAGAGTGATGGCTAGAGGTGCTAGAAGCAGAGGTCGTGGGGGCCGTGGAGGCCGAGATGGGCGTGGTGGACGCGGGCGAGGACTGTAGAGTGAGTCAGATGCCGCGAGTGTGGCCCAGGAGACCACGCAGGAGCAGGTGGGAGACTCTTAGGCGTTTTAGGAGGGGTCTGTGGGTGAGACTTCTACGAGTGCCAGTGTGAGGATTGGTGGGGTCAGTGTGGGTCCCGAGGTAGCTGGTGGTGCGGAGGGCCCGGGTGGGGGTGCTCCCGTAGGTATGGCCCAAGACCGAGATGATCACCTGGCGGGTTTGCTAGAGTTGATTCGGGAGTGGTTACCAGGTGGGGTACCGGCTCTGGGTCAGGCTCCGGGAGTTCAACCAGGTGGGGCTGGTGTGCAGCCAGTAGTGGCTGGTGGTTAGCCGGGAGTGGCTGGTGTGCAGCCGGGAGTGGCGGTTGCACAGGAGCTTCCATCCTACCTGAGGATGATGGAGCAGATGTAGAGGATTGGCACCGGGTTTTTCTTTGGTGGTGCCAAACCTGAGGATGCTGATGAGTGGCGGCGGAGGTTGGAGCGTAACTTTCGCTCTATCAGGTGTCCAGAGGGATACTAGGTGGATCTGGCAGTCCATTATCTGGATGGTGATGCGCATCTCTGGTGGAGAGGCGTCGATGCCAGGAGGGTACAAGTCGAGATGGTCTGGGAGGATTTCTTGGCTGAGTTTAATGCCAAGTATTTCCCATAGGAGGCGATGGACCGGATGGAGTCGAGGTTTCTGAACTTGACTCAGGGAGATCGGACTGTGAAGGAGTTCGATGTGGAGTTCAGTCGACTCCTGGTACATGCTGGTAGGGGCATAGAGGACGAGCAGGCCCAGGTGAAGAGGTTCTTTGGGGGAATTTGAGCTGAATTGAGGACTCGCTGCAGGGCGAGTAAGTTCACCACTAGGGCGGAGCTGGTTGAGACTGCTGCGGCGATTGAGGAGGACCTCAGAGAGCAGGCTGTGGTAATTAGTCCACCGGTGCAGCAGCAGCATCAGAGGAGATCTTAGCAGCAGACGGAATCGAGCAGGGGCGGCAAGCCTGCTCAGGGTCAGAAGAGGAAGTGGAAGAGCACTTCCGGGGCCAGTCAGGGTGGACAGGGTGGTCCAGGATGTTTTGGGTGCGGGAGCTTGGGTCACAAGGTGGCGGACTGTCCGAAGAGGAGAGAGAAGCGAGCGACTCAGGTGTGCTATCACTGCAGGGAGCCGAGGCATATCAAGCCCAAGTGTCCGAAGCTTCAGCAGATGGCGGTAGCAGTAGTGCAGCCGTTGGCGGTGCAGCCGTTAGCTCAGATTATAGTGGCATCACGGGTTTTCACTTCGGCGGGGGCGGGCGGTTCTAGTGCCAGACCGATCTCAGGGACTTTAGTTGTGGGCGGATGTGAGTCCCACGTGTTGTTTGATTTGGGAGCTATGAATAACTTTATTACTCCGGAGTGTGCGGAGGACAGCGGGATCCGGAGCGATTCCGGAGAGCAGTCGGGAGTAGTTAAGGTTGCTGGAGACAGGACGTTGGCTACTTTCGGGCGGGCTCATGGTGTGGATGTTCTGGTGGCGGAGAGTCGATGCCAGCAGACTTGGTCATTAGTCCGGTGGAGTTGTATGATGTCATCTTAGGTATGGATTGGTTGGATCAGTACAGGGTCCATCTGGATTGTCATCGAGGACGGGTTGTGTTCGAGCGGGAGACACGAAGGTTGATGTATCAGGGTGTGAGACCGACTTCCGGGAGTCTCGTGATTTCAGCTATACAGGCCGAGCAATTGATTGAGAAGGGCTGTGAGGCGTATCTGGCGACGATAGTGATGCCGGAGACTGTTGGAGAGGTTGCAGTTAGGAATATTCGGGTTGTTCAGGATTTCTAAGACATTTTCCTGTCGTTGTTGGGATTGCCACCGTCGAGGTCGGATCCATTTACGATTGAGTTGGAGCATGGAACGACTCCTATATCTAAGGCGCCTTACCGTATGGCTCCAGCAGAGATGGCAGAGCTGAAGAAGCAGCTGGATGATCTGTTGGGGAAAGGTTTCATCCGGCCTAGTGTTTCACCGTGGGGAGCGTCGGTGTTGTTCGTGAAGAAGAAGGATAGGAGTTTCTGGTTGTGTATTGATTACCAGGGACTTAACCGAGTCACTGTGAAGAACATGTATTCTCTGCCGCGCATTAATGAGTTGTTGGATCAGTTGCGAGGGGCTACTTGGTTCTCCAAGATTGACTTGGCTTTGGGATATCATCAGATTCCGATTGATGAGGCGGATGTCAGGAATATGGCCTTTCGGACAAGGTACAAACATTATGAGTTTGTGGTGATGCCGTTTGGTTTGACGAATGCGCCAGAAGCGTTCATGCGGTTGATGAACGGGGTATTCCAGAAGTATCTGGGCGTGTTCGTGATTATCTTCATAGATGATATTCTGGTGTATTCGAGGAGTCCGGAGGAACATGAGGTGCATTTGCGGTTTGTTCTTGAGAAGCTGCAGGAGCAGAAGCTGTATGCGAAGTTGAGTAAGTGCAGTTTCTGGCAGCAAGAGATGACCTTTCTTGGCCACGCTGTGTCTGTAGAGGGAGTTTCTGTGGATCCGGCTAAGATAGAGGCTATCAGAGGTTGGCCTAGACCGAGGAGTGCCACCGAGATCAGGAGTTTTCTTGGGTTGGCGGGTTATTACCGGAGATTCGTCAAGGGATTTGCCAGTATGGCGCAGTCGATGACGAAGCTGACAGGGAAGGATGTTCCTTTTGTGTGGTCTTCAGCTTGCGAGGAGAGTTTCGGGAAGCTGTAGGAGATGCTGACTAGTACACCAGTTTTGGCGTTACCCGAGCCGGGTGAGCCTTATGTGCTGATGCAGCAGGGGAAGGTTATTGCGTATGCTTCGAGGCAGTTGGGGAAGCATGAATGCAATTACCCTACCCATGACTTGGAGTTGGTTGCGGTGATTTTTGCACTTACGATTTGGAAGTCTTATCTGTATGGCGGGAAGGTGCAGGTATTCACAGACCACAAGAGTCTGAAGTATTTCTTCACTCAGTAGGAGCTGAACCAGAGACAGAGACGTTGTATGGAGTTAGTTGCAGACTATGACCTGGAGATTGTGTACCATCCGGGTAAGGCTAACCTGGTTGTAGATGCGTTGAGTAGGAACAGGGTTGCTTCAGATTAGGAACGGGATATAGAGGCTCTGGTGAGCGAGATTAGTACCTTGAGGTTGTGTGTGATCTCAGAGGAGCCGTTTGGGTTAGAGGCAGCTAACTAGACAGACTTGTTGAGCAGGATTCGAGTTGCTCAGGAGAAGGATCAGGGTTTGATTGATACGTCTAAGGCGGCCGGTTCAGAGTATGTGGTCTCAGCGAGTGGGATGATACTGGTGAATGGGCGGGTTTGTGTACCCAAAGACGAGGATCTGAGGCAAAAGATCCTGAGGGAGGCTCATTCGAGTATGTTATCGATTCATCCGGGAGCTACCAAGATGTATCGTGACCTGAAGCGGTATTATCACTCGGTCGGGATGAAGAGGGATGTAGCTAGCTGGGTTGCAGCGTGCAAGTGTGTGAGCTGGTGAAGGCTGAGCATCAAAATCCGAGTGGTATATTGCAGAGTTTGCCTATTCCGGAGTGGAAGTGGGATATGATTACCATGGATTTCATGACGGGGTTGTCGGTGTCACGGACTTATAATGCGATTTGGGTTATTGTGGATCGTCTAACCAAGTCAGCACATTTTCTGGCCATCAACAAGACTGACGGAGCGGCAGTTTTGGTTAGGAAGTATGTGCGGGAGATAGTAAGGCTGCACGGGGTGCTAGCGAGTATTGTGTCAGACCGGGACCTGAGATTTACTTCAAAGTTCTGGAGGGCATTTCAGGCAGAGATAGGCTCTAAGGTGCATATAAGCACGACGTATCATCCTCAGACGGACGGGTAGTCTGAGCATACGATTCAGACTTTGGAGGATTTGCTGAGGATGTGTGTGTTGGATTATGGTGGTCATTGGGCAGATCATCTGAACCTGGTGGAGTTTGCTTACAACAACAGTTACTAGGCGAGTATTGGGATGACTCCATATGAGGCTCTGTATGGGAGGCCGTGTAGGACACCATTATGCTGGACTCAAGTGGGGGAGAGGAGCATGTTTGGTGCAGACTTCGTTCAGGAGACAACGGAGAAGATCCGTGTCTTGAGGCTGAACATGAGAGAGGCTCAGGATCGGCAGAAGAGTTACGCCGATAGGAGACGGAAGGAGCTGGAGTTTGAGCTGGGAGATCTGGTATATCTGAAGGCAGCTATGTTGAGGGGTCCTAACAAATCCATTTCGGAGAACAAGTTGAGTCCGAGGTTTATGGGTCCGTTCAAGGTGGTGGAGCAGGTCGAACCGGTAGCTTATCGGTTGGAGTTACCTTAGAGTATGAAGGCTTTCCACAAGGTATCCATGTTTCGATGCTGCGTAAGTGTCTACATGAGTCTGAGGAGGTGTTGGCTAGGATTCCAGAGGATCTTCAGCCCAACATGACTTTGGCGGCGAGGCTTGTGAAGATTCTCGAGAAGAGGGTTAAGGTGCTGCGCCGGAAGAGTATACCGTTGGTGAGAGTCGTGTGGGACTGTGACGGTCTTGAGGAAGAGACTTGGGAACCAGAAGCGTCGATGAGGAGGAAGTTCTCGAAGTGGTTCGAGAAGCAAGCGGTGGCTTGAGTTTCTTTTTCTGGTTTTCAGAGTCTGTATTAGCATGTTGCTATGTTGTTGCTGTTCTGTATTTCGTGTTTGTTGTAACGAGTATACATTTTGAGGTTTACTAAGATGAGTTTGCCTTATTAAATGTGTTATAAGATGTGAGTTCTTATACTTTATGACGGGTAGGGTCATGTGATGGCTAGGAACAGAAGTTCTATGCGGCTTAGAGCTTATTCATGTTCTAGGAGTGGCTAGAAATGAGCTTATTCATGTTCTAGGAGTGGCTAGAAATGAGATTGTTCATGTTCTAGGAGTGGCTAGAAATGATATTGTTCATGTTCCAGGAGTGGCTGGAAATGGTAGCTCTATGCGCGTTAGAAACTGTCTATTTCCTAAGGAGAGTCTGGAAAAGAGGTTTTATGTGAGTTAGGATTGTCTTTTCCAGGGACTCTGTGAAACACCCTAGTGATTGAGTTGTTTTGGATGACCACGAGAGGTGATTTCAGTCGACAGGTGCCTAAGATGAATGTTACAGAATGATTGCCCCAGGGGATAGTGGGTCTCCTGGGTATACTTGAGGGGACATTGAGGTTCTCTCCGAGAGGAAAGTGGTTCCCTTGCATATACTTTGAGGGGCCGAAGCCTCTCTAGGGGATGTGTGATTCCTCTGCAGCTGAGCTTGACGGACTGTGTGTCCTGAGAGTGAGAGGGGCTAGAGCATACCGAGAACTGGATGGATGGCGGTCCTGAAGGTGGAGGGGTATGATATACTTCGAGAGCTCAAAGGGTGACGATCCTGAAACCGGAGTGTTGTGTATAAATATGAGTATGAGCAATAGTATCTGTAATGTGGTTGTGAGCATGAGACTGGATGAACTTCGGAGATTGGGAGTGGATTTCAGGTGGTGCTGACCGGGTTGGGTTAGGATTGCAGCCGTGGTGAGACGGTCAATGTGGCTAGTATGAGCCTAGTAGAGCTCGGGGATCAGGTGTGATCTCGAGTGGTGCTGACCGAGGGTCAGGAGAGTGGATGTGGACGTCGAGTCTAGGGTTTTTACTTGTGTCTGGAACCTCATTTCGGACAACTCTGATAGCATATGTAGCGCTGTTGGTCGTACATGTTCTTGTTTGATGGTTGTGCGATCATTTGGTCCAATTTAGGGTCAACGGTTGGTCGTACATGTTCTTGTTTGATTGTTGGGCGATCAATCGGGCAGCCCTAATCCGGACTAGGGGGCGTTGCATCGTTGATGTTCTCGGGTGAATCTGGTCGGATTTTAGTGGGGGAGACGGAGTCACGTGATTCGAGGTCGAATCCGTGTTAGTGGGGGAGAATTGTAACGCCCGTGAACCAAAAAGTGGATTTTGGTTGGGTGTGTCAATCGACACAGGTGTGTATGTCGATCGACACGTGTGTTTTGACTTGAGAGAACTCGGATTTCTGGATGTGTGTCGATCGATACGAGTGGTGTGTGTTGATCGACACGTGGTTGAATTGAACCGACAGGTTCGGTTTAATTGTTCGGTTTGGTGGGGCGGTTAGGGAAACCCTAGGGTTCGTATTTAAAGGATGGAACAGACGCGTTGGCCGCGTTTATCAGAGAAAACAGAAGAAAACAGTGAAATTCAGGGATCAGAACGATTTGGGAGAGTTTTTGAGTGTTCTTGAGGAGAATTGATCTTGAGAGGCTGTTAGTATGAGAAGGGATCTTTGTTGTGGTGATTTCGGGCCTGGGAAGTCGGAATCAAAGGCTGGTTCGAGCTATTCTTCGTGTTCTTCGTCGTTCCTCATCCTTTTCAATCTTTTTCGAGGTGAGTGCGTGATCGTAGGCTTATATAGGTATAAGAAATGGGTAGAATGCGATTGCTTGGTGGATTTCGTGTGTTTTGTGAATGAAATTATGCAGAAGACTCGACGAATCACGACGGATTCGAGCCATGAGAGGATAGGCTCGTTTCTAGGTTCTGCGATGTCGTGTCGATCGACACCAGGGTGGTGTGTCGATCGACACGGGGCATCATGTCGATCGACACGGGGCATCATGTCGATCGACACCATGGTCGTGTGTCGATCGACATAATGGAGTCTGTCGATCGACACCTAGAGGTTGTGTCGATCGACACAGAGTTCCTATTTTGGTTCTTGTTTGCTTGTTTCGTGAATGCTTGTGTATGCTCATCCTGGTATTGTATCTATTGTTTATGCCTATGTATAAATAGTTTGTAGACGAGATGACCGCGTCGCTGAGTATTTGTGATAATACTCACGCAACTCTTTTTGCCATGTGTTGCAGGTAAAGAGAAAATGTGATCGTGGAATCATGGCCAGGAAGAAGAGATGATTTAGGGGCTCATGGTTTATTGTTGTTAGAATTATTAGGTTGCTAGTGATTTCTGGAATTGTTATTGGATTGTTATGGAATTGAACTGGATTAGTAATTTAATAAAGTATGAGATTTATTGATTGATGTTTTATGTTTATGTTAATTGTTCCGCGTTGCTTGTATTAGCCCAATTGAGGATTACTATCTGTGATGATAATAATCTGAAGGGAAAAATTTTAAATTTTTGGGCTGGATCGTTTCACTATTTTTCCTATCATTTTCTCCCGCTTTCGTTCGATTTACACTTTATTGTCGTTGTTCCAGGTAAATCTTCCTAGAAATTCCAAATATGTTAGTTGGCAGGGCATTAGCTTTAGATGTTATGTTTTGTTATCCATACACACAAACAAACATAATAATCAAAGAATATAATGGAAATTGAATAGTTAAACTCCAATGTTTTTAAAAAAATTTGAAAACTGATTTCCCATGGTTTGATCTCACTATTAATACTTGTGGAATGTCGTTTTCTAATCAATAGAGTTTAGCAATAGTGACAGTTAGAATTTGTATCAGAGGTGAACTTTAAAAGTTACCACCATTGATAGACCACCATATGATTCGACAATCCTAAATAGACTTCAATCTTGAAAAGAAGAATGAAACTTTAGTTCGTCTTCAGTTTCGATAAAAGGAAAAAAACATCCCATGGGTGCAACTTGCAATTCCACAAATAATTGTCCATTGTCTCGGACAGTCCACATTTCAGACTAAAAAATAACCTGAAAACATGAGCTCTCCGTAGTAGTAAATTTCGTAAACAAACTCCCCCGTAATAAAAGAAACCAAAATACAGAGAAAATTAAGAACTCATAAAGTAGAAGTAAGAAACCGTGAAAAACCATAAACCCTTAGAAATAATTTCAAAAGAAACCTTTCGATTTATTCTTGTACTAAAACCAAATCATCAAACTTTTAAACATTTTGTCTAGAAAATATGAAAACTAAAACCAAAAAGTAACCGTGAAACAAAATGGAAAAGATCCTCCAAAAAATCCACATTACTTTTAAAAACCAAAAAATATATTATAATAAAGAAAACAACCAACCCAATAGTAACACTGAGACCTCATCAACTCGTCATCTTCTTCATCATCATCAGAATCAGCTTCGTCTTCTTCACCGATGGTCACAGTCTCCATGATCTCTTCTTAATATAAGATCACAAGACTTTTATTGCGGAAGCTTTCAACTATGATCCCTTATATAATAGAAAACTACAAAATATTTGCAAAAATACCACTAATTATGGATTTTTTAAGGGAAAAACGGTAAAAAAAACCCTGAACTATGTCGATTTAACCAAAAAAACTCTGAACTACCTATAAACCTTTTTAATCTCCAACTTCTGTTGACTTGTCTTTTTAATCCCAAACTTTCTTTGACCAAGCCAAATTAACCCCGTCGATCTAATCCTCTGTTCTGCACCTGATTCTTTTGCTCGCCAGACGGACATGTCTTCACTAAAACTTTCATAACTTTCAATCGCACCGTTGGAACGACTTCAAATTTCTTTGAGATGAAATCTAACTCGATTTTATAGCTTGTTTCAAATATTCAGCTAGATCCATCGGTGGAAAAGGCTTCAACGAGTGCCAAAAGTCAGACTAACGTTTTCTAACGGACATGTCTTCACTAAAACTTTCATAACTTTCAATCGCACCGTTGGAACGACTTCAAATTTATTTGATATGAAATCTAACTTGATTTTGTAGCTTGTATCAAATATTCAGCTCGATCCATCGGTGGAAAAGGCTTCAAAGGGTGCCAAAAGTCAGACTAACGTTTTCTAATGGACATGTCTTCACTAAAAATTTCATAACTTTCAATCGCACCGTTGGAACGACTTCAAATTTCTTTGAGATGAAATCTAACTCGATTTTGTAGCTTGTGTCAAATATTCATCTCGATCCATCGGTGGAAAAGGCTTCAAAGAGTGCCAAAAGTCAGACTAACGTTTTATATTAATGCAAAAAACGTTAGTCTGACTTTTGACACTCGTTGAAGCCTTTTCCACCGACGGATCGAGCTGAATATTTGCCACAAGCTACAAAATCGAGTTAGATTTCATCTCAAAGAAATTTGAAGTCGTTCCAACTGTGCGATTGAAAGTTATGAAAGTTTTAGTGAAGACATGTCCGTTTGGCGAGCAAAAGAATCAGGTGCAGAATAGAGGATCAGATCGACGGGGTTAATTTGGCTTGGTCAACGAAAGTTTGGGATTAAAAAGACAAGTCAACAGAAGTTGGAGATTAAAAAGGTTTATAGGTAGTTCAGAGTTTTTTCGGTTAAATCGACATAGTTCAGAGTTTTTTTTGACCGTTTTCCCATTTTTTAAGCCTAAATTTTAAAATTTTAAACCCTTAAAAATGTTTTGATCCCTAAAACTCCTTAAACCCTCCAAACTAAACCCTAATACAACATAGTTAACCCAAACATAAATAATATAATGAAAAAATAATTTTGAAAAAGTGGAATTTTTGCAAAGATTTTGAAAATGTAGCATTTTTGAAAAGTTTCACTTGAAAAGTGGCATTTCTTAAAATTTCTCTTAATATTATGATTGTTTTATTAAATTAAGAATTTTTAATTATATGTGTTTAAACTTATTTAATTAAATCAAATTGTATATATATGTTTTTTTATTTCATATATATATGTATGTTTTGCAATGTTTACATTTTCGTATTATTTTTTTTTACAAAAAAAAATGTAAAATTGAAAAAATAGAAAATTTATTAACTATTTTATTTCATTTTACATTTCCCAAATTTCTAAATAGAAAAGATTATGAATCTTTTAAAAGAAAACAAATTTTAAAAAAATTGAAATTAATTTTTATCGATTGGTTTAAAATAATTTTGGACTTGCTTATTTTAAAATTAGCTATACGTCGACATATACGATTGTAAAAGTATAATGGTAGAAAGTGAAGCAACCGTAGAGAATAAAATAATTAATTTATCATAAAAAGTAATTTGTATTAGGAATCTCTTGAATGTGTAAAGAATCCCCTATATATATTATTTGGGAAGTGATAATCTAAAAACGCTTATGACTCTATATCCAGTTTTAAAATTAAAATAATTATTGACAATGGGCGTGATCCTGCAACTTTGATCCTATAGGATCTAGAAGTTTCAAAAATCATTGGAACAACCGCATCACAAAAAGCTATAGAATAAGTAAGTAGTATATATGTCTAAATATATCATCATTATTGTCTTAGATATTATTGAATTTACATCCTATTGGTGTACGGCAAGAACTCGCATTTATGTGCTAATAGCTCTTTTGTTACCAAATTTATTTACTTTCAAATTTACATCCTATTGGTGTACGGCAACATATTTATTCAATCGATATTAAAATTAAAATATATTAGAAGAACTCAATTTAATTACTTCAAATTTGTTGAGTTTCATTACAGACTGATGATACTTGAATTTTACTTTACCAAGAGGATTAATTTTGTTAAAAATTTACAACTTCCACCGTATATCCAAAATTCTTTAAAAACTTTTCAAACATATTATATAAATATATAAGTTTAGAATCAACTAATTATTATATAAGTGTTCCACATTTAACTAATTTTGTAGTTCTCAAAAAACAAATTTTTTTAAAAAACTTGTCAAACATATTTATTCAATCGACTTTAAAATTAAAATATATTAGAAAAACCCAATTTAATTACTTCAAATTTGTTGAGTTTCATTACAGACTGATGATACTTGAATTGGGATTAATTTTGTTAAAAATTTGCAACTTCCACTATATATCCAAAAAATTTTAAAGACTTTTCAAACTTGTCAAACATATTATATAAACATATAAGTTTAGATTCAACTAATTATTATATAAGTGTTCCACATTTGATTAATTTTGTAGTTCTCCAAAAACAATTTTTTAAAAAACTTGTCAAACATATTTATTCAATCGACTTTAAAATTAAAATATATTAGAAAAACGCAAATTTGACCTTTATTACGACAACAAAGTTCTAGCATTTATAGTTTAACATGTTTTCCCATTCACCTATTTTCATCTTTGCCATATTAACAATCTCTCAACTCTTTTTAATCATTCTCCACCTTCAACTTCAAATCATTAAATTTGTCATCATGTTTGCTTTATAGTATGGGAATAACATAAATATATATATATATATATATATATATATATATATATATAAATTTACTAATAAAATTTGACACTATTTGATTTTAAGATTGTTAAGTAAGATTCAATTTTTCAATTTGCTTTTAACTTTAATATCAATTATTTCATTTTACCTTTTTAAGAACTAAATTGAAAAACTTGTAAAAACTAGCAAAAATCAAATTAAAAAAAAAAAATAGAAATTTTATGTTAACAAGAAAAAGAAAATTTAATTCTAAATGTTGATATGGACAATAGTTATTGGTTTTTTAAAATCCTATGTGGACCACCTTGACATCTAATAGCTTCAACATTTTTCTTTTACTAATAAAAATTGACGCAGTTTGATGTTAAGATTGTCAAGTAAAATTTAATGCTTCTGTTAGTATTAATTATCTATATATTCTATTTTATCTTTTTAGTAATACACTGATTTTCTTAAATGGATTTTTAAAAAAATAGAAGAAATCAAACTTTAAGAAAATAGAAGTTTTCTATTAACAACAAAAAGGAAATTACATTATAATAAATGTTTTAAAAATAGACATATATAACCATGATAAAGATAACTTTATTTTATTTGTTTCGACCAATATATTTCATTTCAAGAGTCTACTTTAATAAATATGATTATTTTATCATCGAGATTTCTTTTATAAATGTCTAATTTACTTTCTAAATTAAAATCGAATATAAGGATTGATATTTCCGTGATTCATAATAAACATACAAATACAAATACACGTTAACAAAATCATAAATAATCATAGTAGACGATGAAAAAGATGAATTTATACAATATTTGGTGGTTATAGTAAATATCTGCATGTATAGTGCATATTTGATTTCTAATGTAATATCCGCAGAATGGAAGAAGAGTATGATTAGTTTGAATCTATTTGTTTTTTGTTCATGAAACAGTTTACTTTCAAGTATGAATAATTATTATATACTTAAAAATTTGTTTCATAACTCGTTCCTTGAAAATAGTTTGTTATCTAATCATACTGTTCTTCTTTATCATAGTGATTCTTTATCATACGGGTCATTTTTACATAAAAAAAATCACTTAATCCTTTAAGCAAACATAATCACTTGTCAAGAATAATAGAAAGTTGGTTCATACCTACAAATATGCTTCCATTCCCAAAACTACCCTTGAAGAGAGACAATTAGACCACCAACAATGGGAGTGTTAAAAAAAATTTCAACTATTGAATATCCACAAAGGGTGTGTTGAATAAATCTCAAAACCTACGTATATTAATTTGTGTTGAATTCTTTCAACAGGTTGAAAAAAAAATATTGGGGTCCAAAACAATAACATGGCTCAAACTGATTGCACCATGCAGGGGATGTGTTGTACACGCGAGAGATACGAGAGTGAGAGAAAGAGAAAACTGACGCAGAACAAAAAAAAAATGGATTGGAACATGTGTCAAAGTATGACTCGTTATTAAAATTCTGAAATTCTTTTATTTCATCCAAATTGTTTAAAATCAATTATTTGATAGTAAATCAAATTATATTTTAATTTTTTTTATACCAAAATTCATCACTTTTCATATTCTATAAATAAAAACTTGTTTCATTTGATTTGGACACACACAAAAATACATCTTTTTACTATAATTTTGTCTAATTATCTTTCAAAAACCTCTTGTTTATAGCTTTAAACATTTTCTTAGGGAAATAGATATCAACAATAACACTCAAAAATCTTTAATTTACACTTTTAACACCAAAAAATATTATATAAAATATTATTTAATTTTCAGTTATTTTAATTTAATTTCAATTATTAATATGTAATCACAAAAAAAAAAAAAAAATAAGAATATGAAAATAGAAAATGGTGGGGGGGGGGGTACCTGGTCATTGGGTTCGAATTTCCTGGCGATGATCTTCTTATCATGATATGTCTTAGTCCTCTCCTTGTATAACTTGGAGTTTTCATAGGCATAATGTCAGATTTCATCCAATTCGTTCAGCTGTATCATCCGCCTTTCTGCAGCAGGTTTGATGTCGAAATTGAACAACTTCACTGTCCATGCTACCTTGTGTTCCAACTCCACTAGAAGATGACATGCTTTCCCGTAAGCAGATGAAATGGCGTAGTTCCCAGAGGCGTTTTGAAAGCCGTCCTGTAAGCCCAGAGCGCATCATCGAGCTTGGTAGACCAATCCTTCCTTGTAGAATTGACTGTCTTATCCAGAATCTCCTTGATCTGCCTGTTCGATACCTCAACTTGCCCACTTGTCTGAGGATGATAAGTGTAACGCCAGTGAACCAAAAAGTGGATTTTGGTTGGGTGTCGATCGACACAGGGTGTGTGTGTCGATCAACACGAGTGTTTTGGACTTATGAGAAATCGTGTTCTGGGTGTTGTGCCGATCGACACGAGTTGAAATTGGATAGATCAACTAAAATTAGATATCATAGGTTGTTTAATAGATGCAAAAGTATTATTAATAACCTGAAATAATCTTAGATGAGCAAAATTACTTATTCGCAAAGAAATTTGGTTTAGCAATTTTGTGAGCAATTAAACTTGAACTATAAAGCTTGATTTAATTCTCTAGGTTCGCAAAGAAATTTGGGATTTAGGAATCTAATCATAGATAGTCTCTGCAACGAAAGTTGATTGATTTTATTCGTGTTTATGTTCTAGAACGGTTCTAAATAAATTCCTACGGTTTAAATAGATCTGTGTCGATCGACACGAACCTGTGTGTCGATTGACACAGTCGAATTTCAAATCATCCCTACGAATTATCCAAGGCCTAACCTTTGTCTAAATTGAATTCTAAAACCTTGATAATCATTTTATTCGTTTGCCTACTGTTTTTATTCATTCACACATATTTACTTAGCAAAATTTGAACTCACGAATTAGTTGTGTTATTCGATTCCCTGTGGATTCGACCCCTAAGTACTACATCGTTCTCTTAATTTGAGAGAGTAGCTCAGGGCAAATTTGAGCATATCATTTAGTAACTCAATAAAGTATGAGATTTATTGATGAGTTCTTGATTATTGATTGTTTTATTGTTTTCCGCATGTTGAGTAGTTGACCGTTGAGGATTATCATTTGTGATAATGATAATCCGAGTTTTTAATTGGAAAATTTTTAAACTTTTGGGTCGGATCGTTCCATTCCGGAGTGGAAGTGGGATATGATTACCATGGACTTCATGACGAGGTTGCCGGTGTCATAGCCGTATGATGTGATTTGGGTTATTGTGGATCGTCTAACCAAGTCTGCACATTTTCTGGTCATCAAGAAGATCGACGGAGCGACGGTGTTGGCTAAGAAGTATGTGCGGGAGATAGTGAGGCTGCACGGTCATTGGGTACCTGGTCAATGGGTTCGAATTTCTTGGCGATGATCTTCTTATCATGATATGTCTTAGTCCTCTTCTTGTATAACTTGGAGTTTTCATAGGCACGATGTCAGATTTCATCCAATTCGTTCAGCTGTATCATCCGCCTTTCTGCAGCAGGTTTGATGTCGAAATTGAACAACTTCACTGCCCATGCTGCCTTGTGTTCCAACTCCACTAGAAGATGACATGCTTTCCCGTAAGCAGATGAAATGGCGTAGTTCCCAGAGGCGTTTTGAAAGCCGTCCTGTAAGTCCAGAGCGCATCATCGAGCTTGGTAGACCAATCCTTCATTGTAGAATTGACTGTCTTTTCCAGAATCTCCTTGATCTGCCTGTTCGATACCTCAACTTGCCCACTTGTCTGAGGATGATAAGTGTAACGCCAGTGAACCAAAAAGTGGATTTTGGTTGGGTGTCGATCGACACAGGGTGTGTGTGTCGATCAACACGAGTGTTTTGGACTTATGAGAAATCGTGTTCTGGGTGTTGTGCCGATCGACACGAGTTGAAATTGGATAGATCGGTTTGGTTCCAATTGTCCGGTTCGGCAGACTGGTTTAGGGAACCCTAGGGTTCGGTATATAAGCGTGAGCAGTCGCTTTATTTGCGTTTTTGGCCAAAAATCTGAGAGAAATCAGAAGGGTTGAAAGAAAAATCAGAAATCAGAAGTTTTGGGTGATTTTGGGGAGTTTTCTTGAGAGGGATTGTGCCTGAGGCTTGAGGAACGAGAAGGGAACCTTGCTGTAGTGATTTCGGGTCTGTGGGGACGAAATTAGAGGCTGTTTGTGGTTGTTTTTTGTGTGTTCTTTGCATTCTTCGTGAAACCTCATCCTTTTTCTTCTCGAATCAAGGTGAGTGCGTGACAGTAGGTTTATCTGGGTTAAGCATTGGATAGATTATGTTTGTTTGTGTTTGTTGGATTGGTTTCTGTGTGTTTGGTGCTTGGATTTTTGCAGAGGATCGACAAATCGCGATGGGATTCGAGCCATGAGAGGATAGGCTCGTTTCCTGGGTTCTGCGATGTCGTGTCGATCAACACCATGGTGGTGTGTCGATCGACACGGGTGCATGTCGATCAACACCATGGTGGTGTGTTGATTGACACGGGTCCAGTGTATTGATCGACACCTAGTGGTTGTGTCGATCAACACAGTGCTTTTGTATTGGTTCGTGTTGATTGTTGTTTCGTGTATGCTTGTTGTATGCTCATCCAGGTATTGTATCTCTCGCTTATGCCTGTGTGTATAACCTGTAGACGGGATGACCGCGTTGATGAGTATTTGTGATAATATTCACGTAACTCTTTTTGCTATGTGTTGCAGGTAAAGAAAAAATGTGATCGTGGAATCATGGCCGGAAAGAGGAGATGATCTAGTGTCTCGGTTTCGTGGTCTTTGAGTTAGAACTGCTAGGTTGTTAGTAATTCTGGAACCTGTTATTGATGTTGGATGATTTGGATTCTATTGGATGTTGTAATTGGAATTGAATTGGTTGGTTATTGTATTGGTTTAGTAACTCAATAAAGTATGGGATTTATTGATGGGTTCTTGATTATTGATTGTTTTATTGTTTTCTGCATGCTGAGTAGTTGATCGTTGAGGATTGTCATTTGTGATAATGATAATCCAAATTTTTAATTGGAAATTTTTTAAAATTTTGGGTCGGGTCGTTCCATTCCAGAGTGTAAGTGGGATATGATTACCATGGACTACGTGACGGGGTTGCCGGTGTCATAGACGTATGATGCAATTTGGGTTATTGTGGACATCAACAGGTTCATTCTCTCTTGCGATTTTGCATAATATCTCGCACCCGGAGTCTATGGTAACCCTAAACACTTTTAACCTCACCACTAAAATCAGCCTTTCCCAATACCTAGCCCGTCATCCTTGAATGATATTCTTGATGATAAGTTTTCACTAAATCTAAGAGAGTAGAAAGAGTCAATTGAGTTGAAATTGAGATTTTTGCAGGGACAGAGATTTAAAGTATGGCTATGTTGCGAATTCATGATGGAAGAAGATGACAACGTCTATGAGCTAATATTGTTTCATGTGGATTACAGGTTTAGAATTTGATGCAACGATCCAAAAGATATGTGAGTTCCTCCGAATTTCAAACCTCTTCTCAATTCTTGACTATTGTTTGCTTGAGGACAAGCAAAAGATAAGTCTGGGGGAGTTGATATACCCTATATTTTACCATTTTTTCTATCTATTTTAGTATGGTTTTTATATATATTAATAAAGCTTTTGAGCCAAAAGAGGTAGTTTTCTCGTATATGTAGATTTTAAGGACTTAACAGGTTTTATCATCAAAAGGATGTAAAAAGGAGCAAAAAGAGTATCATCTATGATGCAGCTACTTATCCAAGTCAAAGAAACCAAGCCAAGTCACTTTATCTTGAAGATAATGCACATTCCCCTACTGGACAGAACGCATATGCCAAAATTTTGCTGACAAACGGAGGAACAAATCATTTGGGAATTTAATGAAACTTGGTTTGGAGATATCCCTTTGAGTTAGATTTCCAATGGAGTTGGAATTTAATCAATTGGAGCTGTACTTTAGAAGATACACCCAAAACACTGAGGACATCTCAAACTGCCTTCGAAGTGAAGTTAGTGCAAAATGGAGCCAAGAACCAGGCCAGGCCATGGGCCGATATCCAGCCTTTGTATGACCTTCTAGAAGCTCCCTAGAAGCTTCCAATATCGGTCACGAAGCTTGATCCTTATCCTGACCGAAATTGCCTCAATTTTTGACCTGAAAAGACGTAATTGCCCGAAGAAGCCCTAACCGACTTAAGCCTCCTTAACCCCTATATATACTTGCTTTTAGCCTCTCTAGGAACTTAAGCAGCCGGCCTTAACAATCTAAATCAATACCTAAACAATGTATTTCGTTTATCTCTTGTTCTTCATGTTTATTTGATTCTAGAAGCTTTTAAGGACAGGTTGATCTTTGCCCTATTGCAAAGAGATGATATCTAATTCCTTATGCTTAGATAGATCAACGAATTATACTGTCTATGTACTTTACTCTCGCTGCTACGTGTTGCAAAACATGTTAGAGTTATAGCTTTGATTTGATTTCTATTCATTCTCTTAATTCTATGTTTTTACGCATTTAATCGTTTAGGGATTTATTCTAGAATTGATTTTTCATCTTTATTTATACTCAAAGCATGAATTGGCTTAGCTATCCAAGGACTGATCTTAGGTTGATATACTTTCCAAAAGCTTGTTATATCTCCGGACCTAGTATTCGATGAGCTAGAAACCTTAACAATTCGAAAGGTTAGTTAAGGAGTTTAGTGAACAATCAATCTTGACCAATAATGCATGTTTTCACCTTATAATAACCTGCGATAGTTGAGTCTATTAGGGTGTAAAACGTAGATGGTTAGTTACTTCACGATAGTGGGATGACCTTACCTTAGTGATATGAGTTCTAGAACAACTAGTACTAAGACCTTAAATCGATTGCTTGTGTTTGCATATGTTTTATGAACTGTTTGATTTCTAATCTTAATTGATATCTATCCCTTTTACTTTTATTGCTTTGTTATTTGCTTCCATAAAACCCCAAAACCAAATAATATTTTCCCTTAGCTTAATCCGAATCATAGAGGTTTGTAGCGCATTCATCACTTAGTCCTCAGTGGATCGACCCCTAAGTACTACAATTGTCTTAACTGTGCACTTGCAGTTCCATAGGGTTATAAATTTAAAGACCTCATTGCATAAACCCTACATGAAAGTTTTATGCACATCACTCAATAAAGTATGAGATTTATTGATGGGTTCTTGATTATTGATTGTTTTATTGTTTTCCGCTTGCTGAGTAGTTGACCATTGAGGATTGTTATTTGTGATAATGATAATCCGGGTTTTTAATTGGAAATTTTTTAAACTTTTGGGTCGGGTCATTCCATTCCGGAGTGGAAGTGTGATATGATTACCATGGACTTCGTGACAGGGTTGGGGGTGTCATAGACGTATGATGCGATTTGGGTTATTGTGGATCGTCTGAGCAAGTCTGCACATTTTCTGGTCATCAAGCAGATCGACGGAGCGGCGGTGTTGGCTAGGAAGTATGTGCGGGAGATAGTGAGGCTGCACGGGGTGTCAGCGAGTATTGTGTCAGACAGGGATCCAAGGTTTACTTCAGAGTTGTGGAGGGCATTTCAGGCTGAGATGGGCACAAAGGTGCATATGAGCACAATGTATCATCCTCAGACGGATGGACAGTCTCAGAGGACGATTCAGACATTGGAGGATTTGCTGAGGATGTGTGTGCTGGATTATGGTGGTCATTGGGCAGATCATCTAAACCTGGTAGAGTTTGTGTACAACAACAATTACCAGATGAGTAGTGGGATGGTTCCATATGAGGCTCTGTATGGGAGGCCGTGTAGGACACCATTATGCTGGACTCAAGTGGGGGAGAGGAGCATGTTTGGTGCGAATTTTGTTGAGGAGATGACGGAGAAGATCCGTGTCTTGAGGCTGAACATGAGAGAGGCTCAGGATCAGCAAAAGAGTTACGCCGATCGGAGACGGAAAGAGCTGGAGTTTGAGCTGGGAGATCTGGTGTATCTCAAGGCAGCTATGTTTATGGGTCCTAACAGATCCATTTCAGAGAATAAGCTAAGTACAAGGTTTATGGGTCCGTTCAAGGTTGTGGAGCAGGTCGGACCGGTAGCTTATCGGTTAGAGTTATCTCAGAGTATGAAGGTTTTACACAAGGTCTTCTATGTTTTGATGCTGCGGAAGTGTCTACATTAGTCTGAGGAGGTGTTGGCTAGGATTCCGGAGGATCTTCAGCCCAACATGACGTTGGCGGCGAGACCTGTGAGGATTCTCGAGAGGAGAGTCAAGGTGCTGCGTCGAAAGAGTATACCGTTGGTGAGAGTCGTGTGGAATTATGACGGTATTGAGGAGGAGACTTGGGAACCAAAGGCGATGATGAAGACGAAGTTCTCGAAGTGGTTCGAGAAGCAAGCGGTGGCTTGAGTGTCTTTTCTGGTTTTCAGAGTTGTTTAGCTTGTGGCTATGAGATGTATGTATTTTTGTTTTGATGATGTTGTAACGATTATATATTTGAGATTTAATAAGATGAGTTTTCCTTATTAAATGTGTTATAAGACGTGTGTTCTTATGGTATAACTGGTGGAGTCGTGTGATGTGATGACTGGTAGGTCATGTGGAGGTCTAGCGATAGAGTTCTATGGAGTTAGAATTTGTCTATCGGCTAGAAAGGCTAGAAATGGAAGTTCTATGTGAGTTAGGGCTGTCCACGTTCTAGGAGGATTATCTGGGGATGAGGTTCTATGTGAGTTAGGACTTGTGATTCCTTGGATGACGCTGGGAAATAGGGGTTTTATGTGGGTTAGAGCCTGCCTATTTCCTATGGGGAGTCTGGAATAGAAGTCTTATGTGAGTTAGGACTGTATTTTCCAGGAACTCTGGGGAACACCCGGGAGATTTGGGTTGTGCCGGATGGCCTAGTGATTGGCCATGGCGCTGGGAAATAGAGGTTTTATGTGAGTTAGGACCTGTCTATTTTCTAGGGGAAGTTTGGAACATAAGTCTTATGTGAGTTAGGATTGTCTTTTCCAGGGACTCTGTGTAAACACCCTAGTGATTGGGTTGTTTCGGATAACCACGAGAGGTGATTTCGGTCGGCTGGTGCTTATAATGCATGTTACAGAGAGATTGCTCCAGGGGATGTGTGATTTTCCTAGATATACTTGAGGGAACAGTGAGGTTCTCTCCAAGAGATGTGTGATTCTCCTGCATATACTTTGAGGGGCCGAAACCTCTCCAAAGGATGTGTGATTCCTCTGCAGCCATAGCTTGACGGACTGTGTGTCCCGAGAGTAGGGAGGGCTGAAGCATACCTAGAGCTGGATGGAATGCAGTCCTGAAGGCAGAAGGGGTATGATATACATCGAGAGCTCAAAGGGTGACGATCCTGAGAGCGGAGTGGTGTATATAGATATGGGTATAAGCAATAGTGTTTGTAGTGTGATTATAAGTATGAGACTGGATGAACTTCAGGGATCAGGAGTGGATCTCAGGTGGTGCTGACTGGGTTGGGGTCAGTATTGCAGCAGTGGTGAGATGGTGCAATGTGGCTAATATGAGACTAGTAGAGCTCGGGGATCAGGTGTGATCTCGAGTGGTGCTGACCGAGGGTCAGGAGAGTGGATGTGGATGTCGAGTCTAGGGTTTTTACTTGTGTCTGGAACTTTGGTTCGGACGACTCTGGAAGCATATGTAGCGCCGTTGGTCGTGCATGTTCTTGTTTGATTGTTGCGCGATCATTTGGTCCAATTCGGGGCAACTGTTGGTCGTGCACGTTCTTGTTTGATTGTTGGGCGATCAAACGGACAGCCTTGATCCGGACCAAGGGGCGTTGCACCATTGATGTTCCCAGGTGAATCTGGTCGGGTTTTAGATGGAAGTGTTAACCTTAGTGAGACGGAGTCACGTGATTCGAGGTCGAATCCGTGTTAGTAGAGGAGAATTGTAACGCCCGTGAACCAAAAAGTGGATTTTGGTTGGGTGTCGATCGACACAGGGTGTGTGTGTCGATCGACACGAGTGTTTTGGACTTATGAGAAGTCGTGTTCTAGGTGTTGTGTCGATCGACACAAAGGAAGGTGTGTCGATTGACACGAGTTGAAATTGGACCGATCGGTTTGGTTCTAATTGTCTGGTTCGGTGGATTGATTTAGGGAACCCTAGGGTTCGGTATATAAGCGTGAGCAGTTGCTTTTGTTGCATTTTTGGCCAAAAATCTGAGAGAAATCAGAAGGTTGAGAGAAAAATCAGAAATCAGAAGTTTTGGGTGATTTTTGGGAGTTTTCTTGAGAGGGATTGTTCCTGAAGCTTGAGGAACGAGAAGGGACATTGCTATGGTGATTTCGGGTCTGTGGGGATGAAATCAGAGGCTGTTTGTGGTCGTTCTTCGGTTGTTCTTCGCATTCTTCGTGAAACCTCATCTTTTTTCTTCCCGAATCGAGGTGAGTGCGTGACAATAGGTTTATCTGGGTAAAGGATTGGATAGATTATGTTTGTTTGTGTTTGTTGGATTGGTTTCTGTGTGTTTGGTGCTTGGATTCGTGCAGGGGATCGACAAATCGCGATGGGATTCGAGTCATGAGAGGATAGGCTCGTTTCCTGGGTTCTGCGATGTCGTGTCAATCGACACCATGGTGGTGTGTCGATCGACACAGGTGCATGTCGATCAACACCATGGTGGTGTGTTGATTGACACGGGTCCAGTGTATCGATCGACACCTAGTGGTTGTGTCGATCAACATAGTGCTTTTGTATTGGTTCGTGTTGATTGTTGTTTCGTGTATGCTTGTTGTATGCTCATCCTGGTATTTTATCTCTCGCTTATGCCTGTGTGTATTACCTGTAGACGGGATGACCGCGTCGATGAGTATTTGTGATAATATTCACGTAACTCTTTTTGCTATGTGTTGCAGGTAAAGAATAAAATGTGATCGTGGAATCATGGCCGGGAAGAGGAGATGATCTAGTGTCTAGGTTTCGTGGTCTTTGAGTTAGAACTGCTAGGTTGTTAGTAATTCTGGAACCTGTTATTGATGTTGGATGATTTTGATTCTATTGGATGTTGTTATTGGAATTGAATTGGTTGGTTATTGTATTGGTTTAGTAACTCAATAAAGTATGGGATTTATTGATGGGTTCTTGATTATTGATTGTTTTATTGTTTTCCGCATGCTGAGTAGTTGACCGTTGAGGATTGTCATTTGTGATAATGATAATCCGAGTTTTTAATTGGAAAATTGTTAAACTTTTGGGTTGGGTCGTTCCATTCCGGAGTGGAAGTGGGATATGATTACCATGGACTTCATGACGGGGTTGCCGGTGTCATAGACGTATGATGTGATTTGGATTATTGTGGATCGTCTGTCCAAGTCTGCACATTTTTTGGTCATAAAGAAGATCGACGGAGCGGCGGTGTTGGCTAGGAAGTATGTGCGGAAGATAGTGAGGCTGCACGGTAATTGGGTACCTGGTCATTGAGTTTGAATTTCCTGGCGATGATCTTCTTATCATGATATGTCTTAGTTCTCTCCTTGTATAACTTGGAGTTTTCATAAGCATGATGTCAGATTTCATCCAATTCGTTCAGCTGTATCATCCGCCTTTTTGCAGCGGGTTTGATGTCGAAATTGAACAACTTTACTGCCCATGCTGCCTTGTGGTCCAACTCCACTAGAAGATGACATGCTTTCCCGTAAGCAGATGAAATGGCGTAGTTTCCAGAGGCATTTTGAAAGCCGTATTGTAAGTCCAGAGCGCATCATCGAGCTTCGTAGACCAATCCTTCTTTGTAGAATTGACTGTTTTTTCCAGAATCTCCTTGATCTACCTGTTCGATACCTCAACTTGCCCACTTGTTTGAGGATGATAAGTGTAACGCTAGTGAACCAAAAAGTAGATTTTGATTGGGTGTCGATCGACACAGGGTGTGTGTGTTGATCGACACGAGTGTTTTGTACTTATGAGAAATTGTGTTCTGGGTGTTGTGTCGATCGACACGAGTTGAAATTGGACCGATCGGTTTGGTTCCAATTGTCCGGTTCGGCAGATTGGTTTAGGGAACCCTAGGGTTCGGTATATAAGCGTGAGCAGTCGCTTTTATTGCGTTTTTGGCCAAAAATCTGAGAGAAATCAAAAGGGTTGAGAGAAAAATCAGAAATCAAAAGTTTTGGGTGATTTTTGGGAGTTTTCTTGAGAGGGATTGTGCCTGAGGCTTGAGGAACGAGAAGGGAACCTTGCTGTAGTGATTTCGGGTCTGTGGGGACGAAATCAGAGGCTATTCGTGGTTGTTCTTCGTGTGTTCTTCGTGTGTTCTTTGCATTCTTCGTGAAACCTCATCCTTTTTCTTCCCGAATCGAGGTGAGTGCGTGACCGTAGGTTTATCTGGGTAAAGCATTGGATAGATTATGTTTGTTTGTGTTTATTGGATTGGTTTGTGTGTGTTTGGTGCTTGGATTCGTGCAGGGGATCGACAAATCGCGATGGGATTCGAGCCATGAGAGGATATGCTCGTTACCTGGGTTCTGCGATGTCGTATCGATCAACACCATGGTGGTGTGTTGATTGACACGGGTGCATGTCGATCAACACCATGGTGGTGTGTTGATTGACACGGGTCCAGTGTATCGATCGACACCTAGTGGTTGTGTCAATCAACACGGTGCTTTTGTATTGGTTCGTGTTGATTGTTTCGTGTATGCTTGTTGTATGCTCATCCTGGTATTGTCTCTTTTGCTTATCCCTGTGTGTATAACCTGTAGACGGGATGACCGCATCGATGAGTATTTGTGATAATATTCACGTAACTCTTTTTGCTATGTGTTGCAGGTAAAGAAAAAATGTGATCGCGGAATCATGGTCGGGAAGAGGAGATGATCTAGTGTCTCGGTTTCATGGTCTTTGAGTTAGAACGGCTAGGTTGTTAGTAATTCTGGAACCTGTTATTGATGTTAGATGATTTGGATTCTATTGGATGTTGTTATTAGAGTTGAATTGGTTGGTTATTGTATTGGTTTAGTAACTCAATAAAGTATGAGATTTATTGATGGGTTCTTGATTATTGATTGTTTTATTGTTTTTCGCATGATGAGTAGTTGACCGTTAAGGATTGTCATTTGTGATAATGATAATCTGGATTTTTAATTGGAAAATTTTTAAACTTTTGGGTCGGGTCGTTCCATTCCGGAGTGGAAGTGGGATATGATTACCATGGACTTCGTGACAGGGTTGCCGGTGTCAAAGACGTGTATGATGTGATTTGGGTTATTGTGGATCGTCTGACCAAGTCTGCACATTTTTTGGTCATCAAGAAGATCGACGAGCGGCGGTGTTGGCTAGGAAGTATGTGCGGAAGATAGTAAGGCTGCATGGTCATTGGGTACCTGGTCATTGAGTTTGAATTTCCTGGTCATTTAGTCCTCTCTTTGTATAACTTGGAGTTTTCATAGGCATGATGTCAGATTTCATCCAATTCATTTAGCTGTATCATCCGCCTTTCTGCAGCAGGTTTGATGTCGAAATTGAACAACTTCACTGTCCATGCTGCCTTGTGTTCCAACTCCACTAGAAGATGATATGCTTTCCCGTAAGCAGATGAAATGGCGTAGTTTCCAGAGGCGTTTTGAAAGCCGTCCTGTAAGTCCAGAGCGCATCATCGAGCTTGGTAGACCAATCCTTCTTTGTAGAATTGACTGTCTTTTCCATAATCTCCTTTATCTGCCTGTTCGATACCTCAACTTGCCCACTTGTTTGAGGATGATAAGTGTAACGCTAGTGAACCAAAAAGTAGATTTTGATTGGGTGTCAATCGACACAGGGTATGTGTGTCGATCGACACGAGTGTTTTGAACTTATGAGAAATTGTGTTCTGGGTGTTGTGTCGATCGGCACGAGTTGAAATTGGACCGATCAGTTTGGTTCCAATTGTCCAGTTCGGCAGACTGGTTTAGGGAACCCTAGGGTTCGGTATAAAAGCGTGAGCAGTCGCTTTTATTGCGTTTTTGGCCAAAAATCTGAGAGAAATCAAAAGAGTTGAGAGAAAAATCAGAAATCAAAAGTTTTGGGTGATTTTTGGGAGTTTTCTTGAGAGAGATTGTGCCTGAGGCTTGAGGAACGAGAAGGGAACCTACTGTAGTGATTTCGGGTCGGTGGGGACGAAATCAGAGGCTGTTCGTGGTTGTTCTTCGTGTGTTCTTTGCATTCTTCGTGAAACCTCATCCTTTTTCTTCCCGAATCAAGGTGAGTGCGTGACCGTAGGTTTATCTGGGTAAAGCATTGGATAGATTATGTTTGTTTGTGTTTGTTGGATTTGTTTCTGTGTGTTTGGTGCTTGGATTCGTGCAGGGGATCGACAAATCGCGATGGGATTCGAGCCATGAGAGGATAGGCTCGTTTCCTGGGTTCTGCGATGTCGTGTCAATCGACACCACGGTGGTGTGTCGATCGACACGGGTGCATGTCGATCAACACCATGGTGGTGTGTTGATCGACACGGGTCCAGTGTATCGATCGACACCTAGTGGTTGTGTCGATCAACATAGTGCTTTTGTATTGGTTCGTGTTGATTATTTCGTGTATGCTTGTTGTATGCTCATCCTGGTATTGTATCTCTTGCTTATGCCTGTGTGTATAACCTGTAGACGGGATGACCGCATCGATGAGTATTTGTGATAATATTCACGTAACTGTTTTTGCTATGTGTTGCAGGTAAAGAAAAAATGTGATCGTGGAATCATGGCCGGGAAGAGGAGATGATCTAGTGTCTCGGTTTCGTGGTCTTTGAGTTAGAACTGCTAGGTTGTTAGTAATTCTGGAACCTGTTATTGATGTTGGATGATTTGGATTCTATTGGATGTTGTTATTGGAATTGAATTGGTTGGTTATTGTATTGGTTTAGTAACTCAATAAAGTATGGGATTTATTGATGGGTTCTTGATTATTGATTGTTTTATTGTTTTCCGCATGCTGAGTAGTTGACCGTTGAGGATTGTCATTTGTGATAATGATAATCCGGGTTTTTAATTGAAATTTTTTTAAACTATTAGGTCGGGTCGTTCCATTCCGGAGTGGAAGTGGGATATGATTACCATGGACTACGTGACAGGGTTGCCGGTGTCTTAGACGTATGATGCGATTTGGGTTATTGTGGATCGTCTGAGCAAGTCTGCACATTTTCTGGTCATCAAGCAGATCGACGGAGCGGCGGTGTTGGCTAGGAAGTATGTGCGGGAGATAGTGAGGCTGCACGGGGTGTCAGCGAGTATTGTGTCAGACAGGGATCCAAGGTTTACTTCAGAGTTGTGGAGGGCATTTCAGGCTGAGATGGGCACAAAGGTGCATATGAGCACAATGTATCATCCTCAGACGGATGGACAGTCTCAGAGGACGATTCAGACATTGGAGGATTTGCTGAGGATGTGTGTGCTGGATTATGGTGGTCATTGGGCAGATCATCTAAACCTGGTAGAGTTTGTGTACAACAACAGTTACCAGATGAGTAGTGGGATGGTTCCATATGAGGCTCTGTATGGGAGGCCGTGTAGGACACCATTATGCTGGACTCAAGTGGGGGAGAGGAGCATGTTTGGTGCGAATTTTGTTGAGGAGATGACGGAGAAGATCCGTGTCTTGAGGCTGAACATGAGAGAGGCTCAGGATCAGCAAAAGAGTTACGCCGATCGGAGACGGAAAGAGCTGGAGTTTGAGCTGGGAGATCTGGTGTATCTCAAGGCAGCTATGTTTATGGGTCCTAACAGATCCATTTCAGAGAATAAGCTAAGTACAAGGTTTATGGGTCCGTTCAAGGTTGTGGAGCAGGTCGGACCGGTAGCTTATCGGTTAGAGTTATCTCAGAGTATGAAGGTTTTACACAAGGTCTTCTATGTTTTGATGCTGCGGAAGTGTCTACATTAGTCTGAGGAGGTGTTGGCTAGGATTCCGGAGGATCTTCAGTCCAACATGACGTTGGCGGCGAGACCTGTGAGGATTCTCGAGAGGAGAGTCAAGGTGCTGCGTCGAAAGAGTATACCGTTGGTGAGAGTCGTGTGGAATTATGACGGTATTGAGGAGGAGACTTGGGAACCAAAGGCGATGATGAAGATGAAGTTCTCGAAGTGGTTCGAGAAGCAAGCGGTGGCTTGAGTGTCTTTTCTGGTTTTCAGAGTTGTTTAGCTTGTGGCTATGAGATGTATGTATTTTTGTTTTGATGATGTTGTAACGATTATATATTTGAGATTTAATAAGATGAGTTTTCCTTATTAAATGTGTTATAAGACGTGTGTTCTTATGGTATAACTGGTGGAGTCGTGTGATGTGATGACTGGTAGGTCATGTGGAGGTCTAGCGATAGAGTTCTATGGAGTTAGAATTTGTCTATCGGCTAGAAAGGCTAGAAATGGAAGTTCTATGTGAGTTAGGGCTGTCCACGTTCTAGGAGGATTATCTGGGGATGAGGTTCTATGTGAGTTAGGACTTGTGATTCCTTGGATGACGCTGGGAAATAGGGGTTTTATGTGGGTTAGAGCCTGCCTATTTCCTATGGGGAGTCTGGAATAGAAGTCTTATGTGAGTTAGGACTGTATTTTCCAGGAACTCTGGGGAACACCCGGGAGATTTGGGTTGTGCCGGATGGCCTAGTGATTGGCCATGGCGCTGGGAAATAGAGGTTTTATGTGAGTTAGGACCTGTCTATTTTCTAGGGGAAGTTTGGAACATAAGTCTTATGTGAGTTAGGATTGTCTTTTCCAGGGACTCTGTGTAAACACCCTAGTGATTGGGTTGTTTCGGATAACCACGAGAGGTGATTTCGGTCGGCTGGTGCTTATAATGCATGTTACAGAGAGATTGCTCCAGGGGATGTGTGATTTTCCTAGATATACTTGAGGGAACAGTGAGGTTCTCTCCAAGAGATGTGTGATTCTCCTGCATATACTTTGAGGGGCCGAAACCTCTCCAAAGGATGTGTGATTCCTCTGCAGCCATAGCTTGACGGACTGTGTGTCCCGAGAGTAGGGAGGGCTGAAGCATACCTAGAGCTGGATGGAATGCAGTCCTGAAGGCAGAAGGGGTATGATATACATCGAGAGCTCAAAGGGTGACGATCCTGAGAGCGGAGTGGTGTATATAGATATGGGTATAAGCAATAGTGTTTGTAGTGTGATTATAAGTATGAGACTGGATGAACTTCAGGGATCAGGAGTGGATCTCAGGTGGTGCTGACTGGGTTGGGGTCAGTATTGCAGCAGTGGTGAGATGGTGCAATGTGGCTAATATGAGACTAGTAGAGCTCGGGGATCAGGTGTGATCTCGAGTGGTGCTGACCGAGGGTCAGGAGAGTGGATGTGGATGTCGAGTCTAGGGTTTTTACTTGTGTCTGGAACTTTGGTTCGGACGACTCTGGAAGCATATGTAGCGCCGTTGGTCGTGCATGTTCTTGTTTGATTGTTGCGCGATCATTTGGTCCAATTCGGGGCAACTGTTGGTCGTGCACGTTCTTGTTTGATTGTTGGGCGATCAAACGGACAGCCTTGATCCGGACCAAGGGGCGTTGCACCATTGATGTTCCCAGGTGAATCTGGTCGGGTTTTAGATGGAAGTGTTAACCTTAGTGAGACGGAGTCACGTGATTCGAGGTCGAATCCGTGTTAGTAGAGGAGAATTGTAACGCCCGTGAACCAAAAAGTGGATTTTGGTTGGGTGTCGATCGACACAGGGTGTGTGTGTCGATCGACACGAGTGTTTTGGACTTATGAGAAGTCGTGTTCTAGGTGTTGTGTCGATCGACACAAAGGAAGGTGTGTCGATTGACACGAGTTGAAATTGGACCGATCGGTTTGGTTCTAATTGTCTGGTTCGGTGGATTGATTTAGGGAACCCTAGGGTTCGGTATATAAGCGTGAGCAGTTGCTTTTGTTGCATTTTTGGCCAAAAATCTGAGAGAAATCAGAAGGTTGAGAGAAAAATCAGAAATCAGAAGTTTTGGGTGATTTTTGGGAGTTTTCTTGAGAGGGATTGTTCCTGAAGCTTGAGGAACGAGAAGGGACATTGCTATGGTGATTTCGGGTCTGTGGGGATGAAATCAGAGGCTGTTTGTGGTCGTTCTTCGGTTGTTCTTCGCATTCTTCGTGAAACCTCATCTTTTTTCTTCCCGAATCGAGGTGAGTGCGTGACAATAGGTTTATCTGGGTAAAGGATTGGATAGATTATGTTTGTTTGTGTTTGTTGGATTGGTTTCTGTGTGTTTGGTGCTTGGATTCGTGCAGGGGATCGACAAATCGCGATGGGATTCGAGTCATGAGAGGATAGGCTCGTTTCCTGGGTTCTGCGATGTCGTGTCAATCGACACCATGGTGGTGTGTCGATCGACACAGGTGCATGTCGATCAACACCATGGTGGTGTGTTGATTGACACGGGTCCAGTGTATCGATCGACACCTAGTGGTTGTGTCGATCAACATAGTGCTTTTGTATTGGTTCGTGTTGATTGTTGTTTCGTGTATGCTTGTTGTATGCTCATCCTGGTATTTTATCTCTCGCTTATGCCTGTGTGTATTACCTGTAGACGGGATGACCGCGTCGATGAGTATTTGTGATAATATTCACGTAACTCTTTTTGCTATGTGTTGCAGGTAAAGAATAAAATGTGATCGTGGAATCATGGCCGGGAAGAGGAGATGATCTAGTGTCTAGGTTTCGTGGTCTTTGAGTTAGAACTGCTAGGTTGTTAGTAATTCTGGAACCTGTTATTGATGTTGGATGATTTTGATTCTATTGGATGTTGTTATTGGAATTGAATTGGTTGGTTATTGTATTGGTTTAGTAACTCAATAAAGTATGGGATTTATTGATGGGTTCTTGATTATTGATTGTTTTATTGTTTTCCGCATGCTGAGTAGTTGACCGTTGAGGATTGTCATTTGTGATAATGATAATCCGAGTTTTTAATTGGAAAATTGTTAAACTTTTGGGTTGGGTCGTTCCATTCCGGAGTGGAAGTGGGATATGATTACCATGGACTTCATGACGGGGTTGCCGGTGTCATAGACGTATGATGTGATTTGGATTATTGTGGATCGTCTGTCCAAGTCTGCACATTTTTTGGTCATAAAGAAGATCGACGGAGCGGCGGTGTTGGCTAGGAAGTATGTGCGGAAGATAGTGAGGCTGCACGGTAATTGGGTACCTGGTCATTGAGTTTGAATTTCCTGGCGATGATCTTCTTATCATGATATGTCTTAGTTCTCTCCTTGTATAACTTGGAGTTTTCATAAGCATGATGTCAGATTTCATCCAATTCGTTCAGCTGTATCATCCGCCTTTTTGCAGCGGGTTTGATGTCGAAATTGAACAACTTTACTGCCCATGCTGCCTTGTGGTCCAACTCCACTAGAAGATGACATGCTTTCCCGTAAGCAGATGAAATGGCGTAGTTTCCAGAGGCATTTTGAAAGCCGTATTGTAAGTCCAGAGCGCATCATCGAGCTTCGTAGACCAATCCTTCTTTGTAGAATTGACTGTTTTTTCCAGAATCTCCTTGATCTACCTGTTCGATACCTCAACTTGCCCACTTGTTTGAGGATGATAAGTGTAACGCTAGTGAACCAAAAAGTAGATTTTGATTGGGTGTCGATCGACACAGGGTGTGTGTGTTGATCGACACGAGTGTTTTGTACTTATGAGAAATTGTGTTCTGGGTGTTGTGTCGATCGACACGAGTTGAAATTGGACCGATCGGTTTGGTTCCAATTGTCCGGTTCGGCAGATTGGTTTAGGGAACCCTAGGGTTCGGTATATAAGCGTGAGCAGTCGCTTTTATTGCGTTTTTGGCCAAAAATCTGAGAGAAATCAAAAGGGTTGAGAGAAAAATCAGAAATCAAAAGTTTTGGGTGATTTTTGGGAGTTTTCTTGAGAGGGATTGTGCCTGAGGCTTGAGGAACGAGAAGGGAACCTTGCTGTAGTGATTTCGGGTCTGTGGGGACGAAATCAGAGGCTATTCGTGGTTGTTCTTCGTGTGTTCTTCGTGTGTTCTTTGCATTCTTCGTGAAACCTCATCCTTTTTCTTCCCGAATCGAGGTGAGTGCGTGACCGTAGGTTTATCTGGGTAAAGCATTGGATAGATTATGTTTGTTTGTGTTTATTGGATTGGTTTGTGTGTGTTTGGTGCTTGGATTCGTGCAGGGGATCGACAAATCGCGATGGGATTCGAGCCATGAGAGGATATGCTCGTTACCTGGGTTCTGCGATGTCGTATCGATCAACACCATGGTGGTGTGTTGATTGACACGGGTGCATGTCGATCAACACCATGGTGGTGTGTTGATTGACACGGGTCCAGTGTATCGATCGACACCTAGTGGTTGTGTCAATCAACACGGTGCTTTTGTATTGGTTCGTGTTGATTGTTTCGTGTATGCTTGTTGTATGCTCATCCTGGTATTGTCTCTTTTGCTTATCCCTGTGTGTATAACCTGTAGACGGGATGACCGCATCGATGAGTATTTGTGATAATATTCACGTAACTCTTTTTGCTATGTGTTGCAGGTAAAGAAAAAATGTGATCGCGGAATCATGGTCGGGAAGAGGAGATGATCTAGTGTCTCGGTTTCATGGTCTTTGAGTTAGAACGGCTAGGTTGTTAGTAATTCTGGAACCTGTTATTGATGTTAGATGATTTGGATTCTATTGGATGTTGTTATTAGAGTTGAATTGGTTGGTTATTGTATTGGTTTAGTAACTCAATAAAGTATGAGATTTATTGATGGGTTCTTGATTATTGATTGTTTTATTGTTTTTCGCATGATGAGTAGTTGACCGTTAAGGATTGTCATTTGTGATAATGATAATCTGGATTTTTAATTGGAAAATTTTTAAACTTTTGGGTCGGGTCGTTCCATTCCGGAGTGGAAGTGGGATATGATTACCATGGACTTCGTGACAGGGTTGCCGGTGTCAAAGACGTGTATGATGTGATTTGGGTTATTGTGGATCGTCTGACCAAGTCTGCACATTTTTTGGTCATCAAGAAGATCGACGAGCGGCGGTGTTGGCTAGGAAGTATGTGCGGAAGATAGTAAGGCTGCATGGTCATTGGGTACCTGGTCATTGAGTTTGAATTTCCTGGTCATTTAGTCCTCTCTTTGTATAACTTGGAGTTTTCATAGGCATGATGTCAGATTTCATCCAATTCATTTAGCTGTATCATCCGCCTTTCTGCAGCAGGTTTGATGTCGAAATTGAACAACTTCACTGTCCATGCTGCCTTGTGTTCCAACTCCACTAGAAGATGATATGCTTTCCCGTAAGCAGATGAAATGGCGTAGTTTCCAGAGGCGTTTTGAAAGCCGTCCTGTAAGTCCAGAGCGCATCATCGAGCTTGGTAGACCAATCCTTCTTTGTAGAATTGACTGTCTTTTCCATAATCTCCTTTATCTGCCTGTTCGATACCTCAACTTGCCCACTTGTTTGAGGATGATAAGTGTAACGCTAGTGAACCAAAAAGTAGATTTTGATTGGGTGTCAATCGACACAGGGTGTGTGTGTCGATCGACACGAGTGTTTTGAACTTATGAGAAATTGTGTTCTGGGTGTTGTGTCGATCGGCACGAGTTGAAATTGGACCGATCAGTTTGGTTCCAATTGTCCAGTTCGGCAGACTGGTTTAGGGAACCCTAGGGTTCGGTATAAAAGCGTGAGCAGTCGCTTTTATTGCGTTTTTGGCCAAAAATCTGAGAGAAATCAAAAGAGTTGAGAGAAAAATCAGAAATCAAAAGTTTTGGGTGATTTTTGGGAGTTTTCTTGAGAGAGATTGTGCCTGAGGCTTGAGGAACGAGAAGGGAACCTACTGTAGTGATTTCGGGTCGGTGGGGACGAAATCAGAGGCTGTTCGTGGTTGTTCTTCGTGTGTTCTTTGCATTCTTCGTGAAACCTCATCCTTTTTCTTCCCGAATCAAGGTGAGTGCGTGACCGTAGGTTTATCTGGGTAAAGCATTGGATAGATTATGTTTGTTTGTGTTTGTTGGATTTGTTTCTGTGTGTTTGGTGCTTGGATTCGTGCAGGGGATCGACAAATCGCGATGGGATTCGAGCCATGAGAGGATAGGCTCGTTTCCTGGGTTCTGCGATGTCGTGTCAATCGACACCACGGTGGTGTGTCGATCGACACGGGTGCATGTCGATCAACACCATGGTGGTGTGTTGATCGACACGGGTCCAGTGTATCGATCGACACCTAGTGGTTGTGTCGATCAACATAGTGCTTTTGTATTGGTTCGTGTTGATTATTTCGTGTATGCTTGTTGTATGCTCATCCTGGTATTGTATCTCTTGCTTATGCCTGTGTGTATAACCTGTAGACGGGATGACCGCATCGATGAGTATTTGTGATAATATTCACGTAACTGTTTTTGCTATGTGTTGCAGGTAAAGAAAAAATGTGATCGTGGAATCATGGCCGGGAAGAGGAGATGATCTAGTGTCTCGGTTTCGTGGTCTTTGAGTTAGAACTGCTAGGTTGTTAGTAATTCTGGAACCTGTTATTGATGTTGGATGATTTGGATTCTATTGGATGTTGTTATTGGAATTGAATTGGTTGGTTATTGTATTGGTTTAGTAACTCAATAAAGTATGGGATTTATTGATGGGTTCTTGATTATTGATTGTTTTATTGTTTTCCGCATGCTGAGTAGTTGACCGTTGAGGATTGTCATTTGTGATAATGATAATCCGGGTTTTTAATTGAAATTTTTTTAAACTATTAGGTCGGGTCGTTCCATTCCGGAGTGGAAGTGGGATATGATTACCATGGACTACGTGACAGGGTTGCCGGTGTCATAGACGTATGATGCGATTTGGGTTATTGTGGATCGTCTGACCAAGTGTGCACATTTTCTGGTCATCAAGAAGATCGACGGAGCGGCGGTGTTGGCTAGGAAGTATGTGCGGGAGATAGTGAGGCTGCACGGGGTGTCAGCGAGTATTGTGTCAGACAGGGATCCAAGGTTTACTTCAGAGTTGTGGAGGGCATTTCAGGCTGAGATGGGCATAAAGGTGCATATGAGCACAGTGTATCATCCTCAGACGTATGGGCAGTCTCAGAGGACGATTCAGACATTGGAGGATTTGCTGAGGATGTGTGTGCTGGATTATGGTGGTCATTGGGCAGATCATCTAAACCTGGTAGAGTTTGTGTACAACAACAGTTACCAGATGAGTAGTGGGATGGTTCCATATGAGGCTCTGTATGGGAGGCCGTGTAGGACACCATTATGCTGGACTCAAGTGGGGGAGAGGAGCATGTTTGGTGCGAATTTTGTTGAGGAGATGACGGAGAAGATCCGTGTCTTGAGGCTGAACATGAGAGAGGCTCAGGATCAGCAAAAGAGTTACGCCGATCGGAGACGGAAAGAGCTGGAGTTTGAGCTGGGAGATCTGGTGTATCTCAAGGCAGCTATGTTTATGGGTCCTAACAGATCCATTTCAGAGAATAAGCTAAGTACGAGGTTTATGGGTCCGTTCAAGGTTGTGGAGCAGGTCGGACCGGTAGCTTATCGGTTAGAGTTATCTCAGAGTATGAAGGTTTTACACAAGGTCTTCTATGTTTTGATGCTGCGGAAGTGTCTACATTAGTCTGAGGAGGTGTTGGCTAGGATTCCGGAGGATCTTCAGCCCAACATGACATTGGCGGCGAGACCTGTGAGGATTCTCGAGAGGAGAGTCAAGGTGCTGCGTCGAAAGAGTATACCGTTGGTGAGAGTCGTGTGGAATTATGACGGTATTGAGGAGGAGACTTGGGAACCAAAGGCGATGATGAAGACGAAGTTCTCGAAGTGGTTCGAGAAGCAAGCGGTGGCTTGAGTGTCTTTTCTGGTTTTCAGAGTTGTTTAGCTTGTGGCTATGAGATGTATGTATTTTTGTTTTGATGATGTTGTAACGATTATATATTTGAGATTTAATAAGATGAGTTTTCCTTATTAAATGTGTTATAAGACGTGTGTTCTTATGGTATAACTGGTGGAGTCGTGTGATGTGATGACTGGTAGGTCATGTGGAGGTCTAGCGATAGAGTTCTATGGAGTTAGAATTTGTCTATCGGCTAGAAAGGCTAGAAATGGAAGTTCTATGTGAGTTAGGGCTGTCCACGTTCTAGGAGGATTATCTGGGGATGAGGTTCTATGTGAGTTAGGACTTGTGATTCCTTGGATGACGCTGGGAAATAGGGGTTTTATGTGGGTTAGAGCCTGCCTATTTCCTATGGGGAGTCTGGAATAGAAGTCTTATGTGAGTTAGGACTGTATTTTCCAGGAACTCTGGGGAACACCCGGGAGATTTGGGTTGTGCTGGATGGCCTAGTGATTGGCCATGGCGCTGGGAAATAGAGGTTTTATGTGAGTTAGGACCTGTCTATTTTCTAGGGGAAGTTTGGAACATAAGTCTTATGTGAGTTAGGATTGTCTTTTCCAGGGACTCTGTGTAAACACCCTAGTGATTGGGTTGTTTCGGATAACCACGAGAGGTGATTTCGGTCGGCTGGTGCTTATAATGCATGTTACAGAGAGATTGCTCCAGGGGATGTGTGATTTTCCTAGATATACTTGAGGGAACAGTGAGGTTCTCTCCAAGAGATGTGTGATTCTCCTGCATATACTTTGAGGGGCCGAAACCTCTCCAAAGGATGTGTGATTCCTCTGCAGCCATAGCTTGACGGACTGTGTGTCCCGAGAGTAGGGAGGGCTGAAGCATACCTAGAGCTGGATGGAATGCAGTCCTGAAGGCAGAAGGGGTATGATATACATCGAGAGCTCAAAGGGTGACGATCCTGAGAGCGGAGTGGTGTATATAGATATGGGTATAAGCAATAGTGTTTGTAGTGTGATTATAAGTATGAGACTGGATGAACTTCAGGGATCAGGAGTGGATCTCAGGTGGTGCTGACTGGGTTGGGGTCAGTATTGCAGCAGTGGTGAGATGGTGCAATGTGGCTAATATGAGACTAGTAGAGCTCGGGGATCAGGTGTGATCTCGAGTGGTGCTGACCGAGGGTCAGGAGAGTGGATGTGGATGTCGAGTCTAGGGTTTTTACTTGTGTCTGGAACTTTGGTTCGGACGACTCTGGAAGCATATGTAGCGCCGTTGGTCGTGCATGTTCTTGTTTGATTGTTGCGCGATCATTTGGTCCAATTCGGGGCAACTGTTGGTCGTGCACGTTCTTGTTTGATTGTTGGGCGATCAAACGGACAGCCTTGATCCGGACCAAGGGGCGTTGCACCATTGATGTTCCCAGGTGAATCTGGTCGGGTTTTAGATGGAAGTGTTAACCTTAGTGAGACGGAGTCACGTGATTCGAGGTCGAATCCGTGTTAGTAGAGGAGAATTGTAACGCCCGTGAACCAAAAAGTGGATTTTGGTTGGGTGTCGATCGACACAGGGTGTGTGTGTCGATCGACACGAGTGTTTTGGACTTATGAGAAGTCGTGTTCTAGGTGTTGTGTCGATCGACACAAAGGAAGGTGTGTCGATTGACACGAGTTGAAATTGGACCGATCGGTTTGGTTCTAATTGTCTGGTTCGGTGGATTGATTTAGGGAACCCTAGGGTTCGGTATATAAGCGTGAGCAGTTGCTTTTGTTGCATTTTTGGCCAAAAATCTGAGAGAAATCAGAAGGTTGAGAGAAAAATCAGAAATCAGAAGTTTTGGGTGATTTTTGGGAGTTTTCTTGAGAGGGATTGTTCCTGAAGCTTGAGGAACGAGAAGGGACATTGCTATGGTGATTTCGGGTCTGTGGGGATGAAATCAGAGGCTGTTTGTGGTCGTTCTTCGGTTGTTCTTCGCATTCTTCGTGAAACCTCATCTTTTTTCTTCCCGAATCGAGGTGAGTGCGTGACAATAGGTTTATCTGGGTAAAGGATTGGATAGATTATGTTTGTTTGTGTTTGTTGGATTGGTTTTTGTGTGTTTGGTGCTTGGATTCGAGCAGGGGATCGATAAATCGCGATGGGATTCAAGCCATGAGAGGATAGGCTCGTTTCATGGGTTCTGCGTTGTCGTGTCGATCGACACCATGGTGGTGTGTCGATCGACACGGTCTAGTGTATCAATCGACACCTAGTGATTGTGTCGATCGACACCTAGTGGTTGTGTCGATCGACACAGTGCTTTTGTACTGGTTCGTGCTGATTGTTTTGTGTATGCTTGTTGTATGCTCATCCTGGTATTGTATCTCTTGCTTATGCTTGTGTGTATAACCTATAGATGGGATGACCGCGTCGCTGAGTATTTGTGATAATACTCACGCAACCCTTTTTGCTATGTGTTGCAGGTAAAGAGAAAATGTGATCGTGGAATCATGGCCGGGAAGAAGAGATAATCTAGTGTCTCGATTTCGTGGTCTTTGAGTTAGAATTGCTATGTTGTTTGTAATTCTGGAACCTGTTATTGATGTTGGATAATTTTGATTTTATTGGATGTTGTTATATGAATTGAATTGGTTGGTTATTGTATCGGTTTAGTAACTCAATAAAGTGTGAGATTTATTGATGGGTTGTTGATCCCTCTTAACTCTTGAAGGAGTATAATCCCTCTTAACAACCTTGGCTTTGCATATTTCTTCTGCATCAAATATTTGAGCGCAGAATGGTCTGTATGAACTATCATCTTAGCTCCAATCAAGTATGGACGAAACTTCTGAAAAGCAAATATTACAACCAACAACTCCTTCTTAGTTGTAGCATAATTCCTTTGTGCCTCGTCCAATGTCCGGCTGGCATAATAGATAGCATGAAGTTTCTTGTCCTTCTTTTGTCCCAACAAGCTCCAACTGCAAAATCGCTAGCATCACACATCACCTATAAAGGCAAAGCCCAGTCTGGAGGTTGCACAATCGGAGCACTCACTAAAGCATGTTTGATTTGTTCAAAAGAAGCACGATAATCAACATCAAAATCAAAATCAAATTTGATATCTTTACAGAGTAGGGCGGTGAGTGGGCGGACAATCTTGGAGAAATCTTTGATGAATCTCTGATAGAATCCAACATGTCCAAGAAAACTCCTAACCGACTACACATAATTAGGCGGCTGAAGGCTTGTCATGACTTCAATCTTAGCGCGATCCACCTCAATTCCAGCTGCTGAGACTCTATGTCCAAGCACAATGCCATCTTTCACCATAAAGTGGCACTTCTCCCAATTCAAAACCAAGTGCTTCTCCTCACATCTAGCAAGTACCTTCTCTAGGTTTCTAAGGCAGTCCTTGAAAGAAGAGCCGTAGACTGAGAAATCATCCATAAAGACCTCAATGTAATCCTCAATCATGTCTGTGAAAATAGACATCATACAATGCTGAAATGTCGTAGGAGCATTACAAAGTCCAAAGGGCATTCTATGGTATGCAAAAGTGCCATAAGGACAAGTGAGAATGGTCTTCTCTTGGTCTTCTGGATGAATGGGGATTTGAAAGAACCCAGAGTATACATCCAGGAAGCAGTAGTAAGGATGATTCACTAGTCTCTCCAACATTTGATCAATGAAGGGCAAAGGAAAATGGTCCTTCCTGGTGGCTGCGTTGAGCTTCTTGTAGTCAATGCACATCATGTGTCCCATCACAGTCCTTGTAGTAATTAGCTGATTCTTCTCATTCTTTACCACTGTGACTCCTCCTTTCTTAGGAACTACATGAACCAGACTGGTCCAAACGCTGTCCGAAATTGGATAGATGATCCGAGCCTGCAATAGTTTCAGAATCTCCTTCTTGACAACCTCTTGCGAATTCGGATTCAGCCTCCTCTGATGCTCAACCGATGACTTTGTCTCATCCTCAAGGTGAATCCTATGCATGCACAAGTCCGGAGAGATACCTGAAATGTCATCAAGAGAATAGCCTAGAGCTTTGCAAAACTTGCGCAGCTTGTTTAGCAGTAAAGTGAGCTCTGCATTATTTAAGAAAGCATTAACAATGACTGGATATGTAGAATTAGGACCAAGAAAAGCATACCTTAGCCCTGTTGGAAGTGGTTTGAGTTCGATCTTTGGAGCTTTTTCTTCACTCTAATCGTTGGGCTTTGTAGCTTGCATAGGAGTTCCAACCAACTCTACATTAGCAACCAATTGTAACACTTGCTTACTCGCATCCATCAACTTGTCATACCTCTCAGCAATATCATCTAGTTGTCTTTCCTCTGTCACAGAGTTAATCAATGTCCTCTCCAAAGGATCCATAGGATGCATCTCATTGAAGACTTCCTCTGCGAGGTCGGTAAGTTTATCTATATAGAATGTTTGTCCATCTATAGTAGGTCTCTTCATCAGCTTGTCCATGTCAAACTTCATCTCCAAATCGCCCACATTCAGCGTAATGCTGCCTCCTTTAACATCAGTTAATGCACCAGCTGTTGCCACAAACGGTCGTCCCAGAATAAGGGGATCTTTGGGTTCCTCACCATATTTCAAAACCACGAAATTGGTAGGGATGAAACAATCTCCAACCCTGACTGGAACATCCTCTAAAACACCTTCTAGGATCTGTACTGATCTGTCTGCTAGGATAAGAGAGATCCTAGTCGGTTGGAAATCAGTCATTCCAAGACTAACAGCAACATAGTGTGGCATTAGGTTGACACTTGAGCCTAGATCACAAAGAGACCTTGGAAACCTCTCTGAAAAGATCAATCCAACACAAAGCTCCCTGGATCCGTGAGTTTCTCTGGAATCCTATTCTGAATTACTGCACTCACTGTCTCATTAATTATAGCAACTCCTTCCTCAATACCCAAATTCTTGGTAACCATCCTCTTTACGTATCGTCGGATCACCGGAGTAATTCTAATGGCATCAATCAATGGAATCTCAACAACAAGCTTATCCATGATAGCTTTGCACCTAGCATCCTTCAATTCTTGCTTAGACTTCCTCTGACTCCTAGGATAAGGTACCTTTTGCTTGTAAACTCGCTCATGTGTATTAGTCGAAGTCTTCGTCGAATCTAGGTTTGTCTGGATCGTGCATTGATCGACGCACACCTCGTGTCGATTGACACACGGCTTCTGTATCGAGGTTGTGTCAAGCTTGGTCAATGCATGTTCGATTGCGTTTTTTCCTTCAATGTGCGTCGATCGATGCACACCCTCTGCGTTGATCGACGCACACCCTCTGCGTCGATCGATGCAGGGTCTGGAACATAAATCTCATCTTTTTCAATCTCCACAAGCTCGTCGATTTTCTTGGTAGTATATCCCTTCTTCAGAATTGGCTCCAGTTTCCTTCCACTCCTAGTCGTGATAGCAGCAACATTGTGCTTTGGGTTCATGTCTGTCCTTGATGGGAGAAATCCTTCTTACCTTTTTGCATTCTCAGCTGTTTGAGCAACTTGGGTATCCAATTTCTTGACATGGGTGTTCAAAGCTTCGAATTTCCCATTCAAGTCTTGATACATAGCATCCATCTTCCCATTGAAGCTCACAATCATCTTTTGTTGTCCCTCTAAGATCTGCTCCAACATAGATTTCATCTCATTATCCGAAGATTGAGCAGGAGGCGTTTGATAAAAAGAAGAACCATAGTTCCTTGTGTAGTTGTTGCTCTGAAACGACTTCTGATAGTGCGGTTTTGGGGTGTAGCTAGGGGAACCTTGATTTCCCGTGGACGTGGTTCTCTGGTTATTTTTATTGTAGCCTTTGTTTCCTTGCTGATTACCAAACCTTTGACCCTGAAAACCGTTCCCATTGATGTAGTTGACATCCTCTTCATCGTGCTCTTCCTCTTGATATAAATTTTCTACCTCTTGAGCAAATTGAACCGTCTTCTTCCCTACTAAAAGATTATGCACATAATCTAACTTAGCCTTCACCTCAGCAATTTGACCTCCATCCATGTTTTCACCAAGCCTTTTCCTCTCAAAATCTGCATTCTTGGTACTATTACTAGAATTCAAGTTCTCAATCAGCACAAGAGCATCTTTCGGATATCTCGTATTGAAGTTCCCATTACTCGTAGCATCCAGAGCCATCTAGTACCTCCAATCTATTCCTCTGAAGAATATACCCAGCAGTTGAACATCAATAAACCCATGATGAGGACAATCTCTCTTATATGCCTTGAATCTCACCCAAGAAGCCTTGAATGCTTCAGTCGGTCCCTGTTTGAATGTAGAGATCTTCGTCCTCAAATCTTCAGAGCCCGCCTCATCAAAGAAATTGTTGAGGAAGGCATTCTTGGTGTCCTCCCAAGTAGTCAGCAAACTTGGTTCCAACTGCTTCAGCCAGTAAGCTGCTTCTCCACCAAGAGAGTAAGGGAAAAGCTTGCAATAGACATAATCGTTTGACACTCCATTAGCCTTAATGCTCGACGCGAAATCCTCGAATCTCTCTATGTGGTCCATGGGATGCTCAGATGGAGGACAATGGAAGGGATGTTAAGCCACAAGAGCATAGTATGTAGGCTTCAGCTCAAACTCATTCCGCTGGAAAGCGGGAGGACGAATCGCAGTCCTGTTAGCTTAGAACTCGTCAGGTCTGTTGTACTCTCCCAAAGTGCGTAACATTCTCCTGTTGTTCCACTGCTGCTTGTTCAACAATCACATCACCTCAGCATCAAGTTTCTGCCCCTGAGCATTGCGCCTATTTCCTTGCTGATCCTGCAGAAAACCATCTTCTCCTCGAGTAAGCATTAGCAGATTAACCATCTTGACTGGCCTTTTCGCTGCTCGATTCGCACGCTCTAACTTTCCTATCTCTAGATTGAGATCGACTAGCTCTTTGTCCTGGTCGCTCCTGGTAGCGCGATTTGGCATACACCTAAAACACACAAGAAAAAGAGATAGAGCGCATAAGTAGCAAAACAAAAATTAAAACTTAGAAAAAATTCGAAAATAAAAAATCGATTGGTAATTTCAATTCCCCGACAACAGCGCCAAAATTTGATATGCTCAAATTTACCCTGAGCTACTCTCTCAAATTAAGAGATCGTAGTAGTACTTAGGGATCGAATCCACTGGGAATCGCTAATCACGCAAAAGATTATGAATTCAAATCAAGCTAAGAAATAAATAAAGTACTAACAAAAATACTAAAGAAATCAAATGGAAAAGCTATTGAAAACGAGTTTTAATCAATGAGACAAATGCTAGACTTTCGGAAAATTCGCTGGAAACTCAAAATTGATGACAAGAGAAATTTTAAGATCCATTCTAGAACATGAAACCACTTGTAAAGTTAACCAACTTTCGCTGCAAAAACTATCTAGGTCTAACTTGTTAAATCCCAAATTTCTTTGCGAATTCAATTAGTTAAATAAGCATTAAAGCATAGATTTAATTGTTCACAAATTGCCTAAATCAAATTTCTTTTCAGATAGATAATTTGCTCATCTAAGATAGTTCAGGTAATTATCAATACTTTCGCATCTAACAATTAACCTAAGATCTAAGTTCTAGGTGATCAAACTAGAACTAGCATTAATAACAATCTAGATGAAGAACCAAGTGATGTTCCCTAACAAATCTAACAAGTCTAACAATTTCTCATATTCTTTTGAATAACACTAAACCTAACAAGCAAACTACTCAGACATGGTGATTGAAACAAACATCATGAATAGAAAAGATTGCATTAAAAAGATAGAGAAAGAGATAAAAAGAGTTCGAAATCTCTTCAGAACAAGGTACAGATTTGTCTCCCCAAAAGGTCCAAAATCAATCTCTAAATTTGTCTCAATAGAAAATAAGATGTAACCAAAAAAATGGCTAAAAACTAGAATAAATAGGTCTGATCATGTTTTTAGTTCAATCTCTATGACAAAACAAAATCAAAATAGGAAAAACTGCAATTTCCTTTTTTCCAGCGAATCGGTTGGTTAAGAGAAAACTAACATGTCGTCATTACGACTTTCATAACTTTCGATCCAACAGTTGAAATAACCTCAAATAACTTCTAAACATAAGATAACTCGATTCTCTATCTTGTGTCAAATTTCCAGGTCGATCTATTGGTGGAAATTTCTCCAACGAGTGCCAAACTTCTGAACTTTCTGCAGTTTTTCTTCTCGTTAGACATGTGCGTCGATCGACGCACTCCTGTTGCGTCGATCGACGAAAGAAAACAATATTGAATCCGAGTTGATTGCCTTGGCTTCTCTTTCCACAATGCTCCAAAATGCTCCAAAAGCTCCCAACGTACATCAACCTATAAAGACTTGAAAAGACTCGAAAAATACCAAAAAGACTCTATAAAAAGGACTTATATCATGGCCAAAAATGGGTAAAAACCATGATATATCAATAAACTTAAAAGTTACTTGGCGAAATAAACTTTTATCTGATCATATGTGAAAAGTCTAAGTTTCTAGTAAATGTATGAAAACCAAACACAAATTTTAAGTTCATAAAATGCAACTCAATAGTTACTTATTCACAACTAGAGGGAGTAAAGAAGGGGATCCGAAATGGTGACTGCCACATAGACTATGTAGGGAGCCACATGACATAGAGAGGTTGTTGAGATAGAACAAATATTGGGTAAGAAGTCCACTAGTAAATAGTAGTCAACATTGCACTAGTTGCACAAGCGTGTCAAACTTCTCATCATCCTCATCATATGGTCAAGCTTCATCAAGTGGTTCATCTATCTCTTCAGATCGGATGCTCTCGACCTCAACCTGTCCAACATGTTCGAATATCGGTTATACTTAGCTTTATCCGGTTAATAAAACCATTAACCATGTAATACATGGGTTATCCATAAAAAATGTAAATGTAGGTTATCTAGCAAACCCCTTCACTCTCTACGAGAATAGTTAACATGGCCTCGTTAGTCCTAATGTTATTATCCGGTTAAATATAAAGTTGACCATGTATATGTAAATAAATCTATATACTAAAAAATTATTGTACGAAGTAACTCTCTCTAGTTCTTCACCATCAGCGAAAATTCTTTCCGACAAATATTGAACCTCCATATCTACAATAGTAGTCACTATTAGTTCATCTTTAGCATAGAATTGCCTTCGACATGACTATATGGATCTTCCGTAAACCTTAGCCCCAATTTAACTTCTTGACTTAAGATTTTACCTTCGAATCTTCGGATATTGGACTTTGTTTATGCATAACCGGTGAATCATCGGCGCCGAACAGAGATTTCTTCGTTCGCGGCAAAAACTCTTTCCGAAAAATAGTAACTCGAAACCATAGAATCGCCTAGGAAAAATGAGTAGAGCCAAGCCCGACAGTGAAAATTTTGTCAGGTAAATCGTGTTCCTCCATTACTGAAAACAAGTTGTATTAAACAAAGCGACTAAGGAAAGGCGATTTAGATCTAAAATTCAAACAGAAAAAGGGTTAGAGGAAGATTAAACCTAGAATTCTTTGAGTAGGAGACCTCGTTTAGGTAAAATATGAAATAAGTCGCAGTTTTTGACCACCTTGGAGTTCATCGGCAACTGTTGAGTTCTCCATAAAGAGATATTTCGTTGAAGAGTGAAAAAAATTCCCAAAGTGATGAGAAATGATCAAATATAGAATGGGACATCTTAAGGGAAACGGTCATATGGATAAACAGTAACATAACGTAAAAGTGCAATTTCTAAGTTTATAAACATAAGAGAAAGAAAAGTTGTCATCTACTTAGTAATAATAGTCAAATAGTAAAAGCAAGATACTTTGGGGTTTGAGTTTACTTACCATGACTGGATGCTTGGTCATTGCCCAAACTTCTACAGGAGCATCACGAAATAGAATTATAAGATACCTGCAACAAGACAAAAAGATTTATCAGCATCAGATGAGGAATCTAGAATCTCTGGGACCCAAGTAATAACTTTAACTTTACAATAGTTTCTCATCCTAGAAATTGGGAAGTAGTATCATTTATGATCAGATTAGCATGTTCCATCTCAAAATGGAACAGATTTCCAATACCTGAATGAGACACTTTCCTAAGCTTAAATTAATATTGACAAGCTGATAGCTTGAAGTACATGAAGCCATTCGTTACGTTGATAATATACTCGAGCAAAAGGAATTACATTACAATCCAACCTTTCGGAAGAAGAAGTTCTAAGGGCTCTTATGGGAGTACATTTTAAAATAGACAAAATGATAAGTTGACATCTTCTATTTTAGTGTTGAATTGTTTAAAATTCAGAATTTATACATGTGAAATATATATATCTATACTATATAAAAGTTGAAGCTACTAGCTCCTAAAGCCGTCCACCTAGGATTTAATTAAACCAATCACTATTAGACATGTCATTAATTATTTTTTTCTAATTCATATTTAAATGTTGTTTCCTTTTTTTTTTAAATTGATAATGTCAATCATAAAGCTACACGTCCTTTTTCAATATTTATTTTTCTTTTAAAAATCGATATTTCCTTTCTTTCAATATTTTCTTTTCATTTAAAAATCGATATTTTCTTTCTTTAATATTCTTTAAAAAAAACGAAATAATAACAATTAAATAGTATATTAATAATAATAGGAGCCCATATATTATACACTAAGTTTCAGTATCCAATTAATATAAAAAATGATAAGTACTACTAAACATGGGAAAAAAAACCGGGATTAGTTCCTATTATTTTTGGGAAAAGAAAATTCAAAAGTTCCTAATACTATTGGGAGAAAAAAATTAATTCTCGGTTCTATGTAAGCACTTTATCCCCACATATTCTACCAACACAATATAGCTTCTTCTTAGCTTAAAATAGAGTTCTTTAAGTGTTTTAGTGACACCAAATGTAGCTTCTTCTCCTTCCATCCATGTTTTTCCATACTTGGTTTTTGACGATCTTGAAAAAGATTTTACTAACAAGAAAATTGTTTTCAGGGTCATCCACTTTCGAGTTGTTGCTCATCGAGTAAAGGTAATTAAAAATCGAAAACTGATTTATGTCTAAATATAAAATCTGTTACATAATTGTTACGTTTAGCAGAATTCTCATCATCATGGTTTCTTGAACCATTGAGATACTTGACATAATCATATCTGCAGCGTTTAAGACTTATATGTTGTTAATTGACATACTTGTGTCCCAAGTCCTAAACTCTTCCTTGATCAAAACTTTATTTAATCGATGCTTCTTTATCCTTACAATCTCATTATTTATTTAATGATTACTATTTGTATTTTCTATATATAGTGAGAATGAGATATATCATAAGTAAACGTTTTAGTAAATCATAACTAAAAACCTTCTAACATGAATTTATGCAGTCAATCTTGATCCAAGCATTCATTACAGCAAACCGAATAGGCTACTATAAGGGAAAGATCAAACACGGTGAAATCTACAAGATAAAAAAAAATTTAGCTATTAATAACAAGACAAACTACATGGTGTCTTCTCACAATTTTTTATCCAATTCACCCTGCTAGGAAAGTTGTATAAGGTCGTCGATGGTGGCCACTTGATTGAAAGGCAAAAGTTTAGAATCCGTTCTTTTACAGAATTTGAAAGAACAGTCAACATGAACAAAGACCTATAGGGTAAATATTATTTGTTTATATCTAGCTATTGTTATAATACCACCATAAACTAACTTCGAACATGTTTCACCTAGCTACCATTGGAAAAATAATCCTTATCAAACATAGGATTTAAAAACAAAATTCTATTGGTCCACATCAACATTTACATTAATCGGATAAATTAGGAAACATTCTTAATTGTAATGTAGTTTTGATAATATGAAATAGCATAGGAGATAAAGAAACTATGATATGATTTTCTATTAAATATAACAAAATATTTAACTTTATTTTGTTAACCAAACTATTATTTAAAAGATGCCACCACATTTGATTATCCAACTTGGCGGAGTGAAAAATATAGAAAGAAATAATATATTTTAAAAATATATTTTCTTAAATCTAAAGTTTTAACAATATATTTTAAAAATATATTGAGAAGGTGGAAAAAGGAGTTTACACACAAAAATATGGAAAGAAAGATAGTCAGAAGTTGAATTGTGGTAACAATTATTCAGTTATTATAATATATTTTGACAATGAATAAAAATATGTTAACTACTTTTGTCCTTTATAGTTGGATTCATATTATGAGTTTGACTATTTTTTTTTCAAGATATTAACTTCTATTTATTAAACATTTAGTGTAAGTTAATTTTTTTTTTAATCGTTAATAGAAAACTTCTATTTATTTTAAGTTTTATTTTATTTTTCTTACAAAATTTTCCATATAGAAAAATAAATATATCATTAAAAAGGTAAAATATAATCTATGTATGATTAAAGCTAATAACAAATTGGAATCATTGAATTTTACTAGATAATCTTAACATCAAATAGCGTCAAATTTTATTAGTGAAAAAAAGTTGAACCTACTTGATTAAAGCTAAAAACAAATTGGAATCATTGAATTTTACTTGATAATCTTAACATCAAATAGTGTCAAAATTTATTAGTGAAAAAAAGGTTGAACCTACATGATGTTAAGGTAGTCTACATAAAATTTTAAATAGCCAATAATTATAGTCCACATCAAAATTGAGAATTAAGTTAATTTTTTTCTATTGTGAATAGAAAATTTCTAATTTTTAAAAGCATTTAGTGTAAGTTAATTTTATTTTTTTTGTTTTTTTCCAGTTCAGTTTGAAATTTTTTTATAAGCTTTTCTATTTAATTCTTAAAAGGGTAAAATAGAATATATGGATATTAAAACTAAAAAAATAGAAACATTGAATTTTATTTGACAATCGTAAAATCAATTAGTGCCAAATGTTATTACCATCCTAGAAAGCAAGCATGATGAAAAATTTAATGGCTTGAAGTTGAAATTGGAGAATGATAGTTGAGAGATTGCTGATATGGTAAAAATGACAATAGGTGGATGAACAAACATGTCAAACTACAAATGCTAGAATTTTGTTGTCACAACTAATAAAGGTAAAAAATATTTTCTCAACAAAAAGGGTAAAATAATAGAAAAAATGTATATTAATCAATTTGTGTTTACATGCTTTTAATATTTAGTTTTAGTGGGATAGAATTAACCAAAAATATATGGATTTAGTCTTGCATACTTTACTATTTGAATCACAGACTTCGTGAATTGTTGCCAAATATACAGAAAGGATCATGAAATATCATTTATAATTAGTATTTATTATAAATTACTAACTGATACAAATTACTATTTATGGTAAAGTAATTAATTAATTATATATGATATTTTTACTTTTTTACCATTGCACTTTTGCATTCGTATACGTCGATGTATATATCACTTAAAAATTAGCAAGTCCAAATATATATTAGACTCATCGATAAAATAAACCCACACGTAGCCGTCCACATATGATTTAAATCAATCAATAATGTTGCTATGTCAAATATTCAAATTAGGAAAATTTCTTAGAGTTGTTAAATAGAAAATAATTTATCAAACAAAAATATCTATTACAATTAGTATTCAAAAAAATATTAAAAAGGAAATATATGTATTATGATAAATAGAAAATATTCTTTTTCTATTCGATTATTACAGAAGATAAGTGTGGCCCGAATTTTTATATATATATATTTTTGCTTTATCGATTCAATGCAAAACTAATTTTACAGTTTTCATCTTTTTTAGGTTTGATATTATGTTCTAATGTTTCTAAAAAAATTTTTGTTGGTGTTTATTTTTTTCTCCATTCGTTTGTTTGTTGCTTTTTCTAATACACATAAGATATACTCGCTCCGTTTTCAAATACTTGATGTTTTAGAATTTTTTTTCCAAGACATATTAATTGATTTTATTGAATTACTATTGGTTAAAAGTTATAGAAAGTTGTTTAGCACAAAAAATAATATATTTAAATTTACAGTTTAATATATTTTCTTAATATGTGTGAAAACTCTAGAAAATCAATTATATAAAAATAGAGGGAGTAGTTTTCTTCTCAATTTTAATTATTTGTTCTTGGTTTGTTTTTGTTTTTGTAGGTTTTTTCAAAAAAAGTCTTATCTATCGAATATAATAAAAACATCGATTCTAACAAAAACCTAGCTGGTAACTTTTCTTTAGTGTTACTTTCTTTTTGTAGATGGTGAAATACTTTTTAGTTTTGTAAGTTTTTTCTTTATAACATGAGGTGTGAATTTGTTTCTTTATTTTTTCTTCGTTTCCCATTGTTCCTCATATATTTGCTATTCATTGACGTAATTTCTCCTATTCTCTATTGTTACACAATCTCTCATATACTATTGTTGCGCCATTATTATTACATTCAGACTTAGCTCTATGGATATAGAGTTTCAAGCTTCTTTTGAGCTCAACAGCCTATGTTCAAGCCTCTTTTAAATTTTTACTTTTTTTTTTGCTTTAGCTACAAATAATTTTATTGTAACGTAGAGATTAATTTGTGCTTAATGTGAAATCAGAATATTTTGAAACCAACAACTATATTCCATATCAACATTTAAAATTATGTTAATTTTTTTTTTTGTTTATAGAGAACTTTTATTTTTGTAAAACATTTATGTTTTTTTTTGCTTTAGCTACACATAATTTTGTTGTAACGTAGACATTACTTTGTGCTAAATGTGACATCAGAATATTTTGAAACCAACAACTATTGTCTATATCAACATATAAAATAATGTTAATTTTTTTTGGTTTATAGAGAACTTTTATTTTTGTAAAGCATTTATTACAAGTTAATTTTCTTTTTTAATGGAAAATTTCTGTTTTTTAAGTTCAATTTTTTCTATTTTTACAAGTTTTTCCATTTAATTCTTAAAAGGGTCAAATAAAATATATGGATAATTGGATATTAAAACTACAAACAAATTGGAAACATTGAATTTTACTTGATAATCCTAACATTAAAGATCATCAAATTTTATTAGTAAATTTATTTTCTTTTAATGTTACTGACAACCTATAAAACAAGTTTGATAACAAATTTAATGGCTTGAAGTTAAATGTGGAGAATAATAGCAGAGTTGAGAGATTGTTAATATGGTTAAAGAAGAGAATAGGGTGGATGAGCAAACATGTTATACTACAAATGCTAGAATTTTGTAGTTGTAAGAAAGATAAAATAATAGAATTTGTTTTACATTGACTGATTGGTGTCTACATTGTGCTTTAATAGTTAGTTCCAGTGAGATAAAATTAGCCAGATATCAATAGATTTAGTCTAGCATATCTTTAGTATTTGAATTAGAGACTCAATGGATTGTTGTCAAAGAAAAAAAAAGATCATCAGAGGTAATTTAGAGTTTGAGAATAAAACAGAGAGAGTATAATATACTTAAAAATCAGTTAGACCACGTATTAGATTGGCTTTGTGTGTGGTTATATCATCAAAATGTATCTGAAACACTAATAATCATCAATAACTTTCCAAGTTGAAATGTCTTTGATAGATTTTGGACATATGGTAGTAGTTGCAAATATTCAACAAAGCTAATATTCTATGAGAAAGTAAAATTTAAGTATCATGAATCTGGATTAAAACTCCACATATTTGAAGTAATTAAACTGGGTTCTTCTAATAATTTTAAATTTTACAGTCAATTAAATAAATATTTAAATTTTATAGTCGATTAAATAAATATGTTTGACAAACTTTTTTTGAAGAACTACAAAATTAGTTAAATGTAGAACACTTATATAATTATCAATTGATTTTAAACATATAAATCTACAAATGATCTCATTTGACTTTTGTTTTGAGAATACATTGAGAGTAGAATGTTTATAACCTAGATGAAAAAACAGAGAATCCGAAGATGTCTGCCAACTAACTTCAATAAAGTGTGGATTGAACAAATACAAATTAACGATACAAATTCGTAAATTAATTATCTAATTCTCTACGATTGCTTCATTTTCTTACCATTATATTTTTGCATCCGTATATATCAATACCTGCTAATTTAAAAATTAGTAAATCTAAATTTATATTAAACTCATCGATAAAACAAACCTACGCGTAACGTGGGTATAAAATCTAATCTATACTTATAAATGAGAATTCGATTTATTTAGATGGCATCATGAGAGCGAGTTTCAAAGATAAAATTACGAGTGTACTTTTATGAATCGATATAATTATGTGTTCGGTCATTACGTAATAGAAACAAAAAGGAAAAAATCTTATAAAAAAACAGATTAATATTCGGTTGTTTAATGTTTGTTACCCTGGCCCATATAATAAACAAATTGGGCTTCATTTTAGTTCGGTTTGTAAAATATTATGTTTGTGATAGAATCAAATCTTATCGGTAATCTTCCATTATTATCAGCAGTGTTCTGAAATACAGTGCAGACATCCGCATATATGGTGTCCAGACGCTATACAGTAGATTACCGTATCATATTTATGTTATACGTATTTTTAAATGAAAAAAAATTATATTTGGGTATATGATAACTAAATGACCAAATATACAGTTTTGACAAGTATATTTTCCAAAAGTTTCAAAGAAAATTATATTTTTGACTTTTTCCAAAAATATAATTGATATACTTATATTTTTGTTACTTGAAACAATTTTTCAACTATATCATTTTACTATTTGAATTAAAATTACTATGTTGATGTTAATTATTTAAATTTTTTTATAAAATTCATGATAATATTTTTTTATTACCTATTAAAACAAAAATATTTGTATATTTATATATAAATATACAAAAATATTCACTGTATATACTTCGCATAAATGTCTGTGTATACGTCTATACGCTATACGGTAGTTCATCGTCCGACTAGCGTATAGCGTATTTTAGAACATTGATTATATTTTTTATTTATTCAGAATTCAATGTTAATATTCTATTATTATCTTCTTATCGTAATAGGAAATATATATTAATTACTGAAACCGTAAATGTCTTGTGTGTATATATATATAGATGTATATGCTTTGTACCTCCCACTACATGTTCGGCCAAGTATTACGGGTTTGGTTCTCTCAACTTTTATACAAATTGATGATCATCTTTATTTTTTTCTTTTGTTCGTGTTTCTTTTTATTAATATGTAAAATAGTACTATTAATGTTACTCATACGTTCGTGCTGTCTAATGGAAACTTATAAATTTTCATTGTTTTTAAGTTTTATAGGTGATAGGATCAAGAGCATTCGTCATGGAATCTGGTATATAAATTGATTAATTATGTATCTGTTGTTAAAAATTATTTTATTATATACACTTATTCGATTATCTATACAATTTTTTTAATATATTTGTTATGAGTCGTTATGCATCTGTGCTGGTCGTTATTTCTCTTTTAGTCATGATTATTGTTTTATTCTTTTTTATAAGTTATAATGTCTTCTCTCAGGTATAATTTTTTCTTATATATGTTCTCAAATTTATGTCTTTTAGTCTCTATTTTACAACTTGTGTTCTTTTTTTTATCTATAACTTATATTCGTCTTTTGATTATTATAATTGTATGTGTTTTATAGGTGGTAACATTTTCGGTAATTTCAAAGTAAGTATAGTCTGTATTTGATATTTTTTAATAATAATCATTTATTTATATCTATTTTTATTAAATTTGGTGTGTTTATATTCGTCCTTTTGTTGTTCTAATATTAATTTAAAATTTAAAATTAATATTGATATTTTTATGTGTCTTATGTCTGTTATGAAATAAATTTTTAGGAATTTTTAATTGTGTATGTTCTTTCTTTTTCTTTTTTTTTTAAAAAATCTTTTTCTTCTAAAATAGGGTTATTGATCTATTTATTTTTTTCACTGTCATATGTGCAGACATTTGTAAAAACGTCGAAGAGAAAGAGGACAGACACAATTTTTCAATCATCGCATATGCGAAGAGGTTCGAAGTTATTTGGTGGGTACATGGAGACACATTCAGAGCTCGGTTGTCTCTTGGGATTTTCACAATATCATGGTAATTTTCGTGCCCTTGAGACTTTCATTATCATAAGATCAATTTCCCCTTTTTTCAAAAAAAACAAAAACAAAACAAAAACGTCATCATATTAAGGGAAAGGAAATTGATCACGCTTATGGGTCTCAATGCAAGTTAAAAATCTCAAGGAATGACATGGATCAAGAAGGAGAGTTCGCTACGATTTTCAAAGATTTCTGGAGGTACGTGGAGATTCCATCGAAGAATCTAAGTCTGGGGGAGTATCATAGGGTGATTGAAAACTGTGGGCATCAACGGATCCGTTCTCTCTTGCGATTTTTCATAATGTTTGCATCCTCCGGAGCGCCTAGTAACCCTTAAACTCTCTTAACTCCACCCTTAAATGCCTTTAATACCTAGCGCCGTCTATCCCGAATGACATCCTTTAAAGAGACTCCACCATCACTTGATCAATGTAGACAGTTGGATGATGTGAAGTTGAGGTTTATGCAGATTGAGGTTCATGGACAAGACTTGCGATGGTTGTGTTGAAATTCGGTGAAAACGTCCTCGAGCGATTGTTCGTATGTCGCGAGTCAATGAGGCACGGCTAAGTTCCCAAGATAAGTGAGTTCCCGTGTTTTTCAAACCTCTTTACGGTACTTATGCTGGCATTTT